>CM073581.1:97977992-102832992 GCA_037074715.1 Magnolia kwangsiensis
CATACCATCGAAACCTTTTGTGGACCACGGAAGTTTTCGATCAAGCTACTATTTATTTTTACATTTCATCTATGTTTACATAACTTTATGAATAGGTTTGATGGCAAATAAACATCATAGTGTGTCACACCTCAAAATTTAGGTACAGAGTGTGCACTCTCTAACTTGAGTTTCAATTTGTAACTTGTACACAAAGTATGCTAGCTTAATCGGTTAATCAATTTAATAAGAGGTCAGAATTACATTCATTTTAAGTTCCACCCAAATTCATCGAATTACAATTACACATATATAACACTTAGGACCAATCAACCATGCATATATAAATCTTCACGACCATTTAAATAACATAAATCTTAAACATCATTCATTTGTTATGACATCTCAATATAAATATGTTTATTTTAGGCTCACAATGTCTCCATCAAATAAATTTAAACAATTGTTTAAAATCTAATAATCAATGTTAATATGTATTATACATAAATCAAACTATCATAACAAATAAATTAGATATTTAGAAATGATCCAATATTATCGATTCATCTCCGAATATGTATAGTCACATTTCCTGTGGGTCATTTTCTGATTCAGTGAATCCTCCTAATTCACTCCTCCTAATCCCCGCTCCACATCTTTTATTAACAATTCATCTGTATGATTTCTTGAAATCCAACGGTTAGAATGGTTTCATCAATATATTTTCAGACTATGCGTCATCATACATGGCCCATGATTTGATCCATGTGTACGCCATATCAATTGCCACCTGTTGAGGCTTTAAATTCGGTGGCAGACACACACCAGAGTCGTCTAACTTGCTTTTTTTCAAATCTAACAAAACGCCCCGTGATGTGCTCGTCAACAAAAGCTCGCAATGAACATTCAACAATGAACACGGAGAGACTACCGTGATGATTCACCACCATTTATTTTCTAAAAGATGTGACTCATCCACCACAAAGGTAGCAAATGTGAGAGCCACATCCGGACCATCCAAATCATGGGCCCCATCGCGTATGGAGATGGCCTGGAAATACACAATGCCAAACTTCTAATGTCACCCGTTGGATTTGGATCACTGACTATTCATTTTAACCACCCATTTCATAGCCACTAACTGGGTTTCACTTTGGGGCAACAATCATCACTGCTACTATCACAATATAGACAGTCTAGATTGAAGCATGTGCATGTCACTTGTACGGTGTACGTAGAGTCACTACCATTTAACACACGTTGGGAGCTTCAGTCAACAACGTGAGTTTTGCGCGAGGTCTGACTTTGGACCGTATGGATTTGGCGTCATGGAAGAACGGCAAATCTTTGACCGAGGAAAAGGTACGCATACCTGATCTTTCAGGCCCTGGTTTACTGATCAAAACCATTGCCGTGTTGGCCCAGTGCTGGTGGATCATTGCCCAATCGTCTCCTTGATAAAGCAATCCTGTCCTTCCAATCCTTGGCCTCAAATTAAAAGTCAACAAAAGAAGAATAGCAACGGTCCACATTTCAACTGAGAAAATGCCTAATATATGTGTCGGTCAGCTTCTATCCACGAGCTTTTTGTGGCATCGTCCATTGAAAGGGAATTCCAGTGGGTCAATGGTCTAAATTGCGAAGAGCTGGGACCCACATGTTCAATACAGGAAATATTGCATCTTTCGTTTGCGTGACGCAAGTGCTTTTGGCTCACAGATTCATGACATCTCAAAACATGCATGGATATTCTGGTAGAGTAAAATGATCCATACACATGCAAAGCCATTCTATGCTCAGTCTATTTGTGCTCGATCCAAACCGTCCAAATAGTGGGACCCACTTTACGTGGGTTATCAGATGAAAATCAAAGTGAACGTACTAACCTGAACATCAACTGGGTCATTAATATGAGAAATTCATTGCTCTAAACTTCACAAACAAATGTCTATAAACAAGATGATATTTTTGTTTGATTAAACTGATTTTTTGGCCGTAACCCATCCATAACGAAACCCACAATTCTTACGGTTTTCAGTAATTATGGATGCCACTTGTATACTATTGTGTGCATGTGTATGGATTATCCTACTACCGTATCTTATCATACTTCTCTTTTGTTAAAGAAAGCTGAACAATTTGGACCCGGCCAGGTGTTCAGGGGCAAACATTTCCGTTAAAATAAAATCTCACTTTACGCAATTCAAAACTGGGAAATGGGACTATACGGTCGACCTCATGGGAACTTCCCATTAGGTCTAGCTGTGTGGACCCCACTGTGATGTTTTTTAAACATCAACACCGTGAACTTGATGGATAGATATTGGATTATGGGATATGCCAAAAATCAGCTGTACACGGAACTAAGATGGGCCATACCATCTAAAACCATGTGAAGACATTCATAAAACACATAAAATCACTTAGTGGGGCCCACATGAGTTTTGGATGCGGTTGAAACTTGGTACTACCACTCATTCAAGTGGTAAAAACACAATGGATGTTCTGGATTTATGAACTATTTATTAGTGAGTCTAATGGGAAGGTAACCTCTCTCAATAATTGTGTGTGGTGAGGCCCATCCAAGTCATGGATTGACTTGGTTTTTAAGCCCACCGTGCATCATGGAATTTTGCATTTGACTGATGTAGTAGATGTTTTACAAACATCATGGTGAGGCTCACATAACTTGACCTGATGGGAAGTTGCCCCGAAATCGGCCTCATATAGTACTATTTCCCTTAAGGACATGTTTGATTTACAGTGAAATGGTAAATACCGGGTAAAAAAATAATAATTATTTCCCTATGCATATATATATCATATCTGATTTGATTACTTATTTTTTGACACAAAAATTAAGAATATTGCAAAATATCTATGGGTCCCATTGTGATGCATTTTGCTTATCCACACCATTCATCCATTATTCCAGTTGAATTTATAGCATGAGTAAAAAAATGAGGCATATCCAAAACTCCAGTGAACCACGTCATACGAAAAAGAAAATTGAATACTGACTGTTAAAAACTTCATGGGGCCATTGTTTCTTTTGGCGTGGGCCACTTGAGTATTGGATCTACTTTATTTTTTGTCTCTTGCTTTAAAATATTTTAGTAAAACAGATGAACGAAATGGATATATCATATGCATTATCATGCGGTTCAAAAATTAAAGTTATCTTTTTTGAATTAATTTTAAAGACACAAATTTTTATGAATTTTCAAACACGTGGTACAGGAGAATTATCATTTACCATATATTTACCATTTCTTTGAAAAAGCAAACAGGCACTAGTCATGTTTGATTTCGGGTGAAATGGTAAATACGGTGTAAAAAAATAATGATTGTTTCCTTTGCATTTATATCTTACTTGATTTGACTACTTACTTTTTGACACAAAAATCTAAAATATTGCTAAATATCCATGGTTTCCATTCTGATGCATTTTTCTTATCCACACCATTCATCCATTATTCTAGTTGAATTTATAGCATGAGTAAAAAAATAAATAAAAAAATGAGGTATACCAAAACTCAAATGGACTACGTCATATGAAAAAGGAAATTGAATACTGACCGTTGAAAACTTTATGAGGCCACTGTTTATTCGTAAGACCAGTTGACAGTATGCAGTATCAATTTCTTTTGGCTTGACAAGTTGGAGTGGGTCCCACTATCAACACGTTTGATTTGAGGTGCGTGCGTGCGTGGGTGCAGCTTCGTTGGATCCCTGACTGTGGGCCTACTGTGATGTATGTGCCTTACATTCAGAAACGGATTGACAACTCCCCCCTATGTGGGTCCCACCATGATGTATGTGTTTCATCTATTCCGTTCATCCATTTTTACGGATCATTTTAGGGCTTGATCCCAAAAATTAAGAGGGATGTAAATCTCAGGTGGATCACACCATAGGAAACCGATAGTGATTGGATATCCACCATTAAAATCCTCCTAAGGCCCACTATACTGTTTATTTGACATCCAATCTGTTGATTAGGTCATATAGACCCAGATGAAGGGAAAAAACAAAGATCAGCTTGATCCAAAACTTTTATGGCCCCAATTTTTTTTTTTAATGGTTGATGTTCATTCAACACTGTTTCTGTAATGTGGTCCACTTGAGACAGGTATGTACCACATTTTTGGTCTCATAATATAAAATGATCTAGAAAAATGGATGCACGACATGGATGAAACACATACATCATGGTGAGGCCCACAGAGCACCGACCATCAGCCATTGGCCGGTGGCATGGGGAGTAGCCAATCCTCTCCCTTATGAACATTCATGCTATCCATCCGTTTGGCAGCTTATTTTATTATTATTATTATTCCAAAAATGTAGTAAATCTAAATCTCAAGTGGACTATATCAAAGGAAACAATAGTGATGGACCCTTAACAACTTTTAGCAGTACTGCATTCAACTTCGCATTTGGATCCTTTACCTATGTATAAGATAATTGGGAGAATTGAAGAATCAGACTTATTTTATTTTAGATTATTATATTTATATTTATGAAAGAGGCAAGTGAAGCATACTAAGTATGTTTGGGGCCATGCCATCCCTCACAAGATAATTGATTTGGGATGGATGATTAAAATATCTTAACAATAAACAATTTTAAAAGGATAAGAAGAATGATGATGAACCAATTGATAACCTTTTTGTGGACAGTTCATTTATTGGGAATGTTTGGGTCAACATCTTCTATCATTTTGATATTTCTTTAATTTTTTTGAGATCTTCAGGTGAGCTCTTATAGCATGGCATGGAGTGGGATTAAGAAAGATAAGGAAACTGTTAAGAAAATGTCTTTGCTAGTAATTTAATGAAATATTTGGGAAGAAAGAAATGCTCAATGTTTGAAAAATTAGGGCAAAAATGTGAAGAATATATTTCTTAAAGGATTAGATTGTGAGTAGCAAATTGGGTAGTGAATGCTCTTAAGCTAGGATTGTAATATTTTCTTCATTGGACTCTAGTCAACTTACTATCTCCATATAGCCTTGGTCCTTTTTGCTTTTTCTTTTTTACCCCATAACTTTTCTTTTGATTTTTAATAAAATGAATTGTTCCCTCTTTAAAAAGAAAAAAACTTTTTGTAAGTAACAAAAGTATTGGATCAAGTAAATATTTGTGTGGTCCTTTCTTCAAAGCTTCCGTGACATTATTAATGGGTTGAGTAGCAAATAAACATGCCAAATGGCCCTTGAGAGGTTTTTAACCATCAAAATAGATTAATAGCTTGAATGTAGTGTAAAGACATCAAGGTGGGTCCCACAATCAAGGTTCCAGACCTCAGCTGCATCGAGTCACATGTAATGTGCCCATCTACATCGAACGGTTCACCGCATTTTCTTCGAACACCAAGTACTACTGAAATTTAACTAGGGGGCCTGTGTAAGAGAGAGCTCCATGGGTCTTACAGTGATGTGTGTCTGACATCAACTAGGTAAGGGCCCATGTGGCCTGGTGGATTGGAAGGGATTGGATGGTAGTTGAAGGGATTGGGAGTTAAATCCCAGGATTGGATGGTAGTTGAAGGGATTGGAAGTTAAATCGCAGGATTGGCCGAGCATGCCAAACAGACTCGGTATAGCAATCCCGGGATATAATGATCACATGGATCTTAAGACAATCCACTTACAACACCATCAGTAGGTTATTTAAGAAAGCTAATACCATTCAGTCCCTTCCAATCCATCTGGCCAAATGGGCCCTAAATCATTTACAATAGGTTATTTAAGAAAGCGAATAAAAAAATAAGGCAGATCAAGAACTCAGGTAGTCCATGACACAGGGACAACTCAAGATGGGGATGTCATGAATGATCATGGAAACCTTCTTGGGTCCACTAAAGTTTCGAATAAGGATGATACTTGGTTTTTACAGTCAACCTAGAGGCACTCACCTTAAAAATGAGTCGGATGACATATAAACATCAAGGTGGACCAAGTAAAGGGTACAATTGTGGACATTCATTCCTCACTGTTCCCTTTGGCGTGGCCCACTGTAGTTTTGCATGGACCTTATTCTTGGGCTCACATCTTAAAAAAGGCTGCTGCAGATTATAAATGGAGCGTATGTCGTGCACACATCAAGGTAGGGCGCCGAGCATTTGTTGCTCAGGCTCCCTGCAACTGAAATTCTGGTCCCACCAATAATCCATGGGGCTTCCAAGCGCCAATGGCGCGCGAAGTGCATGCGGAATGGACACGGAGAAAAAAGTGTGGAGGAGAAGCAGCTGAGCTCATTCCCTTCGCTTCCTAGCCCAAAGCAGTGCAGTGTTTCCTGGCCAAATCAAGGATTTGGGGCTTCTTACTACGTATAAATAAATATATACATTTAGTTGTAAGGACCGCTTACATGTTCCACGCATTCAAGTTGTTTTTATGCTGATTGTAACGATACGATGAGCTAGCAAATCTAGAGACTGAAAAGGCTATTTGGGGCACACGTGCCCACGTGGCATACATGTGTGGGACTCAGCTCATTCATCAGATATGTCTACCAGTGAACATGCCCCGGCCCACTCATCAGTTGTGTAAAACGTGCATGAGAAAATGGGCAGTTAGATTTTAAAATAAAAATAAAAATAAATAAACTGAAAAAAAAAAAAAAGAGGAACACTTTATATTCAACGTGCACATATGGCTCGCTGACGATTGAAAAATTATAAAATTTTAAGAGCAGGGCATATCCACAGAGATTCAAGACTGATTAATGTCCTAGATCTCATGTCACGTTATTCTACTCTTTTATAGGGTGTTAAAGCCGTGTCTACTGTTCGGGCGCGGATAGGGTATTAGCCAGGATCTAGCTAGAGACGGCCGATACATTAAGGGGCTTTGTGGGGCCACTGTGATATATAAGTTTTATCTAAGCCGTCCATCCGAGCATAAGCCAATAAAGGGGCGGCTGGAAGGCTCAAATGGACCACACCACGGTTGAAACCTTCCTAGGGCCCACTGTGACGTTAGATTTCCATCCAACCTGATCATAGGGTCACTTATACCTGGATGAAGGGAAAACATAAACATGGGCGTGATCCAAAACTTCTGTTGCCGCCAAGAGGTTTTCACCCGCAGGAGTTCAGTCCTAACTGTTTCCTGGAGTGTAATCCACTTTAGCATTCAATCTTCCTTACTTTTTAGCTCATTATCTGAAATGATTTGTTAAAATGTAGGGATGGAATGGACAAAATACATACATTATGGTGGGTCCCACATAGCCACTTTTTTTTTTTTTTTTTTTAACACACACGCTACCAAACACTCACGCCGTAATGGGATTTCACCACCCATGAGTACTCGAACCCTTGACCGGTGTTAAAATCTACCGCTGGAGATAGGACCGTCTGTCTCTAGCTAGGTCCTGGTGGGTACGGGGATAGCACCCAATCCCCGCCCTTACTGTTTGTACAATTGGGTCCACGTCTCAAGGATCCAAACCGTAGCCACTGTAGGTCCCAGCGTGGATGGCCCATGGACCAAAAAGATCTCATATGGAAAATCTAAGCCCTTCAATTATTTGCGAGTTGTATATGGTTAAGAAATAAAATACAGTGAAAATTCCCATTCAACCAAAAAAGGCCAGAAATTCAATGGCTCTAGTTTCTTCCGGTCCACAGAATTTTCTGCGCATGGTCCATTCCACAGTATGGCCCACAATTTCAACGCTTTGAATCACTGAGCACTAAGAGCCATTAGCACAACGAAAAACCCATGCATACTTTACAAATTCTCGTGGGGAGCACTTGACGATGAGAAAGACCTTGATACACAGGCACTTGGAAATAACTTGGAAATCGCATGCGTGGAATGCAAATAATTCAAAGTAACTATCGGAGGCCAAAAATTACACCTATTTGATTATTATCTCACCATCCGATTGGTGGACATTTTGGACAGTTAAGAATTAACTAAGTTTCCACAAATAAGAGGATAGGTTTTCTCAACCACTCAACAAAGGGCACGGCTTCAACGGATCCCCGGATCCAATGAGGTGGGTGGGACCCCTGACTTTGGGTCCACTGTGATGTATGTGACTACATCCACACATTATTGAAAGCTCATTTTAGGGCATGATCAGAAAATTGAAGCAGATCCAAATCCCATATCAACTATGGTACAGGAAACAGTAGTAAAAAAAACCTCCTGCTACAAAAGTTTTGGACCAATATGATGATATTTGAGTGGGCTCTTAATCCAGTTCTTCGTGACATTATCAATAGATTGGATGGCAAGTAAACATTTTGGTGGAATACATGAAGTTTTTAATGGTGTTGATTTAATCATGACTATTTCCTATGCTATGGTCCACCTAAGATTTGGGCAGCTTCAATTTTGGAATCATGCCCTAACATTGAGCTGTTAAAATGGTTGAATGGCATCCATGTAAGGCACATACATCACTGTGAACCCCACAGTCAGGGGTCTCACCAGCTTTGGTGGATCTGGGCACCCTCAGCGACAATGTCTTTCACAATTTAGTAGGTGAAGTTGGATAATCTACGAGTGCGAGCGTATCAAGCGTCATACTCCGCCAGAGCATCAAATAGCAGTGGTAAGCCTTTGCTTATAATGGCTGTATTGTAAATACCCGAAGTAACAGTACCATTTCTATAACCACGCCAAATAAGAACACCGGGGAGAAGCTGCTGCTCAAACCCAGCTGTGCGTTACGTTTTGTTTTTTTAACGTACCATCTTCGCTCAGGAAAAGGAGAAGACAAGGAAGAAGAAATGACGAAAACACCAGCAAACCCTTCCCAAATTCCCATCTCTTTCCTGCTTCTCCTCTTCCTCTCCACACCCTTCCATGTAAAATCCCAATCCCCATCCCCATCAGAACTCCAAATCCTCCTCAAAATCAAGCAGGAGTGGCAAAATCCTCTTTCCCTCTCCTCCTGGAACTCCACCACCTCCCACTGTTCCTGGTGGGGAATCACATGCTCCAATAACTCCGTCACCGGAATCGTACTTCCTGATCAGAACATCGTCGGAGAAACCCCCTCCGTCGTCTGTGACCTCAAAAACCTTACCGATCTCAATCTCTTCAACAACTCCATCGCTGGATCGTTTCCTATTTCTCTCTTTAACTGCACCAAGCTTCGGAACCTAAATCTCTCCCAGAACTACTTCGTTGGAATCATTCCGCCCGACATCGACCGGATCTCCACCCTCCAGCAACTCGATCTCTCCGGCAACAACTTCACTGGCGACATCCCACCTGGGATAGGGCGAATTCCGGATCTGCGTATCCTCAACCTCCACCTGAACCTCTTCAACGGCTCGATTGCGCGGGAAATAGGCAATCTCTCGAATCTCGAGCAGCTCAGGCTAGCTTACACGTTTTTTTCCCCTGCGCCGATCCCGCTCGAATTTGGTAAGCTGCGGAAGCTGCAGTACCTCTGGATGGCGAGATCGAATCTGATGGGAGAGATTCCGGAATCTTTCGAGAATCTGACGGATCTCGAATGGTTGGATCTTTCTGAGAATAATCTGGCCGGGAAAATTCCCAGCGGTTTATTGCGGTTGAAGAAACTGAAGTATCTGTTTCTTTTCAAGAACCAGTTGTCGGGAGAGATCCCTCGACCGATCGAAGCTTTGGATTTGAGAGAAATCGATCTCTCCATAAATCGTCTAAACGGAACAATACCGGAAGATTTTGGAAAATTAGAGAATCTGACGCATCTGCAAATGTACGCCAATCGACTATACGGCCAGATTCCGGTGAGTATTGGCCGAATTCCTGCGCTGCTCGACATCCGGCTGTTCAACAACAGCTTATCAGGGTTGTTGCCTCCGGAATTAGGGTTGTATTCTAAGCTGGAGAATCTCGAAGTGTCAGATAATAGACTGTCGGGCGAGTTGCCAGAGAATCTCTGCCGTGCCGGAGCAATGTACGGACTAGTCGTTTTCTCCAACAATCTGACTGGAAACTTGCCAGCGTCGCTTGGGGATTGCGGGAGCTTGGAGTTCGTGCGGCTCTCTGGGAATCGATTCTCCGGCGAGGTTCCGGTGGGTCTCTTGTCGGCGGAGAATCTGAAGACACTGATGATCGCTGACAATTCATTTTCGGGCGACCTTCCGGAGAAACTGGCGTTGAATTTGGGGCGACTCGAGATCAGCAACAACAACTTCTCGGGAGAGATTCCGTCGAGGATATCCGAATCGAAGGATCTGACGGTATTCACAGCCAGCAACAACCGCTTCTCCGGCAAGATTCCGGATGGTTTGACAGAGCTTTCTGAGCTCCAAACCCTATATCTCGATGGAAACACCATCTCCGGCGAGATTCCGTCGGATATCATCTCGTGGAAGTCGCTGAACATTCTCGATCTCAGCAGAAATCAGCTCACCGGGAAAATCCCGCCGGCTTTAGGGAGGTTGCCCATAAACTCCCTCGACTTGTCGGAAAACCGACTTTCAGGCGAAATCCCGCCGGATTTAGCTTCCATGAAGCTCAGCGACCTGAACCTCTCGGCAAACCAACTCACTGGGTCGATCCCAGACGAGTTAGACAACCCGGCGTACAGTAGCAGCTTTCTGGACAACCCCATCCTGTGTGCATATAACCCCTCCCTCCACCTCCGATCATGCGCTAACGAGCCAGGACGAGATTCCAACAAATTATCGTCCCGATTTCTCGCCGTAATCGTAGCCCTCGCCGCGTTAATCACCGTCGTGGCCGCCGTGTTCGCGTGGTTCGTGATAAGAGATTTCAGGAGAAAGAGCAACCTCCAAGATCGCGCCACGTGGAAGCTAATCTCATTCCAGCGGCTGGGTTTCTCTGAGTCAACAATATTACGTGGTTTGACTGAAATAAATCTGATAGGAAGCGGAGGGTCGGGGAAAGTTTACCGAATTGCCCTCAGCAACCGAGCGGGAGACGTGGTTGCCGTTAAAAAGATCTGGAACACGAGAAGGTTGGACGACAGGCTCGAGAAGGAATTCCAAGCGGAGGTTGAGATTTTGGGGAGAATTCGGCATTCCAATATCGTGAAGCTGCTCTGCTGCATCTCGAGCGACGATTCCAAACTCCTGGTTTATGAGTACATGGAAAATGGGAGCTTGGACCGTTGGCTCCATGGAAATAGGATTGGACCGTTGGATATCTCAGGCTCCAACCGTATCGATCGGTTGGATTGGCCGATGAGGTTCCAGATTGCTATTGGAGCTGCTCAGGGGCTCTGCTATATGCATCATTCCTCTTCTCCACCGATCATTCATCGCGACGTGAAGTCGAGCAACATCTTGTTGGATTCTGAGTTCAAGGTGAGGATCGCTGATTTCGGGCTGGCGAGGATGCTGGCAAAGCCTGGAGAGCCGGAATCTGTGTCCGTTGTCGCTGGCTCTTTTGGGTATATCGCTCCGGAGTTTGCCTACACAAGTAGAGTGAATGAGAAGTGTGATGTCTACAGCTTTGGTGTGGTACTGCTTGAGCTGGTGACCGGACGGCGAGCGAACTATGGCAGCAGTGACGGCCATGGCTGCCTTGCTGAGTGGGCGTGGCGTCACTTCCAAGATGGCCATGCCATGATTGACGCCCTTGATGAGAAAATCTGGGAGGCTCGTTTCATGGATGAGATGAGCGTGGTACTCAAGCTGGGTCTCATTTGCACTAGCACGTTGCCTTCTAGTAGGCCTTCCATGAAAGACGTGCTGGAAATCCTACTCCGGTGTGGCCCACTTCAAAGCCCGCAATTGCAGGGTACTAAGAAGCCCGAGAGTGAGAAAGACGTGTCTCCCCTCCTCCTCACGGTTGATCCCCTCAAGGAGGGCAGTGAGAGGTCTGAAGACGACGTTGAAACTATGGTGAGCAATGTATGATGGGTAGACCACTAGATGCATATGGGCTCAATCAAATTGTAACAAACAAGAGTTTTCTATTTGTTGCAAGGAGGGAATCATATCTGATAGTGTGTAAATTAGACCCCGTCCAAGAGCGCTGTCTGATAGTAGACCCTGTCCAAGAGCGCCTTCCATTGACGGTCTCCGATCGCCTACTGACGTTGCCGGTAGCGAGTGCAGCTGACAGTACCATATGGACCCCACCATGATGTGTTTTTTATCCACTCTGTCCTTTGTTTTTTTGTTTTTTTTCCTGCTCATTTCAGGCAGGTGCTAAAAAATGAGGCAGATACAAATCTCAAGTGGACCACACCACAAGAAAACAATAGTGATGGAACGCCAATCATCAAAAACTTTCGTGGGCCAATATAATGTTTATTTGCCATCCAACCTCTTGATTAGGTCACTCGGACCTGTACGAAGGGAAAGCACAAATATAGCCTCATCCAAAACTTTTGTGTCCTAATTAGTTTTTATTGGTGGCCATTTAATCACAACTGTGTGCTTTGGTCCACATGAGATTTGGATATACCTCAGTCTTTTTTATTTAATCATATCTGAAATGATCGGAAAAAAATAGCGGGACAGAAGGGATAAAATACACACATCACATCACTTCAGTAGCCCTCTGTCTAGGCAATCCGCATCTACCATGGGAGCTGCTGATTTTCTACGTATAGTTTGAGCCACACGAGGCACACGTGCCAACCTGGCAACTTTTTGGCACATCTTAGCCCTGCGTATATATAAGGTGAGATGAATGTACTCAACTGGCGTTGAAGTTGATTATATGCATGCATGCATTAGAAAAATAAATTCTCCTTATCCTTTCTTTTCAGTAGCGCGTCTGTCCTGTTAAATCCTGGATTTAGAGAGTCTGATGATCAGAACAGTTCACTCTAAAAGGCACCCAGCTAACAAACATTTTGGATCATCCAACAATACTGCGTGTTGTTGGTTGAAAATAATAAAGATACGGTAGAAAATGAAAAATTCGGAGATATATTAAAATAGGAACGAAAACTAGGAGAGTTGAAGCACTAAAAAGATATATTTGCCGATTTGCCTATACAAGGAAGGATTAAGGATAATATAGAAAGAAGGTAGAGAAATGTTTGTCGCTGCAAGTTTTAAATGAAAATGAAAATCTTTCTTTAACAAGTAATAAAGGAGACCGCTCGAGCTCAGGGTGTGTGGAAGACACTAAAATGTCGGCACGGGCATGACATCATCTAAAAGAGAGAACAAAAACATATTCAAAACAAAGTCACCTTAGCCCGACCGGGCCCACATACATGAAAGGATGCTTCCAACAGCCTTTTCTTAGTTTCTAATACAAATTACTAAGGAAAGTTAATTGATATAAAGGCTTTCATATCCATTTTCCTGTTCCATCCGACACAAACTACCGGAAAGGGGAAAAAAAAATCTTTTCATTTTTTAAATCCTTTTTTTTTCTCAACACATGTGGGACCCATGTGCTGACATATGTTGATTGGCCCTGAGTCGTGACAAAGGCACGATGAACTCATCCTTTATGGTGCAACCTGAGATTGTTTTTCCCACAACACTACTAAGAACAATAGTTCTAAAACTTGGTTCACATTTATAATATCCAAAACATCAATTACTAACCTATACTAAATATATATTTAATAAATGAGTTAAGTTTTTGAGTTTTCCAACTATGCTTAGAATTAGGGATGGTAATGGGCTGGGCAGCTGGCCAAGCCTTAAACATGGCTAGGCCAATGATGAATGGTTATGCCTAGCCTAGTTCAATCATCAAGTGGCAATCAAAAAAATGGACCACTTTAAAATACTAATAGGTGGTTTTCCAACACGTGTTTGCAAGTTTAAAGATACTCTTTGTACCTGGGCTCTGTTTTAAGGTTCATTTGAAACTGTACCATTGCATCCAGGTTTATTTGCATTCACACAATAATAATAAAATATTTAAAAAATCAAGCCTATGATATTATTATATGAATTATGTGATAGAAAAAAGTAATAATTATCCAACAAGAAATATGTGATTTAGTTTCAAAAATAAATTAGTGGGCCCATTTTTATAGACAATCAAAAGCTTGGAATTGACTTATTTTTAAGTCAAGGTTGTCTTACAATGGGCTTAGGGTAATGATAATCTTATGGTGCACATATATGTCATGTTCGGAATATTTGAGAGTGTTTAATTAATCACATCCATTATCTTGCAAATACATTACAAAACAATTTCAGCAATCTAACAGTAATTTAAGCTCATATCCTGACATAAGAAATCCAATAGGAGCAATACTGGAAATATTGATCCATAAAAAAACACAAACTGAGATCGGCGCGAAGAAGGAACCTCATGAACGGAATCAACACTTCATAAAATGAGCAGACTCACCAACCGGTTGGCCGATCGCTTCGCTTGTCCCATACCAAAAGTTTTGACCTGAAAGAGACGAGGGAAGAAAGTAGGAAAGGATCAAAAGGGTGGTTCAACCAAAAAGGATTAGGAAAGAAAGGTTTGACAAGCTAGGTTATCACGTTGCGCGGGATAAGGCGTACGGAGATCAAACACTCATTACCATCTATTTATAGAAAGATCTTCGTTAAATACCGGACTTTGCCTCTTCTTTTTTTTTTTCTTTTTTGAGGAATTCTTAATATTCAAGGCAACTTCACACAAGCAACCCACCCCACACGACCATAAGGGAGGGGGGCTTTCAAATTCAACAAAGGTAGATTGAAACATATACAAAACTTCTTACATTTTTATCTTGGTTGATCGAGAAGGAGCAAGAAGAGGTTTGAAATTCAATCCCCCTTTTTTCTTCTTTGCATCAAAACTAGCTAGTTGGAAATCAAATTGAAACTGGGTGCATATTTTGAAATCCAGGATTTTAAAAATCCATGTTAGTACATAAAAATAAAATAAAATTTAACATTCCAAATTTAGGAATGCAATTCCATGAATCCTAAAAGATCCATACAAGTTATGGGCCTTGTCATTAGAGGATATCCTCAAAAGAATTATTGAATGCTATCAGAAAACTGGGAAAACGCTACGGATTAAATTCGTAGCCATCAATTTATCACTACGGTTTTTGTTTGTAGCATGACCGTTGTCATAAGTGCTGAGAAAAGGTCTGAATCTATGGCCATAGCTACAGATATAATCCGTAGCAAATATTTCTATAGCCCACCTACAACTACTGATAATATTTGTAGCTAAAAGTAGTGATGGATCCATAGCAATAGAGTTGTCAGATTACCAGCTACGGTAAATATCTATAGCTATTGCCTACATTTTAAAAAAAAATTACAATCATTCATTCATTCAATTACCACCTGCATAATCATTCATTCATTTATTCAATAATGAATCAATTACAATCTTTCGTTCAATCAATTACAATAATGCTAAAGATACAAATCTTAGTAAGTCTGTGTGTACTCGCATATAGCCAGGTGCATCTTGTTGAAAATAGTATTGATTTTATATATATATATATATATATATATATATATATATATATATATATATATAAAGTATTTGAAAAAATGTTTGAAAAATATCTTTTTTCATGTTTTTGAGAATAGTCCCACATGAGAAAGGAAAGAGAAGAAAAAGGTGTTTATATGAAAATAATGGAGTACATTAATATTTGCTCTCATAGTCCATAGACCATGGGACTTGCATGTTTCAGTGCGAAGCACTTGAACACGCGCACGCGCTCGGGCTCGATGTGAGGGCGTGAGCATATGTGAGGCAGTGTGGCTGTAGAGGCGCTAGTGGCGCACTTTGTACTTCGCACGTGCACATCATGTCGCAGAGGGTCGCTCCCTTCCCAAACCGGAGCGAGACAAGTGCGACAAAGTGGCTAAGGCAAATGGCTGGGTGATGGAGAGACTAAAGGACTGAATGGGAGTCCTCCAGGATATATAGAGGGTTAGAAAAAGAGCTGTTGCAGAAAATCTATAACAGTTGTGCAATAAGTATAAGGTCCAGATAAAACTCCTATATGGCTAGCCCAACAGCTAGAAAACGGCTAGCTCCTGTCTCACAACAGTAAGCATGCAGGAGCTTAATGACCCATGCACAATAGTAAGAAAACGGTTATAAAACGGTTAGTTTTCTCCAACAGCCAGAAAATGGTCATGGGATTTATTTCCCTAGACCATAACCCCTAGCCACTATAGCCTATATAAGGAGGGCCTGGATGAGTTTCCAAACCATCTCACAACTCATCCAGCACCACCATACGAAATTGAGACAGCCCACTATTTCTCTCTCTATACTCCGGTAATTCCAGCAAGATAGCAACGGTTAAACCCTTTGCAAGAAGAACAGACCAACGGTGTGGTCTAAAACGGTTCAATAGAACCAGTGGCTGAAGATTTGACCAGTGCGATGGTCTAAAACACACTATTCTTCTTCTTTTCTTTCTTATTCTGAGATTTTTTTTTTTTTTTTATGTATTTCTGCCAGACTGTGTAACAGAGTTCCATTAGTAGGCCTTCATGTTTGCTGAACGCAGACCCACATTAGGCTCGTTGTATCCTAGAAGTGGTTTGCCTGTAACCTATCAGCATACTCAATTCACTTGAGTAAGGGTAAATAACGCTTTAAAGACAGGGTTTCAGAAGTGCTCCAGCTTGTCCTTAGATCAGATAATTTTTATTTTTCAGTTTTCACATTATACATAAATTATATTAATCTGTATAACTTTACAACACATCCTTCATCCACCAAAGATAGAAAATGGATGCGAGTATCAGTACTTCAAATGCACATCCGACAGCTACACTGATAACTTCTCTTGTGCATCTTCTGTAATTATTCGAGGGCGAACCACCACTAGAGGACTCTGCAACATAAAAACAAAGAATTAGTCAATTGAAGAAGGATGAAAACTAAATGCAAGGAAAACATAGAAAAATGTATGACTGACACTAGCGGCCTGAAAGTTGCTTGAAATGGAATGGACAGCTGGTTCCGCACCTACGCCTTACGTTATCACTATTCTACCCGATGTATTCTTACTTTCAAAACTTCAGCTTAGTGTTAATTAATTTTGTTTTTTATCTTTCCATTTTCATTATTATTTTGTGAAATATTTTTCGACAGCCACACAATTCACATCCCAACACCACCAAGTTACTTGTTGTCATGGACACCATGCAAACTACATCCCTTAAATTGTGAACCTTATGTGGATACAACACAGGTTCGTACCAATCTGGTTTCCTATAGTCTTTCCTAATAACAAAATTATGTCCACTTTTCTAATTCCCTCTTTGTACCTCTTCCATGGTCCTCACGGCATGGTTTTACCAGCTCAAGAATGAGTATTCTACTTTGAAGATAACAGAGTCTATTGATACACAATGATTGTCAAATCTAGGGTGAAGAATGCGAATCATCAGATCAATTGCCATGGTCGACGTCGACCTCTCTTCTTTCACTAGGGATCTTGTCTCTATTGTACCTTCTAATCCTACTTTATTAACTAAGTTTCATAAAGCAGTTGAGTCATTGGAGGAAGATGGAGACAGGTCTAATCCTAAAGAAATTGATGTTTGTATCAAGTAGAATATGAAACATTTCAACATCCAAATCTAAAGAGTGATCATTTCTTCATTTTCTGCATGTTATAAAGAAAATTCAGCAAGAACAGTTTTGAATGTCGCATTGCTCTTAATTTAAAGTTCTCTGTGTTTATTTCCTTCGACATGTGTGTGATGCCCACTTCTTCCAAAAATATCAAGATGGTTCAAAGTGGGCAAAGGTGCATATACGGTCAGATTTGCATCATCTACCATAAGATTTGGTTCCAAGTTACAGCCAAGTCATGCTATTAGTCATCCAGTTGCATGCCAAAAGTCTAATAAAATCCTAACAATGTGGGGACCACCTAAAGTGACGCCTAGCATGAATGCTAAATGCTTGCCCGAAACAAAATAAATAAATAAATATATATATTTGAGAAACCAACCTTAATTGGACGTTGGGATAAATGTTTGCAGCCCTGGTAATATCTTCATATCTCTACAAATGAGAGGTAGATTTTAGAAGAGATTAGATATATGTAGAGAGAGGTTCTTCCTTTCATGTCGCATGTAGATATATTCCAACATATTTATACATGGGCATGAAATTGGAGTCGAAGCCAACAACTTGCAAGGATGATTTTAACATGAAAGATATTTGTCCATATCCAGCAAAATGTATTCAAAATAATCCAATTGGAATGAAGGATGAAAATGTTTTTTTATTTTTATTTTTATTTTTACACAAACTCACACTCACACCCACACTACATGGGAAATCAATCTCATGACCTCCGAGTTAAACATCTTAAAATAATAAATAAATAAACAAACAACTATATCGCAGTTGTGGCTCGTGACAAACAGAATTCTAGATATTAAAATAATCAGCAGCTACTTTAAATGCCAGATAAATCAAAGGATCAGGGAGTTATTTATTAATTTATTTTGATAAATGAATCAACTATATTGAACATAGAGAAAAGACATTATACAAGGCGCAGATATTGCTCTATAAAAGGGTTAGGTCTTTGCATATGGTATGTGATCAATGGTTAAGATCAACATCTAACGGTCTAATTTTTACAACTAAAGATTCAAGGATACCATACATCATGGATTGAGGATCATATAATTCCTTACCTTTCATCTGGAAAATGTTGAAACAGCAAGATCTTAGAGAAATGCTAATTGAACTTTGCAAGTCTGCTCACCTCACATGTGAAAACAACGTGCATGCGTGCAAGATAGGGTCTCCCTTCAAGAACATTGTTGATGATCTGAAAACCAGGCCTAGATATGGTCACCAGGCAAGCACTTCTATATAAAATAAGTGAAGGGCTAAGAGACATTGACTAATGGATCAAATTGTGTGAACATGGGTTGTCCACCTGATGATCATATTCGTCATATTTAATGCTTGTGAGCTATAGTCTACACAGTCAGGATCATCAAATGAGCCATTTCAATCTTACACATGTGACTTGTACATGTGAGAGGTGAATGTATTTGCATGACTCAATTAGTGTTCCTCACTTGATCACATTTCATGGCTCAGTAAAACCTGATTGTGTATCCCTGACTATAGTATATTGAAACATGAAGTGCCCGCCACTGTCAAGGTTGATAGACTTCTGGAAGCTGAAGTCAAGTCCCACACTGGCCGCAGATTTCTTTAGTGTCTTCTTCACTTCATCTGATCTGTCCACCGCTATGTTGTAAGAGAACAACAACTCCTGCATAATCACAATACCATAGAAGAGAATCTGGCAAAGAATGAAAAAACCCATATCGCATATTCTTATCATTCTTTGCCAGATGGAATCTGGAGATACTCCACAAAAAAAAAAAAAAAAAAAAAAAAAAGGCTAATCGATGGTAACCAGTGATTATAGAATCATCCAACAGTGATTTTGCATGGTGGGCCACGAGGTGTACGCTGGACGATGGTAACCAGAAGCTCCAGATCGATTCAGTGGATTGTTCACACACTAAAATGCAAGTCTGCTATAGGAAATTTCTCCATCCCTCTATCACAGAGAACCATTCCTTGGTAAATTATTATAACAGAAAAAGAAAGACATAAAACCATCATGTTGATAATTTGCAACTTCGTGTAAATCATAACAGATCATCCAATGTAGACTTTATAACATAAAGCCTAGGCGACTCAGTATTTGGGCTAAATATCCCAAGGATATGCCAACCGTTTCACATGAAAGTGTTTTTCATTTGTAAGTGGGTACTTCTCCAAATTCTAATTTCAAATGTCTCCTTTTGCTCCATAATGAAACTAATGAATCTTTGCTTATATTCTTATACATGAGCATTTAATTTTTAATCTGTGCAACTATGTCAGCTATAATTTCTGTAAGTTGCAAAATGGATTCATTAAGTTGTGAAATTTTCTATCGGATTATGTGCTTGCACTTGAAATATAATAAAAAAAAATACATTCGTAACAGATCATTTTGTGGTCTTCTTTCTTTCACTTTATTCAAGCATTCATGCACTTAGTTTGTTGAGAAACTTCTTTTTCTTTTCTTCTTCTTTTTTTTTTTTTTCAGACAGTGGTACAGGGACTCTGCTGAGCTGAGGGAGGCTTGGAAAAATGAATTAGAAGCATGTAGAGCATGTAATTAACGTGTTCGGGTTTGTAGATTAAAAAGCAAACCCATTCACCTCCGGCTGCATTCCTATTAAGCCCAATGCACTGCTTCCAAGTTGGGAGTAGCAAGAAACACAACTGCTATTAGCTGTAGAGAACATCACCCCATTTAACCACAACATTTGAGGAATTGGCATTTCACTTGTGCATCTAAATCCGAATCCAATCAGAGAGTAAAGGACTCACGGTTCAATCAAAGGTGCAAATGACAGAATATAATGATGTGGTCCCACAATCCTTAGCAAGGAAGCACCACTGTTGTGTTCTTCCAAGTCCAATTCCAAAGAAGGCGATCAGTTGCTTTCATTCTATCAAATTGGCAATAACAATTCAATTTGATTGTGCATCCAAACACACATCAAAGCTGTTATAAAAGAGAAATGACGAGAAAAAATAACACCAGTTCATGGAGTCAGCAAAATGGGACGGCTTTCATTTTACGCAGCCATAAGCAATCAAAATGGGGAAAACCCTATGGCATTACCCACAACACTGATTAAGTGAGATGATCTAAAGAAGAACACTGCATGAGTAATGGAAAATCAGCAGCTCTATACAGGAAAGAAAACGCAATATTCTATTAACATACAGAACAAATTTGCAGTCCAACACACTTCTTACAAAGTCATAATAGATGAAAGTTGTATAATGAATGAAAGAATATCATGATGGTTACCCCAGGAAGTTGGCCAGCCAACACACCAAGAAAACCGGTGGTGCCCATGACTGTGAAAAGAAAAGCTGCCTGCATCACTGAAAGATATCAAATTTATGGATGGTAGTTTAAAAACAACCCCTGTGGAGGAGTGAAGCACACAGACCAGGTACCTCATCTAATGAAGACTTAGACATACAATTGATGCTATGATGCTACAACTTCAATTATCACAGCAAGGCATATATGTTGTGAGCAGGAATGTAACTGGAAGAAGTAAATATTCTAAAACAATGCACAGTATATCCAAATCATGGTTCAAAATATAAGCTGACGCATCATATTTTAAAACTGGCATGATGCAAATTATATATATATATATATATAACAGATCCATTCCATGATTAAATCAATCAAAATTCACACCGAGACAGGTTACATGTAGCTCTTGTTGGCCGGTATGTAACGGTTTGGAAGCCAGATGATAAGTGATCTGATAGTGATACTTGAACCTTGATTCCAAATAACATTAAATATTTATTCCAGCCAGATATTAAACTGAAGAAACGAGTTTTGAATACTAAACAAATAGATGTAATTTGTTTATGTATGTGCGAGTTTGTGAATGTAGTTACTGTTTGAGTAGCACTTGCCCAAAACTTCACACTGTAATGCAGGACTGACCATACGGTGTGATACATATGGTTGAGAACTCCATTTTTTAGCCCAACCAACTTGGCTCAGCTGATTAAGTGTCTCTTTGACGGCATCATTATCTTTCTGCAACAAAACATTTTTGTCACACTAATGTTCTTTTGAGTATTGTCTTCCATAAACTTGCATCATATTTTCAAAGGCTTACCTTGATAAAACAGCACTATATGTATGCATTAATAAAAGCCAGTAGGGGCAAGAACCATTCTCCAAATTACAGTTCTCAATTGGTCAGAAACATGAAATAAAAATGACCAAAGAACAATGTAACCACCGAAAATAAAATAAAAATTGGAGAAAAGGGGGGGAAGCTCACCTGATTGAAAGTCAAAACCCTTTCTCTGTCCTCAAATAATGCAAACTGCAAATCAAAGTATCTACTTCAAATGAATAACTAAATTAAGAAAAAATCGAAAAGGAAGGCACCATGTATCATCATCTCAAAACAAAAATCAAAAAGCAAAGCTTCGGACAATTGGATCCGAAAGCAAAACAGATCCATCAACAAGAATCATATCAAAATCCAACGAAATCTATCAAAATCGAGAGATAAGAACTGGATTCAAATCAACATAGATCAAGCACCAAAAATTGAGAAAAATAAAATAAACACGAAGTGGAAAAAATTGGAAAAAAGCTCACCGTCTTTTAAGGATCCAATGATTGGAGAGAGAGAGAGAGAGAGAGAGAGAGAGAGAGAGAGAGAGAGAGAGAGAGATTTGGTTAAGGGAAATTGGGTGCACGGGAGAGAAGCACGGACGGGATTGCGTTATAAGGGTGACGGACACATCACCATCTCGATTTATTTTAGGACTTGTGGGGCCCACCACTATTTAGGTTAATTATTCACTTCATCCATTAATTTTAAAGGCTCATTTTTAGGGTTGATACAAAAAATGATTCAAATCAAAGATGTAGGTAGACCAAACCACATATTAATGATATAAATTTATTTTTCATTATTTCTTATGATGTGGTTTATTTAAACTTTTGATCTTTTTATTTTTGGCTTATTATCTAAAATAATATTTCAAAATTGATGAACAGAGTAAATAAAACACATATATCGCAATGGACCCTATGGAGCCCCTTAAGCATCGTTAGTATCTAATAAAGTTCCACGGAAGGTATGTTTTAGCTATAGATTGAGTATGTTTTTGTTACGGATTAAATCCATATAATATAACTACAGTTTATATATGTAACAAATAACCTATATAGTACATAGCTTTTACTCACTTTTTTTATAGTAAAATTATGTACTTCAAAACACTTGATAATTTAACTCCTTTTTTTATAAAAGGCCATGGTTATATATATATATATATATATATATATATATATATATATATATATATATATATATATATAAACTTGTTAGTACACAACCCACTACACACTCCACTATTAGCCACCCTCATTAGGGAATCAATAACTAGACCTCAATGTTGAAACAAGGTGTCTTCACTAAGTCTATTACTTGAGCTATGAATCAAGGTAGTGTTGATCAAGGCTAATATTATCCTAAGTTTAATTTTCACTACAATCAACATTGTCCTCACCCTAATCTAGTCTGCTGGCACTCTATTATTAAATCACACTTGCAATGGTTTACATGAGTAAAAGAAGTAAGTAAAATAAATCATAATTATTGCATTTTCGCTTCTTAAAAATATCAATTTTACTGTATAGTTTTGGACGAAACACAATGATTGCTGTCAAATACGACTGATATTGTCACCACCAATGTAGAAAAATAATCAGCGCAATATAAATGACGTCACTAATTATTTTAAGAGTAAATAATCATTACTCGTTTATAGTAATTTATTGTTATAATTTGAAAACCAAACCGGGCTTGAGTTTTTTCTTCCTTTCTTTTCTATGAATGGCAGCCAAAACATAGACGGTTTTGATCATCTGACCATCTACGTCTTGGCGATAATGTCTGTGCCGTGCATGTAAAGCATATTGAATCGAATTAGGTGTCACTCCTGACATAGTACTTTTTCATTGCCGTGCGGATGCTGACAAAGAGGGCCAAATTACTTGCACTGGTCAAGTACGTATCCGACCCTTTTCTAACCGGCCTGTCACCCGGTAATAATATGCTGCCCTTGCTCAGGCGGCTGCAGTCGGGAAACGGATTACCTCGGGCAGCCGCCACAGTGACATCACTGTGGCATGACATGGTCAAGATCTATTGGGCCCGCCGTTGTGTAGTTTTTTTTTTTTGTTTTAATTCACTTTGTTTAACCGTTTTACTAGATTATTTCAAAGGTCTGTTTGGCACATGGTAGATTTGAAACACCGTGGATTCCGAACCCCCAAGATTAGAAATCCCTGGATTCTGAACCCAGGATTAGAAACCTTCTCAATTTGCAGTCCTTCCGATATGTTTGGCACCTTGGATTGGGATTCGACTTTAATCCAAGAGTACCCATTCATGATATATTTATAGGGGTTTGAATCTAATTACTAAATCAACTTTAATATCTCTTATTAGTAAGATATGTAATTTTTGACACAATGATTGTGATAAGCCCGTTGAAATATATGTTTTGCCCGAAAATGATAAAATTCCAAGTGTCGAATGGGCCATGAGCACAAGATCATGTTTGAGTGATTAACCAATGAATTTTAACCATTGATTTACATGGACAATGTTTGAACTGTGCTGGACAATGTTTAGACCTTGCTTATTATCATTAGTGGGTAATGTGCCCAATGGAATGATAGTGTATGATAACACATGTTACACCCATAACTATTGAAATGATTTTAGGTGTAATCCAAACTCTCACAAACCCACTCAAAGAGGGGATTGAAAATCCCCTTGGATTTGAAACCCCACTTTATGATGCCAAACAACTAGGGGATTTGCAACCCCCTCCAAACCCTTCAATCGACGGTGTCGAATGACCCCTAAGGAATGAGCTCAAAAATGATTCACATCCAAAACTCAAGTGGAACATACCAAATAATGAGGATTGAACGCCTGCTGCCAAAAATTTCTTTGGGCCCACTGTGATCAGGGACGGCTCCAAGGGGTTGGCAAGTGAGGCAATTGCCTAAGGCCCCCTAATTATGAAGGCCCTATATTATAACAAAATTAAAATTTCTTAATTATAAAGGTCCTATATTATAGCAAAATTAAAATTAAAATTAAGAAAAAAAAAACATAAAATTTTTGAAATAAAATTTATTGAAAAGCCTACAAAATAAGAACATTTAAAAATTAGTTTACAAATTTTAAATTAAAAATAAAAAATAAATCCTAAAAACTAGCACTATCCTAGGAGTACAACTACCTACCTTATTGCTAATTTTGAATTTATTTTTTTAACTAAAAAACCTCGTTTGTATGACTTGCCTAAGGCCCCCAAAAAACTGTTGAGCCGGCCTTGACCGTGATATTTCATTTGGTATCCAATTTGTTCATAAGGTCATACAGATATGGATGAAGGGAAAACACAAATACCAGATTGATGCAAAAACTTCTGTGGCCCATTAGAAATTTTCAATGGTAGGCAATCAATCCTAACTGTTTCCTGTGGTGTGCTCTGCGTGAGCTTTGATCGGCATCATTTTTGGGTTCATGCCCTACAACGAGGTAGTCAAACATATAGACAGCGTGGATAAAACACATACATCACGGTGGGCCTCACAGAGATTGGGAAATGTCCTGTCTTCCCGGAATCCATTCAAAACCAGAGAGGAGTGGCTGTCCGTCCTCTTGCCCCAGCTATACATTTCGGATATCCGAAGATCCGTGCTTGTCGCAAAGGCGATGGGGAAGGTCGATCGGGTGTAGGTCCGTCTCGAGCAACCGGTTCAAAAGTTAACTCTAGTTCATTCTGCCACGTGTGCAGCAACGCTACGAACCAGTCCTTATTCTATCGGGTTTACAAAACAGGAGCTGAGGAAGCCGATTCCCTGTGACGCCGGGTACAGAGATATACCTGTGCCCGGGCCGTGTGGGGTTCACAGGGATGTCAGTGATAAATCCACTCCGTCCATCTATTTTAAAAGATCACAGTAGTAAATAATTCTAAAAATCAGACGGATTCAATACTCAGCTGGGCCACACGAAACCAAAGAGTGGGAACGGAAACTTCCACTGTTGAAACCTTACTTGAGCTGATCTTGACGTTTTTATGGAATCCAAACAGTTCATGGGGTTACTTCCACTCAGATAAACTGTAAGCGCAAATTTCATCCTGAGCTAAACTTCTGTCACTCCCAGGCGTACAATCCCCACTTTTTCATGTGGTATGGCCCACATGAGGGTTGGATCTAGCTGATTTTTAGGTTCCTATCTTATCGTGGTCTTGAAAAACAGATGGACGGAGTGGATTTGTCACCGAAATCTCTGTGGCCCCACACAGTCCAGAGCACAGGAATATCTCTGTGCCCGGTGTCACAGGCAATCCGCTTCCTTCCTGTGATACCTAGCAATGCCGGTTGGTGGATCCATGACTGTAAGGCCCACTGTTACGTATGTGGTTTTTTTTTTATATCAACGGCTATCCATCCATTTTGCCAGCTCATTTTAGGGTATCAGCGCAAAAAATGAAGTAGATCCAAGACTAAGGCGGCCACACCCAAGGAGCAGTGGCGATTGAACACCCACCTTTAACAACTTATTATGGCCCACCGTCATGCTTATTTGCCATCCACCCTGTTGATAAGGTCTCATAGACCTGGATGAAGGGAAAACACAATTATCAGCTTGTTGTGGCCCCTAATAAGTTTTTAATGGTGACCGTTCAATCACCAATGTTTCCTGTGGTGTGGTCCACCTGATATTTGGACCTGATTCATTTTTTATCCCATGCACTAAAATGAGCTGGCAAAACCGATGTACGGAGTGTATATACGAAACACATCACGGCGAGCCCCACAGCCATGGATCCTCTGAATCCGCATCTGTCCGTCTCGTATACACGAACAAATGGAGAGCAGCACTGATCAGTAGTCAATCATTCATCTGCTCCTTGAATATGGATGGCCGACCATTACATGGCCACGTGTCACGCTTGTACATGAGAAAATCGTGCAGCTAGTTGGGTCTTGGGTGTGGGTTCAATAGGGTGTGTGTATGTCATCACAACCGTCCAACGGGATTGTCCCACCATAAAAATGGAATGCCAAAAAAATTTTTAAAAAAATAGGGCAGAGATGCAATCATCAGGTTCACTGCACCGTTAAAAAATAAATGAATGAAAAACCACCCAAAAAATCTTCATATGTGCGAGCCCTCTTTATGGTGAGATCATCCTGATTTCTGGGGCTTCCCATTTTCATTGTGGGCAGATCCTGACGGGCGTTGTATGCCATAAACACACGGTGGGTCCATCTGCACTGAATTATACAACAGAAACAATAGATTGTATTGAAATATACATGAACGTTATCACGTGTACCAGATTAGACGCCATTGACTACCACAACCAGATGAGATTTATGACACCACACATTCATATTCAACATGCCCATATGACCGTCATCATCGAGAGAACAGACCACACATGTTTAAATGTTCACATGTGCCTAGTTGATGAGACTGGCCTAACTCTTAGTTACATGCATGATGCCGAGGTGCCGATTCCCTAATGAATGGCCCAGATCTTGCGCAAGCTGTGTGAGGTGCGAACCGTCATCCACATCAAGTGCATTTTTGAATTCCTAGCATTATTTGATACCCTGACAGCTTGAGAATATCAAACGCATGGTGCAGCCAGCCACTCAAGTTCAGCGATCTAGACTTACATTCTGCATTAGCCTTGATTTTCATTTCTTGACTAATGTAGTAGCCCATAGTTCAGTGATCCAGACCATTGCTTAGCGCAACCCACCATGAATGGGCTATCCCACCTTCCTGAATGATCTCAAAATCTTTTCAAGCCCTTCAACCCTAATCAATGCTCCCCTCCATACCCCTCGTTGGTCTCTGCTGTATGGTGGGACTCAACAAACCAATGGTGTGGATTAACAAATCATGAAAAACAACTTATACTATGCATAGGCACAGCGTGCATATCATACATTGCAGACGCGATAAAATGCGACAAAGCAGAAAGATCATGTACAGAAGAACCCCAGAATTAGATAAAGCCTTCTCGCAAAAACCCTTTTTATTGTTACCGAATAACTCCATTGAACAGCTGCTTATTCCTTTTCTACTCAAACTCAGGGGATAACAGAAATAAGTATAATAACTATAAACCTACATTACCTTGCAAATCCACCTACGAGGAAGATGCCAGTAAAGAAAGAAACAAAAAATGGACTGCAAGCAGACCAGAGCTGGAAGAACATGGCCCACTTCCAAGTCCTGCAATTATACAACTCACGACAGCCGATTCTTGTCAAT
This sequence comes from Magnolia kwangsiensis, assembly GCA_037074715.1. NCBI lineage: Eukaryota > Viridiplantae > Streptophyta > Magnoliopsida > Magnoliales > Magnoliaceae > Magnolia > Magnolia kwangsiensis. The sequence goes on from CM073581.1 coordinate 98,005,791, forward strand.
GCACGTAGCATGCACATAAGTTAAGGGATCTCTGTACTTCTAAAAAATAAAAATAAAAATAAGGGACTCAAAACTGCTTAAAGAAAGATTTTTTATTTTCCCCTTTCTTTTAAGATGGTTGAGGATGTACCTCATGAGAGTTCCATATGAACATTTCTCAGGGCTCCTCGACCTCGAGGTACTGGGAGTGAGAAGCTGCAAGGAGGGCTGCACCAATGCCTGAGCCGTCATTGGCATGTTCAATGACTATGCTGTCCGATACCTCATCTCCGAGCAACTCCATCAGGGTGCTCTCCAAACACTCACTGAACTTGGTATAGTGCTCAAACAGCCCACCGTCCATGGCTATCACCGTCTTCTGCTTCTTGCCATCCCTTACGGTGTCCCTTCCCAGTTTCTTCAGAACGCCCAAGATCCCAGCCGCAGCCAGGCGGGCCCCACGCATGGCGACAATGTTGCAAAGCTCAACAACAACTATTCGTTTTTTCGGGGAGGAACTGGCAATCTGAAGGCAAGAAGGGAAACCAAATGGAAGAAAGGTAATAGGATCATTACTTCAGCAAAATGGAATTTAGATGGTTTTCTACTGTAGGATGAGAAATTACTGCTGAGATGTGTTCCTCATGCAGGCAGGAGATGCAATAGCTGCAAATGTTATGAAGGAATGCTGAAACTATAGGCATGGGTTCATGAGGGAAATCATACCCCCAAAATATCGTTCAATTTCTCCCCAACTACTCTGAGATCAGGTGACATGTCATGATGCATGGCAGAAATGTCAGGCGTCCTGCATATAAATTTCACAACCCAACACGTTGTTATTCTTAAATCTTTATTTATCTATCATAAGATGCAACGATGTTGAACCTCATGAAAGTGTAACATATCCCTACTATCACTGAGGGTTTACATGGATGTGAGGTGGAAAAGTGGCATTTGTTTTGATAACAGAGTTCCCTAGCAGCTTCTTAATAGGTAAGTTCTTATATTTCAAAGAAAATCTAAGATCATCATAATCATCATCATCACCACCACTTAAGCCTTATCCAGACTGGGTTGGCTACATGAACCCTGTTCCGCCAGCCCACTCTATCGAGGGCCATAACTTCAGTCAGATTATAGGTCGTCTAGTCTTTTCTTAAGTTTCCTAATCAATGCTCAGTTGAGAACGGGCATCATTTAGTAGCCAATCAATGATTTATAATATTGAATTTGAGAGTAGCGGTGGATGTAAGGATTTCAAATAGGAACTAGTTGATGATCAATCTATATATAGAAGATGTTGAGCAACGCTAGTGTAATGCATGGATCATGGAAATTCTGTGCAGTTCTGTCCTCACAGCATACATGGCAAAAGATGGACTGTCGAACTGGTAGCTGCTGCGTGGATGGGCAATAGGACAGTTGTGCATTTTGCTTGTTAAATGTGGTACACTGCTCCATTTTTCATCACTGAACAAACGGTTACCAAAGTCCAATCCTCTTGATTTTGGGATGAGACCATCATATGTGATGTACCATGGTTAAAATCGCAGCAACTACTACCTAGTGCCATGTCTACTATGGAGAAGTTTGGCACACATTTCATGGAACTCCATGGTGCATGTATGGCATGGCAGGATTCCTGAAAGATGACACAAGCACATGAAAAGATGATGCCTTTCATAGTAAGGCTAGCAAAGAGTCTCCATAAGGCACCTATATACAGACATGAAAATCAAGATAAGCTTCGGTATTTATTGAAAAGGAACATATGTCTAAGTAGCAGATGGATATCCTTGAAACCAAAGGGATATTTTGCCACAACCTTCAAAATATATAAGATGACTCATAAATGTCCGTGTGGATCCTCCATCCAACAAATAGAATATCACATCCTATTACATGGGTACTTAGGCCTAACCAAGTACCGACATTCATTTATGTGCATTGTGTAGAGCTCATGATTGTTGAACAACTTACTAGGAATAAATTACGAGCCAACTGTAATGCGGGGGTATTTTCACACCGGGCACGAGTGGGGTGGCCTGTGAGATGCAAAGGCACACTCGGGGTGGGCAGCCCGCAGAACCCATGGATTTGGGGGTTGTGTGAGCTAGAACCCATGGATTTGGGGCCTGGGCTATGAGATAAAAGAATTAATTCGTCATACTCTATTAGTTCGAGCTTTTAGAGCAAGTAGTTAATTATCCTGCATCAAATTGGTATCAAAGCGGGAGGTCACATGTTCGAAACTCATCATCGGGGGTGATTAAATCAATCTTGTATGAATGGACTGCAAGAACTTGGCACCACTGTTGTCAAAATCCTACGAATTACGATTTTAGTCGAATCTTAAGCACAACGATTTTAATCCCAACCTTGAATCCCTTTTTATATGAATCCTAAGATTTAAAGATTCAAATCCCGATTTATGATTCAAATTATTCTTGTTCTCTTCTATTTTAAGATTCACTTGGCTTTCATTTTATGTTTTTAAATCGGTGGGGACTTTAAGAATCATTTGAAATAGGTAAATTATTTTATTTGTTCTTTATAAGAGATTAAAATGATATATATTCTCTTTAACATTAAATCATGTAGCTTCTTTTTTTTTTTGTGATTTCTTACTTCTTAACTGATTGAAACACCAAATTGATGTATGACTTACCTATAACGTTTTTATGGATGGTTATGATCACATAGACTTATATGTATTATGGAATGATGTTTAGAAATGAAAGTATCTTCTTTTTTTTGTCGGTCTACAGTATGCAAGGCCATTTTTCCACTGTGATTCTACATTCAAGAACACTATCTTGACATGGTATTACTCGGTGCACATTGATGGCAGAAGGAAGATTAATGAGTTTTTTAAAATTTTCTGATTTATTTATATTTTTAATTTTTTTAAAAAGAAAAATGTAAAAAATCTTATGATATACGATACAATTTGTGATTCGATGTGATTCAGACCCTACTACGATTTGCGATACAATAATGATTTTGACAATGTTTCCTGGAACTATTGCTGAAGCTATATGCAAGTAACGAGGCATCTTGTTCTGTATCAGCTTTTCAAGTAGGTTTTGCTAATGAAACATGGGAGTTAAGAATGAAATTGAGCTCCTGTTAAAAAGTGACAGAATTGTAAAGAAAGGTTTCCAAAGAATCCCATAGAAAAAGAATAGCACAAAAATATGTTACACTTAATGAAGAAGTCATATGGAGTAAAGGATGAAATAGACAACCTAGAAAAGGATGATGGATCATAAAGAATAGGCTTATCAAAGAAGGCGATGGATATATATAGTAGCATACCGCAATATGAATGGAATTTTGAGCTTTGGTGGAATATCATCACCAAAAAATGCAGCTTCTTTAGCCATCCTATATAGGACCCTGCGTACAATCTCCCCCAGATACATACCTGAAATTATCTTCTCAAAAATCTGTGCACATTATAAAAAGTTAGTTGATGCACAACATCCATCTTATTCTGGAAAAATCGCCGAGAAGATAGAATTAATATTAAAAAACAAATTGCTAACAATTACCTGTTCACCCGGGTTCAAACTCTCCACATCTAATGCCTGATCATATGCTGTCACTGGAAGATGGGATGACCGGAAGTTTCCCCACTCCATGTTTATAACCTAAAAAATGGCAAGGACCTATATTTCAAATGCAGTTATGCTATTAGAAGTTGTGTTCCGCTTTCCACTAACATGTCATGATCATTTATGTCTGAAATTCCTGTTTTTTTTTTTCCCCCTGTATTTTCAGGCCTATGGGCATTTTTACTATTATTGAGTTCTCTCTTTTATTCCTCAAAACAAGAATAATAAACAATCCAAAAGAAAGAAAACAATAGCCACAAGAAGCAAGCTTACCATCTCTCCTGATCTAGGTAGAAGACCATGCCACTTAGGAATTGCATGTGCACGCTCTACGTATGCAGCATTTGTTCCAGTACCCAAGATTACAGCAACAACAACATCATTATTGCAGTATCTACCTCCAGCCAGTGTTCCAACTGTATCATTGACCTATATTCAAGGCAACCAGTAAGTCCCATTAAATTGAGTTGCAGGGGTACCACTAACACATGAAACATTAAAAGTTACATGCGACATTGATACATGGATATGGCAAATACTAGCACAGGACATTTATTTGGCACATAAATTAATTTAAGATCCCTGGCAGGGCTCAAGCCAGGATTCATCAAGAACAAACTTACAAGTGCAGCCACACGCATGTCAAGACCCTGTCTTTCCATGGCCTTTGTCAATTCAACCACCACGTCTTTCCCAATCTAGCTCCAAAAAAGGAAAAGAAAAGACAGAAAGAAAGAAAGAGGAAGAGAAGGAAGAAGAGGAAGAGGAAGAAAAAAAAATGGTCAAATCAATCACCATATCCTCCCAAATCAAGCTTAACAGCAAAGGTGCCTATTCAGTAATATAAAATGGACCCAAATTTACCCAGCAATAAATAGCAGTAAACCATCTAAGCATGCGGTATATTGCATGATTTTCCACTATCGCTTCAATATAATAGACTCTGAATGCCAGGTTTCTCAAAATAGATTTCTTAATTCTAAATTATCTTCATATATATAGAAGTTAGTCATATGTGACCCAAAGAATGTGGTATTAGTCAGTTCTCTTTACCTGTATTCCAATCACCACAACTCCGAATAGACTGTGAAACATGAACTTCTGAATTAGACACGATTCAATCAAGAATTTTCATGATGGGAAACTATGACTTTCCATACACAATGGTATGACTTCATGGTTCTTAACTTCACATTCATACAATGATGCATTATTTAATCATCATTGAACTCCCTAACAGTGGTTAGCACAAGATCAAAGGTTCAAATCCTTAAACATATGTTTTACAGAGCAAGAACGAGGATAGGGAAAAGGTTAATCTAGTTGCATGGGAGCAGGTGTCAGATCAAAGAAAGGTGACGCAGGCTGAGCCGCATCAACTGGGCCCAAGACTCAACAGCCAGGCCCAGATCCATTAAGCCCAAGCCCAGATCGCACAATTGACCTATCAGCAAGGAGACCCAAGCCTCCTAATTTGGCAACACAATCTAATCAGCCTGCTATGCAAAACAAATCAGCCAGCCATGCAATAGAACCCCACTAAATCTTTCTTATCTATTTAGCATCTTTCATTGATTAGTCTTCTATTTCTGTTTTTGGAAAGGCAACAAAGATTTAATTAAAAGAAGAAGAAGAAGAAGAGAAAAGGATACAAACCATTGATTAGTCTTCTATTTTTATAATAAATCCTCAATTGTTAATGACACTAAGAAACTTTCCTTCACTGTACATCCAAGTAGTCTATTTAAAGGCCTCACATGAGTATTCTCAAGACACTTCTTATTTCAATAAAATTTTGGATTTATTCTCTACTTTAATTATGGTTTTGTTGTTAAGCTTAGCTTGGAAGTGCTTATATTGGGTGGATCCTTTCGCATTCAATCAGTTGTGTTAGGCTGCCCAAAAGGCTAGGAGTTACTGTCTGTATTTGGGAGTTTTCTAACATTGTCTTCATAACCTTTTTTTTTATTTTTTTGCAGATTGTGAGGAACTAAGGCCTAAGAGTGTTGGAACCAAATATGAAAAGAACTGCGATTTAGTCTTCTTCTTCAATGCATAAAAGGTAAGGTCACACATCTCCATTCAATGAATTTTTTGTTTGGCTAGGATTATAGTGTATGTGCGCTTTTTTTTTCTTTTCTTTTTTTTTTGAGGGGTGAAGAGTTAACGCCAAGGTTAAAAGCTGGAAGTTCAAAATGGCAAGGAAAACCCTGACCTTCCACTAACTGAAGTCTTTTCATCAAGACTTGTCACCAAAGGTCCAGGGGTGGGCTCCATGCATGATCGATCAATTAGAGGTGCCCCATGCCAATCACTTATAGATCCCACATGGGCAACTGATTGGCCCGCATGATGGTAAGTTGCCTAGTGGACCCTACAGGGCCACAAGGTTGGAGGGACCAACTGTGGGGCCCAAATCGATCCTCAAGTCACATGATTGGACCATTTAACAGAAGGCAGTTCCTATTAAATGGTAGCAGCAAATTAGCAGTTTCCATATTCAGGTTGTAGTATCCTTTTTTAATGCAAGATCATTTTCACACTGGACTCGGCAAGGGTCGCCTATGGGATGCAGGGACACATTCGGGGTGAGTGACCCATGTGATTTGGCGCCCACGGGGGAGGTCTCGTGTTCGAGACTCCTCACCAAGGGTGATTAATGCGCATTTCACACTGTGCTCGAGTGGAGTAGCTCGTGGGATGCGGGGACACACTCGGGGTGGGCGGCCAATGTGATTTGGAGCCCATAAAAAGGGTTCGGCCGAGGTCCTAAACTCGTGAGATAAAGGGATTAATTCACCATACTCTAATAGTTCGAGCTTTTAGAGCAAGTGGTTAATTATCCTGCATCAAATTGGTATCACAGAGGGAGGTCTCGTGTTCAAGACTCCTCACCGAGAGTGATTAACGCAGGAGCATTTTCACACTAGGCTCGAGTGGGGTCGTCTATGCGATGCAGGGGCACACTCGGGGTGGGTGACCCATGTGATTTGGGGCCCACGGGGGAAGTCTCGTGTTTGAGACTCCTCACCAGGGATGATTAATGCGCATTTCACACCGGGCTTGATCGAAGTAGCCCGTGGGATGCGGGGACACATTCGGGGTGGGCGGCTCATGTGATTTGGGGCCCACGAAGGGAGTTCGGCCGAGGTCCTAAACCCATGAGATAAAGGGATTAATTTATCATACTCTAATAGTTCGAGCTTTTAGAGTAAGTGGTTAATTGTCCTGCATCATTTTTCTACTTCAAGCCTATTTGACTAATCTAGCAAGTTACCTACTTAGTATTGATTTGTAGTTAGAATTGGAGTAAGAAAATGGAAACAAAACACCATATATACAGAGCCATATGTATGGAATATTACATTGAAAATTCAGTTTATTTGCTGCTTTTAAACCTGAGTTGGTGTTCTTTGTGACATGATACTCTTTTTGCTAGTGGTGAAGAGTCCATTAAGGGTCTAGAATTGGGCGGAGCCTATTCCGGATCCTACTACTTGTTGTTGCTTTAGTTTGAAGTGAATTTGGTTGCTGATTTTCTCAATTCTCTATGCATTTTGCTAACCAATGACAACATCAGTTCATAAATCTTCTGATTAAGCTTCTACACCCTTAAAATTCAGCTATTTGAAGATGGGCCCTGTCACAGTACACTTTCAAGGCAGATAACCCTATCCTTCGAGTCAGGTCTTTGAAGCTTCCCACCTCCCTCAGGCAAGTATTTTGTTTGCATCCTCGGGAGATCATTTGGGAATGATCCTACTTTGATTTGGTAATGCATCTGGCCATTCTCCCCCCAACCATCCTATTCCTAACCGGAGACTTTACAATAGACAACAAACTCATCTCTGCCATGCACATTACATGCAGAAAACATTAAATAAAAAAGAAAAACATGAGGATAGCTGATTATTTGACCTTCAAGTAATCTCAGATATTATCACTCAAATCCAAGAGAGTAATCAATATTAAAGAGTGTAAATAGGTTCTGGGTAATTGGAATTAACCGCATCTTCAATTGAGAAGCCTTTCGTCCACCTAATCAAAGTGCCAGAAGCACTTGATGCTTGCTTCACTGGAAAAGAAAACGTAAAACCAAGTTCCCTCTGCCTACCGACAGAGAGCTGAAAACCTTCACCTTCTGTCGAGACAAATTCTGCAAGTTTTGCAGCAATGTAATTAAATAGTTCCTGAAATCATAATCAAAATTTGAAGGTTAAGAAAACATATTATAAGAATTTTTTAGAGCAGAAGTGACAATTGCTTATATTGGCATTCTCTTGGCTCTTACATCTGAAGTTTGAACCATCAAATGAGGGGGAATGGACACTTCTTTGAATTCCTGTTTAAGAACACGTCCTTCCTTCCCACCCAGCTGCACACGTAGCACACGGAAGTTTGTACCACCCAGGTCCAATGCATAAAATAACCCTTTCTCATCCCTAAAGCAAAAAGGGAAAAGGAGGAGAAAAAATATGTCTCCTGTGAATCTTCTAGATTCTTGAAATGACATTTAAAGCCTTTTTAGCACATACAAAGTTATAAATGTTGGCTCATAGTATTCTTGATCCACTGCTCACAATGCCAAAGTGTTTTTCTTACAGGTCAAAGAGCAACCCAGTGCTGAATGCTTGAGTTAGACTCTTTAATATATATCCGGAGGGAAAAAAAAAAACTTTTGCACATTATATCACTCATAAGAGCATAAGAAATTCCAAAACCTACATCAACGATTCTATACACGATCCTCAAAGAGCTCAAATGAAATAAGAAACTTGGCAAACGCCAAGTGATAGATATATGGCAGAAGTAAACTCAGTTCATGTGTCAGAAAGTATAGGTTTATAGCTCCATTGTGGATTCTGATTTTTTATTATGTGGTGAAATACAACAATTCACACCACAGCAAAATAGTCATGCACATGAAGAAGCAATCCATTCACAACTTAACAATTTCCATGCTAGATAAATGCTAGTCTAAGATTCTACAGGAGTTGCGCAAGAACCAAAATCCTTCGAAAGATCAATTCTAATGACCAAATATCATGAAAATGTCATATTACATGAGTTGAATATTTTTCCAAGATATTGCAAGTATTATTCATGATTTCTTATGTTGCTGTGAGATGGTAGGAAATAATTAGTACTTGATAGAGGAGGCCCAAGGAAAGAGAGGTCCAATTTAAACTGCATGCATGCATGACTACATGGATTTTTGTGGCCTATATCATGTGAAGGAGCTCATGAGTATAAATGAGTTGCCATAGTGCTCATTAGTGTACTTCTTGACCATGTAACAAATTCAGGCATTTTTTCATTAAAGCTCTAATTTTATTTGTTTAGAACCTCAACAAATTTCTAGCCTGAGCAAAACCCTGGAATAGCATCCATGTAATTCTTGACCTTACTAATAATTGAGACATGCAACTTAAAATTACTAGAGATTTCTGTGTAAAAGACCGTCAACAAATCCCTACCTCCATCCAGATTCTAGTTCATATTCCATACAGATGCCCTTCTAATTTAGTTTCTTCATAAAGCAAATCCAAGGGCAGTGATAAATTTTTCTTGTTATCAACAGCAAAAAGGAAGTTTACTTAAATGACCCAAGACCAAAGAACAACCCACTAGTCCATTAAGTTACCAATTGAAATGACTAAGTAAACATTGCATGTCTAATTAAAAAAGAAAAGAAAATGGAAATGAATTGAAGGAATGATTAATTATCAAAAGTGGGTCCATATGTCCATCCTTGCAAGTTTGTTCAAATTCCAAACACCACCACCTGATTACTAATAGAGCAAACATCAAAGTTGATCTTCGAAAACTTGGTGGGAGGAGCATTCCAATTCCAACAAGCCTTGACATTGAGGATCTTGTCCCCAGAGAAACCCATTTGGGAAACTTGTCAGCATGCCAAAGTAATCATTGTAAAACAATAATGAGTAATTATTTTTTAAAATGGAAATGATGATCTTTTAAATAGTAAAGAGAAGATAGAAAGAAACACAACGAAGAAGGAAGCAGGCTTTTAAAGGGAGGAAATAATAAAGGATTAAAGAAAATCCAAAGAGGACAGGTATAACTAAACCCACCAAGGAAAATAAAAGCAAAGAAAGAAAGGAAAAAAGAAGAAGAGAAAGCTTTTTAAAGTAAGAAAATAATAGATGAAATAAAGAAACAGAACCCAAGAAAGGAATGATGTACTTTAACCCACAAAGAAAAAAGAAACAATCAAAACAGAGAGAGAGAGAGAGAGAGAGAGAGAGAGAGAGAGAGAGAGAGTAATTAATGGACATTTGCTTGTTGACTGTGGTCCATTGACTACCATGCGTTGTAACCATCCATTAGATGTCCTGTCCATCGGACAATTAGGATCATACATCAAGTGTGATTATGGGACTGATGGCCCACCTATAGTGGGGCCCACAATTGGAACGGACTAACTTGGGCAACGCATACACCACATGTACAAGGCAGCATGCATGTATATGGATCATCACACTCAAGAATCAAAGTTCCTCCTTAGGTTGAACCCAGAAAGCACCAGCAACTCAATTCAGGATAGAAAGAACTGGAAATTCTATACTCCAAGAAGGAAATTGTTCTGATTTAGGTAAATAGAGGCCGCTGATATCTACACCCACCCTTTTTTTCCTCCTCTTTTTTTTTTTTTTTGGACAATACATTCTTTCTTCCTATATTTGAATTGTTCTGATTTAGGTAAATAGAGGCCACTGATATCTCAAGTATCAAAGTTCCTCCTCTGGTTGAACCCAGAAAGCACCAGCAACTCAATTCAGGATAGAAAAAACCGGAAATTCTATACTCCAAGAAGGAAATTGTTCTGATTTAGGTAAATAGAGGCCACTGATATCTACACCCTCCCTTTTTTTTTATTTCCATTTTTTTTTTTTTTTTTTTGACAAATACATTCTTTCTTCCTATGTTTGGTATTAGAATATACATGGGTACCATCCTAATGCCAAAAGGAAATAAATTGGGCGAATGTATAAAAATTAGGGTGCACATATCATTTTCAATAATAAAATCAATAGCAATTACTAATCTTTTGATTGATAAAATAGGTTAAGATTATCAATATTACCATTTTCTTATATTTAAAAAGAAGAGAAAAGAAAAGATACAGAGTTACAAATCAAGACCTAAAATTATTCTCGATTTTTTAAAAAGAAGAAGGAGGAGAAGAAGAAAAGAGCAAACAAGGGCAGGAACAATTTCAGCATACCCAGTCGGTAGATTGTCGACATAGCTGATGAGCATCTTGATCTTGCTCCCGTCTTCAGATGCGAGGCCTGCATGCATCTCGATCGTCATTGCATCCGCCACCTCCCGCAGCTTCCCGATCGGGGCAGCACACTCCTCCTCGAGTTCCCTCACTATCTCCATCACCCGGGCCCACCGCCTGGTGCTCTGCATCCTGCGCCGCACGACGAGCGTGCCCACTGCCACCACGGTCGCAGCGCATACCACGGCCACTCCTACCGCCACCTTCCCCATCCTGAAACCAAGAAGAATACCTGAACTTGTACGGATCCTCCAAGATCCTGATCCTGCAGCTTCTCCTTCTTTGATTCGTTAGCGTGTTTTCAATGATCTCTGTAACCCTAGAACGCCTCGAGAGGTAGAGAGTCCTTTTATAGAAAAAGAAAAAATTTAATTTTCCTTTCTTTCTTGAAATTGCTTTGGTGATCTGATCTTCTTCTTCTTAAAAAGAGGAAGGAGAGCGATCCGTACGACGAAAGATTTTGAGGAGACGACCCATGGCACGCAGACGCAGGTGCGAGGCCCGGCCATTTGTTCGGTGGGTGCAGACCCATGGAGTGGGCCACATGTGGGTAACAGAAATGGAAAGGTTCGTTAGCCACTGCGATGAGGTCGACGTACGATTGTCTAATCGGAATCTGGATAGAGCTTTGGGCAATGATTTATCTGCGGTGGGATCACCAAAACGTGGATTCCACCATTCTCATCTCATCTAACCGTATACCATGTGGCCTGTTTTGCGAGACAAGACAAATCCTACATATTTCACAGGAGCCGATTGCCTGTAACCCGGGGGCACAGAAATGGCTGTGTGGGGCCACAGAGATTTCCTTAACAAATCCACTCTGTCCCTCTGTTTTGAAAGACAACTATAGTTCAGGATTATGAAAATCAGGAAGATCCAAAACTCATGTGGGCCATATCACACGAAACAGTAGGGATTGAATGCTTAGGGGTGACAAAAGCTTTGTATCAGGATGATATTTGTTCCTAGAGTCTATCTCCTTGGTAATAACCTTATGAACGGTTTAGATGTCATGTAAACATCATGGTCAGATATAAGAAAGTTTCAACAGTCGACGTTTTTGTTCCCACTGTTTCATTGATGTGACCCACCTGATTTTCGATCTAACTGATTTTTATAATCCTGGCCTATCGTGGTCTTTCAAAACAGATGGAAGAAGTGGATTTGTCACCAACTTCGGGCTGACAGGCAATCCGCTATCATATTTCACGAGTCGGACACCCAACTTAGGGGTGGCCATGGAACGGGTTTGCCCGGCACGGACCGAACCTAAATAAATTGCGATTCGCATTGGTGTGAAATTGAAAATTTTTCCATCTCCCATTAAAAATTGTTCCTTCGATTACATGGTCTCCATAGGCTAAGTTAAGCCCGAAGCTGAGCCATCCGGGTTCTGTTACAATGACTTACGCCCAAGTTCAGCCTGATCAAGCCATGCAAACCGGCCTAAGTCTAGCCTGCAGGCCAAGCTAATAGTTCTGAACTTGGTCCAAAGCTAGACGAGGGTAGCCAGCCTGAGGAGCAGTTGCCACCTATAATTAGGTCTGACTAATATTGTTAGGGTAGTCAGCTTGGGTTACAATTGGGAAACTCCAACCTGATTTCAGATTCAGGTTTAGTAAATTCGGATCAGGTTCGGTCAAGAGCAATCACGTGTATTTGGGATAGGTTTTGATTAGAATGCAGGATGGTCGGATGGTCGGATTGTTAGTTGGGATCCCTGGAGGTTGGGTCGAGCCTTGGTTGTCCCTTAACCCAAGTCACACCCTGCAGCCCAAGGCGCGTGTTGGGGAAAAATATGTCGGTCTCGGGTAAAGTCCCGAGGTTCGTAGGAGAGTAGGTCGACTTTGCCGACATTGCTTGAAGAAATCGAGACAACACTGACGGTGCAGATAACGGGCCGTCAGGTGTAAGCAAAGACGAGTAAAGTCGCTCTGTCAGTGTGATAACTTCGCCTGCCTCACCCCATTGAAGGTCGGGCGTGTGAAAGCCATTTAACCGATAGAGTAAAGATCCCTTCAGGGAGTTAATTCTGTCGGGCACAGCTCAGGACCCGACCTCCTGCATCGACCGAGACTCCCCCGGTGTCGGTCATGACTTGGCCGAGACTCTCCCGGTGTCGGTCGAGATCCAACCGAGACAGGGAATGATGGAGCAAGGACAGATGCAGATCTACGAAAATCCAGGGATGTTGATTGCGGATCCCGAGATTCTCGGGATCCTGAGCGATCCCAGGAGAAGAATCCTCCAAAGATAAGGGTTGACGGCTTGTATAAATCTCTAAGCTTGGAACAGTAAAAGGTACGCAGATACTAACTGAGAGAAGCTCTGAGCCAGAGACGAGATTACTGACTTAAGCATCGGAGGTTCCCCGGCCCTAGCCAGGGTTCCCTTGACATTGTTTCTGTGCAGGTGAAGGAGGGTCCGTCGCGAAGGGAAACCGTCCCAAAAAACTCAGCAACAGTTTGGCGCCGTCTGTGGGAAACGGACAAAAAGCCGCTTTCTCCAACCATTCAAATGGCAAGAACAAGAAGGACGGACCCAGATGAAGTGAGGGAGGCCGCTGCCAGCGTCGCTCAGGGAGCTCCCCCGGCAGCGCCGCCTGCGACTGCAAGCCAGCCCAACCACGGGAACGCATACCTGGATCGTGAGGTTCAGGAAATGCGTTCCGAGATGGCCACCATGAAACACATGCTGGAACAACTGTGCAACCAGCAGATGCAGCGACAAGAGTCGACACCAGCTCATCCACCCGCATCCATAGCGCAGCCGCCCGCGCCACCGTCTCCTAGACGACCGAGTCAGCCACGAGAACCAAGTCACCCGGCACCTGCTCGTTCGGCAACAGCAGTTCTGCCTCCCTCTGACCTGAGGCATAGAATAGATCAGAGGAGGCGTAGTCGGCTACCGGCGGACGCTGAAGAAACGGCAGAGAGCGCCGAACCCTGGAAGGCCGACATGCAGGACTTCAAAAACGAAGTCCGAGAGAAGATGGCGAAGGAAATGGCAGATATAAAGTATGGTCGGAACTCAGATCCGACCAAACACGAAGAAAAAGCCTCTCCGTTCGTGGACGAGGTAATGCGGGCCCGCTTGCCGGAAAGGTTCCGCTTACCCCAGATTACCCCATTTTCTGGGAAGACCGATCCTACAGAGCATCTTGAATGCTTCAGGACTTACATGGAATTGCACGACGCTTCGGATGCTGTTATGTGCCGAGCGTTTTCTCTGACCTTGACGGACGTCGCCCGACTTTGGTTTAAGCAACTGAAACCCGGGTCAATAAAGTCGTTCGCCGAACTCAGCGACGCCTTCCTCAGCAATTTCATTGGCGGTGGACTACTTCACGAAGTGGGCCGAAGCAGAACCGTTGGCGAAAATTACCGAGCAAAAGGTCACGAGTTTCCTATGGAAAAATATCATATGTCGGTTCGGAATACCCCGGACGATAGTAACAGACAATGGCAGGCAGTTTGATAACAGACAATTCCGGGAGATGTGCGGCAACCTCGACATTCGTAATGTATACGCCTCACCTCATCACCCTCAGACTAATGGACAAGTCGAGGCGGTCAACAAAATCATAAAGCAGCATCTCCGGACCAGACTCGACGAGGCAAAGGGAGCATAGGCCGAAGAACTTCCGAACATACTGTGGGCTTATTGAACCACGGCACGAACCGCGACGGGAGAAACCCCCTTCTCTCTATGTTATGGCGCGGAAGCGGTCGCGCCGGTCGAGATCGGTATCGGTTCAGCCCGAGTCAACTTATATGATGAACGAGAGAACGGTGAACTCCTCTCTTTTGCACTAGATTCCCTAGAAGAAAGAAGAGAAAATGCGCGACTGAAAGTGATGGCTCGACAGAGACAGGTGTCTCGGTTTTACAATCGCCGAGTAAAAGTTCGACGATTCCGAACCGGGGACATGGTCCTCCGAAGGACCTTCCCAAACACTAAGGAAATTGGGTCGGGTACGTTAGGCCCAAACTGGGAAGGCCCCTATGTCGTTTCAGGCATCATCCGACCTGGAACCTACCAGCTGGAAGACCTGAACGGGCAGCCGTTGCCTCATCCTTGGAACGCCGAGAATCTTAAAGTTTATTATCCGTAAGACACAATCACTCTTACTGCAATTGAAGATGACTGAATAAAAGCTCTATTTCATTCAAGTACCCAATGTCGGGCCAGTTACAGAAAGTGAGTTACAAAAGTATCGATTACAAAAAATAAAAATAAAAAAAGTACAATCTTAAGAGGCGCCCGCGGGACCGACTTCGTCGGCAGCAGCAACGGCAGCGTCTCCTTCAGCGGCGTCACCCTCGGCAGCCTCGGCGGGAGGACTGTCAACCTCGAAAGCAGAGAGATCGAGCTCAGGGAAGGCCGCCCTCATTTCGAGAACGCAGGCCTTGTAGCCGCCTTGGTAAAGGTGGTCCCTTTCTTCCTCAAATTCGGTAGACTCGAGGAAGGCCTCTACAGCTCGGTCTCGCTCCTCCTGGGCTCGACGCGTCTCTCCTTGGGCCTCCCGAACAAGCTCGCCGGCCTCGACCTTCGCGCGAGCAAGGGCGCCATCGCACTCGCCATGAACCTGGCGAAGAAGCCGCTCCCTCTCCTCGGCCTCTTGAAGGAGCAGAGTAAGGCGAGCATTGT
Source organism: Magnolia kwangsiensis (assembly GCA_037074715.1). Lineage (NCBI taxonomy): Eukaryota > Viridiplantae > Streptophyta > Magnoliopsida > Magnoliales > Magnoliaceae > Magnolia > Magnolia kwangsiensis. Next base: position 98,021,352 of record CM073581.1, read on the forward strand.
CGGCCTTCACGCCTTCGAGAGCCGTGCGGGCGTCAGCGGCCATCTTCCGGGCGATAGAAAGATCGCCTGTCATGATGCCGATTCGGCCCTCGGCGATCTCCCTGCGGCCCTCAGCCTCGGCCGCAACCCTCTTCGCGAACTCTGCCTCGGACGCAAGTTTCTGGGAGGCGACCAGCTCCGAGCTTGCCTTAACGAGGCAAGGCGCCAGTTGCAATACAGAGACGGTTAGTCGCTTCAGAAAACCCAGACAGAAAGCAACACGAGAAGAAAGAAGATTTTACCTCAAAAAGCAGCCTTGCCGCATGCCCGAGGGTCTGGGCCGTCGGAGCGTTGTAGCAGTTGGCAAACTCTCTCTCACTCCCGTGGGCAAGCGCCCAAGGCACCATCCCCGCAATAATCTTCGAGAAGGGGGACTCCGCCTGAGTCATCTCCCTTCTCGGGGACTCTTCGCGAAGGGCCTCCCTCGGCCCTGAGACCTCCCCTGCGGCGGGCCCCGACTCAGGTGCCGCCTGGGTGACTGGGTGGATAGGCCCCGTCTCCTCGGCCCTCTCATCAGGGTCAGAGAGGACGACCACCTGGGGAACGGCGGGCACGGCAGCAGGTGGAGCGACCGTGTCCTTCCCCTTGCCCGTGACCTTCTGCTGCTTTGAGGGTCGGGACCCAGACAGCAGAGTCGATCGTGGGGGAGCTTTCACCTTGGAAACAGGCTTCAGAGAGGGTCGGGGCTCGGCCATGCTCTCTGGGGTAGGTCTTAAAATTGGGCGAGCTTCGGGGAGATCTGCAACGACGAATGTAAAGGTTAAGCAAGCAAACCAAAAACCAAGGAGACAAGCGTAAGGAAAAGTGAATTACCTGAAACGAACGAGTCAAGACCGGCAAGGTGGAGACGCTCGGGTTGCAGGAGCAACTTCCACGATCGCTCCGCCGTGCTCAGCTTCTTCAACTCTCTTATCCGAGTCAAAGCCCCGGACTCGAGCTTCCCCTTACTCTTTAAGATATCTGCAAGACACGGAATAGTCCAGATCAGTGGAAGATAATATATAAAAGGAGGATAAGAAAAAGGGCGAGCCGAGGCGCCGAGTCACCTGCTCTACGGAACGTGCGGGATACTTGAGGCTCGTACGGCCACGAGTCGGCCGACTCCCACCGACCGCACGCCCAAAACCACCTCTCCTTCCAGAACTTGTTCTAGGTAGGTGGGTCGGTTATTAGAGATCCCCCCTTGCCTCTCCACGCACTTAGGAAGTATAGGCCAGGAAAGTTGGGGTTTGGTCGGACTTGATACAAGTAGAGGAACTCGTCTACCGTGAGAGAAGGTTGTTCTAGCTCGGACCAAAGCACGGCACACCCGAACAAGTTCCTCCACGCGTTTGGGACGATTTGGCCGGGGGCTATTTTGACTCGAGAGAGGAAGTCACGGGCAATGGGCTGGAGTGGCAGGCGCAGGCCGCACTGCATCGATACTTGGAAAATTGCGACCATCCCTGCGGGGGGATGGTCGGGAAGGTCACCCGGACGAGGCAGATGAAGGATAACCGAATCAGGCACATGGTAACCAGCCCTGATTCGGTTTAAATCGGACTCGGTGAGGGTAGAAGCTACGAGACCGCTGGGCTCGTCTCCTTCTCCTTTCGAAGACGATCCAGAAGCCTCCGCAGTTCGCTTCACAGGGTATGGGACGACCATTCCCTCACCTGTGACCAAATCTTCCTCTCCCTCTCCCTCCTCGTCCTCCATCTGGTCCGCCCACGGGTTAGGTCTCCCTAGACGAGTCACCAGAGATGTCCCGCCACTTGATGGACCTGTCTGGGCGGGATGCTCAGCCGAAGGGCTGCCGGTCTCTCTGACAAGCCGAAATGCGGCGTCAGCTCCGACGGCGAACTCCGTCAACAGAGATGGTGGGTCCGTAATATCCCAGAGGTGTTGGGACACGCCCTCGTCCACTGACATTTCCTCCCGAGGGCTTTGAGAGCCTTGTGCGGCCATTAAAGCTAATTAAAGGAGAAGGGGAAGACTAAAGACTCACCAAAGGGATCGACGGTGATTGCAAGGAATGGCTGACGAGGAAAAACGCGACAGCGGAGGAGAGGAAGAAGAGAGCGAAAATTCAGATACGGACGGGAGGAAGGAGGACGAAAACAAAGTTCGAACCGTCCTCCCGCCCGGGCTTTTTATAGCCGTGCCACGTAGGCGGGTCATTATGGCGGAGGCGAAGCGACATTCGCCTCCGCTCCCCCTTCCGACGCGTGGCGACTGTTGATTGATTGCGCTGAAATCGTGGCCACGCGTCTGCCACTTATACGCGGACGGAGCGAGTTGACGGCTGGCCGCACGTGTGACCTTGGAAGGCGCAACGACGCACGCTAAGAACGACTCAAAGAACATTAAATGCCTCATGATTGTCTCGGATGCTAACGCCAACCGACCGATAAAATCGTGCTCCTTGCTGCCATAGGCGGCACCAGAAGCAGGGGGGCTCACTGTTGGGGAAAAATGTGTCGGTCTCGGGTAAAGTCCCGAGGTTCGTAGGAGAGTAGGTCGACTTTGCCGACACTGCTTGAAGAAACCGAGACAACACTGACGGTGCAGATAACGGGCCGTCAGGTGTAAGCAAAGACGAGTAAAGTCGCTCTGTCAGTGTGATAACTTCGCCTGCCTCACCCCATTGAAGGTCGGGCGTGTGAAAGCCATTTAACCGATAGAGTAAAGATCCCTTCAGGGAGTTAATTCTGTCGGGCACGGCTCAGGACCCGACCTCCTGCATCGACCGAGACTCCCCCGGTGTCGGTCATGACTTGGCCGAGACTCTCCCGGTGTCGGTCGAGATCCAACCGAGACAGGGAATGATGGAGCAAGGACAGATGCAGATCTACGAAAATCCAGGGATGTTGATTGCGGATCCCGAGATTCTCGGGATCCTGAGCGATCCCAGGAGAAGAATCCTCCAAAGATAAGGGTTGACGGCTTGTATAAATCTCTAAGCTTGGAACAGTAAAAGGTACGCAGATACTAACTGAGAGAAGCTCTGAGCCAGAGACGAGATTACTGACTTAAGCATCGGAGGTTCCCCGGCCCTAGCCAGGGTTCCCTTGACATTGTTTCTGTGCAGGTGAAGGAGGGTCCGTCGCGAAGGGAAACCGTCCCAAAAAACTCAGCAACAGCGCGTATTGATCTTTTACTCTGTTCGGCTCATAGTTAGTAATTTAGTATATGATAAAAACATCATACCATAAATGCTTCAGTATTAATTGTTGAATTATTGTGTTTATGCTAGATTTAATCATATTAGATCCAAAGAGTAGGTGATATATGTGATAGGTAGATCTCAACAAAAGAACAAATATTTCTTTGATTGCTTTAATGGCAAAGTGAGATCATAATTCAAAAAATTACGAGTAACATAAAAACGGATAAGTCTAATTGACTACTATAAGGATACATATATCCTGTATTAAGTGCACATGATAAATTCAATTGCTCATTTGAAAGGCCTCATGACCAAAATTAGGTTTTGACCGAAACATGGTTGCAACTAGTAATAGGCTTGGACAATATGCCATGGTGTGCTACGTGGCTCCCATGACTTAGATATCTAAAGCGTGGAGCAGTGATTACACTAAGTTGACTTAATATGATGGTGCATCATTTACGTTTGTGCGGAGAAATAGATAACTATTACCACATGTGGCAACTCAAGAAATACTCTTATCCACATAACCGGGGTAAAATGTGTGCACAATCAATGGCTAACCCGGGTCCTTACACTTACCTGGGTGGCAGACTCCTTGGAGTTTCAACACCAGGTCAAGGGTTCGAGTACCCATGGTGGTGAAATCCCACGGTGTACATGTGTGGGGTGTGTGTGCATGTGGCATGAATGTGTGGGGGTGTGTGGCGTGTTTTAAATTTTTTTTTAAAAAAAAGCAATGGCTAACCCATGACAAGCAACTATCATATATGACATCCTTTGATAGGCCATAATTGTCTATAAGTACATATAATTATTTTTACATCGGCAAATAAGAAAAGCAGATATCTCTCCTCGCAACCACTCTCAAGGTTCTATAAATACGAGGAATATTGAAAAACTTTAAGCTTTCGCAAACCTAATATATATCAAATTAAATGTGCAATGTAACATTGCCTATCAATTTAATCTTTTTTCTTATCTTAATATAAAACAATTAGTCTACATTGTAAAGCTAGACTGGCTTTAGACTACCTTGAGTTTGAGTTGACTTAAAATAAGAGTAGTGTAATCTTACCTATTTATGCTACTACCTTGAATTGATGTGGAACAGGAGTGGTGTAATTTTCTTCCATCTACATTTAATACTAGATTACAAAAAAGGCTTTTACTTTTCACTTTTCAGTAGTCTTTGTTAGGCCCATGAATGGTTAGATTTAAGGCATCACCATTGAATGAATGGTAAAGTCCGTTAGCATCCTATTTGAATTATAGTATAAGCTACTCATTTAATTTATTGACCACACTCATGTATTAATTGTGCATTTAAAAATGGAGGTGACACTTCAAAGTACATATGCCATAATTGGATGGACCATCCAAATCACTCACCCATCGACCATCGGTGTGTGGAGTATTACCAAATAATTGCAAAGAAAAGGTATTATTAACAATCCAGATTTGGACCACTTGCTATTTTATCTGAACCATCCAATTGATAACCCACATTTGGGTGGTTGCTTGATCTGGATTATTTTGGAGATATGCTCCATTAATAATGGGACCCACAATTTGTGTTGCCTGCATATGTCGGTAGAACGGGCCACCACCATAATGGTGCAAAACTAACCAAGGAGATCTAGCCCCTTTCATATGGAAGCAGATTTCCTTGTTACCTAACTCTCTGGGGCCCACTGTGATGTATGTATTTCATCCATTCCGTCCATCTATTTTGTCAGCTCATTTTAGTTTATGAGCCCAAAAATGAAATAGATCCAAAGCTAAAATGAACTACACCATAGGAAACAATGGGGATAACGGTGCCTACTGTTGAACCTTCCGAGTCCCACTGTGATGTCTATTTTTCATCCATTCTGTTCATAAGGTCCCAAAGAGCTGGATGAAGGGAAACATAAATATTAGATTGAGTGGAAACTCTTGTGGTCCTGAATAAGTTTTTAATGGTGGTCGTTCAATCCCCATTGTTTCATTTGTTGTGGTCCACTTGAGCCTTAGATTTGCTTCATTTTTGGATTCATGCCTAAAATGTGATGGCATAATGGATGGACCGTGTGGATGAAATACACACACCATAGTGGGCCCGATACTTTGGTCATATCCAGGCAATCCTCTTCCCCTTCATATGGACGAGAAAAGCATGATACCCTGACGGAGTATGATGGATTATAGGCAAGCATTTAGGAATTACTTAGGCATTGTGATCGTGGTAAACAAGTCTTCAAATTGAAAGTCCAAACCATTATCACACATTAGATGCATCTTAGACTAAAAATAATGTTTGTTTACTCCTCTTACCATAGGATTAATGAACATTTATGGAATAGTTAAAACTAAAAAGATACAATGGTCTAATTTCGACTAACAACTGCCCATGATTTAGAGATTATGATCACTTAAGGACTTGGACTAAAATACGGTGAGTTATACAATTTAGTTGGTTTTGTTTGGGTTATTGTGGGCCATGTGTGCTGTTGATGTCAAAATCCGGTCCACCCTCCCTCCACGTCGTCTTCGTCTCAATGTATCACCCTTGGAACCTGCACCAAGAGAGTTGTCAAAGGTAACCCTGGCTAAGTCAGGGGACCCTCCAATTCCTAAGTCAGGTCAAAGGAATCGGGGTCTAAGTAGAGAGTAGAGGGGAGAGAGAGCTTGCTATTGCGTACTTGTAAACATGATGTCGTGTGCTATTTATACTTGCCTGTAGAATAGTTTGGATCCGATAATCTCGGCACAACCTAGGGGATTCTTTGATCATGGAGATACTGCCCGTAATCTACTGATCATGCAGCATATCAGGCAAGTAGTGCGTATCTGCGAGCGAAGTTATCGGTCACGACTAGTAATTGTAACTTTCGCATATGGCGTATGCCACCACAAGTCTACTCGGCTCGGCTCATTTGACCATGGAACAGAGAATGTGGCTTCTAAATCGAGCAGTATCCGACCCGACCCGTCAAGTCGGATCCATTGTGGTCAGCGAGGCTTGCCATGTCGAGCATACTACAGCTAGCGGATTATTGGTCATCTGATTGGAGTGTGAGAACCGTTCCGAGCTTAGCCGAGTCGGTCGGCTCGGACGGGTCGTGCCTCCTGCTCATTATTGTCGGGTGATGCTCGAACCTGGTCGGACGGGGCGTGCCTTGGACGTCATGGCAATGAGTCGGCCTGGACTAACACTCGGACGGGTGTTTTATCATGGGCTCGGATCTCCTCATAACAGAAGCCTACTACTCTTCGAGTCTGCTCGCAAACTTGGAGAGTACTCATGCAAGAGATCTGTTACGCCCCAAACTCGAAAATCGGGCTCACAAAATTCTCGATCGCCGAATCCAGCACCGACAGCCTCCGTAATACTTCATTCTCGGCTCTCGGCACTCATATACCAGGTTCCGATCCTGGGATGCTACAAGGAGGATTTCTAATATCCATTTGATTCGTAATGAGCATAACATAAGCATAACCTACGAACAATAACCACAAGAACACTATCACAAAATCCACTATGATCAAAAACTTTAGGTACAATGCGTAGGAAAGAGAAATGCAAGATAGTGACAATAACAAAAACTTCAGAAGCTTGGCTGCACACTCCAACTGTGGCGAGACTAAGGCTGCGTCCTGGTGTCACCTGCACGCATCAATCGTGCATAAGCTTATATAAAGCTTAGAAGGTGGTGTAAGTGTGTGCGCAATAAGAGCGTGCTCAGAATGTAAGTTAGAAAAATACGAAATTATGTTGAAGAATACATTAATGCAATCAACCGTACCAAGGCTATGCGATGTAAGATATGAATATTATCGGTCATGTCAAGACCATACGATGCAAGATGCAGCTTAAGCATGCCAATCCTCATCATATATCAGTACAGTTCTCATTCAGGATAATCATCGGGGTTTAGTATACTCCAAATGACACTGCTACTCTCCAAGCCGCACAGTCGAAGTGAGCGTAAGAAACCTCACTATCCGCCTGGTCAATAGTCTGTCAATGACTATCCGGCATGTCGATAGCGGACCCATTCAAGAGCTGGTCAAACTCAGTCTAGTATTGCCCCCTACCCTCCGGCGAGTAAGGTCACACCCCTTTCCAACCGACCACGACACAGTGGGAGACGCGACCTCTTCATAATCGGCCCTCGTGCGCTCATACATCTACTCGGTCTCGACGTTGAAGTCATCCTCTGGTACCATCGGGTTCAGGGACTTTCACCCAGGGACATCTATTGCGCCCCAATTGCTTAGAATAAGGTTTCCGGTATCCAACCAGCCACCCACGGCGTGTCTGTGGAGGCTATGGCCCTGATGTCGCTAGGGCATATCACAATCACACAAATACAAATGCATGTATCACACTATCAGTCATGCAATCATCCTTCGTGAAGCACGTGCTCATATAGGGCAACTCCACCTATCAAGGAGCCCGTAAACAGTCTGCCTGAAGGCATATGCTATGATCAGTCATTCCTCATCTCAAGCATACATATGATGTGTATGATCATGAATCATGGCTTATGATATGATAATGGGTTCTGCTCAAAACGAAGACGGACCTAAATGGCCTGCAGACTACAAATATGGGCCTATCAATGGACTTTAGGAAAAGTGATAATGCGGACATTTAACCGACATCATCCATACAATGTGGACGTCAAACCATCATTGTTTCCAAGGCACGTCTCATTATAAACATTATTATATATACCATGGAGAAATCACACATTGCAATGAACCTAAATTCATCTCACTGGGCCTTAAATACATTAAATGGGCCGTATCACATGGGCCTGCAAGTAGGCCGTATCAATGGGCCTTATATTTATCAAGTGGGCCGTATCAATGGGCCTTAGGTACTTTGCAATGGGCCATCACCCATGGGCCTTAGAATGCATTAAAATAAGCCCAAACACATAAGCTTTATGTGTATCAAATGGGCCTAATCACATATGCCTTATATATATCAAAGTGGGCCTCAACAATGGGCCACAAATACATGCCAAGATCGGCCTAAATACATGAGCTCATATATATCAGAGTGGGCCTCAATAATGGGCCTAAAAATACATCGAGATAGGCCTAAACACATCAGCCCATATGCACCAAGTGGGCCTCAATAATGGGCCTAAAAATACATCAAGATGGGCCTAAATACATGGGCCCATATTTACCAAGTGAGCCTTATGTAAGGCTTGTCATAATGTTTATTTTCCTTGATAAGGTCACATGAATAGGGGCCCATCAAAATGTCTATTTTCCAGCCAACCTATTGATGTGGTCACATGGGCCAAGGGCCCACTGTAACGTTTATTTTCTAGCCAACCTGTGGCCCAACATAATGTTTATTTTCCATCCAAACTGTTCATAGGGTCACATGGGCCTAGGGCCCACTGTAATGTTTTATTTGCAATCCAATCTATTCATAAGGTCACGTGGGCCAGGGTAGGGCCCACTGTACTATTTATTTGCCACCCAATCTATTCATAAGGTCACGTGGACCTTGGGCCCACCGTGATATTTATTTGCCACCCCATATGTTCATACGGTCACGGGGACCAGGGGCCCACCGTGATATTTATTTATCATCCAACCTGTTTATATGGTCGCACGGACCAGGGAGCCCACCGTGAGGTGGTTCACAAATCCAGACCAGCCATTATGTGTGTCCCACCTAACTGAGGGTCCAGACCAAGTTTCATCCACATCCAAAATTCAGATAGGCCCCACCAAGTGTTTTATATATGATTTAGGCATGTCTTCTCATGATTTAGATGGTATGGCCCACCAGAGTTCCATTTACGGTTGATTTTTGGGGACGCACCATAGATAATGGGGACCCATCAAATGCCCAGTGTTGATGTTCGAAATGCATCACGGAGGGGCCCACAACTGGACCCGCGGGTTAGCCCAGACCGGCCGCCTGCCTGCGCCTGCGGCGCCTACAGCAGCAGACACTGCTGCCTCCTTTCCTTTCTTTTTTTTTTGAAAACGTGGACTTCCGCGGTTTTTGGTAGGTGGGGCCCACATAAGAGGAATCCATTCCGTCCATTGGCTTCCACGGCTCAAGACCGTCCTAATGAGTCCAATATGCCATATATTTTTGGCGAGTGAAAACGTAAAAATGGATTTTTACGATCAACACCACTATTTCCTATGGTATGGCCCGCTTGATTATCAGATCAGCCTCATATTTTGGCTCAACGTATAAAATGATCCCGAGAATGGAATGGATGGCTTGGATTAAATATATACATCAAGGTGGGGCCATGTTGAAGCGGCCCACCATTTCTTTCCCCTTTTTTCTATTAGCTTATAAGTACACACCCATGTCAGTTCACATACTCTACGTTATCCACCACTCCCGTCCAGCGTCCAGGGACGCTGGATGGCATGGATAAATACATCATCATGGTGGGTCCCACATGTACGTGGCCCACCATATACATATATATATTATTAATATAATATAATGTATACATGTATCATATCACCTAAAATGTGGTGAACCACACCATTTGATGAATGGAGTATATTTAACATGAGTTGGTGTGGCCCACTTCATTCTAGGGAAAGGAGAGAGAGAGAGGGAGAGAGAAAGAGAGAGAGAGAGAGATACACGGTGATAGAGAGGAGGGACCCCGCCACTATGGGCTCTCCATTGATACAACACATACATCAAGTGGGTCCAACAACAAGTGGGCCCTTAAATTAAAATGCAGGATGATCACCTACCTCTTGGCCTTCCTCCTTGCTCCCTAAGCCTTCTATGCTCATTGTCTTCACTTTTAATGGTGGTCGATGGGATTTTGATGGTGTGGATGAGAGATGAGAGGGTGGGGAAAGTGGGCCACACTTGTTGCTCTTGGAATGCTTGGACGTATGGAGTTTGGGAGAGTGTTTGAGAGTGAATGAGAGAGAGAGGGAAGTGATGGGTGAAAGGTGATAGAGTGATGGTTTGAGTGATGACTTGTAAGAAGGTGATGGGTGAAGGGATGTAAGAGTTGACTTTGGGTAGTTGTGCAAGAAAGGGGTAATGATAGGTATGGGTTGTTGTACTTGGGTATGGAGTGACTTGACTTGTACTTGACATTGATTGATTGATTGATTGATAGGACATCTCGTAAAGATTTTCTCGTAATTCGTAATGCGCGGTGTTTTCTTCAAATTGAACGCAGGCCTACATCTTCTACCCTGGGTATCGGGTCGGTGCTCAAATCGTGGCGTTAGAACTGCGGTGACGGCGCGGTCGCTAAGGTATAGGTTTCGATTTTTACCGACTTTAGCAGATAGGTCTCGGCTTAGGATCGTGCGCAAACGTTAGAAACGGGTCAAGGATTGCCGAATTTCGACCGGAAGGACCACGGAGGCCAACGGAATGGTACGAACTAGGACACGGGTCTTACAAGATCTCTCACCCATAATGCATTGATGACGGAATTCGAATTTGAAGCGTCACATCCCAAGATTACGAGCGTGCGAGTTGCTTTGGTCGACTCGTAGCGACTGTTACGATTCAGAATCTCCTTTCGGCCAATGACAGGCTGCCACGCAGGTCTGAGGAGGCGTGTACATGACGGCTCTCACTGCTCGGGCATCGCTTCGCATATCGCAGCACGCTGCCCGATGTCAGAGCCGTACCGTCGGTTGAGTTTTCTCCCAAAGAGGTGTGGCCACGTGTGCTTGAAGATTGGCTCGTGCCGATTCGGCTGCGGCCATTATGGCTTACCATTAATGCAGAGGCCCTTCATAGCCTATATAAGAGATCCCCAACTTTCTCCCTGTTACTTTACATTACGAATCAAGAGAGCGTACCGGAGAAGGCGATTTTTGACGAGGCGATTTCGTTCGAATTCAAAGTTTTCGGTGGGTGATTTCAACCGATCTTCCTTTTCTGGTAGTCGTTTGGTGAGTCACCTCTATTGTTCTTCATCCTTCTTTTTATTATGTCTTCCGACCTCGAAATGGTATACGAGTACGCTGAGGACTCTGAGCTGGGGAGTTCTGAAGATAGAAATGGATCTTCTAAAGGCCCCTTCGAAACCATACCCCTATATCCCCCACCTCGGAGACAAAAGACGATGGGTGCTAAGACCAAGTAGCCCAGCAAGAAGAAGGCCACCCGAGCCCGCCAAGCCAACAGTGTTGAGGCCGCTGAAATGCCCGCGAGTGGACGCACCGCGAAGGTTGTTCCGTTTTATCGGAATCTCGGATAGACTAGATCCATTCAGAGTTTCAAATTTTGAACTCCATCCGGATAAGGGCCCCTGGGCCTATGGACGTGGCTGGAGCTCCTTCCAAGGGGGAAGTCACAATCTTCCTCTGTGCGTTGCAGTACGGGCTTCGACTCCCACTTCAACCCTTCGTTCGGAAGGTTGCAGCCTACCTCGGGCTGGCTCCCAGGCAATTCGCTCCCAACGCCTGGAGGGTACTGATCTCCGCCTTCATTATCTGACGACAAGTTGGGAACCCTGAGCTAACCCTGGAAGAGCTGATGAGTCTGTACCTGGTCAAACAAGACAACAACGACCCATAGTACTACTTTACGACCCGAGGCAGCAAGGGGTCGGGACTGGTAATGAACTTTCCGTCCTCTAATAAAGATTGGAAAAATAAGTGGTTCTAGGCGGCAGGTGAATGGGAGGCACCGGGAGCGGAGCTCGGACCTTTAACAACACGGGTTCCGACCCATTTCATAAAACTAAGTCAGACTTTAACCAATGTCTGTGTCGCTGCCTTTGTTTTTCTTTGTTTTAATTGAAGTAAAGCTTCTCCGATTCCTTTTGCAACTTTTCCGAAGGGGCTGCCTCTCCTCGACCCGACACAGAAGAACCGCATCACGAAGGCTAGAGCAAGATCGGAGACGCTTCGCTCCTGGACGGACCTGATAACAGTGGACAATCTTTATCGGTCCAGGCTTTGTAAGACACAACCCTTGCCCACGTCCTTCAGTAAGTTATCCCAATCTTTCTGACGAGTTCAGTTTTACCTACTTAGTTGCTGACACTGTCATTTATCTCGCAGGTATGGCCGAGGCATCTGACACTCAGAAGAGGAAGGCAGCTCCGACAGCGACGGAGTTGTTGAAGAAAACCCCCCGGGTGAAGATCACTCGAAAGAAGTAGGTTCCTCCTCGTGGGGGGAAATTTGCTGCCGCGCAGATCTCTGCAGCCCCCACTCCGAGGCTCGCTGGCTCGACTCTCGCGGCACTTGCTCACCCACATATGTCGAGTGCAACGCCAACCCCGGTGCTCCCTGGTGTAGTCATGGCTCCTCCGGCGGGTCCGCGTCCGGTGCTGTCTGGTCCGACCAGGTGGTAGCTCCTCCCCCGGTGCCTGCCCGAACGACTGTGGTCGGCACCCCAGTCGTTCCGAGCTCTGTTCCTTCTCCCGCTCCAGCCATTCCGAGCCCTGCTCCTTCCACCTCCGTTTCCCCCACCGTAAAGGCTCCCATCGCAGCCCCCGAGCCCCCCATTGTTATCCCCTCTTCCTCTGAGCGGGAGGAGGCCATTAGAGTGTCCGACAACATGCTTTCCCCCCGAGATCGGGGGAGATGTTCGTGCCGAGGGTCAAAACTCGGCCGGTAGTAGGGTAGGGGCTGAGGCTATGGTCTCGCACCAGGTGAGGACGAGTGGCGGGAGGTTTGAGTCAGGCTACTATATGGCCTACTTGGCTCCGTGGGTCGTCAAACATGCCCCCAAGGAGGATATAGCTCGAAACCTTGGCAGGTCGGACAACTCCTTTCTGAACGACTAATCTACCGTGTGTTACATGGTGCATCTCCGAAAGGTCCCTCTCTTTCTTTCGCATTGTCATTATATATGTTTTCTTAGATACTGATTCTCGTTTCTTATTCAAGCTGTCCCGGTGTTGCTTTCGATTTGAGAGAGAGCACTGGAGCATCAAAGGAGGGAGATGGAGCTTGAGGCTCTCAAGGCCGAGATGGCGGCTTTACGAGATGAATCTACCCTCTCGAAATCCGATCAGGGTGAGCTGCGCCGGCAGCTTTCGGACCAGAAGGCTAGAGTAAGCCGGCTGAAAGGGGTTGTGGTCGACCTGGAGGCTGAGAGTAAACCTCATCCTTCAGAGGCTAAGAGCCTGGGTGTTCAGACCCTCTTTAAGGTAGGCGATCATTCTGGACTCAAGCTGGCAGCAAGCCTGAGTGTTCAGACCCTATAAATCCATTGCGATTTGCAACTGGTAGTGAACCACATCTCTTCAGAGTACGAAGCCAAAGAATTCAGAATGATCGCCTACCTTGAAGAGGCGAGAAAACTGATCAAAAACTTCTGGAGTTGCACCATCCGGCAGATCCCCAAGAGCTAAGAAGTATGGGCCGATGCCCTGGTAAGACTCGCCTCAGCCTCTGAAGGAAAGATCCCGCGTTTCGTTCATGTCGAATTCATTGAGCATCTGAGCATTGACCAGTCGGAGAAGGTCAATCCTGTTCAGTCCATTCCAAGCTGGATGAACCTGATCTTTAATTTTCTATCATCCGATGAAATCCCCTCGGACAAGCTAGAGGCGAGGCGACTTAGGGTCAGAGAGGCCCGATACGTCATATTAGATGGAGTGTTGTATAAGAAGGGGCATTCCCAGCCTTACCTTAGATGCCTCCGACTGGATGAGGCCGACTACGTGATTCGGTAGATTCATGAGAAAACCTGTGGAAACCATTCTGACAATCGCGCCCTGACTATGAAGATACTTCGTCAAGGGTATTTCTGGCTAACTCTTAAGCAGAACTCGAAGGACTTTATTCGAAAGTACGACAAGTGTCAGAGTTTTGCAGCTGTGCCGAGGATGGACGGTAACCAGATGGATGAACGTCTGGATGTGGAACATCCATCAAGGTGAGGCCGCTGACCGTCCAGCAGATGGACAGCCAGGCACAACCAAGAGGATGGACAGCTTGGATGGAAAATATACATCATGGTGATGCCGTACATGGCACCGTCCAAATGGACGATGCAGATGAGACACATAGATCGAGGTGGGGTCCACGGTCGTGGCCCACCAATAAAATATATTTTATTATTTATTATTTTTGTTATTATTATTATTATTAACTAGCTCCAATGTCTAGTGTCCAGATGGATGGTTGGACAAATTGCATACTCATCAAGTGGATGAAATCCACTTCAACGTGGGTCTCACAGAAATATTGTATGTATATATTATATGAAATATTTCATATATTATATATAAGAAGGTGGGGTGTTTAGATCCACTGTCCAAACCTATCTGGATGGTACAAATCACGTATGCTAAGGTGGGTCCACGTGGTGTGGCCCACTATATCATTTAATATAATATATTATATTATATAATAATATATCATATATGTATATATTACATATATTTAAGTGTGTGTGTGTGTGAGGGTGTGAAAGTGCCAGCGTCCAGACCCTCTGGACGCTGGATGGATGGTTTTGATGCAACACATGCATCATGTGGTGGGACCCACATTCACCAGCTTGGTGACGTTAGCACACACACACCATGCTAGCCGCCCTTGCTAGGGATCAATCACCAAGACCTCAAGTGCTGAAACGAGGTATCTCCCCTCGGGTTGCCAGTTAAACTATGGATCTTGGTGAGCACTTCACGGTGAAGTTCCACTCTCCATGATGGCTAGTGCGGATAGAACATAAATTAGTGGGGTCCACTTCATCAAAACGGATAGAGAGAGAGATCGCGATGGAGATGAGGGACCCCGCCACTATGGGCCCTCCTTTTCTTGCATTACATACTTCAAACAGGTCCCACCACATGTGGTCCAAAAAAAAAGAAATTTAACGGTAAATCACCCACCTCAAGATCTCTTCTTCCTTCTTCCATCAACACGTCCTATAGCTCTAAAGAACGCAATCCAATGGTTGAGATGAGGCTTTAATGGTGGAGATGGGAGGTAGGAAGGTGGGCCACACATGGCTTCTCTCATGAAGATGGCTTGGACGTTGGGTTGCTTTGGAGATTTTGAGAAATGAGAGAAAGAGAGAAATGATATTTTAAAAAAGGGATGGATGTTGTAAGGAAGGAAATGGGAAGGTATGGTTGTGGTTGAAAATTGTAAAAAGAGGGATGGTTAGGGAAGAGAGAGTTAACTTTGTGGAGAAAGAAGGATGAGTGCTTGTACTTAGGGTATGGTGTGTACTTGACTTGGGTGATTGATTGATTGATGGGACACATTATAGAGATTCATTTGAAATTCACAACGCGCGGCGTTTCTTCGAAATGAACGTGAACCCACAACTTCTAGCCTGGCTATTGGATCGGTGCGCGAGTCGCGGCGTTAGAACCGCGGCGACAGGGCGGTTGTTTGGGTACAAGTTTTGAGTCAAGCTGACTTTAGTATGCGGGACCCTACTTAGGTTCACGTGTAAACGTCGGATACGGGTCGAAGGTTGCCAGAATTCGACCGGAAGGACCGCGGAAGCCTATGTAATGGTACGGATTAAGATACTGGTCTTACAACTCTCCCCTTCAAATAAAAATTTCATCCTCAAAATTTACAGAATAGATAAGGGAAGAGAAAACATCATCAAGTATATAAGTCAAGACACAATCAATGTACCAAAGGATGAAGATAGCACTATCTAATCTCAACCTCGCCTTGTCAGGAAGCCTCATCAATGCTATGATGACCCCACTGATCTTGGATCTCAGATTAGAAGCTCAAATACTAATCAGCCTCACAATCTCAACGGTAGGGAGATATGTTAGAAAAATCTCTAAGTTGCTCACACTCGGGGATTTAGCCATTCTAAGTTCTCAACAATCATAGAGTGTAGGGTAGCTATCAGCAGATACGTGATGTTATCTTCAGGTATTCCTAAGTTATGCTCTGATACCAACTTCTGTCACACCCCAAACTCAGAAATCGGATTCACAGGAATCCCGATCGCCGAATCCGATGCCAACAGCCTCCGTAGTACCCCATTCTCAGCTCCTAGCATTCATATGCCAGATTCCGATCCTGGGATCCTACAAGGAGGATTTTTTTTTTCTAATATACATTTAACTCGTAATAAGCATAACCACAAGTATACCCAAATCACAAGGTAACATCATCATCATATATCCACTAATATAAACTTTAAATACAATTCTGAGAGAGGAATTACATATGTCAAAATAAAATCAAAGCTCTATAAGACAGTTGCACGCTCCATGCTCAACGCCACTGTAACCTAACATCACCTGCACGCATCTATCGTGCATAAGCTTATAAAAAGCTTAGAGGGTGGTGTAAGTGTGTGCACAAGGTAAGTGTTAAGCATTCAATATAATGCCCTCGTCATATAATATCGAAAATACTAGTAATCCATCAATCGCACAATATCGGAATAAGAAGAAATACTGACAAGATCATGAATTATCAATGTAAGCAGAAATACTAATAAGATCATAAATTATACGATAACAGAGTAAGCGAAAATACGGACAAGTCCATGAATCATATAATATCAGAGTACGCAATACAGATCAGCTAGGCAAATGAGGGCTCGTAGATAGCCAAATATCAGATGCCCAGTATGCGATGCAATATACAATTCTAAATGAGTTCACGAATAGCATCAGTCGTACCTAGACCACATAAATACAGAAACACGATAACCCAAAATATCATGTGCCACAGATGTAATGCAATATGGTGCGAATGGAATGACTATGCTGGAGTGTGAAGTCGGGATAATAGTACGTAGTATCACAGGATATGGGGTCCATCACAAGAGACTTCTATCCAAATCAGTCTCATACCTAAATTTGGATAGTCAGACTTAATGTGGTAGACTCCTAATCTAAAGTTAGTCACGCGCCCCAACTAAAATCTTGACCATTGTGAAGGCACACGTAACAAATAGTTATGCACCACCAGCCTGAGTGGATAATGAATGAATAAATAAATGAGTATGCAACTCCTACTTAATAAGTCCACATATCAGTACAGTTCCTCTCTGGGATCATCACCGGGGTCTATTACACTCTACGCCAGCTTACCGCCCCTATCCAAGAGCACAACTGGGTAAGTGAAAGAGACCCCACTATCCGCCTGCCAATATCGGGCCCGGCTTATCGATAGCGAACCCATTCCTCAAGCTGGTCAAACTCAACCTAGGTATTGCACCCTCACTCAGGCCGGTAAGGTCACACCCCTTCCCAACCGACCACGACACAGTGGGAGACGCGGCCTACTGGTATACAGCCCTCATGCGCTCATAATATCCACTCGGTCTCGATGTTGGGACGTCTCCTGGCCACAGAGGTTTAGGGATTTTCACCCAGGGACATCTATGGAGCCCGTATGCTAGAACCAAACATTTTTGGTGTCCCATCTGACCATCCACGATTTGCCCGTGGAGGCTACGACCCTGATGTCACTAGAGCGTACAGTAATCACAACACACAATGCAAGATGCATGAGTCATACAATCCAGTCATGCATCAATCATGCACATACCGTGCGCTCATGTGAGATAACCTCCGCCTATCAGGGAGTCTCATAACCTACCCAATATCATATGCAATGGTCAACCACATCTCATAACAAACATGCAGATGATGCGTATGGGCATATATCATGATGTTATGCTGTCACATACTCATAATCGGTATCAATAATCCGCATCACAACTGGCCTCTACAATGTGGACGTTTAACCAACATCGCCTCCAAGGAATGGCCCACATAGAGCCAAACATACAATGGCCCCCCGGCCTCACACAACGGCCTAATATACAACACAATGGGCCTTACTCAAGGGCCACATATACACAACAGGTGGGCCCTACTCATGGGCCTCAAATACATGACATGTGGGCCCTACACATGGGTCTCGAATACATCAAATGGGTCATGCATCATGGGCCTAATACATGTCATAATGGGCCCATGAATACATCATAATGGGCCTTTCACATGGGCCTCAAATACATCACAATGGCCCTCATTACATAGACTTCATATTCATCACATTAGGCCTTACACACGGGCTAAATACACATCACAATGGGCCTCAAATATGGGCTGCATGCACATCACATTGGGCCTCAAACACGGGCCGCATATACATTATATAAGTCTCGACGACCGGCCTTGACAATTGAAATCAGTCGATAATAAGAATTGGCAATCGGTCACGTCAATCGGAATCGGTAATCTGTCACGACAATAAGAATTGGCAAATCAGTCACGACAAATGTGGGCCCTACACATGGGTCTCGAATACATCAAATGGGCCATGCATCATGGGCCTAATACATGTCGCAATGGGCCAACGAATACATCATAGTGGGCCTTGCACATGGGCCTCAAATACATCACAATGGCCCTCATTACATAGACCTCATATTCATCACATTAGGCTTACACACGGGCTGAATACACATCACAATGGGCCTCAAATATGGGTCGTATGTACATCATATTAGGCCTCAAACACGGGCCGCATATACATTATATAAGTCTCGACGACTGGCCTTGACAATCAAAATCGGTCGATAAGAAGAATTGGCAAATCAGTCACGACAATCGGATCGATTGATAATAAGAATTGGCAAATCAGTCACGATAATCGGATCGATTGATAATCAGAATTGGCAAATCGATCACGTTAATCGGAATCAGCAATCAGCCATGACAATCGGGATTGATCGATAATCAGAATCGACAAATCGGTCACGACAATCAGATCGATCGATAATCAGAGTCGGCAAATCGGTCAGGTCAATCGGAATCGACAATCTGCCCCGACAATCGGGATCGATCGATAAATCGACAAATCGGTCACGACAATCGGATCGATCGATAATCAGAGTCGGCAAATCGGTCACATTAATCGGAATCGACAATCTGCCACGACAATCAGAATCGATCAATAATCAGAATCGGTAAATCGGTCACGACAATCGGATCGATCGATAATCAGAGTCGACAAATTGGTCACGTCAATCAAAATTGATAATTAACCACGACAATCGAAATCGATCAATAATCAGAATCAGCCTCAATAATCAGAATCAACAATCGGTCACAATAATCGGCATCGATCGCTAATCAGTCACGACGACCACAATAATCGGAATCAATCGATAATCGGCCTCAACAATCAGAATCAGCCTCGATAATCAATACCGATAATCAATATTTATAATCAGCACTGACGATCAGCCTCGATAATCATCATATAAATAAGGTAGAGTTCATAGGTGAACAGCCGATCAACCATAATATAAAGATCGGCCCTCAGCCGTGGTTATATCAAATCCAACAGCGCGGTCGCTAGGGTACAAGTTTAGAGTCGAACCGACTTTAGTATGTGGGACCCTACTTAGGATCGCGTGTAAACGTCGGATAAGGGTCGAAGGTTGCCAGAATTTGATCGGAAGGACCGCGGAAGCCTATGGAATGGTACGGACTAAGATACGGGTCTTACACGGACCGATAAAGATTGTCTGCTATTATTAAGTCCGTCCAGGAGCGAAGCGTCTTCGATCGCTCTTTAACCTTCGTGATGCGGTTCTTCTGAGCTGGGTCGAGGAGTGGCAGCCCCTTTGGGAAAGCTATAAATGGAATCGGAGAAGCTTTACTTCAATTAAAATAAAGAAAAACAAAGGCAGCGGCACAGATATTGGTTAAAGTCCAACTCGATTTTGTGAAATGAGTCAGAACCCGTGTTGTTAAAGTTTCAAGCTCCACTACCGGTGCCTCCTATTCGCCTACCACCCAGAACCACTTATATTTTCAATCTTTATTGGAGGATGGCAGGTTCATTACCAGTCCCGACCCCTTACTGTCTCGGGTCGCAAAGTAGTACCATGGGTCGTTGCTGTCGTGCTTGACTAGGTACAAACCCATCAGCTCTTTCGAGGTCAGCTAAGGGTTTCCAACTTATCACTAGATAATGAAGGTGGAGATCAGCAACCTCCAAGCGTTGGGAGCGAATTGCCTGGGAGCCAGCCCCAGGTAGGCCGCAACCTTTCATACGAAGGGGTGAAGTGGGAGTGAAACCCGCACTGCAATGCACAGAGGAAGATTGCGACTTCCCCATCGGTAGGAGCTCCAACCATGTCCATAGGCCCAGGGGCCCTTATCCGGACGGAGTTTGGAATTTGAAACTCTGAACGGATCTAGTTTATCTGAGATTCTGATAAAACGGAACCTCTCAGAACAACCTCCGTGGTGCGTCCACTTGCAGGCATTTCAGCGGCCTCAACAGTGCTGGCTTGGCGGGCTCGGGTGGCCTTCTTCTTACTGGGTTGCTTAGTCTTAACACCCATCATCTTTTGTCTCCGAGGGGAGGGGGGTATAGGGGTGTGGTTTCGAAGGGGCCTTTGGAAGCTCCACTTCTATCTTCAGAACTCCCTGGCTTGGAGTCCTAAGCATACTCGAGCACCATTTTGAGGTCGGAAGATATAATGAAAAGAAGGATGAAGAACACCGGAGGTGACTCACCGGACGACTACCAAAAAAGGAAGATCGGTCGGTATCGCCCACCGAAAACTTTGAATTTGAACGGAATCGCCTTCTCCGGTACGCTCTCTTGATTCGTAATGTAAAGTAACAGGGAGAAAGCTGAGAATCCCTTATATAGGCTACAAATGGCCTTTGCATTAATGACAAGCCATAATGGCCGCAGCCGAATAGGCACGAGCGGATCTTCAAGCACACGTGGCCACACCTCGTTGGGAGAAAACTCAACCGATGGTACGACTCTGACATTGGGCAGCGTGCTGCGATATGCGAAGCGACACCCGAGCAGTGGGAGTCATCATGTACACGCCTCCTCAGACCTGCGTGGCAGCCTGTCATTGGCTGGAAGGAGATTCGGAATCGTAACCGTTACCACGCGTCGACCAAAGCGACTTGCACGCGTGTAATCTTGGGATGTGACGCTTCGAATTCGAATTCTATCATCAATGCATTATGGGCGGGAGATCTCTTGCATGAGTACTCTCCAAATCTGTGAGCAGACTCGAAGAGTAGGGGGTTTCTGTTATGAGGAGATTCGAGCCCATGATAAAACACCCATCCGAGCATTAGTCCGGGCCGACTCACTGCCATGGCGTCCAAGGCAAGCCCGGTCCGACCAGGTTCGAGCATCACCCGACAATAACGAGCAGGAGGCACGACCCGTCCTAGCCCACTGACTCGGCTAAGATCGAAACTGTTCTCACACTCCGATCGGATGACCAATAATCCGCTAGCTGTAGTATGCTCGACACGGCAAGCCTCGCTGACCACAATGGATCCGACCTGATGGGTCGGGTCGGATACCGCTCGACTTAGAAGCTGCATCCTTTGTTCCATGGTCGAATGAACCGAGCCGAGTAGACTTGTGGTGGCATACGCCATATGCGAAAGTTACCATTACTAGTCATGGCCGATAACTTCGCTCGCAGATATGCACTACTTGCCTGATATGCTGCGTGATCAGTAAATTATGGGCAGTATCTCTATGATCCGAGAATTCCCTAGGTCGTGTCGAGATTATCGGATCCAAACCATTCTATAGGCAAGTATAAATAGCACACGACACCATATTTACAGGTACGCAATAGCAAGCTCTCTCTCCCCTCTACTCTTTACTTAGACCCCAATTTCCTTGACCTGACTTAGGCATCGGAGGATCCCCCGGCTTAGCCAGGGTCACCTTTGCCAGCTCTCTTGGTGTAGGTTCCAGGGGTGATACATTGAGACGAAGACGAGGTGGAGGGAGGGTCGACCGGATTTTGACATCAACAATTATTATTATCATACTGGATATATATTGGACAATTAAAAATGAAAATTATCCTATGGTCCTAATTGATCAAACGTGTGCCCTCAATCAAAGGTTAGAATTGTTCAACTAATCAGATGACCTTTTGTCCTTATGTTTCACAATTTTGTCAATTTAGTTACGATTTTTTATATATTCCGTGTTTACACATTTCAAATGTTGTGGATCAAGCAGTATACTTTGCAGATTATTAAATCTCTCACCTAAATTTCTTTTCAATTTGCCGCAGGATTGCCTGTGGAACATTTATGGGGTCCAATAGATGTTCATCAAGACAACTAGACACTTGTTTCTCCTATAAAACATGTGTAAAATTATATTTATGTAAGGGCTCACGGGACCGTTGTTTTACTCATGCCTCAGTGGTATACTTACAAGAGTTTAAACACTAGGTCATGGATTCAAGTATCCATTCAATCTCATTGTGTGTGAGTGGGTGGGTACTTGGGATGTGAGTGCATGTTTAAAGAAAAAGAACCATATAAACCCCCCAATCTTTATTAGAAACAGCAGTGATTGATCATTAACAATTTCTTGTGTGCCACAATAATTTTGTATCAAGTTGATGTTTATGTTTTCCCTTCATCTAGGTCTTTGTGGCCTTACCACTAAATCTTAAACATAAACAATCTGTATTTGAAAAAACGCTTTGGGAAAGAGATCATGGCACAAAGCAATAAATAATGCACTATAAAAATAGAAATAATAAGAAATAAAGAGTTGCCGATTTAAACAAGTCTTGAATCCACATCATAAGTAGGGGTGGGTGCACACGGTTTGGTTCGGTTTTGGGGTGAAACCGGAACTGAAACGTTCCTTACGGTTCCAAGATTTTCAGAACCGAAACCGGACCGTTAGCACCTTAGAACTGAACCGGAACTGGACCGTGAAAATCGGATCGGTTCTACGGTTCTGGGCTTTTTATAATTTGGCCCAATTGAATGTTCTATTTTATAATTTAGACTATGTCCATTCGTGTTGTGATCCACTTGATGAATAATTTAGATATTGTATATGGTGTGAAAAAATATATTTATGAAAATAAGCAAAGGGTGCATTATAAACCATAAATCATGAGTCAAATATACAACTAAAATATATTGTAAACTCACGGTTCCAGGTTCGGTTCCACGGTTTGGATCACGGTTCAATTCGGTTCTATATACCCCAAAATCGGAACCGAATCGAACTAAACAATTCTTTAATTTTTGAAATCAGAACCGGTGCATTCTAGAACCAGACCAAACCGAACCGGAAGGTTTGGTCTATTCCGGTCTGGTTCCACAGTTCTGCCAATTCGATGTGTAGCCCTACTCACAAGCCCAAGTTATTGTAACGCCCCGAAAAATTGGGGGTCGTGCATACGCTCGACTCCCGAGTTCCCCAGTGTCACCTATCATCAATTTTATGGTTTTAAGATTTAATCAAGTTTAAACGCGCAGCCTGGAATTACTTGGAGCATGAAATGCAACCACAACTAGTCTATTAAAGTGAAAGTGATATATATATGTACAAGTCCAAAAGAATACAAAGAGGTCGCCCAAGGCGTTGCCCAACAAAAACAAATAAAAGAATACTATGACCCCAAAGAATAAAGCTGAGTCCGCAACTCAGCGATCCAAATCCTGCCTGATCAAGTGGATGGGGAGTCGTCCATCAACAGAAAGTATGACAGCTCCACCTTGTCGAGAGTAACATCACCATGCTCCCCCTGCTCCGCATCACCTGCAACTAGGAGAGGGTCTGGTTGGTGTTTTAAAACACCGTCCCAGAGTGAGAGTGAGTGATCAACTCAGTGGGTGCTATTAATCTTAAGTTTTAACAGGCATTAATTATAATATGAATTTAATGAAAAACAGATAATCAACAATACCTAACAACTCTTATTTAAAATGCATGCATACAAAATGATACGATGCATGTCCTCGCCACAACACTCCCTCGAGTGACTCCATCTAACGATGTGTATGTCAGCACTCCCTCATTGCGACCTCGACTTTCGAGTCGCCACCCTAACAAATGTGATTCAATACGATTGTGTTAGCCGAGTTGTTAGTTAAGTCCATTCATCCAGCATGTTTGAGAATCTGATGTACCCTACATATTAATGCCCTAAGCTGGTTGCGAGGCCAAGACCCCCCAATGCGTGAGGCCAAGACCTCGCGGTCCATGATCCCGTCGGGTTCCTCATCCTCGACTCAAGCACATGAGGAGTGTCAAGAGAAAGGGATCGCTCGCTGTCACTACGGGGAGGCGCGACACCCCAGCGTATGCCGACAGCTCGGACACAGTATCCTATTCTACCATGCCCGGCTCACGAGGGTGTGGACCAATTTTCAGTGAGTTAATAATGGGCTGTAATGGTTGTAAGGTGATTCAGGTTCCATACAAATGTGAGCATACAGGGTTAACATACAGGGTTGGTCAGACAGTAGATTAAACCGTAAGAGTCAGACCAGTACGTGGCAGAAGGGCAACGGGTGCAAGCAACCCATGTAGTCTAACTACTGTCGCCCACATGCACTCGTCCAAATCCATGGGTTTAGTCTCGAGGCGGTCCTACCAACGGGGCCGCCTTCTCTCTCCTCGAATTACTGACCAACCCAAGGGTTTGGGAGGTGATTCAGAACATGCCAATTATCAATGCAACATCTAACATAAACAACACGATGTTCTCATGCTTTTTAATATAAAATTCTAAATTTTTACTAACATGTAAAGGTAACAATATTATGAACAAGGTGTGTGTGTTGTGTGAGTGAATAAGGAAGTTAAGCACTTCCTACCTCCCTTAGAACCGAAATACACAAAAATCAATGAATCATACATGTTATAGGGCAAATCATATGAGAAAATCAAACAAGGCATGAGCATGCAATTTTTCATACACAAAATCATGTGAGGGGCAAGAACAACATCATATGAGAGCCAAACATACAATTTTACAAACATGCAAATCCTAGGATTTCTCCAGATTCTCCTAACATAGCATCCAAGCAACCAAAATCATTAAACACATACTAAAATTGGTGCTAGGCCACCTAAGAGCAATAGTCCGCACTTTCGGGTTCTTTGGGGGCTTGAAAACGACCTAGGGGATGTGGATTTCGGGATAGATCGGCCGAAATCCCTAAAACAACCATTTACATGTTAGAACTTCATGCAAACCCTCACACACACAAGAGTTTCAAAAAAAAAAGGGTGAGAAATTTACCTATACAATCAACGGAAGCGAATGGGCGGTCGTGGTGGAGGATTCGTTGAGGAAGAGGTGAGGAGTTGCAAGCATCGGACTCCCTTGGCCCCACTTTGATCTATGACCCACCTTCACTCTCCCTTCCTCTCTTCTTATTTCCTTCTTTCTCCCTTTTTTCTCTTTTCTCTTTCTCTTCTCTAAGGTAAAATTCGTATGGGGAGAGGAATGCCCAAAGGAAACCCTTTTATAGTGCCAGATTTGGTGCAAATGGCCTCGATGTCTAGGTTTTTACCATAATAGCCCTATAGGAGGGTTTTTCTAACCTCTAGGGCCCACTACGGGGCGTACATGGTGATATACACCGTAGAATAGTTGGCCCTAATGATGATCTACGTATGGATATGATCGGCCCGCCATTTGGATGCGTCGATCAATAGATATGATTAGAAGTCTATTCAACGGTCACCGATGGTCGATCGGAGCCACGACTATACGGATATGAGAAGGAAAATATCCTTACTCTATGTGTGAAGTTTGGTCACAAGCCGACGGTCTGAAATTCTTAACTTTGCATAAGAGTGGACGACCTAATTCACTTAAGTTCCAGCTCCTTTCTTTAGGGTATTTGCATTTCTCATGCACTCGTCCTTTAGCTCAAGTTGAGCGGTTCTGGACAGTTCCCTGGTTTAACTCCCGCGATGGACGTCAAGCCCAGTAAGATAGACATTATTCTATAGTTTTAGAATTAGTGGCCCACCAACGGGGGGTCTAGAGTTTGTTCGAGAAATCAGAGCATTTCTAGAATAAATTAGGTAATGAGATTTCTCGGGGGCACTGATTAGGGTTTGGATTAACTATGTTTATAGTATGACCTATTTATAATTAATAAGTGGAGATTTGGTCATGATTACTCTAAACCGTCCGTTTAAGGCTAAAAGAGTAACGGGATTGCTCTGATGGTTCCCTGCTCATGAAATTTATAGGACAAGTGCTCCATGGCCTGATGAGGGGTCATGCAAAGTTTAGGAGCAAATGGATGAACGAACATGGGGTTTGATCATACGGTTCCGATCTTTAAATGGCCCTATGAGGTCCATTCTGATTGTTGGAGAAGTTCTGGTGGTCCCCTGGCCATGAAACTTATAGGATAGGTGGACCATAGCCCGATGAAGAGCCATGCAAATTTTGAGGTCGATCGGATATTTGGTTTGATAGTACGGGTTTGATGTGCGATCAACGGTTACCGTACCACGATCGGGGCCCAGGTTTTGTTGACGGACGTAGGCCCGCACATTAGACCTTCACCGTAAATTTAAAAGAAATTCGACGGTCGAAAATCCCGGAGTCTCGATTTCATTTATAAGTGCCAGATTCAAATTCTGGCATTGGTGGGGTGCATTTGGCCAGTGCCAGATCCCAGTTCTGGGTGTCCACTGGGTCTGAGGTCCGCGATAGACCTCAAGCCCAGTGAGATCTAGTGTTTCCTAAAGTTATATAATTTTCTGACCTTCCTACGTCGCTATGTGGCCTACACAGGCTGTTGCTAAGTAGAAACGATCATCTGGCTTGGCGGCCCGCGCTAGGTCCTATCATAACACATCTGGTCTACTCTAATGGGCTAATTCTAAGTTAATTAACTTTTGGTACCTCACCATGAGTAGTCTAAACGAACGGTCCTGCGACAAATCCTACGTGGATGTCGCAGGACACTGTGTTGGTTGGACGGGACGTTACCGGTTCTTTACTAGTTTCACTCCTGTATATATTAACATTGAGTGCTGACAGTCATTAAGTGATATTATAGATTAATTAATAATAATAATAATAAATTTAAGAATTTTTAAAAATTCAAAACAGTGAAAATCTAGGATGTTACAATATACCCCCCTTAAAAATAATTTCATCTCTGAAATTGCCTAAGGGTATTAAGTAAAGGTATTATTAGTTTATTTGCCTAAGTTTTTATTGATTTCAAGTTTATATGCATGACAGGGTGTATATTATGTATACTAGTTCGGCTCATTTTAGTCTACCCCCCTTAAAAAATTTCACATTTGAGGTTTGAAAACAATGTCAAAATCATGATTTTCGTGTTAAGTGTTTGCTAATAAAGTTTATGTAAGGTTTATTATGCACTTCATGATGAGGCTAATATGAAAAAATGGTTCTGGTAGGCTCAAATTCGATACGTCGATTGTCCGCCTGACCAGGACAGACAACTCGTTGTATCCCTTCTTAATCCTGATGGATCCTGGTCTTCCGCTCGGTCAAAGCAGTGAGTCCTTTGATAGTTATCCAGGATTAAAGATTGGATCAGGCCGCAAATGCTTCGCAAATATATGGTTTCGTAATTCCGTAGTCCAATTATTCTTAACATTTGGAAGATATCAAAATTATTTAAAAGTTCAAGCTTTCTCATTAATAATATTTTAGTGGGTGGTGAGCCTTCCACAGGGCCTATGACCAAACGACTATCCTAGAAAGGTTTTCAGGAACCTAAGGTTCCTCTCGACATTACCATTTCGACCCTATGTTTAGTAAGTTATGGGTAAATTACGCTTTTGTTTCATAAATTTTAACCGGGAATGAAGAATCGAAAGTTTTAAGGTATTCCGGTGGTTTAGAGTGCTAATAACGCTAATATGGACGAAGTAAAGCAATTACTCATAGAAGCATTCACAGGACGACAAGAAAATTCTCAAACAATCCATACATTCATATTGAATTCAAAATGCCATTAGTATGACCAGTTACATCCTACAGTATGAATTTATATGTATTACTAGATACTCTAAATATCAAGAAAAAAAAGACAAATCAAGCAGGAGTTTTAACTATCTTCAATATATGGTAGTAATCCTAACTAACTTACAACAACTACTAATGTCCGTAAAGTTAAGCTATTATTCTTCTGGGTCGGACGAGGACGAACGTGCTTCTTCCCCTTGAGGGAAAGGATCACCAGAATGGAGAAGAAAGAGACGATGGTTGCTAAGAACGCCATTCCCTTTGGCTAAGATGGATTTGGGGGTGAGATAGGTGGTTGGATTGTTGGAGGGAATGGATTGAGAGAGTTTGAGGTTGGGTTAGAAATGGGTTGATGATATGGGATTTAAGATGGGACTTAGATGAGTTTATGTGACATGGGGTTGGAGGATGGGCGTTGAAAATGTACTTCGGAAATGAAAATGGGATGGGTTTTGGAAGATGAGACTTAAGGAAAATGGTGGGTTTTGTGAATGGGCCTTGAGAAGGGGTACAAGAGTGAATTTTAGAAGTGATGGGTTGAAAAATGATGAAATGTGGGTGTTGGCTTGAGATGGACTTGTTGGAACGGGTAGTGGGAAGGAACTTAGAGATGAGTTTAAGAGAATGCGTTTTGGGAGAGGGGTTATATGGATGGATTTGGGAATGAGTTTGGAAAATGAAGTCTAGGAATGGATTTGAGAAGAGGTTGTGTAGTGTGGAATAGAAAGTGAGTTAAGGATATGGGGTGTGAGTAGAGATTTGGCTTTGAGATGGGTTTGGGAAAATGAAATTTTTGATGATGGGTTCAAGGAAATGGGACTGAAGGAGTGGAATGAGAGAGTGAGTGTGATGGAGGGGAAGTTGAGGGAAAGGAAAAAGTGGAAGAAGAAGATGTGTCTCCTTGAAGGAATAACTTGAGAATAGGAGGGGGTGAATGAGGGATTGGGATGAAATTTGGTGAAGTAGAAGAGGAATGTATATTCGAAATGAGTTTGGGTTGATTATGAGGAGGGGTGGGGGTGTTGTTGGAGGGAAGTATTTGAAAAGGGATTTGATGTTGAGTTGGTGAATGGGGTTTGAGGATGAGTTTTATGAGTGAAAGTGATAGAGTGGGATGAGTTAGGAAGATAAGAGATGTGAAGGGAAAGAAGATGGTGTTGAAGAGGATGATGTGTTGAGGTTTAGAGAAGGAGATGAGATTTTTTCTAAAGATTTGGGAGAATGGAGGATGGTGAAGTGAGAGTGAGAGAGGAGGGAGATGTGTGTTGGGGTTCTGGAAAGGGTTTAGAAGAAATTGAATGTAGTGAAAATATAGAGAATGGGTTATAAGCATTCCTAAATAGCAAGAAAAGTGAGCCCCACACATGTACGTGTTGCAAAAAGGGAGGACCAAGTTTTTTTTTGTATGATTACAAAATGTCTCTATTTCTTATAAGGTTTCTCATACCTTTGGTAATTAAATTATTTTTAAAATTTTTATAATATTTTATCATCAAGTTTAAAGTCTTACCACAAAATTTCATATCATTTGGACTTGTAGATAAATTATTAAAATTCTAGAAGTAACTACCGTCCAACACCAATGATTTTTTTTAGACAGCTATCGATTCACTCTAAATATAAATATTATAATTTTTTTTTATTTATATATGAA
The DNA here is from genome assembly GCA_037074715.1 of Magnolia kwangsiensis. Lineage (NCBI taxonomy): Eukaryota > Viridiplantae > Streptophyta > Magnoliopsida > Magnoliales > Magnoliaceae > Magnolia > Magnolia kwangsiensis. The sequence goes on from CM073581.1 coordinate 98,050,932, forward strand.
ACTAGACTTATTAATTTCAATCTGTCTTTTGAATCACCTAAATCGGAGTTATAACGAAAGAGATATGAATTTTTGAAGTTGACCTAAAATCGTAGGAATTTCCGGCGCTTGGGGCGCCGGTCGGGCGCTAGAGCGCCGGGGTTGGGCGCTGGCAGCACCCGGCTCGGGCGCTGGGCTTCTGGACCCTGGGCGCTGTGGCGCCGGCCCGCTAGACGGTGGGCGTTGGAGGCGCCGAGCCTCTGGACTGGTGGACCTTATAATGTCCATATCTCGCAAACCAGAATGAGTTACGCGACGTGACATATATGAATTTTGGTTAGGAAAAGCTACTCACACAATGGACCTAGTTATTTTACAAGATTCCATCAAGTTAATGGTCAAAAATTTATTTTATTTATATATTTTACTATTTATAGTAAATTTTCGTTTGATTATAGCTTTTCATCCTTTGAGTTTTGTAGTTGTGTCAAATTTGAAAGTGCTTAGGGAAATTAGAAGGATAAAGTGGTGGAAAGCGAGATTTTTTTGAAAAAAAATGGATTGAAATGAGGAGTTAAGACTTATAAATTAAGTTTTGAGAGTTTGGGAAGAAAATGTGGTTATGATTGAGAGTGAGAAGGATAGGATTGACTAGAAATGATCATAGGAAGAAGCCCCTAGGGCCTTTAAGGAACTTGGAGAGGCAAGGAGGGGTTCCCCATGTGTGGGAAGGCCCCACCTATTCATCGGGCCATAATACACTAGAATTTGGGATCGCACAAGCTACTTCAGCAGCTTGAGCCTATCGCATTTAGGTCGGGTCGACTCAAGTCATCCAATCTTCCAATTAAAAGTGATTTGAATCACTTTGTGCAGTCTAAGGACTTATTTGACCAGTGGTATTAAGTTATAATAAATGGGATCGCATTGCTAATCCCACCTCGGGATTGGGGATGACATGTTTGGATTGAGTGTGGGATGGGATTTTTAAATCTCATGGTAATGAATTTCTAAGTGTAATTTGAAAAGAAATTCTGGAATTTACCATTAATTGAATACATCCTAAATGGGATATTATAAAACATGGGATGTAGGGACAACACCTTACACATGCATTTACTGTTACTCTCACAGCTCCAATTACCCTAACCTCACCGATCTTAGTTGGCCCAACAATCCCTTAGGAATTAGGTGGATTGGACTACCTAAATTTCCTAGTTGGTCGGATCGGTCTTGCCGCTAAGTTTTAAAATTCTTGCCCGAAAATGGGCTGAAACGGGTCACAAGGCTCCCAAGTCGAATTCTAATATTTTTGAGCTCTCTCCTCTCAGTCTAAGCCCTTCGTAAGACTCTCGGACCTATTTCCTAGCATCACTACTTATTCTCACTACCCAATTCCAACATTTGGAAGTCCTACTATTCATCTACAATCGTTGGTTCAGGGTCTAGGAGATTCCTAGCGTTCTAAGTCCCTGTTACGTTACCTAATACGTATCCTCTCACGTCAGCGGACGCGTTAGTGAGTTCGTGACCCCTGGCCTAAGGGATTCCAAACTATTGCTCTGATACCATCTGTAACGCCCCGAAAAATCGGGGGTCGTGCATACGCTCGACTCTCGAGTTCCCTAGTGTTACTTATCATCAATTTTATGGTTTTAAGATTTAATCAAGTTTAAACGCGCAGCCTGAAATTACTTGGAGTATGAAATGCAACCACAACTAGTCTACTGAAGTGAAAGAGATATATATATATATATATATATATATATATATATATATATATATATATATATATATATATATGTACAAGTCCAAAAAAATATAAAGGGGTCACCCAAGGCGTTGCCCAACAAAAATAAATAAAAGAATACTATGACCCTAAAGAATAAAGCTGAGTCCGCAACTCAGCGATCCAAATCCCTCCTGATCAAGCTGATGGGGAGTCGTCCATCAACAGAAAGTATGACAGCTCCACCTTGTCGAGAGTAACATCACCATGCTCTCCCTGCTCCGCATCACCTGCAACTATGAGAGGGTTTGGTTGGTGTTTTAAAACACTGTCCCAGAGTGGGAGTGAGTGATTAACTCAGTGGGTGCTATTAATCTTAAGTTTTAACAGGCATCAATTATAATATGAATTTAATAAAAAATAGATAATCAATAATACCTAGCAAATCTTATTTAAAATGCATGCATGTAGAATAATATGATGCATGCCCTCGCCACAACACTCCCTCGAGTGACTCCATCTAACGATCGCGTATGTCAGCACTCCCTCATTGCGACCTTGACTTCCGAGTCGCCACCCTAACTAATGCGATGCAATGCGATTGTGTTAGCCGAGTTGTTAGTTAAGTCCATTCATCCAGCAGGTTTGAGAATCTGATGCACCCTACATATCAATGCCCTAAGATGATTGCGAGGCTAAGACCCCCCAATGCGTGAGGCCAAGACCTCGCGGTCCGTGATCCCTTCGGGTTCATCATCTCTGACTTCAAGCACATGAGGAGTGCCAAGAGAAAAGGATCGCTCGTGGTCACTACGGGGAGGCACGACATCTCAGCGTAAGCCGAAAGCTCGGATACAGTGTCCCATTCCACCGTGCCCGGTTCACGAGGCTGTGGACCAATTTCTAGTGAGTTAATAATTGGCTACAATGGTTGTAGGGTGATTCAGGTTCCATATAAATGTGAGCATACAGGGTTAACAAATAGGGTTGGTCAGACAGTAGATTAAACCGTAAGAGTCAGGCCAGTATGTGGCGGAACGACATCGGGTGCAAGCAACCCATGTAGTCTAACTACTGTCGCCCACACGCACTCACCCAAATCCATGGGTTTAGTCTCGAGGCGGTCCTACCAACGAGGCCACCTTCGCTCTCCTCGAATTACTGACCAACCCAAGGGTTTGGGAGGTGATTCAGAACATGCCAACTATCACTGCATCATCTAACAAAAATAACACCATGTTCTCATGTTTTTCAACATAAAATTCTAAATTTCTACTAATATTTAAAGCTAACAATATCATGAACAAGGTGTGTGTGTGTTGTGTGGGTGGATAAGGAAGTTAAGCACTTCCTACCTCCCTTAGAACCGAAATACATAAAAATCAATGAATCATACATATTATAGGGCAAATCATATGAGAAAATTAAACAAGGTATGAGCATGCAATTGTTCATACACAAAGTCATGTGAGGGGCAAGAACAACATCATATGAGAGCCAAACATACAATTCTACAAACATGCAAATCCTAGGATTTCTCTAGATTCTCCTAACATAGCATCCAAGTAACCAAAATCATTAAACACATACTAAAATTGGTGTTAGGCCACCTAAGAGCAATAGTCTGCACCTTCGGGTTCGTTGGAGGCTTGGAAATGACCTAGGGGATGTGGATTTCGGGGTAGATCGGTCAAAATCCCTAAAACAACCATTTACATGTTAGAACTTCATGCAAACCCTCACACACACAAGGGTTTTAAGAAAAAAAGGGTGAGAAATTTACCTATATAATCAACGGAAGCAAATGGGCGGTCGTGGTGGAGGATTCGTTGAGGAAGAGGTGAGGAGTTACAAGCATCGGACTCCCTTGGCCCCACTTTGATCTATGACCCACCTTCACTCTCCCTTCTTCTCTTTTTCTTTCCTTCTTTCTCCCTTTTTTCTCTTTTCTCTTTCTCTTCTCTAGGGTAAAATTCGTATGGGGAGGGGTGCCCAAAGGAAATCCTTTTATAGTGCCAGATTTGGTGCAAATGGCCCCAATGTCTAGGTTTTTACCATAATAGCCATATATGAGGGTTTTTCTAACCTTTAGGGCCCACTACAGGGCGTATATGGTGATATACGCCGTACGATAGTTGGCCCTAATGATGATCTACGTATGGATATGATCGGCCCGCTATTTGGATGCGTCGATCAATAGATATGATTAGAAGTCTGTTCAACGGTCACCGATGGTCGATCGGGGCCGCGACTATACAGATATGAGAAGGAAAATATCCTTACTCTACGTGTGAAGTTTGGTCACAAACCGACGGTCTGAAATCCTCAACTTTGCATAAGAGTGGACGACCCAATTCACTTAAGTTCCAGCTCCTTTCTTTAGGGTATTTGCATTTCTCATGCACTCATCCTTTAGCTCAAGTTGAGCAGTTCTGGACAGTTCCCGGGTTCGACTCCCGCGATGGACGTCAAGCCCAGTAAGACAGATATTATTCTATAGTTTTGGAATTAGTGGCCCACCAACGGGGGGTCTAGAGCTTGTTCAGGAAATCGGAGCATTTTTAGAATAAATTAGATAATGAGATTTCTCGTGGGCACTGATTAGGGTTTGGATTAACTATGTTTATAGTATGACCTATTTATAACTAATGAAAGTGGAGATTTGGTCATGATTACTCTAAATCGTCGGTTTAAGGCTAAAAGAGTAACGGGGTTGCTCTGATGGGTCCCTGGTCATGAAATTTATAGGACAAGTGCTCCATGGCCTGATGAGGGGTCATGCAAAGTTTAGGAGCAAATGGATGAACGAACATGCAGTTTGATCATACGGTTCCGATCTTTAAATGGCCCTGCGGGGTCCATTCTGGTTGTTGGAGAAGTTCTGGTGGTCCCCTGGCCATGAAACTTATAGGATAGGTGGACCATAGCCCGATGAAGGGCCATGCAAATTTTGGGGTCGATCGGATATTTGGTTTGATTGTACGGGTCCAATGTGCGATCAACGGTTACCATGCCACGATCGGGGCCCAGGTTTTGTTGACGGGTGTAGGCTCGCACATTAGACCTTCACCGTAAATTTATAAGAAATCCGAAGGCTGAAATCCCCGGAGTCTCGATTTCATTTATAAGTGCCAGATTCAAATTCTAGCATTGGTGGGGTGCATTTGGCCAGTGCCAGATCCCAGTTCTGGGTGTCCACTAGGTCTGAGGTCCGCGATGGACCTCAAGCCCAGTGAGATCTAGTGTTTCCTAAAGTTTTGTAATTTTCTGACCTTTCTGCGTCCCTGTGTGGCCTATACGGGCTGTTGCTAAGTACAAACAGTCATCTGACTTGACGGCCTGCACTAGGTCCTATCATAACATATCTGGTCTACTCTAATGGGCTAATCCTAAGTTAATTAACTTGTGGTACCTCACTATGAGTAGTCTAAATGAACGGTCCTACGACAAATCTTACGTGGATGTCCCAGGACACTGTTTTGGTTGGACGAGACGTTACCGGTTCTTTACTGGTTTCACTCCTGTATATATTAACATTGAGTGCTGACAGTCATTAAGTGATATTATAGATTAATTAATAGAAAAAAAAAATTTAAGAATTTTTAAAAATTCAAAACAGTAAAAATCTAGGATGTTACAGTTATGCCTTTTAAACCTTTATGAACGAATTAGAAAGCCTAGAACTCTTCCGGTCCGGTTCCGGTCTGGTTTGGTCTATTTCGGTCCGGTTCTACAGTTCTGCTAATTCGATGTGTAGCCCTACTCACAAGCTCAAGTTATGCCTTTTAAACCTTTATGAACAAATTAGAAAGCCTAGAACTCTTCTTCTTTCCAAATCCTAATTACACCTACTATATATATAGTATAATATAGTATCATAATTGGAATAGGAAACAAATTTTGTACTTATGCAATTCTGCATGCACGCTCGATAGGACCTTCGATGGGACTTCGATGGCATCGATGATTTGTCGATGTCATTGAATACCTTCGATGACATCAAGTACGTCATAAAGTAAAACACCAAAATGTTTCAGTAATAAAATATAAAATTTTCATATTTTTTCGATAGCATTGTCCCCTATTATTTACAAATTTAAAACATCACCAATACAATCATCATAATTGATAGCTTAAATCACAAAACCATAGACCTCACCTGTACCACCTGAGTACCCTAAGGGGTACAAAACTCTTAACCAACTGCATTGGATAATATTCAGTCTCAATATCTCTCATCGAGTTTGGCATCAGCACTCAGGCCTTTTCATGTGGCCCTTATATCGGAGCTAGTAATAATGTATGTATTCTAGTATTTGAATGTATTAACATTTTCCTAATGTTTTATTTGCAGTCAAATCTATCAGAAGGTCACATGAATCTGGATGAAAAGAGAAAGCAAATATCACTTGATCTAAAACCTTCGTAACTCATTAAAAGCCAATTAGTACTGTTTACTATGGTATGGTCAACCTGATAATTGGATTTAAAAATGCTCTAAAATGATCCTATGGACAGCGCGGATATAAAATACCTTAATCAAAGTGGGCTGCACTGTCTTGGGTGGGATGGGGCCGGGGTTGTGCCTAATCCGTTCCCTTCCAATTTACAGCGGTGGTAGCTGGCGGCTGTCTAATCCAAATTGTATTGTTCTTAAAATAACAAAACGACGAGGGAGGATTCGACGAAATATGTTACACGTGTATCGGTGTAAGTGAAGCTAAAACGGAGGCGAATTACATCCTACCGCCGCCATCTCCAGCTGGGAACGGGCATGAGCTTTGAGTGGCCAACATGATGTATAGGACTTATCCACACCGTCCATCCATTTTTCGTATTATTTTAGAATGTTAGTCCGAAACTAAGGAAGATACAAGGTTCAAGTTGACCACATCGAAGGAATCATCGGTGATAATGATCCTCACCGTTGAAACTTTTCTAGGGTCCACACGTGATGTTTATTTTCCTTCCAACCTATTCGTAAAGTTAAATAGACTTGGATTAATAGAAAACATAAATATCAGCTCCATTCAAAACTTCCGTGGCCCTAAGAAGTTTTCAATGGTAAGAATTTAATCCCCATTGTGTAGTCCACATTTGTCTTGGATCTATTTCAATTTTGGGATTATATCCTAAAATGATACGTAAAAACGAATGGACGGTGTAGATAATACCCATATGTAATGGTGGCCACTCAAAGCTCCTGCCCGTTCCTAGCTGGAGACGGCTGGGGTAGGACGCAATCCACGTTCACCTAAAACCTCCGATCTAAATGAGAAATTTAGGACTGTGGACCCCACCTTTTATCCAGCCGAGTTTTATGAAAGAAGACAAACTTTGTTTTACAACTTAGACCTACTTGTACGGACAACAAATTTGATGATGAAAATACCCCCCCCTTTCGAAGACGAGCACTGACGCTCCTTTAGCCGAGAGTTATACGAACGGCTCAAAAGAGATCAAAGTTACATGGCCCCACAACTATGTATTTATTATATCCACAACGTTCATCCATATTTTGAGATCATTTCGGAGCATTATCCAAAAAAAAATCATATCCAAAGATCAACTGGACCACACCACAAAGAGCAGCAGGAAAACTGATTTTCACCGTTAAAATTTTTATAGGGCCCACCATAACATTTATTTTCCATCCAATCTATTCATGAGGTCACAAAGGCCTGGATGAAGAGGGAAAGGAAGTTTTCATAATGATCCAAAACTTTTGTAACCCCTAAAAGGGTTTAAATGGTAGACGTTCAATTCCTGCCTTTTACAGTGTGGTCCACTTGATAGTTAGATCTATCTTATTTTTTGTCTCAAGCCTTAATATGAGCTCTCCAAATAGATGAACGGTTTGGATATAACACAGACATCATGATGGGACCCACAAAAGCAATATAGCAAAAAAAAAAAAAGATGGACGAGGCACTGCCTGTCCGCTACGGTTATCGCTACGGTTATAATCCGTAGCTAAAGTATATAAAAAATTCCAGATTTTTAAGGCAAACTCGCTGGACAGTTCTGAAATTTTTCGATAATATCGACAGATCGTCGATATATCGACATATCGTCAATATATCGACGCAATTATAGCTACGGTTATAATCCGTAGCTAAAGTGTATCAAAAATTGTTATCTATGACGAACGTCAATATGTCGATGATGTGTCAATAATATCGACAACTTATGTCGATAATATCGACGATATGTAGATAATAACGACAACTTATGTCGATAATATCAACGATATGTAGATAATATTGACGTTTGCATCTTTTGCAAAAAAAAATTGTGTTTTTTTTAAAAAAAAAAATTTTCGTTTAGGTTATAGGTTTTGGTTTAGGTTATAGTTTTTTATTTAGGTTATAGGTTTTGGTTTAGGTTATAGTTTTTTATTTAGGTTATAGGTTAACGGTTTAGGTTAAGGTTTATATTTAGGTTATAGGTTTTTGGATTTGAGAATGGGTTTGGGTTTAGGTTATAGGTTTTGGTTTTGGTTTATGTTATAGGTTTTGGGATTTGAGAATGGGTTCAGGTTTAGGTTATAGGTTATAGGTTTAGGTTATAGGTTTTGAGATTTGAGAATGGGCTCGGGTTTATGTTATTAGTTTTGGTTTTGGTTTAGGTTATAGGTTTTAGTTTAGGTTATAGGTTTTAGGTTTTGGCCTTGGTTTAGGTTTAGGTTATAGGTTATAGGATTTGAGAATGGGTTTGGGTTTAGGTTATAGGTTTTGGTTTTGGTTTAGGCTATAGGTTTTGATTTAGGTTATAGGTTAACGGTTTAGGTTAAGGTTTAGGTTTAGGTTATAGGTTTTTGGATTTGAGAATGGGTTCGGGTTTAGGTTATAGGTTTTGATTTTGGTTTAGGTTATAGATTTTGTGATTTGAGAATGGGTTCGGGTTTAGGTTATAGGTTTTGGTTTTGGTTTAGGTTATAGGTTTTGGTTTAGGTTATAGGTTATAGGTTTAGGTTATAGGTTTTGGGATTTGAGAATGGGCTCGGGTTTATGTTATTGGTTTTGGTTTAGGTTATAGGTTTTGGTTTAGGTTATAAGTTTTAGATTTTGGTTTTGGTTTAGGTTTAGGTTATAGGATTTGAGAATGGGTTCGGGTTTAGGTTATAAGTTTTAGTTTTGGTTTTGGCTATAGGTTTTGATTTAGGTTATAGGCTAACGGTTTAGGTTATGGTTTATGTTTAGGTTATAGGTTTTTGGATTTAAGAATGGGTTCGGGTTTAGGTTATAAGTTTTGGTTTAGGTTATAGGTTATAGGTTTTGGTTTTGGTTTTGGTTTAGGTTATAGGTTATAGGATTTGAGAATGGGTTCGGATTTCGGTTATAGGTTTTGGTTTTAGTTTAGGCTATAGGTTTTGATTTAGGTTATAGGTTAACGGTTTAGGTTAAGGTTTAGGTTTAGGTTATAGGTTTTTGGATTTAAGAATGGGTTCGGGTTTAGGTTATAGGTTTTGGTTTTGGTTTAGGTTATAGATTTTAGGATTTAAGAATGGGTTCAGGTTTAGGTTATAGGTTTTGGTTTTGGTTATAGGTTTTGGGATTTGAGAATGGGCTCGGGTTTAGGTTATAGGTTTTGGTTTTGGTTTTGGTTATAGGTTTTGGTTTAGGTTATAGGTTTTAGGTTTAGGTTTTGGTTTAGGTTTAGGTTATAGGTTATAGGATTTGAGAATGGTTCGAGTTTAGGTTATAGGTTTTAGGATTTGAGAATGGGTTCAGGTTTAAGTTATAGGTTTTGGTTTTGGTTTAGGTTATAGGTTTTGGTTTTAGGTTTTGGTTTTAGTTATAAGTTATAAGTTTAGGTTATAGGTTTTGGGATTTGAGAATGGGCTCAGGTTTTGGTTATAGGTTTTGGTTTAGGTTACAGGTTATATGTTTAGGTTTTGGTTTAGGTTTAGGTTATAGGATTTGAGAATGGTTCGAGTTTAGGTTATAGGTTATGGTTTTGGTTTAGGTTATACGTTAACAGTTTAGGTTTATGTTTTGGTAGTGTTTTCTCTTGGGTTTTCAAGTTTAGGTTTAGGTTAAGGAGTTAATATTAGGATTAGGTGTAGGTTTAGGTTTAGGGATTTGAGAATACATTTAGGTTTTAGGTTATAAGTGTAGGTTATAGGTTTAGGTTTAAGTTTTGAGCCAGGATAAACATGAAATTGAGTGGGGGTAAACTAGAAAATCAGCGGGGCGAACATGAAATTGAGCGGGACAAACATGAAATTGAGTGGGACAAACTAGAAATTGAGCGGGGGAAACATGAAAAATGAGTGGTGCATGTTTAATTTTGTGACGCTATTTATTATGCCATTGAGCAAGGGAAGCATTATCAGTTTCAGCGGGGCACACATGAAATTCAGCAGGACAACCTGAAAATTGAGCAGGTCAAAATAGAAATTCAGTGGGACAAACAAGAAATTCAGCAGGAGTAATAAGAAATTGAGCGGGGCAAACTAGGAAACGAGTGGGGTAAGCATGAAATTGAGTGGGGCAAACTAAGAAACGAGCAGGGTAAGTATGAAATTAAGCGGGGCAAACTAGGAAATGAGCGGGTCAAGCATGAAATTGAGCGGGGCAAACATGAAATTGAGCAAGACAGACTAGAAAATGAGGAAGGAAAATTTGAATTTTGAGTGGACAAACTACAAAATCAGCGAGGCAAATATGAAATTGAGCAGAGGAAACATGAAATTTAGCATGAGAAACTTGAATTTGAGTGGGACAAACTACAAAATTAGAGGGACAAACTAGGAAATCAGCGAGACAAACATGAAATTGAGCAGGGAAAACATGAAATTCAGCAGGGCAAACTAGAAAATCATTATGCCCACTGTGTTCGGTGCTTTGTGGGCCTCATCATGATGTATGTGTTTCATCCATGCCGTCCATCTATTTTTATAGATCATTTTCTGATATTATACAAAAAATGAGGTATATCCTGATCTCAATTGGACCACATTACACGAAATAGTGTTTCATGAACATCGACCATTAAAAACTTTTTAGGGGTCATAAAAGTATTGGATCAAGATGATCTTTATTTTTAGACTTCATCTGGGTCTTTATGACCTAATAAACAGATTGGATTTCAGATAAACAAATGATTCACTTGATATTTTGATATGCTTCAATTTGGGGCTCAATTGCTAAAATTAGATGGACGGCGTGGATATACTACATACATTCAATGTGGGCCCATCTAAGTGTAGGTTACAGGTTTAGGTTATAAGTGTAGGTTATGGGTTTAGGTTTAAGTTAGGTTATAGGTTAAGGTTTAGGGAGTTGAGAATAGGTTAAAGTTTAGGTTTAAGAAATCGGGTTCAGGACCGGGTTTAAGTTTGGGTTTTCAAGTTTAGGTTTAGGTTAAGGAGTTGATATTAGGATTACGTGTAGGTTTAAGTTTAGGGATTTGAGAATACATTTAGGTTTTAGGTTATAGGTTTAGGTTTAAGTTAGGTTATAGGTTAAGGTTTAGAGAATTGAGAATAGGTTAAGGTTTAGGTTATAGGTTTTGAGATTTGGGCCCACTGTGATGTTTGTGAGAAATCCTCCCCATCTAAGTTCATTCATAGGGTCAAAAAGACCTGAATGAAGAGAAAAAATAAATTTCATAATGATCCAAAACTTCTGTAACCCCTAAAAGGGTTTCAATGGTAGACGTTTAATTCTCCACTGCCTTTTACAGTGTGGTCCACTTGACAGTTAGATCTATCTTATTTTTCATCTCAAGCCTTAATATGAGCTCGTAAAATATATGGGCAGTTTGGATATAACACATACATCATGATGGGACCTACAGAAGCAATATAGCAAAAAAAATAAATAAATTAAGTTTGCCCCGCTCAATTTCTAGTTTGCCCCGCTCGAAATTGAGCAAGGCAAACTGAAATTAAGCGGGGTAAACTAGAAATTGAGCAGGACAAACTGAAAATTAAGCGGGGCAAACTAAAAATTGAGCGGGACAAACATGAAATTGATCCCACTGTCAAAATCTAGTTTGCCCACCTTTTATCTAGCTGTTTTTATGAAAGAATACAAACTTACTTTTGCAACTTAGACCTCCACGTGCAGAGACCCAATTCTAGGATGAAAATACCCCTCATTTTCACTGCCGTCCACTTTTCCTCTCCCTTTACAGGTTAAGGTTTAGGTTTAGGTTAGGGAGTTGAGATTAGGATTAGGTGTATATTTCGCTTTAGAGAATTGAGTTTAGGTTATAGGTTTAGGGAAAGATTAGGTTTAGGTTATAGGTTTTGGGATTTAGGAATAGTTTTAGGTTATAACTATAAGTTTAGGTTAGGTTATAGGTTAAGGTTTTGGGATTTGAGAAGGGGTTCGGGTTAAGGTTATAGGTTTTGGTTTTGGTTTAGGTTATAGGTTTTGGTTTTGGTTATAGGTTATAGGTTTAGGATAAGATTTATGTTTAGGTTTAGGTTATAGGTTTTGGGATTTTAGAATGGGTTCGGGTTTAGGTTATAGGTTTTGGTTTTAGTTTTAGTTTAGGTTATAGGTTTTTAGATTTGAGAATAAGTTATGGTTTAGGTTTAAGAAATTGGGTTCAGGTTCACGATTGGGTTTAGGTTTAGGTTTTTAAGTTTAGGTTTAGGTTTAGGTTAGAGAGTTGAGATTAGGATTAAGTGTAGGTTTCGCTTTAGGAAATTGAGTTTAGGTTATAGGTTTTGGGAAAGGTTAGGTTTAAGTTATAGGTTTTGGGATTTGGAAATAATTTTAGGTTATAAGTATAGGTTTAGGTTAGATTATAGGTTAAGGTTTAAGGATAGGTTATAGGTTTTGGGATTTGAGAATGGGTTTGGGTTTAGGTTATAGGTTGAGGTTTAGGTTTTAGTTTAAGTTATACGTTAAAGGTTTTGGGATTTGAGAATGGGTTCGGGTTTAGGTTATAGGTTTTGGTATTGGTTTAGGTTATAAGTTTTGGTTTAGGTTATAGGTTATAGGTTTAGGTTTAGGTTAAGGTTAGGTTTAGGTTATAGGTTTTGGGATTTGATAATGGGTTTGGGTTTAGGTTATAGGTTTTGGTTTTGGTTTAGGTTATAGGTTATAGGTTATAGGTTTAGGATAAGGTTTAGGTTATAGGTTTTGGGATTTGAGAATGGGTTCGGGTTTAAGTTATAAGTTTTGGTATTGGTTTAGGTTATAGGTTTTGGTTAAGGTTACAGGTTATAGGTTTAGGTTTAGGTTAAGGTTAGGTTTAGGTTATAGGTTTTGGGATTTGATAATAGGTTTGGGTTTAGGTTATGGGTTTTGGTTTAGGTTTAGGTTATAGGTTATAGGTTTAGGATAAGGTTTAGGTTTAGGTTATAGGTTTTGGTTAAGGTTATAGGTTATAGGATTAGGTTTAGGTTAAGGTTAGGTTTAGGTTATAGGTTTTGGGATTTGATAATGGGTTCGGGTTTAGGTTATAGGTTTTGGTTTTGGTTTAGGTTATAGGTTATAGGTTTAGGATAAGGTTTAGGTTTAGGTTTAGGTTTAGGTTATAAGTTTTGAGATTTGAGAATGGGTTCGGGTTTAGGTCATAGGTTTTGGTTTTAGTTTAGGTTATAGGTTTTGGGATTTGGAAATGATCTTTACAAATGGATGAATGGAATGAATGAAACACATACATCATGGTGGGGCCCACAGAGCACTGACCACTAACCACGGGGCTGGTGTCAGGGGAAGTAGCCAATCCGTTTCCTATACTACATACATTAAATATGGGCCCAACTGATGCGTGATTTCTTCCCTTGACTGACCGTTTTCGGAAGAAGATAAAATGCTGATAAGGGGGTCCATAAAATGAGTTTTTTTCATCTTTCTCGTGGAACCGGAGGGTGGAAAGGGAGGTGAAAGCAGCAGTGGAATGGGAGATGAAAATCAAACAGTGAAAAGGGAGAGGAAAAGTGGACAGCAGTGAAAAGGAGGGGTATTTTCATCCTGGAATTGGGTCTCTGCACGTGGAGGTCTAAGTTGCAAAAGTAAGTTTGTATTCTTTCATAAAAATAGCTGGATAAAAGGTGTGCAAACTAGATTTTGACAATGAGGTCAATTTCATGTTTGTCCCGCTCAATTTCTAGTTTGCCCCACTCAATTTTCAGTTTGCCCTGCTCAATTTTTAGTTTGCCCCGCTTAATTTTCAGTTTGTCCCACTTAATTTTCAGTTTGCCCTACTCATATATGGACGGTTTGGATATAACACATACATCATGATGGGACCCACAAAAGCAACATAGCAAAAAAAAAATAAAAATTCAATTTGCCCGAGCAGGGCAAACTAGAAATTGAGCAGGGCAAACTAGAAATTGAATGGGGCCAATTGATTTTTTTTTTTTGCTTTTGTGGGTCCCATCATGATGTATGTGTTATATCCAAACCGTCTATATATTTTACAAGTTCATATTAAGGCTTGAGACGAAAAATAAGATAGATCTAACTATCAAGTGAACCACACTGTAAAATGCAGTGGAGAATTGAACGTCTACCATTGAAACCCTTTTAGAGGTTACAGAAGTTTTGGATCATTATGAATTATTTTTTTCCTCTTCATCCAGATCCTTTTAACCCTATGAATGAACTTAGATGGGGAGTATTTCTCACAAACATCACAGTGGGCCCCCTAAAGGTTTCTATTGGTTGACACTCATTCAACACTGTTTCCTGTAATGTGGTACACTTGAGATTTGGATATATCTCATTTTTGGTCTCATACCATAAAATGATCTGGAAAAATATATGGACGGCATGGATGAAAAGCACACATCAAGGTGGGGCCCATGGTTGGTGGCAGGCAGAGTACCCAATCCATTTCCTTGAAAGGAGGGGTATTTTCATCCTGAAATTCTGAATCCGCACGTGCGGGTCTAAGTTGCAAAACAAAATTTGTATTCCTCCATAAAAACAGCTGGCTAAAAGGTGGGGTCCACAGTCCTAAATTTCTCGATCTAAATCAGTCGAAGGAGATGCTGCGGTGCAGTCGGAAGAACCGGAACTCGTACATATCCCTCCGCCGTACAATTGGCAGAGTAAATTACGAATCGGGTCCGCCCATATCCAGAGTCCTAGCATGGATGTCTTATGTCTCAAAATTCACTCTATTAAGGCAATCCTATCCATCGATCTATGGCCATTAAAGCACTGGTGGAAACCAAAAAACAGTTAACAGCCATAGATTTAGTGTATAAATTATAGAAGAAATAATGGATAGGATTGTCTAAAGTGAATCATCCATACTGGTGTCAGTATATGAGTGGACCAGATCAAAACATCAATCTGCCACGTGTACTTTGGAGAGATGGTTGTAACATATTCCGCTAATTCCGACTCTACCGTATCTTCTAACGTCATCCGATTATTAAATGTGTGGATACCATTCTATAAATTATCAATCATCTTACACCCCGCAGGGAATTATATTGAATTCAAGCCTCAAATTGACTTGCATTATACAAAAGAAGCTGAGTCAAATGTTAATTTATGGTGGTGACTCTTAGAACCTTACCCATGGCATGGTTTTGTGCCAATCAGGACCGTCGAAGTTGCAGATCCAACCGTGGATGGGACAAAACCCAAAAAATGCGTTAAGAATATACTTCTAACCATCTTATTTTTCCTTCAAATTTGGATCGTTCATTATTTTTTACTTTTATACATCCATGTCATATCGCTATTGGCATAGAAATGGTTATTAGTTTATTAGAAGGATGGGACACGGATCAGATCCTTTGTGTCCATCAGATGGACAGTTTCACTTTCATTATGGAGCTGAATAATCTGGCCAATCCAAAAGTCAGGTGGGCCACACCACAAGAAATAGTTAGGAAAGGATGTGGATTGCCTGTGACCCTGGGCACAGAGATATTCCTGTGGCCGGGGCTGTGTGGGGCCCACAGAGATGTTTCGTGACAATTCCATTCTGTGCGCCATACTACCCAAAACAGTGGGGATTGGAGTGACAGAAGTTTTGTATCAGGATGATACTTGTTCCTTAAGTTTATCTGGGTGGTAATAACCACTATGAACGGTTTGGATGGCATTTAAACATCATGGTCAGCTCTAGGAAGGTTTCAACAGTGGACGTTTCCTTTCCTACTGTTTCTTTGGTGTGGCCCACAAGAGTTTTGGATATGCCTGATTTTTGAACTCCTGCCCTGTTGTGGTCTTTCAAAACAGATGGACAGTGGATTTGTGATTGGCATTTAGATCCGTGGATTGGCATTGGGCCTACATATTAGGCCGATTGATAATCGAGCTGAGATGGCCCATAAAGTTAGAGCCCAATGCCTAAGCTCAGCCAGAAATAAATTTTATTAAATAAATAATAATTTATTACTATTATCATTAGTAAAAAATAGTGGATTTGAACGGGAGAAGCCAATGATTTAATCCAAACCCGAATGTCTACTTAAAATAGATAGAAATGATTTATTGGACTAAGTGTATGAAAACCTTTCCATCCACCCCGTTGTATTTGGACTTGTTGGCATTGGCTTCCTAATTTGTTAATCAGTTGTCCAATCTATTTCATATGCTGGCTTGAAAATATCATTCTGATCAGATGATCAGAACCGTCAAATCAGTGGCACACAAAAATGGATGAATTGTACAGTTTTTATAAGATAGCTCTAGCGACCA
Organism: Magnolia kwangsiensis; assembly: GCA_037074715.1. Taxonomy (NCBI): domain Eukaryota; kingdom Viridiplantae; phylum Streptophyta; class Magnoliopsida; order Magnoliales; family Magnoliaceae; genus Magnolia; species Magnolia kwangsiensis. The sequence goes on from CM073581.1 coordinate 98,067,273, forward strand.
TTCGATTGCAGTGATTTTCTTAAGGCAGCATGTAAAGGTTGCACCAGCCTCAATGGACTGTCTAGATAGGTGATGCCGATGGCAATAGAAAAAAGAAGAACGAAAAAAAAAACAGAGCATGTCATGATTTAGCCCGAACAAGGTGACTCCCAGGCCCAAGTCAGATCTAAGCCTGTTTATTTGTTGGGCATAAAAAGCAATGGGTCAAGTTGGAGTTTGCCCGAGCCCAACCCACTTACAGGCCACGAACTCTTCTCTGAACCGGCCCATAACTAGAGCTGGGCATGGGACGATTTGACTTGTCCGGCTTGTTCAGACCTGACTTGACTTGAGCCGGGTGAGTGAGTCAGTCTGAACTGAGTAGACTTTGTCCAATCCGAACTCAAACCGAGTTAGCTCGGGTCACTCAATAACTAAATTTGAGTTGACCCGAAATTGGACTTGGTAGTGACTCACTCATACATATGAAAAAAATTAGATTTGATGTTTCAGATTTGAGAGGTAGTGTAGCTGATGGAGAGGCTGCAATTCCGGCAAGAGCATCTAGGTTTGAGCCATGATTTCAGCCCCCAGATACCTGTTGCACCTGAAACTGATTTTGTGCTTACTTGACCTCAGTCCTGGTTAGTCTAGGCCAGCCCCGGACTCGGATCGGGTTAGGCATGCTGGATTCAGTACCGAGTCAGGTCAAGTTCAGGTCAGGTCTATTTGACAACTGGGTCTAGTCGGGTCAGGCCTAACTCGGTACTACTCAACTTTATGCCCAGCTCTACCCATGATACATTAGTGTGGCCTGATCCAACGTACGTTTATGTAAAAAAACGAAAAAAAGAAAAAAAAAGAGAGTCTATAATTCGATCAGGCACAGCCGACCCAACTCAGGTAGGAGACTGAAATATGGGACCTAACGTATGCCTTTATTTAGTAAATGCATGCATGTACTTATATTCTCTGTTCTTTTGTTTCAAGTCATGGAATGGGTTGGTCGGGTTGCGTCATTTGGCCCAGTCCGTTGATAACCTTTATGGGTGGGTCTGGTTTATTAGGATCCAACCAAAGCATCATCCATTTACCAAGCATTAGGCCCAAGCTGTGTACAGGAGGAACAAGGCCCTAAAGTTCATTGGGCCAACCAACCCAGCCTATTAACACCCTGTTTCTGGCTCGGATCGAAGATTTTGAGTTTTCATTCAATCTCTAAGCAGCAATGTTATTAGAGGAAATGAGCCACCTGAGTGATTTTTAACAGCAGAAAAGTGCTTTTACATTGAACCAATGGGATTCAATTGGCAGTCATGTCCATCAACATGCTATCAATGGACCGAGCTGGGTCCAGGCTGTGGTTTGCATTGCCTAGCCTGCACAGTGACCCTTAGCCCAAGCTAGGCTCAATACCGTGACGGGCCAAAACAAATGGCACCAACCTTGCCATGATTGTTATGCATGACTAGAGTTTGTGCAAGATTATAGTTCTAAAACTCACTGTGTTAACTTCAAACTCAGTTGAGTCAACTTAGTGAGAAACTTGGTCCCAGGCCTGTATTGACTGTGGCTCAGGACAACTCGTTGAGTTGACTCGACCATTGGTGGACTCGACATGCCTTATGGTAACTGTCACTAACACAAGGAGAGATGCCAGTGCATCATTCAATCACTTATTTTAACCATGCTAAGTACTCCTGCCTATATTTATTTATTTATTTATTATAACTGTTATTATTCAAATTTGGTTGAACATGCGGTTCCACTTGTAGGCCGTTCAATACCTGCACTAGAAAGAAAAAATGATGGACAATGGGAGTGAGTTTTGGAGTGCAAGATCTAAGTTGTTCATTGGGTGTGTCCCATCATACATGATATATGACATGACAAACTGGTTGGGCTAAGCTGATGGGTTCTCGGGTCCTTACTCTTACTCGGGTGGTAGACTCTCAAGATCTTCAACTCCTGGTCAAGGGTTCGAGTACCCAGAGGTGGTGAAATTCCTCTAGCGTGAGTGTGTGAGGTGCGTGTGCGTGTGCAAAAAAAAAAAAGGAGAAAAAGAAGAAGCTGATGGGTTCTTAAACACGACTGGTGTCTTATTAGCATCTGACTAGGTCTGTGTGGGGGCGTAATGATGTATCTGTTTATCCACGCTGTCCACACCAATTCTAAGATCATGTTTATCCACGCTGACCACACTGAATGGTAAGCTTAGGTTACATTAAATGCACAAAGCATTAAATACAAGTATTATATTTGGTGTGGTTCACTAGACAATAGGATTTGCCTTATTTTTGGGTTTATACTTTAAAATGATATTAGAAAAGGGATGAATGATGATAAACAAATACACCACAGATCTGGTCAAATGATTAAAGATTTGACTGAGGTAAGACATATTCTGCCTCCTTAATAAACGGGCTTGAATTTTAGGCCTCCACCCGAAGAGGCCTAAAAGCCCGATGTGTCATCCAGGCCATTGACAGCTCTACTCAACATGAGTGGTTGTGAAAAATGAGAATTTGGTCCTTTTCCACTTTATCCAACTGGTTATTGGAATCCAATTCCCCGATGCATCACTAAAAGAAGACAGTGAAAGCCAAGGCCGGCCTATTTGAATCTTGAGATTGATGCCACCTTGCTAATTTCTTAGGTGGGCCACACTACATTGAACAACGGGAAGCAATGTGGAGGGAGATGCCCAACATGGAAATTCACAGATAGTGTGTGGGGGCTCAACAGTCAACATGCTTTGTGTATTCAATCATCTGTCCATCAGATCCGCCCTCACTAGGATGAAGAAACACCCCAAAATTCTGGCCATTCCATAACTAGGGTGGGCCAGGATCCGTGAACTTAGAGGTTTTGGGGACGAATTTACATAGTTAGCTGTAGTGTGGCCCACATGAATTTAGGATCATCCTGGCCCTTGGTCTGAATTTAGGATCATCATGGCCCTTGGTTTGTATATATTCTAGAAGCACATCACAGGGGGCCCCGCCGAAAGCTCGAACGTTGGGGCTAGCCTGATAGTCAGACTCTCATGCCAGCCCATGGGAATAGTGAGCCGGCCCAAGTCCAAACCATGGGTCCTTTCTCGGATAGAAGCTCATATCTAGTGCATTTACTTATCAGGCCTAAATTTTGGCCTAGGATCCAGCCTACAAAGGCTCGGTCTACAACAGCTTCGACTCACCTGGGCCAGGCCATTCTGGCCTAGTTGTATTGGTGGCAATGAGCAGGTACTGGCAGGATACCAGATCCTTAGATGATTAACTAGCAGTAAGGGTGGAAATGGGTGAGGTTAGCCTGTCTGTCAACTGGCTTGACCTGCTTTTGAGGTGGCTTCTGGCCTATCTAAATAGGAAATGGTTTGGGCTACAGATAGAAATGTGAACAACTTAAGCAAATGGGTTGGGCTTGGGCGGGACCCTACCTCACCCAGTGCCCATTTTATTTATGCACGCATCCACTGACTGAACCAGGTTGCGTGTACCCACATATTCCATTCTTAAACCTGAGTTGGGTCATGGTGAATTGGGTCAGGTCAGTCGAGCTTGACCCAATTAATAGGCCGGTTTGGGCTTGATGAATTTTAGTACGTTGTGTTGGGCAATTGGGCAAGAGGCTAGCGCTTAGGCTAGAAATTATTTGGCCCACTTAGTAAAAGGGTTGAGTTCCGGCTGACACGACTGGTCCGAACCTAACTCATTGCCACACCTGACCAATAGGCCAATTTGCCAGTCTCATCATTGTCCAAGATGAATTGGGCCTGAAAGCTGATACAATGTTCCAACTCATTACCAGCCTATCAGTGTGGCCTTAGGTTAGCCTGTTGGGTATGGAGAGAGCAGAAGGATAAGAGGGTGGGTGATAGGAGGGTTGCACATGGGCCTCCGAGGTCTGGCCCACCACAGCCGATGTTGATTTTGGATCTTTAGGCGCATGATTGCACCTGACACCCCTTTCTGGCCTTGGTAATAAACGACTGGGCCTGAGTTTAAGTTAGATAACATCTTCTATTGAGACCAGATCCAACTGGATCTCAGGCCCAATTAATTTCCAATGTTGTATTGTTCAAGCCCGTTCGATTCAGGCCAGACCCAGGCTTAACTTCCTGAACCAAGTAATAAATGGTCTGATCATGGCCCAGCCACAACTAGCCCATAACCACTAACCCGTTTTTAGGTATTAGCCATTTTCCTTTGTTAACTAACCTGACTTGCTTTTTATACAAGTGGCGTACATGTAAAAGATCTAAACCAATCATCAGATGGTCTATACCTGGAATGGGCCACAACCCAAAAAACTCCACTGATTTATCTACATATTTCTTGCAATAATAAGATCAAAATATTTATAATTTGAATATCTTGACTTTTTATAAAGGGAGGGCTACTTACAAACTGTCCTATGTTTCCACCTTTGCCCTAAAAAATATTAGATATTTTCAGTTTAAAATGCTTTTAAAATTAGCATCCTAGGTTGGGTAAACCTACCACCTGGGGCACAATGGGTTGGATCTGGTCCAGCTTAAGACGGCTAGGATGCTAATAATAAAAACAATACAAAAAATTGAAAAATAAATAAATAAATACAATTCAAAAAATTGAAAAATAAAATAAAATAAAATCAAACAGCTGGTTTTTTACGTATGGAGTTATAAGTCAGGTTGGGTTATCTGACCCAGTCGGGTTGGATGGGTAAAGTTAAACCGGAACCCAACCAATTTACTAAATATGCCATTTTTTTAAAGGCCTGAGCCCAACTGGGTTGAGTCACTGAACCTTTTAACCAAGGTGGACCTAGTACCCATGTAGGACAGACCAAAGATGGCCCATAAATCATTCGGCCCAGTTGTTCACCAGGCTGAAAAATCTATCGACATCCCTCAGCAGATGGGTCCTACCAGCTGATCATCCATCTTAATTTTTAAACAAGCGTGGCAAACGTGTGATAGATTTGGGACGTGCATCATGTGAGGTGACGAAAACTGATTCGCCTGGTCCCCACATGTAGAAAGCAACAAACAAAATGAGAAGATTGCTCGTACATCCAATAAATGGAGCTTATCTTCGACATGCGGATGGGGTGCATGATAGGGTCCACCTGAGAAGTTATACGGATAATGCGGATGGGGTTCATTCTGGCACGTGTGCCTATATGTGGGACTCAAAATCCCAGGATATCTTTGTATCCTCAAAGGAAACTTACACTGGCTTGGATACGTCTCTATCAGCTCAACTAAGTCGACTTTGATCGGCTTGACAGGAGCTGGGAGCGGATTAAGTGCGGCCAGGCCACAACCATGATGGTGCGGCCCTTACCCTGGGGCCCACCTTGATATATGTATTCAATATCCACGCTATCTATACGTTTTTCCAGATCATTTTAGGGTATGGACACAAAAAGGAAGCAGATCCAAATCTTAAGTGGACCATTCTATATGAAACAGAGGTGATTTAACATCCCCCCATTACAAACTTCCTAGGGCCCATCGTAATGTTTAGTTGCCATCCATCCTGTTGAAAAGGTAAAAAAAATCTGAATGAAGGGAAAAACAAATATCAGCTTGATCCAAAACATTTTTGGTCCATTATAAGTTCCTAATTGCCAATCACCACTATTTCTTACAATATGGACCACCTGATATTTGGATCTGCTTAATTTTTGGATTCATACACTAAAATGATATAAAAAAACGGATGGATGGCGTGGATATATAATAAATACATCAAGGTGGGCCTCACAGTAGGGGCCGCACCTAATCCGTTCTTACATGAGCTATGCAGCCAATAACTGAGAATTTGTTCGATGCTCTGACAGAATATGATGTTTCATAGATATGCACTTACGAATTGTCCAAGTCGTGGAAGCTACCGTATGTACTTGATAACTGCAACAGCACAAGGGTTTAAATGATCCTGAATTCTCATTGTTGTACATTTCTTTGTCGAATTTGAACCTTTCTGGATGCTTTTAATTTTAACCGTCCGCTCCACATCTCCCAATGGTCAGTAAGAACAATCAATTCACTATCTTTTTTAATGACCATTTGAAGTGGGCCGCACGATTTGGACCGTCTACCTGAATTTACATATATTCCACATGTAATGGTCCAAGTACATTAATATTAACCATGGATATCTACTGGATGTCACAGCCTTTTCTTTTTCTTTTTTCCAAGGAAAGCTTTGATACTTTGGCAGAGCGTGATGGATGATACACAGGCACGTATAAATTATTTAAAATTTCGAATTCAAATAATTAAAATTAAACTGTCCAAAATATGGGTACTAATATAGATGTATCATGAAAAAAATTACACTTATTTGATTATCTAACTGTCCAACTGGTCGCACATTTATTGGATGGTTTAAAATGAAAGCATGTATGAATCAGAGGTTAGGATTGTTTCACCAATATTATTTTAGGACCGACTTAGCCATAGTAAGTAGCAAAATTTTGTCAGTTTATTCATTTGAGTTGTTGCATGCCTCCCTATAATTTCTGACTATCAAGTGTATCAGGCAGCCAGATTATCAATTCAGTCCTTGTTTTTTCCTTGCTTTTAACATTTCACTCTGCCTCTCTCTCTCTCTCTCTCTCTCTCATTGCACACACATACAAATATGTACGTTTGTCCGAGTTTAGACAGTTCATATCTGCAACCTATGGCCCATGTGACTTTTCACATCCGACGTCTCCATCAGGGGCCCACGTGTCGACCTCAGAGGGGTTTATCGTTGATGGGCGAGTACATGAGTTTGTAATTGAAATGCACATGCCATGCAGCAGCCATGTGTGGAAGAGATCGGCTCCTAGTTGGGGGGACATGTCATGGCAATTTGAGAAAGAATACTGAGCTAATCATGCAAGTAGCCCCTCTTGCTACTTCAGCCAGTCACATGCAATCGCCCTTCTTTGAATATCATAAAGATCTTGAGTGTTTTAGTGTTTCCTCTACCCTAGACACTTCCCCTATCCCATTCCCTAACTGCTCCCCTTCCTTTTCTGGCCTTAGCCATAACCCCTCTTATTTTTTGCTTCCTCATACAACACGTCCACCCTTATAAGAATATGTCTTTCTGTGCACCAATCTGGGTTTGTCCCATGTGGGGCCGTCGATTTGGACCGTCCATCTAGTGGGTAATGCTCATTTATCGCTCCAAGTTAGAAACTACACCGTACGGATGATCTTAATGGTTGGTCTCACGATAATTAACCATTCTTTTCCTTAACCGTCCATTTTAGAGCCATGATCTGAATGGGTTTGATGGTCCGATCCATGTGAATTTTCAATCATGGAATATCGATGGATAATACCGATTAGATGGACGGTTCGGATCAGTCACCCCTATATGCCAAGTGTAATGAACTGGGCTACTTGATACAAAGCTTCATCATCTAGATGACCAACAAGGGTTGGTTGAAATATGAAGACAAGCATAATGGGGATGATGATGGTGTTGATGGGTGATAAGAAAGAAGGGATGGAGGGAGACTTTGAAAATGGAATAAAAAGAGACAAAGGGATGGGAAGGTCATGTTTAGGGGACCATAAACAAGGTGCTAATAGGTCAGCCATGTGAAAGGAATGATGGTGTGGAATGATGTTGTCTTGTTCCTTATTTTCTTTCCTTCTCTAACGTCCAGGAATGGTGGCCATGGCCCCTCACTACCTTTTGGGACACCGGTGGGACCGCCATGCCGGGATCTACGCCCATGAATGCTTCAGCCACATATTCTAGGGTTTACATGCATGCGGAGTCCAATTATCTATTTGGGTCAATAATTTTACTGGTGGAAGTAATCACTATACTAACCTCTTAGATTGTCGAACAGTAGGGCATTGAGATTCCATTTTTTTCCCTTTCTTTATCGGAGAAAAGACGTGCCGACGACACTTTATGATGGGAGAAATTGCATGGACCACACATGTGGCATGGCAACTTGGGTCACAACTCAATCATGGCGATGTAGGGCCAGGGTGACAATCATGTGGGGGACCACATGACATATTCTGTTAAGCCCAAATTTATATTGATAGCCAAACAATGTAATGCCCCATGCTCTTCGGGACCCTAGCCCAAATGTAGAGGCCTATGACCACAATGAAATGCGCTGAATGTGCATGATTATGTGATCGAAACATATGCATGCATGTCGTTGTGTTTATAGATGTCCAAATGGGTTGTTTTCGCTAATGCATTTGTGCGTAATGGTTCGACCATGCATATGGTATTTTGCATGGAAATGAAGTAATTTCAAGCTGAGTTTGATTAGTTTCTGTTTTATAAACATGCAATTCTACAAATGTGATTTGGAATTACTTCTGTTGTGCATCCATGCATGCTTGTAATCTAGTATGTGTGTGTTTTTCGCTGAATGACTCCGGAAAAGAGTATACACCAGTTAAATTGTGTATATGAAATAACAAAATGGCTCATGCAGTGCTCTGAACACCATCAAGTCCTGATAGGTTCTGTTGTTGGTGTATTGTGGATACACCATTCAAATGGTGTAAATCTCATAGTTTAAATTTAAAAATATGGAAACTCAAACTCGACTCGAAACCCAGTCGACTTGGGTTGACTCAAAAACTCGAAGAGGCTTTTCAATATTGTTTAATATTTTTTTTAAAAAATGTAAATAATGTTAAGTTGAAGTGAGTCGAGTTTCTTCTAACTATGGTATATATTAGCCAATGGACCGCATGTCATTTCGTACATGTACGATGGATAATTCATCTTTTATAATCGTCCTCTATGTTGGCCAATGAACAGTACAGCCGTTCAAAAAGAAATTGACTGAAAAATGCACTTGTGTGGATCTCATAATTACAGAACTCATGTCCATCCCATCTGGGATGGGGCCTACTCGAAGACTTTCAAGTCCTAGTACCACCAAAAGTTAGTATTTAAATGGTAATAAATGCCATGATCACTCACGGGCCGCACATGTGCCATGTGGGTTAGAAATCCATGTTTTTCGGAAGGTGGGCCCACCTACGTATTTTCTTGGGGCTTAAAAATCAGGCTGGTCTGGCTGTTGAGTGGGCCATGCATGTTTGGAGAAATAGCTGCTAAAATAGCCAAGTCAGCAGTCCAAATTCAACATACAAGTATGGCACCCCCTATTATCAGATTGGCCGTATTTTTCAGGATATGTAAAATGCATGGTGTGGCCCACATGTTGTATGGCTCAGATTGCTCCCACACGTGCCACGTGGGATTCAAAGTCCTAGGGTAGCTAACACATTTAGTCCAGCTCTTAAGTAATATTTTAAAACGTAGTATGATGGTGGTAGTGTATGAATGTAGCAAAACTGTAAAAAGAAGTTATACATAATTACTGGCGCATTAATTTATAATAACTATTTTTTAACAAAATATTCATTAAATACTGCACTACAAAAGTAATAAACGAAAAGAATGGCTCAATCTTCTCTAAATTAACAGAAATAATCTCTTCTTTCATTAAAACCATAAAAATAAAGAGAAAAACTTTGATACTCTGGCCCATTGTGATGGATGATACGCAAACACTTTGGAATTAGTTGGAAATTATGTGCGTGGCATGCAGGTATCTTTAACCAAAAGATTATTTGATCGGTTGATATCTATGGATGATTATAATGAAAAATATTCAACTTCTTCTATTACGACGAGAAAAGTATCTATGAATCAAAGGTTAGGATTATTCAATTACACTAATTCTGGAATTTGATGCAACGATAACAGGTTTAAATTTTTTAGTTGGTTTAATTTTAGTTAGTGCATATAACTTGTAAAGTTTCTTAGTTCTAAGTATCAAGCATCGTGCACTGCTAGAGTATCAAATAACTCCCCACAAAGAAGAAACATGCCCTAATTAGAGAGCTTAAACCCACGGTGAATCCCAAACACTTTGAACATTTCTAAGTTCAACTCATAATTTAGCAGGTCTAGGTAGATGTAGAACATGGTCAAGGAAACCACAAGAATAGCTAGGATGGAAATAAATCAAGCTCAGAAGTTTGATGTACCGGTCTAACATGTATCATAAGTTTTGACAACTATATCTTTGCAATTAGTAAGCTTTTTGGTACATAAAGTATACCTTGGATAGTTGATACTAAAATAATTTCTCAAGATTTAATAATTTTAGGGGTCAAATCTTAATATTTTTAGTTAATTTTAATTTTGCATTTTTTTATGGTTTTAGGAGTCCGTATGGAGTTCGTGTTTTATCCATCTAAGCTTTTGAACTATTTTTTGTAAGATTAGACATTCTTATATTAGTTTTTGTAATTTTTACTATTTTAAAGAAGCTTTAAAAAAAAAAAGAGAGTCAAATTTTAGTTTCAGCTTTTCTTTTACATATATATGCACGTCAAATACTTTACAATCACCACTTCATTCAATAATATTAACTTTATTTATTATTTTTAAGATTTTTCTTTCCTCATTAATATAAAAGTTATTTTGAGAAAAAAGATAATGATATGTTTTCTTTCTCCACACCTCCTATTTTATAAGTCTAATAGCTTGAATTCATATTTTCAACTCGTTTAGAAATCACGTTGCGTTAGTGTTCGCAGTGTCGGATCCTATTAGAAACTCGGTCTTGTAAACTGAGTATGAATCACCATGTTGAAACTCAATAAATCCTGTTCAGTCATGTCCTATTAATTTTAATAATAACATTATAACTTAAATATATATTAATTATTTTAGCAATTGAAGGAGGTTTGGTCAGGCATCTATGTACAAATCCCATTTACAAACCATGCATGGATAAAAGGTGGACCTGACCTGACTTGAAACTAAAGTCCAAAGACCAAGGACCTGATGTGCAGGATCAGCAACGTACACGTACTCTATGACCTGACCGAAAATAGACCCATTGAGTCGAACTTTTAAGGAGACCCAGGCTCATAAATTTAAGTGAATCGAATTTGGTAGGGTATTTTGGTAAAATAGCAAATAACGTGAATAACAAATAATACAGTAGCCATTTCTTTTTCTTCTTTATTTGGTTATTATTATTATTATTATTTTTCCTTTTGTGTGGAATTAATGGGAAAATAATCTAAAAAGCGCAGGGGACGTGCGTACGCACCCATGTTCGTGTTCAGTGCTTCCCGACCGCGAACTTCGAGCGACACTGTCCTTTATTGATACAACAATGTCTGGTGCCGACAGTGTCCGATTTTCACATGACATTAACATACTCTCTCTCTCTTGCAGCCTTTCCTCTGATATATAACACGAAAAGATGGAGTCTTTTGGAATCAAGCAACCCAACAAACAGAAAGAAGAAAAAGCAATTAATTCCAAAATAGAGGAGAGAGAGAGAGAGTTCTATCAACGACGAATGCTAGTTGCAAGTGACTATTTGGATCACCTAAGACGAGAACTCACACGTGTGGGATCAGGGCCGCTCATCAGGTAGGCCCATGGAGATTGTAGCTTGGCCAAGAAACAAGGATGGGGGCACTCTTTAATCGGCTGGCCACGTTTTATGAATGAATAACTACATGGCCCACGTGATAAGTGGAGCATGCTAAGCTATGTACATAGTTCATACTGGGGTCTACATGTTTGAACGGCCTGCTTCTCGCACACGGGTGAAACATTAGCACGTATGAGACCCGGACTTACCCAAGACGTTGGGTCCTTACCGTGAGCCCACGTTAATGTATGTATTCTATATCTATACTGTCCATCCCTATTTCCAGATCATTCTAGGGCATTATCTCATAAATGAAGTAGATCTAATTATTAAGTGGATCATATGATGAGAAAAAGTTGTGATTGATTATTAATAGGCCACAAAAGTTTTGGATCAAGCTAATATTTATTGTTTTCCTTCATCTAGGCTCATGTGACCTTATCAACGAATTGGATGGAAAATAAATATGACATAAACATTACGATGAGTCTTAAGAAGTTTTTAATGATAGTGCATTTATTCACCATTGATTCCTGTGGTAGGGCCCACCTGAGATTTGGATCTTCTTCATTTTTGGTATTGTTGATGCGAAAATATGGCAACTCCAACCGTCCCTGATGGTCAGCTCTGTGTCCTGTGGACCTGCACAAGGGTATGATAAAGGAGACCTTGGTTATGGACAAAGACGCTTCGATGCCTAAGTCAGGATAAGAATATGGGTCTAAGTTGTGTATTTGGAAGTTTAGAGTACCAAATGTTGCATACCTGTTGCAATGGACTCCTTTCCTATTTATACCTGTGAGTTGAATGAGTATTGGTCGTTAATCTCCACACAATCTCCTCCATCAAGCAGGTGTTACAAGTGCGCAGATGTCGGGTGTTATCTTTAAATTGTGCACCGAATAACTCTCTCACACGTCTCATTGGGACTGATCCCTAGACATGGTCTCAGGTCACGTACGTATCTGAACCGACCTCGACTCATGTCCCTCTGAGCATAGCACTCTGAGCCCACGACTATCGATCTGAGCTGACCTTGACCTAAGGCTCCCCGAGCACACTTTGAGCCCTTCAGCTATCGATCTAAGCCAACCTTGACCTAAGACTCCCTGCGCACACTCCGGTGCCTATGAGGGAGTCGTCCTAGCTCGGGCCTCGGGTAACATACGTCGATGTCGAGCCTCGGCCCTCGACTCCATCTCTTCACAAGGGTTGATCCTTGCCTACGATCTTCTATGCCCTGGTTGAAGATCAGACGCGGGTTTTTTAGATGAGAATTTCAAACGTCCAATCTAGGATCATATTTTCGGATGGGAGTCACGTGGCCTAATATTTCCTACAACCCTAGTATTGGAACCATAGTTTGAAAGTATGGTTGACTTGAAGCCATGGCTATTGCATCGAGGCCCCTGCTCCGGATTCCTCCGAGTCCGTCTTCATAGGGCTCGGCTCATATTTCCCATAACAGGTACCAGTCTGTAAAGTGATACAGAGAATACATACATCAACATGGGCCACGGTAAGTGCCACACCGTCTTCGGTGAATCCGGAGCATCAATTAATCTGCTCCCTCATCTAAGGCAGCGGAGCTGATAATCAGAGTAAGGGAAGCAATAAATAAATAACGGAACTGCCCTCGCACTCACAAAAGTAAAATGATTCGATGAACGGTTCGCTATAGCTACAGTTCCACTCGACACAATCAATTGTATCTTGCCCATCCACACTATTCAGTAAAAAGGACATCACTTTGATTGCCCGTGGCCCAAAAATCCCACTGAATAGACAGATCTAACCACCTAATCTGTTGCTTAATCTTTCACCGTTATTAAAAATTCCTAATTTTCTTTCATAGAATTTGAAATTTTGTCACGTGGTGCTTCATTTTTTGAGGATGGCCCATCCAAATTATCAGAAATCAGTTGAATGGTCCGGATTGATAAGTGCATGTTGCACATCCCAGATGGACGGTTATTCCTTAAATCGCTGCCCATCTTTTATGTGGCTTGTGGATTATAGCTCAAAAGTTATAGCTATGAGTTAAATGGCCTAACTTTTGGAATTCAGTTGAGTCCAGTAATCAGGTGGGCCACACATGTACGTTGAATGCGAATCTTTAGCTGATTCCTTTCAACCGTCCCTTTTCATCTATGTGACCGCCTGATGTACAGACCGTACATGGGCCCATGTGGTGAGATTACTGCTCTGATGGTTACATGGTCGAGCGTGTGTACGTTGAAAATTGTAACATACGTAAGGGCGTATTATTTCAAGTTTTCAACAGAGGCTCGTAATGTCTGCATGATTTCAATCCGTTGATAATGGTACGCGTCCGATTTAAACGCGTACCAATTCCTGTATCTGATGCATCGCACTAAAAGTGAATCACGTGGCTTTGATTGTCAGTGATCCGAACCATTCACTTGGTGGGTCGACATGGAATGGACTACTTTGATTGAATCACTTGGATTGGATCATTCTACCCACTCGATCAACGGATTTTCACTTTAGATACTGATAGATGATGATACTCTTTTATACCGCCCATTTGAAGGTTATTAAGTCCAATTACTGGCTTCTTCATAAGAATGCAGACCAAGAATCAGCTGATGAACGGTTGGATCATGTACATGAGGTCCACGTGTCTAGTAAGGAGCACAATTGGAGGGTGCACCGCAATGGATAAATAAACAGACGAGAAACTGAATTACAGAGACGGGTTTTTGCAGTGGAAGCATACAAACCCGATTTGATTCCCCCCTCGTGCGCTCGCCAAAGACCCTGCAATCCAAAACCGACAATCGCGCCTTTTCCCCAGTAAAATCCAACACTTTTCCATGTGAAAAGTGGGAAAAAAAAAAAAAAACAGAGGTTCCCTACGCACTCGCGCGCACGGTAGAGAGAAGGGAAAGGGCGTTGATGTCACAAGAAAAAAGGATACACAAAAAACAAAATTTCTCCTTTCCCTTCTTTTTTTTTTTAAAAAAAAAAAAAAAAAACCAAAAACCTCTCTCAAATCAAAAATCAATAATTCACAATCCAACAAAATAAAAAATGCAAATTACATCTCGTTAATCTTCTCCATCAATCCTCTCCTATCGTTTAGTGTTTCCTTTTTATGATGATGGGCCCACCTTAATCGAAATCAACGGCTCGCCTTCGCCTCCGACCTGCATCACACTTACATCCCCCACGACCTCTGCCCCTCCGCCACCCGCGCAAGTTAGCACCTGCGCGCGCCTTGCCTGCGCGTCCCAATCTGTGGTCCACACAACATACAGCATCAGGCCCGCGCAGCAAACCTGAGCAGCGAGCAAACCGAGCCAGAGTCCGCAAAAGCCGACCGCGAGCCAGAACCCAAGGCCCACTGCAAACGGCATCCCCACCAAGTAAAATGCTCCCAGGTTCACGTTAGCTGCAGCGCTTGGCCGTGCGCTACCCCGCAGCACTCCGCACCCGACAGTCTGGGGACAGTTCCCGAGCTCGCACAGCCCCACGATCGGCAGCGCGGCAGACGTCAGCCGTAGGATTTCGCCGTCACTTGTGAACATCTTCCCCCACGTGTTCCTCATCCCGGCAGCGAATCCCATTGCGAGGAAGCCCATAACAGCCGCGACGGAAACGGATACGAATGCCGAGACCCGAGCCTTCTGGGGCCTGTTAGCACCAAGCTCGTTTCCGACCCGGGTCGAGACGGCGAACCCGAGCGAGGACGGGAAGACGTACACGAGTGCGGTCGTCTGTATCAAGATCCCCATCGACGCCACCGTCGCTTTCGGGTTCGCGAGGAGCCCGCATAGGATAATCATGATCTCGTACCACCACCACTCAAGGCAGACCGACACGCAGCTTGGCGCCGCAAGCCGGACGAGCGGTCCCCATCCGGTCAGGCAGTCCCTGCTCAGTGGGGCCCACGTAGGCACGTGTATCCCGGAGGCCCACACGTATAGGACGAGGAACGCCAGGACGATGAGGTTCGACATGGCGGAAGCGGCCGCGACGCCAGAGACGCCAAGGCCGAGGCGGGTGACGAGTAGAAGGTTGATGGGGAGGTGGAGGATGGCCCCGGCGCACGACGCTAATGTGAGCGGGTGTGTGATGCCCTGCGCGCGGAGGTAGATGCGTATGGGGTGGATGAAGGAGTAGGAAATGAGGTCGGGGAGGGAGAAGAGGAGGTATTTCTGAGAGAGGGCCGTGATGTTGGTGTCCTGGCCGAGGAAAGACATGATCTTTGACACGTGAAGCCAGAGGATGGAGATGGGTATTGAGGCGGAGAGGAGGAAGAGAACGGAGCGGTGGAGGGTGAGAGAAAGCAGCTTGGGGCGGCGGGCCCCGAAAGCCTGCGAGCAGAGCGGTTCCATGCCGAGCGCAAGGCCTGACAGAACAGAGTATCCTGTGATGTTTGCGAAAGCGATAGCGAGAGCGCCCGCAGCGAGCTCTAGGTCGCCGAGCGAGCCGAGGAAGAGCATGGAGACGGCAGAGCGCGAGTAGAGGAGGAGAGCCGTGAGGGCGATTGGGAAGGAGAGGTCGAACAGGGATTTCCCCTCTGTGAATATTTCCGCAAGGGAAGGGAATTGGGTTTGGAGCTGTTTGGATGGTTTTGGGTTTTGGGTTGCGCTGTTAGAGAGGGAGACGATCGTTAGATAGATATGCGGTGGTGGTGGGGGCGTTTTTTCGGCAGCTGGAGTCGTTGGATTACACATGTTCTTCCGTGTATATCACTTCCTCTGTTTTTCCCTTCACTCCCTCGCTATTTCACTGTATTTCTGTGTATGCTCTCTCTCGGCCTTTGAGTGGTGAAAGGGAGGGAGAGGCGTTAATATAGAGGGAGATCGAGGTCGGGTTCCGGTTCTTTATTTATTTATCTGTTTTTATGAAATTCCTTCCTTTTCATTTTTTAAGAGAATTGCTTCAGTGCTTTCATAGCATTGTAAATGATGGTACTCCTAGTTGAATTGCATATTTTGAACAGTCTAAGAGATTGATCTGAACTGTCCATTAATTTCAGAACACATTCATGGCCTACTCTTAAAAGATTACACTGATCACATGATCTAATCTACTCTTAATTTACCCTCACCTTATCTAGCCATTCATTTTGCATGACATCGATAGGATAGTTACGATTACCTAACAATATCGATTCTTTAGAATCATAAGCATCCATGATTGTCCCCAACAAATAGACGAATCAAATTGTTGATTGGACCTATTTTTTGTAAAGAATATTGGCCGTCCATTTATAAGGTCATTGATCAAATGGTTAGTATTATTAAATCAGTGTAATATTTTAATTTTAGCCCATGAAATAGTCGTTGGACCAATGAAGAGTCTAGATCGACGAATTGGACCGTCCAAGTGTCCCAATGCAACTAGGAGGACCATAAGTTACAGTGCCATGAGAGAGCAATGGAGGATTTCTCTCTCTCTCTCTCTCTCTCTCTCTCTTGTTTTATTTTATTTCATTTTGAAATGAGAGTAACTGCTTAGAAACGTCAGTCCGGACTCAGGGTTGCAATTCCCAATGGTTGGATAAGTGCCAATGGGCCGGGTCGGGCTTGCCAAGTAGAGTTTGGAATTGCTTGTTCGACGGCCCGGCCCGAAACAGTTCAAAATCCGGGTCGAGACCTACCCAGGCCCAGCCCATTGACAGTCCAGATAAAGTGGAACAGGGAAATGATAACGTACAGTGGCTGTATGGGAATTTTACGTACAGCCATTTTTTTTTTCCAACTTATCCCGGATATATAATATCCGATCCATTCAAAGGTGGGCCACACCTTAATAATTGATAATTACCTTCTATGAAAATCACGGGATCACTAGATTGGTCTGATTTTTGTAACAGTTTGTCATCATGGTTCTGGCCCACTTCTTTTCATGAATGTCGACCCGTTAGCAGTAAGTGAGAATTAGAAATAGCTGGCTATGGAAGTTTACGTACAGCCTCTGTAGCGAGCATTTCTTGACGGAATATAAAGAAAATTTCTTTTTCGAAGGTGCGATTCGCGCGTACTGAGGAATAATGAAAGTCGATGCTCCTCACACGGCACACGAGCATTTGGAGTATACGTGCGAAAGATCTGGCACGTGGTAATCAGGTTGGTCCCACCGTGAGCAGTTCATGCTGTCAACATCGCACCTGATTCCCGCGTGTATCGAAAAAAATGGACAGTTCTGAGAAGTATGTGGACGGTCTATGCTTATTGTACACATGGGACCAACCTCACATTCGCTCTAGATTGATTTTCCTCCTCCCAAAGAATGCTGACACTAGGACCCACATGATGAGGAGTTGGATCTTCTACACGCCGGTGACGTGGTCACATGTACTGCACATCTCTTCTTTATTATTCCTTCGCGCGAATCCCCTCAGTATTTCTGTTTCTTTTGACGAATTATATCATACTCATCCGGAGCATAGAATTATGTACACTCAAATTTATTATTATTATTTTTTTTTAAAACCAGAAATTCGGCATGCATATAATTCAATCCAAACACTCCAAATTGTAGGTAAGGTTTTGGTTGCTGAATGGTTGGAAAACAGAATCGAGCAAGATATCAACGGTTCAATCTTTTACATGCTGTCAAATGAGGATTTAGATGATCCGTGCGTGTAGTAATCTGCATGCGTTATATTGTTGCTCCAGTATGGATTGGTCATAGGATCATGCTTATGAACGTCCTACCTGCGTCACGAGAATACAAAGGATAACGGGTTGCTGGTTATGGTCGGTGACCTTCCTATGCTTAAGTTAGATAAATGATTTTATAATAGAAACGAAATTTACTTCAATTAGAGTCTTGTTCTTAACTCCTTCAATGACAATAAATGTATTTATATAATGCTTATGTGGCATATGAGATAGCGTATCTCATCGAAACCTGTAGGATTCTCATATCCTATAGGCTGATTGGATTAGATTGGATGAAACTAGAGTAGATTGCATGGATTTCAAGGTAATGATTGCTGCATCAGTGGATTAGTGTAAGATGCATGGGATTGTTATACCGGTCTGTTTGGCACGCCGCACCAATCTTAAGATTAAACCTTCCAATCCCTTTTAATCCATCGAACCAAACACATCCTGGCAATTTCGAAGGGATTAGGGTGGATTGGATGGGATTTAAAGGTAATTAATGATGGTGATGTCAATGGATTGTCTTAAAATCCATGGGATTGCTATGTCTCGGGATCAAGATCCTGTGTCTATTTGGCATGCCTAGGCTAATCCAGGGATCTATCTTCCAATCCCTTCTAATCCCTTCTAATCCCATCCAATCTGTCCTGCCAAACAGGCTTAAGGGGTCCATGTTAGAATGAGGCGGGATTCTTTTCGAGTATTCCACTTTTCAGGTTAGAGCCGATCAGATCAGTTCGACAAATGAGTCATGCTGGTGAGCTCTGCCCTTAGGCTTCAGCCCAGTGTTGATCTTTCAAAGTCTGCTTAGCTTACAGTTGATGCATCAATATCTTAGGGAGCTCGTTGATGTAGAGCATGTCGCGGACAATTTCATGGCCAAGATAGATCAGAAAAGGCACGGTCGGCGACAGAAGTGATACAGGCCATCAGACCTTAGATCGGGCGTATCTCGCAATCCGGAATGAGTTATAAGACGCAAAATATATGATTTTGGGATAGAACGAGCTAATTTAGCCAACCAACCCCACTACACCGGGTTGCGCAGCCCGAATTTGCGAGAAACCCCCTGATCGACGGTCGTTTCTCCATTTTAATTTCGTTTTTACTATTTATAGTAAGTTTTAGTTTGCTTATAGCTCTTCATCCGTTGGGCTTTAGGAGTTGTGTCCAACATGAAAAGTGCTTAGGATAATTAGGAGAACGGTTTGGTGAAGCCAAATAGGACACTTACTATTTTTGACCGAAAACCTTGCGCACTAGTAGACATCACAACCGTCTATAAATAGTAAGTTTACTATTTATAGTAAGTTGCGGATTCTAAGAGTTATAATTATAGTTTGAGTCTGATTTCTTTCCTATTGCTTGGTTCCCTTATTTAAAGGGGTGTTAACTCGTTTTTAGTGATTCTTCAATTAATTTCAAATTTTATTAGAATTTATTTCTATTTTCTTGCTTCCTTTCCTCATGGATTCGAGAAGTCTCTATGAGGAGTCCAGAGAAGCTCTGTGGATTCGGAGTAGTTATCCTTGAGGAAGACGGTGATCGACCTCATCACGTTCATCCCTGCGTCACTCGTCATGGTATTTCTTATATGGTTAAGTTCTACGCATCACTCTTGATCGTTTACAAGTTTTGTACAGCAGGTCAGTTGGATTTTCCCCATAACACGTTTAATATTACATAGTATGGCACGGTATGTGAGAGCTATCATTATTGGATCATGCTAACTCATTAACGTCCATGTGGCATGCTGGGGCTCCAAAAGCCATCAGTCCTACCGTCCAAATGTTGTTCTCATCATGGATGGAGCATATCTCATTTCACACGTACGTTTCATCAAGATAGTTGACCATTTTAATTTCGACCATCCATGTGATAGACAACAATTGGAGAGTCAAGATCGTCAGATGTAGTATTACTTTTGGGGAATACTACACCTAATTCGATGTAAATAACTTGGGTGGTCATGATTTCTAAACCGAAGTACATGTACGCCGCGTACCACGGATGAGTTCAGGTAGTTTGATCGGAGGTGACAATCGCATATCATAAATCTTTGGCTTGATTGGGAGCGTGGATTTGACACTCAAGGACTTGAAATCCCTTAAAATTCTCCCATTGTGTTTGACACCCTAGATTAATTCAAAATCTCTTATAAAGTAGCCATGCATAATATATTTATAGGGTTTTGAATTTAATTATTAAATCAATATTAATATATCTAATTGGTGTGTGTGTGTATATATATATAATGTTTGCTATAATGATTGTAATAAGCTTGATTAAAAATATAATTTGCCCAAAAATGATGAAATTTCAGGTCTCAAATGGGCCACAAGCACAAGATCACATTCAAGTAACTAACCAACAATTTTTAGCTGTTGGATGACACATATCATTGTGCTAAAATAATTATAAGTGATGTAATTGATAATCTAATTGTTTTGGGATATCATCAGTGGGTCATGTACCCAATAGATTAATAATCTATTGACACACATGTTACATATGCAACTCTTAAAAGGATTTTGGATGTTATCTAAGATTTTAGCTTATATTTCAAACCCCATCTTTGAGGGGATTTGGTGACTTTATGGTGGGGATTAAAAATCTCCTAAAACCTCCCAAATCCATGGTGCTAAAATAACTCTCAAATAAAACTAGAAAGCAAATATTGTTTTTTTGCATTGAAATTGCGAATTGTATGGTACTGCACAGGAGTATCAGCATCATTTGCTCTGCAGGGATCTTCAGTAAAAAAAACCCACCATGATATTATAAGCCATAGTGAAAATTACCGTTCTTTGCAATTTCTCGCCTGAAATTCACCTAAAATTTTCATTTTTAAAAGGTTTTTCCTTTGCATCATGGAAAATAAAAAATTTAATAATATTTTGTTGTCACTGAAATTTGGCCAACAAATACAATCAATGTGGAAATACGCCTTGGATTTACAAAGGATAAGAGAGATGTGGACAATGGGGGCTTCCGATGACCAGCTACGGACCCTCTGACGCCTATGTTAGGTTAATCGATTATGATTAAAGATGAAGGTTAAAGTTTTTGAACCGACTTCCCACATTTAGGGTATATATATATATATATTCATTCTCTGGTGGTTCTGAAATTGTCATGTATTAATGAGATACATTGGAGTCTCTGTTCTGATGACAAACTTGCTTCGCCAAGCCTGCCTCGGTCAGTATAATTTATGGCCAAGATCAGGCCGGGCCCTCTTCTTCCAGGTCTGGAGTATAATATCCTCCGGGTTATTTGTAACGCTTTAACGCTTTAGTTGTGGTCGACCTGGTTAGCTCGGAGTTCGTGGGAGCTTAGATCTTGTGCTCCTTTCCCTATAGGTCCCTTACTTGCGTCGTAGACATTCCTGGTGAGATGAGTTCTCTTCCATTGAGCCATGTAATCGGATAGCCCAACTTGGTGACCCATCTCTGCATTAAAGGGTCTACTCATCCCATCTCCAAGTCTCATGCTTTGACAGTTCAACATATCTACTTATCCTAGATCAGAATTGATTTCACCTTAGAGGCAACCAGTTGGATTTTTCCCATAATAATAATAATTATAAATTAATAAATAAATTTAAGTAAAATAGGATTTTGCTTAGGCTCCCTAATGTCCCTTAGTTGGACTTACCAATGACCCTCATTTGTTCTTATAGCTAGGAACCAATCATGATGTAAGAATTACATCCACAGAATGATTCTAACCCTTTAAATTGGGCTAATTTGTTATAACCACTAATTATTTACAAACAGTAAATTACATAAGTATAATCATCGAATCAAAATGTTACCATAGAATCATAAGAAACACAAAGTGTGATCTAACTGTTAGATGTTTCAAAATGATTATTAGACCTACTTTATTTCTCATATCAATCTTAGCGGTTTATTTTCATGCTATTGATAAAAAGCTTATGATCACTTGATTGGCATGATTTTTGTACTATGGTTTAATTCTAATTGTATGTATGAATGAATGGTTTGGATGGACAATAAATCTTTGCAAGTCATTTAAAAGGTTTGGAATGCAACTAACATTAGCAAAATTCTTTAAAATATTATATTTATATATAAATTTCTTTGTATTTTTTCTATTTTCAAGTTGCCATCAAGATAAAATAGCAATATTTTTGTATTTTTAAAATATCGACAATATTTGCAATACTGCAATTTACATTTATATGGATTGAGCATGGATTGGGTACTACTCCCACTAGGACCTAAGTAAGGACAAGAGCCCTGTCAGGGACTTTGTGGGCCTATTGTGATGTGTATGTTTTACCATGCCGATACGCCCATTTTGACAAATCAGTATCAGGCATGAGCTCAAAAAGGATGCACAGTCCTAGCAGGGACTTTGTGGGGCTAGTGTGATGTATATGTTTTACGCATACTGTATGCCCATTTTGACAAATCATCATAAGGCTTGGGCTAAAAAAAGGAAGCATATCAAAGGCTTAACTAGATCAAATGACAAGAATTAGCGGGGACTGAAAGCCTATTATCCAAAACTTTTTGGAGGAGGCGCACTGAAGTTTTGATCTAAGTACATATTTATGTTTTACTTTCAATTCATTCAGGTTGTGACTTTATGACGAAGTAAAAATCCTTTTGACTTTATGAATAAGTAAAAATCCTTTCCTTAATACTTCTTGTTGCGTGGCTTACTTGAACCTTTGACCTACCTCCTTTTTTATTAATGACCTATAATTATTTATCAATTTTGGTTCATGCCCTACAATAATTTATCAAAAATAAATGAACTACATAGATAAAACATATACACGGCAGCTCCATAGACCATTGAGAGGGTCCTCTAGGTAGGTCACAAGGGAGTAGTACCCAATCCGCCCCCATATGAATTATCCTCCTGTAGTACCTTCTAACCAATGACACTGATTATGTCCTACCAGTGTTAGGACATACTCCGTCCAAGGCAGGGGCTCCATGAGGCTCATTGTGATATGCCTGTTTGATCTAGGCCATCCATACCACTTTTTCAAGATCATTTCTAAGGTAGATATAAGGCTCAAGCGGACCACAGAGAGGGGATTGAACACTCGTCATTAAAATTTTCTTGTGCATTGTTAGAGTTTGGGATCAAGCTGATATTTGTGCTGTTCCTTCATCCAGGTAAGAATGACCCTAACAACCGGTTGGATGGCAAATAAACATCATGGGAGGTTTACATGGTGGGAGTAATATTCTCCAGTGGCCGAGTTCACATGAGCTTTTGATTTGCACCTTTTTTTTTTTTTTAAACCCCCGACCCTAAAATGAGATGGGAAAATGGATGGATGGCATGGATAAACATATACACCATGGTCGGTCCCATAGAGCCCCTGCCTGTACGAGTCTGATCAAGTACAAGCAGTACTCAATCCCCATCCGCAATCAATGGTAATTACTCTTCAATGGTACATATGACGTAGCATTAAGGCAATCCAGACCGTCCAAGTCTATTGACTCTATTATAAATGCAGCATAACCAAAGGAATTACATTGATAAGATGATAGTATTCATATGAAATTTCCCTTATAATTTAGACCACTCACTATTTTACTTTTAACCATCGATCTAATACTGGTTTACCAGAGGGCTAAAAGTTCTTGATCAGTATGATTTAAGACATATAATCCATCTACTACCTGCCGAATAATTTGGACGATGTGGATAGCAATGTATGAGTGCCACATGTGATAGTGGCGAGCAACACCGTGCCCAACAATGCTCATAAAATACTGAAAAATTGCCAATTTGTGAGCGAACTCGAACATTTTACCATGTATGAAATTTCACAGATGCGAATACATGTGAATGTAAGAAAAAATGCGAAATATATCAAATTTAAAGTTACCTCTCGTACAAAAATGCACGTGACAATGTGCGAAAATGTGCACTGTTAGGAATTTTGCAGAATATGCGAAAAAGTGAGACGCTTGCGGCATGTGTGATAACGTGTGAAATTTGATACAAGTTCAAAAATGTATAAAAATATGCGCAGTTTAACACCTGTGAAAATGTGAGAATTTTTTTTTTAATTTTATTTTATACTGAGGATTAGGCTAGATAATTTATGAAATTATGAAATAACTGTATTTTTATTGTACACGTGTGTCGAAGTTGGTGATGGACAGACCTGATTTTTGGGTCAGAGCTTGCTTGTTGTTGCCCCACCTGATGAATGGACCTCATCTTATGCATGTGTGGTGTGTAGGCCGTGTGATGAATGACCTCATTCTCTACTTTTCCGTGCACTTTTCAGTGTCATTACTGTAAATTTGAGAAACTAATGAAGGCTACATCAGCGTCCTTTTGTGTCTTAAGTTGGTATAATGTCTTGTTATTAAGGAATTCCAAGATAAGTCACACGTGCATGATCCCAGTATCGGTTATGAATGGTCGCTGAAATAAATTAATGGTCCAGATCAGGTATGCATTTCCCACCACCTATGGTTTCTCGTTAGATGGCCATAGAGACCCAATTCATTTGATCGTTTTAGGTGGACCATAGATTGAGAATCACACGGAGAAGCAACCTTGATCATCTGAATTTTCATGTTACATGTAAAAGCTGTCCATTTATATTTTAACCTTCCATGTAATGGCCCAAGGACTGACAGTTAGTGGAGCCAGATGGGGAGACGATGGACCTAGCTAGAGATGGATGGTCCTGTCAGGGGCTATGTGGCGTCCACCGCGACATATATGTTTTATACACACCGTCCATTCATTTTTACATATCATTTTATAGCATGAGCCCAAAAAGGAGGTAGATTAGCATGAGCCCAAAAAGGAGGTAGATTAAAGGCTTAAGTGGACCACACAACACGAAGCAGTCCTGGGTCTAGCTAGTGGTGTTTCCTGAGTTGGGCCAAACCTAATTTGAAATCAAGTTGGGTTTGGATCGAGCAAGACCTAAAATTTAGGTCTTGAGGTTAAGTTGAACTGGGAATAATAGTTGAGGGTCAAATATTGTATATTAGACTCCAGTTATTGCCTAAATTTACGAACTTTGTACTGTCTAATAGCCTGATTTAATCGTGTTTGTGATGCAGGGTGTCTTTATGAGCTTGAACTGAAAATAGGTGTTTAAAGCATGGATTTAACGATCTGAAGACACTAAGGCCAGGGACGGACTCTAAGGGACCAAGATCGATGGAATTACATGCCAGGGATCTGCAAAAATCGAGAAACTGAAGCTCAAGTGGTCCAAAATTGATCCAGAATGCAAGATTACAGGGTTTCCACCATCTGCTCAGCTCGAAACTTCATACATGGCCTGAGGACCATAAATTAACCGTACACGTCAAATTTCAGCCGTTCGATCACTGTAGAAGTGACCCAACAGTCAGATCATCCCATAAATCATTAGTTTGGGGCCCACCTGATACCTGGGTATGCTTCAATTTTGGTTCTGACGGTTAAAAGAATCTGAGAAAAGAGATGGACGGAACAGATTTTTCATGAGCATTACAGTGGACCCCACATGTACACATGCGTGTACAAAGTACACGTTCACCAGTCGTGCACCGGACCAATAGTTCGGTCAACACCCGCAGGACCCGAGTCCTCTTCTTCATACAACCAGCGGGCGAGCGCTGGTTGATCGGCGGATCTCAATGGACCTCACACGTCAGTAAATTTCATGATCCGGACCGTCCATCGATATCCTGTCGAGCCTTTTATCATTGCCTAGGCGGAGGAATTGCAGAATATCGCAAGTATCAAATCCAATTGTTAAAACGGATGATAAATGGTGAGTTAACTTAATATTGTGGGCCACACTGAAAACATTCGGGTCTCAGCATGTCTAGAGGGTTTTTCGTCCTGAAGACAATGGACGGTGTGGATTTCTCCATCACTATCAATCTTGGGTCCACCGATCATCACAGAGCTTCTGCGAAAGCTCTGTTTCGCGTGAAAATTTGTGAAAAATCGTTGTGGGCCCCATAAATTCTCCAGATCGATGATCTAAACCGTTCAATGGTCTCAGAAGATGGGTATTACCGTCACCTAGGCGTCGGTTTTACTCCATGCAGGCGATTGAAATATCCTGTCCATTAAAAGGAAGATGGACGGCAGCATGAAGATTCTTGTAGGCCATACCGAACCCACTCCAAAAACTGTCCATTCCTAATGGTTTTTCGAGAGAAAAATAATAGATGGAGTGGATTTCCTTTCCGGCTTTGATCATGGACCTCACCACGAAATCAGTGTACGCACGCGGTAACAGATTGTGTAAAAAAAGAAAAAAATTTCGCTTTCTGCTGCGGAACTGGAGTTGGTCCTCCACCAACTCTTTACGCACAATCCTTGCTGCCGACTCCAAGCCTTATAAAAAGGGAAAAGACAGAGATAAGAGGGGATCACGTGGAGGCTGTGGAGCTGGACGGGAACATCAGGAGAAAGAGAGAGAGAGAGAGGAGCTTTGTCTATTTTTTTTCCTTTTCTTTTCTCTTTATTTATTTAGATTTAGCCTCACCATGTTAGGCTAAACCTCTTAGCTAGGGCTAAGAGGTGAAGCTTGTAGTGAGATGAGAGATTTTATGATTTTAATTTAATTTTAATACATAAATTGAAGTTGATTTTAGTTTGATTAATATTGAAAATATTTTTAGTCTTTGATGGTCTGTTGTGACTGAAATTACAATGGGTCTGCGATGGCTTTGAATGTTTTCTTTTCTCCTTTATGTTTATGATGTCAGGAAGCCCTGTTGTTCACCATAGTCTCCTGGGCATGGTCGGATGTCAGTACCCTTCCTAGCCTTCATACATGTGATTGGTTGGTAATTAGTTTAATTCTGTTGTTTGCCATAGTCTCTTGGGCATGGTTTGGTGATGGAATCCATTCTAATTCACATACATTTCATCTTTTGAAAACTAGATCAATGACAGTTCAGTTTAATTTTCATGAAACAGGTGTAAGATCTCCCTGATCTCTACAAGTGGATCCTCTGAATCCCTAGTTTCCTATCTCTGATTTCTCCTAAGTTTTAGATAATCATTCCATCATTATTCTTCAAATCATAATTAGTTTAGATTTCAGCTTATTCTAGTTCAAATTCTACTTAGTTTCAGAATACGTACAAGTTTCAGTCCTTTGGGATTCGACCTCGGTCTTACCGAGTTATTACTACATCACAACACTGCACTTGGGGAGTGAACAATAATTACATGTATTTGGGGTAGGTTGGTCCAGTTAGTGACCAAAGCAATATGGTCAAGCTCCCATGCATACCGTGGGAAGGACTGTACTCGTAGACTCTGACCTACGCCACACTATAGAGAAAAGGAGGTGGGGGAAAGCCCCCAAAGTCATTGCAGAAAGTGAGGTCCTGTAGGAAGCCGAGCTCAGAGAAATTTGAGGACAACTTGGTGACATCTAACAGGCCTATCGCGTCCAAGCCCCGACCTCCGTTGAAGCCATGTTGGAGGAGACATAATCTCCATTTATTGATGACAATATAAAGTCTTAACTCCCGTCGAGGTTCCAGATGCCCCAAATCACCCCTTACTTTGAATGTAGAGATTCGGCCGAGTATCTGGAGTCTTTCATAGCTTAGATGAAGCTTCACGGGGCTTCAAGCTTAGTGATATGCCGAGCATTCTCCTTAATTTTGTCATGAGTGGTGCAAAAATGATACAGACAATTGAAACCGAATTCTATTAGTTCTGTTGCCCAGCTCAGCAAGATCCTTATCACGCAATTCATCATCCGTTTCAATGAGGAGGTGGTACATGTGGATGACTACTCCGAACAGATAGCTATGACCACTATAATATCCAGTTTAAGAGAAGGAAAGCTCATCTTCTCGATTGGCAAGACTCCCCCACCCCACAACCTTCTTGACTGATCTCCTTAACTAAGCCCAAAAGTACTCAAATGCAAAAGAGCTTTTCAGCTCACAAAAAGCTACTCGAAGCTCAGGTAGCTTAGCCAAGGAGAGAAAGCACAAGGAGGAGAGGGAACCCCCGACTGTCAATAGTAAGAAAAGAAAGGAGGATAATCAAAGCAGAGGTCAGTGCCCAAACCAATGTCTGGAGAGTTGGTTCTGCTCATATACCTCACTAAACACAACTCCCAAGCAGGTGGTCATGGAGATACGGGACAAAAGGATCCTAAAATGGAAGAATAAGATGAAGGCTGATGTTGACAAGAGAGACATGTCGACAGACAAGTGAAAGTATTGCAACTTCCATCGCGACCATAGTCACACTACCGCCGAATGTTTCGATCTCAAGGAGGAGATCGAATCCCTCATCCGGGGCGGGCATCTGTTGGAATACATCGATAGAAAGAGGGATGACCGACAAGATAAATAGGACGTCATTTCTAACAGGGGCCAGTGATTTTATCAACTCTTGTCATGGTAGGTCACCAAAAACGTATGTGGTGGTAGGGTCACCATGCACTCTACATCCAACTTGTTTACACTCAATCTGATGGTGCAAAATCTGGCAAAATATTAAACTGATACATGGTGGAACAACTATACGAAATATCAAAATGAGATCATCGTAGCTAATGTGATTAATAGAAATAAATCGTGAAATATAATGAATATTATTGTTGTTTACACTCTTTTTTGTCACACCCTTACAAGCAAATGAAATGTCGCAACATGTCAACATTACATACTAAATGATAGAAAAAATCTTACTCGCGTATGGAGAATATTGTTTACATTCGGCTTAGCATACTCAGATCAAACGATCTAGAAAATGTCATATGGCACTCATGCCATGTGTAGTGTAGATCAACTTCTAGAGAATGAGTTAAAGCTGTAAACATAAGAGAGTATTAAATGCTAGAATTTTATCAAAATTACTCTCCGTAAAAAGTAAGAGGCACATTAATGCAAGTTTCTTTCTTGACATTAAATGCCAAAGTACTATCAAAGCATATATGACTCTACCATTAAATGCCAAAATACTATCAAAGCATATATGACTCTAGCATTAAATGCTAGAGTCATGCCAAAAACACTCTTTATGGATGCCAAAGTCAAGATACATAAGGACTCTAATAATGTTCCTATGCGAAAATCTAGTGAGAAGGATCCAACAAATGCATGAATCGAAAAAGCGAGAGTCTATCTTATAGACACGGCTGTACGTGATAAGCTATGATGACGTGGAAGAATCAAGGAGATTTCCATAGCCAATCAACCAAATCATTTATGATGCTGAAGACTATGTACGCTTGACCATCACCGCCCAGAAACCTATGAAAGAAGTAATTAATACAATGTGATTAGATTAAACAATGACAACCTAAAGTTCCTCGAACTCAATCAATCAAGTCTTTACTTGGGCAATCACTTTTTGGTCACATCATGCCGACCATTCGCCTTGATCATATGTTCTTATAAACAGATCGGGCCATATTTATCTCTTATTTTGGTTATTTCTCTATTTTATTTAATAATTTGTCGATTGTAATGAGCTTCATTCACATATTAATAAAATCAGCATTACTTTAGCCTTCTTTTAATTATTTATTCATCTTTATTCCTTAGAGAAATATAATGGTTATAATTATTGGTGAAGGAACAAGCCCTTAGACACACGACAAAAAGAATCCATCAGGAAGGACTCATCCCTACCCTTTCACAAATTGCTTGATCGTTGATCACAAACAATGATTGCCTCAACACCTGAATTTTTGAATTCGGTCTTAGTCGTTTTAGCGTGAGGGTCATCAACGTTTAATCAAACATTGATTTGAGTACGACTCTAGCACGTCCTCACTTTTTAATAAACAAGAAAACCAAATACATTCCCCCGATCATACCTTTATGTTTGATTGAATTGCATGAACAACAACCATGAGATATGTGTCACTACACCTCAAGAAAAAGTTATTATGTAACATGTGGCTATATGAGAGAGGTGATACATTTTGTAGTGGCCTAGAAAAGGGGTTATGGCTACTGTTTTAATTGGTGATGATGCTTCTTATGACACATGAGAGAAGACAAGTGACTCCACACATGTGAAGTCATAAGTGAAGAGCTCTAATACATTCGATTAGCTAAGGCAGTGATTAGCAAAGGCATATAATATGTCATGATTGGTTTAGCTCACCCGAAAGTAAGAAGATTACTACAAATCATGGAAGATTATCTCAAAATAGAAACACAATCAACTATTCTTACTTGACAATCAATTTGAAAAAAATCTCTCAAATGCACCTTGAGTTAGAAGTGTAATTGGCCATGTCTATTGACTAGCCAATCAATTAATAGAAGATCCCAAGGGCTGATTCCAATACATATCTCTAGCAAACCATATTATACAGTTAACGATGAACAAGTGGTTGTTCCATGACAACTTTGTTCACAATGTCAGGATCCAAGTAACGAACAGATGGTTGTCCCTATGACTATCTTGCCATAAAGTAAGGAATCAAGGCAACAAATATATTGTCACCCCACTGACCTTCCCACTACGAAGTAACTTAGCTAAGTGCCGAATGGTCAATCATCTAAATAATGATGGACTTTCCCACAAAACTCAATCATATGGGGTAATGAATGAACTGTCATTTCCCAATGACCATCCTACCATGAAACTTAGCTATACGACGAACCGACTATTGAAGATTTGCATGCCATCAACCATTTCATAATGGAATTCGGTCTTGCGTGACTAAAAGACAATCGTCGCAAGAATTGTCCAGCCATGAAGCTAGTCTAAGGATGAAGAAATGTCCACTATTTTCCTGCAAACCATGATTGTCTCACATAATGAAACTCAACATATGATGAATGGATTGTTGTTCCTAACAACCGTCTAGCTATGAAGTTAGTTAAGCATGTGTTTTAGCTACCGTGTCTGACTACCTTCTTGTAAAAAATTGATCATCGTTTCTAGCTATCTCACTATGGAGAGATTATCATTAGTGATCATTTTTCTCCTTTTTCTTTTCATTATTTTCTTTTTCAGCCGAGTGTAGTTATACTTAGTTATTTAATTGATTGGCTTCAACTTAATTTATTTTTTGCAATTATATTATTCTATTATTAAATAATATAAAGAAAATCACACACTTAATCAAAAGTAAATTCATTGATTCAAAGGTGAAAATATCTCAATAAAAAAATAATTTAATTCTACTCAATTAGTGATTGAGTAGTTAGGCCAATCTTCATAAATTCAATCCTAAGTAAACTATTTCAATACTTGGGGTTACATGACATTCTGTCCGAGTCAAGCCACTATTCATTCTAGTATGCCGGTTGTTATGGGAAGATCCGAGCCCACGATACAACACCTGTCCGAGCGCCAGTCTGAGCCAAGACATGATTCGTCCGACCTGTTTCAAGCATCACATGACAATAACAAGTCGGAAGGCACGACCCGTCCGAGCAGCCGAATCGGTCGGGGTGCAGCTCGGAACAACCCTTATAATCCGATCGGATGACATGCTTGGCACAGCTAGCCTTGCCAATTACAATGGGTCCGACCTAACAGGTCGGATCGGAGATAGCTCTAGAGGTTGCATCTTTTACCTAGTGGCTGGATGGGCCGAGCCGAGCAGACGAGTAGTGGCATACGCCAAATGCGGAAGTTGCCATTACTAGTTGTGGTCGATAACCTCGTTCGCTGATACGCACTGCTCACTTGATACGCTGCGTGATCAGTAGATTACAGGCAGTATCTCCATGATCCGGGAATCCCAGTGATCATGCCGAGATTATAGGATCCAGACCATTCCCTAGGCAAGTATAAATATCACCTGACGCCATAATTATAGGTACGCAATAGCAAGTGTTCTCCTCTACTCTCTACTCAGATCCTGATTTCCTTGTCTTGACTTAGGCATCGGAGGGTCCTCTGGCTTAGCCAGGGTTACCTTTGCCTATTTCCTTGGCGCAGGTTCCAGAGACGATACCAGGACGACGTGAAGGGAGTGCCAACCAGATTTCGACATCAACATTTTTTGGCATCGTCTGTGGGAACTTGAGACTAAAAGTCAGGTTCTCATTTTCCTAAGCAATAACGAGGAAGAAGAAAGCCGTAGTTGTGCAACCGGAACCGAATGAACAAACTTGTTTATCATCACCACTCCATGCCGAATCCGCACCAGGGCTTTTCCAACGTTCTTACAATCGGTCGAGTAAATATCGCGTCATGCAGAACGAGATCCAGGCCCTACGCGACGAGATAAACAGAATGAAGCAGCAGAGGGAGCCAGAGTCACGCCCGGTTCAAGATTAGCCCGTTCTTGAGCCGGTGAAATTATTCGTGGAGACTCGCTCTGCGCCGAGGAGTGTGCGACCTGAAGCCCCCTAGCACTCAGGGGTGCCGCGTTTGAGTCAAAATCCTCCTGTGGTGCAGGTTGAAGGATCCGCAGGAATGTCACTGCTCGGGCCCCTACAACTATTCATTTAGCCACATCCGCTCTGCCACCCACTGATCTCCGTCATCAATTAGAACGGAGGAGAGAAAGAAGAATGCCGAAGATCGAGGATGCCCTAGAGGTCACCGTAGAAAATAAGGATCCTTGGGAGGCACGCTTTGTGGAGCTGAAGGATCAGTTCCTGACGTTGGAGAAAAAGCAACAACAATCGATAGTCCCTGCCACGATTCAGGCGATTATGGAAGAGACCGAACCTCCTTTCACCCCGGCCATCATGGCTGAGGTGATGCCGCAGAGGTTTCGGATGCCTCCTGTCATCGAGTATTTAGGATCTGTCGACCCATCCGAACATCTGGAAGCTTACCGGTCGTGGATGTAGATCCAGACCGCAGCAGACGCGATGATGTGCAGAGAATTTTTCATCACCCTAATGGGGTCCGCTCAGATTTGGTATTGTCAGCTCAAACCAAACTCTGTGGGCTCCTTCACATAATTAAGTCAACTATTCCTTACGCAGTTCATAAGCGGTGAGAGAAGTCGAAAACCAAATACTCACCTGCTCACCATCAAGCAGGCTCCCAAAGAATCGTTGAAAGATTACATTGCTCATTTCAAAGAGGAAGCGTTGCAGGTTGAAGATTATGATGACAAGATGACACTTGTTGTCATTCTAAGTGGGCTCAAGGAAGGAAAGTTCGCTTTCTCCGTCGAAAAGAATCCGCCAAAAACGTTAGCAGACTTCATGGCGAAAGTTCAGAAGCATACTAATGCCGAAGAGTTCATCAATGCTCGTAAAGGCACATAAGTATCCGACATGGCAAACAAAGGGAAGACACCTAGGAACGAAGACTCTCAGCCGAGCGAAAAGGGGACGGACGACTGCGCTTCCCGAGATTGTCGACCGAGCCGTAGGACGAAAGGAAAATTCTGTTCCTATACCCCTCTTAATACGTCTGTCGAGCAAATTCTGCTAGATATCCGAGGAGACAGTCTGCTCAACTGGCTAGTCTGCATGAGGGCTAACCCAGAGCATCGGGACAAGCGGAAGTTCTGTCGCTTCCACAGCGACTACGGTCACAACACGGACGACTGCGTGGACTTGAAAGACGAGATCGAGTCCCTCATTCGCAAGGGACATCTAAGTCGTTACACTAAAAAAGAGAAGTCCGCCTGGAGAGAGGAATGACCGTGAAAATAGCCAAATAACCCCCCAGAAGAACCTGCTGAAATTCGTACCATCTTTGGGGGCTCAGCTGGGGGAGGGAATTCAAATAGGGCTTGAAAAGCCCATTCCCGGAGGTCCGAGCCGGAACACCAAGTTCACCTGGCAGAACGTCCCAACAAGGAACTCCAAGTCATTCCGTGCAGCCTGACATTTACGGAGGATGATACCCGTGGGATCCAACATCCGCACGATGACGCACTAGTGGTCGCAATGACAATAGAAAATCACAAAGTATATCGCGTTCTGGTCGACACTGGAAGCTCGGCCGATGTAATGTATTCCGAAGCATTCGAAAATATGAGAATTTCACGGTCTCGACTCCGACCTGTGAAGACTCCCTTGCACAGCTTTGCTAGAGAGAGAGTAATCTCCGAAGGAGCCATCTCCCTCCCAATAACAGCGGGGGAAGGGCAACATCAAGTCACACTTCTAGTGAACTTTTTGATTGTCAATGTACCTTCGGTGCACAATGTGATCTTGGGCCGACCCTCCCTCAACGCGATGAGAGTGGTCGTCTCAACGTACCATTTGATGATGAAGTTTTCAGCTGAAGGTGGAATCGGTTATCTCTGAGGTGACCAACGTGAGGCCCGAAGATGTTATGCGATAGCGGTAAGAAAGGGAGCTGCCAAACAAGTGCTCGTTGTGAATGCCTTGGATCCCTGGGGATCGACAGGAAACTCGTCAGTCGAAGATCTGAAAAAAGTATCGCTTGATGAATCAGACCAGAGCAAAACTCTTAAGCTCGGATCATCAATGAGTTCCGAGCGGAAGAATGAGTTATTGTCCTTCTTAAAGCAACACCAAGACGTCTTCGCGTGGTCACACGCAGACATGCCCGGGATCTCTCCTGATGTGTTAGTTCGTAGGTTGAATGTGGACCCAGACCATAAGCCAGTTAAACAAAAAAGAAGACCGTTCGACGCCGAACGATATGAAGCTATTGCCGAGGAGGTCTCCGTCTTACTCGATGCGAGTTTCATAGAAAAAATATATTATCCTGACTGGATAGCAAACGTTGTGCTCGTCAGGAAATCCAACAGGAAGTGGCAGGTCTGTGTACACTACTTCAATCTGAATAAGGCGTGTCCTAAAGATAGCTTCCCGTTACCTTGAATTGATCAGCTGGTGGACAGCACGGCTGGACATGAGCTACTCTCATTTTTAGATGCTTACTCTGGGTACAACCAGATCGCTATGTACCCCCCACATAGGCAGAAGACTACCTTTGTCACGGACAAAGGACTCTACTGTTACCGGGTCATGCCATTCGGCCTGAAAAATGCTGGGGCAACATATCAGAGGCTGGTGAACTAGATGTTCGCCAAACAGATTGGGCACACCATGGAGGTGTACGTGGACGACATGATAGTAAAAAGTACCAGAGCCTCCGACCACCTTACTGACCTCGGAGAAACGTTCAACGTCCTCCGAGAATATCAGATGAAGCTGAATCCCATTAAGTGTGCATTCGGAGTTGAGTCAGGAAAGTTCCTTGGCTTCCAAGTCAGTCAGCGAGGAATTGAGGCCAACCCAGATAAGATCAAGGCTCTCCTCGATATGAACTCACCTCGGACTCTTAAGGAGATACAGTGTCTCACGGGAAGAGTAGCGGACATTTCATATCCAGGGCCACAGACAAATGTCTTCCCTTCTTTCAGTAACTGAAGGGTCACAAGAGGGCGGAGTGGATACCAGAGTGTGAACAAGCCTTCAAGCAATTGAAACAGTACTTGGGTTCACCGCCTCTCTTATCCAAACCTGAAGAAGGGGAGTCATTGTTCCTCTACCTCACAGTCTCGGCTTCAGCTGTCAGCTCGGCTCTGATCAGAGAACTCGGAGCAAACAATACCCCGTGTACTATGTGAGCAAAACCATGGTACCAATAGAAACAAGATACTAATCTTTGAAAAAACTGGCGCTCTGCCTCGTTGTTTCGGCTAGAAGATTGCGGCCGTACTTCCAAGCCCATTTCATAGTTGTGTTGTCCGACTCTCCTCTGAGGCAGGTCCTCCAGAGACCCAAAATATCAGGTTAGATGACCAAATGAGCCGTTGAGCTAGGAGAGTTCGACATTCAATTCCACCCCAGGACAACAATAAGGGTCAAGCGGTAGCCGACTTCATCACCGAATTCACAACTCCGAGTGAGGAACAAATTAGTAAGGAAGTCGAGATAACACCACCCGTCCTATTGAGCGACCAAGAAGCAGCATCGGATCCGGGATGGGTCCTTTATGTTGATGGGTCTTCCAATGTTAAATGAGCAGGAGCCGGTGTTGTCCTGATTGCACCTAATTCAACGACAATCTAATACGCAATTAGACTTGGATTCGAAGCTTCTAACAACGAGGCTGAGTATGAAGCATTGTTAGTTGGGCTCAGGATGGCAGCGTGCCTAGGTGTTCAGACCCTACAAGGCAGCTGCGATTCGCAGCTGGTAGTGAACCACATCTTCTCGGAGTATGAAGCTAAAGAAGTCAGAATGATCACCTACCTTAAAGAGGAGAGAAAACTAATTGAGAAGTTATGGAGTTGCACCATTCGGCAAATCCCTAGGATCCAGAATTCATGGGCAGCCTCCGAAGGAAAAATTCTATGTTTCGTTCCAGTCGAATTCATTGAGCATCCAAGTATTAACCAGTCTGAGAAGATCAATCCTGTACAGTCCCTTCCAATCTGGATGGACCCGATTTTTAATTATCTATCGTCCGGCGAAATCCCCTTAGACAAACTAGAAGTAAGGCGACTCAGGGTCAGAGCGGCCCGATACGTCATATTGGACGGAGTGCTGTATAAGAAGGGGCATTTCCAGCCTTAACTTAGATGCCTCCGACCAGATGAGGCAGACTACGTAATCTGGGAGATTCACGAGGGAATCTGTAGAAACCACTCTAGCAGCTGAGCCCTGGTCATGAAAATACTTCGTCAAGGGTATTTCTGGCCAACTCTTAAGCAGAACTCGAAAGACTTCGTTCGAAAGTGCGACAAGTGTCAGCGTTTTGTAGCTGTGCCGAGGCAACCGGCGGAAGAAATGACTCCTATGAGTGGGTCATGGCTGTTCGCCCAATGGAGGATCAACATCATTGGTCCTATGCCCACAGAAAAGGGACAGATCAAGTTTGTCATAGTTGCGATCGATTATTTCATTAAGTGGGTCGAGGCTGAGCCAGTCGCGAAGATCACCGAGCAAAAAGTAATCAACTTTGTGTGGAAAAATATCATCTGCCAGTTCGAAATCCCACGAACCATCGTTTCTGATAACGACCGCCAATTCGATAATGACAGGTTCCGTGGTATGTGTCAAGGGCTTGACATTATGAATGCTTACTCATCGCCTCGACACCCGTTGTCAAATGGGCAGATAGAGGCGGTCAACAAGATCATCAAACACCATCTCAAGACCAAGCTGGAAAAAGTGAAGGAAAATTGGGCCGAGGAGCTCCCCTTCGTCCTCTGGGCTTACAAGATCACAGCCCAGACTTCAACAGGTGAAACTCCATTTTTGTTATCATATGGCTCGGAGGCAATGGTGCCAGTGAAAATCGGACTCCCAACGGCGTGGGTAAGGAGTTTCGAAGAAAGTCGAAACTCCGAGCAGATAGCTGCTAATCTGGATTTGCTCGAAGAATTCAGAGATGTTTGTTAGCTCCGAACGGTGGCTCGCCATCAACAGGTAGTGCGTTTTTATAACTTAAAAATCAAGGCCAGGCATTTCCGCCCAGGGGACTTAGTCCTCTGTCGGATCTTCCAGAACGCAGTCGAACCGGGAGCGGGAACACTCGGACCCAACTGGGAAGGACCATATCGCTTGGTCAGATCTGCCAAACTGGGCTCATATCACTTGGAAGACCTCGAAGGCCGTCAGCTCCCTCATTCTTTGAACGCCGAGTACCTGAAGATCTACTACCCATGATGGACTAGCCTTTAAGGCTCATAATAAAGTGTACGCCTCCGAGCGACTGGCCTTTAAAGCTCTTAATAAAAGTTTCAATTCTACTCAATTGTCTCATCAGTGCAAGCACGAATCTAATGGTCCGATCCTTTAAGGGGTCGGAACCTAACCCTACAAAAGTTTGACAAGGCATCCTCTCGAGGGAAAAAGCCTAATAATGACCCAACTCTCCGAAGGAGTACTCAGCTCATCTTACGACAAAATGAAAGGTCCTCGCCAGACAAGCGACGAGCCGGACACCCAGAGAGATCGGACCCAACTAAGACTTGGGCCGAGGGAGCTCGGAGAATCAGTTAAGCAGTAATGAAAATGCCAGACCCGTAAAGAGGTCAACTCGGCCACAAAACGACATCGCAAGTAAAGAGTAGACAAATTCAAAGGAAACGTTTCTCATTCAGTAAATCTCCCTCGAAGGGAAAAAAAATACATCAATTAAAAAAAAGAAGATAAATATAATAAAACATGTCTTCAAGCGGGGGGAGGAGCTTGGGCGTCGGGGGCTTTATCCGAGAGGGCAACCTCAGCAGTAGCATCTTCAGGGTCCTCAGGCAGGAGAGCATCAAGATCGAGGTTTGAGTATAAACCTAGGATTGTCTTGAGACAAGCATTGAAGCCGCGGTTGTAAAACGTCGCAGCTTCAGCGTCTCTCTCCTTTGAGGTCTTGAAATCTTCGATCACGACGGCAACCGCCGCTGCCAGAGAGGCCTCGTCTTTGGCCTGCTGAGCCTCCAAGACCTAACCAATGGCTAGGATTCGTTCCTCAGCTGCCTCGGCCTTGGTGCGTTTCAAGGCTTCACTCAGCAGAGTAATCTCCGTAGCCAAGGAATCCGCGTGAGCCCTGACGCGGGCCAGCTCGGCGGTCGTTGCATCCCTTCTAGCCTTGAGATTATCCATCCTCTCCTGCAACTGCAGCTCCCTGACCTTCAAGTCGACCATAACTCCCTGCAGTTGACTTACTCTGGCCTTCTCGTCTGAAAGCTGCCAGAGCAACTCACTCTGCTCAGACTTCAAGAGGGCAGATTCATCTCTTAAAGCAGCCGTCTCAGCCTTGAGAGCCTCGAACTCCATCTCTCTCCTCCTATGCTCTCGCGCTCTCTTCCGAATTGAGAACAACAATGAGACCGCCTGAATAAGAAACAAGGATCATAATTTAAGGAAACATATACAATAACAATACGAAGGAAAGAGAGAATCCTCTCGGAGACGTATCGTGTAGCACACAGCGACAAAGTCATTCAGAAAGCCGTCTTTCCTTCGTATGGTAGCCCGGCTCGAACCTCTCACCGCTCGTCCCCACCTGAGGCGAGACTACAGCCTCCTGAGCCCCTAGCCTACTACCGACCGAGTTCTGTCCCTCGGCGCGGACATCTCCCTCGACCTCGGGAGGGGAAAGCATGTTGTCGGTCATCCTAATGGC
The DNA here is from genome assembly GCA_037074715.1 of Magnolia kwangsiensis. Lineage (NCBI taxonomy): Eukaryota > Viridiplantae > Streptophyta > Magnoliopsida > Magnoliales > Magnoliaceae > Magnolia > Magnolia kwangsiensis. The sequence goes on from CM073581.1 coordinate 98,106,326, forward strand.
CTCCTCCCATTCGGAGGAAGAAGGAATAGCAATGGGGGGCTCAGGGGCTGCGATAGGAGCTTCCGCGGTGGAGGGAACGGCGGTGGAAGGAGCCAAGCTCTGAATGACTGGGGCACGAGGAGCAACAGAGCTCGGAATGACTGTGGTGTCAGCCACAGTCGTTCGGACAAACTCTGGGGGAGGAGCTACCCTCGGGCGCGGAATTACCGGAGGAACCATGGTAGCGCTAGGGTGTACCAGGGTCGGCGCAGCACTCGATGCCTCCGGGAGAGCTGGCACCGTAGGAGAAGAGCCGGCTAGTCTCGGAGCTGGGGCTGATGAGGTCGGTGCGGCGGAAGATTCCCCCTCGCAAGAGGGGACCTGCTTCCTACGAGTGATCTTCACTTGGGGGGCCTTCTTCAACAACTTCGCCACAGATGGAGCTGCCTTCCTCTTCCGAGCACCGGACGCCTCGACAATGCCTGCGAAAGAAAAGACATTATCAGCTACTAAGTAACCAAAATAAAGTCCATCAGAAAGATTAGGCAGCGGTGATCAGATCAGCCTAAGAGCGAAACATCTCTGGTCGCGCTCTAGCCTTCGCAATACGATTCTTCTGGGCTGGGTCGAGGAGCAGCAACCCTTTCGAAAAATTTGTAAAAGGAAATGGAGATACATTACTTCAATTGAGACAAGTGAAAGCAAAGGCAGTAATTCGGATACTAGATGAAGTCCGACCTGGTTTCGTAAAATGAGTCAGAATCTGAGCCATTGAGGTCCCAAGCTCAGTTGCTGGCGCCTCCCATTCACCTGCAGCCCAGAATCACTTATTTTTCTAGTCTTTGTTAGAAGACGACAGGTTCATCACCAATCCTGACCCCTTGTTGCCCTGAGTCACGAAGTAGTACATGGATCGTTGCAGTCGTGCTTGACCAGGTACAGACTCAGCAGCTCTTCTGGGGTCAGGTAGGGATTTCCGACTTGTTGCCAGATAATGAAGGCAGAAATCATTATCCTCCAGGCTTTCGGAACAAATTGTCTGGGAGCCAGCCCGAGGTAAGCCGCAACCTTCCTGATGAATGGGAGAAGTGGGAGCCGGACCCCGCATTGCAGCGCAGAAAGGAAGATGACAACTTCCCCCTCGGCAGGAGCACCAGCTACATCCATAGGCCCAGGGGCCCTTATCTGAACGGAGTTAGAAATTTGAAACTCCAAACGGATCCAGTCCATCTACGATTCCGACATAACAGAACCTCCCGGGACTACTTCAACGGCGCACAAACTCGCAGGCATTTCGGTGGCACCAACAGTGCTGTCTCGGCCGGCTCGGGTAACTTTCTTCTTGCCAGGCTGCTTGGTCCTAGCGCCCAACGTCTTTTGTCTACGAGGCGGGGGGTATAGGGGTATGGTTTCGAAGGGGCCTTCGGAAGCTCCACTTTCACTTTCAGAACTCCCCGGCTCGGATTCATTAGCGTACTCACGTACCATCTCGAGGTCGAACGACATGGTAGAAAGAAGGATGAAGATCAATAGGACTCACCGGGTGATTATCGAAAATCGCCTTCTACCGAAAACTTCGAATTTGGACGGAATCGCCCTGTCGAAAATTACCTCCTCCGGTATGCTCTTCTGATTCAGAATGTAAAGTAATAGACGAAAATTCGGGACCCCTTATATAGGCTACGAGGAGACTCCGCATTAATGACGAGTCATAATGGCCGCAGCCGAATCGGCACGAGCTGATCTCCGAACACACGTGGCCACACCACGTTGGAGGAATACTCGATATGCGAGTTGGACAGTGATCTCCGAACACACAGACCTTAAGTACTATCTACGGCTCTGGCATCGGACAGTGTGCTTCGATATGCGAAGCGATGCCCAAGCAACGGGAACCGTCACGTACACGTTTCCTCAGACCTGCGTGGCAATCTCTCATAGGTCGGAAGGAGATTCGGAATCGTAACTGTCGCCATGCGTCGACTAAAGCGATTGACACACGTGTAATTCAAAAATCGTCATCATTGCGGTATGCGCAAGAGATCTTTTACATGAGTACTCTCCGAGCCTGCGAGCAAACTCGAAGAGTAGGGGGCTTCTGTTATAGGAAGATTCGAGCCCACAATACAACGCCTGTCCGAGCGCCAGTCTAAGCCAAGGCAGGATTCGTCCGACCTGTTTCGAGCATCACATGACAATAACGAGTCGGAAGACACGACCCGTCCGAGTAGCCGACTCGGTCGGGGTGTAGCTCGGAACAGCCCTTATAATCCGATCGGATGACATGCTCGGCACAACTAGCCTTGCCAATTACAATGGGTTCGACAGGTCGGATTGGAGATAGCTCTAGAGGTTGCATCCTTTACCTAGTGGCTGGATGGGCCGAGCCGAGCAGACGAGTAGTGGCATACGCCAAATGTGGAAGTTGCCATTACTGGTCGTGGGCGATAACCTCGTTCGCAGATACGCACTACTTACTTGATACGCTCCATGATCAGTAGATTACGGGCAGTATCACCATGATCCGGGAATCCTAGTGATCGTGCCGAGATTATAGGATCCAGACCATTCCCCAGGCGAGTATAAATATCACCCGACGTCATATCTACAGGTACGCAATAGCAAGTGCTCTCCTCTACTCTCTACTTAGATCTTGATTCCCTTATCCTGACTTAGGCATCGGAGGGTCTCCCGGCTTAGCCAGGGTTACCTTTGCCCGTTTCCTTGGCGCAGGTTCCAGATACGATACCAGGACGACGTGAAGGGAGGGCCAACCAAATTTCGACATCAACACCTGTCACACACATATCCATAATACACGCTACCGAATTGGAAACCAACACAACTCGGGTAAGTCACACTACTTGATAATCTCAGAGATTCTAAGGGCAATTTTACATTATTCCGATTGGTTGGTCCATTAGAGTTCTTTATCAAGTTAATATTTTGTAGGTAAGCTCGTGTTTCAGGCGCGTGTAAAAGATGTTGCAGATAGTTCCGGTCCAGTTTCCCTTGCTCCTAACCCTTAGGCATCAAGACCTGTGTTAAATAAGGAACCCACGTAAGAAACTCTTTGAAGTTTACCATGATGTCTGTGTAACGTCGACTCCATTCATCAATTTCTTTGGCTTATGTCATGCTTGAGGTCAAAACGGAGGAAGATCTAAATCTCAAGTGTGCCCCACCATAGGAAATTGTAGAAATGCAAATGCTCACCATTAAAACTTTTCTGGACCCACCTATGTTTATATGCTGCATAATCTGTTAATAAGCTGATCACTACCGTGATGAAGGAAACTTTATGCCTTCAAGAAGGTTTTAATGATGAGCGTTTGAGAGATATTTGGATAGTAAGTTACTTATGTCTTAAGTTCCTTATCTTGATTTCATATACTTATCTACTGCTGTAAGTAGAAAAAGAAACTTATTTGGTGGCATCCGGACGGGCCATTAATCTCACCATTTCTTGCAGTGTGGACCTACTTGAGTTTTGAATCTACCCAATTTCAAAGCTGACATCCTACATGGGATTGCATAACATATGGACGGAGTGGATGTAACACATACTTCATGACGGCCCTGAACTCGGGTATAATTTGGATATAGATATTGAGTATCCAAGTCAGATACGGATATCCGATACTACAATATTCGACCCGTATCCAACCCGTTTAGAGTCTTTTCGCTGTGTTTCTTCACTTATCCATCTATTTGCGGGCTATCAGTCAAGGGTTGGGATTGACCTGTATGAATATTATGGGGCATGGTCCATCCATGGTGTGTCCCATCAAATCAACGGTCAAGACCAATGCAAGATGGGCCTACTTGTATAAACTCAAAGCCCAAGGTTACTATATATGCATATCGTTACTTAAGGTCTTTTAATAATTCATCCTCAAACCTTGATCGTTCATTTCCTTTTTGTGGGCCTAAGTGGTCCCACCTATGATCAATTTAGGCCATTGGATAGAAGGGGTCCACCGTAGATAGTACATGGCTTCAGTATTGCTATCATTGGAAGATTACAGGCATTCAAATTAGGGCCTGTAAAACTGCTGGTAAGATGATTTTTACTCCACCGTTCATTTTTCATATACTTAAATTGAGGGCTGTGATTATCCAGTTATGGTGCGTTTCCGTAGTCTGCAATCCATGGTGCATCCCTCTTATACAATAGTTTTTGGAACTAGGATTGCATAGTAGCACGCAGCACTGACGTCGGAACTGTGGGCTAGCTACCTGAAAAGCTCTATAAGCCCCACTTGATGTATGTGTTTTATCCACTCTGTCCATCCATTTTTTCAGCTCATTTCAATGCATGATTCAAAAAAAGAGGCGGATAAAACTCTCAGGAGGACGACAGCATAGGAAACACGTGTGATTGAACGCCCACCATTAAAGACTTCTAGGGGCTGCAAGAGTTTTGGATCTAGCTGATATGCCTGTGTTCTCCATTCATCCCGGTTTTTGTGATTTAATCAACAGGTCGGATGGCGAATAAAGTAGGTCCAAGGAAGTTTTGAATGGTGGGCGTTCAATCACCACTGTTTCCTATGGTGTATGGTGTGGTCCACTTGAGATTTCTATGCCTCATTTTTTGGGATCGTGCACTGAAATGAGCTGGAAAAATAGATGGACGGTGTGGATAAAACAAATACATTTGGTGGGTTCAACAGCTTCTCCGAGTTCCAGTTTTTGTTGATCCAAGGGACCCGGTTTCACCTGTCCCGAGTTCAAGAATGACAGGGGCTCTGAGGGGTCACCGTATGATGTATGCGTTTTATCCACACCGTCCATCCGTTTTTTCATATAATTTTAGGCCAAAAAAAGAAAATTGAGGCAGATCCAAGCTCAAGTGAACCACAAAGTGAGGATTGAACGTCACCATTAAAAACATATTAGGATCTGCAGAAGTTTCGATCAAGCTGATATTTGTGTTTTGCCTTCATCATGTATATGATCTTATGAACAGTTTGGATTGAAAATAAATATGACAGTTGACGGTTTCAACTATAGCCGTCATTATCACCACATTGTGTTCCATTTGAACCTTGGATCTGCTCATTTTTGGCCACATACCCAAAAATTACATGAAATCATGAATGGATGAAACCTACGTCACGGTGGTCCCTCAGAGACGCTGTACCAAGCTCGTGACAGACATACCACGATAGTACCCAATCGGCGTCCGATGGAAGGTCGATCCCCTTGGGCCCACATAACAATTAATAAGAAAGATATCCTACCCTATTACAGCTCTCGTACCGACTTCAGTGCTCCTTCCCAAGGGAGCACTGGCAAAGAGCAGTTTTGGAGCGACCGAGATATGCCTTTGAGATTCAGTCCATTCATCATTTGGGCCGGTTCATGTCGTGTTAAGCATCATGAGTGTAAAAATCAGGCCAATCTATATATATCAGGTGAGCCACAACATAAAAAACAATAGGAATAGAAATATTCTTGGGCCATCGTGATTTTTATATGACATCTAACCCGTTCATAAGAAATTTCAGATGGACGGTGGCTCCAAGTAAGTTTCACCGAAGGGGTCCCATCCTACTTTTTTTGTGTTGTGGCTTATTTGAATTTGTGATTAATCTGAATTTGTTAATCCAAGGCTCATCTCCTTACCATGGTCGGATACAAATTATGGATGGAAAGGATATCACACAAACATCCTATGGTCACACAGGACGTTTTTCATACTGGGGCTTACACAACAGTTGTAGGAAATTCATGTCCATTGAAATTTACTAAACCCCACATGATACACTGCAGCATTATGTAACACACGTTCCAACCTGGGAAATGTGTGGGACATTGGAGAAGAGAATAAGGTGGGCCGCATTGTAAATATTAGGTATTAGGGGTCGCAGGGCAACATAAAAATGGCCACATATAAAAGGTAGTAAAGGCGAAAAGTAAGTGTAGTTGGGGAGTCAAATGGAGGTAGTAAATGGATCCTTTCACCTATTTTGAATACCTTTACAAGAAGCATATTTTCAAGCCGCATTGCCACTGGTTTCCATCAATGACTTGAGGACTAAAATGACAGTGACCTTGACTTAAAAGAATTGGTGGACCCAACCATGAAAGTCTCACTATGATCACTAAGTGTACCACCTTAATTTAATTGTGGAATCCAAAAACAACTCGGTCTGTGATTTAAGTGGGCCATATGAAGGGAAAAGTTAGGCGATTGGACACTTACTCTTTATTTTTTTAAGGCCCATTGTGATGATTATAGGGACTCTACTCCAACCGTTAGATAAAAAACTAAAATGTAGGCATTGCGATAAAAAAATCAGGCTCATCCTTGATTTCGATAGGTAATGCCAAAGGAAATAATTTGGAGGGTGAGCATTATTATTTCCTATGGCCCACCAGAATCATAAACTGAACTGATATGTGGGCCCTACAACTAAAATTGAGTGACGACACCTGGTGATGGTGGTGGATTTTATATCAAACGTCACAATCGGCACTCTCCAACAAAATTTTAAGGTTTGCTTGGGTTAATGCCGCCACACCTTCGTTAAACTGGATAAAGTTAGCTTCAAGAATTGGTAGACTCCACTGTAATGTTTATATGAAATTCACTTAGATCACTAGGTGTGTCACCCTGTTTTATTTGTTGGCCCAAAAATCAGCCTAGCTTGTGAGCCATATGAAGGGAAATAGTTGGGAGAGGGATACTACATACATTGATTCCAATTATATAGTTCACCTAAATCATGAACTAAGCTTATTTTATGAGCCCTATGGCTAAAATGGAGTGACACACCTGTTGATTAGGGTGGATTTCACATAAACATCACAATGAGCTTGTAAATGTCCTCATACGAGTGGGCACACTCAATAGCAAATTTAGCTTAGTTAAATTCTCTTTTATTTCCTTGAGTATGTACATACTTAGCCAAAATAAGGGCCTTAGTTATGAAAAATGGATGGGTTAGACATTTTTTCATATGCACAACATATGGTCTCTACTTTACACGGCTTATTGATTTTTTCAATAGAATTTCAACAATATCACATCTATGCTTTTTTTTTTTTTTTAACACACACTCAAACCGCACAGTGGAATTTCACCACAATGGGTACTCAAACCAAGACATTGTGTTGATGTCGCAATTCAACCCTAATCATGTAGTTTGGTGGTGAATCTTGATTCTCGTTGGAGACTCATCTGGACTTTTGACCAAAAGTCAAAGATAAGTTTATTCTCATCTTGAGTGCATTGTCCATGTGTCTAAATATAAAAATTAATATGATGCATGGATAGAAAAATGTGCCAAACACAAATGTTGAGTTCATTCATGTGTTTGGCACTATATATATATATATATATATATATATATATATATATATATATATATATATATATATATATGGAAAAGGTACTATGCGCTCAATCTCACGGGTCTGTCTCATGAGGTAGAGTTGTGTGGGCCCCACCGTGATGCGTTTTGAACATCTACCCCATCAGTCAGATGCACCATTCTATCGTGGGCCTAGGTCTCAAAAAATCAAGTCAATCCGTTACTTGTGTGGGCCACACCACCTACAGAAGTCGAGAGGGGCCGTGCACCATTAAAACATTCATAATCATTTTAATAGCCCACCCAGATGTGGTTTGCAAATCCAGCCCATCCATTATGTGTGTCCCACTAGGATGAGGGGTCATACCAAGTTTCAGCAGCATTTACAACTCAGGTGGGCCCCACCAAGTGCTTTTATATGTTTTAACGGTGTCTTGAGATGATTTTAGATGGTATGACCCACTTGAGTTCCATATACGGCTGATTTTTGGGATATCCCATAATTTAAAGGGTACCCATCAAATGCACGGTGTTGATGGTCGACACGCATCACGGTGGGGCCCACACAGCTCAACCTCACGGGAGCTTATCATGAGGTCGAGCGCATAATACCTTTTCCCATATATATATATATATATATATATATATATATATATATATATATATATATATATATATTGTCAAACACAACCGTGAGTGAACTCCAACTCACGTGGATTCTATTCATCATAAAGACACAAGATCATGTCATATGCGAATTTCTTATTTCTACAGCGTTTATTCACCTGTTCTTGTTCCTATCGATTTTGAGTGAAGCAGCACGTCTGTTGCAATAGGTTAGCTCCACTTTTAATGGTTCACCATGAGTAATTGGTCGGTATGAACTATTCCATCAGAGCAATGCCATAAAAATGGACGTTATGAAAGATGTCTACTAATAGATGTGGATCGTTTCGAGTTCGCTTTGGATCACATTCACATACCCGGCCCACAAGGAACCATTTTGACAAAGGCTATAGCCATCCCATTAGTAACCTTTGAAACCGACGGTGTAGCAACGTTTGGAAGGTTAGAGTCCTCACATCAATATGAGTTTTACATGTTAATTAGCCAATAAAATTAATTAAGGTAAATCTAATGGACGGTCTAGATGGGATAATACAATTGTCTAAATGACAGTGCACTCAGGGCGCCCATCTCCAGGAAATAAAAACGTACGTTACAGACATTTTTTGCTGGCTCCGTTCCCCGCACGTGGTCAGCACACGTGTAAGATCCCACCAGAGATTCTCTGTCCATATTGCTGCAAGGCTGGCCACTAGGAAACTTTATTGGGCGGCTTGAACTTCCGGGTTGGTCCCACATGATACACGTTAGCAAATCCATCGAGAAACTCAAGTAGGATTTCACTGCCAGAAAATGCAGTCGCCTTGGCCATGGTCAGAGCTTTTACACGTCACTAGGGGGTATGGCACGTGAAACGCACGTGCATATAGGGAGGTAGATATTGTCCCAAAATTCATAAAAAAAGGAACACAAAATTTACAATTTTCACCACCCAAAAACAGAAAAATCAAAATTTTTTTTTCTTAAATAACAATCCATACCATGAACCCAACTAAAACTCAGTAGAAAGAAGAAGGAATACAAAATTTCAAGAACTAACAATTGGATGATTACTTAAAGGAGTGCAAATTGCCCTGCAGACAATCATGCGCCATGTCTAAAGTAATTTTCTATAATAATGTGGAAGTAAAGAAATTAAAAGAAGCCCATCTCAATTTTTGTAGAGAAAAGCTGGGTGATTGAAATAGAAAAATAAATGCATTAATGGATCAATTATATTAGAAGTATTCATGCAATTTAATCCAATGCGAGGCCACACATAGTAATGAGGGATTGTATTCGATTAATGTGTGTGATTAGAATAGAGTAGATATGCCAGAGTTATACTCAACTCAAGTTTGATTGAACGCTAATGCCCTCACGCTATGATAAACCAATTAAGATCGAACTTGTGAGATTAGTTATCCTTTCAACCATCAATGATTAAAAAGATTAGGCGATTTTAGAAGGGCATGGTTAGTCCTTCCGAATGGATCCTTTTTGCATTGTGTTCAAGACTTTTTTTTTGACCAATGGTTACAAACTGTGTTTTTCGATAGAATGAAGATAGATAGATTTAAAACTAAAGGAGATAAATATACTACTTTTATTTAATGTACATTTGATGCTCAATAAAATTGATAGATAAACAAAATAAAGTAGAGAAATAAATGAAAGATAAGTACTTATGATCGCCATCGCCTGTGTGCACAAACAATCGAGGCGAATTGAGTAGCAAAATGTAACTAATTGTTTGATCTTTCAAGTAAGGACTCGATTGATTGGGATCCAATGATAGTGTATCGTATATATTTAAATTACTCTTAAAGTGTATTGCAACGATGACCTTGGATAGTAGCGACCTAAGGCTAACATAAACCTTAAATGTTTTGCAACGTAGCTGGATAGAAGTGAAGAAACTAAAGACTAAGATAAAAACAACGTTGCGTTGTGTAGATAGATTGCATTTGGCATAGGATTGGAGCTCTTCATCACATGCTACTTTTATAACTTCAGGAGGCAGCAAAATGATTGTCAGGTTTCCTTGTTGATTTGAGATTCTTGATTGTCATGATGCACAATTGTTTTCTTATCATCCCAATCGAGCCTAAGATATCTTTGAAGGTTAGAAGTTATTTTTAAATTTCTTATCAGCCTGATCACGAAGATCCATGGATTTTATAGGATCAGTCTTGCTAGATCCAGATTAATCACGAATTCATTAGTTACCATCCGCTCTAGTAATGATATGCTTCTCAAATACTTGTAATCTCTGTGAAAGTACAAATCATCTCAAGGAGCATCTCTCATTTAGAAAGGATGGTAAGAGATGGCCTTGCCGAACATATACGGACTTGTGATAAGATTCATGTATTTACGGGTCTTTTATAACCTTTTTGAGCATGCTGTCTCAATCACATATGAAACATGTATTAGGGATATGTGTCATTTGTCATTGCATCTTATTTGCAAACGTGTGCATGGTTTTGAGCTACTTTGCTTTTGGCAAATGACGTGTCTCTATATTTTTTAGGGCAAAAGATATCCTCGAGTGTAAGTAAGATTTTATCATTATTAAGCCTATAGTGCCGACACATTGTGGCGTTTCATTGGTCCACATAAGTGTGTCAAAAATGGGTGTAAACAGTAAAGGGGCAAAAGAAGTTGGGATTTTTGAGGAAAGAGACGATTTTTGGAGAGAGAGAGAGAGAGAGGCGATGCAATTAAGATCGGAGTATATCAATTTTTATACTACTGAGAGAGAGAGAGAGAGAGAGAGTATCAATTGTTATACTACTGTAAGAGGAGTTCGGATAGAATCACATCCGTGCCTGGGTCTTTTTCGGACTCGGATTGCATGGTGCAGAACACCGCATGAATGTTGGTACTATGTATACATGGCAAACTTATGCATGTGTTTTATCCACTGCTTCCAAGTGGGATTTGGATCTGCTTCATTTTTGGGCTCATGCCTTGGATAATTAGTCAAAATGATTAGGCTCATGGATAAAACACATATATCTTGGTAGAGCCAACAGAGTTTTGCAATGCATGCCTAACATGAACGTTGGTGCCATATTCTACACTACTCAATACGGCCACAGAGAGATATGATAGAATTACATCCCTCCTTGCTTGTTTTCAGGTTTAGGGTACAGTCATAGGGATTGATTGGCTAGTGTATAATACAGAACGTGGCACTCTGTGGGCTCCACCATATATTTTAGGGCATCAGCCAAAAATAATGCAGATCGAAAGCTCAAGTGGACCACACCACATGAAGCTGTGGGTATATGTAATGATGCCCATTGTGGAAACTTTCCTGTGGGCCCCATGATACTTATTTTCCATTCAACTTGTTCATACAAACATGGATGAAGGGAAAGCATAAATATCAGCCGATACAAGCACTTGAAAGGTTTTCAATTGTAGGCGTTCAATCTCCATTGTTTCTTATGGTGTGGTCCACTTGAGCTTTAGATCTACCTCGATTTTGGGTTCATACCCTAAAATGATAATGCAAAATGAATGGATGGTATGAATAAGTCACATACATTTTGGTAGGGGCTCATAGAGTTTTCCCACGTCCACACAGTGGGGACATCCGCTATGCAATCTGAGCGAACGGTAGGAGATCTGTGTATAAAATCCCACTCGATAAGATGTGGGCAAATGCTGAACGATCAATAATCAGGCATGTACAAATTCATATACTAAAAATACCCTAAAGAAAAAAAAAAGAAAGAAGATTTCCAATTAACATCTCATGGAATTTTAAAGATGGTGCAACTGCCTTAAACTAGTTAATTGTAAGCGCAAAATTGTCTATACGCTTCTTGCATTGCATAGTAGCAGTGATAAGGTGTTGGAGATCGTCTGACCTTGATTCTATGTTGTCGTGTCCGTGGTAAGAAACTGGCCTTGGATGGACATATATATATGACAATCATTGTGTGTGGATGAATTTAGAACATTTATTAAGGTAGAGTAGGCCGATATTCTTGTATTGCAATATTTCCTATGTTTTTAAGGTATATATCTGTAAAAATTTCTATAGATCTTCCACCTCTTCTACATTTAAAAATATTTAAATGACCCACATTCAATTTTATAAATCACTAATCAAAATGAGCAATGAAGCTTGATTGTGGGTATGTCTTGTTTATGATTGTATTAAAAGGATGGGCGGATCAAATCATTGAACCATCTTAGAATGTGGAGCCTAATAGGCTGACACAAATGGAGATGAAGAAGAGTTTAAATAAATATCATACTAGTAGAAAATGTGTATGTCTTCAACTCATCACGAGAAATCAAAGGCTCATTAAGGAGCATGGAAACAGTGATAATAAGTGGTAAAAGCAAAAAAAGAAGAGTATTTGGATAAGCAAACGATAGTGGTACATAAATTCCCATTATCATTTTGTTTTTCTTGTGCAAAGGCATGATTTCGATAATTATTACTGCAGATTACCGAGATTATGTCTGTATGAAAGTCAATGCGCTTGACTTCAAGAATTAGTTGGATCCATTATGATGTTTAAGTAAAATCCACACCGGCTATGACTTGTGCCACCCTTCTTTACTTGTAAAGTCTAAAAATCAACTGTGTTCATGATTCGGGTGGGTGATACAAAGGACAATAGTTGTGAGAGGAATGCCCCATCTATTATTTCCAATCGTATACAGTCCACAACCCACCTATTGATTGGGGGTGGATTTCACTTAAATACTATAGTGGACTGTATGAATTAGTAAAATGCATATCATGCATGCAGTAAGTTGCCAAACGCAAATTATGGATTCACAAGGTATCCGTGTGCATGATGCCAAACACAAATAAGGATTTCAATTCCCATGAATTCCACAGTAATTATGATTTTGATTCCAATTCACATTGAATTAGTGATGCCACATTGGAATCAATGTGATTCTGAATCATCATTTGCGTTTGGTTAAAATGCACTTGAATCCAAATCTTCCTTTGGAAGCTTATATTTGGAGGGTATTGGAATTCTATGTTATATTCGTCAATACTTAGATTTGATTAATTAAACCAATTTTCACATTCCAAATTAGTATATATTCGTGACATTTGATAGAATAATTGTAATAAGCCTATTAAAATATATACTTTAATAATAAAAAGAGAAAATTCTAAGCCTTGGGTGGGCCACAAACGTAAGAATCACAAACAAGCAACACAATGACCTTTTCAAACTGTCCATTAAATGTTCATTGTTTGGTTGGTTCAGATCATTCTATTGATGCGATTATAGTGTTTTAGTCAAAACTTGAATTGCTTTGGGTATCATCAACATGCCATGTGTCAAATGGATTAGTAGACACATTTGTTACATGTGACTTTCTTATCCTTCAAAAGAGGCAAAAAAAAGGCTTTAAAAAAAAATAAAAAATTTATACTACAATACTAGCATTTCATTGAGAATTACAAACAATAAAAAAGGTAGATTTGAAGCACTTCTTATTCCATTTATTTCTAAAGCCAAAACTGCCAAACACAAAAAACAATTATTTGGATTTGAAATATACCCATTTGGCACCAAATACAAGGTGACAAAGGGGTGTAAAGCAATTTAGATTTTTTTAAAAAAAGTATTACACCTGTTTTCCAGGTTGGTAAACCAACAAATTTGTACAAAATATCTGCAACAGATAATTGATTGTTGGCGAGAATCCCCACATTCACTGAATTTGCATGTGGATAGACTCCAGCTCAACAGGAACGGTTGGTGGGATTGTTCTCGTGTGGAGCACACTAGCACTTGGAACGGCCATCAGTCGTTCCTAAAAAGAAAAACAGAAGGCCCACTTTGGCATGCGTTTGTATGTGTTTAAAACTCAGAACCCTGACTCGCTCAAAATCTTGGCAAGTTAAGTGAATTGGCCACTCGGTGAGTCAACTCACGAGTCATTAGTTGTTTTTATGAGGTAGAGAGCACCGCAGCTCAGTGTGTACAACGTGATGTGTGTGTGTGACATCTGCTCCATCAATCAGTGGAACTGTTTCATGTTTAGCCTACATCATAGGTTGCCGTGTGATCCGGAACTTAGGTGGGGCACACGGGCTTTTTTTTTTTTTTTTTTTTTTAACGAAAGCCCCAAAAGGATGGGGAGTATATTCCATGAAGTGGGGCACACGGTTGATAAAAATGTAAAATCACTTCCAAAACCGCACCCGAGTCTTGCACCATGCTGAAGTTTAGAATGTCTGTTCATCCCAGCTAGCAGGAATCATCCGATCCACAAGTTAGATGGAATACAAACAACACAATGACCCTTGGGAAGATTTCAATGGTGAGCCTCCTCCATTTGACCATTTCATATTTTGTGGCTCACCTGAGTTTTTGTTGGGTTGATTTTTAGGATTGTTTAACAGCATGAGGCATAAAAATAAAGATAGTTGTAAAGACCTCTCTCATGATTTCTGATAATTCAAAATAACTACCCTCTAGTTTGGATTATTTAAAGTACATCTCTCTGTGGCCGGCACTGGAAGTATCTGCACCAAATGCTAAAACTAACCTTGTTGCCACATATGGGCCACTGTAATGTATTAATAGAGCTGTTAATGAGCTGGGTTAGGGTCTATCTGAGGTTTTTCCGAGCTTGACCCTCAAAAGTAAAACCTAAGCCAAGGCATGGTCGAGTCCGTGATGGGCCATAAAAACTAAGCCCGAGCTTGGCTTGTGATGATATGCATGGCTAGGCCAGAGGCCATACTATGCCCTTTGAAACCTTACTAGCCAATCTTGAAATTGGCCTGCCTAGATTTTGAACAAGTCAAACCAAGATTTGCCCTTTATTAGGTATCCAGCCTGTCTAGATAGGGTCTCTCTACCACAACTATTGGATGTCAAGAAAATCAGGCTAATCAAATCATTTAGCAGGCTATCTACCCACAAGCCTCAAAATTTACATGGTGGGCCACCTAATAGTTGGATCATCTTGATCTTTAGATTTTTCATTTTCATGGTAGACTGACAACGTCGAATGGGTTGGATTCCATGATAAACCCACATGTACTGCTGGTCACTTATAAGATAGGTAAAATGGTCAGTTGTTTTGTGATAATAATGTTAAATAATTGTGTAAAAAAATTTATAACGAATTTGTAAATAAGAGAAAATTTACTTGCAATAATCTAATAAGATAAAAAGATGGTGTTTAGAATTACCTCATTTCTGCACATGCACGAAAGACATGAACACATACAAAATTTTTGTTCAAACTCATCACCATACTAGAGCACATTGTATGAAATTTGCAATCCTATATTAACTCACTTGTCTCAAGAGAATCAGTAAGACTACCTTCTCATGAGTATCACACACACATGCACACTGAAAAATTACCCTTGTACAGCATCTAGGGCTATTTCTAGGGCTGCGAAAGGAGGTCAAGCAAAATCAAAATTTTCAATGAGACCTGCTTGGCCGGCTCTGCTTGACTAGTTCAAAATCAGGGTCAAAGCTAATTTCAAGTTTGGCATGTTGTTGGGTCTTTATTGATGGCTCGGTGGTAGACTCCGTGGGTTTTAACACTGAGGTCGTCATGGGTTCAAGTGCCTATTGTGGTATGCATGGGTGTGATCATGTGTGTAAAAAAAGGTTTGGTGTGTTGATCACTCCGACCGTTTATCGGTATGACCCACTCAAAAAACAAGTGGGTCTACTTATATAGTGCTCATCAATCTCACATGTGCATTATTTTAGCACCTTTTCATGTTCTAACTAGTTCATTGGATCATTAGAATAATATTTTAAACATCTCAGAATGCTTAGACATCTCTTCAAATAAATTAAAAAGTCCTGAAAGTAAGAAATAAATGTATATAGAAAGAGAGAGCTGCCATGTAGCCATCTTCTATCCAAACGTCCACTTTCTTTTATTTAAAGAACATATGACGTAAGTAAATTAATATAAGACTGGTGAGTCCTATATCCAAACATCCACTTTCTCATCATTAAATTCACCAAATCATGGTGACTCACAAGCATTGCACATAGGTTGGATGGACCTCAAATGTTGATTTTGAGACATTGGTGTCGTTGGTCTATATTGGCTAAAAATTCTAATGGTTGGACTGTTGTGCACAATCGCCATACCTTAGGTGCGGAAGCAACCTTAAAATGATTCAAATACATAATAGAAAAATGAAAAGAACGAGCAACTATAGAGAAACACAACATTTTACTTAGAAAAACCCATGTGGAAAAAAACGATGACACCAAGCAACATAATAATTCACGTATAAATTTAACGTACAATTATCATAATTCATGCAATTTGATAGCATGCGATTTACTGTAACATACCTTCACAATATTTAAATTAATAATATCGTAACAAAACATTTCAATTAGTACATCAATCACTTAAACCATCACAAATAATTTATTTTAATTCCAATGAACATGAGACATGATAGGATTACTCACCTGAATCTATTAGTATAGAATTTACAAGGTAATCATGCTGGTTTAAATTCAGAAATCCTATCAATTATATTTACAACATTATTATTCATCTAGTTATATTATACGGTGGGGCCCACATTTGATTATCACTTAGGTGGCCAAACCCTAAATGACAAAATAATTAAAACAATATGCTCATCAAATTCAATTATCAAAATTTAATTTTTAAAAAAATATATTCACACAACTATGATTGATGTCATTGAATCAAGAAAATACATTTTAAAGTAAACAAATCGTTGGACGAAATTTAACTAATTTAGACAAATCTACATCCATCATTGCCTACTAACTCATTGGTCGAATGCCAGAGAAGAACCATGGATTTATTAATCTGAATAATTTATATATTTATTTACATTTAGATTTTAAAATTGAATGTCAAATGATTGATCGGGGTGACCCGCTGGATGATTGGATTATCTGGATTCTCGAGTTTTTGATATATTTTGCCTTGACCCGCTGGATGATTGGATTATCTGGATTCTCGAGTTTTTGATATATTTTGCCTTTAAACATTGGATGAATGGTATGGATCTAATTATACATACACCAATGACTCATCTTGACCTTTTTCGTCAAGTGTTATAAATATTTGCGTAGCAATCTGAGTTTTTCTTATTAAATAATTTTAAATCTGATTAGTGTAGCCCATCCGATGGTCAGATTGATTTGAAAGTTAGGGCCCTTGTAAATTTTGACCTAAGGGATCGTATGATCTGTATAGATCTAATCGGATTTGATAAGATGCACACAAGTTGATTTATGCTACAATAAACTTCACATGGAAAACTTTCCATCAACTTTACATTGAATCTACCCACATATCAATGCAATGAACATGTGGCTAATTCATACCATTTATTTCATTAAATGCACAAAAAAATAATGAAAGAAAGACAATAAACGTACCCAATCTAAACTCTCCAAAATCTTCTCTTTCTTAGTTATACGTATATTACATTTTTGTTAATATATGGAGTTATATAAAAGAGAAAAGGACTAGGGGATACAGATAAGATAAGAGATCATAAGAATTATGTTTAGATATGATATACAGATGATATATGAAATCTCTCTCAATTTTAAAATTTTCACGGATGTTAAAACACACATGCCAATTTTTGGCTGGGCCAACCATGATATGTATAAAAATCTATTCTAACAATTAGATATGTAGTCGGATGTTAAGCCCATGGCAAGAGAATCAAGCTGACTGATAATTCAGTGGGCCACACCAAAGTATACAGTTGGAGGAGATGTTTAATGTTGATTTTTATACCCACTTGACAATTATAAGAAATCCACTCCAACCAATAGATTTCACAAAATCATTTAAGCCTAGGGCCCAAGAATCATGATAATTTATGATTAAGATGGGTCACAACAAGAGAAATAGATTGGAGGGTGGGTATTGCTGCATACATTGTTTCCAATCCTATGATCTACCTAAATCATGTCACACTCGGAGCTGGTTTTCTATACATAGACTAAAATTAGATCATGCAACTAGTGATCAAATTGGACTTTTGGGAACATGACAAATTAAGGCAAACATAATTTATGGCCTTTGAGAGCCTAATTTCCATCTACGACTGGTGAAAGGACGGCCTTTCAGTAGCATGCATAAATTTCCTTATGAGGATGATTTCGACGTCTCATTTTCCATCCGGGTGGTCAAGAGAAATATTTACCTCCGTTTTAGTGCTAAAAACATTAAAAAGAAGGCACTGGTACTTCCCTATCAGTGACAAAGGTTTTAAAATCAAATAAAAAGCACATGGGCAATTGGCAGATGAGGCTGCTGGGAGAGGAAGCGTATTAGCTGGTGTACCAAACACCAATGACTTCGGTGATGTATTGACATCACCAAGTTCTGTGGGCCCCACATGAGGTATGTGTTATATCCACACGGTTTATCTATTTGGTGAGATCAAAAAACGAGTCATATCAAAAGTTAAAGCAGATACAACACCACGGATAGCAATGAGACAATGATTCTCACTGTTAAAACATTCATAGGGCCCACCGTTTATTTTTCATCTAATCTATTCATGAGCTACGCAGACATGGATGAGAAGGAAAAACAAATATCATATTGATCCAATACTTTTTGTGATCCAAAAGTGTTTCAATGGGGTCCACTTTATCTTGGGATTTTTTAATTTTTTTTAATTTTTTTTAATTTTTTAATTTTAGCTCAGGAGGCCTTGTGAATAACTCGGACATTTTAGTTATAAGGTATACCTCGCGATGGGACCCATAGAATTTGGTGACGGTGGTGTCTGGTACACCACCCAATCCGCTTCCGCTGGGAGACCAGCTTTTATGCGGTTGGAATAGGCATATGCCGGCTAACACCACAGTGGTTGTTGCCGTGGGTCCACCTTGATGTATATGTTGTATATCCATATTGTCCATCAGTTTTTACAGCTCATTTTAGGGCATGCTCCAAAAAACGAAGCAGATCCAACTCTGAAGTGGGTCACTCATTAGAGATTAAATGCCCGCCATTAAAAACATCTTGTGGGCCACAAAGTTTTGGATTAAGTTGAATTTCTGTTTTCCTTTCATTAAGCTGTGTCTCACTTAACAATAGGTTGGATGGCAGATAAATATTATGATGGGCCTATGAAGTTTTTAACCAAGGGTGTTCAATGATCACTGTTTCATGTGGTGTGGTCCACTTGAAATTTAGGTCTGTTTCATGGATATACAACACATACATCAAGGTGGCCCACGGTAACACCTAATCCGCTCCATGGAATATGATAGTTTGACTGCCCTTTCTTAAGAAATTATTATGTTTCTTTAACTGAAGCACGGTAAAGTTTTAAAGCAATCCAAACCATCCGAATCGATGAATCAACCTCGAATATAGGATAACTAAAAATCTTCCACAGTCACATTTTTGACTTTTAACCATCCATTTTGATTAGCCTGATATTAGAGAAACAGCCCATCCACTAGATTTCTCAAATTTTAGGCAGTATAGATAGATATAAATGAATGCCACGTGTGAGGATGATGAGTCACTATCATTATAAAATGGTGGACAACTTGTTGCACGTGACAAATCCACTCGCTACTTTTAGTTTCCAAATTCAATGGGCGAGACACAGATAAGTGGCTTTTAAAGTATACACGTGGCATGTATCTTAGTTCAATTAGCTCGAAAACAGGTTCCTGCGATTTGATGTCTTGGTGCGTTGATTCAGGTGATTCGGTTAGGTCATATATTCAGCACTTGTGTCATTTTTTCTTACCTAACCATTCATTCAAACCAGTCGCAGTCCCTTTATCAGTTGAAAAGTCCCAGGATCTCATTCCATGGATCAGTGGTAGATTCACTGCATGGAAGTCATGGGTTCTAGTAGGGTGGGTAGGTGTCTTCATCTCAACCATCCATTGAATGTCCTTATTTAATCTATAGAAGATTTTCAATGGCTCTCATTTAATTCCAAATATGGAAGTTGAAGGGCGATTGTTATATGATGCCTTCTCTATGGTATTAGAAATTGAGCGCATGAGATGATTGACTCAGCAAACTCGACTGGCCTAAATCGTTTAGATCTAACTTGATCTAAGCCAAGTGGGTGAGTCGATTTGAATCAAGTTGACTTCGTTCAATCAGAACTCAATCTGAGTCAAGTTCAGGTCACCTAGTGACTCAACTTGGTTTGATCTAAAATCTTAGTACTAACGCAACTCGATTTGAAGCTCAACTAGTGTCTGTGCGGGTGTGTCTATATATATAAAAAAAACTCAAATACAACTTTTCATATTTGAGATACGGTGTAGTTGATGTAGAGATTACAATTCTGGGAGGTGAATCTAGGTTTTGAGCTATGATTTCAGCCCATGAATATCATATGCATCTTATCCAACTCAGTACTTGTGACCGGTTAGACTAGGCCGAATTAGTACATATTAGACTCAAACTTTGATCAGGCCAGGCATACTGAACTTGGTACAGATTCCAATACTCAAACTCAAATCAAGTTAATGATATCGAACTTAGTACATGTTGATGCAAAAATCTAGATCACCTTCTGTTGAGCCTTGCGTGCTCGAAGTGAATCCTGGTCATGTACACAACTGTAAACAAAGGAGACCCTGGCTCAAGCAAAGGACCCTCTGATGCTAAAGTCAAGATAGGAAAACTGAGTCTTAAGTAATGTAGAGTAGAGTGAGGGTGCAAAATGTTGCGTACCTATTCCTATAGAAATTATCCGTATCATACTTGAGGGTCGCATTGAACATGTCCAATAATATCCACACGATCATTGTCATTATGCGAGAGCTTTGCATGTATGGTCGGTAGTTATCCGGAAGTCATGCACTAGGCATTACTCCTGTCATGCGTTATTGGATTCAATCCATTAATGATGTTGTTGACCAAGCTCTTATCCGGGCTGACCTTGTTGCTTGGATCTTACTCAGCGATCCGAGCCCACAAATAAGCTAATTGCTCATGTGCTAAGTAGAGGAGCTCGGCTTGGAGAAACACTAGACGGATAAGCAATGCTCTTCTGCGTTCCAAATCAACAATCCGTACTATTATTCCTCCAAGCTCCGAGTCGCAAGATGTGCGATAACTTCTTCTGAGTCTCGGGTCGGTGTCGTAGCTTTGCAAAAGCCCTTGGGTCGGACACTTATCTTAGGTCAGATGCTTATCAGCCTGAGGCCTTACTCATTGGTGCCAAAGTTGACCTTGATGCGGCTCGGTTCAGATTTACTCGTAACAGAAGCTCCCTACTCTCTAAGTCTAAGCTCGAACTCAGAGAGTAATAAACTTGGGAAAGAGAACTGAGGCTTGGGGAGGTGAGCTGCCGCTCTCCTTATAATGGTTGACTTGAGTGAAGCATCGTCATGATGAGCTTCGAGGCCCGTGCCCTGTATGGAGATAGTCGTTTCTCCTACTCTAGCCACTAGGCATTGCACACGTGTCCAAGAGTATCGAGACATATCGGCTAAGTGAATCAGGTGATGCCACATGGATTTTGAAAAGCGAAGAAACGTCGGCGCATTGAATGTTGGCTACGCATGGGTTAGAGTGATGCGAAGATGCGTCAGTGCAATGAATGCTGATTGCGCATGGGTCGGAGCGTCGTTTGGTTGCGCCTATCGTGAATCGCCACGTGTATAGTTGGGCTCAGGTCTGAGCCGCTTCAGCTTCGGAGACAATTATTTGTCATGATTGCAAGCGATAAGCTCGGGCTATAAAAATCTCAAGGTTCTTTTCATTTTATCTCTCATGTGCTCGAATACTTTTGAGTTTTCCTGATCTCTGCTCTTTTGTCTAAGACATCTTGTTGCCGAAAAAGAGTTTTTCTCGTCGAAAAAGGGATTCCGTTGGTTAGAAAAATGGTTTTTCTCAAACAAGTATATCGAAAAAGGAAGATTTTCACCGGAGGAATTCGCCCAGAGCCCTGTGAGTCTTCTACCGCTACACTACAAATTTTTCTTTCACTATGTCAAACAACTCAAATGAGGTTCGCGAGGTCGTAAACGGGTCCGAGCCCGAGAGCACTGACTCTGAGCATAAGAGGTCTGAGGGTCCTCTCGAAGCCGTCCCGCTTACCCTCCGCCCAAGAAGAGCACTGGCGTAAAGTCCAAGGGCCAAGCTAAGGGGCGAGGAGGGTACCCTGAGATCCTGCTAGAAGGGTGTTGGCCGGACCTTCAGGAGGTCGATCTGAAGTTGAAGTTCCGGGGGGCTTAGTTTTTGTTGAGTCCCAAATGGCCAGTCTCTGCACAGAGTTCCAGATCCCAGACTCTGTGTACATCAGGGCCCCCTCTGCTCTTGATGCACCTGGAAACCATTCTGATGGGGAAGTAGCATTTTTTATCTGTGCCCTCTAATGTGGCCTTCAATTCCCACTCCATCCCTTTGTTTGATAGCGCTGTTGAGGCTAACTCCGGGTCCTGAACGCATGGCGCATCCTGATGTCGTCCTTCATTATTTGGTGAAAGCTGAAGAGCCAGGCGTTGTCGCCGGACGAGTTCCTGGCCATGTACCAGGCCAAGCACGATAAAGCCGAGTCGTGTTGGTACTACATCTCGGCCAGGACCCAGTATACCTCATGCCTCATCGCCAAGCTCTCCTCTTCCAACAAAGATTAAAAGGGAAAATGGTTCTAGGCATTAAGAGAGTGGAAGGCTCCAGCATCTGAGCTCGGATGCCTGCAGGTCAGAGTACCCACCAAATTTGCCACCCTAGGTAGACTTGCGTTGATTTAACCCTTCTTTGCACTCAGCGTGTTTTTTATTCTAACATCTATTTGTTCTTGTAGATTAATCGAGAGGCTCGCCAGAACTGTCCTCCCCCCTCCGAGCTCAAATAGTCAGGGCTCGGCTACTCAATGAGGAAGATTGCATCTGACATAATATCATCAGCCTAGACAACCTCAATTCGTTCGGTTTTTGTAGATTCAGACCCCTCCCAATTTCCTTGGATAAGCCTTGCAACTTCACGCTCTGCGCTTGAATTTCTCGAGTAGACGACTGGCTTATTTTTTTAATTATAAAAAATGGCCGAGGCGTCAGGTTCGAAGAGGAAAAGGGGGGCGGTGGTGCACCCTTCTCTTAACGTCATCATGGCGTCGGTGCCAGAATCCCTGGTCAAGATAACAGCTCGGAAGAAGAAGACTCCTGTGGCCGAGCCCGTCGTGGTTGAGCCGTTTGTGGTCGAGGTGGCTAAGGCACAAGCACCAACGCTAGCACCAGCACCAACACCAACACCATCCCCGGCCTCCGAGGCCTATTTATTACTGCCTCTCGGGATTCGAGGGGAGGTTGTGGGAGAGATTGCTGCAGTAGATTTTCCTCACGTCTCGGGTGATCCCAACCCTAACCTCATGTTCACCGCTCCGGAGGTGGATGCGATTTTGACTGGCAGAGTTGAGGCTTTGATCGGCGAGTCTGCTATACCCGAGGCCGAGGCTCAAGCCTAGACTGCTAGCGGCGTTAGGTGGGCTTCTGGCCAGGTCCCTTCCGCAGGACAAGAGTTCCTCGTGCCCGGTGACCATATGTTGTTGTTAAACAATTTGGCAGCCAAGCACGTAATAGAAGCATCCATCACCCGCACCATGACTCGGCTCCCCGAGTCGGTGATCAATGACTTCGCATCGTGTTGCTACATGGTAAACTTCTTAGCCTCGTTCGTTTGTCTTTTACTCGCCAATTTTTTATTGTTGATCTAACCTTCTAGACTTTTACTCTTTCAGGCGCTGTCGATGCTCGTTCACATCCGAGAGA
Source organism: Magnolia kwangsiensis (assembly GCA_037074715.1). Classification (NCBI taxonomy): domain Eukaryota; kingdom Viridiplantae; phylum Streptophyta; class Magnoliopsida; order Magnoliales; family Magnoliaceae; genus Magnolia; species Magnolia kwangsiensis. The sequence continues at coordinate 98,129,991 of CM073581.1, forward strand.
GGCTGAGGACAATAACTCGGCTAGAAGGGAGAAGGTCGAACTGGAGGAGAGCCTGAAGGCCTCCGCTAAGGAGGTCGAGAATCTGAAGGTCCAGCTAGGAGAGGGCCACTTAAGGTAGCTGGAGCTCCAGGGGGAGATCAACGAGCTACAGGCTCGCGCTGACTTGGCTGAGTCCGACCTAGACAGCTCGAGGGCCGATAATGCTCAGTTGGTCATCAAGCTTGAGGCTGTTAGGCATGAGGCTGCTGAAGGTCTCGCCAAGCAGCACTCCGAACTTGAGACCTTGACTGCTTCCCAGGCTGTTGCTGCTATGGAAGAATTCAAATCTTCCAAGGAGCGATCCGACGAGCTGGATAAGGTTTACAACTTCGCCTACAACACTGCTTACAAAGCGTGCTTGAACGACATCCAAGGCGCTTACCCTGATCTGAATTTTTATGTCTTGATAACGGATGATGCCAAGGATTCTCTAGAGGTAGAGGCGGACCCCCCCAGCAATAGCCGAGGCAGAGAAGGCCCCTAAAGCCGAGCCCCCAGTGGACCTGACCTCGATCTGACCTCTCTTATTCTCCCTCTTATCTTTTGTACTAAAAATTTTGTATTAGAAATTTCAAGTGTTAATGAAATTTATCTTTTGCCTCAGTGTGTGAGTGTTTGCTCTTTAAGTTGTTGGTAGTAGAATTTATTGAATGATGAGTTGACCTCTTCTTTAATGGGTCGGTTCATCGAAAGGTTCCATTTCTACACTTAAGAAATGGCCCCTCACAACGCAATTGCCCATTTAATAGACCGTTGTCAAATGAAAGCGAACCCTTCTTTAAGGGATTTGTTCGTTGAAGGAGTTCATATATGCACATGAGAGATGACCCTTCGTAGCATACTTGAATAGCAAGATAACTGTATAGTAGGCCAAGTAGAAGGATAGAAGAGCATGCGATCTTTTATTAGAAGCCAACACGACTAGTAGATCCGTACATAGCTACATAGCTTTCCCCTCCAGGGATAGTAGATTTTTAAATACTCAGCATTCTATGGATGAGGCAATAGACATCCCTCCAGGTCTTCCGGACGGTAGGACCCAGGCTTAGCTGAGCTGCCACCTGATAGGGTCCCTCCCAATTCAGCCCAAGGGACCCTAATTCGAGCTCTGTAATGTTTTAGAAGACATGGCGAAGGATTAGGTCTCCTCGTCGAAACCGTCTCATCCTAACTCTGGAGTTGTAGAACTAAGTAACTTGTTGATGTCGAGTTGCGACTCAGAGTTTGACGGTGTCTCGTACTTCTTCAAGTAGATCCAGGTTCGTCGCGATCTGGTCGACATTTTACTTTTCCTGATAGTTCTTTGCCCGTGCGGTAGGGAGCCCTATCTTGACTAGGACGATGGCCTCCGAACCGTAAGACAACAAAAAGGGGGTTTTCCCCGTAGATGACTGATTTATGGTCTTGTAAGCCCAGAAAACAAATGGAGCTCGTCGGCTCATTTGCCCTTAGCTATCTCCAGCTTGTCTTGAGGTGATGCTTAATGACCTTGTTCATAGCTTTTACCAGTCCATTTGTAACGACTCAAAAAATTCCGTACCAAAACCTGAGTACCACCTCGAGCAGAAATCACTTAGGATTAATTCCCTTGGAGATTAAACATAAGTTAACTAGCGTTAAGTTAGCTAGCTGTGAAATTAGCACTGTTCGCTTTAAATACGTTCTGCAATATCCAAAACTTGTGAAATCGTTAATGCTATAATACCCTGAAATCTAGAATCCAACTCTAAACCCAGTTACTCTCGGGAGCACTTTGAAACTTCGTATCGGACCTGAACCGCACGTCAAAAGTCCGATAGCGATAAACTTAAAAAATATTGACCGCATAGTTGGACTTGACAAGCACCGCAAAAATCACGTCCAAACGATGCTCTGGGACGATTTCCTTGAGTCCGGAGTGAAGAGTGTGAGAAAATAAAGATTTTTAAGAAATTAAATATAATTTTAAGAAATCTGAGACGTGTCGCTTGCGCGTTATTTCTAAACGTTCTGACCATTGGATTTTAACTCAAATTTACCGTCAGATCAGGATAGGTAGCCCTTACATGTCATAGTACTTATAGCTCTGATCGAATTTCCATAACCGTTGAACTGAAACTGGTCCTCCACGGTCGATCTGGGAACCCGATCGGACTGAAAACTTAACTTGATCAAGATCCAGCATCTATGATCTTAAGTCCGACCGCACACAGTAACAGGACCTCCAGAAATGCTCCGTTGGATCGGAATAAGGCCGATTTGGTTATAACATAAGTATACCTTGGCCCTGGGTCTAATTTGATGAGTTTTTAGCCTATATAAGGACCTTAAACCTTCTCTCATTCCTCACATACGAATTTGAGAGAAACCCTAGGAGAGAGAAGAGAGAAAAAAGAGATAGTGTGAGAGTTGTGGGAGAAAGTTTGTATTACTCTACCTTGCTATCATATGTACTTAATCATCCCGATCTAATCGCTATTCCGGTGATTCTGACTTCATTCTTAAGTAAGAAAACCTAACCCTAACCTGTTTTGGAGTTTCCATCAATGCAAGTAGCATGATAGTTAACTTAATTCGTATTGTAGGTTGTCATTCCACTGTTGTCAAGACTCAGTATCTAAACTGAATTCGTTACGCGTTTACTAGCGTAAGGTGCGGACTTTAGATGTATAGGTTATGGTTTTCAAGGCTTTCAATGTCGGTTAATGATTTATAACTGACAAGGGTGCGATTACACATGCAAAATGTGTCATCTGTTTCGTTATACGTGTTCACATGAACTATTTAGAATATAGTGTATTCTATGCATATGTTGGAATGTTTGAATATTTTTGGAATTTGAATTTGCGCTTAACATGTTTATTTATCGTGAATATATGTCTAATACATGTGCGACAACTCCTTAGCAAAAGAACTTGCCCAAAATTGCGTCACGATAAATATACGTTATATGTGACTAAGTGTGTAGCCCAAGTGTTTGTAGAAATGTCCAAATGAATATGGAACCCGAATTCATGCATGCCATGATAATCCGTTGTGGGTATATGTGCGTGGTATACGGGACAACTCCCTAGTGAAAGGATTTGGCCTAATACATGTATAGCCAACACACCATATGTATGATGTTATGTGTAGTCTAAGTATTTGTAGAACTGACTGAATGAGCTAGTTGTTACCAAGTTATGCTTGTATGAGGGCTGAGATGTAAATCTTGGCTATCTTACTTATGTGTATGATTTTCTCCATGTACGTTTACATTATGATGTCTGCTTTCTTTATGGAATGAATGTGTGTGAACTCATGTTTGTGTTATACTTCACAACATGCTCATATGCTTGTAAGAATCGAACTATCTGTTCATTACTGCTTTAACTGTTTCATATGATTATTCATGGAAACGGAATGAGTTTGGGGCCATGTTATGGTCCAGGCAATCGATAACAGGTTTGGAGTTCATGGCTGAGATTCATTCGCCACGTAGGACACGTTTAACGAATTCGAGTCGTACGTTGGTCGACGGCAGTGGTTAGACCACACAAAGTGCTTACGCATTTTATATCGATCAATACGAAGTGCGCTCGTACTAGTCGAGCTCGTCAAGTAACCCGATTAACAGTTGTATGTTCACCTCGTATTCGTCATAACTGCTTGAACCTAGGGTACTGAACTTACCAGTGATATCCCCGTTAACCTTGGTACCTTGATTCGCTAAGACTCATGAGCTGGGCATGGTGGTATGGGACACCGTGTCGAGTTGTCGGCCTACACTGGGGCTACGAGCCTCCCCGTAGTGACTAGTGAGCAACCCAGACTTGTGAGCCGAATATGGTGGTATGAGACACTGTATTCGAGCTGTCGGCCTACATTAATAAGGTGATGGGGGAGTGGTGCAACGAGTACGTGTAACAGCCCTGTCAGCCCTTTGTAGTGACCTCGAGCATACTCTGAATATACGGAGAGGTGACGAGCCTTCCCATAGTAAACAGAGTATAAATTAGGCCTGTATTGATAAGGTGATGAGGGAGCGGTGCAACGAGTGCGTGTAACAGACCTGACAGTCCTTTACAGCGACTTAGAACCGCATCATCGTATGAGATTATCTAGGACTGAAGAACCTAAAATGGATCATTGTTTGAGAATGATACAAGGGAGGTACCTTAGTTTCCCAATACTGCTGTATGAAAAGGACTAATAACAACTCGGTAATCATGTCCATATCGCACTGCATATGCCTGGAAGATGTGTAGCACTGAGGGACGAAAACATGTTGGAACGTAAGATGGTGTCGCATGAGGGAGTATGTTGGCAAGGGCATGCATCATTATTGCATCTCATCCTTACATTAATCACAGTATTTAGGAGTGTTTGATTGTACTGCTTTATCATTACTGCTTGACTGAATTGATAACATGTTAACCTATGCCTTATTGTTCCACTGAGTTAGCTACTCACTCTCACATTACGGGATAATGTTCTGGACACCCACCAGACCCTGTCTTAGATACAGGTATTGGCGAGGTGCAGGAGGCTGTGCCCGACTACTACGATGATCAGGACGAGTTCTCATATATGCAGTTCTCTGATGATTTCGCCTATGCCATTCAGATTGACGGGGCTACAGGATTCACCATGCTAGTGTAACTATTCTTTTGACATTTTGATTTTTGTACTATGACATGTATATGATAGCTCAGTGATGTATTCATACTTCGGAGGCCGAACATGATCTTTGACTTCTATATGTTATATTCCCCTGACAGTCTTCCGCTTGCGTTTTATAAATTAATCTGGAGTATGAATTGTTGTTTTGGTATAATCCTACTCATGATTAATGCACTAACAAAAACAACATTCAATCATAAGCATTTATGTTACATAAGTGATGTTTTGAAACTTGGGTGTTGAGTTGCTACTCAACCTCTGATTTTTAGGGCGTTATGCCATTGGACTGTAGATCACGAGGTGATGAGTACGCATTGGCAATGTTGAGCCCCCGACACATGCCTCGGAACTTGTCATTGTCAAACTGTCTCCCCTTATTAGACACGATGGTGCACAGGATTCTGAACCAATAAATGATGTTCTTCCACAAAAAATCTGTTACCTTTTGTTTAGTAATCTTCACCACCAGCTCGACCTTAGCCCATTTGGTGAAGTAGTCGATGGCCATAATCGCGAACTTGGTCTGCCCCTTTCTTGGAAGCAGAAGCCCGATGATATTGATCCCTCATTGGGCAAACGACTATGGCCCGCTCATGGAGGTCAGCTCTTCTACTGGCTACCTCGGAACGACAGCAAATCTCTAGCATTCGTTACACTTCTAGACGAAGCTCTTGGAATATTCTTGGATCATTGGTCAGAAGTACCCGTGACGAAGTATCTTCTGAGACAAGATACAGCTCCTAAAATGATTTTCATAAATTCCTTCGTGGATTTCTCGGATCACATAATCCGCTTAGCCAGGTTGGACACCTGAGGTATGGATAGGAGTACCCCTTCTTATATAAAATGTCATCTAGGATCACGTACCGTGCTGATTTGATCTTCAAATGTTGAGCCTCTAACTTGTCTAGGGGGACTTCACCGTTGGTGAGGTACCTGATGATCAGATCCATCCAGCTCGGAGTTGCCTATACTGGGTTGATCATCTCATGATCAGATCAGTCAATGCTTGGGTTATCCAGGAATTCTACTAAGACAATCCTCGGAATCTTCCCCTCAGTAGCCAAGGCCAGCTTTGCAAAGGCATCGGCCTAAGAGTTCTCAGCTCTCAGGATTTGGCTGATGACCTAGTCTTTGAACTTCCCCATCAGCTTCTAGGCTTCGACCAAGTGAGCTATCATCCTTGCCTCATTGGCCTCGTACTCAGTTGATATATGGTTCACGACGAGCTGAGAATGGCACCGCATGTCAAGAAACTGAAGTCCCAGAGTAGCAGCTAATCTGAGTCCACCCAACAGGGCTTCATACTCCGCCTCATTGTTAGATGCCTTGAAACCGAGCCTGATTGCGTATTGGATAGTGGTCGAGTCAGGTGCGACTAGGATGATCGCAGTCCCGACTCGTTTCGAATTTGACGACCCATCCACGAAGAGGGTCCATCTGATACATCCGTCTTCTGTCTTTGCACTCTCAAGAAGTGTTGGGGGCACAGTGAGGACTATCTCGGGACTGGTTGAGATCTCTAACCCTGTATCTCCGAACTCGCAACTTGGAGTTGTTAACTCTGTTATAAAGTCAGCGACGGCCTGACCCTTGATCGTGGTCCTTAGTCGATACTAAATATCGAACTCTCCGAGTTCCACTACCCATTTGGTCAAACCTCCAGATACTTCTGGCTTCTAGAGGACCTGTCGGAGAGGAGAATCTGTGAGGACGATGATTGAATATGCTTAGAAGTACAGGCACAACCTCTGAGTACAGACGACTAGGCTTAGAACCAATTTCTACATGATCGGGTATCTGGTCTCGGCTGGGACCATTGCCTTTCTAGTGTAGTAAACAGGGCACTGTTTGCCTTCTACCTCTTGAATGAGTGTCAAGCTGACTGTCGAGGCTGAAACCACTAAGTAGACAAACATAGGCTCGCCCTCCTCAGGCTTGGACAGAAGAGGCGGCGACCTCAAGTACTACTTCAACTATTAAAAAGCTTGCTCGTAGTCTGAGGTCCACTCCGCTTTCTCGTGACCCTTTAACTACTGGAAGAAGGGGAGACATCTGTCAGTGGCTCTGGATATGAACTGCTCGAGCGCGGCAACTCGTCCGGTTAGGCTCTAGATTTCTTTCATCGTCTGAGGAGAGCTCATGTCGAGCAAAGCTTTAATTTTGTTGAGGTTTATCTCAATGCCCCTCTAACTGACCTAAAATTCGAGGAACTTGCCTAAGCCCACATCAAAGGCACACTTGACAGGGTTCAACTTTATGCGATATTCTTGAAGGATCGAAAATGTTTCTTCGTGGTCCGTGATGTGGTCAGAGGCTTTAATACTCTTGACGAGCATGTCGTCAACGTAGACCTCTATGGTCCGACCAATCCATCGGGGCGAACATCTGGTTCACCAACCTTTAATATGTTGCCCAAGCATTCTTCAGGTCAAAGGGCATGAACCGATAACAGTAGAGTCCCTTGTCCGTGATGAAGGTTTTTTGCCTGTTTGGGGGGTACATTGCTATTTAGTTATAACTGGAGTATGCGTCCAGGAAGGTGAGGAGCTCGTGCCCGGCCGTACTATCTACCAGCTGGTGGATCCAAGGTAAAAGGAAACTGTCCTTGAGGTAGGCTTTATTCAGATCTGGGTAGTCAACACAGACCCACCATTTTCTATTAGCCTTTCTTACGATGACCACATTAGCAATCCAGTCTAGGCAGTGAATTTTCTCAATGAAATCAACATTGAGGAGCTTCGACACCTCGTCAGCTATGGCTGCGTACCTTTCGGGCTTGAACGCCCTCCTCTTCTACTTCATTGGCTTGTGCTCTGGGTCCACATTCAGCTTGTGAATCATGATATTTGGAGGAATACTCGGCATGTCTTGATGCAACCATGCAAAGACGTCCTTGTGTTGTTGAAGGAAAGTCAGCATCTGAGCTCGCTGCTCGAAATTTAGTGACAACCCAAGTTGAACTGTTCTACTCGGATCAGCATCCTCGATCGAGACAGTCACAAGATCTTCAGTGGATGAGTCCTTTGCAGTATTGTCTTCCTTGAGTTCGAGTACGTTTATTGTGAGGGCCTACTTTGCGGAGCCCAGTAGATTATATCGGTCGAGCTTCCAGTGTCAATTAAGATGCGGTAGACCTTGTGATTAGCTATCGTCATTGTGATCACCAGAGCGTCATCATGGGGATGTTGGGTTCCATGTATGTCATCCTCCATAATTGTAAGGCTGCAAGGGCTTATTCAGATCTCTTTCCTTGGCCTTTCGGCCGAGTAGATGTAGTGCTCGGAGTCGGTGCTCCTGGAGTGGGCTTTACAGGCCCGATTTGAATCCTCGCCACCAGACAGGCCACCACAGATTATTTGGATCTCTGTAGCCTCGTCTGTGGCTTTACTGGGCTGGTCATCCTTCTGAGTCTGTCTCTCTTCTTTTACATACTGGTGCAGATGACCCTTGCAGATGAGGGTCTCAATCTCTTCCTTTAGGTCGATGCAATCATTAGTGTTGTGGCCGTAGTCGCGATGGAAGTAGCAATACTTGCGTTTGTCCCACTGGCCTGCCTCGATCTTCATGCAACTCGGCCAATGCAGTAACCATTGGTCCCAGTTGTCCAGTAGGATCTACTCTAGAGACATGTTGCGAGGAGTGTACGAGTCGAACTTACTCTCGAGCCTCCTGTCCCGAGAGGCATTATCGTCTGACCTCCTTTTGTCCACTTTTTGCGGCGCTTCATCCCTCCACTTCTTCCCTTTTGATGAGGACTCGGAGGTCTGGTTGCTCTTGTGTTAGCTGAAGAACTTCTCTACATTCGTATATTTTTTAGCGTGGCTGATAAGTTCACCAAGGGTTAACAGAGGGTTCTTCCCTATCGAGAACAAGAATATTCCTTCCTTGAGTCTGTTGATCATTGCAGACAGTGCCATTTTGTAGGAATAGTCATCTACTTGCAGGGCCTCCTCATTGAAACAAGAGATGTAGTCTTTCAACGACTCACCAATCTTTTGCTTGAGGATAAGCAAGTGGGTCAATGGCTTCCGACTCATGTTGCCGACAATGAACTGAGTTAGGAACAACCTACTGAGCTCGGCAAAAGTGTTGATCAACCTCGGCTTGAGCTGTCGATACCAATTCCTTGTGGCTGTAGTAAAAGTTATCGAGAATTTTCTGCAAATTATCGCATCCGATGCCGACTGAATCTGCGTCTATGAGCGGTAGGACTTCACATGATCTGTTGGGTCTTTGGACCCTGAGTACTAAACGACGGGAGGCATCCTGAACCTTGGAGGCATCATTTCGCTCATAATGTCGGTAGTGGACAGAGATTCAGTCTCTTCCATCATTGCTTGTATAGCGGTTGGAATGGGGGTCATTTGGTGCTACTGCAAAGTTTTAATCTGATTGTGGAGTTCCACAAGCTGGGTTTCCCATGAACCCCAATTCTCAACAACAATCTCTCAAGGGGCTTTGACCTCAGGTGTTTTACCCCTTCTACTCCTCTCTAGTTCATGGCGTAGGTCCGTCAGGGCTAATGCCAAGGTGACAGATACATAGGTCTGGGCCCGAGTTGTTGCATTCTGAGTAGGACTAGGGGCTCTAGTAGATAAGTTCTGGGACACTCTGGCACGTGAGCTTACACGTGCTGGCTCATCCGCTGCAGTTGGGATGACCTTTTCTAGATTGAGAGGTAGTTGTTGTCCCTACTGTTCCTTTATTCGTTTGATCTTGTCCCTTAACATCTATACCTCACTCTGCAAGGCCCTGTATTTACCTCCTCGGCTTCGAGTCCGCTGAGATGGCCCTGTCAGAGCCAACTCGGTGTGTAATAGCGAAGACGAGTGAGGTTGCCCGCTCGGCTCAGGTTCCACAATCGCTACTAGAAGCGCTTCATTCTTTCCTCTTTCCATTTTTGGTAAAGGCCTATTTGGATTCGCATATAGTATTATATTGTATTGCATTTGGTTACTGTTCATGTATACATTGGACGGTTTTCAGGATACATCCAAATCAATGAGATACTAATCAATGTTTGAATAGGAGGTATTATTTGGCATAGTATACAGTACGTTATACAGATCAATGTTTGGATAGGACATATTATGCCTGCGTATTGTAAATCTTAATTGGGTCAGGTGGCCTGTTTGACATATGGAACTTTCTGATTTTAACCCATATGATTTTCACGTTGAAATGTACCAAATGAATGGTCCCGATCTTACACTGCATAGGTACCAAATATCTTGTAATCGTACAAATTTTAAACTTTCATCCGCTGTCGAATACAACGCAATGATTACGAAATATTGACGGCAACAGAACCCACTGACAATACTCTATCGTCAGCTTGAAAATTTGGTTGGAGTTTGTATTCGCATGCATGGGATTCAACTCCTATTCAGTCCAATCCAAACACGGTAAACGTCAAATCATAACTTCTAATATGATACAATATATCCCAAAACGCGTATCTAAACAGGCCCTAAAGCTCTCTAGTCTTTTTGTATCGTATTTCCCACAAATAGCGTCAAAATGTTGATACAAAAATCTAAAGCACCCTCCGCTGAGCCCTACGTGCTTGGAGCGAACCCTAGTCCTGTACAAAACTGTAAACAAAGGAAACCATGACTCAAGCAAGGGACCGTCCGATGCCAAAGTTAGGCTAGGAAAACTGAGTCTAAGTAATGTAGAATAGAGTGAGGGTGCGAGATGTTGCGTACCTATTCCTATAGAAATGATCTGTATTTATACTTGAGGGTCGCATTGAATGTGTCCGATAATCTCGGCACGGTCATCGCCATTACGTGAGAGCTTTGCATGTGTGGTTGGCAGTTATTTGAAGATCATGCACTAGGCATTACTCCTGTCCTGCGTTACTGGATTCAATCCGTTAATGATGTTGCTGACCGGGCTCTTATCTGGGCCAACTTTGTGGCTCGAAAGTTGCTCGGCGATCCGAGCCCACAAATAAGTTAATTACTCATGCACTAAGTAGAGGAGCTCAGCTCGAAGGAACACTAGATGGATAAGCGATGCTCTTTTACGTCCGTACTACAATTGCTCCAAGGTTCGGCTCGCAGGATGTACGATGACTCCTTCTGAATCTCGAGTCAACGTAGTATCTTTACAAAATCCATTAGATCTGATGTAGAGCGGGTCGCGGACAATTTCATGGCCAAGATGGATCAGAAAAGGCACGGTCGGTGACAGAAGTGATCCGGACCATCGGACCTTAGATCGGGCGTATCTCACAATCCGGAATGAGTTATCCGACGTAAAATATATGATTTTAGGGTAGAACGAGCTACTTTAGCCAACCAACCCCGCTATGCCGGGTTGCGCAGCCCGGATTTGCGAGAAACCCCCTAATCGACGGTCGTTTCCTCGTTTTAATTTTGTTTTTACTATAAACAGTAAGTTTTAGTATGAGTATAACTTTTCATCCGTTGGGCTTTAAGAGTTGTGTCCAACATGAAAAGTGCTTAGGATAATTAAGGGAACGGTTTGGTGAAGCCAAATAGGACACTTACTATTTTTGGCCGAAAACCTTACGCACTAGCAGACATCATGACTGCCTACTATTTATAGTAAGTTGCGAATTCTAGGAGTTTTAGTTGTAGTTTGAGTCTGATTTCTTTCTTATTGCTTGGTTCCCTTATTTAAAGGGTTGTGAATTCGATTTTAGGGATTCATTAATCAATTTTAAATTTATTAGAAATTATTCTTATTTTCTACTTTCTTTCCTCGTGGATTCGAGAAGTCTCTGTGAGGAGTCCAGAGAAGTTCTGTGAATTCGGGATATTTATCATCTTGAGAAAGACGGTGCTCGACCTCACATCCTTTCCTGCATCAAGATCGGACACTAATCCTAAGTAAGACATTTATTAGCCGGAGGCCTTTTTCATTGGGGCTAAAATTAGCCTTAATGAGGCTTGGTTCGATTTTACCCATGACAATGGAGATTCCAATCTGGCTTATTTCAAAACCAAATGCGGTCGGATAAGCCCTTATCATTTGATCTGACTTGATTCATTGCCCAGTTCAAATTTTAGCAATAACTTGGACTGTTTAGATCATACGCCCATCTCAGAACATTCCAAAAACGTCACCTCCCACCCACTGGAGAGCCGACTGGCCGAATACCATGTCGTGGCATCCCATTGACTCATCAGTCATATCACACGTGTACTGTTACTCTTCCCTTCAATCCAATCCATCTTACCGATATAAGCATTGTGACAAATCTCGTTCTTGCTCTCGTCAATTTCTCTGCTCGAAAGTTCTCGTGAATTTTTTTTTTTCTTTTTAATTTTAAGGTTTTCTTTGACACTGTCGAATATTTTTCACTCAAAAAAAAAATATTAAAATTTATATATTTTAATTATGAACTATAATTTTTAATTAAAATTTATTTATATAACAAATTTCTCAAATTTTACAATTTTTGAGAAAATAACGAGATAATGTCGTTTAGTGTAAATTATTGCGAGATTTTCAAAAATCTGGACAATATTTGTCACATTGCTGCCAATGTTTTCAATGTAAGACATCACTCACACGCACTCCACTGTCCGTGTATTGATAGAACGGGTCCACATCACGGCTACTGTCCGGGGCTTGGTTCCACAGTCAAATGGGACACATGTGATCGATCTGGCCCATTTATTGGGTAGGGCGCACTGTGAAATTTCCATGTACCAAAAATCAGAATGGTACACTAAATAATTAAGCTATACATTCAGATTGAATTCAGACCGTTGGAATTTTCTGAAAACCTCCATTTTTACATGTAAGCACAATTTGCCTTGCTTGATAAGAGGACTAACATTGTTTCCTGTCCAGGACATGTACACAGTCTACACTACCTTATGGATGGCCTGGATCTCTGATATGTGCGCCATCCAAGGGTGGATATCAGGCCTCACATGATGGAAGAGAAGCGGCAGCGCATTCTACTAAACCCACCGGTTTCAGGGTTTAAGGCGTCAAAAAAGGCGTCGAAACCGGGGTTTATAGCGTCAAAAAGAGACAACGGGAATGAGTGGGATTTGGGGACCACGACTGCTGCCAGCGCTGGACTTAGCCGGCAGATGGGTGGAAGGAGACATCCGGGCTTTCCTCACCCCCCTAACGTGCGCACCCCACATAATTTTAACGTGCGCACCCCTTATTTACCTGTTACTGCACCACTGCTTGGTTCAGGAGCCGGTTCGGCCCTGCAATCGCTACGGTCAGCTGCCCGCTGCCCGCCGTCTACAGCGTCTCCTCCCTTTTGACGTTTTCTCGTACTTGTCGGGAAATTGGAATCGCCTCGATATTTTTATTTTCTGGCGTTCGCGATTTTCTTTTTTTAATTAGAAATTTTATTTAAAACAACTACTGCCTAATTATTAGGGCGTATTTGGCCGGCCGGATCGGAAGGGATTGAATGGTATTAGGGCGTGTTTGGCCAGACCGATCCCATGCGATTAAGAGGGATGGAATGGATTTTAAGGTAATGATGATGGTGTCAGTCTCTGTCCCTTGATCCCATGGGTCTATGATAGCCCATGGGATATACGGCAGCTTGTTTGGACAGTCACAAATGGATGGGTTTGCATCTCCACATCTTCTTGTGGTGTGTAGTACTCATTATTTCATATCTACCTCAAAATAGGTTCATAGTTGAATATGAGCTGATGAAAATGATGGAGGGAGTGGATATTTCATTGATATCTCGGTGAGCCTCACATAGCGGTGAAAACTCTCATCCCAAGATTGGCAAATCTATCTCAGATTTGGACACTATTTATGAGGGCAAGACACATCCCGCCATCCCAAACAGCGGATGGGATGGTAGGGCACAGGATAACCCATCCTAGTTCCATCTAATACCACATCCAGCGCCCGACCAAACACGCCCTTAAGGTGGATTGCATCACTTTCAAGCTAATGATGACTGCGTCAGTAGATTGCCCGCTCCTCCAATCCAGGAATTGCACCTTTCAATCCTTTCCAATCCGTTGAGCCAAACACATTCAAGGAAAAATTAAATGGGATTAGGATGAGTTGGATGGATTTCAAGGTAATGATGGTGATGTCAGTGGATTTCCAGCAATCCCATGGGATTACTATATCCCGGAATTAGAATCTCATATCTGTTTGGTACACCTGGCCAATCCCAATCCCTTCCAATCTGCCTGTCCAAATAGGCCCTTAGGTAATTAGCATTTTAGTATATTTTTTAAAAAGGTTTTTGAAAAGCTCTTTCATTAGTATGTATAACTATTATCTCACTACATTTGTTAGGCCATTGTTGGCTCAGGTAGAGTCCTCTATGATGTTTATGTAAAATCCACCCATACCACCAGGTGCATCACACCTATGTGTGTGGCATTTGATAGTTAAAGAGAGTAAAAGATCTTATATAAGCATAGTGGTTTATTAAAATTTTAAATCAGGCTCATTTTACATGGAACTAATTTGAGAGTAAAAGATTTTAGATGAGCATCATGGTGAGCCCATCAAAATCAAGAATGACATCCCTTACCATTCTCTCTCTCTCTCTCTCTCTCTCTCTCTCTCTCTCTCTCTCTCTCTCTCTCTCTCTCTCTCTCTCTCTCTCTCTCTCTCTCTCTCTCTCTTCCTTAAATAATCTCCTTTTCTAAATAATATCTTTACCTATGGAATCAAACCTAAGGACTTATTTTTGGCGAGGCCCACTATGATGTGTGGGAAAAATTCATTGATCATTAGATGGATAATCTTAGTTTAGTCCCAAATCCAAAGAATTAGGTTCACTCATGATTCAAGTGGGACATACCTGTTGTAAAATTGTTGATTTTATAAAAAATATATTTTAAAATAAAAAATATATAATATATAAATTGTTTGGAAATAATACTTTTTGGGTTTTTTAGAATAGTCCCACATAGGAAAGGGAAGAGAAGAAAAGGGTGTTTAAATGAAAAGTGTGAAGTATCATAATATTTACTTACCTAGTCCGTGGACCATGCGATGCACAGGAACACTACGCATGTGCTCACGCTCGGGCATGGGCACGGGCTCGGTCTTGGTCACGGGCTCAGTGCGAGGGTGTGGGCATGTGAGGCAGTGTGGTTGTAGAGGCGCTAGTGATCACTTTGCACTTCACACGTGCGCATCGTGTTGCAGAGGGTCGCTCCCTCTGCGAGATGTGTGCGAGTCGCGATGCGACTAAATGGCTAAGGAGGGTGACTGGTTGACGGAGAGACTAGAGGACTGAGAGAGAAATATCTCAGTATATATAAATAGACTGAAAAGAGCTGTTGCAGCCGAAACTGTAATAGTTGAGCCATTAGTGCAGGGTTCAGCTGTAACTACTGCATGGCTAGCCTAACAGTTAAAAAATGGCTTGCTGCTGTCTCACAACAGTCAGCATGTAGCAAATAAATGGCTCATGCACAACAGTCAGAAAACAACTAGTTTTTCAATAGCCAGAAATGGCTTAATGAAATTTAAGTCTCTAGACCATAACCCCCTAGCAATTATAGCCTATAAATAGAGGATCTGGAAAGGTTTCCAAACCATCTTAATCCACTTCAGCAAACCCATACGAACTGAGACAGCTAGCCCCACTCCACTCCTATACTCCAGCAATTCCAGCAACATTGCAAGGCTTGAACCTTAGCTTGAAGGACAGACCAGCGGTGTGGTCTAGAACGGTTCAACTGAACCAGTGGCTGAAGACTTAACCAGTGTAGTGGTCTAAATTATTTTTCTTCCTTTTTCTTTCTTCTAGAATTTTTCTTTATTGTATTTCTACCAGACTGAGTCTAATAGAATTCCAATAGGTGGGACTTCATGTTTGCTGAATGCAGACCCACACCAAGCTCGTCGTATCCTAGAAGTGGTTTGCTTATAACCTATCAGCATATTCAATTTACTTGAGTAGGCGCAAATAACACTTTAAGGACAGCGTTTCAGATCTGTTTCATCTTGTCCATATTTTATAGCATTTACAATTTTCGATTTTCACATTATACAGAAAATATAATAATTCTGTATAAATTTCCAACAATACCAAAGAAAAAATTTAGGAGAGAGACATCCCCCCTTGATTCACGTGGGCCATACCAAAGAAAACAGGTAAAGGGTGATCATTGGCCTCTGCACTATTTTTAATCATGTGGTCCACCTTAATCACGGATGGGGGTGATTTTTTTAGCCCTTAAGCTTAACATGAGGTGGCACACCTAATGGTCAGGGTACATAAATTTTAGGTAAACATCACCATATAGCCCACCCAAGCAGACGATCCATCTGAAAAGTCTCAATAGTAGTCATCAATTCCCACTAACTCTTATGGTGTGCTCCACTTGAGTTGTTTTTTTTTTCCTGCTTCATTTTTTGGACTCACACGCTGACATTAGTTGGAGAAACTAATGAATAGGGTGGATGTCACGTGGCAGGCCCACCTGGCTCCGGCCGCCTACAGAAACTTTTTGTATCGTCCGTTTTGGATCATCCATGTAACGCCTTAAACATGGGGCCTGAAACACACGACTGAATGGTATACAATACTAATTTTGTTGTAGAAGCATAAATGGACCACGTAAATATATGGTCATGGTAGACCATTGGATATATAGGAGAAATACACTAGACTGCACCTGTGTAAATATGCCTTGATTGGGTGATCATAGATAATATATATGAGCCATGAATGTGGAACGTAAGACCGTTTCTGTCAGGAGAAACCGGCACCACTCACTAGATTACTGGACCATCCTGATTTTCATTAGAGTAGAGTCCTACCATACTATTTGCCCAACTCAGAATGCTATACTCAAGTTACTTATCCTCAAAGATTAAAAATCTTGCATCCTAAGTACATATGCAAGTCAACGTGCTACATTGTTTGTGATCATTTTCTCTTATCATTTACTTTTCTTTTTCCATGTCGCTTCAACAGGATGTAGATTGGGTACTGCTCGTGGTTAGCTTGTTAGTACACACCCATGTCAGTACACACTCCACTGCTCGTGCTTGTACTGAAGTTAGTTCAAGCAGGCGTTGCTTGGGTGGATCCAGGCCCGTGATATATTTGTTTTGACAGCTCGTTTTAAGGCATGATCTTAAAAAATGAAGTAGATTATGTTGTCAGTTGTTTTCCCAATTTGGTAACTTGATAAGTGGGGGCATGCTAGAATTGAATTTGTAGCTTAATTCAAATAAAACAACTATGACCCTAAGTGTTGAGATAGGCAAATATGTAGTATATGACTGAGATTGAATAAGATCAATCACCTATTCAGCCACTCGCTGAGTATGTAAATAGGATTAGATGATATTCATAGGGTAGGATTCATCCTCTGAGAATGGGTTACACATTTACCTTTCATATGAAAATACTTTTCAATACAGATAAATGAGAAACACAAAAGGAATCCTTATAATCGGTCATGAAGAGCAGTTGCGGAACATCTTTCTAAATAAAGAACTGAATCTAACATAAATTATAACTAATATTATTAACTACTTGATTAACGTTATAGATTACACTATGAGATGTAAATAGTAGGTAGAAAAGTAAATGATTAAACTAGGAAATGCAATTGACTGACAGAAAAAGTAAATGATTACACTAAGGAATATAATTGACAAGTAATTGAAAGATAATATTGGATTTGATTGGATTAGTATGAGATGAAATCTTCGTGCTGAATTCCTCTAGTATTTATAGCATTACTCTGACCATCTAGATGCTGCTTACATTTTGACGGTTGCCGCAACCATTTAACACCACGTGACCTTATTAGCTTATACTCTTACCATTCGTCTCGTAACTGCTTCTACACGATTGTTCATTAACCACTTAATGAATGACGTGTCATTGCTCGATATTCTCTAGCTGTACTATTGCAAAATCCTCATTGTATATTCTCATGGATCTCTAAATACACTACGTAAATCTATTCAAATCAGACGTAACTTGCTCTAATTGACTTTTACAGGAATTGACGACAATGGGGATAAACATATCCAAATCATAGGTGGACTACACCACTTGGTGATTAAATACCTAACATTAAAAACTTCTTAGGAGCTTTCAGAATGTTTACTTGCCATCGAACTTGTTAATAATTAGGTTATATATAAAGACCTGGGTGAAGATACCATAAGTTCTTAATGATCAATCACCATTGCTTCCTGTGGTGTGGTCTACCATAGTCGTAGTTGGGATCACGCCCTAAATCGAGCTATAAAAATGGAAGATCAGTATGGACGTAATGATCATAAATCACAGTAGTCCCACAGTCAGGTATCCACCTACTCTGGTGATTTCCTGATCCACCCAAACCGCACCTAATACAAGCATGACGCGGTGCATATGATTGGACACTAATATTTTGTTAGAGACAAATAGTCCATACAAATAACGCTAAAACTTATACAGCCAAGTAATCTGACAAAAGCCGTCCAATCCTACCATGTCATGCCAATACCTGCCGTGGCACAGCAGGGTGTTGCGCAACACGCCAACAACGTAGTGAACCGAGATCCAATCTCCGGTTTCACCCATGAATGATAAACAAGAATAAATATAAACTAAAAGAAGAATCAAAACACTCTAAACAAACCATAAAACAAGATATACGTGGAAAAATCCCAACAAGGATAAAAAAAATCACGGATGCAAACTTCTACTATGAAGAAAAAAGAAAATTACAAGGTAATATACTAAAAAAGAAAATTATAAGGCAATATACTAACCTCTCCCTTGGAAGTACAGAGAAAATCCTTTGCCCTACCTTAGAATAACTCTCATAATATCTAGAAAAGTCCTAAGGACCCCTATTTATAGTTTAGGCAACTCCCTTTTTCGCACCTCTGCGAAAATCGATTCAAAAATCTGCAATCCGCATCAAATCCAGAAACGAATCTGCGTAACCTCGACTGGTCGAGCAAGGTCCTCGACTGATCGAGCGGACCATCAACTGGTCGAGCATGGGCCTCGACCAGTCGAATATCACGGAACCAAAAAATCTTATGCTCGCTAGACTTTGAGTCGAGTCAATCCACGAGTAATTGAGTGGGTCACTCGACCGGTCGAGCAAGGCACTCGACTGGTTAAGCGGCCATTCAGATATGGCTCCACATCTCAACACAGGGGACTACCCAATCCATGTCCAATCCCACATGGTCGATTCTCCTATCCATTTGTCTTTCTTGATCATAGGTGGGCCCATATCTAAGCCCCACATTGAAATTCTTACCGTGAAGAGAAGTGAATAATTCCCATTCGATGGACTTGGTATGGGACCCATTTGAGCCTTATGGATTTCCATTAACTACCGACACGTGTACTTTGGTTGGAGATAATTGAGACAGATACAAGAATCATCCAACCAATGCTCCAAATCTACCAGGTTGTGGGTTGGATCCTCTTGAGATCTAATTGGCTCATTTTGACCATCAAATCAACCCAACTAGCCCGAGTTGCACCTCAATGCCGGAATTAATTCCATCACCACCGACTCGATTTGCATCCTTCTGTTAGAGTGCTATGATGCAATCTATAGTAGCTCATTCAATTACTGAAGCAAAATATCAGTCTATGGGTACTCTACTCCAACAACAGAACTGACATGGCTATTCTTTATTCTATGTGACATTGGTATTCATTTTTCTCACTAACCTATTGTATAATAACATCGATGTGCTATATATGACTATTAATCTTGTCTTTTATGATCAGGCTATAAATATTGAATTAGAATATCATTTCATATGTGAAAAGGTTGCTCTAAGATTACTTGTCACCCATTTTATGTAACTATTTGTTAATTAACATGCGAACATCTTCACCAAGCTACTCTTGGGTGTTGTATATATTTCTAATAAAATTAAAAGAAAAAAGAAGAGATAAAGGTATTTTGTCTTGCTTTTGTGCATCTCCTTTTGCGAAAAGAATAGTCCAATGGTAGAAAGATGGGACGAGAAAAATAGAGCTTATATAAGATCTTTCTATAGCCTTTATGAAAAGTGCAAAGCTATGCATACGTCTATATGCACACAAAATTGCGCAGCGTGATGAGAAAATCTAGTTTAAAAACCTTTATCATTTTTATTAATTATTTTATACAAATTAAAATTTTAAAATTTTAATTTTTGATTTATTTTGAATTAATATTGAACGTTTCTAATGGTTTTCATGTGGACTTTGATGTGGCACAATGAACCATTGTGAGAAATTGGTTTATAATGCATGGCCCATTAAAGGCCTTTGGTAACGGACCATTTCAGGGTTAAGACCCTTGTGGAAACGACTACTCCCTGGGCCTATATAATATAAGGGACTTGCTTGGTTTGTTTGGACCCACTCTCTCAATTGCTACTCATTGTGTCATTGTATGCCAAAAGACATTCTCTTTTATTTTGCTTTGAGCATACAAGATTTCCTTTCAATTTTGACTAACCCTTGAACCTGAGAAGGAATTAAAGTGTTGGCTTGTTGTACGAGGCCATCATTCCCGACAAAAGTAGGTGTGGTTGGGTGCATCCGTCAATGTCTACCGAGACCCAAATATGCCAATAAGGTATTCACATATTTCTTAATAACTTACTTATGGGTTTGATCTTGGAGATTAGATGTTTATCAATTCATTTTCCATTAAGCCTACCACTTGAAAAAGTTTTACGAATGTTTTTAACTATTAAACTTTTTTTATAATCGTTAAAATGATTTTGATCGCATTTGATGATGATACAATAGTTTAGATCTACTATAATCCACCATTTTGATCCACAAAGATATTAGGTTAATGATAGATGGTTATGATAATTGAAAGATTTGATCATTAATTTTGATGCATGGGATAATCTAAGATCACATACTTCTAATGAAATTGGGCATGTGAAAGGCTTCTAATGTAATAGGGTATATGAAAGGTTGTAGGATGGTAGAATACTGTAACTAATGCTTTACTGAAACCCTAATTCTTCAAGAAATAGATCCTCTTTAGAGTGAGAGGAGTAATAGACAAAGAAAGCCTTAGACGTCCATCATTGGTGTCACCTGTAATTCAGTGTGGGCGCGCGCACACAGATTCTCATCTCCTTCCATACATCACATTTCCACACGTGCAGAGTCCACTTGCATAGATAGCTTTAGCATTCTTCATGACATTACTCCAAAGGTGGATGTGTGGCTCTCATTATTTTCTTCATTTAGATTGATTAGGGAGCAACGTTCTAATTGAAGGAAGGGCATTGATAAATTGACAATTTAACAACAACATTATTTTGATAAATACTAGTCACAGGATTCAAACTACTTCTTTTCTAGATTTAAAAATATTTAAATGGAGTTCCATAAGGCTATAAATTTAAAATCTGAATTTTTTAAACTTTTATTTTCCAAATCTATTCATTAAAAAGAATTGATTCGATGTATTTCTTATGTACTCATCATAGGTGCTATATTGGATTTGCGTCTGAACCAAAAAAAAAAAAAAAAAAACTGTTTAAATTAATAGGAATAACGGTATGCATAAGTGACTAGACTATAACATTTCAAACCAATGAGCAATAAATATTTCTTTATTTTCTTTTCTATATAGGAGCTTAGAAAGCATTTGACCATTTCTTAGAACATGACATTTGGGTGGAAATTAGTTTCCTACAAGATAAGAATTTTCATAAATGATAGTTTACTTTTTCTTTTTGTGAAAAATATTTCTCAAAAATATGTTTTGCTAGAAAAAATCCCAAAATTTTATACTTTATTCCATTAGTCTCCTTTTATTTCTAAATATGGCCTTTTAGGAGCTTAGTAAGTATTCACTTGGGAAATATTTTTCAAGAAAAAAATAATTTACTATGTAAATTCACTTTCGTGGAAAGTAAATTAAAAGAATAATTTCTTAAAAAAAAAAAAAAAATCCTTCATACTTTCTTATTTCCCTAAAATATTACTTCTAAAAAAAAAATTTATTAATTTTATTCTCACCTCTACTCATCCCCTTTCTTTCCAACATAATTAATATGAACAACCCCTTCTCCTGGACACTGCACTTCACCCAAATTGCGAATTTGCGATGGACCAGATCCGTCACAAAAAGAAATTAACAACGAATTGCACGTCACAAAAGACAGTTAACGACAGACCTGCTCCGTCGCATGATCCGTCACTGTTTGCGGTATCACAAAAATTAGATGGATGGGATCCGTCATGAATCTTTGACAGCTTCAATCCGCAAATAAATGATGGATCCTACCCATTGCAAAAATTAACAATCTGTCCCTAAACTAAGCCACCTAATTTATTCGTTGTGGGATTTGAGAACTCGTATTCAGAGATTAGCGACGGATTTGGTCCGTCACTAAAATTTCTGTTGATTTAAAACTCCGTAATGGTTATTTTTTGAACCTGTGACCCCCAAAACGGTTACAATCATAGACGTTCAATCCCCCGCTACTTTTTGTAGTGTAGTCCACTTGATATTTTGATGTCTTATTTTTTTTTTTTAGCTCCCTTACGACGGTGCTCGCCAAATGGAAGAATGGTTGGGATATAACACCTCATGAAATGACCCACATCAAAGGTCAACCCCTAGTGATGAATGGCCCACATCTAAGGCGAGCCTCACATGATGGGCAACCCACATTGAAGGTGGGGTCCACGTGGTGGGCAGTCCACATCAAAGGTGGGCTCCACATGATGGCCAATTAATAATGGTGGGCCTACATAATGGATGATCCACATCAAGGTGGGCCCCACATGATGGATGATCCACATCAAAGGTAGGGCCCACATGAGCTCCACATGGACAATGGATGTTGAAGGTAAGGCCCATATGATGGACAATAACATTGATGGTGGACCCCACTTGATGGATAACCAACGTCAAAAGTGAGCCCTACATAATGAATGATGCACATTAAAGGTTGGCCCTTAATGATGAATGGCTCACATTCAAGGTAGGCTCCACATGATGGATGGTGGATGTGAGGGGGATCAAATAGATTTGAGGGATAAATTATTTATGATGTTAGAAACCAAACATTCTTTTCTACTTTTTGGATAATAAGTATGTTGTTTTTGTTTACCAAAGGTACTTATCTGCTGAATAAGTGAAAATCACTACTTATGACACAAATAGCTTATCTAAAGTAACTTACAATCGAAACAGTCCTTTAGTGTTTGAGGAATACTAACATCCCATTTGGCACCTTGGATTTTATGGTAAATGAGTGTATTTCAAAATTCAAATAGTTACTTTTTGCATTTGATAGATTTGGACATGAATGTAAATGGAATTAGACATTTTTAAAATTTATATTTTTAGTATGTTTTGAAATCCCAACAAAATGCTGAGATTCAGGTGTAAAAAGAAGGAAATGAGGGCAGGGGTAGGAGAGTCGCACATGTAACATAGGTGTCTCTAGGCTACTAATCCACTAGACACATGAAATGCTGATGACACCAAAAACAATTTAATTATTGGCTGCAATACTAAAATCACATCAATAGAATGATTTGAGCCATTCAAACATTGGACATCTAAATGAGCAATTAGAAAATGTTGGTGAGTCACTTGTTTGTGATCATTGCATATGTGGCCTACCCACGGCTCAAAATTTTTCCTTATTTGGCTAAAATATATATATTTTAATGGGCTTATTACAATCATACTATCAAATATCACATTATATATACTAATTTGAGATATGAAAGCTAATTTAGTTAATCAAATCTAAATCTTATGAATTCGCAAGGAGGAATTCCAATGTCTTCCAAATACAAGCTTCCAAATAGAAGATTTGGATTCCAGTGCATTTCAACCAAACATAGATGAAGATTCAGAATCAACTTGATTCTAATGTAATTGTCATTTGGATTCCAATGCATTCCAAATCCAAGGTCCCAAAATGGGCCTTAATTGATTTGCATTAAGTTCACTTTGAAAGGCATATGTGAATAAGATTAAGCCACTCATTTGATCCCAACAAGGAAACATCATTTTAACAATTTGGCCTATGCGATCATAACATGGGCCACACCTATATGAAACAAATGAGAAGTTAAGAGTAATGGTTTAAATTCCGCGCACATGCAATGGCCCACCTGATGATCATAGTTTCCTATTTTCAGAAATTTATACATGAGGACCCCTTGACTAGCCAATCCAATCCTACACGTGTGAACTAATTTGTTTGCGTGAAGTGAATCCAATTAGTATCTCTTTTTTCTTATTATAAGATCCCCTTTGAGAGGTTTTTTAATGCATGTTTAGCTTAGCTAAAAAAAGTGCTTTTCTTGTGATTTTTATCTTGAAAATCACTTTCTTGGGTTTTGGTGTGATTGATTAGCCACTTAATTTTTAGAAGCAACGCCTACCCTCATTTCCTATCATCATTTTTGCTTCTACAAACTTGCAAAAGCGCTCATAAAATTGAAGATATCTCTTGTTGGGAAATTTCTTAATTGCAAACAAGTGTGGAGCTATATTCCTCCACACACGTTGCATCAGGGCACATAGGTCTGAGATCAAATCTATCTACTGGTTAATCCAACCATGTTTTCCCTATAATTAATTTGATCACTTAGAAGGTGTGCTCCAATGTTAGTAACTATTGAATGAGTTAGGAAACTTTACTCAATTGTTTTAAAGCTATACATTTGCTTTGTAAACTAAACCCATCTGATACACACACACACACACAAACATGCCATGCATTTGCCATCAAGGCACACAGGCCCAAGATGAAATACATCTATTAGAAAGGCACTACTATATTGATGCCCTAGATAAAAAAGATTAGGGTGTGTGCCTTGATGGCAAATGTGTGGCATGTTTGTGGGTTGTATTATCTACACACACACACACAAACCTCTAGAGAACGTGGACGGACATGACTTTCCTATAATCATCACCTGTAACTCACTTAAATGATTACGTGACATCCACTCCATCTATCCCTTTCACCATATCATGTTAGGTATGACTCAAAAAATGAAGTTGATCCAAAATTTATATGGGCCTCACCATTGCAAATTTTGTGGGGGATTTGTTTCTTCTATGAATGTTAACCAAATATGCACCTATAACACAAGCTATTTAATTTCCAAAAAAAAAAAATCAAAGAATTATTTCCTGAGAATCAAATTTGCAATTCCTGGAAGCAACACCAAACCTGCCCGTAATCTTTCCTAACAATGCCTTCATTAGTTAAAAGTACCAGAAAGTTATTTTTGGCAAGAGAAAATTGACTGAAATATTGTCATTGTACTTTTAAAACGTGTCAAGCATTATGAGGTCATGTGGTATGTGTATGACATCCAACTTACCCAAATAGTTACACCCTCTCCATAAAATCAGATAGATTTCAAAAGTAAGGCCACCAACCATTATGTGGACCACACCTAATTTGACTTTTTCTACATGGCGTACAGTGTTTCTTGTGGTGACACCCACCGATGATTGGATCAGCTTCATGATTGGCTTGTCTTAGCATCAAGGTGTAGTGAACTATATACTCAAATAGGGATGTCATGTACACACCACATGAGCCCTACAGTACTCTACTTTCTAGGTTTTTTTAAATTTTTTTATTTTTTTTTAAAGAGAGATGGCAATTTTGTCATTTCATTGAAAGAAGAGAAATTTTTATCACATAATCCTCTCGAGTTTTCATTTTACCAAATAATGCCACGGCTCATCAAAGCTCCATGAGGCGCTCTTTTAGGGAAGAAATTACTAAAATTCCTGTTATTGTTATTTTTGTTTTAAAAGTGGTGAAGTCAAGAAATATGGACCCAGGTTTGCACCCCACCATGATAATCAAATAAACCAAAAATCTGGCCCATCAAATCATCAAATGGTCTGTACGTGATTTTCAAAATTTTGAGTTTGTGTACATTGTTTTTTATGATATGGCCCACCTGATTGTATTGTCTAGATTTCCGGTTCTTATGATCATCAATGTAGGTTTGCATTTGTTGAAGGGTTGGATATTATATAAATACTGTGTAAGGGTGACAATTCTCAACTTCACCACATTTTAAAACGGACAATTGGGTAATTTCAACCCTTAAAAAACACCTTCCCAAAATAACAATTAGTCAAGGAATTATTTAGTAAAACTGAAATTACTAAGAATTTTTTTTGGTATTCCAATACTTAAATTAAAAACAAAGGCATTGTGTGATAAAATTAGAATCCCTGGGGAATTTGTAGTGAAAATCCTTTATATTTTCATTACATATTATAAGAGAACTTTTCAAGAAAAATCAATAAAACCTATGATAATGCTTACAGTCATTGCCAGTTGTGTCAGTGGACCACAAAATCCTGTTAAACAACAGCAGTGATTGTTAATCATCAACAGTGAAGTTTCCTAATTCCACGTGTGGCCGGGCCCTTCCCATCACATTCAAGTATACTTGTCAATATGGGCCATGTAGGAGATTTGACTTGAAGATTTTGACTGTTTCTATCAAGTGGGTTTACACTTTTTAGATTCTCTGGCCTAAAAATCTCCTACCTAAAAAGGGCTTTACATCAAAACAAATGGACAGCTTAAAAAAACTTGCTTTAATCGTCAGCTTAGTTAGGAGTGAAACCTGTTTTTTTTTTTTTTAGATGAAACATCTAAGAATTATTGAGAAAGAGAGAGCGAGGGAGAGAGAGGATCAAGTGGATGGTTTTAAAGAAAACAGCCAAGAATCGGATTTGTAGTGACCACTCCCGAGCTCTGTGAGCCCCATGATAATGTATATGTTTTATCCATGCTGTTCATCTATTTTTCCAGCTCATTTTACAACATGATATGAAAGATTAGGCAGATCCAATGCTGAAGTGGACCACGCCACAGTAAACACCGGGGATTGAACCCCTACCATTGAAAACTTGTCTAGGGCCTTACAAGTTTTGGATCAAGTTGATATTTGTACTTTCCCTTTATCTAAGTCTGTGTGACAGTATGAACAGGTTGGGTGGAAAATAAACATCATGGTGGGCCTTAGGATGGTTTCAACAGTACTTTCACCACTGCTTGTTGTGGTGTGGTCCACTTGAGCTTTGGATCAGCATCGTTTTTTGTCTAATATACTAAAAAAAAAAAAACTAGAAAAATGAATGATCCGCGTGGATATAACACATACATTCATAACAAGGCTCACAGAGTTTTTCCAGTACCAAACTCGGTACTTGAGGGGTCATAATCAGATCCGAGTCCCACTCGATAGACGCTGACAACCCATGTTTCGAACTAGTTGCATGTGCAGAAAATCAAAAGAGATAACGTCAACAATCAACACCATTCAGATGTGATGGTGTGTCGCTGGTGTCCGAAAAACACTTCTTAACTTATATTTTATATAAACTATGATTTCTAATATATAATTATTATTAGCTAGGATAAGATGTATTTATTGTTTTTGAGTGTCCAACTAATATAATTTATAAAGAAAGAAAAAATGAAAAGTAATTTTAAATGCTAGATGTTGCTCTCTCACTAACCCTATGTTGTCAACTTTTGTTGCTCTTTGATTAGTTCACTTGGAAAGTAGGGCCCATGCATCAGAGCATGGACCTCTTTCTTACTTGGGTTGACTACCTACATTACCAACCAATAGCAGTGTGATGCTTCTTTAATTTCTTTTTTGGCTTGTGGGAAGGCAACAAGATTAGCTTAAACTTTTAATTATATTTTAATTAGAAATTGCTTAAAGCTTAGTTATAAAATTAAAAAGTTCTTAAAAGAATACCATTAGTTAACATTTTCCACTAACTTGTACAAAGGAATAAAAAATTCCATCTTCCACCGAACACGATCAGGGAAAAAAAGAAAGAAAGGAAGGAAGAAAGAAAGGAAAGGAAAAAGAAAAGAAGTGGGGCTACCCTGAACTTGCTCCATTTTTTCTTTTTCTTTTTTCCTTTTTTGTATTTTCTTTTAAAGTAGAAATAGTACAGCTTCTTACTATTTCAATTCTGAAATGGAAATTGGGTAATGTAAAGATGACCGCATATCTATTCTTGGTGGTATAGGTAAATTAAAAAAAAAGCGCCAAATGAAAGCTGACATATTCCATCAAATTCAGGCTCAGTTCTACTAATGGCATTCTATAAATAAGCCTTAGTGGGAAGAAATTCATATTGAGGGGAGAAATTATCATTCGAACTATGAATTATAAATCGATCATAACTTTTAATCCAATTATCATTATGGAAAATATAACCTATTGCAACACACTTTTGATAGGTCATCATCTAAGATCAAGTGACTAAATAATCTCAATCTCTAACTCGTGGACACATATTTGCTAATGGAGGGCCATTGATTATTTTATCACAACCATTATCTAATAAATGTGTGTTAGTTGGCTATTAAAGTAGCATAATTACTAGAATTTTTTATTTATGATCCATCGAAAGTAACATTAACCATTCAGACAGTTCAATGTGAGTCATTTTTATGCAAGTCACATTTTTTTAGCGCCTGAATACTATCGTACTCTGCCAGAGTATTAAAGTTGTTGTATAGAGGGAAAAAAACCCATCCGTCATGACTATGTTGGGGTACGTGGCAGCACCCCATGGAGC
This sequence comes from Magnolia kwangsiensis, assembly GCA_037074715.1. Classification (NCBI taxonomy): domain Eukaryota; kingdom Viridiplantae; phylum Streptophyta; class Magnoliopsida; order Magnoliales; family Magnoliaceae; genus Magnolia; species Magnolia kwangsiensis. Next base: position 98,158,232 of record CM073581.1, read on the forward strand.
GAAAACCGCTGTCCCAGTGGAGGAGAGCCGCCCTTTTCAGGAGATCTCTTATTTCCTTTTGCTCTCTTTCTTTTTGGGCCCTCCTTTTCCAGTGGGCCGCTTTTCTCATCAGCTTGGAAGACAAAAGTGCCAGAAGTAGAAAACTACTTTTCAAATCAGGAAAAGTTTGGCACGTGGCACGTGCGCGTGCGGAGGAACCATCTAGCCAACTACTTGCCTCACACGCACAGCTCATGTCCAACTACAAAGCAGCAAAGCGGGATCTTACGTACTTGACACGTGCCAGAAACCGACCAAAGCCAACTAGACAAAGATTCCAGACCTTCTGGACTCCTAGTTCCACTTTCTAGAGCGTGCGTTTGATTTTGATGGTTGAGGAATTACTTGGTGCTCTGGAAGAGCATGGTGATCCATAGGCTTGCACAAGGATGTTGCATATGTGGCATCAATCTAAACGGTTCAAGTGATGGGTCTCACTTTACATGCGTTGGAAATCAAGAAGCCATGGTGCTATCATGAACATCAAATTGACGGTTGATATGAAAAATAATCAACAATCCAGATTCACCAGATACCCTTAATCAATGATCAGGACCATCCATCCTATCTGATTCTGTGTTTATATTCCAAACACCTTTGATACTGAGGGAAAGTATGGATAAGAAATTTCATGGTAAATCAAATCATGAGTAATATTATTACAATTTTCCTACGTTTGTTGGACGAGAATTCATGATATTTGATACAGGGTGGAAAAGAAATTTATAACATTGCAGAATTGATTTCTTTTTCCGTGAAATTCTGTTATCCAAATGTGTGACAAGTTTGGATAAAGAGATTTTTGTGGCAAAATCAAATCACAAGTGATTATAATTTTCTTCAGTTAGGATGGCTAAGTTAAAAGGAGGTCCAAGATATTTCTTACATGGTGGAAAAAGAAAATATAATCGTGAAAGAATTTATTTATTTTTTTACAGTGAATTTCCTGGGGGCTTATTTGATAGTATGAATTTAAAGTTTGGTGAAATTAGAAGGATTTTAATCCGAACATAATCAAGTGAATTTGAAATAATAGCTTTGAAGTTGGAGTTTGAAAAGATCTCTTTTATCTAGTATCATTGCTACCAAATGACTTTAAAATAGCCGACTCCAACCAATTCCTCCCATTCTGCTACCAAACAAGGCCCTATCCAAATTGGCCTGAGTGCCCATGAAAAGTGTCTGTGGTTGGTGTAAAAAATGGATGATAGTCAAATGGGCCCACCACCAGTTAGATGTACAAACAAGCTTGATGGGTCTCTCGCAACCTAAATAGGTGGTGGGCCCATTGTCCAGTCATTTTTTGGATTATTATCTTACATGGGTTAATCTGCCACACTAACCATCCAATGTAGTAACCGCTGGAAATGGAGAAGAAATGGGCCGGGGAGAGATAGGGGTAGTGCAGGCGACCCTTAGTGGGGTCCACCTCTTGGTGTGGCCCAACGTGTGGGGCCTAAATAATCCTTCCTCCCCTCCCATTACACACTTACTCCCCCTTCCTTTTTCGAGAAAAAGCTGTATTTCCATGTTTCGAATAAAAACCCCACTTTCTTATAAGAAAGTTACACTTTTGTATTTTGTAGAAAAGTTGCACTTCCTTATATATATGAAGCTACACTATCTTAATGTGTGGACACACTAACATTTGATGTGAGGGGAAAGGAGGATGAGGGAAGATATACATGTTACATAGGGCCTGTCCACTCATAAGTTGAACAAGATTGTGTCATCGGCATACTACTTTCTCCGTCTAATAAGAGATGAAATTGACTTATCGTCCCACGTGTGGCGGAATGCGGCCCATTAAGGATTGCATTTCAGCTCCTCAAATCAGTCATGTAACAGTACCGTATTTCAGCTCCTCAAATAAGTTGTGTAACGGTACCACATTTCAGCTCCTCAAATCAGCCGTGTAATGGTACCGCTTGATCCATAATAAGAAGAAAATGAAATAATAAATATCACATTATCCACTTCTGCACTTCGACAGCAACACATCACTAACACAGCAGCAGATGTGACCGACGCAATTAATAACAATGAACGTAACCCTTTCAAAGGTGGTTATGGTCTAATTCTGATTTTCATTTAATCCAACGCCCAATCATGGTAGTAACAGAAAGAATCGTCCCATCTTTTCAAATTTTTCTTTGTTTTGGGTCTCCCTAGTGTATGGGACATACCTTCCTATAATGAATGAGATACTAACAAGACCCAACTCATCAGGGCTTCCTTTCTTGTTGCATCATCTCACCACCTCTAACATGCACTAGCAGCATCTTTATCCTAGATGAAACCCACACGACATGCAGTCCACGTCAGATACAATTCTCCGCACGTCGGCCCATTGATTATTCTCACATCATGGTCTAAGCCTAACCCAACGTACAGTCCCCTCAACATGGACTAACATAGACCACTGGGTTCACATTCTCTACCAGCCAATAGACCCCGGAATGCAATCGGACCGATCCTGTTCAGGCCAACCTATGACCACATGTTCTCATGTAGGGCTCAAAGATAGTAGACCTGCATGTTGCCACGTGGCAGGCTGTGAGCGGGCCTAAAGATAGTAGACCCACACATTGCCACGTGGTAGGCTGTGACCTCACCCACGTGTTTAATAGCGCTAAAGTTAGTCTACATGTGAAGTCCAAAAGACAAAAGAGAGTTGCTTCTACGCGAGAATGATGTTTTTTCAACATCTTTCATTTTCCATATTTATTTCCATCAGCTAGCATTTCTAAAATTACATTATTTCATCTTGAGCGACAGAAATAGAAAAAATGAAAAAGGTCAAAAGGTCATCTATCATTGACCATTCAACTAAAGAAAGATATCTATGTTGACCCATTAAAAGGAGTGGCCCACTTATTGAGTGGGTGGGGAACCTTATGAAAAGATATTATATCATGGAAGTAGGCCGGTTCCTCTGCCCGTCCTTGTATAATTCACTTATTGTACCAGCCGGTGCATAGGTTCCACTAGGGTTTGTGTGTGGCATCCAACCTGTCCTTCAAGGTAGATGCCGTCATGAAAGTAGGTCACCAGAGAAAAAAATTCAGTCTTATCCAGAAATCACGTAAACCCCACGTAAATTTTGGAGGTTTTTGAATGATTGTTCATTGTTTGTACATGGCAGCGTAGGCTACATAATGATTTTGCTGGCCTAATTTGTTAGGACATGGAATCATCATCATGGGGATTAGGTAATGCACCGTTAGGATGGTGCACGTGTAACATAGTGGGCCCCACTATAGAAAACAATAAGCAACCATCCAAAATTTACCAAATTTATGAGGTGGCACACATGATAAATGGGTTGGAATTTTTTTGGGGGGGCTTCTAAATTTGATGGTAAGGCAACCTTGATGAACGGATTGAATATGAAAGAAACCCTAATAGCCCTTATCTGCAGCACTTGTAGAATAACTTATTCCATGTAGGAACCCTCTTCATCATGGAATTTTTAAAATAATATTTTAGATGAATGGTGGCCATGCTTAAATCATTCATGAAGAGAGAGAGAGAGAGAGAGAGAGAGAGAGAGAGAGAGAGATTCTATGTAGCAAAAAGAGAGGAGTAGATTTGGATTTGCAAATCCAAATGGCCCATGTAAATGTGCTACAATGTCAATGGGGGTGGCCCACTAATACCGAATATGAGTTTTTCCTTTGCAGGTGCAGCATTTTCCTCCGTACATCGTGGAGAAATTACCGAGATGTAAGACATTTGAAAGCGACCATATGTGCTTCACAAATAATAATATGGTATACTAAAACTTGAGTGTACAAGCTTTCTTTACCTTCCAGTCACTGCAAATGCTCATCAATTCAAACCATTCAAATTATGGGTCCCATCATATGAATCAAATGTTACCAACTATCCAACAAAGATATAGATTGCACCAAGACATTTCTCATTTCTATCCATCCAACCGGTGAACATTTCCTACAATCATTTGATGATCACTGCAAATAGTCATGTTTTATACACCAAGCTGTACTACTAACCATTAATGGGTGCCAATATCCGTTGATCAGGACCGTCCAATTGATTGGAAATCTCTCGAATGGGAAGCTTAGGTAATGTATGATTATATACATAGTATGGATAGCTTGCTTGGGGGAAGTCAGTGAAAGATGAGAATCAATTCAATCAACATATGCAATATAAGAAGTGGCTCATCAATTGGAAGGTCAAGATTGACGGGTTGAAATTGTAAGTTCTGATTATTGATTCCCCACCAACCTAACAAGATCTAAGTTCTTTTTTACTTTGATCTCCATAAGTCTCCGGAATTATTCTGTCTTGAAAAAATGGAACAACGATCCATCAAAGTCACGTCCAAAATTCAACGTTAGTTACTGTGAATCCGTTTCTTTTGTTTGTGTGATCTTTTAATGTTTTTTCATCTACCATAGCTAGATTCGGTCATAATCCCATCCCTCATGCGCGAATCGATTCAGATTTTCACGACCCTCGCTGAAATGAATTATCAAAGGAAATGATCCTGTAGATCAAGGGCATTTGGACGTCCTGTGCATGCAGTTGCATTTGGACATTTTGAAAGTCCATAAGATCGATCTGGATTGTCCATTAGATCCAATCAATATTTTTATTCCATTCTGATAAAATCATGCTGGTTAGATTATTCTTATCCGTCCATATCTTGGCCCTTTTCATAAAAACATTCATTTTCCAAGCCGTAGATCAGATGGTTAGCATCGTCTGATGAAACGACCATTTAGAACAATAGACAATCGAAGGTGGGTTACATTTAATGGATGAACGATATTGATTATCAGGTTTATTATTGTATGAATGATTTTGTACGTCCATTTTTGCATAATATTGATCCAATGGTTAGAATCACCCGATTGGTACGAATTTTGAAGGTGGTCTTTAAAGATTGACCAGGACAAAAAAATGGACAGACGGGATTGATGATATGGACTTTGGATGCAGCGAAAATACAACTAGATGCATGGAAAAAGTCTCCCATGCACTCGAATCCATCGAGCTGTTAAAAGAATGAAATAAAATTGAAAAATGGAAGATATGGTTTGGTTTTGTATGACCAAAGAATAATAGCCATTGATTAGATTTATACGACCATAGCTCTTTTACTCATGAGAGAATCAAGCTGCTTTCTTTGACGAATTGCATCAGAAGGGAAGATGATTCCTGTTTTTCACTTAAATCTGTGGATGATATCATATCATACTATCTGTTGTATTTTAATGATATATATGGAGAGTTATTTGATACTCTGGATTAGCGTGATGGTTCATACACATGCACTAAGACATTGTGCATGTGGCATAAGTGTAACTTCTAAATTGAGCTGTCCGAGTTTTGGGACCCACTTATGGTGGGTCGTAATCCTAAAATTTGATTGGTTAGATTATTCCTTTTTATCTTATTATCCACCTCTATTTGTTGAATTCTGACGGTTGATTATTCTACATGTAACAGTTGATTTCTTGACTAACCTGTTGATGATTTTGAACGGTCAGACTTTGTTGAAATGTGAGCGCATCTACAAGTTGTGAGTGCACACGACAAAGCTTTTTTCCTTATATAAGAGGGGAAAGATCATATGGAGTCTTACTCCATCTGAAGTTCCTGTGGACTCAAATGGGCCCTTTGTGTTGTGTAAATGACATCCAAACAGTCCATCACACATGCCCTCCTGTAGTTGACAAGGAATCAAAAAGTCATCCTGATCTATCACTCAAGTGGGCCACACCAATGGGAAATATATTTGGGCGGGAACGACCACCCTTGCTTGCATGGGGTAAACCAAACTTTCAAAATATGTTTTAAGGTCCATTCATCCAGGTGGGGTACGTCAGATGAGTGGATTACATGGATGTGCACAGAATTGTGGGCCCCACACATAGACAGCTGTGGACGTCCCCCAACCATCTGTTCACTCTTGTGTGGCCCAGATTGGATGTCATGTACGGATCACGTGGGTTCCACTTTTTCTCGAGTGTGGAATTCATGTGATGATTTCCACAGGATCTAATCCAAATTTCCAACGCCTACCCAATCCACGACCTAATAATGAGGGTGGAAAACGGGCCCGTATAGGCCTCGAAATGTTAAAGCCCAGCTACGCAAATACACAGCCTGCCATACGTTAAAATAATGTTGTGTCTGGCATTCTGATGGGCCTTTTAGCATATGTCAGCCCAAGCCTAGCCCATTTGCTATTGGACTGAAACATAGACCCAGGTCCAACCTGGACCATGAGACTCAGCCTACACCTAGCCCAAAGCTGCTGAAATTTAGCCAGGGCCAGCCATCAAGCCTATGAACAAACAGTTCTTGCAAGATTTCCAGCTTTTCTCGGCCCCCCAATTGGGCCCACATGGGAAAATGGCCCAATGATGGGAACCATCTAAGACGTTGCCCTTTTGAATGGCCTATTATGATATGATCGTGCTCTAAGGATGATGCTGATTATTCATTTGTGAATTTGAATGTAGACCGTTAAAAAACTTTCCATTCAATGGTCCACCAGAGCTTGGGGTGTCAACAGGCCGAGCCTAGGGCTGTCTTAGGCCGGGATTTATTTTTTTTAACTTTTAAACGAGTTGGGTCTACTTTCCGGGCCATCAAATAGACCCAGGAACGCTTTAGATTCATTAGTTGGTTTTGATAGAATGTGGGGCCCACCTTACACCTACCATGCACGGCCTAGTTTCCAACCATCGCATGGCACATGTGTCATCGATGTAGAGCATTCATTAGGTATTTCACATGGCGAACATGCCATATATAAACAAATCATGGTAGTACAGTCATCAAGTGAGCCATTGAATTCGTACCGCTTGACTTCTGTAGCCATCTATTTTCCTGTTACAGTTGGAAAAACTTCAGACGAAAGAATGGCCCACCGATATTTGAAATTGGGCCGGGCCCAAGTATGATCAGGTCCAGCCCGTAAGGTATGAACCTTAATTCAGAGCCAGTCTAGCCCAGTAGACAAGGAACTAGGTTAAAATGCTCTGGACCCACCTGGGCCCACCTGTTGGTCTTTTAGGCAGATGCGAACGTGGGTCTAGACCAAAGTGGTCCAGGCATTAAGTGTACGAGATTTGAGCAAAAGATTCAAAGAAGAAAGGTGTCCTTCCATTTGATGGCCACCCTAGTGGTGGTTATGATCCACTGATCTATGCAATTTTTGACGCTGCCCTCCATCTATAATGTGGATCTCAATTTCAATGGTCTGGATGGGGTTGAGTTGAATTTTCTCATAAAAAGCGTTAATAACGTGGTTTTTAGGTGGGCCCTATTTTCATCCTATCCTTCGATCCAAGTTGCATTTTTCTACATACATCATCAAGTAGGTGCCAGTAGGCCACTATGTACATGACCTGGCAAAATCTCCAGTTGGTCAATTCAGCAAGTGGGCCACACATCTACAAAACTATGAACGGTTTAGAAACGATTCTGGGTAGGTCAGCTATATGGTGCGGCCGACCTGGTTCATGGTTCAGATAAACAACATTCTCTGTAGCCTGCATGTGAAGGTGCGTGCCTACCTCTAGTGTACCTGCCATAGGAATAGGGAGTGTGTGCCTTGGGTGGGGATTACGTGTGTAAGATCCTCCCTGTCCGTCAGGTCGGCTGCCTCATTTTCGCCTTGGAACCCCAAAAAAAGGCCCATCCAAAGCTCAGGCAGACCACACCAAAGTGAACGGTTGGGATGGGGCCATCCCTCATTAGTTGTGTGGGGCCAACCATGCTGTTTGTATGCCATCCAATCATTCATTTGACATGCCCCATCCTGATGAAGGGGCACCCAGAAATCACACTGTTACAAAACTCAGCTGGGCCACACCATATCATTTTAGATTATTAAAGCATGATTTTACATGGTTCGCAGTGGTGTGGCCCACCTGACATACAAAATTGATCAGGGTGGCAGACGGGCCAGGCCGGCGCAGCCCAGCCGGACCTGAACTTTCATCCCCAGGCCCATCTGACACCCCAAAATTGAACCCGGTTATAAAAAGGGTCTGGCAGGGTCCACCTGATTAATTTCGGAAGGGTTGGGTCTAGGTCCACCCATCCGACATCTAAGATTGAACCCCGTTAAAAAAGGGTCTTGTTGGACGGGTCTGGTCCATCCGGTTAAATTCAGACAGTTTAACTGTGATTTGTGCACATCCACACCGTGCATTTGGTGGTCCCCTCTGTGTTATTGCATGTCCCAAAAATCATCTGTATCCAGAACCCAGGTGGACAACACCATCCGAATCCATGTTAAATCATGCCTAAAACATCTAAGGGCGCTTGGTGTGGCCCACTTGAGTTGTAGAATGGCCAGAAATTTAGTGTGACACCTCACCCAAGTAGGATAAGCACATTGGATAGTGGATGTCAGAACCACGTCTCAGTAGGCTCTATAAACAATCAGGCAGGTTTCAGTGGGTGGTCATCCACTCTCACCCGTTGTCTGTGGTGTGGCCCACCCATTTCATTGATTGGCCTGACTTTCTGGCCCACGTCCCGCACCATAGAAGGGTGCATCTGATCCATGGGGTGGATATCTGACACAGTGGTTCCCACAGGGCTCAACCTCGTGGTAAGCTCACATGAAGAAGCCCACGATGATATGTGTCAGACATTCATACCATGCATTTGGTGGGCCCAACCTCGTCGATACCCTTCTTTAACATGGACCCATCCCAAACCCTACTAAAAGACAAGAATAAAGAGCCGATGGGTATCCAAAACGAATTCAGATGCTGGTTATAAAAAGAGATCAGATCTGGGAACACCAGCCAGGGATGATATTTGGGTTGGATTTGGGTCCAAGTTAAAGGCCTGGTTGAGTTTGAGTGGGCCAGATTTTTCCATGTCCGGTCCACCAAGTTAAACCTCGGTCCCAGCCTATCATAGCCCCATGGTGGGCAAAATGAGACAGGCCGAGCCCAGACACTAATAACATCCTTGATTCATAAACTCAGTTCAATTTTAGGCCTGCTCCAGCCCAAGACCTCATATTTCAGTCCAAGTATGGCATGAACGGCCCAGATTCAAAAGCCAGACCGACAAGTGTAGCCCATTGACGCTCCTACCATCTATCTACAAACACCCAAAGCACATCGATGGCCCAAAAAGATCGGGACAGCCATCAGCTTGGCCACACGTAAATGAAAGGACTGCTGCTTCTCCATTTATCAACCTCCCACCTTGATCTATGTATTCTATATCCACACCGTCCATCCGATTTACCAGTTCACTTTAGTGCAATAGCCCAAAATTGAAACAGATTCAAACCTCAGGTGGACCATACTAGAGGAAAAAGTTGTGATTGACCAATAAAAACTTCTTTTGGGCCACGAGAGTTTCGGATCAAGCTGATATTTGTTTTGCCCTTCGTCCTGGTTGGTATGACCTTATCAACAGGTTGGATGGAGAATAAACACCACTTTTTAATGGTGGGCGTTCAATCAAAGCTTTTTGCTGTAGTATGATTCATTTATTTTTTGGCTCAGGACCTAACATGATTTAGCAAAATGGATGAATGTCGTGGATATAGAATACATACATCAAGGTGGGGCCATGGTAAGGGATGCACCTAATCCGTTCTGATGGACCAGATGCATTTTATTCTACACCTTGCGGGCCACCTGATTTGTTCTACACCTTGATGTGGCATGTAGAGTTGGATGACTAGAAGCATTCGGCAAGCCAACCGTGTTGACGCATGTCCTGCACCACAATGTGATGATTGAGACCGTTCATCCCAAATAATACGAACACAGGTGGGCCACTTGAAAAATGTCTAAGCTCGTAAGAGATCTCACGTCTATATAGTAGTGAGTACACAAAATCATATCCTTGATTTCCTACTCCTGAGGTGGATTCTTATTTTACTTTCCTTTGTTCACCTTCCACGGTAGGGTTGTACATTGGGCCGAATCGAGTTGAACTGGGCTCAATCGGGCCCAGCCCGGTCACCAACTAAATTGGCTGGGCCTAATCACCGGGCCAACATATCCATCCCGAACCCAGCCTAGTCACCGGGCTAACATGTCCAGCCCGAACCCAGCCTAGTTAGCAATCAGGAGAGTTCGGGCCAGTTTTAGACTCATGATTTGGACGGACTTGATTTTTTTACTCTACTCCATTTACTCCATGGGAAGAGTTTTGGCAAGTAAATTGAACAACCTTAATTTTTGGGAAGGGCTTTTATCATATATTTTTGAGACTTTGCTCCATCTACAAATGGACCCACGATTTGGACAGCCTGGATTACTGTAAATGGTTAAGGTAATTGGGTAAGAATATATATATATATATATATAGGCCGAGTCAGACAAGTGGAGTCGGGTTTCGAGCCGAGTCAGGCCGAACTGGAATCCGTGCAAACTCGGTCCGAACTCAGTTTTGAGCCGAAGAAAATGGCCCGTCCCGACCCGAACTCAGTTCTAGGTTAGGTCGAGTTGAGCGAGTTAATCAGGCTAGCCCGATTCATGTATAGCCCTATTCCACGATATGTTAGAATGGTGGTGAAACAAAATGGACTTCTAACTATGGTAATGGGGATATTTAATTAATTTGAATTTTTTTTTAAGTATTGAATTTTAAAATACAATCATTATTCAAATATTATAATTAAATTCTCACAAATGAAATACAAGATAGCTTTTGTGTGTGCACATTTACATTTCTAATCATTATCCAAATAAGACTCTAAAATGGAATCCATGGAAATATATATTAATGAAAAATCTTGAAAAATAATCAAATTAAATAACCGTCCAAACGAGATATATGGTAGAACCTTCCAAATGAACTGTCAGGATCACTAAGTGGTGGTGGGAAAGAGGGTGCAAGAAGCATTGGCTGAAGAGGCTTCATAACCATTCATCTTCCTACATATTTACTTTCCAATCTTGGCCATTTGTCTCGTAGCCTTCGTATGAATGGACCATGATCAGAAATCCACCCAATTCCTCATGTTTGAAGTCCTAAAACTTGTTTCAATGTCCAATGAGATGAAATTGGGGGATTTTTCAAAAATTTTAGATTTAATTATTTAGCAAAGTATGGTAGAAGATTCACATGGATTTAAAAATTGCTTAGAACTTAGACAAATGGCATACAAGTAGTCAATTTAGACCATACAAATTATGTTATATAGTTAGATGTACTACATACCAAAATTTACTCTTATCTAATTATAGGATTAATGGATATTTATTAGATGGTTAAAAATGAAAATTATCCAATGGTCATATTTCTGCAAACAAGAGTCAAGAGCGCGTGAATGAGAGATAAGTATTAAGAGAAGTCTTTAATCTGAAGTTCTTGAGGTCGTTCGACCGGTCGTGGGACAGCCACGACTGATCGTGGGAGGCGCTCGACCGGTCGTAGGTTCGAGCCCTGGCACGACTCAAAGTACAGAGACATTGTGCTGTTTTTTCTCCCTGGTCTACTACCAGTCGTAGGAGAGCTACGACTAGTCGTAGGTTACACAGATTCATTCCACGATTTTACGGATTGCAAAAATCTGTCTTTTTGCAATTGGCATGCCGAAGGAAAGTTTCCTAAACTATAAATAGGTGTTCCTAAGATTTTTCTAGGGATGAAAAAGTTTTTTAAAGGGGTTCTAAGAAAATTAAAGGGTGTAATAAGGGTGAGATTCGAGGTTGTTTGAATAGGGTAAGTCCTCTCTCTTTATAATTTTTGTTTTTCATAGTAGAGATTTATCGCTTTGTGTCGTGGTTTTTTTCCGTAAGGGTTTTTCACGTTAAATCTGAGTTCTCTTGTGTGTGCTTGGTGCCATTGAATTGCTATCCTAGATATAGATCTGTGTGCTTCCGCAGGTCAAAATTCCCAACAACTGGTATTAGAGCGATCGTTGGGGCACAGATCTGAATCTGAGATATTAGTAATAATAGCAAGCGCTGAGTATGAGATTGAGAAGTACTCAAAAAGATAATAATTTTGAGTTATATAAGATCAAGATGATGAGTTCCTTAATCAAGCAAGGCGAAGATGATGCTCTTGAGAAGCGGAAGTCTATTATGACTGATGCTGAGTGGAATGCTCTTGATAAAAAGGCTTTATCATCGATCCGTTTGTCTCACGGATGAGGTTCTCTACAACGCCATGAGGGAGAAAACTGCGGCTAAGTTATGGACGAAGTTAGAGGATGTTTATGCGAAAAAATCCTCTGAAAATCACCTGCACTTGAAGCGGCAATAGTATAACTTCAAGATGGCAGAGGGTGGAGATCTGGAAGCTCACATCAGCAACTTTAATAAATTAGTTTGCAAATTGCTGTATATGGAGGAAGTAATGAAAGATGAAGAACAAGCATACATGTTGCTGAATTCTCTTCCAGCGTCTTATGAGTAATTCAAGGACACTATGTGCAGCATGAATAAAACCCTGAGTGTCGATACCATTATCTCGGCCCTTCAAGGGAAGGCTATGAGACAATTGAATAGCGATATGGGGACATCTTCTGATGCACTGTTTACAGTGGGTAGAAATTCTGGACAAGGTACAGGTTCTTCAAATTCTAGATCCAAATCCAAGGGAAGGGCAAAGGAAAGGTAAAATGCTGGAACTGTGGGAAGGAAGGACATGTGAAGAAGGATTGTGAAAATTCTAAATCGAAGAGGAAAGATTCTGAAGCTTCATACAGGGAGGCCAACGTTGCCACATTAGATGGATGTGATGGTGATGTTTTATTTTTGTCTTCGCTCAGACAGTTATACGATGATCGTAAGGACGAGTGGATGCTAGACACAGGGACATCTTTTCACATGACTCCTCATCGGAGTTGGTTCACCAGCTACAGGGAGTGCGATGGTGGGCAAGTATTTATGGGCAATGACATTGCCTGTAATGTTGTGGTTGTTGGTTCTATGCGCATCAGGATGTTTGATGGGGTGGAGCGTACCTTGACAGATATGAGACACGTTCCTGATTTGAAGCAGAATCTAATTTGTCTTGGTGTGCTTGAGGCAAAAGGATGCAAGTACACATGTATTGATAGTGCTCTTAAAGTATTTAAGAAGGCACGGGTAATCATGAAAGCGCAACGACTGGGTAACTTGTACAGGTTGATCGGGAGCACTTCAAAAGGTGGAGCTACAGTAGATGTAGCGGATTCCACCTCTGCACATGTGTGGCATGTTGGGCATGGCCATATGAGCGAGCAGGGCAGGAAGGCTGAGACGCGAAGATAGTGATACAGAGCAGGTGGAGCAGCTACCTGTAAGAAGAATCACACGGCATGATCACAAGATATCGGTGAGGTACATGAACGACTCCAATATCGCAGGAGGATTCATCTTCTATTCAGATGGCTCTAGGTGAGCCTGGTGCTGAGAAGTGAATGGTGACTATAGGCGATGTGATGGATTTGTTATACCAGATGGACATATGGGAGCGGGTGGAGCTTTCAGTGGGCCAAAGAGTGGTTGGATGCATGTGAATCTTCAGGAGGATACAGTATAGATACAGGGCGAGGTTGGTAGCGAAGGGTTATTGTAACACCCCGGATTTTGGCCAATCTGGGATTTGACGTCCTTAGACAGTGGGTCAATTAAAACACCTGAAAAATCGCTTAAAACCCGGTTCCATAGCCAAAGAAATCACTTAGGGTTAATTCCTTTAGAAACTAAGCATAAGTTAGCTAGCGCAACGTTGGAGTGACTGGGAAACAGTCCCTGATCACTTTAAATACGTTCTACAAGGCCCGAAGCGAGTGGAACCAAGGGTGCTATAATGCTCTAAAGCCTCGGATCAAACTCTAAACCGGTTTGTTCTCTGGACCACTTTGAATCTTTGTATTGGATCTAGACCGCACGTTGAAAGTCCGATACCTCCTATCTTAGACCGTTAGGACCGTCTAGCTGGACTTGACACTCATTCCAAAAATCAAGTCAAACCGATGATCACAAGCTATTTCATTGAGCCCGGACCGAAGAGAGTGTGAATAGGGACATAGTTGGAATTTCAAATTCAAATCTGGCACACAAATTTGACGCATCAGTATTGAGCATTCTGACCGTCAGAATACAGCCAAATTACACCCTTGGATCAGGAAAAATATCTATTATATATCACGAGACTTATAGGCCTGATCTTGGTGCGGTGACCGTTAAACTGAAACTGGGCCGCCACGTGCGATCTGGGAACCCAACCGGTCTGAAAACTGGATGTGTGCTAGATCCAGTATGCATGAGCTTAAATCCGACCGCATTTGGCCTGGGGATCTCCAGAAATGCCCTTTTGGACCGAAACGGCCCCGATTTGGTTAGGCACCAAGTAAACATTGTTCCCAAGCCTATTTTGGGAATGTTTTAGGCTATAAAAGGGGTTGAAACCCTCACTCCTCTCTCCCATCCGAATTTGAGAGAAGCCCTAGCTTGGGAGAGAGAAAAAGAGTGAGAGATTGTGAGAGAGTGGGAGAGTTCTTCCTGCCACTTGTGCTACGTGTTGCACGTGCTTAAGCAACACTCCTCTACCGCTTTCCCGGCGATTCTACCGCGATCCTAGGTAAGTAAAAACCCTAAATAGTTGGTGATTTGAGTTTTCCTTGTTTCCATAGCGATGTAGCTTATGGATCTTATGTATTAGGTTCCTTATTCGCCGTAGACGAAGCGTATACGCTCCGTTTCAATTTCCGACTCTACAAGACATAAGGTGCGGATATTAGACGCTTTGATTGACTGTTTCCAAAGCTTTCAATGTCGTTTAATAGTAGATTCTTGACGGCAACGCCGTTTGACATGTACAACATGCTCTCCGTTTCCTGTTTCGTAAATTAACGAAGAATATGAGATTTAGGGCATTTTAGTCATTTGTAGGAAGTACCGTTTACATTCATATTTTGCTGATGTGATTGACATGGTTTGTTGTCGCATTAGGAAGTTAGGAATGCGTGCATAATTAGTTTGGCGAAGAGATTCGCCTAGTTGCGCACTTTGGGTCGACATACTATATGTAGACTTAAGTGTGTAGTGTATGTGTTTGTATAAATGCTTGTATTAGTATGTATTGAATTAAATGATGTTATTTGATAGTTTGTGATTGATTTTTCAATTATTATGCTGACCTAAATGATTTTCTACATGTTGACAAAATGCATGATTTCATTACATGCATGGAATGTATGTGCTTGAGGATTTGCTTAAGTTGAATATGCATGGGAAGTATGCCTTGAAGATTTGCTTAAGTTGAATGTTATAACATGTGCTAACATGCTCACATGATGTATTTCAATTCCAACACCTTTGTATAGTGTTAATGTAATTCCATAGATGTGTGGGACTTGACTTAGTCCAGGCAGTCGGTAACCGAGCGAATTCGTGGCTGACTGGTCATAGCCACGAACGACGCGTCGATGAATGTGATTCGTGTTGAGAGTTGGCGGCAGTGGTTAGGCCACGCGAAGTGTTTCACGCACTTCATGTCGTTCAATTCGAGATGCGATCACACTAGTCGAGCCCGTCAAGTAACCCGACTGGCCGATGTTTGTTCACCTTGTATGTATCATAACTGCTTGAACCTAGGGTACTGAACTTACCATTGTAAACCCTGTTAACCATGGTACCTTGATCCATAAAGACTCATGAGCCGGGCATGGTGGTATGGGACACCGTGGTCGAGCTGTCGGCCTACGCTGGGGCCACAAACCTCCCCGTAGTGACCAGTGAGCACCTATGACTCGTGAGCAGATTATGGTGGTATGGGACACTATATTCTTGCTGTCGGCCTACACTGATAAGGTGATGGGGGAGCGGTGCAACGAGTGCGAGCAACAGCCCTGGCAGCCCTTTGTAGTGACCGCGAGCGTATTCTGAGTTCACGGGAGGCGACGACCCTTCCGTGCAGTAGAGTACAGTAGGCCTGTATTGATAAGGTGATGGGGGAGCGGAGCAACGAGTGCGTGCAACAGCCCTGGCAGCCCTTGCAGCGACCTACGAAATGTACATCGTATGAGATTACTAGGAGTGACGACCCTAGACAGGATCCGTGTTGGGATTGATACAAGGGAAGTACCTTAGTTTCCCAATCCTGCTGTTTGAATGGATTAATAACAACTTGGTAATCATATCACCATAGCATTGCATGTGCCTGGAAGATGTGGAGCACTCTAGGGAGTGTGGCATGCCGCGGTCGTAAGATGTTGCCGTATGAGGGTGATCGTCGGTGAGGGCATACATCACGTCATGTCATAATTGCATTAACAACAGTATTAGGATTGTTTGATTTATTGCTTTACTATTATCGCGTGATTGATTTGAGAACATGTTAATCCTTGCTCTATTATTCCACTGAGTTAGCTACTCACTCCCACGTTACGGGACGGTGTTCCTGGACACCCACCAGACCTTTTGTGATTGCAGATGATGGCGCGGCCTGCGAGGCGGAGCTGGACTTGATGATGATGAGGAGGATCCCTCCTTTATGCATGTTGTGATCGACGGGATTACAGGGAGGTTGATTAGATACTTTGACATTTGTCATTTTATATTTTGTAGCGCACTCATGTATATTCATTTCATCTACTTTTGGAGTATACATGTATGTATATAACCTGGTAACATGTTCACACTCTGGAGACATACAACAGTTTATATATGCTATACATACTATTATAGACTTCCGCTGGTTAATTTAACTGTCTCTGGAGTATGATATGCTGTTCTGGCTTAATTTCACTCATGTTTAATACATTATCACAGACAACATTCAAACATACATATCTATGTTGCATGAATAACATTTTGGAACTCGGGAGTTGGGTTTTTGCTCGACCCCCCGATTTTCGGGATGTTACAGATGGTATCAGAGCATGATTTGGATTAAACCGGGCCTGGGTTATGGTCACGCGACGTACGCTGTCGCTTCCTTTGACTTAGGTGGGTGCGAGAAGGGTCTAGAAACACGTCCAGGATCGCAGATTCGCCGATAGGCGAAGTCTATTAGAATCGATCGCAAGATCGACTCTGTAACGCATCTCGGGTCGCGTAAGGCCACCCGAATCGCTGCTAAGCTATAGGAAGTTAGGTTGAGATGTCCTATGAGCGGTTTTAAACCGCAAAAGTAAAATCCTTGGGCCGTGGAATGACCACGACTCCAGTAATCAATCGCCAGGGCTTGAAAACCCCGTTTTGCCAAAAATTCTCAAAATTCCTCCTCTAAACACTTCAACCTTCAGTTTTTTTTTATCCATTTCACGTTAGGCATCAAACCTAATATGAAAATAACACAAATTAGTACATTCACCAAATTTTACAGTGAATAGTAAAATTTCATGAAAAATGGCCATAAGGCCATTCTAACTTCACTTTCTTTAGCAACTAATGGTCTAGATGGATGTAATAGATCCTTCTACCCCAAAATCATATGCTGCATGATAGGGTTTTGTATTCGGGATTGAATATTGGACCCGAAAAGCCTCGAATGGATGTTAAAAATGTATTGGCCTCCCTAGGGCAATCTACAATGAACCAGAGTGTGCACCATACCTTTTTGGAATCCCTAGGCCAAGGGGAATCCATCCCATATGGCCTCAATGGCCAGTTTGCAATTTCATCGGCGATGCCATCGCCGGTTCGGCGATGCATCGCCGGTAAAACTCCTCGAATGGGTCTAAACTTTGGGCTGGATGAGTTTGGGGGCTAGGGTAGTCCCCTGGTATGCGGTCCGTACCTTGAAACTCCCTAAAAGATGTACTTCCTTCACAAAAGTCCCCTTTCCTAGCCCCATTTTCGTTTTCTTGCTGCCCTAACCAAAAATTGTGGTTCCAAACCACCCCTAGATCCATCTTTGGCCAAAAAAGACCACCCTCCATCATTCCTTTGAAGTTGGCAGCCCTCCCTCTTGAAGGTTTCGTCCGTTGGAGCTCCTAAAACCCCCAAATCGAGCCGAATTCGTGAGGTGCTCCATTCCCCTTTTTCGTTTTCATTTCTTTCTGAAAATACATCCTAGGGGAGCTTGAAGCATCCCTCTACAACGCCTAGATCTCCCTTTTCTATTTTGGTTAGCCATTTCCTTGCATTTCTCCCATTTTTCATTGCTATTGTTAAGCTATTTTAGCCTTTTTCTCCTTTTCCACCATCCTCCTTCTCATGTCCCTTTTATTGGAGACTTTACCCTCTTTTTGGGTCTTAGAATCGTGCTAACCTCAAATCCCATTTCTCAACTTTCTCCGTGTGAGAAGTAGTGAAAATACTTGGCCGATAGAGCTCGAATGGGCAACAGACAGTACTGAACTTGATAGTATTCAAGAAGGTCAGTTGGGACCCTGGTAGAAGTCCTTTGGTAGAATTAGGCATCTATGTCGTTGCCCTTTAGCTTGTTTGACTACTGTTGAAATTTCTGTGTTGTTTTGTTGTTAGGTAGAAAAATGTGTTTGTGTTGTGGTTTGGGCTTAATGTAGCCAAAATTTGTTGAATGGAATGCATGTTGTTTCATTTCGCTATAAAATATTGTCCCTAGATTGGGAGTATTATAACTCCCTGAGATCCAGCCTACAAATTAATTTTTATCCCCACCCACCCTCCTACCAAGCATACCACATCCAATCCTGCCATGGGACTAGGAATGCAGTTCCATTTAATACCACTAAGCGCTACCGGCCACATAGGCTCTAGGTGTTTTGGTTCTAGTATTAGCACTCCTAGATTTGAAGGGTCTGACAACATAAGAAATCCAATTCCATTTAGACAATTTTGATCCTAAGCGATAGAGCAATTCCCTGTATTAGAGATGGTATGAAACCGTCTAGTGTATAGGCTTAGGTCTTGAATTATAGCGAATGAAATACAGACTAGCCTACTAGTTACCTTAAGTAGTGTACAGCCTGTATATGCTAAGGACTTGTAGGTTAGATTTGGTTGAAGTAGAACCTTATTCCTTCGACAGATCCCCTTATGACTTATAGACTTCTGTTGTTGCCCATAGGAAGGAACCATTCACTCTCAGGGAACATTTATAAATCCCTCAGATTGAACTTAGAATGGACTAGCACGCCCCTTAGAATTGCCATCCCCAAGGGTTTATTGCATTCGGGAACGCAGAGTAAAGGAACTGCATGTACGCGATGTATTCGCGGTTTGAATCGACTTCTTAATCCTAGTGGTTCCCAATAAATCCAATGCTCTGATCAAGCAGAAGATCGGCATCGACTCGGATTAAGAATTGATACAATAAATCTTCTGTTCTAGCTAGACAGAAAGTCTATGTATCCGGCTCAGACCTACTACATAACCTTTATTCTGTGATGGCCCAACCACCTACAACCAAACGGGATCACATTGCCTTTTGGGAAATGGCGAGGACTTAAAGCCAGTAGAGAATTAGGCATCTTGCCACCAACTCATACCTGCCCCTGAACCTATCCACAATAGAGCTTAGGCTCATCTCTATCGCCATAAGTACCAATGCCATAGAACGCATCATTAGCAAGGAAAACCATGTAGAGAAAAATTGTTTCCATTTTAGGTTAAGGATAGCCCCTAAGTTGCGCCTCGTTCCGATATACGGATCGATGCAAATATTCTTCAACCTTAAGTAAAACCAAGTTTTAAGGGGGGTAGAACGTATTAAGTCCAATCCAGTTAGGATTAGTCAACACTGCCGTTCGATCAGTGTGGCGCAGCGGAAGAGTGGTTGGCCTCTTTCCCACTGGCCCAGGATCGAAACATTTGAGTTAGGGTGTATGTACGATTAGGTTATTAAATAGGATTTGAACCTTCCTTAGAGAAAGTACTCCTTGTCCTTCGCCAATGTCGGGGACGACATTGTGTTTTAAGGGGGGTAGATTGTAACACCCCGGATTTTGGCCAATCTGGGATTTGACGTCCTTAGACAGTGGGTCAATTAAAACACCTGAAAAATCGCTTAAAACCCGGTTCCATAGCCAAAGAAATCACTTAGGGTTAATTCCTTTAGAAACTAAGCATAAGTTAGCTAGCGCAACGTTGGAGTGACTGGGAAACAGTCCCTGATCACTTTAAATACGTTCTACAAGGCCCGAAGCGAGTGGAACCAAGGGTGCTATAATGCTCTAAAGCCTCGGATCAAACTCTAAACCGGTTTGTTCTCTGGACCACTTTGAATCTTTGTATTGGATCTAGACCGCACGTTGAAAGTCCGATACCTCCTATCTTAGACCGTTAGGACCGTCTAGCTGGACTTGACACTCATTCCAAAAATCAAGTCAAACCGATGATCACAAGCTATTTCATTGAGCCCGGACCGAAGAGAGTGTGAATAGGGACATAGTTGGAATTTCAAATTCAAATCTGGCACACAAATTTGACGCATCAGTATTGAGCATTCTGACCGTCAGAATACAGCCAAATTACACCCTTGGATCAGGAAAAATATCTATTATATATCACGAGACTTATAGGCCTGATCTTGGTGCGGTGACCGTTAAACTGAAACTGGGCCGCCACGTGCGATCTGGGAACCCAACCGGTCTGAAAACTGGATGTGTGCTAGATCCAGTATGCATGAGCTTAAATCCGACCGCATTTGGCCTGGGGATCTCCAGAAATGCCCTTTTGGACCGAAACGGCCCCGATTTGGTTAGGCACCAAGTAAACATTGTTCCCAAGCCTATTTTGGAAATGTTTTAGGCTATAAAAGGGGTTGAAACCCTCACTCCTCTCTCCCATCCGAATTTGAGAGAAGCCCTAGCTTGGGAGAGAGAAAAAGAGTGAGAGATTGTGAGAGAGTGGGAGAGTTCTTCCTGCCACTTGTGCTACGTGTTGCACGTGCTTAAGCAACACTCCTCTACCGCTTTCCCGGCGATTCTACCGCGATCCTAGGTAAGTAAAAACCCTAAATAGTTGGTGATTTGAGTTTTCCTTGTTTCCATAGCGATGTAGCTTATGGATCTTATGTATTAGGTTCCTTATTCGCCGTAGACGAAGCGTATACGCTCCGTTTCAATTTCCGACTCTACAAGACATAAGGTGCGGATATTAGACGCTTTGATTGACTGTTTCCAAAGCTTTCAATGTCGTTTAATAGTAGATTCTTGACGGCAACGCCGTTTGACATGTACAACATGCTCTCCGTTTCCTGTTTCGTAAATTAACGAAGAATATGAGATTTAGGGCATTTTAGTCATTTGTAGGAAGTACCGTTTACATTCATATTTTGCTGATGTGATTGACATGGTTTGTTGTCGCATTAGGAAGTTAGGAATGCGTGCATAATTAGTTTGGCGAAGAGATTCGCCTAGTTGCGCACTTTGGGTCGACATACTATATGTAGACTTAAGTGTGTAGTGTATGTGTTTGTATAAATGCTTGTATTAGTATGTATTGAATTAAATGATGTTATTTGATAGTTTGTGATTGATTTTTCAATTATTATGCTGACCTAAATGATTTTCTACATGTTGACAAAATGCATGATTTCATTACATGCATGGAATGTATGTGCTTGAGGATTTGCTTAAGTTGAATATGCATGGGAAGTATGCCTTGAAGATTTGCTTAAGTTGAATGTTATAACATGTGCTAACATGCTCACATGATGTATTTCAATTCCAACACCTTTGTATAGTGTTAATGTAATTCCATAGATGTGTGGGACTTGACTTAGTCCAGGCAGTCGGTAACCGAGCGAATTCGTGGCTGACTGGTCATAGCCACGAACGACGCGTCGATGAATGTGATTCGTGTTGAGAGTTGGCGGCAGTGGTTAGGCCACGCGAAGTGTTTCACGCACTTCATGTCGTTCAATTCGAGATGCGATCACACTAGTCGAGCCCGTCAAGTAACCCGACTGGCCGATGTTTGTTCACCTTGTATGTATCATAACTGCTTGAACCTAGGGTACTGAACTTACCATTGTAAACCCTGTTAACCATGGTACCTTGATCCATAAAGACTCATGAGCCGGGCATGGTGGTATGGGACACCGTGGTCGAGCTGTCGGCCTACGCTGGGGCCACAAACCTCCCCGTAGTGACCAGTGAGCACCTATGACTCGTGAGCAGATTATGGTGGTATGGGACACTATATTCTTGCTGTCGGCCTACACTGATAAGGTGATGGGGGAGCGGTGCAACGAGTGCGAGCAACAGCCCTGGCAGCCCTTTGTAGTGACCGCGAGCGTATTCTGAGTTCACGGGAGGCGACGACCCTTCCGTGCAGTAGAGTACAGTAGGCCTGTATTGATAAGGTGATGGGGGAGCGGAGCAACGAGTGCGTGCAACAGCCCTGGCAGCCCTTGCAGCGACCTACGAAATGTACATCGTATGAGATTACTAGGAGTGACGACCCTAGACAGGATCCGTGTTGGGATTGATACAAGGGAAGTACCTTAGTTTCCCAATCCTGCTGTTTGAATGGATTAATAACAACTTGGTAATCATATCACCATAGCATTGCATGTGCCTGGAAGATGTGGAGCACTCTAGGGAGTGTGGCATGCCGCGGTCGTAAGATGTTGCCGTATGAGGGTGATCGTCGGTGAGGGCATACATCACGTCATGTCATAATTGCATTAACAACAGTATTAGGATTGTTTGATTTATTGCTTTACTATTATCGCGTGATTGATTTGAGAACATGTTAATCCTTGCTCTATTATTCCACTGAGTTAGCTACTCACTCCCACGTTACGGGACGGTGTTCCTGGACACCCACCAGACCTTTTGTGATTGCAGATGATGGCGCGGCCTGCGAGGCGGAGCTGGACTTGATGATGATGAGGAGGATCCCTCCTTTATGCATGTTGTGATCGACGGGATTACAGGGAGGTTGATTAGATACTTTGACATTTGTCATTTTATATTTTGTAGCGCACTCATGTATATTCATTTCATCTACTTTTGGAGTATACATGTATGTATATAACCTGGTAACATGTTCACACTCTGGAGACATACAACAGTTTATATATGCTATACATACTATTATAGACTTCCGCTGGTTAATTTAACTGTCTCTGGAGTATGATATGCTGTTCTGGCTTAATTTCACTCATGTTTAATACATTATCACAGACAACATTCAAACATACATATCTATGTTGCATGAATAACATTTTGGAACTCGGGAGTTGGGTTTTTGCTCGACCCCCCGATTTTCGGGATGTTACAGTTATGCTCAGAGAGAAGGGATCGACTTCTCAGAGATATTCGCGCCGACGGTATAACAAGTGTCTATTAGATCTGTGATTGGCGCTGGTTGGCCAATGTGATCTTAAGCTGAAAAGATGGATGTGGAGTCTGCACTTCTGTAAGAGAAAGTGAAGAGCAGATCTACATGAAGAAACCAGAGCGGTTCGAAGTTAAAGGGGCTGAGAAAAGACTTTGCAGGAGGTCGTGGTTCGACTTGTCGCATATGTAGTAATTTGATTCCTTCATGGTGAGTTAGGAATTGATGACATGCAGATCGTCAATTATGACATGTCAGAAATCAATGTACTGAAGACTCGGTTAAGTGGGACATTCAGGATGAAGGATTGGGAGCTGTAAAGATGGTTCTTGGCATTGAGACTGAAGGAGGAGTAGGTTTTGGTAATCACAGGAGGAATACTGTAAGACCCGTATCCTAGTTCGTACTGTTCCGTCGACTCCCACGATCCTTCCGGTCGAATTCGACAATTCTCGACCACTTTCTGATGTTTGCGCGTGATCCTAAGCTGAGACCTGTATGCCAAAGATGGCTAAAATTGAAACCTATACCTTAGTGACCGCGCCGTCGCTGCAGTTCTAACGCCGCGACTCACACACCGACCCGATACCCAGGCTAAAAGATGTCAGTCTGCGTTCAATTCGAAGAAAACACCGCGCGTTACGAATTACGAGGGAATCTCTACGAGATGTCCCATCAATCAATCAATCACTCATGTCAAGTATAAGTCAAGTCACTCCATACCCAAGTACAACAACCCATACCTTTCTCTTACACAAGCAAGCCCAAGGTCAACCCTCACATCACTTCACCTCTCTCTCCACCCATCCCCTCTTACAACACACCACTTCACCCATCACCCATCACACCACATCACTCCATCACCCTTTTTCACTCATCACTCCCCTCTCTCTCTCATTCATTCTCCAAAAAAAATTCCAAGCAAAAGAGCTTCACGCGTCCAAGCTCTCTCTCCCTCTCCCAAATGCCAAGTGTAGCCCACCTTCCCTACTCTCACATCTCTCATCTCAATCGTTGATCCATCATCTACCACCGTTAAAAGTCAAGCAAATGAGCATTGGAGGCCAAGGGAGAAAGGAAGAGGCTTAGAGGTGGGTGATCATCCTTCATTTCAATTTTTAAGGGTCCACTTGTTGTGGGACCCACTCGATGTATGTGTTGTAACTATGGAGGGCCCATAGTGGCGGGGACCCTCCCCTCTATCTCACCGTATCTCTCTTTTTCTCTCTTTTTTTTTCTCTCTCTCTCTCCTCTCCCTAGAATGAAGTAGGCCGTGTTAAATCCACTTCATTCATCAATGGTGTGGTTTACCACATTTTAGGTGAAATGATATATGTATATATACATATTTATTAATATATGTATATATATATATATAATATATATATTATATTATATTAATATTATATATATATATATATATATGTGTGTGTATATGGGTATGGTGGGCCACGTACATGTGGGACCCACCATGATGATGTGTTCATCCATGCCGTCCAGCGTCCCTGGACGCTGGAATAGAGGCATGGGAGTGAAGAGATTAACGTGGAGTGTGTGTACTGTCAGGGGTGTGTACTTACAAACTTTTAAAAAAAAAAAGAAAAGGAAAATGGTGGGCCCTCCAAAATGGCCCCACCTTGATGTTTATATTTGATCCAAGCCATCTATTCTATTCTCGGGATCATTTTAGGCGTTGAACCGAAAAATGAGACCGATCCAATCATCTGACAGGCCGTGGTATTAAGAATGGTAGTATTTTCTGTTGAAACTTGGAAGAATGATTGCTGGGGTCCACCAGAAGCTTAGACCCACCTGAAACTTATTTTGGACCCCTAATTTTGTAGGACACATGCAATGGACGAGATAGATGTAGTTAACGTGGGTCCCACCTAAGATAAAAGGAATATTTTTTTTATTGGCATGACTTTATGCCATGACGTCCAGAAACGTCCACGTTAAGGAAGAGAAATAGTGGGCTACTCCAACATGGCCCCACCTTGATGTATGTTCTTGATCCAAGCCGTCCATTCTCTTTCTCAGATTATTTTAGGCATTGAGCCAAAATTTGGGATCAATATGATTCTCAGGTGGGCCATACCATCTAAAAACATGTGAAGACATGCCTGAGCATATAAAAGCACTTGGTGGGGCCTACCTGAAATTTGGATGCACCCTAAAATTTGACTGGACGGTCCACCATTTGGGACTCACACAATAGATGGTTTGGATCATCTCATTGTGGGCCCCATAAAAAATAATAATAAATAATAAAGGAAAAAAAAAGGGACGCCAGCGTCCAACGCTGGCGAGTGGCGGGCGGACGAGGTGGCTGGAGCTCACGGCCGCACCAGTGGACCTCACGTGGTTCGATTCAAAAATCCACACCGTCCATTAGGAAGCCCCATAGGGCAGTGGGGTCCCTGCCAAAAATCAGCCGTATACGGACTCAGGTGGGCCATACCATCTAAAATCATGTGAAGACACGCCTGAAACATATAAAAGCACTTGGTGGGGCCTACCTGAGATTTGGACATGACTGAAACTTGGTCTGGACCCTCAGTTAGATGGGACACACATAATGAGTGGGTTGGATTGGCGAACCACCCTGCGGCGGGCCCCCGACCGTGGCCTCATGAATTGGTTGAATGACAAATAAACATTATAATGGGCACATGCCGCTGGAACGTGCCAGCGCCCAGCGGTGGCGTGGCCGTGGGCCCCCACTCAGATGTATGTATTGTGTCCATGTCATCCATCACGTGGGCCCCTGGCCACATGACATTAATGAACAGGTTTGGATGGCAATGAACATTTCATTGGGCTCCACGTATGTGTGACCCTATTAACAGTTTGGATGTCAAACAAATATCACAGTGGGCCCCTTGACTGCGTGACCTTATGAATAGGTTGTATGGAAAATAAACATTTCCAGTGGACCCCAGCTTTCCCAGGTCCACGCGATTTGTTTTAAATATATTGGATGTCAAATAAATATTACAGTGGGCCCTCCTTGTCCATGTGACCTTATGGACAGATTGTATGGCAAATAAACATTTCAGTGGGCGCATGGTCCACTTGACCTCATGAATAGTTTGGATGGTGAACCAACGTCACCATGAGCTCCAGGTCCACATGACTTTATGAACTGTTTGGGTGGCAAATAAACATCGCTAAGGGCCTGGACAGATTAGGTGTAAATAGACATTTTGGTGGGCCCCTATTCATATGACCTTATCAACAGATTGGATAGGAAAATAAACATTTTGGCGGGCCTCACATGAGGCCCACTTCGGTATATATGGGCTGATGTATTTAGGCCCATCTTAACATGTGATTAAGCCTACCTTAATGCATTTGTGGCACGTTGTCGAGGCCCACTTTGTTATATATGGGCCCATGTGTGTAGGCCCATTTGATGTATTTGTGGCCCACTGTTGAGGCCCACCTTGTTATATATAAGGCCTATGTAATTAGGCCCATTTGATGCATACGAAGCTCATGTGATTAGGCTCATTTTAATGCATTCCAAGGCCCATGGGTGATGGCCCATTGCAAAGTACCTAAGGCCCATTGGTGAAGCTTATTGGGGTGGTCCACTTGCTGAATATAAGGCCTATGAGATACGGCCCATTTGATGTATTTGAGGCCCAATAGGATGTACATAAGGCACATTGCAATGTGTGATTCCGCCATGATTTATTTAATGATATTTAAGGCGAGCCGAGCCTTGGGAGCAATGATGGTTAGATGCCCACATTGTCAGGATGATGTCGGTTAAATGCCCACATTATCACTCTCCCTGAGGCCCATTGGTAGGCCCATACTTGTAGTGAATAGGCTGTCTAGGCCCATTTTTATTATATACAAGACCCATCTTTATATACATGTTTACTGTAGATCCATGATTCATGATCATACGCATCATATGTATGACTGATATGTGGAGTGACTGATCATAGCATATACCTTCGGCAGAATGTTTATGGGCTCCCTGACAGGCAGAGTTGCCCTACATAAGTACATGGCACACGTAGGACTGTTGCATGACTGGTAGTGTGACTCATGCACTTGCATTTGTATGATTGTGATTATCGTATGCCCTAGCGACATCAGGGTCATAGCCTCCACAAATGCATCGTGGGTGGCTGGATTAGATACTGAAAATGTTTGGTTCTAGCATACGGGTGCCATAGATGTCCCTAGGTGAAAATCCCTAAACCCGATGGTACCAGAGGATGACTCCAATGTCGATACCGAGTGGATACACGAGTGCCCGATGGCCGTATACCAGTAGGCCGCATCTCCCACTGTGTCGTGATCAGTTGGAAAGGGGTGTGACCTTACCCGCCTGAGTGAGGGGGCAACTTCCAGGTTGAGTTTGACCAGCTTGAGGAATTGGTCCGCTATCAATGAGCCGGGCCCGATATTGGCAGGCAGATAGTGAGGTCTCTTCTACTCTCTCAGTTGTGCATTTGGATAGGGACGGCAAGCTGGCGTAGAGTGTACTAGACCCCGGTGATTATCGAGAATGAGAACTGTACTGATATATGATGAGGATTGACATGCTTAAGTTGCATCTCGCATCACATAGTCTGGATATGGCCGATCGCATTCACATCTTGCACTGCATAGCCTTGGTACGACTGATTGTATTCATGTATTCATCAGCATGAATCTGTATTACTCTAACCTTACATTCTAAGCACGCTTATATTGCGCACACACTTACACCACCCTCTAAGCTTTCTATAAGCTTATGCACGATTAATGCGTGCAGATGATGTCAGGACGCAGCCTTAGTCTCGCTGTCGTTGAAGCGTGCAGCTGAGCTTTTGGAGTTTCCGTACTTGTACTATCTTGTATTTTCCTTCAGACACATTGTACTCAAAAGTTTTTGATCATAATGGATTTTGTGATGGTGTTCTTGTGGTTATTGTTCGTGGGTTATACTTATGTTATGCTCATTACGAATCACATAGTTATTAGAAATCCTCCTTGTAGCATCCCAGGATCAGAACCTGGTATATGGGTGCCGGGAGCCGAGAATGGGGTACTACGGAGGCTGTCGGCGCCGGATTCGGCAATCAAAAATTTTGTGAGCCCGATTTTTTAGTTTGGAGCGTTACAAATACCTTGTGTGTAGGTATTGATCAAGGATGTGATGGGCCGGGTAAAGCCGGAGAGCGTTCCTTACGTATCTCTCCTCAAGTTTTTCTCAGGATTTGTCCCAAAACAGATGAGAAAAAGCAGAATATCTCATGAGCCTTATTCGAATGTGGTTAGAAGTGTATGTCAGGGTTTGGATTAGACCAGTTATTTCACAGGCTATCAGTGTTGTGAGCAAGTACCCCAGCAAATAATATTGGGTAACGGTGAGATGGTAAGAAGACTACGTCTTTTCTTTTGAGAAGACAGGAGCAACGATGGTTGAGCACGTGGATTCTGATCCGACGGACATGCTCTCCTAGATCGTTCCTAAAGAGAAGTTCAAGTTCTGTGTAATTTCTCTGGCATGGTGATGGCGTAAAAGAAGGAGAGAGTGTGCACAAGAAACTATGCTGTGATACAAAAATAAGGGAAGAGGTCAAGGAGCTACATAGTTGAACATTGAAGACTTGGTGGAGATTGTTAAGATAAGTCTTTAATCTGAAGTTCTTGAAGTCGTTCGACCGGTCGTGGGACAGCCACGACTAGTCGTAGGAGGCGCTCGATCGGTCGTAAGTTCGAGCCCTGGCATGACTCAAAGTACAGAGACATTGTACTATTTTTCTCCCTGTTCTACTACCAGTCGTAGGTTACGCAGATTCGTTACACGATTTTATGGATTACGGAAATCTGTGTCCTTTCGCAACTGGGATACAAAAGGGAAGTTGCCTAAACTATAAATAGGTATTCCTAGGATTTTTCTAAGGATGAGAAAGCTTTCTAAAGGGGTTCTAGGGAAATTAAAGGGTGTAGCAAGGGTGAGATTCGAAGTTGTTCGAATCGGATAAGTTCTCTCTCTTTGTAATTTATGTTTTTCATAGTGGAGATTTGTCGCTTTGTGCCGTGATTTTTTTCCGCAAGGGTTTTCCACATTAAATCTGAGTTCTCTTTTGTGTGCTTGGTGCCATTGAATTTCTATCTGATTGCTTGCCTCCAAGTGCAGAGGTTCTTAAGTAGTATCCCATGAATACGGGGTCGATCCCACAGGGAGTTGAATTGTGAGAAGAAAAAAAATCAAATGCAAAACAAACTAAGTAATAAAAACTAAACCAATGATTTGATTTTGAGATTTTTGAATGGATGTAATTCAATGAATTAAAATAACACTCAAGCTTCAAAGTTCCACACATAGGTTAATGTTCCAAAATCATGATGACTTGGATAACACAACTAGGATCTGAGCACTATGGTCAGCCTAGTCGGAAAATAAGACAGTTTAAATATTAAAAAGTGATATAAAATATTAGAAAATAATGGATCTGCATCATTGATATATATTCTCAAGCGCCAGTGATTCTAAGTATTCAAGATATATAGGATAATGAATATCAAAGAAATATAACAGGTTGAGAACCTCCCCTATCTAGAAAATTTGATTGATCTACGCTAAGCCTATCCATCAATGTGAATCTCATATGATGGAAACATATGGATCTCACAAGAGGATAAAAAAAATAAAACCTAAATAATAGACAACATACATACACCATTCTTCTCATCATTAAAACAATCAATCATCATAATCTTAAAGAACTATTAAACCCATATGCTTCCCTTCTAGCTTAGGCTAGAAGGAACTTAGAAAAGCATAATTAAATAGTATAAATAAGAAGCAACAAGAAAAAAAATAGAAAATAGAAAAGATTTAAAATAAAAAGAACAAGTTAAAAGCTTTAATAAAACTAAAAAAAACTCTTTAAAAATCATAAACTTTCCTTTGGGATGCCTTGAATGATTTTTTGGAATGCCCTATGAGGCCCTATTTATAAGTAGGGAACTCCAATTTTTGCACAAAGTTAAAAACCCTATAAAACGCATCAAATATACGTATTTTCTCAAAATAGACTTCTCACTGCTTATTTCGTTTAAAACAGACTTTCTGCTGCACAGTTTTTCAAAATAAACTTCACAGCTTCAAAATACACTTTTTCAAGACGATTTCAAGATTCTTCACTTCAAATCGTCGATTCTCTCCATTCGTCACTTGATTTTCTTGGATATTTGACATGTGAATGCTTCAATCTTGGTCTCCTAAAATCCATCCATTTCCTTGGTAAATCTTTAGCATCAAATCCATGCTTTTTAGCACCCTTTCAATCTAAGCACTTAAATTTACCTTGCAACACATGCATGAGTAAAATAGAATATTAAGATGATTTATATTCATAAAATCAAGAGATAAATAGGAAAAATTATACAATATTTGAGTCTCAACACACTCCCCAACCAGCATTTTGCTAGTCCCGAGCAAAATAAGCGAAGAAAAATAAAAATAAGAATAAAAATTAATTCTATAAATAAAATTAAAATGAAAACAAAATTCTAACTACATCACTTTTGCAGGTAATGTCGATTGCATTTAGCATATGCAACAAGCCTTTAAACCCCTAGGTTTCCCATAGTGGACGAGTTATAGTCTCGTGAGGGCTTTCAGAAATGTTACCCACAAACATTGACAACATGAAAAATAGTTCAACACTCAAAAATTTATACAATTATGCCTTCATTCATCATATGAATTCCAAAACAAACCGATACTTACCTTAAGTCTAAAGTTAGTTAGAATCTTAATTTTCTAATCCATTACATCATTGAGTTTAGAAACCTAATCAAAATTTAGAATAGTTATGATCCAATATCCTTAGGTGCTCCGTGACACTAATCTAACTTTGAGAAATATGCATGTTCTCTATCCTAACTCCTTTCAATCATTCCAAGAGTATGAAATCTCTAGTTATCTCATTTTTTTCATGTCATTTCTTCTTTTATCATCATATCTTCATTTTTATAGACCACCCTTAGATGAAGATTCCCATGGGTTTGCTTCATAATCTAAGGTATCGTACTTGTAATGGTAACAGTAATGGATACTTAGGTATCCTTACTCCAGGTTACTGACACGATTGTTATGGTCATTACATTCATGCTCTATAATAATAATAATAAATTTCACTATTTTTTTCCTTCAATATTCTCTCTTTTAAGCATATATTAATGACACCAATTCATTCAAACTTGTATAAATCAAAAGTTGTTATTCTAATTCACATATCATATTCCTTACTTAGTTAGCTAGGGTGTATTGTGAATTCAGTACATCAAATTACAACTTACTTTAAACTAGTGATTAGATAATTGAACTCAAGTCTATAATTTTTTTCACTGTCAGATTTCTGACTACTATCAACCTATAGTAAATATTAACTTTACCTTTGGAATTCGCATAATATCATGTTTACATTTTTGTATATAAAAATATTATTTTGAAAATGTTGAAAAAAATTTCATAAACCTAAAGAAAATAAAAATTGAAACCTAAAAATAATAATAAAATAAATTGAAACCCAAATAAAAAAAATATAAAAAAAATCACATGGATGACTATCCACACCCCCAACCTAAAATCAACATTGTCCCCAATGTAATGATAATATAAGGCAGAGAACAATAAAAATAAAAAAAAGAGTGGATAGTATCTACCATGAAAAACTCACCTACTATGTGACACTAAAAAGAATTAAATATGATACAGATCTAAAATTGTTCCGTCAGACTAGGAGTATCATTCTTAATATTCTGGCTCATGAAGAGGAACGGACTCCTCTTCCAAATGAAATTTTTTCACATAAGGCTTCAATCTTTGACCATTAACCTTGTACACATTGTCATTACGTGGATTCTCAATTTCAACAGCCCCATGAGTATAAACATTCTTCATAATGAAGGGGCCTGTCCATCTTGATCTTAACTTTTTCGAAAAGAACTGGAGACGGGAATTATACAATAGGACCTTTTACTGAGGTTCAAAATTTTTTCTCAGGATATTTTTGTCATGAAAAGCTTTAGTCCTCTCTTCGTAGATTTTAGAATTTTTATAAGAGTCTCCTCAGCTCCTCTAATTCATTTAATTTTAATTTTCTTTGTTCACTTGCTTGGTCCATATTGAAATTTAATTTCTTTATTGCCCAGTAGGCTCTATGTTCCAATTCTACAGGTAAATGGCAAGCCTTCCCATACACTAATCTGTATGGAGACATTCCAATCGAGGTTTTATAAGCAGTCCTATAAGCCCATAAAGCGTCGGATAGTCTGAGGGACCAATCCTTCCTATCTGACCTTATAGTTTTTTCTAAAATGTGTTTGATTTTTCGATTAGAAATCTCAACTTGTCCACTCGTTTATGGGTTGTATGGGGTGTTCACTTTATGCTTAATGCCATATTTCTTCATCAAAGCCTCAAATATCCTATTACAAAAGTGAGACCCGCCATCACTAATGATGGCCTTTGGAATTTCAAATCTAGAAAAAATATTTTCCTTTAAGAATCGTATGACCACTTTGTTGTCATTGGTCCTACTTGGAACTGCCTCAATCCACTTTGAAATATAATCCACACCAACCAATATATAAAGAAATCCAAAAGAAGATGGAAATGGGTCCATAAAATCAATACCCCAACAATCAAAAATCTCTAATGGTAAAATTGGGGATAAATGCATCATGTTCCGTCGGGACACTCTTCCCAACCTTTGACATCTATCACAAGCAACAAAGAAAGCATGGGTGTCTTTAAACATGGTGGGCTAATAAAAACCACACTGTAGGATTTTTACATTGGTTTTCTTAGCAGAAAAATGGCCACCACATGCTTCCATGTGACAAAAGGAAATAACACTTTGAACTTCATCCTCTAGGACACAACGTCTAAAAATTTGATCAGTCCCATATTTATATAAATACGGGTCATCCTAGAAGAAGTTCTTAACCTCGGTTTCAAAACGCTTCCTATCTTGTGACTTCCAATGATATGGCATTTTTTCCGTTGCAAGATAGTTCACTATATCCATATACCAAGGCAATTTAGAGATTGCAAATAATTGTTCATCAGGAAAAGTGTTCTGGATATGCATCTCCTCAGTGGAATCATCTAACACCAATCTTAAAAGGTGATCGGCCACTACGTTTTTTACTCCCTTCTTATCTTTTATCTCTAAGTTAAATTCTTGGAGTAGGAGGATCCATCTCAAAAGTCTCGGCTTTGCATCCTTATTAGATAACAAATATTTCAAAGCCGACTGGTCCGTGAAAATGACCACTTTAGATCCCAACAAGTAGGACCTAAACTTATCCAAAGCAAAAACTACTGCAAGTAACTCTTTTTCAGTTGTTGAGTAGTTCACTTGGGCCGAGTTTAGAGTTCTACTCGCACAGTGAATAACGTAGGGCCATTTATCTTTCCTTTGGCCCAAAACAGCCCCTATGGCATAATCACTTGCATCGCACATTAGTTAAAAAGGAAGTGTCCAATCTGGTGGACGCATGATAGGTGCAGTAGTAAGGAATGATTTAATTTTATTAAAAGCACTTGCACACTCATCTGTCCACTTAAATGGAACATCCTTTTGAAGAATATTAGTCAAGAGTCTAGTAATGGCACTAAAGTCCTTGATGAATCTTCTATAAAATCCAGCATGCCCTAGAAGTGATCTAATATCTCTAATAGTTTGGGGGATAGGTAGATTAGCTATAATGTCGAGTTTTGAGCGATCTACCTCGATTTCATTTTTGAGATAACATGGCCCAAAACAATTCCCTTTTAAACCATGAAATGAGATTTCTCCCAATTTAAGACAAGGTGTTTCTCTTCACACCTAAACAAGACAAGAGATAAATTGTTGAAGCATTCCTCAAAACTACTCCTAAATACAGAGAAGTCATCCATGAAAACATCAAAAAACTTTCCAACCATATTTGAAAAAATACTTAACATACACCGTTGGAAAGTTGCTGGAGCGTTACACAATCCAAATGGCATTCGTTTGAAAGCAAACGTGCCAAAAGGACAAGTGAACGTGGTTTTCTCTTGGTCTTCTAGGGCTATCTGTATTTGGTTATATCCAGAATATCCATCAAGAAAACTATAGAATGAGTGACCTGCTACCCTCTCTAAAACTTGATCAATGAATGGTAGAGGGAAATGGTCCTTCTTTGTGACCTGGTTTAATCAATGCAAACACGCCAACCTATGGTGACACGTGTTGGTATGAGTTCATTATTAGAATTCTGAGCAATAGTTATTCCGAATTTCTTTGAGACTACTTGATTTGGACTTACCCAAACACTATCGAATATTGGGTAGATGATTCTCACATCTAACAATTTGATCACCTCATTTTTTACAATTTTCATTATGTTTGGATTAAGACGCCTTTGAGGTTGTCTAATTGGTTTAGCGTACTCATCGAGGTGGATCCGATGAGTGCATATGGAAGGGTTTATACCCTTGATGTCAGAAATGGTCCACCCCAAGACTCCTTTATGGTCCCTTAGAACTTTCAGTAATTTAATCTCTTGATCATTGTCTAAAAATGAAGAGATCACCACAGGATAAGTTTTATTTTCACCTAAGTATACATACTTAAGCTCATTTGATAGTGATTTTAAATCAAGCTTTGAAAAATTGGTTGGTGATGGTAAAGGTCCCGAGTCCTCGATAGATAGGATTTGACGGCATGGTCTCCATTGGTACATACCAATGTCCTGGGTGGTAGTGCTCTCATTATCATCACAAATTTTAACAAGCACTTTTTCTAACTCGAAATTTTTTAAGTCCCCAATGACTTGAATCAATTCCTCAGTCAAACTAGGTTCCAATTTCTCTTCTTCTATCAAGCAGTCCATGAAATTCAGCTCATGGATTTCATTATTATTAATGGGCTGCTTACATAGATTGAAAATATTTAGCTCTAAAGTCATGTTTCCAAAAGACAAGTTCATCATTCCATTCCTACAATTTATGATTACATTTGAAGTTGTTAGGAATGTACGGCCTAAAATGATAGGAACTTGAGCACTAGCATTTACACATGGTTCAGTGTCTAGTACAATAAAATCCACGGGGAAGTAGAATTTCTCCACTTGGACTAGTACGTCCTCTAAAATTTCCCTTGGTACCTTAATGGAGCGGTCAGCGAGTTGGAGTGTAATCGTGGTTGGTTTAAGCTCGTCTAACCCCATTTGTTTGTAAACTGAATAAGGTACTAAGTTGACACTTGCACCCAAATCTACTAAAGCATGCTCAATTTAAAAATTCTCAATAATACAAGGAATAGTGGGACTTCCCGGATCTTTGTATTTGGGTACAGCTCTTTGTTAAATGATAGCGCTCACTTTCTCGGTAAGGAAGGCCTTTTTGTGCACATTTAATTTCCTCTTTACAGTGCACAAGTCCTTGAGATATTTAGCATATGATGGAATTTGTCTAATGGCATCAAGTAGAGGAATATTGACAGTAACCTTTTGAAGCACATGCAACACCTCTTGATATTTCATAGGGACAGTCGGATTTCGAAGTCTAAATGGGAATGGAACTGGAGGCTCATATGACTTAGTCTCTCTATCCTTTTGCTGTTGTGGCTCTTGAACCATAGTCGGTTCATCATTTTCTTGAGATAGTGGCTCATCCTCCAGTATTTCTATCGGTTGCGTTATCTTGTTATCAACCTCTTTTCCACTTCTCAAGGTAATGATGGCCTTAGCTTGTTCATGATGTAGCTCATTTGGATTTAAGTCTCCAATGA
Organism: Magnolia kwangsiensis; assembly: GCA_037074715.1. Taxonomy (NCBI): domain Eukaryota; kingdom Viridiplantae; phylum Streptophyta; class Magnoliopsida; order Magnoliales; family Magnoliaceae; genus Magnolia; species Magnolia kwangsiensis. The sequence goes on from CM073581.1 coordinate 98,194,239, forward strand.
AATGTGTATTTCTAGGGTTTGGCACAGGTTGAGAAGGAATGGTGCCTTTTTCCCTAGCATTTAGTTGAGTCTAAATCCTAGCCACAGCTATCTTTAATTCCTGATTTAATTGGATTAGAGACTGATTCATTTGAGTTTGAGAGTTTATGAATGCGGTCAATGCATCCTCCACAGATGATCGCTTTGGTGGGGGCACATATGGTGCATTGTTAGGTGCCCCAAAAAAAGTTATTTTGTGGAGGCATTTGAGGTGCATTGGGCACATTAATTTGTGGTCCATTCCTCCAACTAAGATTAGGATGGTTACGCCAATTTAAATTATACGTGTTTCTCATTGGTTGCATAACTGACCTTTGATAGTTATTTATAGCATTTGCTTGATCATGCTCATACGTGATATTTCGTACAACTGAGATTATTGGACAATCCTTTGTGTCATGGTCTGTACCACCACAAATGCTACAAAAATTACCTAAGGAAGTGTTTACTTTAACCATATCAACCTTCCTAATTTCTAAGGCTTCGACCTTTCTAGCCAATGCAGCGAATTTTGCATTAAGGTCGTCTTCCTCTCTTAGGACATACATCTCTGCTTTCTCTCTAGGACTGGGTCTAGTTTGGTCTGCTTTAGCAGAGACATCTCATGTCTGCATATTCTCTACTAACATATCTAGAAAATCCCAAGCCTCATTATGATCTTTGTCAAGAAAGGTTCCACCACACATCATCTCTATGAACTGACGGGTATCCATGGTTAGCCCCTTTCGGAAAGCATCAATCATGTGTCATGGTTCATAACCATGATGTGGACAAGTAATTAGAAGGTCTTTGAAGTGCTCCCAAGCTTAGAAAAACAATTCATTCCCCTTTTGGAAGAATGACATGATTTCTTATTTTAATGCATTTGTTTTGTGCTCGAGAAAGAACTTTTTCAAAAACTCTCTACTTAAGGCTTGTCATGAAGTGATGGTATTAGGTCTTAGAGAGTTAAGCCATGCTTTAGCTAGATCCTTTAGAAAAAATGAGAATAACCTAAGCTTAAGTACATCCCTATTGCCATTATTTACTTGTAACGTTGCAATTACTTCCTCAAAGTCCTTGAGGTGCAAGTAGGGGCTTTCAGAATCCAAGCCATGAAATTTAGAAATTAATTGAATCACACCTGATTTAAAATCAATGTTCCCTGTGTGAGCAGGGAACACTATGCAAGATGGTAAAGTTGATCTCTCAGGGCGTAAATGTTCACGCAAAGTCCGTGGTTGGTTTAACACATTCCTATGAACCTCATTTTCATCCTCAAGAGGAGGATTAGGTTGATTTATAATTGGATCTGGAAGATTTAGATTTGGATTATCAATTGGGTCTGCCATGAAATCCAAATAATGATGAGTGCCTCTTCTAAGTAATGATCAAAGCCTGGAACTAGTCCGCCTTCGGAGGAGAGTCGATTATTTTGATCCCTACTCCAACGGGACATAAACCATCTACACCACACAATAAATATCACTAATTTAAATAGCAAGTATGTAACGTATAATAAAAATAAAAACTTAATCAACAACCAAGGCGGCAGGGCCGACCATGAGGGTTCAGTCCACAAAAATAAAAAAATAAAAAAATAAATCAATTAAAGGAAAACTACTGCAGAAATTAAACTATGTTAATCTGAAAAATAGATTCAGCGGATGATCTGTGTGATCAAACAGCAACTGTAGGACAACCGTAGCACTTGGGTGATGAAATCCCAAACAGGGCAACCTTATGTCACAGTTAGTGCTTGAAAGACCCAACTGAATTTATTTTCAAAGATCAGAAAATTTGGAGGGTTTAGAAGAGAACTTATCTTAGAAAAAACTTACCTTATGTATCTTGTACAGATCTGATCTATCTCAGTCTCTCCCCGGTAACGGCGTCAAAAACTTGATTGCTTGCCTCTAAGTATAAAGGTTCGTAAGTAGTATCCTGTGAATACGGGGTCGATCCCACAGGGAGATGAATTGTGAGAAGAAGAAAAAATCAAATGCAAAACAAACTAAGTAATAAAAACTAAACTAATGATTTGATTTTGGTATTTTTGAATGGATATAATTCAATGAATTAAAATAACACCCAAGCTTCGAAGTTCCACACATAGGTTAATGTTCTAAAATCATGATGACTTAGATAACACAACTAGGATCTGAGCACTATGGTCAGCCTAGTCAGAAAATAAGACAGTTTAAATATTTAAAGTGATATAAAATATTAGAAAATAATGGATCTGCATCATTGACATATATTCTCAAGCATCAGTGATTCTAAGTATTCAAGATCTATAGGATAATGAATATCAAAGAAATATAACAGGTTGAGAACCTCACCTATCTAGAAAATTTGATTGATCTAGGCTAAGCCTATCCATCAATGTGAATCTCATATGATGGAAACACATGGATGTCACAAGAGGATTAAAAAAACAAAACCTAGATAATAGACAACATGCATACACCATTCTTCTCATCATTAAAACAATCAATCATCATAATCTTAAAGAACTATTAAACCCATGTGCTTCCCTTCTAGCCCAAGCTAGAAGGAACTTAGAAAAGAATAATTAAATTGCAGAAATAAAAAGCAACAAGAAAAAAAAATACAAAATAGAAAAGATCTAAAATAAAAAGAACAAATTAAAAGCTTTAATAAAACTAAAAAAACTCTTTAAAAATCCTAAACTTTGCTTTGAGATGCCTTGAATGATTTTTTGAAATGCCCTAGGAGGCCCTATTTATAAGTAGGGAACTCCAATTTTCGCACAAAGTTGAAAACTCTAGAAACCGCATCAAATATACGTATTTTCTCAAAATAGACTTCTCGCTGCTTAGTTCGTTTAAAACAGACTTCCTGCTGCACAGTTTTTCAAAATAAACTTCACAGTTTCAAAATACACTTTTTTAGGACGATTTCAGGATTCTTCACTTCAAATCGTCGATTATCTCTATTCATCACTTGATTTTCTTGAATATTTGACATGTGAATGCTTCAATCTTGGTCTCCTAAAATCCATCCCTTTCCTTGGTAAATCTTGAGCATCAAATCCATACTTTTTAGCACCCTTTCAATCCAAGCACTTAAATTTACCTTGCAACACATGTATGAGTAAAATAGAATATTAAAATAATTTATATTCATAAAATCAAGAGATAAATAGAAAAAATTATAAACACTATCCTAGATATAGATCTGTGTGATTCCGCAAGTCAAAATCCCCAACAATTAGGATTGTTCAACTAATTTAATATTAGGATGTAACTTTACAATAGTGGGTTGTACAATTTAATATGTTTATTAGAGTTAATATATAAGATGTAAATTTCATGAGTTTCACCTTATCAAGTAGCATGCATTTAAGATTACCTCAATCAATGTTGTTAAAAACTGTTGATGTTGATGCTGATCCTTCAAGCCAAAGAGTCTCTTTCAAATCTATCCTAAATAGGAGAAATTGAGAGCCAACACATCAGCCCTCAAATAGGTCCAAGGAAGATGCACAGAGCTATCCAAATGGTCCCCACATGTGTGGAACATGTGATGGAGAGAATGAGAAATGTTTCTCCATCTCTCTGTCTATTCCTCTACTTTCTCTCTTTGTTTGCTCCAAGTGATGCTCAAGGGGTAAGACGCCTCCAAGGTATGGTACTCTGTTCCCTTACAATCTTGGCCTGAAAATTTTCAAACCCGGGCCAAGACCTACCCCAGGCCCAGCTCATTGACAGCCTTAAAAGAAGCCACTTAGTGTATGTCTAATTTCAAGATTTAAGCCATAAATAATTTCTTAAAAAAAACTAAGAGATCCCTTATTGTACCATGTGAGCAATCAACCTAAACCTTGATGGATGCCCTATCTACACCAACTTTTATGGCCACATGATGAACTCGTAAAACAAGTCAAATAATATGTGGTTAATACCCTGAAGTGCTCACATGTCTTCAAGTCTAAGGATCAGTCACATGTAGTATATTTTTAAGTCAATCATAATCCAAGCATGATGTGCCTCCTAGTTTAGATACTTGAATCAATCCACCATTCCAAGTGTCTAACAAATCCAACAGTGGGAGTGTAATCCCATAGCACATTTACACTCCTACGTAGGGTCAGATAAGTCATCTACCTCTGGTATAACTCAATGGTGGAAACCATCCATTTTGACTCACCATCAATCCACTCACGAAAAATGATCATATAGTAACAATAATAATAACTATACAAGTCTCCTTCAAAATGCCCAGTTGTCATGGAATGACAAGGCATTAATATCCATATAACAAACTCTTTAAGTTTTTTAGGACAACCAAAGGAATCTCTCTTCTAATTCATGTTCATATATATTTAAGGTACACCCTGCACAATAACTAAGACAAACACTTGTCCAACTACGACCCATGGTCTTCATGATTTATTAATAAAATCAACAAAATTACACCGACAGTTGATGGATTTCTTATTGATTTTTCATGGCACAATGCTAACAATGACGAATGCTAAACTTTACAATCCGCTATTCACTAATTGAATTAAAGGTATTTAGAGCAATAATCAGTTTTAAATAGTCATTTTAATGTAAAATATATAAAGTTGCTAAGGGTGTATTTTGAAATATGATATTTGGTGTAAAATAAAAAAAATAAAAAAATAAAATAAAGGGAGATTTCAATCAACCGAGTTACCTAACTCAAAGAGTCTTGCCAACTTAGGATTGGGTCACACTTGGAAGCATGGTTTTCAATTACTCATCATAAAATCTCACTGAATTGAATTGACTCACTTGAGTTTTTAGTTGAGTCATTTAGTTTTAGAACAAATATGCCTTATGTGAAGCCAACTTCTACATAGTGAGAGTGAGACTGAGTTAATACCTAAGAATTGATTTTATTTTTCCTTAATAATTAAAAAAGAAATTTATTCACACTAAGTAGGAGGCTAGCATCTACTATTTTTCTTGAAGGTGGTTTGATTTCTCTATGAATAAAGAAGAGATGATGATAAATTTTACATGAGATATTCCCCAACGGTTCAACTACCCCAAATACAGAAATGATGATAATTAGAGAATTCTAGCTTATGACTACAAGCAAAGGCAAAAGCTTACGATGGCTACCTCTCACCTGGTAAATTCATTGTCCTGAAAAAAAGTTAAATTGGATACAGTTCATAGGGTATTATAATTGGATGTGAAGACAATGGCGTAATATGAGGAATCCGAAGGGGGAAAATCTGCTCCCCTATTTGGATAGACAAAAAATATTGAATTTTTTAAATGAATTATTAGCTAGGTACATAATTAAAATTTTCTAATATAAGATACAAGGTAACTGTAATATGATAAATTTGGAAATTCTGCCTATTATCCTATCAATGTTTTTTATAGGGAGATAACTATTACAATTATCCATGTCCACAAATGGGTGTGCCAGCACCTTACAACTGCAAAAATCCCGTGTAACCTTGACATGATTCAATAAAAAAGTACGTATTAGATATGGGACTCTGCAATAAAATAGGCAAAAAAAAAAAAAATTTGATGTCTCTTCTTTTCGTTATAAGACTAATGTATGATAAGCACATATCTCTTTAATGTTATCATGTCAGGATTAAAGAGAAGACTTTTGGAGCACTTAATTGTAGGCAATCCACGTCCCATGTCAATAATGTAGATTCCTCATATCTAAACGGACCAAATCAAAGTACACCATCGGCTTGAGTTAGTAGGTTAGTTTTTGAACTAGAGCACATGCATGTTGAGGGATAGCAAAAGGACACAGATATGATTCAAGCAAAGTATTATAATCATACTATTGAGTCCAATTACAAACACTCCAAATTTAACATACAAAAACTCTTGCGGGAAAAAACCACAACACAAAGTGACAGTAATGCACTATGAAAGCAAAAAATTATAAGGGAGAAATTATCTGATTCAAACAAGCCTCAAATCTCCCTTACAGGCCCTTGAAACCTTTCAGAAAAAATTAAAAAGTCCCGAGATACACCATATTTCCAATTAAACTCATATACATAACCTTTATAAGAATCACAATCGAAATAGGAAACAAATCCCACACTTACGCAACTCTGCGTAAATTTGCATGATCATTCGATGACAGCTTTGATGGCACTTCGATGTCATCAAACTATACACCAAAACATTTCAATGATAAAACATGAATTTTTTAAATTTTTTCAACGGCATCGAAGTCTACTCGATGGCATCAAGCTGTCATCAACAAACTTGTTGATTTCCAAATGTAAGACACCAACAACAATGCATAAGTCAATGTCCTTAATCTCATGCTTGTGTATTCATCCATAGGCAAGTGCATGTGCCGGTTATCCAAGCTTTACATTATATGGGCCAAAACTCTTTACTTCTTATTAGATGTGTTATTCCCCAATATGGAGCTTGGGAGACAATGTACACAAATGAGGTTAGAAGAAAACAATCTTTTCAATTTCAATATGGTTGGTAGACTATGGAAGTGAATTGCATGCCTCTCACTAGGGATATCCTTGGCGACATGCAATAGGGTCCATGCATGTGTTTTATCCACACGTTTAATTACTTTGCTAGCTCATTTCAAGGTACTGAACTAAAAGCGAAGTAGATCAAAAGCTCATGGAGGAATACATTACAAGAAACAGTGGTGAATGAACACCCACTAGTAAAAACTTGCTTTCATCCATGTTAGTGTGACATTAAACAGATGGTAAATAAACAGATCGGTTGGCTCTAGGAAGGTTTCTTTGGTGAATGTCATTATCATCAATGTCTTGTCCTGTGGGGTGATCTACTCTAGCTTTAGATTTACTTTATTTTTGTGTCGGTGTCCTAAAATGAGCTGAAAAAATGGGTGGTGTCACACTCCAAACCTGGAAATCGAGCTTACAAAATTCTCGATCACTAAATCCGGTGCCAACAACCTCCGTAATATCCCATTCTCAGCTCCCAACGTTTATACGTTAGATTCCGATCCTGGGATCTTATAAGGAGGATTTCTTACGTACTTTTTGTCTCGTAATAAGTATAACCACAAGTTTACCCAAATTACAAAGGTAACATCATCATCATATATCCACTAATATAAATAGTTTAATACAATGCTAAAAGGGAAATACATATGTCAAAAATCAAAGCTCCAAAAGTCTGTTGCATGCTCCAAGCTCAACGCTACTGCAACCTGTCACGACCGGCATGCATCTATCATACATAAGCTTATAGAAAGCTTAGAGGGTGGTGAAAGTGTGTGCGCAAGATAAGTGTCCAGTATACAGATATCAGAGTAAGCAGAAATAATGATAATTTTATAAGTTAAACAATATCAGAGTAAGCAGAAATATATTGGTAAGTCTATAAATGTTATCAGTTGTACCAAGGCTATGCGATGCAAGACATGAATGCTAACGGTCATATCAAGGCTACGCAATGCATGACATGAATGCTAACAGTCATATCAAGGCTATGCGATGCAAGACATGAATGTTAACGACCATATCAGGGCTATGCGATGTACACACGTAATAAGTCAATATCATATACTAAGAATGCAATGTAATATACTAATCCTGATGAGTCCACGAATACCGTTAATCGTATCTAGGCCATATAAATGCAGAAACATAGTAACCCAAAATGTCATATGCCACGGGTGGAATGCAATATGTGGTGCGAATGGAATTACCATACTGGAGTGTGAAGTCGGGATGATAGTATATAATATCGCAAGCTATGGGATCCATCACAAGGGACTTCTATCCAAACCAGTCTCATACCTAAATTTCGATAGTCAGACTCAATGTGGTAAACTCCTGATCTCAGGTTAGTCGCGCACCCCAACTGAAATCCTGGTCATTACAAAGGCACACGAAAGAAATAATTATATATTATCAACCCGAGTAGATAGTGAATGAATGAATATGTAACTCCTGCCCAATAAGTCCACATATCAGTAATGTTAATCTCTGGGATCATCACCGGGGTCTAGTACATTCTACACTAGCTTGCCACCTCATCAAGCATACTACTGGGTAAGTGGAAGAGATCTCACTATCCTCCTAGTCAGTAGTCAGCTAATATCTACCCGGCACGTCAATAGCGGACTCATTCACGAGCTAGTCAAACTCAGTCTATCTTATAGCCCCCTCACTCGGGCAGATAAGGCCACACCCCCTCGCAACTGTCCACGACACAGTGGGAGATATGGCCTACTGGTATACGGCCCTCATGTGCTCATATATATTCACTCGGTCTTGACGTTGGAGCATCCTCTAGTACCAAAAGGGTTTAAGGATTTTCACCTAGGGTCATCTATGGTAGCCTGATGCTAATAACAGATTTTTGGTGTCTCATCTAGTCATCCACGATATGCCTGTAGAGGCTATTGCCCGATGTCGCTAGGGTGTACAGTTTATCACAACACACAATGAAAGGTGCATGAGTCAAACATTTCAATCATACATCGATCCTGTGTATATCGTGCGCTCATGAGAGAAAATCTCCGCCCATCAGTGAGCCTCACCACAACCTGCTCAATGACATATGCAATGGTCAACCACATCTCATAATGAACATGTAGATGATGCATATGACATGTATTATGATGTTATGCTGTCACATACTTATAATCGGTATCAATAACCGGCATCGACAATCAGCCTCGACAATGTGGACATTTAACCAACATTGTCCTCAAATAATGACCCACATAGAGCCTAACATATAGTGGACCCATGACCTCACAAAAGGGCCAAATATACAACACCATGGGCCTCACTCAAGAGTTTAATACACATCACGATAAGCCTTTCACATGGGCCTAACATATATCACAATGGGCTCCATCGCCTGACCCTTAAATACATCACGATATGCCTCATCACATCGGTCGCGTATACATCGCATTGGGCCTCAAACACGAGTCGAATGCATATCATAATGGGCTTCAAATACGAGTCGCATATACATCACATTAGGTCTCAACAATCGACCTCAATATCCGGCCTCGACAATTGGAATCAGCCTCGATAATCGATCTCGATAATTAGAATGGGCAAATCGGCCACGTCAATCGGAATCGGTAATCGGTCATGATAATCATCCTGATCACTAATCAGCAATCGACCATGACAATTAGAATCGATTGATAATCAGCCTTGATAATCAAAATCAGTCAATCGACCATGTCAATCGAAATTGGCAATCGGTCATGATAATCAACCTCAATCAATAATCGGCAATCGACCATAAGAATCGGAATCAATCGATAATCGACCTCGATAATCGGAATCAGCAAATCAGCCACGTCAATCGAAATCGGTAATCGGTCACGATAATCGACCTCAATCACTAATCGACAATCAGCCACGATAATCGGAATCGATTGATAATCGGCCTCGATAATCGAAATTAGTAGTCGGTCACGATAGTCAACCTCGATTACTAATCGGCAATCGGCCACGACAATTGAAATCAATCGATAAACGAAATCGACAAATCGGCCATGTCAATCGGAATCAGCAATCGGTCACGATAATCAGCTTCGATCACTAATCGGCAATCGGTCACGACAATCAGAATCGATCGATAATTAGCCTCGATAATCAGAATCAAAAAATCAGTCATGTCAATCAGAATCGGTCACAATAATCGACCTCGATCACTAATCGGCAATCGACCACGACAATCGAAATCGATTGATAATCGGCATCGATAATCAGAATTGGCTAATCGGCCATGTCAATCAAAATCGGTAATCGGTCACGATAATCGACCCCAATCACTAATCAGCAATTGGCCATGACAATCGAAATCGATTGATAATCGGCCTCGATAATCAGAATCGACAAATTGACCATGTCAATTGGCATCGGTAATCGGTCATGATAATCGGTCTCGACAATCGAAATCGGTGAGAATGAGCCTAACAGAGTCTAATGGAAGGTCATAATGTGGACATTCAACCATCATTGTTCATTAATGTGGACATTTAATCAACATTTCTCCCAGGGAGTGGCCCAAATAAACATCATTACATATATCATGGCAAAATCACATATCTCAACGGGCCTTGAATATACAACAGGTGGGCCCTGCACCTGGGCCTCATATACATCACATTAGCCCCTCATATATATCACGTCGGGCCTCGCCAAAGGTCATGAACACATCACAATGGGCCTCCTCATGTAGGCCATATATACATCAATGCGTGCCTCGCCAAATGAACCACAAATACATCATAATGGGCCTCATATCTGTGCCTTGGTGAGGCACGCATTGATGGGCCTCATATCATATGAGCCTCATATCATATGAGCCTCAAGTGGTGTAATCTATGAGCCTCAAGTGGGCTTAGATTACACCAAAAATCATTTCAATAGTTGTAGGTGTATCACTGCACACTATCATTCCATGGGGCACATGGCCTACCAATGATGATCAGGATTGTCCAAACATTGTCCAGCAATATCTGGACGATGTAAATGAAATAAATACATTATGGTGGTGTCCCACCGTCCCATGTCCAGATGGACGGTGTGGGATCAAAACATACATCATAGTAGGTCTTTCAATAGATGGACGACGTGGATTACAAAACATATATCATGGTGGGGTCCTCACAGATGAGTGGATGGTGTGGATTTAAATCCATGCGTTAGTGGGTCCCATGGGACTTGGGACATCAAGACAGTAACTAGTGTGAGGTAACCAGTCATTCCGTCCAGCAGGTGGGTCCCACATGGGCCCACCACATACAAACATACACACACATATATATATACACAATATAATATAATATTATTAATATATACATTATATATATAGGGAAAAGGTACTATACGCTCGACCGTATACCTTCCATAAGGTCGAGTACTGGCGGCACATCATTGGTCAGATTGGTAAAATTTTTAAACAACAGGGAGATTTTATAGGAAACCGAAGAAACACGGCGTGGATTTCATAGGAAATCTAGAGAAATAAAATTGGTGTTATGTGGACCCCACCATGATGTATATTTTCTATCCATGCTGTCTATCCATTTTGAAATATAATTTAAGGGATTTACACAAAAAATAAGTTATATCTGAATCTCAGATGGACCACACCACGGGGAAACAGTTGTTATTGAATTTCTACCGTTACAAACTCTGAGGGTGCACTATAATGGTTATGCAGGGAAAAATAAGTTGTTATTGAATTTTTACGGTCCAACCTATTCATAAGGTCATGTAAACGTGGATGAAGTGAAAACATAAATATCAGCTTGGTACCAAACTTCTCTAGTTCGAAAGAAGTTTTTAACGGTGGACGTTCAATCCCCACCTTGTGGTCCACTTAAGCCTTGGACCTGCTTCATTTTTTGGTTCATATATTAAAATGATTTGACAAAATTATTGAACGACGTGGATATAAAACACTTACATCACGTTGGACCCCACAGAGCCCTGCCCGGACAGTAATCCGTCCAGGAGGTGGTAGGACGCGGAAGGAGATTTCCTGCGAAAGGCTTTCGCAGGAAGTTCCTACGCAAGGATTCTGGGTGGGGCCCGCTATGCTGTTTGTGAGAAATCCAACCTGTCCATCTGTTTTTCAATCACATTTTAGGAAATGCAACCAAAAAATTAGGAAGATCAAAAACTCAACTAGGCATACAAGATGAAACAGTGGGAAAAGGAATTCCTACCGTTGAAACCTTCTTAGGCTCCACCTTCATGTTTATATGCCATATAAACTGTTTATTAGGTCATTTTTAGTGGGATGAATTGAAAAAACCAAAAACTTAGACCGATACAAACCTTTTGTGGCCATATAAATATTTCAACGGTGGTCACAAAATCCCCCATGTTTCCTCGTGTGGACCATTTTAATTTTGGATCCACTTTATTTTTGGTAAAGTATCCTAAAATGTGACTGAAAAACGGATGGACGGGGTTGAATTTCTCACAAACAACTTAGTGGGCCCCACTAGAATCCTTGCACAGGAACTTCCTGCGAAAGGCTTTCGTAGTAAATCCGCGTCCGTAGGTACGTGTCGTGCGAGACGAGCACTAACGCTCCTCCAGTTCCGAGGTGTACAAATGGTTTAAAGGAGATCAAAGTTACATGGCTCACACTGATGTATTTATTATATCTACATGGTTCATCTATTTTTAGAGATCATTTTAGAGCATTATTCAAAAAATGAATCATATCCAAAGATCATCTGGACCACACCACAAGTAGCAACGAAGATAATGATTTTCACCGTTGAAAATTTTTTAGGGCCTACCATAACGTTTATTTTCTATCCAATCTATTCATAAGTTCAAAAGGACCCGAATGAAGAGGAAAAAAAATAAAATTTCATATTGATCCAAAACTTCTGTGACCTAAAAAGAGTTTCAATGGTAGATGTTCAATCTCACACTGCTTTTTGCAATGTGGTCGATTAATAGTTAGATATGTCTTATTTTCTTCCAAGGCCTTAAAACGAGCTCACCAAATGGATGGACGGTTTGGATATATATAACACATACCTTAGGATTACACAAAAAAACTTGTTAACCAGTCCATCCGCTTCCCCTTTTAATCTGGAAGTAGATGTACGCCCAGTTGAGTAGCGAGTCAGCTACTGAAGCTACGTCACCAAGTTTTGTAAGCCCCACTATGATGTATGTGTTGTATCCACACAGTCCATCTATTTTGAAATATCATTTTAGGGCATGAGTCAAAGAATGAGGCAGACAAAAATATGTAGTGGATCCACCACAGAAAATAGTGGGGAGAGTGATTCCCACCATTGAAACTATCCCAAGGCCCACCATAATGTTTATTTGAAATCCAACCTGTTCAAAAGTTAAAAAAGACATGAAATAAGAGAAAACACAAATATCGGCTTAATCTAAAACTTTCGTGGCCTTTAGAAGTTTTCAATGGTAGGCCTCACTATCCCTACTGTTTTCTATGTTAGGTCCACGGGAGCTTTGGATTTAACTCATTCTTTGCATATTGCCCTAAAATGATCTCGCCAGGTGAATGGAAGGTGTGGATATAAAACAGACATCATGATGGGGCCACGGAAATTCATGACATACTTCAATAGCATTTCTAGCTATTTTAGTCTCTAATTCACGCCGTGTTTCTTCGGTTTCCTATAAAATCTCCCATTGTTTAAAACTTTTACCGTATGACCAATAATGTGCCGCCAGCACTCGATCTTATGGAATGTATAATACGTTCGAGCGCGTGTGTATATATATATATAGGGAAAAGGTACTATGCGCTCGAGCTCACGATAAGCTTATCATGAGGTCAAGTTGTGTGGGCCCCACCATGATGCATATCGACCATCAACACCGTGCATTTGATGGTTCCCCTTTAAATAATGGGATATCCCAAAAATCAACCATATACGGAACTCAGGTGGGCCATACCATCTAAAATCATGTGAAGACACCGTTAAAACATATAAAAGCACTTGGTGGGGCCCACCTGAGTCTTGAATGCTACTGAATGGTATGACCCCTAATTTTAGTGGGACACACATAATGGATGGGCTGGATTTGCAAACCACATCTTGGTAGGACCCAAAAAATGATTATAAATGTTTTAATGGTGTACGGCCCCCTCTCTACTACTGTATGTGGTGTGGCCCACAAAAGTCACGGATTGACTTGATTTTTGAGACCTAGGTCCACGATGGAATGGTGCATCTGACTGATGGAGTAGATGTTCGAAATGCATCACGGTGGGGCCCACACAGCTCGACCGCATGGGACGGAGCCGTGAGCTCGAGCGCATAGTACCCTTTCCCATATATATATATATATATATATATATATATATATATATATATATATATATATATATATATATATATATATATATATATGCAGGGGGTGCAGGGTGCAGCGTCCAGATCTGCTAGATTAACGGTGTGGATAATGACATACATCAGGGAGGCAGCATGGATGAAACAGTGACATCATGGTGGGCCCCACCCCACACGTGCAGCACGTGTGGGTGGGTCCCACGTCCATCAAATGGACAGACAGCGTGGCTATAGATCACTCGCATTGAGGTGGGGTCCCACTGTCCAGTAGCTGGACGGTGAGGATGAGACCATACATACATCCTAGTGTGTCTCACCGTCCAAGTGGACGGGTAGATGAAACACAAAATCAAGGTGGGTCCCATGGGCCTGCTGACGTCATAACATTAGCCATATAACTGGTGTGAGTTATAGCAGCCAATCTGCTTTCATATGAGGTTGGTCCCACATACATCAGGGCCCACCATAATATTATATTAAAATAAAATAAAATATTGTATAAACCCAATGTCCAGGTGTATTGACGGACAGCCTGGATGAATGGTACATACATTGGGTGGGGTCCACGTACGTAGCCCACCAGAGGGTTGAATCTGCTTCATTTTTGTCAAATGGATAGACGGTTTGGATGTCACATATACATCATCTGGCGGGGTCCACGTTTGGACGGTGTGGGTAAGACCCATATATCACAGGGTCCCACTGTCATGCATATGGATGGTGTGGATATAGGATAAATACATCTGTGCGGGTCCCACGTGGGGCCCACATAATATAATATTATTTAATAATATATATTATATCTAATACACGCACACACATATATATATACACACACGGCCTAGATATAAATCACATCCTTCATGGTAGGCCCCACATGAATGAACGGATGGATGTTGCACACGTGCAACAAGTGGGACCCATGTGGTGGCCCATTAGAGTTCTGGACTAGGCTAATATTTGTATTTTCTCTTCATTCACGGTGTCAGAAGTGCTACTGCTTGCTGCTTGCTCTCTCTCTCTCTCTCTCTCTCTCTCTCTCTCTCTCTCTCTCTCTCTCTCTCTCTCTGTATAATTCAAGGTGGTCCATGTCCTGGACAATGACTTGGTTATAACATATATATCAGGTGATGATGTGGATGCAATACACTCATCAGGTGGACCATCACACAAGGAAGAGAGAGAGAGAGAGAGAGAGAGAGAGAGAGAGAGAGAGAGAGAGAGATGGAGGAGGGGCCCCGCCACTATGAGCCCCTCAATACAATACATACATCATGATGGATCCCATTATATGTGGGCCCTCAAATCATTAAGATCTCACAATCAAATTATAAAATACACCCACCTTTCCTTCTTCTTCCTCCCTAGTGCTCCAAAGCTCCTAAGAAGCTCCTTCAATGGTGGATATGATGGTCTAAGGGTTGGATGGTGAGGATTGAGGGGAGTAGGAAGTGAGCCACACCTAGCTCTCTCTTAGAAGGCTTGGTCGTTGGATCTCTACTAGGGTTGCTTGGAATGAGAGAGATGGGTGATGGATTGATAAGGGATGGGTGAGAAGTGATGAGGTGATGGAGAGTAATGGGTGTGTAAGAAATGAGATGGAAAAGTATAAGTATTGTTGACTTTGGGAAAGAGAGAGGTATGGGTTGATGGGAAGTGTACTTGACTTGATTGTGTATTTAATTGATAAGATTGATGTGATGTTCTCTTGGATTTGAAATTGCGCGATGTTTTATTTTTCCTCAAACTGAACATAGGCTCACATCTCCTGGCCTGGGTATGCATCGGCGCGCGAGATGTGGCATCAGAACCACAGTAACAGTGCGATCGCACTAGTAGAAGTCTCGGGTCAAGCCAACTCTGATATACAGGACACGACTCAGGATCGCGCACAAACACCGATAACAAATCGCAGGTCGCCAAAATTCAACCGGGAGGACCGCGAAAGCCTACCGAACGGTACGGGATAGGATATGGGTCTTACAGGTGGACGATATAGATATAGTTCACATATATTAACATGAATCCCACAACACCTACCACTAGAAAAGCCACTATTTAGTAGGCTATGCCTATGGGTAGGGCTATACACAAACCAAGCTAACCCGGTTAACTCGCTCGACTCGGCCCAAAAGAGCTCGACTTGGCCTGACCCGGAACTGAGTTCGGGCTAGGATGGGCCATTTTCTTCAATTAACCTGAAACTGAGTTCGGGCCGAATTCAAACATGTCCCAGTCTGAAACTCGACTTGGTCTGAAACTCGACTCGACTTGCCCGACTCAGCCGTGTGTGTGTATATATATATATATATATCATAAATCCTTATCCTAATCATTTGAGACAGAGAAATGAGAACGTCGTCCCTTTTGTAAATGGAACAGGCCCGAAATTAGCCCGAACTCGCCCGATTGCTGACTCAACTAAGTTTAGACTGGATATCTTGGCCTGGTGATCAAGTCGGGCAAGGTTTGGGCTGGGTTTGACAGGTGACCGGGCCGAGTTGAGCCTAATTCGACTCGATTCGGCCCAATGTACACCCCTACCTATGGGCCATTTGAAAAATGAAATAGATTGATATTTGAAAAGGAGATTGGTTGGAATACCACACACCAGCTATATAGCTGCTGTAGGTATGTGTCGTGCGAAGATGAGCACTAACGCTCCTCGAGCTCCAAGTTGTAGGAACGGCTCAAAGGATATCAAAGTTACATGGGCCCCACAGTGATGTATTTATTATATCTACACCGATTCATCTATTTTTATAGATCATTTTAATGCATTATCCAAAAAATGAATCATATCCAAAGATCATTTGGACCACACCACAAATAGGCGCGACGATAATGATTTTCACCATTAAAAAATTCATAAGGCCCACCGTAACGTTTTTTTTTCCATCCAATCTATTCATTAGGTCACAAAGACATGAATGAAGAGGAAAAACAAATTTCATATTTATCCAAAATTTTTATGACCCCAAAAAGAATTTCAATGGTGGACATTCAATCCCCCACTACTTTTTGCAATGTGGTCCACTTGATATTTAGATGTATCTTATTTTTCATCCAAAGCATTAAGACAAGCTCACAAAATGTACGGACGGTTTGGATATAACATATACCTTTATGACACCCGGAACTTTGGTCGTCAACATAGCAGCAATATAGCTGGTGCGAGGTACACCAGCCAATCCGCTTCCATTTGGGTCACAAGGCCAGCTTGATGTAAAGCTGGGATGTACTCACAAAGGTTTGACAGGTTTCACGTGGGCTTGCGTGTGGATGGGGAGATTGTTTCATGTGTACGGACTTGCTATGCTCGCGCTATTATGCTTTATTTTAACTCATCTGCCAGGCATTTCATCCCACGTGAGAGAATCAAGTGATGTTCCGTAATTTTAACCAGATACAAGGGTAGTTCTGTAATTTTGACATGTTTTAAAGTATCCGTTTTCAAATTTTTGCGATGATAGCGCTCATGGGCGGGATTCCAGACCGCTAATAATGCCGTGGAGGGTAATTTTACCATAAGCGGATTGCGTACTGAGTAAATACTGTGGGGTCCAACTTAATTTCTGTATTTTATCCATTCCGTCCATCCATTTTAAAATATAATTTTATAGCTTTATACAAAAAATGAAGAATATTCAAAGCTCAAGTAGACAACACTACAGGAAACAGTGTGAATTCAACCTCTACTGTTGAAAATTTCTTCGGGGCTACAGAAGTTTTTGGATCAAGCTGATATTTATTTTTTACCTTCATCCATTTCTATGTGATCTTATCAACAAGTTGGATGACAAATTAACATCACTGTAGGCCCATAGAAGGTTTCAACGATGGAAATCATTATTCCTACTGTTTCCTGTGGTGTGGTCCGCTTAAGCTTTAGATATAATTCAATTTTTATCTCAACCCTAGAATGAATTGAAAAAACGAATGGACGGCGTGGATAAACTATATACATGCACAGTGAGCCCAACAGTGTTTATTCAGTGGGATAAAAGCTTACTGATTTACTCAGCATTTCAATTTTACCACGGTCGGGTCGATATTTCGTACAGCAACGAGTTTCAGATTTTATATTTGGGAGCATGGTTCAATAATCCAAACCGTTGAAAGCATGGGCTTCTTCGATTTATGTAGGATGTAGTTCTCAAATTAGAAGATCCTATACGCAGAATATCTAGCTTTTTATTGGTTGAATGCGAACCCTTGTCACTCCTAAACTTGCGAGTTTCGACTGTTGTGATAAACTGAACGCGTACAGAGAAGTTGCCACGGAACGGAATACCAGGACATGCGGCTTAGGTGGATCACCGACTGTAGGGCTACTGTGATCTATTTGCCTTATATCCATGCCGTCCATCCGTTTTCATATCTCATTTAGGATATGATCCCAAAAAATAAGCAAATCTAAATCTCATGTGGGCCACACTGCAGGAAATAATGGTGACGGAATACCCACGAATAAAAACTTCTTGGGAGCCATGGAATGTTTATTTTCCATCCAACCTGTTGATAATGTCACAACGACCCCACACAAATATCAGCTTGATCAGAAACTTGTCGCCTCCCAGGAAGTTTTTAATGGTGGGTGATCAATTGCTAAGGTGTGGCGCAACTGAGATTTGGATCCGATTCAAGTTTTGGCTCATGCAATAAAATTAGATGACTCAACGGATGGACGGCATGGATATAACACACATATGTCATGGTGAGTCTCACGGTCAGCGATCCACCCAAGTGGTGTCCGTAATACCATGCCAACTTTCCTGCCGGCATGCACTCGTACCGGAAACCAATGCCGTGAAATCGTTAGGCCCGTGTATGAAAATCTACCCACCGTGATGGCGGCCTCAGTGGGTCCCTACCTGTGAGGCCCACCTTAATCTCATCCCTGACATCCATCCGTTTTGAAAACTCATTTTATGATGTAATCCCAAAAATGAAGCAGATCCAAATCTCAGGTAGACCACGCCACTGGAAACAGTGGTCAGTGACCATTAAAAACTTCTTGTGGGCCATAAAATTTTTGGATCAAGCTGATATTTGTATAGTCCCTTCACACATATCTTTGTGACCTTATCAACAGATTGGATGGCAAATAAACACTCCAGTGGCACATGAGATATTTTTAATGGTGGATATTCAGTCACCATTGCTTTCTGTGGTGTGGTCCACATAATAGTTAGTTTTGCTTATTAAAATGAGCAGTCACAGCAGACGGATGGTTTTACTGTAAGGCACATACATCAAGGTAGGCCCCACGGTAAGGGATTCACCGAAGCCGGCCTAGCCGACTGTCTGAGTCAAGATAAATTGTGGTCTACCTAGCAAGTGGGTAAGACTGATATTATAGAAGGATGATGATGATGATGGTAGGACCTACTGTTATCTCGGTACAGAATTCCTCGACAAGTTGCATCTTGTCAGGAAAAGATGGTATGGTAGCACTGAATTATGGGACATTTCGGGGCACGAGACATCCATAATAGACCGAAACGATGAACTGTTGGACAAGTGAAATGTGGGGCCCACTTGCCTCAAACTTGCATAAATGGGTATTGTAAAGTGTGTACGGGGGAATGTTTGTACGGTACGGATCAACCTTTAGGTCTGTACAAATGGGACCCTCGTGCAATAACTCAAACAGTTGTGTTTTACAGTGAGTGGCCAGAAACGGATTAATTCGTGTTGCCTACGCTACCCCAGCGGAGGGGACTGGGATTCGGTGCTGTCGGCCCTACCATCATGTATGTGTTTTATCCATTTTTACATTTTATTGTTGGGCTCATGCATTAAAATGAAGTAGATCTAAGTCTAAGTGGACCACAATATTACAAAACACAGGGGTTGAATGCCTACCATTAGGAACTTCCTAAGTCCCATTATAATTCTTATTTGCCATCTAACCCGTTGAAAGGGTAACAACTATCTGGATGAAGAAAAAACACAAATTGATACAAAACTTTTGTGGGTATTACAAAGTTTTTAATGGTTGACACAGTAGTTGTAATAAGCTAATTGAGATATATACATTGGTAGATTAAATGATGAAATTTCAAGTTTGGCACGGGGCAAAAGTACAAGACCTCATTAGAGATCTTGGTAATGATCACGTTACAACCAGATCAATAGCTCAACTGGCAAACCAGATCCATAGCTCAACTGGCAAACTGAGTGGAGATACCTTGTTTGAACACATGAGGTCTTGGCATCTATCCCTAGCGGGAGCGGCTAACATGGAGTGTGTGTACTGCCATGGTTGTGTACTAACAGCCTAACCCAAAAAAAAAAAAAAAAAAAAAGTACAAGATCACATTGAATGACTAACCATTGATTTACATAAACAATGTTTGGACCCTGTAAATCATACTATTAAAATAAATTTAATAACACAGTTGATTGTTTAATTGTTGTGGGATATCATCAGTGGGCCATGTGGAATATAAATTATTAAGCTAATGACACACATGTTACACATGAAACTCTTGAAAGGATTTTAGATGCAACCCTAGCTTTTACCTTATATTTCAACCCCCTCGTCAGAGGATTTGAATCACATGTATTTAAAACCTGATTACTTTATGGCGCCAAGTGTCTTAGGGAATTTGAAATTCCCATAAATCTATCCAAATCCATGATGCCAAATGTCTTCTAAAATGTTTGTGGCCTCCGGAGGTTGTTAATGGTGAGCGTTCAACTTTCTTGTGGTGTGGTACATGTGTGCTCCAGATCTATTTTATTTTTGGTTCCATATCACAAAATAAGGAGGTAAAATAAATGGATCTTTACTTTTGCTCGGTTGGTAGACTCTCAGGAGTTTCAACACTTGATCAAGGGTTTGAGTATCTATAGGTGGTGAAATCTCACTACAGCATGAGTGTGTGGTAGTGTGTAATAAAAATAAATTAATTTTTATTTTTTTAAAAAAAGAGATAAAATAAATGGATGGCATCATACAAAATGCATACATCATGGTGGGCCCCTCAGCACCCATCACAAGCACTAGTAGGGGTAGTGTTAGCAAGACTTGAATCCATGTACAGCAAACACCCAGATTGGACTATCCCAGCCATGAAATGTTATTTAACGTCCACTGTTGAAACATTTGTGGGGTCACACAAGCTTTCAATTGAGAGAAACGGATTGGCTACTCCCCCGCCACCAGCCAATGGTTGGTGGTCTGTGCTCTGTGGGCCCTACCATGATGTATGTGTTTCATTCATGCTGTCCATCTATTTTTCTAGATCATTTTATTGTATGAGATTAAAAAAAATGAGGTATATCCTAATCTCAAGTGGACCACATTACATGAAACAATGTTGAGTGAGTGTCGACCATTAAAAACCTCTTGGGGCCTTTAAAGTTTTGGATCAAGTTAATCATTGTTTTTTCCTTTCATCTGGGCCTGTATGACTTGATAAACAGATAGGATATCTAATAAAAAGTACAATGGGCCTTAGAAATGTAACAATCCTAAATTTTGGTGTATTAAAAAAAAATTAAAAAAATTATTTAAACATTTTATTTTTAAATAAAAAATATAAATAAGTCAATAGTTGACTTGTTTGAAACATTCTTAGTTGAGAGAGAGCTTTAAGAATTGATTCTTCAAGTAGTAATAATAAATTTTTTTATCAAATATCATAAAAAATTTTAAATTCAAAATAAAGGAGGATGTATTCATCTTATCTTATGAGAATTTTTATAAAAAAGGAATACGGAAGGTTTCTGCATTAAAATAAAAAATAAAAAAAGTAAAATCAAATTAAATAAAAAAGATAGAAAGCTCTAGAGTAAAAGAAAGAAGAAATTCTAAGAAGACTTGATCAGGAAAGTTCCAATCCTCAGATTTTTTAATTTTTATTATGTTGTTAATTTCTTCTTGATCTATACAATGGATGATATAGATCATCCATATGATCATTGTATGCGTGTGTAGAGACAATTTTAACAAAGTGATGCTTTATGATTTTAAATCTGTTCAGTATTATTTTAAAAATAAATTTAATTAGTGTAATCTGATCGAATTATATTAAATTTGTATGGATCATATAATCCCTAATGCTAAAATATGCAAGGGCCCTAATTTTCAGATCAATCTGACTATCAGATGGGCCACATTAGTCAGATCTAGAAGTGTTTAATAAGGAAATCTTATATTTTTTCACAAGTGTTGGTATTACTTGGCGTAGAAGGTCGAGATGGACTATTGGTGTATGTGTGGTTAAATGTACACTATTCATCCAATGTATAGATGCAAAACATAACAAGACCTCAAAAATCTGAATGATCTAATCATCTGATGGGCCACTCCGATCAAATAATTTCTGATCAATTTTATGATCTTAAAAAGGAAATATAAAATAGAAATATAAAATAGAAATTTTAATTATTTTATCATTTTAGATTTGACCACCTAGGATTTTAATAAAAGGTAAGCCTCACCATGTAATATATATAATATCGTTGATATAATTGATAAAACTTTAGAATTCAAACTAGCCTAATTATCCTGCAAAGTTTATACTAATAGACTCAGTTGATTAACCCAATTTGTTTCATAATTCATTAAAATTAAAATAAATAGTTTGTGATTGTTTGATATATACTGATTTGAGAATTTTGTTATGATAATCGTATGCTAAATTCATATATGAATATTTTAATTAAAACAATTCTGCCAAATATAAATATAAATATATATGCATTTACATATCATCTAACATTCATTATATTGCATAATGCATGGTCAATCCTATATGCCCTCCTTGGAAGAAATATCGATCCTGTTAGAACGTTACTGAATACAGGCTATGCCCAACCCTATCAAAAGGTAGAAGCCTACTCAATGAGTGAATGCAGGTTGACGACCTCAACCCAAGCAGATGAACGATCATCTCATCTAATGCATTCAATACCATTTGCATCCATATCATTGTGCATACATTTTTATATTATTTTATATATGTATTTACATATCATCTAACATTCATTGCGTTGCATAATGCATGGTCGATCCTATGCGCCCTCCTTGGAAGAAATATCAATCCTGTTAGAGCGTTACCAGATGCGGGTTATACTCAACTCTATCGAAAGGCGGAAGCCTACTCAACGGGTGGATGCGGGTTGACGACCTCAACCCAAGCAGATGGACGATCATCAAATCTGATGCATTCAATACCATTTGATCCATATCATTGTGCATACATTTTTATATTATTTTAATTGCTATGATTATGAACCATGATAGGTTATTTCACTAAGCCTGGTCAACTTATATTTTTATTGATGGAAAAACCGTACAGAGGAGTTATTAGTAGATAATGTGGCACAAGAATCGGAAGGATCTACCGTACCTGAACACGACCCATGTGAAATGTGGTTATACTTGTCTAAAGATGAAGTAGCGGCATTAGATAATTTCTAATTATATGATTTATTTGTTAGCATAGTTTGATTAACATATAATGTATATTGGTATTGATTTTTAGATTTTAATGAATTATTTAGATTTATTTCATTGAAATAATGTTAGAATGAAATAAATATCATTATAGTATAATGATATAATAAATAAATAATTTTTAAGGTTTATTTAATTTTAAGGGTCATTAAGATTTATATACCTGGTTGATTGGTACTAAGTGTTATGTATGTTTGATTGGAGTTGTGGTGGAACGTAAATTGAATATAATTATCACCTCTGATTAAACTGATTAAGAAATTAAATTAGTACACCTTGTGTACGAGTTACAAACTGAAACTCGAGTCTGAGGGTGCACACTCTGTACCCAGATTTCGCTGCGCGACAAGAAAAATTTTAATGGTGAATATCTAATCACTATTATTTTCCTGTGGTGTGGTCCACTTGAGATATATATCCCTCCCAAGATCAAGCTCTAAAATGATCTATAAAAATGAATAAAAGGAATGGATGAAACACATACATCATAGTGGGGCGCACAGAGTACCGACCACCAGCCACCGGGCTGGGCTAGTGGCACAGGGAGTAGCCAATCCATTTCATCAATTGAACTAGCTTTTCTATATTTTCCTTTCATCTCAATGGAAATGACATTATTAATAACTTGGATGACATATACATATCATGGTGGACGTTGGAAAGGTTTCAACGGTAGGCATTTCTATCCTCACTTTTTCTTGCCCAGTCACCCACTTAAGTTTTGGATCGGTCTAATGTTTTCAGCCTACGTTCTAACCTGGCTTCTAAAATGAACAGACGTGGTCGATTTTCCCCAAGCATTATGGTGGCCCCACCTAGCTCCCAAGGGTTACAGGCAAGTGGCCCCTTACAAATTTTTGCCCCAGCAAGGTATTATACATGGCAGATAATATGGAGCGTTACTTGGCTGTGTGGCCTGATGTAAGTGGGACCCTCACCATAGGGCCCACCTGGGTGTATACATTGTATACCATACTGTTAGTCTGTTTTGCAATTTATCTTAGGGCATGATACGCAAAAAGGAAGTAATATAAATTTTGCTGGACCACACCATGGAAAATTGTGAATATTGACTATTAAAAACCTTTAGTTGGTCACAAAAGTTTCGGATCAAGCTGATATTTGTGTTTTCCATTCATACAAACCTATTGGATGGTCAACAAACAATAGGGTGGGCTTACAGAAGTTTTTAACAGCGGGTATTTAATGACTACTATTTTCAGTGGTGTCGTCCACCTGAATTTATATCTGCTTCATTTTTGTATCATGCTCTAAAATAAACTGGAAAAAAACAAAAGAAAAAAGACGGACAGCATGTGTATACACTGCACATATTGAGGTGGGCCCTATTGTCAACCTACATCACCTGTTCTAGGTCGAAGCCAGCTAGCGACTCAATAATACAGTAGAGATATAGGACACGGCCGGTCCACATTGATGAGAACTGGAATTGATGAGGCCAAGGATACATTGAGTTCTGTAAGAGCGTGACATGGCAAGATTTTATCGAGCCAAGTGTGGCTGTTAGAGATGGAGTCAATCGGAGCATGTTTTAATAAAAACCAAAAACCATATTTGGCGAGGCAGGAAAACATTGAATGCACTTACATGATGGGATTTAATTGGACCATGTGCCACTAATAAAAATGAGCACCTGGAGTCCAAGCGTCATCTGAACTTTGGACAGACAATAGGTATTCAATCAGCAAGACTATGGAGAGCGCCGCTACTGACACTGCCTGTAGGGACATTTCTACGAGATGATGCTTCGTGGGCCCCTCAAATATGATGGGCACGGATTATGTGAAACCCTGACCTCATCCAAGACAGTACGGCCCTTAACATAAGGCCTACCTTGATGTATGCATTCTGCATCTACTATGTCCATCAGTTTTTACATCTCATTTTGGGATATTATTCTAAAAATAAAGCAGTTGCAATTTTCAGGTGGAACCATTCACACGAAACAGTGGTGATTGACCTTTAATGAGCCATAAAAGTTTTGGATCAAGTTGATATTTGTTTTTTTCCCTTCATAACTCTATCAACTAATTGGATGACAAATAAACAATATTAAAGAATTAAGGTGTGCACTAATAAGTTTTTAATGGTAAGGCATTCAATTACCATCGTTTATTGTGGTCTAGTTCACCTATAGCTGGATTTGCTTCATTTTTAGGATGATGCTTCACAATGATTTGGAAAACAAATTGATGGCATGGATACAAAATATATAAATAAATGCCCACGGTAAGGGCTGGGATGCACTATCTTAGATGAGGCTAAGGTTTCACCTAAATATGTTCCCAACAATAATGAATGTGTTTTGTCTGCACAGTCCATTTATTTTGAGTCATTATTGGCATGAGTTCAAAATTTAAATAAATTCAAATATCAATTAGAACATGTAATAAGAAAACAGTGTCAATTAAACACTTATCATTAAAAACTTCTTAAAAATAGTTATTTGCCTTCTAATATATACATTAGGAAGGGAAAACACACATATCAACTTGATTGAAAGTACTTACAGTCACCAGAAACTTTTTTGTCTACAGCATTCTTTGTCCCCTTCCTTAAAATGAGCTGACAAAACAGCTGAACAACTTCTCTAAAGCAGGTACCTTATGTGGGCTCATAACATACCATCCTGCATAAATTTTTCTAGGTAATAATTATTTACCTAGGTAATTATTGTATCTTTTCTACTCATAAAGTGACCACTGACAATTTTAGCATTAAATTTGAGAAATTTGTAAAATAAATGTGGTGTCTATTATAACGTGTGCGGCTTAGCCACATCACCCATTTGTTATGCTAGCTAAGTTTAGAGCATGAGGTCAAAAACTAAGATAAATCCAAAGCTCAAGTGAACATATTATAGGAAATAGTGGGAATCCAGCTCTTACAATCAAAAAATCCTTTGGGCGTTTTAGATCAAGTTAATATTTGTGTCTTTTCTTTATTATATCTTTTTTCTACCATGAATAGGTTAGAAGATGAATAAACCTCAATGTGAAGAGGCAAAGGAAACAACTTTCACCTATGGATAAATTAAGGCCATTGTTTCTTTCCATGCTTACCATCTGGGCATTAAATTTGCCTCATTTTTCAGTTCATGCCTCCAAATATTTTAATAAAATAGATGAATGACACAATTATATCATATACATTACAATGGGGCCAATGCATTTAACATGACACTTTGAGGCTGGTTTTTTTTAGGTGGAATTATCCACAAATTTATAGACCAGATGAAAATTAAATAATAATTATTAATTTATCAGAGAATTATATGTATCATTAAAAATCAAATAGACTTAATCATTTTTATTTTCCACCCTCACTTGAACCCACAACGTGTTACTCTACTGCTGAGCCGTGAGTTGTAACCACCCTGTTAGTGAACCCGATCAGGTTAATAGAATTGTCCATCCATGAAAGGGCCCTTTATATGGTCGGACCCAGTCTGCACGGTGCCCTGCAACGTCTATTAAAAAGAGATGGATTAACCATATTCCGGTTCTTCGGCGCAAGTACCGGATCATCATCACCCTTCACACCTCTACCAGCGGGTCCTCGACTTCATCAATGACCCTATTTTTGTATCTTACATGAAAAAAACTCGAGTACGGCCCTTTTTGGGTAGAGATTATGATGAGATGGATTTTTACGGCAGTACGTAGAGGGAGCGGGTTAGCTGTTACTCGGGTAACACCGTAGTGGGTGTTACTTTAACAGTGTGGGGCCTACCTTGATGTAGTTTTTTGTATATCCACTCCGTCCCTCTGTTTTTTAATATAATTTTAGGACGTGATCCCATACCTTAAAGAAGATCAAAATTCAAGTAGACTATGCCAAAAGAAACAGTGATGAATGACCATTAAAAATATTTTGTGGGCCGTAAAAGTTTTGGATCAAGATGATATTTGTAATTTAAGTTCATCTAGGTCTTCCTGACATTATCAACAGGTTGGATGGAAAATAAAAATTATGGAAAATCTCGAAATGGTCCCTTTGTGATTTTTAATGGTGATGCACTCAATCTCGACTATTTCCTCTGGTGTGGTTCAAATGAGATTTATATATACTTAAATTTTTGTTACCTATCTAAAATGGGCTGGAAAAACGAATGGACAGCGTGGATATACAATGCAACATAAATGTGGCCCCACGGTAAGGGTAACACCCATTAAGTGTTTCCCGGGTAACACCGAATCAGCTCCGTGCAGAAAACATCTGAAAATTTCAGCAGAAAAAGAAAAAACGAAAAGAAAAGAAAAAAACAACTGTAAAGGCGAGATTTTCTTAATCATTATCCGTATTAATGGTGCAGCCAGGAGTGATAATACCGTGGTCTACGTCACATCGTTCGTACGTGATTTCTGATGTACGCCCTTCCACGTTGGGGCGCAAAATTCAGCGGTCCAGATGAGGTCTGCGCGCGTGAGTTGTAAGGCCAGCCATATCGCAACAGCCAATGGTATCATAATGCCTTGCCCTCGTGACCTTGTCTGGGAAATGCTCCGGAATCAGACTCCAACTGATGAGAACGTAAATGGTCGGTAGTCCGCGGACGACTTGAATGAAAGGCTTTTATTATTTTTTTTGCGCACGCACACACACCCCCCACACGCTCAGGCCTTAATGGATATTCGGGATACTCGAACCCGAGACGCGGTGTTGAAACTCCTGAGAGTCTACCACCCGAGCAAGAGTAAGGACCCACCGAAAATGAAGGGCCAGCTCACCAGTTGGGCCATGTGGAACAGTGTAAGAATATTCCAGGATGTGGGACCCGCAGATAATAGGCCACGGATAGTCCTCTTTATTGAAGACATGGTCCTAACCATTGGGAAAATGTAATTAATGTAAACCGTTGGTCGTTCTAAGATCTAACTATCCCTAGGTCGAATGGATTAAATTGCATGAGATGATTATAATTTAATCATTAGATATTCATGGTAAGATCACGGTGCGACCTACATCTTGAACGGTTAAGATCACCAAACACGTGGACCAACTAGAAGACCAGATCTCTTTTTTTAGACACACACTCACACGACGAAAGTCCTGTGAGTTTACCACTGCCTCACTTACGCTTTGTTTACCCTTTCCAACCAAGGGGTCCATGTTGAAGATAATGAGAAATGATTACTTATGCACGGGTTGTATTAAATTTCACCTACGATCATCTTTCCCGCCAAAGTGCAACGTTTTTTGTGTATATACGATAACCGTGCAGAAGGTGGGCCTTATCATTAGTGCTGGCAACGGCCTGGAACGGTTCAGGCCTGGATTTTGAACTGCTCGGGCGGAACCTTTGTGCTAGCTGACTCGTGTTGGATGGCGTGATTAGAGCTAATTGAGTGCATCTTGGTAGGAACATACCCATATCCACTCCGTTCATCAAGTGGGACGTCACATTTTCACCACCAATATTAAAAATCAGTCCAATCCAATACTTAGGTGGGCCTCACCATAGGATATGGTGTAAAATCATATCCAAAACACTAAAATTCAAGCCTGATTTTCAAGGTTTCCCTTCATCTTTGTAGGCACATCAAATGAATAGATTGGATGGAATATATACACCATGGTGGACCCCACGCATAATTTTGAATCATCTGATTTTTTAGTAAAATTGAGTTTGCTTGGTCATGCCCAGCCATTGCCAGCACAGCTTACCATGAAAATCAACTGCATGAAATGCATGTGGGATGTGGGCCTATGAGGCCCAAATGGACAACATCCACTATTAGGTGTGTCCCACACAATAATTTTTTTCAAAATATTTTGAAGTGGAGATCTAATTTTCAATTCCATTCTTACAAAAATTAAATTCAAATGAGAGAAGATTATGATAAATCAGAGGATTAAGATGTCCAAGGAATTAGCGATTTGTATTCTTACTCCTCTTAATCCCCTTGGCTCTTTTATTCATAGAAATAGGAGTCATTCCTTCAGCAAAAGCATGCATCCTCCCAAAGTTTCAAAGAGAACATTAAGAAAAATAATGAGAAAGTACCTTGTTGTTCATTAAGTTGTTTTCAGACTATCTAAAAAACCAAAACCAAACATGAAACGATATGGCAAGAGACGCCTAGAGCGCCATTTTAGATTTTTGTTACAGTTGGACTTGGACTTGGATGGACCATGACCAAAGTATCAAGCTAAACAAATAGACCAACAGTTCTACTTACGCAATTACTCAAAAGCAAAACGGCATGGTTTATTGCTACTTTTTAAAGCTCGCATCGGAATAACTTACCTTTATTCCACCATTTACAACTAACTCGAAGACTTGGGACCTACAACCTTAATTAAAATAGAGGGAGATTCTCCTGTGGTCGCGAAGAAGATGACCGAAAGTTCTTTTTGCACATGCTTGGGAAGCAGCCATTGTCACATCTAATAGTAAGGATCTTCTATCCTGGTTTGTGCAGTCAGAGATCAAACATAACTACATGAAAGGTAATGTGATTGCAGATGTGGTAGCAGGTGTTATCTCAAGCTCCTATCAAATATGGACCAACGACCTTCCGACATGTATATATAAGACGCTTACGACGTGTATATAATACGCTTGTTTGGATACCTCAGCATTTTTTATATGGTTAGTACTTTCTCATAGAAAAAGGCTACGTTTCTGGACGGTCGTTAGTACCCAACGCCATATATTTCATCAACAGTGTAGACATCTTATGATAGGATGAACTGAACCATCCTAAGTTTGCCTTCAATTTTAAATTCATCCTCTTAAAAGTGGCAGATGGATGGTTGGAATTTTCTTCTAACCAGTTCTCAGTGAGTATGAGTTATCCATCCTACAAACATATGGATTGTTCTTTTTTGGTGATTGGACCATCCAATTTTAGGGGTGTACAAGGTGGGTTTGGTCCAGTTCTAGGGTGAAATTAGAATCGAATCATTTCAAACAGTTCAAGGATATTTGGAATTGGAACCGGACTATTAACACCCTAGAGCCAAACTAGAACCGAACCGTTAAAACCGATTCAATTTCGGATTGGTTCTACGGTTCTGGGCTTTTTATAATTTAGCCTAATTACATGTTTTATCTTATTATCTAGCCTATGTTCATTCATATTGTGATCCATTTGATGAATGATTAAGATATTGTATAAAGTATATAAAAATACATTTATAGAAACTATTAAATGGTGCATCATAAACCATAAATCATGAGTCAAATATAAAAACAATCAAAGAGATTTTGGTTTGATTCTAAGTTCGGTTCTATGGATCGGTTCACGGTTCAATTTAGTTCTACATACTCCCAAACTGAGAATTGAACCGATGTAATCAGTTCTTTAATTTTTGGAACCGGTGCGCTATAGAAT
Source organism: Magnolia kwangsiensis (assembly GCA_037074715.1). NCBI lineage: Eukaryota > Viridiplantae > Streptophyta > Magnoliopsida > Magnoliales > Magnoliaceae > Magnolia > Magnolia kwangsiensis. Next base: position 98,224,914 of record CM073581.1, read on the forward strand.
TGGACCAAACCAGACCTTTTGGTCAGTTCCGATCCGGTTCCACAATTCTATTGGTTCAATATGCACCCCTATCCATTTTATATGTTATGGATCTATAGGATTATTCAAACATATTGTAGATTTTACACGATAGCCCATGAAATGAATCTAGATCTAATGGATAGTACAAATCTAGATTGATGAATTCAACATCTGAATTTTTTATGTCCACATGATTAGTAACATGATTAGTTTTGGACGAGAAAAAGCTTTGCATAGTTTGAAGGACGTAGAGAGAGTCTTTTTCAAGGAAGAACTTTAATGATTTAGGAGAGCGTTGGTTAATACCTAGTTGCTAAGAAATTATGCACATGAAAGATGATGAACTGAAATTAAATTGTATTAAATTGTATGTATGAATATGGATGGTTTTTGTTTATATATATATATATATATATATATATATATATATATATATATATATATATAAAATAGATTTTCAAATTGCTTGTTCTAATTCACTCTATGGTCAAATGAAAACAGCCAATGGCCTAAATTCAACAAATATAAATGCTCATTAATCAAGTATTAGAGACATTAATCAATATGAAATTTGAATAATAACCTATTGAATACAATTTTTGCAATTTTTAATAACTAATATAGGTGCTATTTGTACAATTTTGAAGTGTTAAAATATCAATTCTGCCGGTGTATGAAAACCACTACTAATCTTTTCACTTGCATTGCACATCCCATGCCCACTACGGCCTTATGATAGTGCCTCTCTGAGGGGTCAACCTTTTTTGGAAGAAAATATTTGGGGTAATTTCTACCAAAGATTGATGTAAGATGGTAGGCGCTTAGAAATTGCGGGTGTAGCTTATGAATAAAATCTATATTAAGCTGTCCAAATCATTTGTCGAAGTTTTGATGTATATCTCGAACCCAGAATTAAGATTTTTTGCTCATGTGATTGTGAAATAAGTGGGCATTTATTGGATGATTAAAAATAAAAAATGTACAATGGTCTTATTTAAAATAAAAAAAATATAAAAAGAAATAGCATGTACAAAGTTTATGAGTGTTTAACCAGTCTTAAATAATTGACTTTGACTTAGGTTCCACAATCTAGCTAGTTTTAATTTTAGATGATGGATGATGCTTGCAAAACCAGCAGATCAAGCTTCATGCACCAAAAACTAGACTTATAATTAATTGGACACGTGGCAGCTTTTTTATTTCTTTTGATTTTGGGACAGAGATGATTATATATGTGGTAAGATGCCGATTGAGCACTGTCCCAACAGTACGTACACATTGCAGGGTGGTGTATTAATGTGAGTAGACTCTACCGCGGAATTCAATGAAGCCGTCCGAGAGGCAACATTTGATTACACCACATGCGGGCTCAACGTTAGATAGATGAAGCCACTAAAGCATGTTTGAAAGTGGTTGACTAATTTGTATAGGATAGACAACTCAGATCTTGTCACGTCAGATAAGGTGGGTCCTCATTGAATCTGCTCCCGGCATTAACAGGATCCATTCGTTTCTTGTTGGCTAAGGAAAAGTGGCAGCAATATATTAGCCGGCAGCATGATGATACTTGCTGGTGATGTGTTGGACTAAACAACGTTGAAGCATGCTTTGATTAGCCAACTTATAACAGTGCCTTCCTGCTCAAATCAAAACCCACTATGTTATACAACAAGCCACAACCAGTCAAAGGTTGATTGATTAGTTCCCCTTGGTGTAGTAAGTAAATTCTATATAATTACGGGTTTTATCTACTGTTCATTCATTTTTCCATATCATTTCAGGGCATAAATACAACATTAAAGCTTATCTAAAAGAAATCAGATTAGTATGCTCTTATTGCACTGAGTAAACTCAGTTGAGCCCACCTTGAATACATGTGGTCTATTCCCGATGTCCATCCACTTTTCCGTCTGATTTAATCAGTTGATTCCAAAATATCCAAAGTTCAAGTGGATCATACCACTAAAGAGTGGGTGTAATGATTTTCACTGTTGAAACTTTTTTAGGCTCCACAGTATGTTTATTTGTCATCCAACCTGTTCATAAGATCATATGGACATGGAAGAAAGGAAATCACAAATAAAATCTTGATCCAAAACTTCTGTGGCCCATGAGATTTTTTCAACAGTAGATGTTCAATTCAACTGTTTCTTGCGGTGTAGCTCATTTGAACAGTTTATATATTTCATTTTTGTGCTCAAGCCATAAAATTATCTGATAAAATGGATGGACATCGTGAATAAGACAAATAAATTATGGTGGACCACACAGAGTTTGCTCAGTAAGCTAAGTCTAGTGAGTTAATCACTAGGGAATCCGCTTCCTATCAGAAGCTCCAATGACCCACGCCACGTAAAATAGTGTGAATTGAATGGCTATTTTCGAAAACTTCTTAAGGCCATAGAAGTTTTGGATCAAGCTGATAAACAAACATCACTGTAAGCCAAAGAAGGGTATCGACGGTCGATGTCATTATCCCACTATTTCCTGTTATATGGTGGATATGTTTCAATCTTGCTCGTGAACTAAATTGATAAGGAGAAACGGACAGAGTTACTCAAACAGTGTGGATAGGACACATACATCCACTGTGGACCCCACAGAGTTACTCAATTAGGCTTCACCGCAATGAGTTGCTCAGTACGCAGAGTCCTTCCTACCCGGACGCGGATCGCCGATCGGCTGCCAACAAGACTACAATATAAATTATATGACTTAAGCGGTCAGATATTTAGAGGGAAAAGTTGAAGAGAAGTGATGGATGCGATTGTCTACGCGTTGTGATACACAAGCCATTCATGCTGCCAGAGACTGGTTCAGGGATAGACCCGAATGGTTTGTAAAGCAGCCACGTGTCCCATTCTGAGTGGCTCTACCACATACCAGTTATCCAATTTCTATTTGATCCTCCCTGTTCGTCCGGGGCATGGCCGATTATACATCTCCCGAGTCACAGAAACACGGGCTATCCATTCGAACGACAGAAATGCCCATGCCCGGGCGCCTGCAACGGCAGCTATCGTGTGCGTTCAGCACCATTCATTAGAATATGAAAAGCTATACACCATATTCAATGCGGAAACGGGTTGGCTACTCCCCCTGCCACATCCCATGGCTGGTGGTCGATGCTCAGTGAGCCCCACCATGATGCATGTGTTTCATCCATGCCGTCCATTTATTTTTATAGATCAGACCAAAAATGAGGTATAGAACATATTACAGGAACAATATTGAATGAACGTCCACCATTAAAAACTTTTTGAGGGCCATAAAAGTTTTGGATCAAGTTGATAATTGTTTTTTCCCTTCATCTGAGTCTGTATGACCTAATCAATAGATTGGATGTCAAATAAACGGTATAGTGGGCATTAGGAGGATTTTAATGGTGGATATTCAATCACTATTGTTTTCCTGTGGTGTGGTTCACCTGAGATTTATATCCTTCTCATTTTTTAAATCAAGCCCTAAAATGATATGTAAAAATGGATGAACAGAAGGGATGAAACACATACGTCATCATTGGGGCCCACAGAGCACCGACCATCAGCCGCGGGATGATGGCAGAGGGAGTAGCCAATCCGTTTCCATTCAATGCATACTTTTTTTAAAATTTTTTTATTTTTATTTTTTTTAATTTACATGCATCTCAATCTGGACCACAAAACCGTAGGGTCCTATCATTGCAGGTACTGTTCAGAAAATCATACTGATCGGGCATTCCTATCCACTCAACTGGTGGCCACCAAATGGACGGCTGGAAAGAAAACAGTTAATTGCATGTGCACTTGTTTTATAATCAGGACTACTAATTTGAATGGGTGCAAATGGATGGTTAAGATAAGAGTAGAATTATTGAATTCTCGAGACGAAAGACTTTCATAGTATATATACTCGAGTTATATGATCTAATAAGTGGGGGCCCGCTGCGTAATTCAGACACTGCTCTGCTGCCTCCACCGTGGACCCCAAATCTTTCATCAATGGTACAAATTTTCCCTTTGATTAGTGGCTATGTATAAACGGTTAAGAAGGCAAATAAAGGACCAGTCCACGTTCTTCAGGAAGGCCCTAAATCGGTGGCCAGGATCTTCCAAACTAGAGCGTAGGGCTGAAAGTTAGGCGGGTTCAACCCGACTGACCCGTGACTGACCCGACATTGGGTTGGGCTTGGGCAAGATGTATCAATTTTGGTCTCGGGCTTGGGCCATACAACACCAATCCGATAAAACTTGAGTTGGGCTCGGGTTGAGGTCTTGGGTTGCCCAACCCAACCCAACCCAACCCGAACCCGATCAATAAATAAATTCCTTATAAATTAATTATAATTGAGTGCGGATCATTGTGTTGAATGCACACGAAATTTCAATACCGTCAAGTTTCATTGGTCCACGTCATTTTTGATGACTCAAGCTAACAACATACGTCAGATTTCTCTCTCCCAAATAGATTGCTTGATACATAATACGACTTTTAAAGGAGTAGTTATCCTGTATTTTAACTTATTTGTTTAGAAAAAATGAACCTCTTTACAATAAATAACTACATATATAATTAATAAATTTATAGGTACAAAAAAAAAGACGTGTATTGAAAATATAATTAACTAATATAATAATAAAAATATTAGCTACCCGACCAACTCAGATAATCCGACCGAGCCCGCTTGGGTTGGCCTTGGGTTGAGAATTCCCAACCCGAGGTTGGGTTGGGTTAGGTTAGAGTTGAGGTATAGGAACCTTGGGTTGGGCTCGGGTTGAGCACCAACCACTCAACCCGCCCAACTTTCAACCCTACTAGAGTGTTTGGATGATGGATGAGGGAACAATTCTCACTCAATTGAAAAAATTGTCCAAGAGTACTAATTAATTTTGGGCTATGATCCATCCATTGAATTTGGAAGCTACAACTTTGCTAATGGGGTCTACTGTAGTTTTTAAACGGAATCTAACCCATCTAGAAGGAACAGCCTAATAAGAAATTCATATATACGCTTCAAAAATAAGGTGGACTAATCTAGTATGTTGAGCTCATGCCTTAATATGAACTTACAAAATGGATTAATGGAGTGGATAAAACACATGCATCATGGCAGGGCCACATATCTTTTCCAACATCAACCAATACCAAGGTGGCTGCTGATGTGTCACTATTGAATCCAAGTCCTTAGAATCCATACTCACAACATGATGGACCCCCAGGCATGAGCTCAAAAGAGGCCGCTGATGTGTCACTATTGAATCCAAGTCCCACACATATAAGATTTAATAAAGACTTATCTATTTCAGGTCCTATGTTTTCAGACATTTAATATTTTTATTTTTATTTTTGCTAAATCATCTATACATCGGGCCCCACCAAATACACGGATCAGATGTCCCAGTCTTGTGATCCCAGTGAAGCTAGCAAACCTGTGCACGCAGAACAGTTGTGGGTAGTGTGAAAAATGCTGGCACGAACGTAACACGTAACATTCACCAGGTAGCTTATAAAGATTCACATCATGTGGTCCGAAAATGTACAATTCCACTGATAGGTAGGCCACATGTGTGAAGGAAAATGGAATGGACTTCTCTTTGATGGTTCACCACAATTTTCATTTTCGTCCAGTGTTGCGCTAATGTACAGCTGTACTCACAACCTAAATTGCGGGTCACTGTGGACAGATTTTATCTCTAAAATCGTACTATTTAAGAAATCCTAACCATCAAATGAGTACTTGTAAGTAAAATAGTTAGTGGTCCAAAATTAAAGGAGGAGAATCAAATGGTTGCTGTCTTTTTGCCATTCTACCTTTTGGATTATTATTCGTCCATAATTAGATCAAAGAATTGGACTGTGCGGACGACTACACCATGTCTACATTAGAGGAGCCACCATGGTGGATGCCAAGTGAGTACTGCCTCTACTTGCACCAAGCTCTCTTAACCTGATGCAGGAGGATTTGATTGGATGGTAGGTGAAGATGGGACCTATTGAGTACTTGGCTGAATAACTTTTCAAATACTCTTCGTGAGCCTTTTTTCTTTATTGGCAGTTTGCTATCCTGTTAAATCTTGCCACATTAGTGGTGGAGGAAACTCAAATCATGCAGTAATTGTGACCAATTCATGTCCCATCATGACATAGAGTAGGGCACGGACACTTTCATGTGTAAGATGGACTAGACAAAGCCTGATCAGAGATAAAAGTTATCAAGGCCTTTGGATCTTTAAAACAAGCATATCTTACAAGCCAAAATGAGTTACTCGACGTGTCATATATGATTTTGAGGTAGGACGAGCTACTTTAGCCAAACAATTAGATTGTGCCAAGTTGCCTACACCAAATTTGTGAGATTCCATTGTATCGACGGCCGAATTTCATGTTTAGTTTTGTTTTTACTATAAATAGTAAGATTTAATTTGACTATTACTTTTCATCCGTTGGGCTTTAAGAGTTGTGTCCAACATAAAAAGTACTTAGAATAATTAGAAGAATAATATAGTTAAGCTACATAGGACACTTACTATAAAAGTAAATTTACTATTTATAGTAAGCTACAAATTTTTAAGAGTTTTAGTTATAGTTTGCTTCTAATTTATCTCATATTGCTTAGTATCCTTATTTAAAGGGTTGTAAACTCATTTATTTCATTAATTAATTAAATTTCAAATTTATTAGAATTTATTTTTATTTTCTTATTTTTTTTCCTCGTGGATTCAAGAAGTCTCTAAAGAAACTCCATGGATTTGAAGTAGTTATCCTTGAGGAAGACGGCGATCGACTTCATTATGTTCATCCATGCATCAATTGGTATCAAAACGAGGATTCTTCTCAGGCCGATGACAAATAATAAAAGTATGAACAAAAATCTTGTATATAGCGAGCCAGAGATTCATTATCTTTTGGAAAAAATAGAAGTTTTCCACCAAGAGAGTCAGTTGACCATGCAAGGGCTGCATGCAACCCTCAACTGTTTTGTAAATGCACTAATTCCACCCCAAGCCCTATGTGATGCTCAACCACCCGTAGTTGCTATACAATACAACTTCGATTTTCATAAAGTACTATCAGTGGTGAATCGTAGGACTATACCAGATAACGCAAGTTCTAGCGATGAAGACTTCGATGATACAACCAGTCCATGGAAGAGATCGTCTAAATCATATTGAAAGATACTATTGAAGTAAGGCCGAACTTCTTAGTTTTAATGAATTATTATGTATAGAAGATTTACTCAATAGATTGCCTCCCATGAGGGACATCCAATATCACATAAGCCTTGTCCCTGGGGTTAGTTTATCCAACCGTCTTCACTGTCAGGTGAGTCAAAAAGAATGTTAGATCTTAAAGGTAGGAGTGAAAGATATGATCGATACTAGTCAAGTTAAGGAAATCATGAGTATATGTATTGTGACAGCTTAAGAGCCTAATGCCAAATACAAGAAAATTACTAATAAACTTCGGCATAAAAAATTATCTTAGAATCATGAACCAAATCCCTTGAATAACTCAAGAACGAGTTTTTTCCAAGCGGAGTAGTCTGATATAGAATGTGTCACAAATACATTCCTAGCATAGTTAGACCAAAAAAAGGTAGACCGTAAATTGATCATAGCTTTTGATCCGGGTATCGTTATGGCGTACCAGACGAAGTATCATGAACTGAAGTAATGCGAGAATTCGAGGATGAATTCTTTTAAAGTAGAGGGGACTAATGTAGAGCTAGTCACGGGCACTTTCATGTCTAAGTTGGGCCAAAGAAGGCCCGATCAGAGGCAAAAGTCATCAAAACCTTAAAATATGCATATCTCGCAAATCGGAATAAGTTACTCGACATACCATATATGATTTTGGGGTAGGACGAGCTACTTTAGCCAACCAACCCAGCTATGCCGGATTACCCATACCAAATTTAAGAGATTCCATCATATCAACGACTGAATTCAATGTTTAGTTCAATTATTATTATAAATAGTAAGTTTTAATTTGACTATAACTCTTCATCCGTTGGGCTTTTGGAGTTGTGTCCAATATGAAAAGTGCTTAGAATAATTAGGAGAATAACGTGGTTAAGCCACATAGGACACTTATTATAAAAATAAATTTACTCTTTATAGTAAGTTACGAATTTATAGGAGTTTTAATTATAGTTTGCTTCTGGTTTCTCTCTTATTGCTTGGCATCCCTATTTAAAGAGATGTGAACTCATTTATTTTATTAATTAATTAAAATTTGAATTTATTAAAATTTATTTTTATTTTCTTACTTTTTTTTCTTGTGGATTCGAAAAGTCTATGTGAGGAATCTAGAGAAGCTCCGTAGATTCGGAGTATTTTCCCTTGAGGAAGACAGTGATTAACCTCGTCACATTTATCCCTGCATCACATCATCATATTTAAAATGGTGCTAAACTATGACATAAGATTTTATTTTTTTATATCATTTATAATTTTCACTTGATCATTTAATGGAAATGTGTCATACCAACATGTTAAAGGTGGGTCTAAGATTTAGTATAATAGAAAGGTATTACGTAACTGTGTTAGATGCAAGACTTAAAATTTTGGGCCCATGAGGAACTGAGTTGGTAAGATGGCAATGATATGCTGTGGCTTTCATCCTGGCATGGCACAGGTGTGTTCCAACTTCATATCCACGACAAACGGGACTTGTGCTTCGGTAACCGTACTTCTTCTCAGGTAAACCACCGGTAGACAGAAGCGGCTTGCATACTGAGTAACTCTGCACTGTAGAGCCCACCTTCATTCATGCATTATATTAACTTCATTCATTCATTTTATTATATAACTTTTAAGTTTCAGGGCTTTAAACTAAAAATTAATCATATCCAAAGCTCAAGTGAACCACACCACCTTAAACAGTGAATTAAAGTCTACAGTTAAAAAGTTGCTGGGGCCTCACAAAAGTTTTAGATCGATGTGATATTTGTTTTTTCCCTTCATTTATGTCCTCGTGATCTTATAAAAGTTTGAATGATAAATAAACATTATTAGGGCCTTAGAAAGGTTTCAAGGGTGGATATCAATATTTTCACCGTTGCCTTTGGTAAGTCTACTTGAGCTTTTGATATACTTCAATTTTAGGCTCAACTCTTAAAATGATCTAGATAAATTGATGTACCACATAGATAAACCATATGAATTCACAATGGCCTGACAGAGTTTTATTAGTACGGTAATAGCCTATTGAGTAACTTGCAATCCGATTCCCTTGTAGACTATTCTTAAATTGTTCTCCATTGAATGATCTTTACCTTCCAATTTATGGCTAAAATATTTGATGGGAAAGAGAAACACATTAAGGGTCTACAGTCATCTGATAGCAGTCCATGAAATGCTTCAATCCACGTAGTCCCTACGAGAAGGAAGCGAAATGGCTGGTGTACCTCACGCCAGGTTTATACCTGCTGCACTGATGTCAGCAAGGTATGTGGGTTTGATCATGTGGTATATATCCAAACTGTCTATCCATTTGGAGAGCTCATCTTAAAGCTTGAGAAGAAAAACAAGACAGATCTAACTATCCAGTGGACCACACTGCAAAAAGCAGTGTGAGATTGCTCGTCTACCATTGAAACTCTTTTTAAGACCACAGAAGTTTTGAAACAATATGAAATTTATTTTTCCCCTTAATTCATGTCTTTGTGACCTTATGAACAGGTTAGATGGAAAATAGACATTATGGTGGGCCCTACAAATTTTTTAATGGTGAAAATCATTTTCTCTACTACAATTTGTGGTGCGCTCTAGATGATTTTTGGATATGATTCATTCTTTGTATAATAATCTAAAATGATCTCTAAAAATAGATGAACAATGTTGATATAATAAATACATTAAATACGTCACTGAGAGGCCATGTAACCTTGTTCTCCTTTAAACCGTTCGTACAACCTGGAGACCGAGGAGTGTGCTCGTCTTCGCATTACACGTACCTACGGCAGCTATATAGCCGGTGTGTGGTACACCAGCTAATCCGCTTCCCTACGAAAAATGGTCTAGATTAGTTGATGATTCTCCATTCAATTGGATATGGGCTCATTTGTGAGAAATCAAAACATGCGTACGCTAAAGTCATTTGCAAAAATGAAGACCATGAATCATATAACCCGTACAAAGGGTGCATGGTGTGCCCACTAGGTCAAGTATGTACTCAGGTCTACCGCTGACAGTAACACGTGACCTAATCACCTTTCCTACTTCATCTCATGTCCTTGGCGGCCACGTCACCACGTTGCACATGATGCAGGAAAAAATGGGCTCATAGAAAACATGTTTGAAAGTTTGTTAGCTCCCCCATCTCTGCACATCTCTAATCAAATTTGGCTACCAACACCATGTTGGTATCACCACATAATCCCCATTCCCACATATTCCCCGTTCAAAAGGTAAATTCCTTAGTGACCAGGTATATCTACGTTATCAGTCCATTTCACCGGCTCATTTCAAAGTATGATCCAAAAAATAAAGTAGAATTAAAGCTTAGGGCATGTTTGGCCGGACCAATCCCATGGGATTAGGTGGGATGGAATGGTTTTTGTTATCAGTCCATTTCACCGGCTCATTTCAAGGTAATGATGGTGGTGTCAGTGTTTATCTGTTGATCTTATGAGTTTGGAATAGCCCATGGAATATTTAGCAAGGTGTTTGGATGGTCATAAATGAATAGGTTTGCATCTCCGCTGCTTCTCATGGTGTGTCTTACTTACTGTTTTATAGCGGCCTCAAAACAACTTCATGTCTAAAGATATGCAGGTGAAAATGATGGAGGGAGTAGATATCTCATTGATATTTTAGTGGGCCTTATACAATGGTGAAAACTTATATCTCGAAATTGGCAGAATCCAGATGCTATTTACGAGGGTGCAGTGAAATAGTTTTTATTCCACCGTATCAAACAGAAAATGGGATGAGATGTAAATAGTATAACCCTTGTAAAACGTCTTAATCTCATATCCAGCATTCTGCCAACCATACCCTTTAGTAGGCCATAGTGGATGACTAATAACGCTCTCAGTTTAAACCCAGGTAAGGTCCACCGTGATGCTTATTTGCAATCAACTTGTCCCTATGATCCATGAGACTTGGATGAAGGGAAAAGAGCAGGCCTCGTTTGGCACCAAAGATCTAGAGTACTTTTATTAAAAATTCTCTAAATTTGGAATACCTTGAATTTAGAATGCCACGCACTTAAATTATGTGGGATATTTATAAGAATTTAAATTTAATTAGTTAATCAACTTTACCATCCCAGGTTAGGATACATACGTGATGGTTGACACAATGCTTTTAATAAGCTCGGTGAATATATACTTTGGTGAAAACATGTTGAAATTCCAACCCTTGGACGGGCTCCAAGCATAGAATCACAGCCTAACCGCTAACTAATGTTCTTTTAACCGTTGACTTGCATGGCTAAATTTTGAAGCGCTGAAATCATTTTATCCAATTAATCTTAGTGATGTAATTGATAATATGATTATTTTAGAACATCATCAATGGGCCACATGTACGATAGATTAATAGCCAGTGACACATATGATGCACAGCCAACTCTCGGACCTTTAAAAATGAGAGGAGGTTTTGAATTCTCTTAAAATTGGAATGCTCTTCGATCCATTCTTCCAGATGACCAATGAATCACAGAGTGATCCCGCAAAGCATGTGATCATTCCCTATGCTGAAAAAAGCCAACGATTCAGATTAATCATGGAAGCGGGAAGATCCAATTCATAAAACGCATCGCTGTCCATCGTTGCAACGGAGATAAACAGATGAATGGTTCTGATGATCACAAGGGTGGGCCCCACATACGATGGTGACTACAATTTGTAATGTTCCCGCGGACTACGAAGCACATTGTTTTCATTTCATTTTCATCCCGAAACACCCTCTTACGAAAAATGCATTCAAATCTAGAATCAAAGCAGCCTTTTCGCCAACCTTCCATTTCTGAGACATCTCTCGCAGAGGAAAATTACACATCGAAAGGGCAGCGAGATACGGCAGAACGAAAGAAAAGATCTTCTTCTCAGAGTGGGAGGAAAAGTCACAGGCTTTGATGGAGGATCTTTAATGGCAGAGAAGGATTTCTGCAGAAAATCGCATATTTTCCTCATTTTCTCATAATTTTTTTCTGTAAAATCTTACAGCAGATTAGAATCCCAGAAAAACCCGGTTCGGATTTTTTTCTCATCTCGTTCAAGATCTCGTGTTTAAATGACTACATAGAGCAGAAGGTTAAAAAGGTAATTTTTCACTAGAGAGAGAGAGAGAGAGAGAGAGAGAGAGAGTTAGAGAGAATAAATAAAGGAGGGACGAGAGAACAGAAAGAAAAACAAATAAAATAAACTGAAAGATTCACGATATTGTCAGCAGCTGAGAAAAATGAGGTATCTTTCTTTTTGAGGACACGTCGCTCCAGAGAGAGAGAGAGAGAGAGAGAGAAAGAGAGAGCTTTTTTAAAGCTTTCAAGTTCTGAGAAGAAAATCCGAGCTTCTGTTTGAAATTTTGAGAGGTGGGTTTTCTCTCTTTTGCCTTTCTACTCTGGTTTTCGTACTTTTCTAATCGGTATTTGTGTTGGGTCTTGTCCGTAATTATAGATTTGATAATGGGTTTTTTCGGTTTTTTCTTTCTGTGACATCGCTTTTTGTCTTCTAATGCAGTTCTTCACGAGGCGTTGACAGGGTTTTCAAAAATCCCTTATCTCTATCTCTCCTTTCAACAATCTCCTCTCTCTCTCTCTCCTCAATTCTCTTTGGCAACATCCAACATGTAAACAAAATTCAGCCGGGTTTTTTGGTTTCTTCTTTGTTCCTTCTGTAGGACTTGCTCCACCTCTCTCTCTCTCGTCAGTTCTCTTTGGCAACATGTAAAGACATTTCAGCTGGGCTTTCGGTTTCTTCGTTTTTTTCATCTGTAGTTGTTAGGTGTCTCTCCTTTTGTTCTGTTTGTTTCATTTTTGGCCGGAATTGTCAGTTTCCGTCTTCCGGGGAATGGGGCGGGCGTCGAGGTGGCTGAGGAGCTTGTTGGGTGGGAAGAAGGAGAGAGATCACAGGGGGGATTCGAATTCCGGCAGTGAAAGGAAGGACAAGAAAAGGTGGAGTTTTTGCAACGTGGGTGGGGATTCGAGCGTGGGTCAGATTCCGGCGAGTGTTCAAGGGAGCATTCCCACGGCAGAGGCAGCCTGGTTGAGGTCTTATTACAATGAGACTGAGAAGGAGCAGAACAAGCACGCGATTGCCGTCGCAGCAGCTACAGCTGCGGCAGCGGATGCAGCTGTTGCTGCGGCACAGGCTGCAGTGGCTGTTGTTAGGCTTACGAGCTATGGGAGGGGAACGATGTTCGGTGGCCATGAGCGTTGGGCTGCTGTGAAGATCCAAACTGCATTTCGAGGGTATTTGGTAAGAGAATTAGATTCCTGAATTGGTTTTTTTTTTTTTTTTTCATGGCTTCTGTTTTTCAATTTGCGCAAGTTGTGTTTGGTTGCTGAGGGAATTTACGAAATTTAGGATGTTGGGTGTGTTTTTGCACTGTGGTTTTTAATTCGAAGATGATCTTTGAAATTTCTAGTTGCTTGGTTCTCTCCCTAATAGATATTTAGGGGAAAAAAAAGGGTTCTCTTGCTAGTTCTTGTTCTTGCTACTGTTCTTCACTTAATGCAAAATGCCTGTAGAGATATGCTTTTCTGTAGTTCTGAATTGGATGTTTCTTTTCCTCTGCCGAATCTGGTTTGAAAGGAATGTTTGGATTTGATTTCTCATTTGAGCATTTCTTTTTCTTCTGATTTATGATTTTCTTCTTTTCATTTGCTGAATCTAGTTTGGTGGTTCTTTCTTCTACTTGGTCATATTTGGTTCCTCTGTTTTCTTCGTATGTAGTACCCAGTGCAAAAACGCATCTTTCGATTGGTTTTATGAAGTTGGTCTTCTTTTTCTTGTTCTCTGTTTGTTGAATCTGATATCGAATTACTTCCAACTGTATCCTTTCTTTCTACTTGCTTTTATTCAGGTTTGACGATTTTAGCAATTGGAAGTTCTGTTTGTCTGCTTTCATTTCCATTCTTCATAAATCACCTAAATTTCCTTTCTTTCGCTGAGCCTGATTTTTATCTGCACCAGGCAAAAAAGGCTCTTAGAGCCCTCAAAGGACTGGTGAAGTTGCAGGCTCATGTCCGAGGTTATCTTGTGCGAAAACAAGCTGCTGCAGCTCTTCAGGGCATGCAAGCTCTCATACGAGCTCAGGCCAATGTCCGGATGCAGAAAGCTCGCAGTCTCATTAACACCGAGCGGAGGATTCAGCCGGAAATCCATCCCCGTAAATCCATTGTAAGATTCAACTGCAAACTCTTCCGTTGAGGATGGAAGCACAACCCAATTGCCACAGTTCGTGTAGTATTTGGAGCTCCTTGACGGGTCGAAGCAGTCACATTTCCTTTCTGCCCATGTGGTTGTTTGGCAGAGTGCATTTGGTTGCATCCAAATGTCATGAAATTTCATGATTAATCACTCTAATTTGGTGCAACCAAACACACCCAACAGTAACAATTCAAGGCAGAATAGGCAGAAAAAATAATAATCATTGAAGAAAACCCATGTTTCCTCAAATGTAGCGACAGTTGATCTGGGCAGTCTCACTTCTATAGCTACCTAAATCACGATTACAGGTCCATCTGAGCCTTCTTGAGCTGAATTTAGTTGTCCCACCGTATGGGGGCGGATGGTTCACACAAATCAATATTGGGTGCGTTTCTAGTTTGACTCAAAACACATCCAGTATGCTAGCTTGGGGTGATGAAGGGGGAAAAATCAGATCCCCCATAATGCAGTTGTTGGCTTTCCATGTCGCCAAAAATAATAGAAGAATGGATAATTCACTCTGGTGAAATATCTAATTGGTTTGTGATAGGGATTACACCCAAACACGTCCTTAGTGCGTCATTGATTTCATTGTTTGCCTATGTTTCAGGATTTTTCTGTAACCCATTTTTTCCTACTAATTTGCAGGAAAGATTCGACGACACGAGAAGCGAACACACAGCATCAATCCACAGTAGGAGGCTCTCAGCATCCCTTGAAGCTACCATCAATGCAAATGCCTTCGATGAGAGCCCAAAGATCGTTGAAATTGACACTTGTAGACCGAAATCAAGATCCCGCCGGATCAATGCCTCTATGTCAGATTGTGGCGAAGACCTGCATCCCCAAACGCTCTCCTCCCCACACCCATATCATATTCCTGCCCGTCTCTCCATACCTGAGTGCCGTAATGTCCCAGAGTTTGATTGGGCACTCACGGGTGATGAATGCAGATTCTCCACCGCCCAAAGTACCCCTCGGTTTGTGAATTCAAGCGGTTCAAATGCTGGAATGCCTGTAACACCTGCAAAGAGTGTCTGTGCTGAAAACTTCTTCCGTCGGTACTCTAATTATCCTAATTACATGGCAAACACAAAGTCATTTAAGGCAAAACTAAGGTCTCATAGTGCTCCGAAGCAAAGACCTGAGCCAGGGCCCAAAAAAAAGCTATCATTAAATGAAATGGTGGAATCGAGGGCAAGTTTGAGCGGCATCCGAATGCAACGGTCGTGCTCGCAGGCCCAAGAAGCTTTTAGTTTCAAAAATATTGTAATGGGTAGGCTGGATAGGTCTGTTGAGAACGTTAGAGAGTCAGAGAGAGACTACTTGCAAAAGAGATGGTGAAAAGAGCCTGTGTGAGCTTTGAGCTTGTTTTCCTCTCTTTGATCCTATTGTAAGAAATGAAAAAAAAAAAAAAAGAACACAAAGGTGTGCCACTTCTCAAAACATGATGCGATTTGAATTTGTTTGTAGCTCTGATTTGAACTTCATATTGAATATCTTCAGCTGTATTTGGATTTGACATTTTGCAATTCGGAATCAATCATCCATTGCTGCAAGTGGTTGGTGAGATGTTGGCGCACATACGACATTCAATACGAATTTTAGGTGTCGGTTGGCTACCTGGCAATTGAGAGTAAGAAGTGATCACCTATAGGCATCTGCACTGCACGGCTAGTAGCATGGCACAGCATTTTCAGCTACAGCCACAAAGCAGGGGACCCAAAATTTAAATTTTTTTTTTAAAAAAGATATTTTGTGGCTGAAGACACCCTTTCACCCTACTAGTGGTGCAAGCTTGTAGAATTCATTTTCAAGATACAGGAATTGAGAATTCTCTTCTGTGTGTCATGTTTGGCAACTTGGTACTTTGTGAATCCAGAAACTATGCTTTGGATGCTGGAAAAGAATTGCCTTGAATTCTACCATGTAACACATTCAATATGAGATTTGGTGCCTGTTTGGAAGATTCCAATTTGAGGCAGATTGTATGTCTCTGCCCGAAACTCAAATTTGATTACGATTGTTTCATATCCCACTTTAGATTTGGAGTGGAAAACCCAGAAGTGGTTTCATGCCCTGTTCACCTCCCAACACAAGTTGGATCGGTTCCGTGGATAAAGCAGGGCAAACCTCCAAACAGGTCTTTATCCTGTTTGTGTGGCATCGGTCTGACATCCATCGTTTGTTAACTTTATATTCCAAATCCCATAAGATCAGCTTTAACACATATGATTTGATTCGTCTCTAACTACAAAAAGATCAAACTAAATTCCAGTAAATAAAAAGTTAGTCGCGTTTGGTTGTATCAAATATCTTGAAATTTCATGATATTTGGTGTGACCAAACAAAGGTGTGGACATTGAACAAGTAATAATTATTTTCTTCAACATTGTTGAAAATGGATTTATCTTCAAGGTATTATTGTTTTACGAGTGAAAATTCAAAATTTATTAAATAACAAATATCTCATATCTTGAGATAGAGAATCTTAATTAAGAAAAAGACCAATGATTACTTTATAGAATTTATTATTTTCTCTGCAATTCAAAATTCAAATAACAAGAAAACACCAAAAAAGAAAAAAGAAAAAAGATTTTCATCCGTAGAGTCGTATCCAAAGAAGCCTAGATATCTGATAATTGAATGGGGTGGATTGTTTGGTCGATTGAACTTTTGTACTTTAGCCATACATTACACTATTCATTGTAAGTGATTAGTTACCATCTGCAGAACTAGGCCACACGTTATGGTAGGGCTCAAAGACCACCATATCAATAATGGTCCTCTTAATCGGAGACCATGTATGTAGCAAGAACTATTTGTTGGACTTTTTCTTTTTTCTTTTTTTAATGAAAATTTTCAGTTTAAGCTTTTGTGAGTTATACGTTACTTTGATGACGGGCTTTTCTTTTCTAGGTTGGTAGGATTTCTAGTTTCTCTTCTTCTTTTGGGTCATTTTCTGTTTCATTTGTGGGTCATCTTCCTGTTTTCTTTTGCTTCGGTGGGCCAGGTTCTTGATTGTTTCAGTTAGAGTGACAGGAGAATTCGATCCTTCTCTTTTGGCACTAGCCTAGAATAGATGACCCACTTGTGCAAGATCCAAGCCACTCATTAAGTGATCCCAATGTGTAGCTCCATGGTCTTAAAAAACAGACTTTTCTGATAACTAAATGAACCACATATATTTTTGAGTTTTGGACTGTTGGTCAGTTTTCTATCAACTGTTCAATTCGTACATTTGTGGCCCACCTAATGAACTTATTCACCTTATTTTTTTGAGAATGTCACTCAACAATGGGGCTTCTAGTGAGCGGCTTGGATCTAACACACCTGTGACATGTTTCCAAATTTAAGAGCCATTAGTTTACTAAACATTCCCCATCGTTGTTGGAACTATGTTTCAGGACTAAAAAAAAAGAAGTCATTGGGCATTTTTTTTGCGAGATTTTCAATTCTAACAAGTGGGGCCCACAGTTCTGTTATCCAGACCATCAGTCTGTTTCTTTCCACCGAGGGTGGAAAATGGTCCAATAATCCCTCAGATCATATGATCCCCGCCACCTATATTAGGACTACTTTCTGTTCTTAATAGTCCACTTGGAAAGAATCAGTGCAAGTTGGCCAAAGGTTATTTTCACACTCATCACATAACCAGATGAAATAAGAGGAATGCTCACCCCTTCTGGCCCATCTTGTTGTGATCCAGGCTGTTTATCAGAGATCCTTGTGTCAACGTAAAGGTGAGTACGAAATGCTGGCGCATATCTGGACTCATGATGAGGATCTCTATTAAAAAAATGCCATGTCGGCCATCCAATGTAGCACTTACTAGATGAACGGTCTGGATCATCATTTGATGGGACCCATGGAGCCCCATCGAATGAAGGTGGTTGATCTCGGGGCAGGAACCAGTGCATGATGTCTATGGATGCCCACTTCAAGTTCTTTCAGGCCTCCTCATCTTCTATTCAATCTCTTCAGTCCTAGTCAACATCTTTTAATGCCTTTGTTGTACATGACTCACCCATCTCAATCCACTCTCCATTGTTTCATTCAACCGAAAAAATGAATGGCTAGACCATCCAATTGCTCCCTAAATACATCCGATGTTCGAGATCACAACCGTTCGTTCCATTTATTGGGCCATGGAGTGTATTAGTGGCTCCTCAGAACTTACCATCAAATGGTTTCATGGATTCCTAAGCCGGTTTGGGAATTATAGGACCATGGGATGCGGTATCACCATCTTTCACAATTGAGATTTTGCTTTTGTAGGTCTGGAAAGATGATTTGATTGGCCATGTGATTTTCCATTTTACGATGTGAATGATGGCCAATCAAAAGGTGAGAAGAGATGTCTGTTTATTGGCATGAAGGTGGATGACTAGTTCTTGAAGATGTCAATGAATGTCATTATTCTGTGAACCCTGAATGATTGACTTAAATGATGCATGCCTTCCCATTTAATATAATGATTGAATGTATATAGTAATGAAGTTTCTTAGATGGATTGTGCAATATCATGGTAAAGGTGATTTTGAATCAACCCGAATTCTCATATCTGATGAGGATTAAAATTCTGACAAAGCCCAGTAAAAGAAGAAAAGAGTGGGCTAACAAAGAGAGGGGGTGCGGGCTAGAGAGAGAAAGGGCATGGGCGGTGAGAGAAAAAAGTGTGAGGTAATTAACATGTTGTATTTTTTTGTAAGAAAATTAATTTTTTAAAATAAATTAATTAATTTTTAAAAAGTTAATAAATATTTATATATAAATATTTTTTATTTAAAAAAATACTCATTTGTATTAGTGGTACATAGAGAAGTTTTTGCCACTTTGGAACTTAATTTTTAGACACTTAGTTCCAAGCCATATGAGTTGTGATACAATTATGAAGTAAATTAGGAAGTTTTTTTTTTCTTTCTCCTATCACACGCACCTACACCACAATGGGTACTTGAACCCATGACCTTGTGTTGAAACTCATGTGAGTCTATCACGGAGGCATGAATAAAGTTATGGCTATAGTTGTTATTTATGCACACGTGGCAACAATTTTTTTACTTTTGTAATTGTCTTTGTTTAAAAGCAACAAAAATAACAGTAGCAAAAAAGATGATCTTAGTTTGCATAATTCAATCAAGCATAAGGCCACACATGTAATGGAGGGCATGAATTCAATTTATGTGTACGATTAGGAGGTGTGGGTGTGCCAAAGTTGCACTCGATTCAATGTTTGATTGAACACTAGTGATCCTCACACTAAAATGATTGAGTAAGACCGGTTTCGGAGATCCAGTTGTCAAGCCAGGCACGGATTGTAATCAGCGAACAGACGAATTGCAAAAGGGTAGAGGGGGTGAGTCCTTTTTGATACATTCTTTTTGTTGTGTATATGAGGACTTGTTATAGGTACATGCAGTGCGATATGAATATGATTACTGAGTTGTTATTAGTCCTTTTCATACAGCAGGATTGAGAAACTATGGTACCTCCCTTATATCAATACCCAAACAATGATCCATTCTAGGGTCGTCAGTTCTAGCATATCTCATACGAAGTACGGTTCTAAGTCGCTGCAAGGGCTACCAGGGCTGTTACACGCACTCGTTGCACTGTTCCCCCATCACCTATCAATACAGGCCTAGTTTATATCCTTAAAACTGCATCAGGACTCGTCGTCCCCATGCGGTGTCAGGATAAACTCAAAGTCACTATAAAGGGCTACCAGGGCTGTTGCTCGCACTCGTTACTCCACTCCCCAATCACCTTATTAATGTAGGCCGACAGCAAGAATATAATGTCTCATACCACCATAATCTGCTCATAGTAGGGTGCTCACTAGTCACTACGGGGAGGTTTGTGGCCCCAGCGTAAGCCGACAGCTCGACGACGGTGTTCCATACCACTATGTCCGGCTCATGAGTCTTAGGGGATCGAGGTACCAAGGTTATCAGGGTTATCACTGGTAAGTTCAGTACCCTAGGTTCAAACAGTTATGACGAATACAAGGTGAACATACAATGGTCAGTCGGGTTACTTGATGAGTCCGACTAGTACGAGCGCACGTTAAATCGACCGACATGAAGTGCACAAGCACTTCGTGTGGCCTAACCACTACCGACGACTCTAGTACGACTCGGGTTCGTCATACACATCCTTCGTGGTGAATAGAATCCAACCACGAATTCTAAACTGTTACCGATTGCCTGGACTAGAGTATAGCCCCAAGCACATGTAATCGAAATCAATAATCATATGAGAGAGACAGAATTGAAATACAAGAAATTTCAGCATGTTATTATAACATATATCATAAACAGTTAACCATACACGAGTACTTTACACATAAGGTAATCAATTAAAATACAATAAGCATGGAGGAATCATGTACAACATCAAATTAGTTGAGAATCCAGTCTCAACGCTAATCTACGGCACCATTTACTCAATACTTACTAATACGTACATTTATACAAACACTTAGACTACACAACTCCAACGTACTTGACGTATGTTGATTTTCGCATATAATATGACAGATCCTTATATCAAGGAGATGTCTAATACACAACAATCATGTTCTTACATTCAAAACATATGGCAGGCATAAATCATATTGATTTAGGCATTTCAACAAACACTTAGTCTGCACACATTAGTCTACATAGCATATGTCGGCCAATATATGCATTAGGGCGAATCTCTTCACCAAACAGATCATACACGCATAACTAGTATAAGTACACGGTAAATACTCATGGCATTTATATCGACAAATACGTACGTATACAGTATTTCCTACAAACACTCAAAATACCCTAAATCTCATATTCTTCGTATGTATTCGAAATGAAAAACAGACAGCATGTTCTACATGTCAAATAGCATTCTTGTCAACAATTTACCATTAAACGGCATTGAAAGCTTTGAAAAATGGTAACCAAAGTGTCTAAAATCCGCACCTTACGCCGTAGGAGCGTAATGAATCGAATAGGAACTCTACGTCATCGTCAACGATTGATTGGCAACCTACAACACAAGGTGAGTCAGCTACTTAACTACTTGTACCCATAGGAGCCTCAAAACAGGTTAGGGTTAGAGTTTCTTACCTAAGAACGGATTTGGAATCACCGGAAAAGCGATACAGGTAGGTGGATGTGGCACGTGGAGCAGCAGGGAAGAATCCTAGGAAGCATCACCGACTTCTCCCTCACTTCCTCTCTCTTTCCTCTCTTCTCTCTCCTAGGTTTTGAAAATTCGTATGGAATGAGAGAGAGGGGTTTTAAGGTCCTTATATAGGCCCAGAATTATCGAAAATAGGCTTGGGGCCAAGGTATACTTATTTTATAACCAAAGCGGGCTTATTCGGATCCAACGGAGCATTTCTGGAGGTCCTGTTACTAAATACGGTCGGACTTAAGCTCCCTGACATTGGATTTAGGTCAGACAGAGTTTTCAGTCCGGTCGGGTTTCCAGATCGACCGTGGCAGACCAGTTTCAATTCAACGGTCACCGGTACTCGATCAGAGCCACAAGTGCTATGACATGTAAGGGCCAACTGTCCTGATCTGAGGGTGAAATTTGGTCAAATTCTAACGGTCAGAACACCTAGAAAATGTTGCGCTAGTGACATGTGCCAGATTTCATAATTTATATTTAATTTCTAAATAATTTCACTTTTCTCACACTCTTCACTCCGGACGCAAGGAAATGGTCTCAGGACATCGTATGAACTTGATTTTTGAGATAATTGTTAAGTCCAACTAGGCGGTTAGGATTGTCTAAGTTCGGGACAATCGGACTTCCGATGTGCGGTCCAGGTCTGATACAAAGTTTCTGAATGCTCTCGTGAGCAGCCGGGTTTAGAGTTTGATCCTAGGTTTTAGGGTATTATAGCGTCACCTATTCTACACGTTTTGGCTCTAGCAAATCGTATTTAAAGTGATCGGTGACAATTTCACAAGTCGTCTAATCTAACACTTAGTTAGTTTCATCTAATTTCTAAAGGAAGTAGCCTATAATGATCTCTGTTTGAGATGAGATTTGAAGGGTGGAGTGAGGGTGCTTGAAAACAGAAAAAGGAAGAGTTTAGAGAGGGACTTTTATGGAGTTTTGAGAGATTTTTTAAGAAAAGGAGGGCTTGGAGGGGTGGTTTGTGAAGGAAGTAGTAGATTGGGGCTGTTTTAACGGAAGACCCATGTACCAGGGGATTTCCCTAGCCCCCACACACCATCGGCCCGAAGGCCCGGCCCAAGTGGGTCCGTTCACTGGCGAGGCCTCGCCGAACATTGGTCAAAATGGCGATGCCTTGCCATTTGGGCGAGGTTCTCCTGTCCCGTAGGCCCCAAAAAGGTATGGGTCCCACCCTGGATCCTCCCGAAACTTGATCGTTTGGCCTCCCGACTCCATTTGAGGCATTTCGGAACCAATTTGCAAATCGAAATGAGTTTATGTGACATATAGCATATGATTTTGGTGTAGGAGACGCTAATCTATCCGACTAACCTATTTATTTTGTTAGATTCCAAAAGGTTAAGGGTCAAGACCGATTTTATCCATTTATTTACTATTCACGGTAAGTTTTAGCTTCGCTATTATTTTTCATCATTAATACTCTAAGATTGATGTGTATTATGAATGTGTTTAGAAAATAAATGAAGAATAAAGTGGCGGAGGGTGAGATTTTGAAGGAATTGGATAAAAAGAGGTTTTAGGCTTTGAGATTGAGTGTAAGATGTTGGGGTTGACCTACCACCTAAGGACATTCACTTCTAGGTTTGGAATGGAATGAAACATGGTCTAAACCCTTCGATTGATGGCCTAGAAGTGATTTGGGGTCGTTGTGTGTGATCAGGAGTGTACACGGACTCAATCTCGGCGACCGTTTACAGTGAGTTTTAGTTTAAGTATAGTTCTTTACTATTTAAACTTGAGGATTTGTGTCTAATATGAAAGTACTTGGAGAAGTTTGAAGAATGAGGTAGTGAAAGGTGAGAGTTTGAAGGAAATGGGTTGAAAAGTGATTTCTTTAGCTTTGAGATTGAGCTTTGAGATTGTTATGGTTGACCCATTGCCTAAGGACGTCTAATTCCATGTTGGCAAAAATCCAGGGTGTTACAATTAGTGATAGATTTTTTTTCTTGGTGGGTCTTTATATACGTGCTGGGTATGCTTCCTCATTAATATGACCATTAATTACAATTCTGTAGCACACAACGTTTCACTCTCCTAAAGGCATGCATATGGTCTGTAAGATTGTTTGGATGCGGAAATCACAGAAATCTACTGTGCATAGGACATGGAGATTTAGGGTTAGGATTGCTTACCTAACTGAGACGCCATTACTGAGAATAATATAATACCAATGTTATAGTCTTCCTCTACTTCACACCAGTACACAAAATAATAGATGGGATTTAGGGTTCTGTCGTTGTGTAGGATTAGGGAGTTAGCATTCTCTTATATGGAATCTGTGAAGAAGAGAGTTTAAATCCCATCATAACTCTCTCTCTCTCTCTCTCTCTCTCTCTCTCTCTCTCTCTCTCTCTCTCACTGCTCCATATTGTTATGTCCTAGTTCAACTCAACTACTGTCTGTGTAAGACAGCTATAACACTCCAACCCTAATATGCGCAATCAGAGTTGCACAGCGAATCACTGAAGTGGGGCCCACTGGTTTACTCAATCACTTAGTCCAACTGATAGGACAATCCGGACCGTTGATTAATAAGGCCCACTACATAGAGTTCTTACATGGTCTTGTACCATCGCATTAATGATGGAATTCATATAGTTAAAGGAAGATATCTTTTTGAATAGGTATAATTCTATCAACATCAAAAATCATAGCGACGACACATGACAACTTGATTTAGAATGTATGACAAATACGTTCCCAGCATGATTGAGCCACAAGAAGATGGACCGTGAATTGACCATAACTTTTGATCCGGGTATCATTATAGGGCATACAACCTATCAATCTTTACTGAAATGGGCCATCCGAGGTGAACCGAACCACAAAGTGGGTCGCATCTGTCCATTTCGTCAGAAAATGCGCGCTTTCAACTTAAAAACAAATTTTCAAAATTTTTTTATTATTTTTAGTAATTTCAATTTTTTAATATTTTGTAGAGTTTTAGATTTTCTTTCCTTTTAGAAATAACTTTTAGTTATACCTAGAGAAAGTTTATTTGTAATTTTTATTTTTAGAAATTAGGCCTTAGAAGAGTTTTATTAGAATTAGGAATTTTATTAGAGTTTATTTCTATTTTCCTGCTTTCTTTCCTCGTGGATTCGAGAAGTCTCTGTAAGGAGTCCAGAGAAGCTCCGTGGATTCGGAGTAGTTATCCTTGAGGAAAACGGTGATCGACCTCATCACGTTCATCCCTGCGTCAATTTGGTATCAAAGCGAGGTTTTCCCTCAGGCCGATGGCAAATAATGAAGGTATGAATTCAAATCCAGTGGATAGTGATACATGGATTCATTATCTTTTGGAAAGTATGGAAGCTTTCCACCGGGATAGTTAGTTGACCATGCAAGGGCTGCAGGCAATCCTCAACCGTATTATGGATGCGCTAAGTCCGTCCCGAGCTCAAAGTGATGCTCAACCGCTTGTGGCCGTTGTACGACACAATCCCAATTTCTACAAAGCCCCATCAGATGATGGTAAATTACAGGCCACCAATTCGATTATGAGGAAGTCGTTATACATGCCAAAGGTAGAAATAGAATTATAGAGAGACAACATCTTTCGAACAAGGTGCACTGCATACAAAAAAGTCTACAATGTGATCATCGATGTTAGGAGCGATAAGAATTTCGTGTCGAAAATAATGGTGAAAAAGTTACAACTAAAAACAGAAAGACACTCATCTCCATACATGATTGGATGGATTAAAGAGATCAATAAAACAGAGGTAATTGACTGATGTTGTATATCTTTTTTCATTTGTAAATATTATAAGGATGAAGTAATGTGTGACGTGGTCGACATGCAAGTTTGTCACATGTTACTTGGTCAACCCTGACAAAATAATCTTAATGTTACATACAGGGATCGGGATAACCTATTTATCTTCTTTATTAAAGATGACAAAAAGATTATCCTCGCCCCTATAGGAAGGGAGAACCAACCCAAGACTTCTAAAGTTGAGAAACAGTCTCTCACAACTAAACAGGCTTTTGTTAAATAATCTGAAGAAACAAGAGATATATATCCATTAGTTGAAAAGAAAGAATATATGGAGCCTGTGAATATCTCAAAAGATTTGAAGACGATGTTGCAGGAGTTCAAGGAGATTGTGCTCAATGAACCCCCCAATAAATTACCTCCTATACGAGATATATAAAATCACGTTGATCCTGTCTTAGGGGCAAGTCCGCATAATTGCCCACATTATCAAAAAAAAAATGAGATCTTGAAGACAGATGTGAAGGAACTGATCAATATTAGTTAAGTCAAGGAAAAACATGAGTACATGTATTTTGTCAGCTCAAGAGCTTAATGCCAAGTACAAAAAAAGAGGCTAATGAACATCGGCGTCAGAAGTTATCTTAGACTCATATGCCAAGTCTCTTGCGTAACTCGAGGATAAATTTTTTTCAAGTGGAGGGGTCTGATGTAGAACGTGTCACAGATACGTTCCCAGCATGGTTGAGCCACAAGAAGATGGACTGTGAATTGACCATAATTTTTGATCCGGGTATCGTTATAGGGTGTACAAATTATCAATCTTTACTGAAACGGGCCATCCGAGGTGAACCGACCCACTAGGTGGGTCGCATTTGTCCGTTTCGTCAGAAAACGTGCGCTTTCAACTTAAAAACGAATTTTCAGAAAATTTTTACGATTTTTAGTAATTCTGATTTTTTAATATTTTGTAGAGTTTTAGATTTTCTTTCCTTTTAAAAATAACTTTTAGTTATACTAGGACTCTTCTAGAGAAAGCTTATTTGTAATTTTTATTTTTAGAAATTAGGCCTTAGAAGAGTTTTATTAAAATTAGGAATTTTATTAGAGTTTATTTCTATTTTCCTGCTTTCTTTCCTCGTGGATTCGAGAAGTCTCTGTGAGGAGTCCAGAGAAGCTCCGTGGATTCAGAGTAGTTATCCTTGAGGAAGACGGTGATCGACCTCGTCACGTTCATGCCTGCGTCAATTTGGTATCAAAGCGAGGTTTCTCCTCAGATCGATGACTTCTAACGACGGGTCAGACAACAATCCCATGGGCGGTGCCCCAGAGGATTTACCTTTAACGGCGGTAACTTTTGAAGCAGCGCAGCAAGAGAATCGGTAAGCCACGCAAGGGCTGCAAGCTTTCATGGACCGCATAGCGGATCTCTTGGCAAAAATCCTAGGGCAACTCCGTGTTCCTGGTGGTAATCTTTCACCGCCGATTGCTGAAACTCGCAATCGCCCTGATCGCAGGATAATACCGACAATGCATCCATGGGTCATTCCTGAGGAAAGGGGCTCCAGTGAGGAGAAAATCGACGATATAATCTTTCAACACCCCAGACAAGGTGGAGATCGAGTGGATCGGACAGAGCGAGAATTCAAGATGCGAGTTAATATTCCTAACTTCAATGGCCAACTACACATTGAAGATTTTTTCAATTAGCTTTCTAAAGTTGAGCAATTTTTTGACTATATATCCCTGAAGTAAAGAAGGTCAAGCTTGTGGCCTACAAGTTGAAAGGAGGAGTCCAGAGAAGTTTCATGGATTTGGAATATTTATTATCTTGAGGAAGACGATGCTCGACCTCACGTCCTTCCCTACGTCACAACTTCTCATTAGTTTAACTAGTATACTGAAAATGAGTGTAAACAATGTCCATTTATGAAAAATAGTTATTATATATGACTGAGTGTGTGGATATCCTAAAGAGGCATAAAAATATCTCTCAAGGAAAGACAAAATGCCTATACAGGATCTATTAAGCATCCACAATCTAGTATCATTACCAATCCATAAACATTCCAAACCCCCTTGGCCAACTACTCCACTAGGGAGAGAGAGATTGAGAAAGAGAGAGACTAGCCCAAGTCCAGCCCGAAAACAATAACACTAGTCTCTTAAGCCAACTCAAGCTCAAATTCAATCCACTCAGTACAATCCTTGCAACACTAACATCCACCCAGCTATTTTTAATTAACAAGTGCTTTCAAGGGAAGGGCGGACAGAGAGTGTGAGGGTTGTATGAAGGAAAGAATGTGTGCCGGCTATATGCCAAGAGAAAGAAGATATGGGTAAGGACACAAGAACATTTGGATTACTTAAATATCTTTTCTTATGTTCACATGCAGGTCACTTCTAATCTCCTTTTAAAATTTATAGAATCATAAATTTTGAAAGAGGGTAAAATTGTAAATGACTTCTCCCATAGTACTGGAAAGATTGAGTGCTCCGCGGCAAATGGAACATCCGTACCTCGCGCTGGATTATTCTTTTTTAATCTTACACACGCACACACACCACCACACACTCAGGCTGTAGTGAGATTTCACCACCTATGGGTACTCGAACCTTCAACCAGGTGTGGTGGATTCATCACCTTAACAACCATTTAGATGAATGGTGATCACAGTAGAAGTTCAAACCTAATCCAGTAATCAGGTTTGCATTGAATTGGGTGGGCCATGCAGCTTGAAGTTCCTCTGTATTTAATGATGAGTAACATGTCTGCGTGGAGTTCGATGGCTATTTTGGCAATTGATGATTTCAACAAACACAACACGTGATCTATGATGCAACGTGAGACACAATCACACCTGGTTTGGCTGAGTAATTAAAAATTACCGATCTCAAAACCAATCCGACAGTAGATAATTTGTGGGGCCCACCTTTTAAAATTTAGGTGTTGATGGGTGTACATCAATCAAGTGTGAGTAGATGACAGGTCCCTCTCCAAACCACCTTACAGTGTACTTGATGGTTACCCCTTCAACATTGTCTGTGGTGGATTGCAGTGTCTGGTTTTTTTGAAAAAAGTGAAATTATTCGATTATTAGATGAGCGTGGCCCACTCAATGAATGGTTATGGTCCCTGAGATAGGACCATTTCAGACTGCGCGAAGGAGTACAAACAGTATGAAAAAATGGTGTAGTTCATTTACTAATGGGAAGAATTATGTGATCCTTGATAGGAAGATGTGCCTAGCGTCTTGGATTTTCAGTTTACACAAGCAGTTTTACTGATCCGAACCGTTGATCTGATGGGCCACACTACAGATGAACCATGCCATAAAATCTTTGAGATAGGAAGATCCCGGCCATCCAATGTTTGATCTTTTTGTTTATGAAACTGACATTTAACTGTCCAACAAATAACTACCAATCTAATATCAGATGATCAAATAAGCATAATAGTTTTTATTCTGATACATTTAAATTGGGCGGCTAATTTATATAGTTTAATTTGAATTAATTATATGTGACGTATGCAATATCTTAGTTTCTTAGTGCCTAAGTATCATCCACGAGTATCAAAGCATTTCAAGGCGCGGATTCCGTGAGATTGGTACCTTACCGGGTTCGGTCAGTCGTGGCTGTGGGGCCACTTTGATGTTCGTGCTGTATACAGACAAAGTTCATCCATTTTTCCAACTCGTTTTAGAACGTGAGCCCAAAACTCAAGCAGATCGGAATATCTGGTGGACCACACCACAGGAAATAGTGGTGACTTACCATTAAAAACTTCCTGTGCTTAGTCCTTAAGGGCCTGTTTGGCCAGGCGAATCCCATGGGATTAGGAAGGATGGGATGGATTTTAAGGTAATGATGGTGGTGCCAGTAGATTGGTTTAAGATCTATGGGATTGCTCTACCCCTAGACAAGTTCACTGGGTCTGTTTGGCACGTTTGGCATATCGGGAGATTTTACCTTCCAATCCATCCAACCAAGGGATGGGATCAATTTTAAGGTAATGATGGTGATGTTAGTGGATTGTTTTCAGATCCATGGAATTGCTTATATCCTGGGACAAGTTAACCGGGTCTGTTTGGCTTGTCATGCATATCCCAGGATATTGGGATCCCATCCCTCCTAATACTGTGGGATCGGTCCGGCCAAACACACCCTACAAGTTTTGGATCAACCTGATAATTGTATTTTTCAGTCATCCTGATTTTTTTTGACATTATTGAGAGGTTAGATGGAAAGTAAATATTTTGGATCTAGTCTCTCTATCCTAAAATAAGCTGAAAATACAGATGAACCTTGAGCGTATACATCATATACAGTTGGACCCACGGTCAGGACCTGAGGGAACTTCATCAGGTATCTGACTGAATCCACGCCCTTTTTTTCCGGCACGCCTAAAGATTGTATGTTACTATTTGGGTTTTTTAATTTGCACATGTTCGGCTACTGTTACAACTTAAATGACCCAAGTAAATTTTAGAAAATCTCACCAATGGAAAAGTTCTCACCCTTTCCATAGGTGGCCAACAAAGAAACGGCTAAGAAAGAAGATACTCCATGGCTTCAAATTCAACCTATAAAAGGCCAAATATTATATGGCTTGGATTTTGCAATATAGGAAATTTTTTATGCATGGACCATCTACAGTGACTCATTTAGACTGACATTTTGGATGATAGAGACATGACCTACTTGCATCAACTGAAAGCTGATACAGAGCGGATTACAAACAGTTTCATTGCAAAGATGGACTAGAAAAGTCCCAATTGAAGGTGAAAATAAACCGCACCATCATAACCTTAAAATTGTCACATTTCGCAATTCGTGATGATTTTTTCGGCATAGCATATCATATGTAAATTTGGGTAAGAGATGATACTTTAGCCAACCGACCTTACCATGCTGGGTTACTCACATTGGATTTACAGGATTTCATCATATCAGCCATAAAAAGTATCTTTTAATTTTGTTTTTACTATAAATAATAAATTTTTCTTAAAATATAACTATCAATCGTTTGAGTTATAAGAGCCGTGCCTAACTTACAATGCGGTTAAAACGCTAACTATTTTTGGCCAAAAACTATGAAGTACGTAGTAATAGTAGTAGTAGAGAGTCCACAAATAGTAAACTTTCTATCTAAAGTCAAGTCTTTAGTGAGTTTGAATGTAAAACTCAGTCTTAAGTTTGGGCTCATTTTTTAAATGATTATAATTTATTTATTTATTTATTACCAATTAGCTTATTTCATATTTATTAAAAAAGAATTCTACTTTTATTCCTCTTGATTAGAGGAAGCACTATTAGGAACTCTCTAGAATAGATATCCCCTGGGGAAGACCTCATCACGTCCTCCCTTCATCAAAAGCCCAACCACTGTCACGGTCAGATTCCAGCGTGTGTTGCCTCCCACCGTGGCCCTGAGTGGTCCAATGATCAGAGCCACTCAAGATGTGTTCGGGCCACACAAGGAACTCACATGCGAAATGGGTCATTTTGGCCAATAATTGAAAAAATTAAAAAAAATAAAAAATAAAAAATCAATGGCTAACATTGGACTCTAAAAAAATCAAAGGTTAAGATCATCACTAAAGCATAATTATGAAAAAATAACTTATTTATACTAAAAATGAGACCACGCAAGGTTCAAATCATGGGACCTTCTGAGAATGTGGTCCCAGTGGGTGGCAACATTCATGAAAAAAGATCCATTTTAGAGACTCCACTACTAAATTTCTATGCCATGATTTTTTTTAAAGCACCCTTCACGAGAAAATTGGTGTTTGGTTGCTGCAGCTTTGCGTTCGTCATCTCCTATTAAAAAAAATAAAAAATAAATGAAATTATGTTCACATACAACATTATATTTGTATGTAATTTCCAAATACAACACATGTTTTTTCATCAACGTATCAATTTCGTAGAAAATCCGAGCCATGGAATAAATCGGCCGCATTATAGAGATCTACTAATGTGAAATCCAGAACAATCTGTTCGTTAGATGGGCCACAAGCATAAATTAAACTAGATATTGGCTGTCCATTTTTTTCGGAAGGTGGAAATTTCCTGATGAATGGACCATCCTGTTTTTCACACCACGTGATCCACAAGGTATGTCCCACATTTTGGATGGATCGGATGTTCTACATAATTAAAAATTTTGCAGGAAAAAAAAAAAAAAAAAACATTGCGTGTGAAAGCTCACAAACTACAAACAGAGCTGTAGCTGTATGTGACCATTTATATCTATTAAAAGTGGCTTTTCAGAATATGAATATTTTTTGAAAACTTAGGACAGTTTATCTTGATTATTGCGAAGCTAGTGATTTATTATACTTTAGTTTGAATTTTGAAGTGGGTGTTGTCGTGTGATCAGGTGTGAATACTTTTATTTTTACTGAATGACATCTAAGTGCTTCTTTCATCATTTTAAAAATGAGGCATATTCTCGAATCATACTCTCCCACACTAGTGTATGAGATCTGGGCCATTCATCAGATGGTCCCCACGGTCTCGGTTCTGTGGCATGAAAAATCAGGTGGTACTGTCATCAGGTGGGCTATGGTTAAGAAATAATTAATCAGCAATCCACATTTGATGTACACGAATCACACACGTGAACATTAAGACTTTCGTGGTTTCTTTGGTTGCGGTCCATACATTGGAAGCGGATTGGGTGGTAAAAGCCGCTGTAAGGACCACTGTAATATATGTATTTTATCCACGTCGTACACTTCTTTTTCCTGCTTATTTTAGGGCATGAGGCCAAAATAAAGCATATCAAGAACTTAAGTGGACGACAATGCAAGCAACATTGTTAATTGAACACGGCATTAAAAACTTCTCATGGCAATGAAAGGTTGGGATCAAGCTCATATTTGTGTTTTACCTTCATCAAAGTCCTTGTAACCTTATCAGCGGGTTAGATGGAAAATAAACATTACAGTGGGCAATAGGAAGGTTTCAAGGTCAGTGTCATCATCCCCACTGTTTCCTACAGTGTGGTCCATTTTAGCTTTGTATCTGCCTTATTTTTGGGCTCATGCCCTAAAATGAGCCCGAAAAACGGATGTGCGGCTTGGATATAAAACAAATACATCAAGGTGGGCCCCTCAGCACCCAACACCACCAAGCTAGGTTGGAACGACGTCGCAGCTCGCCCTCGCTCGCACGTGCCGCAATGGGTAGGATAAAGATGTTAATCTGGTGAGTAGCCCAGGCAAGGCTATTTCAACCAAGCTTACGCTAGCTGACCCCACCCTTTTCTCTAAATTGAAGAGATAATCTGAGGTGGAGGAAAAGGCTCTACGTGCATAACATCCACCCCGTCCATCGGTTGTGCCATCACGTGTTTTGTCCGCAACCAAAGACTCAAAACCAATCGGAAAGAAAGGTGGGCCACACAACGAGAAACAGGTGGGGGACACCCACCATTTGAAACCTCCCGAATTATGTGGGGTCCACCCTGATGTGTATATCCCATCTAATCCAATCATCTAACACATCCCCACATGACAAAGTGACATCCCAAACATCAAGCTATTATAAAACTCCTGCAAGCCACACCATGTGAATTTATAGGGTTTCAAGATGATTTTACACTGTTCATGACTATGTGGTCCACTCGAGAATTGGATCAGCATGTTTTTGGGATCCATGTGAAAACGAGGCAGTTTACGTGATGTTTGGTAGATATGATGCAGGAGTAACTGTAGCCCTCTGAATCAAAAAACCCAAACAAGGGAAAACATTTATATATACAAGTGAAAATCTAGAAATCAGCTCCAGAACGGTCTTTTTCGGGACAGCCGTGTCATACATGGTTAATACCTGTACGAACCTGATTTACTCAAGCAGAGGGCACGGATTCCCTGCCATTTGCCATTACCCGTTGATGTAACTTCCTTGGTCATAAGTTAAGTGGGCCCACCGTGATATTTATGAGAAATGCATTCTATCCGTCTGCTTTGCTGGCTCATGTTAGGACATGCTTCTAAGGTGGGCCTCACATGATGGATGACCCACGTCAAAGGTGGGGCCTACATGACGGACGGTGAATATTAAAGATGGCCCCATAAGATTGATAAAAACATTGATGGTGGGCCCATATGATAGATGGCCTATATCAAGGTGAGCCCATATGAGGACAATTCACATTGAAGGTCGCATGAATGACTCACATCCAAGGCAGTCCTGCTTGATGGACAACCACTTCAAAGTTAAGCCTGGCATGATAGAAAGTCTGCATAAAAGGTGGTCTCACATCCAAGGTGGGCCTAACATAATGAACTGTCCACCTCAAAATTTAGGCCCACATGATAGACGGTGGATATTAAAAGTGAACCGAACAAACTTGAAGTACGAGTACTTCTGATACGTCGAAAACCAAACATACTTTTCTAATTTTATTTACCAATCGTATTTATCTCCTGACTTAACTCCTGACTAAGGTCCCGTTTGTTAAATCTAAAGTCTAGAGCTTGAAAGTGAAATCTGCATATGAAATCTAAAGTCAAAAAACTTGTTTGGTAATTATGGTTGAAATCTGAAAATTAAGTACGGGATTTGAAGTAATATGTTTGTTAACAAATATATGAAATATCTCAAAAATATTAATTTGACACATTTGCCCCTATCTCCAATTGAGAAATGTTTTATATTATAAAGAAATTATTTTTTATTAAATGAAAATAAGATTATTCTATTTGATTCAAATAAACAATAAAATACTTAATAGAAAATTTAAATATCATTATTCATAAAAATAGATAAAAAATTAATAATTTGCATGTATAAGTGTGGCGACAATTTCTTCATTTTTTGACCAAATATTTTAAAATGAGTTCACAAAATGAATGGACAAAATAGATTTTTCACAAAAGTTATGATAAGCACATAGAGTTTTCCAACGCGGAAACTTTATGTGAAAGGCTTTCCCATGCGTGGCGGATTAGATAGGATTAGATAATGACAAGATAAGTAGCAAAATCACAATTGAAGACCAGGCTATATGGACCCCCAGTGATGCATGTGTTGTATCCATACTGTCCAACCATTTATAGAGATGATTTTATGGCATGAGAAAAAGAATGAGATAGATATAAAGTTCAAGTGGATCCATCACAGAAAACCGTGGGATCAGCCACACCCATCATTGAAACATTTATAGGGCCCATCATGATGTATTTTTTTAGATCCAACCTATTCATAAGTTAACATAAAGATACATAAAGTGAAAACAGAAATATAAGCTTGAACGGGAACTTCCGTGGCCCCTAAGAAGTTTTGAACCGTGGATGTCACTATTTCCATTGTTTTCTATGGTGGGGTCTACTTGAACTTTAGATCTATCTCATTATTTTTCTCATGCCATAAAAAGATCTCTCCAAATGGATGGACGGTATGGATATTATACACGCATCAGGGTAAGGTCCACAAAGCTTGGTGACGTAACTTCAGTAGCGCGTTGGATACTGTCCTTGTCAGTATCTAATCCGCGCCCGCTGTACACAGGGAAAACGGATTGGCTACTCCCGCTGGTCGGTGCTCCGTGGGCCTCACCACGATGTATGTGTTTCATCCATGCTGTCTATATATTTTTTCAGATGATTTTATATTATAAGACCAAAAATGAGATATATCCCAATCTCAAGTGGACCACATTATAGGAAATGGTGTTGAATGAGCTTTGTCCAATGAAAACCTTTTTTGGAGCCATAAAGGTTTTGGATCAAGCTGATTTTTGTTTTTTCACTTCATCTGGTATATATGACCTAATCAATATATTGGATGTTAAACAAATGGAACAGTGGCCCTAGGAGGATTTTAATGGTGGATATCTAATTACTATTGTTTTCCTGTTGTGTGGTCCACCTGAGATTTATATCTCTCTTATTTTTGGGATAGATACTTAAAATGATATGTAAAAATGGATGAACGAAATGGATGAAACACATACATCATGGGGGCCACAGAACACTGACCATCACCCACCGTTTCCGTATCAAAACACCTGGTGTGGATACGTGTCGTGCAAAGAAAAGCGCCGACGCTCAGAGTTGTACAGACGGTTCAAAGGAGATCAAAGTTACATGGGCCCTACGATAATGTATTTATAATATCCACACCGTAGATCATTTTAGAGCACTATCCAAAAATTGAATCATGTTAAAAATTGCAGCAGTATAATGATTTTCACCGTTAAAAAATTTGTAGAGCCCACTATAATGTTTATTTTCCGTTTAATCTATTCATAATGTCAAAAATATCTGGATGAAGTGGAAAAACAAATTTCATATTGATCCAAAACTTTTGTAACTCCAAAAGGGTTTCATTGGTAGACGTTCATTCCCCCACTGCTTCTTGCAGTGTGGTCCAGTTTGTCTTTAGATCTATCTTATTTTTTGGCTAAAGCCTTACGACGAGCTCTGGCAAAATGGATGAACGGTTTGGATATAACAAATATATAATGATGATACCCACAAAACTCTGACGTCAATACACCCGCCATTCTTCTTCCCCATCCCGTCCGCTTCGTATGCGGACTGCGTCCTACCCCTGTCCGAACGTATTAACATCAGGGCAGGGCCGGGCTCTGTGGGCCCACCGTGGTGTAAGTGTTTTATTTAAGCCATTTTTCATTCTTTTCGTATTATTTTAATATATGATTCTAAAAATGTAGCAGGTCGACGGCTCTAGTGAACCACACCAAAGGATGCTGCAATGATAATGACATTTACCCTTGAAATCTTTCTAAGGGCCACTGTGATGTTTTCTTTACCATCCAACATATTCATTAGGTCATGTAGGCGTGAAGGAAATAAAAACACAAATATCATCTTTATCTGAAACTTCTCCAACTACCAAGAAGTTTTTAACGATGGACGTTCAATTCCACCTTCTAGTCCGATTAATCTTTGGACTTGTCTTTTTTTTTTTTTAGCTCACGCATTAAATGATCTAAAAAAAAGTTGATGGACCGTGTCAATCAAACACATAAATCATGACGTAGCATAAAAAAGTTTTATATGTTAAAAGTTAGTTTTATATTTGGCAAACAATTTAAAGGGAAGAAAATTTCCTTACTTAAAGGATAATTTTGAAAGCAAAATTTTTTTAATAGAAAAACTTGTAGTGGGCATTCCATGTTCACCATTAAGCTAGACTTTTATTGCAGAAAGAATTCAGTTACCCTTTCCTTCTTCCGCGTTAACAACGCATTAACAAACACCACTGAACACGAAACATTTTTTCAATTCTACGTTAAGTGCAAAAATTCATTGTTAACAAACAGACCCTAAGTAAAAATGAGGATAAGCTACAAGTAAATTATAATCCAAATGGCCCCTTAGGAGTATGGATTGGAGAAACCAATATAATTAGCAAATTTTGAGCCAACTACAAATATGACAGATTTTAAATTCATCTCTGTCCCAAAATCCTTCACCCCAAGAAGAAATGAACTAACATTTAGCAACCAACTAATTTTAAGTCAAAGTTAACTCTTTTCGAGTCTTCAGTCATTTAAGTCTGAAAGATAAGTCATTCCAAGTCGTCACTACCACTCCTTTCATTCCTTTGGGTTGCACGGGTAGGTGGCGATGCGAAAAGAAACCCATTGATTGCTCAACCATCTCCATGTCAAGATTAGCTCGGATACTGAGCTAATATCATAATGTCAGACCCATTTGAAGTGGGTCTGCTAATGACATTATTGTAATTTGATTTTTCTAGCTATTAGATCTGTCTGCTCTTAAGGAGGCACGTAACAGACATGGCATGTTTCGCGAACTTTATCGGGTGTAAATTGCAATATGGTAGTGTGATTGTGTGGTTTTGGTACAAAATAAGCAATGATTTTTATTGATATGAGAAGGGAGTTGCACACATTCATTTGCTCTCTTTTGTATTTTAAAAACAAATGGAGATTTCTCATATAGCAATGAGGTTTATTGTAAGACTATAATCTGAGCCATTCAGTTCCATCAATGAAGCTTAGGGAGATGAAGGACTGGGCCTCTTCATCTGTCAGTTCTCTTGACCATGAAACTCTTCCTGCATAATCTGCTCCTGGACCAGTGCATTTGTACTGCCCATAGAACACAGTCCTGTAATAGAATATATATATCTAATAGAATTAGAATAGAGAAAGGTAGCAATGGGATGGGCCTGAGACAAATTTTAGGCCCATGGGTTAGTGTCGGGCCTCAATTTAAGGCCTAATAATTGAACATCAGGTTTGGTATTTGGGGGGGCGGGGGTTTTGGGGGGGTCACAATAGATTGGACTCCAGGGTCAATTGGCCCAACGCGCTTCTAAGGCAGGTTTTGGGGTTAGATAAATGGGGGCTGGGTTAGATTTCCGGGTCGGGTGGCAGGTGAAGGCCGGAAGAGAAGATTGGCCTTTGCAAAGCTCCAATCGCTGCTTTGAAGCCAGCAAACTGAAAAATGTACGAGCACGCTAGCGTGCAACGGCTGAATGTCCGAAGAAATCATTGATTTGGATTTTAATTGTGACGCAGGGATGAACGTGATGAGGTCGATCACCGTCTTCCTCAAGGATAACTACTCCGAATCCAAGGAGCTTCTCTGGACTCCTCACAGAGACTTCTCGAATCCACGAGGAAAGAAAGCAGGAAGATAGAAATAAATTCTAATAAATTCGAAATTAATTGATGATTCATTGATAATTGTCTAATGTGTCTCCTTACACCATTAAATAAAGAAAAAAGATAAACTAAAATTCGTAATTACCAAAAATAGCAAAATTCTAACTCTAACTAGAATCCTAATTCTAGTAAAACTCTTCTAAGGTCTAATTTCTAAAAATAAAAATTACAAATAAACTTTCTCTAGAAGAGTCCTAGTATAACTAAAAGTTTCTTTCTAGAAAGAAAGAAAATCTAAAACTCTAAAAATATTTAAAAAATTGGAATTACTAAAAATAGTAAAATTTTCCTAAAAATTCGTTTTTAAGCTGAAAGCGCGCGTTTTCTGATGAAACGGACAGATGTGACCCACTACGTGGGTCAGTTCACCTCAGATGGCCCGTTTCAGTAAAGATTGACAGGTTGTACGCCCCGTAACGATACCCGGATCAAAAGTTATGGTCAATTCACGGTCCATCTCCTTGTGGCTCATCCATGCTGGGAATATCTTTGTGACACGTTCTACATCAGACCCCTCCACTTGAAAAAAACTCGTCCTCGAGTTACGCAAGAGACTTGGCACATAAGTCTGAAATAACTTCTGACGCCGATGCTCATTATCCCTTTTTTCGTACTTGACATTAAGCTCTTGAGCTGACACAATACATGTACTCATGCTTTCCTTGACTTGACTAATATTGATCAGTTCCTTCACATTTGACACAATACATGTACTCATACTTTCCTTGACTTGACTAATATTGGTCAGTTCCTTCACATCGTTCTTTAAGATCTCATATTTTTTCTGATAATGTGGGCAATTAGGCGGACTTGCCCCTAAGACGGGATCAATGTGAGCAATAGATTGGACTCCAGGGTCAATTGGCCCAACGCGCTTCTAAGGCAGGTTTTGGGGTTAGATAAATGGGGGCTGGGTTAGATTTCTGGGTCGGGTGGCAGGTGAAGGCCGGAAGAGGAGATTGGCCTTTGCAAAGCTCCAATCGCTGCTTTGAAGCCAGCAAGCTGAAAAATGTACGAGCACGCTAGCGTGCAACAGCTGAATGTCCGAAGAAATCATTGATTTGGATTTTAATTGTGACGCAGGGATGAACGTGATGAGGTCGATCACCGTCTTCCTCAAGGATAACTACTCCGAATCCACGGAGCTTCTCTGGACTCCTCACAAAGACTTCTCGAATCCACGAGGAAAGAAAGCAGGAAGATAGAAATAAATTCTAATAAATTCGAAATTAATTGATGATTCATTGATAATTGTCTAATGTGTCTCCTTACACAATTAAATAAAGAAAAAAGATAAACTAAAATTCGTAATTACCAAAAATAGCAAAATTCTAACTCTAACTAGAATCCTAATTCTAGTAAAACTCTTCTAAGGTCTAATTTCTAAAAATAAAAATTACAAATAAACTTTCTCTAGAAGAGTCTTAGTATAACTAAAAGTTTCTTTCTAGAAAGAAAGAAAATCTAAAACTCTAAAAATATTTAAAAAATCAGAATTACTAAAAATAGTAAAATTTTTCTAAAAATTCGTTTTTAAGCTGAAAGCGCGCGTTTTCTGATGAAACGGACAGATGTGACCCACTTTGTGGGTCAGTTCACCTCAGATGGCCCGTTTCAGTAAAGATTGACAGGTTGTACGCCCCGTAACAATACCCGGATCAAAAGTTATGGTCAATTCACGGTCCATCTCCTTGTGGCTCATCCATGCTGGGAATATCTCTGTGACACGTTCTACATCAAATTGGGAGGGAGCAAACAGAGTCATAGCTCACTGTTTGCTCCCATAGCCTAAAAACAGAGGGAGTGAGCATAAGACGGAGTGAGTGAACAACCCAATGTGAGGAATGAGAGCGAAGGGTTTCCCAGGTCCAATTGAATAATCTGTGGCTGAATTCGTTGCGTTGCCTGCTGTCCTGACTTATATGATGGTTTAGGAAGCAGGGCTTAGGTAAGAAACTGTGGTCCTTTTAAATAAATAGGTTGGACTTGGGTTGAACCCTACCCAATTTGACCTTCCCATAAAGCTTATAAATGGGCTGGGAAGATGACCCAGCCGCCCAGACCTGCCCAAAATCTAAAAGAAATTAATCTAGACCATGAGTACAAATGCATAGATATGATTATGTTTGTATGTATCCATTAATTGGGCACAGGTGGGCATTCCTTTCACCCAATATTCCATTCTTAAACCCAATGCGACCATGCCAGGTCAGGTCAGGTCATTCGAGCCATGTGTCAGGTTGGGCTTGAAGAATTTTGAGTCAGGTCAGGCCACAGGGCAGTGGGTTGTGGCCTTGCGGGTCAGGTACATAAATGATACACTAATGACTGAAGTTAACTATAATAATGTGATGACTATAAGAGGCCATGATCAGATGGCTAGGATATTCTGATCAGTGTCCCACCTGAAACCATTTGAGAGATATTAACTTACGTTTCCCTGGTGGGGTCACCCCAATTGTACCAGCCTGTTGGGATGATGATGTTATCCATGTAGGTGTAGGCAAAGACCACCCTGGAGTAAGATCCCCAAGCTCTCCCCAAGTAGAGGGCCCCTGACCCAGTTACCCTACAGTTCACAAATGAGAACCCTGTATCTTCCACAGCACTATTCCTTCCTTGGGCTGTGAGGGCTCCATAGTTCTGAGCTATTGCATGCACATGGCATCCCTGCCAATAATATAAACTTAAATTAATAAACAAATATCAAATTTCAATGAGAAATGCTCAAATCCAATCGGTTGGACCATCTGACGGGACCAGCGAATAAGTTCCAAAGTGTCATGTGAACACGACGTGTAACCCATCCAATAGGTTGGGCCCACCATGAGGATCACCTGGTGAAAAAATTAGCCCGGTCCACTCATTACGTAGGCCACTACATAGAAAATAAGGGATAATCACTGATGTAATTTATGGAAAAAATGTTCAGGTGTTGTCCACCTAATGGTGGGGCCAACCTTTTGGATGGGTTGGATGTTACACGCATATGATCGGATGGAAACTATCTGATGGTTGGACAGTAGATTAGCAGTGTGACTGGTTGGATGAGCAACTCTGAATTTTAATTGGTTTCCTTATCTTCTAGTAAAGAAAACAATATGATGGATTATGTATATAACCTCCTCTCCTTTAACATCAAAACAGGTGCATATGCTTATTGATTCAGATTATCTTAAGTGATGGGCCATTTGATGAATGAACCTCAGCTGAAACCCCATAACGAACCATACCTTCTAATGAATTGATTTTGAATAAATTGTTGTACATATCTATTTTTATCATCTGAAATCAAGATTATTGATTGGATGGTTAGAAGTCTCAAATCGTTACAATCTCAAGTGGTGGCCCACCGATTGGATGGTTCTGATTGGCAGTTGTCCACTGACACTGAATATTGAAGGAACCTTAAGGGGGCGTTTGGATCATAAGTTACTAAAGATAAGCTACTTAATTCCTTAAGTAGCTTATCTTGATTTCTACTTATTAAACTGAAGTGATTAAGTAACTTTAAATATATAAAAAGCTACTTATAATTGATCATAAACCAAACTTACTTATCTCCAATAAGTTACTTATCTACTGCTGTAAGTATAGAAAGTAATTTATTTGGTGGTATCCAAACGGGCCCTAACAAGTAACTTCTTTGTTATGATATTGAAGGAATGGGCTTCAAATTGCAATTTAGTTGCTTTCAAGTTCAACTAGAAAGGGATGTAACTGCAAGCTAATAGCTCTTCTTCAAAATGAATACTTGGGAAGTCATTCCACGTGTCATTTCCTCTCATTTAAACTGAATGTGTGCAATTCAATTCATTACTGCATTCAAACGTGCCAAAAGTACAATTTGGACAAAAGGCAGAATGAGAACAAGAAATCATGTGGCACTAGTCATATCAAGAATATTGGAATTTCTTCTAAAAGTTGAAAATCCAAATTTCCTGATTAACTGAAAAGAAACTTCAACTGCATACACTATGTTTTAGATTTTGAAAAGAAGAAAGCATTCTCTTTCTTTTCTTGAACAGCACCCAAACTACAGGAAAAACCATTTGTTTACCTCATACAGTGAGAGCCCATTTCCAAAGATGAAATCTACGGACCCTTCGATGTAGCAATCTTTGTAGTAATGCCGACCCAAATGATCATAGAGTGTATCCTGCGCACCCAAGAATCTGCAGCCTAGAAGAGCTGCTGTGTCTCCTGATATTCTAAATGCAACAGCTTGCTTTCCTGCTGCCCCTGGTGCTGGAACTGGGGTTGTGTTCTGCCAATGCAAATAGAATATTTGAACATTCTAAGAATCAGTTCTCTAACTAAAACCCAGAAAGGAAAACATGAAATAGAGAAGAATCTGATCTCCTTTTATGAAAATCATACAAAGAATACATATATGAAAGCTATGGGGGTGATGAATCTTTGTCATAATCCTGCTAAGAGTAATTGTACTCGCTGGCCTAAGTGCCAGCTTGGCACATTCATGCAAATCTAGGCCATTCATTGGGTGGGCATAGATGGCTACATGCCCTGGCCAAAAGATCGGCTGGTCTCCTCGTTAGGCAGGCCATACATGTACAGAAAGAAAAGGATAATTTATTTATTTTTAAATGACTACATTCATTGCAGAATGTGTGGCCCACCTGATGAGAAGACCAGTCGTAATTTTCGACTAGGCCACATTCACAATGTGGCCCATGGTGGGCTGAATGTCGGACATGTACCATGCACTGCTGCACTTGGCCTTCAGATTTCTCATTTCTGCAATATCAAAGTACCTTAATGAATTCTATTCCAATTGAAAATAGCATATGGCTCCAAAAAGAGGATAGCATAACAAAATAAGAAAATCATCACAAATGCTAATGTGATTGAGAATAGCATATGGGTTTCTAAAAGAATCCCAAAATAGGATAGCTTTTCATTTGTTTCTTGCTAGGAAAAGAAAGCACAGCTCAATAACAGAAATTCAACATCACATGTATTGACTAATGTAGCTAAAAATATCATATGAAACATACAACATTAGTACTTCTCCTTTTATTTTACCTTGAAAGTGACGTTTTTGGCTATGAAATAAGCAGAATTTACAGCAAATGTTGCAGAATTGAAGGTCCCAATAGGCTGCCCTCTGGGCCCTAATGTCTGAGCTGTGTCTCCCCATTGAACTATTGTCACATCTGCTCCTTCCCCTTCAATCATTATGAAAGCTTTGAAAGGAGGAATATTCACCTTCTCCCTGAAATTTTTCAGATTTCGAATCAAACCCAATTCACATTATACCAATTAGAGAATAAAAAAGAAAGGAGAGACTATCTACACACACCCTAATTGATTGGCTCAATAAGGAGGAGTGGAAGGAGGGGACCCTCCCAAGGAGAACAGTCCCATTTAGTTCGTGCAGTTCTCCCACTAGGGTTTAAGATGGCAAGATGCCAAGTTGCTTAATTTCTTCCTTTAGTCGGGTTATGTAGTAGATGGGGCAGCATCATTTCCATGATTTGTAAATATATGTGAAGACGTGATTTGAGTCTGGTGAGTCGAGTTCATTTCTAGGGTCGGAAGATAGATCTCACCTGGCGCCATGCTAATTATCAAACTTTGTCATTTTGAAACCACATACAAGAAAGGCTTATCTGTGTAAGCCGGATAGATAGGAATACCATCAGTGGATTTTCATACTTAACCTCAGCTTTTGTAATCCAAGTAGCACTGTTGTATTGCCTAAAGTGGAAATAAAAGGGTGTATCTATCAAGAAAGGTGGGGTGGATGCCAATTCTCTAAAACAAACAACAAAAAGTAAAAAAACATACTATGCTCTTCCATGTAATAAACATGCTTTACTGTTGGGAACATTGAAAACCTCATTAATGAAGATAATTTCTATGAAAATCTACATTTTCACTGTTTGTTACCTAAACGGTGACCGTGGAAATCTATTGTAATTATTACAGCGTCCGAAAATCAATATCTTTTAGAAGATGTGTTAGAACTTAATTTTCACAGTGATGTGAGATCTTTCATACTTTTTGATCATTGACCTTTCAACATTTATACAAAATTTCTACAAATGTCAATCCCACAAGACAAATCATATGTGGCTTTCCCTACCTATAGGATTTCACTTGGGTTTTCCATATCGTGTCTTGGGTTCTTCTCATCCAAAAAAGGACCATTTTTCATAATAATTTCCAATAGAATGAACATAAAGGAAGGGGGTCAAGATAGAAAGACAATTCATTTACCCATTACATTTATACTCTACAAAATTCAAGCATCAATTAGAAATATTTTTTTTTTGAAAAAAAATAAAAATAGAAGATGAATTAATATGTATATGAAATCTCACTGTTTAGAATCAGACCCAAT
Source organism: Magnolia kwangsiensis (assembly GCA_037074715.1). Lineage (NCBI taxonomy): Eukaryota > Viridiplantae > Streptophyta > Magnoliopsida > Magnoliales > Magnoliaceae > Magnolia > Magnolia kwangsiensis. The sequence continues at coordinate 98,269,255 of CM073581.1, forward strand.
TCCCATAACATGTATTCCATGGCAACACACAAACTATAGACAGAGCTAATCAACTCCATGAAAATTCAATACTATGGAGCAAAACGTAGTTCTTGTTAACAAATAAATGAGTGATAAAACCAATTTAAGAATCTCTACAGAACTAAGGCTGCGTTTGGATGCACTGTACTATTGGATTGGATTATGATTATCAGTTTGGAAAAGAGCAAATGACCAAATTGTAATTACCTTTCTTGGTATTCATTCATAACGTGGAGGCTGCCTCCAAATCGCAATTACAGTACTTTGAAGTTGGAGTTGAACTGAATGCAATTGCAATTGCAATTCGAGGGCTGCTTACATTACTACAATTTGATTATTGACTCTTTGAATTTAACTGAATTATCGCAATTCAATTCACTTGTGCATCCAAACGCTCCACAAATACGCAAACTTACGTGTAAACTCCTGCATTGACTTTAATCACGACTCTCACTGAGTTAATAGAAGGAATCGAATCAATGGCGTCCTGAATCGACGTGAAATCTCCCACCAATGGGTTCTTATCCACAGTCAGAGTGTAAGAAGGGAAGAGCTTGTTCTTTGCTGTGGAAAAGAGGGAGTGTCTGAGGGTCCCGACGAATCTGACCCACCTCATGAATTGCTGTTCTGCCAGTTGGGTGTTTGTCAGATTGGCCGGAAAATTCTTCCCCGGCCGTTTGTTGGGTCGGATTCCTTTGGTGTGGCCGAGTGTTTGGCTGCAATGTAGGAGAAGAAGGACTATGATACAAGATGTATATAGAAATTTTAACATTGAGACAGAGAGATTGAGAAGATGAACAAAGAGAAGTAGAGAAATTGAGTTCAAATGCGAGAGAGAGAGAGAGAGAGAGAGAGAGAGAGAGAGAGAGTTCTACGTGCACTGTTATAAATCTGCTTCTTATATGGGAAAAAAGGAGAGAAGCTACGGTACTGCTAGTTGCAAAGGACACGTGGACAGTCCACTAGGTCCACCGTCCAGAATTCACACTGATCAGATGATTATAACCATCCGATCAATACCATATAAAACGGACGGTTGAGATTTTTAATGGAAAGATAAGTTTGATTAACATTTTGAACCATTCATTTGTGAGAAAAACATGGATTCTTATGTTCTCAAGGATCACTGTGATCAAACAATCCTAACCTTCCAATCCATAGCCTAGAAAACAGACGGTTAAAAGAAGGATGACCAACTTCCAGATGCACCATATCATCCAATTAGTGAAATTTCTTTGGTCACCCAGGCGACGAGACGTGGGCTGAACCAAACGGACGATCCTGATCATTTGATTGGACCTGGCTCATGTTCCATGATCGAAACCATTCATCCTGTGGGGAAGCTACACTAATCAGACGATATCTTGGGTCCCATCATGGCCTGCAAACCAATGGTTCTGAAAAACTAGGCGTTGGCCCCATGCATAGGGTTGTGGGACCCGAGGAGTACTTTTTTGGGTGGTCCACTGACTACCAAACCTATACAGTGCTTCCATTGGTGAGAAGGAGAGTTCACGGGTTATGGGGCTGATATTAAAAGGTCAGAGAGAGTATCACAGGTGGATAATCTGGACCGTAGAATGCCACCTTTGGTTACTTTTTTTATATAATACAGCTATTTTGGACCATATAAAACATGTGTAATTTTGCCTTTTTCTTCTTGTTCTGTTCTTTATGGATGCCCGTGAGTGTCCACTTCTATGTTTTCTGTCTCACTGGATACACTGCATTATGCGTTTGTCACAAACTACTGTCTGTTGCAGACATAGACTTCGATCCAACTGTCCAGATCAAGGCACAGTTCCCCAAATTTTACCAGTCAGCTGATTTTGACCGTCCAATTTTGTCCCTTGACTCTGTACTGCGGAACTAACCGTCCGCTTGATGGCCCAAAATTGGATGCCCAAAGAGCTTTGGAGGTTAAGCTTAATTTACAATGTGTTGTAATAGGCCCACTATGATGCGTCCATGACACCCAATCCGTCCATCAACAGTGTCTCCTTGGGTCATCCTTGCCTCCCAAAAATTCAGATGGGCCATATCATGAAAAATCATGCCTAAACCTTTAAAATCCAGTGGTGAGGTCTACCTGGATTTTGGACTGATCTGATTTTCTCTGTATCTATTCATCCTTGTGGGATGCATCTTATGAATGGATTAGATGCCATATTAATAATAAACTGTGCCCCACAAACAATCTGAAAGGTTTTTAATGTTGGGTATTCTCATTCCAACGGTTCCTGTGGCATGGACTACCTGAGTTTTTGATCCGCCTGGATTTTATGTTCCAGTAACAAAACGAGGGCCTGCACACAATGGATGGATTAGATGTCATGCAAATATCATGGTGGGCACCACACACTGAGTTGTACGTTGAGCTTAACTTACCAAGCATTCGATTGGATCGAGCCTTGTTTATCAGTGTGGTTTTTTGTCAATGGCTCATACACAATGGAACCCGTAATTTGGACGGTGCAGATTGGTGACTCCATGCTACATGTACGTTGGATGAGTTGCCACAATCTAGTAAGCAGTTGCAAACGCAAACCGTGGTTTAGGGTATTTATACACAAGTGCCTGCCCCCAGGTTGAAAAAACCGCTGTAATTCGATGGGCCAGAGTTTAGAACCATTTTGTAAATAGTGGTGGCTCTTAGAATATACGCATGGCCTACTTGTACAGTAATCAAACCGCTCAAATATCTGACACGATTGTATATGGTGCTGATAAGGGGAACGGATTGGCTACTCCTACTCTGTGGCCCCACCATGATGTACGTGTTTCATCCATGCCGTCCGTCTATTTTTGTAGATCATTTTAGGGTATAAGACCAAAAATGTGGTATATTCAAATTTTGAGTGGGCCACATTACCGGAAACAGTGTTGAATGAACTTCGACCATTAAAAACCGTTTGGGGCCATAAAAGTTTTGGATCAAGTTGATCTTTCTTTTATTGGTTCATCTAGGTATAACCTAATCAACAGATCGGATGTCTAAAAAACAGTACGGTGGGCCTTAGGAGGATTTTGATGGTGGATAACACTATTGTTTTCCTGTTGTGTGGTCCACCTGAGATTTATAACCCTCTCATCTTTGGGATAAATCCATAAAATGACCTGTAAAAATGGATGAACGGCGTGGATGAAACACATATATCATGGTGGGGGATACAGAGCACCGACCACCAGCCACGGGGCTGGTGTCAGGGGGACTATCCAATCCGTTTCCGCTGATAAGATAGTATTAACTATCTGATAGCTTCTATCAATTTGGACCACTCACTATATTACTTTTAACCATCCATTGATGGACATTAAGTGGATGGTTAAGATTGTTTGCATGCATAGTATTATTTTAAATTTATGATCCATCAACAAAGGCCAAAGGGGCCCGTAAATTGGATGGTGTGGATAGCCGTACATCAGCGCCAAATGCTAGGAGGACGAGTCACCACCAAATTTTTAAAAAGGTACAAAACTAACAAAGCAGTGATCGTGTAAGAATCAAAGCATGCATGAATGACGTACCAGGGAGGGAATGTATTTATATAAACACGCATGTGAGAGGGGAGAGGTAAATGCTGCCACACAGAGAGACACGCGGCATGGGACAATCAGAGGCGTGCATCAGGTGGGCCATAGCTTCTAGATGACCTGGTTCATGTATTACCATGGTCCACTTATCAGATGGGCCACACATGGAAAAAAAACAATGGATGGTCTGAAACAGTTTCCCAAACGACGCACATCCAAGTGTAGCCCGCCTGATGAGCTGACCAGCCTTGGCCTTGGCTAGGCCCTCGCATCATGGGGTCCACTGATGCACGGCTTGGATTTGTCCCCACATTATCCAGATGACATGCCCAGCCGTGCAGGGAAGTGCCGTGAAGTCTACGTGGGCCCAGCAAATCACCATCGATCCCACGAGCCTACGAAGTGCGCATCTTTTCTAGACTCTACCAAAAGAGAAGTTTGGTAACTTTTCAAATAAAGATGAGAAGAATTCCAGGTCCAGCCAATCAGCAAATAATGGTTAATAGACGAGTTAGATTCCGTGCATGTGGGGCCCACGGATCGGCGATCCAAATGATGGGCCTCACCATGGATGGGTTTCGCCCAAGGGATCTCCCAAATTCGAAGATCCTGATCGTTTGATACTGTGACCTACAAGTACACGGTAAAGCAACGGTCCTCATTTACCTCAAAATAGACGCATATTATTACAGTTCTACAATAATCTAATCAGGAATCATTTCCAAGGCAAAACCCATCCATATTGAGGCCCATCATTTGAATGGTTTGGATCATAGAACCATTTGCCCCACAAGCAGGAAATCCAACACATGAGAAAAGTATACATTTTCTTGTGAGCCGGACCCTACAATTCCTCGAGCCCGTAAAGGAATATATCTTCCCTAACTTCGACGGTCGAGGAGATAAGATAATAAAAGAACACTGACTCGATATGCATTTGCAGAGGTTAGGTTAGGTATTTTTGTATATTGAGAGTGCTTGATCCACTCACAAGATCTTAGGTTGTTGATGGACCCAATATCCAATGGATCTCTAACAACTAGCCTGTGTGGTGCCTGCTTTGTGCTTTTACTTCCTGGCCACACGTTGATATGGGCCTAGTTTTGTATGACCTACAAAAATGGGCTGGCCTTGGGCTTAGAGTCACAATATACCATGTCACATGATACCAGGTGAGTTGGTCCATTATGAGAAAATCAGTCCATTATGATATAAAACTGATATAAATGACTATTATAAAACTCCCCCCCCCCCCCCCCCTCTCTCTCTCTCTCTCTCTCTCTCTCTCTCTCTCTCTCTCTCTCTCTCTCTCTCTCTCTCTCTCTCTCTCTCTCTTGTTTAAATCTCTAATTAAAGCGGATCTAAGGCTCTCAGTTAAGAGCTCTGATACTATGTAAGGTTAGAAAATTTTTATATGTTTTATTGATTTTAAAAATAATTTTTAAAAAAAAAGCTCTCTTGTAAAGATATACAAGCTTAAGTTTAGAATAAACTAAATTTATAATCAGTTGTATAATTAGTATAAGTGGAACTCAATGAAAAATAATGGACCATGTTAAAAAAGGTTGAAAGAATGAATAAATAATCAATTTTCTTTCTTTTTTCCTCTTTTTTTTTTTTCTTTTTACTGTATTTATATATAATAGGCCTTAATCCATAAAATCATGCCCAAGATCTCACTTTTGATTTCCCCTCCTAAAAATGACTTGGTAGATGATCTCAAGCATTCAATCTATAGCTAAGAAAACAGACACCTTGAGCTTATTGAGCTTTGGCTCATTGATCAAGATCGAAGTTGAGGTTGGATGGTTTGTTGAGCTTCTAAAAAACCCAACCCTCAATGTTGTTAATGCATGGGTAGCTTATTGGGCTTTTGAGGCCCAGCTAATATTGGGCCAAACTACGATCAAGCAAAGACTTAAAATAGCCGAATAACGAACTACTTACACTTGGATTGTGGAAGGTTGAGGGCCCCGCACTTTGACGCAGAGAATGACGTGAGGTCAAGCATCGTCTTCCTCAAGGGGATAACTATTCTGAATCTATGGAACTTCTCTAAATTTCTCATAAAGACTTAACAAACCCACGAGGAAAAAAAATGAAAAAATAGAAAATAAATTCTATAAAATTTAAAATTAATTAATGAATGAAATAAAGAAGTTTACAGATGTTAAGCAATGAAAGAAATTATAGAATTAAACTATAACTAAAACTCCTAAAATTTGCAACGTATACGATCATAATGTCTACTAGTGCACAAAGTTTTGGGCCAAAAAATAGTAAGTGTCCTATTTGGCTTCATCATGTTGCTCTTTAATTATTCTAAGTACTTTTGAAGTTCAGGCAACTCCTAAAGCCCAATAGTTGAAGAGTTATAATCAAATTAAAACTTACTATTTATAGTAAAAATAAAATTATAATAGGAAAATAACTCTAATCGTATTTCAACAATCCAGCTTGCGTAACCCAGCATATCAGGATTGGGTGGCTAAAGCAGCTTGTCCTCTCCAAAATCATATATTTTACATTCGATAGCTCATTACAATCTACGAGATATGCCTGTTTTAAGTTCCAGCAGTCCGAATCATCGCCATCTCCAATCTAGCCTTTTCTAGTCCATCTTGGCCAAAACTATCCGCAACCGACTCTACATCACACTTTTAGGTGGGATGTTTGGGCCCCATGCAGCAAACGATACCTGGATTTAAAATACGAATTTAATTTTTTAGCTTTTGGTAGGTTGTACTAGCACGTAGGTTGGACGGTGTGCATTTTACCTCTTTTTGGTGATAACCATCCAAATTGCTAACGGATAACACGTCGGATCACATGTGCGCCACCAGATAGTTTATTGGTTTGAACGTTAGAACTTCAACAGGAATGCTTACTCCTAGAGGGTAGATTCGAAGAGGAGTTTCACCGCACACGTGTGACAGTGACACAAGCATGAGAGATCGGAGCCATTCAACGAGTCAAACACACCATGATTGTGCCTAGCTCTATAAATCAGGGTGATCCATCCATCATTGGGACCACATGTACATGCTGAATGTAGAGCATTGCTCATGATTTTGTGACTGTCAATCTTTCTCCTACGTGTGTCCAGTTAATGAGTGGTCCGGCCTGAATTTTGACACAAGGGATGTCGCTTTGGGCCCACCTAATAAATGGTTAAGATGTCACACACGTGTGCCACATTCGCACATTCATCCACAGTTCTGTAATCCAAACAGGTCCGTTGTGTTCCACTAGGGGATAGAAAAATCCTAACTTCTAAATGGGCCATGTTCAATACCAATCTAGACATTTTAATCATAGATGAAGGATAACCTGAAATTCAGAGTGGTGAAATGATCTTAACCGTATAAATTTTGCTCCTTGAATTAGGACAGCTGAAATTTCTTGACTTAGCCACCCAATTAATCCAATGGTTAGGATTGCTTAATATCTGATTTTTCGGTTATGTACCATCCATTATAGGTTCGGTAGTTTGGATGGTCACTGAAGTTCTACTTGCCACATGTTGGTGGGTGAGTGAGACACAACAACTTTAAGCGGTTGAGAATACATTAACCCTGTCCGTCCGTGAAAATTGAAGGTTCGTGATATCTCCATTCTTTCAAAGGTATTTTATTCATCGATTAAATGTCCTGCGTTTGACCAGTCAGAAAATTAATCGAATGTTTTTTTTTTAAAAAAAAAAATTGCTTATAATCAATCTGAACAATGGCCCACAATTTGAACGGTTTAATTTGAGTTAATTACAAGATAGGTACATTTTTATTTTTATTTTTTATGATTGCACATCCACATTCATATTTTCACACAATTTGTGACCAAATCCATGGAAGGCCACAGCGTATGGCTGGGATCTAAATTATTGGCAATGCTAGGGGTAGCCATGGACCAGGTTTGGGCCCAAAAAGTGTAGGCTCAGGCCCCATCAGACACTTAAGACCTAAGGCCTGACTCTGGCCCAGCCTGGCATGGGCCTAGCATAGCAAGTCCAGCCCAACTAAAAAATATGTGGGCCCAGGACTCACCCAATCTAACCCAACTAAGCTGAAAATTGATAAAATCTTTATTTCTCCCTTTATTTTTCCTAATCTATACGTTTATCAACCGTCGGCACACATGCACAACAAATAAATATTTTAGAAAAATAAAACCAATGTTTTTTTATGCAGGTAGATGGTTCCCTAATCAAGGATTAAAATGACATATTTGTAGGACGGGTGTACACGAACCGAGTTAGCTAGGTTAGTTCTATCAATTCAACTCGGTTTGAAGCCGAATTCAAGCCGAGTCGAGCTAGATTTTTGAGCTCGAAAATTTTTCGAACCGAACTCAGATCGAACTAGTTCGGTGACTCGATTACTTTGATATTGATGTTGCTCACTAAGTGTTTGATGAAAAACTCAACGAAGTATTAGCTAATGGTAAGGAAGGTATGTACATGAAACAAATACTATTTTTCCTTGATTTTGATGTTATCGGGAAGGTGTTTGATGAAATACTTGCTGTTGTTTTACATACAATGAGAAACTGAAAGTGCCCTGCATGTGTTTGTAAAAATGCCACAAAGACTTGATTTTGGCTTGAACTGGCCCGAGCTGCTAACCGAGCCGAGCCAAGCTGGCCAGTCAGGCTCGAGGACTAAGCCGAGCTAAGTTCGAGCTAGGGTCAACTAATGGCCAAGCCGAGTCGAGCTGAGGCCAGCTCGACTCAGTTCAACTCAGTATACACCCCTAGTAGGACATAACTTATGTACATATTAAGTCAAATAGGTTGACATGAGCTGCTTAGGGCTAAAATGAGTTGAGCTCAAGCTTGACTTAAAAATTGATTGGGCCATGCATGCGAGTTCTAAACCCTGCTTAAAGTTAGTTTGGAATCAGCAAGTCAAATGAGCTACTAGGCCCTTTGCCACCCTTAACCAACGCGTCCCACAAAGGATCAAGGCCGCTCATAGGGTGGGGTCATCAGAAAATGCCATAACCCATTGTTAAGAAAATGAACTCATCAAGTGGGCTGCATGTGCATTTGGGGTGTACACGAGGTGATCAACTTTTACCTAATTTCATGTTTTATTTAAATAGCACACGCAATGACTTATTATCAACTTGAGCCTTTCATTCATTGATAAAACAAAGGGCAATACATGGTGTAAAAATCATGCCCTTAAGCTTCTGATAATTACATGGAAATGGATAGTTAAGGTTGACCGAAGTGACAAAATAGATACAATCATCATCTTGAAACGTCTAATAGATAGATCCTACTTTATATTTCTTATTATTCTAAAGTAACACTTCAAATTAATGTTTCTAAATAATGAAGGATGTGAAAGGACAACTTATAAATCAAGGCTATAATGTTATATTTGGCAATAGAGGATGTGAACTTCTATTAAGGATAAAATCATTACTCATGAAAGGAAAGTGGATTGATTATTTACACTTGCAGTGGAATTATCTCTTTTTTTTTCATTGTTTGAAATTAGCAATTTGTAGTGCTTAAGATTTGGACCATGCAATCTTTAAAGAACTGGAGGTATGTCATAAAAGAGGCTCATCACTACAATGTTAATTATATGTATAATAGGAGTTGTATTTGTAAGGACTCTCCCCACCAGTTTGTTTTAGCAACTTATACTACGGTTTTCTTGCCCAGAGAATGTAAATTTATAAAGCCAATTTATTTTTCTTTCAGACATTTTATCTGGTTATCCATGTAAAGTTATTCATAATGATGTTTGAAGAAAAAGCCCAGTAGAAATACATATACATATAAGGTACTACATATCCTTCATTTATGAGTTATCATACTATGTTTGGATTTATTTTTTATGTTAAAGATTCAAAGCATTTAAATGCTTTAAAAAAAAATTAAGCACTTATGAAAAATCAATTCAATTCAAAAATAAAACTCTACAAATTAGTAACAATGGAGAATATGTGTTTGTGGAGCCTTACAATAATGTGGAGTATTGAGAATCATAATTTAATTGAAATACTTAATTATTAAGCAAGCTTTAAGTGTGACAAATTAAAAAATGATTATTTAGAAAATACCATTTTTTAAGTTGTACCATTAGTAGAATTAGGAAATAAGTAGCAATTATATATATATATATATATGACATGACATATATGTAAAATTTTATTTTTATATTTCTTATTATCTGGATAAAGTAGCTTCTGACCTTTTTAAGTATTTCAATTTCTCTTTACGAGTGTTTTTTTATTTACTCGTAAATAGACAATCATTATTTACAAACATAAAAAGTGAAATTTCTACTATGAAACTAACTTTATGGGAGAGTGTTGGTTAAGCTCTTAATAAATAGTAAATAGTTATCATTTGCAGTTCATGATGTTTAGTTTATACATGTAACTGTTACAACATTTTGTAGTGTCGAGTCTTGATGTCTTGTAGCAAAATAAAGAAGGGCCCTACTACACCCACGAAATGGACATGTAGATGTATACTGAATTAGATAATCCATCTTTTATGTGCAAGCATGATCCTTGATGTCCAATTGTTCTCTTTAATGATGCGAGGGACATATCCAACAAATGGCGCACTTAGGAATATAGTGTTATCAAGCTGCACTAGACGCCACAAGTATAAGGACATGAGGCCCACCGTGATGTCATTGAGAAATCTATTCTATGATTTCGTGTTGCCAGAATATATTAGGACATGGGAGGAGACTGTCAAGTACATCTAAAATTCAATTGTGTAGAAATTATGAAGATTAAATGTCTATCAATCAACTTTCAGGACCTAATTCACAAGATCCATTGTCCATTGACTTTCATTATGAATCTACTAGTAAGACCGACCAAAGGTAATACAATGATTCTTATTGAACTTATCGATTCATAGTTCTCACCTAGTAAAGTATATGACTATTTTTAGTGTTGAGTGACGAATCATGTAGCCCTAAAACTAGATCCTTACTCTTGCTCAGGTGATAGACTCTCAAGAGTTTCAACACTCGATCAAGGGTTTAGGTATCCATAAGTGATGAAATTCCACTAGCATGAGTGCATGGGGTGTTATATATGTATAGAGAGAGACAGAGAAAGAGAAGGAAATGCTCACCTGTGAACTAGTTCGTATGTAATGTATAAGAACTTTTTTGAGAACTCATAATGAGTCTTAAAAATCTGAACGGTCCACATGAAATAGAACCTCTTAATACCAATTTTTACTTTGATCCAAAACTTCAGTGGGCTATGAAAATTGTAAATAGTTACTTCCCTAGATTTGAATTTCTTTTTGCTATGGCCCACCAAAATCTTAGATTAGGATGAAAATTCACCCTTATGGTTTCATGGGATTCCACATCTTATGGACCGTTGAGATTCGACACCCATGACACACGTGCGAAGGTGCGCACGTACATAGGTGCCTAGGTGAGCATGCCTCTCTCTCTCTCTCTCTCTCTCTCTCTCTCTCTCTCTCTCTCTCTCTCTCTCTCTCTCTCTCTCTCTCTCTCTCTCTCTCTCTCTCTCTCTCTCTCTCTCTCTCTCTCTCTCTCTATATATATATATATATATAGCCCTTAATTCTACACATTTTCTCTATTGTACACCCTCGCACTTTAAAACTCAATTCGACCGTTCTATTGATGGATCATCCATAGGTAAACACTTACGTGTCCCTGGAAGCATCACGAGATAACTGAATTTCAATTTTAAGTCAAGACTGTTGAATTCAAATTTGAACTATGGAACTTCAAGATTACGTTAAACAACTAAGATTGAGTTGCAACGACGAAGTTGATCATGGTGGGTCATTGACTTGCATGATCAGTGATTATGTTAATCTAAACCAGCAAATACAAGAACATGCATGCGTGTACAACATAACAGTATGTACACTCGTGTGTACACAAGAGAACACTTTAGACTAAAAAACTGCATTATTTTCGCTAGTGCTCAAACAAGAAAATTCAAGAATGGAAAAGACTCATTTTCTGTCATAACGGGATTTGATTTTCTCTCCAGATATGGGGAACTCCTCAAATCCTGGTCGTTCATAAGAAATAATACAAATTGTTCGAATTAGATTGCACTTCAATAGCACACGATCGCGTTTATCTCAAATCGAAAACTTATATTTCATCTTTCCTTCCCGAAACAAGATTTCCTATCGGAATTCAGGTGAAAGTCTTTCTCTAATCGTGGCCGTCTAAGCACGTTGATCCCAACCGTTCAAGGCATCCACCCGGATTATCTAAAAAATCATCGATGAAAGCTTCTTTCGAATATATTTTTAATTGTTAGAAGATGATCTTGTTAAGACATGGATTGAATCTAAACCGTCAATTTAGGTGTCTTAGCACGCAAGTAAGAGAGATGGTGCGTTAAAATGCTACTCACGCTGCAACATCCGATTACACGTTGTTTTGGGTGTTCTACGAAACTCACCGTGGAAACCGTTTTTTTTTTTTTTTTACACACACACACGCTTACACACGCACACACAGCCCGCACACGCACGCCGTGGGATTTCACCACTGGTGGGTACTCGGAACCCTTGACCCACAAGCCTTGGAAACCTTCATAGAGCTTGAAGTAGTGGGCGCCACAAGCCTCTCTGGGCTGATCCAGACCATCAACAACGATCATTTTGGAGATATAGCATAAATGTAATTTCTCCATTAACGAATAGCATGTCTTCCTCGTTTGCACGCTAACCGTAGGATCTTGATAGAGCTTAATTTGGAGATTAGAGACAATCATTAGATGGGTCTCACGTACGCTCGTGAATCAGTAAAATCTCACAGAGATCCATTGTAAGATGGACCCCAAATCAGATCTGAAGATCTACGTGAAAGAAACCACGCACACAGGTAGCAGTGTGTCAACTCGGCCCTGTGCGTTGCGTTAGAAGTGTTGAGAGGCCTCTATAGCTATAAAAACATCACTCTCTCATGGAGAGAGGCCACAAAGACAAACCAAAGAAAATCCCAAGAGAAGATTTGCATTAGAAGAGTCAAAAGGCCTCTATAAATATAAAAACACCTATCCCTCACAAAGAGAGGCCACAAAAAAAAATAATAATAATAAATAAATAAAAATAAATCTCAAGAGAAGATTTGTCAGAGAGAAAACTAGAGAGCGTGTCACTTAACTCGACCCGATTCGACTCAAGCACGGGTTGGTTCAAGAAAACTTTTTAGACGTAAAATTTCGAGCCAAGAAGAATAAGGAAAGAAAGATAGAGAGGAGGAGAATGAGGAAGGTGAACGGAGGATATTCAACGAAGAAAGCTCTCCTCCTTGTACCCTACCGAGTCAGTTCACTGAGTAGACTCGTTGAGTCGACTCAGATTCGAATTAGACTTGTTTGGTGCCTGGTACATGTCAATTTTTTGTGAGTGATTCCTTTCAGGTTATTCTTTGTCGATTTTCCTTAGATTTTGCTTTCCATATATTCAAAATCTTCGAATTCGTTTCGCATTAGGATCCTAGGTAAGGGGCCCATCTCTCAATTTCTTCCTTGATTAGATTTAAAGGCGTATTATTGATTTTCTTTCTAGTCTATGTGATAGGATCCTAGATAAGGGATCATATTTTGAAATTTTTTTTGGTCTTTCTTCATATTCTCCCCAATTAGGATTCTAGATAAGGAATCAATTCTCTTCCTGCACCCTAAATTGGTGTTAGAATAACGTTAGCATGTCTCTACCGGATTTTAGCACTTTACTAGGTAACTTAGATCTTGTAAGTTACGTTTCACACTATAGTGGCATAAAACTCTTTTGGTTAATGATTAGTGTAGGAATTAGATACTAGAATTAACCAAACATATGAGTCACATGTATGGTGTACTCGATCAGATTTAAGTGATTAGATGCATTACGTGCTTGAAGAGTGCTTACATGATTCATAACATTCCTATGCACCCTTTCATGTATATGGTGAATTAGATGACAAAACGGTAGTGCATGGTTGATTTGCCTCTTAGCATGCATGATTAATTTACTGCCTCGTTGTACTCGGGTTAAGTGAGCATGGTTGATTTGTGACGGTTCATAATGTTTAGAGGTAGCGAGATCTTATCATTGAGCATGGTTGATTTGCTCAATTGTGATGATAGAGCATGATTGATTTGCTCGGTTGGGATGATAAAGCATGGTTGATTTACTGCCTCACTGTACTAGGTTAGGTGAGCATGATTAATTTACGACAATTCCTAGCATTTAGAGGCAGTGGTATCTGATTGTTGAGCATTGTTAATTTGTTCGATTGTGATGATGGAGCATGGTTGATTTGCTCGGTTGGGATGATAGAGCATGGTTGATTTGCTCGTTTAAAATGATGATGCATGGTTGATTTGCTCGGTTGGGATGATAGAGCATGGTTGATTTGCTCGTTTAAAATGATGATGCATGGTTGATTTGTTCACCAGGAGGGCATGGTTGATTTGCTGACATATATTTATTTAATTTCATCATACATTAAACATTTGCATACCTAACATCATGGTATCCATGCTTCATTCATACTGACTTGTAAGGGTTAACTCATACCATTTACCTGTTAGATTGTAGACAACTCTACCTAATAGTAAATAGGGTCGTATCATATATCAACTTGAAATTTTCTATGATGAAAACGATCTCACTGGACTTTAGATTACCAAAATCACAAGAATTCCTACGGGTTACCAAGAAAAAGGAAATACGGGTGAGGCAGAATACTCGAACAAATATTTCTACTCAAAAAGTTACACTAGTTTAGGTCAATTTATTTATTTCTTTTAAGTGATGTAATAAGATAGTGTGGATGTTTTCATTCTAATAATAGAGGACTGGGTAAAAGTAGTTTAGTGATTGAAATTTTTAATTAAAAATAGAATTTAGTTTAATGAAGTTTATTTGAATTATATATGCCTTGTGTGTAATGAAATTCCATAAATGTATACTTAAATTCTAAATTCACACCATGGTATTCAGAATTAGAGTCATTATACTTGGGTTATGAATTTCAGAGTGTGATCACAATCATTGTCCAAAAAATTTTAAGACCATTAAATCAAACATGAAGTCCATGGTAAAATAGTCAATAGGGTCCATGACGCAAGGATGAACGTGATGAGGTCGATCACCGTCTTCCTCAAGGATAACTACTCCGAATCCACGGAGCTTCTCTAAACTCCTCACAGAGACTTCTCGAATCCAAAAGAAAGCAAGAAAATAGAAATAAAATTTAAAATTAATTGATGAATGAATAAAATCAAGTTCACACGCCTTTAAACAAGAGTAACAAACAATAAGAAAGAAATCAGAATCAAACTACAATTAAAACTCTAGAATCCGCGACTTACTATAAACTTACTATTTATAGACGGTCGTGATGTCTACTAGTGCGCAAGGTTTTCAGCCAAAAATAGTAAGTGTCCTATCTGACTTCACCAAACCATTCTCCTAATGATCCTAAGCACTTTTCATGTGAGACACAACTCTTAAAGCCCAACGGATGAAGAGCTATAAGCAAACTAAAATTTACTATTTATAGTAAAAATGAAATTAAAATGGGGAAACGACCGTCAATCAGAGGATTTCTCCCAAATTCGGGTTGCGCAACCCGGCGTAGCGGGGTTGGTTGGCTAAAGTAGCTCGTTTTACCTCAAAATTATATATTTTACATCAGATAACTCATTCCGGATTGCGAGATACGCCCGATATAAGGTCTGATGGTCCAGATCACTTCTGTCATCGACCGTGCCTTTTCTAATCCATCTTGGCCATGAAATTGTCCGCAACCCGCTCTACATCAGTCCACCACCCATACAACCAAACTAACAAAAAAAAGATCATATCAAATTGTCTAACAGAACAACCTTAACAACAACACCATAGTGTCCGGCACATCCACAAAAGCCACCCATTTTCCATAGATTGTTTACCTTCATTAGCGGTAAAACATCAGCGGTATGGTCATGACAAATACTCGTAAGAAATACACAAAACAAGTACAACACAATCCATTGTCTTCTATAGGACCGCTCTCTCAAACCTCAAAATGCGTTAAGGGCACTTACGAATGTGTACATGAGTCGGAAAATGTGCCAACACCGGGATGTGTCTTCCTCTCGCATGTAGTGCAATATTAATATTACCAGAATGATCGTGATCTTCTTCATCGCCAAGTCCCCTATGAAAATTGGTGATGAAGGCAGACAGAAAATGGAGGCGCACTGAAAGAAAGAAGAGAAACTTGTGATTTATATCAAGAGGAGAAGGATAGAGTACAAAATCCTATACTCCTTTGAACCACCGACTCTAATTAACACGCCATCTCGCATCAACGTCTCCGTAAAGACGACATATTTCATATAGATTTCTCTGGGAAATCATTGATTTCTCATCGGCCTTCAATGGTATAATTACACTATGGTAATGATGATAAATACCACTCCACCAAATATCGTCGTATCATCATAATAACCTACTTATCACAATTACATGTGTAATTGAATAAAAACTACCCCTTTTAAATTCTAGTATTGTCATTTTCTTTATTATTTTCATAAATGTTTTTCTTTACTCCTCCATGAATGTTGCCACCACTTTTAATCCGTCGTGTGATTTTTCTATGCAAGTGAACCGTGTCTTGCTACTTCCTCTATAAAAATGGGTCCAAGCAGGGTTGTGTAGGGGGAACCATGATATATAGGTTTTATCCCTGTTGTTCAACCATTTTTCATATTATTTCATGGTTTGAGCTACAAAAAAAATGAAGCATGTCCCTGACTCAATAGTGGGAATCATGATGCCTTTAAATCTTCTCAAAACGTTTTTACATCCATCATGATATTTATTTGCCATCCAACTTATTCATAAGGTCAACTAGACCTGAATGAATTTAAAATGCAAATTTAAACTTGATCTAAAACTTATGCGGCTCTCAAGAAGTTTTTAATGGCGGGAGTTCAATTCCCATTGTGTGGCCCACTTGAGCATTGGATCTGACTCATTTTTGGACTTATTTACGAAAATGATCTTGGAAAAATAGATGAACGGCGTGGATAAAAGCCACACATCACGGTGGGCACCACAGAGCCCCTGCCTGGACCGATTCCGTCCAGGCCGGGGCAGGACGCAGTCCACTTCCATTTTCTACCGATCAAGTGGTTATGTTTCTTCAAAGTCAGTTAACAGATGGACGGTCCCCCTTACATGCAGTATATGAACCTTGATGGACGCGATATGCTGTAACTCCGCTGAGAATAAAGACATGATACTCATGGCGGTGTTTCGCGTTCCATACGCATGCACTCGGCTACCTACACGTCGTACGCATGTACCTCAATCTAAACCGTCCAAATGTAGGCTTCTCTACAGACGGATTATATTTGAAAACTAACTGAAAGAATAATTTGCACCTGACCGTTCGGTGAGGGCGGTCAAATGAGAAACAATCAACGGTAATAACTCAGAAAACAAACATACATCAGTCAGATGTAAGGATCATTACATTAAACCAATATGATTTTAAGATACAATCCATCTACTTGCTGATTGGACGGTCTGGATTTCGATCTATGTGGGCCACTTGTATGATGGATGAGTGGATGCGTAGGTTCGTCCTACGCGTGACTCCACAGGGGCCAGCATGCAGAGATGATCCAATAATCGGAACCATCCATCCTCTGTAAGCTGTTTCGAATGGCATCTATTCAACTGACTCGTAGAGCGTAACATGAACCATTGAAAACTTTATACGTTCAGATGGAGGGTTCCGATCATCTGACCATATCTTCATGTGGGTCCCACACCAAAAAGATTACCTACCAGCGTATCAAATCTCTTCATTGAATCTAGATGTCATGCCTGTGGCAAATGGACGTATGAGAGTGCCAAATGGGTGTTGGCTATTTCATGCACAAAAGCCATCACGGGCGCCGTTACATGCATGAATGCAGTGCCATTTGCATGTATCTCTCGACACTTCGATTACATGCAAAACCACCATGCATACACTTGTAGAGAGCCATCCATCTTTTATCTGTGAACTGCCACGCCATGACGCATGCGGCCATGCGGGTAACGCAAAAGCACTGCCATTCTGTACATGACAGCGCAGCTCAAACCCGGATCGATCTGGACCGTACGTTTTCTGGTTCCATCTTCCAATCATGGATCCCAAAGCCACGCTTTTTGAACAATCCTAGCCGTTCATTGTCTACATGGTTTTGCATTGATGTAGAACGTTAGCATTTTCTTTTTGTTTTCCACCGTTGCCTTAGTCTTGCTAACGGGATGGCCCACCAAATGCACTGTAGATAAACAGTTACCATTTGTGCATGCATATAGCTGTAGACCACCATTATATAATTGTAGATAATCCCATCTCTCTAATAATGGCCCACTAAGCTGCCCTTCAGTGCCATCAGTTTCACATGGACCGTATGATGTAGGAAACTATAAGTGGACTCCACTAATTACAGAAGCATGCCAACTTTTTTTTCCTTTTTATCTCCTCTCGTGTATAGGGTATGGAAATACTGAGTATTTAATGGAGGTGCTAGGCATTGAAAATTAGTTGGCAGTATTCCTACTGTCGGTTTCATGGGTTCCACCGATGATGGGGTCGTTGTACGCAAAAAGTCTTTCGCCAACCCAAATTACTAAAATGTCCTCCATTAAACTTCGCCACGAGGGAGTTATTTAATACTCTGGCAGAGTAC
This sequence comes from Magnolia kwangsiensis, assembly GCA_037074715.1. NCBI lineage: Eukaryota > Viridiplantae > Streptophyta > Magnoliopsida > Magnoliales > Magnoliaceae > Magnolia > Magnolia kwangsiensis. The sequence continues at coordinate 98,287,521 of CM073581.1, forward strand.
GAAGCTTGATACACAGGCACTTAGAAATTGTACGCATTGCATAAATTAACTCAAAATAAACCGACTAAACTGTGGATCCTGTTGTATCTGAGTCACAGTCTAAAATTTAGATTGCGTGAGAAATCATAATCTCTGATTCGTGGACACTTGTCTTTTGAAATTGGGCCACCAGATATTTTCATTTTTAACTTCCACCAATCTCAGTTCAGATAATCAACAAAGCATAAGTTAGATTCTTGACCCATCTGAACTAGGATCCATGATTCGGACGGTTTGATTTCAATTACTAGTATGTCACATATGCATTTTGCCAATTTCTAAGTGCCTTTGTATCGTTTACGGTACTCTTCAATGTATCAAAGGCTTTCTTTGCAATTGGCATAAATAACCTGTACAGTTGAATCACCAAGGTAGAAGAGTAGGGGCTGCAGACTGGTTTTTTACAGTTCCGAAGGTGGCTCCTCTTTGATGGGACCTACCATGAAAATGGCACCATTAAAGATGTTTCCAGCCGTTCGATCAATGGACTACTTTCGGACGTCGGATGTTATAGGCAAAGCTGAAGGCCAAGATCTCATCTACATCTTTTCGACTGGGTCAATTAAGGAGGTAGCCAGCTGATTGAACGGTTTGATTTCATGTGCTCCGTTCAGTCCATCCCTCCATCCGAGCTGTCTATTAAGTCCTGAAACACATACGATGGGCTAATAAACAAAAATAACAGTGATCGGATGATACATTTCATCTTTGAATTTTACCTTATTTTCTATAGCCATCTATTTTCAAGGCCATTGGTGTAATTTTCATGGTTGCCTAGATAAAGTGATTATTTATAATCATAAGCAATCTATAATGTGCCCCAATAAATAGATGGATCAGATTGTTGATTGGATCTACTTTTGTATAAAAATCTTGACCATCCAAATTAAAGTCTATTAACCAAATGGCTAATATTTTTGATATTTATGTGATATTTCCTTGATAGCCTATTTAATGTAACGTAATGAACAGTCTGGATTAATGGATTGGACCGTCCAAGTGTCCCAATGCAACTAGGAGCACTATAACTTATAGTGTACGATGAAAGCACTGGAACATATCTCGCCATCTTTTATTTACCACACAATCTCTGCATTGAAGGAGGTTATTTTTGGAGTTTTCTCGTAAAAAGGTAGGGGCATTTTGGAATCCCTGACATATTTCAAAAATGAAAGTCCACGTCTCCACTCGTCTTAAATCAGGGATAGCTTGCGCCCCAAGTCTGCTAGTAAACTAACCCGGGTTACTGTCGTCGGTTTACAGCCGCTCTCCTTGTTGCAACGTCCCAAACAAAAGCCCCCAAGTTCTTCAAAACTACGTAAATGCCCCTACCTGTCAGAGGAGGCAGCAAACAGTACAGAAGCTTCAGCTGACAAGATAGCCTTTTAGAAACAAAGTGCTCGGCGGGAGTAGATTCGGTGTTACCCGGGTAACTGGTTAGTGGTGCTTCCCTGACCGTGGGGCCCACATTGATTTATGTTCTATATATCCACTCCGTCCATCCATTTTTTCAGCTCATTTGGGGGTGTGTTCCTAAAAATGAAGAAGATCCAGCTCTCGAGTGCATCACACTGCAGGGATTGAATGTACACCGTTAAAAGCTTCTTGGAGTTACGAAAGTTATGGACCAAGCTGATATTTGTGTTTCGCTTTCATCCCGGTGGTGGTTCTGTTACCTTGGGTCTCTGCTCATGGCTTAGTGGTAGACTACAAGGAGTTTCAATACTAAGGCCATGGGTTTGAGTACCCACGGGCGCGGGGGTGGTGGGCAAGTAAAATTTATGGCGGGTCTTGGGATGTTTTTAATGATGGCAATTCAATGACCATTATCTTCTACTGTGCGGTCCACTTGAGATTTGAAATGCTTTATTTTCGAGACCATGCCTTAAAATGGGCATGAAAAAACTTACAAACACCGGATGCACAACAAATACATCAAGGTAGGCCAGGGCAACACTAAATTTTTATTTTTATTTTTTACACACGCACATGTGTGCACACACCCACACACTCACACTAGTAGAATTTCACTACCTATGGGTACTCGAACCCTTGACCCAGTGTTGAAACTCCTAAGAGTCGACCATCGAAGCAAGAGCAAGAAGCCGGGCAACACCAACTTGTTACACAGATAACACCTAATTTGCTCCATAGTACTCCATAATCTATTTTTGGGTGAGTATCTAATCCGTGCCACGTTCGGTAATCTATTTACGGTGAGTATCTAATCGGCACCCTATTCAGTAATCTATTTATAGTGAGTATCTAATCAGCGCCATGTTTGGTAATCTATTTACAATGAGTCTAGTTAAGTTTGGTCAATGTTGCTTCTTTAATTAGTAATTTTTTGCCGTTTAGTATGTCTATTTATGTATGTTGAAAACTCAGCATCCATGGCATATGGATAGGACTTTAAAATGTATTATACCATATGTGACACACACATATGTTATTTAAAGATGTATTATGGCACACATAGGTACATTATGATAAACAAGATACATGAGTGTGTGATAAATGTTAAAGATTGAAAGTTGCGTATATATTTGAAGAGAGATAGCCTCACTTAACAAAATAATTATATAGTTTTTTCACTAGGAATAGCTTTGTTAATAAATTTTACTTATTCATATTTTTGTAAGATTGTATTGATGAAATTGTCGTGTATTAATGTGATACTACGCCGAAGAGTCCTTATTTTGATAGGAAACTTCCTTTAAAGATATTCACCAAGCCTGGATCTGTCAGCGTAATCTTCGTCCAAGATCAGGTCAGATCCTCCTCTTCCGAGTATGGGGAGAGATCCCCTCTAGGTTCTTGTTACCACCTCTAATGATGGCTGATCTGGTCAGTTCGGGGTGACGGGGAGATCAGGGCTCAAGCTCCTTTCTCATGAGTTCATTACTAGCATTGTAAACATTCTTGGTGAGGCAAGTCTTCTCTTACTAAGCTCTATCATTAGGCAACTTAGCTTGACAATTCATCTTTGAGCCAGAGGAATTGCTTGTCATATATCGATGTCCCTTCTACTTGGACCTCAGTCATCCCAGATGGAGGTCTATCTTAACTCAGAGGCATATCACTTATACATAACTGTCGTTCTTCTCATTTGAGAGACCAACTTGATTTCCCACACAACATATATAATCTACATCCACACGCCATCCATCCATTTTGCTAGACCATTTTAAGGCATGAGCCCAAAATTGAAGCAAATACAATTCTCACATGGGCCTACCATAGGAAATGGTGTTGATTGACCATTAACGAGCCACACATCGAGTTGATATTTATTTTCTTCCTTTCATCTAAGTTTATGTAACCTTATTAATAGATTGTATGACAAACAAAACATTACAAAAAACATTATGGTGGCCCTTAGGAAGTTTTAAATGGTAAGATACGCAATCACCATCATTTCTTATAGCATGGTCAGCCGGAGATTTGGATCTTCTGTTTTGAGCTCACGTCTTAAAATGATTTGGCAACATGGACGACTGCATGGATATAGAATACATACATCGAGGTGGGCCCATGAGTGAGGCTGGACCGCACCTAATCTGCTCCTTCCCTTGTAATTGAGATCATGTCTAATCCCATTTTTTATGGTCCCATGGGCTCCCACAAAAGCAGCACTTTCCACTCCATATTTGCAAATGGCGCTGTTTTTCATTTCTTTTTCTCTTTTTATAAAACTTCACTCATTGCAATTATGCAGAGAAAACTACTCATTCTATCATTCCTACCGAAAGAGCGAAGCATTAGAACGAATTATGATTTTGCAGGATATCCAGCCCAAAATGACCCTAAAAGAGTAAGATTGTAAATTTTGAGATTTGTTGGCCCCACAAGCACGTTTACACACTGTATATGTGCAAACATTGGAAATTTGTGGGCGGACAGTGCATGAGGTTGCCCATAGGGTGTAGTTAAGTATATGAGAAGAAAAAAAAGGATGGTCCGCTCAACAAGCGGGCCACCCTTCCGCAGAAAATGCAGTCTAAAAAAGTGCCAACAGAGGTTGGCGTGGAGCCTGATGCGGATTACATACTGACATTGCCTGTAGGGCTCGCTCCGGGATGGTGCGTTGTGGCCTCAAAATATCCACCCATCAACTTTTCCAGCTCATGTTTGGGCATGAGTCTAAAAACAAATCAGATCCAAATCTCATGTGGACCACACAATAGGAAATAATATAAAACAGGGGTGATTGAATGCCTGCCATTATTAAAAAAATTCTTGAGGGGCCACAATTTTTGGATCAAGATGTTATCTGTGTTTTCCTTTCTGAAAGTTTTTAAGTGGGGTTGTTCAATCACCTTTATCTACTGTGGTGTGGTCTACCTTAGATTTGGATATGTCTCGTGCCCTGAAATGAGCTCAAAAAAATAGATAGATGGGCGTGGGTAAGGCCCACTGAGCACCGTCAGCAGCGAGTAGTAACCGGCGGTGTCAGTATATAATCCGCTTCCGCGCACGAGGGATGGATGCGTGCGGCCCCTGCCTCACGCAAGTCAGTCTAACCTTTACTGTAGGGCGTATCATGATTTATGTATTCAATATCCACTCCGTCCATCCGCTTCTTCAGATAATTTAATGACATGATTCCAAAAATGAAGCATATCTAAATCTCAAGCGGACCATAGCATGAGAAAAAAAGTAGTGGTTGACCATTAAAAATTTGTTGTGAACCACACAGGTTTTTATATAATCTGATATATTTTTTCCCTTTATCTAGGTTCACGTGGCCTTATCAACAGGTAGGATGGAAAATAATCATTACACTAGCCCGTAGGAAGTTTTTAAAGGTGGAGCGTTCAATCACCACGAGATAATCAACTTAAGGTTTTATTCTGCTTCAATTTTTCCCTCATGCCCTAAAATGATATGAAAAAACGGATGGACGGTCTGGATATAAAATAAATACATTAAGCGAGCCCCACGGTAAGGGCCGCACTGTCGTGGGTGAGGCCGAGTCCGCACCTAATCCGCTCCCATACGAGGGGTGGGCGTGTTACCAGGAAGAGGGGGTGTACTTCCCATTCCCAGAGTCTCCGGCTATGGATACCAATAATGGCAGGACCCGTAATTCTGATGAACTAAAAGGTCATTTTAGAGTCGCGTAGACGATAAATAACCAGAGCGAGCCATGCGAGGAAAACAGAAGACCCGAAAGAAATGAAGAGTGAAACCTCTGAAACGCAGCAGCAGAGGAAGAACGTTCATTTCTTTTGCGTTCCTCTCAACCCCTCGCCATGCTCGATGGCAACTGAATTTCTTCCCGCGAAATCGACCGTTGCCGCCGCCTCAAGATGTCTTTTAGCCGTTGGATCTACTAACCTTCTCATTTCTTCCCGCAATATCTACCGTTGCAGCAGCCTCAAGAGGCTTTGATCGCCGTTGGATCTCTCTATCTTTCTCACTCTCTTTCATTTCCTGGTTTTTCTGTAAATAATACTCTTTTAGCATATCAGCTTCCTTTTTTGCCTTTTACTGCATATAGTTTCTGCACTCTCTCTCTATCTTTCTCCCTCAATGAAGCCCGGAGGTAGAAATTACGATCTTGCCCATGCTAAAAAGGGCAACGTCTACGCCGCAAAGCTGGTACGGAAGAGCAAGAAGGGAGCGCTCCGCCGGGGCAAATATGTAAATACTCTCATCATCTCCAACGACCGCTGCAGCCCCAGTCGGCATCAGCACCGTCAAAATCGTGCTCGCCGATCGCTGCCGTCCGATTGCCTCGCTTTGTTGCAGAACCGTGCAAACTTCGACAGGAGCGCCATCCCTACCAGGATCATGTTCTTCTGCAATGACAGCTGGACGGATTTCCCGTCGGACGCGGTGGAGACTCTCAAGCAGGCCTTCGCTTCCGGAATCCGCGCTTCCGTCGTCAAGATTGACGGGTCTTCTTACTTGGTTGACTTTCTGCGGATGCTCCAGATTGATCTGACAGCTGGGATCGGACGCTCGATCGCATGGATCGACGTTGATGGTAAGTGTTTCTTTCCGGAGGTGTTCAGCGGCGGAGACGATGGACGTTTTGAAGCTCCTCCTCTTGAGTTGGAAATTGAGGTAAAAATCAAAGGTGGGTGGGATCTCGCTGACCAATCTGAAGCTCAGTCGGAGAATGGGCCATGCGATGAAAGTTCTGGCAGCGAAAGCCGTCGGATTGAGCGTAGGGAGAGGATTGGCGAGGTGGGTAATCAGGGAATTTCACGGGTGGCTAATGAAATTGTCTCCCATCTTCCGGATTTGAACCGGAGTGAGGATGTAGCAGGCAATTTGAGAAATTTGATGGCGGGGAAGGAAATCACACTGCCTCTACCTTGTCCAGAGGAGAATCAGGCGGCTGATGAAAATTTTGTAAAGACAGTGCAGGATAAGGAAATCTTAGCTCTTCCTGGCACCGAGAGGAAGGAAGTCAGCAGTGGTAATTTGTTAAGTAATAACAAGGAGAATGAAGGTAGCAATGTCAATTTGGTAAATAAGAAGGAGAATGAAGCCAGCAATGGTAATTCAGTAAATTCTAACAAGGGAAATGAGGGCAGCAATGGCAAATTGGTGAATGAAAACAAGGAGAATGATGGAAGGAATGGCAATTTGATGATTGAGAATGCGGAGAACGAGGGCAGCAATGGCAATTTGATAAATACTAACAAGGAGAATGAGGGGAACAATGGTAATCTGGCAAATTCCAACAGTGGAGCGAACCGGGCGCCAGGAAAGAGGATTTTGGATTTTGTTGTGAACCCAGATGAGAATAATGGAAGAGATGAAATGCTTTCAAAACGGGCTTGCTTCACAAGGTTGCCCGAATTGGGAACAGCCATTGGCGGGTTGTCCACGATTCAGAGCCAAGGAAGCCTGGGTCTTGAATCAGTGGGGAGTTTCAAGCTTGTGAGGCTGGCAGAAGGGAACAGAGCCCACACTGCTGTGAAGGATCTGTTCTTGGCAGGCATGAGAAGGATCGATTCTAGGACGAGGATCAGTTCAGTATACTGGTGTTCTCACACAAGTCGGATGGGGAACGCTCGATTGCAGGCCTTTCAGAGGAATGCAGATATGATGAAGGCTGCCCGTGGGAATGCCAATGTTAGGTATGCCTGGCATGGGGCGTCCTCCAAGATTGTAGAAAGCATAGTTCTGCATGGGTTCGGGCACATCGAAGCGCGGACTGGTGCAGAAGCTTATGGTGTTGGTATCTATCTCTCTGCGGAAGGCTACTCTCAAGCAAGGTATTGTGCCTGGAATCTAAAACTGTGCATTTGGTTTTTGGAATTTTGATATACCTTTTTGTTTTCTACATCTTTCTCCACGTGTTCAGATCGGTTGGTTTTCCATTGTTCAGTTAGCTTATTACAGTCATAAGCATGTCCAATATTGATAGTGCCAACAAGTATAACACTGATAAATATACAAGGTGGAAGGGATATTCTGATCTCTGTCATGATGAAGAATGCCATTATTATGCTCACTTCTTATAAGTTTGTCATGTACCATGTTCACCATTCACATAGCAAACATTTATGGTGATCGGGGCTGTTGATATGGTGGGCCATGTTCAAACATACATTTAACCACTCTGATTGTAGCCATGTTGTGAGTTTTCCCTGTTAAATGTGATTCAGTGTTCCTTTTGAGCTAACCATCCATTTTGCAAGGGATCAACCGGATGGCTCCCACAGACCTATCACTTGCTTGTTGGGCTATTCATGGTGTGGGCCAAATCAACTGTCCCGATTACTATGCACCAGCATCACTAAGGGCATGTTTGATTTTTTATTTACCACCATAAATGGTGGGTAAATAAACACTTATGACCTTTCACCCAAGTTTGGTTTTCAAGGGAAATACATGCTTAATTATACCTCAGTTTTTGTCATTGCATGCATGGAATCAGGCGGACTGTGTACCGGAAAAGTCCATGTTCTACCATGACGTGGGTTTGATCCACGTCATCCATCCGTTTTAACAGCGCATTTTAGTGCATGATCCAAAAAATGAGGCAAATCCAAAGCCCAAGTGGACCACACAACGGGAAATATGGAGGGGTGGGGGTAAAGACTACAACGTTGAAAGATGAAACCTCCCTAGGGCCCAAAGGGATGTGTATTTGTCATCCAACCTACTCACAAGGTCACACAGACATGGATGAAGGGAAACACAAATATCAGCTTGATCCAAAACTTTTGTGGCCCCTGAAGAAGTTCTAAACAGTAGGTGTTCAATTCTGCCTGTTTCCTAAGGTATGGTCCACTTCTGCTTTGGATCTGCCTCTTTTTTTGGACTCATGCCCTAATATGAGCAAGTAAAACTGATGGACGGCGTGGATCAGACATATACATAGCGGTGGGCCCCACAGTTCTTTTGCACATTCCTTTTTTACATAGGTTTTAGCGTCAGTTTTCCTCCAAACGCGTAGTGGTCAACATTGACCTTGGGGCTGCTGCAGAAAATACTTAGGTAGGTAGTAATAACTTATATCCAAGTATCACCTTTCAAAAGAACAAACCAACTCCCCCCCCCCCCACACAAAAAAAAAAAAAGGCACAATGTAACAATATTGGCAGATACAGTATGGCCCTTTAACAGTCCCCTTTTTTTTGTTTTCTATTTTTGTTTTTCTTTTTTTGGTGAGGATCCCAAATATGTATTTTTATTTATTTATGGTTTTGGATGTTTATTTGATGGAATACAGGCCATTCTTTGGTAGGAATGTTGCTTGTTAGTTTGACCAAATCAATCATGTTTTTGATTGATTAGGGCCCATTACATTTAAATATTTTTAAAAAAATAAAAAGAGAAAACAGAAGAAGAAGAAGAAGAAGAAGAAGTGACGGTTTGCCCCTTTGATGATTATTTCCCAAAATCATCTACTTCTCTTCAAGTCATCGAACCCCACTCAAATTTTCTGTTTTGATTCTCAAAATAAGCCTAGATCTAGTTTAAAAATTAGTTTCTTACCTCCCTTCATGGTTGAAATGAATAAAGATGTGGAAAAACGAGACAAAAAATGAAAATAAAAACTTTCATGGCCATATTGGCCTCATAGCGGTGCCAAACCACCACCACCCCCCTCTCTCTCTTTTTCATAAAGGGCCGATTGAACCCTGTATCACGTTACAGAGGTGAGTAGCTTTTTGCATGATGGTAGCATTCCTTCTCTCAGAATTTCCAGGTCAACACATGTTATTGATGCTCGCTATCCAACAAACATGTGCCACAATTTTCTTTGTAGGTTATTATGGTGCCATTGTCCTATTGTGTTCAATCTGTGATTTGAGCCTTTTTCTTTGAGAAAGGAACCATGGGATGTCTCACTGAACATTTTAAGTGCTACTGTTCTCTAGTGCATCTCACTCAGGACCTGATGCTGATGGCAAGTTCAATGTGGTGCTATGCCGTGTAATCATGGGAAACATGGAGCAAATTAATCTGGGATCCCATCAATATCGGCCAAGCAATGAATGTTTTGACAGTGGTGTTGACAATTTAAGAGATCCAAGGCTCTACATTGTCTGGAGAAACCGCATGAATACCCACATTATCCCTGAATATGTTGTGAGCTTCAGAGTTTCAGAGCATCTAGGAGGTAGCCTACCACTTCATTTGTTGCTTTTGAATATTATTTCCTGTGTTTGGTATTGCTTGATTGGTTTCAAAAAATCTACGTGGTATCTCTAAGATTGACTGTGTTTTTCTAGAGTTGTGGAGACGGAGGAGACTCGCTCAAGACTCCTGTGTTGTCCCCATATGTATTGGCGCTTTGAGAGAAATTACAAAACACAGTCCAACTCCAGTACAAGCGGTATGATCCATTCCACATTTTATAACGAGGATGCGCACAAATGTCTGATCAAGCATTTGCTCCCTGATAAACTCCCCCAAAGATCTCCCATGTCAAAGGTATTCCGAATCGGTTACGTATCGACCGATACGTAATGGTAACAGCCCAGGCCGTTGCACGATACGGGGCTGAAACGGGCACCCTTCCGATTTTGTGATCGTAACGGCCAATATGGCAGCCTAAAGAAAATAGATTAAAAAAAATTAAAAAATTAAAAAAACCTTTTTTTACTTCTCTTCCCCCCCCCCTCTCTCGTTTTCTCCTTCTTGGGTTGTGGCTACAACTCTCGTTTTCTCCTTCTTTTCCCCTCGTTTTCTTCCTCTCTCTCATTTTCTCTTTCTTTCCCTCTCATTTCTCTCTCCCTCTCTCGGTCTGAAAAAAAATGAATGGGTGCATGGCTGTTTTATAGCCACGCACCTTATTTGTTTAAGCTTAGTGCACTTGCACTGTTTTAGTGCATGCAGCCCACCTTGATTTATATGTTGTATTATATATCCATGCCACCCATCAGTTTTTCTTGATCATTTCAAGGTATGGTCCCTAAAACGAACCAATCTAGATCTCAAGTGGACCGCATGGTAGGATTGAATGCCCACTGTGCACTTGCATTGTTTAAGTGTATGTGGCCCACCTTGATTTATGTGTTGTATTATATATCCATGCCACCCATTAGTTTTGCCTAATCATTTCAAGGCATGTTCCCTAAAATGGAGCAGATCCAGATCTCAAGTGGACCGCACAATACGATTGAATGCTCACTATGTACTTGCATTGTTTAAGTGCATGCAGCCCACCTTGATTTATGTGTTGTATTATGTATCCATGCTACCCATCAGTTTTTCCATGACGCGGATCCAGATCTCAAGTGGACCGCACAGTAGGATTGAACGCCCACTATTAAAAACTTATTATGGCCCACTGTAATGTTTGTTTACCATCAAAACTACTGATAAGGTTGCATGGACTTGGATCAAGGAAAGCAAAAGTCGCAACTTAAAAATAATAATAATAATAAAAAAAAAAGTTTTAATTCTGGGAATTCTATCCCTACTGTGTGGTCCACCAAAGATTTGGATTTGCCTCATTTTTTGGACCATGCCCTAAAATGAGTTGGCAAAAAGGATGGACAGCATGGATATACAACAAATGCATCAAGAATTCAAGGTGGGTCATATGTTCAGGGCATCATTCACTAACAGTCCACTTAAGGTTTAAATCTGCCCGTTTTTTTAGATCACGCTTATCATTCACTAACAGTCCACTTAAGGTTTAAATATGCCCGTTTTTTTAGATCACGCTTTAAAGTGAGTTGGCAAAATAGATTGACAACACGGATATACAAATACATTAAGGTGGACCCCAATTTCAAGGCCTCACCCACTAGTGGTCCACCTTAGATATGGATCTACCTCATTTTTGGACCATGCCTTAAAATGATTTGATAAAATGGATGAATGTCATTGATATGCAATCCATATATTATGGTGGGCCTTGTGTACATGGCCGTAAAAATTGTCCATGAGGCATACATTAACTCAAAATTAATAAATTAAATTATGGCACTATTGTTGCCATGTCACAATTCCAAAATTAAATTATTTAAATGTTTGTCACTGTTAATTTGCAAATACTTGTTTTTCTGAAATAGGATCATTTGATATTTTTCATTCATCACTATTCAATAAATATCCACCAATCCATTAGTGAGATAAGTGTCAATAGATTGCATGAATTTAACGTTGATTTGGGGGCATCAAATGGTTCACCAAATCAGCTCTAAATCGACAACACTATTTACTTGAATATAATTTCAAATTTTTTCTTAAGATTTATTGGGAAAAATTATATTAATTTGTTAGATATATGAATTATATAATTGGACATAAAAGTCCCTGGATTGTATGTTGAAATAAAATGTGCACAAGTCACAAAGTATGTAATACACCAATACCTACAAATATGAGATATTTTGGTATTAGATTCATTCTAATTAATTCATATTAATATTATATTGTTAGATGATTAAATATAAAATATCTATAGCCAATACTAGGTTGTTGAGTTCATAAATTCATTAGACAGTCCGATACAGCTTCTCACCAAAGAGTGGACCATTACACCACCATAAACATGTTCTAATTTATAAATGAATGCATATTTGGAATGCTTAAAATATTTTGGATTTAATCCATATTTTTTCATATTTTTTTGGCAAGAAAAAAAAAATTTGCACCGTTACGCCCCTGTATCGCCGATACACCCCCATATCCGTATCGGTATCGGTGGGCACCGTTATGCCAACCAATACTGATACAGGATACCTTGCCCACGTCTGATGATATAATTTTCCGATTGGACCTCCGTCAAATGTGGACAAACAACATAGGTTGTAATTTTCTGTTTTCATCGGGTGACTAGTATCATCTGATAGGGGGAGATATTAGGGCACAGCCTGTTCCATGATGGAGCCCAACAGATCAATGGATTAAGTTGCTAGAGGGCCGGCCCCACCTATATCCTGGGTTGATTGGTATCTTCCGTCTGAGTGTGACACGGTACCTCTTTACTAACTGTACTATCTTACTGTGCATAGCCTACCTTTTTGTAAGAGATGATTCGTTGTCATGTCCAGGTTTTGCCTGTGGTGCATCCCCTTCCATCAATGTATGTACAAGGACAAAGAGAGGAAAGATCTTCCCTTCCAGATTTGATACCAAACATGACATTCCCAGACTTGTTCTCTGCAATAAGAGGACAGCTTCCTGAGTCCTGTATTGGAAGATTAGAGAATGTATACAATGGCTGCAAGGTAATTATTGTAAGAACTTTGCTAAGTGCATACCCGTGTGCAATAAAGCTTGTGTACAGTGCACAAATGTGCCAGCATGGCAAGATAGGTCTGAGGTCCAATCCATACATCAGAACAGCACCACTATATTGATGCCCTAGCCCAAGAATCAGGTTGATCCATTGGTCAGGTAGGCCATAGTTTGTAAATCCAATGTACAACGGCTATTAAAAACTTGGGCTAAAGTTTTCTGACCCATCTGCCTGTTTCCAATATTGGGGCCCGCATGCTGATTGGACCAGATTTTATTTGCTAAAAATGTAGAAGGTAGGACCGACCTGACAGATGGATTATATCTTGCACATGTGTCATGCTTGCACATGTGTGGCACATACATGAGCTCTATTGCACACCCGAGTGCAAAGCTCTTAGCTTAAAATCACTAGGTGTCTGTTCTTTTGGCTGTTTTACATGAAGGATATATGTATATTCCCATCTTTACATAAATTTCCAGGCAGGAAAGATTAGAAAAGATGATCTGGTCAGTGAGGTGAGGTCGATTGTGGGAGATAAATTACTTATTGCTGCTATCCATAACTTCCGCAACCAGGTATGGAAGTAGTCTATTTATGTCCAAAATTTTAGTTTCATTGATTTCAGTTGGAAGCTTATTGCTTGATGTGGACCAATCAACATATTGATGTCAAGGGCATTGAATTCCTGGAGAAATGCTGATGTTTGATGATTGTAGTCCTTGATGTTATCTTCATTGCTCAAGTAGCTTTCCAACTATCAGTATGTAAATCTGTACAAAGCTAACATTGCTTTTCATTTTATTCTGCTGAAAATATGATATAGATACTTTGTTTTCCTGATGGTGTTCTATGTCAAGGTTAAAGGAACGTTATGAGGTCAACATGATGTGTGTTTAATTGGATTGCATGACTTTACTGCTTGCTTATTTCTAGCAGACTTAGGTCTACACCATTTATATATCTCTAGGAATGTGATCTACCGATATCATTGGAAACTCAATGCACACATCCATATGGTTTATTTCAATCTTCAGATTGTTCTATTATATCAATTTTAATACACGATATAACCTATATCGCCATTTGGTGAACAATATATATTAACAGAGTTAAAAGAAAAGAAATAGTCCCTAGGAGTATGAAGTGCAAATCTTTAGAGAGAATCATGGTTGGGCATCAAATCTCTGGACACGAAAATTTGGATTGGTTGGCTTTTTCCTGAAGTGTGTGATTTGTAAATATGTTCTCTATTTGGGGGTGAACCACACCACACCAAAGACTAGGGTGATTATTGCAATTTGAGTTCTTTGTTGTTGGCATTGTCTGCTTTTATTTTGCAAACTATGCTTTTGTGAAAGCATTAGCTAGTTTCATAGCATTGGTAGAAGAAGAAGTTTGATGTTCAGTGGCCAGCTGATCATAGAACTTTTGCTACCTACCATTTAAAAGCTTGACAAAAAATTGTTGAAAAAGGGTGAAGTGGTGAGATGATCACTAGGCTTATTGAAACCCTAATTTAACCTATGTGAGACACTATGATAAGAAACTACTTTTCAGCCAATATTGTTACACTTCCAATTTTCTGAAACTATCCATTAAAATAAAATATACAGACATGCCACCTACTATAGGTTATCCAGATTAATTAGCCTATCATCTTCAAAGAAGTGACTTGTAAGAATTCAGTTCACGGATTCCTGCAGTTCTTTGTCCAAGTTTCCCACCTAAGACGAGACTGAACCTAAAACCTCACCAAAATTCCCCGCTTGATCAGAAGCCATTGGAACCAGGACGTTTTACGAGGTCTAGGACCCCCAGGCCATGTTTGGGGTGCCACACTCCTCTTGTCTTTTGGAGGCTGCCCTGGGGCATGGTAAAAGTTTTTCCATGTGCCAGGGAGTTTTGCTTTTAAAACACACTCTAGAACATGGAAAAAGTTTATCGGCGACATCCAATTTTGGGTTCTAATTACATGGCCTTTCCATCTCGAATTTCCCAATCTTATTCCTTTTTGAAGGCCTTTGTTAAAGTCCCTTGATATACGTTGATATACCATCCTCCCTGCCCAGTATGTTCTCGTGCGGAGTTCCATCCTGCATGTGCGGAGGAGTGTTAAAGTCCCTTGATATGCATTGATACACCATCCTCGAACGGCTCAAGCTTTTAAAGAAAGTGATCCCTCTACCCTTGCCCAGTATGTTCCCATGCGGAGTTCCATCCCGCACGTGTGGGGGAGTATTAAAGTCCCTTGATATACATTGATACACCATCCTCTAATGGCTTGAGCTTTTAGAAAAACTAGTTGTTTGACATGGTTTCAGAGCGGAAGGTCTTGCATTGGAATCTCGGGAGCAGCAAATATGCCTCCTTAATATATTCTTCCGCTTGGGGGGGGATGAGGATAATGTGTTGGTGATTAAGAGCTTTGGTAGCTCCTCTCTTTTAGGGTCTAATGTGTATTAACTCTACTCAAGTAGCAGGCAATGGCTCAAGTAACCTCTTAGAGGCGAAGTATTCCCTTCTTCTTCTTCTTCTTATTATCTCAAATTTTTTCAAGATCAAGCAAGACAAGAGCCTCTTTGGTGAATCCTACACATCCAACCAAGGAGACTGAGCTCAAGTGTGAATCAATTTGGAGATCAAGAAACCAATGCAATTGATGAGGATAATGCGTTGGTGATTAAGAGCTCTGGTAGCTCCTCTCTTTTAGAGTCTAATGTGTATAACTCTACTCAAGTAGCGGGCAATGGCTCAGGTAACCTCTTAGAGGCGAAGTATTCCCTTCTTCTTCTTCTTCTTCTTATCTGAAATTTTTTCAAGATCAGGCAAGACAAGAGCCTCCTTGGTGAATCCTACACATCCAACCAAGGAGACTGAGCTCAAGTGTGAATCAATTTGGAGATCAAGAAACCAAAGCAATCAGAGGACAAAATTCACCAACCGCTTTGCTACATTCTGGTCTTTCCCCTTTCTCTCTACATTCTTCTTTTAATCCTCCAAACTCTACTCTCATTTTTATTTGCCAAAGCAACCTACATCATTATGCAGAATTCCATTTTTGGAATTTCAGTTCTCCTAAGTAGAGTCCGCATAATCACGTGGCTGGAGAAGCACGCCTAGCCCCTTCTCCATAACCAAGTCCCTTACTCAGAGTCTCTTTCGAAAGCCATAATTGGTTGTTGGCAACTCCATGAACTCTTCTACCTCCAGTAGAGTTGCTGATACGTCACCCAATTGATAATATCGAACTAGAGCATGATTCACAAGCTTACAATAGCAAATCCACACGTGCCTATTTAAGACCATGTATTCCTGAGGTTGAACTGTCTTGGGGTTGTATATCTAGGAACATTATCTATTAGGCCTTTAAAAATAAAAATAAAAAAAAGGTAACAAGAATTTTGTTAAAGAACTAAAAGAAAGGAACAAAACAACAACAAGAGGGCACCGAGAGAGCCATCAAAAGCTACCCAAGAAAGTCCAGAATACAACCCTCTTAATTTTGAAACACTACAAGCACATTCAACAATCAGCCCTCTATCCTTGTGGGAGATTCCTTCCACCAGCTTGCTAGAAGTATGGAAGCACCTAGTGCTTCTTTCTTCCCAAACAACCCACCAAATTGCAAGCAAAGCCATTCTCCGAAGCATTTTCTTATTGGTCCTTGGACTCACCCCATGCCAAGCATACAACAAACAGTCCACCGACTTTGGGGTGGACCACACCATGTGAAATCGACTCAACAAATCTGCCCAAATCGGGCCGACAAAAGGGCAATGCAGAAAAAGATGGTCCATTGTCTCCTCATCATGCATACACAAGATATAGATATTTGTGATCTCCATAGACTCTTTTTCGGAGAATGTCGATGGTAAGAACTTTCTTCCTATCAACCAGTCATCTGAACGTTGCTATCTTTGAACAAACATTGTAGAACCAAACAAAACTTGTGCTCCCCACCTCTCTTTGACGATCACCCCCTCTCACAAGAGGGTAAAAAGGCTTGACTGTGAACAACCCTGCTCTGCCAACCCTCCACATCATCTTGTCTGATTTGGATGAGACTGGGGTGAAAAGGCGGATGCATTCAAGGAGTACCACTTAGTCCTCGACTTCCTCATCACGAAGAAACTGCCTGCACGGTGGGTTCCCAAATGACCATGCCTCCAATTTGGGAAAAGCAATCAGCCACCACAATAGACAAATCCAAAGCCAAATGGAAAATACTAGGGACATCTTTTAACGTGGAGGATCCCACCCACACATCTTTTCAAAACCTGATTTTTTCATTATTGCCCACTGAGAAGCCTACTCCTCCCAAGAAAGTTGTCTTCATAGAAGAAACTCCTTTCCACAAGGTCAACACTATGTAGGTTGAAGAGTCCCTTGTCCACCAATCCCCGACTTTTCCATCTCGCAAGACTACTCCCGAATCTAATCTTTCCACCACCTTTTCCCAAAGATGCTCAACTTGTTTTCCAACACAAGGAGGAAGCCCCACGAACATGGCCAGAAGTGCCCCGGCCTCGCACCCAAAGATCTCGGCTAGCCTTTCCACCTCACCCTGAACATCTTGCTCTTAGCAATAAACTTTTAGGCCTGACACCACCTCAAAGCATTTGATAATAGTTCTCAACCTTCCACCTTGAAACCAATAATGAAGCCCTCCTCTTGTCCCTTCACAATCACTCCCCAAAGCCTCAACAACCATAAGTAAGAGAAACGGAGCTAGGGGATCCCCTTGTCGAAGGCCCCTAGAGCTTTTAAAAAAGCCTTTTGCGGATCCATTGAGGACCGAAAACTGAGGTCTTAGGAATGATAGTGATGCAGGATGCACCAAGATCGGAGAAACATCTGTCTAGTTTATTTTAATCTTCTAATTGTTCTTATTGTATCAATGTTAATACACAATAGGGCAGTCAATGGGTGCCCAGACCTGCAGGTACCTGATGGACCTGACCCGATTCTAATAGGTTTTGAGTCCCATTTATTGGACTAGTTAAGAAACCAGGTCAGGTTTGGGTCTAGTCAAGTCCAGGTAGGGTCCAGCTAGTTCTAATAGTGAAATTATATATTTTTAATATGATATTGATTATTCCAGCAAAAGAAACATGTGTGCAATCTAATACTCCCTTCGCGTAGGTCTAACCATGTAAATGCTCTTATTTGTCCTGAACCCAACTCCAAACTAGATCCAAAAACCTGATGGGCACCGAAGCCCACTGCATCCAGGTCCAGGTCTTCAAGAACTAGACCCTAAATGCTGTTTATGAACATTTTTTTGATAATTACTCAGTAAGTAATCTTGTTGCATGGATTCAGGGTGACTCATCCACAATCGAGGCTATTGTTTTTTACTTCTTTCCTAGTAGTTGTCTGCAATGTTGACAAATTGGTGCTTCTCTAGGAAACTAGAGCCACCCAACAACTTAATTCTTGTCAAACAAACATCTATCCTCATGGTTATTTTGCATATAGAGGTATCTCACGCTTCTATAATGGATAACATGGCACATGGGTGTGGGATCCAAGCTGCCCAACATGTTGGTTGCCATTTAGATATATTGGTACAAAAATCTGATTGGTAAGGTTATCATGTGGGACAATGTTAGAACCAAATGGCCCACTAAGAAAAAGTAATTCATGTTAGTTTTAATTGTCCATTAGTTTCATAAGCTGTGGCCTACCTGATAAGTGGACATGACCCACTAGACAGATGGCTAAAAGATCTCACACCTGCATGCCATGTTCAATGCATGTGAGGCAGCAAACCGGGGTACATGCTCGCTGATATATGAGCCCTACCGTTTGGGAATAGAATAATACCAGGTTGGGGCAGGAGCCAAAGTGAGCCTCTTTCCCATTAACCTCGGGCTAAGCATCAGAAAAGAGGTTAACCCACCAAGCAATGCCTTTTATGGTAGTGGCTTGTGTATCTGAAATTCAAAAAGCTCCAATCACCATCCTACACACTTGTGTGTAGTGTCAATTAATTCAACAGGGGAGTCGTGGAGTTTCAAGCTGGAAATCAATGTTTTCGCCGCTTTATTGGGTTCTCTAACAAAATGAAGACACTATCTAGCTGTTTCGTTCTTTACTATTATCTAATCCCCTGATTCCTGTTGGTGTAAGGGTGAAGCTCCTCATTGTTCTTCTGTTTTTTCCCCTACGGCAGGCTAGCTCTAATAATGGAGGGAGATGAATGGTGTTTGTGATTGTTCGACCGGTCTACCAGGTATGGATAGGATAGGGGAATCCCCTCTTTGGTATGTAGTGTAGGATGAGGTTTCAGTGTGCCTTTCAGGAAACCAGTGGAAAATGGCGTTTTTGCTTTAAAGGTTTATAGTGTGACTGTGAAGTTGTTTCTTTCTTATCTCCAATCAATGAAAGTAGCTTTTCTTTTTGTAACCATCTCACGTCTTCCTTCCTTCTCAATTCAACGCTAATGCATTAGCAGACCCTAGATTGATGAGGAGAAAATACCCAACATGGTTCTAAAACTCGCTGGCTCAACTACAAGTTCAAGATGCAAGTGCATTTACCAGCGGACCACAAGCATTAGTGGTATTTTGCTTTGGCGTTTTAATAATTTAAAAATATCTGAGTCAACTTAAGACTCGTTTGAGTCCTTGAGTTGACCAGACCTGACTCGACGTCGAGTCAAGTTTCGCAAGTTTCTGTCTGAACTATGGTATCAGATGGTTCACTCAAATCTTTCTATATGCTGCACGTCCATACAGGATCTGGACTGTTCATCCATTGTAGCCATATGCCCAAAAAGCACACTAGTTGGATGATCCTAGCCACTGATTTGGCGAGATTTTGTGCATTGGACATCAGCAGCTGGTCTGGGCTTTTTCCTAAGTGGCCATGGCCCACACCCACAATAGATGAAAGGCCCCATTTGCGTGTAGCTTGAATGCTTTGTAATGTTGAAATTTGCTTGATAACCAAAAACATGTATTTTGGTCAATAGGCTGAAAATTATGGTGATTCAACAATCCTTGCCATTGAAAAAAAGAGTAAAAAATCACCTAGTTCTGAACAATGATTTCTGGATGAGAATATTTACACGGTTACGATTGCCCGATCGTTGTGATATGTAATGGTCTATTTTTTGAGTCTCGTGATGGATATACGGTCCATATGGGACGTGCAAGAAGATCGTAACTGTGAGACCAGACAATCCTGACCATTCAAAAATGATGGGTACAAGAAGCACCACGATCTGTTCAATGAATTTTGGGTGACAGTATTTACACGGGTAGGAGCGTTTGATCGTGGTGATATCTCTGCGGTCAATTTATGGTGCCTCATAACGTATAAACGGTTCAGATCACCTTACACATGCCACATGCAAGATTACGAACCTTGAGTTGGATCAACTCCTTTAGTACAAATCCCAGGGTATAGCTCGTTTCCAGTATATCACCTCCCAATTGTTCCGTGTGGTGTGGCCCATCTAAATTTCCGATTGGGTTACCCTTCCTCCTAATTCTGAGGCGTAGATCTGATGTCGACCGCACAATAACTCTGTGCTCCTCTCATTCTGTCATGCACTCGTCTCTCCCGTCATCGTCATCCGACAATGGTGGGTGGGACTCTCAACATGCATTTCAAATTGGACATTTGAAAATTCAGAATTTTTATGCAGTGCATGAGTACCGTGGAGGTGATGAATAAATCAGAACCGTCCATCTAGTCGGAACCTTGGTTTGAACGGTGCTGATCCAGTCTTGTTGTCCACCATATCAATGGTCCAGATCGATAGGTTCTATAACGCATTCCCTGCAAGTTAGCTTCTCTGTGGGTTTGTGAAAGTGAGGCTCGTCGTCTAGTGACGTAGCCATTAGCTTAATGAGGGCCCACCGTGGATGGACCATGCCTCACAAAGCTCTTCTAGATAGGAAGATCCTAGACACCAATTTAATTGTTAGGTTCTTCCCATAGAGGAGATTTCATGACTTGTGGTCCATCCAAAGAAGGCTGCATTGAACGACCGCTCTAGATCAGTGGACAATGGCCCATCTGTCCAAATCGAGAACACGAGTACATCCTCGGGTCTCTCGACCATATTATTATATACTCTAGCTTTTGTATAGAGTTGTTCTTTCCGTTGCTGGAGTACGCGCATCCGTGCTCACGCACAAAGCTGCTGTATATGCTTCGTACATGTACCTCAATCCAAACCGATTAAACTCATGGGTCCCGTTATTGCAGCATTCAAAAATAACACTGAAAGGACGATCCCAGTTATCATATTCGAGTCCATTAGATGGATGGTTAAAATGAGAAATGGCAACCGTCCACATTCAACTAGTTAATGTCCATTAGTCGGAGCATATGATGGTATTATTGCCTATCTGATCTTGGGAATTTCCCATCTAAACCGGCACCCCAGCTTTGAACGGTTTGGATTGAAGTACCTATGTGCCAAGAGTAGCATATGGGAGCGGATTAGGTGCGGCCGGTACGGCCCTTATCGTGGGGCCTACCTTGATATATGTGTTCTATATCCATGCTGTCCATCCGTTTTTCCATCCCATTTTAGGGCAAGAGCCCAAAATTTAAGCACATTGAAATCTCAGGCGGACCATATCTTAGAAAAAAGTGGTGATTAACCTTTAGAACCTTCTTGTGCGCCACAAAAGTTTTGAATCCGTTATTTGTTTTTATTTAATTTCTTTCAACCGGGTTTATATGACCTTATCAACAGTTTGGATGGAAAATAAAAATTACAAAAACATTACAGTGGGTGTTAGGAAGTTTTTAACGGTGGAGCGTTCAACCACCACTGTTTCTTGTAGTATGGTCCACCTGAGATTTGGATCTGCGTGCGTCATTCTTTGGATCATGCCCTAAAATGAGGGGGAAAAACGTATGGACCATATAGATCTATAATACATGCATTAAGGTGGGCCCCACCATTAGAGCCGCTGTCTGGGGTGAGGCCGGAGCCTCACTTAATTCGCTGCCATAGCACATAGCCGTTGGCAAGTGTATCATATTTTCGTGAGAATTATGCAGATATTCGCGCGAGGGAAGATTGGAAAGGTGAATTGCATGAGACAAGCCAAATTAGGACCATCAGAGAGATCTCGTCCATTCATTAAGTGAGTGCACCCGTAAACATGCTATGGCCCATAAATCAGGCTGATAGAGTGAGAAAGTAGGCGAACTGCAATGACAAAGGACGGTTGGGAAGAAATCACCAACAACCAGTATTCAGGTTACCTGTAGGGCCCACTTGTTGAATGGACCATCCTGGATTCTGGGCCAGAGAATATCACATAGAACCCAACATGGTCCTGATCTTGCGCACCTTGCCAGGTTGGTTCGTATCCCAGATTCACCTCTTCAATGAATCTCTCTTGGCGCGAATCGCTTTCATCGCCCGAGAGCCAATTCATAGCCGTTAAGAAAACTGACACCTTAACCAGATTATTGAATTTCAAACTTATCGAACCCAACGGTCGTCTCTCTATCTCCCCTCGGATTTTCAAACTCCTTCCAGAGAGAGGAAAAAAAAAAAAGAAGAAGAAGAAAGAAGAAAACAGTCCCAGATTTCTTGCAAGAAGGAACGACAAACAGCCATTGCGGAAGATCAAATGGACAATTTGAATAAAAATATCTATTCATCGGCATTGAGCAAAACTTCTGCAATCCCAAAACCTGGTTCTCTCTCTCTCTCTCTCTCTCTCTCTCTCTCTCTCTCTCTCTCTCTCTCTCTCTCTCTCTCTCTCTTTGTGGTTTTGAGCTCTTCCATAACAGATTTCTTTTCAACCCCTTCTCAGATATGAAACAAAGATCGTCTTCCGAAGACCCAAATGAAGATGAGATCGACAAGGCTCAACAAAATTCCCAGAAAAGAATCGCCCCAAAATCAGCGAATCCGAAGAAAGGAACCATGAACTTCATGTCCCCAACGATTTCCATGGTTTCCAAGGCTTCTCCGCCAAAAAATAAGATCTCAGTCAAGAGGAATGATGCTTCCAGATTGATTTTCTCAGGCACCCAGATTGATAAAAGCCCAAAGACAGAAATGGAAGAAACGAATTTGGATTTGGGTTCTGACTATGCCAATGTCTCCTCTCAGATCACACCTTTATCTTCGAGGGTTTTAGAATCGGGCCTTGATACACCCAGTTCGTCTTCCCTTTGTTATGACCCGCTGACAAACTATCTGTCTCCGAGGCCACAATTCCTTCGGTACAAACCAAACAGGCGCCTTGAAATGTTTGTACGCAGAGAGAACAATTCAAAGAAAGGGGAAGAAGGCTTGGGAATTGAAGGAAGCTGTTGCATCGAATCCAAGAAATCGTTGGAAGAGGAAATATCCTTCATTGCTTACACTTCTTCACAAGATGAACCCGAGAAGCAAGAAGATGGATCCAGTCCATCAGGGGGGTTGGATTCAGGATCTTCTGATGGCCAAGAAATTGAAGAAAGTGAGGAAGATGAGGAGGATATTGACGAGGAAGAGGAAGAAGAGAGGCATTGGAATTCTAGTCTGGCATTGAGATCTTTGTTTCTCATAGGCATTTTGTTTTTCAGTACCGTTTATATATTGTCTGCAAATTCTCCTTCCATTACACCTCCTTTACAGGCTTTGGGAGGTTTTGGAGAAGGCTATTTGAAGATTCAAGACCCTCTAAACCAAACCATGGAAAATCTGAAAATGGGCTTTGAAAAAATTCCTGAGATTTCAAAGCAATGCGGGGCTTTCGTCAATAATTTGTTTTTGCACCCTACACCTCAACTCGTTGCTTTGCAAGAAAGCAGGCTCTGTTTAGTCCCTTCTGTTTTGAATTATGGGGATGAAGATAAGGATGGAGATTTGCTGTTTCTAGATGATCTCGACCACCAAAGGGTGGATTTGGAACGGGAAGACTTACATGATGCTGTGGCATTAGTATTGCCAGAGGTAGAGAAGAATAGTGAAGAAGATGTTTTATCTGGTAACTTCCGAGAGCTGGAACAAGCGAAAGGCCAAAACATAGAGAGAGAAGATGATGTTTTCTCAAGGAATCACTTACAACAGGAAGAAGCAAATGGTGGAGATTTAATGGACATGTCTGAGACTTTCATTGATGAAACGATTGGAAAAGAAGGGGCAGTCCAACATGAAATGGTAAAATCGGCAGAAGTTACTAATCAGATGAGTGAAATTTCAGAGCTACAGGGTAGAGGAACCTCAAATATCTCTGAATCTTCACAAATTCCTTGGATCCAATCTGTTTCGGCCTCATTTTCGCTTCAAAATGCAGTGTCTGATTATCCAAGTACTTCTGGAGTAGAGTTAAATTGGAGCAAGGAAGAAGTTTCTTGGTGGATTGGATCCATGAAAGACAAGTTTGATTCCAGATCTGCAATTGGTTTTTCTTTACTTTCAGTGATTGTAGCTTCTACAATTTTGGGTTTTCTTCATCTCAAGCGCAGTAAAGTTCCTTCAAAGGACTCTTCACCTAAATTTCAGAGTCCCTCTTCTGAATCAATTAAGGTAGAAATGAGGAATTTGGAATTTCCCAAGCAAGAAGATATTATTGGGGAGAAGTACAATTCCAACGTTGATCCTTCATCTTTTTTCCATTCCAATGACAACTACAATGACTTTTCCGGAACTCGCCCACCAGTGGTTAAATTGCTTGGAGAATATGAAGTGGGAGAAATCAGCTGCAAATCAAAGACAAGAGGAGGTGAACAAATCAGTGTCTGTCAATCACAAGAGGCAAAGAAATCCAAGCGGAAGAGCCTTTCCTTCAGTAATCAAAGAAGTCCATCTGTTTTGGAGTTTGCTGCCATAGAATCTCCTTCATGTGGAAGCTTTGTGAGAGGAGGGGTAAACAAAAAGCTATTCTTTGTTTCCATCAATAGCATGCATGTGTACCAATACAATCATCTATCAATATACATATAAACATCTCTCTTCAAATCTACATGTGAAAATGGGTTTAAATCCGGATACATGTATAAATCCAAACACATGACATCTGCACTACATGGGTACGCATTTATGACTGCATCCATGCATACATATATTTACACATATGCATAGATATATATTCATATTGGGTGCAAACTATTCCAACGACATTATGATTTCAACACAAAATAAGTCATAACCATACATATTTACAAGTGCATTAAGCAAGCATACATAAATACATGCATCATACTACAAATTAGGCTGATATACTTTTCGTCTTCCTTCGCTTTTGGATGTAGGTATAGTCATAGCTATACTGATCATCATATTTCTATGGATAATTTTTGAACTTTTATTTTGCTCTTTTGATGACTGATTTTTCCTAGTAAAGTGAAACCCACAAGAAATTCTGTTCATTGAAAAACTGGTCATTTTATTAATGCTGAAGATTAAGCTGCTCATCACCTTTGGGGAAAATGTTTTTAGAAAATGTTACACTGTTTTTGTTTCTTAATAATATAATTACAATGTTTAATCATTTCCCTTAATTTTGGTCAAGCAAATTGATGGATAAAACCTCTTAAAGGTCCAAAAATAGAACTCATTTCTGCTTGTTCGCATGAAACAGGAATCTGGTGGAGATGTGATGAAAGAGGTCACGACTACTGTTAGGCGCTCAAGCCGAATCCGAAAGCGGGTCATGTCACCATGAATTGCGCTGGACTGAAATCTGACCCGCTGATCATTTTTATGTCATGAATGATTGGATACAGCTTCTTGTTGTTACTTATTATAATCCATTTTGATTTTCTTTCTTTTTTATCTTGTTTCTAAGGTAGAACTGGCTGAGTGCCTTCATTTGTATGAATTATTCTGGTTTCTGATACTAAGGGCTATTTTTTTTTTTTTTTCTTTTCCTAATCGCCATTGTCCGTTGAATCCATGAAAGGATAGATGGGGGTTTTTCTGATGTTTCTTTCATCACCACTTCTTTCTCACACAATTGCATTTCGATACAATTTGTATGTTTTGCAATCTTTCCATCATCATTATCATAAAAATTGTGGTGATTTTGGACAGTGCAAGAGGGAATAAAGCTCTATGAAGTAAACATGAAAGAACGCATTTATAGAGAAATTAATAAATTGGTTATTGCTATATTACCCCATTTCCCATTTATGTTTTCTCTATGCGCCCCGCATAGGAGTGAGTCCAATGTCGGAGACAAGATGAAATCTGGAGTAGGCAAGTTTTAGAGACTCGGATGCAATGAAGCAGCTTCCTTTTTCATCGTGGAGGACTCATGCTTCCCATTGAGTTGAAGCTTTTTGTTGAGCGGCGACTATTAATGAGATGACCCTGAAAACAGAATCTTCCAAAACGAAATTGATCATTCCCAACATATGTAGAAAGCCATCTTGGAACAGAGAATAATCAATCTTCAAAAACGAAATTGATAATTCCCAACATGTGTTTTATATGCGATGCGGAATCGGTTGATCATTTATTTTCTCTGTTCCAAGATTGCTTTCTACATATTTGGACGAATTTCATCAGATTCTTTGAAATTGTCCTTTCAGGTGTGATAGTGGAGCATTGGATGGGCAGAGTAGTGGGTGATTCAAGTCCAGAGGCAAGATTCTCCTGAGGATGCTTCTGTATGCATGAGTGGGGGGGTATTTGTAAAGAAAGGAACCAAGAAATCTTTAAAATAACCCCTGGCAAGTCATCATCTAAATTATTTGGCGATTTCTTTGAAGAATTCAAAGGGATTCCCAAGTCCAAACTCATGCACAAGTTCAGGAGGGTCATTGAAAATCTTCTGATTTTCAGCCTCCAAAACTAGTGTTCAGTGTGCTGGGCCGGCGGAGAGTTGTGATTTTGATGGATCTCTTTGGGTGATATATGGGCTTCAGGGGTCTGTGGAGTATTGAGAGACACGAGCATCTAGTAAAATTCATTCAGGCCAGTTGGATATGGTTCCTCAAGTAGGACTGAATTGATAGCCATTAGAACAGGGCTTGGAATCTTTGCCAATCAAGCGGCGGGTCCTCGGTGGTGGAAGTGAACACTCTACTAAGAGGGCATGGACTGAGGGAAATACAATACTGATGGGAGCTCTTTGGTTAGTAGGCGCTTCCGAGATTAGGGGAGCATGGTGCTACAAAATTCCTGACTTCTAAGGCTGTGGTATATAGCGTCTCAAGTAGGGTGAAATCACTATCCATCAAAATGCGGGTGGAAATCTTTGCTGATTGAATGTTGGGTCCTTCAGTGGAAGAGAGGACTCCAGGCAGTGGGACACTTTATACTAATGAGAGATCTTTAGGTAACATGGGCTTCTACGATTAGGGGAGCATTAGGAGACACAAGCATTATTGAGGGTCAAATATTGCATATTAGACTTCAGTTATTGTCTGGATTTACGAACATGATACTATTTAACAGTCCGATTTAATTGTGTTTGTGATGCAAGATACATTTGCGAGGTTGGACCGAAATAAGGTGCTAAAAAGTAAAATTTAATGCTCAGAATTCACCAAAGCATAAGATGGACCCGGGATACAAAAATCAACGGATTTGCATACAAGAAATCTAAAGAAATTGAGAAACTAAAGCTTAAGTAGCCTGGAAGTCATCCAAAATGCAAGATTATAAGGTTTTCACCATCCGTTTGGCTCGAAAATTTATACATAGACTGAGGACCATAAATTAACCGTACACATCGAAATTCAGTCGTTCAATCCTTGTGAAAGTATCCCTACGATCAAATAATCTCATAATTCACCAATCTAAGACATGCCTGATATCGGGATATGCTTCAATCTCGTTGTCAACGCTTTAAAGAGGCGGGGGAAAAGGATCGTCGGGCAGATTTTCCACAAATATCTCAGTAGATCCCACATTTAAGGTGCGGTGCACTCCCGAGCTGCACCGGACCAATCCGATCTCACGTAAACAGCGTCCGCACAGTGACTGTGCGGACGCTGATTTCAGTTGTGGGGCCCGCCACTCACTCAGTTGGAAGATGCAAACCGTCCATTCGTCTTGAGGGTTAGCTACAACCCACGCGTAGGTGCCCTTTCTCCACCATGCAAGCAGACATGTGAAGATCTGAGCCGCACTTAAGATGAACGGTAGCACAGAAGATCGTATGGGCCACACCGATTTCATTTCAAAAACATTCCTTCTCGAATGGTTTTTCGAGAGCATTCCAATGAACGAGATGTATCCCTCGTCTGATACCAATCATGGGCCCACTATTTTTCACAGCGGCGTATGTACGATGATCTGTTGCAAAACAGAGCTCCGTACGAACACTGGTGGGCCACCATCGTTGATCAGTTGAAAGATCCAAACCGTCCATCATGTTGTTCGTCCAAAAACGTCGTAGGGGACATTAATTCTTTAGAAATAAGTTCAAGTAACAAAAAAAAAAAAACAAAAAGGAGTTCTCAGTGCTGTCTTCCGGCTGCGAAAGGAGCTGCGTGGCCGGCTGCGTAAACAAGCTTCCTACCGCCTTCAGCTATGCGTAAACCGCACCGACGTCACCCCTCCAGCTTTACGCACTCCCAACCGACCTCGCCACTATTATAAAAGAAAGAGAAGAGAGAGACCAATGGGGAGAGGCAGGGGATTTGTGAAGGCAGCAAGAGTCGTCGGTGTTCCTTCTTTTCTCGATTTTTGTTATGCTTTTATTTTCTGAGTTTTTGATTATTATATGCTAAACCTCTCAGCTAGGGATAAGATGTGAAACTTATAGCGTGGTGGGGAGACTTTTTGCTTGTGCTTTTTATTTAGATTGAACTGATGTTAATTTTGATTTAATTAAGAGAATGTTTTTAGTTTTTAATGGTATATTATGACTAAAAATACAATGGAGTCTTGTTGTTCACCATCGTCTCCTGGACATGGTTGGATGACGGTACCCTTCCTAACCTTCATACATTGTTGATTGGTTGGTAATTAGTTTAATTTTGTTATTTACTTTATCTCCTATGCATAGTTTGGTGACGAAATCCATTCTAATTCATATACCTTTCATCTCTTGAAAACTATATCAAAGGAAGTTGACTTTGATTTTCATAGTTACACCCTTTAACTGAATGAATATGAGACTCTAACTCTAGTTAAATTTTTAAAATAGGTATACGATCTCTCTAATTTCTACAAGTGAATCCTCTGAATCCCTAATTTACAAGTAGATCTGAATCCCTAGTTTCTTACCTCTGATCTCTCTAAATTTTAAGTAAATACTTCACCATTACTCCTTAAATTTATTTGATTTAGATTTCGTTTTAATCTGGTTCTAGTTCTACCTAGTTTCAGATAACGTACAGTTATCGGTCCTTTAGGATTCAATCTCGGTCTCACCGAGTTTATTACTACATCACAACCCTATACTTAGAGAGTGAACAAACATACTGGTATGATATTCGTGTTCTGATAATGGATATTATTCATCACTAAACTTCAAGAGAGTCAGTGTATCGCCATCACTATTTCCGACAATGTCGGTGGTTCGTCATCTCCTTAATGTCTATTTAAGTTCAGGTCATTGTTGGCAAGTCAAACCCTAATTCAAATATATTCCAAAACAATGTCAAGTGTGCACACTAATCCAAATGGTTGATACCATAATGACTGTTAGGATAGTAGATTAGGTTACAACTTTACATGCAGCTGTCTATTAGATGGCATTAGATCTTACCTGAGATTCATTACATCATAGATAATCTCTTTAGATCTGTTCAAGATACGTCCTGGTGTATACGCACAAGCTTCTGCAATATAGTTTTATGGCAATTTTTGGTGGGCCTAAAATCATTCTCGATTTTGATCATTCAAACGAAAAACAACAGAAGAGGCCCCATTTGTAGCTGTGGACTGCTGGAGTATATCCTGAAAATTACAAAAATCAAAAGTCCTCAAGCATCCGCTTACAGGCCATCAAAATGACAGCTATGAAATAAATGATGAAAGTCCACATTCAGTCCAGCATCAGATGGTTGAGTTCATATGAACAGAGTGACTTCTGGTATATGCTCCATCCACATGGGTCCCACAACTTGGCGGCAGAAGAATTTCTGCCATTTAGGAAATCGTTGAAGAAGCACACAGCAATCTGGCAGCCCCCAAGACTCTTAGATAGCAACCTATGAAATTAAACTATTTGACACAGGTTGATTGCAATCAAGCTATGCAAATAAAAAATTACATTGCTCCCATTGCCAGTCCCAAGCCCGGATAAAAGGCGGGAGTCATGTTAGGTTGGCAGTCGGCGTCAAACTTATGCCAAACTTCCAAACATGAATACAAAGAATGGATTTGTGTGCCCCAATTGATAGGGATAAGGCTTAGATGATGATAATGATTTTTTATTTTTATTTTTTTCTTGAGAAGTCACATGATGATGATGAAGAATCTGGCCCATCTAAACAAAGCTCAGAATTCAAATCGGACTATAAAATACATGAATGAATAATAGAAACAGCTTTCTTGGGGGGGAGTGGTTTAAAAAGTAAATAGAACCAACTTATATTTCTGTCTGTACAGTTCAATCTGTATGAAGTTGCAAACTGACATAAACATTGTAACATTGTATGTAGAAACACGAACTCATCCCTCAGATATTGACAGAACCCCACATTATCTAGTCAAATCAAAGAAACAAAAGGATGAGAGAGAGAGAGAGAGAGAGAGAGAGAGATTGAATATCACGAGCAATCAATCAAGGTTGGCCTGAAAAATCAAACCAGAAGCAAGCAAAAAGAGACCGAAAAAAGAATCAGAACGAAAATAAAAAAATAAAATCTGGAAGACCAAAAAAAGGAGGAAAAAAGCCAATCTCTTTCTGATACTCAAACCAAAGGCTCTTAAAATCACAAGCAACCATTGATCATCAGTGCATCATTGCAGCAATTTTGCGAGAGATTATAGCAGGTGGATGCGATTACAAGATGTAATCTTGCCGATCATGGCAAAGCTCCTTCCTCAGCTTCCTTGAGAATAACCGGCACGCATCCATGCTCAGGTCTATGGCAGCCGAAAGAGCTATAAAGACTGCAGCATCAGCCATGCACGTCACATGTTGCATACCAACTTGCACTATCGGCTTGCTGACCTTCCCTTCACCTTCTACAGTCGAACCCATCACATACCCTCTCCCAAAAGGCCACAAACTGTGCAAAACATCCCCACCTGTGCTCGTGTCGATACAGAATAGACCACCTTTTCGGACGCTCAAAGTACCTTCAGCAATGGGAATTCCAGCATTGGGGCCTGAGTCTGTCACAAGCTCAAGCTTGTAACCCAGTGCATCAGTGGAGCCTCTCTCTCGCCAGGCCTCCAGCCGTCCCCATGGCTTCCAGCTGCTGACAGAGAATCCGTGTGGACGGAGGATGAGCCATGCACCTGGGTTTGAGCGGGACACACGATCTGAACCTGGAGAGGGGACAAATGGGGTAATCATTGATGCAGCAGCCACAGGCGAGCCAGAAAGATCATGTATCATGATCATCCATCCTTTACGCTCTCTTCCCTGACGCTCTTTCTCATTTCCAAAGGAATTCAACCATCCCCTTGTGTTTTTGCCAGGATCTAATTGCAGAGACCTGTTTCAGTGTGAGACCAAAACCATCAACACCACTGAGCAAGAACAACAGGCACTGAAACAACAACGACAACAACCATGCATATACAACAGGAAGAACACTTGCATATTGTAGAAATTGACTTAGAAAAACTAAAATAAGATGGATACAAAACGCTAGAGCAAGAGTCGATAGTAATTGACCCAATCAACCGAAATATTCACGATCTTCGACATTTGAAATTCAATGGGTTCGTAGCACGGTGATTTCCATTGAAAGGAGAACCACGATCAGCTAAAAAGGTTTAAGCATAGGAATTATCTTAATGCCTGAAGAGCCCAGAATCAATTCTATTCCACATGGGGAGTTCTGCCCAGTGGTGAAAGTTCAGATGTAAGAAAGGAAGCATCTCCTTCATCAAGAACTCAAACACATGCAACCCCACCAACTTCATTAGCTTCTTCATCCTAGAAGGTTAAGATGTATTTAAAAGTTTGATTGAATATTCAAAAAGCTAGCTGTTTGATGTCCCCTGAGCCCGAGTCAAACGTCTACAGGCTGGTTTGGTGTCCACCAACCCAAAATGCAGGTACAACAGCTTGCTTGCTTGTCATACCAACATTCTGCACTCCAATTTGCAACAAGACAAGCCAATAGCGACTTACCGTTTCCAAACCATACATCTAAAGAGCCCCTAGACTTTCCCTATTATAGTTAACTAGTGAATTGTGTAGGGTTAAAGTGTACAGTTATAGATTAGTTGTCTGCAGTTGTTTACAGGCATCTCTCCCTTCTAATCACCACATATACCTACTGATCTATACCATTCAACTGATGGGCCACATCCAAGATGGGCTATAGCCAAACATCTCTCCCATCTACCACTAAAAAGACTCACTATATAAACCATCTCTCCCATCTAATCACCACATATGCCTGCCAATCTATACCGTTCAACTGATGGACCACATCCAAGATGAGCTATAGCCAAAATCATCGCATCAATCAAGCAACCCGAATTGCCCATTCAAGGAATTGTTTCTGGGTCAATGCGCACAACCGTCCTAACTATCAGAATTTCAATTCTAGTCGATGGCCCACAGAAGGATGGCCCATTGATTGGATGGCGAGAACAGATCTTTTACATAATGTAGAATTTAAGACATCATTAGATGTGTTAATTAGAAGAAATTATTAAACGTGTGTAAAAATAAAACCTACACTCAAGTTTATGTTCTTGATTTTTCTTTTTCTTTTTCAACCCTATCTAATAGCAAATTTACCATCTGAATTGGGATTCATGTCTGAATTGGTCCTGATTTCAGGGGGGATTTCTGTCAATTTCACTCCACTATCCATTTATAATTAAAATAAAATAAAAAAGAACGAAAGAAAAAGAGCTTAAGAAACTGGCAAAGTACAACGAACCAAGCATCAATAACCACAAAGGAAAGCAAGCCAGCTCATGATAAGCCTGCTAGCCACTCCGGCGCAGGTTAGCCATACCAGTTAAAAATTGCTAAAGTACGCAAGAACGACAAACAACAGAATGAACGCAAAGAAGAAGATGGCAAAAAAGAGTGGTTAACGTTAAAACTCGACCAACCCGTTCGGCGCAAGTTAGCACCGCGGCGAGCGCGGGGCCAACATGCGCCGTGGGCGTTTTTTTCCCAGCACTCACCGAGATCTCGGGTTCCGGTCCGCGCTGAACTTGCAGCTGAAGACCGGCTGCCTAATGTCATTGTTCTCCCGTATCTGGAAGACGACCGGGCTGCATTCCGGCTCGCCCCCGAACTGGAAGACGAACCGGGGGTCCGGTTCGGCCCGGACCACGAGGTGGAGCCTGGCCGACGGCTTCCCTTCCTTCCCAATCCCAACCCAACCGTTCTGGAACACGCACGCCCGACCGTCCGCCCCGCCCATGTCGATCTCCACCCGCACGCGCCCCAGTATCTTCCCCGATCGGACGCCGCACGTGCGCCCCATTCGGCCTGTGTAGACCGACACGTGGAGGGCGGTAGGCTTACCAGAGAGCCGACCGAGGTGCTGCGGATCCAGGTGGAAGGAGACGGAAGGAGAGGAGGCGCCGCCGTTGGGGGAAGACGACGAGTCGTTGGAGTCGAGAGGGAGAAGGGCAGTTTGGGAAGGAAAGTTCTTGAGTCGGATTTTGCAGAAGCAAGGAGTGGATGAAGGGTGGACGCCTGAACCGGCCGGTTTGGAGGCGAAGGGAAGCTTGAGTGTGAGCGATTCGACGAGGATTCGGACGAATGGGCACGGATCCATATCGTTTCCGTCCCGATATTTCGGGTTCGCTTCGTTTCGGGTTTGAGAGGAGAAGACGACTTTCTGCAGTGCGGAACGGAAGATTGCGGAAATCCTTTTATCTCTGCTTACTGGAGATGAGCTGTTATTATGGATTTCCTTCTTTTTAAAAAAAAAAATAATAATAAAATCCTCTCTCTCTTTCTGTACTCTCTCCGGTTTCTAAGTTACCGCCTTACCGGGTAGTTTTTAGCGGGAAGAGAACTAAGTAACGGTAAAAGTGTCGTCGAGATGGCGATCTGTTGAATTTCTCGCGATTTTTTATCTGCAGATCGCAACGAATCGTGGACTCACGGGTGACCAGGAGTGCTCATCTACTACAGCCAGTTGGACCCGAATCCTTTATTGGGGTTGTGGAAAGAGGTTACACCAACCCAGATCTTTAGGGCCCACCATGTTCAAATCCACTCCGTCCATCGGGTAATAACACTGATGTTCACCGTCAATAATAAATATCAGCTGGATGGAAAACATAGATGGGCCACGGAAATGGGAACAGTGTAAAATTGCGCCGAATATAAAACCTCTGAGTTCACGGATTGTGGTCCGATTTAGTTTTGGATTAGGACGAATTTTTTCTATCTTCCCTTCGTCATGGTGACTCACACCTGATGAAAGATGCACAGAACGGTGGACCCACACACACAAAGTTATGGTTGGTGCCTCATCCCCATTGTTCTGTGCTTTGGCCTATCTGAGTTGTGCGTCTGGCTGATTTTTGGACCCGAGGCCTAGCATAGAGTGAAGCTGATGGACGGTGTGGATTTCACGTATACAGCATGTTGGCCCTTTGGGTGTTTTAGGCCGTCAAAAAATAGGTGCTGTAGAGGATTTTAGTCCGTCGTTGTGTGCCTGAGATCCCTTCCGTCCACAAAGTGAAATCTCTCATGTTCCCCGTACATTAGAAAAATCTGCCTGATCCACTTCTCACGTGGGCCAAACTACGTGGAACCGTGTAAAATCGCTTCTAAAATTAAATTTGTGCGGTATAGGTTACCTGAGTTTTCGATCGTGCTTATTTTTGGAGTGTCCCTTCTGACTGGTGAGGCCCACCTGATGAATGGATTGGATGCTATAAATACTTTTCATGGGCGTCGTACAACATCTATAAAGTTTCCATGCTGTTTGCCCCATCTTATTTTTCCTTGTGGTGTGGCCAACCTGAGTAGTGGTTTAGCTTAGTTTTTGTGCCAGGACCTAAAATTGAGGGGGTAGATCTGATGGACAGCTTGGATGTTGTAACCGCTGGCAGATGGGGTCTTTACCAGACTTTGACAACTGAGTTCCGGTTCATTTAGTTGGACCACTGAGATCTGGTCCAACAAATAATTGCATTGACAACTGAGTTCCAGTTCAACTAGTTGGACCACTGAGATCTGGTCCAATGTGCAATGTGCGTGTTAGATACTTTTTCCTGGCCACAGAATGGTCAATAGCACTTCTTCAAAAGATAGCTTCTCACACAGAAATCCAAAACCAAATAAGCCTATAGGATATCATTCCAAAACTTTCCAATCCATTATGGACAAATACAAACTTAGATCCAAGCCATCCAAACTCTAGAATAAGATCGGATTAGCTATTTCATCACAGCACATTTGCCCCTCCAAAAGACTGCTAGGCGTCTCTTAAATTAATAATCAATCATTCAGATGTCAATAATTAGTGAAAGATCACCGGTGAAAATAGATATTCTAATTTTGATGATAATTCAATTATGATATTATTTTTCTAATTTTGTAAATTTTCTATTATCCTTCTCCCTTCTAATAAGTCATCTTTGTTCCTTATTATAAGGGAAAAAAATTTATTTTAATGAAATTTAATCCATCTATAGAGTAGAACCGATCAAGGAATGCTTATGATTTGGGAGAATATATTAATGAGGTATATTTATTGCTCTCAGGATTTGAACATAAGACCTATTACTTTAATATCATAACAAATCACCACTTACTTTGAAAGCTCAAGCAGTATGGTGAGACTTTAACACTTACTCATGCCTCAATGGTAGACTCACAAGAATTTCAACACAAGGTCATGGATTCGAATACCCATTGTGGTGAAATCCCACTATGGTGTGAATGTGTGGGTATGTGGGGCGTGAGTATGTGTAAAAATTATTATTATTTAAAAAAAAAAAAAGTAAAATCTTAGATCCTAGGACCTAATGGGTACCTAAACCCAAGTGAATTCAAGTTCATATCTTAAAGAACAAGGCCAGTCCAAAAGAACTTAGACTTAACAAGACCCAAACCCCATTAGTCCAGATATAAGTATTGTAGGACTTAACCCAAACTTGACCTGTTAATTATAAAAGATAAAGAGATAATATTTTCTCTTTAGAATCTAAAAAGATTTTTTCTCCTCATACTAGGTTGATAGAGAGGAGAGAAGAAGACCGGATTTCTCTCAAATGAAGATCTTTAAAGTTTTCGCTTTTCTTCATATTTTAGCAAATTAGAGAGGATATGAAGGATAGTTTTTCAAAGATTCTCTTAGCATCTCTGAAAGAGTGAGAGATATTTCTTGTATGTTCATTATATTTAAGCATTGACTCTCTTGTAACTTATATTCTCCTTAGTTTAATAATGAAACCATTTTATAATAATTTCTCATGAATGAAATCACATGTAACAAATCATGTATATCTTATGTGTCATTTTATACTCATTTTAAGTATAGTATGTGATTATAGTTATTCATTGTTATCTTCGAATGATCACCAAACACAAGTGGTCAAAGCACTTTCGAACGTGGGAGCTTAATTTGTTGATGATGTGGTGAGCTCTTGAGTCCCACTACCATAGTTTAGAGCAGCACTGTAGACATCTTGCTTAGGGTAGATAATTAATTAATCTGTATGCTACTAAACTCCAAAATCTAGCTCAAACCAAAGCTCAATTTAAAGCCTAATCCAAACCTAAGCCTAAGCCTATTTACCCTTGAGAACCTAATAAAGCAAGGATTAGAAGCGCAGGGGGTACCCAAGTCTTACCCAAGTACCTAGAGAAATCTGGAGTCCATCCACATGGCAAGCAATAAAATATTATGTGCCTCCCATCATGTGAAATTTCATAAAATCTCCCAAAAGGTTAGGTAGATGGAAGAGAATTTGAATCCTCACATTGGGAGTCCTGCTCGAGCTAAAATGACCAATTTTCTCTAATTTTATTCAAAATTAAACCATTTATCATCCATCCAACCAATGCAAGATGCCACATAGCACACTCATTCCCATAGCCAATCACAACCGTCCCAGCCTTCTTTAACATCTAAACTTTTCAAAAACTATCAAAATGTCACTCATACCTATAAAGACATTTTTCCTCTTCACTTACTAACGCCACTCATCTTAAGGAAATGGAGAGAAGATGAGTGAGTCTAACTCATCCCATCCACCCATTAAAAAGAGAAAGGGAGTGCGAGGAGATGAATCCCTTCCATCCTTAGATTAGCTTAGCCAAGCCAAAATTCTAGCCACAGTAAGGCTGATCCAGCATACTCCAATCAATCTTACAATAACCCATCCACTCATTAGCCTAATTATAAATTAGTTGCATTCACATTTATATTAGCATTTTGCATCATCATTTTCTTTCCCAACTTCCTTGCTTTCCGAGTTTACTTGAGTGTATGCTTTATGACTTATTGATCTCCTTTATCTTGCTCATAAAAAACTTAAATTGATTGAAATTTTCTCTATTTTTACCATCCCCTCATCAAGTAAACGGATCTCATCGAATTGCCTTTGTCGATCCCTTACTCTCACTCATGAGTTGAATATTATACCATCATTTGCATCATCCCTACAATTTGAGCATCTACATTAGCATATGTAATATGCTGGATTTTCATCAACTTGGAATCCAAAAACCCATGAATTTTTTTTTGCTAAAATTATTTATTTTATTGAGTGATCTTTAATACTCAATCCTAACCTACACACAGGTGTTATTAGTAAGGAACTATATAATTGTTATTAATCAACTGTAGCAATCTAACGAATATATCCGATCACCAAAACCTTGGGCCTAAACTTGTGATATATTCATCTAGGGCCCAAATCTACACAACACACAATTGATTAATCAAATTAACTATAACTTAATGAATATCTACCTAAAGTCAAGATAACTGATAGATTAGATCATGATCATTGCATGCACATGAATCAAATTGATCAAATTACCCTATGACTTTCAAATCAATAGTTTAAGGTAATAAGGGTTGCATCACCATTTTCATTAATTACAAATAGCCCACATCATGAGCTTAAACAATCCAAACCCATCTTATCACACCCAATAAATTTTCTTATTTAATTTATTTAAGAAATGTTCGAATTAACCAAACAAGCTCTACACCGCTCATTAGTTGTAACACCCCGGATTTTGGCCAATCTGGGATTTGACGTCCTTAGACAGTGGGTCAATTAAAACACCTGAAAAATCGTTCAGAACCCAATTCCATAGCCAAAGAAACCACTTAGGATAAATTTCTTTAGAAACTAAGCATAAGTTAGCTAGCGCAACGTTGGAGTGGCTGGGAAACAGTCCCTGATTACTTTAAATACGTTCTACAAGGCCCAAAGCGAGTGGAACCAATGGTGCTATAATGCTCTAAAACCTCGGACCAAACTCTAAGCAGGTTTGTTCTCGGGACCTCCTTGAAACTTTGTATTGGATCTAGACCGCGCGTCGTAAGTCAGATGCCTACCATCTTAGACCGTTATGACCACTTAGCTGGGCTTGGCAATCGTTTCGAATATCAAGTCCAACTGACGATCACAGGCTATTTCATTGAGCCCGGACCGAAGAGAGTGTGAATAGGGACATAGTTGGAATTTCAAATTCAAATCTGGCACACAAATTTGACGCATCAGTATTAAGCATTCTGACCGTCAGAATACAGCCAAATTACACCCTTGGATCAGGAAAAATTTCTATTACATATCACGAGACTTATAGGCCTGATCTTGGTGCGGTGACCGTTAAACTGAAACTGGGCCGCCACGTGCGATCTGGGAACCCTACCGGCCTGAAATCTGGATGCGTGCTAGATCCAGTATGCACGAGCTTAAGTCCGACCGCATTTGGCCAGGGGACCTCCAGAAATGCTCTTTTGGACCGAAACAGCCCCGATTTGGATATACTTTAAGTATACCTTGACTTGGAGCCTATTTTGGGCATGTTTAGGCTTATAAAAGGGGTTGAAACCCTCACTCCTCTCTCCCATCCGAATTTGCAAAAATTCCTAGATTGGGAGAGAGAAAAGGTGAGAGTTTGTGAGGGAGATTGGAGGAGAATTCCTTGCCGCTTGTGCTACCTGTTGCAAGTGCCTAAGCAACGCAACTCAATCACGTTGCCGGTGATTTCTCCGCTTTTCTAGGTAAGTAAATACCCTAAATAGTTGTTGATTTGAGTTTCCCTTGTTTCCATAGCGATGTAGCTTATGGATCTCGTAAATCAGGTTCTCTATTCGCCGTAGACGAAGCGTATACGCTCCGTTTCAATTTTCGAGTCTACAAGACATAAGGTGCGGATATTAGACGCTTTGATTGACTGTTTCCAACGCTTTCAATGTCGTTTAATAGTAGATTCTAGACGGCATCGCCGTTTGACATGTACAAAATGCTCTCCGTTTCCCGTTTCGTAAGCTAACGAAGAATATGAGATTTAGGGCATTTTAGTCATTTGTAGGAAGTACCGTTTACATTCATATTTTGCTGATGTGATTGACATGGTTTGTTGTCGCATTAGGAAGTTAGGAATGCGTGCATAATTAGTTTGGCGAAGAGATTCGCCTAAATGCGCACTTCGGGTCGACATACTATATGTAGACTTAAGTGTGTAGTGTAAGTGTTTGTATAAATGCTTGTATTAGTATGTATTGGCTTAAATGGTGATATGGATTAGTGTGAGATTGATTTCTCAATGAATATGTTGATGTGAATGATTTCCTACATGTTAGCCATATGTACGATTTCATTATATGTATGAAATGCATGTGCTTAATGATTCATTTAAGTGGTATGTTATAATATGTGCTTGATGAGTTTCTTATGACTTAGTTGGAGATTGAATTCTCAATTAATACGCTGATAGTGATGATTTCCTATATGTTGGCGATATGTATGATTTCATTATATGTATGAAAGGCATGTGTTTGAAGACTTGCTTAAGTTGTATGTAATGACATGTGTTAACATGCTCACATGGTTCCATTTCATTTCCATTACCCTTACACAACTACTGATGTGATCCTATGATTGTTTGGGACTATGCCTAGTCCAGGCAGTCGGTAACCGAAAGAATTCGTGGTTAGCTTATCTTGGCCACGAAGGATGTGTCGATGAATGCGAGTCGTGTTGGAGTTGGCGGCAGTGGTTAGGCCACGCGAAGTGTTTTACACACTTCATGTCGTTCGACTTGCGATGCGCTCGTGCCAGTCGAGCTCGTCAAGTAACCCGACTGGCCGTTGTATGTTCACCTTGTATGAGTCATAACTGCTTGAACCTAGGGTACTGAACTTACCATTGTAAACCCTGTTAACCATGGTACCTTGATCCATAAAGACTCATGAGCCGGGCATGGTGGTATGGGACACCGTGGTCGAGCTGTCGGCCTACGCTGGGGCCACAAACCTCCCCGTAGTGACCAGTGAGCACCTATGACTCGTGAGCAGATTATGGTGGTATGGGACACTATATTCTTGCTGTCGGCCTACACTGATAAGGTGATGGGGGAGCGGTGCAACGAGTGCGAGCAACAGCCCTGGCAGCCCTTTGTAGTGACCGCGAGCGTATTCTGAGTCTACGGGAGGCGACGACCCTTCCGTAGCAGTAGAGTACAGTAGGCCTGTATTGATAAGGTGATGGG
Source organism: Magnolia kwangsiensis (assembly GCA_037074715.1). Classification (NCBI taxonomy): domain Eukaryota; kingdom Viridiplantae; phylum Streptophyta; class Magnoliopsida; order Magnoliales; family Magnoliaceae; genus Magnolia; species Magnolia kwangsiensis. The sequence continues at coordinate 98,327,952 of CM073581.1, forward strand.
GGAGCGGAGCAACGAGTGCGTGCAACAGCCCTGGCAGCCCTTGCAGCGACCTACAAAATATACATCGTATGAGACTACTAGGAGTGACGACCCTAGACAGGATCTGTGTTGGGATTGATATAAGGGAGGTACCTTAGTTTCCCAATATTGCTGTATGAAAAGGACTAATAACAACTCGGTAATCATATCACCATGACATTGCATGTGCCTGGAAGATGTGGAGCACTTGAGGGAGTGCGGCATGCCGCGGTCGTAAGATGTTGCCGCATGAGGGTGATCGTCAGTGAGGGCATACATCACGTCATGTCATAATTGCATTTACAACAGTATAGGATTGTTTGATTTATTGCTTTACTATTATCGCGTGATTGATTTGAGAACATGTTAATCCTTGCTCTAATATTCCACTGAGTTAGCTACTCACTCCCACGTTACGGGACGGTGTTCCTGGACACCCACCAGACCCTTTTGTGATTGCAGATGATGGCGCGGCCTATGAGGCGGAGCTGGACTTGATGATAATGAGGAGGATCCCTCCTTTATGCGTGTTCTGATTGACGGGATTACAGGGAGGTTGCTTAAATACCTTGACACTTGTCATTTTATATTTTTAGAGCACTCATGTATATTCTTTTGGTTACTTTTGAAGAATACATGTATGTATATAACCTGGTAACATGTTCACACTCTGGAGACATACAATGGTTTATATATGTTATACATACTATTACAGACTTCCGCTGGTTAATTTAACTGTCTCTGGAGTATGATATGCTGTTCTGGCTTAATTTCACTCATGTTTAATACATTATCACAGACAACATTCAAACATACATATCTATGTTGCATGAATAACATTTTGGAACTCGGGAGTTGGGTTTTTGCTCGACCCCCCGATTTTCGGGATGTTACATTAGTGGATTGCTAAATCAAAACTATATAAAGTAAACATTAATTAAGTGATTAGTGAAGGTTGTTATATAGCAAAGTGTTGAATCAAAGGTAGGACTCACTATGTGATGCAATTGGATCAAACAATAATATAGTTATATGATTGTTAAGATTTTCAAATTCAAATCCATCATATCATCTTGTGAATTATTCATTACTAAACTCATGTGAGTAATCTAACTGTCTCTCATGTTCATAAAAATTAAAATGAAATTATTTATATAATTCATTAATTGATGTTTCGATCTAACTAATATTGATTTATGAAACTGTGTAACATTCTAACTTATGTTATCACATTTAATTTCTGAATTTAAAAACAAATATGATAGAATCACATGCTTACATTCTTAATTAATGCAAATGTTTATAAAATGATGAAATCAAACATCATCTATCACATCTGCATATCGCATGGTTGACCCTGAAGGTCATTCATGAAAGAAATGTTGATCATGGCAGAGTGTTACCAGATGCGGATTATGCTTATACGTACCAAAAGGTGGAAGTCTATCTAACGAGTTGATGCAGGTTGACAATCTTTAACCTAAACAGATGGACAATCATCCCATATAGTGTATTCATAAATCATGTGCATACATTTTTTTCATTTAGTGATTTGTACTATTTTAATTGTTATGTTTATGAATCATGCTGGCTTATTTCACTAAGTGTAACCGGCTTACCTTTTTATTGATAAAAAATCATCTAGATGATGTGGCGTAGAAGTCGGAATGGGTCACTGAACTTGAACACGACCCACGTAAAACGTTATCATACTTGACTGAAGATAAATTGGTAGCATTAGACGATTTCTAAATATTTGATTTATTTGTTATGACAATTTGATTGGCATACGATGCATATTGGCATTGATTATAAGATTTTAAGTTATTATTTAAATTTATTTGATTATGATATTGTGAGGCTAGAATAAATTAATATATTCATATTAAGATGGTATAATAAATAAATAATGTTTGATATTTATGTTATTTGGATGGTCATAAAGATTTATATATTTGATTAATTGGTAATAAGTATTATGTATGCCGATTGAAATTCAACAAATTTGGATGAAACTGAGAATGAGCATAAATTTAATCTTTAATTAAACTAGTCAACAAATAAAGTTATTACATTTTATGTATGAATTACAAATGGAAATTCACTTCAAAGTGAATTTTAGGGTGTGCCATGATGTGCTGCACAAAGTGTAACACAATATACCAAAATCTCACTACTAAGATTTCCGTATCTGCCATTCCTATCTCCAATGGGAATCCAAACACACTCTTGATGTTGGAATTTTTCAACTTATTAAGATGAAAAAAGACCGAAAAAAAAAAGGACAACGAAGATCTGCCACCATTTAATGGATAAGTGGAATTGGTATATAGCTAGATGGGTGTTGGTGTGAATGTGGGATACACGTGCCCTTGTCTTCGAGACCGTGCAATTCATATATACCATGTAATGCTGGTGTGTATCTGTACGATAAGTAATTTCTTTGATTTCCCATCCAACTCATTTGGACCGTAATATGGTGTGATCTAGTTGTATAGGTTCAATCCATTTACATACCTAATCCGTTGAAATGTTGCTTCTTCATGTAATTTCCATCTAAGTGTAATCAACGGGTAATAATATTTAAAAAACAAATATCTTGAAAAGTATAGAATACGATAACGTTAATGGTAAGAGGTCTATGGTCTGGGTTCATCACCCTTTTGCAGATGATGGTGACAAGTCCACCGTCATTGTGGCACTAATGTACAGAAATGTGGATCGTTCAAATGGTGGACCACATTTTCTGCCTTAGGATTTACTCATTGAATTTCTAAATTTAATTGTTTATTTCATCTAAACTCAGTCCTGCAGTGTAATACTGAGTCAATGCTCCATCCACAGTGAGCCCCACAATTTGGATGGTCTAGATTGACTTACGTGTACGGTTTATTGCTGTGAATCAATCACCACCGTTAAGTAAATGGTGCTTAACGCAGACACTAGCCTTCGTATCTGGCCAATGGCCATACAAAATTTCCTCGTATCCGATTTCTACAGAGAAATGGCATCCAATTGCAGTTTATTTTCGCACTCGCCTGTCACACGTGGCACACGTGAGAGAAATCCAAACAACTCATCAGGTAGTTTCCAATCTATGCAGTACTTGATCTGTAGATCAGTTCGTCTGCTCTTTAAGTGGTTATAAAGGTATTAAAGAAATGGACCATTGAAAGAAATTCACCAACGGTCCATATTCAACGTACTCCAGTGGCCCACTGATCAGTGCATTGGCATTTTTTGAGAAAAATACATCTTCATAGTGGGCCGAAACTGATGGAGTGCTCGTATATTGCATCCATGTACCGTATCGACATATGTTCTGCGCATGCTTCCGTCCATCTCACGCGACGAGTGCACTGGTCAGGGAGAGTCCGAGTTGAGTTCCGATATCTATTCGGATACTTTGCCGAGAAAATCGAATATATCGCCAAAACTTTCCGACGACAACTCAACATGTAAGAATTATAACTGTGACCACGACGGCGGGACCGGAAACGTCTACAGCACCTGCTGTACACAGCGCGTACAGCAATCGAGATTGGTGGGCCCATCATGCTGCATGTATGAAATCCATTCCGTACATAAGATGAATCCGTCCAATATAGACTATCCCAATAAAACTTTGATCTGATTCAAAACTGAGGTAGGCCATTAGAATAAAAAAAATCTAGAAACGCCTCCAACCATAGGTTATGAATGAGGCTTAAAATGGTATTACATCCAATCTATTCATCAGGTCAGCCTCACCAGGGCCGACATACACTCAAAAAATATTCCCGATCCAAACCTATGATGATTCACACGAGGTAAAATTAGAGATTTCAGCAAGATTTTACATTATTTCCGGCGGAGTGGTTCAAATACCTTTCATGAGCTGAATTTTGGAACGTACGGTAAAAGAAAAAAATCTCTCCTGATGGACGGAATGGATTTCACATCGAGAACGTATTGGGCCTAAAAGAACTGGGTATTTACGTGGCTTCATACAACGAGTGTTGTAGAGAATTCAGGGCCACGACAGCGCACCAATCTCTATCTGGAGGGGCCGAATGGTGGGTCCCACCTAAGTCCTTCGTTGGTGGTACCCAGCTGTCAACACCCTGTCAAATGCCAGCTGGCAAGACGTGGACCAATTATCATCAAATTCATTTGGCGGGAATATCGCAGGAGATAGGCTGCTTACGTGGCATCTAGTGGGACCCACTTGCGCTTTAATGGGACGGTTTTTGACGGCGCATCTTGCGGCGGGTATTTGTATTTGCGATGACGGCAATGTCCAGCTATAAGAATCATTATACGCTCTTTAGCCTCAGTATGCATAGATGGGACCTAGGTTCGTTAATCCAGACCATTGGTGTGTTTGGATCCACCTTAGATGGATGATGCCCCAGATATTTTTCCAATGGGATCATCCTAACCATTGAAATTTATGGTCTTCAAGTAAATGACTAAGAAGAGAAAACCAACAACAGTGAATGTTACACCGATAAAAGGTGCAAGATGTGGCTATGATCATAAATTTTCAATATTTGTGGGAATGAGCCACCTGAAAATGAACCACTAAATTTGAAATAGGGAAATCACCAACATTTAATCTAGGCCGTCGATCATCGGTCCTCAAATGAATGGGCTATGTGCATGGTCTATAACATCAGTAGCCATCAGACCAACGGTCCCGATCACTATGCTCTGGGCCTCAATTGTACAAAATCAAAGCTTGATGACATCACGCAGATGGTCGAGTTTAGGAGCCCTCCGTTTGCAGATGCTTGTTATCAAGAGAACTGATAACATGCAAGCAACGGTAGCACAAGTTATTGTATCCAACGCTATTTTTCGGTGAGATGCTATTTTTGTAGGACATCTGTACCATGGAAATGATGGGTCCCTTCATGAAAATCACCCTTCTCAAAAGATCAAGCTGATCCGTTTACTAGGTGGGACACAAATGTAATGTCGGGTTGGATCGTCCACTGTCCATTAACTCCACCTGCATGGCCCACATGATGAGCAGAACGGCCTGATTTTTGTCCGAGGTGATCTTAATGGTTGGCCCATCGATTTCATCGCACCGTCAGTCGTCTGTTGTGGGGCCCACGTGATTACCCGTCCATCAGATGCGCCATTTTATTTGCTCGCATGGCCCAAAAAAATCGACGCGATCCAATACTCCGACGGACCGCAGCACAGAATTTTTTAGAGGAGAAGCCAACAATCTATATCCATGGGGGCCCACCGTATATTGAATATGGAATCTGGTCCACTCATTCCGTTCATCTAGCGTAGGTGAAGAGTGAGGCCGAAAAATACGAGGTTTCGCAACTCAGGTGAACCACTGCAAATTAAGGGTGGACGTCCTCTCTGACTATTTTGCCTTAGTGTTGTCCTATAATTTATGGATCAGGACTAATTTTCTAGTGTAAAAGTAGGATGACGTGATTCATCTGATGGACGGATTGGATTCTATGAATAATCCCTTGGGCCCCACAATAGCACGGAGCCACCATAAGCTATGGTGGCATCGGTCCCATTTGAAGAGTACTTCGTTCAGCCATCTGTTTGCACGTCACCAGTGGAAGGTTCTGGTTTGTCCCATCCGGAGAGATCTGACGCATGGTCCATACACAGTGGACCCCACATATCAACATTCTGGTAAACCACACCTGAGGATAGGATACATATCCCAAGGAACATAGGGTCTGATGTATCAGTTTTGATGCACCCAATGCCTTACATGTGGGACCATAATCAACATATCCAGATCATGCATCTAACCCTCAATGATGGTGATCCTGCAGATATTTCAAGATTGGAAGATATTGACCGTCCAATCTCTGGTCTTTTCTCCATACCCATGCTGGTTTTTCTATATCTTGTGAATCATCTCCATAGCCATTTGTTTGTGAGACTCACATCGCCCATGCACGGTGGGCCCATCAGATCAAACGTCCGAAGCACCCATGGGCCCCACTTCGTTGTTATCCGCAGGACCGCAGCATAGACATGGAAAGAAAAACCTGAATACTCTGGCGGAGTGTGATGGAAGATACACAGGCATTTAGAAATTACTTAGGAATTACATATGTGGCAGACAAGTAATTCCAATTAAGCTGTCCAGATTATAAGCCAAGTTTAGATGTATATGAAATTACGCTTATTTGGTCATCTGATATCAATTTCAGTGACATTTATTGGAAGGTTAAAATGAAAATTATATGACCGTCAAATATTTAAAAGAACAAGTACCCACGAATCAGAGGTTAGGATTGTTCAACCAATCTAATTGTCAGATTTTGACTTAGCTGCAGTGGGTTTCGCAATTTAGTCAGTTTAATTTAAGTTAATGTATGCCACGTGTTCAATATGTAAGTGCGTGTGTATCAAGCGTCATACCAAGACAGAGTATCAAATAACCCCTTGCCAAGAGATGGGTGCATCCGAAAGTGTCATTCTTGGGACATACGTGTGGTGATAGAAAATGTCAGGAAGTTGGCCCCACAAAGGCTCAGGATACGTTTTCCATTGGTCTCGAGGTGTGTGATACTGATCTTCATCAGGAAATATCGATGTGCTCTCTGGTACAGAAGAACGCACATAGAAATTGTATACTTGGCATGTATCATGTATGTAATTCAAATCAAGCCGTCCAAGCAGTGGGCCTTTCTGCAGATGTGTCATAAACCAATGGTTAAACTGTACTAATGCCCTGACTGAATGATCAGTGGATATCTACTCAGCGGTTAAAATTAAGATTAGTCATTTTTATTCCCAAAATCAACGAACAAATGTCGTCAGGATCTTGCAGTTAATCAGATAGGTTTCTCAAGTGTCTATGGTGCGACGCGCGATTTGGATGACTTCTAATTTCTGAGTGCCCGTGGATGAACCGTAGTAATCTCACACAGTATGAGTGAAAGACAAATGGGGCCCACGGTTCAGTGATCCAGACCATTGGTCTATTCAGCCTATAATGGATGAGCTGTGACTTAAAATTTCCCTGATCGGAGACTGCAAATAAATTGCTAACAAAAGAAACACGGCAACCATCCACTTTCAACTGAAAAAGAAAAAATAGAGAGCCCAAAACCGGTAGCTAGGGTCTTCCAACCTGGTATATTTTTGGGCCATGTCCCATCCATGTTGGCCCCCAAAATACCAATGGTATAGATCAAGGAATCATGAGTCCCACTGTCTATATTAAAAACCTTGAGTACGGGTTGACATTTTCGGGCGCGGATTAGGTCAGACCAGGTAACAGCCTAGTAGGTGAGTCCCTGACCGTGGGAGCTACCTTTATATAAGTGTTATATATCTACTCTGTCCATCAGATTTTTCAGCTCATTTTAATGAAAGGTGCCAAAGTTGAAGTAGATCCAATTCTCAAGTGGACCACAGCACACAAACAGTGGTCAGTGACCATTAAAACCTTCCTGTGGACAATAAAAATTTTGGATCAAGCTGATATTTGTTTATTCCCCTCATCCAAGTCTGTGTGACCTTATCAACAGGTTGGATGGTAAATAGACATGACGGTGGACCCTAGGAATTTTTTAATGGTGGGAATTGAATTACCTTTGTTTCATGTGGTGTGGTCCACTGGATATTTTAATCTGATTCATTTTTTGTAACATGACTTAAAATGATTTGGAAATTTTGATGGACGGAATTATATACAACATATACATCTAGATGGGCCTCGGGATTCACCCACTAGGTTGATACCCCAGACTCACCTAGTCCGTGCCCCCAAGTGGATCAATTTGATACGAGGAAGGAACTCTTCAGCTGGTGGGCCCACCGTGGAAGTGCCATTCGTCAAAATCCAACCTTTGATGAACCCAGATCTGAATTATCTTATCATGTCTGCAACAACTTTCTCAAGCCGACCTAACCATAGGAGACGATACCTTAAAGAGTCTGTATGACAGGAATATGGTAGACCCAGATAACCACAGAACAAGTGATAGAGTAATCAATTAATCAGATCCGTCCATCTGGTTTTTGGATGGATAGTCTCTCCAAATATAGACATATCACATTAACCTATCCATCTGAAAGGTGTCCTTCAAAATGACGGTATGAGATGAAGATAGCTAATGGTCAAACTTTCATCGACTTAAAATAAAGTCGACAGGATTGTCTATTTACTGTGATTTTTAAAACCATAAGCCATCCATGATAGCCAGACTAGATGGACAGCCCTGATCTGTACGTCTTCCTGCCACACGTGGCGAGATGGCTCGATCGTGTTCCGGTTCTTCCAGCTACACCGCATCTTCTCGTATGAACCTTCAACAACAGTTCAAGTAAACCCATGGTTAGGGTATGCCGCAATCGTCTGTACCACCAAGCTCTGTGTGTGTATATATATATATATATATATATATATATATATATATATATATGTGTGTGTGTGTGTGTGTGTGTGTGTGTGTGTGTGTGGGAAAAGGTACTATGCGCTCGAGCTAACAATAAGCTCCCATATATATATGTGTGTGTGTGTGTGTGTGGGAAAAGGTACTATGCGCTCGAGCTAACAATAAGCTCCCATGAGGTTGAGCTTTGTGGGCTCCACCGTTATGCATGTTGACCATTAACGTCGTGCATTTGATGGGTCCCATTTAAATTATGAGATATCTCAAAAATTAGTCTTATATGGAACTCAGGTGAGCTATACCATCTAAAATTATGTGAAGACATGCCAAAAACATATAAAAGCACTTGATAGAGCCCACCTGAAATTTGCATGCATCTGAAACTTGATCTGAACCCTCATCCAAGTGGGACACACATAATGGATGGGTTGGATTTGCAAACCACATCTTGATGGGCCCAAAAAATGATTATGAATGTTTTAATGGTACACGGCCCCTCTCAACTTTTATATATGGTGTGGCACACACAAATAACGGATTGACTTGGTTTTTGAGATCTAGGCCCACGATGGAACGATGCATCTAACTAATGGGGTGGATGTTCGAAACACATCACAGTGGGGCCCACACAGCTCGACCTGATGCAACGTTCCCATCAGCTTGACCGTATTGTACCTTTTCCCTATATATATATATATATATATGGGGAAAAGGTACAATGCGTCGATCTCATGGCTCCATCCCATGTGGTTGAGCTCTGTGGGCCCCACCGTGATGCCTTTCGAACATCTACCCATCAGTCAGATGCGCCATTCCATCATGGGCCTAGGTCTCAAAAATCAAGTCAATCCGTGACTTGTGTGGGCCACACCACTTACAGAAGTGGAAAGGGGTCGTGCACCATTAAAACATTCATAATCAGTTTTGGGGCCCACAAAAGATGTGGTTTACAAATCCACCCCATCCATTATGTGTGTCCCACTTGTATGAGGGTTCAGACCAAGTTTTAGCAGTATTCAAAACTCAGGTGGGCCCCACCAAGTGCTTTTATATGTTTTAATGGTGTTTCACATGATTTTAGATGGTGTGGCCCACCTGAGTGCCGTATACGGATAATTTTTAGGATATCCTATAATTTAAAGGGTACCCATCAAATGCACGATGTTGATGGTCGACACGCATCACGGTGGGGCCCACACAGCTCAACCTCACGGGAGCTTACCGTGAGGTCGAGCGCATAGCACCTTTTCCCATATATATATATGGGAAAAAGTACTATGCCACGAGTCCGTCCCATGAGGTCAAGTTGCGTAGTCCCTATCATGATGTGCTTCGAACATCAACTCATCAGTCAAATAAACCATTCCATAGTGGGCCTACATCTTAAAAATCAAGTCAATTCGTGACTTTAGTGGGCTACACCACATACACAAGTGGAGAGGGGCCGTGCACCATTAAAACATTCATAATCATTTTAATGGCCCAGCGAGATGTGGTTTGAAAATCCATTCCATCCATTATGTGTGTCCCACTAGGATGAGGGGTCATACCAAGTGCCCCACCAAATACTTTTATATGTTTTAACAGTGTCTTCACATGATTTTATATGGTATGGCCCACCTGAGCTCCATATACGGCTGATTTTTGAGATATCCCATAATTTAAAGGAGACCTATCAAATGCACGGTGTTAATAGTCGACAGGCATCACTGTGGGGCCCACACAGCTTGACCTCATGGGTACTTATCGTGAGGTCGAGTTCATAGTACCTTTTCCTATATATATATATATATATATATATATATATATATATATATATATATATATATATATATATCATGTTGGGATCCTTATTTTTACCGTACATATAAAAGATCAGCCAGATAAAAATAAAAAATAATACACTCAGATGGATGACACCGATGGGAACCATGTGAAATTGCTCTAAAAAAACCTTTAAGCTCACATGGCGTGGCCCACCTAAGTCTTGCATCAGATTGATTATTTGATTTTTGTAGCTTCAGATCATCCTGGTGAGTTACACCTAATTAATGGATTTGATTAAATATATACACCATAGTGGCCACACACAAACCTATGGTTGGGATTTCATCCCCATTGCCACCGTCCTGCAGGCTGCAGCCCACCTTAGCTGTGAATCTGGTCTATTTTTCCCCGATCTTTTATAATCGAGGATAAAATCTGATGGACGGAGGATTTTACGTAGCTAGTAGGCGTCCCATAGAGCTTGGGTGTTTTAAGACCTGCTGAACATCTACACGCAACGTAACACAACCTGTGATACGGTACAATCTTTATAGCCAAAATGCCACTTGTAGTACCATGAAATGACACCCTAACAAAATCAGGCCAGTCCGCTCATGTGGTGGGCCACACCAATAGAACCGACGGATAACTCGATGGCCTGACTCGTAGACAGGAATGGCCCACGAGTAGAGTAATCTTGCTGGTGGGGCCCGCTGCTCTCGTGGTAGTGATTTCCAACACAAGTGGTACGACAAGCTGTCGTGCCGTCTCCAGTTGTTGACCAGTTATCTTAAAATGGTCCAGCTCTTGGACACGTCTTATGCCGAGATTTGAGTGCTACACAGCTCAGGTGCTACTGCTTTGCAATCTCCGGCGGATGTGTTTTCACATTCAAAAATCATGGCAAAACAGTACAAGCTGTGGGGCCCATCTGATCAACGATTTGGATCGCTCTGAACCTAGGATCCCATAGCTGTTTGGGCGCAAGAAAAAAAAACATTGGTGTTACAGCATATTACGAATTTCCAATCATATGGATACATTACAGATGCCATACATAGTTCAATCCCAACCATCCAAATTATGGGCCGCGGTATGAACGGTACACAGCTCCGAAATCAGGTAGGTTTGGCAGGGAGCGGATTATCTTAGTGGGTGTTACCCATGCCGTGTGGGGCTCTCCTTGATGAATGTATTTCATAACCACCGCCCATCCGTTTTTACCGGACTTTACGCCAAAAATTAGGCGTATCAGACCACTGGAAAAAGTTATGAATGACCATTAAAAACTTTCCGTAGGACACGAAAGCTTTTTTTGATCAAGCTATTCTTTGTGGTTTCCATTCATCCAGTTTTGTTTGACCTTACGATTGAGTTGGATGGGAAATAAACATTACGGATACGCTTAAGGTGGGCCTTGGGATGGTTTTAATGGTGAGTGAACAATTATCACTATTTCTTGTGGTGTGGTCCACCTGAGATTTGGATACAACCAATTTTCGGCACCGTAATCTAAAATGAGCTGTATAAACGGATGGACGGAGTGGATATACGACATGTGATCAAGGTGGGTCCTACGGTAAGGGCACCACCAATGAGATACTAAGTATCAATCTATCTTGTAATACTCTTCGCTGTGACAAATCCGCGTGGGCCACGTGATCGAACGGCTTCAATTGAGGTATAACTGCATATAGGCCACAAACACGAAGGCTTTTTGTAATGCTAATTGGATGGTCCCCGGTATATACCGCAGTGGAGCCGTTACAGTTGAGAGGTTTGCTCCAATACATCCCCACGTATTGCAGTCTGATATGTCGAGACTTTATCTGGATGCGGTTTGCGTGATGACCCGACACTAGTCAGCTAGCTGGTATCAAAGCACTGTGGCCCCCACCATGGTGTATGTATTTTATCCACGCCGTCCATCCATTTCTTACTGATCATTTTAAGGTATTATCCCAAAAAATAGAAAGATCCAAAAGCTAAAGTAGACCACACAATAGGAAACCGTAGGATTGAATGCTTACTATTGAAAAGTTATGGGAGAACAAAAGTTTCGGATATCGGGCACCAGCCAAACCGCATCTGGCTTTATCCTCCAAACCGTTTATAAAAGTATTCTCACTTTGTACGGTGAATTTAAAACAAATAAAATCTCTCAAGTTGGATTACTTCAACCCATTGAAATGTAGCTTTTTTGCTTTGAAAATGGACGATTAAGATAACCTTAATATAATCAAATGGTTAAAACGTTTAATCCGGGAGATGCCTCGAAAATCTCTCATCCAAGAGAGTCATTATAAAATAAACGGCTTGGATCATTGAAAAGAATCAAATTCGAATGGCTAGTGTTGCAGTACGTATGCATGTATTCGTGCTTATCTCTTGTGTCATCTCTCATCGAGTACACTTGCACATTAAAATGCAACACCAATGACAGTTGACTAGGATCCAGCAACATGCGTAAGGTTGGATAGCTCAGTGACGGAGGTACACATGCACATGGTCTGTTCGTGCATGAAAACACCCTAACAATAGAGACGTCCGGTCCGCGTCTCAAGCATAGTCCGGTAAGAATGATACTTAAAAACCGTTCAAATGCATGCCATACATAGCTTTCGTGCATGCATTAAAAGATACAGAGCCGGATCCGATATAGGCTTTCGTACTTTGATATTAATACACAAAACAGATATGTAGGGTCTAACCTGATGTTTTAGTGACATCAATAGTTAATAAACTTCATTTCTATGCTCTAAGTAAGAAAATTAGGCTTTGTTGTATTATAATTTTTTATCTTACAACCCCGTTAGAAAAGATACTATAAAAAAAAAAGATATAATATGCTGAAGATTCAAAAAAAAAATACTTATAACACATTTTAGTAAATTGAAATGGCCTAATTAACAAGATGGAGTTTAGTCAAAAAAAAAAAAAAAAAACGTAAACTAAGTGGCCATAAATCATTTAAGAGGTTGATAGAGTCGCTAATTAGAATGTGATTGATTGGTAAGAAAATCTGAACAATTACTAGAACAAGTGACAAATTTAAAAGAAAATTTTCAAAAGGTCGCGTGGTGTTAAAACGATTACAATAATTATTAGAATATGAGAAGTATTTAAATTGCCAGAATAAGGGTATAAATAACAAAAGAAATCAATAAAAGATATCGTCTCATACCAACCAAACCAAATTTATTTTTCAATTATTAGTCACTTACATTTCTTAATATAATTACTTATCTTTTTTAGACATTCATATTTCTTATGTAATCGTTTAAGGCTTGTTTCACTTTTTAATTCCTGGTAAATACTTTGTAAATGGGTAATAGTTACTTAGGTATTTACATCATTTTTCCCGATGCTTGATTTAACCATCTACTTTTTAGATGCAGAAATCGAGAAAGTCATAAAATGTTTGTGGGTCTCATCGTGATACATGTCACTTATCTACACCATTCATCCATTATGTTAGTTAAATTTATTGCATGAACTAAAAAAAAATGAAGTATATCCAAAGCTTAAGTGGACCACGTCACAAAAAAAGAGGAATCAAACACTTACCGTTAAAAACTTCTTAGGGCCACTGTTTCTTTTAGTGTGGGTCATTTAAGTGTTAGATTTACCTTGTTTTTCAACTCCTACCTCAAAAGTTGTGGCAAAACAGATAAACGAAACGGATGTATCATATACATCACTGTGGAGTCCAAAATTTCAATTAACTCCTTTGAATCGGTTTTCAAGACAAAAATTCTAATAAATTTTCAAAACGGGATGAAAGGGTAATAATTATCCATTTACAAGGTATTTACAACTGCTTTGAAAAGTCAAAGCCCTTACTTTATTTGTCATTTGCATTCCTTAGTGTATGTAATTTATTGCGGTAATCAAGTAACTGTTAACGTTAACTGTAATTCGAGTTTATGCTCATACGTTGAATTCAATTTGAATATCAAGTAAAGTTCTCCTTTCAGAGATAAATTTTATTGTTGTTCTCCGTAGCTGAATATAAAAGCTTTCTTTTTATGTCGTCTGCATTGAAGAGAAAAAGTCATTTTGTATAGAAGGTAAACGTGTAACTCATTTTCCAAGGAAGAATCTCATCTTCTAACTATCGCCTGATCATCTTAAGCAGCGTTGTATAAGTGGTTGAATAGACGATAGATCTTATTAGAACTCGGTCATATACGATCAATTTCTGACATATCTACCTATCTTTGCACTTGGGATCGTAAGCTATTTAGTTTGAATTAAGCCACACATTCAATTCTAGCACACCTACATTAATCACGTGATTGAAATTGAAAAAAACAATAACAAAGTTGATCCAGAATTCAAATGGTGCACATTACAAGGAGCGTCGACCATTAAAAATCTTTGAAATTGCATGTGGGGCCCAATTTGTTGTGTGTGTTACACTTAATCCATTTAAAAGATTCTTCTGATCATGATAAATGGACCCTCAGACAACTCGATCATTCCAAAACTCATGCATAAATGAATATTCAAAACAATACAGTCATTCTATAAAGAGTTTCAACTCTTTCCTTGGTGGCAGACTTGTAGAAGTTTCCACACCAGGTCAAGGATTAAGTATGGTGTGAGTTTGTGTGTATGAAAAAAAAACATTCTAAAATGAATCCATAACTGAACACCAAAATATCTAATAATTTCAAAACTTATGAAAGCCCAACACATGATTATCGTCCATCAGTTTTTCCGATCATTTTATGGTGTTGTCCAAAAATAACGAAGCATATCCAAATTTCAAGTGAACACCAGATGGAATAGTGGTAATTGAACTCCTAACATCAAAAAAATCCTAAAGCCCATGTAATGTTTATTGGACATCCAACATATTAATATTAGTAAGGTTCAACGGACCTAGATGAAGGGAAAACACAAATTTGAGCTTGATCCACAATTTCTTCAGCCCTCAATCAGTTAGGGTGGTCATTCCATCCATACCATGTAATACATTTTTAAAAAAAAATTCAATTGATATTTGGGTTACTTCATTTTTTTGGATCATGGCCTAAAATGATGAAAAAATTGATGGATAGTTTGAAATTTCATCCTTCCCATGTTACATTCTACTTGAGATTTGGGAGGCGGATTGCGTACTTAGTAAACTCAGTGAGGTCCACTATTATTTATGTATTTTATCTAATCCGTCCATACATTTTACCATATAATTTTAGGGCCTTATCCCAAAACTGAAACAGATAAAAAACTAAAGTGGACCACACCACAGGAAATAATGTGAATTGAATGTCTACCGTTGAAAATTTCTGGAGGGCATAAAAGTTTTGGATCAAGCTTATATTTGTATTTTCTAATCATCCATGTTTGTGTGATCTTATGAGAAGGTTGGATGACAAATAAACATCATTGTGTGGCCTATGAAGGTTTCAACAATGAAATCCATTATTTCCTATGGTACGGTTCACTTGAGCCTTGGATAAGCTTCAATTTTGGGCTCAACGCCTAAAATGAGCTGAAAAAACGGATGGATAGTGTGGATAAACCACATAAATTCACTATGGGCCCAACATAGTTTACTCAGTACGATAAGAGCACACTGAGTTACTCAGTACACAATTCGATTTCTGAGATTTGCATGTGCCTTACGTTTATGCTTATGCCTTAAAATGAGCTGACAAAATGGCTGAATAACATGGTCCCCTATTGGATTGTACTTGAGATTTACATCTTCCTTATCTTTTAGGCTTATGCTCTAAAATGAGCTGGCAAAATGTGGATAAATTATATTAGGACCTACATATATATCAAACTGGATGACATGGTGGTGACCTGCTGACCGGAGGTGGGGCACATGCCTCGAGTTTTGGATAAAGAGAGAAAAAGGAAGTGTAGGTAGTTTTAGGCACGGACTAGATGTTACCCGGCCAACAGCTTAGTGGGTGTTATCCTTATTCTACGGCCCACCTTGATAACATATTGTAAATCCATACCGTCCATTCATTTTTCTAGTCAATTTTAGGGTGCAGCACCATACATTAAGCATATCCAAATCTCAAGTAGACCACACCATAAGAAACAGTGATGATTAAATGCTCTTCTAAAAACTTCCCAAGGCCTTTTGTTAGAAGATATGTGACATGTATTTGTCATCATACCCGTTGATAAGGTCAAACCAAAATAGACGAAGGGAAAATACAAAAATTATCTTGATCCAAGATTTTCGTGGCCTAAAAAAGCTTTTAACAGTCTCTCGCTAATTTTTCCAATAATATGGTCTACCCAAGATTTGGATCTGCTTAATATTTAAAATAACGGTCTTAAATGATCTATAAAAAAAAAAGGATGGATGGGTGGCATGGATATTAACATATTCATCAAGGTAGGGCCCACACGCTAAGGGTAACACCCACAACTAATCCGTTCCCATGGCTTTCCTAGGTATAATATGACAAATCAATTGGCTTTAATAGATAAAATATGAGTCATTCAACACTATCCATTATCCGAGCATTGTTTGCCTACTGGTCCGTGCCCTATAGACACCATCATGGTATATTTGTTTTATCACACTGTCCATCCATCTTTCTCCGTATCATTTTATAGCATGAGATATAAATAAATAAATAAAAATTTAAGCCATATTTAAATCTTAAATTGACCACACCATAGAAAGTAGTGGTGATTGAACACCTACTGTTAAAAAAAATTTGGGAGCTACAAAAGTTTCCCAAAAAGTTATGAATAAGCTTGTATTTGTTTTTTTATCTCAATAATATTTGTGTAGCCTAATCAATAGGTTATGTGATAAATAAACATTAGAGTGGGTAAGTATTCAATCACCACTATTTTCTTATAGTGTGGTCCACCTAATATCCTAATATCCTAATATTTAAATCTATCTAATTTTTATGCTTATGCCCTAAAATTAATTGAAAAAATAGATGGGTGGTGTGGATAAAACACGTACATTTAACGAGCTTAATCATCAATCTGAACTGTCCATTAGTTTCAGATCACATTTAATGGTTGGTCGTGCTAAAATCAAACTGATTGGATGATTCAGTCTATCTTTAATTTATTCTTTTTGTTGCCATCTTTTCTATGTTGGAATGTATAAAGAGAGTGGCCCACTTATAACTACAACCTTTGTATTAAAAAATAACTTTTCATATTCCACACATTTTCATATTTTAGAGGTGTCTCTCCACATTTCAAGAATGACTTTTCACATTTTAAGGAGTGACTTTTCCCATTCCATTTCTTAGAATTATGTAATGGCATTGAATATTCTGATTAATTGAAGAAGATAAAGAGTCATGTAATTACTTGGTCTTTTGATGGGTTGAAACCAAATCATCTATAAATTCAAGGCTCGTGGTCCCTCTCTCCAACTCAACATTTACAGTTGATCTCCTATCTCCATTCACGTATCAAAGAGAGTTGAGGAGAGAAAAGATCAGAGTTAGTTGATCTTAGTTGTTGTACCAAGTTAAGAAGACCTAAACTGTTGAAAGTGATGACTCATCAACATCAAGCTTCTTCATCGTCTAATTTAATGGTGCAAGGTACACTCTCTAATTTGTATAACTCTTTGCTTTTCATTTTGTCAAATGCATCAAGTCAAGATCCTATGGATTTTATGTTAATGTTAAACTGTATATAGATGTTAACATATATTAGTCCAATGTTAACATGTGGTATCAGAGCTTAGGTTCAAACTGATGTATTTGACAAACAATCTTTATTTGTTATCCATGTGATGCTTTGATTGTCATCTAACATAAGATTGCCTTCTTGCATATCAAGTGCATTTTTTCTTAAACCATAATGATAGATATCCAATTTTCAAGATTAATGCAATTGTGTGGTCTATTGGTAGAATTATGCCATCTGGGATTCACCAATCGACAACGCAAGATATTCGAATGGCTTAAATATGATGGTTCACCAGTTAAAAAGAATCGATGGGCTCACATTCAATGACTTAATCTTGCACTCTTGATATGCATATGCATGTATATGATAGTTATCATATTATCACATGAAATCATGTTTTTGGCCTTATTCATATTATGATTGTCATCTTATTAGGCCCATCATGTATGTTTTTGGTTCACGAGCTAACATGTAGCAGTTTGCTCAAATCATTGTTATTTGGTCAAAACAGATTCAATGGGCCTTTAATGGCACAATAATCAAACAATCACTTAAGTTTCTCTTAGGCCACTTATGTAGATGCTATTGACTCTAATTAGAAATTCATAACTTGAAATAGTTTGGTAGTCACCAAAGTAATCCAACAAGAAAGATTTATGGATATCAAATTTGAATTATTGATCTTTGAAATCATAATTTCAAGAATAATATCATCGCAATCGCGATTTTGCTATTTGAATATCATGGATCGGTAGTCTAAAGGTACGATTATCTTTAAGTAATTGCAAAATCGGTATAGAATAATGAAATAAATCATTCTGATTGAATTTGGGTTGGAATATCCAAAGGTATAAACCTGTCTCCATTGTAGCATGATTGATTAATTAGCCCTATGCGTGATGTTGCTCATCCTAAAGTAGACCAATAGCAAGTTGTAGTTTCGACCCAAAGGAGGGATCATAGCGATGCAATGAGTAGCTCTTCAGAGTAAGTCTACACACGCTTTTTAGAATTACTCTGAATTACTAAATTAGTGTGAATCTCAAAGCATTTTAAGTAAAAAGTGAGCATGTTAATCTTTTCAAACAAGTCTCACCTCAACTTCAATTTCTTATAACGTTCTTATGCTTACTTGACCTAATTACTGGGATTGACATGAGCAAATTTTGTTTGCATTAAGCTCTATGAATTTGGACTTGGCCTTGTGCATTGATGAGCCAACTCAACCCACAGCTGAAAGTTCTCCTGAAGCTAAAATTTTATATGAAAAGTAAGAGCGATCGAACCGATTGAGTCTTATGTACATAAAAATGTCGATCGCCAAACATATCCGTGGATCCATACCATCGTCCATAAAGGCACAAGAATATCTTACATCTGTGGAAAAACGTTTTGTGTCAATGGACAAATCGTTGGCTAGAACACTCATGGCAAAACTAACAACTATGAAGTACGATGGGCTGAGTGGTGTGCAAGAGCACATTCTTGAAATGGCATGCATAGCAGCGCAACTTGAAATCTTATATATAAAAGTTAACGAGCCTTTCATCGTACAGTTTATTCTAAGCTCGTTGCCTCAGCAATTTGGACTATTTAAGATTTATTATAACACCGATAAAGATAAATGAAATCTTAATGAACTGCAATGCTTGTGTGTGAAAGAGGAATCGTGACTTAGACAAGAGGGAGGACATATCGTCCACTTTGTATCACAAGAGAATAAAGTAAAAAGATGAAAATTTAAAAAGGGCAAGAGAGGTCTACCAATGAAGAAGAATAACTCCACACCTGATGCAGCCAAGGATAACAATGAACCTAAAAAAGTGAGATGTTTTTTCTGTAAAAAGAAGGGACACATCAAAAGCGAAAGAATTGGTTCAAATCAAGAGGTAATAATTTAACCTCCATATGTTTTCAGACCAATCTTTTCATGTTCCTTTAAATAGTCGGTGGATTGACTCAGGTGCATCTGTCCATGTTTCAAATTCAATGCAGGAATTCCTTTCAAGCCAGAATCCAAGTGATGGAAAGAAGAATGTTTATATAGGAAACTGGTCGGAGTCTGAAGTACAAGCAATCGACACCTGCAGACTCATTTTGAAAATTGGCTTTCAATTGGACCTAAAAAAATATTTCATTCATATCATCTATATCAACAAATCTTATCTCTTTATCTAGATTGGACAAAGAAGTCTTTAGCTTTCATTTTGCAAACAATCATCTTAGTTTATATAAGGATAATATTTTAGTTGATACTTTATTTTTGAATAGTGGTCTTTATCAATTAAACTTAGATTCCATATTTGAGCAATCTCTCCTTACTCTGCATGTGAATATTGGATTGAAACGTGGCCTACCTGATGATACTTCCTCGTTGTTGTGGCACCAACATTTGGGTCACATATCTAAAGACAAAATTATGACGTTAGTGAGGGAAGGGGTGCCGGTCACTCTTGACTTCATGAACTTTGGCATCTGTATAGATTGTATAAAAGGAAAGGAACCTAAAATTAACACGAAAGGTGTCACACGCAATAAAGAACTCCTTGAATTGATACATACTAATATTTGTGGACAATTTCTACCTTCTATTACTGGAGATAAATATTTTATCATCTTTAACGATAACTATTCATGATACAGTTATGTCTATTTACTAAAAGAAAAGTCAGAGGCCATAAACGCTTTCACAAATTTTTAGGCCGAAGTGACAAATCACGCAAATAGAAACATTAAAGTTGTGAGGTCAGATAGAGGTGGGTAGACATACTGACTTGGGTAAAAGTGAAGGCCCATTTGCCAGTTTTCTCAAATCGAAATGAATAGTTCCTCAATATACGACACCGGGTACGCCTCAAGAAAATGGTGTTGCTAAGAGTTGTAATTGGACACTCATGGATATGGTGCGTAGTATGATTAGTAATTTCTCTTTGCCTGAATCCATGTGGAGTGAAGCTCTGAAAACAGAAGTGCATATCTTAAATTGGGTTTCTAGTAAGGCTGTCCTTAAGACTCCTTTTGAGTTATAAAAAAGAAGGAAACCTAGTTTGAGACACCTACACATTTGGAGTTATCCTGCAAAAGGTAAATTGTATAATCTAAAAGAAAAGAAACTTGATCTCAAAGCCGTGAGTTGTTTTTTCATCGGATATTGTTAGATATTAAAAGGCTACAGTTTTTACTGTCCTAACCATAGCACAAGGATCGTTGAAACTCGAACTGCTAGATTCTTGGAAGATTGTGATGATAATGGGATTGATAAACCATGTAATGCAGTATTAGAAGAAAAACTGGTGTCAATTTCATTACCCATACCTTATAACGATATTGTTATTCCCTAGGAAATTGTTCATAACAATGAGGAACAGCAGCTCGAGAATGGACCACTCCATGAAGAAAATGTCGAAGAACCAGTAAATGAAATGTCTCAACTGGAAGTACGGAGAAGATCTTATAGAGTAAGGAGATCAGCAATTCGGGATGATTATATTGTTTACCTCTAGGAATTTGAATTTGATATAGGGGTCGCAAATGATGTACTAACATTTTCACTGGCCATAAATAATAAGGATTCTGATAAGTGGCTAGATGCAATGAAAGATGAGTTGAAATCCATCAACGACAACAAAGTTTGGGATCTCGTTCAATTACCCACAGGTTTTAAGGCAATTAGTTGTAAATGGATATATAAAACCAAACGCGACTCAAATGGTAAGGTTGAACGATATAAAGTCAGATTAGTTGCTAAGGGATTCACTCAAAGAGAAGGTATCGATTATCACGAAACATTCTCTCCAGTATTTAAAGAGGATTCACTCAGAATCATTTTGGCACTAGTGGCTCATTATGATCTCGAGTTACATCAAATGAATGTGAAAATGACATTTTTAAATGGGAACCTAGATGTGGAAGTCTACATAAATCAACCAGAGGACTTTATTGAATAAGGTAATAAACAACTAGTATGCAAATTAAAGAAATTCATATATAGACTTAAACAAGCTTCTAGACAGTGGTATCTCAATTTTAACCACATAATAGTTGCATTCGGTTTTGAAGAAAACACTGCAGATCGGTGCATATATCTGAAGGTCAGTGAGAGTAAGCTTGTCTTTCTGGTCTTATATGTGGATGATATTTTGCTTGCTAGTAATGATCTAAGCATGTTATGTGAAACTAAAAATTCTCTCTGAGAATTTCGAAATGAAAGATATGAGTGCGGCTACTTTTGTAATCGACATTGAGATATATTGAGATAGATCACGTCGACTGCTTTGACTATCTCAGAGAGCCTACATTGATAATATTCTCGAAAGATACAGTATGAAGAACTATAGAGCTGATAATGCACCTATTATTAAAGGAGACAAATTTAGTCAGGACCAATGCCCAAAGAACGATGTAGAGCGAGCACAGATGAAAGATATACCCTATGCTACTGCTGTAGGGAGCCTTATGTATGTGCAAACATGCACTCGGCCCAATATCAACTTTGATGTTGGAATGTTATACAGATATCAAAGTGACCCTAAAATGGATCACTGAAAAGCTGTAAAGAAAGTCATACGTTACTTACAGGGAACCAAGAATTATATGCTCACATATAAATGATCCGATCAGTTAGAAGTGATTGGATATTCTGACTCTGATTATGTCGGATGCATTGATAGCAGAAAGTTCACATCTGATTATATCTTTCTGCTTACTAACGGGGTTATTTCGTGAAAAAGTGTTAAGCAGACTTGTGTCTCTACTTCTACGATAGAAGCGGAGTTTATGGTGTGCTTTAAGGCCACTACCTCAGTAATTTGGTTACAGAACTTCATTTTAAGGCTTTGGGTTGTCGACACCATTTCAAAGCCACTGAGAATTTATTGCGATAATACCGCAATAATTTGTTACTCCAAAATTGATAAGCATTCTAATCGACCAAAGCTTATTGGAGTTAAATATAATTTTGTCAAAGAAAATGTTCAAAATCATTTAGTGTCTATTGAATATGTAAGGACAAACCAGATGATTGCAGATCCAATGACTAAAGGATTACCGCCAAATTCCTATAAGGGTCATGTAACTGAAATGGACTTACTTAGGATATGATGTACCTTGGTCATTAACTTAATGTAATAGACAGTATCTAAATCACATTTTCATGCATTCTTATTTATCCTTACGTATATACATTTATGGTGGATGTAAGTAAGATATAATTGTTGGACCAGTATGTTTAAGCGGCCTTATGCTTAGCTTGTTAATCTTCTCATTTAACACCGGATTAGATGTGAATTGCTAGTGGTGTAATACATGGAAGGGAGCATGTCACTAAATGATGTATGACCGCCATAATTCACATTAGTAGTTTTATTTAATTAAGGTATTATGTCTTTTCTAGTGTGGCGCCATTAGAAGTATCTTTACAAATGTCTAAATTCAAGAGAAGTCAATTTTTATAAAATCTCTCTCTCTCTCTCTCTCTCTCTCTCTCTCTCTCTCTATATATATATATATATATATATATATATATATATATATATATATATATATATATATATATGAGAAAAGGTACTATGCGCTTGACCTCACGATACACTCCCGTGAGGTCGAGCTGTGTGGGCCCCACCGTGATGCTTGTCGACCATCAACACCGTGCATTTGATAGCTCCCCTTTAAATTAAGGGATATCCCAAAAATCAGCCATATACGGAACTCAGGTGGGCCATACCATCCAAAATTAAGTGAAACACCATTAAAACATATAAAAGCACTTAGTGGGGCCCACCTGAGTTTTGAATGCTGCTGAAACTTGGTCTGAACCCTCATACAAGTGGGGCACACATAATGGATGGGCTGAATTTGCAAACCACATCTTTTGTAGGCCCCAAAAATGATTACGAATGTTTTAATGGTGCACGGCGCCTCTCCACTTCTGTATGTGGTGTGGCCCACAAAAGTCACGGATTGACTTGATTTTGAGACCTAGGCCCACGATGGAATGGTGCATCTGACTAATGGGGTAGATGTTCCAAACGTATCACGGTGGGGCCCACATAGCTCGACCTCATGGGACGGACCCGTGAGGTCGAGTGCATAGTACCTTTTCCCATATATATATATATATATATATATATATATATATATATATATATATATATATATATATATATATATATATATTCGAATCTAAGGAAAAGTCCTCATGATGTGGTCATATAGGCTAAGTGGGAGAATGTTGGAATGTATAAAGAGAGTGGCCCACTTATGACCATAACCTTTGTATTAAAAAATAACTTTTCATATTCCACACATTTTCATATTTTAGGGGTGTCTCTCCACATTCCAAGAATGACTTTTCACATTCTAAGGAGTGACTTTTCTCATTCCATCTCTTGGAATTATGTAATGGCATTGAATATTCTGATTAATTGGAGAAGATAAAGAGTCATGTAATTACTTGGTTCCTTTGATGAGTTGGAATCAAATCATATATAAATTCAAGGCTCCTGGTCCCTCTCTCCAACTCAACATTTGCAGTTGATCTCCCATCTCCGTTCATGCATCAAAGAGAGTTGATGAGAGAGAAGATTAGAGTCAGTTGATCTTAGTCATTGTGCCAAGTTGAGAAGACCTAAACCGTTGAAAGCAATGACTCATCAAAATCAAGTTTCTTCATTGTCTAATTCAATGGTACAAGGTACACTTTCTAATTTATACAACTCTTTGATTTTCATTTTGTCAAATGCATCAAGTCAAGATCCTATGAATTTTATGTTATTGTTAAATCGTATATAGATATTAACATGTATTAGTCCAATGTTAACATTCTAAGCCATGGAGAGCTATGCTTACCGTTACCTAACAAAAGTGATCTTTTTCATTCGTAAGAAATCCATGGCCTGTCCTAACGTACATATGGATCCAATTATTGATTGGACATTATCCTGTAAATGATCTTGACCATCAATATTAAATTCCATTAATCATATGGTTAAGATTGCCAGATAAGTGCGATGCTTGAATGGTAGACCATGAAATGAGTGCTGAACCTAATGAACGGTCTAGATCTAGAGATTGAATTGTGTAAATATCCCAATGCAATTAGGAGCAGCATTTCTCTTATTTAATAGTAGCATTATTAATTATCTAAAATTGAATGTGGGTTGCTATGCCCGCATGCTTGTAAGAGAGCTCACATGCATGCCATGCGTGTGACACGTGTGTGAGATCCAGCCAGTCGGCTAGGATGCCCTTAATCAACACGGTCCTGACCCAAACTGACAGTATCAGCTGAACCTGATAGGACTCGAACCTGACATACTTAATCGGTCCAATATGGGTGCGCCAGGATCGGACCTAACCTAAACCTAAAACCAAACCCCGATCCTTGCTCTTGCTTGGGCGGTAGACTCTTAGGAGTTTCAACTTCCGGTCAAGGGTTCGAGTACCCATACGTGGTGAAATTCCACTAGCGTGAGTGTATGGGGTTCGTGTGCGTGTGTTAAAAATAAAAATAAAAATTAATTTAAAAAAAAAAAAAAAAAAAAAAAAACCTAAACCCGACTCAAAGACAGCCCTAATTGTGGCCTGAAAATTGATAGTTGAGGATAGAAATACAGCAATGGTCCACATTCAATTGAAAGAAGCCCCATCATCAATTTCATAGGGACGTCCAGTTAGGGCTGAAAGTTGGGCGGGTTCAACCCGACCGACCCGTGACCGACCCGACATTGGGTTGGGCTCGGGTAGGATATATCGGGCCCGATCTTAAGCTTGGACTATACAAACCCCAACCCGACAGAACTTGGGTTGGGCTCGGGTTGAGGTCTCGGGTTACCCGACCCAACCCGAACCCGATCATGATATATAAGTTACTTATAAATTATAATTGAGTGTTGATCGTTTGTGTCGAAGGCACATTAGTGATGTCGAGTCTCATTTGTCCACATCATTTCTAAGGACTCAAGCTAACAAGATATGTCAGATTTCTCTTTCGAATAGACTTTGTGCTATGCTACATGACTTTTAAAGTAGTTGTCTTATATTTTAGCTTGTTTTTTTAAAGAAAAAAATGAAATTCTTTATAATTTATAATAATATAATAATTAATAAAATTATAGATACAAAAAATAAGCCCTATATTAACATATAATAAACTAATGTAATAACGAAAATATTAGCACGTATATACCCGACCAACCCGATCAACCCAACTGAGCCCGCTTGGGTTGGGCTTGGGTTGAGAATTCCCGACCCGAGATTGGGTTGGGTTGGGTTAGGGTTGAGGTATAGGAACATTGGGTTGGGTTAGGGTTGAGCACCAACCCGACCCAACCCGCCCGACTTTCAGCCCTACGTCCAGTCCAGGAGATTATTTGGGCATGGTCGTCCATCAAACCAACTGTCTGGAAAGGTAAATGGTGGGGCCCACTCATATGGACTGAAGAGCTGCGTATGCCGTGCGTATCTCCAGTGGAGCATCATAATCCATTCCCTTGTAGCGGAGGGAAAGGGAAACACTTGAGTAGGGCTGTCGACAGGCCGGGCCTGGGGTAGGTCTCGGCCGGATTTTGAACTGTTTATGTCCGGGCCTTCGGGCCAAATTATTCAAAATTCTGATTTTCAGGCCCGATCGGCCCATTAATATCACTACACTTGAGCATTCTTAGGGTGCGAATTTCCTGCAACTATTGTACAGAGCCCGTGCAACAAAAAAGCACTGTGGGCCATGGCTTAGATCAATGGCCTAGATATAGATTCCATACCACCTAATCCAACGTTCCAAACATATCAATGGCCTAGATGTAGATTCATGAACACTCATTCAGGCCATACATGCATTGAAACTCAGTCCACATTCCTTGAGAAGCAAAAAGCAAAAAGAAAAATGTACCATGGTACGATCCTAATCCGAATACCAGACCTTTTTGTGGACAGTTAAGCCGATGAAATGTCGAAAAGCATGGCTTTTATGAGATGAGTTAAAGAGCATCCGTTTGGTTGTCATTTTCTGTCTATATAGCCAATTCAATAAGTGGGCCATCGATCAGATGGTACCGATAGAAGTGCATGTCGAATGACAGGAGTTGTTTGTACTGACATTGGCCCCACATCCAACCTTCTTATTAAATGAATCGTACCATAATGCTCTCAATATTTCAAACAAATCGTGGGCATGTCACGGTCATGATAATGAATATAAATGAATAAGCTAGTATTATGTAGATGGGCTGGGGGGAGTGTGTTGCGCCCCTAGCGTAAGATTGCAAAACAAACAAACCTTGATAGCCTCCAACTCCGAAGATTGATTATTTGGAATGAAGTCACGGAATATGCTAACATGCGCAGGGGGTTGAGTAGTTTTAATTGTTAAGCTATACTCATAGGGCATTGGTCTAGTGGGCCATGCTGCTGCTTGGGATGCTCAAGTGGGGCTGTCGGTAGGATGAAGAGTCCCACCAGAATAGTAAAAGTTTTTAATGGGCCTGTGAGGATGGGACCCACCAAAAGCACACTTGTGTGGGCCAGTGCCTACAGGCCCAGCCTGTGACAAGTGTATTGAAAATGAGTCCTTCCATCTCGTTCGTACAAAAGGACAGAAGGTTGGTGGCACTAGCTTCTTCTTTCTTTTTTTATGTACGTCCTATTGGCTAACGGAAAGGGGCCCACCCCTGAATGGGACCACTTCCGTATTTCTCATTTCAACCGTCCATTTGTAGACCGCAAATTGAAAGGCAGGGATCTGAATTTTCAGGAAGGCGTTGGAGCACCCAACAGACCAACGGTCTGGATCATTTCAAATCATGGGACCTACTTGTCTGCAAACTTAGAACCCGATGTGGGTGTGTCCGTGACATCCACTCCGTCCATTATTTGCGCTAGGCCATGTTAGAATGTGGTTCCAAAAATGATGCCGATCCACAACTCAAGTGGGCCACACCAGGGGGATGCCAACCATTCAAAAGTTCCTGTGGCCCACCTTTATGTTCATATTCCATCCAACCCATTCATAAGGCGAATCTCACCGGGATGAAGGTAAAAGACCAACCTATCAGCCCAATACAAAAATTCAGTGGGCCCAAACAAAGTTTTAGTGGTAGGCGACCCTATCCCACTTTCCCCTATGGTGTGCCCACTAGAGTTCTTGATGTGCCTTATTTTTGCACTCTCGTCCTAACCTCATATATTGCAGATGATGGATGGATCAGATGTGATACACATCACGGTAGGCCCCACAGCTTTTTATTGCACTGTAGGAAATTTGGGTCCGACCCTCATAATCATGAAGTCTAAGGTGAGAAGTTCAATCCATTCCGAGCCACACTTATATTGTATATTGAATATGGACGGCTGATCATGTTCTTCCAATAATATAATTGTCGTTTTTGTCATGCATATATGGCCCACCTGACCCTTAGGCATGGACCATGTTCGGAGCAATCTACCAAAGTAGCTCGCTATCTGGCTCACATGCCACATATGATTTGGAAGGATACGCTTACATAGCCACTGCCGGACTAATCTACTATTATTAAATTAAAGTAATATCAAAATCAGAATCCAGACTAATTGAGTCTGTCTGAGGTTCCAATTTCAATGGTTTAGTATCGATTCTGTCTCTATAATCTTATAGATCTTGTCAATCATTAATTGTCATATTATTCTTCTCCCAGCAATTAGGGTTAGGGTTAGAGTTAGGGTTTTAAATTGTAAATTGGCAAGAGTATAGCATGTGCCCTGCACATGGAGAGAGGAAGCGCTTTGTAAGATGTGAAGAGATGGGGGGAGGTGCGAGGGTAAAAGAAAGTTGATACTTTAATCTAGTATGATACTATATAAGATATGTTGGAATATTAGCCGTTGGATTTTGGGTCTTTTTCAATGATCAAAATCTATCTATATAGCAGGCTTAATTATAGGTGTAATATATCTAAAATAACTCTCACATTAAAGTATTTCAATTCTAGAATAACTATTATCTAATCTAAGGAGAGATTCAGTCATACAAACCATTTGAATCATTAAAAGATAATCCAAGATCCAACAGCTGACGTTCTAATGTATGGGAGTTGGACATAGTTAAAGCTGCCTCGGGGAGCCCACCTGCATTAACATTCCTCTATCATTGGTGGAGCCCTCGGGCTATTTATGACAACATTTAAAACGATAAAAATGTCCCATTCCCATGAAATTTAGAACATTGATAGAGCTAAGCGGGTAAAATCTAAATTATTGATTGTTACACATGCATCCACCTTCCAACTTATTTAAACACACATAAAAAGTGCCTTAAAAATGAATTAAAATGTGGAAGAAAAACACTTTAATACTTAGGCAAGATGTGGTGGACCAACACCAATTCACAGTAATGCACATGGGCCGGCAATTTCTTTATGGGTTGGGTATTGGTAACTGATATTCTATATCACACCACGCATCCAATTCCAGCCATCTGTCTGCGTGTGCATGCGTTGCTGGATCAAATTTCCAAATTCCATTTCCATGTGATCGACGTTCCCTTACACAAGTAGATTGGAAAGCAGCTAGTACAACAACGGCTAATCAGCAATGACCCATAAGTGAATGGTCCAGATCATGTATATTTCCAACACTAACTGGAGAACTTGGAAGCATGTGGAAGCTGATCGAGAGGGTTGCATGATAGGCCAAGAAACCATTTGAAATAGGGTGGCAATGGATCAGGTCAGCCCAAGGATCATCTAGCCCAGCCCACTTTTGAAGTGGGTTGGGGCCAACCTAAGTGGTAGCTGATTCAGCCACGGCCTAGAAATAGACCCCATCATATTCCATTCTTAAACCTGAGTTGGCTCAGGGCCTGTCCGGCCAAAGGACATCTCTTGTGGGTTCAAATGTAGCCCAATGCTTGGCCCGTTTACTAAACGGTGAACCCGAATTGGCCCGGACGGCCCATAGCCACCTAACCATCGAAACCATCCACATCATGCATTTTGCTGCTCAATGCTCGTCTTTTTTAGTAATTTATACTCTACGTAAAGAAGTCACATCTGTTCGGACAGATGGACCAACCGACATCATGTCTTAAACGTTGGTAAATTTTCGTGGTATTGCTTCTAGATTCATATCAGAAATTAGCTGGGTATGGTTTTGGCTGCACCAAATATTACTAAATTTCATGACATTGTGCCCCAAATTAACTGATTAATTATGAAACTTCATGATATTTGGTGCAACCAAATGCATCGTAAAACAAAATAAATGTGACTAATAGACAAGTGTTGATTTAGATAATGAATTCCATTGAATTCACTCACTCTAGTAGGGAATTACATATACACCATCACAAGATTTAAGACCTTGGAAAGAGGAATCTGCAAATTCCATATCATGTATGGTGCATCCTACACCTAATAACATGCCCGCTTGAGATATCCAAATCATCCATCAGGTTGGGCCACGGTATTGATGCTCGTAAAGTGGTTCAGTGTAAAAAGACAAAATCGTTGCTAGAAGAAAGATTTCCAGCCATCCATTTGGCTTTTACACTGGCCCACCTGAAAGTGGGGACAAATGCTATAGTCAACTTAGCTGGTTGCTGCTGTGAAATTAGCAAACCTCTTGAGAAGTAATTTTAGCAGCTGCAATTCCATCTCACCTCAACCCAAACGATCAACCGAATCCAATTGATAAAATATGATGTGGGCCCACCATTTGTGATACAAACCATTCATATAGCAGGCCCGTTGTGACAGAAGATGTCGCAAAAAAATTTCTTCCCAGATGAGCCCAGACGTCCTGTCTAACTATGCCCACACAGGCCGCATTGTCTAGGGGGTCATCACAAAGGGAAGATACCAAGCTCGGCCCACCATGTGAACAGATTAGATTACCAAATACGGCTGGCCACACCAGTACCAATGTTGGGTCAGAAAGGAAACACCATTTCACTCAATCTAGCGTCAGAAAAATACCTCATGAATTATATGTTTGGTGCTAGTGCCCAATGAGGATTCAAGCTGAATGAAAGAAGGCCTACCCGTTTAGATCATAACAAATAGGCAAGAGGGGTCATAACACTGCTACAAGGTAAATATATCTATGGGGTTTTTTCAAATAATTACCAAAATAATACTGTATTTGCAAATACCCACATAAAAATAACATGTTTGCAAATTACCACATTGTTAATTCGGGGTTAATTCAAATGCCCATTTTTTAGGTTAGTTTTTTCTAATGGTTGTTAATTTTTTAAACATATTTTGAAAAATGATGAAACTGCCACTACGCTAAAACCTCTCTCTGCAAAAGTGTGTGTGTGTGTGAAATATAATTTGTGGTATGTTTCATACAGAGGAGAATTAAAGGGTTCATGTTCTTCCCATAGAGGATTTGTTGTATGTTCCATGTGGCCATTTTTGTTATTTTTTAAAGGTTGCTAACAGAAGTTGTGAAAAAATAGCAGAATGTAGGTACTTGCAATAATGACGAATTAACAATGTGATTATTTGCAAACCATATGTTTTTATGTGGGTGTTAATGGAAGTAATGAAAAACTAGCGGAATGTGGGTATTTGCAATAACGGCGGATTAACAATGTGGTTTTTTGCAAACCATATGTTTTTATGTGGGTATTAACGGAAGTTATGAAAAAACTGGTGGAATGCGGTTATCTGCGATAATCGCGAATTAATAATATGGTTATTTGCAAACCATATGTTTTTATGTAGGTATTTGCAAATACCCCATTATTGACGTAGGAATCTGCAAAAACCCTAATATCTAAACGTATCTGTCCATTAGAACCGGAAATCTAAAGCTCCTTATAACGTAGCCATTACTCGGAAATCATAATCCCTTTCTTCAATAGGAGAAAACACATACAAAAGCATTTTAGGAAAGGATAATAACACCCAAATAGCTTTCCCCACACAAGTTTACTCTCCTATGACCGCAAAAATACATATTATTCACTGCAACCATTCCAATACCATGTAGAGCCGAAAGCTCCTGTCAAGGATTACAGCCCAAAGAAGGAAATTTAAATAAAGAACAAAACATCAAAAAGAAGCATACCCAAGCTAAAGGCCCTGATCAATGAGATAATCGCCAAGCCTCTCCACAACCATGTTGCACTGGCCGGGAGTCATCGGCTCTTCGTAGATGCCGAAGATCAAAGCCTGATTGGTTTTCTTGATAGTAACACCACCAGAACCCTGAATGAAAAGGACACACAAGGCATCACAGAGTACATTACAGTTCTTTTTTTTTTTCTTGAAAGATGTACATTTCAGTTCTTTAGAAACACAAAAACATACAAAGTAGACAAGGTTTCTAATTATGCATGACATGCTAACAGAAATGCCAACATGGCACAAGTGCAAGAATGAATACGTTAATCAAGTGGGTCCAACTCTCATAGATGCTCTGACCAAAAATCGGGCTGGTCTGCTCATCAGGTGGGAAACATTGCATGAAACAAATGATTGGCTGGGAAAAGATCGGCCTCATACAGGCGTTGGCAATAAATTATGGTGACATAAAAGGAATCAAGTGGCTCTAAGAAGCACTCAAGGCTGTGAGAAGCTGCCAAAACAGTTTTTCAGAGCAGCAATTTTTATTAAATTTTGATTAGATAGTTCATGAGTGGCATAACATAGCATAATAAATGCATTCTCTGGGTTTCTTCTGGTTATTTTGAGCATTCCTTCTGCCACTAGAAAATATAGTCTTCTTTTGTGTGTGAAGTCATGAATATTGAACCATCTCATGACGTCATAAATCAAACCATAAATTTGGATAATTAAAAGTAAGGCTTTCTATTTAAAAAGAATAAGGTACAAGAATAATAAAACATAGTACATAGTAATGATGACAAGGGGAAAAAAAAAAAGCATGATCAGAGCATCATATGGGCTATCCCACTCACACGATTTCAGCTGTTTTTATTTGCTTGCAGGTAGGCCAACTATGCGGCGCCAATCACATGCTTCTTTTTTCTCGATAGAAGTTAGTTTAAGAATGTTAGCCGCATTTCCTTTCATATCTCTTTAATCCATTATATAAAACTGATTCTAAAACCATTATCAAGAATATCCATTCAATTCCACTTTTCTCTCAATCATATGATTCATGCAAGTTGTTGCCAAATAGGACTTGCCACAAATCAGAAATTGCTTTAAGCATGATTTAACTTGGCCCAGTTAAAAATAAAGCAGGCATTGTTCTAGATTGATCTAATCAGATGTTTTTGTTACTGCACTATGTTGTCATGGCGAAGTGGTTCTAAAAGTGTTGTTTCTTTTTAATGGGCAGCAAAGATTTTATTAAACAAAAAAAAAAAAACAGCAAAAGAGAATACAACTAGCTCACCAAAGAGGCACAACATGCTGCAAAGGACACCAAAACAAAACATACAACTACCTGGCCCCCAACACCAGCCACTAACAGATAATAAATACAGAATCACCCAGCACAAAATAGGAATCAAGAAATATTAGATACAACCATTTCGGAATACCCCACTATTGGCCCGAACATCTGCCTCTTTCTGCGCTTTTCTGGGAATGAGCTCAAAGGAGATGGGGCACTTTTTACACAGATCATAAATTCTCTAATATACAGATCAAAATACACCATTAATCAATAGATAACCAAGGTCTCTCACACAGTGAAAGGTTTGAAATAACAGTTTTAGTGTCTAATTACCATCCAAGTACTTGCTCAAAGCTGCAATGCTAGTAGTTTAGAAATGTTTATACATCAATTAAAGTAAGTTACAAGGTTCCAACTTCCAAACAGTAGTCAGAAAATAATGCAATGTACTTATGGGGGTCATCACCTTCTTTCCTCGAATAACAACGGTGGGTTCCCCTTGGATCACCATATACTTTGCGGATCCAAGGAACAAGCCAGTGGGTGCAAGCGATCCCGGTTCAGCAAAGTCATTCATAATACCAGTTATTTCTTGGGGTGTAAGCTACACGTCAAAAAACAAACAAACCAAAAAAGGATTATCAGAGAAAAGGAATTAAATATATGGAAAGGCTAAAAACAAGCCGCTGAATATATACAGGCAAGCATGCACACACACACACACACACACACACACACATAAATGCACATATGGATATAAATGATTAAACTTAAATGCTTGTCACATTCTTTCCCTTATCAGTCCTCACTTCCCTTTCACAGCGAACCTGTGCAAGATCTGAACTGATCATCAGGTATTCCTACCTTGGATAAGTCCTATCGAATATCAATTCGCTTTCCCCAAAAGTCCTCTAATAGGAATTATCAACGACAACAATTAAAGACTATCAGAGAAAAGAAAAGGAATTAAATATATGGAAAGGCCAAAAACAAGACTGAATAAATAGGCACGTATGCACAGACGCGCATACACAGAAATGCACATATAGATAAATGAATCAACTTAAATGCTTGTCACTTTCTTCCACTTATCAGCGACTCACTTCCATTTCGCAGCAAACCTGTGCAACATCTGAACCAATCATCAGGTATTTCGTACTGGATGGGCCATATCCAATGATCCATTTGCTTACCACAAAGTTCCTCAGACAGAATGGTCAGGTTGTCAGATTGGTACCATTTTGGGGGTGTGGCCTACCTGACCACACACTTTTACTTGAAGCCATCCAAGGAAACTCCCTCAACATGGAAGTGATCATACCAAGGTCGCCTGGATTGTGGGTCACTTTGGCATGTGGTAAAGGAACAGGTACATGGTACGCTACCTATTGAATACTACAGGTAGGATAATGTGCGTCACTCCAATGCATACACTGTATGCAATATAGTTTTATATATGAACTCATATCGCAGTTTACATATGAAATGATGAATGTTATCATTATAGATCCTTCATGCTTAGTGTTATATTATAAGTAAATAAATAAAAGTATAAACCTCTACATTGTAAATAGAAATTTGCATTAACTTAATCCTACCTATTGAATACTACAAGTAGGATAATGTGCGTAGCTCCAATACATACACTGTATGCGATATAGTTTTATATATGAACTCATATCGCAGTTTACATATGAAATGATGAATGTTCTCATTATAGATCCTTCATGCTTAGTGTTATACTATAACTAAATAAATAAAAGTATAAATCTCTACATTGTAAATAGAAATTTGCATTAACTTAGTCACTAGTAAGAATAAAGAGCCATGGTTTCGGGTCATTGAAAATAGCAATATGGATCGCAAATGACCCATAATCCAGAATGCTCAATCTAGAACAGGAAACGTGGTCGTGTTTTAGGTAACATTGATCTATAGCACTTGATCGCAGGAGGATTAACCATGTCATGTGTTCTAGAAACATTTCATCAGCTAAAAGTATTATACTGAAAATCCAACCACCAACCAACAATCACAATCATTCCCATATGAGTTGAGCACGTCTCCTCCCGTATATGTTGCTCCAAACTAATGAAGAAAAAAAAAGAAGAAGAAGAAGAAATGGAACCAGTAGCTTAATAAGCTGAAAAGATTTACAAAAATCAAAACAGTACCATACAAGAAACTGCAAGGACTATATTGGCGAGATAAGTGATTGCCATTACTCAGCATTTTAACTCGAGAATGTGATTAATTCTCCACATTGTAACTCGAGGCATCAATAAAACGCCCGTTGGCCCAGCCTAAGGAAATTCCCAATGGATTAAACATTAACAGAAAAAACCAACCCAAACACACAAAAAGGCCACTCCGATCAAACCATCCATTTGCTATCTCAACCACTGTGGTGATGCAATATATCACAAGTCCCTAGACAGTTGAGATCTAAGATTACTGATGCATTTTAACGATCAATTGAATTGAATTAAATTAATAAATAAATTAAATAAAGAAGAAATACATGCAAAAAAAATTGACAGATAGGAAAACACCAAAGTGGGTGGGGCACCATTTCAATCAATCACTTAGACTTAAAATGATCATGATGATGATTTAGGGGATTGTCCCTTGTTACTGATGGAGTAGTGCCGGCACCAATGTGGTCATGCAAGATACAATATAAAATGATGGAAACAATACCTTACAAAGATCAAAATAACCAAGCAATCCATATTCTACAAAAATCACAATCCCTTGAATCGAAGCATATGAATCCTAATACCAGAAAAATATATTTAAAAAGAGGATTGGTCACCTACAACCAGCTCACGTCCGAACATACCAAGTTTGTAGGATATCCAAGGCATGCATAAGGGAGCCACCACAGAACCACCACGCGAAAAAGTCAGGTTCAGGCACCACTTCTGAAAGAAGTTGATGGTTTAAATCAGATCTCCAAACGGTCTGACCCGCCTGGTAACTGGACCGGCCCGATTCTTCCACCAGGTCATCTACATGGTGGGGCCCACCTTATGCACGGTTCAGACATCCTAAAAACGTAAACGGACAGCATAAGGAACCACAAAATCCAATGCATTTGAATCCAATCGCCAAAAGTAAACGGTACCCAAATCAGAAACATATCTCATTATCAAAACCCACATCAAATACACGGATCAAAAAAACTCAATCAAAATGCATGGATCAAATCCCATGCAGCTTCAACAGAGAAAAACACGTACCAAAAAAACCGTAAAAACAAAAACCCAATTCAAATTGCTCACGGAAACATCTAAAAAACCAAATTCAAAAAAATATAAAAAAAATCATCCAACAACAGAAAAACAAAACAGATCCAAATAGATTCTGAATAGATATTGCCTAATCTACAGAAACCCAACAAAGAAGAAAAGGGAAATGAAAATGAAAAAAACGATACCTGAGGAAAGGACGCAGTCTGCGCCCAGACGCTTCCGTCGTGCCCGATGATGGCAGCGGCGGTCAGATGTTGACCGTCGATCTCGCACATCAGATGATCGTCCACATACGTTTGCCACGACATTTTCTCTCTCTCCCTCTCTCTCTCTCTCCCTCTCCCTCTCCCTGCCTCTCTCTCTCAGTGGGAACGAATCCTTCTCTTTAGCACAGCCAGCCAGGGAGAGGGGTCAGACGCGCTCTTTAAGTACAGTGTACGTACGTGTCAGACCGGCACGTGCTACAAGTGGACCTGTGCGTTAATTTGGGTCACAATTCGGATGGCTCGGCAGAATTACGGAACGAGAAATTGGGGACTGTGGACTCCACCTTTTATCCGGCTGTTTTTACGAAACAATACAAACATTGGTTGGAAACTTAGACCTTCTCGTACGGACAGCGAATGCGAGGACGAAAATACCCAACCTTTCACGAAAACGAACTGGGTAATCCGCCGGCCACCCGCTAATGGCAGATGGTCGGTAGTCTATGGGTCCTACCGTGACGTATGCTTTTCATTCATATTGTCTATATATTTTTTCAGCTCATTTTATGGTACGAGACAAAAAATAAGGTATATCATCTCATGTGTACCATATTATAGGAAACAATGTTGAATGAGCGTCGATCATTAAAAACTTTTAAGGGGCCCATTATGATGTTTGTAAGAAATCTTCTTTATCTAAGTTCATTCATAGGGTCCTAAAAACCTAAATGAAGAGGAAAACTAAATTTCATAATGATCCAAAACTTTTGTAACCCCTATAAGGGTTTCATTGGTAGATTTTCAATTCCCCACTGCCTTTTATAGTGTGGTCCACTTGTTAGTTTAATCTATCTTATTTTTCATCTCAAGCCTTAATATGATCTCGCCAAATAGATGGACGGTTCGGATAATCTATCTTATTTTTCATCTCAAGCCTTAATATGATCTCGCCAAATAGATGGACGGTTTGGATATAACACCGACCTCATGATAGGATCCACAAAAGCAACCCAGTAAAAAAAAAAGCGTCGCTCGTGGTAGTTTGCCTATGGTTATAGGTACAGTTATAATCTGTAGCCATAGTGTATCGAAAATTGTAAGATTTAATAGGCAAATTCACTGGACAATTCTAGACTTTATCAATAATATCAAAAGACTTTCTATATATATCGAAGGTGATTTTACCTATAGCCATGGATTGTAACCGTATCCATATCTGTAGTTAATGCCAGTCTATGCAAAAAATAATAAATTTTTTTATTTTTTTAAAATTTTTTATTTTTTTACATGGAGAACTTTATTCCACGTACAATATTCTCTAATACATACATATATATATATATATATAAGCATATAAAAAAAAATTCTCATTTTTTCATTTCTTTCTTTCTTCATTTAACAAGAATATTTTCTAAACCAAAATTAGTTACTTGACATACCCTACATAATTTTGGGGTGGGAGAAACTACTTTAGCCAACTAACCTGGTTAATTTTTAAGATTCCATCAGGTCGATGGTCGAAAATCCATTTTATTAACTTTGCGGTTAATTTTGTTCATTTCATTTACTTCGCGATAAAATCCATGCATTTCACAATCAACATTGGCGATTCACCTTCACTTCATGGTCAATTTCATGCATTTCATGGTAAATTCTTTTTACTTCACAGTCAATTTCATGCATTTTTCGATCAATTTTCTTCATTTCACAGTCAAATAGAATTTGAGCAGGGCAAACTAAAATTTCAGCGAGGTAAACATGAAATTGAGCGGGGCAAACTAAAAATTTAACGGGGCAAAGATGAATTTCAGCGGGGCAAACATAAAATCAAGCGAGGCAAACTAAAAATTGAGCGGGAAAAACATGAAATTGAGTGAGGCAAACATGAAATCGAGGAGGGCAAACTAAAAATCGAGCGGGGTAAACATGAAATTGAGCAGGGCAAACTAGAAATTGAACAGGGCAAATTGAAAATTGAGTGACGCAAACATGAAATTGAGCAGGGCAAACATGAAATTGAGCGGGACAAACTACAAATTGAGTGAGGCAAACTAAAAATTGAGCGGGACAAACATGAAATTGAGCGGAAAAAATATGAAATTGAGCGGGACAAACTAAAAAATTTCAGTTTGTCCCGCTCAATTTCTATTTTGCTCCGCCCAATTTCATGTTTGCCAGGTTGAATTTCTACTTTGCCTTGCTCAATTTCTATTTTTCCCCGCTCAATTTCATATTTGCCTCGCTCAATTTTCAGTTTGCCCTGCTCAATTTCTATTTTGCCCCGCTCAATTTCATATTTGCCCCACTCAATTTTCAGTTTGCCCCGCTCAATTTTTAATTTACCCCACTCAATTTTCGGTTTGCTCTGCTCAATTTCTAGTTTGCTCCACTCAATTTTCAGTTTGCCCCGCTCAATGTCTAATTTGCCTCACTCATTTTTTGGTTTGCCCTGCTCAATTTCTAGTTTGCCCTGCCCAATTTTCGGTTTGCCTCGCTCATTTTCTAGTTTGCTCCACTAAATATCATGATTGTCCTGCTTAATTTTTAGTTCCCCTCGCTCAATTTTCAATTTGTCCCGCTTAATTTCATGTTTGTCCCGCTTAATTTCTAGTTTGCCTTGCTTAATTTCATGTTCGCCCCGCTCAAAAGAGATCAAAGTTACATGGGCCCCACAGTTATGTATTTATCATATCCACAACATTCATCCATATTTCAAGATCATTCAGGAGCATTATAAAAATAATTTTTTTTAAAACAAAGAAAAAAAGAATCGTATCCAAAGATCAACTGAACTATACCATAAAGAACAGTAGGAAAATTGATTTTCACCATTAAAAATTTTGTAGGGCCCACCATAACATATATTTTCCATCCAATCTATTTATAAGGTCACAAAGGCCTGAATGAAGAGAAAAAACAAATCTCACGATGATCCAAAACTTATATGACCCCTAAAAGGGTTTCAATAGTAGACATTCAATCCTCTACTAGCTTTTATAGTGTGGTCCACTTGATAGCTAGATCTATCTTATTTTTCATCTCAAGCCTTAATACGAGCTTGTCAAATAGATGGACGGTTTGGATATAACACATAGCTCATAATGAGACCCACAAAATGCCATGAGTATTACAATGAAAAAAAAGAAAAAAAAAAAAAAAGCTAGTAGTTAAGGTCAATGGAACCCTATAACTACAGATTATTACCGTAGTTTATTACCGTAGTTATAACCATAGCCCGTATTTTTCCACATGACGTTTGATATATCGAAAAAGTTTAAAACTGTCCAGCGAGTTTGCCTAAAAAAATTTGCAATTTTCGATACACTGGCTATGGATTATAACCGTAGCTAGTGTTTTTTTGTTACATTACTGTTGTGGGTCCCATCATGAGGTTTGTGTTTTATCCAAACTGTCCATATATTTGGCGAAATCATATTAAGGCTTTAGACAAAAAATAAGACAGGTCTAACTATCAACTGGACCACACTGTAAAAGGCAGTGGGGAATTGAACGTCTACTATTGAAACCCTTTTACGGGTTATAAAAGTTTTGGATCATTATGAAATTTGTTTTTCCTCTTCATCCATATCTTTGTGACCCTATGAATGAACTTAGACGGTGAGGATTTCTCACAAACATCACAGTGGGCCCCCTAAAAGTTTTTAATGGTCGATGCTCATTCAACATTGTTTCCTGTAATGTGGTACACTTGGGACTTAGATATACCTCATTTTTGGTCTCATACTATAAAATGATCTGAAAAAATATGCGGATGGTATGGATGAAAAGTATACATCATGATGGGGTCCACATACCACTGACCATCCGCCATGGGCTGGTGGCAGGCAGAGTATCCAATCTGTTTCCGTGAAAGGAAGGGTATTTTCGTCCTCAAATTTGCTGTCCGTACGAACAGGTCCAAGTTCTCAAACAAAGTTTGTATTGTTTGATAAAAACAGCTGGATAAAAGGTGAAGCCCACGGTCCCAAATTTCTCATACGTAACGGATTAGGTGAGACCCCGGATCCACGGAAGTGGGTGGGACCCCTGACTGTGGGGCCCACTGTGATGTATATGACTACATCCACGCCATCCATCCGTATTGAAAGCTCGTTTTAAGGCATGATCCAAAAAATGAAGCCGATCCAAATCTCATCTGGACTATAATACAGGAAACGGTGGTAATCCACCATTAACGTTTTGGATCAAGCTGATATTTGTCCAGTCTCTTCATCCCAGATCTTCGTGAACTTATCAAAAGCCTTCATCAGCAACCGCACAAGATTTCACAGATGTGGACCCCACAGTTCACTGATCCAAATGGAGCCATGGCGTAATCTTCCACATTGGATGATCCAAACCCTTCCGACCCTTGAGTTTTTTCGGAATTGTTTTTATTGAAGGCGGATTTTTGTTTCTACCTTCCTTTCTTTCAACCGTACATTTATGGACCATCAATGCAAGGAACGGTTCAACATTGGCAATTGCCATCCTTATCCTTTCAGAGCCATCAACCCATTCCTACTTTCTCCTATTTGACACGGTCCATGGGCACCTTACGAAATGCGAGACCGGACGAGATCTAAAATCCTTCATCTGATAGCTCTAATGTTAAAGAAACCACTGTTTGGGCGAGTGGACCATTAAAAGTCATAAGCCCTTCTCACCTAATGAGAATAAGTCCATCTATCATATGGTGTCAATGGATGAATGTATGTAATGTTTTTCCCTTTTTTTTCAGCCCTCTCGTAGGCCTAGGCTTAATTAGGGATGGGGTGAATGGGCAAGAAGTATATTAAGAAGAAAGGGACCTGGTGAGCCACCATAACCATTAGAGGTGTACACGAACTGAGCTAGCTCAGTTATCTTACTAGACTAGACTTGAAAAAGCTCAATTCAACTCGGTTCAAAGCTAAGTTCAAGCTGAGTGGAGTTGATTTTTTGAGCTCGAAAATGAGTTCGAGCCGAGTTCGAGCTGACCACAGCTCGACTCAACTCGGATCAAATCCAGCTTAATTCGAACTCGAATCGAACCAATTTGGTGACTTAGTTACTTTGATATTGATGTTCCTCACTAACTGTTTGATGAAATGACCCAAAGTATTATGGCCGGTGGCAAGAAAGGTATGTATATAAAACCAATACTTTTTTTTCTTTATTTTTATATTGTTTGGAAGGTGTTTGATAAAATATTTATAAAACTATTGACGTTGTCTCAAATACAATGAGATTTTAAAGGTGCAGTCCAGGTGATTGTGAAAATGCTGCAATGGCAAACTCAGCTCGAACTGGCCCAAGCTGCTGGCCGAACCAAGCTGAGTTCGCCAGTCAGGCTCAAGAACTGAGCCAAGCCGAGTTCGAGCTGAGGTCAGCTAGTGGCCAAGCCGAGTCGAGCTGGCCTCAGCTCAACTCGATTCTGAATCGATTTACACCCCTAATAACAGTACAGGGCATGCCTGCCTTGAGCGCCTCTATTAGCTCTTTGACTAGGGCATAACACCTCGCATGTCTACAGGGAGTTTTCATTTATATAGGCTCGTTGGAACTGCAGACTTTCCTTTCCACACCAGGTACACTTATATGGATGCGGGGCTTATATACATGTTTGATGAGAACCCAAATCAACATAGGCCAAGTATATATAGTTGTAGGTAAATGAATAAGGGTATGGATTTAGATATTAATTTTAGCTCAATTAATAACTAGGCCAAGTTTAGGTATTGCCCTACCCGTTTATATCATATATTAGTAGTGGGTATGCCATGTGCACGGCTAAAGAGAGGAAGTAGTTTGAAAGACATGGAGAAAGGGCTGGAGAAGCAATAGTAAATGAAGAGCTATACGATCCTCTTGTTGAGCATGCACCTTATAAGATATATGGGGACATCATACGTTGGAGTCGATACTTATTAATGAAAAAAATCATTTATACGATGATGAGCTTAATAATAGATGGAGCAAACTCCAAATATCTTTTAGATTGAAATATTTCAACTTTTTAATTATTTAATAGTTTTGGAAGCCATTCAGGTATGTATGTCATCCAACCGGTCCAAGAGGGTCAGCCACCATAAAAAGTGTGATTTCCCAAAGTCGATGCTGATCCAACCAAACACCTGAAGACTGGGATAGTCCCTATTTTCAGGACATCCCATGCTCACCCATTTGATGAACAGGCAAAAAGGAAAATCCAAGCCAACTGCAAATGAAAGAATGCAACATTCAGAGATCGAAAATCTCGGATTTGGATTCTTAAGTCAAAATCCAATTATTATTTTTTGCTGCAAAGCAACCCTTAACATAAGTAGATTGAAGATGAGTAAATAAACGGCTAGGAAGATGGTTGATTGGAAATGAGCGAGGAGTGAACGGTCCAGATCCTGTGTTTATTTATTTTTACACACGCAAGTTTATTAGTCAGAAACTATGCTAATTGGAGAGCTTGGATAGAAGCATCCGGCACTGATCGAGAGAGTGCATGATCGGCCAATAAACCAGTAGAATTAGGAGTTGGAATGGGTCAGGTCAGCCTGTGGGTCAACTGGCCCAGCCCAATTTTGATGCGGGTCCCAGCCAATCTAAATGGGCAGCAGGTCAGGCTTGAGCCAGAGATGTGAGCCAATTAAGTAAATGGGTCAGGCCTGGGTTGAACCCTATCCAACAGAACCCACCCATACAGGCTATAAATGTGCTGGGCGAGATGACCTGACCCAACCCAAACCCAGAACAAAATAAAAAAGAAAAGCATAGATGATTTTATTTATGCATCCACTGATTGGACCAACCTGCGCATTCCAGTACTCTCATATTCCAATCATAAACCTGAGTTTGGTCTGGCAGGTCAGGTCAGGTTGGGTCAGGTCAGTGTAACCCAACCCAATCTTAAGGGTGCATTTTGTTGCACTAAATATCATTACATATTTGAGTAATTAATCATGAAATATCATGATACTCGGTGCAACCAAACGCACCCTAAAACAAAAGCAATACATGTAACAAATATCATGAAGATTAAGAGTTCGGAAAGAGGCGTTTGCTCATGAATTGCAAAGTCCACACCTAATAACAGCACACGTGGGGCAAGCTAGCAAAGTTGTGAGAGATCCAAGTCGTCCATCAGGTTGCGCCCCACCATTGATACTC
Source organism: Magnolia kwangsiensis (assembly GCA_037074715.1). NCBI lineage: Eukaryota > Viridiplantae > Streptophyta > Magnoliopsida > Magnoliales > Magnoliaceae > Magnolia > Magnolia kwangsiensis. The sequence continues at coordinate 98,371,707 of CM073581.1, forward strand.
TAGATGAAAAATGGGACCATCTGATCATGTGAAACAGTGTAAGAGACAAACTGATCACTAAAAAAATGACTTGGCAATCCATTTGCATTTTAGTCAGACCAGTAGTGGCAATGGGTTAGCTGGTAACCACACATGTTGCCAGTGTGTAGAGGGTCAGTGCTGTGGAATTAGCAAACCTCTTAAAAAGTAGTTTTCGGCCCTGTTTGATAGACAACTAAAAATGAGTTCCATCTCTTTTCACTTTTTACTGTAATTATGCATTAAAGACGTTGATCTCTAATACATAATTACTATGAACATGAATTCATTATGTATTCGAGATTAAAATACATAATTACTGTTAATTGAAATGAGATGAACTCGTTTTGAAGCATCCATCAAACAGGGCCTTAGCATCTTACCTTCAATCTGATCTCATTTCAACTCAACAATCAGTCAATTCCAGTCAATAAAACTGGTCTCAAGACCAATTATGGGGATATATACAATATTCGATCAACCAATTTGCCCAGGCAACAGTGTGTGAATATGAGGCCCACCATTTGTCATCTAAATCATTCATTTGAAGGGCCCGAACATAAGATGTACCGAAAATCTTCTCCTGGATGAGCCCTATGCCCCCCCATAAAACATGACCCACTCGCCGCATTGCCTAGGGGTCATCAGACAGGGAAGATAGGCAACACTACAATCGGCCCACCATATGAACAGCTAAGATTACCAAATATGGCCGGCCCCTCTAGTACCAATGCTGGGTCAGAAAGGAAACACCATTTCACTTAATCTAGAGTTTAAAAAATACATCAAGAATTTACATGATTCATGCAAGTCATCAAAGAAGATTCAAGCCAAATGAAACAGTGGCCCTGCTTAGATCATAATACATAGCCATAAGGGCCATTTAGTAGCAAGAAAAGTTGGAGCACAAACTGCCTTGTCCAGGCTTACAGTGGTTAGGGAAGAAGTTTGGGGCTTTGTTAAGAGATATCCTGGCTAGGATCCCAAGAAACTCAGGGACTACTCATATCTTTTTAAGAGAATTAGTCTGGTCCTCCTTGTCCCTACAAGGAGTAGGTTCTTAGCAAGCTGGGACAACATTCTCCTCTTCTCTCCCTTTTCTTCCCTCCGTCTGCCCATGTGTAGTGACATCCAATCCATAATGACATTTGAATCATGATTTTAGGCCCTCGGATCAAATATCAAACTCATTCACAACCTAGATGGGTCACACAACATGCAAAAGTAGGGATAGAGAGATGCACACCAAACATTGTGTGTGTAGCCCACAAGATTGTCTAAACATTGAATCCAGCCTGTTAATCAGGTTCCACCCACCAAAAAGAAGAGACGTACCAAATATTTGGATGATTGAAAACTCACGTGGGCCAGCTCCTAATGTTTTGAACGAGAAAATAAGACCGAGATGGGCTTCAATAAACAAGCTTGCCCTTGCCACATCAGACAGGTTGCAACAAACAGCAGACAGGCCTGACTAGGACAGCATTGGCCTAGTCAGACAAGACAAGTACAGTGCTGGACCTAGAGGGACTATCCAGGCTTGAAATTTTGCTGCTACCAAATGGGCCCATAGGACTTTAACACTGCTACAAGGTAAATATATCTGATTATCTGTTCATTAGAACCAAATAAAAAATAAAAAATACAACGCTCCTCATTACACTGGCCTTACTTTGAAATTATAATCCCTTCCTTCTATAGGGAGAATCCATAGATATAAAAGCATTTTAGGCAAGTATAACAACACCCAAATACATTTGTCCCCACACAAGACTACCCCTACGACCTCAAAAATACATATTATTCAATGCAACCATTTTGATACCATGTAGAAATAGGAAAGCTCATGTCAAGGATTACAGCCCAAAGAAGGAAATTTAAATAAAGAACAACACCACCAAATAGAAACATACCTGAGCTAAAGGCCCTGATCAATGAGATAATCACCTAGCCTCTCGACAATCATGTTGCACTGGCCAGCAGTCAGCGGCTCATCGTAGATGCCGAAGATCAAAGCCTGATTGGTTTTCTTGATAGTAACACCACCAGAACCCTGAATAGAGAGAAGACACAAGGCACCATAGATTACATTTCAGTTCTTTAAGAAACACAAAACATACAAAGTAGACGAGGTTTCCAAACCAGCAAGACACGACAACACAAATGCCCACATGGCACAAGTGCAAGATTGAATTCATCAATCAGGTGGGTCCAAATCTCATTGATGCCATGACCCAAAAGTCAGACTGGTCCACTCATCAGGTGGGAAACATTGCATTAAACAAATGAGCGGCAGGAAAAATATCGGCCTAATACATGTATCGGCAATAAATTATTATAGCATAAAGGAATGATGTGGTTCCAAGCACTTGAGGCTGTGAAAAGCTGCCAAACCAAGTTTCCAGAGCAGAAAATTTGACTAAAAAAAGATAGAATAGTTCATGAGTGACATAAAATAGCAGGATTAATGGATTCTCTGAGTTTTCTTTTCTTTTCTTTTCTTTTCTTTTTTTCCATTCCTTCCGCTGCTGGGAAATATAGCAATATGTTGTTCCCAAAATCGTGAATATTTGAACCATCTCATAACATCATAAATCCAACCATAAATTTGGATAAATGATAGTAAAATTTTCTATTTAAAAAGAACTAGATACAAGAAAATTAAAACATAGCAAATAACAATGATGACATGAATATATATATATATATATATATATATATATATATATATATATATATATATTGTGTGCGATTGACATCGTATGGGGCATCCCACTAACATGATTTCAGCTGTTTTTATTTGCTTGCAGGTGGGCCAACTATGTGGCACCAATCAAATGCTTCTTTTCTCAGTAACCATCAAGAACATTTAGATACTCAAGAGAAGTCAATTAAAGAATGTCCACTACCTCTCAATTTCATCTCCCTATAATCCATAATATAAATATGATTCAAGCAAGTTATTATCAAACGCAACTTCTCTCAAATCATAAATTGTTTTTTGTGTGATTTAACTCAGCCCAGTTAAAAAGAAAGCAGGTATTGATCTAGATTGATCTGACCAACTATTTTTTGTTGCTGTGCCATGTTGTTACAGTGGAGATAAGTGGCTCTGAAAGTTGTAAATTTTCACATATATATATATATATCAAAGTATACCATTAGATCAATAGATACTCAAGCATGTTTGGATATGTGTAATTGAAGGGAAAAAGGAAAAAAAGTAATAATTATCCAACAATGATTTCCATGAGTACTACTAAAATATGGATAGTAATTTTGAGTTCTTGTTTGGGTAGCAAGTGGAAAACTCATATTCCTCTCACAGTACTCACATAGTTTCTTGTGCCAAGAATTCAAATTGTGGAAAATTTAAAGATTACTTCATGGAATCCACCCTATTCCGTCATCTAAACAATACAAATCATCATATCAAAGGAGCAACCTTTTCCTTTCCCACTGTTTAGCATGGAATTCATGGTTTCCAAACATGGCCTCAAGGTTTCACAAAAAGTGAAAACCTTGAAAAAGAAAAAATGCACACTTTTAGTGTCTTATTATCATCCAAGTAGATATTCGAAGCAGCAAATGCTACTGATTTAGAAATGTTAATACATCACAATAATTTACAAGGTAACAACAACAATCAGAGAATAATATGATGGACTTATGGGGATCATCACCTTCTTCCCTCGAATAACAGCACCGGGTTCCCCTTGGATCACCATATACTTTGTGGACCCAAGGTACAAGCCAGTAGGTGCAAGCGATCCAGGTTCAGCAAAGTCATTCATAATACCAGTTATCTCTGGGGCTTTAAGCTACACATTGAGATAAAAACAAAGGATTATCAGCCAAAAGAAAAGGAAAAGGAATTAAAATTCCTCTGAATATCACACATGCACAAATGCATATATAGATATAAATGATTAAACTTAAAATGCTAGTCGGTTTCCTTCACTTATCAGTACACACAACGAACATGTACGATATCTTAACTGATCATCAAGTATGCCCTACCTTGGATTGGTCATATCTAGTCATCTATTTCCTTTCCCCAAAAGTCCTCCAATTGAAATGGCCTTAGATTGGAACCATTTTTGGGGTATGCCCGTCCAAGGTATAGCTTAGCTGACCAAAACCTATTACAGGAGCTAACAATAAAGTCCATCCAAATTACTCGCTAAACATCGAGGTGATCTACCCCACTCGATCCATAGGTGACTCAGACAATGTCATATGTTCTTCACTTCACTTGGGAACACTCCCATATTATCACATTTCCCCCATATTTGTTGCTCCCAACTAATAAATAAAGAAAAGAAATGGAAATTGCTGGCTTAAACAGTTAAAACAAGTACCCTTCCTGTTCCGACTACTGATACATCCAACGACCAACATAAACAAAGATCTAGAAACATAGAAAACAGTACCATACAAGAAACTGCAAAGACCGTATTGACAGCATAAGTGATTGCCATTGCTCAGCATCTGAACTCAGGAATGTGATGACTTGATGAGTTGATAAAATGCCCGTTGGACCCTGCCTATGTAAATTCCCAACGGGCCAGATTCCGCGTTAGCTGAACAAAGACAACCTCAACACACAGAAAGGTTTGCTCCAATCTACTCATTTGCCATCACAACCACTGTTGATATGCAATACTACCCTGACTTTTGAGTCCCTAGACTGTTCGATCTAAGATCTCCTATGCATCTTAACAATCAACTGAATTGTATTACAATAAATCAATTCAATAAAGAAGAAATGCTCGTAAAAAAAGATCAACAAATAAAAAAACACCAAGTGGGTGGGGCACCGTTTCAATCTATCACATGACTTAGAAAATGATTGCAATGATGATTTAGGGGCTTGTCCCTTGTTAGGGATGGAGCGGTGCCAACACCAATGCAGTCGTGTGAGAGACAAAATAATACTAACTTTCAATACCTAAAAAAAATCTAATACCCAAGTAATCCATATTCTACAAAATCACTGTCCTTTGAATGGAAGCATATGAATTGTAATAGCAAAAAAATATATCTAAAAAGAGGATTAATCACCTACAACCAACTATCATGCGAACATGCCAAGCATGTAGGACAACCAAGGCGTGCATAAGGTGGCCACCACAAAACCACCAGGCGAAAAAATCAGGGTCAGGTAACCGCTTCCGAAAGATGTTGATGGTTTAAATCTGTCCTCTATATGGTCTGACCCGCCCGGTAAGCGGACCTGCCTGATTCCTCTGCCAGGTTATCTGCAAGGTGGGGCCCACCTAATGCACGGCTCGGATATCCTAACAACGTAAACAAGCAGAATAAGGAACCTCAAAATCCGATGCATTGGAATCCAATCGCCAAAATTAAACAGAACCCAAATCAGAAACCTATCTCATGATCAAAACCCACATGAAATACACGGATCAAAACAACTCAATCAAAATAAATAGATCAAACCCCATGCAACCTCAACACACACAAAAGCTCAAATTGCTCATGGAAACAACTAAAAAAAATAAAAGATCTAACAACCAAAAAGCAGAACAGACCAAGATAGATTCTAAATACATATTGTCTAATCTACAGAGACCCAACAAAGAAAAAAAATGAAAGTTATGAAAAAAAAAAAGGGCAACCTGAGGAAAGGACGCACTCTGCGCCCAGACGCTTCCGTCCTGTCCGATGATAGCAGCGGCCGTGAGATGTTGACCGTCGATCTCGCACATCAGATGATCGTCCACATACGCTTGCCACGACATCCTCTCTCTCTCGCTCTCGCTCTCTCTCTCTAGATCCGCTTCCTTACCGAGAAGGTCAGACGCGCTTCTAACGCAGGGGATGATTCGGCAGAAACTAATACTAGAGAAATTTACGACGGTGACCCCACCTTTTATCCTTTGGATGTTCTTGAAACAATATAAACCTAACTTCCGAACTTGATCCTCCTCGTACGGACACATAATTCCTGGACGAAAATACCCCTGCCCCGCGGATTGGCTGGCGTGCAAAGACGAGCGCCGACGGACGTCCCCGCCCTGGGAACTCAACTGTGGCCACTGTGAAGTTTGTGAGAAATCCTTCCTATCTAAGTTCATTCAAACGGTCACAGAGACCTAGATGAAAGGGAAAAACAAATTTCATAATTATCCAAAACTACTGTAACCCCTAAAAGGGTTTCAATGGTAGACATTTAATTCTCTACTACCTTTTATAATGTGGTCCACTTGATAGCTAGATCTATTTTATTTTCATCTCAAGTCTTAATATAAGTTTATCAAATAGATGAACAGTTTGAATATAACACATCTCTTAATGGGACTTGAGTCAAAACTGAGACTATGGCTACAGATTATAACCATATGCATAATTGTAGTGCGCACTTTTTATTTTTTATTTTATTTTTTTATTGTTATTTTTTACCTGAAAAACTTTATTCTATCTTATATTTTTCTCTAATATATATATATATAATTCTCTTTATTTCTTCATTTAATAAGAATATCTTCTAAATCAAAATTAGTTACTTTACGTATCACATATAATTTTGGGGTGGGAGAAGCTACTTTAGCCAAACAAACTAGTTATTTTTCAAGATTCCATCAGGTCAACAGTCAAAAATCCATTTTATTCACTTCACAGTCAATTTCAATCAGTTCACGGTCAAACTGAAAATTCGGCAAGGCAAACATAAAATTGCGCAAGGCAAACATGAAATTAAACGGGACAACCTAAAAATTCAGCGGGACAAACATGAAATTGAACAAGGCAAACATGAAATTGAGCAGAGCAAACTGAAAATTGAGCGGGACAAACTAGAAATTAAGCGGGGCAAATCGAAATTTGAACGAGGCAAACTAGAAATTGAGTGGGACAAACCAAAATTTAAGCGGGGCAAACTAAAAATTGAGTCGGGCAAACTAGAAATTGAGTTTGGCAAACTAAAAATTGATCGGGGCAAACTAAAAATGAGCAGAGTAAACCAGAAATTGAGCGGGGCAAACTAGAAATTGAGCAGGGCAAACCGGAAATTGAGCGGGGAAAACTAAAAATTGAGCGGGGCAAACCGAAAATTGAGTGGGACAAACTAGAAATTGACCGGGGCAAACCGAAAATTGAGCGAGGCAAACCGAAAATTAAGTGGGGCAAATTAAAAATTAAGTGGGGCAAGCTAAAATTTGAGCGGAGCAAACTGAAAATTGAGCAGGGCAAACTATAAATTGAGCGGGACAAACCGAAAATTGAGAGAGACAAACTAGAAATTGAGCAGGGCAAACTGAAAATTGAAAGGGATAAATTAGAAATTGAGCGGGGCAAACTGAAAATTGGAAGACTACTTCATTATGAACATAAGAAAAACATCATTAGTTTCACCATTTCTTCTTAATTAAACTAATGCTCACAATTCAATCTATTTTCATTTTGCATCCAAACACAACTCATGTATTAACTCGAACTATTTATAGGAAAAATAATTCTTAAGCTCCAATGATTAAAGAATAAGACACATACCAGAACATAAATTCCTTTGCCCTTGAGAATCCTGACATTTTGATTGAAATGGCTCAATGTATGATATATCAAAAAAGACAAGTATCAAAATGTGGTTGATATTTATCCGTACCTCCTAACCTTCTCAAGCATCTTAGCGGCATTTTGTTGTGCATTGTGTTCACACTAAGTATCAATAATTGTTGTAAGTAATTTGGTTCTTCAATGAGAGGAGCTATCTAAAGTACACAATACTCACCATTAGAGAGTCTAGAGTTCCTGAATACACAAGGTGTTATCAGAAAATATTTTTTTAGCAATGGATTTCCCATATGTCATTAGACCTTCAAATGCATATAACTCATTGTATCAATGCACAGATGGATTGAATTGTAAACATTCGCAAGATAATGATGTTTCCTAGAAGTAATGCTGAGGAACCAGCATTCAAACCACAGTTATGCTTCTTTCAAGTCACTTTGAAAGTTGTGGCATTACAATTGGATCCCACACACTCAGTTTCTAGTTTGCCCTGCTTAATTTTCAGTTTGCCCTGCTCAATTTCTAGTTTGAGCAGGGCAAATATGAAATTGAGCGGGGCAAACTAAAAGTTATGCGGGGCATTAATGAATTTAAGCAGGGCAAAAATGAAATTCAGCGGGGCAAACATGAAATTGAGTGGGGAAAACTAAAAATTCAACAAGGCAAACCAAAAATTGAGCGGGAAAAACATGAAATTTAGTGGGTCAAACATGAAGGTTGAAGGTTATAAAAAAAATTTAATTTTTTGACAAAAAAATTTAGACAAATTTTGGAGTTTTCGATATATTGAAAACTTTAATTAACATGTCGACCTGATAGATCAAAGCGTTTCGACCGGTTGACTCGATGGATAGATAGGTTACATAGTTTTAAGTATTTTTATGCATTGTTTCTATTTATAGTTTTGATTATATATACTGGTGTAATTGATATTAAGTTTACTATTAAACATGCTTAAGGGTTTGAAAGGATTACACCCTAGACCATATCTCAAGTGGTAGACTAAGTGGAGATACCTCATTTCAACATTGAGGTCTTGGTATCGATTCCCTAGTGGGGGTGGCTAATGGTGGAGTGTGCACTAATAGTGGATTATACTAACAAGCTAAGAAATTTTTTTTTGAAAAAGATAGGGTTTGAAAGGATTTTTGAAAAAAGAAAAAGATAGGGTTTTTCTTATGGGTCTTCGAATCGGTAATGCAGTGCAAATGAGCATACACTAAGATTTTTTTTAAAAGAAATATGATCTGTAATCATCAAATATTGTTTGTAAACCCTATCTGATAATTGTATCATAAGATGCTCATGTTCAATGCGAGTATAAATATTAAGTTGGCATACTCATTTCAGTAAATTAAGATTTAATCATTGATTCAAGTTTCGATTTTTGTTTATTTAGATATACTCATTATGCATACATAAGGTGAAATGAACAGTTATGAATGGCTATGATTGAAGCTAAGGCATCTCTTAATAAAGATGATTATACCACTTAGAAGTGTGCATGCCAATTACACCTAGCATGAGATTTTCATATTTTACACTAATGTTTTCAGTATTTATGTCGTTGGAAATGTTGACATTGTGATCACGCCTAGTCCCACTTTAATAAATGAGGTGATGATTATCGTGGTCTAGTGTCGATAGTTCCAATAGACCAAATAATTTAGAATACTTTATAGGATTTATTAATATATCTAGTAGAATCTCGATCGTTAATGAATTACCATATAATACATTCCATATTGAAGAATATCATGATTATCACAAGTTAGAGAATGTTGGAATCATTGGCCATGTATGGCATGTTTTCATCTAGTAATGCAATGATTGGTTTAAATTAATCACATTAGGTATATACGGTTTTATAGGCATGAAGTAGTATAGACAACTCAAGATACAATCGTATTGAAGAATGACTTATTTCCTTGTACGTGAGATATTGAGAAAACATAGGTAAGTGAAAGAGTTCTACAATGGGTGGACTCTCTCCTATAGTCACTCCCCTATATAAAATGCATTCGGTCCCTAACACAGACCTCATGTTTGCCCCGCTCAATTTTTGGTTTGCCTCGCTCAATTTTTAGTTTGTCCCGCTCAATTTCTAGTTTGCTTCGCTTAATTTTCAGTTTGCCCCGCTCAAATTCTAGTTTACCCCGCTCAATTTTTAGTTTGCCCCGCTCAATTTCATATTTGTCCCGCTCAATTTCTAGTTTGCCCTGCTCAATTTCTAGTTTGCCCTGCTCAATTTTATGTTTATCCTACTGAATTCCTAGTTTGCCTTGCTCAATTTTATGTTTGCCCCGTTAAATTTTCAGTTTGACCACGAACTAATTGAAATTAATCCCGAAGTGAATGAAATGGATTTTCAACCATTGACCTGATGGGATCTTGGAAAATAACTAGGTTGGTTGGCTAAAGTAATTTCTCTTACCTTAAAATCATATGTGGTACGTCATGTAACTAATTTTGGTTTAGAAAATATTTTTCTTAAATGAATAAAGAAAGAAATGAAAAAAAAAAAAAACAGAGAGAATTTTTTTTTTATATGCATATATACATACATATTTATATAAATATGTATTAAAGAAAAATGTAGGTAGAATAAAGTGCTCCATGTAAAAAATAAAAATAAATAAATAAAAATGAGAGCACAGTACTACAGTTATAGCTATGGTTATAATCTGTAGTCATAGTCTCAGCTCTGACCAACCCCAACTTGCTGGGTTTTTTTTTTTATCTTTTCTTTTTTCCCCGTTGTAAACCTCACCGATTTTTGTGGGTCCCATTATGAGGTATGTCTTATATCCAAACCGTCCATCTATTTAGCGAACTCGTATTAAGGCTTGAGATGAAAAATAAGACAAATCTAACTATCAAGTGGACCATACTGTAAAAGGCGGTGGGAAATTGAACGTCTACCATTGAAACCCTTTTAGGGGTTACAAAAGTTTTAGATCATTATGAAATTTGTTTTATCTTTTCATTCAGGTCTTTGTGACCTTATGAATGAACTTAGATGGGGAGGATTTCTCACAAACATCACAATGGGCCCCAGTTGAGTTCGCACAGGGACGTCCATTGGCGCTTGTCTCTGCACGCCAGCCAATCCGCAAGGCAGGGGTATTTTCGTCCTGGAATTCAGTGTCCGTACAAGGAGGTATAAGTTCGGAAGTTAAACTTGTATTACTTCAAGAATATCCAATTGATAAAAGGTGGGGTCCACAGTCATAAATTTCTCTCAATACTATGAGCCAATTTCTCTCAATACTATGAGCCAACCATGGGGCCACACATTTACCAAAAGCATTCATCAGCAAGCCAAAAAGATTTCACACATGGGGACCACACGGTTCAGTGATCCGAACCATTGCTCTGATGAGGGGCGATGGCGAAATCTTCTATCTTGGATCATCAAAACCCTTCCAATCTTTCATCTTTTGGAATTAATTTTACTGACGGTGGATTTTGGTCTGCTTTTTTTCTTTCTTTCTTTCAACCTCGTATTTGTGGGCCATCAACACATCGGGTGAATAGTGAAAGAGTTATCGTCCAAAAATCCCCATAATTCGGAGAAATCCCAGCCTTTCATCGCTGTCACACAAATGGTCACTTCAAAAGTCACGAGCCATTCTCACATAAGCCTAAAGATCCAACTATTAAATGGTCAAGGTCGATCAATGACATAGTTCTTTTATTAATGACTAGCAAAATGACGAGGCATGGACTTCTTCTCACTTTAGCTGTAGGTGGTGTGTACAAAGGACATGATAATCAGTACAAACTAATGACTCGCACTTAATAGGCATTTCTCGTTAAAGACCAATAATTGCAATGGTTTATCCAAGACGATGAATTTTTCAAAGATTACCTAGCCCACATCAGCCTTAAGAATGTAGGACATGGATTGCTTGATATGGATACCTCTGTGATTATTGGAACTTATTGTTCTCATATATGAAATAGCTAAGTTCAAACAACTTCCAAACATGCTTTGCATGATTAAATTTCTAACATGAAGAGTAATCTACACAGGCTTCATGTCGGCTCTCATTTTGACATAGTTGAGCAGCCTGAACCTTTAGCATTAAAACTTGACCCCCAAATTGGGACTGAGGACAGAGCATGACCTTGAAATTTAGGCCTAGTGTCCAACTGCTAGGCACAGCCTGATGGTTCGCCTGGTCATCAAATGGACCACCATTATATAAAAGCAATGGACAGATAAAAGACATTTGTTAGCTCTTCTGACCTACTATACATGTGTAGTTTTAAAGACATTCATGAGATTTATTAAATCCATGTCATGTTTCAATAATCCGTGCCATGTACATGTCTATCAGAAAACAAAATCTGAGTTGTTAGCTCCATCACAGGATTTGTTAGATCCAGATCATATTTCAATGATCCGTACCAACATGTCTATCAACAAACACACAAAAAATCTCATTTGAACACGCTTATTACCTAAATCTTTGCCTCCCCCAGCCAACACAGGGCCTTCTCAGCCCAATTATGGCCGCACCCAAGGCTCCAGGGAGTCGAACCATCAAACGATCAAACCCAACCAGACCCATTGCGGCCCTACACAACATTACTACTCGTATACATCATGATTTCACCTCCCTCTAGAGCTTAAAAGGGTACTTCGGCCACTTATAGTTGGGACTTCATGATTTAACTCGGCAGTAGGACATGCTGCACCGTAATAGGGTAAGCCACTAATCACTTGGGTCAAGTAGCGTATGAAGACATTTTTTTATTTTTTTATTTTCCCATGTTTCTGTTTCAAGTTGCTATGATTGATGTCTTGTCCTATTATGTTGAAGCATGTCCTACTGTGTATTATTTCCTGAAAATGTTCTTCTAAGGAGAGGTTTTTTTTTTTTTTTACACACGCACACACCCCACACACACAAGCACACACACCCCACACACACACGCCATGGGATTTCACCACTGATGGGTACGCGAACCCTTGACCTGGTGAGAGGTTAAATAATGAAATCCCACCAACCTTACTCAAGATCATGATATTTCAAGGGAATGTGCACAATAACTCCATATGCCTGCGACTTTTGGATGCCCTAGTTATGGATAGAACATAAGCTGATTTAGCCAGTTAGAGTTGGACCTTCCACCATTTGATGATTACAGATTAGATGGTTAGGATCATCCCATCAATGTAATCTGCATGGTATGTCCCCCATACATATTGGGCCCACAATATTTATTAGACCATATTGCAGGTGTGGTTACATTAGAGATGGTTTCAGCACCTTGAATTGTTGCTTGGACAAGTGAGGTCCATTTGCCTCACAACCATAGTAATCAATTGTTGAGCTAAAAAAATAATAATGAGAATATTGTTGAGCTATCATATCCAATATCAGGCACCATAGCTCGAAGAGAGCAACTTAGTCCACACCTTACCTCAGTAAAAGATTAAATGAACAAATTTCAAAGAAAATGACTTAAATCACACCTCACCTTAAAAGATTAAATAAACTAATTTCGAAGAAAGCAACCCTTGACTCGGACTAATTAGGTGCGTCCAGTCGCTCTCTCTCTCTCTCTCTCTCTCTCTCTCTCTCTAACCAGTGAAAGCCTCAAAAGGGAAGCACTCAATTGAGATACTCCCCCACTGCCCAAACACCTTATCTTTCATCTCATCATTGCTGTCCACTTGTTCTCTGATCTGTTCTACAGATTATTTCTGTAACATTCTTGAAATAATAAACATCCAACTGGTGATCAAAATTGCCAGAAACAAAGCATCCTTCTCTTTGTTTCTTTATAAAAGATGCCCAAAAATCCCAGTATCAGAACCAAAACAACCCTCCCTCACAACCCCACCCGGCCATGTATGTGGGACATCAGAGCCATGAACCAGATGGGCTACAGCATGTAAGATTGCTTTATCAAAACTCTGTTTTTTCACCAATTACCACTCCTTTGTTTTTGTACATTTGTGGTGGGCCCACCTGACACCTTATCAGCGAGGCTAGACAATCTCAAGCACGGATTCCACCTGATACATTGCTCGAATGTCCACTTTTGAACATGCACGTAAAGATGACAATGGAGCAGTAGGTGCCTTGGATTGGCTGAACTGATTGGGTGGGCCTGTCGTGGCCCTACTCAAAATTCAGATTTTGCTTGGACCCGGCACCGTTGATTGATAGCCTCCTACCCATGGACTATAGCAAAAGCCTCTGATGACATGTATTAAGAATATTCAAAAGACGGTAACAACAAAGCAAAAAACCAAAAATAACCACTGATCTGATATTGCAAAGCCCAATAATAATAAAAATCCAAGACCTGAAATTTGTAACAGATTTGCAAACAGCAGGAGAAAAAGGAATGCACAAAATGCAGGGAGGAAATGGGAATGAGATCAAACAATCCTAGACACCAACAAAGACCGTCTTTGTCCTTGTGATGTTATTCTCTGCAAAACAAACCCCGGTGCCAATTCATGGATATACATACATATAAAAGGAATATTGAAAACCAGAAATGGAAATGTGAAAGAAAAAATACAAGCCCAAAGGAAAATAACGGAGAATGCAATTGTGGAGAATCGCAAACTACAGGCCCTGGTCAGTGAGGTAATCTCCCATCCTCTCAACAATCATGTTGCATTGGCCTGGAGTCACAGGTTCTCCATAAATACCAAAGATTAGAGCTTGGCCAGTCTTCCTTATAGTAATGCCGCCCGATCCCTGCCAAATGCACAGGTGAGCAAAACTTAAGGGAAAAAAAAAAAAAACAGAAAAGAAGGCATTGGATGTCAATGATCAAAATGCAATCATACTACATGCATTCTAAAATCAGTTGTGAACCCATTTATTCTCATATCAATGAGAACGAACAGGAAAAACAAAATTAAGCCAAAAGGATTCAGAAGATGAAGAAAAGAAACATCTGCCGTCAAAGTCCTGCCAGTTTTTAACACAATAGAAACTGTAACTTTTAGTAACTTTAGATATCAGTGCAGCAGTAGGATGATGGTAAAGGCGTGAAATGAGGCATTAAGTACTGAAAGGGACAGAAAAGGAGGACAGAAGTATAGCTACTACATTGGGAACTTTTGGTAGATTAGTAAGACATGAATACATGCAAATAACTAGGAAACCATCATAGCATTGGAAAGTGGTAAATAGGAAATGCACCCACAGGCTGCAACAAGGGAACAAAGATATGGCATAGACAAACAAATGTGGCAGATTAATTTCAGCTTGGCTGTCAGTACCACAGGTGTGTATTGGACCTTAAAAGGGAATATTCTTTTTTTTTTTTCCGTCTAGTAAGCACAAGTACATGCATGCTCACACGCACCATGCATGCATATGCTTGTGCGACATAAGAAAGAAATAGCATAAAATGGATCAAAATAGATGAAGAATAACACGATCCATTTCCCAACAGCAAGGCACATACATAAATCAGCAAATTAATTTGTTAGAAACCTACATCAACCATCCACTTTTAAGTTCTAGTAGGCTCCTAGAACCAGGCCACGGTGGACAGGTGGAGGGCTCTTGGCACCTGTCTCTTAGGCTCCAATCAGTTCCTGAGTAAAAACTCTAAAACGAGTATTTAATGAGGCTCTTAAGTATTGGCATGACTACTTATTCGAGTCAACAGCTAAATTAGAATATTTCATTCACGTCCTTCTGTCTCCCAAGAATCTTTTGTGGCTCTACATCTCAGGCAATATCAGCTTTGCATCTAGTAGTCGAAGAATGCCCAATTCAGTTCCAAAATATAAAATGGTTGTATCAAGCCTTCCCGAAACTTAGTCAAACATTTTTCAGGGAAGTGAAGACAATTGATGTTATAACAATAAAAGGAGAATCATAAAAATATAAAAATATATGCAACATGGATGCATCACCTTCTTTCCGCGAATCACTACTCCGGGGTCCCCTTGAATTACCATATATTTTTCAGACCCGAGGTATAATCCAGTCGGGGCAAGGAATCCTGGTTCGTTGAAGTCATTCATGATACCAGTGATTTGCTCGGGCTTAAACTGCACATATAAACAAAGGCCAAACTTAGTGACTGCAACAGAAACAATGATTACAAAAAGATGTGAACAACTGCACGATGAGATTTAAAAAGAAAGAGCTTACAAAAAACCAACATGGACATTAAGTGAATTTTTATTGACCATCCATTTGAAGCACCAATAAATATATTATGTCAAAGTAACTCGGAGCCAATGCCAACAGCTGAAAATTACCATCAAGTAACTTCTTTTACTTTTAAGCAAATACAAAAGTTTGGGTACAGAGATGAGTCTTCGTGCGACACACACAAAAAACAAACCCGCAAGGAAGCCTATTTACAACCCAACAAAGGTAGCTGGGTCCTAACATTGATCACTGAACAAGCAGAAAATTACGAAATTGTATGTCTAGATCAGGTATATTGTAGCCATTTGCCATGCTAGAGTCCGAAGTTGCCAATTAATTGAAATAATGCCATAACCAACTCATCCTTTGCCAGACTTTACGGATCATGAGAAATGATGAATGACGATTATATCCAACTAAGATCAGGTCTTGTACCCATTTACAATGCTAGAGTCTTAAGTTGACAACTAATAGCAAGAGTGCCATAACCAGCTCACTCTTTGTAAGAGCCTATGAATCAAATGAGTGATGATGCCTGACAAATATACTCTAATTGCTGAATCATGTGAAATTTTATCCAGATCTGAGCTGCATCAGCGCTAACATTTTTTATATCTTGGGTCAATATTTCATGAGAACCAAGAGATTGAAAAGGATGTGCCTCTGTTTATGTGTGTTTGGATTTGTATCAATTTTTATTAGAATTCCCAAAGATATTCACAAGCACTGCTTGATGTATTTAAAAGAGAAAGGTTAAAGGACTTATGAGTTTCCTCACGGTCATTGCATTCTTTTCGCTTTTGTGTTTCAAACTTCAATATGGTACATTGAATCTTATTGCAATTAGTTTCTTCCTTGATCTAGTTGCATTTGATACCTATTGAGAGAAAGCAGAAACAGATTGCCGATCATCTGATCTTGGACACAATATATTTGAATATAAAATAGACCCATATGAATTTTGTTTTTAAAGGTAAACAGATTCATATGATTTCTCACCGCATCATATTAAAAAACAACCGCGGGAAATCAGATCCAATCAAATCACAATAAAATACAACAAGGTTAGATTGACTTACGATATAGCTGGATTATTCCAACCTCAATCAGAGAAAATTCATTGCAGAATCAATCAGATCTAAACCACATTGATTCAAGCAGAAAGAGATCACAAAAAAGAAAGAGAAAAATCCATTCCTCAGAAAGAATTGATATAATTCCGCATCAAAACCAGGACATTCAAGGCGTGCATAAGGTGGCCACTACAGTCCCACCACACGAAAGAAAAAAAGCTCCAATCACCGGGACCAAAAGAAGAAGATGATTTAATCAGACCGCCCAACGGTCTGCCCCGCCTGGTAAGTGGGGCCGGCCTGATTCTTCTGCCAGGTTATCTGCATGTGGGGCCCACCTTATGCACGGCTGGGACATCCTAAAAAACTTAAATGAACAGCATAAGGAACAACAGAATTCAATGCATTTGAATCCAATGGCCAAAAGTAAACAGAACCCAAGTCAGAAACATATCTCACGATCAAAACCAGATCAAATGCACGGATCAAAACACCTCAATCAAATATATATAAGATCAAATCCCATGCAGCTTCAACAGACAAAAAAAAAGGGAAACCCGACTTAAATTGCTCATGGAATCATTGAAAAACAAAAGATTAAAAAATTAAAAATTAAAACCACCTCATGCAACAAAGAAAAACCGACTGGACTGAAACAGATTCTGATTAGATATTGCCCAATCCACTGAAGCCTAACAAAGAAGAAAAAAGAAGAGAGAGAGACCTGAGGAAAGGAAACACTCTGAGCCCAGACGCTTCCGTCATGTCCGATGATGGCAGCGGCCTTCAGATGATTGCCGTCGATCTCGCACATCAGATGATCGTCCACGTACGTTTGCCACGACATCGTCTCTCTCTCTCTCTCTCTCTCTCCGCGAAATGAAACCTTCTCTTTAGCTTTAGCACGACGCCAGGGACGGGGAACGACGCGCTCCTCTACAGCGGAAGCGGATTAGGTGCGGCCCCGGCCCCACCCAAGACGGTGCGAACCTTACTGTGGGGCCTACCTTGATGTATTAATTCTATATCCAAGCCGTCTATACGTTTTTTCATATTATTTCATGACCAAAAATAATTTCGATATGAATCTCACGTGGACCATACTAGAGGAAAAAGTAGTAATTGAACGTTCCACCATTAAAACCTTTCTAGGGCCCACCGTAGTGTTTCCATAATATTTATTTACCGTCCAACCTATTGATAAGGTCACGAAAAACTAGATGAAGGGAAAAGATATCATTTTATACAAAAAAATTTGTGGCCCAAAATATAATGTTCAATCATCACTGTTTCTTATGGCATGGTCCACGTAATATTTGGATTTTTTATTACATTTCTGGGTTCATTCTCTAAAATGACGTTAAAAAACGGATGAACAGTGTGGATTTATAATATATACATCAAGGTGGGCCCCAATGCAAGGACCGCACCGTGTTGGGTGAGGCCGGGCCGCACCTAATCCGCTCCCCCTCTACAGCGGACGGCGTTGGAGAACGGCGCGTGATACAGACGCGGAGGCTCTGAGGGGCCACCATCATGTATGGGTTTTATCCATACGGTCCATTCATTTTTTTTTTTTCCATATCATTTTTGGGCCTGTTTGGTCAGGCAGATCCTACAGTATTAGGAGGGATGGGATCGGCAATATCCTTGGATAGGCATTTAGAGCCAAACACGTCCGGAGAACTTTCTCGGGATATAAGCCATCCCATGGATCTGAAGACAATCCACTGACATCACCATTAATTACATTAAGGGCCTGTTTGGCCGGACAGATCCCATAGTATTAGGAGGCACCAGATCAATTTTAAGGTAATGATGATAGTGTCAGTGGATTGTCTTAAGATCTATGAAATTGCTTATATCCCGGGCAAGTTCAGTGGGTTTGTTTGGTATGCCCCGTATCCCGGGATTTTATCTTTCAATTCATTCAACCAAGGGATAGGATCAATTTTAAGGTAACGATGGTGATGTCAGTGGATTGTCTTAAGATCCATGGGATGACTTATATCCGGGACAAGTTCATCGGACCTGTTTGGCTCGTCATGCTTATCTAAGGATATTCTCGATCCCATCCCTCCTAATACCGTGGGATCTGCCTAGCCAAACAGACCCTAAAATTGATCCTATCCCTTGGTTGAATGGATTGGAGGGTAAAATCCCAGGATATACGGGCGTGCAAAACAGACCCAGTGAACTTGTCCTGAGATATAAGCAATCCCATGGATCTTAAGACAATCCATTGACACCACCATTATTACCTTAAAATTGATCCCATCCCTCCTAATACATTTGCCCCGCCAAACAAGCCCTTAAGGATATAAGCCCAAAAATGGGACAGATTCAAGGCTCAAATGGACCACACATAGGGAAGAAGTTGTGATAATGACACTCCGTTGGAATCTTCACAGGGCCCATTGTGATGGTTAATTACCATCTAATCTATTTATAAGGTCATGAAAATAAAACCACAAATATAAAGTTGATCCAAAACTTATGTAGCCTCTAAAAAAAAAAGATTTCACCTTAAGTGTTTTAATCCCCACAATGTTGTCACTGGATCATTGGATCTGCCTTATTTTTTAGGCTTATAACCGAAAATGAAACAGTCGAATGGATAGACGAAGTGGAGAAAAGCATATATGTAACGGTGGCCCCTCTGAGCCCCTGTCCGCTTCCTAGCTGGCGATGGCAATGGTACCAATGTCGTCCGGTAGGGGTGCACACGGTTCGGTTCAGTCCGATTTTGGAGTAAAATCGGAACCGAACCGTTACTAACGGTTCTGGAATTTTCAGAACCGGAACCGGACCGTTAACATACTAGAACCGAACCAAAACCGAACCGTGAAAGCCGGTTTGGTTCCACGGTTCTGGGTTTTTAGACAAAAGAAAAAAAGGTGGGAAAAAAAAAAATTACCTGACGTAGCTTTGCTAAGTGTACAGGCGTGTGCAGTAGAGCTCATCTGTTCACCACACATGTGCCATCATGCACATAAGTGCGAGATCCAATCCATCCATCAGGTTGGTCAGACCTTTTACGTGTTTCTCCAAGTAAAAATAATATGGTCCTCTTAGCATGTGGGCCCCAACATTATAAACAGAATGATGAGTTGGAGCTGTACATTCATTTTACAAAGGGTGGTTTGCAGCAACCTCTTTAAGTAAAGAACAGTGGATCAACCCTGATGGTTGTGTTAGTCATCAGTGAAATCTGTCCTTTCTGATGGATGGATTGGATCAGATCTATCATGCCATGATGGCACGCGTGGCGTGTACATAAGCTTTTTGCCCACACGAGTGTGGTTAGCAAAACTCTTCATGCATGAATGAAAAATGTCATCTCAGGCATGGTACATGTGTATGGGTAATCAATGGTCCGAAATGTGGTTCTCATGCTAATAAACGGACGAGATTTAAGATTCTTAATCATCTTCATTTTAACTGCCCATTTGACGGTTAACATTAAATGGTTCTGGATCAACGGTTCAGATCTAAGGTTCAAATTCACGATTCAACGGATCGGTTCCATAGTTCGGGTACACGGTTCGGTTCAGTTTTACATGCCCCTAAACTGGAACCGAACCATTCCTAACGGTTCTGCGATTTTCGGAACTGGAACCGGACCGTTAGCATACTAGAACTGGACCGAACCGGACCGATCCAACAGTTCCGGTCCGGTTCCACGGTTCTACCGGTTAAATGTATACCCCTATCGTCTGGTACAAATGTGCAGGAAACGGATTGGCTACTCCCCATGCCACGAGCCAATGGCTGATGGTTTGTCTTCCGTAGGCCCCACCATGATGTATTTGTTTCATGCCCTCAATATATTTTTATATAATATTTTATGTTATTAGACAGAAAATGAGGTTTATCCCAGTCTCAAGCAAACCAAATTACACGAAAGTAGAAGTGTTGAATGGCAGTCCACCGTTCAAAAAAATTGGGGAATAAAAGTTTTGGATGAAACACATACATCATGGTGGGGCTAACAGAGCACCGATCACCAGGCACCGGGCTGGTGCAAGCGCAGCAGATCTCATGCAATGGATCCCACGGTTGAGTTATCCAAACTACTGATCTGACGGCCCTTATTATAAAGGATGCCTGAGTAGGATCTATTGAATGATCCCAGCCCTTCAAACCCATCAGCTTTCGGAATTGTCTTAATTCAAGGTGGATTGTTGTTCTTCCTTCTTCTTTCAACCGTCTATTCATTGGCCATCAATGGAAGAGTGAGCATGGATCAACATGCATCTCCTTTTCTAGATGGGGAATGCATTCTGAAATCTGAAATATAAACCATTCGTTTGACAGGTCAAGAAGTGAATGGAGCACGGTCCAATAATCTAGCCCTTTGATCCCTGTCACACAAATGGACACTTAAAAGTGAGCGGGGGTTGAGTACTGCAAATGACTTCTGCCAACCGTATGATTTGATTTGAGAGATAAGCCCGTAACCCTCGACACCTAATCTCTCTCTGATAGCTAGCGGCCAGCCAGTGCCACCTAATCAAATCAATCACATTACATCAACGAAAAGTCCTTCCTAGAAAATTATAAGCCCTCCTTGCGTTGTGAGAAAATGCCAAAATGCCATCAATTAAATTATAATCCCTCCTTGTGTTGTGAGAAAATGCCAAAATGCCATTAATTAAATAATCTTGGTAGGTCAACTGAAGTAAACTTTTTATTATTGGTCAAGCAATGATGGCCCCACCTAGAGACTTGGGAATCCCAGCATTTCATAGAAATTGTATCAGCTCTCCTTTTCAGCCTAGCTGGCAGCATTAGGGCTAGCTCATAAACTTTTGACCTGACGATTGGGCTTAAGCTTGAAATGTAGGACGCTAATTTATGCTCGGCCAATGATGAATGGCCAAGCCGTACATTGGGCTCAGTCCAGTGATACAATATGCCACCATTGTTAAAAAAGGGAAAGACAATTTTAGACACTTGCAAGCTCTTTTCATTTTTTATATAGATATATAGTTTAAAGAATAATGAGATTTGTTAGACATGGCATATTTCAATGTAGGGGTGCACATCGAGTCGTACCGAGTCGAGTTGGCCTCAGCTTGACTCGGCTCGGCCACTGGCTAACCTCAACTCGAACTCGGATCGGCGCGGGCTTCGAGCCTAACTGGCCAGCTTGGCTCGATTCAGTCAGCAACTATGACTATCTTGGGCTAAGTTCAAGCCAAGATTGAGCCGAGTTCACCATTGAGGCATTTTCACAAATACTTGAACTGCAACTTCAAAATTCTACAGTTTTACAAACATAGATAATAGTTTTATAGGTATTTTATCAAATACCTTTTAAGCAACGTAAAAATAAAAAAAAAAACAAAGAAAAAAAGAATATTTATTTCATGTACATACCTTCTTTGCCACCAACCTCATTTCATTGAGTTATTTTATCAAACAGTTGGTGAGCAACATCAACAGCAAAGTAACTGAGTCACAGAACTGGTTCAATCCAAGTTCGATTTGAGCTGGATTCGATCTGAGTCAAGTCAAGTTGGGGCTTGCTCGAACTCATTTTTTGAGCTCAAAAAATCAGCTCGACTCGGCTCAAACTCAGCTTCAAACTGAGTCGAACCGAGCTTTGTCGAGTCGAGTCGAGCAAGCTAACCGAGCTAGCTCGGTTTGTGTACACCCCTGTTTCAATGTTTCGAATCATTTATTTGATGTGTTAAATAAAAAAAATTAAAAAAAAATCCACACACAATCAATGCAAGCAATGTAAAATGAAAATTTAAAATAAACCAAAACATAAAAGGTAAAGAAAAATGAATAAAAGAAGCGATATTTATATCCACAGATAACAATGTGGAGCTTTCTTCTTCTTCTTCGTTAAAATAAGAAAAATAAAAAAATATACAAATACCTCCTTTTAACTCTTCACCATACAATATATCTCTCACCATATGTTTTCACATGGAAACATCTTACATGCCCCGGGTATAATACACCACCTCAAAATTTTCTTACTTGAATATTAGTTTCACTAATAATGTAAAAATTAATATTGAACACTGTTAAGAGATGTTTTAAATCTATTTTTTGAAACCACCTTCGACCGGTCGTAGGGTCTGCTTGACCGGTCGTGGGAGCTGCTCGACTGGTCGTGGCTTGCACGACTCGAAGTCCAGCGAGCTCAGTTTTTTCATGTTCTGGTCTTTCGACCAGTTGTAGGGGTTGTTCGACCAGTCGAAGGGGGTCCTTCGATCAGTCGTAGCTCCCCTTTGACCAGTCGTAGGTTACACAGATTCGTTTCGCGATTTTGCGGATTGCAGAAATCTATGTCCTTTCGCAACCGGGATGCGGAAGAGAAGTTGCCTAAACTATAAATAGGTGTTCCTAAGGTTTTTTAGGGTATGAGAAAGCTTTTTAAAAGGGTTCCAGGGAAATTAAAGGGTGTAACAAGGGTGAGATTCGAGGTTGTTCGAATCAGGTAAGTCCTCTCTCTTTGTAATTTCTGTTTTTCATAGTGGAGATCTGTCGCTTTGTGCCGTAGTTTTTTTTTCGAAAGAGTTTTTCACGTTAAATCTGGGTGTTCTCTGTGTTCTCTTGTGTACTTGGTGCCAATGAAGTGTTATCCTAGATCTAGATCTGTGTGATTCCGCAGGTCAAAATCCCCAACAAACACAATTATCCAAATATATTTGAGTATTAGGCAATAATAAGCTCAAGAGATATCAAGCATTAAATAATTTTTTTTCTACTGTAATAGACTTCGTGGACATATTCACTACATTACTATTGGTATAAATCTTTTACAATGAAATATGTTTATCTTTCATATTGTCAGGAACCAAATGATATTGTACGTTAATATGCTTAATTTAAATATAAAATACCAAATTTTTAGTCAATCACAATACATTTTGCTACATGTTTGAACATCTTTCACACATTTGATTGTCACAATGAATTACTAAACCCTTTTGCTTAGATTTTAATTCTTCTATTAACCTTTTCAATTAAATACTTTCTTACATGCTTATATATAATGTGCACGCTGCTTCAATATTAGACTGCCACCACTTATGAAAATTTCATTGTCCAACAAACTGCATTACTAACCAAAAAGAAAACATAACTTGTGATAGATTTTCTTTTATCTCAATGTTCAACATAGTTGGCATTCATAAATTAAATTAAGTTTTGGACATTAAAATAAATAGTTGCTTTGAGAGTAGCCTCAAAATAATGAATCATTCACTTCACAAATTCAATGATCTCTCTATTGATTCGTCATATATTTCTGGTCTGCTCCCACATTTTATTTAATATCTAATTTAGGGCTTGTTTGGCTGGGCGAATCCCATGGGACTAGGAGGGATGGGATGGATTTTAAGGTAATGATAGTGGTGACAGTGGATTGGTTTAAGATCTATGAGATTGCTATATCCTGGGATAAGTTCACTAGGTCTATTTTCCACCCCAGGCATGTCCCGGGATTTTGTCATCCAATCTGTCCAACCAAGGGATGGGATCAATTTTAAGGTAATGATAGTAATGTCAGGGGATTGTTTTAAAATCCATGGGATTGCTTATATCTTGGGACAAGTTCACCAGGTCTGTTTGGCTCGTCATGCATATCACAAGATATCACGATCCCATCCCTCTTAATACCATGGGAACGGTCCGGCCAAACAAGCCCTTAGTGTACACCATGTAAACATAAGGCTTTATGTTACCGAAAATATGATACTTGAGATGCATATGCCTTATTTGTTTATTTGCTATCATTGATTTGAACACATCTTATAACCAAGAAAGAATATAGTATTGTTGGTGTTTGTTTTTCCATTTACACCCGTAAAATGACGGTAAAGTAGCAATTATTACTTACCAAGTGAATTCACCCTAGGATGTTAAAGAGAGAATAAAATTCTCTGTGGCCCTCCATGATGTATGTGTCTGATCCATTCCGTCCATCTGTTTTACTAGCTCATTTTAAAAAATACGCCCAAAAACAAGAAGGATCCAAAGCACAAGTGGACCACACCACTTGAAAGCAGGGAATTGAGCACCTACTATTGAAAACATTTTTAGGACCCCGGAAATCTTGGATGAAGTTGATATTTTTGCTTTGCCTATATCCATGTCTGTTTGACCTTATCAACAGGCTGGATGACCTATACATGCCACTGTTGGCCCATAAACGTTCCAAAGGACAATAGTGGATGTCATTATCCAGACTATTTTTTTATGGTCTAGTCCGCTTGGGGTTTATAATATATCTTATTTTTTAACTCATATATTAAAAATAAAATAACTAGTAAAATGGATGAATGGCATGGATTAGACCCATATATTGCTGCAGTGGCACCCACACGTAGTTCCCTCATGCAATCCGGTTCCATTTCAAAAAGGCAATTTAGAGTAAATACACTTCTCTCCCAAACGGCAGTAAATAATTAACCTTCTTTATTTGCCACTATTTATAATGGTAAATGAAAAAACAAACACTCCCTAAATGGCAGCCACAAAATACTGAAGCTAGCTTCACCGATATCACAAAAATTAAGAGATAAAAATCTTCAAATTCCAAAATTGATTAACAAAGATGCTCCACATGAAATATAGATATTGATAGGCGGCGTGGATTTATCATGGATATTACGATGCCACGATTTAAAGGCTGGAAGGCTCCTTAGAATTAAGGTCCCATGAAATTCATGATAACTTGATGTAGATATGCAGATTGCTGCAATTGAGGGTTGTGAATTGGGAGACCCTGGGCGTTTGGTACTTGGGATGGTGGGATGGAATTGCAATTGCATTTCGTTTCCTGCAAGTTACACTTAATGTTAAGGAAGAAAGGAAAAGCTTGGAATTAGATTAGATGGAATTGAATTGGTCCCGTGCTAAATCTACTCAATGTTAGCAAGTTGTGTAGGTCCCACCATGATGTGGGGGTTATATCCACACTATCTATCCATTTTTTGAGATCATTTTAAAGCTTAGGCCAAAAAATTAGGTAGATCTAAAACTCAAGTAGACCCCACATAGAAAGCAACGGGGATTGATTACCTATTGTTGAAAATTTCTTTGGGCCCACATAAGTTTTGGACCTGTCTCATTTTTAGGCCTATGCTAAAAAATGAGGTTACAAAACAGATGAACAGTTTAGATATAGCACATATGTATTATTCTCAATAATTTTAAATAATGGTGGTTATAACCATTCAATGTACCACTATCTTACAAACATAACATGGAATTAAACTTGAAGTGGTTGAATGAAAAAGAATTATACGCTGGTTTGAGAAGACCTGTAGCAATATTTAAAGACTCCCCTTGCAATTTTGTCTTTTTACACTGCGGTCATGGCATCAGACAAGTGCACAATGTTATTTTATTGGGTCACATCAGGAGCAGCTGTACATTATCCAATTGAAAAAAATGGCATAGACGTGACTCTCGTACGAAAGAAGTAAAAGATTTTACGCATGGAATTATAGTTTTCCCTTTTAAGTACATGTGATTATATTCGTGGATATAATCCTTTTTCACTGAAGAGCCTGTTGAGCTGCAGGTAAGAGTGTAACTCATGCAGGTTGATTAGTTGAGGGCCAACCTGAGTACAATCATATCTTAAGAGAACCTAAACTTGCAACTCCACTGACACGAATTTCAAATAAGGCGCCCAGCATAAAGTCTTTTATACTCAATCCAATGTAATATAACCTAAAGGCCTGTTTGGCCGGGCAGATTGGATGAGATTAGATTGGATTGCATGGATTTTAAAGGTAATGATAGCTGTGTGGTGCTACCGGATTGCTATATCCAGTTGGTCTGTTTGGCACGCCCGGCCAATCCCGGGGTTAAACCTTTCAATCCCTTTTAATCCTTTGAACCAAACACATCCCAGGCAATTTTGAAGGGAATAAGGGGGATTGGATGAGATTTAAAGGTAATGATAGTGATGTCAGTGGATTGTCTTAATATCCATGGGATTGCTAGGTCCTTGATCGGGATCCCGTGTCTGTTTGGCACGCCAGGCCAATCCCGGGATCTATCTTCCTATCCTTTCCAATCCCATCCAATTTGCCTGGCCAAACAGGCCCTAACCCAAATACATGTGATTAGTTTCAACCTGAATTTGTTTAACCTGAAACCAACCGGGATTCAAACTAGGTTGGCAATTTTTAAATGGACCTTGACAGCCCGATTCAAAATTAGTTGGGTAAGTAAGGTTCAGGTTCCAATTTTCATCCCTAGATTTGGGAATCCCTGAACCGTGGTTGAAAATCCGCATTGGGTGCTGTTTGGGTGGATCCTAAGTTAGAGGATCGCTCATCATGGGGCCCACTTTAATGTATGTACCCTACATCTGCACCAACCATCTACTTTGAAAGGTTATTTTAGGACATCCCAAAAATGAAGCAGACTCAAATCTTAGGTGACCCATAACACTGGGAACAAGTGTGGTTTAATCCCCACTGTTAAAAAATTGCATGAGGACATTGGAATGTTTTCTAATTATATCCAACCTGTTGATAACGTTAAATAAATAAACCTAGATGAAGGGACCACACAAATGTCAGGTTGATTCAAAACTTTCGTGGCTGGGAAGTTTTTAATGATTGATTACCACTGTTTTCTGTATCATGGTCCATCTGAGATTTGGATCTACTCTATCTTTAAGATCATACCTTAAAATGAGTTTTCAAAAAATAAAAAGCACGTACATTAAGGTGGCCTCAGCGTCCACCCACTTCCTCCTTGAAGGGAAGTTGGACGTGCGCACGTCAAGCACGTGACTATGCACAGGGCGATCCTCAAACTCGATGAGTGCAGGGGTAGGCATAGAACCAAACAGTAAAAATAATGGTATATTGGCTTTTTTATGACATTGTCTACATGACACCTTGTCATTGGTGTGGTGCACGTGGATTCCTTGCTATCCATCCCAAAAACATTGTGATTGATTGCTTGTGAAAGCCCATCACAGTCGGATCATCTTAAGACCTGGGCTAAAATATAAGGTATATTTAAAACTTAAGTAAGCACACTGTTGTTTCCTATTCAAATTGGAAAACTTATGTGATTGATGGTTTAGATTGGGTTTTCGAATGTGGCTAAAATCCACACGCATGTTAGAGCCTATTTGACTTAAAATTCGACTGGACCACCAGTGTCTCTCCATTTGTTGAGTTGCATGGACAGGAGATTAAGATCAAAGATACTCGATCCTCTCAATCACTAATATTTATGCTTTTGTTGTAGCAATTTGTGAAAAGAGGATGGGATAATCCTTTCAAATGTTTTCTTTTTGCCTTCTGATGGGATAATCCTTTTAAATGTATTCTTTTTGCCTTCTGATTATAAATGTGAGTTTACAGATTTAAGAACATGTTGTTTCATTAACACTTTAAATTTAATATACTTATCAAAAGAAAGGATACACATATAAATTTAAAAATATAAAATGTTACCAATTTCATTAATATTTAAAAATGTTGTTTATTACAATTGGCATGCTATAAGACAACTAAATGAATAAATAAATGAGAAAAAGATAAATACATAATATATCTATTTGAATAGACAATTTGGGTGAGTATAATCAACTAAATCGAAACTTAGATAATCACAAACCTACAATTTAAAATTGCATAAATTTACTTATACTCTTAAGGTCTTGTAGGGAAAATTGTTTGGTAATAGCTATGTAAAACTAAATTAAATTAGACTATGCTATAAAAGATCAATGAAAGATAATTTAAAAAATAGAATGATATATTTAGCATAGGGACTTTAGCTTTTTTTAAAATTTCTCATTTTGTGGATTATCTAGGCAATGAAACTATTGTTGGGGTTTACTTGCCAATTATGAACCTTTCACTCTTAAATCATAGTTTCGGGATATTGGAATCCCTTTTATTGTTTGGAATTGATGACTTGGATTGGAAAACAGGACTCTAGTCGGATTTGAATTTCCTGACTTCTTGAATATTCTTCTCGTAGTTGATTTGTCGTAGATATGTTCATTGTCCGCTAAAAATTAGGCCTAAATATATCAAGACAACCATGTCAGTGACTAAATTTGAATCAATCTTGGCTACTCAACGTGCAATACCTCAGTTTTCGAAACTCAAGTATGATGCTCGTTTATCAAAAACCTAAGCGTTAGTCTTTAAAATGTAAAGTCTAATTTAAACAATCTTATCAACAATCAGATTTACCATTAATTATTAGTGGAAAAAATCATACATTAAGTAAAAAAATCCCATTTATAATTAAATCCAAATGTAGCATCATACAACACTTATATAACCCAAACACTAAAAGTACATTAATAAAAAATAGAAATCTACCAACCAGTGATGAAGCTCAATGTAGGCCATATGGACCCCGTTTAACTTCTTAATTATCCAATCTTCTCCGGCAACTAGGTGAACATCATCGGCTCGTCCTATGCCCGCATTAACTGATATATTTTGATAACGTTAATGCTATTATAGTGAATAATACTCTCTAAGATTATACACTCATCATTCATAATTCAGTATAATTTGCAAGACATATAAAAATATATTAAACAACGCAATTTAAAATTATAATTGTACTCCAAAGTATAGCTAGTTAATTAATATAATTTCACAAATAGAAATTTATAGTAGTAATCACAATACAAGTGAATGTGTTCATATAGTCAGATAATCAATATGACCTTCTATTACATATAAAAATTACATTATACATGAACTCCACAATATAATTAGAAAATTAATAAGTGAACTTCTGCTGCATCCAAAAATAATATAGAACTTCGCATGGTGACTAAAAAAGTCAAAAAATGAACTTCAGCTTTAGTGTAAATCACTTAAACTTCAAATGGTGACTAAAAAAATAAACATATGGACTTGGACTTCAACTTCACCCATAAATCACAATACAAGCAAACTTTGTGAGATGAATAGAAAATCAAGATTTAAAACTCTACTTCATCCGAAAATCATATTATATGTGAATTAAGTAAGATGACTAAAAAATCAATAAATAAAATTAAACATTATTCAAAAATTACAATACAACCGAAATCCACAAGATGAAGAGAGAATCAACACATGAATTCCAGTGTCATTCGTAAGTTATAAGAACTCCGCAATATGATTAGAAAATAAATGAATGAATTTCAGCTTCACCTTTAAACATAACAGTGGAACTAAGGAAGTTTTAATAATTGACGTTCAATGATCATTGTTTCCATGGCATGGTCCACCTAAAATTTGTATCTTCTTCATTTTTTGGCATAGCAAAAGATAAGCTGAAAAAACAATTAGAATGTATGGAAATACAATGCATAAATTTAGGTGGGCCCTACAGTCATGGTTCCACCCCACCCCATGGACATGGATTGCATCCTGCCTTGCCCTCTCTAGCCACGAACGAGCAGTTATGTGGACGGCCCACCTGTTTATCCAAACTGTCCATTCTTTCTACGGTATCATTTTAAGCTTGGATTGCATTAAATGTAAGAATGTGTGGTCTACTTGAGCGTTGGATCTTCCTTATTTTTAAGTTTATCTCTTAAAATGATCGGAGAAATTTATGTTTATCTCTTAAAATGATTGGAGAAAAGGGATGGACGGCATGAATAATCAAATACATCACGGTGGGCCCGCCTACAGAACTGCCCGTTTGTGGCTAGGGACTGGCCGTGTCCGTAGGTAAGTCTCCTTCGCCATTTCACGCAAGCAACGAGGGCAATTCAGGACATTCGCACGGTATTTTGGCGGACTGCCTCGTTTGATTTTACCTTTCCAACGAGTCGTCTCCTCCGCGACAAAAATCAAAATCCTTTTCTTCTTTATTTATTTCTTCTCCATCGCTCTCTCTCTCTCTCTCTCTCTAAACCCTAGAAACCAGAAAAAACCCTTGATCTCACCACCATCATGAAGAGCAAGAAGCCATTAAAGCAGCTGAAGCTCTCCGTTCCCGCTCAAGAAACCCCCATCACCAATTTCCTGTATTCAATCCTCACACTTTCTTCTCCAAATCTCTTTATAGATCTCTCTCTTGCCATTTCATAATTGCAGCCGTGTCGATTGAATCGATCATTTTATTTTCTTTGTTTGAGTAAATTCTCGTGTCTTTTTCTTGATTTTTAATAATTAGATCTCTCTCTCTCTCTCTCTCTCTCTCTCTTGAATTTTCAGGACTGCAAGCGGTACATTCCAGGACGGCGATCTGCTCCTAAATCAGAAAGGTTTGCGCCTGATCTCTGAAGAAAAGGAAGCTCGTGTAAGTTCATTTCATTTGCCCTTCTTCCCTTTTCTTTTCTTCTCTTCTTGTGTCGGAAGTCGCTGATCTTATTAGTTTCTCCTTTTCCTTCTGCAAAGATTGTTTTCAATTATTGCAAGAGTAGTTCTATTGAACTTAAACAAAAACGTCCTCAAAGAAGAAAAATCATAATAGGGAAATTGAGGGAGTAAAATGAATCTTGCTATTAAACATATATTTCAGTATTCATAATCTTGAGAGTTGACAATCCCAATCTCTGTATAAGGAACCTCAGCGACATGCCACCACATGAGCCAACCTGGCACGCATGTACTTGGTCCAAGCCGTTCATCAGATGGGTTACCCCATGCAGATGGCCCACGTGAAAAATTCCGCATGGTTCACTTATGAGGTGTGCAAAGAATGTCGGGTCGTTTGGATGCAAGGGAAGTTGTACTTATGGAAAGTGTTTTCACAAGCATTATTTTTCACTGTGTTTGGATGTGGGGAAAGTGGTGGAAAAATCTTTCCTCCAAAATTTGCCTTATACTCTTACAATCACAAAAAGGAGGTTTTCATTTTACACCACAACGTTTTGTCCTATAAGGGGTCATTTGGCACCTTGGATTAGATTTTAACTTTAGAATCCAAATCCAAGATTTTCAACACCTGAGAATTTCATTCCATCAGTTGTGTTTGGCAGCTTGGATTTTCAATCATGTGGAATTCAAAACCTGTTTTTAACAACCTGGATATATATATATATATATATATATATATATATATATATATATATATATATATATATATATATATATATATATATATATATATATATATATAAGCCCACTTAATAGAAGAGGAAAGAACAGTTATGACAGTTAGAAAGGATTGAAAGTCCTTGGATTTTGCAAACCACATACCTTTTAGATAAGAATAAAAAATGGCCCCTAGGGGGGATTTCCAGTCCAAAATCCAGGGTGGCAAACAGACTTTGGATTCAAGATCCAGGTTTGAAAATCCTAAATGCCCAAAATCCATGCGGCCAAATTGTCACATTTTGAAATATTATAAACCCTCATCCAGTTGCAGGTAAGCATACGTGGTACATGTCACGCACATGTGCCATGTTGAATGCCTTGCACACATGGGTTAAGGCAGGATCACGATGGACCCTCATTATGAATGTCTCAAATCTCGTACATGTGGCACAAGTGTGCCATTCACGTTTTCAATCTCTCCTTGTATGAATACCTATTTCTATGGTCCTTACTTTTTTTTTTTTGGGTTAGCTTGTTAGTACACACCCCACTGTCAGCCACCCCACTAGAGAATCGATACCAAGACCTCAGTGTTGAAACGAGGGTATCTTCACTCAGTCAACCACTTGAGCCATGGATCAGGGTGTTCTATGGTCCTTACTTTCCTCATCAATCCAGACATAAAATCATGATTCCATTGATTCTCCTCTTTATTGCCCAAACATGACAAAGAGAAGCTCTCTAGAGATTCTCTTCCTTGGAAAGGCTTTTGTACTATCACTTATGATTCCCTGCATCCAAACGTCTTAGAAACAAATTGATTACTTAATGGGGATCTGGCCAAGTTTCTTCAGCATCCATTTGTTTCATAAACTGTCGACAAGCATTTTTTTGATTTTTGTTTTCCAAGGGTAAGTCTGACCTGATGGGCAGTTTGGATGTGACCCCAATTTGTCACATTTTCACATGTGGCAACATGTAGAAGGGCTACCTTATATATGCACATTGGATTATTAAACTTCTATTTGCTAACTCATAAAGCCATTTGTGCCATTATATATAATCCAACGGTTTGCAAATGCTTGCTTCTGATTTTTTATCTATCCTTTTTTTTTTTTTTTTTTTTTTTTGAGGGTCAACGAAAAATTTTATTAGAAAGAAAAAAAAAGCAGACAAGAAATACTTACACTGGCATTTGAAAGAAGCACTGCATTCTTAACTAAATCAGCTAGTTTTACTACTTCACGAGAGATTCATGGCATATTCTATTGGGTCAAGTTAAGATAGATGGGACAAAGCTACATTAGAGGGAAAAAAAAGAGCAATTTTTGGAACATGGACTACCAGAGATTCTAACAAGAGAAGAAGACATGGCAAGTTCAAGTTGCCATGACTGAATGGATTTTAAGTTATGATAGAGAGAGCTAGCTGGATCACATAACAGCTTTAAATGGTACAATTACAAACCTATCCTGATGTTGAACTTGAAATACATGGGTAACTGCACGTAGTGTGTTGAACAAAGATAGGAATGGTAGTTTGCTTCTTTGATTCAATTTTATGATTATGCTTTAAATTGAAATAGTTAACTGGCACAGGTGAACTGAACAATGCTGATGAAAAAAACTGAACCGTAAGGGGGACAATGTAGAGTCTTAAAAATGAGAGCATCTTCAAGCTAAAGGAGTAAGGTGAAAAAGGGCCATCAATTAGAGGATCTACTAGAAGGTTATTGATGCAGGAGATTCAACCTGCATAACAAAATAATAGGCCATGACATTTACTAGAATTATGATCGGTCCTCACTCTTGGGCCGGAGCCACTCTTTTCTCGTCTCACATGTTTATAAGGTGGTTCCTAACTCGTTCTTCATTTAGGAGTAACATGTCAGCAAATACTTGCATCAGTTGTAGCATGATGTGCGACACACATCCATAGCTAGATCTACTAGAAGGTTATTGATGCAGGAGATTCAACCTGCATAACAAAATAATAGGCCATGGCATTTGCTAGAATTATGATCGGTCCTCACTCTTGGGCCGGAGCCACTCTTTTCTCGTCTCACATGTTTATAAGGTGGTTCCTAACTTGTTCATCATTTAGGAGTAACATGTCAGCAAATACTTGCATCAGTTGTAGCATGATGTGCGACACACATCCATAGCTAATGTTAAATCTGATAAGCTTGCAAGGGTTGAGATGCAAGCTCTTATAATTTGGGACAACATGCCCACTATTATTATCTATCATCTTTCCTACTTTGTCATTATTTTAATAAATGCCTTTGGGAAGTTGATAAAGTAGAAAAGAAGATAATAGTTTAATTCTATACCTTCAACAAAAGGGCTGCTTCTATGCTGTTTCCTGATAGAAGTAGTCATGTTTCTTCAATGTCACTGACGATCTTCCTTGTTCAATATCATCTGATGAGTAGGATTTCTGTGTACCGAAGTACGGGTTTAGTGTTTAAATGTTTTCCATCAAATAAATAATTGTTTCCCATCTGATGAGTAGGATTTCTGTCTACCAAATTACAGGTTTAGTGTTTAATTGTTTCCCATCAAATAAATGGACAGATGATCACTGTAATAGTACTTCTTCTGGAAGTACCTATGATTATCATGCTAATAAAGATTATAAGAAAGGTGCTGTGGAACTTCTAGCTATACTATGGAGATTATTTTTGTCGCTCTTGCTTCATTTTGAAATCAATTTACATTTTTCTGATTTTTCTCAACTGATTTTCTTTATTGACTCAATGTACAGCCATCAGATGCTAAAGAGGTCGATCTTCAATTCTCATTGGAAGACCTTGAGACCATCAAAGTCATTGGGAAGGGAAGTGGTGGTGTTGTTCAACTTGTTCGCCATAAATGGGTAGGCAAGTTGTTTGCATTGAAGGTAATTTGCTGGAGACACCCATTTGGAAATGAGTACACAATGAAATTTAACAAATGGTTCCCCAATGTGAATACATTCGTTCTGTAGAAATTTTGTCTTTGATTCTTAGTTTGGTATTCTTCTTAGTTGATTGGAAAGTCATGTAGCATGAGTGAAACATTCATAAGAACAGAGGGCACATTTGGACTCACTCTCCAAAGGGCTGTTTGAGGCCTAAATGCCATTTAGATCCAAATGGCAGTTGATGTTGTGCGTTTGGATGCACTTTGCAAACCCCCATCTCATCTCTTGCTGGACAAAGTAGGTGATAAAATGTCGACTCAGCAAAAACCAATCTGATTGGTTTTTGTCGAGTTGACCAGACAAGCTGGCTTTTTTTGGAAACTCTGTTTTGAGGAAGTGTCTCCAATGGGCCCTTAGTTAGCGAAAGGAATCAAGTTTGTGTTTTAAAAGGTGAAGGCATCCAATTCTTTTGAAATGTTAGGTGTAAAGCCTCAAGATGCCTAAGCCTCTTGGAACATCTTCTACTAAAGAAAAATAGAGCAACTACGTTTGCATGTACGCCCTAGTGGTATGTTTGGCTGCTGCCCTCTGTGATCCTCCATTGCTCACTTGCCCTTTGGGGGGACTGACCACGAGCCTTTAATGTGGCTAGTTTGGTCCCATTTTTGGCCCTATTGGTCGCCTTCATGTTGACTCCTTTTGGCTCGGGAACCTCCTTAATATAATATGTTTAAAATATAAAGATGAATGAACAATTTACTCCTAACATAGAGGTTTGGGCATTTGCTTTGTGCATAGAGGTCATGGTTTGAACCGTCTTGACCCACCAAGTTAACCGAGTTTCTAGCGATCAAGTTAATTTGGCAAATGGTTCTAGTCCAAATTGGTCTGGTTGCCCAGTCCATCCGGGTTTTAAATCTATGGTGTTAGATGGGTTGGGGGTTAGTAGTGGGCAGAATTCACCTTCAACAACATGCATAATCGGTCCACTGGTAAGTTCCCATTCGAGATTGTGTATGGTTGAGTTCCCAAGCATACGCTCGACCGGTCTCATTGCCTAAGTTATCGGGAATGAGTGTTGTTGCGGAAAATATGGTAGGCCGTTGCGCGACTATGCATGCCGATGTTCCGAAAAGACTACAGGAGTAACACCACGTATAAGGAAGTGGTTGATAAACATTGGTGCCATAATGTGTTTGAAGTGGGTGATCAAGTGTTGGTTCACCTGCGCAAGGAGTGATTTCCGACTAGGACATATAATAAACAAAGAAACAAGAAGATAGGCCCAATCCCGATACTCGGAAAAATTAATGATAACGCTTATGTCGTTGATCTTCCTGATGACGCGAAGATCTCCCAGACATTCAATGTTGCGGATTTGTACGAATATCATGAGCCCGATGGATAACTCGGTGACGAGTTTTTTTTTTTTGTTTTGTTTTGTTCAAGTGAAGGGGACTGATTGCCGCATACCTATTCCTGGCACAATTGGACGGGAAGAAGCCTGAACGGAAGCGAATGTAGTCCGTTAGATCCGGGCCCAGTCCTACGTAGGGCATGCCATAATTGGGCCGGAAGCGTCTCCGGATCAAAGAAATTCACGATGGATAGGGAGAAATTGTC
The DNA here is from genome assembly GCA_037074715.1 of Magnolia kwangsiensis. NCBI lineage: Eukaryota > Viridiplantae > Streptophyta > Magnoliopsida > Magnoliales > Magnoliaceae > Magnolia > Magnolia kwangsiensis. The sequence goes on from CM073581.1 coordinate 98,408,010, forward strand.
ATTCGAAGTGCGAACCATAAATTGACTATAACTTTTGATCCGAGTATCGTTACACGACGCAGAACATATGAATTCCTACTGTAGTAGGCCATCCGGGGTGAACTCGACCAGCACAGCGGGTTGCGTTAGTCCGTTTCACAAGAAAACTCCTTCCGATTCAAAATTACGGTTTTAGGAAAAGCTTTCTATTTTTAATAAGTTCTTATTTGGACGTATCTCCTTCGTTTTAGAGTTTTAGTATATGGTGTCTTATTAAGAATTGCTTCTAATCATGTCGGGAATAAGCCTGCATGATTAGATTTGAACTTTCTATTTTTAATATATTTTACTATTTTGGGTAATTTGCAGTTTAGTCGAATTACGACTCTTAGTTAGGTTTTGCGTTTTACTATTTAAGCATTTTAATTTCATTTTAGATACATACATCAATAAAATATCTCGAATTTTCATTTATTTCTTGTGGATTCAAGAGCCATTGTACCTTGTGAATTCAAGGTTCATATTACGTAGAGGAGATGGTGTTCTTGTTGTATCCATTCTACACCCTTTCCTTCATCAGAATGGCTTTGCCTCAAGGCAAGCCTCCCATGCCTTTTAAAACATTGATAGGGGTTACCATAGAATAGAACACCCGTAAGGATAAACTCTATTAGTTAGGTCATGCTACTACCATTTGACAGCCTCATTTAGACTGTAATTTTTCCTATTGTTTAAGGAATAATAACATGAAATATTATGGATTATGTCACTGGCAGCCAAAGCTCTTTGGGAAGGGCTACGCTGTTTCAGCCGCAACATCCCCATATGTTGATGTTGGAGGGGGTCATGAAGAATATTTCTCATTAGGCCAGGAGTGAGGGCACAAACCCATCTAAACTTGTATTTAATTTCAAGAGTTTATTGTCCCTGCTTCGAGGCTAATTTTTTTAGAATCAACCACAAATAAAGCCAATGTTGCGGTGGACTCCTTTGTCATGGATGAGAGTCCAATATTCTTGTGGGGAGTTTGTTCTCTTGTTGTAATCTCTCTTTTGTTTCATAAAATGCTCTCATTCATCAAAAGTACATCTTCCCAAAGGTCAGTGCTGCACTGCTGGCAATGTCCAACTTCATCTGGTCACAAAATTTTGGTTTGTCTCAATAAAGAAAAGCATTATTCTTCTAACCCTCATCTTCAAAACTCCATAACTTTATTCCTATTTCGGAAATCATCCAAGGGTAAATTGAGTGACAAACTTTAAAATGGTTGAGATGAGAATATCGACCGTGTTTCTTGGCATCTATATAATTAGCTATGGACTTACTCTTTTGTTTCTTTTAAAGTTATTATTATTATTATTAACAGAAACTTACCCAACAAACCCTTTTGACAGCCATGACAGATTTATAACCGAAAGAGGGATGAGTGCAAGGTTCAAAATATAGTATTGTGACACATGAAAAACAATCATACGGGCATATGCCGACACATATTGGTCGACATGATATATCAGCTGATATATTGAACCATGATAATGACAAGGTGTTATTTGTCATTGTCTTTGGCCGAGAAATCAAATATATGATTCTATGTGTTAACGGATGTGGAGATGTGGGCTGTACCATTGTTCTATCCGCATAGGCTTTGTTTTAGTTATTTCTTCTTGTTATTAGTTGTTTATTTTGGTTCGGGAAGTGTAGGGTATTTTGCTTTTGTTATTAAGGGTATTTTTGTCTATTGACTTTTCATTGTTAATGTAAAGGGGACAGAGTGGGCATTCAACCCTGACTGACCTTTCCTCTCTTCTCCCAACTTTCTTCTCTCTTTTTAACTCCTCTTCTTTCTTTAATTTATAATTCTACATGGTATCATAACATCCTTGTTTTTTTATTTAATTTGTAACTCTATAATTCTTTTTCCTTCTTTTATTTTTGGTCTCTCCTTGCTTTTTATATTATAAGTTTGTCCCCGGTAGACAGAATAAACCATCCTACTACACGTATAAGTTTAGCCTAGGGAGATAGAATAAATAATTCTATTACCCATGGTGTTTCCCTACAAACATAAGGTAGCATACAGCTCTTCTTAAATATACTTACAATATGAAACTGGAAGGTAGCTTATCTTCAGAAAAAATTATCTGCAGTATGGCGTTCTTAATATTTCTTTCAATCGAAGAGAAAATTAAAACAAAAATGAAATTCATGATCCCTTTAGTCTCAAGGACTTGCATTTAGAGGACTTAAATGGCCCATAATTTTTTGGTAAGTTATGAAACATTATTGGAAAAGGAAGTAAATACAGAAGAGAATTTAAGGGAATAGAATTTCCAATATGACATTTGACATAACAGGAAGCTGTTTAACAAGGCTCTTTGTTCCAAATCAGCTGCTCTAGAAGCAATGGATAATGAAATGTTCAACCTTGAAGTAATATCCTAATCTGGCCTAATTTATAAGCCAACCTCCACGGTAAATTCCTGCTTTTCCAACAGTCTGTTTAAAATACTTTTGGAGGTCCCTTCCACCAAAAGTGTGCCTTCAAGACAAGGAGATTCCAAGTCCTTTGCTGAGAGCCATCATGCACATGTGGTCAACTTCCTCTGTGGGGCTGAGGATGCATATTTTATGTTTCCATTTGTGTCCCCGAGTACTCTTGTACTGGATGGTTCCACACTAGACAAGGACAAGGATACACTATCAACATTAAACTTCAGACTTCCACCAGGGGCTTGTTTGGGGTGCCATTTTGGATTCTTCGAAAGCATTGGAAAGGAAATAGTGTTTCACTGGAATCCTGATTTCCAGTAAACCAGTGGAAAGGAAACATTTTTGCCCCGTTTGTTCTTCAACAAGATTTCTGTAGAAAATTCAGGTCCTGTTTCCAAATTCATTGGTTGGGAATGCAAAATTTTCCTGCATGTACTGGATTAGTACATGGGGTACATGTCGAACAATTGAAGATCGACAGTGACACATGTGGTAGATGTGGGTGCTTGAAGCTAGAAGGTGGTACACGCCAGATGTGTACATTGGCAGTTCAGTTCATGGGCATGTGGCATATAGCGACATGTAGTACATGTGAAGCAATCAAGGATGGATGATGGCACATGTGGCACATATGAAGCAATTGAAGATGGATGATGGCACATATGTTGCATTGACACATGAAGATGGACGGTGGCACATGTGGCATAGTGGCACATGTGGAGTGCAAGTGAAGATGGGTGGTGGTTCATATGACACATTGGCAGATGTGGCACTTGTTGTGAGAAACCCATTTTCATTGCATTGGGAAAATGCCTCAGGGGGGAGGGGGGAAATAATTTATTGATTTTCCTACGAAATCAGAAAGTTGTAAACAATGTTTCCTGCAAAAAAAGATTCACAAACAGCGGAAATGTTTCCTTTCCTTTCTACAAATCCAAACTGGTTGCCTAAAATCGGCAGAATCATACAATTGACTTTGGAGTTACAGAGAACAATAAATAACTTGAGATATGCACAGAGGATATAAGACACTGGTTAACAGTTGAATCTATATTTTGATGCATGTGTTCTTATAGCATGCAAATAGACATGCTAATTTAAGTAACACTGACTATGAGTGAGCCATGGACTTTGGAGTAGACACTGCTTTAATTGGTGTTTCTGCTCCAAGATTCAGATAGGTTCCCTTAGAAACGCAAAGGAAAAGTAAACAGAATGATATGTATTCTGCAGGTTATCCAGATGAACATTCAGGAGACCATTCGTAAACAGATAGTCCAAGAGCTGAAAATTAATCAGGGATCACAGTGTCCACATGTGGTTGTTTGCTACCACTCTTTCTACCATAACGGTGTTATTTCTCTTGTCCTGGAATACATGGATTGTGGGTCTCTGGCAGATATACTCAAACAAGTGAAAATAATACTCGAGCCCTATCTTGCGGTTGTTTGTAAGCAGGTTAGTTGGTCTCTCTATTCCCTGTTCCAGGTTTTGCTTGTTTGCCAAGGCACTGATTCTTGCTACAGTAAAATTAATCCATTTTGTGTTTTCTGTCTTTCTTATTGTCTTTTGCATACCAGGTTTTGAAGGGTCTGGTATATTTACACCATGAAAGACACGTAATTCACAGGGATATCAAGCCCTCCAATTTGTTGGTAAATCATAAAGGAGAAGTAAAAATAACTGATTTTGGAGTGAGTGCTGTTCTTGCCAGCTCCATGGGTCAGCGGGATACGTTTGTTGGGACTTACAACTACATGTCGGTATGTTGAACTATTTTCCTTCAGTTTGCAAATTGATTTGATTTGCCCACATCACTCTCGCGGCTGCTATGAACATGTTCTGTCCGCAGATTTTTTATGGTTTTTTTTTTGATCCACTAACCATATCAAGTCTTTCCTGTCTCAGCCTGAGCGGATTAGAGGAAACACATATGACTATAGTAGTGATATTTGGAGCTTGGGCATGGTAGTACTTGAGTGTGCTATAGGTCATTTTCCTTATATACCATCCGAACAAGAAGAAGGCTGGCTGAGCTTCTATGAACTTCTAGAGACCATTGTGGAGCAACCGCCCCCTTCTGCCCCTCCAGATCAATTCTCACCAGAGTTCTGTTCATTTATTTCTTCATGGTATATATGCCTTTCTTATGCAGCAGCTTCCTAAGAGGTTCTCATCTCTATGTTAACTAATCTTTTCTAAGGCACTGGTGTTTCTGAGTTATTCCTTTTTTTCCAGTATGGAATGCTTCTTTTCTTTCCCCAAAGCCATTATTATTTTTCACTTTTAATTACTTGCATTGTTATTATTTGCCATGGAGGAAAGTGCTTCCAGAAAAAAGTTTGCTTCTTGTCTGGCATTATATTTTTCCTTTTCCAGTCTCATGTTTGTATATGTTGTAATCGTTCAATATCTAGGACACCAACATCTCCAGCACAGCTAATCGATGGAAGATCATCTCCTACATTAGCTTTGGAAGATGTGATCTAACCAATTTTTTAGAATCCCGACCAGATCCACCCATTTATGTTGGTGGTTACTTACTATTGCTAATCCAACTGTTCTGACCTGTTCTGATTTGTGAGATCTAATCAAATTACAAATAAAGAGAATAAAGTAAAACATAATTAGCAAACCATTGGCATAAAATGGTTTGGACATCCTGGCCTTATCCCATATATGGGGCTGGCTTTTCAAATCCTGTTTCGCTAATCAATCCTATCTAATACCCTATTTTCAGTTAATGTTTGAGTCTTTACATCCCTTCCCGCCATCTTGTTTGAAGTCCTTCTAGGTTTCCCCTCATGCTCAATCCAAACCCTTCAATCCCAATCAAAGTTCCCTCTTTGTAAGTCTCTGGTTTTCCCATCACATCCTTGAACCATCTCAATCGGTCCTATGCTGCTTACACAATCATCCCCCAAATCAGGCTAGTCAGCCCACCAGGCGGGCCACACATATAAAAAATAAAAATAGGAAAATTATAAGGCTTTTGCTATGGGTCCACATCCTACATGCATGTGTGGTCTGCTTTATGAGTCAACTGGCCTGATCTTTTGGCCAGGTAATCAAATAGCGGTGCCCTTCTGATGGACAGCTGGGATGCCACATACATGTGGCTGTGTGCAGAGGTGAGCATGGAGTGGTGTGTATATTTTTCCAATGTCACATATGCCAAAATCTGTTTGTCATCTGGATGGCAGTACCACGGCTGGGTTGTTTTGGTGATTGCGCATGATCATGCACAAAGAAGTCATGATGGTAACCACAGAATTTTTATTATAGAAGTGAAACCATTCAAAGAGAATATAGACCAATTTAACCCTAATAACGAAATCGCAAACTCACGAACAAATTGTTCTCTAAATCAAGGGAAAATCTTGTTTGAGGTTGCACACCTTAAGCTGTGGACCAAGTCCAAAGTTCTAACCATCCCATCTGATGCTTTTGTGTTAATCAAATATGCGTCCTCATTTGCTTGCTCCATTAAATCCCAGTAAATGCTTTTTTATGACGGTATCTGTTCCCATTTACATATATCATTTCAAATGCATTCATAAATCAAGCTTGTTGTTTCCTATTGGATGCAGTATACAAAAGGACCCTCGAGACAGAATGTCGTCATTGGACCTTCTGGTTTGTCCTACTACTGCTACAGTTGCTATAATTTGCATTAGCATTGTTGTTCCAACACTTCTAGAGGGTGGCTGAACCTGTTTCCTTGCTTGCAGGGTCATCCTTTCATTAAAAAATTTGAGGACAAGGATGTCGACCTCGGAATCCTGATGGACAGCTTAGAACCGTCTGTAGATTCTGCGAGGTAGCAACGGTTTTTCATCGCAACGAAGTAGCTGGTGTGAAAAATTCTATGGCATATCTACAGTGACAGTCTTCTAATTTGGGAAGGGTGGTCATGAAGAGTTTGATTTTGCCCACTCTCTACTATTACATAAATTGCGATGTAGATGCCTTCCGGCTTGCCATCAGCCAAGGTTCCTGAATTTTCAATTCAATCCTCGGATGGAGGCGAGAGAACTTTGAATTTCGCGAATCAAGTATGCTGTCCTAAAAGGTAATGGATCTTGATGTAATCTGGGCACCTGAAACACCAAGAAGAGGATATGCAACTTACATATTTGTAATGAAAATGGAGAGAATTGAATTACATTTGAGTCGGTTTCTTGAATTGGAGTAAGCTTGGAAAGTTTCAGGTAATGCTTCCAAGAGGTTTGGGAAATGGAAATTGAAACCAGGGCATTTGTTGGAAATCAGTACTGAAGGGTGCATATATAAACGCACCCTAAGGTTAAAGAGAGAGAGAGAGAGTAAATTCCTAAAGGTGATCTAGACCGTTCGTTGGCTACTCACCAGTGGAGAGGTGACATGAGAAAAGGTCCCACTGACAGATGGTCTGGATGGCGGCCTTCTTTCCTATGGTCCATTCACATTGGAACCCAGCTGGATGAACCGTTTTGATTACCATGATGGAAGCGCAAGACGGGGGTATACAACAATAGTGCTGGGGGTTTGTTCCTGGCCTTTCGATCTGTGTCCTGCTATCAGATGGTTGAGAAAAGGGACAATACGGGTCCACGGAAGAGAAGCCAAAGATTTATGGCCAGGAAGTTCCAATCTGGGTGATCTCTTGGGATGGTTCATCCGCTTAAGAGGACCATCAGACTGATGAAGCGGGTCTTAAATTGTAAGCCTCACTCGTTGATGTCTTGTATTTCGGCCAAGGCTCTCTACGAGTTGGGGTTGGATTGGGTGTACCTGAGCCAACCGTGTTCGGGTCTCATTCTTGAAGACTCCGACTCGGATCTGATCGGGTTTGAATGCCCATCAGGTCTTTAAATGTAGGCCCACCACGATTGATGGATTAGATGTCACACCTGTGCCACTTTGGCCATGGTTGCAAAGGATCTCTTTTGCCGATGGATACCACTCACTGAACATGTGGCAATATGTATGCCGGTTTGGGAAACGGATTGGCTACTCACCAGCCAATGGCTGATAATTGGTGCTCTGTGGGCCCCACTATGATGTATGTGTTTCATCAATGGTGTCCATCTATTTTTCTAGATAATTTTATGATATTAAACCAAAAATTAGGTTTATCCCAATCTCAAGTGGACCACATTACAGGAAACAGTGTTGAATGAGCTTCGACCATTAAAAACTTTTTGGGGGGGCCATAAAAGTTTTGGATCAAGCTGATATTTGTTTTTTCCCTTCATCTAGGTCTGTATGACCTAGTCAACAGATTGGATGTCAAATAAACAGTACATTGGGCCTTAGGATCATTTAAATGGTGGATATCCAATCAATATATTTTTTTTTTCGTGTGGTGTGGTCCAGATGAGATTTATATCCCCCTTTAATTTTTTAGATAAAGTCCTAAGATTATCTTAAAAAATGGATGAAACACATACATCATGGTGGGACCCACAGAGCACCGACCACCGGCCACGGGGCTGGTATCAGGGTGAGTAGACAATCCATTCCATGGGCCCATTGTGGATGTACTGTAGCCTTACAACCAACTGATGGAACGGACCGTCCGATCTTTCTTATCAATATGGAACGTTGAAATTTTTCGTTTTTGATCTGGTCATTTGATGGTCAACAGTTGGAAGGGTCCAGTTTACCTTGGTAGTGTGATTATGGGGAGCCCAGCTGTCAATTTTTCCACATGCAAATGTCATCCATGTGATGAGTGGATTGCCCTGGTTAATGGGCTAGGCCATGTTTGGCGTAAGCCCCATCTAATGTTCCGACGGGGATCTCGACATGTGTGCTACATCGACACGTGTGCTGCGACTCCCCAGTTCAATACGTCGTTGCGCGCATCTCCAGCAAGTCTGGTACTACAAGTAGAGGAAGGGCAATTTCGTAATCTTTCATTTCGGGTATCCGAGGCCGGTAAAACCCTAATCCTCCATCTTTTGTTCTTATATATAGCGACTACTGGCGAAATCCCTAACCCTAAAACAGGATCCATTAATTCTTCTTCATAGATTTATTCTCTACATACCTTTTCTTCTCCGATTTAGCTTTGATCGATTCTCCGTTTTCTTTTGCATGCGTTTTTGTTTTGAATCTGTTTTCGAAATTCATGCGGTTTGTGTTGTTTATCAAGTGTTTGGTTTGTGTTCGGAACGAGAAAGCAGGGTTTGTGTGTATCGGTGTTATGTTTGTGTAAAATGCGTAACGTGCCGAAAGGTATTCCCTGCGATATGGATTTGGTGAAGATGGGCAGTTGGGTTTCACTACACCGTTGATATCCCAACAATCATTTTCCCCACATTTCTTCTTTTTTTTTCTTTTTTTCTTTTCTTCTTCTTTTTTTTTTATTATTTTTGAATTGCTTTGATTGGTTGAATGGAGTTTGTATGAGCCTTTTATTTTTGGTAATCTAAATGCTTCATATGACCATCCGTTCACCACCCACCACCCACAATGAAAGATCCTCACCCTCACATCATCGTTGCCCTGAAAATGGACGGCCAGGAATTGGAATTACAGCAAGGATCGATAACCAAAACAGTTGGTTTCTTCGCCGTGACCTTTATATGTTTTAACTGATGGGTTGATCCTATCGGTCTGATTTCTTGGTTTTTGGATGGTACGTAGGAGATGCATGAAGACCAGCAAATTTAGCAACGCTGACGGCTGTCTAATGATTTCTCCCTACTAACCGACCCCTGTATGACTTGCAATGAGAGAGATCTTTGAAATGATTGAATCACTACCTCTCGTTCAACCGGCAACCCTAAAATTGCATGGTCCCGATTTACCTGCCCAAGTGCCAGCTAGGGTTTGCAGGGCGCGGCTTAGGTGGATCCCCGGATACACCGAGGTTGGGTGGATCCCTGCCTGTGGGGCACACCGTGATGTCTTACATCTACGCCATCCATCCATTTTGACAGCTCATTTAGGGCACGATCCCAAAAATGAAGCAGATCCAAATCTCAGGTAGACTCACCATTAAAAACTTTATTTGCCATCCAACCTCCTGATGATAAGGTGACAGAGACCTGGACAAAGAGACCACACAAATATTAGGTTGAAGCGAAACTTCTGTGGCCCACCAGAAATTTTGAACGGTCAATAACCACTGCATCCTGTGGTGTGGTCCACCTCATATTTGGTTTTGCTTCATGCTTCGAATCATGCCCTAAAATGATCTGTAAGAACGGATGGACAGCCTGGATGTAAGGCATATAGATCACGGTGGGCTCAACAGTAAGGGATCCCCCGAACCTGCGTCCAGTTTGCATTAGGTTCGTTCCATCTATTTGACGGGGAATTTTTTTTTACTCTCCCGCACTAAGGCGCTTGATACTCGGGAACTCGGAAATTGTACAAGGTAGTACTCAAATTAAACTGATTGGATTGTGGAATCCACTGTCTATAACTCAAGCCTCAAAATGACCCTGGGTTGTTGAAACAGTACCATTGGATATTTTTCATACTCATCCAATCCAAAAAATATCTGTCAATCAAATATTCTGGTGATCAAAATTAAATGGACATAAAAAATGGGAATTAATTTGGACAGTCTAATTTGAATTACCAGGTCTTTTTGCAAGGATGGGGAGGTTGATATAAATGACCCCATAAAAATGCACATAAGGTATGGTCATAAATGAAAACATTCATGGTAATGGTGCAACCATGGAGACTGGGTTTACCAAGAATGGATTAGGTGCGGCCTCTGGCCTTGCGGCTACCCTTACTCTGGTTGCTCACCTTGGTATATGCATTCCATATCTTGCCATCCGTTTTCTTAGATCATTTTAGGGCATGAGCCCAAAATTGAAACGGATCGAAGAATAGGCGTACAAAGGTTTTGGAACAAGCAGATTCCCATCATCTGGATTTATGTGACCTTGTTGTTGGAATAAAAAGGATCAAGCATATATTTATTTATTGTCCCATCAATCAGGTTTACAAGAAAATTAAACATCAGAAATATTACGGTTTCATCATTACTGTTTTCTATGTCAAAATGGATGAATAGTATGGATATAGAATAAATACATTTAAGGTGGACCCCACAATAAGGACGATCCCATGCCCAAATGCTACATGGGCTCCTTGTTGCATCCATTCAATCCCATGCCCAAAAGCTTTAATTATCTTTTAATGTATATTACCCATGACTCCATCTGCCAATGGTATTTAATTAGAAGGATATTTTGTTTTTTTTTGTTTTTATTTTTTATTTTTTTTTATTTTTGCATAAATAAGAAAAAGGCCTTTATCATTTACAAATACAAAGAGGAAAGTGTTAAAAAAAACCCCTAATGTATAATTGCAAGTTTATCTAAAGAAGTCTGTTAGAGTCCTGAGACCGCCCCGTGGATAATTTCGTGAGTCTAAGGATACAACCAATAAGTTACTTTTTTCTACTCCCGATAGTAAATGAGTAACTTATTCAAGAACAATAAGTTCGGTTGAAGATCAATTATAAATATATATTTTTTTAACTTAAAAATACTTGATCACTTCGTATTAATAAGTAGAAATCAAAGTCAGCTACTTAAAAGTATAAGAGTTGTTTGACACTATGGATTTGGGGGATTTCAAATCCTTCAATTGTTTGGCACCATAAATTAATTAAGGTTTTCAAATTCCCTAAAAGAGGATTCGAGATCCCTAATGAAATCTTGGATTACATCTAAAATCCTTTCACGAGTTGCATGTGTAAGATGTGTGTCATTGTACTATTAATATATCGGGTACATGGCCTACTAATGATATCCCGAGGCAATTAGATTATCAATTGCATCACTATAATTACTTTAATTTGATGATCAACGTTGTCCAAATATTGTCCATGTAAATCAATGGTTAAAAATTGTCGGTTAGTCACTCGGACATTAATCTTGTGCTTGTGGCCCATTTGACCCTGAAATTTCATTATTCGCGGGCTTATTACAACCATTGTGTCAATCATTACATATGTTCACTAATTGGAGATATTAAAGTTGATTTAGTAATTAAATTTAAACCCATGTAAATATAATATAAATAGTTACTTATTGGATTAAAGTTGCTTTCGAATCTAACGTGCCAAACACGATAAGAGGATTTCAAATTCAAGGAGTCCTGAATCTAAGGTTTCAAATCTATGTTCCCAAATAGGCCCCAAGTAGCTTAAGTAACTTATGATCCAAACACCCCCTAAATCACTTAAGCGCCATGCATGCACCATCAAAAGTGCTACATTTTGGATTAAAGTGAGAGTTTTCTAGCTGGACCGGACCCCAAAATTAGAAGTGCAAAACCCAACCCATGAATACTCTTGAGTCCTAATTGGATTCAATAAAAACTAACCTACGAAAGAGCACACAAGGGCTTGAAGATGGACAATAGCACATATTTACTGCTTGATGATTATTGGATGTGGTACATATTGCACATTAGCATGATACACCTTGGCATATATTTATATATGGGCGCCTTAAAAATGACAGAGGCAAATATTACACATGGCACATTGACATGTGGGGCACTAGAAGGTAAGGGGGTCACGTGTCACACATGTGGTGCTTTAAGAGTAATGGTGGCACATTGACATATGTAAATTGACTCCAAAGACTTGGTTAAAAAAAAAAGCTTATCTTCACTTAATTTACCACTTGCTATAGGACACTTTGAGATTTGTATATGTAAATCAATTAAAGATGGGTGGTAGTACATGTGGGACACTGGAGATGCTCTGACTCTCATTTCCCCTTTATTTCTTTAAAATTACATTTCTTAGCCATGAATAAAGAAATGAAAAGGGAGAATTTTATATATATATATATATATATATATATATATATATATATATATATATATATATATATATATATATTAAATGGGAGAGAAACGGAATCGGTGAATATGAAAATTTTTGAAAAAACAAATAATGAAAACTGCTGTAAAATTTGTAGTCGTTGCTTTACCTTTGAATAATCCAGATAAGCTTGGTGGCAAGGATAATACCTTATTAGTTGAGACGATCATGGGCCCACCTTGATGCATGTGTTCTAGATCCACGTCCGTCCATCTAATTTTAGGGCATGGGTCAAAAAAATAAAGCAAATCTAAATATCTGGTGGACCATACCACAGAAAAATTGTTGTAATTGAATGGCCACCGTTAAAAACATCTTAGGGCCCACTGTAATGTTTATTTGTCACCCAATCTGTAAACAAGGTCTTAATCAAGTAAAAATACAAATAGTAGCTTAACACAAAACTTTTATGGGCCCTAAGAAGTTTTTAACAGTAGGAATTCAATCCCTACCGTCAGGTCTACCTGAGATTTGGATCTTGCCCATTTTATGGGACCATGGCCTAGAATTAGCTGGCAAAACAGATGGACGGCATGGATTTATAGTACAAATATTGAGGTGGGCCGACGGTCAGGGCCTCACCCACCAGTTACCCCTGCCTCACTTAATCCGCCCCCGGGAAGTGGCGACAGATGAATGGCCAGGATTACTTAACTATGGGTCCACGTTTTCAGTAATCGAAAGAACTTTAGCTCAACTGTCAATCTTCCGCTACGTGTATGGATAAGGATGTGGATGGAATGAACGGCGGAAGATTGAATTCCCATCAAACCACGACTAACAGGCACAGCATGGCAGACTTTCTTATTTATTCCCGCCCTTCTCATCCTTGCCCTGAATAGTGGGGCCCACTTGGCTATAAGAACATTCAAAACCGTAATATGTTAGAATCATCCCTCCAAAGTACACATGGCGCAGCAATTGGGACCGTCCATCTTTGGGCCTATCACGGTGGGACCACCTTTCAAAATCATACTCATCAAGAATCCAAACCATCAAGTTTTTGCACCTATCATGGTGAGACCACGCTTCAAAAATCATACCATCGAAGAATCCTAGCCATAGATTTTTTGCACCTGCCTACACTGAAAATCAATCACTAACATTTTTGTTTCTGGCCGATGATTTCTAGCCCTACGATTAGATGCTTCTTAAACAATCCAATCAATGTGGTTTTTAAGCTATTTCCTATCAGCAATAGTTTCCACTAGATGAACGGTTCCGATCTACTTCATCTTGCCACGTGTACTGTGTAGGGAAATTTGCGGGACCCACTTTAGATGGATGTGACAAAAAAAAAATTACACTCATTGGATGATCCTGATTGATCCTAGTGCGTCCATGGGCTGTTAAAATAAGAAATTGTCAACCGTCCAAATTCAAGATACAAATGTCCATTAATCAAAGGTTGGGATTGTCCACTCAAATCTGATTTAGGGTCCATGACCTATCTACAATAAGACCCCAAGGATGGTACGGATTAATGGGAGCCACACAAATGCTACTTTCCATTCTAACCATTTCTACAGCCCATGTGGAATGGGCCATAGCTTACAAAATCATCAAATCATGTGGTCTAACCATCGTAACAGTCCCCGGCTTTTGGATGGTCAACAGAATTATGGACTGTTCGATCAGAAAAGAACTCAACGGATGGTTTCTGTCGCTTGATTGGATGGTCTGAATCAACGGTCATTTTCATTAATTGGTTGGCAGAGATGGTTTATCCTCAGAGTTCAGTCAGTTGTGCTTGGGATCATTCATTCCTCTCACGTAAATGGCGTGACTTTGGCCATGGAATGTATGGGCATTATTTCGGTTGGCCCACTAAATCTGGTGAGAATGGAAGGACGTCTGTGGTTGCTTGCCACATCTTAGACGCATTCTCCTGTGCACGCCTGGAATTTTCAAAAGGGGCAATTTGCTTGCCCGGAAAATCCTACTTGTGGGTCCCACCTGTTAGTAATCTAAACGAGAGAAATAAGAAACAAACTCGATTAGATGATCTTAACCGTATGAGAAGATCCCCTCAGTTGCAATTGTCCATTTTGTTGGGCCACGTTAGGCTCATCTGACAGGGAAGAGAATAATGCGTACCCCATCTCACGAGATGAACGGCTTGGATTCATGAAAGGTGGGTCCCATCGTCGAACAACAAAACCTAATATTTATTAGGCGAGTGGGAAAGGGATGGGCAGCGGATTAGGTGCGGCCTCGGCCTCACCCAAGACGGTGCCGCCCTTACCGTGAGGCCCACCTTAATGCATGCATTCTATATCCACTCCGTCCATCCGTTTCGCCATATTATTTTCAGGTGGACCGTACCATAGGAAAGAGTGGTTGTTGACCGTTAAAAACTTCTTGTGGGCCACAAAAGTTTTGGATCAAGCAGGTATTTGTTTTTTTATTTTTTCCTATTGTATGGTCCACCTGAGAGTTGGATCTGCTTTATTTTTGGGCTCATGCCCTTAAATGATCCGGCCCAAAGGATGGACGGCGTGGATATAGAATACATACATCAACATGGCCCCCACGTTGAGGGCTGCACGTTTTGTGTGAGGCCAGGGACGTACCTAATCCGGTCCCGGGCAAAAGGTGGTGAGTAGGATATGGATGTATTCAAAGCTCAGGGCTTATCCTCTCTCACTGCTTATCTTTCAAGGGGAGTTATTTGTTACTCTGCCAGAGTACAAGTGTCATACATTAGCTCAAATTAAATCAACTAATCATGGAAGCCACCATCATGAAGTCAGTCCCAAAATTAGTTCACCTGACAATCTTAACCTCTGATTTGTGGACACTTGTTTGTTGAAATATGAGCATAAGTAATTCTTCATTTTTAACCATCCAATACATGTCCAACAATCTGATAGTTCTATAATCAAATAAGCGAAAATTTTAGTTCATTCTATATCTAAACCAGGACCCATAATTTGGACGGTTAAATTTAAATTACTTGAATGCCGTGGTGCCATTTCTAAGAGCTTGTGTATCATCCATCACACTCTACCGGAGCATCAAAACTTTTCTTCTCCCTTTATATTGTTGTATTTGTATTGGCCACAATGCAATCCCATCCTCACATAACATTGACAAGTTCACCCTTGGAATTGTAATAAGACCCCATTAGTTATTCTCTCTTGGTTTCAAAACAGGAGCAGCTACTCCATAGCTTCATAGTGCACAGCTTCATTCTCTCCTCCTAAGGTGGACATACACATGGAAGATGGCCCAATCTCAACGACACGACATGAACCGTCGTCAATGCAGCATGGTCATGGGATCATGGACTGCGACGGTGATGATCGTCTGCATGATTTGGTTTCCTTCGACGTTTCCACTTCTTCAATTGATGCAAGTTCTTCCACTTCATATGAATCGCAGTCATCGCTGCCGCCATTACCATCACGACTAACTTCAAATGGACCATTGTATGAATTGTCTGCATTGATGGCCCACCTCCCTATCAAGTGAGTAGATGAAAAGGATGAATTTGATCTTATTATGCTAACTAATTGAAAAAAATAAATAAATGTGATGATTGTATCGGTGCATGATAATTGTCTTAGATGTATATATGGCCTTACATGTTCGAGTTGCCATTGACACTCCTAACATCAACCCCATTCCAAATACAGCATTTCAGAAGTTTGAAAATTTATTTTGGATTTTGTTTTTCAACCCAAAATCATAAAAGCTTGCTATATTGATTTGATAGATTGGGGTGTTGCAGGAGAGGGCTTTCCAAACACTTCCAAGGCAAATCACAGTCCTTCAAATCTCTATCCAATGTGAGAAGCATAGAGGATCTTGCTAAGAGAGAGATTCCATCGAGAAGGAAGATGAAGTCATCTAAGAGCAACGGAGGTGGCCTAGATTGCCAGAAGTCATATACGCAGAGATGTTGTGTAAGGGCGATATCAAAGAAGGATTCAAGAGGACCGTACTCTTCTTTTTTAGGTAAAAGAAGCAGCTTTGTAAGTGAGAGGACTCTCATTCCTGTAGAAAAGAACTTGTAATTGGTAGCTCTAAAGCTTTTGATTGCATTACAGCAGTTTGTTTGAAAAGGGAGAATATATATGAGATTGTGTTCTTTATGAATTTTCTTTTGAGTAGATATTGATAGTTTGATTTTGATTGGTTAGTGATCATCACAGCCATCGTGTTGTTACTATAAGTTGGGTCGCGATGCAACAAACACCTTCTGAAATTCTGGGGGATCCATGCCATTCATCAGGTAGGTTATACCATGCCATGGATAAAAAATAATGTTGGTCTACTTATCAGGCAGTTCAAACTAGTATGAGAAACATTGACTAGTATAAAAAAGAAGTCTAACAGTCCAAACTCAACACTTGATGACCTCACGAATGGTCCAGACATTTCACACACGTGCCCTCCACACATATCACTGACACGTGTTCCACCCCTCACATGAAGTCCCCTCGTTGAATCATGAATCCAAGAGTGCTTAAAGAGTTCTTCAGCACAACAACATATTTATGGAGTTAGATTGAATCGACAAAAGATATACCCCTTCAATTCAAGGATACTTCATCAGCCCAAGGAGCCATGCAGATGTACATTAGCATCCTGGATCCTATTTGATCCACACGCACACAAAATCCACACAGTCCATCAGGTGGGCTCTGACAGGAATTTCGCATAACCTCAAAAGCAAGTCTGTCCAGTTATGGGCCACGTGTGTTGGATGCTGACCGTTGGGAAAATTGGTCACAAGAAACAACAGTACTTTCTTTTATTTTTATTTTTCTTAATATTTTGGCAAGCCATCCTAACATCTAAGTGCAGTCTATGCCAAAAGAAAAGATCACCTTTTTAGAAAGGATTCAGACGTTCCTGTTACGCAACTACTACACAAAACTCATTTGAAAACATCTTATTAGAGCATATATGAGTGGCATGGCAAATAGCATCCCCCAAAACAATATCCATCTTCCTTTTCTATTTTATAGTAAAATAAAAAGTGATCACATATAACCCCCTTCATTGAGGAAAACAAGATCAAGAGACCAAACGACATAAATGCAGCAGCATCCCAGAAGTCACAGCTTTAAAAAAATTTGCCTGGGGCTCCCAAGGTTATGATGCATTTCTTCTCTTTCCCATTTGATAAAAAATTTCTAGTAAAATGGGAATGTAAAATAAAAATATAAAGATGGGTTTAACTTGGATCCCATGATAAATAACACCAATGAGTAAAACATTCTGGGACACCAGCATTTCTCGGCCAATCCAATCTCAGAATGCATATCGGTATATAGCATCAGCTACCCCATCTTCGTCATTGCTGGCACCGATCACATCAGCTACGGCCTTCGCCTTCTCCGATCCATTCCTAAGCACCACACCCAATGAAGCCAGCTGCAGCATCTCCACGTCATTTTCTCCGTCACCTACAGCCATGATCTATAGGGGAATTAGGGAATAGGGAATTGTCTGTCATCTCTAGAAACGTAGACTTACATATAGCATGTTTCTTTAAAACTAGTCATTTCTGAAAGCCATGGGTTTGAGGTCCAGCAATTCGGTGTCACCTCAGAATGTGCTAGCATGGCCCAATGCTCGGAAGCCTCATACTTTGTGTCCTTTTAAAGATCAACGAGAAATGTGAGACATTGGCCTTATTCCACACTCTAAACTGACCATATTGCCAAAACTAACCTTTCACCAATATTTACTGACAGCTAACAAATATGACTGATGCTGGAAATTTGATCACTGCTATCTTACCAGATAGTGAAATTTAAGGGCCCATCTGGAAATACCACAAAGTGGGGAGTGGTTCCATGGCCTGAGAAGAACCCATCAGCTTTGCGCTTGAGGCAGCTAGAAAGTGGAAATTGCACAAGGATTCTGTTTTCCACTTACAATTTTCAAACCAAATCTCAATTAGGATAAGACTGGTATTCCCAGTTGAGATTTTGGTGTAGCATATCCCATCCAGCTGTTAAAGTATAATTCTCAAACAAACCCTTAAACACCGGGCCATTTTAGCAAGATGTGTAAAATTAAAAGACATAACAAGACAACAATACATGGGTTATCATCATCCATACCTCTTTTGCAGTGGTACCAAGATGATCCAGCAGCATCTGCACCCCGTTACCTTTTGAAGTTCCAGCGGGGATTATTTCAAGCATATCTGGCTGTGACTGGACAATGCCTGCTCGTCCTTTTGTTGTTTCTGACCAATAAGGACGCAAAGTAGTGGATACCCCCTCAATTGTGTCCATGAAAACCAGTTTCTGCAACACCAAAAGAATGTGTATTATCAAGAGGACCTGAATTTGCATGTCTGATAACGGTAACCAAATGTTGCTACCGGCATTGCATCAAATGATCATGTCCAATATTCTGACCTGAAAAGATAACGCAACCTGAAGTAACATGTGCGTGTGTTTTTGTTTTTTCAAACGGTCAGTGACATGGTTGACATATAAGCTTATTGAAGGCATCCTATGTTTGATCACATGTGCCTCATCTGGGGTTAAGGTGCTAAATTTTCACAGAATAACTGGTGTGGCAATTTTAGGCAGTGTCTGTCACAGAATAACTGGTGTTTGCTACTTACAGATACCCTCCCTTCCTCCCTCCCTCCCTCCCTCCCTCCCTCTCTCTCTCCTTGTTTCCTTTTGTTGTAGGTTTTCTTGTTTCATAGAACACTCACATAGTTGTACTAATACAAAATTCATATCATGCTTCTATAGACTAGGAAAATGCAATGTATGCTTGTGTCGGAGGTTTGATTAACTATTTTGGACCTAATTTATTTATTTTTTAAAAAGCTCACCTGTATTTCAGCATCTGCTAAAAGGTGTTCGACTGAAGGCATGACCTCTGCCTGTAAAGGAATGTTTTATTTCAGGAAAATGTTAAGTATTGACCGTCCTGCTGATTAACTGTTTACTGAGACAAAAAGTCAAACACATTAAATTTTAACAGTACCTTCGGCTCATGATACACAGTATGAAGTGAGTCAACCACAGGGTCATCAGATAATGTCAAACATCTGTCTTGGCTAAATGCAACAACAGGAACCTTGTGTTCCCAAGAATAGAGAAATGCCTGCAAGTAAGGATATAATAGACGCTCAATGAGTAGAAATAGTATTGCAGGCAGGTTACAATTTGCAAAGCCATACCAAGAATATGATTGGGTATCCTCCACGATTCATAATCACGGAATTCTAGTCTATATCATAGTAACAAATCTCATTCTTGGCCTGGGAATTTCTCGGGAGTAGGGAGATTTTCAGATTTTTAATGTTTTCTCATTTTCTGTAAAATCTCCCCGAAAATAAAATATTATTATAAATTAATAAATAGTTTTAAAATTTTAAATATATAGGTTTAAAATTAATTACTTCAACTTTTATATATTTTGGCATAAAAATTGAGATAACTTTACAATAAATAGTGAAAATTAAAAACTTCCGGTGTCTTGAAAAATCTAGCAATATTATTTTTTCTGCAAACCAATGTCATGGTATTTTAAAAATCTTGGCAGTCACAATGGCCTACATTAGTTAACCAAATAAAAGAATAACTACACCAAAATGTTTAGTTTGGGATACCCTTATAATGTTGAAAATCTATGCAGAATGATAACAACCCTGAATGTTTTTTTTCTTTTTTTCTTTTTTTCTTCTGTTTGTATAATTGGACAAATCCTCTGATGATTTTTTTATTATTATTTTTTTTGAGCAGGCAACAAAAAACTATTAAAACGTCATAGAAAAAACAAAGGGACAGAAGTCTAAATACAGATTCCTCTGATGAAAAATGATTACAAGGCAGAATCTTCAGCCATTGGCAATTCTCGTCAACTTCACAACTTTTTAATGGGCAACTGAAATTTTTATTAAAGAAAAGAAAGTCAGCTTTAGATTTTCTCAGTGAGTTTTCTGAAAAGAATCCAGTGTCTTCGGAAATAACAGGGCCTATGGGAAACAATGAAGTGTCTATGAAAATATTTCTATAGAAATTCATGATAAGAAGAAACTTGATACAAAAACTTGACAACCATTACCACCATTGTACCTAGAGAAAATGCATTTTACCTCTCTGCAAATATTTGGGTCCAAATTTCTTCTAGAAATCTCACGTCCTTGTCTCCCATAGACAAGCAATCCCTGAAATTCAAGTAAACATTAGAAAATAAGAGACTGCCTGCTGTGAAGAAAATCACAGAAGAGAAAATGAGATCAGCAGCATCAGCCCATTAATACCCTAGAAGAACGACATAATCGAGCAGTTCAAGATGCAAAACATGTGCATGGAATCAAAACAGGCATTAAAGACAAGATCCGTTGGTTTATGAGCTGATGAGGCATGGTCTACTACATTAGAAATTACTATATTTGATAGGTCACTAATCTTTCATAGAAACTTGCATTTGCATGTGTATTCAATGTCCTGTAGAAGGTGCTATAAGCCGCAGACTACAAAGCATACTCATAACGTGTGTTTGTCAAACAAAAATCAATCTACATTTGTGTGATTGAATGAAACTGTATCGTCCATAGGGTCAAGATTTCCATAACTGCTATTGGCAAGGAAAATATGCTACCTGAGGTAGGCATCTTTGATATCCCAAACTATTCACACATAACTAAGAGCAAATGTTCCTTGAAGGTTTGGGGAAAGAAGTAGGTGGTAGCTCTTTCTTCTTTTTTAAGCTTTGAGTCAATATTTCTCCTCACAAAAAGCAAAAGATCTGCTGTCAGAAATCAGATGCATTTTTTTTCTAGGAATGAATTTGAATAGACGAAAACTCATTAGTCTGGTGCAGAGACCCATGGGTCTGTGCTTGAACCCGAGACCTCAATGTTTGATACACACTGCCTACCATTGATCTATGGACCATGCCCTATACTTGAGTCAACCTTACCTACTTATTTGTGCTATTGTGCTCTCCGCATCACAAGTATGGGCAGGGAAAATGTTCCTGAGCCTATCAGATTATCCATGGGTAGCCTCTGCCCAGGGTCCTAAGGTTTGGCTAGAGAGTGCTCACAGTAGGGGCAACTGGCCTTTGGGTATCCTTAATTAGAATCTGAACAACCCATATTGTATTCCGAACCTGTCAAGTTTAGGGAATCCACCGGGGGGGGGGGGGGGGGGTGGGTGGGTGGGTGGGTGGAAGAATCTTATTGAGAAGGTGATACATGTTGCTCAAAACCCCTCAAGGCAGTCTCAAGCTCAAGAATTTTGAGCCTTCATACCATTCCTTCCAATCCCTTGTCCTAAGGCCCCATTTCTTCCCAAAAAGAAGCCTCTCAGATGTTGAATTGTGGTCAGGAATCCCTAATAAAGAGCGCTTGAAGGTTAGGCTAGAGGAACAAGGTAAAAAGGGTCTCCCCTCTTATGCTAGGATGACTTATGGCTATGAGGGAATCGGACACCTACAGGTAGGTCTATTGTTTGAGAAAAACAAAAAATAATGATAGAATGTGCCCAAAGCAAAATGGGCAGGGTGAAAGCCTAAAAGGAGCACGTTGAGCAAAAGCACGAGATGCACAACAAACCTGGTGAAAACCAACATGGAGGCTAGGGATAAAAACAACATATTTACCAAGGGGCCAGCAAGAATAAATACCCAAGGATGTGATGAAAACCCAAAAAAGGCACCACGGGCAAAAATATGGGAAAGCCAAGCATGGTGAAAACCTGAAAGTGCACCATGAGTAAGAATGGGAAAAAGTACATTTAGAGCAATCAAAGGGGGAGAAGCAAGAAGAGGACAAATAGAAAGAGTGGAAGTAGCAAGCCTTTTTTTGAGGCAGGGGCAATTTGAAAGGAGAAGTGAGAAGAGGAGAAAGAGAAAAAGTGGAGGTTGCGAGCCTTTCTTCCAGGCGGGTTTCAGCTAGAGCCAATTTGAAGTGTTTTGAGTTTTCAGGACAATGCAGTGACATATCCCCGTGTGAGGACAACAGAAATTTGAAGGAGGTGGCAAGGGATATCCCCGAACTTTGCTACCCAGGGACAAGATCTCGAGATTGCCATTCTATGGTCAATCTGCATCCTATTCACAATGCAAGAGGCTTAAATGCTGCTATAGTTCAACTCAAGTTCTTGAAGAAGCGCTTGAGGGCTCACGTACTATAACCATTTCATAAACAAGATGTTTAGAGCAATTTCAAACAATAATAAATTGTAAAAAGAGTTGTCATTAAGTCAATGCTGCCTTTAAATGTTTTTAGTATCCTCTTATGTGCCGCTTTTCAAAGATATAAAACAAAAATAAAAGAATAGAAAAACTTTTAATCTTGATGCACATATCTCTGCTCCTATTATCAAATATTTTGTAGAAAGCTCACTTGCAGGACGCCCCCGCCTTGCGCACCCCCATCTGGGATTTGGCAACCTGTGAGCATGCTTCCTCTTGTTCCAAGCTAAGCATCTTCATTAAATCCTCATTCTCCTTTGCTTGGTTGGGATGCCGCTACCTGATTAAGCGGGCCATCATGATCGTACATCTAGGCCCAATTACCATCCATTCATTTCATCCATTGCCCACCCATTCTCATCATCCACCATCCATCCATTCAACTATAATTACCATCCATTCGTCATCATCCATCCATCCATTCGCCATTCGTCTTTCATCATCATCCGTTCATCTTACACCTTTCACCCACTTGATAATCTTCTTTTTTTTTTTGAAAGCCACCCATTTTAATCATCATCCATTGTCCATTCCTCATCATCATCCATTCATCCAACTGCACCTATCCATTTATCCATTGTCATCACACATCTGTCCATTCATCGTCACCATCTACCTGTTGATTCATTGTCACCGTCCAACCATCCACTCATCATCCCCATCCACCCATCCATTCATCATCACAATGCATTCGTTCCTTCATCATCACTATCCGTTCATCTACTCATCATGGATTCATCCATCCACCCATCGCCACCATTGTTCACATCAAACCTTTTGGTTTATATTTGGTTTCATCGCCACCCTTTTCATCATTTATCAATTGATCCATTGGCATCATGATCCCCTTAACAATAAATCATGTCAATCATCATTTGTTTCATGCATTTCTTTTACACCCATCCATCACCATCATCATTGCATCAACTCATAATGGATTACAAATGCGCTCGTCAACTGAGACACTGAGAAGTAGTCCATACTCCCAGATGGGCGGTTGTGCAACAACAAACAAAGACTTGGGACTTTTATTTTCTGAGTTTTAAGTTGAAGTAGTTTGATCGGACTGAGCTTGATGTAACATTCCGATCAAGCCATAGTGGTCCTTCAATATGTTCAATCTAAGTAAATGAGCTCGAACAAAAGGTGACTAGGTTAAATAGCCAATCTGTTCCCTAGTGATCAACATGCTCTAGTATGGTACAAATTTGAAGTCCAAGGGAAAACATCTTCGATGCACTATTCTATCAATTCAATTCCCTAGCGGACGTCATACGCTCGGGCTACTTTGCATCGGTAGGTCCTTGTAAGATTCAAAAGACACAGGGCAACCATCACTCTATCCACATTGGCACAAAGAACACCGGTTATTTCAAGGATCTCAAATTCAACCATTGAAGTAGAATAAGAAGACCCCCAAGACAAACATTTTGGGTGTGGGGTGTCTATAGCTTTGCTATTATTTGCACACAACCTCTATCAACGAGTGGCAACTATAGACACCCACTCAACAGACTGCATACCCTAATCAACCCATTCATCATGGAGGGAAATTCTTGCATTGTATCAAGATGAAAGTTCTGCAAAATTCTCACAACTATGGAAGCCCAAAACCCATGCCCAAGCTCAAACCTAAGCCCAAATCCATGCTCAAGCCCAAACCTAAGCATGAATGTGACCCAAAACCCTCTCAAACTCAAACGAAAAGACCTGAAAAGATTCAAGAGGTGTTTGACCCTGCCTAACCTAGGTATGGGGTCCACACCCTTGTGTGATTTTCTTGGATGAGGAAAAACTTTTTCCGCTTTTCAGGTTTATCCAAACTTCAGCGATTATCCACTTTCGGGCACCAATTTCTTGGTCTTTGGTGCCCAAACCCTGTGATCTATATATCCATTTTGTAGCCCATTAAATTATGTTTCCAGTGAGATTGATTTCAGCTCAATCTATGTAGCCACAGGGTTATGATCAAAATACCGGACAGTGTGAGATGGGTTGACAGTCACATAACCGAATTTTGACCCAACTCGTGGACCCCAGATCTCCTTGGCCCTTTGAAAATTTTCCCTCAAACTAGAATCACTAATTAGCCCATCAAGTTCCCTATCCAACAAGCTATAGATCACCCAAATCCAACATCCAAGCACCAAGTTGCTACCAAAAAACCGGGAAGTGTGCTTGCTGGACTGTGTACAGAAACAATATTTGAAATTACCATCTTGTCCTTGCAAAGAATCCAAAATCCAGTTTCCATTTTCCTTTGACCCTTTGACACATTTTATCAAAATACCCCTAGGAGCCTTAGACCCCTACCTATCATCTTTTTACCAAACTACTCCCCAACTACCATATTTAGTGAAATCCAAAACCACCCTTCCTTCAAGACACAAGATTCTCCCAAGTGTTTTAATCTCCACCACTCATTTCCCACACTTTAAATGCTTCCTAGAACCTTCCCTATATCTTAACGACCCCTAGAATTCTCTCTATTCACTCCCAAGCTACCCAATTAACATCCAGAATCAAGCCACTTGCCAACCATCCCAAATCTTCCTGCCTATAGAAAACCCCCAAACATTCCTCAAATTACAACCTTGCAACCCCTTTTGTCTATAAATAGAGGCCTCTTGCTACAAGAGAGGGGCCTTGCCTCTAGAAAACTCTCTAGTCCCAAAGCCATTCTAGGAATTCCTACTCTTCCCTCTAGCCATACTAAGCCAAATTTCTGAAAGAGAGAAGATACCATAGAGAGAGCAAGGGAGGATGGATTGGGGTTTAAGAGCTTGGGAAGCTTCTCTCTCTAGGGGCTAAGGAGTGCAACTCCACTCTTAGGAGCAGCAAGCGATGGCTTTGGTAACCTCTTGAAGAGAAGAATTCCCTTTTTCTTTTACTTTTCTCAATTCCCTTTGAAGATCAAACTACAGGACAGGACCCTCCACAAATCAAGTCCCTCCCAGCGAGAAGTTGCTACCCAAACTCAAGTTCGATCCAAGCCTAGTTCAAGTCAGTAAACACCTTGAGAGAAGACACCAGAGGATCAGTTCACCACATCCCCCCACCTCTCTAGCTTCTCTAATCCTAATACATACTCTTTTTACTTTTCTTTTGATACTTTTTGGGACCCAGTCAACTATTTTTTTTGAAATTCCAATTGTCAGAATCTTGTTCTCTTCAGATAAAGACTGCTATGTTGCGGATAGAGTAGGGTGCCTAACCCCTTCCTACTCTTCAACCTTGGTACTTAACCAGGATTTTGATAAAAAGACCTTTGTGGAGTCTATTTCTTGGAAATCAGAATGTTTCTTATAATTCAATTTCCCGGTAACAAACAAGGATTCTAGCCGTACTTGAATTATACAAAGAAAAGGCTAGTGGTGACTTGAAATTGACCATATAGGCTCTACCACACCCGGTAGGCCTTTATCGCTACATCGACACTTTCCAAAATAGAAAAAATAAAAATAAAAAACCTACTAATGGCACAAGCCAGTCATTTTGGCAAGCATGATATCAGTCCTGAAATGCAAAAGAATGGAAAATGCTGGAGAAAGAAAATGAGAAAATTATCAGTGTAGCATCATAATCCACCAGCTCTAGGAAAATATAAAAACAGAGGAAAACTTTGAAGGCTTGGAAAGGCTTTCAAATATTATCCAAATCATAAACTATCATTCAACTGACAAGCTTTCCAATGACTTTTATATCAGAAGTTTATTAGGAATTTTATGTGTCATTGGGCCTGTTTGGATAGAGAGAATCCAAAATGTGGCCATGGAAAACTCCTATGGAATCCTTAGGAAATGGAAAACTGCAGATCCCAGCCATAGTTTCATCGTTTGGTTTGGAGTGCAGATTTCCATGGAAAGATTAAAGGGTTTACGGTCAAACAGCGAGAGCGGTCTCTCATAACCTTGGAAATTTACGTTTAACATGCTTCTTAAAGAAATCAATATCCATTTTTTTAACAAAACCTTGGAAATGGAAACTGATATCCATACCTACTTTTTTCTTTTTCACAAACAGGGGAAAAGTAGATATCCATGGGAATTTATTTCTTTTCCAAGGTTTTCATCGCTCAAGGGAAAAAGAGTACCCCAAATGAAAATGAGCACAAAGATGTCAAATTTTCAAGTGACAATGGCAGCATCCCACAATTATAATCCAAAAATGATCTGATAAATAAGACGAACAAATAATGGAGCAAAAGTCAAGCCAATAAACCTGTAAGAAGACCCCTGGTGAAAATTCAGAAACAACTCCATCTTTGCCAGCCAAATCAACCATCTTCAGAGCACTTATAACCGCAGGGCGAGCCTGTTTAGAAAAGTCAAATATGTTAGTGTGATAAACACAGTGATACTTCTATAAAAGCAACATTAGACAGCTTTAACAGAAACTATAATGACAAAATGATGCAAGGGCATATATTGCTTCAGTATTGATACAAAAGAAGAAATGACTTTCCAAGGAACCTCACAACCAATCCAACAAGTAGAATAATAAAGTACATAAGATAATGACCGGGTGGTAACACGTCATCTAAGTAACTTCTAAAATTAACTTCCCCAGAATAAGAAGATCATAAAGTTGAAGGATAAAGGGTTAGTTTATCTTGCCTTTCCAGTAGCAATCACTACTTTTACTCCCTTTGATATAGCCTCTTTCAGAGCTTCTGCATTTCTAGAAGAAACTTGACTTTTGCTGTTCAGCAGGGTACCTAACATTGCATAAAAAGTAGTTTATTAGCAACCCAAAAGATTCAAGAGCAGTTTAATCATTTTCAAGAAAAATCAAAGCTCACCATCCATATCCAAGAAGATGTAACTGAATTTTGGTTTATAAAACCGCAGACTGCCTTCTTTCTTTCTATCATTTAAACTTTCACCTGTAAAAGTCTCAAACTGACAACTTTTTTTTTTTTTGTAATATCTTACACCTTGAAAGTGATTTCAGAACATATGCATCCAAGAAAAGGACCATGTGGATTGTGCAGATAAAGGAGGTTGCAACTGTCAGAATAAGTATCCAGTGAATTTACCATCTAAAAGTCCTGTTTGAGGGCTTCCATCAGTTACAGCATCATATGCACTCTGAATTAGACCCTTCCCTTTCCAGCCAAGACTCTTCAAAACAAGTTCCTCCTCCTTTTCCATCTCTTCTTCAGCCTCATCACTAATCTCATGATCGAAGCCCAAAATATGCAGTAACCCATGAACCTGCAGAAAGACAAATCTATTTTGGCTACCGATTTGAGCATGGATGAAAAAGGCATTTGTGAATGCATTGTGTTTGGGCCAATCTACGGACATGTGCGATGCAGGACATGTGATCTAACCACTTGAATGCAGGAGATTATTAACGGATTAATCAAAGTCAAATATAATAATATGTCATTCTACCATGATTAAAAGAGTACCAAATAGATAATAAAATTCAGATTTTTGTTAAATCACAATCCCACATAAGCATGAAAATCAAAGGCCCAATGAGAGATTGGAACTCTCATATTAGCATAGGTATGATTCTAATTCAATGGGCAGATTTGCGCAATTCTAGGATTAGGGTTTCAAGGGGTTTTGAGAATTTTGGGGGAAATGGGAGAGTTAGGGTCTGGGAATTAAGGATTTTAGGGTTTCGTAAAGAATTAGGGGATTAGGGTTTCATAGGGAATTGGGGATTATGGTTTATAAGATAGGCCAATAGATTAAAGAAGGGGAAGAAAATGGAAGGAATGGACCGACCGTACAGTCGTACAACCCTACCCCTGGTTGTGATGGGTTGGGTTTGGTAGAGTGATGGCTAGGAAAAGATGGATTTAGGTAACAGGTTTAGGTTTATAAGGAAAAGGGTAAATGAGTTTAGGGTTTATTGAAGAAAAGCAGTAGAGAAGAAAGATTTGAGAAGAGATGAGAATATAAAAAAAAATACATTTTAGAAGTGAATAAGATAGAGATGAAAGGATAACTAGGCTTCACACCTTCGGATTCACACAAAATAGTCTCTTTTCACCAGAGAATCTCAAATCAAATGAGAGAGAGCCTTTTCAAGCAAAAGAGTTGTTTTTCATTCCATCATTATGAGCTAGGGACCTAATCGTTTCAAAATTTTGTATGGTCTAGCACTGTGGGCTTGTAATTTTCTGAAGGTCCAATGTAAAAACCGTTCAGGCCTTATCTTTATCATCACTTTATCACCTATCTGATATTATTTAAACCTACAATGACAGTCAACAAGTTTCTTATATTTTCCATTACTTGCATTAATCTATCCGTATGCAAGTCATGAATGTGGCGTGCAAATGCATCTGCGGACTCTTAAGGCCTATGGGAGACAGAAATGGGAATAAGGTCTATGGGTTTTCTAGGCTTATAACCAAACACAACTTCAAAAAGACTCAAGCCTATTGACCTATTAACTAAACTGTTATAAGCAAACTCGGCTACAGGTAAGACTGCGTCCCAAATCCTAGTATGGTCACCCACAAGACACTGTAACAGGTTTCCTAAACTCCTATTGACTACTTCTGTCTGACCGTCAGTCTAAGGATGGTATGCCGATGAAAACTGTAATCTCGTGCCAAAGTGTAACATCCCGATCAGACACGATGGTTTTCAGCAAACCATGTAAACGAACCACCTCCGCAAAAAATAGCTTCGAAATGTTGGAGGCATCAGACGTCTTTGAGCATGCCAGGAAATAGGCCATTTTAGAAAAAAAATGGTCCACTAACACGAAAATGGAATCGTGCTTCTTGATTGTCTTGGGAAGCCCCAACAAGAAGTCCATACTAAGGTCTTGCCACGGAGCGTGTGGTGTTGACAAATGTGTGCATAAACCTGTGTTCTGCTTTTTTTACTTTGTCAGCCGACAAGTCCAACATTGCTCTATAATTTTGGCTACATCTCGCTTGAGACTTGGCATATAGAACATATCCTGTACAAGGGTAATAGTCTTGTCACGACCAAAATGACCAGCTACTCCACCAGCATGAAGCTCCCAAATAAGTCCCGCAGGGATGTGAGGGGAATACAGAGTTTGTCCCCTTTGAATAGAAAGCTATCAATTAGGACAAACCAATTATCATTCCTCTGACCATCTAAAAGTGACGCATATAATTTACCGAAGTTTGGGCACGTGGGATATTCGTCCTTCAAACTCTCGAATCTAGTGACTCCAATGCTCATAGATTTAAGTAACGTCACTCTACGGCTAAGGGCATCAGCAGGTTTATTCTCGAACCCGGCCTTGTATTTCATAACAAACGAGTACTCTTGAAGAAACTCAACCCACTTGGCATGCCTTGGGTTTAATTTCTTTTGGGAGTTAAGATAACATAAGGCCTCGTAGTCTGAAAATAATACGAACTCTTACGATGGTAAATAATGTCGCCAATGACATAAGGATTGAACTACCACATAGAATTCATTGTCACGAGTACCGTAGCTTCGTTTCATTCAACTTCTCACTAAAGAAAGCAATAGGGTATCCCTCCTGACTAAGTACTCCACCTATACCTACCCCAGAGGCATCATAAGAAACTTCGAAGACTTTAGAAAAGTCAAGAAGGCGCATGACAAGAGCCTCTATCATCTTGCCCTCAATCTCCTTAAACGCTTTAGACACAGCATTAGTTCATTTGAACTCCCATTACTTTATGCAATCTGTGATGGGGGCCATAATGGAACTAAAGCCTCTAATGAACTGCCTATAGAAGGTAGCTAAGCCGTAAAAACTACGTACCTCATGAATGTTCCGCGGTTCAGGCCAACTCACAATGGCCTTGATTTTCTTGGGATCCGCAGACATTCCTTCTGATGAAACTATGAAACTTAAGAAGACAACTCTATCTGACATGAACGAATACTTCTTGAGGTTTGCATATATCTTCTCTTCCTTAAGGATCTCGCAAACTTACCTAAGATGGTAAAGGTGTAGTTCTCCGGAGATACTATAAATGAGAATATTGTCAAAGTACACCACCAAAAACTTCCCTAAAAATGACCTCAACACCTAGGTCATCACATGCATGAACGTACATGGAGCATTAGTTAAACCAAAAGGCATGACCAACCACTGGTAGAGCCCATTCATCATTTTAAACACCGTTTTCCATTCATCCCCTGGGCGAATATGTATCTGGTGATACCCACTTTTGAGGTATATCTTTGAGAAAATCATGGCACTTGCCGTCATGTCTAACATATCATCAAGTCGTGGTATGAGAAATTGATACTTGATCATGATTTTGTTAATATCCCGACTGTCCATACACATGCGCCAAGTGCCATCTTTCTTATGTGTGAGAAGCACTGACACGACATAAGGACTCAAACTCTCTTGAATGAAACCCTTCATAAGGAGCTCATCTACCTGCTTCATCAACTCTGCATACTCCACAAGGTTCATTCGATAATGAGAAGGGTTTGGTAGAGTCGACTTAGGGACAAGATCAATGGCACGTTGAATGTCCCTCATGGGTGAAAGCTCATCCAGTAAATCCTTAGGAAAAACATCACTAAACTCTAGTACCGGACTCACCTCGGGTGACAACTCTACACTAATCTCGGGTGTAGCCTATCTAGTCACGAGGGCATATACCACAGAATCCGCTTTAGTCTCCCGCTCAAACTCTTTGGCGTTTAATATGTTGAGAGACTTGGGTTATGATTTCCTCACATCCTTCTGTCCACCATTTTTAACGTTCTCTTTCTTAAATTCTGGGGTGGTCTTAGGCAGAAGAGGATTTAACTTTATATTCTTGTCCTCATGCATGAAAGAACAAACATTCTAGCGACCAAATATTGTTACATCATGATCAAAGAGCCAAGGCCTACCCAAGATGATATGGCTTACATTCATAGGCAAAACATCACACCATAGTGAGTCTTTATAAGATGCAAATTGGATGGAAACAAGACACCAATGTGAGATTGGCATAGAGGACGCATCAACCCATGAAAGTCTGTAGGGCTGAGGGTGAGGAGTGGGCTTCAGGCTTAAACGAGACATAGTGCTACCAGATATCACATTTGTACAACTGCCACTATCGATGATCATTTTATAGTTTTTTCACCACACTTGGCCTAAGTATAGAAAATGGTACTTTGGCATCAATCATCAATCCCTTTAGCCTGAGCTAAGGCGCATCTGACAACTGCAGGTGGTATGGCCTCTTCTTCTTCTTCATCACCAGCACCAATTATAGGGTGATATTCTTCTTCTTCACATCACCCTGGTCATCTTCATCTTCCTCATGCTCTCCAATCACAAGGGCATCAGTTCACTCTTTTGTGGGACACTCATAAGCGAAATAGTCATATCCTAGGCAATTATAGCATCGCCTGGGTTCGCCTCCTTGCAAACTAGATTTGGCAACTCCTTTACCAAAGTCATTTTGGTTACTTTGAGTGCTAGCAAAGGATTTGGGTTGACTCCCAAAGTTAGACTTAGCTCCCTAGGGAGTAGTCTTAACATTGGACTCACATGAGTCAAATTGTCTCCCAAATTGGGTTTCAAGTACTGCTCAAGTTCTTGCACTAATTGATATGCATGCTCAAGGGTGCCAACATTGTGAGAGAGCAACTCGTGTTGAATATCGGATCAGAAGCCCATCCTAAAACGAGAAAGAGTCGCTAGTGGGTCCTCCTCGACATTACATCGCATAATGTATTCTTCAAAATTGGTGATGTATTCCATCACGGGCATTGTTCCCTAGCTAAGGGATTGTCATCGATCCATTAATTTCTAGTGATATGAGAGGAATATATTTTTCCTTAAGCGCTTCCTTCATCTCGACTCAATTTACAATCGGGTCTTGTCCAGACCTTTCTAACTTGCGCTCAAGATTGGTCCAAAACAATTTAGCCTGGCCCACCAACTTCATCGTAGCGAACCTTAAACAACGGTGATCAAATATCTCAAACCACTCAAAGTAGTGGTCCATGTCCATAAGCCAGTCGAGGAAACCCTTTGGGTCCAGACAACTATCAAAGCTAGGGGCCTTAACCTTGACACTTTTCAAGATGCGCTCATCTGGATCGTAACGATTGTGATACTCTCCGAGTGGCTAGATGTGCACCCCATTATGGCCAACACCTTGGTCACAACCTCTTCCACATCCTCCAACGTGACCTCCCACTCGAGCTTCCTTTACACCTCCCACTTGAGATTGACCATCTTCCCCATTGTCGGGGTTTGCCTAAAGGGAAGTCTTCAACTGAGCTATACGATTGCTGGTCGCTATTAGTTGGTTGTTTGTGGTTCTGCTTTGAGCCTCAAGGGCCTCCAGTCGTCTATTTATGGCATTAAGAGTTTCAAGAATTTGATATTGGCTCATGGTAGTAGGGTGAAGACCAAAACCTTGCCTAGAACGTGTGGCCATAAACGAGGGACAAACTAAGGACCTAATGCTTAAGACTCTAAGTACTATGTTATGATAAAGGAAAAATGACTAACCCAGACGCTGCAAAAGGTAAACCTAGATTCTATATGGAACAAATGCGCTAACAAGACTCTAGATGTGATGAATGTACTGACCCTATGTATACCTATGCTAAAATCCTTGCTCTGATACCAAAATTTGATGTAAGACGTGATCTAACCACTTGGATGAAGGAGATTATTAAAGGATTAACCAAAGTCAGTCAAATATAATGACGTGCCATTCCACCATGATTAAAAGAGTATCAAATAGATAATAAAATTCAGATTTATGTTAAATCACAATCCCAGACAAGTATAAACCATATAAGCATGAAAATCTAAGGCCCAATGAGAGATTGGAACTCTCATGTTAGCATACGTATGGTTCTAAATCAATGGGCAGATTTGTGCAATTCTAGGGTTAGGGCTTCAAGGGGTTTTGAGAATTTTAAGGAAAATGGGAGAGCTAAGGTTTGGGAATTAAGGATTTTAGAGTTTCACAAGGAATTGGAGGATTAGGGATTCATATGGAATTGGGGATTAGGGTTTTAGGCTAGGGTTTATAAGATAGGACGATGGATTGAAGAAGCGGAAAAAAAAAAGACGAAAGAGACTAATCGTATGGTCATACGGCCTTATACGTACGCGTGGTGCTTGTTGTGATCAGTTGGGTTTGGTGGAGTGATGGCTAGGAAAAGATAGATTTAGGTCACGGGTTTAGGTTTAGAAGAAAAAGGGTAAAGGGATTTAGGGTTTATAGAAGCAAAGTTGTAGAGAAGAAGGATTTGAGAAGAGATGAGAATAAAATGATAGAAATGTAAGGATAACTAAGCTTCACAACTTTAGATTCAAACCAAATAGTCTCTTTTCATAAGAGAATCTCAAATCACATGAGAAAAAGAGCTTTTTCAAGTAAAATACTTGTTTTTCATTCCATCATTATGGGCTAGGGCTGGACGTGCCCCCCCATAGTCTCAACACGTGTTTTTACAAAAATACCCCTCACTTAAAAAAATAAATCACGTCCCAAGAAGCAATAAACTGAAAATAACACATCCTAAACTATAAATAACCATTAAAAAAAACAAAAAACAAAAAAAAAACAAAAAAAAACAAAACAAAACAAAATCAGCTAATCTAAATGCTAATGACCAAAGTCATCAAGGATCACAATGATCCAACCGCCCGATCGAGGGATCCACATGATCCAACGGTCCGATCGTCATGTCCTAGTGATCCAACAGTTAAAACTCCTCAAAGAAGCAGCCCATGTGCATCTTCCTAATGTAAGACGCATGATCATGCATGTGGGGTCTTCAAGTCCTCAGTGCAGCCCATCCGGGCCCATGTACAAGTCATCGAGCCAAAGTGAAGGCTGGGCCGATCCCCTCCTCTTGTATACTCTAAATGGTCGAATG
The DNA here is from genome assembly GCA_037074715.1 of Magnolia kwangsiensis. Taxonomy (NCBI): domain Eukaryota; kingdom Viridiplantae; phylum Streptophyta; class Magnoliopsida; order Magnoliales; family Magnoliaceae; genus Magnolia; species Magnolia kwangsiensis. The sequence continues at coordinate 98,442,360 of CM073581.1, forward strand.
TCCTCATCAATGTGCCTTTTGAATCTTGTAGTGCATGCATATGTGCATACATGCATGTGGTTGGCTACATCTGTTTTCAGGTGTGGACTATTTATTGGTTCATTACACATAGTCACTTCATTCCTACATTTGTTGAAGCGCCTCTCTACAGTTCTACATCATCATGTTCCTTTGACCCTATTTTAACATCCACATGTATCAATGAATTCGAATTTCCAAAGAAATTACTGGGGAACTGCAGAATTTATCTACCTGAATGGAAGCAAAATCATTATGAATTTTGACCCATAAAAATGTGGACAACCCTATGGAAACTCAATAGGCATGGAAGAAAGAGGCATCCCAACAGTACAAAAAGAGGGCTGCAAAATAAGCTAATATACCAGACTACAAGTTGAATAAATGTGAAAAATGCTGCAAATAATAGTTATTAAGACAGCACGTGATAACCATGTAAAACAGACTGCTGACCCGACCATGAGGATGCGTATCTCATCGAGAAGAGTATGCCCTCTCTCCTTTGCTTGTCTTGCAGCAGTCTCAACAGAAATTACAATGTCGCCTAACATAAGCTGCAAAAGTATTCAAAAAAAAAAAAAAAAGAGCATATCAAAACAGCTGAAAAAGGAGGAAAAAGAAAAAGAACAGCACAATAAACAAAAAATGAGCCTAAGAAAAACCTTATAACAAAATCAATATCTTACAATGGGAAGCTGAAGTCCAGGAACATGCTGTGACATGGAGAGAACATCTGTAGCATGATCTTCATCTCTCCAATCTTTATTGAGCTTCCGAATAAAATCATCATTACAAAGCAGTACAGATAGCTCGACCTTTTCAAATTTACCAACATCATCTATGGAAGTATCTCTTGTTTTGTACTCTGAATCTTTCAGACCATCGAATGCGATCTTCATGGCCATGGGAACATTTAATCGAAGTATTTCTGCAATGTTCTGCACCCGTATGCAGAATGGAAATGTCCATCACAACAAGCTATATATATATATATATATATATATATATATATAATTTACATTGATTGGGAAAAAATAAAATCACAGAATGAAATCCACATGGAATGAGAACCAAGACAATATCACAATATTCTTGAAGTTCCATGCTCAATGTACACAGCTGCGCAGGAATTATATGATCCTCGACTGAGCACATCAATAGTGTTCTCAGGCCTTAAGTTTGTACAAGTGGGCTTGTAGCCCATTGATCCAGACTGTTGAACAAATGGACCCCACTATAGATGGACCAGAACCAAAATAAATAAATAAATAGCTCCCAGATAGGAGGATTTAGCCATCTAATCCGTGACCATTTCTGCAGTTTATGTGGACTACTCCAAGAGTAGAAAAGGATCCTAGCCATCCAATCCGTGACCATTTCTCCACTGAATGAGGTCGGTGTCTGTATACCATTCTCAATCGTCTATTCCCAGCCCACCAATGAAACAGCTTAGGTTGTCCTATCAGGGAATTTTTGGGGGCATTGTCCATCTGTGGTGGGGCAATGAAAGCAACAATCTGGATCACTGAATGGTGGACCCCACTTGTAGAAACTTAGCACTCTGGGATACCATCCACATCGTCTGACCAAAGATCAAGCAATCCCACCAAAAACTATATGTTCCAGGAAAGTACAAAGGCGGAATTTTACTACAGCCCTTCCTTTAGCTGCTCTAAATATCCAAAGTAGAAAAAAGGATCTATCCATCAAAACGGGAGGGTGTAAATATCAATTCCAAAAAAGAAAAAAAGAAAAAAAACCTTAGAATTACAAAAGATTAAGAAAAAACACAAAAATACCAGAACTTCGGGATCGTCGGGCATTTCTTCTTCAATGCAGATGCTGACATTGAGCTCTAACTGCTTCTCCTTGGACCACTGCTTCTTCGCTGCCGCTCTCCTCCGCGTCAACTTCCGGAACCCTCTCTGGGACCCGAAAATTCCCGCGAGCGCCCTGGGATGGTTCGGATTTCGGGAGGACACGTCGAAGCTACGGTGGGAGATGGATGAACATGGAGAGAAGGCCGGAGAAGGGCAGAAGGAGAGTGAATGGACGGCTGTGATTGGAGGAGATTTGGATGCGAGAGGGAGAGCGCGGGCGAGCATTCGAGACATGGGTTTGGGTACAAGGAGGCGAGACAGCGGCGAGAAATTGGCGGGAGATTGAGAGTGATGCAAGAAATTGGCGGGAAATTGGGAGGTGGGCGAGAGGCTGCGATGGATGGAAGAACGGAAGCGATGCATTCAAACCCAGTTATATGTCTTTTTATTTCGAGTTCTCCTCTCTCTCCCTCACTCTCCCCCTCTCTCTCCGAGGATTGAAAGCGACGATGGACGGACGGAAACATCGCTGAGGGTTGGGTTTGGTTTGGGTTTTACGCATGCACGCAGGGTGGAGGGTAGTTTAGTCATTTGTAAATGAAGGAGATTGATCCGAAGCCGGTTCGTTCCTCTACAAGTCCCTGTAGAATAAAGCTTATCTACAGGTGCAGCCGTGGGTCCCACCAGGGTATGTGTGGCAGCTTATCTACAGGTGCAGCCGTGGGTCCCACCAGGGTATGTGTGGCATCTAACCTGTTCAGAAGGGTCGCCCCCACCTGGACGCTCCAAAAAAATCAGGTCGATCTAACCATGGACCACCACGTGAATTTGAAGTTCACGACGTCTTTGGATGGTGGTGGTGTGCCCACCTAATTATAATAGAGGCTATTTTCTTGGGATCACGACATCATGGTGAGGATGTAAAAAATATACGGGCTGGATGGAACATGAACAAATTTGTGGGACCTACCATATAAAGCAATGCAAAACCATTCTTAAACCTCCAAATTCACGTGTTCGGGCATGTGATGGTTGGATCGGCTTACTTTTAGGCCGTCCAACTTTTATGGTGTGCCGACCCTGACTGCTAGGTTGGATGCCAAACGCAGGTGGTCCCACGGCGGCACTTGTAGAATGACTTATTCTGAGGGGTGGTTTCCCACTCTGGATCTGAGGGATTTCAAATCTCTCGGTGGTTTGGCACCATAAGCTAAAGTGAGCCGGTGTGTTTAAAACCCCTCGGATAGGGTTTCAAATCCAACATTTAATGTTTGGATTACATCTAAAATCATTCTCCTAAGTGTGTAACAGGTATGTCACTATGCTATTAATTTATTGGACATATGGCCCACTAATGATATCCCAAAATAATTAAATTATCAATTACATCACTATAATTACTTTAATACGGTAATCAGCACCATTTAAATATTGTTCATGTAAATCAATGGTTAAAAATTATTAGTTAGTCACTCAGGCATGATGTGGTGCTTGTGGCCTACTGGAGATTTGGAATTTCATTATTTTCTGGCAAAGCATACATATTTTATTAGGCTTAGTATAACTATTGTATCAAATATTACATATGTTCACTGATTAAAGATATTAAAGTTGATTTAGCAACTAAATTCAAACTAAGTTCAAACTCCTATAAATCTAGTTACTTCTATATTTAATTCGTTTGCAAATGCAGGATACCAAACACAATAAAAAAAATTTAAATACATGGAGTTTCAAATATAAGGGGTTACAAATCCACACAGGGCCCTCAAAGTACTAGCGAGGATCTCCTTGTGATCCTGTGGAGAGATTTGCACTTTATTAAAATACAAAGTCTTATTGAGGTGCGGCCTTTGCAGAGGTGCCCACCTTGATGCATATATTTGATCCATGTCGTATGTAAATTTTTCACAATCAATTTAGGACATGAATTAAAAAACGAATGAGATCCGATACTCAAATGGACTATTAAAAAAAAAAAAAGAAGGAAAAAGTGGTGATTGACGACAAAAGTTTTAAATTAAAATGATATTTGTTTTATCCCTTCATTCATTTTTAAATCCTAAATCTTGAATTTTTTATTTTTTCTAATTTTTAAAAATCACGATTTCAAAATTCTCAATTTTCATAAATCCTAATTTTTTAAATTTTAAATTTTTTCTTTTCTAACTTTAATAATAAAACCTACAAATAAGTCTATTTAACGTAAAACGTGATTATACTAAATTAAAAGTTTTACATTTATATTGAACATAGTTTTAATTGATTTATATGATTTCCTAATATGTGGGCATGTGATTTAAGTTAAATCGAATTTTACTTCTTGTTGTTTAATCTTAATTACTTGGTGAATTAACATATTTTGTTAATTGAATTATTTTATGGGCTCTTTTATATTTTTTTATGTTGCATGCTAATTTTTCTAATTTTTAAAAATCATAATTTCAAAATTCTCAATTCTCATAAATCCTAATTTTTTAAATTTTAAATTTTTTCTTTTCTAACTTTAATAATAAAATATGCAAATATGTGTGTTTAACGTGAAATGTAACTATGCTAAATTGAAAGTTTTATATTTATATTGAATCTAGTTTTAATTGATTTATATGATTTCCTAACATGCGGGCATTTGATTTAAGATAAATCGAATTTTATTTCTTGTTGTTTAATCTTAATTGCTTAGTGAATTAACATATTTTATTAATTGAATTATTTTAAGAACTCTTTTATACTTTTTATGTTGCATGTTAGTATTAAATCACATGTTATATATCAAATTTACCATATTAATAGGTTAAATGTGTGTGTGTGTGTGTGTGTGTGTGTGTGTGTGTGTGTGTGTGTGTGTGATTGTTTGTGTGTTATTGAAATCTTAGGTGAGTCCTAAGAAGTCCTTAACGATATAAGGATCAATCACCACCATATCCTATGGTATGGTCCACCTGAAAATTAGACATGCTTCATTGCAAGGTTCATGCCATATAATGATATGGCAGAATGTACAGACACAATGGATATGGAATATATACAGCAAGGTAGGCCCAGTGTAAAGGCTGTAGCCACTTAGGTGAGGCTTGTTGGGGGCCTTGCACAAAACCTTAAGATCTAGCCTCCCAAAACAATCTACTATGAAGTATAACGTCATAACTTTTTTCACTCAGGTAAAAGTAGATAAACAATAAATGAAACAAAGAAAACGGAAAGATCTCACCGATTACGAGGGCGTGGAAGCGCTCAAATATGGTAGATCACCTCTACGAGCATAGCTTCCTCTATCTCTTTCTCTCTCTCTCTCTCTCTCACCCTTGATAGCCTTAAGCCCTTTAACAAACCCTTACAAAACTTTAAGAAAACCTCTTGTTTTACTTCTTGAATGTTTTTCACACTCTAGAAAATCCTTAGGGACCCCTTTTTATATTTTCAGGAAATTTTTTTCCGCAACCCTTGTGAAAGGGCCTCAAAAATTCGAATCTCGCACAAAATCGGACTCAAATCTGCATAACCAGGACTGGTCGAACACTGTTCACTCAATTGCTTGAGCCGACCCTTGACTGGTCGAATACTGTTCACAGAGCTCGTTGGACTTTAAGTCAAGTGGCCCAGGACTGGTTAAGCACTGTTCACTCGACCGATCGAGTGGATTGCAGGACTGATCGAGCAGTGTTGGAAGCATCCGAACCGCACCTCATATCCTTTGACCTGAGGAGGAAAACCCCATCAAGGCTGAGGCAACACCTAATCCACTCCCCTCTTGTTGGTGGACACGCCATCTGTGGACCATTCAGTTGTTTGATTAGTCTACGCTGCTATGAAGGGCGGCCAATCGGCTGATCTGGGTCATCCGGCAAGTGACTAGAAATAAAGATGCCCGTTGTTGAAATCTTCTTAAGGTTCACCGTGATGTTTATTTATCATAAAAAAATGTAGCCCCTACAAAGTTTCCACTCGACCGGTCGAGTGGGTTGCATGACTGTTCGAGCAGTGTTGGAATTCTACTGTTTATAGCATCCGAACCGCACCTCATATCCTCTGACCTAAGGAGGAAAATCCCATCAAGGCCGAGACAACACCTAATCCACTCCCCTCTTGTTGGTGGACACGCCATCTATGGACCATTCAGTTGTTTGATTAGTCTACGCTGCTATGAAGGGCGGCCAATCGGCTGATCTGGGCCATCCGGCAAGTGACTAGAAATAAAGATGCCCGCTGTTGAAATCTTCTTAAGGTTCACCATGATGTTTATTTATCATAAAAAAATGCCCCTACAAAGTTTCCATTGATGAGCGTTGATTCCTCGCGGTTTATTGTAAAATGGCCCACATGATTACTGGATATACTACTGTCCTATTTCGGTCTTGTAAAACAGATGAACAGTGGATTTATCATGTGCATTTATGTGGGAACCACACAACTTCCGACTAAAGGAACTTCTCATGCACATCATTATATCTTATTTCAGATGGGATAGCGTTCGCCGTTCGCTGATTGAAAATAATAAAAGCGAAGCAGGGGCTAGAGCGCGTGTATCCCACGCGATGGGTGGCAAAGAGTTATTTGAAGGAACAGAGAAAGGAGTAATCACAGCAGTTACAGTAGACGTTAGGAGATTTTCAATCGGAAGAGCTGGACCTTTAGGCTGCTGGGGTGCTAAGCCCGAGTTTAGCCCGATTTACAATCTGGCTCTTAATTTAAGCCTAAATCTGATCCTCGGGCCTGATACCCCAGCCCAATGCAGGCCAGGCCAGGAGGCCCATTGACAGCCCTACATCCAACTTATTCACAAGGTCAGACTGTTGAGGCTAAAGGGAAAACATGATTATCAACTTGATCTAAAACTGCTGTGGCCTGATGAGGTATTTAATTATTCCATTCCCACTGTTTCCTATGGTGTGGTCCACTTTAGTTATAGATCTATTGCCTTTTGAGGCTCATGTCTTAAAATGATAGGCAAAATGGATGGATTACATGGATGAAACATATAAATCAAGTTGGTCCATAAATCCTCTACTAGGACCGTCCGTCTCTGGTTAGTTCCTTCTGGGTAGTACCAATCCGCGTCCCAGTCCGAAACCCATGGTCCAGAATCAATGATAGAACATGTGTGGATTTTACATGTACGACGTGGCAGGCCCCACCAGCTCTGGTGTGTTAAGTGCGGCATAAAACACGTGCTGTTGTAGAAGATCATCGTCAATGATACAGGTCTAAGGGTGTCAATGGGCCTAAAAATTTGAATTTTAAATGGGCCTTTTGACAGCCCAAAGCAGATCCCTTGTTTGACAATGACAATTTATGTATTTATTTATTATTATTTATTGGCAAGGTTTAGAAGGCAAGACAACCGATCGAACCCTGGATCCTATCTATAAAATTGTGAGACGCCCATTGCATACTGACACTGTCAGTGGCGACTCGCTACTGGACGGTCATGTGGAGGACCCACCATGATGTATGTGCTTTACCCATGCATCTGATGGATGGATTGGATGGCGATCGTATATCACATGAGCCACCACATCTGCCCGGTAGCATCATGAGGTTAACGTGGTGCCGGTACCACTCGAGCTTACCTACCAAAACAATGCATGACGATCCAATCATCCAACACGGGAGACCACATTCAACTTGTGGGTGGATTGACGTTGGGCCATCGGATTATAAATCAAGTGAAGACCAAGCCCATAAAAGAATCTTAGCTAAAGATCTAACCATCTAGAAAAACAATTTGAACTTTCTTTCTTTCTTTATTTTTTTTTTTTAAGACACGCACTCACTCCAAAGTGGGATTTCACCATAACGGTACTCGAACCCATCACCTGGTGTTGAAACTCTTTCCAATCTACCACCAGGGTTATGAGGTAGGACCCATATCAACCGTTTATATGGATATGAATAAAGAATTGAACCATATCAACCATCTAGATTAAAATTTCTTTTTCACATTTGATTAAAATATACTAAAAATTATTCCAAAATTACAGCACTTAATGTTCAGAGTTTCAGTTTATCTACTACCCGCACCAAGACATAGCTAAGATGGACGGTCCTGTCAGGGGATTTGTGAGGCCCACCGTGATGTATATGTTTTATCCACGCCATCCATCCATTTTGATAGATCATTTGAGGGCATGAGCCCAAAAAGGAGGCAGATTTAAGGGTCAAGTGGGCCACACCACAGGAACCCGTTGAAAACTTCTTGGGGGCACAGAAGTTTCGGATGATATTTATGTTTTCCCTTCATACCATATGACATTATGAACAGGTTGGATGGGAAAGAAATATCAACAGTAGGCCCTAGGAACTTTTCAACGGTAGGAATTCAATCCTGGTGTGGCCCGCTTGAGCCTTCAATATGCCTCCTTTTTGAGCTCATGCCCTAAAATGATATTTCAAAATGGATAAGAAAAAAAATATATACATCAGGGTGGCCCCACAGCCCCTAACAGGACCGTCCGTCTCTAGCTACGTCCTGGCAGGGATAATACCCAATCCGCGGCCATGAAACGGTAAGCAAAATGAAAAAAACAAACCAATCAGAATTCGGTGGTACATCCAAACAGATCCTTAGTAAGGGCGAGATGAGTTTCACGGCTAGCTAGGAGAGGCCCAATATGGCAATATGCTGAAAATGTTTATAAATAATGAATCTTTTTAAAATTCTTCTCCTCGAGACAATTAACTTCCGTGAATATGAACTTGGTAGTGAACTACTGAACTCCAAGACACGGGATTTACTTAAGCTTTGGAGATTTTACCATTCTTGAAAACAAACGCTATTTTTTCTTTTTATCAGCTTTGGGTAAAGAGGCTGAGTTCCCTACTATTTGGAAATTAGTTTGTAGCTGTGAAGCCAATCAAGCCATTGCTCTGACGACCCCATGATTGATGAACCACTGACCAAAAATCTATCAAATTCGAAGATCCTAAGCATCACATCTTTGGTTTTTCCTCTGGTGTGATTTATTATGCATTTCTTTTGGAAAGTTTAGAGTTGAACAAATAAAATGATACTTCTGGGAATGGTCGAGGGTGAGAGGGACTGAAAAGATATGAATTACCAAAATTTTGATCATACAAATTCAATTTCTTACATCTCTAATCTAATCCCAATATATTGGATTGCATTTTGTGTATTTTGAGACGGCCTCCGTTGAGAAAAATCAAAATCAGAAATACTTTCAAATTTTATATACTGGCACGATCCCAAGAAGATAGAAACACTTTCTCATCACGACAGCAGTTGCCTCGCACAACAGCAGCCTGCTAGCCTCCTCTGCAGATCCAACCACCTGTCCACATTTCACAACAACAGTAAAATTATACACACAAAGCAGACACGCTCTACCTCAAGAATCACACTGATCTTACAATCCTAACCATCTCATGGGAAGACTTCTGTGGAAAGAAAACACATTTCTTAAAGACAATCCAAGTTCCTCTCACCGTTCATTTTTATTCCTTGAGAATATTGCCCAATCCAGGGGTTGGAATTGTGTTAACTGGTGAATTTTGGGATACAGCCCATCAAAGGGAGGGACTATATGATGGTCAGTATGGATCTTGTACATATTTTCCACGTGCATGAAAAGCTCAGTTTTGGAAAAAAAAATAGATTATGGGATAAGTGGCAAAATACAGAAATTTAATCATGCCAGTTGCAAATAATGCCGGGATTATATAAGATGGAGAAGGTAGAGATGGATGGATCATACCTGGCAGTTGGTGTAGAACCTGGTGAATACTTCAGACAAATCATAGAGATATTCGCACAAAATGTTGGGAAGGAGATTAGTACAAGCTTCTTCAACTATCTGAAAGTACAACACAAACCATGTCCACAGCCATCAGAATCAAGATGACACCCAAGAGCCATATAATTCGAATACACAAGCAATTGAAGCTATCAGGAACAAAGCAGGAGACAATGGCAGCCCCACAAGCTAAACAGATAAAGTAAAAACACCTCCATGATGCATGTCATAGTCACTTGGTGTGTGAGAGGATGCTAAGATGCAGCACACACTACACAAAAAGGTTCCGTGCAGTTCCCTCAAGGTGCACGAGGAAAACATGTTGCGATCATGACTATTGATCTGCCGGGTTATCTTTGGATCGCTATATGCCAAAAATGGCAGTGATTGGACAAAACTGACCACCCAGTGTTGTGACCAGTGAGGGTTTTTTTTTTTTTTTTTTTTTGGGGGGGGGGGGGGAGGGGGGGGACCACTGCTCCGGTCACATGTTTGACAAGGGTTATGTTCGTGCAGCATAAATGTAAAACCTTCATATCCCCACCCAAGCCCTCTAATTTCAAGTAGTTTTAGTAGAGGATCCCTTGTCTTCCTTTCAGGCACTTAACCCCATTCGAAGATCCTTTGACCAAGGTTGCCCCTGGTTTTCTTGGCACATGACCAAACCAACTCAATCAATTCTCCATTTTATCACATGATTGGAACTACTTCCAGTTACTCTGAACGGTCTTACACTTCACCATATCCTTCCTAGGCTTCCAACACATTGCCTATGTGTATGCATATGTGCATGTGTGTGCAGTAGTTCCATATGATTGACTGTTATATATCAGCAAGTACCATATAGCATATAAAGAGAACATTAAGAAAATAATTTATTCCTAATAACAGCATCAAGACTCTCAACACGTACTGAAGATTTTTTTTATTTTTTTTAAAGAAACAATGTTCCAAGTTAACTGTTCAGGTTGAAAAGCACGTCTTATATTATATAAAAGAAGAAGAAAAGGTTGTCTGATCACATTGTCCACCAACAGATAATGCACACCAGTGTTTTAAATAGCGGTAGTGTGATGCGTAGCACTCAGGCCTTTATAGGGTGTAGCGAAAATACGTAGCGTATAGCATAAGCTACACGATACTTCTATTTTTTAATTTAAAAATAGGACAAATATAATAAATAGTGAAAAAAATATAAAAAAGCCTAAAAGATGATTCATTTGATCAATTATAAGCATGTTCAAACGAGTAATTAGTTTTTTTTTTTTTTTGACAATTGACGAAAATTCATTGATAAAGGGAAACCGAAAATACAGCAAAAACAAGAAAAGCAAAAGGAAGCAAAACCCAAAAAGCGGTAAAAAACAGGAAAAGGAGAAAAAAAGACACAGGCTATGCTGAGATAGCGTCAGCCTAAGTGGCAAGAAAATCAAAAACCATTCCCTTTAAAGATTGAGCATACGAAGCCCATTCAATCACCAATCTTAAGGCTTTGAGAAACACTGCCTCAACCGATGAAGAGTTGTTGCGAAAACATCGGTCGTTTCTTTCTAGCCGGACTGACCACCAGACGGCAAGGATAACCAAGCTCCACAAGGTTGTCTTCGACTTCCCTATCCTGATCCCGTGCCATGCTTTCAGCAACAGATCTACCGAGCTGGAGATGCACCATTGAAAGTTAAATTTTCTAGCAAACTCAGCCCAGATGAAAGCGATAAAAGGGCAGTGGATTAATAAATGGTCCACCGTCTCCGCATCCTTCATGCAACACAAACAGATATTAGGGATGATCAGTCCTCTCAGCACCAGATTGTCAATAGTGAGAATTTTATTGTTAGCTACCAACCACGCGAAAGCCACGATTCTTGGGGAGCCGGATAGGACCAAACAAAAGCAGAAGGGGAAACGGGAGAAGTTAACAGGTCGGGGAGGAGGGATCTGTAGAAGGATCTGACTGAAAACTGTGCAGATTTTTCCTTCCTCCAAATGATTTTGTCGGCCTCGAGAGGATTGAGATTAGCTCTGTAGATGCTTTCCAAAAGCTTGGCGAACTCTGGGATTTCCCAATCTTCCAGGTTTCTTCTGCAGCGGATGTTCCATTCCATCTTTCCTTCCTTTAAAGAGAAACAGTCAGCCACCATGACATCGGAATTAGGGGCTAGCTTGTAGATAGAGGGGAAGGCGTCTTTCAGGGGTTTTTCACCGATCCAAAGGTCCTTCCAAAAACTGATTTTGTTACCCATTCCTGGCTCAAAACCGATGCCTTTAAAGATGTCATTTTGAAGACACATAATATTTTTCCAAATAAAAGAAGCCCTGTGTAAAGATGAAGGTTTGGTCCACCAGCCCCCACTCGAGCTGCCGTACTTGCTTTTGATAATGTGGTTCCAAAGACTGCCGCTGTCAGTACCTAGCCTCCATACCCATTTCCCGAGCAAAGCTCTATTCATCTGCCTAAGATCTTTGATACCTGCCCCTCCTCCTCTGTGATGTTTGCATACTTGCTTCCAGTTCATCAGATGGAATCGCTTCTTGTCATCTTTTCCATGCCATAAGAAATCGCGTCTCAGTTTGTCGATAGCAGCCAAGACCGAAGTGGGACATTTGAAAAGAGACATGAAGTATATTGGAAGATTGGAAAGAGCGGATTTTATGAGGGTAATACAACCCCCCATGGAAAGATATCGACATTGCCATTTTGCTAAGCATCTCTCAAATCTGAGCAGAACTCTGTTCCAGGCAGAAGTAGAGGGAGAGCCTAAGCCCAGCAGCAAACCCACGTAAGTGGTTGGAAAAGAGGCAGCGCAGCAACCGAAATGGGCTGCAAATTTTTCCGTATCTTCATCATCCAGGTTTACCCCGAAAATCTTAGATTTGCCCAAATTTACTCTTATGACCCGAAACCACCTCGAAACAAGTTACTAGTTATCATTTATCAAAAGTCAATCCACATATATAAACCAAGGGTTGTAGCGCTACTCAACATTACACTATTTAGGGCGCTACGTAGCGCTACAGCCACGCTCTGCTACGGGGGCGCTATTTGAAACACTGATGCACACGTATCTCCCACCATCAGTAATGGCAGGCCGTATGAACCTTGACACACTTTTTAAATTAGCATTACAAAAATCACATTTAGAAAGGCTTGCCAGATTCCTGCCAACTGTCTTTTAATAGTGGGAGATAAGATGCAACCAACATTAGGTGCTCACTAACCACATTGAAGTCATACATACTAAGGGCCTGTTTGATTTTCCATTGTAATGGTAAATACATGGTAAATGATTAATTATTACTATTGAACGTGTTTGATAACCAAGCTGTATTTCTGCTTTGTAAAATCGTACAAAAAATTTGACTTAATTTGTGGGCCGCACTCTGATATATTTGACATATCCATGCCAGCCATCCATCCATTTTAGATGAACATTTTGGGGCATCATCTGAAAATAGAGGCAGATCCAACGCTCAATTGGCCCACACCAAAGGAAATAGTGCCAGTGAAACGTCCACCATTGAACAGGGTATCCCAAATCGGTTACGTATCGGCCGTAACGGCCAATACGTAACGGTAACGGTGGGACCCGTTACGCGATACGGGGTCAAAACGGCCGTTACAGATTTCTGTTACCGTAACGGCCGTTATGGGGCCGTTACGGGGCCGTTACGGACCCGTAACGGCTGCTATGGACCCTTAAAAAAAAAAAAAACAAAAAACAAAAAATACCTTACCTTTTTTCCTTTCTTTTCTTCTTCTCTTTCTTCTTCTCCTCCTCCTTGGGCAGCTGCGGCTGCACCCTGCTGTGGCTGCGGCTGCGGCCTGCTGTGGCTGCGGCTTCTTCCTGTTCTACTTCTTCTTCTTCTTCCTCTCTCTCTCTCTCTCTCACTCTCTCTCTCTCAATCTCTTCTTTCCCCTTTCCCTCTGTTTTCTTTTCTCTTCTTTCCCCTTTCCCTCTTTTTTCCTTTTCGGTTTCCCTCTCTCCATTTTTTTTTTAAAAAAATTTGCAGCAGCTACGTGTCACACGACGACAAGCGCTGACACTCCTCGAGCTCCGAGTTGTACGAACGGTTGAAGGAGATCAAAGTGATATGGGCTCCACAGTGATGTATTTATTACATCTGCACCGTTCATCTATTTTCAGATATCATTTTAGAGCACCGCCCAAAAAATGAATTATATCCAGAGATCATGTGGACCACACCGAAAATAGCAGCAGAGATAATGATTTTCACGGTTAAACAATTCAGGGCGCACGGTAACGTTTATTTTCTATCCTGATCAGACCCGAGTGGGCCCCACCATGATGTATATATTTTATCCATATTGTCCATCCATTTTTGACACGTCATTTTAGATCATGATCCAAAAAATTAATAATATCCAAATCTCAGGTGGACCACACCATAGGAAATAGTGGTTATAGAATGCTCACCATTAAAAATTTCTTAAGGTCCACTGTAATGTTTATTTTCAATCTAACCTATTAATTGGGTCACATTAACGTGGATGAAGGGAAAACACACATGTCAGCTTGATCTAAAACTTTTCTAGCCCCCAATAAATTTTTAATGGCGTACATTTAATTATTATTGTTTCTTATGGTACAGTCCACCTGAGCTTTGGATGTGCCTCATTTTTGAGCTCATGCACTAAAATTATTTGGCAAAATGGATGGACGGTGTGGATATAACACATTCATCACGGGTGGGGCCCAAAAAACTTTGACACGTGTGCTGCACTTCACAATCCGAGTCCCTCCTAATTCAAGCCTTAAAAAATTGTACACAAGACATATATTAACTTAAAATTTGGAAATTAAATTATGGACTGCAATTGCTAACTCACAATGCCAAAATCAAATTGTTCGAATAGTTTTAATTGTTAATTTGTGGACTTTTATTTTTTAAAATAGGGTCTTTTGATTTTATTTTTTTTATAATTCACTATTCAATAAATGTCCACCAATTTATAAGTGGGATAATGACAATAAATGGCATGAATTTGAGGCTGATTTGGAAAATAGATTGGTCCTTCAAGTCAGCCCCAAATTGACAACGTCATCTCCCTAAATTTAATTTCATTTTTTAAAAGAACTATTGGGAGAAATGATATCAAGTTGTTAAGTATATAAATTACATATTTAGAAAATTAAATATATGAATTTTGTAGTCAAATTAAAGTTACCTGGTTAAAAAAATAATCAGACAGTCCGATACAACTTCTCATCAAAGAGTGGACCGTTACACCACCATAAACATGTTCCAATTTATAACTGAATGCATATTTGGAATGCTTGTAATATTCCGGATTTAATCCATATTTTTTCATATTTTTTTGACAAAAAAAAAAAAATTACGCCGTTACAGGCCGTTACGCCCCCGTATCGCCGTTACGCCCCCGTATCCGTATCGGTTTCGGAGGGCACCGTTACGCCAACCGATACCGATACGGGACACCTTGCCATTGAAAGCTATTTCTTTCACCAGACCCACATCGGAGTTTATTTGTCATTTAAACCCTTCATAAGGTCGAAAACACAAATATCAGCTTCATCCAAAGTATCTAGGAGCCTCAAGAAGTATTTAACGGTGGGTGAATGATTTATCACAGTTTCCTGTGGTGTGGTCCACTTGAGCTTTGGATCTGCCTCATTTTTGGGTTCATACCCTAAATGAGGCTGAAATATAGGATGAATGGTGTGGATAAGCCACGTACATCACAGTGTGTCCTACATTCATTTGGCAACCATCCTCGGTTCTAGTGCCCAAAAGTTAAGCAGTCACATCTGCATTGTTTCCGATGCAGTAATTACCTGGGTAAGTAATTATTACTCATTTACCAGGTAATTACCTGTTACATTAAAAATCAAACAGGCCCTAAATGAAGATATAAACTATCAGTGAATGTGGAAAAGATACTGAAGAAATTTATGAAAAGTGTGCAAGCAAAAGAATCGGTTCTTTTCAAACCCATTCATACCTCTGCAAATCGGATAAGGTGAAGACCCAAAACGCGTTCATCAGGATGGTTCAGTTCAATAGCTCCCTTCTGTCAGACCAGAAGGCGAGAAACAAAAACCCAGAATTAAAATAATAATAATAAATACAAGGCACAATACAAAAATCTCACCACCATAATTTTGTCAACAGGGTTTCAGAATAGCAAAAGGCAAAACTTACTTTCTTTAACTCTTCTATGTCTCTACCAGATTTTCGTATGATTGAACAAATACGAGCGTGTGCATACAGCAGGTAAACGGCAGTATTGCCCTGTTAGGCAAGAAATGGGCAACATTGATTAAGAAAAGTAAACAATGCCAGAAGACACTAACGAGAAAATGTAAAACCTAAGGGCACTGGCTAAGAACATCAGTAAGAGCCTCAGTTAGAAACCACTCAATGCTACATCATTTCAATTTATTTTTTTTAAAAAAAAAATTTTTTGAAAATAAACTATGTACTTTTGTTTCTACAAGAAATAAATACTTTTGAAACAAAGGCAAATGAACAGAAAAAAACCAAAATTGAAAAAAAAGAAAAGGCCAATTAAGAAAAAGTTCTGCTACACCATCATACCAACCTGGCAGTTAAGTGGTACATGGATGAGGTGTGCCTCACTGAGTAGATGACGTGACTCAAAAACAAGCTAAATCCCTCATCAGGAGGGCAATGTGCAAATGTTGAATGTAAACTGTCAGCAATTCTTTTAGAACTGCCCTTTTTTCTTATACGTATGATGAGGCAACCACCCGATTTTTGGGTCAGATCATCTACCCACTTGACACATGGTTCTGAGTTGCACATATCTGACCGCATTTAGATCTGCATGCGGGCTTGATGTTTCTTAAATATTAAAGGCATGTGTACATATCTTTGCATTGGTAAGTCTTGATGCAAATACCATACAAAATCTAGACATAACCCACCTTATCATTAAGCATCTGATCGAAACTAAATGTATAATTAGTCAGCCTATTGTTCTTCAGGTCTGCATACCTGTTACATACCACCAAATGGAAAAAGTGAATCAGTTCAAGTGTCATGAAATAAAATAATTTCAGGCCATCCTTCCCTCCGTCCCATTTCTTTACACTATTGCTCTCCCTCCCTCCCACCCTCAGCAAGGAGTTTATATTTAGGTTCTTAAAACAGCACTAAGGCATTTAAATTTAGTTGATTACTAGATGGAAATGAAAAGGGAAGCTTACTTGACGGCCCCATAACCCACTGCCTCAGCAGTTTTTTCAAGCTCCTCATCGTTCCACTCTGCAATTTTACCTGATCATACGCATAAAACAACATATGGAGCATTAAATAGTCTCAAAAAGCTCAGATCATCTCAATTAATGTGCTACAAGGTTTTCAGCAATGCATATTTGAAGCCCAACAGATGCTATAATCCAGTAGTGAGTTTAAAAATATTAAAGAGATGCAGCAGGAAAGCTGAACCATTAAAGAAGGAGATTATAATAAATGTTAGTAATCCGAGTACCATTAGTTTTAAGCCGTTCAATGAGTTCAGTTTTGCTGCGAGTTTTGGCTTCATCGAGTAGATCAACTAATCGAACAACTTCCGTAGCCCGAGTCCGGAACCGCTTGCCATCCGATCCGAGCACAAGACCAAACCCAACATGGTTTGTTTTTGGGTATGAATTGCCACTAGCTGGAAGCCAACTAGCGCGTTTGGCAGCCTGAAGCAAGCAGTGGAGAAACAAGTCTCAGCTCCAACCTCTTAAAAAGTAAGGAAACTGCAAGCTCCAGTTACTGTGACGGATATATTCAATCAAGCAGGGGAATGCAATAATATTATATTCCAAAATAACTTTTGAAAGCAACAACCATATCACATGCATCATCATTTAGATTTCATTTTTCATTGGGCACTAAAGAAAGTATGTGGTTGATGGCAAAAACCATGGCATGGGCCACACGATCTAATTGAGCAGGTAAAGAAAAGAGAGAGAAACAGAAGATGTGACAGTAACATTCTTCTCACTCTTTTTTTTTTCAACGAATAACACTACTACAAAATTGCATAGCTTGAGATGGCAAATGATACATACACTGAACAACATTTCAAAGTGCTGTGACTGACCAACATCAGTTATATATATTATCCATTCTGCTTTCTCTTCATTAAGCCGATACCTACAAACAGTAAGCAGCAAATGTCAAAGAGCAAACCTGTACAAATTGAAAATTAGGACCTGTTTGGCATTGCTTCTAGCACAACACAATTTCAACAGTGTTCAATAAGAAAGTCTTCCAAGGCTTCTTTTTAGCAGATAATCTGAGGTTTTCTTCTTTGTTTTCTGACGAATGGTTCTTTATTTAGAGAGAGAGAGGGAGAGAGGGAGAAACATTAGTGGGCACCACAACTCCACACACCTCCTAGTTAATAGGAGATCTATTAAAAAAAGAGAGCAATGCAGAAACAGGTCAAACAAGAATGTTCACATTCTGTTTCAATGATGTAGCAAGCACAAAAGCGTGAAAATCGAATTGTTAAGATGATGGGTCCCACCAGGGATGGAGCAGTTTGTACAAGTGGGGCAGAGGGCTCAGTGATCCAAACCGTTGAGATGATGGGCCCCACAGTTGATGACAGAGGCACCAAGCATCCCCTAGATTGGAATATCCTAGCTATAATATTTGGCCATTTTCTGGTTGAATATCCTAGATATAATTACATACATGCATAGGGACAATGTGACTTCCAAGCTTCATGGGGTTGTTTAGCATTGTCCCAAAGCTTTTAAAGACATGGACAGTCGATCATCAAACTGGATTCCCATTTGCTTCCACTATTGGCAGGTCATGATGCAAAAATCACACCAATTGGATGATCCTAACCATCCAGTCAATAGCATGAAACGGGTGGTGAAGACTCGTGTAAAGAAAAAATAGTTCTGAATTTCTGATCATCATTTTTGAAACTTCTATTTGATAAGGCCCCCCACATATTGCTTATAATTCCAACTATTTTTTGTCAGATGATGTAGCATCCAATCTATCAATTGCAAAAATGGACAGTTATAACAAAATGGCCAACAATTAGATGATTAGAATAATCAGATCAATGTGATCTTTGTGTCATCATCTGCCAACGACAGTATGGAATGAATGGACAGTTGGGATCCACAGTTGATTGTCCACATGTTACGTAAAACCCTTGGGTCATGGGGACATTGGCATTCATATAATAGTAGATACAGCAAGATGAAAGCGAGTGGTTTGCAAGACACAGGAGAGAGTAGTGGAGGAGGTTTTAAAGGGGGGAGCTATTTGCACTCTCTGAGAGTGATGGTTGATACTCAAGCACTCTGAAATTATACGCATGGCTTACAGTAAATCAAACCATCGATGTCCTGAGAAACACTTTAGATAGGTCATCATCCAAAATTCAAATTTATTTAATGATTCTAACCTATGACTAATAAGTATTTGTTTGTTGAATTTGGACCGTTGTTGTTCTCACTTTGACTGTCCATTAAATATACACCAATGAAACCAAATCAACGTAATCTTGGATTTAAGAGTCATCTAAGTGTATGATTTATACAGTTTATGTTGAGTTCATTGTATGTCATGTGTACAATTTCTTAGTTCCTATATATTAAGCATCATACTCCGCTAGAGTATCAAAGTTTTGTCGTTGTGGAAGGAAGAGCCATATGACTGAACTCACCTTCAATCACTTAAATGCTCTCTTTTGGGTAACAACCCTTCCCATGTCCTTTAATAATGCAAAGTTTTAGCCATTCAGAATATGATATATATATATATATATATATTGCATGGAAAATTTTACCCCTAGCTACTGGCATTGTGTGTACTAAAGATATAGTTAATAAGGAACAGTGGTATATTACTTACGTTGAGTATAAATACTGAACTAATGACAGGTAGAATAGCGTATATACAACATGCAGCTTCCCATACTCTATACCATGAGAAGAGATAAAAGGAAAATAGAAACCATAAAATGGTCAAAGATTCAAACCCGAATTTCAAATATACTAACCAAAGAGCTGCGAGATCAGTTGAAGCATAGTTGAATCCACCATCCCTCTTCACAACAATAAAAGGGATAGTCTGCCCTTCAATAAATATCACACGGGCACCTTCACTTTCCTCAATTAACCCTTTATTACTCAATTCTTCCAAAACTCCAGGAATGTAGGGATTGTAAAAGCTTTCTCCCTGACAAAGCATTCAACTTTGCACATATTACTTCATTACTTCCTGAATAATTACCTATATTTGGATAGAAGGCCCTACAGAAATAAGACTATAATAGTGATTGTTAAACAACAAAAGTAACAGCAAAGTGACGAGGCTACATTGTGAGCTGAGAGAGAGAGAGAGAGAGAGAGAGAGAGAGAGAGAGAGATTTATTTCATCAAAAAGCAAGAGATCTTCCCAAGTCTTATTTAATCCAACTCGTTCAAGTTTCATACTAAAAAGGATCTTAATTGGTCTTGCTCAAGTTTTCATACTAAAAGTCTAAAACGAATCTTACTTGGCCCAACTTGCTCAAATTTGATATTGAAAAGGAAAGAAAAATATTAAAAAGTTGTTTTCTCTTCTTCTTTTTTTTTCTTTTGTTTGATGACGACAAGGTGTTGCCATCCCTTTTTAAGGCAAGACTATTTTCCCTGCAGATGCACGCAATCACCCACAAACCATGTGCATTGGGTAAATTGTTTTCTCTTCCTTTTAATGTTGAACTCAAATGATTTCCTTGTTTTGAAACCATTAAAAGACAAAAATCAATCACTTGCTCATTTTCTTTGTTTCTGAGGTTTTCCTAATCGATTTTGTTATTTAGAGAGGGTCTTGTTACAAGAGTGAGAATGGCTTGTGGAGAGATTGATGACTTTTCTGGTAGCAATGGATCTTCATCATGGGTTCGTATTGAGCCCTTACCCACTAGTCATTGATGAATTAACATTGTGTCCAAGATGAGGCCCCATTGTTTTATGTTGTTTGCAGATAATGTGGTGTTGGTCAACAAGTCTAGGGAGGGGGCAAATGCTAACTGGAGCTTGGAGGTTTGTAGGAAGGCACTACAATTGAAAGGCCAAAAGAATTAGCAGAACCAAAGGGGTATTTGGAATGTAATAGAAATATTTACAAAGTCCAGGCTTTTAATTAAAATTGACAAAAGATTCCTTAAAGCAAATGGTTTTGTTACCTTGGCATTATTATTTAAAAGAACAAAGAGTTGATGAGGTTGTTTCTGGCAGAGCTAGATGAAGGTCGACAAAGTGAAGGTGTACCTTTGGAATGCCGTGCGATCATTACATTGATGATAAATGGACAATTTTATAAGACAATTATTCAACTGACTATGCTTATGGAGTAGTGTTGGGAAATTGAAAGTAACAATGAGCAGTTGAGCACCATATGAGTATTGTAAATACAAAAATGTTGGTATGGATGTGTAGGAAGATTTCGAAGGATAAAATAAATAATGAGGTCATCTAAAGCAGCCATGGAATAGTCCCAATAAGACAAAACTACAAAGAGTAGATTGAGATGCTTCAGTCATGTGCAAGGAAGAAAGAAATGGCCCCGATAGGGAGGAAACCTTGACTAGGGTTGATGGGCCTTCAAAAGAGGATGAGAGGAAGACCTAAAATGACTTGGACTGATGTGGTGGGAAGAAACATGAAGTGTTGTTTCACTTGCCAAGGATAGGACTTTAAGAATGATTGGCGAAACAAGAATCGTAAAGATGACTGCAAATATTTGGGAGAACGCTTTGATGATGATATGGTCATTGCTCGAGTAACTAAATTATGTGACCCAGGGCAACTAGATTTAGGATCAAGTCCAAAATGGTATTGATTGAACTGCATCTTCATTTGCACCAGGACCCACAACTACCCTCAGGTTGCGCAAGAATCGATGGACTAAACCAGCTTGAAGATCATGATGAATTTTGAAGCATCTTGGCTTATGCCCATCTAAATCTTTGTTTGGAACTTGAAAGGTTACTAAGATTTTATTGAAGAGAAGGCACCAAGATGGTGCACCAACTACAACCCAAGAAAAGAGAAGCAAAAATCCTTAAAAACATTTATACATGGAAGTCTAGTCTACAAAATATAACTTTGCCTTCTTAGAAACCCTCTCCAACATCTTGCTCTCATTTCAAAGGCATCTCCAATTCCTTTCCCCATAATGCCACAGAACATGTAACACCCCGAATTTTAGGGGTCGAGCATGAACTCGATCCCCGATATTACAGATATCACTTTTACTTTGTGAAAGTATGATTTCCCTGTACAGTTATATTGGCAACCAAATAATTGTAAGAACTAAACTAAACAATGTATTAAAGTCTAAATATAAGTGCAGTCAATTCAATGATCTAAAATACATATACATACATCCAATCATTGAGTCCACTCAACTGAGGACACCAATATATAGATCTAAAAAGAAAAAAGTAGAAAGTGTAAAGTCTCCGCCCAACACTCAAAAACAATATCCTTGCGATGAAACGTGTGGGTTTATAACTGCCCATCCAAAGTCAAGGATCCAAAACATACATTTATACATTTAATCATTGAGTCCACTTAGCCAGGGACTCCAATATATAGATCTAAAAAGAATAAAGTATAAAGTCTCCGCCCAACACTCCCAAAAACAATATCCCCACGATGAAATGTGCTGGTCTACAACTGTCCATCCGAAGTATGGAAACACGTGAACTCCACTGTAGGGAGTCAGTTAGATGCAATTCTTTGCCCTCAAGTACACGTTGAAGGTAAAGATGTAGTGAAGCACACGGTTCACCAAAATCATCAACGTGTTCGATAAGCTCTAGTTCGGTTTTCAGTTGATGGGCTGGCCACATACGAAAATTGTATGCTCGTCCTGGCTTCGCTGCACTTTGATATTCTTTTCATTGATGAAAACGGTTCCCTAAGGCACCTTGAGCGCTTGCTCAATGGCATCAACGCCGTTCGCCAATGTGGACAAAACGTCTGTTGAAATTGAAGTCAAACCCCAAGAGTTCCACGCGAGGGTTTTGGATTTAGGTGTAAAATGTCTAGACCTGCTTTTTATCAACTCGACTCTTGGCTTCCAATATAGGACTTCATCCAAGTCGGGTGAGCCAATATAGGGTGTCATTATCGGCAAACATGGTGTTACTTGGCATTTGTAAATGATAGGTCGGTCCATGAACCTTTCCAAATTTGCGGTGTGTTGGGGATGTTGCACCTCGGACCTTGGTGGTGGTGGAGCATGCAATGATGATTCACCCCCGATGGCTTCGACTCGTCGTCTGCTTGACTTTGGATTGGGCAAAGGTGGAAGTAAATGCTCCCGCAACACCCTTCCGCTTCGTTCGTGGCTCCCGACTAGGTCTTGCTTTGTTTGGGGTCGCCATTTTCTTGCCTGTAAGAGCAATGATCAAAGGAATCAGGAAGAACAATGAAATGGAAAAGAGGAAAGGAACCATGGTGGACTTTGGGTTAGTAGATCTCGAAATGGGAGAGAAATTGGAGAGATTTGAGGAGTTTGGGAGCTAGGTTTTGGGTTTAGGAAAGAGAGAGGGACTTCGAAGTGAAAGAGGTGAAATGGGAGTGGCTCTAATGCCCCTCTTAAAACTCTAAGCACGTGTGAAACCTAGTCTGCGCAGCGCCACAGTTTGTCATGCCTCATCCAAAGCCAAGAAGATGGTGAATCGAAGTCATGGGGGGCGAACATCATTGCGTGCTCCACCGCTACAAAGATCCGAGGTGCAATGTCCCCGACACACCGTAGATTTGGGAAGGTTCACGAACCAATACGTCATTTACAAATGCCAAGTAAGCAACACCATGTTTGCCAATAATGACGCCCTAGATTGGCTCACCCGAACCAGGTGGAGTCCCATATTAGAGGCCAAGGGTCGAGCCGATGGGAAGAAGGTCCAAACCTTTTATGCCCAAATCCGAAATACTCGATTTCAACGTTTTTTGTCCACATTGGCATTGATGCCATTGAGCAAGCGCTCAGGGTGCCTCGGGGAACCGTCTTCATTGATGAAAATAACATAAAAGTGCAGCAAAGCTAAGACGAGTGTATAGTTTTCATGCGTGGCCGGCTTGTCAATTGGAAACCGAGTAACAGCTTACCGGCCATGTCAATGCTTCCAGTGGATAATGTGCTTCATCACATATTTACCTTCAATGTGTACTTGAGGGCGGGGAACCGCACCGAACTGACTCCCTATAGTGGAGTTCTCATATTTCCAGACTTCGAATATACAGTTATAGACTGACATGTTTTATCGTCGAGATATTGGTTTTTGGAGTGTTGGGTGGATACTTTACACTTTATACTTTATTCTTTTTGGATTTGTATATTGGAGTCTCCGACTAAGTGAACTCAGTGATTGGATTATTGACTTGACTATACTTATATTTAGACTTTTATACATTGTTTGGTTTAATTATTATGATTGTTTGGATACCAATATAATTGTACAGGGAAATCACGCTTCTACAAAGCAAAAGTGACACTCAGAATGTCGGGGGATCAAGTTTGTGCTTGACCCTTGAAACTTGGGGCATTACAGAACGGTCAACCGACAACCTCCAAGCTGCCATAAACTTCTTCCCTAGGCCCACACCGTGTCAGGACATAAATAGGTCCCCAATTGAAACCATCATAGACCAGCTAAAATTGAAGCACCTTAGGATGTCCTCCCACACCTGCTACGTGAACAGACATTGCACAAAGAGGTGATTAACTGATTATGTGCTCCTCAAGCACAATAAGCAGATATTAGGAATGATCATCGCCTGCTTTTTGAGGTTGTCAACCATTGAGACCCTTTTCTAACCTGTTATCCACCAGAATATTGCAACCTTTCGGGGAACACCATAACACCACATATATCTTGTTTGACCCTCCTCATCATCCCTTCGCATATCATGAATCAAATGACATAAGGACCAAACCAAGAAACCCCCCCAACTCATCTATCCGCCATACCACCCATTCGGATTCCTTGCCACCTGGCAATATAGTTGGAGCTAGTCCAGAAGAGATACATACTCTTATACATCATCATCGAGACGGGCCCTACTGCAAGGGGGCGACCACACTACAACACCACCACAAAAGGAGAAACAATCAACAATGTATCATGATCCAACAACAAACGACATATTATGGGAAATACCAACTCCAAAGAACCCTCTCTGAGCCACACACCCTGCCACAATCTAATATTCTCTTTGTTACCTAAGGCGAACCTGACAGCCTTTGAAAACTCGTGCTTCACAAAATGACTCCTTCCAAGTGTCGATGCCTAATAAGCAAATTTATCCTCGGTCCACCACCTTCCATCCTAGCACCCATACTTTTTGGCTATAAATTCTCTCCACAAGGCCCCACACTCCGACCCAAACCTCCAAAGCCACTTCACCCACAGAGCATGATTCATTGCCTCCAAGTCCTTAATACCTGCTCTTCCCTCCACATAAAACTTGCAAACCTCATCCCACTCGACTAGATGGAATTTCTTCCTATCTTCCAACCCCTATCATAAAAAGTCATACCTTAGTCTCTCTAACCTACCTAGCACGGACTTC
Organism: Magnolia kwangsiensis; assembly: GCA_037074715.1. Taxonomy (NCBI): domain Eukaryota; kingdom Viridiplantae; phylum Streptophyta; class Magnoliopsida; order Magnoliales; family Magnoliaceae; genus Magnolia; species Magnolia kwangsiensis. The sequence continues at coordinate 98,467,551 of CM073581.1, forward strand.
AGGCACCTGAATAAAGGCATAAAGCATATGGTCAAATTTGATAATGCAGCTTTAGTGGGGGCTATCCAACCGCCAAGGGACACATAACCGCTCTTCCATCTTGAAAGCTTCCTTTTTAAGTCTTTCTACCACTTTATCCCACAAGTGTTTAGGCGGTTTCCCAATGCAAAGGGGCAATCCAAGGTGTCTGTGGAGGGTAAAGAGCTTGCCACACGACGAAAGATCTCCACCAACTGCTTGATCTCAACCGAAAGCAAACAAAGTCATAGAATCTCACTCTTAATTATGTTGATTTTCAACCCCGACATGGCTTTAAAGCACCTAATAATCATTCTCACCTTATACACCATACTTGCATCTCCTTAATAAAAGAGGATAGTGTTGTCATCGAACTGGAGATGGGAGATTGGGAGAGAGGACCCTCCAACCCTGAACCCGCCGATGAGCCCCACCTCTTGCCCTCCATTCAACATTCTTCCTGACGCCTTTACCACTACCACAAATAGAAAGGGGGAGTGGATCACCTTGTCTTAAGCCTCTAGAGCTTCTGAAAAAGCCATTGGGAGAAGCATTAATCATAACTGAAAATCGCATTGAATTGATAGATTCCCTTATCCAACCCCTCCACTTCTTCCACATCTTATTTGGTCCAACATATACTCCATAAATCTCTAATCAACATCGTTGTAAGCCTTTTCGATGTCGAGCTTACAAATGAGTCCTGCATCCTCCTTGTATCAAGAATCGATACAATCATAGGCTATGAGCATGTAGTCCAAGATTTGATGCCCCACCACAAATGCACTTTGATTCTTAGAAATAACACTCCCTAGGACTGCATGGAATCTGGTGTCAAGGAGTTTCGCAATAATCTTAAACAACACTCCTAACAAACTAATTAGTCTAAAGTCCCTCAAGATTTTCACACCTGTGACCTTCAGAATGATAACAATAAAAGAAGCCTTGATCTCAACAGATAGACCAATCACCCTCTCAAAGAATTTCAACATGAACCTCATCATGTCACCCTTAACAACTTCCCAAAATACTTAGAAGAACACCTACAGATACTTATTCAGACATGGGGCTTTACCCCTTCCCAAAGATTTCATGGTAGGCTTGGTAGCCTTGACTTCCTCCTTGAAGACGAGCTTATTGAGCGAGTCTACTTCCTCCCTTGAAAAGCTACTGAACTCTACATTATCCAACTTTGGTATTCTCCACCCCCTCCCTTGGAAGGGACTCCTTATAAAATTGAACCATAGCCCCACACATTTGGTCATTTTCCTCCAACCAACTGCCTTCCACAACAAAGTTATTGATCTTACTGTTTTTGGCGTGCGCACTAGCAATGCTATGAAAGAACTTTATGTTTATGTCACCCTCCTTAAGCAAAGTGGCCCTCGACCATTGCCACCACTTTATCTCCTCTCCTTAATACAACCCTAGTAGTCTTGATAAAGCTCTACCCAATGGGCCTTTCCCCCCTCCAACAACCAGTGTTCGAAATATCGGTATCGCACAATGTATCGCACCCTTGGGATACAGATACGTATCGGTTATCGCACGGGATATATCGTTTGTATCGCATAGTTTATCGCACTTTTTGGGAAACATGGGGAAACATTGAGAAAATGGTTGAATTTTTTAATGAAACTTTGGGGATTGTTAAAAAAGACCTCCATACACACTTTTAAATCATAAAATCTGAAAAAAGAATGGCACATGATAGGTTTCCTTTGTAGAGGGTCCTAAGCTCTGCGTTGTCCGATTGAACCAAGACAATTATATCCAATATCCACCCCGTCTATCTGTTTTTCTATATCATTTTAGGACATTATGCAAAAAATTAAGCAGATCCAATAATCAAGTAGACCATATCATAGGAAACAATGGTGATTGACCATTAGTGGGCCACTTGAACTTTGGATATGCTTTTCTTTTTGGGCTAAAATCATAAAATCATATGGTAAAATGGATGGACGGAGCGGATAAAATACATGAATTATAGTGGCCCCACAGAGTTTACTCACTACGTCGTTCCCGGGAACGGATTGGCTACTCCCCCTGACACCAGCTAATGGCTGGTGGTCAGTGCTACGTGGGCCCCACCATAATGTATGTGTTTCGTCCATGCCATTCATCTGTTTTTACAGATCATTTTACGCTATTATTCCAAAAATGAGCTATATCCAAATCTCAAGTGTACCACATTACAGGAAACAGTGTTGAATGAGGGTCGACCATTAAAAATATTTTGGGGGCCATAAAAGTTTTAGATCAAGCTGATATATTTTTTTTCTCTTCATCTGGGCCTGTATGACCTAATCAACAGAGTGGATGTCAAATAAACAGTGGGCCATAGGAGGATTTTAATGGTTGATATCCAATCACTATTGTTTTGATGTGGTGTGGTCCACCTGAGATTTATATCCCTCTCATTTTTGGGATCAAGCAATAAAATGTTCTGTAAAACTAGATGAACAGAATGGATGAAATACATACATCATGGTGGGGCCCACAGAGTACCGACCACCAGCCGTGGAGCTGGAGCCAGGGGGAGTAGCCAACTCGTTTCCGTCGTTCTCACCCTAGAAGAGCACGAAAGCCTTTCGCAGGGAGTTCCTGCGCTGGGGCCCACTGTGATGTTTGTGAGAAATCCTCCCCTTCCATCAGTTTTGTGAGTTCATTTCAAGACTATGCCAAAAATGAACTGTATATAAAGCTCGAGTGGACCGTGCTAAAGGAAAATGTGGTTAGGGAAGTTCTTACCGTTGAAACCTACCTGGGTTTGACAGTGATATTTAAATGACATCCATACCGTTAATAAATTCATTCCTAGACGGATGAACTGAAATCACAAATATTAACATGATTCAAAACTTTCATGGCCCACGAATATTTCAACTGTGGACATCCAATTATCACGTTTTCGGCCCACTTGAGCTTTGGAAACGGTTCATTTTTGGCATCGCGTCCTAAAAAAAACTCACAAAACGGATGGACGGATAACATTTCTCACAAACATCACAATGGGCCCCACGTGAGTTCCCAGTGTAGGAACTTAATGCGAAAGAAAAGTCTTTCGCAGGAAATCCGCATCGTCTCAGACACTCCTCCAATGGTTCAAAGTTAAATGGGCCCCACAGTAATGTATTTATTATATCTATACCGTTCATGCATCTGGAGAGATCATTTTAAATAAAATGAGTAATATCCAAAGCTCAAGTGGACCACACCACAAATAGCAGTGGGGACTGATTCTCACCGTTAAAATATTTGTAGGGCCCACCATAATGTTTACTTTTCATCCAACCCATTCATTAGGTTACACAAATCTGGATGAGGAGGAAAAACAAATATCATATCGATCCAAAACTTTTGTGACCCCAGAAGGGTTTCAATAGTAGACCTTTAATCTTCCACTGCTCTTTTCAGTGTGGTCCACTTGATCTTCGGATCAGTCTTATTTTTGGGCTCAAGCCTAACGACGAGTTCGCCGAATGGACGAACGGTTTAGATATAACACATACCTCATCATGGGACCCACAGAAGTCGGTGACAAGGTTACCCTATTCAAGAAAAGGAAGCGGATTGCGTACTGAGCAACTCAGTACGGTAAGCATACTGAGTAAACTCCGTGGGGCCCAGTGTCATTCATGCATTGTATCCACTCCGTCCATCTCTTTTAACACATAATTTTAGGGATTTATTCCAAAAATGGATTATATCCAAACCTCAAATGGACCACACCACTGGAAACAGTGTGAATTGAACATCTACCGTTGAAAAATTCTTGGGGACGAGAAGATTTAGATCAAGTTGTTATTTGTGTTTTTCCTTCATCCATGTCTTTCTGATATTATGAACAGGTTGGATGACAAAAAAAAATCACTGGGGGCATTAGAAATTTTTCAACGGTTGAAATCAATACTACCACCTTTTCCAGTGGTATGGTCCACTTGAGCTTCGTATATGAATCGATTTTGGGTTGAACCCATAAAATGATCTGGAAAAACGAATGGACGGCGTGGATAAACCACATGCATTAGCGGTGGGCCCAACTGAGTTTACTTAGTACGAGAAAAGCGTACTGAGTAACTTAGTACGCAATCCGATTTCTCAAAAAAAAGGGCCGGACACCATTTTTTTCAAAGCAGAGAGGGTTCCGGCCCCAAATATCTCCCGATTCCCAAATCTTCAGATTCCGGCCCCAAATATCTCCCAAATCTTCGGATTCCGGCGAAGATTCTCCAGATTCCGGCGAAGATTCTCCAGATTTCGACGAGGATTTCCCCCGATGTCGCCCAAATACCCGGATTTCTTCGGATTTTGATGGATTTCTCTCCCAATTCGAAGATTTTGCTTGCACTAACCTACGAAAGAAGCTTCGATTGGAATAGCCCACCAAATGGAAGCTTTCGATGATGACGATCTCTTGTACAGGTGTTGAAATCCAGTTTCTTGTTTTTTTTTTTTCGGATAATGATAGTTTCCATTTTATTTTTTTTCAATTTTTTCGAGGAAATCGCACAATATCGACGATATATCGGCCGACATCTGAATTTGGGATTTTTTGGTATCTTCCGGGGGTTATCGGGGTGTATCGTCTCGCATGGGTGCGATAACGATAATATTAGCCGATAGTATCGATATTTCGAACACTGCCAACAACTCATATTCTTCAGCTTTCACATCAAGGTCATGAATTTCACAAAGGATACTCGGATTTCAGCCTCATTGTTGCCGAAGACCTCCCTCTTCCATGACTTGATTTTTTCTTTCAACAACTTCAATTTCCGGCTTAACTTAAACCCAGCATAGCTCACGACATCGAAGGAATTCCACCAATCTTTAATTGGCTTAGAGAACCAAGGTTGTACATCGAGCCGAGTCGAGTCGAGGTGGGCCAAGCTTGGCTTGACTCGTTCGCGCACCATTGGAGCTTACATTGTTTGCCAAACCTTTCGAGGTGAGTTAGTGGATCAAGTCGAGGTGAGTTTGCTCCCACCTCAATTTATAAGTTTGTGGGAGTGAGGCCCATAGTTCAACGTTTCAAACCGTTGATATTACGGACAATGCCGTCTCTTTTTTTTTAGAGTTATTACGGACAACACCATCGAGAGCCCTTACCCTAAATATCCACCAAATTAGAAAAATCATAATCGTTGAATGGTGGCAAATTAATAGAAGGTTAAAGAATAAAAATAAACCAACGACTTACATTCACACTAGGGTTTTGCATTGGTATTTGGCCATCTACATCTAGGCCATGAAATTGATGGTTCAGATCACCGCCTCATCACCCACAGGCCCCACTTCTACCATACAAACTTCCCCCTCAACATTGCAGAAAGCACAAGTCAGGGTTTGAAGTAATGAAGAATCGGACTGAACAGAAAAACAAAATACCGGACGACGAATAGTTTCAAAACAAAATACATACATACATACATGCGTAGAGAGAGGGATATAGAGAGAGAGAGAGAGAGAGAGAGAGAGAACCTCAACGTCGAGAGGGTTTTTGCCTTTTTGGCATAGCTAGCCTCAATAGTCTTGCGAGCTTGCTCTATTGCTCGCTAGCTACAAAGATGAAGAAAAAAATGAAAAAAATAAAATAAAATAATAATGAATAATGAAGAAGAAGAGGAAGAAGAAAAAGAATGAGAGGGATTGGATGAGGAGACCCACAGTCATTGGAGTTCTCAGCTTCTTTATCGCTCACAATTGTTGGTCGCCGGTCTAGAGAGAGAGAGAGAGAGGGATGGGCCGGGGTTTTTGATTTGGGAATAAAGGGGAAGGGAAGGGAAGGGAAAGGATGGGGAATGATGATCGGGCAGGGTTAGGGTTTTGGGAAGAATCAAGAAAGGGGGAAAAGAAGGGGCGGTCATCTAGGTAAGTTAGAATGATTAGGGTTTTTTTGCCAACTATTTATAATAGCGAGTCGAGCCCGAGTCGAGTTTCGAAGCGAGTCAAGTGACCCAATGCTTGACCTCGACTCGTTTTCTAACTCGAGCTCCTAATTACGACTCACCTTGACTCGTCCCATTGAATCAAGGCAAGTCAAGTCAAGTTTTTTCAAGTCGAGTCGAGCGAGTTTCTCGAGCTGACTCGGCTCATGACCAACTCTATAGAGAACCCCTCCACTTCTAGCCACGCCAATTCAGATTTAAAAGGTGTTGGACCCAATGTTCTTACTCCACCTCTAGCAAAATAGGGCAATGATTGGAGACGGGTATTGGCGACCCACGCTGAGAAACGATCAAGAACTCCACCCAACTGGCCAAGACTAGAGAGCTGAGATTGTGAGCCGATGCCTACTATCCAATGATCCAGCCCACATCACATGGTCAAGTTGCCCAAGGCACATTTCTGCTCTATAGAGCCCAGTCCAAGTTATGATCTTTTTTGGTGCACATTAGTTATTTCATCCCACAAAACCTTTTACGACCTTCCATTGTTTTCATTACATGCATGGATTAGATTCATGGAACAATTTGTTTGGTACATGACATTGAGGCAGGAGTTGAGTTAAAAGTTCAAACAAGTTCATCGAAAGAAATACCTAGGATGACAAACAAGAAGGAAAGGCAGTAATATAAAGCTTGGTCAGATCATCACAAACCATTCTATTTGCCAAAAATAAGTGGTTTTTTTTTTGGAAATTTTCTGGCTGTAAGAATCATAGGACAAACCCTCAAAGCCAGCAAACTGAGTGCCGTAAGAGGGAAGAATATTACCTTTTCTTCTAGATGGACCCCAAGGCGCTGATAGACCTGATCAAATTCCTTGCGGCTAACTTCACAGATCTTTGTCCATGCCTTGTGATACTCATGGTCCCCACCCTGCCATACAACAAGTTACAACATATGAATTGCAGGAATGAAAGGCATCCAAGAACAAAATGCATTAGTTCTCCTGTAAACAAGAAAGCTCAGCCTTTATGGTCATTGAGATCAAAACCAAGGCATAGAGCTTGTTACACATAATCATCACAGCATGAACATCAGCAATAGTGAAATGTTCACCTGCAACCGTACAACTGCCTGTTGTGCCCTTTCCTTAAAAGCAGGATCGTCATCAAATTTCTTTTTCGAGTCCTTATAAAATGCCTGGAGAAGCACTGGTCAAATTATAGTGGGAAGATACCAGTAAACGAACGGAAAGAACAACCTATAGAAAGAATGTAGTTTTGCTAGAGATCTTTTTTTCTTTTTCAGAATTTGTGCACATATTAGTTTCCCATGTCCTTCATCAATAGCACTTTTAAGCACATAAGCAATATAAGAATGTTGATTTCATGAAGAAATAACTACTTAGAAATTGTAAGGTAAGCTCTCGCACCAACCATTCTTGCTGAAATGTCAACTTGCTTCTGGCATTATCAAAGACAGAGGAAGAAGAAGAATACGCCTTTGGATAGTTCTAAAGAGAACTCCAGTCATTTTAGAAGTTCAATGTTTAATACTACTAGGTAGGTCTTACACGTGCATAATGCAGCTGATGAATTTTTGAGTTGAAAAGAAAGTCATATGATACTCAATCAGCATATGATGCTTGATACAAATCTACTTGGAAATCATGCGTAGAATATATTTACTCAAATTACCTCTCGAAAATATACATTTACTCAAACTAAACCAAGAAAATCACGTAACATACTGCCTCTCAAGTCATAATCTCATAATCATATTGGGTGGACAATCCTAACCTCTGATTCTTGGACACTTATTTGTTTAAATATGATCAATGGACACTTTTCATTTTAACTGTCTTTTAGTACGGTAATCAAATGACTCTTTAACTTATGGTTCATGATACACCTTAATGGACCCATAATTTGGACAGTTTAACTTAAATATTTGCAAGTAATTTAAACAAAATGGACCCTAAAATCATGTAACATACTGCCTCTATGTCATTATCTCATAACCATATTGGTTGGACAATCCTAACCTCTGATCTTGGACACTTATTGTTTAAATATGATCATTGGATATTTTTCATTTTAACCGTGTGATAGTCTGGCAATCAAATGACTCTAATTTATGGTTCATGATACACCTAATATGGACCCATAATTTGGACGGTTTAACTTATATTATTTGTATTTCATGTATAGAATATCTAAGTGATTCTTGTGCCTGCAAATCGCCCATCACACACTGCCAAAGTACCAAAGTTTTTTCTCTCACTTTTTCCCTAATTTATTTTCCTCTGTTGTGAGTTGTGACTAACAATTTAGTGTACGTTGTGGTCTCTAGGGCCCAAATGCTAAGTGCCAGGGTGATACGGACCATGCATATTGTGGAATATACGCTGTAAGTTTCAATGTAAGAAAATTGTACTGCTTAGATGATTGTGAACATCAATATGTCTAAATGAATTTGAGTGAAGATACCCTTGTTTCAACACTGAGGTCTTGGTATCGAATCCCTAGTGGGGGGTGGCTAACAGTGGAGTGTGTACTCACAGTGGGGTGTGTACTAACAAAAAAAAAAAATGAATTTAAATTTTGAAAAGAATTTTTAAATGGCTTCACTTAAACTGTAAATTCAATGGTTAAGATCCCTATTTAAGCATTATTTTTAGCAGTAAAAGAATATAATAGTAAAGAGAATATGAACGGTTCCAGTCATCAAACCATCTTCTAGTGTGGCCACAGCTGGCAACAACATACACTGGGCCCTTAGTCGTGACAGTACTAGTGGCCCTTTCTTTCCATCAAAACAATCTCTTCAGGAACAATCAAATACATTCGAGCGTACGATAACTACCACACACTTTGAGCTGTGTTGGCCACAGTGATATGTGACTTCCACCCAACCCATTCATTAGGTAAGCAGCCTTATTTTAAAGGTATGTGACCAGATCCAGCTTGATCCCAAACTCAATTGGGCCACAAACAAGTGAACAACGTGGGACATTGGGGAGGTAATGCCCAACATAGAAGCGTACAAAAGAAATGCAGGGTCCACCATATAATCTTGCCAAATCTTGGCTAAAGCCACCTTAGGGTGCAGCCCAGATGATGTACATGTCAGGTATCTCATATGAGTGGTCCATATCATGTGTGCCAAGAAAGCCGACAATGGCTTGAACAAGAGTACACTCACATGAATATGTTTGAGTTGTGTGAGGCCCACTGTGATACCCAGGTGATATCTAATCCATACATTAGGTGAGGCCCCTTATGTTAAACCTACATCCAAAGAACGAACCTAATCCACAACTCAAGTGGGCTACTCTAAAGGGAATAACGAGGTACGTTGGGGAGGGTGATGCCCACCATTGAAACTTCTAGATGAAATGTGGGGTCCATATTGTGTATATGGTGTCTCTTGGCTAAAGATATTTTAAAGAGAGGCCCATCCGATATATGTCTTATACATCTCACTTGTGGCCCACATCATGTGCGCCAACCAAAGCTGCCAATTGCTTCACCAAATGCATATTCACAGGATGCAGAATTTCACCCTAAAGGGCAAACATGCTCTTTTTATGCAGTATGGATAAATTAGGGAGTGCAGCAGGATTAATCCATTACTTATCTCCCTCACCTATGACAATAGAAGGTGGGCAATGGAGGGGCCTCGGAGGTTGGCTAACTGTATGGAAGAGGTGCTGGATTATTGTGCTGACCAGCTTGTTTCCTTTGCTCACATTCCTAGAGAGGCGAATGGCAAAGCTGATCATCTTGCGAAAATTAGAGCCTGAGGCAGTCCCCTCAGAATTTTAGATAGGAGAATTGTTTGTAAGTATGGGCTATAGTTTGTATTCTTGTTTTTGTCATTTGTTTTGTTTGTAGCTTTCCACTGCTGTGGCTTGGTCTGTTTATATGTGTGTGTGTGTGTGTGTGTGTGTGTGTATCAAAGACAATCTCCTATCCACAAAGTACCAAATCAAAACTAAAGAATGAGACGTCAGGATATCTTATTATGTTTCGTTTCCAAAATGATAAAATACTGCATGGTGCTCACCACACCAAGCAAGAGCTTAGCATTTACAATTAGATCAAACCATAGACAAACAAAAGAGGAATGTGGCACACGAATTCCCTGAGAGGAGCACAGTTCAAAAACCAACGAAAAAAGGCACCCATAAATTTTAAAAAAAAAAATGCAACTCCCGCTTGTGAGTGCAATTTGAGGAGATTGTGAATGCAGGGGGAACCTCAACTATCATCTTTAAACATGAACATTGTAGAAACCTCATTATACCATCATAACTCACCTGGAGATCTCCAATGGCTTGTTCTCCTATATCCTCCCAGTTTGGAAACTCCTCAAAGAGGTATTCAATTAGCATTCCAAACTGCACAACATGTGCAAGATCTTAGTTCCAGAAAAATTAAATACAAAATGAATACAATCTCTCCCAAAGAATTAATCTACATATAAACTGCCCAACATATACAAAGAATTAATCTACACCAACATATGCAAGAACCCTAAATCGATGAATTTTCTCGGGTAGTGTTGGGCCACCTTCTCGGCATCCACCTCTATATTTGTTTCTTCTTCTTTTTGTTCCTTAATAAAATTATGTCATCTTTCCAAAAATAAAATAAAATTTAATCTACATATAAAGGATGTAGCTGGGACAAGGCTTTGAAGGTGATGGTGGTGGGGGTGGATACAACTCCCTCAATGAAGTAATCTACAGATAAGGGGATGTATATCGAACAAGGCTCTGATGATGATTGTCGTTGAGGAAAGAATCTCACTACTGCCATATTACTCTCAATGTCACAGTTAATGGTGATAAAGAGGCGTCTAAGTAAAATGAACAAATTCAACAAACTGAGACATCCACCATAAGCACAATAAGCAGTTCCACAGCATTCATCATTAAAGATTTCTGACATTCAAAAGAACTTGAACAGGAAATGCATACATCACCATGCCCAAATTGCAAGCACACCAGCATCCATCAGTTCCCCTGAAATCAAATATCAATACCAAAACAATCCTCTGTACCTGTGTGCCCCAGTCTCCAACATGGTTTCTTCGAAGAACTTCAACATTTGAAAACTCCAACATGCGAGCAAGAGTATCCCCAATTATCGTAGATCTTAAATGGCCAACATGCATCTCTTTTGCAATGTTGGGAGAAGAAAAATCAACCACTGCTCTGGTAACTGGGAACACTGGTGCCCATATCCCAATACCATTTAATAGCATCATGTGTATATTCTGCACTACCAATATTATTATCATGTTAAAAGAACAGAAAAAAGTAAAGCTCAGTGTATAACCATAGATGCACATAAAGACAAGATGATTTTGCGCCTCTAAAAACTAAAAAGCATCCCAACACCTTTGCTATCCATCTGCTTGACAAAATAATATTTACAAATCCAGCTCCTGCAACAGAGGTGGACTCTATCATTTCTGATGGCGGAAGATTTCTCATAATGGCCTGCAAAACAAAAGAAGCTGCCACCATCATATAATAAAAGCAAAGCGAGCATCATTGATCCCAGGCACACATATGAGTTTTCCAAATTACAAAAGAACCATAAATTGCCCATAAGAAATTCATCAATTGGATATGAATGAATACCATTAAGAAGATCAGTACCTGTCCAACGGAATTTGGATTCTTGAATTCAGTCGATTTGCCTTTTATCCTTGACCACAGGCTCATAGCATTATTACTACACCAGAACATAATCAATTTATCCTGATTTAGCACTAGAAAGGAATGGAAAAGATAAACACCAACTTACGAGTGAAACTGATCCACAAAGAAAAAGCCAGAAAGTATACACAGGGTCAAAAGACTCAGAACTAATAAAAAGGTTCCTAATATTCCCTATGTAAACTTGTTAAAGAAAACCGAGCAGCATATCTTATCAACCAAAGAAAGAAAATAAGTCCTACCATTGGTAATCACCAAACTTTGCAGTGCAATATGCGACTGCTGGCTCTATGTTCGGCTCATCAGGGACTGTTGTCGAGAGGGATGCTTTGACTAATTGGGCTAGCTGTTGCTTAACGCTCCCTACTCCATCTCCAGCCTGTGCCATCAAAATTAGGAAACATGATGTCCCACTTCAAACTAAGGGCATATTTAGTTAGGGTGGCTCCAACTGAACCAGATTAAATAAGCCTCATCCATTTCATTTCAGACGGGAAACCAAGGAATTGGAAAAGAGTAACCATTTGATGCTGGCGATGATTCCACCAGGACATTTGAAAAAAAATAATAAAAAATCGATGACTTTTCTGAATGTAAATTCATTCGCATAAAAATTCAAAGAACTCAGGACTTCCACCATACAATTACAAAAAAAGGCCATAAGAGTAGCGGGTATGCATGATCCAGAGACAGAGTACAGTTAACTTACAGTTTGTACTGCTCCTCCCTGTGAAGGAGCAGCAATAGCACCATCTGCATTCATTGCTGACAATAACAAGGCCTTTCGCGTTGAAATCAGTCTTCTAGAAGCTGCTCGCAAGTAACCTGTCTAGTTTCACAACATTCACACTAAATTACTTCGTTCCACAACAATTGGAAAAAGTAAAAAAATAAAACTCATACACAACATTGGGATGTGCAATCAAATAGAATTCCATTAGTTCAATAAACTGGAAATGACCAAATTGCACCTCCTTTTTTAAACTTTTTTTTATTGCCACCCTCATTTTACTTCTGGTGTTAGAATAGGACAATTTTGTACCACTGTGTTACCAAAATTGAAAATAAGGGGTGCATACATCAATCATGGTGGGTGCATATAGTTGCCATATACCGGATCTGCTCCAACAAAATCCTACTTGGTTACCGATAACATACAGTGGTTGAAACTGTAAATACAGTAAACTGCTACATGTGTAGATCAAACTTTGTACCACTCTCCAACTAAGAGATATAGGCAACAAGAGCAAAACCCAGAAGCTGGAATTGATTGAAAATCAAGGCAGTTGCATTTCAAGATCGCACAGATCTCACGTAGAAACTGTAAAGTTCTAGCAACTGCTGTTGAACGTGTGGAAGCAGTGAACAACCTCTTCCCAATAGATCCAGGTGCAAGTATTTTCCAGAAACTGTGTTTGCATGTGAGGACTAAGATAGGAAGGAAAACAATGAGAAAACCTGCTGAAGAATCACTCGAGAACATATCTCAGGGTGGAATCTCTCTTCAAGAATCCAATTGCAGGATATGATCGCGAGAAGAAATTGTTGTTCAATCATAAATTCTAAGAATTTCGATATGTCTACAATATATAAACAAAGTTGCAAATAAATCAACAGACTAACTAAACACAACTTAAACACTGCATAACTGAGTTTTGACAGATCCTTGACCGGAACTGAATTGATATTTTCTTAAATTAACTAAACTTACCAATTAAACTAATTTTGAATGAAACTTGCTACATAAGGTGCTTTTTGAAAACAAACTACGAGAGTAAGACAACCATATGGACTTTCGAGGGTTCATAAATCGATCATACAACACATTAGGAGGTCACAAAACTGATCAGATGTATTGTGGGCTCCGCTCTTGGATTGGCAGCACTGGTTTGTTTTGATGACATGGGGCATCTCAGCAATAAGTATGCAAAATCCTCCAGGCCCTCATTTTTATGTAAATTCATGATAGAGAGGCAAATTACAATGAAACCGGAGAGACAGAGAGACAGAGAGAGATAGAGAGAGGTTCGAGAGATAAAGAGAGGTAGAGAGAGAGAGAGAGATGGGATTCGTGATGGAGTTCGCGGCGAATCTGATCCGTAGGTTGATGGAGGACCCAAAGGAAGGGACAGCAAGATGAGGGAGCATGTATACGCAGTGAAGGAGAGGTGCAACAAGACCAAGGAAATGTGGAGCCTTCCCATCCGTCCGTACGGTTTCTGGACATTCGAGCGCCGCAACTCCCAGCTCGCGTGGGGCGCCCAGATCAGCCAGGTCCCCAGCGATCGTGACCCCTACAACGATCTCCTCCAAGACACCAACAGCAAATGAATTTCTCTCAAGGGGAAAGTGTGAACAAATAGCTGTGGGTATTAAAGAACTGGAAGATGTACAGCTTCCGGCCTTGATCATGCAGTCCAGGTAGTAGTTAAAGTTTGATACTTCAATGTACTTGATTGTGGGTGGCAATTTCCGAACTTTTTCCTGCATTCTATGGTGGCCGACTCTGTTTAAATTCCATTTCTGACTAAATATGCTATTCAGTTGGGTTATAAAAAATTTACAATGAAACCCTGATTTGATTCTGTTAATAGATAAGAACAAATCCACAGTCCCACCTAAGGCGAAAAAACAAAAACAAAAATCTCAATTTGCCCTAATGCAACTAGATCAAGGAAGAAATATACGCAATGAAGTTCAACGTACCAGATTGAAAGTTCAAATCACAAACTACTACGATGGAGAAACAAGAGAATTTGCCAAAAGTGAATGAAAAGGGGTGCTGCATTAAAAAAGAAAGGAGTGTTTTTTTCTCTTCGTGTGGTTGTGCTGAAAACGGCGGGAAAGCTGTACGGCAGTTTTCTGAGTTGGGGAAAAGGAGAAGCGGTTTTGCGGAAACCGGAAGTAGGAGAGGAGATTTTACGCTTACCAGTTTTGGAGTCGAGGTGGTGGTGGTGGTGGAGACGAGAGAAGCGATTGAAGGAGAGAGAGGGAAGAGATGTTGAAGGGATAGAGACTGACATATTATTAAATATGATACCCCTCACTCTCCGTTCGCTTGCTTTTCTGCTAGGGTTTTAGCAATTGGAATAAGAGTGCGGGTACTCTGTTTCCAGCGCACCGTAGCTCCGAACGGGGCGGGCCCACCCTGATGTATCTGTACATCCAAGCCGTCGATCCCTTTTCTCAGATTATTTTAAGGCAACACAAAAAAAATGAGACAGATCCAACGATCAAGCGGACCACACCAAATAATAAGCTTGGTTGCATTAAAATGCACGAACCATTGAATGTTAGTTGCATTAAATACAAAAGTCATTTGTGGTGTCGTCGATTTGATCGTTGGATTTGCTTCATTTCTGGTTTGACCCCTTAAACTAATCTTGGAAAAGGGATAGACGGGTTAGATTTACAGATACATCACGATGGGCCCACCCACAGACCTACCCGTTCGGAGCTAGGGACGGGCGGGGGTAGTACGCAATCCGCGTCCCCCTGGCTGCCCGTATTCTGAAATTTAGTTGATTAACGTCCATCGACAGTCGCGGATTTAGGTGGGACCACTGTGATGTTTGTCGGAAATCTTCCCCTTCCATCCGTTTTACGAATACATTTTAGAACATGTTTTAAAAAATATACTGTATCCAAAGCTCGAGTGAAACATTTCTGAGTTCAACGGTGATGTTTAGATGCAATCCCTATAGTTAATAACATCATTTCTATTAAAATGATCTAAAAATAAAAATATTAACATGAATCAAAACTTCTTTAGCCCTATAAATGTTTCAACTATGATCATTAATTATTACATTTTCAGCTTGCTTGAGCTTTAAATGCAATTCATTTTTAGCAACATATCCTAACATCAACATACAAGACAGGTGGATGGGAGGATTTTTCACAAACATTTGGCCCCACCGGGGCTCCCAGCGCGGAAACGGATTGGCTACTCCCATGGCATCATCCCCTTGGCTGATGGGCCATGCTCTGCCGGCCCTACTATGATTTATGTATTTCATCTATTCTGTTTATGCATTTTTTTAAATTATTTTAATGCTTGATCCCAAAAATGAGAGATATATAAATCTCAAGTGAACCATACCACTTGAAAAAAATAGTTATTGGATATCTATCTTTAAAACCCTCATAAATCCTACTGTACTGTTTATTTGACATTCAATCCGTTGACTAGGTCATATATGCCCACATGTAGTGAAAAAACAAAAATCAACTTGATCCAAAACTTTTATAGCCACTAAAATGTTTTTTATGGCCCATGCTCATTCAACATTGCTTCTTATAATGTGGTCTATTTAACATTGAGATATATCTTATATCTGTTCTAATAGCTTAAAATGATCTTTAAAGATATATGGATAGCATGAATGGAACAAATGCATTATGGTGATGTTTACATAGCATCGACCACTAGCCATTGGATAGTGTCAGGGAAGTAATTAATCCGTTTACTTCCAAAAGTTCCTGTGCTGGAAAATTGGGTGGGAGCCAACATGATGTTTTTAAGAAATCCATCCCATATATCTATTTTTCGAAATATTTTTAGGATAATAGGCTAAAAATGAGCCGTATCCAATACTCAAGTAGCCCTAAAATGTGAGTATTGAACATACATAGTTGAAATATTTGTGGGCCACAAAAATTTTGAATCAGGCTAATATTTGCATTTTCATCATCCAAATAGAAATGATGTTATTAATGGATGTCATGAAAACATCAATTTCTTCCCTATAAAGTTTTCAACAGCAGAAACTTTCCTACACAACTTTTACTCTATCGCAGCCCACTTGACTTTAGGATTCTCATAAGTTTTGGTTTCAAATTCTAAAATGAACTCAGAAAACAGATGCACAAGATGGATTTCTTAAAAATATCACTTTGGGCTAAATCCAATTTTTCAACACTAGAGCTTCCTGCCAAAGGCATTCACAGGAAATTGGCCTCCATGTTGCAGGCACGCACAATTCCTGCAAATGCATCTGGCGGTTGGCAGAAAGTTCCGGCGTAAGGATGCTGGATGGGACCCACTGCTATACTTGTGAGAAATTCTGCCTGTCCGTTTTGTGAGATCATTTCATTACATGTGACAAAAAATCATGTGGATTAAAAATTTAAGTGGGTTGCATGGGAGGGAAAATTGGGGAAAGGAATTCCTACTGTTGATCATTTTCTGGGCTTCATCTAGATGTTTATATGTCATCCAAACCGCTTATAAGGTTATTCCCACTTGGATGAAGTTAAAACACAAACAAATTTAGGTTGATACAAAACTTTTGTGGCTATTAGAATGTTTCAATGGTGCTCGCTGAAAATCCACTAGTTACCCACTTGAGTTTGGAATCTTAATTATTTTTGGTTTCTTGTTATGAAATGAGCTCAAAAAACAGATGGACAGAGTGGATTCCTCAAAATCATAGTGGTGGGTCCCAATCAACTTCCTTGCGCAAGAACTTCCTACAAATTAGAAATGCACGTGCGCGTGGCAGCTACGCGTTCTTGAATCAGCTATGGGAAACGTAACCTTTCTTCTTGACCGAGCAGTGTTTTGTAAAAGGATCATTGTTTCAAGTGCTGCGCTGACACTAAATAAATTCCAAAATACGGGAAGCCAGATTGCGCTGGAAACAGAGGATCCGCACTCTTCATATAGGGGACCCGAATCTGCGTACGCGGATTTCCTGTGAGAGGCTTTCGAAGTTCCGGCGATGGGATGCTAGGTAGGGCCGTGATATTTGTGAGAAATCCACCCCGTCCATCCGTTTTACGAACTTATTTTAACATGTCTAACTAAAATCGAGGCGTATTGAAAACTCAAATGGGCCACACAAGAGGAAACAGTGGCGATTCCATGACCAATGTTGAAACATTCGTACGTCCTCAAAAGTTTTGTATCAGACTAAGTTTTTAGATTTCCCAGAGGGAATGACTTGATAAACGGTTTGGATGGCATATGAACATCAAGGTGGATCCCAGGAAGGTTTCAACGGTAGACATTTCTTAACCCAGTTTTCTCTCTCGTGTGGCCCACTTGAGTTTTTGATCCATCAAAATTTTCCATGCATGCCATAAAATGATCTCAAAAATAGATGGACGGAGTGGATTTCTCAAAAACATCAAGGGACCCACCTAGCATCCCTGTACAGTAACAAAAAGCCTTTAACGGTAAATCCGCGTTCGGAAGCTTCGCGACCAAGCTCTGTGGGGTCCACCATGATGTATGTGAAATCTACTCCGTTCATCAGGTGAAAAACCTTATTTTAAATGTACATACAAAAGATCAGCATATTAAAAGACTCAGATGGGCTACACCGATGGAACAATATAAAATTGCTAATAAGCCTCTTAAGTTCATACAGTGTGGCCCACTTGAGTTTTTGATCACAGTGATTTTTGTATTTTCGCTTCATCCCGATGATTTACGCTGATTAACAGGTTTGATGAATGATACACGGTGTGGCGATTACACCCGCACGACTATGGTTAACATCTCATCCCCACTGTTCCATGTGGTGTGGCCCACCTGAGTTGTGGATCTAGCTGATTTGGTACTATGCATCCTATAATCGATAAAGGAATCTGATAGAAGGAGTAGATTTATATATTCGATATGCTGGACCCCACAGAACTTCGGCATTTTAGGCGCTGCCTGAAGTGGTGTTGCAGAGGGCTCCAGTCGCCGGTGGGTCGACAGACGCTAGCGGCTTGAGCTCATCTGGTAGTTCTCGTAAGGTCCGCTATGCTAACACGCACTCGTGTTCAGTCCAAGCCACGTGCTGTAGATACTACATCTGGTGAGCCGGTCCTTAATTGCAAACACCGGTACAATCGCGTCTAACGTGTGCCAGCAGGTATCACGTGCGCAGTATGGAAGATTATCATTTGTGGGTTATAACTTATAATGCTCTCTGCACCGGCGGTGGGCCGGAATGGTGCTCTAATGAGCTAGCGGATTAATTGAACAACGTGTATACCTTATATCCATGCCGTCCGTCCGTTTTAGAATTAAATTTAGGACATGATTTTAAAAAATCAAGTAGATCCAAATTTCATGTGGACCATAATACAGGAAACAATAGTGGTAGACTATTAAAATCTTCTTGTGGGCCACAAAAGTTTCTTTTTGGATCAAGCTGATATTTGTATGGCCTCTTCATCCTGGTCTTTGTGACCTCATAGCAGGTTGGATGGCAACTTGATAATTCGGCTCTCATTAAGTTTTTAATGGTGGGGATTTAACCGGAACCGGACCGTCCCTAATGATTTTATGATTTTTGGAATCAGAACTAGACCATTAATACCTTAAAACGAACCAGAGCCGGACTGTGAAAAATTAGTTTGTTTCAACAAGCTTGAACTTGCCAAACATCGATGCATAAGGAGTTAATGAATTGTCAAATGTATTGACATTGTGAGATGTCATCAGTGTTCACCAAAAAACATTTCAAAGTGCTCTCCCCATGAGCTCTTTTAGCTGAATCCTGCCCGTTGTAAAGCCTTCCGCACAAGGCTTTCAGTTGTGCTAAGCTGTCCATTAATGTAAGAATAAGAAGAATTTCTAATTTTTCAGATGTTCAGGAATCCACCATTAAAGAAGTTAATAGTTTTCCTTTGCATGTATATCAAACATACATTTATGAATTTTTCATGAAATGTTGTTATATATTTAATTAAAATGAATAATTGTGCTGGATTGTTTCAATTCATATTGGAAACATCATATTGTCAACCAAAAACTAGATCTAATAGTAATACTACTGGAATGTTGCATTATACACAAATTTACAACACGTATATTTCAAACTGAATTTGTTCGGTGTTATGGAAGGTCAAGAGACACTCAAAATATAAATGACACTTAAGAAAGCCTCATAACATTGGCCATTCACATATCACTGCCACAAGAGGAGTATTGATCCAACAAACAGAAAGGTCTCAGCATCAATCCTGCAAAGAAGAAGGCTAAAAGGAAAATTAATTGGCATAAATGAATTTGTATATTCGGCTATCTAGGATAAAGAGTGGAAATTGACAAGTAATCATAGTTATCAACAACCAGAAGTGCAGGAAAGAACATTCTCATTTTTCACTTTTGGCAGTGCCAACCCTACAAACTGTTAATTGATGCATTTTGGGGACGGATCCGCATTATCCAGACAATGGAACAAATCTTGAATAAAGAGTAGCCTGAAAAGCATGCTCACTGGAAGTTCATAACTATCCAACCCATCTCCTTTTTTCCATGGCCAAGACAAGTCTACACAAATGGTCCAAAAGTCAATCTACATATCTACCAGTTACAAATGCAAACCACTTAAATACAATTGACCCATCATTGAGGTGGCCTCTAGTTGGTGGATCTGGAACTCTGATAGCTTTAGAACAACTCAACTCAACTTGACCAAGTTAACTCAATCAGATTTCATCATCACTGTTTTTTTCACCATTACTTGAAGGTGGCCTCCTGTTCAAGACTCAGCTAATGTTTTCCACACACACTCATGAGCCAAGGAGTTCCAGTCAAATCATAGAACCAATCCCACTTGGATGGTGCTTCCAAATGAGCATTTGAGACTGATTCAAATACTCAATGACAATAATCTACACAATCAAACTCCATTTGGCCAGTGCTTTTTTAGATATTCTGGCTTAAAAATCAGGTTGTTTCACTTGTCAGGTGGGCTATAGCATACAAAACAAATGAATGGCTAGCAAGAAACAGTTTTGGGCCTCTGTTTGGCCAGCTTGAGGAATGAAATGGCCTGATTTTTAACTAGAAGATGTAGACAATACAGCCCACCTAATGGTTGGATCTCTAGCATGAATCAGTTTCCAATTGGCCTGATTTCATCATCTGCTTTCCAAATCATATTTCAATACACTGAAAAAATAGAATTGAATTTCTTTCCTGCAATATCTGTGAAGCAGTTATGGAGTTCTGGTATACTAACCATTGAAAAACTTATCTAAATCAATTCACCAATGAGGCGTGGAGTTTGGATTGTGAATTCACTTAATCACTAGGATTTGAGTTTGTTTGCAATATTCAATTGAACTGCAATAATTCAAACAGACCTGTTTAACATTTGGGGTGAGTTTGGTTGGATCACAAATGATATGCACCTGCCTTGCGATTACCTGACATCTTTGAATAGAAAAGTGCAGCAACACATCAAAAATAGAATTTTAAGGAACTAAAGTTCTAAATAGAATAGAAAAGTGCAGCAACACAACAGCAATCTCACATCTTTGAATAGAAAAGTGCAGCAACACATCCAAAATAGCACTTTGAGGAACTAAAAAATAGTCAATATTTTGTTTCTCATACGTTGCTTATGGACCATGAATAATCTGCTCCCTGACAGCCCCATTTCTATGTGTATAGTGTTCAAGCCATGGGTCGTGGTTCATAATTAACTATAATTAAGGCATGGGTCGTGGATAGTTGCCGGTTTAAATGTGGACAGTTTGGATCACTGTCCCTCTTGTTTCAAACCATTTGCTTGCTGACTATCTGAATGGTTGAGATTGTTGGACTGTGATGTTTGGGTAATCGCCCATCCTTGGTGGGGCGTATTGGATGGACAGACCAATGCATAGCACGCATCCAACTGAACCTTGGATATGGTGTGGCTGGAGTGCATAGACCATGAGTACTTGATGAGCTCAAGGAGTGCATAGACCGACCAGTGCATAGCACGCATGCCACTCCAAACTACCTGTTTATGCAAAATGGTTTAGATTAGATGGCGAAAGGTTTATGGTTTTGCAGGCTACAAGTTCAGGTTTTGCAAGGAGCTAATTTTGATTAGGTCCTGTTTGGACGTACCTGAAAACAGGCATTGTTTTTGCTTTTTAGCAGTAGGGGAATCAGAAACGGGGTTAGGCCGGTTTCTTTCTTCCAGCAATTTCTGCCACTAATCTCAGCAACGCATCAGCAATCTCACATCTTTGAATAGAAAAGTGCAGCAACACATCAAAAATAGTAATACCAAGACAATGCAAGTCAAGGAGAGAGGAAGAACTCACGGTACTAAAAAGTAGTCAATATTGGTTGATGCATAAATCCAAGTAAACTCGATATGAAAGTCCTCAAATAGAATTTAGGGCTGCAAAAATATAATAATTTATTGAAATCGGGAAGAATACGATAACTAGAAATAAATTATATGACAAAATTATATTGACCAAATGAATAATTACCTGATTCAAGAGCTTCAATTTCAGTCATATTTTCTTCAACTTGAATTGAGAGAAGCGAAACACAACCAACCTTGTCCACAACTAATTGATTAGTTGACATCCATGTTAAAAACGGTTTGACTTGAAGAAGAATTAACTGACTGAAGCTTTCGATACTCATCATAAATACAATTGAATACTTCTCTTATCTTCTTAGTGAGCTCAATCACCATGGTAGGTTCGTAAACTTCAGAATAACAAAAATTCATATATTTCAATCTATAACGGGGATCCAACACAACGCAATCAATAACATCATATTCGCATTTTTAATATTTCTCCAATACTTCTCAAATTTAATTTTCATTTTCTTAACTATGGTATTTAAAATAGAATCTATATTGATTGACCATTCGGATAAGAAACTTTTAATAGCACAAACTTCATAAAAATGTGAATTAGAAGTGACATATAAAGAACCAGACAAGTGGACAGTTGCATCATAGAATTTATGCAAAAATTTTGTAAAAACTCAAGCATAATCCCAATCACTAATGGTAGGAGGTCCATCATGAAGTTCAATGGTGAAATGTGGATCTTCCTCTTCTAATCTATCAAATGCTTTTTGAAACTTTGTTGTAGCATCTAGCATGGGATATGTGGAGTTCCACTTAGTTTGAATATTTAGGCACAAAGAACTTTTATATGTTATCCTCTATTTCTCTACACGTCTTGAAATGTTGTTTTCTTTGTGGAGAACTTCTAACATACCTCACTGTCCCACGAATTCAAGTTAATAAATCTTTTAATTCAATTAACCCATCTTTCACAATTAAACTAAGAATATGTGCAAAACACCTCATGTAAAAGAATTCGCCGCTAAAATGAAAGTATCACTCTTCTTAGATATCTTTCTTTTCATGTATGAAATAACAACATCATTGGAACTTGCATTATCTATAATACGTGTGCATAGTTTCTCTATACCCCATTCCATCAAACAGGCCTCCACCGCTCGACCAATTTCCTCACCTTTGTGACTAGAAATCACACAAAAGTTTAAAATTCTTTTATGCAATTTTCAGTCTTTAATAAAATGAGTTGTAAGACACATGTAAGAAAGATTCTGCACTGAGATCTATGAATTCGTAGTGAGACAAATTCTTTGATTTGAGTTCACTAATAAATCCTTCAATTTTTTTTTCTCACTCACTTATAATGTTATACAATCTCTTGTCATTGTAGTATGTGATAATATTTTGAAATTAGGTTGCATCACGCTACAAAAGTAACGGAATCATTTATGCTCAACAAACTTAAAAGGCAACTCATCTACAATTATTATTTTTGCAAGTGCTTATTTAAATAGATCTTACTCAAATTTCCAAACACCAAGGGTATTACCACCATGTTCTGATATTGAATACATTGACAAAAGTTTTTGTTTCTTGTCTTTATTTTGGAAATTCTTGGGACACTTTGATATATGTTTTCTTAAAGAGCTAGTCTGATTCTCACTCAACCATGCATATGATGAATTACAGTAGCTACATCTAGTCCCTTTCGCTTTTCTATCCCCGTCATTTACAATTTTGGTAAAATAATCCTAAACGTCAAATTTATGACCATTTTCTTTAGGAACACATACCTTTGCATGAGATGAAGAATTAGTAATAGAGAGCTTATGATGATTATTTGTCTCTCCGGTACTTGACATCTAATAAGAATTAAGATATACAAAAAAAACAAAAATCAATAAAACACCTAACATTCAATAAAATAGTTACAAAAAATTAATAAAATTGATAATTAATAATTACCATCACAGAGAATGATAATGAAGCCATTATTGAAGTTCGGATCGAGACGATAGAGAGATACAAAGAAGTCAACGGCGGTAAGGGGGCCGGTCATAATTGGCCACTATGAAAAACAAAGATCGAGAGAGAGATAGAGAGATGGAGAGAGAGAGTTGCTGTGGTGGACCAGCCATGCCACGGTGGTGAATGGTGAGAGAGAAACAATGAGAGAGAGAGAGACGGCTAGAGAAGGACGACTGACGAGAGATGGCCAGAGAGGAACAACCGGTGAGGGATGGCCAGAGAGGGATAACCATTGATGGATGACTGAAGAGGGACGACTAGCGAGAGAGGGATGGCCAGATGGTCCGCGAGAGAGGGACGGCCAGAGAGAGACGAAGAGAGAGAGAGAGAGAGAGAGAGAGAGAGAGAGAGAGAGGGCGCCGTAGAACTTGGGCAGCGGCCTGGGCAGCCGGCAACAACAGATAAAGATGGCGAGAGAGAGAGAGCGGGGGGGGGGGGGGGGGGGGGGGCAGGGGCAGGGGCGGCATTCGACGAGAGAGAGGGTAGGGGCAAGGTAGGGGCGAGAGAGATTAGGGGTTTTTTTTTTTTTTTTTGTTTTAAACTCATATTCAGATCAATGGTTTGGATACAATGTTCGAATCCACGGTTCGGATCAATGGTTCGGTTCTACATGGCCCTAAACCGGAACCGATCCGTATCTAACGATTCTTGAAAATGTGGAACCGAAACCGGTGGTCTTGAACAGGACCAAACCGGACTGTTGGATTAGTTTCGGTTTGGTTCCACGGTTCTACTGGTTCGATGTGCACCCCTAATTACCATAGGGCCCAAATGTTGTATATCCACACCGTCCATCCATTTATCCTGCTTATTTTAATATGTGATCTTGAAAATTATACAGATTCAAATCTCAAGTGGACCACGCCACAGGAAACAAGGATACTTGAGTGCATCGCCATTAAAAATTTCAAAGCGCACTTAATACGGTTTTGGTAATATTTATGTGCATCTAACTTGTTGATAATGTCAATAAGACTTGGATGAAGAGAAAATACAATTATCATCTTGATCTAAAACTTTTGTGGCCCATTAACAAATATTTGTCATTATTTCTAATGATATACTCCACTTTGAGATTTGGATAGGGCGAGGGCTGAAAGTTGGGCGGGTTAAACCTGTCCGACCCATGACTGACCCGACATTGGGTTGGGCTTGGGCAAGAAGTATCGAGTTTGGTCTCGGGCTTGGGCCATACAAACACCAATGTTGAGGGTCAAATATTGCATATTGGACCTCACTTATTGCTTGGTTTTATGAATATGATAATGCTTAATGTTCCATTTTAATTATGTTTTTGTTGTAAGGTAAATTTAAGAACTTGAATTGAAAAAGGGTACTTAAGGCATGGATTTGATGCTCAAGAATCACCAAGGCAAGGGACAGATCTTATGGGATCGAGATTGAAGAATTCACACGCCAAGGATCCGAGAAAACATAGTGATTGAAGATAAAGAAGCCTGAAAATCGTCATGATTCTCCTGAATGTAAGATCACAGGGTTCCCACCATCCGTTGGCTTATGCCTGGTCTGAGGATCATAAAGTAATCATACATGTAAAATTTTAGCCCTCGGATCTTTGTGGAAGTGGTCCAATGCGAAAGATCAACCATAAATCACTGATTCGGGGCCCACCTGATCTCTGGATATGCCTCAACTTTGGGCTCAACTCGTGAATTTGATAGCCAAAACGAATGGATGGTGTAGATTTCACAAAATACTTCTCAGTGAACCCCACCTATGATGCATGCGCACGATCTGCGCATGCACTTGAGGCACGCTGTGCGCATGCACTTGAGGCATGCTGAACCAGAGAGTCCGGTCAAAGTCTGTTAACCCGATCAACCTCTCTCCCTTACTCACGTATGTCCACTATGGAGTGTGGTGGCTCACCACCATTGATCAGACGAATGATCTGAACTGTCCAATGTGTCCAGACGGTGGGGCCGACCATAACCATGATGTCCTACTGCAACTATGCACGCAATTACATGAATACTACATCAAACTGTAGACACCCCACCCAGGCTAACTCTTGAAAAGGCAAGGACAATCCAAACCATAATCAATAACCCAAACCCCAAACCCTAATCCAAACCCCAAACCCTAATTAAAACCCTAATTCAAACCCCAAACCCTAACCCGAACCTAAAACCCCACAACCTAACTTAAAACCCATTAGAGCCAGATCAGCATGAAATACACCCAGTCGAGCAAAAAAACCTGAAAAGAAGACCATCAGACGAACCAATGCACCAAACGAGGCCCACATGCTGGAGCGCAGCCCGAGCGATAGTTTGACTACCGCCGGCGTACTCCGACTCGCCGCTCGTGGGGTGCATGTGTCCTTCGAGCAATAGCTGTCACAGCGTCTAAAAGTCAACTTTCTTTCAGAACTACCCCTCCATCCGACCCTATTTACCCTTTTATCAACTCCAAGAGCCAATGGAAACGCGCCACGTGACATTTCTTTCTCCTCAACCACTCACAAGCTGCCGCATCAGCTTTTACCCCTCGTAAATCTTAAAATTACCATAAAACCATTGGAGAAGGTTATAAATAGCCCTCTTCTCTTCTCATTTTAATAACAATAACTTCCACTTTCCAAGTGTGAGAGAGAGAAAGGGAGAGAAGAAGAGAATGAGAGTGAGGGTGAGGGAGAGAGCTTTCAAGTCTCCAAGATTAGATTTTTCTAGCTATTTCTTAGCCTCCTCCTAACCTTCTCAATCTCCAGTCTAATCCGGATTGATCATGGTGCAACCCATGTCTTAGTTTACTCAAGTTCAAGCCAAAGATCTCTTTATTTCATATGCAAGCATTCATTATGATATCTATTTCCTTTTTAGCCCCCCCTGCTTCTCTAGATCTCTAGTGAACGTATGCTTTGTGACTTGCTGTACATCGGATCCTTTTACATCAGAAATTCCTAGTAATCTAGTTCACTTTTCTTTATCTTTTTACATAAGCATCATCACACCCGCTTTCTATACACGTTGTTGGGCGTATGCTCTATGGCTTGCCGAAATCTTGGATCTTATCGCATTAGAAACCCATGTGTGCCTAGACCTATCTCGACCACATCATTCATCCCTTGAGATTTCTGTACTGCACCAAGTAGAGACCGTACATTTGTACGGGTAGAGAGGGTGCCCAACACCTTCTCTCGTTGTAACCGAGGTCTTTTACTCAGAATTCCGGATCGTAGACCAGAAGTCAATCTAAGGTAGGAAAGTCTTCGAATTTCTCCAACCTTACATATTTCGCGGGTTCTAGCCGACTGCGGGATTCTGAGATTAATTGGCTAATGACGACTCTAACATTCACAAATCAGCCTACCAACTCCCACCTTTCACACCAAAAACATTTAAATAAGCGTAGGTGCCAATTTTCAGTGTTCACAAAATGGCGACTCCACTGAAAATTTTTGCTAGTTCCCACTAGCCGAGACATGACTCGAGAGTGTGAAATACTTTAATCTCAAGGGGACATCGTCACTACATTCATACAAAAAAAATCAGTCTTTGGCTTACACTTGTTTTGAGCATCAATCTAAGCTATGACTACTCGATCCCGAGCAGCCTTGGTTACCCATGAAGAAGAACCGGCAGCTCCTCCAACTCCTGAAGCATCAACATCAGAACCAACACGTATACCAGCATCGATACCGATACCGACTGTTCCAACAGATTTGCCAGTCACAATAACCTTGAATGAGATATCTCAGAGCTTCAAGGCATTATACGAGTTGCTACTTTGCTTGGTACCAAGCGCTATATCAAACACACAGGCAACACAGCCTAGTGTCCAAAATAGCTCAATCCCACAAACTCCTTTCTCTTTCTCCCTCATTCCTATAGCTAATCCTGTTCTCCCTCTTCCAGAGGAATCAGCACAGCCACAACAGCAACTAACAAACAGGAGTAATCTTTCTATACATCACTACTCAACACATCACAACAATCAGGTTACAACACAAGTTCCCTTAACGGGAATCACAGACAAGAATTGACGGATGCCCATGAAGGAGGGTTAGTTTTGAGTCCAACATACTCCCCCTAAGGGGAGCAACATTCCGGAATTGACAGATACACTGAGCGGGAGCAATTTCCGTACATCACACCCTCCCCTAAAAGGGAGTAGAGTTCAATTCTAGCTACCTCCCGCCACTGGGAGTCCATTTTTTTTCCAACAACCCCCCATATTTGGAAATCAAAGAGTCGAAGAACTTGACCCTTATGATGAGGATGCAGTACAAGCCCTGCATCAAGACGGAAGATATACGCAACCCCACAAATTTGTAATGGATGAAATGCGGGAATAACTACAAATAGTATAAAATCAACTACAGATGGTACAAAATTAGCCGTGTCAAGCTTGTTGGGTCAGGCGGGCTACGTAGACCATTGCCATCCTTAGGTATATTTCAAAAAAAAAAAAAAAACACACGTACGCGCACACACACAAAGTTCATTTGTTAGTCAAATCCTCAAGAGTGCAACTGTACAACCCTTCAAAAAAAAGGAGGGTGAACTGGACATTGACCGACACTGGACATTGACCGACTTTAAGAGTGATTGGTGTTTGTTGGTATCATCTGGTGTCTAGAGAGGCTAATGAGGAATCTATTCCATTGCCTTGATGGATATTGTTACCCTGCTTATCTTTTCTTCTCGATAAAATTGTGTTACTAATTAAAAAGTAGAAGAAGAGGTATTCGTGTTTCTAGATCAGCCGTTTTGATATACCAGGTTTGCTTTAAGAAAAGGATGGGTGCTACTGCTATTATTGTATCCAAGTTATCAAGCACTCACAATGGTTGCATGATCTTAGTCACCCTAAATTGGAGGACTTCTGATGGCTGCCAATGGATGATTAGAAAAGTACTAGTCAACATCAATATTCAATAGGCAAAAGTCCACTTGGCTGCGAGGATCATCCAATCAGTACGATTGTTGTGGCGCGACCTATACATAGCAGAGGCCACAGATGTGTAGTGCAGATCTCATATGCGTGTCATGTTTACAAAGATAGGTGCTCGGTATCAACCTTTTTAGCATAGGGTTCTTTCGCAATTTATGAACTTCCTACTTACCAAAAATGAATTTATCTTCTCACAGGACACGGAGGAGCACCTCTCAGATATGGTTGTCTTTAAGTCTCTCGTCTCAAAGATAGACCGACCGTTGGGAATTGCCTGCTTTCAGGCACCCAAGTATAGCAACGACATTCTTAATTCATGGGCATCAAACTTAAAGAAGCTGCTTACCCTTGTCGAGAAGAACTGCCACCAAATCCACAAGGAGACAGTGGTTCACAAGGCCGCATTGAAAGTTTAGTAGCTGATTTCTCAGAGTCAAGGTGGAACTCTTTTCCTGTGATAAAAGCTAGTTTCTGTCCCTTTTTTGCCACTTAATTTTCTTATAGAAAAACATGGTTATTTGAGATGATAATGCTTTGGATATTCTTTTTGCAGGTTAATCCTTGTAGTCAAGATTTTTTGTATTTTGGTATCAATCAGTGCGCTCCATTAGCTTTTCATTTTCCCTTCATTTCTTGGTGTCACAAAGGATATGCTGAAGCCTCAAGTGCCCTCTTAGACACCAACGTTGTGTACTAACCAAAAGCTATAGTTTCCGCACTAATGAAATTTGAATTTGATTATAGTTTAGATAAGATAAATGATTTTATTTAAGATTGGAATGGTTTATTTTTTTCTTGGTTTTTGTTTTGTTGTTGACTGAATTGTTTGAAGCAGGAAGGCGCATTTTCTTCTTAATTGGTGTTGCCATTGGGGAAATGCATGGACCTTACCTTAAAAGTGGCAGGACCACCTTCTGTTGTGCAGGGTATTTCTGGGCCTGGGAAGTGGATGCTGATAAGCAAAATCAGGATATTTGCATGTTTTGGAGGTCTGGTGTAGTAATCATGGCTTCTTTTGTTGGGTCTATTGGTTGCACTTTTCACTTAGTAAAATGCAGTTGAATATAGCTTGCCCACATGCGGACAGTAGTAGCCTCATATCTCTAATGTTCATGGTCCTCTGTGAACGTTTCCGGCTGAAAATTGAACCTGATCTTTTGCATGTCTGGATGTGGTGGGTTAGCTATCAACGGTATCTGTTTGTAGGCCGTTCAGTCGGGGACAACCACCTGATTGGCTTGGTTTCTGAGTTTCATTATTCTTGGTGTGGCAAATGGGAAAACTACTTGGGTCACTGCATGTGGTCCATACAGTAATAATAGTATACTGCATATTTCCCATGATCATGTGCGGCCACAAGTGGCTCGCTTATTGACAATCGGAACAGCAAACATCTAAACAGTCTAACCAAAAAAATATATAAAAATAAATAAATTCAGGCATCAGTAACGAATTCTTCTAGGTAGACCATGAGGCCCCACAAAACTGGACACATCAAGTTTAGCTATGCAGGTATTTCTGGTGAACTCTATCATAACGGCCTTGTGGCGTCCATTTGCAGATGGGCTATGCCCTGTAGGCATATGCAGCACTGATGGCGTCAATTCCTGAGGACGTTTACCATTTGAGAATATAGTACACTGATCACCAAACTGCACATGCTGGACCACAGAACCTTTTATCTAGTTGGTTTATTTGATGGGCCGAAAGGTAGGGATCAATCCAGAGATCTCCAATATTCGAAGATCCAACCCTATGATATTTGACCTACTTTTGTTAGATGCGGAAGGTCGTGCTGTAATTTTGTCTCTCTCTAGTCATCCTTTTTTAAACAGTAAGGGTTAACATCTTCCAACCTGCAACAATTTTGGGACCCCACCCATGGGAGGGGCCATCGAATGGAGAATCAGGATCACCTGACCACAGACCACAGAAAATTGTGTTCCATGCAAATTACAGTACAAAACCCATAATTCCTCTTGAGAAAATGGCACCGGTTTCTCAAACATCCCATTGCGAAAGAATCCATCTGGAGGGCGCGGGTGGGACAGCAGCTAGACATCTTGCTATTTCACCTCTTTGTCAAACATTCCATTGGCAGGAGCAGGTGGAATGGCAGCTCGATATCTTGCTATTTCACCTCTTTGTCGCTCCTTTGTTCCATTCGGTAAATTAAATTTTTATCTCCGTTGTAGTAACAAAATAGGTAAAGGAAAAAAAGGGAAACGCCATTCTAAATGTTTTGAAATTTCTTTATCATTTCCTTTTCTTTTTACCTCTTCAAGTGAAGAAAGTTTCGAACTTATTACTATACAGATTTCTTTCAAGGCCATGTTCGTTGCACAAAGCCAACAAGATCTCCTTCCTAGCAAGCACGTATCTCGGGTAACCGTCCAGCAACAGGTGAGGAACCGTTGGAAACTCTCAAGGAAGCAAAAAGGCAAGACAGCCTTGCAATCATAGGCCTCCGACTCACGGTCCTGAGTGTGATGCTTAGCTCTTTGCATGCATTGTCACGGGCACCATAACCCTCTAGATCCGCCTCCGTTATGAGAACTTCATCGCTTGTGGGAGAGCTTAATGGAATCTGGCTTTGAATTGCAGGAAAGTGTAATCGCCGCCTCCCATATTCTTGAATTGCCTGCTAATTAGTAATTTTCATATTCACTAGAACCGCCAGTTGTAGGTGAGAGTTGTTAAGTATATTTTTGGGGAATTTTACTGCAATGTTCCTCCAGAATTCTAACTTTACCAGACAATGACAATGTCTTGAATTGTTAACAAGTACCAAAACTTGCGTCTTGGGATGTGAAATGACTGATAGATTTGGAGCACTGTAGAGCCCACGTGGTGTTGTAAGAGCCCAACCCATCCAACAGGTGCATCCCATCATGATAACGAGTCGTACCAAAATTCAGGCTGATCCAATCTTCGGGTGGGTGACATGTGAGTTCAGATATTTTTGGGCAGAGTGCATTATTTTCTAAGTGTGGTCCACTTAATGATTGGATAGGCCTGATTTTTGCTAGCCCAATTATCATTATGAGGTTACCTGTTGGAAGGGTTGGATGTCATACACACACCATGTGGGCGCACAATGCCGGACTTCTCAATTTCTAGGGGGGAGACATGGGAATTTGGTCACTTCCCTTCAAGCATGTTCTGTGGCTTTTAAAAAGTCCATTGCATTGTTTGGTCAAATCAAAACTACCGAGGAATTTCGTGGTAAAAATGCCCCAGATTTTCACAGACAAGACCAAGCATTAAAAACATTACAATCCCTTGCCCGACAGCCCGTTCTGCACACCACGAGCAGCAGGTGCACATCTAAGGAACATGTCTAGACTTCAATGAGGTTAGCCACACAGTGCATGACCTGGTACAAACTCAGGCCAACCTACTCACCAGACAGACCAAGTGTGAGATGAGTGTGATCTGTTGAAAAGTTCTTGTAAAACATCTGTTGAATTTGTCCAGGGATGGCCAACCTTTTTATTTATTTTTTATTTTTTATAATGAGTTGATCAGCATGCTTTTGCATCAGTTCATCTCAAACCATCCGTTGCTTTTGCACAGGGGTGACCCACCTATTTTGCTAATGAGTTGATCATCCTTACTAATGCACCAGTTCCAATGTTCTATATGCAGTGTGCCACTCTCATGCATGGATCAAATGCCCCATATGTGCCCAGTTGGCACATGCGCCGCATGTGAAGTGCCCATGGGGGTTTACCTATTACCAAACATCTACATATAACACATATAAATCTTAACAGAAGAATGACCAGTTCTTAAGAGAAGTATATTGCCATCGACCATGGATTAGGTTTCTATGCGAAGATTGATTTACGTCTCCAAGATTTTGCATGTATATGGTGGCTAAGAGTTTCAAATAAAAATTTCTTGATCAGACTATCAAACAGGATTGCAGCTATATGACATATAAACACAATGACTAATGCGTACCTTCCATTGTGAAGGAGCTAAGAGCACCCGAGGTCTTCTTGATCGGACATATTCCAGAGCAGCAGTGGGTGTCATATTTTTATATTCCACCTATAGAATTTGAAAATATGATTGTTTTATTTCTTCATTGGCAACAATACAAAAATTCCATGAAATTTTCCATTTTAGCTGTTTCTTAGGGAGCGTTTGGATGCAGGAATATGAATGGATGCTCTGTGTGTGTGTGTGTGTGTATCTTTTGAAGACTGATGCAACTCACTGTTACATCGCATCGGTTTTGGAGGAGAGCATGTTCATGTTTTGGAATAAAAAAAGAAAGAGTGCATTTTGGGAGAAAGTACTCTCTTGCAGAGGGAGAAAATCCTACAAAAAAAATCCACCCTTTAAAAAAAAAAAAAAAACCTGTTAGCTTGTTAGTACACACCCATGTCAAAATAAAAATAAAAATATCCACTCTTTGATTTCCTCGTCAAAAAAATAAAAAATAAAAAATCAACCCTTTCATTGTAGTGTGTGCAAAATCTGTTCTCTTCTTATTCTCTTTCTACCGACCTGCATTACAATATCATTTGCTGTGGGGGGGCTGTCCAAGAATAGTCTTGCAATCCCCAGGAAAATATGGCATAAAGAAATACAAGCACATGCAACAGATGAAAAACTTAAGATAATGAAACTGGGAATTTACCAAATAACAGAGGACAATAGTTGTACTACGCCCTCGCCCAGCTTTACAGTGAACATATGTAGTCCGACCGCATGATGCATTCCCTGAATATGGGGGAAAAAATACTTTCAAAAAATGTGAGAAAGATATTAGAAATCGACAGCCTAAACATGAACCCAAAGTAAGTAGAGCACTTTAACAGCAGTAACTAGTGGTCCTTGATTCGACATCTGAAGAGGAAGCAAAGAACCACATGCTACACCCAGTAGAAAGACAGTTTTGCAGTAGTGAGCAAGCGTGGGTGTTGGTGTCCCTGTGTCAATGACAGCTGGCTATGGATTGAAATGGAAAAACAAGGAATAAAAGCTATCAAGTAGCAAATCCAGAATTCACGAGTCTATGGATGAGTTGACACTTGACACATGCACTTCTCAGAAATTCACACAGGGAAATAAACATTTTGTTTTAGGGCCCCGGCAGTACAATACTTAAGTTGTACTGCCAAGGCCTTAAAGAAGACAGATATTGGATTATCTTTATTTATGGGCACATTTAATTATGTAAAACAGTACACATAACAAACTAGTCGGACAACTTTCAGGTTTATTTTAATTTCTTAAAGTTAACTCCAATTTCACTCTTGCCAATATTGACAGGGTATGAAGTAAAAATAAAGAACAACAAATATCTTCAGTGCACGCTGCATAGCAGATAAAATGGAAGTTTCTTACAACATAAAAGAGATGCTTGTGGGATGTCCCAGGATGATGATTAAAATTCTTATTTTCGAGTTGCTCATTCAGAAAGATACACTTAACCAATTCTTTCTTCAGCATAACTCCAATGCTTTCACAGGGCTCCAAAGAGTACCCATGTGCCATTTACGGATCTATTAACTTACAGAAAAAAAACATGAACCTGACAAACACTTGTTGTGAATAGTGGCTTTAAGCATCAAAGCAAGTTGCTCAACAAGCCACATCTATTCCTTTAACAGCCCCATGAATTCAAACCAGGCACCCCCCTCAGGTAACATAAGACCAACACCCGCAAATTTATCTCTTACCATTCTCCAAGGACTTTTTCATGCATAAACATAGTTTCAACTAACCAACTGAATTGGCTATGTAATGCAGGGGCATTTTCACACTGGGCTCGAGTGGGGTCGCCTGTTGTATGCAAGGGCACACTCGGGGTGGGTGACCCATGTGATTTGGGGCCCACGGGGGAGGTCTCGTGCTCGAGACTCCTTACTAGGGGTGATTAATGCGCATTTTACACCGGGCTCGAGTGGAGTAGCTCGTGGGATGCGGGGACAGGGTGGGCAGCCTATGTGATTTGGGGCTCATGAAGGAGGTTCGGCCGAGGTCCTAAACCCATGAGATGTGGGGCCTGAGCTATGAGATAAAGGGATTAATTCGCCATACTCTAACAGTTCGAGCTTTTAGAGCAACTGGTTAATTGTCCTGCATCAAATTGGTATCAAAGCGGGAGGACTCGTGTTCGAGACTCCTCATCGGGGGTAAGTAATGCAGGGGCATTTTCACACTTGGCTCAAGTAGAGTCGCCTGTTGGATGTAAGGGCACACTTAGGGTGGGTGACCAATGTGATTTGGGGCCCACGAGGGAGGTCTCGTGTTTGAGACTCCTCACCATGGGTGATTAATGCATATTTTACACCGGGCTCGATGTGATTTGGGGCTCACGGGGGAGGTCTCATGTTTGAGACTCCTCACCAGGGGTGATTAATGCGTATTTCACACCGGGCTCGAGTGGGGTAGCCCGTGGGATGTAGGGACACACTTGAGGTGGGTGGCCCATGTGATTTGCGGCTCACGAAGGAGGTTCGGCTAAGGTCCTAAACCGATGAGATGTGAGGCTTGGACTATAAGATAAAGGGATTAATTTCCCATACTCTAACAGTTCAAGCTTTTAGAGCAACTGGTTAATTGTCCTGCATCACTATGGTTCACATCTTCATCTTTTATCACATCTCATGCTGAGAGCTATCACAGACATTCAACTAAATGTCAATGTTCCATTGGAGCTAGTGACACTCAGATCCACTTTCAATTCTCATGCATCACCCCTAAATTTGAAGCCATGCATAAAAGGTTCAAGTGGTCATGTGTTGTTGATAAGAAAGAAAATGGTTCTTAACAAAAAACAGAAATGAAAAGAATATTGGCATTTACATATGAGCTGCATGTAGTGAAATGGTCATATCAGCTAATGTGCATCAAAAGTCATACTACCAAATCACATAGGCATCTCTATCAAATAAGATTACCCATCTACATTGTCTACCTTGCATCAGCTATTCTTGTCCATTGTAAGCAATGGTACACTGGACCAATGGTCACTTGCTAAACTTGCAAACTGAACCTCTTATCTTGGTTGACAATACTTGGTCCTAACACCTCAATTTCACTTAGAGACTTCCAAGGATTTTACACGAAATGCAATCATCATCATCCCTTGTCCCGACTATTTTGGGACAGTTTTAAAAATCCTATTTTCCTATATAAGGCCATATCTTTAGAAAGTGAAAACACCTTCATATCCCTTCTCACGATCTCTAATCCAAGTCCTCTTAGGTCTTCCTCTAATTCTCCTTTCAAGGCCTTCAATGTTGAGATATTAGTAAATGGTGAGGACATCCCAATCAACTCTCCATAAGATGATATTACCAAGCTTCTTTGAATGACCATTCTTAATTTTGTCCTTATGTCTTTCAATGCATCTTTTATCGCCAGAATCTGGTTGAACAGTTGTGATCAATTGTGGAGGTGATCCCACCGATAGACCTGCATATAATCAGAAGATGTAGACAACGGAAAGAGCTGACGACAGCTGTAGATCCTTCGATGCCTAAGTCAGGTTGGTAGACTTAGAATAAAGACTTGAGCTTTGATTTATTCACTTACCTCTCTTCAATTGCAGTAGGTATACTTATAGGGTCCTTAGACGGTTTCAAGACTTGCGTATCCTTATGGAATTTGTTAGAAGGTCTTTATTTGGATGAGAATCTACCTCTGAAAATATCGTCAAGCCCACCTCAGTCAGCGTGATCTCCGGGTAAGATCACATCAAATCTTCCTTTCTCAGTTTGAGGCGGGATCTCTCCAAATTTCCTGTCCCACCTCTGGTCTTAGTCGATATGGACAGCTCGGGAGATGATTCTCCAAACTGAGTCTGCCCTTGAGCAACTTAATTTGGAGTCAACTCAGGGCCCATCTCTTTGTCAGGAGAGTCTCTTACTATATCTTTCGAGCTCTTTACCCCATCAGCTCAGGAAGCTCATCCTGGTACTCTAGTCGGCTTAGCTTTGAGACATTTTTTTCGCGTTCGGTTACACTTCTTGTGCAATGGACAAGTTTGGTTTGCCCACAACAGTTGCCCCTCACTTCCCCGTCCTGCACGTGCTCAGGAAGTAAGAGCCTAAACTGGTTTGAAAATGCAAGAATCGAAATTCAAATTTTAAGCAGCCCGGTCTTTCCTCTTTTTTTTGAATTTTAAATCGAGCTCGATTTTATTGTTTGTTGGCAAAGGTGGGAGCTGAAAAGTCAGCGCTCGGCATGGAATTCAAAAAGACATGATTAATATCGCAAGATACAAGGGAACGTGCATTAATTGCAGGTTGTCGTTCGGCTATCAGACGAATCATGAGTCGACAGTTGTCACAAAGACTTGGACCCAACTAATCGTGAGGAGGCCTCCCCAATTCATGATTTCACCCTTGATGGTGGTTCCGCCTAAGGTGAAGGGGTAGGCTCCCGAGATTCGGACTCTATGGACAATGCAGACCTGGAATCAGAGTTACTGCCCACCGACTCGTCTTGCAGTGCACCGAAGACAATAACAACCCCATAATCTTCCTCTGAAGACAGAGAAAAAAGAGGGGAAGGAAGCTGAAAGAGGAAAAGAAGAGAAGGAAATGGACTTTGGCATACTAGAAAGGGCTTCGACACATGAACTCCAAACGGACGCTGGAGAGAGAAGGCAATTGGACCGAGCTGAAGGCTAAATCTAGTCGGCAGAGCTCATGCTTCACAAATCAAACAAATGAATGGACGATCAGAGTATTTATAGTGCTCCCCTCACCATGCATTTACTACTGTATGGTGCCACATGTCAGAACAAGGGCTCGGGGTGATGCCTTGACAAATGCGTTGCTCCACGTAGCGACATGGAACTCATCCGAGGATAAATGTGTTGGTGCAAGTGACAATTGTCGACTCACGATTCGTCTGGTATCCGAACGGCGGCCTGCCATTAATGCACGTTCCCTCATATCTCGCGACTGTAATCATGCTTTTTTTTTAATTTGATGTCGAGCGCCGACTTTCAGCTCTTGTATTCATCAACAAATGACAAACCTAGGCTCAATTTACAATTTTAAAAAAAATGAGTTATTTGAAATTTGAATTTCGATTCTTACACCTTCAGAACATTTTAGGCTCACTTTCTAAGCACGTGCAGGACGAGCTCGGAAGTGGAGGACAACTGTTGTGGGAAAAACCAAACTGGTCTACCGTACGGGAAGTGTAACCAACCATAAGAAAAATGTCTCAAAACTAAACCGATTAGAGTATTAGGACGAGCTTCCCAAGCTGATAAAGCACAGGGTTTGGAAGATATAGTAAGAGACTCTCCCGACGGAGAGATGGACCCCAAGCCGACCTAGAGCTAAACTACTTAAGGGCAAAACTCGGTGGGGGAATCATCTCTCAGGCTGACCAGATCGACTAAGGCTAGAGCAGGACAGGAAACTCAGAGAGAATCCTGCCTTGAACCGAGAAAGGAAAAATTCGATGTAATTCTATCCGGAGATCACGTTGACCGAGGTAGGCTCGACGATATTTTCGAAAATAGATTCTCATCCAAATAAGGACCCTCCAACGAATCTAACGAATTTCACAAGGATACGCATGTCTTGAAATCGCCTAAGGACCCTATAAGTACACTCACAATAATCGAAGGAAAGTAAGTCAATAAACCTAAGCTCAAGTCTTTAATC
The DNA here is from genome assembly GCA_037074715.1 of Magnolia kwangsiensis. NCBI lineage: Eukaryota > Viridiplantae > Streptophyta > Magnoliopsida > Magnoliales > Magnoliaceae > Magnolia > Magnolia kwangsiensis. The sequence goes on from CM073581.1 coordinate 98,505,841, forward strand.
CGAGTTTACTAACTTGACTTAGGCATCGGAGGGTCCCCAACCGTCATCGGCTCCCTCCGTTGTCTATATCTCCATATTTTGTGCAGGTCCATTGGTAGAATCACCTCCATGATTGATCACATCTGTTCAACTAGATTCTTACAATAACAGCACCCTTGTTTGTTCAGTGTGAATCCTCTATTAATGTTACCTCTTTAATCGCCTAACATTGAGCCCCATATAAAATAGTTGGTCCAACAGCCATTTTGATAAAATTTTTGCTAAAGTTTAATTGGCATGTGTCACTATTGGTAATTAAGCAAAAATAAACAATATTTTGTCTAAACTTGAGAATATTAGATGGGAAGAATGACATCTCATGGTCTCTAAGCTCAATCTCATTTCAGATGTAGGTATCAACTACCATCACTTCTATTTATTCCAATCGCTCAAAATGCATTGTGGCTTTGACTAAAAAAAGAAAAGAGAAACATAGAAGTCGAAGTGCATCTCTTCATGCTATGTCTTCCTTAAAGATGAATTCAAGGAAGAAAATAGTTAACCTGGACTCACATTCGTTGTTTAATTGCAACAATGGAACTCCAGCTAGCAAGACAATTTTGTAAATTTAATATTTTACCTAACGTTCACTCGATGTTGCTTGTCTTCAAGCAATATAACATGCATCAGCATATCTCGCATAAGATTGGTATACACCCAACTCTTGTTGTTTAGTAATCAAATGAGCAGATGCTACCAATGTCCCTATAAATAGATGTAAGAGTAAGTGAATAACTCATGTCTACACCTATCATGCAGATATCGAACAAGCGAACAATTAAGAGCAACAATAGGGTTCAAAGTTGGGCAGGTTGGGTGGGGTTGGTGCTCAACCCTAGCTCAACCCAAGGTTCCTATACCTCAACCCTAAACCAACCCAATTCAACCCAACATCGGGTTGGGAATTCTCAACCCAAGCCCAACCCAAGTGAGCTCAGTCAAGTTGATATATGCTAATATTTTCGTTATTAGATTAGTTTATTAAATTTTCAATACATGTCTTAGTTTTTGTACATATGATTTTATTAATTATATATGTAGTTATTTATCGTAAAGAACTTCATTTTTTCTAAACAAACAAGCTAAAGTATAGGACAATTAATCCTTTAAAAGGTGTATTGTGTAGCACGCAATCTATTTGGGAGAGAAATACAGCATATCTTGTTGTCTTGAGTCATCGGAAATGACGTGAACTAATGAAACCCGGAACTGGAATTTCGTGTGCCTTCAACACAAGCGATCCACACTCAATTATAATTTATAAGTAACTTATATATCGATTAGGTTCGAGTTGGGTCGGGCAACCCAATACCTCAACTCGAGCCCAACCCAAGTTTTATCAGGTTGTTGTTTGTATAGCCCAAGCCCGGGACCCAACTATATACATCCTGCTTGAGCCCAACCTAATGCCGGGTCGGTCATGAGTCGATCGGGTTGAACCCACCCGATTTTCAGCCCTAAGCAGCAACCCTTTACCCTTGATCATGGGCTGAAATATATGATTCAGTGTTTTAAATAGCAGTAGCATGATGCATAGCACTTAGCCCTCTATAGCGTGTAGCGTAAATATGTAGCATATAGTGTAAGCTACACAATACTTCTATTTTTTAATTTAAAAATAGGACAAATATAATAAATAGTGAAAAAAATGAATATATATATATATATATATATATATATATATATATATATATATATATATATATATATATATATATAAGATCATTCATTTTATCAATTATAAGCATGTTCAAATGAGTTATTAGTTATCATTTATCAAAACCCAATCCACATATATAAACCAAATCAAATAATTATCACATTAACAACTTTCTAAGCAAACCACTTTAATTAATAATGTCTAATTGAAACCACAAGTCACAATTATGAAAAGAAATAAAAATCTCATAGGTTAAAAGTATCAAGTACAATACAAGTATCACATTCCTTAACATTAGATACAAAGAAAAAATAATAATAATAATTAATAAATAAATACATTGTAGTGTATGCTACGTATGCTATGCGCTACGTAGCTATAACGTATGCTACAACCCCCTTTAGCATACGTTACATAGGATTTATGCTATTTAGGACGCTACGTAGCACTACAGTCACGCTACGCTATGTAGCGTATGCTACGAGCGCTATTTGAAACACTGATATGACTAATCCTTACACTAAAATGACCAGAACTAGTACCATGAAAAGTTGACATATCAATGGCGCCAAAGGACCTACACGTGTATACATGTGCATTAGAAAGAGTCACTTACTATGAATGAAGTCCACGGCTTTGCTAATATCCACAAATGAAGGAGCAAAGAGGTAGTCTCGTGTAGGAATCATTAGGTGGTCAATCCCGTGAGCCTGCAAACAAGAGAAAAAGGTTATATGGATCCAGAGAAAACAGAAGGGATAAATCTAAAAGAGTGAAAGTCCCCATGACCAAGTCCTCTCTTTCCCAACAATGAACAGATTGGCCAATGTAATGCTTCATTGAAGGGACAATGGATGCTCTTCCATGCCACCTACTAGGTCTCTAGATGCTTAATCCATTAATCTTGGATGCTTAATCTTCTAGGCAAAAATTGAACACACACACATCTATGCATATGTACACAGTACACACACACATGTATATGTATATGTATGTACACACACACACATGTAAACATACACACACACGCGCACACACACATGCACGGATGATACTCACATGGTATAAAGACGTTGGAACCAAAGTCTCATATGGTTCATTGAGGGTGATGACACCCTGAACACCAAGCTGCTTCAAGCGAGGAACATCATTGGGAAATGGAACGGCCCCCAGCAAAAGAAACTGAAAATGAAGATATAAACCAACTCAATTCAGCAAATCCTTGAATTGTCGATGGCCCAGAATTGCAATGTGCAAAATTCTATAAAAGAGAAGGGCTGGATAAGAGTGACCCCAACCTCTAGCCATGATGGTGATCAGGACACTCATCTGACAGGCCCAACACAGATGGGCCACCGTGAAAATCTACTGGATGCAACTGTTGCAATGTTTGTTGGGTGACCCATCCATGTTGGGACCAGTCTTCTTGGTACCACTGATATTATCAACAATATTGGCGATATTATCAGTATCCCTGGGTCTCAGATACAGATATTGAGGAGAATAAAATTTGCAAGATATCATCAATATTATTGTATGTATCGAGATTCGATATTATTGTATGCATCGAGACATCAGCAACATCCCCCTGGAAAAATAGATTGTATCATAGATATCATGCAAAATTATCAACAGTATAATGATGCTGGCATTAATACCTACAAAATTCCAGAAAATATAAATTATAAAAACTAATATTTTGAAAATTTTGGGGGTTCTTTCATAAATCAATGGATAATATATGTTGTATTATTGCATTATTTATTAAAATTAGTGCATTAAATTAGATAATTTTTGTCTGATTGCGCATAATTTGGGCCCTTATATAATGGAAACTTATTAGATTTTTTTTGTGTAATACTTTTGAGTTCTAAGTGGGTAAACATGTCTTTTACCTGGCATGTGCATTATTATTGACTATATGCATGTTTCTATATCCCAAGTCATCATACATGTAATGATACCAATACTTTGAACACTGTTTGAGACAGTGGCTTCAACCACCATATGCTTGTCATGAGAAGAGATGGGTAGAAAACAATTTTGACTAGAGCCCCATAACTTCTAATCACATTAACCCCATAAAAGGAGTTCTCTAATGCATGTTATTCAGAATAAATTGTATGAATATGAGATGGATATTATATTAGAACCAGGTTATCAGCAATAATAACGTTTACAGTAATAACAACAACAATACTTAACAATTGCACATGAAAGAAGTGGAGATCTTAATCAAACAGCAGTGACCCAAATGGAAGGGAACACAAGCAAAAATGGAAAGGGAAATTTCTGATGTTTTCATCTCCACAAAGACTCTAGGATTCAAATCCATGAGATTTTTTTTTTACCTTTTCCTTATTCCATTTTCTGGATGAATTCTTGGAAGTATTGACAAGGAAATGGAGAGTACGTACACAGAATTCACAAATACAACCAACAGAAACAAAACCAAAGCAACCTAAACAACTCAAATTGACTTGGAAAATAAAAATAAAAAACCTGATCGACTTCATCCCACCATCTGAATTCTGCCTGAATCTTGTTCCGAAAGACATTGTACAAAAGCGTCGGATAGAAGAGAATTCGAGCCCCGGCTCCAACCAACGCTCTCTTCGCATCTACTCGAACGATCTCTCGCCGAGAAACAACGAGATCTTTTCCATCCGATTCACCATCCTCCAATTCACTGATTTTCATCTTAGAGAATCCAAATCCAACAGAACCAAAGCCCTAACCCTAATATCTTTCTATCCTGCTCTCGAATTCCAATATCGGATGAAGAAACCCTAATCTTCCGAATGGTGATCGGACTTTAAAATAAAATGCAACGAATCGACGAGTAACAGAAAAAGATAGCTTTGAACCTACGGAATCGAACGAAATAATCCTTGATTGAAAGCTCAGAGAGTGCACATTCCCTTTCGCAACACAAATTCCATGGGCTCTGGTATTAATCTCCCGCTCTCTTCTGAAACCCTAGGACTATAGCGTCAGTACCCAGAGAGAGAGCGAGAGCGAGAGAGAAATAGAAAGAGAGAGAGGGAGTCTACACGCGCCGGAGAGAGAAGCTCTAAGTCTACTCGCGCGAGTGGGATGAACACGTGTGCAGCATGCGGCCACTCACGCAATGCAGGTGAACAGGCCGAAAGATGAGGGGGGATAGACGTCTGTTATAATACATCCCGGCGTATTGTTATAGTATAGTATACATCGAATTTATAGCCGTTGGATCTAAGATCATGTTCGATGATCAAAACAGTTGATCTAATGAAATAGACAGATAGATCCTAAACTTTAGATTCTGTGGCACACAAAATAACTGTTAAGCAGACCGTCATTGTTCGAAATCATAAGAGGTGATACAATCAGATATTCTTTTATATCTACCCCTGTTCACGTTTAGGTCATCATTTTAATGGTTTAGATCATGAGAAAATCACTTCAGATCTAACGACCGCAGTCACGGCGTATTAAAAAAAAAAAATGCTAGGATGTAATGCAGCAGGGGTCATTTGGACGGACGCGGATTGCTTCGCTGAGAAGTAAACATTTAACGTATCTTATGAACGCCGTCCATCCATTTTTCCTTGTCCATTTTAGGATACGAGAACAAAATTAAAGGATGGACCACAGCAAATGAAACAAAGGTGATAATAATGACTACTATTGGAACTTTACTAAGGCTTAGAATAGTGTTTATTTGTCATCCAAACTGTTAACATCCGTAACACGTATCCGTACGAAGAAAAAGTATATAAATATGAATTTCATCCAAAACTAAAACACAAATATATCAGCTTGACTCAATACTTTTAGAGCCTCCGGGAGTATTCAATGCTAAGCAAACATTCAATTTTCATTGTTTACGTGGTAGACGCTACTGGAACTTTTAATATGCTTCAATTTCCAGCTCTTGTCTTCGTATGAGTTGAAAAAATAAATAATGACGTAATACATATATTACAATAGGCTTCACAAATTTTAGTCACTATATTGCTTAGTAGGCAATCTATGTGTGCGAAGGACAAGTGGGGTATCCCAATTAGATTAGTGCTAGTCAAGAGGTGCCAATTAAGTGAAGTGAGTGTAGGTAACAGCCAATTGGGTGAGTCACTAACTATGGGGCCCACCTTGAAGTGAGTCTAGGTAACAACCAGGTGGGTGATTAGTCCCTAACTATGGGGTCCACCTAGATGTATGTGTTGTATATCCATGCTATGCCTAAAAATTTGGTCTATTTTTCTAGCTCATTTTAATGCATGGCCCAAAAATGCACTGCATCCAAATCTCAAATGGACCACATTGTACTAAACAGCAGTGATTGGCCATTAAAAACTTACTGAGATGACAAAAGTTTTGAATCAAGCTTACATTTATATTTTAACGGCGATCTTATCAACAAGTTTGATAGCTAGCAAACATCACCGTAACCCTCGGCAAGTTTTTAATGGCCAACCATTACTTTGATTATTATTTCCTATAGTGTGGTCTGCTTGATATTTGTACTTATTTAACTATTGGGACCACAAACTGATATAAGCTAGCAAATTGGGGTCCACCCACCAAGCTTCCACAGGTGCAGTAGTCGGATTTAATTGGACAACAACTAATTAGAAGAGAGGGGACCATGCAAAGCAGGTGAGATGCTAATTTTTTATTTTTTATTGTTTACCCACCCATGATGCGTCCTCGTGCCTACACACCACATGTATGCAAGTTGATTGGTGAGTATATACTTGTGTGGGCTCAATTTCTTATTCCAAGGTGCAGAGAGGCCACCACCCAACCCAAGTCGTAGATAATGATGCACATAGATTGCCTGCTAGAAGTTCATGTAGTCTAAGAGAGTGGATTATATGTGGATAACAACTTGGTGTTATGCTAATTGTGTGGGGCACACTTTGATGTGTTTTCTATATCTATAATGTTTATATGTTTTTTTTCATCTCATTTAGGATGCGATCCCAAATTTTAAGAAGATCCAAATCCGAGGTGGACCATACCACCAGAACCAGTGATGAGCGATCATTAAAAACTTTTTGTGGGCTACAATAGTTTTGGATCGGGTTGATCTTTGCATGTTCCCTCAATCTAGCTCTTCTTGGCATAAATGGTGAGGCACTCAATCACCACAGTTTCCCATGGTGTAGTCCACTTAAGATTTGGATCTTCGTAATTTTTGGTAAACCCATTCTAAAATAAGTTGGAGAAATGGATGGATGATATGAATATATAAAATATTATCAAGATGGCCCCGGGTAACTCCCACTAAGCTGTTACTAGAGTAACACCTAGCTAATTGTCCCAATCATAAGCTTCGTAGGGTTACCATGGTATTTGTGAGAAATATACCTCATCCATCTATGTTGTCTCTCATGATTTGAGCTCAAGCTTTATAACAAGTCAAATTCAAAACTTAAATTGACCGCCCAATAAAATAAAAGTAGAAAGTGATGCTATCCAAATGACTCAAAAGGCCATTCCATTGGGATGAACTGGAAATTTAAAATTATTGTCCTAACCAAAGCTCTCATACCCCTATGTATATTTCAGTGGTGGGTGTTCAATCCTCACTTTTCATGTTGTGTGGTCCACTTGAGGTCAGATATACCTCATTTTAAGCTCTTTCAAGAGATGGATGAACGTGTAAGAAAAGGAAGACATGGCTTGCCTGCAGCCCTCGTTGCATGAAGTTCCTCTTGTTGGTAGGTAAGTGAGGTCCATTATGAGAAATCCACCCTATTCATTCATTTTTTAACCTATGTTACGACACCAACCTAGAAAATGAGGCAAATCCAAAACCCAAGCAGGCGGCACACAATTGGAGAAAAGAGGAGAGGTATATGCTTTTTGTCGAAACGTTTTTGACGTCTATCTTGATGTGTATATGCTACTCATTGCGTACTACCCTGCCATCCCTGGTTAGGAGTAGATAGAGTTTACAAGGGGCCATGGTGATGTATGGGTTTATCCGTACCACCCATTTATCTTTTCATATCATTTTAGTATCTAAGCTAGAAAATAAGCAGATCAACAGCCCAAGTAGACCACACTAGGAATTAATGGTGATAGTGACACCTAGCGGCCCATCGTGATGGTTAATTACCATCCAACCTGTTCATAAGATTACATAGACATAAATGAAGGGAAAGCACAAATATCAACAAGATCCAAAACTTATGTGGCTTCAAAAACTTTTCAACTGCTGGTGTTTAATCCACACTATGTGGTCCACTCAAGCTTTGGATCTACCTCAACTTTTTTCATCTTAGACCCTAAAATGAAATGCTAAATGGATGGATGGTGTGGGCAAAACCCATACGTCAAGGTGGCCTTAGAAACCCTATTAGTTCCTAGCTAAGGAAAGGTGGGTTAGTACTGTTGGGGAAAAATGTGTCGGCCTCGGGTAAAGTCCCGAGTCGACTTTGCCGACACTGCGTGAAGAAACCGAGACAACGCTGACGGTGCAGATGGCGGGCCGTCAGGTGTAAGCAAAGACGAGTAAAGTCGCTCTGTCAGTATGATAACTTCGCCTACCTCACCCCATTGAAGGTCGGGCGTGTGAAAGCCATTTAACCGGTAGAGTAAAGATCCCGTCAGGGAGCTAATTCTGTCGGGCACAGCTCAGGACCCGACCTCCTGCATCGACCGAGACTCCCCCTGTGTCGGCCATGCCTTGGCCGAGACTCTCCCGGTGTCGGCCGATATCCAACCGAGACAGGGAATGGTGGAGCAAGGACAGATGCAGATCTACGGAAATTCAGGGATGTTGATTGCGAATCCCGAGATTCTCGGGATCCTGAGCGATCGCAGGAGAAGAATCCTCCAAAGATAAGGATTGACGGCTTGTATAAATCTCCAAGCTTGAAACAGTAAAAGGTACGCATATACTAAGTGAGAAAAGCTCTGAGCCAGAGACGAGATTACTGACTTAAGCATCGGAGGTTCCCCGGCCCTAGCCAGGGTTCCCTTGACATTGTTTTTGTGCAGGTGAAGGAGGGTCCGTCGCGAAGGGAAACCGTCCCAAAAAACTCAGCAACAAGTACCATTTGGAATCCTTTATAAGCCCATCTAAACTGTACATAAGTTCATCGCCGCTGGATAAACTAAATATATTAATATGATTCAAAACTTTGGTGGCCTTAGGAATGTTTCAAGGGCTTTCAATCCCCACTGTTTGTTTCTTATGGTGTGGCTCACTTAGTCTTGTATCCGTCACATTTTTCAGCTCCTATCATAACCTGAACTGACAAAACGGATGGACAGAGTACATCTCTCGCAAACATTATAGTAGGCCGCACGTAGCTTCGTACCGCATAAACTTCCTGTGGTTGCGGGTGGCAGGCAATCCGCGTCAAAAAATGGGCGGTTTTAACAGGTTGAAAGGTGGTCCCTTACAAGTGCGCGCTACTAATGAGCAAGGCGCTCGATATACGTGCCAAGCACCTGAAACGAAGGCCAGCCTGATGGAAGCCTGGTCTGGCCGTTCGTTGTGGCACGCGTGGCTGCTAGTGGCCTTCTCAACTTCCGAATGGGCGTTTCCTGATGGACGGCCTGGCCTGGCCGTTCCTTTTAGCACGCGACTGCCAGTGGCCTTCTAAGCTCTCAAGGGGCATTTCACGATGGAAGACAGCTAAATGACGGAACTACCCTTAGTATATAAATTGTAATAGAACTGTAACGCTTCCCCAGGCCCGGCCCTTCCATGCTGACTCGGTGACACGGGCTGACTTTTCCAGCTGGAGTCCAGCCGTGACTCGGCTGAGTCAGGCTGAATTGGCCAGACTCGTCTGGCTGATTTGTGGTTTCCAAACCAGATCGGATCTGAGTCTTCTGACCGAGTCGATTATCAGGGGTCGCATCCCACTCGTCTGAGTCGTCAATACACGGCTAAGCTATTAGGTCCTCGTCTGGGTTAAAACCCGCTAACCATGTCACACGCCCAATAATGGGAAGCGACTCAGTCCAGGCTGGGGTGTACTTTTAGGCCATTTTGCATTTCAGGCTCAGCTAGTTACCGGGTCTCAAAAATCATGCTCAGGCTCAGACCATTGGCCTGATTGCCTCAAGTCTATACAAATGTAGCCTAAAGTGAGCTGGGTCCCAGCCAGGCTCAGCCCTTGATCACACCTAACCAAACTATAAAATATCAAGATAGTCCGTTTATTATTGATGGTGGAGCATGTACATTAAATGCTGTCGTCCATTGGCAATTATTTTTGAACCGTTGAATGTTTTCACATAGGGGTGGCCCAGATGGTAAGTAGATCATCTTGGTTTTATGTATGTTCGTATTGGTTGGGTGCCGCCTTACGCACCCATCAAATGTCTCAGACATTCTAAGTTAGGCATGCGTGCTGCATGTGAAGGTCGCGTTGGAAATCGGATTGCGTACTGAGTTACTCAGAATGCTCCCATCGCATTGAGTAAACTCAGTTGGGACTACCTTGAATGTACGTGGTCTATCCATGCCGTCCATCTGTTTTCCCGTCTAATTTAAGGGGTTGAGCCTACAATTGAAGCATATCCAGAGATCAAGAAGATCATTCCACACTGGAAAAGTGGGATAACGATTTCCACTGTTGAAACCCTTCTAGTATCCACAGTGATGTGTATTTCTCATCCAACCTGTTCATAAGATCATACACACATGGATGAAGGTAAAACACAAATATAATCTTGATCCAAAACTTCTGTGGCCCTCATGAATTTTTCAACGGTATATGTTCAATTCAACTGTTTCCAGTGGTGTGGTCCATTTGAACATTAGATATGCCTCTTTTTTTTTGGTCAAAATCACTAAAATTATCTCATAAAATGGCTGGACGGACAGGATAAAATGCATAAATCATGGTGGACACCACGGAGTTTACTCAGTACGCTAAGCTTAGTGAGTTACTACGCAATCCACTTCCGTGGTGTTGAGGCGGTACACGTCAGGCTTGCAAGTCTCGTTGTAAGTAAATGGGTGGGTTCTAAGTATGTCTCACCAAGGCCGGGCCTTAATTTAGGTCTGTAAGCAGGTAATGGGCCTGCATCGTGCTCAAGTTTTAAGTTGTTTTACACCTCTTTTAATGGAGGTCCATATTCAATCAGACCCTGTCTAGAACGGCTCACGGTTGTCATGAGCAGCGGTACATAGGTAATGATTTCTAGGTCCACCACATGGATGGATCTGAGTTAGATCATTCTCAGGGAGCAAAACATGGCTGTAAGGGTCGTTTGTATGTAAGCAGAGTTATGTTTTACGCTGGTCATTTCCATCAGGCTACACATTTTTTTTTTTTTTTTCCCACGCACACACACACTGCCACACACTCACACTAGTGGAATTTCACCACACACACACACACACATATATATATATATACATAGGAAAAAGGTATTATGTGCCCGGCCTCATGATAAGCTCCCGTGAGGTCAAGCTGTGTGGGCCCTACCATGAGGCATGTTGACCATCAACACCGTGCATTTGATGAGTCCCCTTTAAATTATGGGATATCCCAAAAATCAGCCGTTACGGAACTCATGTGGGCCATACCATCTAAAATCATGTGAAGACATCGTTAAAACATATAAAAGCACTTGGTAGGGCCCACCTGAGTTTTTAATGCTGCTGAAACTTGGTATGACCCCTCATCCTAGTGGGACACACATAATTGATGGGCTGGATTTGCAAACCACATCTCGGTGGGCCCAAAAAATGATTATGAATGTTTTAATGGTGCACGGCCCCTCTCCACTTCTGTATGTGGTGTGGCGCACACAATTCACGGATTGACTTGATTTTTGAGACCTAGGCCTATGATAGAACGGTGCATCTGACTGATGGGGTAGATGTTTGAAATGCATCACGGTGGGGCCCACACAACTCAACCTCATGGGATAGACTCGTGAGGTCATGAGAAATATTAAATGTACCGTGTAATGCATCGCCATGGTTTAAAACATTTGGAATTTGGTTGAAAGTTTCAATAAAATTTTTTAAAAAATTATAAATGACATCATTACACACTTAGAACCTATTTGGATACGCGTTTTGGGATGTATTGTATCGTATTAGAAGTTATAATTTGATGTTTATCGTAGATTGGAGTGAATAGGATTTGAATCTCGTGCGTGCGAATATAAACTCTAACCAAATTTTTGAACCGATGGTAGAGTATTGTCAATGGGTTCTGTTGTTGTTAGTATTTTGTATTTATTGTGCTGTATTCCGTAGTAGATGAAAGTTTGAGATTTATACGATTACAAGATATCTGATACCTATGTGGTATAAGATTGGAACCGTTCATTTGGTACATTTCAACGTGAAAATCATTTGGGCTAGAAATTAGAAAGTTCCATACGTCAAACAGGTCACCCGACCTAATTAATATTGTACAATACGCAGACATAATACGTCATATCCAAACATTGATCTATATAACTTATTGTATACTATGCCAAACAATACCTCATATTTAAACATTGATTAGTATCTGATTGATTTGGATGTATTTTGAAAGCCGTCCATTGTATACATAAACAATACATAAATACAATACGATACAATACTATTCACGAATCCAAACAGGCCCTTAGATATTAAAAGGTTGTAAAAGCAAATGCAGATAACAAGTTTTCTATATATAAGTCCTAAACCATGTAATGTTTGATGCAAGTGGTGTAAGTATATTTAAAATCAGTTCATATGATTTATAAATTTAAGAAGACTTGTATCAAAACACATGCAATGCATTCAAAAGCTAAATTAAAGAAAAGTAGAAATATATTTGTGATGCCCTTGATGCCCTTATGTATCTATGCCTCAACCTACATAGAGTTGTGCAACGACCTGTATTCATCATTTTCATTTTGATGGGGTTGACCATGGTATTGCTTTCTCATGAACTGATAATATTATACTAAACTGTAGTAGAATGATATCAATGAAGGTACTCTGTAATATATTACTGATATTCATTATTTTTGAGCTGAATTGGTATACTTATTTGTGGATATCACATAATCATTATTATTTATGATTGAAATGAACTTGAAGCTAAATACAGGGTTGGAATTTATGAAGCTCCTAAATACATCTGTCATCCATAAACATGCACTAAATATCCCATTCCATATGCGGAAGCATATTCCTACTTGAAATCTAATAACTGTTTATCATAATTGCTGGAGTTATTTGTCACATCTCAATATAGTTCGTGCCATAGAATTAGAGCTTCCTTGCTCATTACTGGCATTCATGGACACTATGCTTCATGATAAAGAGTCCACCTTGGCATTTAACCGCTTCTTTTTACGGTGATTGTAAGCCTTATTTTAGACAATACGCAGGTGAGAGTTATAGTTTTCTTTTTTTCTTTTTTCCTGGGTAGCATGCTCAAAATCCCTTGCCCCAACGAATGAGTTAGAGGCCTCTTAACTCCGGCTCTCACTCTAACTTTGAACCTAAGTTTAACTCTTGTCATGTACATCATTTTGATCGTCACCACCAGGTCCACCACCGCCACTGCCATCATTATCATCACCACTAAGTCCGCCAACTCCATCACTCTATGTCGCTATCGGTGTAAAATAAGTCGTTGCTACCACGTCCCATGAGATAATGATTGCTTTTAGTTGCTTCCTACACTTTTCGTCAATGGGTTAAAAGCTTTATGGGAAAATTCAACCATTTCTATAATTACAACATCAATGCCTTGTCATGCTGTCTTCTAAGCATATTACGGTCCTGGTCAGCCACTTACTTGATGTTGGTCGTCTGGATTTGCATACTTGTAAAGTGAATCATCTTCATCTTCTTTGTAGAATGCATGCATGATGACGAGTCATCATAAAATCCAACGGGTCCTCTTTTGCTTTTCTTGTACATTCTTCCCATAGAAGTCTTTTTGAAGCTTCGTATTGTAGTGGTCTTGCCTCTTTTACCTCCTCAAGACTCTGCACTGTCCACGTTAACTTCTCTATAAGCTTTTTTTAACGCTCAACATAGTCATCTGTAATCTTCGCTTGTTTACTTAACATGCAATTCATCTTTATTCTCGTCTCTTTCAGAACCGTTGGGCAACCGACAGGACAGAAATATGCAAAATTATGAATTTTTATATAAGTTCTGCTAATTCCAACCAATGTACAGCAAAAAAAAAAAGAAAAAGAAAAAAAAAAGATTAAAATCAAACTCGTTTGTAATTTGGGCCTATCATCTCTCCAATTTTGATTTTTGCAGCTGAATCCTTTCGTTCTTTAAAAAATGGAAGAGACTTGGTCACAATAAGCTTATAAATGGATTACAAGCAAAAGAGTAAGGGAAAAATATAATTTTTGCTTTTTTTTTCAAAATACAAATGGCACTCAGTTGTTGGAATATATGCATTTACACTTTATATATATATATATATATATATATATATATATATATATATATATATATATATATATATATATATATATATATATATATATATTTATATATAGCTCCCACAATTCCATATATTGTGTGATATTCAAAAATTGATATTTGCAAACATTGGAGATAGGTTATGCTTTCTTGGATTAGCAATTCTATTCAATGCTACTTAAAACTAGTCAGAGCAGTGAGTAAAATTTAAATTGACATATGTGAGGAACTTAAAATGGATTGTGACAAGTAGCATCCATGGCACATGTGCCAAACAGCCCCATATCATTATATTGCTTATGCAGGGTCATGCAACCAAATCCCCATTTTGGAGTAATGCTCAGATCCAAACCCCCTCAAAGTGGTGTCGCAGTGGCAACAAGAATTTATAGATGGACTAAATCTAAAATAAGAATTACTACCTTTTTTTTTTTGTTAGCTTGTTAGTGCCACTAGGGATCGATACCAAGATCTCAAGAGTTGAAACGAAGTATCTTTCACTCGGCCTACCACTTGAGCTATGGATCAGCAGGGTGTTAAGAACTACTACTACCCTTTGCGAAGAGTCGTCTTGTCCATTGAATCCGCAGAAAAAATGTGTTAAGATCTTTTTGGTGTAAGGTATCTTGGATTTGAATTATTAATTGGGATTCTGGATCTACTAAAAAGCTTAGCCAACAACATAATGTGTGGGGCCCATAGTAATGTATGCATGACATCAAGTTGGGATCCGTGTGTCCTTAACTTCTGAAGAAAAGGCCGATTAATAACTTAGGTGGCCCATACCATGTGGAATTATGCCTAAAACCTCTCTCATCATGAGGCATGGACCAGTTAAGCTTTGGAAGGGCCTTATTTTGGGTTTTCTTCTGAATATAAGGGCCTGTTTGGCTAGGCAGATCCCACGGTATTAGGAGGGATGGGATTAGCAATATCGTTGGCTAGGCATGGCGAGCCAAACAGATCCGGTGAGCCTGTCCCGACATATAAGCCATCCCATGGATCTTAAGACAATTCATCGAGATCACCATCATTACCTTAAAATTGATCCTATCCCTTAGTTGAATGGATCGGAAGGTAAAATCCTGAGATATGCAGGGCGTGCCAAACAGACCCAGTGAACTTGTCCCGCGATACAAGCAATCCCATGGATCTTAAGACAATCCACTTACACCACCATCATTACCTTAAAATTGATCCCATCCCTCCTAATACCATGGGATCTGCCCGGACAAACAGGCCCTAAAAAACACGGTGAGCGCCACGCACAACATCGAATGTTTTTAATGGTGGCTGTGTTCATCGCAGTCATTTCCTGTGGTATGACCCACTTAAGTTTTTAGATCGGCTAGGATTTTGGGTGCCAAGAGAATCTGAGTGGGGTGCAATGATGGATGGATTGGATGTTATACACACATCACTATAAGCCGTACACATTGCATTGCAAGTTAACCTGGAAAGCTTTTCGTAGTAGATTCGGCCTCATTAATGGGGGGTTAGATGGGGTGGGTAGCTGGTGCTCCATAACTTTAGAGAGTGCGTGCAAGGGTGGTATTGTTGAAACGTGCCCGGTCCCACTGATGTCACGCTCGGTAGTCTACATATAAAATATGAAAACTTTAATACTCTGACAGAATACGGTGGATGATACACGGGTACTTATAAACTACTTAGAAATTGTACGTACAAAGTACCAATAATTCACGTTAATCCATTCCAGCTGTGGATTCCAGCTTAGAAATAAGATTACTCGATATTCAAAAGAGCTCTACTAAATTACACATGCTTGTGCAATAAAGCTTGTGCAATAAAGCTAGTGCACACACTGCACATGTGCCAGTATTGCACATAGGTGTGATATCTAATCCATCCATCAGATTCGTTCCACATTGTTTCCCATAAATTAAATCTGGTCCAATCAGCATGTGGGCCCCAATATTGGATGATGGGTTAGAGAACTTCATAAAAAATTTCAGAGTCGTACATTTGTTTTGCAGGCTGTAGCCCACCTGGCTGGTGGATGAACCTGATTCTTGAGCCAGGGCATCAAGATCATCACGCCGTTCTGATGGACGAGTTGCATTTCGGACCTATTGTGCCATGATGGCGCATGTGTGGCGTGTACACATGCGCACGCGTGTGGGCTTAGCCAATCTCGTCATTAAGTATTTCCACCATATCAGTGTAATATACTAAATATTAATACTCTGGTAGAGTGTGATGGTTCCTACACATGCCCTTGGCATCTGCCATGTGGCGTAAATTAACTCATTTAACTATAGAATGTCCTAGGCATGACTCAAATGCTAAAACTTGACTACATGTACAGCTGGGTCAGGCCGACTTGAAACTTGGCCAGGTAACTCAACTGGACGGCCACCGTTCCATCAAATCCACCAAGTCATACTTCAGAGCCCTTTTATTGGGGATGGGGTCGAGTCTTGAGGCTAGACACATGGGCTTTAAATCAAGCACTGATTGCCTATGGTAGGCATTTAATGGATGGTTAAAATGACAAAAGTCAAGGATTCTTTCGAAGATTACTAACCAGAGGTCAATATCATTCAACCAATCTAATCTTGGGTTATGACGATCTAAATGGAGCCCACAATTTCAACAGCTGATGTACCATAGGAGCAAGAAACGGGGCCGACTCTCCCGGCGCGGTTTGGGTGGATCCATAACTGTGGGTCCCACCGTCATGCATGTGCCTTACATCCAGATGGTCCATCCGTTTTGAAAGCTTTTTTTTTTTTTTTTGGAGTGAGTTTGTCCATACACACCCCTGTCAGTACACACACTCCCTGTTAGCAACCCCCACCAGGGATCGATACCAAGACCTTAACTGTTGAAACGATGTATCTCCCTCAGTCTGCCACTTGAGGTCTTTATATCGATCTCTAGTGGGGGTGGCTAACCTGGAGTGTGTAGTGACGTCGGTGCGTACTGACAAGCTAACTAAAAAAAAAAAAAAAAAAAAGGGTCTGCCAGTGGAGCTGTGGATATGAGTGTTTTCGTTTCAAAAGCACATTTTAGGGCATAATCTAAAAAATAAAATAGATCCAAGTGAACAAAAGCACAAGAAACAGTTGTATTGATGTTAAACATTTGTGGCCGTGAGAAGTTTTTAATGTTTGATTAGGAAGCGGATTACCTAGTGAGTCTACTAAGCGTACTTAGCAAACTCTGTGCATTCCACTGTAATTTAAATACTTTATCCACTCCTTCCATCCATTTTACCACATAATTTAGGGCTTGGGCCCAAAAATGAAGTACATTCAAATCTCTAATGGACCACATCATGGATAGCAGTGTGAATTAAACTTCTACCATTGAATATTTCTTGAGAGCTAGTAAAGTTTTAGATTAAGCTTATATTTATGTTTTCTTTTCATCCATGTTTTTGTAATCTTATGAACAGGTTGGATGACAAATAAACATCATTGCGGGTCCTAGCAAAGTTTCAACGGTGGAAATCATTATTCCCATTTTTCTTATGGAATGGTCCACTTGAGCTTTGTATATGATTCAATTTTAGTCTCAACTCCTTAAATGAGCTGAAAAACGGATGGACAATGTAAATTAACCACATACATTCACGGTGGGCCCAACAGAGTTTACTCAGTACGATGAGAGCCCACTGAGTAACTCAGTGCGCAATTCGATTTCGTTCAATGACCACTATTTCTCATATTATAGTCCACTTGATATTTAGATCTGCTTTATTTTTGAGATAATACCCTAAAATAAGCTTTTAATATGGGATAGATAACGTAGATAGATGGAACATAAATCACATTGGTACCCCGTTCAGGGATCCCACTCACCTCGGTGGATCCAGGAGATCCACCGAAGCCGCGTTTCATCTTTACGAGAGCGGATTGCATGTGCCTCCCCGGCATGGGCTGCCTGGGGCTGTGTGGGTCTCACAGATATTCCTGTCACAAATCCACTTTTAAAGACCACGATAGGATAAGATTCAAAAAATAGGCAGATTCGAAACTCTGGAGGCCACCACAAATGAAACAATGGGAACAGAAACGTCCACCGTTAAAACCTTCCTGGAGCTAGCCATGATATGTTTATATGCCATCCAAACCGTTCATATGGTTATTAACACTTAGATAAACTGTAAGAACGAATATCATCCTAATACAAAATTTCTGTCACCCCCCATGTTCAATCCCTACTGATCCCAAGCAGTGGGCCTAATCTTATTTCAGTGGGAGCTAACTCCCATCTAGAAAAACAGAACTTTTATTCATAGACATGCAGCCTCTTTGGCATTTTTGTCCTTAAAAAATAAAAAAACAAACCAGGCTAGAAAAACTAATACTTAAGAAAGTAGGGCTGAAACTTAGATATTATAAGACCTTAATGCCATCATTATATAAAAAACCTGATATGTGAGACGGGTTAGATTTGTGACCATTTTGGTGATACATACCGTTTCCACAATGGGCCATACTGTGGATATGCTAATCAAACTATTTGATTAGAACATTTTAACACTTTGATCATTGAACTTTTTTCTTTTAAATATGGACCATCTTATTAACTGTTGTTTTGTGAACCATTCATCAAGATTTTACATTCCTCGATTCAAAGATTTTTCAGTAATCCAAATTCATCTTAATATCTCGTGGACCAGTAACTAGGGGCCTTAGGGCCACCAGAATGTCCCCAGAACCAATGCTACAGTCCCGACATAGCATGTATCAATTGCGGCACTAGATGCATTCTAGCAATCCGTCATTTCTTGTAATGCTTTAACTATCCTCGTTCAAGAAAGAGAAATTTCCCTCTATAAATTTCACTTTTAATGGAGCAGTCTTTTTAAACCTCCAACAATTTACTTTTCATTTTTAAATTTTAATACTTTTTTTCAAATGAGAATACCTTGCTATCTCACGAACCCGTTTTCCTAAAGTCGTTTCCTCTCTTCAAATTTCTTCATGAAGTTGTTTACTCTCTTCGTATTTCTTTCTCAAATGGTCCCTTCTTGTTTCTCAATGAAATCTCCACTTTATTTTCCTCATTAGTTGAAATCTATTACGTTGAAGAGGGATTTGAGAGATATAAGAGAGAAAATGGAGCTTCCATTGAAGAAATCATGCATTGTAGGTATAAATGTAAAAATTCTCCTCTAGACAGAAAATCCTAAATTGCAAAACCTCTAAGTATGATTATAAGTACTTAGGTAATTTTCACCCATTAATCAGTTAATTTTCATAGGCACCTGGTGATTTTTCATGATGTACTTGGTCATTTTCCAATACTTAGTCAATTTCACATATTACTTGGCAATTTTCACCGATTAGACTACGAATTACTAGACAAATGTTCAAACAAAGGATGGATAGGGAGCCACGATTGAATGTGAAAATGCACGGTTGATTGTGAAAACCCATGTACTCGGCTAATTTACAATGGTTGAAAACCATTTCAACACTTGTACTCGATGATTTACGACAACAAAAACCGTCTCAACAATTGTACTTGGTGAAATTAAGAGTAGGAAAATTTTTAAATAGCTGTACTCGGGGAATTTACTATGGTCGAAAACTGTCTCAATACCTGTAATTGATGAATTTTTACATGCATTGGGTCAATTTTCATGTACTCGGTGAATTTACGATGGTTGAGAACCGTCTCAACACCTGTCCATGAATTTTCACCTGCACTCAATTTTCACATACCGTGAATTCACGATGGTTGAAAACCGACAAGCCTGTACTTAGTGAAATTACAATGTTTAAAAACCATCTCAACACATGCACATGGCAATTCTAAAATATAAATAAACAAATAATTTCTTTGGAATCAAATAAACCAGGACACCTCAAATACTCACATGAGAAAATAAATAATTGAAGGTCAATTGTAAAATCTACGGTTGACTGTGAACTAGGTGAATTTGATTGAATACTCAATAAATTTGATTTAGTACGACCAAAGAGTCACGGTCGACCATGTAAGCTAAGAGGGGAACCAGAATGTGAAGTTCACGGTCGGTTGTGAAAACCCATGATTGACTATGAAATGGACAATGAGTCACGGTCGACCGTGAAAATCCAAGTCAACATGAACTGGGTGAATTTGAGCAAGTGTTGGGTGAATTTGACCGAGTACTAGGTGAATTTTCACCGGTCAATTTTGCTACGAAAAAACACATTCATTCTTCATTTTTACATCCTATAATTGCCTTTCTAGTGAAACACAAGTTCAAGAAGAAGAGTGTAGTGAAGTGAAACAAGATTTCAAAATACAACCTTGAGAAAGATTGCAAAAAACCTTTCTGGACAAAACCTAGAAGATTCCAAGGTTATTAATGCGGCCAATTCGAAGCATTGAACAAAACCCTGAAAAAGATTGCAAATATAAAATGAAAGTACCTTAAAATTTAATTGGATATTTCAAGAAGAAAAGCGAAGAAAAGATGTGTTTTTGGGTATAATTGAAAGAAATGAATATAACCCAAAAACAAGAGTATTTTTGTCTAAAAAAAGTTAATATGTAAAATACATGTTTAAAAAAGGAAAGTAAAGTGTCATAGGTTCATAAATATTGATCAATTAAAAGTGAAATTTATAGAGAGAATTTCTCAAAGAATATAACCCAACAAATAAGGGTATTTTTGTTAAAAAAATTAATCAGTACAACATATGTTTAGAAATGAAAAGTAAAGTGTTAGAGGTTCAGAAATGCTGCTCAGTTAAAAGTGAAGTTCATAGAAGAGAATTTCTATTAAAGAAACACTAAGCGAGTAGGTTTGTGCTTTGCGGTATATTACAAATTACAATACATCAGGGCACAATTCTAGTTTTGCTATGAGATTGTGGGATTCGGGAGTATAGCTGTTAGATCGAAGGAAATGTTTGGTGGTCCAAACTGTTATTCTGATAACATCACAAATGGAGATGGGCGTCTCAAAAATCTTGAAGACTAAAGGTTGTAAACTTAGAAAACTGGCCTAAACAACAATAGTTAAGAGGCCCATTAAAGGAAAGAGTCAAATGATCAAAGAGTTAAATTTTTTCAAGTACGAGAGTTCCACCATTAGGCATTAGTTCCCGTCCAGAGCTGTCATACAAGCGGTCACCGTTACTGAATATGACACATAATACAGCTATAGTACCAACGTATGCTATGGACACACATGTGGGTAGGGCTGTCAATGGGCCGGGCTCAGCCCTGCTAAAATAAAAAGTTTGAATAGGTCCAACACGAAACCATTCAAAATCTGGGCCGAGGCCAACCACATGCCTAGCCCGTTGACAGCCCCACATGTGGGTGTCTCACTTGGGCTGGTTATGGCCAGTGGCTAAAGGTACATGGGCTGGGTGTGCAGATGTGTTTGAGGCCCTATTTATAGGGAGTCTGTGCAACACAAAAGCTCTATAGTGCTCACTATGATGTGCATGACATTTGTTATTAGTGTTTTCAGAAAAATAATGGGTGTAGACTTTTCAAAACTCAAAATTTAATCAAGTTGTTACATCCCCATATATCCTCACATATATAATCACATTAAGAAAATATAAAATCAGAACTTAAGTTATCTGTAATTGATATCACAGAATCTGATATTGTTGCCTGATTGCTCTATTCTCAATCTATCTCAAATGAGAAGTGGAAAAAACCTATCACACATTCTTATAAATGGACCAAAGGTGCATGAACACAAGATCTATCTATTGGGTGGACCTCACACTTATGAACATTATGGATGAAAGGAGTGAGAGGAGATGCTTCTTCTTTTCTCCTTTTCCTTTTCCTCGTTCTCTCTCCGGTCGATCCCTTATTGAATCATGTGAGTCTCAACTGAACTTTGATATATGCATCTTCATCAAATGTTGACTATATATAAACCTTGCAATGTGAGCTAGTGCACATGACACTAAGACCTTGAACTCCTTATACATCTTTAGGTTTAAAGATTAGTCAAAGCTAAAACATTCATAATTCAATTTAGTTCAGACATGATGGGTCGTTAGATTTAGAGACTGGAAGTGATCCACTAATGTAATCATTCAACGAGTCTTATATCCAGAGATTATATCCATGAATATCAACACTCTTACGTAGAGTAGTAAAAAAACATCAACATGTTGTTTAGCCCAACAGTGGAGACCTTTCACACTAATTTGTTACCCGTTTCGTCATATATGATGACTACATGAGAATACTCCCTTAGCCCATTGTAATTATATCTAGTCTCAGGTTTTTAAGGACAACTAGAGAAATTTTTCTTCAACCCATGCAGATGTAATACTAAATAAATAAATGAGGTCTACAACATAAACATAATTAATCCAAGGCACGGCACTAACATCCATTCCAACAATCATTTTGCCATCTTATGTCTGATGCGAACCCCAAAATAATCTTCATGATACAAAACTCAAGTTAGCCATGCCATAGGAAAGTTGAGGATAGGACACCAACCATTTTGGGGCCCATTGAAGTTTCGGAAAAAGTTGAAATTTGCCTTTTTTTCCTTTCGTCTCGTGAGACTCCGATGCGAATTGCCTTCTATTCCTGCCTGTCTCTAGCCATGAACGGGCAGTTCCATGGGCAGGCCCGCTGCGATGTATCTGTTTATCCACGTTGTCCATCCCTTCTCTTATATCATTTCAAGGTATATGCATAAAAATTAGGCAGATCCAACAACTCAAGTGGACCACACTAATAATAAGCTTGGGTTGCATTAAACGCACAAAGCATTAATGCAACTTGCATTAAATGCAAGAGTCATCTTTGGTGTGGTCTACTTGAGTGTTGGATCATCTGCCTCATTTTTTTTCACATACCTTAAAATGATCTGAGAGAAGTGATGGCGTGGATAAACAAATTCATCAAGGTGGGTCCACCCACAAAACTGCACGTCTGTGGCTAGAGACAGCAGGGTTAGGATGCAATCCGCGTTAGTGGGACTCACCTTATGAACAGGCAGGATGACATAAAATAACCATTATGGCGAGTCCTACGTAGATTTCAATAATTAATGTTCCATTCCCACCATTTCCCTTGGTTTAGCTCACTTGAGTTTTCAACTGGCCTAAATTTTGGCCTGGCGCCTTAACATGAGCCGGTGTAGGTGATGGACAGAGTTAGTGTTCCACACCAGGGGTGTCAATGGGCCGGGCTTAGGCCTACGAAAATCAAAATTTTAAATAAGCACAGCCTAACGGTCCAGCTCGAAACAGTTCAAAATCCAAGACTAACCCAGGCCTGGCCCAGCCCGTAGACAGCCCTATCCCACACCCATCACATCAAGCTCCACAATTATTATTTTTTTAAAACGCACACTCCTGCAACAGTTATCGTAGAAAATTCGGATCCGTTCCGATTGGGAATGTAGGCTGGTCGGCCATCAGCTTGATCACGTGCACAAAAAGACAATGATGATTTACAAAGTTGATCAAGGGTCCACATTCAACACGCATGTGGGATCCTCGAGCAGGTGTGTTTCTTAAGAAAGCTGACCGTAAGACGTACGGTGGATCATTACATCATTTAAACGTATATATGTTGATTTCTCATAGGTTTGAGATACCGCCATGGTACGTGTGGAATCCAAACCATGCGTGATTTGTCCCTCATCATGTCAAGTACATCTTAAAACAGTCAGGCCACTCTAAAAACTTGGGTGGGCCACTTCACAGGCAACAATGTTGATTCATGCCTAAAACCTCTAAATTCACGAAGTGTAGCCCACCTGAGTGGAGAGTCTGCCTCTCGTCATATCCACTAAAAGTGGCACATGTTCCTTGCCAGAACGATGCTCCTGGTGCACCTTCCTCCCAAGTTGTGCCCCATCCTGATACTGACGTGTACCAGTACCACCTTCCCGTCTGTTCAGGTTGAGTCCATGGTTTAATGATCCAGACCGTTGTTCTGGTTGGTTAAGCTGTGAATGGGAATGCCCCAATAATCTCTCAGATTTAAACCCTGGAAGTTCCTATCCCTTTGATTATAGGCCTATTGCTGCAACCAGATGGTTAGATTATAGGCCTATTGCTGCAACCAGATGGTTAGCGGACTGGCCGGGCCATGTTTGGTAGACTGCTAAAATGAGTAGATTTAGTTAGCAGTAATTAAGTATTAGAGATCTTGGTCTTTAATATCTAATTTCTATTAACATGAACTCGATATATATTGGAAATCATGATCTTTGATGCACAATTATTGTTAATTGAAATGAGATGAACACATTGAGGAAAGTTTTCCAACTCCCAAGATGTAGTTAGATGCACCGAAATTACATGCCCAAGACCATAGAAGAACAATGAACGCCCACATTCAATTGCAAGGAGAACATACTTGAGATATATTAAGATGGATATACTCACAACTAAAAGCTATAATACACAAACTCAAGAGCAGACACAATACATACAATTCCATTTTATCTATAAATAGGCATATTCTGAGTATTTTTTTTTATTTTTTAAAAATTTTTTTAATGTACATTTTAGAGCATTTACAACACCGGGTCCTTACTCTTACCCAGGCAGTAGACTCCTTGGAGTTTCAACACCAGGTCAAGGGTTCAAGTACCCATGGTGGTGAAATCCCACGGTGTGCGTGTGGCGTGAGTGTGTGGGGGTGTGTGCGCGTGTGTTAAAAAAAAAAAAAAAAAGAGAGAAAAAAAAGAGCATTTACAACTAATTATAGTGGAATTTTCTATGGATCTTCATGGACATATAAATCTTTACACATTTCTTCTCTAAACAATTTTAATACTAGAAAATGACAACTTTGCCATTTTTAGAGACTTCTATCAAATCATAAAAATATCAAAGGTCAAGCATAGATCATTTATGGCCCATTTGGATCTTAAGTTGCTTAAGATAAGTTACTTACACCACAAGTAACTTATCTTAGTTTCTACTTATTAAGAAGATAAGCATGTTTGTTAAACAACTTATCAGCTTTTTCTCTCTTTGTTCTCTCCTGTCTCTTTCCAACAACAACTACTTTTAAATAAAAAAGTTACTTGTAACTAATCATAAACCAAACTTATCCGAAATAAGTTACTTATCTACTATTGGAAGTAGAAAAAGTAACTTATCTGTTGGTATCCAAACAGGCTCTTAGCAAATCACCCTTTACCTTCTCCCTTAGAAACTCATTTCCCAAACAAAGTAAATTACTAAAATGCTACTCAATGCTACTCAATGCTACTCAATGTTTAATGCTTTTACCAAACAAGGCTAAAGTAATTACTAAGCGCCTGTGTAAATTTTTACCACACATAACACCAGTGGCAAGGGGAATCAAGTTATAAACAAATGGTTTTTTGAGTGGCTTAAACTCAAGGACATGAGAAAGGTTTTAAACGCAACGAAAGTATATTTACAGGAGATGCTGACCATGTGCTAAGCACAGTCCAGATTCTACCACTAAGTCGACTCAACTTGACCCAATCTGAGTTGCATTCATGGCTTGATAATTCATGCAAGTTGCATCCAACTTGCTCGACTTGACTTAGTTTTAGTAGCGAATGAGTTGGGTCAATACTACGAGTCACCCCAACTCTGGCAAATTGGGTGAATATGGGGATTTGTAACTTCAAATGAATGAGTTAAGATGAGTCTTGGAGTTAAAAAACGATGGTTGAGTATTCAATACCTCACTATTTGGCTTGGGTTGGGTCAGGCTTCAGGCTCTCTTGAGGTTGGCTTGAACTTGGGTTGACCCTCCACCTAGTGCCTACAAGGATACCTTACCCAAAAGGGGTCCATCAGGTCAATAGTCTGGATTATGGAACCATATCACCCGCGTTTTGAAAGTCTGGCTATGGTGCCGTTCTTGGGCTAGTAAGATGTTACTTTTATGAAATAAAGCACATCTGCACGACTCAATGTGCAGAGTGAGAACCGAGAGTTGGGTGCGCATATTACCCAACATTTGAAGATGGTCGGCAGGAAGCTAGTGGGCATTTTCAAACGTGAATTTTCAAATGGCCATTATGAAATCCAGGTTTATTTTTCTTCCCTTTACAACTTGGATTGTGGGTAGGGCTATGGATTGAAGACTTGGTGATTGGGATTGACTTGCTTGGTTTTGAGTCGATCGATAGTGTAATTGCATCCTGACTTAACTAAGGTAATTGTATTTGGGGCCTGGTCGAAGCACCGGAACCAATCTGACCATACCCCACTAGGTCTTTGATGTAGAGTGAGTTGTGGACACTTTCATGGATACATAAAAAGGGCTTAGAAAAATTACAAGAATAACATGGTTAGGCCAAATTGAAAACTAACTATTTTTGGCCGAAAACTATGAAGTCTAAGTAGAGATCATGACCGTCTATAACTAATAAGTTCAATATTTATAGTAAGTCATGTTTTTAGGGAGTTTGAGTTGGAGTTTGATTTTGAAGCTTCTTCCTAGATTTGATATCACTTTTTAAATGATTGTAAGTTTGTTTTTATCATCAATCAATTTATTTGTGAATTTATTAGTTGATGGTGATTAATCTCATCATGTCCATCTTTGCACCAGTTTTCTTGTGTCTAATTTTATCATGTCTATCCCTATGTCCGTCTAGCACAAGACCGTCCACTCTAATACTATGTCAAAAAACCACTTACTCTAAAAGCTGGAGCAATTAAAGGATGGTGTATCAATGTCTATCAAGAGACTTAACATGATGTACCATCCCAACTGTTTTTATGCCGTGGCTACTTGCATTTTAGCGTTTAATGGTTAACACAAGGCAGTGTGCCTGACAGATGGGGGTGGGTCTCACGAAAAGTCTACCCACTCTGCTTTTGGTATGTGAAAGTAACCCTGGTACCACGCGGTCTGCCAGCGCAGCTCGTGAAATATTCACCCTATGTAATCTCCAAAACAATTCTTTGAAAAGTATCAAAAATACATTCAGCCTATTATTATTTAAATATGATATAAAAAACACCATATTTTGAGTGCCAAATCAAGCTAGCACCCAACCTGCCCATGAATTCCAGTCCAATCACTGTTAACTAGGCCCGAGATTTGCATCATGCCGAATTAAAATTGATTCGACAGTTTGGATATCGGCAGGACCCAATTAGTCATTGACAACCCTAATGGTGGTAGAGATGGATGCACACCCTGCTCCCCTACACACATTTAGCTATACAAAAACCTATTTTACTATTTTCCAGTAAAAATAGCTGAGAAACGTCCACTGATAATAGAGCACTACAAGTTATGATGCTCTTATTTGATCTGGACCATCATTAGGTCTGTCATCCATTCCATGAGGCTAACATTCAAGAGTCACATTGATGGGAGTGTCCTAACCATCCAAGTGACATCCTGTAAAATGGATGTTCGAGAATGTTTCTGTTAATTAAATTAGGTTAAATTAATAATTTGGCCATATATTTATTGGGCCAATCATGGATTGCTTATGGTTCGAAATGATCACTTCTGCCAAACAATCTTCACCATCCCATTCATTGCTTGGAAAGTGGAAGGCTAAAAAAAAGACCGCCAATTATCGATGGATTGCATCACCTAATCGGTGTGATTTTTTCCACATAGCCCATGAAGGGTATGCTGGACATGATGGAGAGTCCACATCAGTCGATTAGACTGTCCAAGTATCCTGATGCAGCTAGGAGCACCATAGCTAGAGTGCTCTGATAGCAATACTTACAAAGTAACAAAATGCTAATAAAAAGATTATTGGGTCAGTTTCCAAAAATGGGTATTTATGTAAGAACCTCATTTAACTTAAACATATTGCTTAGTCAGCTTAATCAGCACATGCTTTGAATCAAGACACCATAGTATGATTTGTCTTCACATAATTACATCACAAGATAATCCTAAGTCTCTTGAACATAATCTTGGAAACTGGGAACTTCAAAAATCATCTTTATTTTATTTTATTTTATTCCAAAATATATTATTCAGCGGATATGGTGAAATGAATGTTCTAGTAGAGCATGGGCGAGAAGGAATAATGATTTTCTACAGAAGAAGTGGGGGACACCTTTGATTCCACCCCCACAAACACAAAGGAGGACCACTCATGTATATCATGGTATTACACCCAAAATAAATAAAATGCAAAAGAGAACTTCAACAATTCTCAATGATATGGAATTAAACAGTCAGTATCTTTTTTTCTTTCTCTATCATTAAAAGCATGTGTTATACAACTATGAGGAATTTGTATTAATGTTGATTATAGTTCTTTTGAATTTTGATTGATTTATTTCAGCCACGTCTTAGATTAGACATAAATGACTACGATGGTTTTATAATGCAAGGAAATCATATGTTCCTTGACTGTGTTAATTGAAATAGATGGTTAAGAAAAAAATACAGTAATTGATCGATGTTCACATGGAAAGGCGGTGGAAACTGGTATAATTTTATTGTACACAGTTCATCTCGGTGGGGCTCATTAGATGAACATTCTGAATTAATCATGGAACCATGGGGTCCATTTGTGTATTTCATATTGTTTAGTGGAGGAACATATGGTTCCTCGGTGTGCTCGTCGTTGTATCATCTCTACTGTATGCAATGTGAGATGCAATTGGACATTTCAACCAGAGCTAGGCATTTCTGATTCGATCTGGTGGATTCAACTTGAACTGAAGGCCTGGATCGGTGCGGTTTAAGTAGGGTCAATCAGATCCAGTCGTTCATCGGATTGAGTTCGAATCGTGGTCAATTCGAACCGATCTGATCTGGAATCCGATCCGATCTTGTTTGATCCGATCTGGTCATATAGTATGAAGTTTTGGATGGTCGTGTAATATGAAGTTTTGGATATGTATAAAGTTTTAAATGGTGGAAATTAGTACTTCTACTTTTTCCGATGGTATGGTCCACTTGAGCTTTGGATATGCATAAATTTTGGGTTCAACTCCTAAAATGATATGAAAAAATAAATGGACAGTGTGGATCAACCACATGCATTCACAATGGGCCCACGGGCATTCACGCATGACCACATGCCAAACTGTACAACGTGCTATTGATTTCTTGTATCACACTCAACTTGCATATTAGATACTGACAGGTTAAGTAGCAAGTCCGCTACTAAAGTGACATCAACAAGTTCTGTGGGCCCCACTATGATGTATGTGTTGTATCCACACCGTCCATCCATTTTGAGATATCATTTTAGGGCATGAGCCAAAGGAGGGAGATATCATTTTAGGGCATGAGCCAAGTTTTTAATGGTGGGTTTACTGTCCCCGGTGTTTTCTGTGCTGGGGTCCACTGGAGCTTTGGATTTAACTCATTGTTTGGGTATTGCCCTAAAATGATCTCTCCAAATGGATGAAAGGCGTGAATATAGAACATACATAATGGTGGGGCTCTTGATTTCTTGTATCACACGCAATGGTGTAGATACATGTCTTGCGCCGTACGTGCCTCGAGCTCCGAGTTGTATGAATGGAATAGCTAGTATAGATACATGTCCTGCGAAGACGAGCGCGTATGCGCCTCGAGCTTCGAGTTGTACTAACGGGTCAAATAAGATCAAAATTACATGGGCCCCACCATAACATTTATTAACCATCTAATCTGTTAATAATGTTAAAAATATATGGAAGAAGTGGAAAAACAAATTTCATATTGATTCGAAACTTCCATGATCTCCAAAAGGGTTTCAATTGTAAACATTCAATTCCCCACTATTTTTTGTAGTGTGGTTCAACTGATTTTTAGATTTGTCTTATTTTTTGGCTCAAGCCTTAAACAAGCTCTCCAAATGGATGGACGGTTTGGATATAACATATATCTCATAGTTTGACCTAAAGAATTTGCTGACGTCAATACACCACCGGTTAATTCGCTTTCGGTTTCGTATCACCCATTTCTCTCTTTCGAGCCAAACGGTACCAAACCCAATCCAATTCGGTTTCCTTGACTGAGTCGGCCTCGGTTTGGGTTAGGTTAGTAGTGCATCGGATTGGATTGAGTCAGCTGACCTGGACTTGGTCCCAGATCGGATTGAGTTCGGATCAATTACTTAAAAATTTGAATCGATCCGAGTTGGACCCAATCCGATCTGACTCGACTCGATGCCCACCTCTAATTTCAACCCATACATAATAGTTTTATAGAGTCATAAATTTGGGATTTAATAGGATATTAAATGAGAGTTCAAATATAAGTCAGAGGCATTTTATGGAATTTCAAAAGTTTTGTGTGCTCAAATCCCAACTACCCAAATAGTGGGACACACTATATATTGGTCCTATCCTCAAAAACAGATTGATTATACTACTTTGATATCTGATTAATGGACATTCATAGGTTAAGTTTGGATCCTCTCCTACATTTTATTTTTATCCATTAAAGGTTCACCATCATGTGGTCAATTAACCTTTGGACCATAATCCATCAACTGTGGGTCCCACGATTTAGCAGTTCAGATTAAGGTACATCCACATACAGAGCATAGAAGACTAGAAAGTGTGTGTGGTATAAGAAAGAAGGGAGATGGTACCATGACGTGGACCTCATGGGAACTTCCCATGAGGTTGAGCTGTGTGGGCCCCACTGTTATGTGTGTCGAACATCAACACTGTGCATTTGATGGGTCTCCTTTAGGTTATGGGATATACAAATAATCAGCCATATATAGAACTCAGGTGGTCCATAACATCTAAAACCATGTGAATACATGGCTAAAATTAATAAAAATACTTGGTGGGGCTCACTTGAATTTTCTATGAAACTGAAACTTGGCTTGACCCCTCATCCAAGTGGGACACATACAATGGATGGTCTGGATTTGTGAACCACATCTCGGTGGGCTCAATAAATGATTATGAATGTTTTAATGGGAGGGTAACACTTATCAACTGTTGTATGAGGTGTGGCCCACCCAAGTAATAGATTGACTTGATATTTAAGTCCGTCGCCCACCATTGAATGGTGCATCTAACTGATGGGATAGATTTTCAACACACATCATGGTGGGGCCCACACAGCTCGACCTCATGGGAAGTTCCCATGAGGTCGACCTCATAGTACCATTTCCCAAGAGAGAAATTGTAAATTATTGGGCCATGGTTGAAAATTTAACTAATGCATTTGGAGATCTACTGAGTGTGGTTGCTTTTTAGTCGCTTCTGATTCATTTTGTTTCTTTTCTTTCTTTTAATTTTTTTTATTAGAGTTCTGGCAGTTGGATTCAGTTGTACATTTCCCACACTGCCACTAAACAAAACAGCACACTAACATCATTGAAAACCTGCTTTTCGGCTACATACCTTGACGTCCGTTTCACACGGAGATCTTACATTATAGTCCATGGAGAGTGGGTGGGTGGGATGGACGGTCGAGATCACTGATTGGAGTATCTGCTTGCCTAAAACACCTCATCCCCATCAAGCAAGCAAGTGATCAATCAAGGGCCTAGAGCCTCGCTAGTGAATTACATGGAGAAGACACAGCAAAGGTGATCGATCTAATACCATTGACAGTGAAAAATCCAGCCACGCTGACGTCCAAAATATAAAGTATTTGAGCATTTAAGAAAGAGAAAATGACGAACAAAAAAAAAACCAGCTCGTCTTTATCAGGTTTCTCACTGTTGTGTGTGCACGCGCCCGTGCAGTGGATGGAAAATGCTACTGGTCCTATCTTCAACAGTCTTTAGTAATGTCCTGAAAACTTTTCAATGATATGTGGGACACCCAATCATCAATTCACACAGTCCATTCAATATTATTATTGGGAGGAATCCATGATGCAAGATTCACGCCCAAATAATGATCCGAACCGTACAAGCCATAAGTTAGGTGTTTAGAATCATTAAAAAGAAAGTGCTACCTTAGAATCCTAAGCAATACAAAGTGGGATTTATTGAATAAATGCTTCTAGATAATGATTGGACATATCTTGTTTATCTGTTGAGGCTTGATGGATAATCTTGGTGTCTTTATTGTTTTTATGACCATCAGTTGGTGCCGGGACTCATAGGTTCTCAATGGACCCAACCCCATTTTAGCGGGTCCAGGTCTAATTTTTTGGACCTGTCAAGTAATAGGGTTGGGTTTGATTCTCAGTTTTTGGGACCTGATTAAATTCGTGTCTGATCAGCTGCAGGTTGGGTCCATCAACTAGGGTCCAATTAAAATTGGGTCAGGTTGGGTCAAGCCGAGTCCAATTAATTTAATGGTGATATCATATAATATTAAATATAATTGCTTATTTTAATAATAGAATAAGGTTTCCTGAGCCATAGTCATGTAAGGGAGACCATTTATACATCACATGTGTCAAAGTGTCATATTTGTGGTGTGGGGTTAGCAATGTGATGACCCAGGCTAAGCCTGGGTTCGACCCGACACTTAAGATCCAAGGCCCAAGCCTCATATTGGCCTAGCATAGCCGGCATAAGCCCTAAGCTCAACTAAAAAAAATTTAGTTGGGTATGGCCTGATCTGATCCAACCTAACCCGACCCAAAAATTAATAAAATTGTATTTTTGCCTTAAAATTTCCTAACCCATCTGTTTATCAAGTGGGCCACACATGAATAAAGAAATTGGACCGTGACGAGTTCTTACTTCAAGTAATGGCTTCCACTTGCATTACTTCTTTAAAATTTAAGTAATAAAACAAACGGCCCGCATTATTCAAGATTGATGGTTACTTGACTAAGGACTGTCATGATACACGCACCTATAAAGTCAGCTGGGCTTGGTGGGGTTGGGTTGGTTCGGGCTGAAATGACTTGAGCCCAAGATCAATTCAAATTTTGATTAGACCATGCCAAGTGAATCCGTATTCTTTCCACCAAACAAAGAACACTTTGATATTTGATTGTGATGCATGTATATATTGTATACGTGGCAAGCAAGTAATTCAATTTATTAGATCATAAACCAAGATTATTATAATGAGTGCATGTCAGTTGCCACTGAAAATGAGTTGTAATACATTTCCCCCATACAGGTTGGCAATGATTTCAACACATTATACCAATGGTTGTATTTAAACCTTAAATTGTGGCCCACTCACCTTGAAATTTCAGCAAAATGAGTTTTTTATAATGCTGGAATTGATGAACAGTTCGGGAATTCGAAAACATGACACAGATGAATATGTGTGAGAGGTAACCAATTACCCCCAGCTGATCTCATTAAGAAAGAAGGGACAACAGCTTACTGGACCAATGCCGCTCTTTTGCAGATTTAACGGGAAATGAAAAACGGGTGGCATCCAAACGCACCCCAATTTGGAAAAGTCACCTACTTTCCTTATTTGTGAATTCTGAAAAAAGAGTCTAATAGGTAAAAAGGGAAATGATACTGTGGGGGCAGGAGAGCTGGAATATGGTAGGACCATCTCTCCACGCTAACTTGTGCGGTGAACAGTGTAGATCCATTGGTCGGACTTTTCAGGTGCCATTGCTTCGTTATAAAGATTTCTACAATAGTTGACTAACCTTCTAAAAATGATGGCCGGTCATCCAATATGGTGATTGTACAGCAATCCAGGCCACCCAAATTTCCGAGATGATTGTGAGATGGAGCACTTGCAAAAAAACCGCGTTGAGTAGGCACCAGTTACCATCCGATTTTGCCCCTTTAACTTGGACCACTTGCTATTATACTTCTAGCCGTTCATTTGATTGCTGTCAATCGAATGGTTAGCAATGCTTGATCATTGTGAGTTTTCATCTATCCTCTATTTATATTGTGCCCCACAATTTTCTTTGATTAGATAAAGGTTCATGTGTGCCACATGTAAAGAGGATGAGTTATCATGACTTTAAACATGATTGTGGACAATTATACAATGTTGAAAATAATGATATAAGAAATATTGGTACCGATGAATCCGTGAAAAATATCATTGCACATCTATTTAATTGATCATGAAACAGTGAATCATTTGATTAAGAATCTTATTTCCTATATTTCTGATTAGGTGAGGTAAGATATAGTTGCATATCCATTTAGTTGATTGTGAAAGGTGACTCATTTGAGAAAGAATCTTATTTTTCATCAGATGAGCTGTGTACTTAAGTTGTTTTCTTTGAGATGGTTTATACTCTTCGCCAAAGTATTTTTTGTACATTAATCTTTATCTTTTAATGTACTATCTTTGAAATTCAGTTTCGTAATATATGATCTTTATAGCATGCACAAACGGTATAAAATTTAATAACAAACCACAGTCACTTCCTTTGCTTGCCAAAACACAACCAAAAGATGTGAAAGAAATTTATAAAATTATTTGAAACTTAAGAGACAAAGCTCTTATATGAGGATAGAAAGAAAATGTTCCATGGCACAAATACATGTCATGCGTGTGAAGCTACATCACACATTTGGAGATGCATCACATGTGTGGAGATGCGGCACACATGTGAAGATATACAGTACGTGAAAAATGTTTTAAACAAGTGAGCCACATCAAAATAATAAATTAAAACAAAAATAATTTAATTATAATTTTTGACAAAATCAAATCTATCTCGACTTAACAAAGGGAACACTTCTCAGTATCGAATGTGGGATTAACATTTTATACAACGAAAGTAAAAATGCAGCTGCCATAGTTCTCTATATCTCTACACTTTCTGCATTGACCAAAATGCCCCTACCGTACAGACCCTATGCAGCCCAAACTCGAGGAGAGCCATGCAAATGAAACTTCTCCTCCCTCCATGGCTCAAAACAAAGGCATACCACCATCTGTCACGCGGCAGGCAAAAACTTTATAATACCCTCCAGGGAAAGGAAGAGAGTCAGAGAGAGTAAAAACCCCACATTCAAAACCCACCCACCCACATTTCTCCGTAATCTGATCAACATCTCCCCGAAACCCAAAACCCCAAATTCCCAAAAGACCCTTGTTCAATCTCCACCCTCGAAAATACAATGGTCGACAGGTCATGGCTCCTCCTACCCCTCCTCCTCCTCCAAACCCTCTCATCCCAAGCTGCCTTAGTAGCTGGTGGTGGCGGCGGCAGCGGCATCTGGATAGGTGCTGGAACAGGAACAACTCCCCAAAACACACCTCCCCCAGCAAGCCCCAACTTCTCCAGAGAAATCACAGCCCTCCAAGCCTGGAAATCAGCAATCACAGCTGACCCATTTGGCTACATGGCCACTTGGGTGGGCCCAGATGTATGTTCCTACAGAGGAGTCTTCTGTGCACAGCCACCAGGCATGTATCCGGAATCCCTTGTAGTGGCAGCCGTTGATCTCAACCGCGCATCCTTGCAAGGTACTCTGGTGAAAGAGCTCTCTCTCCTCACAGACCTCTCAATCCTCCATCTTAACAGCAACAGATTCTCAGGAACAGTCCCAAACACATTCAAAGACCTCATAAACCTCTCAGAGCTGGACCTCAGCAACAACCAGCTCTCAGGGCCATTCCCATCAGTCACACTCCTCATCCCACGCCTCATCTACTTGGACCTCAGGTACAACCATTTCAGTGGGCCCATCTCACCTGAACTCTTCACCAAGGGCCTGGATGCAATCTTCCTCAACAACAACTTATTTGATGGGCAGATACCTGACAATCTGGGCAATTCCCTTGCATCTGTCATTACACTTGCTAATAACAAATTCACAGGGGAACTCCCACCTAGTTTGGGCTACATGGGTCCATCTCTGAAAGAGATTCTGCTCTTGAATAACCAGCTCACTGGCTGCATTCCTGAGGGAGTTGGGTTCTTGACAGAGATGCAGGTGTTAGACGTTAGCTACAATTCACTGACAGGGCATTTGCCTGATTCGATATCTTGTTTAGATGAGATTGAAGTTCTGAATCTGGCTCATAATCAGCTATCTGGGGTTGTTCCAGACATTGTTTGTACTCTCAAGAGCCTTGTAAATCTCACCGTCTCTTTCAATTTCTTCTCTGGGTTTAGCCAGGAATGCAGCAGGCTCTTCTTTCACGCTGGGTTCGATTTCTCCGGCAACTGCATTCCCGGCAAGAACATGCAGCGGCCCCCTCCGGAGTGCATTGGGGTGCCCGGCAGCTTAAATTGTATGAGAATACCTTCAGCAAGACCTCTGATGTGTGGCCCAATGGATCAGAAGGGAGGTTTTGTTGATGGATCTTATGTGTTGGGTCCCATGATTTCTTCTCCTTGAGGTGTAGAAGCGGGTGGTGGGCCATTCAATGATCAGTGGCTATTAATCAGAGGTGTCTGGATATGTTTCTTTTGATGTATGTATGAATCTATTGTTTTTCTCTGATTTGATAACATTCAAAGGCATGGACTGAGTAGTTATCAAGTTAACTTAAAAACATGAAAAAGGTACTAACAGATGAAATTATTTATCCAGTCTCTGTTCATTTATGGTTATTTCTTATCTGCTTCACTTGGGGTGTGTTTGGTTGAAATTTGGTGCAACCAAACACACCCTATATAATATAATATGTATGTGTTACGGTAAAATCTTTGCTAATTTATATTTCTGCTCATATCTTCCTAATTTATGGGATTTCCTGCACAAATGGTGCATCATTTAATCTCAATGCTACCTTCCGATCTCTAGTATTTGGTTGCAACTTGAGTTGAGCTCAATCCAAAACCAGCTAGCCCAACTCAAACATTAAGGGCCTGTTTGGACACAACTTTCGAAACCGTCAAAGACGACGTTTTCTCACCAAAAATCAATCCAATTGGTGCAAACTGCATATTTAATGAGCCAATTTTAGAACCGATGATTTCAAGTGGTAATCCAAACGGGTCACAGTCAGGATTTTGAATTGAAATGACCATTTCGTCTCTGAACCTTGATTTTTATTGTGTGTCCAAATGTGCCCTAAGTTGGGTTAGATTGGGTTGAAATGAGGTCAGGTTGGTTTCAAGCTAGAAATCCTCCAGCCTGACGCTGGGAAGAATTGGAAAACCCTACATATATACTATATGTAACCCTATTCGCAAGAGGCATAATTTTCTAAGTGGTTCGAACATTCCTCTGTTAAAGGACATGACAAGGGTCTTAAACACAAGGAAAATGTATTTTGATAATTCAAAAATGATGCTGTCGATGTGCTTAATAACATGTGGTCATGATTTTATCATTGGCAATGTGCTTAATAACGTGTGGTCAAGATTTTATCCTTAAGCCAACCCAACCGTGTTCAATATCTCTCGTTGAATGAATTGGGTTGGAATCAGGTTGGCTCGTGTTTCAGGCAACTAATACCCATTTATTTAGTAAATTAAGCCCACTTAAAAAACCAAAGCTTGGGTTAGAAAATGTGTATTATGTATGTAAAAGGGCTAAGGTTCAGGTTGACAAAGGCCTGACCTGACCCACCAACATGCTTTTTATAAATAAATAATGTTCAACATTCGTGTGCTTGCTTTAATAGTATTGATTGGTAATGGTTTCGAGCGCTTGCCTTTTCAATACAGATCATGGTTTAAAAACTCTCTGATCCAACTCATGGGTCTGGTGATCCACTTGGGATCCACAAGATGATTTATAGTCGGATCGGCCTAAAATTTGGTCCTATTTATTTGGTTTTTGACACGATGACTCGGCCGAGTTTTGAAGATTGGACAATATAAATCTTATCTTTTATGTTTTTTTACTTCCTTTTTTTCTTGCTTTTCTTACAGAGGATGGGCTGACAACTGCATTTGGGTGTATCCGTTAGAGATATTGGCATTTGGTTGATGAGAGGAGAGCGAAGAGATGCCCAGCACTCACGCTCCGTTTTGAGTAAAGGTGTTGAGAATGATAACAGAAGGAAAGGAAAAGTGCTTTTGAGAGTGTGAGAGTGAATCGTAAGGAAGAGGTCAGTGGGCAGAGTGGGGTTCACTCCACAGCCTTTAATTATCGGACGCGGATTGCGTCCTACCCCTGCCCGTCTCTAGCCCTGAACGGGCAGTTCTGTGGCCGGGCCCACCGTACTGTATCTATTTAGCCATTTTCCCGTTCATTTTAAGGCATAACATAAAAAAGAGAAACCGGACTGCATACTGAGTTACTCGTACGCTTTTATTGCACGGAAAAAATACTGTTAAGCCGACTGTGAATGTATGTAGTTTATCCACACCGTCCATCCATTTTTCTTGCTAATTTTAAGGGTTGATCCCAAAATTAAAGTAAATACAAAGTTCCAGTGCACCATGCCCCAGGAAACAGTGTGGAATAATGATTTCCACAGTTGAAACCTTCATAATGTCTATTGTTATGGGGAGATCCGAGCCCATGGTAGAACACCAATTCAGCTGTAAGTACGAGCCGAGGCGCCCGAGGCACTACCCATTTGACCAGACTTCAGCATCGCAGCAAGGACACGCGAGCGTCTTTGGGTGAGGGTTGACTCGGAGGGGTCATAACAATTCGATCAGATAAACTATTATTCCCCAACCACGATATGCTCAAGCTGGCCACATCGGATTCGGCATGACGGGTCGGGTCGGACGTCGTCTGACTTGGAGAATGTTCTTTACTATGGTCTGACGAGCCGAGGCGAACAGACATTCAGATGCGCATATCCCATTCACTAAACATGAAAACTGCCATAACCAAACATGGCCGATAACGTTGCTCGCAGATATGCACTATTCGTCGGATACGCTACATGATCAACAGATTGCGGATGGTATCTCCACGATCCGGGAATCCCCCTGATCGTGCCGAGATTATCGAGACCAGACCGCCCTACAGGCAAGTATAAATAGCACACAACGCCACATCTACAGGTACCCGAAATCAAGCTCTCTTCTCTTCTACTCTCTATCTAGACCCCGATTCCCTTGTCCAGACTTAGGCATCGGAGGGTCCCCCGGCTTAGTCAGGGTCACCTGTGCCCGTTTTCTTGGTGCAGGCTTCAGAGACGACACGTAGAGGGCGACGTGGAGAGAGGGTCGACCAGATTTTGACCTCAACATTTTTTGACGCTATCTGTGGAAACTTAAAACTAGAAGTTAGGTTCTCATTTTTCTAAGCAATGGCGAGGAAGAAGAAAGCTGTAGTGGTGCAGCCGCAACCTAATGAGCAGACTCGGTCGTCATCATCGATTCATGTCGAGTCTGCATCATGACCTTTTCAATGTTCACGCAATCGGTCAAGCAAGTATCGCGCCATGCAGAACGAGATTCAGGCCCTGCGTGACGAGATAAACTGAATGAAACGACAGAGAGAGCCAGAGCCACGTCCGGCTAAGGAACGACCCACTCTCGAGCCGGTGGGGTTGTTCATGGAAACTCGCTCTATACTAAGGAGTGTGAGACTTGAAGCTCCCCAACACTCGGAGGTGCAGCATTCGAGTCAAAATTCTCATGCGGTACACGCCGAGGTATCCGCACGGAACCCCACTACTCGGGCCCCCACAACCATTCATTCAGCCACATCCGCCCTGCCGCCCACGGACTTCCGTCATCAGTTAGAACGGAGGAGAGAAAGGAGAACGTCGGAGGTCGAGGATGCCCCAAAGGTCGTCGCGGAAAATAGGGACCCATGGGAGACACGATTTGCGGAGTTGAAAGACCGGTTCCTTACATTAGAGAAAAAGCAGCAACAATCGACAGTTCCAACCACGATCCAGGCGATGATGGAAGAGACCGAGCCTCCCTTCACCCCAACCATCATGGCTGAAGTGATGCCGTAGAGGTTTCGGATGCCTCCCGTCATCCAGTATTCAGGATCTGGGGATCCATCCGAACACCTGGAGTCCTACCGATCGTGGATGCAGATCCAGACTGCAACGGACGCAATGATGTGTAGAGAGTTTTCTATCACTCTCACAAGGTCAGCTCGAATTTGGTGTTCCAAGCTCAAACCCAACTCCGTGGATTCTTTTGCGGAACTAAGTCGACTATTCCTTACGCAGTTTATAAGTGGTAAGAGAAGTCGGAAACCCAACACTCACTTGCTCACCATCAAGCAAACCCAGAAAGAGTCGTTAAAGGATTACATCGTCCGCTTTAATGAAGAAGCATTGCATGTCGAGGACTACGATGACAAGATGGCTCTCGCTGCCATTCTGAGCGGATTGAAGGAAGGAAAATTCGCCTTCTCTATCGGAAAGAATCCGCCAAAG
This sequence comes from Magnolia kwangsiensis, assembly GCA_037074715.1. Taxonomy (NCBI): domain Eukaryota; kingdom Viridiplantae; phylum Streptophyta; class Magnoliopsida; order Magnoliales; family Magnoliaceae; genus Magnolia; species Magnolia kwangsiensis. The sequence goes on from CM073581.1 coordinate 98,545,955, forward strand.
ACGCTAGCGGACTTCATGGTGAATACTAACGCTGAGGAGTTCACTAACGCTCGAAAAGGCACATAAGTATCTGACTCCTCGAACAAAGGGAAGAGACCTCGGAACGAAGACTCTCAGCCGACTGGCAAAGGGGCGGATGACGCTCTTCCTACGATCGTCGGCCGAACCGCAGTCCGGAAGGGAAATTTCATTCCTATACCCCACTTAATGCATCCGAGGAGACAGACTACTTAACTGGTCGGTATGCATGAGGGCTGACCCAGAGCACCGGGAGAAGCAGAAATTCTGCCCCTTCCACCGGGACCATGGTCACAACACGGACGACTGCGTGGATCTGAAAGACGAGATTAAGTCCCTCATCCGTAAGGGACATTTACGTCGTTACACTAAAAAAGAGAAGTTCGCTCGGAGAGAGGAACGACCGTGAGAACAACCGAACAACCCCTCAGAGGAACCCGCTGAAATTCGCACTATCTTTGGGGGTTTAGTTGGGGGAGAGGATTCAAACATGGCTCGAAAAGCCCATTCCCGGAAACCCGAGATGGTACACCACGTTCACCTGGCGGAATGTCCCAGCAAGGAACTCCGAGTTGCTCCGTGCAGCCTGACTTTCACGAAAGATGATGCGCTCGGGATCTAGCATCCGCACGATGACGCGCTAGTGGTTAACATGATCATAACAAATCACAAAGTGTACCGCATCTTAGTCGACACCGGGAGTTCGGCTGATGTTATGTATTCTGAAGCATTCGAAAAGATAAGAATTCCATGGTCCTGGCCCCGACCTGTGAAGACTCCCTTTCACGGCTTTGCCGGAGAGAGAGTTATCTCCGAAGGAGCCATCTCCCTCCCAGTAATAGCATGAGAAGGGCAACATCAAGTCACACTTTTGGTGAACTTTTTAGTTGTCAATGTTCCATCTGTCCACAACGTGATCCTGGGCCCACCCTCCCTCAGCGCAATGAGAGCGGTCGTCTCAACTTATATCTGATGATGAATTTTCTAGCTGAAGGTGGGATTAGTTATCTCCGAGGTGATCAACGCGAGGCCCGAAAGTATTATGCGATAGTCGTGAGAAAAGGAGCTGCCAAACAAACGCTCGTAATGGACGCCTTGGATCCTCGAGGACCGACGGAAAGCTCCTCAGTCGAAGATCTGGTAAGAGTACTGCTCGATGAATCAGACCTGAGCAAAACTGTTCAGATTGGATCATCACTGAATCCCGAGCGGAGGAACGAGTTATTGGCCTTTTTGAAGCAACACCGAGACATCTTCGCATGGTTGCACGCAGATATGCCGGGGATCTCACCTGATGTGCTGGTCCACAGGCTGAACGTAGACCCAGATCACCGGCCAGTTAAGCAAAAAAATAAACCGTTCGATGCCGAACGATATGAAGCCATTGCCTCGGAGGTCTCAGTCCTGCTCGATGTGGGTTTCATAGAAGAAGTGTACTATCCTGATTGGATAACAAATGTTGTGCTCGTCAGGAAATCTAACGGAAAGTTGCGGGTTTGTGTAGACTTTCTGATCTGAATAAGGCATGTCCCAAAGATAGCTTCCCGTTACCTCAGATTGACCAACTAGTGGACAGCACGGCCGGACATGAGTTACTCTCATTTCTGGACGCTTATTCCGGATACAACCAAATCACTATGCATCCCCGAGACAGGCAGAAGACTACCTTTGTCACGGACAGAGGGATTTACTGTTACCGAGTCATGCCATTTGGCCTGAAAAATGCTGGGACAACATATCAGAGGCTGGTGAATCAGATGTTTGCTAGCCAGATTGGGCGCACCATGGAGGTGTACGTGGACGACATGTTAGTGAAAAATACCCAAGCCTTCAACCACCTTGCCGACCTCGGAGAAACATTTAGCATCCTCCGAGAATATCAGACGAAATTGAATCCCGCTAAGTGTGCATTTGGGGTTGAGTCAGGGAAGTTTCTTGGCTTTCAAGTCAGTCGGCGAGGTATTGAGGCCAACTCGTATTGAGGCCAATTCGGATAAGATCAAGGCTCTCCTCGACATGAACTCGCCTCAGACTCTTAAGGAGATGCAGTGTCTCAAAGGAAGAGTTGCCGCCCTCAGACGCTTCATATCTAGGGCTACGGATAAGTGCCTTCCATTCTTCTAGCAGATGAAGGGCCATAAGAAGGCGGAGTGGACTCCAGAGTGTGAGCATGCCTTCTAGCAATTAAAACAATACTTGAGTTCACCGCCTCTATTGTTCAAGCCTGAAGAAGGGGAGCCTTTGTTCCTCTACCTTACAGTCTCGGCTTTAGCTGTCAATTCGGCTCTGATCAGAGAGGTCAGAAGCAAGCAGTACCCCATGTACTATGTAAGCAAAGCCATGATACCAGCTGAAATAAGGTACCAGTCTTTGAAAAAACTGGCGCTCTGCCTCGTTGTCTCGGCCAGAAGACTGCGGCCATACTTCCATGCCCACTCCATAGTTGTGCTAACAAACTCTCCTCCGAGGCAAGTCCTCTAGAGACCCGAAGTGTCGAGTCGGATGACCAAGTGGGCCGTAGAGCTCAGAGAATTTGACATTCAATTCCGCCCCATGACGACACTCAAGGGTCAAGCTGTAGCCGACTTTATCGCTGAGTTCACAACTCCGGATGAGGAGCAAGTCAGTAAGGAAGTCGAAATGACACCACCTGTCTCGTTGAGCAACCAAGAGGCAGCATTGGATCCGGGGTGGGTCTTTTATGTTGATGGGTCTTCCAATATTAAAGGAGTAGGAGCCGGTGTTATCCTGGTTGCACCTGATTCAACGACAATCCAATACGCAATGAAACTCGGATTCAAAGCTTCAAACAACGAAACCGAGTACGAAGCGTTGTTAGTTGGGCTCATGCTGGCAGCGAGAATAGGCGTTCAGACCTTACAAGTTTGTTGCGACTCACAGCTGGTAGTGAACCACATCTCTTCAGAGTACGAAGCTAAAAAAGTCAGAATGATCGCCTACCTCGAGGAAGCAAGAAAATTGATCGAGAGATTTTGGAGTTGCACCATCCGGCAGATCCTCAGAGCCGAGAACTCATGAACCGATGCCTTAGCAAGACTCGCCTCGGCATCCGAGGAAAAGATCTCGCGTTTCGTTCCTGTCGAGTTCATTGAGCACCCGAGTATCAGCCAATCGGAGAAAGTCAACCCCGTCCAGTCCATTCCTAGTTGGATGGACCCGATCTTCAATTATCTGTCATCCAGTGAAACCCCCTCGGACAAACTAGAGGCGAGGCGACTTAGGATTAGAGCGGCCCGGTACGCTATATTGGACGGAGTGTTGTACAAGAAGGGGCATTCTCAGCCTTACCTTAGATGCCTCCGACCGGACGAGGCCCATTACGTGATTCAGGAGATTCATGAGGGAATCTGCGGGAACCATTCTGGCAGTCGTGCCTTGGCCATGAAGATACTTCGTCAAGGGTATTTCTGGCCGACTCTTAAGCAAGACTCCAAGGACTTTGTTCGGAAGTGTGACAAGTGTCAGCGTTTTGCTGTCGTACCGAGGCAACTAACAGAAAAAATGACCCCCATGAGTGGGTCGTGGCGTTCGCCCAATGGGGGATCGACATCATCGGTCCCTTGCCCACTGGGAAGGGACAAGTCAAGTTCGCTATAGTTGCAGTCGACTACTTCACTAAGTGGGTCGAGGCCGAGCCAGTCGCGAAGATCACTGATCAAAAAGTAATCGACTGTGTGGAAAAATATCATATGCCGGTTCGGAATCCCACGAACCATCGTTTTTTATAACGGCCGCCAATTCAATAATGACAAGTTCCGTAGTATGTGTCAAGGGCTTGGCGTTATGAACGCTTACTCATCGCCTCGGCACCTGCAGTCGAATGGACAGGTAGAGGCGGTCAACAGGACATCAAGTATCATCTCAAGACAAAGTTGGAAAAAGTGAAGGAAAATTGGGCCGAGGAGCTCCCCTTCGTCCTCTGGGCTTATAGGACCACAATCCAGACTTCGACAGAAGAAACTCCGTTTTCATTGTCCTATGGCTCAGAGGCAATGATGCCAGTGGAAATCAAACTCTCAACGGCGCGGGTAAGAAGCTTCGAGGAAAATCAAAATTCTGAGCAGATCTCTGCTAATCTGGATTTGCTCGAAGAACTCAGAGAGGTTCCCAAGCTCCGAACGGCGGCTCGGCATCAGCAGGTAGCGCGTTTCTACAATTCAAAGGTCAAAGTCAGGCGCTTCCGCACAAGGGACTTAGTCCTCCGATAGGTCTTCCAGAACACGGTTGAGCCAGTGGAAGGAGCACTCGGACCAAACTGGGAAGGACCATATCGTGTGGTCAGGTCTGCCAAACCAGATTTGTATCACCTGGAAGACCTCGAAGGCCGTCATTTCCCTCATTCTTAGAACGCTGAACACTTGAAGATATACTACCCATGAAGAACTAGCCTTTAAAGCTCATATAAAATGTACGCCTCCGAGCGGCTAGCCTTTAAGGCTCTTAATAAAAGTTCAATTCTACTTTGAATGCTTACCCGATTGTCTTATCAACACAAGCACAAATTAAATGGTCCGATCCTTTAAGGGATAAGAGCCTAATCTTACGAAAGATCGACAAGGCATCCCCTCGAGAAAAAAAGCCTAATAATGACCCGACCCTCCATTGGAGTACTCGGCTCGACAATATGACGAAATGAAAGGGCCAGGCCCATAAAGAGGCCTGCTCGACTACATTTCAGAACGAGTTAACGCAATATCAAAGAAATATTTTTCATTGAATCCCCTCGGAGGGGCAAAAAATACATTTACTGTATAAAAAAAATGATAAAATGTCTTCATTCTGGATGAGGAGCCTGGGCGTCAGGGACTTGGTCTGAGCGAGTAACTTCAGCAGGGGCATCTTCGGGATCCTCAGGCAAAAGAGGGTCAAGATCGAGGTATGAGTTTGTAGATCGAGGTCTAGGTACAAACCCAGGACTGCCTCGAGACAAGCATCGAAGCCGCGGTTGTATAATGTCGCAGCTTCGGCGTTCCTCTCCTTGGAGGTCTTAAAATCTTCAAAGGCGGCGGCAACCACTGCGGCCAGAGAGGCCTCATCTTTGGCCCGCTGAGCCTCCACGGCCTGATCCACGGCTCGAGTCCGCTCTTCAGCCGCCTCGGCCTTGGCGCGTTCAGGGCTTCACCTAGCGGAGTAGTTTCCATGGCCAAAGAATCCGCGTGAGCCCTGACGCGGGTCAGCTCGGCGGTTAGTGCATCGCCACTCGCCTTAAGATTATCCGCCCTCTCCTGCAGGTGCAGTTCCCTGGCCTCCAGGTGGAGGACGACTCCCTGCAGTCGGCACACCCTGGCCCTCTCGCCCGAAAGCTGCCGGCGCAGTTCGATCTGCTCGGACTTCAAGGTTGCCGTCTCATCCTGGAGAGCCTCGAACTCTATCTCCCTCCTCCGATGCTCCCGCAATCTCTCCCGAATTGAGAGCAACACCGTGACGGTCCGAACAGGAAACAAAAGTCAGAATTTAAAAAAAATATATATAAAAATATGAAAGAAAGGGAGAATCCTCTTGAAGACGTACTGTGTAGCATACGGTGACTAGGTCATTCAGAAAGCTGCCTTCCGATCTGCTAATGTTCCGAGCAATGTCCTCCTCGGGGGCATGCTTGGCGGCCCACAGAGCCAAGCAGGCCATATGACCGCTCGTGCCCACATGGGGCGAGGGCACAACCTCCTCGGCCCCTACCCTGCTGCCGGCTGAGTTTTGACCCTCGGTGCCGACATCTCCCCCGATCTTGGGAGGGGGGAGGGGGGAATTATATTGTCGGCCATTCTAATGGCCTCCTCCCATTCGGAGGAAGATGGGATAATAATGGGGGGCTCGGGAGCTGCATCAGGAGCCTCCGCGGTGGGGGGAACGACGGTAATAGGAGCAACAGGGCTCGGAACGACTGAGGTGTCGGCCACGGTCGTTCGGACGAGCCCCGGAGGAGGAGATACCATCGGTCGTAAAACTGCCAAAGGAGCTGTGGCAGTACTAGGGAGCTCCGGGATCGGCACCGCTGGGGCAGAACCGACTGGTCTCGGAGCTGGGGGTGCTGAGGTCGGCGCAACAGAAGATTCCTCCGCGTGAGGGAGGACTAACTTCTTACGAGTGATCTTCACTCGGAGGGCTTCCTTCAACAACTCCGCCGTTGTCGGAGTTATTTTTCTCTTCCGAGCTCTGGACGCCTCGGTCATGCCTGCGAAAGAAAAGACGGTATCAGCTACTAAGTGATCGAAAGGAAGCCCATCAAAGAGATTAGGGCAGCTTACTGAGGGACGTGGGCAAAGGCTGAGACTTGCAAAGTCCAGACCAGTGAAGATTGGCCGCGGTTATCAGATCAACCTAGGAATGAAGCGTCTCCGATTGCGCTCTGGCATTCGCAATACGATTTTTTTGGTCTGAGTTGAGGAGCGTCAACTCCTTTGGAAAAGCTGCAAAAGGAAAAGGAGAAATTTCACTTCAATTGAAACAGGTGAAAACTAAGATAGCAATCCGGATGTTAGATGAAGTCCGACCTGGTTTCGTAAAATGGGTCGAAATACGAGCCGTTGAGGTCCTAAGCTCAGCTGCTGGTGCCTCCCATTCACCTGTCGCCCATAATCACTTATTTTTTCAATCTTTCTTAGAAGACAACAGGTGCATCACCAATCCTGACCCCTTGCTCTCTCGAGTCGCAAAATAGTACCATGGATTGTTGCTGTCATGCTTGACTAGGTATAGACTCAGCAGTTCCTCTGGGGTCAGTTCGGAGTTTCCAACTTGTCTCCAAATTATATAGGCAGAAATCATCACTCTCCAGGCATTCGAAGTAAATTGCCCAGGAGCCAATCCAAGATAAGTCGCAACTTTCCTGATAAAGGGGTGTAGTGGGAGCCGGACCCCCCATTGTAGCGCACAAAGGAAGATAGCAACTTTTCCCTTTGTGGGAGCACCAGTCACGTTCATAGGTTCAGGGTCCCTTATTTGAACGGAGTTAGGGATTTGAAACTCCGAATGGATCCACTCCATCTGAGGTTCCGACATAACAGAACCTCCTGAGACTACCTCCGAGGTGGACAAACTCGCGGGCATTTCGGTGGTGGCAATGGTCTCGACTTGGCGGGCTCGGGTGGCTCTCTTCTTGCTGAGCTGCTTGATCTTAGAGCCCAACGTCTTTTGCCTCTGAGGTGGGGGGTATGAGAGAGTGGTCTCGAAAGGGCCTTCGGAAGCCCCTCCCACTTTCAGAACTCCCCGACTCAGAGTCATCGGCGTATTCACGAACCATCTTAAGGTTGGAAGACATGGTAGGAAGAAGGTTGAAGATCCACAGGACTCACCGGGTAACTGTCGGAAATCGCCTTCTACCGGAAACTTCGAGTTCGGCCGGAATCGCCTCGTTGAAAATCGCCTTCTCCGGTATGCTCTTCTAATTCAGAATGTAAAGTGACGAATGAAAATTCGGGGTGCCTTATATAAGAAACGAAGGAATTCTGCATTGATGGTGAGCCTTAATGGCTGCAGCTGAATCGGCACGAGCCGATCTCCGAGCACACATGGCCGCACCGCATTGGAGGAGTACTGAACCATTAGTACGGCTCTGACATCGGGCATTGTACCTCGATATGCGAAGCAACGCCCTAGCAGTCGGAGCCGTCACGTGCACGCCTCCTCAGGTCTGCGTGGCAACCTCTCATAGGCTGGAAGGAGATTCGAAATCGTAACCGTCGCCATGTGTCAACCGAAGCGACCAGCATGCGCGCAATTCGAGACCCGTCATCATTGTAATAAGGGCGAGAGATTTTCTACATGACTACTTTCCGAGCCTGCAAGCAAACTCGAAGAGTAGGGGGCTTCTGTTATGGGGAGATCTGAGCCCATGGTAGAACACAAATCCGGTTGTAAGTCTGAGCCGAGGCGCCCGAGGCACTACCCATCTGACCAGACTTCAACATCGTAACAAGGACACGCGAGCGTCTTTGGGTGAGGGTCGACTCGGAGGGGTCTTAACAATCCGATCAGATAACCTATTATTCTTCAACCACGATATGTTCAAACCGGCCGCATCGGATTCAGCATGACGGATCGGGTCGAGCGTCGTCTGACTTGGAGAATGTTCTTTACTATGGTCTGACGAGCCGAACCGAACAGACATTCAGATGCGCATATCCCATTCACTAAACATGGAAACTGCCATAACCAAACATGGCCGATAACATCGATCGTACATACGCACTATTCGTCGGATACGCTACATGATCAATAGATTGCGATGGTATCTCCACGATCCGGGAATCCCCCTGATCGTGCCGAGATTATCTAGACCAGACCGCCCCACAGGCAAGTATAAATAGCACATAGCGCCATATCTATAGGTACACGAAATTAAGCTCTCTTATCTTCTACTTTTTACCTAGACCCCGATTCCCTTGTTCTAACTTAGGCATCGGAGGGTCTCCGGCTTAGCCAGGGTCACCTCTGCCTGTTTTCTTAGTAGAGGCTTCAGAGACAACACGTAAAGGGTGACATGGAGAGAGAGTCGACTAAATTGACCTCAACATTTATAATAATGTTTATTTGTCATCTAACCTTTTCATAAGATAAAAAAGACACGAATGAATTTGAAACACAAACATCAGCTTACATCAGCTTAACCGAAAACTCCATTGGCCTCCAAGAATTTTCAACCACTAAAATTATCTCTTAATATAAATAAACGGTGTTGAAAAAAAAAATAAATAATAATGGAGCTCACAAAGTTTACCCCGTACGCCACGGGTACTGAGTTACTCAGTATGCAATCCGGTTCCCTTTCATTTAATGCAGCTGGCGCAGCAACCACCTTATTATTTGGTACGGTCCACTTCAGCGTTGCATCTGTTTCCTTTTGTTTTCTTCGTGCCCTGAAGTGTCACGAGAAAAGGGTTGGACGTCGTGATAAACAGATATACTAAGTCGGCCCGCCTCACTGGTGTATTGACGTCACCGAGTTCCGTGGGTCCCATCATAAGGTATGAGTTATATCCAAACCTTCTATCCACTTGGGGCCTGTTTGGCCGGGCAGATCCTATGGTGTTAGGAGGGATGTGATCAATTTTAAGGTAATGATGGTGGTGTCAGGGGATTGTCTTAAAATCCAGCCCTGAATATCCTGGGATTTTACCTTCCGATCCATCCAACCAACAGATAGAATCAATTTTAAAGTAATGATGGTGATGCCGATGGATTGTCTTAAGATCCATGGGATTGCTCGTTTCCCTGGACAAGTTCACCGGATCTGTTTGGCTCGTCATGCCTATCTCAGGATATGGCTGATCCCATCCCTCCTAACACCGATCTGCCTGGCCAAATATGCCCCTCGTGAACTTGTCGTAGGCTTGAAATGAAAAATAAGATGGATTTAAATATGAAGTGGACCACACTGTAAAAAGCAGTAGGGGATTGTACATCTACCATCCAAACCATTCTGCGTGGCAGAAATTTTCAATCAATATAATATTTATTTTCGTCTTCATTCAGGTTTTCGTGACGTTGTAAAAAGATTGGATGGAAAACAAATGTTATGGTAAGCCCTGAGAATGTTTTAATGGTAAGAATCATTGTCCCGTTGCTATTTGTGGTGTGGTTCACTTGAATTTTGGATATGACTATTTTTTAGATCAAGATCTAAAATGATCTTTACAAATGGATTAACAGTGTGGATATAATAATTCATTGCGGGGTCATGTAACTTTGATTTCCTAATCCGCTTCCAGTGGTGAGGGCCTGATCGTGTGGCTCACCTTGATGTATGTGTTATATATCCACGCCATAGCCTACCTTGATGTATGTGTTTCATATCGTGCCATGAATCTGTTTTGCCAGCTCATTTTGGATTATGGTCCAAAAATGAGGTAGACTCAAATCTCAGGTGGACCGCACTGGGGTATTCAACGTCCGCCATTAAAAGCTTATTTCTGTCAACAGGCCGAGCCTGGGGTAGCTATTGACCCGGATTTTGAACTGTTTCCGGCCGGGGCGGCCCTATTCAAAAGTCTTATTTTTAGGCCCGAGCGCGGCCGATTTACACCCCGGTTTGCCAGCCAACTTGTTGATAATGTCACGGAGACCTGCATGACGGGAAAACACATGTAGCGACGAAAGAAGATTTTAATAGTGGGAACTCAATCCTTATCATGTGGTCCCCCTGAGTCTTAGAACTGCCTCATTTTTGAGACCATGTGCTGAAATGATATGTAAAAACGGATGGACGGCGTGGATATACAACACATACATTGAGATGGGCCCCATGGTCAACGCCTCACCCACTAAGCCATTACCCCTGGAAGCGGATTGGCTGGTGTACCACAAACCAGCTATATATAAATGCTGTAGGTACGTGTCGTGCGAAGACGAGCACTGACGCTCCTCAAGATCCGAGTTGTACGAACGGTTCAAAGGAGATCAAAGTTTATATGGGCCCTAGTATTTATTATATCTACACCGTTCAACTATTATTAGAGATCATTTAAGAGATCACATTCAAAAATCAGCTGGACCACACTACAAATAGCAGGGGAGATAATGATTTTCAAAACAATTGGTAGGGCTTACCATAACGTTTATTTTCCATCCAATCGGTTCATAAGGTTAAAAAGACCTGATTGAGGAATAACAAACTTCACGTTGATCTAAAACTTCTGTGACCCTAAAAATGGTTTCAACGGTAGACGTTCAATCCCCCACTGCTTTTTCCAATGTGGTCCATTTGATAGTTATATCTGTCTTATTTTCCATCTCAAGCCTTAAGACAAGCTCGAAAAATGGATGGACGGTTTGGATATAACACGTACCTCATGATCAGACCACATAACTTGCTGACGTCACCAGCCAGCCAATCCGTTACCCCTGCCTCACCCAATCCGGCCCCCGAAATGGTTCGGTTGCTAGAATACATTCCGACCTGTCGTAATAGTATATCTTGGGGACCATTGTTGTGTGATCCAAACCGTTTAAAAGATGTGCCGTATTGTTGATGGGGAATACATAATAATGAAATACCTTAGCCCTTATATTATTTAACTTTCCTCAGTTGAACATGGATTGTCTTCTTAACCACTGGATTGTGGGCCATTGATTCTAAATTTTAGAAATTTTCAGTCATGAAGATATTTTAAGAATCCACCTTCATCGTTGTATTTGATCAGATCAACGGTTCGGATCACTGAATCTGACCCCACATCCGATGGCTATAATCACGACTTATCATAGAATAATACGTGTGGATGTATTTCTGTCAGCTCTCCCTCTGTAACCAACCCACCAAAGCGTGTTAAATGCTGCCATGGATATGTTGCATTCTTTCCATGTAATCTCCATTTAGTGTGGACATATATTCTCTCTCTTATTAATTGCTTTTACAGATTACAGGTCTGCTGGATGAACACGTGTGGAGCCCTCCCATGCAACCACATCTGCCAACACGGCACACATGCTTGATCCAAGCTTCGGGCGCGGATTAGATACTGACAAGGTCAGTAGCTAAATTGCTACTGAAGTGACGTCACCAAGCTCCGTGGACCCCACCATGATGCGTGTGTTGTATCCATACCGTCCAACCATTTGTAGAGATCCTTTTATGGCATAAGAAAGAAAAATGAGATAGATCTAAAGTTCAAGTGGACCCACCATTGAAAACCGTGGGATCAGTCACACACACGGTTGAAACATTTATGGGTCCCATCATGATGTATTTTTTAGATCCAACCTATTCACAAGTTAACATAGGGAGATGGATGAAGTGAAAACAAAAATATAAGCTTTATCGGAAACTTCTGTGGCTCCTATGAAGTTTTGAACGGTGGATGTTACTGTCCCCACTCTTTTCTATGATGGGGTCCACATGAACTTTATATCTATATTATTATTTTTCTCATGCCATAAAACGATCTCTCCAAATGGATAGACGGTATGGATACAACACATGCATCATGGTGGGGTCCACAGAGCTTGGTGACTTCACTTCAGCAGTTTTTTGGCTACTGACCTTGTCAGTATCTAATCCACGCCCCCAGGCTTCCATCTAGTGGGCCACACTCATGATTAGATCTTCTGTCATGAAAGGTCAGGCCATTTCACTCCTCAAGTGGGCCATAGTGTAAAAAGCACCCATCATCATCACCATCTTCATCCTCTCAACCATATACCAATTAATTCGGTCAGTTACATAGATAATATTCCGCCATTACACTACGAATAGGTTGCATTATTTTCCTTCAAGCTCAATTCAATGCAGAGATAAAAGCATCTTTTATCTCTTATTAATTGCTTTTCCAGATTACAGGTTTGCTAAATCAACACGTGTGGATCTCTCCCCATGCAACTGCATGTGCAACAGGGCACACGTGCATGATCCAAGCTGCCGTCTAGTGGGCCACACTGATTAGATCTTGTGTCTTGAAAGGTCAGGACATTTCACTTCTCAAGTGGGACACAATGTTAGATGGACCCATCATCATCGTCATAGTCCTCTAAGCTTTGTCCTAATTAATTGGAGTATGATATATAGATCTTGTCCGGCCATTACACTATGGAGGGCTAAAGCCTTAGCATGAGTCTAAATTTTCACATTATTCGGATTTATGATGGAAGTAATAGCGTAGGCTTGATGTCCACTGCTAATTCATTGCAACCTTGCTCCATAAAACCAACAGTAAGAGCACAAAACTCTCATAAGCATAATGCATAATAGACTACAATATGAGATGATTATAATCAAGTGATATCTCTGATAGCTTAGTACATATGTCAACCCAATAAATGAGTTTTAAGAAGCAATCAATTATTTATTATTTATTATTATTTTATTTTATTTTTCATCACATCCACCTTAGAGATAGGGGTGCACATTTAACCGTTGGATCCATGAAATTGGACCGGAACCGTTGGATCGGTTCGGTTTGGTCCGGTTCCAGAGTGTTAATGGTTCGGTTTCGGTTCTCAAATTTTCTGAACTGTTGATTATGGATCGGTTCCGGTTTAGGGTCACGTAGAACCGAACCGAACCGTTGATCCGAACATGACAGGAACCGTGATTCGTGGATCTGAACCGTGGTCTGTGGATCTAAACCGTTTGATCTCACTTAGTTTAAAACAAAAAAATAAAATAAAAAATACCCTGTTTGAGGCCCGCCCAATTTGAGCGCCCGCCCAATTTCAGCGGGCCCTACCCCTGCCCTATTTGAGCGCCTTACGGCTGCTCTCTCTCTCTCTCTTGCCGCCCTCTGCTCTCTCTCTCTCTCTCTTTCTCTCGTCGTCCTGATCCAGCGGTCCTAACGCCCTCCCTCTCTCTCTCTCTCTCTCTCTCTCTCTCTCTCTCTCTCTCATCGTCCCGGACTCCCAGTCCCAGCGCCCTCCCTCTCTGTATCTCTCTCTCTGTCGCCGTCCAGGTCCCAGCGCGGCAGCGCCCTCTCTCTCTCTCTCTCGCCGTATCTGGGTGCTGCTGCGGCACCTACCACCTGCTGCGGCACCCGCCACTTGCTGCGGCACCTGCCACCTGCAAACCTCATGCACACGGCGGACAAGCATCGCATTTCCTTCAATGGCGACTGAGGTACGATTATTAGTTTTTTTTTTTTTTCCTTTTCTGTTGAAATGGAAAATGGGTTTTCATTTTATTTATTTTTTTTCCTTTTTCTGTTGAAATGGCAAATGGGTTTTCATTTTTATTGTTTTTTTTTTTTTTCATTTTTTTGTTCGTCTGCACTGGTTCCAGTTCCAGTTCCGGTTCCATTCCATTTTCACGGTTCGGTTCCGGTTCCGGTTCTAGGGTGCTGACGGTTCAATTCCGGTTCCAAAAATTGTAGAACCGTTACGAACGGTTCGGTTCCGGTTTCACCCCAGAACCGGACCAAACCGACCCGTGTGCACCCCTACTTAGAGATGTAACTATGGATGCAGGATATCTGAGGAGGAATATTTGTGCTCATGCAAAAGCTATTTGGTAGTTGTGAGAAAAGACAAGTACATGTGATTGGTATATTTGACTGGAGTTGCCACTAGTTACTTGTTTCGATTCCATAGTCTATTAGATATTATAGAAATATTTAGGAGGGAGATCCAAAGGCTCTCAATCTTAAAATGATTTCTTGGACTACGATTGAAAATTCCAGATAAGGTACTATAGTTACCACCCACTCATCCCGTACAAAAGTAGAGTCTCTTATTCGTAGGATCAATCAAATTGTTGAAGATTAGTCCATGCACACTATGTATGCAGTGTGTGTAGGATGTCATATTTAATACACCATCGCTGCCAAGCAGTATCTTGGGCTAAATAATTAAATATGTATTGGCTCACTTGTCAAGTGAGACAATTAGTCAACTCAATTTTTTCATAGGCGGGATTCAAGGAACTCCGCAAGTCATAAAGCATACACTCAAGTTATCTAATAGATACCTAATGTATGAGATGTTATGCTAATAGATGTGCCGAGGGGGTTGGGAGGAGGATGGATCAATGTTGCATGATGTCTTATGAATGACTAGATGAAGTTGATCTTGAACTGTGTATAGGGGGGTGGTTGGTTTTGTTGCAAGGGTTGAATTGAGTGGCTTTTATTGAAGTTTTAATTGCTCAAGTGGCTAAGATTTTAGTTTGGATCGGGTTGACCTAGTCTGAACTCTCTCCCGTTGCTTTTTCCTCTCTTTGGTGGAGGGATGGAATGGCTTGAAATTTTCTTTGATGGATGAGCTTCTTAGGTCATGAGGGATGAATCAAATGAGAAGGGGAAGGGGGCTATTTATAGCCCCCAAGCCTAGCTTTCTAATAATTACTAATAAGTCTAAGGTTATAAAAGGTTTGAATAGTCTAGATTTGAGATTGCCACGCCGCTAGATTTCAATGGTTGATTTAGATGTCATAAATTGTTGTTTTTCTTAAGGGGGAGGGACACGAATTCGTTTCATATCGACACATCGTTGAAGGTTATAGAGGAAGACAAAGCACATGTATCATGCCCCTTCCTAAACAAGGAGACTGCCATGCGGTAGGTTACACATTGGGTGCCAACCAAGCCACAGAAGCTCTCCTATTTTGGCAGGGGAGTCTTCCCAAGTGTGTGGAGGTTCCACCTTTGTTGGTGCCTATTTTCTTGTGCTCTAGATTTGAATGGGATTTGGTCATATGGGCTTGGATTTCGAGTAGTTTTGGCCTTGATTTTGACTAGATGGGTTGATTGACTGGAAATGATGACTAGGTGGGTTGACTTAGTGAGTTAATTTTGTGAGTTGACTAAGTTTTAAGGTTCTAAGGTTAGGTTTAGGATTTCAAACTAAGCTTAGTGTTTAGGTTTAAGGTTAGGTTTAAAGTTAGGGTTTAGATCGGGTGAGTTGACTAAGTTGAGCTGACGGGATTGACTTAATGGGTTTGATTCTATCCGATCAACTTGTTGGCTCAAGTTGAGGTCTCTACAGAAACTCTCTAGTCTTAATACTGGAAGAGCAAAATAATGTGATCCACCGTGATGAAATGCTTGGATCTTTCATGCTTGTGCAATAATTCAAGTCGACAACACATGTTAAAGATCCAAGCCATTCATCAAGTAGGGTACACTTTGAACATAAAGATAATGATGGTTCAATGATTAGGTAAGTTAAATTTGTATTAGAAAATTGAGTTGATAGAAATGACTAGAGATGAAAATTGAGTTGAATTGAGTCGAGCTTGGCATAGCTCGTCTGGGTTGAGCCAACAGCTTACCCTAGCTCAAGTTCAACTCAATTAGGATTCTTAAGCCTATTTGGCCAGCTCAGCTTAGTTTGATAAAAAACTCAGGCCAGCTTGATCAGCTAAGTGCAAGTCAAGTCTGAGCTTGTGCTTTCAATCTGTGTTCAAGTTTAAACTTTCAAATTAAGTATATATATATATATATATATAGTTTTATATAAGTTAGTTCTTTAATATATATATATATATATATATATATATATATATATATATATATATGTGGAAAAGGTACTATGCGCTCGAGCTCACAATAAGTTTATCGTGAGGTCAAGCTGTGTGGGCCCCACCGTGATGCATGTTGACCATCAACACCGTGCATTTGATGGTTCCCTTTTAAATAATGAGATATGCCAAAAATCAGCCGTATACCGAACTCAGGTGGGCTATACCATCTAAAATCATGTAAAGACACCATTAAAACATATAAAAGCACTTGGTGGGGCCCACCTGAGTTTTGAATGCTGTTTGAACCCTCATACAAGTGGGAGACACATAATGGATGGGCTGGATTTGCAAAGCACATCTTTTGTGGGCCCCAAAAATGATTATGAATGTTTTAATGGTTGCACGGCCCCTCTCTACTTCTGTATGTGGTGTGGCCCACACAAGTCATGGATTGACTTGATTTTTGAGGCCTAGGTCCACAGTGGAATGGCGCATCTGACTGATGGGGTAGATGTTCCAAACGCATCACGGTGGGGCCCACACAACTCGACCGCATGGGACAGAGCTGTGAGCTCGAGTCGCATAGTACTTTTCCCATATATATATATATATAACTTGAGACACGACGAGCCAAGCTGAGCCTAAGCGAGTCGAGTTCAGGCCAAGTTTTGAACAGAGTCGGGTCAAGCTTAGGCCAACTCGAGCTGGGCAACATTCTTCTAAGCTAAAAAATGGACTTGCTTGGCCTGAACCCAACTTCCAAGTCAAGCCAAATCGAGCTTATCCGAGACGAGTAACTTATCCGTGCTAGCTCATGAGTTCGTGTCTAGCTCTTAGAAAAGACCTACAATACCCTGATTATTTACAAATGTTCATAGCCACCCTGCCTGATGAGTTGCCCGCGTCTATGCGCGTGCCATCCTCCCCCATCTCTAACATGTGTTCTGCTCCACGGACAAGGGCAAGGCTGCAACTTGGGTTCCGTTAAACCCGAACCCGATTGATCCAGCTCGGGTTTGGGATTGGAAAATGTCAACCTGATTTGAGTTTATGTCAGGTTTGGATTAAGCAAATTCAGGTCAAGTTAAATCAGGTTTGAAATAATCAAAATGCATTTGAGTCGAGTCGAGTCCGGTCAGGCCAAGTATAGAAGACTTTGGGTCCGGTTGGAATTTGGACCGGGTTTGGCCGGATTGGTTCCTCTTGAGGTTGGATTGGACTCGGTTCGACTTAGCCCAACCAAACCAGCCCGAATTGCAACCGTGCATGGGCTGTCTCCCATTGAATAACGGCCCTTAATTTTTAAGCAATCTTTGAAGATGTAATGAGCTTTGTTAAGCTCACACGCGTGTACATGGCAGCTTATGTACACGCAGTACATATGCTCCCATGGCACAGAGGTGTGAGATCCAGTCCATCCATCAGAAGGGAACCAGTAGGTAGATACATATATAGTTCAAGAATCAAGTCAGTCCACCTGCCACGTGGGCAAAATTTTAAGAAATAAATGTACAGCCACAAAAACTCAGCCAAAGTTTTCTAACGTGTCCACCTTGTTTTAATATTGTGGCCCACGTAATGAGTGGACCATCTTTATTTGGCATGGTGAGACCCACCTGAGAAATGGATTCACGTACATTGCACTGCATTGCAACCCAGGCATGTGTGATGGTGTGGACATTGAGCTACGATGTACATGACACGTGGCCTTCACAAAGCTCTGATTTAGTTTCCTTTAAATGTGGGCGTGTGAACAAATCAGCACTTGAAAGTTTAAACATGAAAAACGGCTACAAGTGGGAAGTGATGGAAGGGAGACGGAGGATACAACTGTCCAGCACCAGTGAAAAAGCATACTTATGTTAACGTAAAATCACAGTCAGGAAAAAGCACTCCCCATAGAAACGTACAGGCATGAGATTCACAAAAATGAGTAAAATCATCATTTCTTACCCGGAATTAGTCATGGCTACCTGTATGCATGCCTTATATCCATATAGCCCATCTGTTTTGAAAACTTACTTTATGTCATGATTCCAAATGAAGTAGATCCAAATCCAAAGTGACCATAAACTATTAAAAACTTATAGTGAGCCACAATAGTTTCGGATCAATCTTATATTTATGTAGTCTCTTCATTCAGATCTTTGTGACCTTATTAATAGGTTGAATGGCAAATTAGCATCCCGGATGCCCCTATGAAGTTTTTAACGGTGGGGATTCAATCACAGCTGTTTCTTGTGGTAAGGTCCACCTAAGATTTAGATCTGCATCATTTTTAATTAAGGTAATGCCCTGAAATGAGTTTTCAAATATATGGACAGGGTCGATGTAAGGCACACGTACATGCATTATAGTAGGCCCCACAGTTAGGGATCCACTTAAACCGTGCCCTACAGCTTGTTTTGCGCGCACTCTACCTGATCCAGCGCACTGCAGAGGTAAACAGCGTTCAGGTGGAGAAGCTTAAAGAAAGGCGTTATATACTTTGATTGTCACTGTTAAAGCCGTACTCCAACCACATGGTATTAGTCCTTAGCCTAGGAGCAGCTATACCAGGATCTCAAGGATATTGTATACACCAGTTTTCAGTTCTTAGTCTGTACAGAGGTGAGCCATGGTTCAGTGGTCCATACTGCTAGCTTGTTAGGCTCATAGTGGATGGGCCTTGTCTCCAAAAAGTTTATGGTGGAACAATCCTAGCCATCCGATTCACATCAATTGATTGTCATTAAAAAAATTATAGTGATGGTCCATGTTTGACTAGAAAGGGCCTAGATATAGCGAGTGGGATCACCCAGTCCGGGAGCCTTTTTGAATATGGTCAATTCTATTGAAGTGGTGCTACATGTGGAGGCACTTTCCTAACTAAAAGGCGCGCATGATATAAAGCCTAGTTTTAGTTGGTTAGGAACAAGTTGTCTCTTTGGAGGGACCCCCATTTTCGCGCTGAATGTGGCACCGAAAGGTTTTCTTGACTATATGCGCTTTCGTGTATTGGTAACTGTTTTAAGAATGTAAGAATGCCTATAAATATAAGCTCTTCTGAAGTAATGATGTTACTTAGTAAATTAGAGATTCTGAGTTTGATCCCAGTAGAGTTTTCTTTTTGTTACCAAATGTGACCACTAAAAGGTCTTTCAACTATGTGGCTTTGGTATATTGACAATTATTTGAGAATGTGAGAAAGTGAGAATGTTTGTGAAAGCAGGCTCTTCCAAAGTTCTAGCGTTTCTTAGAGTAAGCTGAAAAAAATTGAGTTGGATCCAAAGTATATAGGTGTGATTTAAAATCATATCAACTAATGCTTACAAGTTGCTGCAGGAATTAGAAACCAGTTAGAGTTCACTGCGATGGTTGTGAGAAGTGTACCTCGTCTATACATTTTGCCAACTCATTTTACGATACAAGACAAAAAATGAGAGGATCCAAAGCTTGAGTGGGCAACTTAAGATGAAACAGTGGGGATTGAATGACCACTGTTAAAACATTCGCAGGGCTATAGGAGTTTTGTATCAGGCTAAGTGTTTTGCCTTTTCAGTTCATCTTAGTGGGAATGACACCATGAATGATTTGGATGGTATATAAACATCAAGGTAGACCCTAGATAGATTTCAATGGAAGACATTTCTGTTGTCACTTTTTTCCTCGTGTGGTCTACTTGAGTTTAGATCTGCCTCACGTATTTCTTGTCTTAAAATGAGTTGGCAAAATGGATAGATAAGGTGGATTTCTTACAAACATCACGGTGAACCCCACTTAGCTTTTAAGCATAGGAACCTCCTGCGACGACAGTCTATAGTAGGCAATCCATGTCCTGTTCTATGAAAGGAGATGGTATACATTGAGAGAGTAATTCCGGTATTGGATACTTTGTATGTGGGTAGAGTGGGAGAGAGTCGAGACTTTAGTCTTTGATTTCTTGTTTTAACAAATAAAGGGCCTTTACATTGCTGCCTTCTAGAAGTAGGCAAATTATGAAATCATATAAATTTCTAGACGTATTATCTATAATTATTTTTTTCTCTTTTATTTGTTTTGTAATTTCAAATTTCTTGCATTGATTGTATGTGAGTATTATCTACAATAAATTCAATGTGATGACCAACATATTTAAGGTCTAAATCATGCTTCCTACCTACTTCTATCGAAACTGAAAGTATCAACTTAAAATAGTACCCAACGCACTATAATAATTTAACGAAAATTATTTTTATATTGTAAAATTTATGGATAATGTATGTATCAATAATGAAGATACAATATTTTAATCTTAAAAACGTACCTGATTGAAAAGACATTTCTGATGCCACATTATCATCTTAATAACCATTTATAAGGACTACATTTCAAGTATCAGGCCCCAAACCTATTTGCAATAATTGCAATTATAGTAGGGCTAACTAAATCACCCGATTTAAATAATCAAACAACCAAATCTAAACAGATGATCATGTGTGGCCCACGTGTTAAAAGTCTTACATTTAATACACCTTACTCATATACATTTTCGGAGATGGAGACTCGTCTACATCACCTGTCTCTCATCAATAATCAATGGATGAGGAAAAGGTGCGGTTCACAGTCACGGGAGCCATTGAATGATAATTCATGTCACTTGTTTGAAGCCCACCTCTACTTATATCTGAATCGGCATCACCCACAATGTGGGCCTCCAAATATTGAAGCCGAGCCCGAAAATCAGGACAACCTAGAACTCATGTGAGTAAAATTGAAGGCGGCCAAGGGAGAGGACCCCACCATAGAAAAAATAAACATATTCTATGTGGATCCCACTGCATTGTGCATGTGCCATCTAACCCGTTCATAATGTGTGCCCAACCTGGATGAAGGAATGTCCCAAACATCAAGCCGACCAAAGGAAGATGGGCTGTGTCAGCTTCTATATATCGGTTTCTGTTAGCCAACAAGATACACTGAAACCTATTCTTTTAAACCTTTGATATCTATAAACTAAAACCCAAGTAAACCATGTATTATCCTCAGGTGGAGAATTGTACGGTCCTAATTGACTAACATCAGCATTTTGGTTGCTCGTGGGTGGGTCCTAGATGTGGGCCGATCCAAACGGCGCGTGCAACAGTCCCTTTTAATTGGCCAGCTTGTTGAATCTGCTTTGTTTCTCTTAGAGCTAGACAGCTGGGAATTTCCAACCACCGTTGTTCGCGAACAGCTGTACAAAGTACGATTTATGATGCATTTGGATTGCATGAAGAATGGATATTTTCATACAACTGATGACGTGTGTTTCAGACTCAAGCAGTCCAGAGTCTCTTTCTTCTTCCTTTTCTTTTCGTTTTTCTACTTTTACTGCTCCGAATGAATTTCTGAAACATTCGGTAGGGTAGTTAGTTATTACTCTGGTGGGGCAGCTTATGGCGCGCATCTCAAGGAAGCGATTTTTACGATAGGACACCCTGTTTTGGTGCAGAAGGATAGAACCACCAAAAATAATTCTTTAGATTTTGACACCTACATTTTTAAGGGTATTTTTAGGGACCTGATACCCCTTGGGTCATAATTTCGGGATAAATCACCCCCCGTATGTAAGTATCAATTCGGCTAGCTTTCTTCTCTGGTAAAATCTTTTTGACCTTTCTCTTTGTTAACCTTTTTTATCATATTCTTTTCTAGTTTTACACTTTACTCCCTCGAAGCGGATAAGTACCGTACCCGACAGTCGGGAGTCTCCGCACTGAGGTGATGTTACCACGTTCTTTGGGCCCACCGTGAGAGATCATTTTAAGGTATGAACAAAAAAACAAGGCAGATCCAAAGTCCAAGTGACTCTACCATAGAAAACAGTTGAACATTGACGCCCAATGTTAAAACCTTCCTAGGGCCATCCATTTGGAGATATCATTTCTCGCAATGAGATAAAGAATAAGTCAGATCCAAATTTCAAGTGGACTACACTATAGAAAACAGTGGAGAATAAACGCCTACAATTAAACACTTAAAAACTTATTTAGTCCACATAAGCTTTCCATCAAGCTAATAGTCATGTTTTTCTTTATCACATGTCTGTATTAGCTCATAAACAAGTCGGATCTCATAAACATAACTATTAGCTTGATGGAAAGCTTATGTGGACTAAAGAAGTTTTTACGTTTCTAATGGTAGGTGTTCATTCTCCACTGTTTTTTTTACAGTGGAGTCCACTTGAGCTTTGGATCTGACTTATCCTTTAGCCCCTGCTACAAATGATATCCCCACATGGATGGCCCGTGTGGGTACAACACATACATCATGGTGGAGCCTAGTAAACATGGTGACGTCACTTATGTGGAGTTCAGTAGCTAATCCGCTTACCTACTTCTAGCTTTGTTTGATTGCAATTAATTGCATGTAGTGAATGATAAATAAGTAATAATTATTTATCTTTTTATATCCTTGAAAATACAAGTGGGCCCTACCATGATGTATGTAACCAAATCTTATGGGCCCTGCCATGATGTATGTGTTATATCCACACCATCCATTCATTTTTTCAAATCATCTTAGGGTATGAAGCAAAAAGATATGGCACTTATAAAGCCCAAGTGGTCCACAATGAGAATAATTACATCTATCATCGAACCTACCGTATTATGTAATGTGGTCTACTTAGTCTTTGAAAAGATAAATGAACAGTGTGTATATAACTCATAAATTATGGTGGGGCCCACCAAGTTTTGCTGTAAAAAGCCATCGTTTTCAAGGTGGAATTTCATGTCTTTTGTGATAGCAGCATTTTGTTTTTACTACTATTTACCATCATTCAGAGCCATCTGTTTTTGGGATTCGTGGTGTATTGATGGGATCCTCCGTGATAACTATGTTAGATGCATTTCATCCATCAGTTGGGTCTTGTCTTATCAAATGATCTCAAAAAATCAGCATGTTGGACCCACCATAAGAAATAGTGGAGATAGAACACCCACAATTTATTTTTTTTGGGCCCACAAAAGTTTTGGATCAAGGTGAGTTTTCCCTTCATCATGATGGTAATCACCTTATGAAATGGTTGGATGGTATATAAACATCACGGTGGGCCCAATATTATTTATGGTGGGAATTTCCATCCTAGGGTTTCTTGAGGTGTGGCCCACTTAAGTTTTGAATTGCCTAGTTTGAGGTGTGGCTCACTTAAGTTTTGAATTGCCTAGTTTTTGGCTCATGTACTAACACAAGCCAGCGAAGTTGATGGATGGATTGGATGTCACATATAAACTATAGTGGAAACAACAGCCCTTTTAGTTACATACTAGCTATCATATTTTGGTTGGGTTTCGTTAGGGTATTGGACAAAAAGTATTTGTACAAAGTGGGTTTTCATTCAAATTGCATCTTAGATTGTTATCTCAACCGTTAATTTTCTCACTATTGCCTTGTATACAAGTTATGACCTTATAATCATATTTTACTAGTGATCCTAATATTTGACTTTTGAATCTAAATGCGATTCTTTCAAACTTTACTTTTCATTCTTCCAAAATTCATCTTCATATGCAATCATCCGTCCAATGAATGTTTGGTCCATGTAGCATGGAATCTTTAACATGAATGGTTTAGATCATCTGCTAAAAATGCAATTTGGGGTGAAGAATATCGGTTCCATAAGGTAGCTATGATACATGCGCACCTTACTCTATCAAAATGCATTACAGTTCATCCTAACCTACCTTATCCTCTGCTGGTGTAAAGAGGACCTGAATTCTCTACAACACTTGTTTTACAAATGCACGTAAAACGCTCAAGCTTGTGGGGTCTACTATTTTCTATATGTAAAATCCACTCAGTCCGTCCAGTTCCATCCTTGATTCTAGAATCTAGCGCGAAAAAATCAGTGAATCTATTAGTCAGGTGGGCCACAACATATGGAACAATGCCAACCATAAGTTTGTGTGTGGGGCCATCGCCGGGTATATTTTTCAGGAAGATATTTTGTATGTACGGTGAAAATAATGGTTCTTAATTAAGGGACATGGTATATTTACATATAAAGCATGGTGGGCCTATAGAGCTTGGGCATGCTTTGTAGTGGCTCAGTCAATCCTCT
This sequence comes from Magnolia kwangsiensis, assembly GCA_037074715.1. NCBI lineage: Eukaryota > Viridiplantae > Streptophyta > Magnoliopsida > Magnoliales > Magnoliaceae > Magnolia > Magnolia kwangsiensis. Next base: position 98,569,939 of record CM073581.1, read on the forward strand.
ACAAGCGGGCAAACCAAAATCCTCTTTACATCTGTTTTACACATCACCTAAAATATCCCAATCTATGGGGACCCACCTTGTAAATATAAACTCTAATTAGTCCATCAGGTTCTATCCTTGATGTTAGGCCTAAAGGATAAAATCAACTTGATCTACTACTCAAATGACCACATGAACAATGGGGATGAGATGCTGACCATAGGTTTGTTTGTATGGTCACCATGGTATGTATCTTTTATTGAATTTCGTTTGGTATAGGAGAAGGGAATAAACATAAAATAGGTTGATTAAAACCCAAGTGGGCCACACGGATGCAAGGATGAACGTGATGAGGTTGATCACCGTCTTCCTCAAGAATAACTACTCTGAATCCACGAGCTTTTTTAGACTCCTCACAGAGAGGAAAAAAGAAGTAAAATAGAAATAAATTCTATAAAATTCGTAATTTAATTAATGAGTGAAATAAACAAGTTTACAACTCTTTAAATAGGGATACCAAGCAATGAGAGAAATTTCAGAATCATACTACAAGTAAAACTCCTAGAATTAAAACTCCTAGAATGCGCAACTTAAACTTACTATTTATAGACATTTCATGATGTCTACTAGTGCGCAAGGTTTTCGGCCAAAAATAGTAAGTGTCCTATTTAGCTTCACCAAACCGTTTTCCTAATTATTATAAGCACTTCACTAGGGGTACACACGGTTCGTTTCGGTCCGATTTTGAGGTGAAATCGGAATTGAACCGTTCCTTACGGTTTTAGGATTTTCGGAACAGGATTGTTAACACTCTAGAACCGAACCAAAACCGGACCGTGAAAACCGGTTCGATTCCACAGTTCTGGCCTTTTTATAATCTAGTCCAATTGCATGTTCTATTTTATAATTTAGCCCATGTCCATACACGTTGTGATCCATTTGATGAATGGTTTAAATATTATATATAGTGTGAAAATATATATTTATGAAAACAATTAAAAGATACATTGTAAATTATAAATCATGAGTCAAATACACAACTAAATATATTGTAAACTCACGGTTCTAGATTCGATTCCATATTCGGATTTACAGTTCAGATTCACGGTTCGGTTCTACATACCCCTAAATTGAAACCGAATTCAACTAAACGGTTTTTTAATTTTTGGAACTGGAACCGGAACCAATGCATTCTAGAACTGGACCAAACCGGACCGTTTGGTCAGTTTCGGTCCAGTTCCACGGTTCTACCGGTTCGATGTGCACCCCTACTTTTCACATTTGGTGCAACTCTTAAAGCTAGCCGAATAGATAATATAATCAAACCAAAACTTACTATTTACAGTAAAAATAGAATTAAAATAGGAAAATGACCGTCGGTCTAATGGTATCTTGCAAATTCGGCTTGCGCAACTCGGTGTATTAGGTTGGGTGGCTAAAGTAGCTCATTCTACTTCAAAATCATATATTTTCTTTTCGATAACTCATTCCAAATTGCGAGATACAACTGATTTAAAGTCTGATGATTCGGATCACTTTTATTGTCAACCGGGCCTTTTTTAATCCATCTTGGCCATGAAACTATCCACGACCCGCTCTACATCACACACTATGTGAATTGGATGGTTTTGATAACATTTTTACATTGTTTCCATTGTTGTAGCCTATATTAATTTTTAATTAGGCTTATCTTTCGTACATAGTTAAAATATTGGTTTTTACCTGATCAAAGTTTGCTACCCATAGGTTGACAAGTGTATTTATGGAATTCAACACGTCCAAAATAGTTCCCCACCATGAAAGCTAGACCTCCAAAAATCATGGTAATCCAACCATCATATGAGCTACTGCAGAAATTTAGATATATTTTTTTAATGGTTGTCCATTGTTTTATATGGTGTGACTCACCTAATGATTGTATTGGTACGATCTTTAAATCATCCCATGGTCATGGGGGGACTTACATCATGCACAGGTTGGATGACATAAGCGCACACGCATATACACAATAGGACCACCGAAAGAAATAATGGACAACCATCCAAAAACTTACAAATTTACCAGGTCTCACATAATGGTTGGATCAACTTAATTGGTGCATGACGGCTAGTAGAAGATCCAAATTTGTAATAGATCATAACGTGTAAAAGGGTACAATAAGAGTAAATAAAATAAAAATATTAACATCCTTTCACAAGCCAAGGGGGTATATATGATTAATTAGCCAAATTGGGGGTAAAGCTGAAATAAAAAATAAGAGGAGAGAAATTAGGGAAACAATACTGAGGGGGTGTTTGGCCTGTATCCATTCCTTTCTAGGATTACGCCGTAAATCCAAGCAGGGGCTTTTTAAATTTGAGGGATCTCTTTTACTATTTTCTGTTAAATTCAGGGAAACCAACTTGGAAACGGTGAAAAGACCCCTCAGCAGTGATCATCGTGGACAAAGATTTGAACCGTTCAAAAATACATTAGCAACGATCTAGACCATTCTAAGAAGGTGGATAGCAATCTAGACCATTAAAAACATAGTCGGTCAGTGACTAACCCATTCGAAAGTAAGTGGAAAACTATGTGGACAATTCCAAAACATGTGGATAGTGATCCGGATCGTTCGAAGATGGTAGACAACAATATAAACCGTTCAAGAGTAGGTGGACGATTAAGATCGTGGATAGCAATCTAGATAATCTTTTCACTAATAGATGCAAAGATACGGCTGTTCTTAGGAATATTTGGTCATTTTCAAAAATAGGCCCTCTTAGAAATTGTACACGTGGCATTCATTAATTCAAATTGACAGGTTAAGTTGTAGATCTGACGGTTAGATAATAATCAAATAGTTATAACACTCTCTTCATGACACATCTAACCTAGTACCCATAATTTGTGTAATTTGAGATGCTTGTATCCCACAGATGCAATTTTTAGCCTACTTGTAGGTGCTTGTGTATCATCCATCGTTACTTACTCTACCAAAAACTATGGAAGCTTTTCTCATCTAGGTACGTACTGTCAACGGGTCGGGTCCTAGAGTACCTGGCTATAACAGGCTGATTACATTCGGGTTTTACCGGGTCCGGGCATGGTTTATGAGGACTCGGATCTGGATTCCGGATCCGATTAGGTCCTGTATGGATACCCATTGGGTACCAACGAGTCTTTGGACCTTGGTTTTGCGTTGGGTTTGGGTTGGATCCCAACCAGCTCTAAGTTAAATAAGGGTATTTACATGGTCCGGACCACCTGATGGATTAGATTACACATGATTGCCCCTTAGACACAAGCGTGGTTTGTAAATGGGTTCTCTCATGTACCTCTGGCTTACCAATAGGGCTGAAAGTGAACCCGACCAACCCGACATTGGCTTGGGTATCAGGTTCGGTCTCAAGCTTGGGCTATACAAACACCAACCCGATAAAACTTGGGTCGGGATTGGGTTGAGGTCTCAGGTTGCCCGACCCAACCTGATCAATATATAAGTTACTTATTTAATAGATAAAACATTACTAATAAAAGTAAATGGACCAGGATTGGACTCAGTGATTTAAACAGGGTCCAAGATGGAGCAAACATGGTCATACTAGTTATACACGACACTAATTCTAATTGATAAATATTCTCTATATCTGTCCTTATTTATATCATTAAGACTGTTTATTCAACAAATTACGAGTTGATTTTGACCCAGACATTTTCAGTTGGACCCAAACCTGATCCAGTTCCTAAACAGGCCCAAATTTTGGGTCTGGACCGTGAAAATTGGTTCAGGTAAATCAGGTACCCTCCGGTCTGGTACCCATCAACAGCCCTATCTTGGTTGTGTGATTTCTAAGAGTGGTGTGCTGCATTTGATCCCTTGATTTGGTGGAATGTGAGCATTGGGCCGCAACACTTCAGAAACTACACGCCCCAGTAATTCTAACACAAGGGTTGCTCCATGGAGGCTAGATGTTGGTTTCCAATTCATCCTAGCAATGTAAAATATCTTAATTTCTAGTGCCTTTCTGTAAGAACAAACTTTAGTAGTTTACATGATATCAGAGTTCAGCGCTGAGGACTTTAGACTAAGTAGTCTATGCCTTACTTCGCCCAGTCATTAGATTTCATGGTACCTAATTATAGAAAAGAAAAAAGAAAAAGGAATAGAAAATTTAGAAGGGTGAGAAGGTACTTATCTTCTTCCTCTACGGTAGACCATCGATCCACAAGTATAAAACCTCTTGAACTAGAATAAAAATTGGTAACTATAAATTACACTCTACAACACAATTGACGACCTATATAAGCTTTAAGACTCATAATTTTACTCTGCTTGAAATAATAGAATTATATGAAGTAGAAAATTTACCAAAAATAGCAAAGACGTCAAATTGACCGAACTCATTAATTATAAGAACAATCAAATGCTTCAGAAAGTAGTGTTAGTTATGAATAATCATCAATAAGCCAAGTTGGGGTCTCTGCTTCCTCAAAGAAATCTTGAAAATAAGGACTTTATTTTAGATATGGACTCTTCAAACCCAAAAATGCCTGAAAACTAGGAAATTCAAAAGTTTCTAAAAATAGTGAAGTTTGAATTCGAACACGAAAATGTAGAGGCCTCATCATTAGCTTTCCGGCAATATCTTACACAGGCACTTCTAATAAGTGGTTGCAAAATTCTGCCTATTTGAAGCTATTGCTTGTTATGCAGTTTTTGCCCAAGCTCAAGACTCTTTAGCCTGACTCCTTTTGGTCCTGGTGCTCTGTAAAGTCATCCCCTGTTCAACATCACTTACCGAAGAAGGCTTCATTTTTGTTAAAAGGGATTCCCCTCGAGCGCATCTGGTTTTTCATATTATGTTGTTGTTGTCAATGGTCACTCACCAACAATCAGTTGGATCAAGAAAATGTTGGAAAAAAAATAACAAACTAGAATACAAAGAAGATAGAGGAAAAATATAATGAGACAACTAGATCTATCGGGTTCATGGCTCGACTTGAATAGTCAATTTCTCGAGACAGATTTGTTGCCTTTTTTCTAGTAGTTCCAGTAAATGCAAACGAAGGAAATCTACAAATTATCTTCGGGATACAATGAACTCTCAATCCGAATTTTAACATGAAAATTTACACATTTAAGTGTTGAACAGATCTCTAGTTTTGACACCAATGTTCCTTTTTAATATATTGAAAAGACACGGTAAGAGGTCAGATTCGAGAGTACTGCATAATATAGAGAGAGAAGAATACTTTTTTAGATTATAATATCCATGATTTATAGCAATTGAATGGTCATGGAGTTATTCGTGTAGAGATACCAAAGTGCATCTTCAAGACATCCACGCCCATTCATAGCAAACAATATACTTTCATGAAAGGGTCATTATTTTTGTACCGTTTAAGATAGAAAAAGGTCATCCAACAGTTTAAAATTGTCGCCACATAAGCGACACGTGACATATGTGCCACATGTATAATCATGTCACAAACAGTCTCAATCAACATTAAGGTTAATAATACTTCAGGGTAGTCAAGTTGCACCAGGGCCTCTCAATCAACACTCAGGTTAATAATACTTCAGGGTAGTCAAGTTGTACCATGGCCAATTTTTTTTTGAACCACGTGCCAAAAAGACTAAGGCACGCGAGCGAAGACGGTACTTCGTACCATACTTGAAGAGATTTAAACCTTGATTGCAAAAGCAAAAAACCCATTCTCTTACCGACTAGCTATACACGCTATTTATGAAAAGTTTAAATAATTAATATATTTATTTGCTTTCTAAAAATAACTTTTACTTTTAAAATTTATTTTTATTACAAAAACACAACAGAAAACAGGCCCCATGCCATGGAATGTGGATATCTTGAGTACATGTGTGTTTCCTAAATGCAAAATCTTCCAAATGCACATCCATGTTGTCTTGGAGGAAAAAACTTGTGGGTCTGTATCGATGGATCCTAATTACAGTTCAAAACTAACTTTCAGTCTGACATGAATCAATTGACTAATGTCTTGGCTTACCAATGTGGTTGGATCTACTGATAAAGGTTTTAAGTGTTTTGATTCAGCAAGAGCCATAATGAAAATCAATTTCAAATTTAAGTATTTGTGATGGATGGTTAGAGTTATTCAAATTTTCGAGTATTTAATCAAGTTTGTCTATGCTGCTCAAAAAATCTAGAGCTACCCCTATATCTCAAACTGATTCTTGGTTGAGTAGAGTCAGCTCACATGTACTTGAACACCCATCTACTTAAAATACCATACACAACTTTTCTCACTTTTACATGTGGTCTCAAACACTATAAGTGACTTCTTTCACATGTGGGGTCCCCAAAATGCTTGATGGACATGAAAAAAGGGCAGAAAGAATCAAAGCAGCTGCACGTCTTGAAATCAGCTACAAAGTGAACCGAACTGCAAACATTCATAAATAAAGAGGAAATGAGAACATGAATGCTACTTCCTAGAATCCATAACGCAGAAGAAGCCCTTGAATTGTCGTTTCATGTCTTTCGAACTCCAACTTGAAAGTAACAGCACTGTGATTCGGAGCCCAGGCCCTCAATGCCTTGTGCTATGGTTTTCTCCACCTTATTAGACTGACAAATGCATTTCAATCTGATAGTGCATCTGATTGCATTTCTCAAACTTGCATTTAGTACAACTGTCAACAACAATTATGTATCTTTTATGCAAAATCATTTAGGGTTCAACCTGGCTAGAATCTTGTTGAGATTAGGGTTGCAGCTTTGCTGGGCTGACCATGGCTAGGACTGATTGGGTTGAGACTCAAGACCCATGAGTTAGAACTTGGCCAAAGGTTCAGGCCTATAACTAATTGGGCTGGACCTGGTTTGCATCTTCTTAAAGCCTGACAAATAGGCCCCACCCTACCAACCTATAGCAGGTGGGTCCAGCCCAAATCCAATTCTTAAAATTGCAGGATGGGCTGAATCTGGACATCTTTGGTCCAACCAGGTTGCACTCCATCCAAGAAGATACCACATCCTAGATTGAAAGGTATTCTCCATATGGGTTGGTTGTAGCTTGAAGTATGAGCATACCAAGCATGGCTTTAAGACTCGGATGACTCCTGTGCGACTTGTCCAAGTGGACTCAGACTCAGTCCGACTTGAGCCGGTGCAACACCATTAGTCACCCCCGATTTGAGTGAGTCACAACTTGACTTGAGACTGGATGAACTGGTCCAAGTTGCCAACTCTTTTAACCATGACATGAAGCAGTATTAGATAATATGTTAAATGGGAACGGGAACTATATAGTTGGTTATGCATGTGTATATTGGGAAGAACCATCAAGGATATGTATTTACCCATTGCCAAAAAATTCATGTTGGTCAGAGAGAGAAAAAAAAAAGCACATGAATATACATTGATTACTATCAGAAGATGATTCCTACGAATTGTCAAGATCGAGATTGTATCTATTATATTCCAAAATGAATGGGAAGAATTGTTACATTTCAATAATCAAAATGCAACCTAAATGATATGGTTTCCAAAAATTGGGACCTTAGTCCAATGAGAAGAATCATACATCTATAAATATCAGGCAGCTATGCATACAGGAAAATCAAGGGTTGCAATGACGATGGTGACGATGAATGACATGGCACATCACTTTACCTTTTTAAATAAAACATATCACTCAATGTAATACATGGGATTTGGGAGTTTGAAGGATCGAGCTGCCATTGGAGTACCCAACAAATCACTCCATTGATCTCCAGAGCTCCCATGGATCCTGTACCCTTCTGCTTCCAACTCCATTCTCTTCTCTGATTTATAAACCAAGGCAGTTTTGCCCACATCAATCGACCCTCTGTTTCACCAAATATCACCACCATTTAGAAAATATAATCCAGATTTAGATTTCTGTTATAGAATTATTTAAGGTATATATTACTTAGAGATTGCATCAATGCAATGTCCATTGCCTTCGACGCAAGTTTAAATTCCTTCAACCGCCAGCCAGTTGGTTAGAGTGTGAGTCATACCAATAAGGAAAACCTAACAAACTATAACCACATTGGTAACAGTTTTTGCTAAAATATGGTTAGCACCATATAATGGTGCTATGGTAATTGATTAAACTTCCCATTTAAGATTAGACAGGTATGCCGTTTATGCAAGGTGGGGTCTGTCGACTCCGTGCCAGATCCTTGTCAAAGCAAGAAATGGTGACAGTTGTGAAAATGTCATGCGTCTTAATTGATTGTTATTTTTTCATGTTTTCATACAAAATCATTTCTCACGTTTTCATTCAACATCTTAAATTAACAAAACTTAACCTGCCCATATGGGAAACTCAAAATTGAGTTGATGAATGTATCAAGGGCTGCAGAGTGCAGATGGGTGGACCCAGGGCTGGGTTCCACTGAGTCTAAAGTCCCATGGGCCAAGCTACACCATCATCAAATGATGAAAACTTATAATTAGGGCTGTGGTTGGGGATCAGGACCATTGATTTGATGAACCCATAACAAACTCACAATGCCCCAAAATCTCCTCGATGGAACAAATTAACCCTTTTTTGGTTGGGTACAATTCAGAAAAGAATACAACAATGGTCTAAGCTAAAGAAAGGCCATTTATGGAATGGCTATGATCTTCATCTTTCAAGCTGAGAGAATTTTGAGCATGGTTAATCCAGATAAGATCAGTGATCACTAAACCAGGAGCCCCACTTTTAAAACCTGAAAACACAAAGAAATCATGCATGTTGTAGGATCAAGGATCATACTTCAAATTAAATTCTTCAGAGGATCACATTACTCTTAACTAAATGGCCTCTATCATTTTCACTAGTGACAAGTGCCTAAAGGAATGCCAAACCTCTCTTAGATGTTTACTTCTTATGGAATTGAATCAACAGTCACGAGTCCATAAGTAGAATCATGAAACACATACATATGCGAAGATGTCAACTAGGAAACCATGAACATGAAAAGAGATTGGTCACATATATTAAGCCATGCCGAACTGATGTGCCCAACATTCATTTAGGCGGTCAGACTTGACATTAAATGGCTCTATGTAGATTCTCCTATCTTGCACATGTTAATATAAAGTTTTCTTTTATGACTGGGCTTTGAAACTCCCAGGGTTTTCATAAACCTAATGCCAAATTGGCTGTATGCACATGCATGCGCATGTGTGTCTACATGTGGGCCACTGTACAGAGGACACACTAACATTTTCTCACTTGGTCCACATGTTAAGCGCTTTTTAAGAAAAAAACTTATTTTAAGTAAACAAATTTTAATTTTGAGATCCACTCTCATGGGCTCTATACTTAAAGAAACCTTTATATGTACATGACATATAAAGGTTTGAATCATTCAATATTTCCCTTTGAATCGCATTGGTCTTGTAGACCCATTTACAACTAACAAACTTGTGATCCTTGGGCAACTCAATTAGGCCGTAGACTCTATTATGGTCCATGGACTCCCAACTTATCTTTCGAGGCATCAATCCACTTAGAAGAATCTTGATACTCCATAGGTTGTGAAAACGCGATCGGATGATTATCATTAATGCCAATGCCATGTTCATATACATATACCACATAATTATCTGAAATAGTTGGTCTCCTCATTCTTTGAGATCTTCTGAGAATTTTCTATGGTGATTCTCCTCATTGGGCACATCAATACAATTTGGGTGTGTAGGGCCAATTCTTAATGTTCCACTTGGTCGTTGTGATCAATGAGTTGTGGAACAACTTGATTATCCAGATTTGTGAGTAGTGGTACCATTACTTGCATTTCCTCAGGCACAGGTTGACATGATTCTACTCTCCTACTGATCTGCCAATCTTCTAGGAATCCAGCATTACCGGTCTCCATGATTCTTATACTATGGTTAGGCAGTAAAACCTATATCCTTTGGATTTTTGTGGATACCCAATAAATTATCCATTTACAATTATGGAATTCAATTTCTTTTCATATGGGTTGTAAGCTCTTACTTCGGTTGGACATCCACAAATATGTAGATGTGCTAGCAAGGCTATTAATGGGCCAGGCTTGGGCTAGGCAAAGTCGAAAATTTGAATAGGCCCAGCACAAACAGTTCAAAATCCGAGCTAAAGCCAACCCCCGGCCCGGCCCGTTGACAACCTTATGTGCTAGGCTAGGTTTTCTATCTATCCACAACTTAAAGGAGTCTTAGGAACAACTTTATTGGGATCACAATTTAGGATATACATAATCGTCGAGAGCACTTCACTTCACATCGATTCGAGTAAGGCGGAATTACTAATCGCACTCCTAACTATATCCATTAATGTACGATTACGCCTTTTTGCGACACCATTTTACTATGGTGTTCCAAACATCATATATTGAGTAACAATTCCATGTTCTTCTAGAAATATAGTGAATGGCTCTAGATGATAGTCAATCACATGATATCTACCATAGATCTCCTCACCTTTATCCGATCTCACAACATTCATTTTTTGAACGAGTTGATTTTCAGCTTCAACCTTGTACATTCTAAAGGTTTCAAGAGCATTGAATTTTTTATGCAATAAGTAAACATACCCATATCTAGAATGATTGTCTATGAAAGTTATAAAACAGTAGTCTTCATGTCCAGCATAACATAAGGTAGAAAAAATACCACATATTTGTTTGTATTATTTCGAGTAGTCTAGAACTCCTTATGACATCTTTCCTTGCGTATTTGGTTTACTTTAATGCAACACACACACACACACACACACACACACACACACACACACACACATGTCAAACCCAAGGGTGTAGGTTGCTTACCATTGACCTACAGGCTGAAGGCTGGGGGCTGTTATATAACATAAGAGCATTACCTTCTTTGACATTCACTTTTTTATGCATTTCATAACATCTATTACTATTACATAGAGGTAGCACAAATAAATTTTTGAGTACTTGCCTATTGAAGAGTGAGACGAAAACTCGGAGGTTGTAGCTAGTTAAGGAAACCAACCAGTAATGGAGCAAAAGCGAGTCTTCATAGGGAAGTTGTCACTACCTATGGACCTGGACCGAAGTGATTCATCCATGACTGAGATGAGAGTTGGGTGAAACTAAGATGTTGAAAAAAATCAACAATTGAGTTATGGTTAGGGTGGAGTGCCACTTGAGCCCAAAGCTAAACTGCCTTGGTTGTAGTTGACCAAACACCTAAGGGTAAAGCACTGTTTCATGGTAGTACGAGTTGGCCATCGTAATGTCAAAGAAAGAAAAATGAAGTACTTTTTTCATGATAGTACATTTCATTATTTTGATTAGCAAAGAAAATAATAGATTCCATGTAGTAATCATTATCTTTTTCTATAATTATGCACAAAATATAAGGTCACCGTTGTCTTACAAATATAAGGTTCCAACTAGCTATTTGAACAAAACCCTTAAAAATGAAATCTAAATTTCGATAGGCCTTGTGGAAATCATCATTGGATAATTATTACATTTTTTTATTTCTTTTTTACTAATTAAGTTTGAATTGGTGGAATCGAAAGAGTAACCATGGAAAAGAATTGACCTTGCCGCCAATTGCAATAACAAAGTAATACATGAAAACTATTTTCATTTCCACTTCTTTTACCATTTTGAAATTTACTAATCCTCATTTCCAAAGTTTTTGAGATATGGATATCACTTTTTAATAATTTGACCATTATATATATATATATATATATATATATATATATATATATATATATATATATATATATCATCAAAAGTCAACCCTTTTTTAGGATTTTCCCACTGATGACAATATGACATTATCCATGGTTTTCTTTAAATATGATGTTTTCTTTTCCAAACTAAATGGTAGTGTTTTTTTTCTTGGGTGTAGACCCTAGTAGACAAGGGTAGTAGGACCAACAAATGCAAGAACAAAATCGATACGCATACTCATACCTTAAGATGAGCCTGTCCCAAGAGCTGTATCCTGCAAATAAGAGATTCTCATCCGTAACGTCTCGCTGATCTTCAGTCCGTCCTGTCAAGAGTATCAATTGAAAACCAAGCCTTTGGAGTTCCTTGTAGAGCCTCAGGCTCGCTGGCAAAGGTGGGGCAGCCGCTAATGTCACCCATTCATTCCAAGCCGTTTCATTGAAAGCCTCTGATCTGCCACACCACAAGAAAGAAGTGGCACATCTAAGATCAAATGCACATTTCTAGCAAAATTCAGGCCACACGAAGCACATTGGGCCCAAAGGAAGGCGAGACCCATACTTCCGTGATCTAGAATGTGGACACCATGGCCCCATCCATGGTTGGTCATCCGATCAACGGTTTGCAATGATTCAGGGCCATCTCTTATGAGAATTATTGTCATCCGATCAGGGTGGGGACCGGGAACGGTTGAAAATAATAGCGATAAGCGTGCGCCTCGTGTGCGAGGGATTTCAGTAGGGATGGAAATGGGTCGATCTTGTCCATTGGGTTTGACCCGAGAAGATCATGGACGAACTAGGCTTGAGCTGACTCTGTGCCGGGTCAGGACCATTCTGCAGGCCAGCACTCAGTAACGAGTCTTTAACCAATCCATTCATCAGGTGAGCACGTGCACGTACTAATGGAAGGACGAAGGATGACGATTCAATTTTGGGAGTGGGCGTCCCACCTTATCAATGGTACAGATCTCAGAGAAATGTGCCTTTGCATGTAGGGCGCTTTTGTTTGGATTGGGAATCGGTAGTGACCCCTCAATTACCGAGCTTGGTGCTGGTTCGTACTCTGTGGGCCTCACCATGTTTCACGTTTCCGACGTGGTTTGGCTATGGTCGGTGCTATGTGGACCCCGCCGTGATGTATTTGTTTTATTCACGCTGTCCATCCATTTTGAAAGATAATTTTAGGCATGATTCCAAAAATGAGGTAGATTTAAATCTCAGGTGGACCACACCATGACAAAACAGTAGTGATTGAATTTCCACTGTTAAAAAATATATATTAAGCTTGATCCAAAACTTGTGGTCCCCGGAAGTTTTTAAAATCCATGAAATGATTTGATTTAGAAGAATGGGTGGGCGGCATGGATGAAACACATACATCATGATGGGCCCACATAACACTGACAGCTAATGGCAGGGTGGGTGGCCATCCGTTTCTTGTGTTTTATCCGGATGGACGCGGATTTCCTGCTGAAGGCTTTCGCATGAAGTTCCTGCCCTGGGATGAAAGGTGGGGTCCATCGTGATGTTTCTGAAAAATGAAAAATCCACTCCGTCCGTCCATTTTTTCGGATCATTTTAGTTCATGAGACTAAATCAGGTGGATCCAAAATTCAAAATGACCTAACAAAGGAAAACTGGAGAAAAAGTTGTCAACCGTTTATAAGGTCATTTCCACGGGGATGAATCGAAAACACAAAATCTAGCCCGAAACCAAACTTTTGTGGCCATACAAATGCTTTAACCGTTGTCACCAAATCTCCACTATTTCCTCTCGTGCGGCCCACTTGAATTTTGGATGCACCTGATTTTTGGTCTATTCTCCTAAAATGGTCTGAAAAAACGGAGGGACGGGCTGGATTTTTCATAAACATCACGGTGGCCCCACCTAGTGCTATGTGGCCCACCATAATGTATATGTTTTATCTACACCGTCTATCCATTTCTCCTGATCATTTTAGAGATTGATCCCAAAAACTAAAGCAGGTATAAATCTGAGGTGGACCACACCACGGGAAAAAAGTAATGATTGAATATCCACCATTAAAAACCTCCTGAGCCCACTGTAATGTTTATTTGACATCCAGACTGTTGATTACGGCAGACCTGGATGAAAGGCAAAAAAATAAATACAGCCTTTGATCCAAAACTTGTGGCCCCGTGAAGTTTTTAACGGGCATTTAATCAACACTATTCTCATGATGCAGCCTACTTAAGATTTGGATCTACCTCATTTTTTGATTCATATTATAAAATGGATGGACAGCGTGCATATAACACGCACATGTTGGTGAGGCTCACAGAGCACCAACTATTAGCCCTTGGCTAGTGGCAGGGTCACCAACCAATCTGAGCCTGTTTTATCCATGCCGATCCATCCATTCTGACAGATCATGGGACCAAAACTAAAGCCGATCCAAATCTCAGGTGGACCACACCACAGGAAATAGTGGTGATCAAATCACCCTCCATTAAAAACCTTGGTGGTCACAAAAGTTTGGTATGAAGCTGATATATGTGTTTTCACTTTATCCATCAACGTGTAATGAACATTACAGTAGCCCTACGAAGTTTTCAATGTGGGTGTTCAATTATTATTTCTTGTGGTGTGGTCCACATGAGATTTGTATCTACATCGATTTTGGACTCATGCTGTAAAATATCTCAAAAAAATGAATGACCAGCATAGATAAAACACATGCACAGTGGTAGGGCCACATAGCACCGACCAATACCAACTTCGACAGTGGAGGGGTCACTATAGAATCCGAATCCCTTTTGTTTGGCATTTTGTTTGGCGTTTTTAGATTCGCATCTCGCATTCCTCGATTGAAGTGCACCAACTCAAGACGTGTGCCATGTGACAGGTGGAGTCCATGTGAGCACGTCCTGTCCACGTAATCCAAGCTGATCCACTCATCAAATGGGCCGCATGTGGATGATAAATAGAGATACCTGGTTATTTTCTTTCTCATCGTCCATTTTACTCACACGAGTTTGGCCCACCTGATGGTTTGATAGGCCTGATCTATGTACCAGAGTATTTCACAGTCGTACCACATGGATGCGGATAGCATGCTACACTGCCAGTAGTAGCCGATGCAGAATCCATGCTACACTGCCAGTAGCCGACGGTGCTATGTGGGCCCTGCCATGATGTATGTATGTGCTTTATCCGCACCGTCCCTGAAAAAATGAGGCAGATCCAAATTTCAGGTGGACCATACCACAATAAAATAATGGTGATTGAACACTTCTTAGAGTCTAGTGTAATATTTATTTGCTGAAGGGAAAACACAAATATCAGCTTAATCCACAAAAGTATGGTTAATCACCACTATTTCTTGCGGCATGGTTCACCTGAGATCTGGATCTGATTCATTGTTATACTCATGCCCTAAAATGAGGATGAACCGGGTGGATAAAACATACACATAGGTGTCGGCTACACTGCCAGTAGCCGACGGTGCTATGTGGGCCCTGCCATGATGTATGTATGTGCTTTATCCGCACCGTCCCTGAAAAAATGAGGCAGATCCAAATTTCAGGTGGACCATACCACAATAAAATAATGGTGATTGAACACTTCTTAGAGTCTAGTGTAATATTTATTTGCTGAAGGGAAAACACAAATATCAGCTTAATCCACAAAAGTATGGTTAATCACCACTATTTCTTGCGGCATGGTTCACCTGAGATCTGGATCTGATTCATTGTTATACTCATGCCCTAAAATGAGGATGAACCGGGTGGATAAAACATACACATAGGTGTCGGGATCACATGGTGACGTTAGCTGATTCATTTCGTCGTTTTGCAAATGGTACCATCGTTGTCTTCAAACTTCACCTAATATTATTTGTTGCACATGCTGCCAAACCAAGACCGGCCCAACTACCAAAAAAGAGATCATTTTGCATCGGTCATGACTCAACAACCAGCATGCGTTGCTGCTTACTGGGAACCATCATGCTGAGTAATCGAAACCGTCCATGATTTTGACTCTATATTCTATGGGCCAACATAAAAAGCTGGCACTAAATGGACGATAGTGACGATGAAGAACAAGATTGTCATGCACATATAAAATCAAAGGTTAGGTTGGTTAAAATCATCGCACCATTGCTGCGGGTAGAAGATAGATGGTTAAAATCATCGTTGGGCATAGTTATGGTATAATAGCTTTTCCAATTGTTGTGGCCTTTTTTTGAAATATTGGTATGGCATTACATATCCTAAGAATATGTATATGTATCGGTTATCACATGGAATATATCTATATAAGTATTGTTGTGGAAAACATTGAAAAATTGGTCAAATTTTTTAATAAGACCTCAATTATTATTAAAAAAGATATCAACACACACTTATAAATCAAAAACCATTATAATAAACCAAAGCACATAATAAGTTTTGTTTGTATGGGGGTGCTAATTTATGTGTCCTCTAACTAAATTACTACAAGCATATTCAAAGTCTATTCATATAATTTATAAATATAAAAAGATGTGTACAAACACGAGTAATATATTCAAAAGTAAAAGAAAAATCACTAAATTAAGTTACAGAAATATTTGATTCGATATTTGTACACAGATTGCAATCAATTTGCGAGAGATTGAAATTTTTTTATTTTTTATTTTCAATTTTTCGCAACTTCGCCCGTCTCCTCTAAATCTCAAAATCGAATATCACAATCCATTTTTTAATACAAAACATGAAAAATTGTGAATTTGTACATATTTAATACTAATTTAACATGATTTACAAAAAAAAAAAAAAAAGATAAAATATGCTCAAGAAATCAAATATATGAAATGTATTCCATTACTCATGCATATCGTATCCCACAAGTGGGATACAAGATATACCGGCCAACATCATCGATAGAAGACTAATAGTAAGTGGAAGACAGTTAAAATCATCAGGTCATCTTGTCAAGAGAGCCTTGTCGAAGGGTAGCGGTAGATTCTAAGTTGTTATAGAGCAAAAATGAACTCTTTAAAGGGTGATGGTGACGGGCGTGGATTGGATACTATCCTCACAAGGACCTAACCAAAGACGGATAATCCTGTAAGGGCTCTATGGAGCCCATCGTAATGTATATGTTTTATCTACACCATCCATCCATTTTGAAAGATCATTTTATGCCATGAGTCTAAAAGGAATGCAGAATGATGGCTCAAGTGGGTCGCGAGTAAGGATTGAAAGCTTATCATTGAAAACTTCTTGGTGGGTGCAGAAGCTTTGGATCAAGCTGATATTTATGCTCCCCTTTCACACAGGTCCATGTGATCTTATGAACGGGTTGGATGGCAAATAAATATCATAGTGGGCCTCAGTGAGTTTTCACCTGTAGGAATTCAATTCACATTGCTTCTGTGGTGTGATCCACTTGAACCTTCCATTTGCCTCCTTTTTGGGTTCGTGACCTAAATGATATGTCAAAGTGGAGGATAAAACATACACATCATGATGGGCCCTACATATCCCCTCATAAAACCGTCCCCCTCTAGCTAGGTATCGGTGGGGTAGTACTCAATCCGCACTCAGTGGCGACTCACATTCTCATGTCGATGAGCATGGCCGGCCCAGAAATCACCTGTTTGAACGATCCTAACCATTGAGATATCAAATGGGTGGTTGAGAAAAAATCAAATGATTGTGACGCAGGGATGAACGTGATGAGGTCGATCACCGTCTTCCTCAAGGATAACTACTCCGAATCCACGGAGCTTCTCTGGACTCCTCACAGAGACTTCTCGAATCCACGAGGAAAGAAAGCAAAAGAATAAAAATAATTCTAATAAAACTCAAAATTGATTAATGAATGAATAAAAATGAGTTTACATCCCTTTAAATAAGGGAACCAAGCAATAGGAAAGAAATCAGACTCAAACTACAATTAAAACTCCTAGAATCCACGACTTACTATAAATAGCAAAGTTACTATTTATAGACAGTCGTGATGTCTACTAGTGCGCAAGGTTTTCGACCAAAAATAGTAAGTGTCCTATTTGGCTTCACCAAACCGTTCTCCTAATTATCCTAAGCACTTTTCATGTTGGACACAAATCCTAAAGCCCAACGGATGAAGAGTTAAAAGCAAACTAAAACTTACTATTTATAGTAAAAACGAAATTAAAACGGGAAACGACCATCGATCAGGGGGTTTCTCGCAAATCCGGGCTGCACAAGTAGCTCGTTCTACCCGAAAATCATATATTTTACGTTGGATAACTCATTCCGGATTGCGAAATACGCCTGATCTAAGGTCTGATGGTCCGGATCACTTCTCTCGTCGACCGTGCCTTTTCTGATCCATCTTGGCCATGAAATTGTCCGCGACCCGCTCTACATCAGATTGTTGTAAATTTAACTGCATAATCAGGTGGTTAAGATCAGTTTCCATGCCATGGATTGGACAGTTGAGATCATCCAATTGAAATTATCCTCAGGCATGGCACACCATTTTATCAGTTCATTTTAGTACATGGTTTCCAAAAAAAAATAGGTAGATCTAAATCTCAGGTGGACCACACCACAGGAAACAGTGGTGATTGAATGCCCACCAATAAAACTTCTTAAGGCTCGCTGTAATGTTTATTTGTTTGCCATCCTATCTCTTTATAAGTTCACACAACCTCCACAAAGGAAAAACAAAAATATCAGCTTAATCCAAAGCTTTTGTAGCCCTATGAAGTTTTTAATGGTAGGTATTCAATGAATGTTGTTTCCTGTGGTGTGTGGTCCACTTGAGAGACTCATGCCCTAAAATGAATAAGAAAATCGATGTACGATATGTATAAAACACGTACGTTATTGTGGTCGCTTTTTCAGCACGGACAGGGGTCGCAAACGAATCCGCTTTATCCGGCTAAGCGGAACCACGTTCGAATAAAGGAGAATGAAGGAGATGTGGATTGCGTGGTGTGACACACACCACCGAACTGAGTGATGTGTTGATGTAATCAAGTTATGTGGCCCACCACGATGCATGGGCGTTATATCCATCCTGTCCATCCATTTTGTGAGATCATTTTACAGGCATGGGTTAAAAAATGAAGCAGATCCGAACCTCAAGTGGATCTGTTACGCCTTCTCATGTCCCAACACAGCTGCAACCTATTGGAATTCCCGTAGGTTCGGATGCATAGGATCATTCCGTAAAGGGCAAAGAGGACATGCTCTACGGACGCGGATTGCCTCCGAACTAAGTGGGCCCTCCGTGCTCTTTGTAAGGAATCCACCCTGTTCATCCGTTTTGCCACCTAATGGTAGGAGGTGAGCCCGAAAACGAGGCAGATACAAAACTCGAGTGGACCGCTCCGCATGAAAAAGTGAACAAGGAAATCCCTTCCGTTGAAACCTACATGGGTCCACCCTGATGTTTGCATGCCATCTAAACCGTTCATAAGGTCAATCCTACTGTGATGAAATGAATACACGAAACTATTAGCTTGATACAAAACTTCTGTGGCACCACGAGTGTTTCAACGGTGAAATTTCAATCCTCACTTTTTCCTATCGTGTGGCCACTTAAGTTTTGGATCTTTCTCGTTTTAGGACTTATATATCCTAAAATAATCTGAAAAACCGGATGGACGAAGTGGATTCCTCACAAACATCACGGTGGATCCAACCTAGCTTCTGAGCGCACGAACTTCCCGCTTCCTCCATTGGTTGGAATTTGGAAAGGTTGGGCCCACAGCATCCCTGGGAGAACACCTCATTCGGTACTCCAGCTGACTAACATACCGGCATACGTACCCGTATCCATGAGCGGCGTAGTACGGTAGGTTCGACAGCAGCGTTTCGTCGATGTCGAAAATCCACACGTCCTTCCCATCGCTGGCGATCTCGACGCCCTGCGCGCGCTGGAGCGAGTATCCGGCGACCGCGTCGGAATCTGACGCGTACCTGCTCCCTTTCATGTACTCATCGACGAATCTGACGCACCTCCTCGGGATCTCCTCCCAGACGCCGGCGTCATTAGTCTCAACGGCGTACCGCCAGCTCTCGCAGAAAAGTTCACCGTCGCTGGTGAGCAGGAGATGGCCGGATCTCTGTTTTTCCGGCAGAATCTTGATGAAGGACTCGGAAACGACGACGGCGAAGAGGAGAGAGAAGAAGAGGAGAAGAGATAGGAAGGAATCCATTCCGGGAAAAGCTACGATCGGTGAAAGTAGCTTTTCCGGTATTCTCACCTTCCTTCCTTTCTCTTTGTTTTTTTTATTTTCCCTCTCTTTTCTCTCTCACTTTGTCTGTTCTGCAATCAAGAGAATGGAATGCAGACTAAAAAAACAAAAGGAATTTCCCCCTGAAGGGCAGGTAGATTTTTTTGAGTGGCTGAGAAAATTCAATGATTTATGTGATTTTTAAGCGGTTCATTGTTAGGGGAGTTATTTGATACTCTGGAGCGTACGATGCTTAATACGCAGGCACCCAAAAATTGTATAGGTGACGTACACTAACTTATACTAAACTCATAGACCCAAAAACAGATCTCTCGTTGACGTCTTACCCTCTGATTCGACGACATTTTTTCGTAGAAATAGGGCCATTTGCTGCTTTTCACTTTCAACCGACCAATCAATGTCCACCAATGCCATAGGTGGAGGATCAAGCGATATTTATTTATGTTCCCGATACATCTAGATTAGAACCATAATTTGGAGAGTTTAATTTGTATTGTATGAATGACAACGGTTGAAAATTTTATTTTCCTTGTTATAAATTCATTTAGAGAGAGTGATGGTCCAAATCAACCATTCAGCCTAATTTTGTTGCGGTGTTTTGAATAGAATAGATTACACAACAGGGATGATTTCAATTATTGGACCACACTTCATGTGGGCCTCAATGGACGGCCAAAAACGCTGGATCAATTCGGATCGGCCAGCATGGGTCGTCTTATTTTGGGCCAGATGTTGAGATGTCCTGATCTTCTAAATCATCTATGTTCTGGATTGCTTGTTAGATTGTATGGTGTGTGCCAGTGTAATAAGCTTAAGTTGGAAGTCCGGGCATTACCAAGTGTACATGGATGTAGTGGATGAGAATCAATTAAAAAAATTCAAAGGTTAGGATTGTTACGGAAGCATGGTCATTGGGCCATTGCTCATTATGGTAGCACAAACAAGAATGACAGTTCCAAACATCGGACGCGGATCAGCTGCGACCTCAGATCCAACCTGGTGGGCCCACCTCCATATATGTGTTGCATATCTACTTCTTTATCTGTTTTGTCAGCCGGTTTTAGGGCAGGGTCCGAAAAATTAAACAAATACAAATTTTAGGTGAACGACTTGGTAGGGCTTAAAAAATTCATTTGTGGACTCCACAAAGATGTGTTTTATCCACGTGTCCATCCATTTTGATATTATTTCAGTGCACGAGCCTAAAAATGAAGCAGTATCCAATTCTCAGGTAGACAACCCCAAAGGAAATAATGGTGATTGAACACCCACCATTAAAAACTTCTTGGGGCTGCAAAGCTTTGGATCAAGATGATATTTGTGTTTTCCCTTTATCCAAGTCCGCATGGCCTAATCAACAAGTTGGGTGGCAAACAAAAATTACAGTGGCCTCAATAAGTTTTTAATGGTGGACGTTCAATCACAACTATTTTCCTGTGGTGTGTTCCACCTGATATTTGGATTGGCTCATTTTTGGGCTCTGGCCCTAAATAATGGTCCAAAAAGAAAAGAATGGATAGCGCCGATAAAAACATATACATCACTCGTGGTGGGGCCTACAGAACACGTCTAGTAGTCAGTATGCATTCTACATCCATACGTGCGTGACATACACTCCTTATATATATATATATATATATATATAGGCCCCAACAAAGGTATCAGTGTGAACAGGAAACGCACCATTGAAAACTTTATGGAGCTACGTAGTTTTGGATCATGCACATACTTAGTTTATCCTTTCTTCCTGGCCGTGTTGGATGTCATATAAACATCACAATGACACCCAGGAAGATCCAATGGTGGGGCCACTTGAGTTTTGTATCAGCATGCATTTCAGGCTGTTGCAAGTGATGGACGATTTGGATGTCACAGATACATCATGGTGGGTCCCACAGAGATTTATGTTTCCATGATCCAAGGGAAGGTGAGTGTTGGAATAAGACCCGATCAAGGGTTCGAGTATCCATAGGTGGTGAAATTCAACAACAGCGTGAGTGTGTGGGGGTGTGTTTAAAAAAAGAATAAGTGTTGGAATGAGACAGCAGATGGCACGCATAAATTGCCTCATACCAAATCGCCATTGCATTACTACACATTGCACTTTACAGGCACAAAATATCTGATAGTATCATTACAGCAGCTTTGCTAAGCTCGGCCATATGAGGGCGGATTCGGTGAGACCCGGGCCTCATCCAAGACGGTGCGGCCCTTACCGTGGTGCCCACCTTGATGTATATGTATTAAGATTTATGAAACCACGCCGTTCCATAAGAAACAGTTATGTTTGACCATCCTACCATTAATAAGTTCTTACGGCACACCTTAATGTTTCCGTAGTGTTTATTTACCACCGAATCTGTTGATAAGGTCACATAAGCGTGGATGAAGGGAAAAACCAAATATCAGCTTGATCCAAAATTTATATGGCACATTAATGGTCAATCACCACTGTTTCTTATGGTATGTTCCACCTGATAATTGGATCTACTTCATTTTTGGAATAATGCCCTAAAATGATCTGGAAAAACATATTGACGGCTTCGACACATGATACATACATCAAGGTGGGCACCACAGTAAGGCCCACACCGACTTGGGTGAAGCCGGGGTCTCACCTAATCCGCTCTCCGGCCACATGTATTTCCCACTCGTCTACATTCAGCACATATTGAAACATGGAGCGTGTAGAGAGCTTCCCCATGTGATGGGCAATTTTTTTTTGGATCACCTGGCCTATATATCAGGCCAGGTCACTCTCCAGGTGGGCCCGTGGGAAAAAAAAAGTTTGACTGTCTAAATAAAAATTTTCCTAGATATCCATTTTTCTGAACCATGATCTGAAAAGTAGGGCCAGTCAGGAAAGGCTCTAATCTCACACGCATCATATACAAACGTTGAAGCACTCATTTTCAGTTTCAATACCCAGAAAATGAACTCTCTAACTTAAAAATGCTGTAGCCACTGTCCATACAGACATGACCACCTCACAAGAGCTTGCACGGCGTCTACAGCCACAGGTCTCAAAAAAGGCTCTTTTTTCAATCTCCACTTTGAGACTTGAGGCTGAAAATGCCCCGTACTGCTAACAGTGGTAGAAGCCCCTGTAGGTGATCAAAACTCTTTTCGTTTCATAAAAATGAAAACGTATGATACTTTGGAAGATTGTGATTGGTGATACGCAAGCACTCATAGAAATTTCTAAGGAATTGATTGGTGGTGATACGCAGGCACTTCCTTTGGTACTCTCTTCTCGCAAGTCGCACATGTGAGAGAAATCGAACCTGCTGATGGAGTGGGTCCCAGTTTGTAACTTATGTCACCCCTAAATTGGGCCGTCTCATCACTGCAGGCCATAGCTGTACGAAAGAAACGGGTGGTTAAAAGAAATTATCAGCACAAATTCAACACATAAATGTTTATTAGTGGTTCATTTGATAAGTGGGCCATCTGATTTTTTGTTAAATAACATGTTCCTAGGGAGCCCAAACTAGAATGGCCCAGATCTCTTACATATGTGCCGTACACCCAAATCTCTTTTGTGCCTGCGAATGAAATGGCATCACATGCACTTGTTAGATGTGAGACCCACAACGAAAGGACATCAAAGTAAAAATGTGGTCGCATAAAATAATGAATTTGCTTTCTACTATTGGGAGCACCACGTGGCAAATGCACATAACACTTTTACCATTGGTATGTCATCGCCGGACGAGTGTTGGTTTCGACCTTAAAATAAGGGGCCTTCCAGTGTTGGCCTGGACCAAGCCCACCCAAATGCAGAGATTTACCTTGCTTAATAACCACACTTGGGCACTTGGACAGTCCAATCGAATGACCCAGATTGGTCATTTAATTACTACGTGCATTTAATGGCTACAATGCAAACATCATACGGATCAGATGATCTGTCCATTTGTTAATTTACATTTTATTTTTTTATAGCCATATGTTCTAAGGAAAGGATGGAATAATTAGAATTGCTTCACAAGTGATTCTTAAAAAAAAACATGAGATATCCATGATGGCCCCTACAAAGAAATGACTCAAATTGCTCATTGGACCTCTTTTTATATAAATAATCTTGACCATTAAAATGCACAATAGACCTAATGATAGTCCAGATCGATCGACCAAATTATGGTATGTTTGGGAGTTTGAGGTTGAAATGCATTAGAATCCAAATCACAATTACACTAGCATAAAAGTGACTCCGAAACCACAGTTGTGTTTGGCAGGAGTGCATCGGAAACCATACCATTTGTTTGGGAGCTGATATTTGGAATGCAATGGAATTCTTTAATGCTTTCACAAGACCTGAATTAGATTAACTAAATAAGCTTTAATATCCCAAATTAGCATACATGTGTGATATTTGATGGAATGATTATAATAATCCCATTGAAACATATACTTCTCCCAAAATGAGGAAACTTCGAGCCTAGGATGGGCCGCAAATGTAAGGATCACAAAAGAGTGACTGATGGGGACATCATGTGCACATGCGCACGCACACCACCCCCTACACACGTACGTAAGCAAAAGGAGAGCTCCACCTTCGATCTGGCTCGATGGCGACGTCCAGGGAGGGCCTGCTACCTAGAAGACGAAGTTTTGGTTCAAAAGGGTGAGCCCAATAGTCAAGAAAAGCTCATCATGGGATCTCATGATCGTGGCCCACTTGTCGGATTGAAGATTAATAAAAATTTTGCGTTTTTCTACTCTCTGAGTTGTGAAGCCTAATTGGGTGCGAAGCCCTCCCTTCATCGAAGGGTTAACTACCGTGGTGCGAAGCCACATCGACCCCGATTCACTCTCATCCCCCATCTTCTTTTCCATCTTTCACCACAATCCATACTTCGAATTCGTCCCTTTTGTTGCATCAAATTTCTTCATTACAGCAGATTTTCAGATTTCGACCCGCCGGCGAGCTGAAACTTCGGCGGAGCACCACGCACAAACCGTACATCGGATCGAGCTGATATTTGGAGATTTTGGAGTCCATCCCTGGCCGACCAGGGCCAAGGTGGCCTTTTTCTGAATAGTGGGCCCCACACATGTGCGGCCGTGATCACACGCACGAGCGTTTGGGCCATTGTTGCTGTCCGCACGTAGGAAGTGTCTTTCGGTTCAGGTTTTCTTCTTATTTTACCCTTTCATACCAGTTTTTCATAAACTCTAACCCTAGATCGCATTATCCTTAATTTATTTGCCTCTTTTCTCACCCTAGGGTTCCCCGAATTGAAATTTCTGAATCCCTTGGATTAAGGGCTAATTACTATGCATGTGTGGGTGATTATTTCTGATCTTTGAATGTCGTTTGGTTTATAATTTTTATTGATCCAGCCCTATCATGTGTAAGCCTGGACCCGCATAGATTCCCCTTAATTGAATGTTTGGACTTTCGTGTGGGATATGAAATTTGTGTAATTGTTTATGAACTAACGTGATCTTAAGCCTGAAATCTCGCATACCAAATTTAATTTTCATGTCTTGCATTAAATTTGGTATCAGAGCCTAGGGTTCTTGTAGGGGAATTCACCACATATTTAGGGTTTAGTTTGTTTGAGTCCTTCATGCATTCAGTACATCATATATAACTGAATTTTAGTAAAAGTGTAGTTTCCTTCATATAGAGTCTCGTAGGGTCATTTAGTTTTTAGACACATATAGTTATCATAGCAGGTCCTTAGGTTGAGCAATTCAGTGTATGCCTACACGTACAGGTCGCGGCTTCGGTTTGCACCCTACAGTAAACATGGAACAATTGCAAGAGTTACTAAACAAGATATCTCAGACGTTGGAGTCTATGATTAAGTGCTTGGAAATGGACCAATACGATGTACACATTACCCGAATAAAGACCATCGCCAGGACAAATCCCACCATTGGAGTAGATGTCCAATCTCAAGCAGGTGGCCTGGAGGATAGACCAATGAATGGGATTGGGCAAGGAATTAATTATGGGCGTGCACTCGTACACCCACTCCATGAGAGACATCAAAACCACTATTTTGATAGGTACAACATGTGCGACCTTCTGGCTGAAGAGAATGCACCAGCGGCTAGTATAGAGTTACCCACTAAAGCCATTCCGGTAGTGGATGAGTTTCGTGATGTCGTTCCTGATGATCTACCAGATGAGTCTTCCCCTAGGAAGGATATAGAGCACACTAGAATATGGGACATCGTAATACCTGTAGCCGAGTTTGCGTTTAATAGTTCCATCGATAGGTCCACAGCTCTCAATCCTTATGAAGTCGTTACTGATTATAAACCTGGGAAACCTATTGATCTTGTCCCTATGTCACTGTCTCATAGGCCGTCAGAGCCTGCAGAGTCTTTTGCGCATCACATTCATTCATGGCATCAAGAAATCAGGCAGAAGATCATGATGGTAATGAACATTATTCACTTTCTGCAGACCAACATAAATGTTTCCAAGAATTCAATGTAAGGGATTCTATGATGATCCGCAACAGGCCAGAGCGGTCCCTCAGAGAGCCGTTCAAAAATTACATGTGTATAGCGCTGAACCATTCAAAATTATAAAATGAAACGGTCTCAACGCGTATACAGAAAATCTTCTACCCTCCATGGGAATTAGTTCCACATTCAATGTGGAGAATCTAATTGCATTTCAAGGGGTCATTGATGCATTGTCCAGCCTTTCGCCTAACCATCCTGATTCCCCAAATCTTTCCCTTGATCCATGGCCCCCTCCAGACCCATTTTTCCAGCCTCTACGTCTCATTCCTACCCGTCCCGACCTATTTTCCCAGCCTTTACCTCTCATACCTACCTATCTCGACCCATTTTCCCAGCCTTTACCTCTCATACTTACCTATCCCGACCCATTTTTCCAGCCTCTACCTCCCATACCTACCCCTTCTAACCCGTTTTCCTAGCCTCTACGTCCCATACCTACTCGTCCCGACCTATTTTCTCAGCCTCTACCTCCCATACCTACTCTTCCCAACCTTTCTTCCTAGCTTT
Source organism: Magnolia kwangsiensis (assembly GCA_037074715.1). Classification (NCBI taxonomy): domain Eukaryota; kingdom Viridiplantae; phylum Streptophyta; class Magnoliopsida; order Magnoliales; family Magnoliaceae; genus Magnolia; species Magnolia kwangsiensis. The sequence goes on from CM073581.1 coordinate 98,596,800, forward strand.
TACCTTTTATACCTAACTTTCACACACCCAGAGAGGAAATAAAAGATATCCTGGACCATCAAATATTTTCAATGTCGGACGACGGGATTTAAAAGTACCTGGTTAAATGGAAGTTACGCCAAGCTTCAGAAAGCACGTGGCTCACTGAAGATGAGCTTCAGAGACTTGATCCTGACATCTTGGATCGGTTCAGGAGTTTTATTTCGCCAGTGGCGAAATCTTCGCAGCCGGGGAGAATTGATGGAGACATCATGTGCACGCACACCACCCCCTACGCACGTACGTAAGCAAAAGGAGGGCCCCACCATCGATCTGGCTTGATGGCGACGTCCAGGGAGGGCCTGCTAGCTAGAAGACGAAGTTTTGGTTCAAAAGGGTGGGCCCGATAGTCAAGAAAAGCCCATCATAGGATCTCATGATCGTGGCCCACTTGTCGGATTGAAGATTAATAAAAATTCTGCGTTTTCCTACTCTTTGAGTTGTGAAGCCTAATTGCGTGCGAAGCCCTCCCTTCATCGAAGGGTTAACTACCGTGGTGCGAAGCCATATCGACCCCGATTCACTCTCATCCCCCATCATCTTCTTTTCCATCTTTCACCACCATCCATACTTCGAATTCGTCCCTTTTGTTGCATCAAATTTCTTCATTACAGCAGATTTTCAGATTTCGACCCGCCGGCGAGCTGAAACTTCGGCGGAGCACCACGCACAAACCGTACATCGAATCGAGCTGATATTTGGGGGTTTTGGAGTCCATCTCTGGCCCACCAGGGCCAAGGTGGCCTTTTTCTGAATAGTGGGCCCCACACATGTGCGGCCGTGATCACACGCACGAGCGTTTGGGCCATTGTTGCTGTCCGTGCGTGGGAAGTGTCTTTCGGTTCAGGTTTTCTTCTTATTTTACCCTTTCATACCAATTTTTCATAAACCCTAACCCTATATCGCATTATCCTTAATTTATTTGCCTCTTTTCTCACCCTAGGGTTCCCCGAATTGGAATTTCTGAATCCCTTGGATTAAGGGCTGATTACTATGCATATGTGAGTGATTATTGCTCATCTTTGAGTGTCGTTTGGTTTATAATTTTTATTGATCCAGCCCTATCATGTGTAAGCCTGAACCCGCATAGATTCCCCTTAATTGAATGTTTGGACTTTCGTGTGGGATATGGAATTTATGTAATTGTTTATGAACTAACATGATCTTAAGCCTGAAATCTCGCATACCATATTTAATTTTCATGTCCTGCATCAGTGACTCATCAACATTTTAAACTGTCCATTTCGATGGCTAACGTTTGGACAATTGGTATCTTTATTGCAGCATATTACAACGGATTAATAGCCTAGCAATACCTTTGTTACAATTGCAACTTCCCCACATTTGAAAGGAGAGCCAAAAAAGGCATCTTATTGAGTGTGTCCAAATCACAATAAAATTGTGAGATTTTAGAACGCACCAAAATTGTGCATTTCAAATACCTATAATTCCATTTACCTCCAAATACTTGGCTGCCAAATGCAAAAAGAAGACAGTTGGATTTTAAATACACCAAGCTACCAAAGGGCCCCTTCGATGTAGCACCTAGGACCACAAGTGCTTTGATAGTTCAGACAAGTTCAGTTTTGAATTGCTTGAATGGACTTTGCTTTAATGGCTCGACAAAGCAAAACATCATATCCGTTGGATGAACCTAATCATCCTTTCCATAGCCTGTGGAATAAACAATTGAGTTCACCTATAATAAAAAGGCTCATCAATCTGGATTGTCCATTTTATGGGCTGCAACTTAGAAATCCCCATGTCTCCCAAGACCAATTGGGATGTGACTGAACCTAACAATCAAATTGTGCTTAGAGAACACTGTTGCACAAACACAATGATCAACAATAACAACAATAACAACAACAACAAAGAAACAAAGAGGGGAAAAAATAACAATGGGCTGGAATTTGGAACAAAAGGACAGTCCAGATTGCTGATTGGATGGTCCACATCGAAATACAAAACTATAAAACTAGTTAAACTTAGTCATTTCACATTTCAAAATTCACAAATAAGACTCAGCTGTTCTGAGGCCACTGACCTTGTCATTCGTGAGGGCAAGGTTTTGGTTGTAATTCACCTTTTGGTGTTTTTCAATAATAAATGATTCTCAACCTTTTCAAAAAAAAAAAAAAAAAAAAAAAAAAAGACTGAGAAACCAAATGGTGATTTTCAGCAGCACCTTTGAAATTGTGTAACACGAAAAAAAAAAAAAAAAAACATTTTTTAAGTCCAAATTCAAATCAATTGCAATTTTTGGCACCATTGCCCATCCTCAACACTCATGGCACCCTGGTCCAATGATACAAGCCATCTGTACCACAGTCCCACTGTGGTGGTCCATGGTCCAAAAGTTCATTCCAACTAGATCATATTGTCCAGTCATTGAACCAAGTTCATTCCAACTAGATCATATTGTCCAGTCATTGAACCAAGTTCATTCCAACTAGATCATATTGTCCAGTCATTGAACTTTTGCTCGTTAAATGCAGACCATTGGTGACTCAGTTTTTAACCAGACTGTTTGCATGTCAATGGTTGAACAGTAAAGATCGGCCAGTTGGCCTGGCTTTGGACCATTGCCTATCCAGGGTGCCTAATGAAAGGACAGTCGAAGCAAGCCCAAGAGCCCATGATTTCATATGAATAAGAAGGTAGGTTTGGTTTGCATAAAATCAATCCCTTGATGGCAGCAAGGATGTGAAAGATGGTGAGGGCTGTCAAACATCCAGATTGTTCAGTTTAAGATAAATCCTTGAAAGGATGCGTATCCAACAATGGAATCCGTTGACGACATAAAAAGATGGGATCAGATTAAGGTGAAAACTGTGAGAAAGCTTGGTGGTCACCTACCCTATATGCAGCAACTAGGAAAAATCAATCTCTACAATTCTTCTTGTGGATCCATCGAAGGTTCTAAATCCAAGTGGAATGGAGAAAAACAGCACAGTACAGGATGTTCCTGGAAGACAACAAGTTCAGGGTGTCCTCGAAAGTGACCTCAATTTGACATTTGGTTGAATGTTGGTGGTGTGAATATACTCTGAACTCACCAAGTCTTTCAAGCAGCATGGGAAAGAAAACCTGAGTAGGTGGGCTATCAATTCTCTTCTTTTCCACCCCAAAATAACAATTTCATTCATTTCAGATAAATTAACAGAAAATTAACTTGCAGTATACCATTATGTCCTCCTTGGTGATGGTGCTCCTAATTTCTTTAGGTTCAAGGGGCAGAGGTTGATATGTTCTGTTATTGGTTCTTCCAGGAGGGAACAAGATTTTGCAGTGAAGGACATAAGATCCTTGTTCTAAGGTAGACTATATATTTATGGTCAACCAAAGGGAAAAAGAACTTTCCAAGTTGAGCGAACAATAGCAGATGAATTGTTAAACTCATGTTAGGTCCTTTATTTGCTTTATTTTCATGTGTAGATGTTATAAGGAAAGGTAGATTGTGCCCTAAGACCCAAAAACACAATCAAACCATAGAATACAACAACCAGAAACCCTCACCTGGATATGTAGAGCTCGCCTTTGCCCTCTCCATCTAAAAGCGGTATAACTCAAGAATTCACTTGAAGTTGTGGAGCGTCTTTGCAGAGTGGAGAGTATTTGATAGAAGCATGGCTATGGTCATTGGGCCAACTCCTCCAGGAACTGGAGTAATAGCCGAAGCCACCTTACAGGCCTCTTCATAACAGACATCGCCGACCAACCGGTAACCTCGTGGACTTTCGGAATCCTGTCACACAAAAATATAATTACTTCTCAGTAACATGGCCTCCTGTGGTTTTTCTGACTGTCATTCTATTTCTAAATGGTCCACTCTTCTTGTTATGTTTTTATGCTATGTTTGGGTTGACAGAAATAAACTATTCCGATTCACGTATTTCACCATAGCATAATCATGTTGAAGTGATTGAGTGGTTGAATTTAGAAGGTAAGAAGCATTCATAATTGTTTCAATACTGATTCTGAAAATGACAAATTAGAAGATTGCCAAGTGCTAAGACTATGAAGAAGATTAGGAATTCAAAGACTACTCTCCTATGTGATGCATTGGCAGATGGACACCAGATCATCATGTGGCCCAACATATCAAAGTTGTGGCTGGAATGTAACAGGGTCCAGTAAAAAAATGGACCACATGTCTGTCTGATGAAGACCAGCAGTGGATCTATTTTAACTGTTATCTTTCCGTACAGGTGTGGCCCGCCGATGACCAGATGGTCGAGATTGGCCAAATTTGGGCCAGGCCAATATCCGGTAAGGCCTGCCTCATGAATGGCTAGGATGCCATGTGTGGAGAGAGCAGTGTTTTAAATAGCGAACAACGTGTAGCACAGCGTTCACCCCTCTGAAGTGTGAGGTGTAAATTACATGGCATGTAGTGTAAGGTACACACTACTTATATATATTTTTAATGAAGGTTACGCTTGGTTGTAGCAAATATCATTAAATTTCATGATACCTTGCACCAAACTAAACTGATTAATTATGAAATTTCTTGATATTTGGTGCAACTAAACACAACCTTAGATAAGAGGAAAAAGAGGGAAAAGATTAATTTTAAAGATAAAGAAATGGCAATGGAACTGAGAAAATACTATTATTTATATTATTTTACTAAAATCATTTAAAAGATAAACTAAATTTTATTGAAAATAGAAAAATATAACATATCATTGAAAATATAAATTAATTTTAATGTTTTGGTGAACAATAACTTAATGTAAGTTATGTATGTATAGCATAGGCTACGTAGCATATAGTATATGACAATTAACATGTAGTGTGGGCTACATGTGACTTAAGCTATTTTCATGAGCCACATAGGGTAAGCTATTTAGAATACTAGAGGAGAGTAGGGCTCAAATTCCTTCTCATACAATTAGCCGCGCCAATGTTATCTATATCTGTATTGACCACAACATTCCATAACAGTGTAACGGTAATGGTGACAGTAATGGCCATCAACCCTACCGTTACGATATGAAAACACAAGCAATTTCTCCCATTTTCCCCAAATCCCCAAATTGGAGGTTGAAATCCATCATTTTTTATTTTTTTTTATTTTTTTTTATTTGAAATCCATCATTGAGCATGCATAATCATGGATTTCCACCATATCTATACTAATTCTAAGCAACTTACATAAAAAAAAAAAAAAGAATCAAAATATTTATAATAATTATTGAAAAAAAAAAAACTCATCGTTTCAAAATCAGGCCCCACCCACTGTCCGATCTTGATTTCCGCAAAAAAAAAAAAAAAAAAAAAAAAACAGAGAGAGAGAGAGAGAGAGAGAAGAAGAAGAAGAAGAAGAAGAAGAAAGGAAAAAAAAATCCAGTTTCCTCCAGATAATCGAAGGGACTTGGTCAGATTCACCTAAAGGGATTAGAAGTGGTAGAATTGAGAAAAAAAGTGAATTTATAATTGTTGTTTTTTTTGGATTTTTTAAAGAAAAATGGGAAGAATGGTCGATATCAGTATCGATAATATCGACGATACATTTGAATGTATTGTTGATGCAACCTTATATATGTGGACAATACGTTGATATCGGTATCGATAATATCGACAATACATTTGAATGTATCATCGATGCAACATTATATGTGTCAACGATACATTAAAAATATCACATTGTATCAGCAGTATCATTGATACAATGCGATATATCGCGATACTATCATCGATATGCTGAAATGGACATATTTTAGTGGTGTTTCATATCGCTGTGGTGTGATACCAATAATATCGGCCAATATCATCAACACCGCAAACACTGATCATCACATCTCAACAAAAACATTTTAACCATTTAGCTTAAAAACTAGAAGAATTGCCCCAACTTGAAATTATGTTGAGTTGCATCAAGTTTTTTCAAACAATGGACACCAAGACTCAGTAACATTTATTTAAAATCCATTAGTCTAGGCTATTTGAGCAAAGTTTTGTCAGGTTTTATCAAGCATTTCAAAGTTTCGTCAAGTCAATTCCAGTGGAATTTAGTTGACAGGGTTCTGAACAAATTGTGTTTTATTTCTTTGAGATCTTGATGATATTTGATAGATTCAAGTTGAGTTCTTTCATGTTTCCAAACATAGTTTCATCCTTTAAAAAAATCAAAGCCCCAACAGCCACCTGTATTGAAAACTCTTGAGCACTCTTTCGGATAGCTTGCAGGAAGAGGAAGAATCCTCACCATCAACAATCTCCAAAAGAGGTCAATAATCCTGCCCAATGTATGCGCACTATGGAGGACACCGAAACAGTTGATCATCTTTTCATTCACTGCGAGATTGCTAGGATGATGTGGATTTGCTATTTTTGACTTTTCGAGTTGTCTTGGGTGATGACAAACTCAATTGGGGATCTATTCTTTTGCGGCATGGAGTGGGGTTGGAGAAGAAATTAATCGCTATATGGAGATTGGTCTTGCTAGCTATGTTGTGGGTAGTTTTGGGGGAAAAGGAATGGAGGGCACTTCTGTAACAAGTCATCCAAGGCGGAGGAGATTCTATCAAAGGCTACACTCCTTGTCCCCTAGAAGATTGTAATTTTTCAATTTTGCTTCAGTTGTAATTTCTTGTGGCATCCCGGCACTTTTTCAATACAATCATTGTTACTCTTCAGAAAAAATATATATAATAATAATAAATGAACATTTCACCTCATATTTTTGGGACACATCTTTCATTGTAACACCGCAATCAACCAGAAGCATTTTCCTCAACTGTTCGAGTAGCCGAGGGGAAAAAGATTTTTTATAAAAAAAATAAAAAAATAAAAAAAAAATCTTTCCCCTTACTTTTTGGCCCCAGACAAGTCACACTCCAAGTCCAAAGCTATGTTTTAAACCTTGCTCAGGACATGCATGAGCATAAGCACATGTTATGTTTAACATGATGCACATTAAGCAATAGTGATTTGGCAAAGAAAACACCATGATGCAGGAAACCGCAGGGTACTGTACTGCTGAACAACCATCCACACAAGATGCCACAGAAGGTGAGAGGACAGTCTACTTACATCGACTGGGTTAATTCCAACATCAATCACAACAGCACCAGGCTTTATCCAGTCACCCCTCACCATGTTTGCAACTCCTGCAGCAGAGATGACGATATCTGCTTGTCTTGTGATTTCCTCAGGGTTATTTGTGTAAGAGTGTACAATAGAAACAGTTGCATTTTGCCTCTGCCAACAACAATAATTCCAGAAATTAAAACTTGAACAGAGATGGAAAAGCAGATGGAGCATGTCCAAGGATGGATTTTGAGTAAATAAAACAATAATCAATCAATGTTTTGAAATGAATGAAATAAACAACTAATTTTACCTGCAACAACAGCGCAGCAGGCATTCCAACAATATTGCTGCGACCAATTACAACTGCTCTCTTTCCCTTAATATCAACACCAGATCGGTGCAATAACTCTATGCATCCTTTGGGGGTGCATGGAACAAATAAGGGCTCCCGACCTCGCATGGCAAGACGACCAACGTTCAGTGGATGGAAACCGTCAACGTCTTTCTCAATGCAGACAGCATTCAAAATGTTCTCCTCGTTCATATGCTGGTAGATATGGAGAGAACGCTATTAGAATGTTAAGTGGCAAAGGCCAACAGCATACATATTACCCAGTTAAAGAGTAACATATAATTTGTTGGCTAGATTGCACTGATTATCACTTTGTTGTGGTCAACTTATCAATGACTCACTTTTCGCACATGTCACAGATGTGGAGGATTTTTGGGTGAAAATGGATGTTTCTAGAACAAGCCAACTTAAGCTTCATTTTTTATTTAAAATGTATCCTCAATTGGAGTGAATTTTTGGGATACCCCTTCCAAGGTAGGGCCTGTCCGATAACTTGATCGGATCTTGTACACAGTTTCCATGTGGACAATACTCATAGAGTTGCCCTGCCTATCTGGCATAGACTGTCTGCTACTAATTCAAAGCAGTCTAATATTACCATATCATCAACGAAATATATCTAGAGGTTAAATGATTTTTGTTTTTTGATGAATTTAGAGTTTAAACATTTTGAGCTGCAAATGCTGTGCCAATACTCTCCGAGAATACTAAATGTTTTAGATACATGCACCATGCCACCCAAGATTAGTTGGATTTCTTATTTTCTCTAATCAACCTGAGATGTAACATTATTATTTTTTTTTTGACTAAGTAACATCAACACTTCAAATGAATCATAACAGGTCAACTACCTTGTAACTATATACAATACTAACATGTTATTATTTTGATCAAACATTTAGAATAACATAATTTGGCATTCTTGCTGGATACAGAAGCATACCCTGGGTAGAGGCAGCTGGACAAGGATCCCATGAACCGAAGGATCCTTGTTGAAGCCTGAAATAGACTTGAGCACTTCTTCTTCGGTGCAGTCCTCAGGCAAATGAACTTCATAAGATGTGATCCCAACGGCCTCACAGGCCTTTTTCTTGTTGCGGACATAAGTCTGGGAATCCTTCCTTGCACCAACTAGAATAACTGCCAACCCCGGAACTACACCAATTGCATCTTTCATCCGGGATATTTCACTCGTGATTTCATCTCTAATCTGCTTAGAGACCAACTTTCCATCAATCACCTTTGCAGAAGTTTCGGTAGTCATCGCCACTGTACAACGAAATATATATTGGACGATTAAGTGCAAGGAATCGTAAAGCAATACTATCTATCATAGTAATATCCAGAGCATAAAAATATAACTGGTGGGCAGATTGTGGAAATACCACTAGATGTTACCAACCCAAACTGATTATGTGTAAAAATTCAAACCTTGAACTGTAACCTACTAGTGAGAAAATAATGTTTTGAGGGTTTGTTTGGTAGTAGGGCACAAAATATACTGTGGTAGGAACATTTGCTGCAAGATGTGATGATTACAACAGTTCACTTTTATTTGTCTTTTATGTCCTGTTTGTTTACTGTGGAACATGTTTACAGGAACATGATGTCATGGTCCATAGCTTGGTCACATAGTTTTTCCAAAAGAGTATATTCCGCAGCTCCTTCCTTTCCCTGCAAAACCCTTTTACCTGGGAAATTGCTTTCTGGGAAACGCTGGGAAAGGGGATCAATCTTGACCCGAATCCCACCATCTCCTTCCTCTCTCCCATTTGGCACCAGAGCTCTCCATCTCCATCTCTCATCCATTTCTCACCTCTTTCACTCTCTAATCCATCTCTCCCACCTTCTCCTTCTTCGTTTCTCCCATCTTCAGCGAATTGAACCCATCTCCTTCTTCCTCCCTTTCACTACTCCACACCAGCTAGACAATGACTCCCAAGATTTCAAGGCTACTCAACATCAACTCCATCATAAGTACTCCACAAATTCCTTTCCTCCCATTCTTTTAATTTATTTGTTGTCAAGTAATGAAAATATACTTTGTATTGTGCAAGTCATTTTTCTGTAATATTTCTTCCCCAAATCTATTGTTATTGCTTTGGGTTGTACTTGCCCAAATTGTGGATTCAGTTGTAGATGGGCATAGCTCTAAAATCAAATTCATTGAACGATTCTAATATGTGATTGATGGACAATTGATGGACATTTGTTTGTCAAATCCAGACCATTGGCAACTTCCATTTTAACCGTCCATTAAGCGTCTACCATCAGCTAGTTGAATCATCTATTTGAACTGATTTTTTTTAATAAAGTTCCATCTACAATGAGACTCGTGATTTGCACATTTTTTATTGTATGTTGTTGTGTCCATCGGTCTTATTCTGGGTTATGCCCTATCACATGGGTCCCATGTTGGACAATAGGATTGAGGAACTTGCAAGTGATATGTACAATGTCCGCGTGCATCATTGTGGTCATGGTATTAACTTTCTCAAATCTACCAATTTTTCCTCTAAAATTGTTTGTTACATTTATAGGAGAATTTTATACCATTTTTTTCCTCTAACAATTCTTTCCTTATAGTTTCTAATATCTTAGATTAGTTTTTTTTTTTTAAAAAAAAAAAAAAACATGGAACTGTAACGTAAAACTAATAGAGCATTGACAGTGTTATACTCTGACAGAAATTTTGACAATGGCCCTGCAATTTCATCTAAAGACTTTGTTAACTAAATTCCCACCATTTCATTTTTTTTAAAAAAGAAAATTCCCATCATTTCACCAATGATGGTTCCAGTTGGATGGCCCAATTACCAAGGGTGTTTTTGGATGCACAATCAAATTGGTTTATAATTATTAGTATAATGTGGTGGAAACGACAAAACTGTGGTTCTCTTAGCACTCATATCATGCGATTGGGCTTCGAGCTGCAATCCTGTTAACTGAATTTTGACAACTACTACCCTGCAATTTCATCTAATGCCTTTTTTAGCTGAATTCTCATCATTTCACCCTTTTATTTTCTTTTGAAAGCAGAACTCCCATCATTTCATGAACAAAGGTTCCTATTAGATAGTGAAATTACTAAGGGTTTGTTTGGATGCAGAATCGAAATGAATTGTTATCATTAGTATAATGTGGTGGAAATAACCAATCTGTTGTTCTCTAAGGTATATATATTTGAGTGATTGGGCTCCACACCGCAATCATGTTAACTGAATTTTGACTACTACTCCATCATTTCACCTTTTCGTTTTCTTTTGAAAGCAGAACTCCCATCATTTCATGATAACAGTTCTGGGTAGAAATGAGATTGAATTTCCCCATCTTCAATCTCATTTCTAGAGACGATTTCCCGTCTTTTGTTCCGCTCTCAAGTCACTGAACTTATGAAGTCTCGTTTCTGTAGTGGACCAATTCGTTTTCCTTTTGCATCTTTGAGTTTTCTATTGAACTTCCAGAATTTATGCAGTACAAGGATATCGATGAGGAATTCCTACAAATGGTTACGCAGAATACCCGTCGATATGTGGGTATTTTCTTTCCACATGCAGTTCTTGTGAATTTTGGTTTCAGAAGTAAGCAAGTGAGTTTCGCAATTTCCAGCCTTCTTGACATGACTATGAAAGAAAGCCAACAAAAATGTCTACACCCTTCAAAACATAACAGACTAGAATGTTCATGATGGACTCGGAAATGCAGACATCATCAACTGGAAGGTCAAGAATCAAGAGACAATCTTTATATGATCTTCGGACATGAAGTATAGGATAGACCATCATACTCATCATCAACTGGAGCTCAATCAGCTGTTTCCATGCACCAAAATTTGTTTTTTCATGTGAATTGCTTTTGGTTGGGAAAGGAAACCAGAAACACAAAGGGTAACAGATATGAATACCTCCCTTGATCTTGCAAAGAAAGCCATTTAAAGATGCAGTTGAGCAGCAAGCCATTAGTGCATGAGAATCTACTGCAATGGGTTTGAATCAGTTCAATATACTTCATTGTGATAAAGAATGACAGAATCAGTTCTGATTGTGAAGGCCACAAAATCAATCTGAGATGCATGATGAAGGGGATGAAAGTGATATAGTAGGGAACATCCGATAAAATGAGAACATCCATACACTACTACACATGGTAAACCAAAGTGGAAACATTTTCATTTATAATCTGATATTGTACATTGTTCTCATGCATACCTAACCAGGTGGAAAACATAAAAAACCCAACTACTAACTATTAAACTACCAAGTGGAAATGATCCACTTCTTTCAATACAGTAAACAGAAAGCACATAAACACAAACATGGCTTAACCCAACACCTAATGTTCATGTGAATCAGTCGGATGCAGCGCTGCTCCATCTTTTTGAACACAGCATAACACTTCCTTAAGGGTATGAAAGATCTTTTGATTCCATTTCTCATGTTCAGCCATTTAAGTCCTCATTTCAACCCTCATATCAGTTAATTCAGACTGAACCAAGGCCAGCTCCTCTTCCACCCGACTGAAGCGCTCATGTATAAGTAGGGGGCTACAAAATCTTCATCAATGTCTTCGTCATTATCTTCCTCCTCATCCTCCTCTTCTTCTTCCTCGGTATTTTCTCCTCTTTCAACCTCTTTCTCCTCATTCAATTTCATCCTTTTAATAGTATTGGTGTCAATGAAACTTTGCGGCTCAAGCCTCACATTGGGGATGAAACTAAACCCACAGTCTTTGGTTATCTTACAGACCAACCGTCCGAATGGTAAGGACAGATTGGTTTTGGTGGTGGGGGCATTCAAGATATGGCGCATTACAATAGATAGGTAGCAAACCTTCTTGCCCGTGCCCAGTAAATACAGAACCTCCAACATATACTGTGTTAGTTGTATATAATTTCCCGTTCTAGGGTACACATTGTACGTGAATACATGGTGAAGGAACCTATAAATTGGAAGCATCCTGGTTACCTTCAAATAATTATCATCCTGTATTCAAGACGTACGTTCACCACAAATTTGAACAGTCCTCTCGTCCCTGTACTTGGACCGCTTCGCATCCCTATATCGAACAATCACTGTCCCGCGTGGCACACCAAAAATCCTCTCAATGTCAGTCACATTAAATGGTATCAAAGAATTTTCGATTGTTAAGTCGAAGGTCAGCGACTTTAGACAAGGATTTCGAATTGAAGCGTAAAAATGTCGAACAGTCTCGGCGTCGACATTGTTGTAGGGTGTGAAGATGGGATTCCGGCCAATAGTGGTAAGCCACTTGAGCTCTTCGGTATCGACAAACAAGTCCTTGTTCACATACCCCTCAAAACATACCTTGCGTTTGGCGAATCTTCCCAAATCCACAGCTTCTTCGCCTCGACTAACCGGCCGCGACTTGTTGACGGTCCCGCTCGAGATGTGGATCAACCCGTGCTCCGTCCCGAGACCGCTCTCTTAGCCTGGGTAGCTACGACCGTTGAGGTTGACGCTCCAATGTCCTCCCTTCGCTTGGAGCGACGATTATATTGTTGTCCATCCGTTTCCTGTGCGTCACGCTTCTTCGCCATAAGCCTCACCATTAATGGGAGCAATAGCCAAGAAGAAACAAGAATAAGAAAAGCCCCCATTGGAAAAGAAAATGGGTTTTGTTTTCGTTTTTGTAAATTTGGGTGAAATAAGAGAAAAATAAGGAAATTGAAGCAAATGAAGTTGGATTTTGAAAAAACTAGTTGAAGTAGAGAAGGTTTGAGAAAAAGAAAGGAAATGGGGATGAGTTTTTAGATTTGGGTGGAAGTAGAGAAGGATTTGAGAAGATGAAATAAAATAGGGATGGGTTTTTGGATTTGTGGAGGATTTCTAGAAAAATATTTGAGAAAATAGAATAAATTAGGGATGAGTTTTGGGAAAGTAGAGTAAGATTTGAGAAAATTGAAGCAAATATGGATGAGTTTTTAGGTGTGGGTGGAGGTAGTGAGAGATTTGTGAAAATAGACAGAAATGAAAATGAGTTTTTGGATTTCAATATAGGTAGAAAAAGATTTGATGAAAATGAAGATTGGTTTTAGGATTGTGGAAGAAGAGATGGGTTTGGGTCTTGATAAAAGTGATGGGAGATGAACAAATAGAATGATATAGGATTGGGGCCGACCGGGCGTGTGCTTGGTGGGAAAGCTAGACCAACCCGGTCGACTGGGTCCGTGTCCAGCGTCCCAGGGTCGATCAAGTCCACCCGGTCGACTGGGTCAGTCCTAATGATCGGACTACGGGCTTAGCTTGAATTTCATTCCACGTCTCTTAACAATCTATTAGTAGTACCTCTAGTGCAACTTTGGAGGGGTTAAAATCCTGGACTGCATTCATCCGAACAAATGGTAGCATCTTATATGCCAGGCCGATGAAAGTTGTTGCCAAATCAAACTAGTTTACTAGACAAGCAGCGCTATGAAGACAATGAATGGTTTAAAAACACTTGTCAACGGTCCATAGACTAATGTACATCTGTCTCAGCAGTTACACCATGTGGCATAGTGTCCTATACGTGGCTTTTTTGTATGGTCAATACATATAGAGAAATGGTCCTCAAAATTGTTTATGGATTGAATGTTGAAACCCATTTGCTGCATTTTATGAGAAATGGACCATCCACAAGTGGGCTATGAATTGGTCAGTCCTACAGTCCATTTTCCATGCCATGAGAATTTAGTGGTTTCTAACGTTCTGTATACTTTTACATGGCGATTGTTGAATCAATTGATTTTTGGATCAAGGCCAAACAAGGAATGGTCTACCTGAGTGATGGGATGGATTTTATGCATGTTAAATCATTTAACCATGTTAGAGAAAGTTACCCACATTAGGTATCTATGTGAGTTAGGCAAGAGTTTTCTGGTTTGATCCTAGAAGTTTCACATGGTGTCATGAAATGGTAATACAGTTTATGATGTTCTTAACAGTCCCAAACCTTTTATTTTCCAAAAATTCGTAAGCATTAGGAGATGAGAGAAACTAAAAATTTAGAATGAAGGTTCATGCCAATGTAACCTCTAGAATTTATTTTCTTTTGCATTGATATTTGCAATATGCATTTTGACAAATATTGGCATTACACATCCAAATGACACCTTGTAAGACCTTTCTCTAGCCATATAGATTTTCTCTTTTCAACTTTTCTCCTGCCAATTGGTCATTTCTTTTAAGGCATTCCTCCTACTTGGGGAATTCATGATGTAAGTTCACTTGGCCCTACGATATTTTCTTTTCAATTTTATGTATTTTATATATCTCTTTTATTAGAGTTTCATGATGTAAGTTCACTTAAGTCGATGATACAGGATTTGAAAACCAATCAACACAGGAGTTGGAATCCAAAAACAAACCAAAACTTGATTGCATAGGACTCTGGGATGATATATGGATTCTATCACAAGTTGGCCAATCACACAATCCTAGAGGAGTCTAAATCCTCTGAAGTTCTTGCCCCTTTTGATCCATCGGTTTGATTCAGCTATCTGAATTTCACAATGGGTCCAATGTTGAGCAGGTTCTAAATTCAGACCAGCATGTGTTTACGCCACGTATACGATGGATGAGTAGCTACAACCAGGTGAGTTGTAGCCAATGCACAAGGTACTCTAGCCTGGACTTAATATAGATAGTTGATATAGATGTCCAACCTTGTGCACGCTTTTTTCTGGCTTTCGCATGAAGAAGAAGAAGAAGAAGAAGAAGAAGACCAACATCCATATACAAGAAATTGGATTTACATGTACTGTCTCACCATATGAGACTGTTGGATCATTTTTCATTTTCTTCTCTAAGAAATTGATTGCTTCTTGTTCTTTGCCTCTCTAATATATTTCTTTTACAGGAATGATTGCTCAATACGTGTTTAGATTCATAGGTGATTGGGTGAATGATGCATGTGAAATTTGCCCCATTGTATTTGATGCCCAAATGCAAGACGAATGCATCATGATGCATGATTTTGAATGAAAAGATTCGCAAATTCATGTTGTTTTCATCTTGCATTAGAAAAATGCTATTCAAATCGCAAATGCCACTTTTCATATTGCAGTAGAAAAATACTACTGGAATCAACTTAATGGTTATAATGTGGGAATTCATGTTGTTGCAATCCAAACAAATAGCATCAATCCAACTGACTCAAGTATATGTGATTGTACCAACCTAACCTGACCTGACCAGAATTCCTACTGTGTTGTGATTGTGGAAGTTGCAACCTGCTCATTGTCAAATTGCTCTAGGTATGCTTCTAAATTCAAATCAGCCATTTGAAACCAGTAAGGTACTAACAGCAACTAGGTTATAGTACTGAGTTGTAGTCAATGAGTAATGGCACTGCGGTAATGTGATTGTTCTGGTATGCTTCCCATATCCACCGATTCATCCTTTTGTTTTACTCAGTTTTCTTTTATCTTGCATAGGTGCAGTTTCTACCAAAGAAAGCAACTGTTGACTCAATATTAACCCATTTCTATCTCAAATCATCATGCCTTGATCTTTTGTAACTTTTCCTCGTTTCTCTGACATGGTTTATTGGAATGTTCTTTTGCCATTTCCCCACATATGTTGGCTTCACTTAGTTGTCTTTCTTAACCAAATGTACCTTTTCTTTTGTTTTTCTTTTCTTTTATTTTCTTTTTTTTTTTTTGTTTTTTAACATTACTCTTAATTTCCTTTCTTCCATTGTGATCTTTGTATCATCATGTAATTCTCCAATTTGAGTTTTATGCTCAGGTGCTTCTGGCAACTTGGTTTTTCACAGTTGATTTTGAACAAGGCTCCTT
This sequence comes from Magnolia kwangsiensis, assembly GCA_037074715.1. Lineage (NCBI taxonomy): Eukaryota > Viridiplantae > Streptophyta > Magnoliopsida > Magnoliales > Magnoliaceae > Magnolia > Magnolia kwangsiensis. The sequence goes on from CM073581.1 coordinate 98,613,029, forward strand.
ATGCTTGTGTTGAAGACTTAGACTATCATATCAGTGCCAATATTGTTGGATGCAGCCCCACATTACATTCTCGAGGAACATGTAAGAGACATTGATCTGTTACCTCACTAACTTGATGTCACTCAATTTTAAATTATTAGAAAAAAGAAAAGAAAAAGAAGAACCCATCCATGCTTATGTTGAGAATGGCTCTGATCAAACTTCTAAAATGATGGACCCTAGCCAATTTTTCTATTTCCTTACAAAATTACACATCGGTAGCACTTGGTAAATAAAAAAATAAAATAATCAATAGAATGCATGCCATGTCCACGCTGGAAATCTCAGCATGCATCCAGGTTGTCAAAACCCTACGATTTAGGATTGAGTCGATTCTTAAGCAAACCAGTTTGAATCCCACCTTTGAATCCCTTTTTATATCAATCATACGATTTTATAAAAGCTAACCCCAAATAAATAAATAAATCTTTCCACGCTGACCCGATCGACCGGGTACCAACCCGGTCAACCCTGACTCACTTTCCCACCAAGCACACGCCCGGTCGGCCCCAATCCTATATCATTATATTTGTTCATCTCTCATCACTTTTATCAAGACCCAAACCCACCTCTTCTTCCACAATCCTAAAACCCATCTTCATTTTCATCAAATTTTTCTCTACCTACATTGAAATCCAAAAACTCATCTTCATTTCTGTCTATTTTCACAAATCTCTCACTACCTCTACCCAAACCTTAAAACCCATCCCTATTTGCTTCAATTTTCTCAAATCTTACTCTACTTCCACACAACTCCCAAAACTCATCCCTACTTTATTCTATTTTCTCAAATATTTCTTCACAAATCCAAAAACTCATCCTTATTTTATTTCATCTTCTCAAATCCTTCTCTATTTCCACCCAAATCCAAAAACTCATCCTCATTTCCTTCTATTTTCTCAAATCCTTCTCTACTTCCACTAGTTTTCCCAAAACCCAACTCCATTTGTTTCCATTTCCTCATTTTTCTCTCTTATTCCACCCAAATCGACAAAAACGAAAACAAAATCCATTTTCCTTTCCAAGGGGGCTTTCCTTATTCTTGTTTCTTCTTGACTATTGCTCCCATTAATGGTGAGACCTATGGCAAAGAAACGTGACGCACAGGAAACGGATGGACAATAATATAATCGTCGCTCCAAGCGAAGGGAGAACATTGGAGCGTCAACCTCAACGGTCGTAACTACCTGGGCTAAGAGTGGTTTCGAGACGGAGCACGGGTCGATCCACATCTCAGGCAGGACCGTCAACGAGTCGCGACCGATTAGTCGAGGCAGAAAAAGCCTTAGATTTGGGAAGATTCGCCAAACGCAAGATATGTTTTGAGCGATACGTGAACAAGGACTTGTTCGTCGATACCGAAGAGCTCAAGTGGCTTACCACTATTGGCTGGAATCCCATCTTCACACCCTACAATAATACCGATGCCGAGACTGTTCGACATTTCTACGCTTCAATTTGAAATCCTTGTTTAAAGTCACTGACATTCAACTTAGCAATCGGAAATTCCCTGATACCATTTAATGTGACTAACATTAAGAGGATTTCTAGGGTGGCACGCGGGACTGATTGTTTGACATAGGGATGCGAAGCGGTCCAAGTACAGAGACGAGAGGACTGTTCAAATTTGTGGCGAACATACATCTTGGATACAGGATGATAATTGTTTGAAGGTAACCAGGATGCTTCCAGTTTACAGGTTCCTCCACCTTGTATTCACATATAATGTGTACCCTAGAACGAAAAATCATACACAACTAACACAGCATATGTTGGAAGTTCTGTATTTACTGGGCACCATGGTGTGCCAAAACGGTTACGTATCGGCCGTAACGGCTGATACGTAATGGTAACGGTGAGAACCGTTATGCGTTTCGGGTCATATCGGCTGTTACCCGATTTTGTACCCATATCGGCCGTTACGGGCCCGTATCGGCCGAATAACGGTAACTCTTTTTTTTTTCCATTTTAAGCTCTATTTTTGTTGTTTTTTTGAAACATCTTGCTTCTAAACTGTTTCTCACTCCTTCTACTACTAATTTCGACCAACCTTGGCTGGGTATTTGAGATAAAAACACATTATATTACGGATTTTCTTGAATCAAAGCTCGGTAGGCCATTTTTCAGAAATTCGTCAAAAATAGGTATTTATAATTTTTTTAATATGTTTTGTTGTTTTAATCATATCATATGATGTGTTAATCATAGTAGAACATGTTAATATGCATTTTACAGATTTGGGGTGCTATTTAATATTTTTTTCTATTTAAGCATGAATTTTGGCCCCTTTTTTAAAAATTCAAAAAATCAATTTTTAATGGTTGTTTTGCTGTTTTAATCATGCCATTTGATGTATTAATCATAGTAGAACATGTTAATGTACATTTTACAGATTTTGGGTGCCATTTTATATTTTTTTCTATTTACGCATTTATTTTCGCCCTTTTTTTAAAAATTCAAAAAATCATTTTTTAATGATTCTTTTGTTGTTTTAATGATGTCATATGATGTGTTAATCATAGTAGAACATGTTAATACGTATTTTATAGATTTGGGGTGCCATTTTATATATTTTTAATATTTTTTCTATTTACGCATTTATTTTGGCCCTTTTTTTGAAAATTCGAAAAATCATTTTTTAATGATTCTTTTGTTGTTTTAATGATGCCATGTGATGTGTTAATCATAGCAGAACATGTTAATGTGCATTTTACATATTAGGGGTGGCATTTTATATTTTTTTATATTTTTTTCTATTTACGCATGAATTTTGGCCCTCAAAAATAATTGCATATACCTAAATGTAAGATATTTTCATATTACATTCATTCTAATATATCTATCATTGATAGTAGATAGTTAGAAAATTAAATAGATGAATTTTGTAGTCAAATTCAGGTTATCTGGTTCATAAATTCATCAGACAGTCCGATACAACTTCTCACCAAAGAGTGGACCGTTACACCACCATAAACATGTTCCAAATTATAAATGAATGCATATTTGGAATGCTTAGAATATTCTAGATTTAATCCATATTTTTTAATATTTTTTTGGCAAAAAAAAAAATTTGCGCCGTTATGGGCCGTTACGCCCCCGTATCCGAATTAGTTTCGGAGGACACCGTTACGCCAACTGATACCGATACGGGACACCTTGCTGGGCACGAGCAAGAAGGTTTGCTACCCATCTATTGTAATGCGTCATATATTGAATGCCCCCACCACCAAAACCAATCTATCCTTAACATTTGAACGGTTGGTCTATAAGATGGCCAAAGACTATGGGTTTAGTTTCATCCCCAATGCGAGGCTTGAGCCGCAAAGTTTCATTCACGCCAATACTATTAAAATGATGAAATTGAATGAGGAAGAAGAGGTTGAAAGAGGAGAAAATATTAAGGAAGAAGAAGAATAGGATGAGGAGGAAGAAGAGGAGGAAGATAATGACGAAGACATCGATGAAAATTTTGTAGCCCCCCCACTTATACATGAGCGCTTTAGTCGGGTGAAAGAGGAGCTGACCTCGGTTCAGTCTAAATTAACTGATATGAGGGCTAAAATGAGGACTCAAATGGCTAAACAGGAGAAATAGAATCAGAAGATCTTCCGTACCCTTAAGGAAGTGTTATGCTATGTTCAAAAGGATGGAGCAGCGCTGCATCCGACTAATTCACAGGACCATTAGGTCTCGGGTTAAGCCATTTTTGTGTTTATGTGCTTTCTGTTTACCGTGTTAAAAGAAGTGTATCATTTCCACCTAATAGTTTAATAGTTAATAGTTGGATTTTTTTATGTTTACCACCTGATTAAGTATGTATGGAAACAATATACAATCTCAGATTATAAATGAAAATGTTTCCACTTTGGTTTACCGTGTAGTAGTGTATGAATGTTCTCATTTTACCAGATGTTCCCTACTATATCACTCTCATCCCCTTGATCATGCATCTCAGATTGATTATGAGGCCTTCACAATCAGAATTGATTCTGTCATTCCTCATCCCAATGAAGTATATTAAATTCATTCAAACTCATTGCAATGGATTCTCATGCACTAATGGCTTGCTGCTCAACTGCATCTTCAAATGGCTTTCTTTGCAGGATCAAGGGAGGTAGAAAGGACAGAAATTCATATCTGTAACCCCTTGTGTTTCTAGTTTCCTTTCCCAACCCAAAGTAATTCACATGAAAAAATAAATTTTGGTGCATGAAAACAGCTGATTGAGCTCCAGTTAATGATGAGTATGATGGTCTATCCTATACTTCATGTCCGAATATCATATAAAAATCGTCTCTTGATTCTTGACCTTCCAGTTGATGATACCTGCATTTCCAAGGCCATCATGAACATTTTAATCTGTTATGTTTTGAAAGGTGTACAACCTTTTGTTGACTTTCTTTCATAGTCATGTTAGGAAGGCTGTAAATTGCAAAACTCACTTGCTTACTTCTGAAACCAAAATTCACAAGAATTGCATGTAGAAAGAAAATACCCACATATCGACGGGTATTCTGCGTAACCATTTGTAGGAATTCCTCATTGATATCCTTGTACTGCAGAAATTCTGGAATTTCAATAGAAAACTCAAAGATGCAAAAGGAAAACGAATTGGTCCACTACAGAAACGAGACTTCATACTTTCAGGGACTTGAGAGCGGAACGAAAGACGGGGAAATTCAATCGTCTCCAGAAATGAGATTGAAGTGAGATTACTGAGGGTGTGTTTGGATGCACAATCGAATTGAATTGTGATTATTAGTATAATGTGGTGGAAATGACCAAACTATGGCTCTCTTAGCACTTGTGTCCAGCAATTGGGCTCCAAACTGCAATCACATTACTTCAATTTGGAGCTACTGCAATTCAAGGGCTACTCCCTTGCTATGAATACTGGAAAGCATCATTAACTTCCGTCATTTCATCTTGGTGAAATCGAACATTTGCATTTCAATCTAATTGCACATCCAAACACGGCATAAATCAACAAGGAATGCAGTAAGAAAAAATACAAGCGTGAAGGCTACTCATGGAGTACGACAAGAATCCTACTACTGGGCACACGCTCCACACTCTATGGATGCGCGATCCAGAATCCTACTACTCAGGCTGGCTCCTACCATGAATAAGCCCTGCCCCAAAAGTCCAGCAGTCTGCAGATTTCGCAGCTGATAGCCACACTTCTACATTGAATATCGAACGGTTGAAAATTTTTTTCTCAGCTGTCCATTTTCTCCAAATGCATGATACGGGCCAGACAGATTTTCAGGGCCAGGGCATGGACACGGTGGGCCCTGCCAAGCACGTAGATAAAATACATGAAACATTTGAAAACCGCATCCATGATTATACAGTGTATAAACTATAATAAGCTACCCGTAGCATCTGAAAATCATCGACGAGTAACAGACTATACAACGAATAATCCGATGTGATTTCCGGCAGTAATTTCTAACAAGTAACAAGAAATCGATTAGGGCATCAGAAAATCTAAAATGAGAAGAGAAAAAGAAAAAATCGAAAATAGATGGACGAATTTAGGGTTTCGGGACAGACGTGGCACAATCGCAGACGACGATTTTCGATGGCTTGGAGCCGTTGGATGGAGAGAAATGGAGGAGTGGCGAAAGAAAAGGGCATTGCTGCGGATTTTACGCAAGGGGAGAAGACGAGCGGTTGCGGAGGAAGAGCAGTCGGAGAAGATCGTCGATGCAGCCATTGTCGAGAGAGAGAGATTTTAGGGTTTATCGGAGGTTTGGGGAAAGGTAGAGAGCGCGCGCTCGGCGCGCCAAACTCAGCTCCGTGCGAGGGGTGATTCGCGAGAGGGATTGAATAGGTGATTAGTAGTGCAATAACTAGGGCCGTTGATATTCTTCCATGGTGGGGACCATTCACTGGAGGGGAGCACTACTTGCATTCCATGATTTCCACCGACCGAATGTAATGCCTGTCCAATGATCAGGTGGAGCACGCGTATGTACGAAAAATGGACGGTTATAAAAATATGTCCAACGGGTTTATTCGGTGTAAATGTGCACCGTAATGATTATTGGACCAGCCTAATTTTCAGGCCGCTACATATGGGAGATGGTCAACGTAATGAATGGACCGGATTTCACACACACATTGTAGATTAGCGAGGTTTGGGTACGATAAACGATGCTCCCTCGCTCTCATTCTCATTTTTTCTTGAAATATAGAAGAATTTACAACTGTAGACACTACCTTTTATCCAGCGGTTTTTATGAAGTAATAAAGTTACCAAATTAGACTAGCACTTGCGCACATTGACTTTGTCAACGAAACTACCCCTCCTTTTAACCGCTATTACTTTTTCTTCCCCCTTTAATGAAAACACGCGCGGTTTTTCAAAACAGATCCCTTCAATCCATCGCAACGAAAAACTGATGCACGACCATTTTTCTTATCATTTTCCTTACTAAAATTTAAACTTTATCATCTCTATATTGTCATTTTACATTTGACATTTTTCATCTTGGTAAAGGTTACGTGGAATCCTCCAAACTGATTACATCTCCAATCTTCAAAAAGGTTCAAATTAATCCCTCATTCAAAAGTACCCTTCCTCAACTTGCATTGAGTGAGGCTACGGCTATTGGAGGTACAGATATTAAAAAAAAAAAACCCTAGTGTAGTTTATAAATACTTTCCTTTATAGTATTAGACGACGATTAACTGATTACCTATGAAAATTCAGCTAGTAATTCACCAAGGGTGCTTAGTCAAACTTATTCATTGCATGCTTGAATTTGAAGAAGAACTCACGGAAATTGAGACGAGCCCAAGTCGACACAATTAATCGACTACTCATCGAATTTCATGTGAAGTTCGGGGAATTTCATGTCAGGCTCTTACAATTTCATTCTGAAATAGCGGTGAAGACTGCTTGAGTTGAAGTAGGAATATGCTAATATGTCCTAGAGGGGGGTGAATATGACTTTTTAAAGTTTTTATGATATATTTAAAAATTATATTACACTAATCCTATCAGATATACAATTAATAGGATTACTCAAATATAACTCTACTGGCTTCCAAGCCTTGTAGAGGATCCTTTCACAAATTATTTGAAGGATAAACAAGTTGCATACAAGATTGCGATGGATAAGACTCTGTGTGTATATGAGGTGTGATCTTAAATAATCAAATATAAAAGCATGTAAGAAATGTCACACAATGGAAGACAATAACAGGCTCAAACATAGTCATTTTTATAGTGGTTTGACTACTTGTCTACTCCACTCCCGGCTGTCACACTCAACCCTTGAGTGTACCGGATTTCACTAAGAAAGTTTCCCAGGGTTCACCTCAAACCTAAGGTTTTAAATCAGGTTTACCTTTAACCGTTACATGGAGGTTTCTACTTGGTTCACCTCTAACCCTGAAGTTTTACTGGTGCACTCCTAACTAGATGTTTATACCCATACAAAGCAAGAGTCTACACAATGCACCCGTAGGTTTCTACTCGGTTCACCTCTAACCCTGGAATTTTGCTGGTGCACTACTAACCAGATGTTTATGCCCACATAGAGCAAGGGTCCACACAACGCACCTGGAGGTTTCTACTCGCTTCACCTCTAACCATAGAGTTTTGCTTGTGCACTGCTAACCAGATGTTTATGCCCACACAGAGCAAGGGTCCACACAACGCACCCGAATGTTTATGCTCTCCACAGAGCAAGGGTCCATACAACGCACCTACAGTGTACACTCCCGCCAGAGGCCTCCTTTAAGGACTTCAAATGGTGAGCAACACTTAAGACCCAATCCTAGAAAGGAATGATCACAAGTGTTCTCTGGACTTTAAGTACTTACAGATAAGTTGATGAGTCCATTTTTGCACAGTGATGAAGATCTCCTTCTTATTGTTGAAGAGTCTTCATCTCTCTTGATCCGCAACACAAAAGATATACCAATATTCGGTTTCGGGTTGAGTCAAGGTTAGGACGAAAATTCACTCTCTTAGAATTTTTCTATAAGCAATATTCGGTTTCGGGTTGAGTCAAGGTTAGGACGAAAATTCACTCTCTTAGAATTTTTCTATAAGGACTTCAAATGGTAAGCAACACTTAAGACCCAATCCTAGAAAGGAATGATCACAAGTGTTCTCTGGACTTTAAGTACCTACAGATAAGTTGATGAGTCCATTTTTGCACAGTGATGAAGATCTCCTTCTTATTGTTGAAGAGTCTTCAGCTCTCTTGATCCGCAATACAAAAGATATACCAATATTCGGTTTCGGGTTGAGTCAAGGTTAGGACGAAAATTCACTCTCTTAGAATTTTTCTATAAGGAAGATAGAGTGATTCCCGTCATCTATTCATTCAAGGCATTCCAGCAAAAAGATATACTAATAAGATAGTTGCTGAAGGATCATTGAATGCGGAAGTTCATTTCTTAATCCACTCTATTGAATGTCAATGAATGAGAGTGGATTGGAAGATGAACTTCCGTGAGAGAAAGGGCTTTGGATAAATGATCTGAAAGTAAGACACACAAAAATACTCTCTTCTTTTTCTACCAGCAATATGGATAAGTCTCTCTTTATATAGGTAAAAGATTCCAACGGATATAAAATAGTCATATTTATGACAGACTTCGATATCATCGAGCAGGGTCGATATCATCGAGCGTATACTCTCGATGGGATCGACTGTCCGCTCGATAACACAAACTCAAATGTCATTCGTTTTTGAAACCTTTTGTCAGCTGGTCGATGGGATCGATACTGGTGTCGATGTTATCGAATTTCGAACTCTGATACCATCGATACTGGGATCGATCTATCGACATTTGAAAAATAAGAGAGACTATCAGAAATATTTTAGGTTTTATAGGATATGATCGAGGGTCAACCGATGTCATCGAAATTTAAATGTCGATGATATCGAGACCTTGTCGATAGGATCGATAAATCATATAGATTTACCTATAAGCACGCTGGACAGTTTGTGCCCAGACTCGATCCAATCGACCAGGAATCGATAGCATCGACATAAGAATATCGATTTCCTCGAGTGGCCCCCGATCAAAGTTTAGAACAACCTAAAATATTTGCTAAAAAAAATACGTGCCCACTATCGATATGATCGAATGACTTCCGATATGATCGATATTTGATTTCAGATTGAATCGGAACAGTCATCGATATATCGAAGCTCATAGTAGGTTTCTTTGAAAAAACAGGGGCGCCGAAATACTGCCTGTCGATATTATCGAGCCACTTCCGATGGACTCGATGTTTAAATATCGATGATATCGATGGATGTATCGATATATCAATAAATCTGTCCAGATGGTATGTAGTTATTGGACACTGTTAGTTCTCTTATCGATAGTATCGATTAAGTGTCGAGGACATCGATAGAGCAGGTCGATCATATCGAAAGGTGTATCGATACAATCGATAGGCAAGCAAACTTAGAAGTTTTCTGCTGATTGAAAAAGTTCACTTACCCAAAAACTCTCATATGTTCTAAGTTATTTTTAAGGGTTTTAATCGCCTGGTGTTTTGGAACAAGGGATGTGAGGCTATGATTTACCTATGGCGAGCTTCCACACATCCAGTTGAGGCAGACACTTGAATTGATCTTCCTGTTAGGCGCTGTGGTCCGACTGACTCAACTTACATCGTAATTGACAAATAAGGGCACTAATAGGTGCACTTTCACATTCGTTAGGCTTAGTCAATTTCATGCGTTGATCATTCAAATTCATGTAAAACTCGTTCAATTCCATTTGAAGCTCACTCAATTTCATTTTAGGGCTCACTCAATTTCATGTTAGGGTCGCTCAATTTAATGTTTGCCCAGCTCAATTTCATGCTAGGCTCTCTCAATTTAATGTTTTCTCAACTCAATTTCGTGCTAGGCTCGCTCAATTCAATGTTTTCCCATCTCAATTTCATGCTAGGCTTGTTCAATTCAATGTTTGCCCAACTCAATTTCATGTTAGGCTCACTTAATTCAATGTTAGTCCAACTCAATTTCATGCTAGGCTCGCTCAATTCAATATTTGCTCACTCAATTTCATGCTAGGCTCGCTCAATTTAATATTTGCCTATCTCAATTTCATGCTAGGCTCACTCAATTTAATGTTTGCATTGATAAATTTTATGCTAGGCTCGCTCAATTTAATGTTTGCATGGATAAATTTCATATTTTTCTCGATGAATTTCATTCTTGTCTCACTCAATTTCATGTTTGCATTGCTCAATTTCCAGTTTGTCACGCTCAATTTTCAGTTTGTCATGCTCAATTTCAGCTTTCCTCGCTCAATTGTCAGTTTGCCTTGCTCAATATATAGTTTACCTCGCTCAATTTTCGCTCTTCCCTCACTGAATTTCTAGTCTACCTCGTTCAAAATCTAAGTTGCATCACTAAATTTCTAGGCTTCCCTCGCTCAATTATTTCTTTTGCGTCGCTCAAATTCGAACTTCCCTCGATCGATTTCATTTTCCCCTAGTCAATTTCTAGTTTGCCTCGCCCAAATTCTACCTTGTCTCGCTGAACTTTCACTCTTCCCTCGCTGAATTTCTAGTTTGCCTCGTTCAATTTATAGGTTGTGTCGCTGAATTTTCATGCTTTCCTCACTTGATTATTTGTTTTCCCTTACTCAAATTCGAACTTCCCTCGCTCGATTTCATGTTTCCCTTGCTCAATTTCTACTTTGCCTCGTTGAAGTGCATGTTTGCCTCATTGAATCAGATGTTTGCCTTAATCATTTTCATGTTTACTGCGCTTAATTTTAGTTGAGGTTTATTCCATTTTATCCGAAGCTCACTCAAGTTTATCAAGTGCTTAATATTTAGTATTAATGTATATGAGGTAATGCTTAAATTCCTATTACTCTAATTCTATATGGATTAACCATGTATAGAGAAGTTCGCCTCATATCACCTTATGGTACATTTGTGATTGCTTAAATATAGGTATATTTCTAGTAGATATGACATGAGCCTTCAAATTACATTTTATTTTGTCTTATAAACCATACAATGTGGAATATATGTTGAATGTTGAATGAACTTTTAAATATTCCAAATTGCTTAATCATACTTGAGATTGATATGCCACATTTGTGGGCCTTCATTTGAGCTTAGAGGAATTATAAGAATCCATGTTAAATTCATATGTCGATGTTTAATATCATGATTTGATAATATCTACAATTTAAAGAGCAATCTTGCCAAAATTTAAGAGATGTACGTACGTACCATGATGCATAACATCCCCCCATGACATCTGAGTTTTACCGGGTGCTCAATGTAAGCCACATTATGCTCCAGTTACTAGAGTAGCTATTTGAACCTATCTAGAATTCCCTCAGAAGAAAGGAAAATTCTGAACCTAGAGACGTAAAACTTTAGGACCCTTAGGGAATTTCAAATTTAGTTGTTTGAACATAGAAATGAAACTTAGGTTCTCTTGAAATCATTAGAATAGCCATTCAAACTTGGTTGGAATCACTTTGGAATTATGACATTTGAGAAGATAGAGACTCAATATTTTAAGTTCTCTAGGAGATTGCCTGCATAAACATGAAACCTAAGTCCCCATTAAAAACTATTAGAATGATCATTTGAACTTAGAACTAAACTTAAGAATTATGGGAGAACAAATAAACTGCTATGATGTATATTAGATTAAACGAGAACATTCATTGAACTTGACCTCCAATGAACTTTTTAACAATTTAGGATTTGGATTTTTTCATAATTTTCCTTAGTTGAAATGACATCATGAAGACACTCAGTAGACAGTGGGTGAAACGAGTTTACGCATTGTAAGCAGTTCTTTACCCATTACATTGTACATTATATCAAATTTAAGCACTTCTTAAACTTAAAACCTGCACTAGGAGTTAAAAATTAAAATTTCCTAAGAAATCTCCTTAGTTAGAGATGATATTTCTCATAACTTTTAGCAATTAGCACTAACTAGAAGCGAATTGAGCGAGAGAAGCTAGAAATTGAGCGCGAGAACTTAGGATTTGAGCAAGGGAAGAAAGAAATTGAGCGAGGCAACTTAGGAATTCAGCGAGGCAACCTAGAAATTGAGCGGGGCAACCTATGAAGGAAAGATAGAAATTGAGCGAGGGAACCTAGGAATTGAGCGAGGGAAGATATATATTGAGTGAGGGAACCCAGAAATTGAGCAAGACAACTTATAAATTGAGCGAGGCAACCTAGGAATTGAGCGAGGCAACCTAGCAATTGAGCGAGGGAAGCTAGGAATTGAGCGAGGCAGCATAGGAATTGAGCTAAGCAACCTAGGATTTGAGAGAGAGAACCTAGGATTTGAGCAAGAGAAGCTAGAAATTGAGCTAGACAACCTATAAATTGAGCGCGGTAACCCAGGAATTAAGCATGGGAACCTATGAATTAAGCGAGACAACATAAGATTTGAGCGAGGCAACATACAAATTGAGCGAGGCAACTTAGGAGTTGAGCGAGGGAAGCTAAAAATTGAGCAAGGGAACCTAGAAGTTCAGCAAGGCAACGTAGAAATTCAGCGATGGAACCTATGAATTGTGCGAGGCAATGTAGAAATTGAGCGAGGCAACCTAGAAATTGGGCGAACGAACCTAGAAATTGCATGACGGAATCTAGAAATTGAGCGAGGCAACCTAGAAATTGCGCGAGGCAACGTAGAAATTGAATGATGCAACCTATGAAAATTCAGTAAGGTAACCTAGAAATTCAGCTAGATAACTTAGAAATTGAGTGAGACAACCTAGAAATTCAGCGAAGCAACATAGAAATTGCGCGAGGCAATGTAGAAATTGAACGAGGCAACCTAGAAATTGAGCGATGGAACCTATAAATTCAGCGAGGCAATGTAGAAATTGAGCGAGGCAATCTAGAATTTGAGTCAGGGAAACTATAAATTCAGCGAAGCAACCTAGAAATTTAGCGAGATAACCTAGAAATTGAGCGAGGGAACCTAAGAATTCAGTGAGGCGACCTAACTATTAAGTGAGGCAAACTAGAAATTGAGCGAGACAAACAAGAAATTGGGCGAGGCAAGGTGAAAATTGACTAAGGTAATATAAAAATTGAGCGAGGCAAGCTGGAAATTGAGCGAGGTAACCTAGAAACTGAGCAAGGGAAACATGAATTTGAACGAGGCAAGCTTGAAATTGGGTGAGGCTAACTTGAAATTCAATGAGGCAAACATGAAATTCAGTGAGGGTAACATGAATTGGAATGAACTTTAAATGTAATTGAACTAGCCTAACAATTTTCTCTTTGGTGAATTTAACCGAGCAGTTAATGAAATTGACCGAGCTTTACATGAAATTCTCTTCGGTGAATTTGACCGAGCAATTAATGAAATTGGCCGAGCGGTTCATAAAATTTTTCATTACATTACATGAATCCGTGGAAGTTCTCCATCATATTTTTACGATATCTCTGTCAAATTTATGAATTGCTCGGGAAATTTCACCAATCATGAACCGAGAAGTAGGTCAAATGGACCAAAACCTCTCGCAAATTAGATCTATAGTTTGCTCAGTACACTCTTATAGTACTGAGTTAACTGAGTTGGGCCCGCCTTGAATGTATATGGACTATCCACGATGTTCATCCATTTTTACATCTAAAGTAAGGGTTTCATCCCAAATGGTGGCATATCAAAATATCAAGCGGATCATACCACAGGAAATAGTGGTTCCATCGTAGAAACCTTGTTATGCCCCCATAATGATGTTTTATTTGTAATCCATCATGTTCATAGGATGATTTTTACATGGATGAACTGAAAACCAAGATGTGAGCTTCATCCAGCAGATCAATGGCCCACAAAAAATTTACACCGTTTAGGTAAATATACTACATTATACCTGTGGTGCGTGCTTTCTTCTGTGTAGGGACCATTTTCAGAAAATTGAGAGAATGTTGATGAATAGAGAGGGTGGGATCCAGCTAGAGGATGGTGGGATCCAAGCAACAGAAGTAGTGCAGGATTTTTCGTCTCTTTTTTTTTTTTTTTTTAAATGGAGCGAGGGAAGGGAGGGAGAGGAAATGCAACAAAAGTGAAAAGGAGGGGTAGTTTCATCCTCAAATTCGCTGTCCGCACATGCCAGTCTAAGTTGGTAACTTAAGTTTGTATTGGTGGTGTCTACAGTGGTAAATTTCTCTGAAACAGGGATATCGATGGCCTCGATATCTAGGCTTAGGACGCAGATTTTCTAGTGTACCACACACCACCGACCTCGGTGGTTGACGTATCCAGCTTACGTGGGTATCATAATGAGAAATTCGTGTTGGCATTTGCTTTGCATTTGTGTTTTAGATGGCTTAATCGAGTTCTACCAGATTATATATGCAAAAGTTCGACGAATTCAATTACACATTGTGGAAACTTAATATGAATGTGGTGTTGGTGAAGTAAGGATATACAATTACAACTAATGAAAAGAAAAGAAGTTTAAAAAGATGAAAGTCAAATTATTTTAGAAGAAAAATCAATTAACTATTATAGACCTTTTTTTATATTAGATAATTAGGTTTTGTTCAACATATCCGATCCAACTACTACAAAATGTTTGTAATACAAATTACAACAATAGAATCTTCTATGTACGAACACTTTAATGAGTTTAACACTTTGATTAGCAGATTGACGATTGTCGATGTGAAAATTGATGATGAATAGAATGTTGCACGCTCTATTCGATGCTAGATTCATGGGATGGTTTGATTATAAATCTCAACAACGATTCAAATCTCATTATGTAGTTAGTCATGTCCGTATTGCTTGTTTAAGAGTCTTGTAGAAAAACATAAAAAAATATCAATAAATAAATAAATCTACTAGTGATGCTATGACAGTCAGAGAAAGATCTACTGACAAGGACTAGTATCAGTGGGAGAGATCAGACGAGATCCAAGTCGAAAGGGCACAAAACATGTAAGTGTTGAAATTGCGAAAAGAATGGCTACTTTTGTAAAAATTGTAGACTCAAGAAAGAAAATCAGAAAAATTAAAAACTTGATTTACATGATCAAGCATCGGATTCAAATGGTTCCTAAGGAAATCTAGTTATCCAAGGATGGGGAAGTATCGTCTGTAGTGATTCCATGAGAGAATCTGACCCGTCAATGGATCTTCAATTTGGGTATTTCATTTCACATGACTTCACGTAGAGATTGTTTCTGCACATATCAGTCATGTGATGGGGGCACAATTTACATGGGTGATGATAACACATATAAAATTGTGGGGATTGAAGATGTCAGAATAACTAGATTTGATGGTATCACACATAGTTTCTGGTGTGCAACATGTACCAAACCTGCGGAATAATATTCTCTAATTAGAAAACTTTGATGAATGCGACCAATTTTTTTTAGTAAAAATAGTGGATTGAAGATTGTTAAAGGAGTGATGGTGATGGTAAAAGGAGAGTTAATGAGCAGATTATATCATTTTATTGGAGATATCGTGGTTAACATAAACATTTGGAACACATGACTAAGAAATAACTAAAGGTACTTCTTGATCGAAATTTACTTTATGGTTTACAACTTATTAATTTAAATTTTTGTGAGGATTACCAGTGTGGAAAACTTCATAGAGCTCGTTTTCCATCATACACTATCAAAAGTAACGATGTTTTAAATCTAATTCATTTTGATGTTTAAAAGGCTTTAGTCAAATCCTTAGAATATTTAGAATACTTTGTTTCTTTTATTGACAATTTTTTTTTCCAGAAAAAATATGGATTTACATGTTAAAAAGGAAAAGTGATGCTTTTACTTATTTTATAAGTTTAAAGTATTAGTTGAAAATTCAAAGAGAAATAAAATTAAGTGTTTGAGAACTAATAACGGAAGATAATACACCTCGAAAGAATTGAAGATTTTTTGCAGTAAGCATGGCATTGAGAGGCACTACACGGTCATTAGTACACTACAACAGAATGGAGTTATAAAACATATGAACCGTATGCTTATAAATTGTGTTAGGAGCATGTTGAGTTTAGCTAGGCTCGAGCAGTATTTTTTAGCATAGCCCATTAATATGGCTAGTTACTTAGTAAATCATTCTCCTATGACTATGCTAGATTGCAAGATTCATGAAGAGCTATTATCTAAAAAACTTGTTAATTATTTGTTCCTTCATAGTTTTAGTTAAGATCGGGAAGGCAGAGGTGTAATGTGCCACCCTACCATTGGGACTGGGTGAGAGTATTAGTTGCAAACGGTGGCTTAACTGTTGATGGTCAAATAGGAAAAATAAATGCGGCCTCCATTATCAGACTCAGTGGCTGAGTCCATTGCCGAGTGTTGGCTGGGAAAGGGGTGTGACAAGCCCAAAGATTGCCTTATTGAAAAAATACGGGTCACCCACACCATCCAAGGGGACTTAGTCTTGATCTTGGGTGTGGTAGAAATCTCTTTATATATATGGGCCATTTTGAGGGAATAACGTCAAAGTTAATGCTTATGATTATAGATACAATTTAATTAAGCTCTAATGGTATGAATGCGATATGCAGACATGTGTGGTATTCATGCATTTGGGATTGTGGATGCGTAAATATAATTTAAGTGCCACATATTTGTAAGCCATGATCCCCAATTAGTATGTGATTATTAAGAATTATGAGTTTATCATCCTAAAATCACTTCGTAGGTAGGCATGTAACTAACGTGGGTTGTGACCCTTGGTGTGAGGTCTCTATTTACCAGCGATGCTACGCACTACAACTTGACCATTCATCGTGTGTTATCTATGTAAGATACCTACTTATGATAACATGCTTAATGTGCTTAACGGTATTTTGTTATGACTATATATATGATATCTCTCGTGATTGACGAATGTCCATGATAAGTCATGCTCACCTTTCAACACACAGTATGATCCATGAGCTTGTGTGCTCACACCTATGTTTTTTTTAATATGCTTTCAGGACACTTCAAGACCCTAGGTGCATATAGATGTTGATGGATGTCCTTCTTATTGCTTCTTTCATTTCAAATTTTAGGCATATAAACGTTATGAACTTTGGATGATACTTTGGTGATATGTGGATATGGTTTTAGCTTGCCCTTCTGATTTATGGATGTCATGGGGATGCGATATTTTACATTTTCATTATAGCTTTAGCCTGCTTAACTATTTAAAAATAATAATAATAAAAAAATCCCTCATCCACAAGCTCATTTTGGAGTTCGGAAATTTGGCGAGCTCATTCGCCAAGTCTAGTGCGTGATGAAGAAACTGGAGCAACTTGAGATCAACACTTGGAAAGTTGGAGAGCCCCATTGTTGGTTTCGGGGTGCGACATTGAATTTGCTTGATTCTTAGATTCTTATCTTATTGTGGTCTTGCAAAACTGATGGATGGAGTTGATTTGTCATGGGCATCTATGTGGACCCCACGCAACTTATAACTACATGAACTTGTTTTCCGTGGGCACCGTCTATTAAAAAAACTAGGTGGGAATGCTCATAACATTTCATATGTGTGCACAACATCTTTGAGCTCATGATGTGCTTATCGCTCATTTCAAACCGTCCGGCTAAGGGTTGTCGAGGATTCCCTAGTCCAGAAATGATAACCAAAGGACCATCTGACTTTGCCATCCAATTCCGCAAAAAGACATCAACTTGATTCAACTGTTAGGATTTCTAACCATCCATATGCTGTCCAATTAACAAGGCCCACAAAATCTATGGTTTGGATTACAACCCCAATTGCAACACTAAATAGTTGAAAATAGATAATGATTATTTACTCTTTTAATTGTGTGGTGACATCATTTATATTTGACTATAATTATGATTTTGCTACATTATTTGTTTCACTAAAATCATTATAAAAATGATGGTTGTATAAGGTAAAAATCTTAGGATCATAATTTACTTTCTTTATAACTATATTTGACTCTCAATTTATAGACTATAATTTTTATTTAAACAAATGCTTAAAAATGATAATGATAGCTCGTATTTATCTTGCATTTCATAAGAAATTGGAGAACCAAACAGGCTTTAAAGAAAAAGTATGTGTTCAAAAAGAGCTGTGAAAACCAAACAGGCTTTAAAGAAAAAGTATGTGTTCAAAAAGAGCTGTGATATTCAAATACAAATACAAGAAGCTCTTGGATATCTTCCATTTATGGTGTGGCCTATCATTAAACGGCTTGGATGGCTGTAACATTACTCCTCATTTAACATCTTTAGAATGCTTACTGCGCAGCTACTTGCATACCATAAATGCTTACTGTGCACCTTCTTACTGTGCACCTTTGCAGGCGTGTCATGGGCACAAAATCTGAACGGTCCACATGATGTGTCACCCCTTGAAACCTCACAAGCCTAATTTTCAGCCCGATACAAAATTTTGACGGGCTATGGAAAAAGGAAAAAGTTTCCTCCCTTGATTTGCATTTCTCTTTATTATAGCCCAATAGAGTTTTGGATCGGGCTAAAAATTGGGCTCAAAGAGTTTCAAGGGGCGCCGCATCACATGGACCATTCAGATTCTGTACCCATGACATGTGTGTAAAGGTGCACACCGAGCTCAAGTAAGAGCTCTCTCTTTCTCTCTCTCTCTCTCTAGATATATATATCCAGAGAGTATGCCTGACAGGTTGAGTAGAGTCGTCCACTGAAGTCATGTCACCAAGTTCTGCAGGCCCCACTATGATGTATGTGTTATATCCACACCATCCATTCATTTTGAGATATCATTTTAGGGCATGAACAAAAGAATGAGGTAGATAAAAATCTGTAGTGGACCCTATCATAGAAAACAGTGGGGAGAGTCATTCCCACAGTTGAAACTATCCTAAGGCTACTATAATGTTTATTTGAAATCCAACCTGTTCAAAAGTTAAAAAAGACATGAAAGAAGGGAAAACACAAATATCAGTTTGATCTAAAACTTTTGTGGCATTTAGAAGTTTTTAATGGTTGGCGTCACTGTTCCACTGTTTTTTGTGTTGGGGTCCATTGGAGCTTTGGATTTAACTCTTTCTTTGGATATTGCTCTAAAATGATCTCTCCTAGTGGATGAAAGGCGTGGATACAAAACACACATCGTAGTGGGGCCCACGGAACCTGGTGACGTCACTTCAGTAACGAGTCCCGCTACTCAACCTTTCAGAGTGGAATCTGCGCCGCCCCCGATTGACGGAGGCAGATTGCGCAGTGAATAACTCACTGCGCTTAGCGGATTCAGTAAACTCCGTGAGGTCCACCCTAAATTATGTATCTAATCCGCTCAGTCCATCCATTTTACTATATAATTATAGGGCTAAGCCAAAAATTAATCATATGAAATATTTAAATGAACCACACCACATGAAACAGTTGAATTGAACGACTACTATTGAAAAATTCTTAGGGGCCACAATAGTTTTGGATCAAGCTTATATTTGTTTTTTCTCTTCATCCCTGCTTGTATGATCTTATGAACAGATTGGATGACAAATAAATATCATTGTGCGGCCTAGCAAGATTTCAATAGTTGAAATTACTATTCCCACAGTTTCCTGTCATATGATTGGGACTTGGTCTTAGTGAGATTTTAGGCTCAACTCCTTAAATTATATAGAAAAATGAATGGACAGGATAAATTTCTCAAAAAATCCCACTGTAGGCACCACCTAGGTTTCCAAAGTTACTTCATGCTAACCAGTTTCATTGGTTTTGTTTCTCCACTCATCTTAGTTGCTAGCTCTCAACCTCATGGAAATATATATATATATATACATATATATATACATATATATATACATATATATATATATATATATATATATATATATATATATATATATATATATATATGATTTTGGGCGAGTCAGGGCCAGTCCATCGATCAGCCATATGGACCATGGATTGAAGACTCGGCCATGCTTGATGTGACTCACCCTAGTTGACTCGGATCCAATTGAGTCCACTCCAGTTGAGAATGGCCCCACCTGCTTAGACCATTAAGAATGGTCACAGTGTGGCAACTTGTAGATGGCATGGATGCCTGAACATGGCCCCACTCGGCAAAACGGTTATTATAGAATTCAAGCTGTTTTCCTGTCACGGTGCTTGTTCTAATGGAGGGTTATTTGACCAAACTCAAAAGGGACAAGGAATTTTTAAGAATATTTAAAAAACGAGGCGGAGTTTTAGTGTAAGTCAAAATATAGGGATTTATATGTCCAAAGCCTTTAAAAAAAAAAAAAAAAAAAAAAAAAAAAAAAAAAAAAACCTCCTTAATCTACGCATTCATAAACACTCATGTCCTTCATATATGTCATTCCCACGGGTGGATTGCTTCATAGCTACACTCAATGGCATTGGTGCCACCAATATCAATACTTATTAGGAGATAACTATCTGTTTGTGATGATACTTTAAGCTTGTGTTAAAAAAAAAAAAAACTCTTCTAATACTTTCAAGATGCTAATTAGGTTTATGAAGGTAAGATAACGAGGTAACGAACCACTGATGATACTTTAAGCCTTGGTCATAACCCCAATTTTAAAACATGGGTCGCCCTTGCTTTTGTTGCATTTGATGTCTTAAATCAAATCAAATTTTGTGCAGATTTTTTGTCAAATTATAAAAGTGCGGGATTTGTTTTCGATTTCATTTATGATTCTTTTTAAAACTATATATATATGGGTGTAAACGAGATTGAAATGTATTCTAAGGGATTCTGAGGCTTTTTAAAAGAGTTATAGGGTTTCTAAAAGGGTGGAGCAAGAGAGTGATTTGAGGATTACAGTTTAGTAAGTCCTTCCTCTTTGTAATTTCTACTTTCATAGTGAAGATCCATTGCTTTGTGCCGTGATTTTTTTTCGAAAGAGTTTTGCATATTAAATTTTTGTGTTCTCTTGTGTTTGTTTGGTGATCTTGGATTACTATTTTAGATCCATCTCTCTGCGATTCTGCAATCCAAAACCCAACTTTTGTTTTGTAAAATAAAACAACATGCATCTCCATCCATTTGATAAGCCACTTAGATATTCTTATTTATTACATAGAGCCAATCCTCAAAACAAAAGACATACACCATGTAGAACAGTTAAGAGGAAAGGAAGAAAGGAAAGTAAACCATAGCTCAACTGATGTAGTACATCGGGTCAGGGACCTTAAAGGTTCGCTGGCCCACATTGGTTCCAAGAATATCACTCCATTGATCTCCCATATTCCCAACAATTCTACAGCCCTTGTCTTCAAGTATCCTTCTCCTGTTAGATTTGAATACCATGGCAGCTCCCTCTTCTTCAGGCAATCTGCATATCAAGTAACCCAAATCTTAATATAAAAAACAAACTCCAAAATATGGTTTACATTTTGAGAGCCTGGTTTGCTACACAAACTGTACATTAAGAGGGATACACATTCCTTTCACCTTCAATGACAATTAGAGGACAGACAGCATGAATTCAATATAGATTTTCATGAGTAACTTGGAAACATCACTTTAAATGTGTTGGGATTCTTGTCCCCTATCTTTAGAAGGTAGGTCTGCACAAGTCAGAGGTAAGAGACATGATATATGGGCACAAGTGGATGTGTCATATGGATCACTTAGTGGGTCTTATCATGTAAATGGTTTGGATCATTGAAAACAAACCAACCATGTGAACGGTTTAGATCGCTTGGCCATTGAGAACAAGTGCAATTATATGGACAGCTGGGGTCGCTGAATAAGAGCCAATCATATGAATAATTTTGATAATTTAGCCATTGAAAGTAAGTCTACTTGCATCAACAATTTGGATCACTGAATATGGGCCCATTATATTAATGGTTTGAAAAGCATAAAGGAGGTTGTGTCTTTGGAAGCCATTATTGTTATATATAAAAAAGAAGTGAGAACCTGTTCCTTTCAAACCATGTAAAAAAAGGCAAGAAAATTGCTTAAATGATAAATGTAAGAGATCATTTCAAAAGGATGAGAGTCTTAGTGAGAAAGCAAGTTGAACTAAGTAAGAAATTATCATTGATGTTTTAAAAGGACGTGTCATAAAAACATTCTTAGCATGGCTGGACCAAAAGAATGTTAAATGGAAGCAAAAGTAGTTTGTCAGATCTGAGCCTAATCTTATGTAGGGTATGATGTAATTGGCCCCAAGCACATCTAGTTCGAAGAAGTTTATTACAAATAGAAAAAATAAATTATCATTTGAAATGCGAACCATAAATTAGTTGTAACTTTTGATAAGTGAGTCATCACCGAACACAACATATTAATCTCTATTATTTAACGATGGTTTCGGGCTCAACAGACTTGCATGCTAGGTCTCAATTTAAAGTGTGATCGTAAATTGGTTGTAACTTTTGATCGGTGAATCATCACTAAACGTACCATCTATTGATCTTTACGTAATGATGGTTTTAGGGTCAATCGACCTCCAAAGGTAGGTCTCATCCGTCTGTTCTGTGAGAAAACACACATTCAGCTCAAAATCAAGATTTTATAATAAAAAATATTATTTTTAGTAAATCCAATTTTGGTCATGTTTTCTTATTTTTAGAGTTTCAATTTTTCATCTTTTTTAAAGATTAATTGTAATTGTCCCGAAATCCTCTAGTAAGGTTAATTTAGGACTTTTTATTTTTGTCAAAACTTTCTATTTCAGATAAGTTTTATTCTAATAGAATTAAAACTTCTATTAGGGCTAGAATTTTACTATTTTTGGTAATTTTGAATTAGGATTTTATTTTTTTATTAGTGGCGTAATCGAGAAATCATAAACATTAAATAATAAAATTTTGAACTAAGTTCTTTTTTTATTTTGTGGATTTAAGAATAACTTATGGATTCAAGGTTTTACTTACTTAAGGAAGATGGTGATTTTTCTTTTCACACTCTTTCCTATATCACAAGTGCAATCCATCGGTAAAGTGTGAACCCACCCACTCTAGCAAAGCTTGATGGATGATTCATAGACAAAAGATTGTACAAATAACATACAAGTAATTCAAATTGAACTAATCAAATCATCAGTCTCCCTTTACATGTATCATAAACCTAAAGTTATACTATAAACCTAAGTTCACTGGTTTGATCATGTAACTATTGGATTGGTGGATGTTTTTATTGGATGATTGAGATGAAAAAGATGCACCATTTCTATTTCAACAAGCAAGCTCTCACCGCGTCATTTTTTTTTTTTTTTTGGGTCCGACGGTGAGCTCAATAGGACCAAGTGCATATTGGTTAAACAAACCATTACATAAAGCTTCCGGCGCTACTTCATCAACCCCTCATGAATCTATACAAAACTCACTAGAGGAACAACTTCAAAGGTCCCATTCTGGAAATAAATAAATAAATCATCAATCTGATTTGGCATTGTTATTTACATGGGGTTCAACAATTTAAGCTTAGTGAAATTAAGAATCTTGCAAAATATAAATATTAAAAGAATAAAACAATTCTATCCAAAATGTAAATCAGAAAATTATGTTTAAAATTAAACTGCATTATGTTAAATAAATCAAAGTTTTTAAGTTATTACCTTAGTATGACTTTCTCCCAGGTAGGAAAGCCTGCATTCTTAAGATTCTTCTCAGTAATTTTTCTCCTTACTTCTCTTCTTCCAGTTAAAAATACAACCTTAATTCCCAATGAGAGTAATTTCTTGTATAGCTTCAGGCTCTCAGGCAATGGAAGAGCTTTTCCGAGGTCTACCCATTCATTGAATAGGGTGGAATTGAACGGCTCTGCCCTGAAAATAATGAAATATCCCATTTGTAAGTTTCCATCAATGTGTTCAATACGGGTAGCTTATGAACTACTGAGTGAGCAAATTCATAGGTTCCAACCCATCGCTCAATAGTAAATAGAGTGCATTTCAACACTGGGTCATGAATTCAAGTGCCCATGTGGAGTGTGTTCTTGTGTGAGGGAGTGTGTTCAAAAAAAGGCAAGCAGATGGATGGTTGCCATATTTCACTGTGGACAGAGATGAGGAGATCATATCTTCAGATTGCATTGTGTTATTACTTTAACAGGCAAAGAGGGCCAGTACCACTTACACCCATGTGGATAGAACAACTTCAGGTGGATGAAATCCACCCTGTCAATAGGTGGACTGCCCTGTGTTTGTACTGGGTGGCCCACTGAAAACCTAGATGGGCTACAACATGGGAAACAAGTGAGATGGGAAATCACACAATTAAAATTGTCAAAATACCATGTGCGTGTGCGGGCAAGTTCCCCAGTTGTGTGTGTGTAGAGCCTAGAGAGAGAAGATCTCGAGTCCAACCGGTTGGGTTACAAGTTACAGTCCACCCAGCTGATAACTTCCCACCTGTTAAGTGCATGTAACATTCAACTTATCCAATAGCTTGCCCAAATCACGAGGATCAAATAGTGCAAAAATCATTCATACCCACTCATCTAATAAGTCACATTTTTATTTTTTCTATTTATAAATGGCTAGACATCGTTTTCTATGGTGTAGCCCACTTGAGGAATGGACAGAGCTGATTTTTTCATAAGGGAGTCCTCATTGTGGAGCCAAGCTATTGGATGGGAGAGAATGTCACATGCACTTAATAGGTCAGAAGTTACCAGTTGGGTGTACTGTAACCAGTAGTTCAACCGGTTGGACTTGAGACTTGCTCATACACACATTCCATCCTCATCTCATGCACGACACTCGATTGAATGGATCCCTAAAAAATCAGAAAATTCCAAAACTCATGTCAGCCACACCTTCCCAATTTTAGAACTTTCATGTATGATTTTTCAATAAAAGCAAGATTACTTTTGAAAGGCTAAGATTACTTTTGAGGTATAGTCTAGCCTTCTTTGGATGGGCTAATTAGAGCATGCACGTGCCTTACCTTTCCGTGACTCGGGACATATGCTTTCGTCACGAGAGAATAAAATAATACCACGCATACGAAGCAAGTACAATGTAATTGAGTGTTTCTCTGGTATCTACGCTTCCATATTTGAGATTGTATGTTGCCACGTGATCATCCAAATGGGATTTGCTAGAAATGAGGGGAGTTGCATGGCAGCTCCACCAGTGCCTGGTTTCCACTGTTGGATGGCATGACTTTCCGGATCTCACCGATTATAAGGTGGGGTACACTAGCAATGAACCCTAAACCAAAAATGACATTGGCCTACCAGAATAATAAGCCTAGTACACAGGTTTTTAGCACATGGCATTTGCAAAATGAGCAGTATCTGATAAATGGTCCAAATCTTTGAAATATGTGCATATTATTGGAGAAAAAATTACCGGATGGGAACTGCCTATAACCATGGTTGTAAAGTCCTATGTGTCTAATCCTTTACGTTGCCCTGAGTGGTATATGCACTTATTAGATGAAGTGTTTATAGTCGAAAACATAATTTTTCTTCCTTAAAAATACCAGAACTTCCCTTTTCACAGGGATTCTGCATTTATCAAGCGTACATGGTGTTCGCCTACTTCAGGCTTTCGTAGGAAGTTTGTCTGCTAGGAAGCTAGCTATGGCCATCTAATTCACTATGTTGTTTTTTTTATTAATCCACCTTATTCATCTGTTGTGTTACCTCATTTTGGAATGAGATAATAAAAAAAATTAAAAACAAATAAATAAATAAATTGAGATGTAACCAAAACTCAAGGAGTACCCACAGGAGGGAGAAGTGGGGAAAGAAATCGCCACAGTTGAAACCGTCCTGAATATATTTTGATGTTTATATGCCATTCAAACTGTTTATACGATCAGGGTTGAATTTAAAACACAAGAATCTTAGCCTGGTACAATACTTTTGTTGCCATACAAATGTTTCAACAATGATTATTCAATCCCTACTGTTTTCTCTCTTGTGGCTCACTTGAATTTTTGGTCAGCCTCATTTTTTATAATGAGTCTTAAAATGAGCTGGCACAACAGATGGGCAAGGTAGATTAACCACGAACATCGCGGTGGGACTCATCTAGCTTCCCGGAGGAGGAACTTCCTACCAAAATGCATCCTGCTTTTTCATTAAGCAAAACCTTAGTTATAAGCAATTAAAGTCCACGAGGAGCTCTTGCATGAGCCAATACTCTTTTTAAAAAAGAAAAATAAAATAAAATCTCATCCATAATGATAAAAAATAAAGCAGCTGCATACGCTGAACAATGGAAAAATATTCTCATCCATCATGATAACAGATAAAGCGGCTACATACACTGAACAATGGTGTATAAATCTAATTAGGCTTGGATGCTCATGTCATTCATCCATCTCACGGAGGGTCTTTATCTAGAGAAATGACAAGAAAACAACATTTTTATCTTCCACTCATGGTCACCTAACTGGAGCATGTACGGCGTGAAAACAATGGGCCATACCATGCAGATCCGATGAAAGATTGAAATATTCTACTCATCGACCTTCATGCTGTGGCCCACCTTATGCACGGACTGGATGTTAAGATAAGAAATCATCATACAGAACGTCTATATATATATATATATATATATATATATATATATATATATATTTATTACTTATGTGCCACTTCGATGGAGCATCTGAGCCATCAAAAAGGTCTACGATACCATAAAGATGAACTTTAGTGATAGTTGAAAAAGTACTCATTAGGTGAGTCACTTGGTTTATATTAAGTCAAACCATAGGCTGGATATTAATTTCAGTGGTGTAGCACACGTTATGAATGAATGGTTTTTGTCTCAGTTGATCTATGCAATGTGGCCCACCTTTTGTACGGCTAGGATGTTATAAACAAGTGACACGTCAGAAATCTACAGTCTATAAGTCAGATGGACGTTACCCAAATCCGTGCTTAGCGTAGTATGGTAGATTAGAGAGCACGGTTTCATCAACGTCGAACACCCATATGTCCTTCCCATCCCCTTTCAGCTTAAGACTAGCGGCGTAGATCGCTGCCGCGTCAGCGACTACCTTCGAGTCCTTACGGTATAGATCGCCCAACATGTAGTGGCCCACGTACTTCTTGCACGATAGTGGGACAGTCGTCCAATTGCGGATATTGTTAGTCTCCACCGCTAGCCTCCAGCTCCTGCATGAGATACCATGGACATGGTGGCCCCCCGATCCGGTGAGTGGACGGAGGAGATGAATTGGGAGGGGTTTTAATGCCTCTCCCACGTGTGAAGCATGGGAAGTTGCTAGGATGGCCGTGAGGAAGAGTAGTGCAAGGGCTTCCATGGCCAGAGGTAGCGTTTTCGTCATCTCTTGAGCTCCTTTTATACATCTCTCTAAAGACAAATAGCCGTAGTTTTGTAGAGTAACTACGATAATGCCCCTAGTTTTGGAAGCATATGAGTAAACCTGGAAAAAGTGTGAAACAGCCGGACAGAGCATAAGGTGGACCCAACCCTAAAGAGACATGGATTTCCCACTACCTCGTGATAAATCCACTCCGTCCATCCATTTTTTCGGCTCATTTTAGGACATTATCCCAAAAACGAGATATATCCAAAAATTAACTGGGCCACGAAACCTGAAACAGTGGGGATTGAATGCAAAATCTTCATGAGGCCACAAATGTTTTGGATCAGTCTAATATTTTAGTGTTTTCATTTCATCCCAGTTGCAATGAGCTTATGAACGGTTTGGATGGCATATAGACATCACCGTAGGCCCTGAAATGTTTCAACATTAGGCATTTCCCTCCCCAGTTTTTCCTATCGTGATCCTTGAGTTTTGAATCTCTTCCTTTATGGACGCGGATTGCGTCCTACCTCCGCCTTTCTCTAGCCACGAACGGGCAGTTCTGTGGGCGGGCCCACCGTGAGGTATCTGCTAATACACACCGTAAATCCCTTCTATCGCATCATTTTAATCCATGAAAACAAAAATCAGCCGGATCCAACACGTAAGTGGACTACGCCACAGATGACTCTTGCATTTAATGCAACCTCTGTATGATGTTTGAGCATTTAATGCAACCCAAGCTTATTATTTGGCATGGTACACTTGAGCGTTGGATATGCCTCATTTTTGTTCACATTCCTTAAAATGATGTCAGGGTAGGTATGGACGGCGTGGATTAGCAGATACATCACGGTGGGCCCGCCCAAGTAACTGCCCGTTCCTGGCTAAAGACGGGCGGGGGTAGGACGCAATCCGCGTCCCTCATTTTTGGACTCCCCTGGGTCACAGGCAATCTGCATCCACCCTAAAGGCAGAAACCGTACATTAAATGAATCGATGGCTTAGATAAATTTGCTGACCGTCCACATTCAACACAACGGTTGCTTGCTTGATTCGTGGACTGGACGGCCTGATCATCTTCACGGTGGGGGGCCACCTTATACACTGCAAGGATGTTTGACACGCCTAGCAGGTTCGCATGCGTGCTGCTGTAGAAGTGTGCGTTGGGCACTGGGGCCTGCAAATCTCCCTCTTTTATTGCTTAAGCAGAATTTTGCTGCCATACATCATACCATATTACTTTTTTAAATATCTTTCATTTGTTTTTTCATACAGTGGACTGTAGCCATTGAATCGGCATCATTTTCAAATAGTTCAACCATTCATGCGATGGACCTCACCATGTGTGTATGATGTGCGTAGAGAACTTTGAAGATTAAAAGATCTTTTTTATTTTATTTTTTTATTTACTTAAAAAAAAAAAAAAAAGAAGATAAAAGGGATAGTGCCAACTTGATGTATTCTAGGGGTTGATTGGTAACGCCGGTATATGCATATTTTAGCTTATTTGGCAGCATGAATTCCAGGGTAAATGAAATTAGAAGTAATTAAAATTCATAATTTTTATATTTTGAAATATCTTATTTTTTTACTTTGATTCGGGTATAATTCAAATGAAATATTATCTCTCTTTTTTTTGCTAGGATAATTACATCTTATCATAGGTGTTGTTGATGTAGTTTTTCTATAGATTCAATATGAGAGACTCCTCTGAACCTATAGATGCAATAAAGAGGGACAAAGGAGGCCTTGGTTAATGTAGGGGACTTTCCAATGCCTAAGTCAGGATCGAGGTATTTGATAAGGGAGTAAAATCTTTCAAAAAGAGATATCAGTTGAATATTAGGATTTTTCTGTGTAAACATACTTGGATGGTGGAAGATACCTCTATTTATAGGAGACCCAGAATACCATTTTAGTTGGATTCTTCCCTGATTTCTTGGCTGTAAATGAGGATTTTTGTGAGATGAAGGATTCCTAAGATTGTTGGGATCTTATCTTACCCCCTAGAGATCTTGAAAGATCCTTCGGGACCCTAAAAGTTTACCCAAATCTTTTAGGTTGAGAGCATTGTTGATCTGTGATTGTGCGGCTCTCAACATATAGTCGATCCGTAATCGACTTATGGCCGATCTATATTCGATCCATAATCGACTTATTGCCGATTTATAGCCAATTCGTAATCGACTTATGGCCAACCTACAGTCAATTTGTAATCGTTTATCGACTGAGATACAATTGATCCATAATCGACCTATGGGCTAGGTCGGTAGTACATGGCTATTAAAAGGGCTCTTTAAGGGACATGAATTGCGTCTTACTCCCACCTGGACAGTAATCTATCCGAGCAGGGCTCTGTGGGGCCCATAGTGGTATAATTGTTTTATCCACACCATTAATCGCTTTTATCAGAACATTTTATAATATGATCCTAAAAATGAGGCAAGTCCACAACTCCAGTGGACCACACCAAAGGAAGCTGTAGTGATAATGATAACCACTGTTGAAACCTTTCTAAGGGCCACTGTGATGTTTTTTTTTACCATCCAATCTATTAATAAGGTCATTTAGACCTAAATGAAGTGAAAACACGAATATAAGCTTGATCCGAAACTTCGCCAACTCCCAAGAACTTTTTAATGGTGGAAGTTCCATTCGACTTTGTGGTTCAACTAAGATTTGAACCTACTACATTTTTCGAATCATACTTTAAAATGATCTGAGAAAAACGATGAAGGGCGTGGATAAAACACTTACATCATGGTGGACCCCACAGAGCCCCACCAGGACAGTAACTCGTTTGAGGAGGGTAGGACGCAATCCGTGTCCCTCTTTGAGTATCCTTAAAGTTGCATCATCCTTCTTGGAGATTATGCTCTTTGGATACAAAGGCTTTACTGGACTCGGCGCTTAATGGGCTTGAGACAAATTAGTAGAGTTGGTTCATTCCATAAGTTGACTTATCGACTTGTCCGTTTTTTCCCCCAACAAGTATCATTAAGTTACTAATTCATTATATATATGGTATGTTGATGATATGTTAAAATAATTTAACTATTAGCTGCATCAATAAAATAATCCGTGTAATTTAAACATTGGATATATATATATATATATATATATATATATATATATATGGGAAAAGGTACAATGCGCTCGAGCTCATGGCTTCGTCCCATGCGGTCGAGCTATGTGGGCCCCACCGTGACGCCTTTCGAACATCTACCCCATCAGTTAGATGCGCCATTCCCACGTGGACCTAGGTCTCAAAAATCAAGTCAATCCATGACTTGTGTGGGCCACACCACATACAGAAGTGGAGAGGGGCCGTGCAACCATTAAAACATTCATAATCAGTTTTGGGGCCCACAAAAGATGTGGTTTGCAAATCCAGCCCATCCATTATGTGTCTCCCACTTGTATGAGGGTTCAGACCATGTTTCAGCAGCATTCAAAAGTCAGGTGGGCCCCACTAAGTGCTTTTATATGTTTTAACGGTATCTTCACATGATTTTAGATCGTATGACCCACCTAAGTTCCGTATACGGCTGATTTTTGGGATATCCCATTATTTAAAGGGGAACCATCAAATGCACGGTGTTGATGGTCGACATGCATCACGGTGGGGCCCACACAGCTCGACCTCACGATAAGCTTATCATGAGCTCGAGCGCATAGTGCCTTTTCCCTATATATATATATATATATATATATATATATATATATATATATATATATATATATATATATATATATATCAATGGTTAAAAAGCATTAATGAGTTGCTCGTTTGTGATTCTTATGCCTATAGCTTGTCCAAGGCTTGAAATTGTCCTTCCTTTTTTTTTTTTTTGTTAAAGTATATATTTTAATAGACTTATTATAATCATTTTATCTACTATTATATGTAAATTAACTAATTTATGATAATAGAGTTGATTTAGTAATCAAATTCAAATTCTTATATATAAATGTACTATAGAATTTCCATACATTTTTATTTTAAAATTCAATGCATTTTAGTTACAGGCTGCAAAACATAATTAAGACTCAAAATCAAATGTAATTGTAATTTCAATTCTAATACATTCCCGCTATTGGCTCCCAAATAAGTTCTTAAAGGAAATATAACTACATAATCAGAGAGTTGGTATCTCCCATTCATGATGTGGTTCACCGTATGAATAGTTAATTTGAATCATTGTAAAATGGCTAATGATCAAACATCTCTTGCAGGAATGCATCATAGGCACTTAGGAATTATTTGAAAATTGCATGTGGCGTGTAAATAACTCAAGTTATCTAAACCATAGTTCCTAATTTAAATACACCATGAACCAAATAGCCAAAATAAAGTTTAGAACATTGGAAGTCAATATATACAGTTATATGTGTCTATATAATTGGGCCCGCCGCTATATGGTTGAATACATTAAAAAAATAAACGATTGGTGGAGTAGAAAATCTGTCGCTATAGATTCTTTATAGCCGTGGATTTTTATTTCCACCTCTAATATCTGACGACTATATATTTTATAAATCTTGTAGTGTTTGTAACTGATTTAAACGGCTGAAAATAAAACTATTGTAAACGTTTAGGTGATAAGCTCTTTTAAGTTAAATGTGCCACATTTTCTAGCTTGGCCCAACTTACTTTAGGACTGAGCCAATTGACATCAAGTTAGAGGTATAATCTTAAATCAGTAATAAGCCTTTGCAAACTGGCTTGGCTCACCGGCGACACTACCCTACGGTGCGATACAAACCTGCTTCCAAGATTTCAACTGTCGGTTGAAATGCAGGCTCACTAAGGGGGGGTCGTTTGGCACCTTGGATTGGAGGGGATTAGAAAGTGTTTCAAATCCCCTTGGATATTTGGCAGCATAAAGCAATTGGGGATTGCCAATTCAGGGGGTTTCCAATCCCCTCTGTGAGGGGGTTTGTAATCCACGGTGAGAGCTTGGATTACACCTAAAATCATTTCAATAGTTGCAGGTATAAATGTTTGTCATTATACACTATCATTTTACTGGGCATATAGCCCATTAACGATGATCAGCACCGTCTAAACATTGTTCATGTAGATCAGCACCGTCTAAATATTATCCAGCACTGTCCAAACATTGTCCATATTAATCAACGATTAAATCATTCAGACATAATCTTATGCTTGCGGTCCATCTGAAACTTGGAATTTCATCATTTTTGGGTAAAACATATATTTTAGCTGGCTTATTATAACCATAGTGTCAAAAATTATATATCTCACTAATTGAGGATATTAAAGTTGATTTAGTAATTAAATTCAAACCCCTGTAAATATACCATGTATAAGTATTTTTGAAATAAAGTTGATTCACACTATAGGGTGCCAAACACACCGAGAGGATTGCCAATCCAAGGGGTTTCTAATCCTGGGGATTGTGAATCTAGGGGGTTCCAAATCCACACTCCCAAACAGGTCCTAAACCCTTTGCCAGCCCTGCAATAACACTTTGTTATAAAAGAAAGTGGCATGAGGGTTAGTTCTAAATTTTAAAAAAATTAAAAATTAAAATTAAAAAAGTTGAAAGTTAAAATTAAAGTTGAGAGTTATAAAAAAGAAACACCGAAAGTGCCTGGCTAGAGAAATAAAATAACCAGCACGTGAAAATGGAGATGTTCCTGTATTTGATGCGGCCAACGAGGAAAAGGAGGTGGAAAGGACGTTCGCTCGAAGAATATCGAAGAGGATCTTTTGACTACAAGTTCCGATATCCTACATGTGCATGGAAACGGATTGGCTACTCTCCTGCCACCTGCCGGTGGCTGATGGTCGGTACTCTGTGGGCCCACCATGATGTATGTGTTTCGTTCATTCTGTTCACCCAGTTTTACTGATCATTTTAGGGCTTGATCTTAAAAATGAGAGGGACATAATTATCAGGTGGGTCACACCATAGGAAAACAATAGTGATTGGATATCCACGATTAAAATCCTCCAAAGGCCCACTTTACTGTTGATTTGACATCCAATCTGTTGATTAGGTCATACAATCCCAGATGAAGCGAAAAAACAAAGATCAGCTTGATCCAAAACTTTTATTAATGGTCGATGCTCATTCAACACTATTTCATGTAATGTGGTCCACTTGAAATTGGGATGTACGTCATTTTTGGTCTTAAATTATAAAATGATCTGAAAAAATAGATGAACGGCATGGATTAAACACATACATCATGGTGGGGCCCACAGAGCACCAATCATCAGCCATTGGCTGATGGCAGGGGGAGTAGCCAATCCGTTTCCCATATGCATAGCCATTCATTAGGCGGGCCCAATGTGGACGGAAGCGGATTGCGACAAGAGCTCCTGTGGGGCCCGTGATGTATCTGTTTATTCACGCCGTCCATCCATTTTCTCGTATCATTTTAAGTTATGTGGCCAAAAATGAGGCAGATCTAAAGCTCACGTGGACCACACCAAATAGTGAGCTAGGTTTTTATTAAATCCACCTGAGCGTTGGATCTGACTCATTATTGGTCTCATACATGAGAATGATATTAGAAAATGGATCGATAGCTTGGATAAATAGATACATCACGGTGGGGCGCCATAGGAGCTCTGATCGTACGGCTTACTGTCCAACCGAGGTTGGGATGCAATCCAGCGATTAAGTAGATCGAACGTGTGTGAGAAACATGGATGGTTTTGAAAAAAAAAAACGACCATTGGCATATAGTTAATAAAATTGTGTGGCCGTCTGATGTGTAGACCAACTCTAGGATATGTCTGGGATGGTCACAGCTAGATCAACGGTCCAGATCGCACACATCTGCTTCTCGGATGGCTCTTCACATAAATTTCTGAGCCGGTCTCGAGGATATCGGGTTCATTAATATAAGTATAGGTGTCCCTGACTGACCCAGACAGTTATTTGGTCCGTAAAGCACGCGGCACTCATGTGCAAGATCTGAGCCGTTCATTAGCACTAGTCCAAATCACCCATAGGCCATATGGGATGATCAAAATCGAGAGCGTGCAAAATGGACACGAAAACCATTTTTATTCACTGCGCATCAAAGGCTTCGATTTAAGGAGCCATACCTGTAAGGCTGTAACTTGAACCAGGTCATATTTTCATTTGGTGGGCCACACGCTCAACTTGAATAAGGCTATTTTTATTAATGGCCAAGGAAGCAGCACACCTGATAACGATGATTTCGGGTCCATGAGTAATCTATGCCATAACCCCATCGATCCATCCAACGGTCATTGGTAGTCATTAGCGGGCCTAGTCTGGGTCATTAGCGAACGTGGATATCTTTAATACTCTATATTCGTGGTGTTCATGATACGCTGGCACAAATAAATTATTTTTAAATCGATTAGGTGGAATATAAACAAATAATTTAAATGAAGTGTCTGGATTGTGAGATAAGGATTAGGTGGATGAAAACAAATGTCAATGAATTAATATAAATTGATCACGTGGAGTACAAACAAAGGTCGAGATTAGGATAACTCGAACGATATGATTTTGGGAATTTGACACGTGGACAGTAGGTCCCACAATTTAGTCGGTTTAATATAAAGCTAATAAAAAGCACGTGTGCAGTGTATGAGTTCGTGCGAGTGTCATTAGTAGCCGGAGTGTCAAATAACTCCTCTTTGAGGCCATGCGAGTGTCATTAGTAGCCGGAGTGTCAAATAACACTGTTACCATTAGGACCGGGGTTCGGCGGATCCCCCGCGGTAGGTGGGTCCCTAACTGTGGGGCCCACCTTGGTGTATCTGGCTTTTATCCATGCCGTCGATACGTTTTGCCTGATCAGTTAGAAGTGAGAGCAAAAATGCAGGAGATCCAAACCTTGGGTGGACTACACGACAGGAAACCATATCGATTCAACAATCCCGATTAAAAACTTCTTCGAGGCCAATGGAATGTTTATTTTCCATCCTTCCCGTTGAAAAGGTCTCACAGATCCAGATGAAGGGTTCAAAAAAATATAAGCTTGATCCAGAACTTTCGTGGCCCACATAAAGTTTTGATGGTCGATCTCCACTGTTTCCTGTTTTGTTGTCCGTCTGAGATGAAATATACTGGATTTCTGGTCTTAAACCATAAAATCATTTTGCTTAACGTATGGACCGTGTGGATATAATACACATACGTACATCAAGGTGGTCCCCATAGTCAGGGATCCACTAACCCCAGTGGATCCGGATCTACCAACCCCCTTCTCATGAGTGGGGTTATTAATTAAAGTTGGCCTCCGTAATAAAATAAGTCGGTGACCTCACTAAAATGCTACTTTACCAGTCGTCCCTAGCATGGCCATAGCCTTGGACTTTTGAAAATAGGGTATGTGCCCACTAAATCAATAATCAAGGCTACCCGGTTGATTTGGTCCGTACATTTTAATTGGACATTCATGAACCCGCAATACGAGCATTTAAAAAAAAAAATTAAAATTTTTGTGGCCCACAAATACACGAGCATTGTGCGTCAAATCCAGACTATTTCCATCGGTGTGATCCATTCTGATGACTTGGGCCCTCGAACTTTGTCCAATGGCTTGAAATAAAGACTCCATTCATGTGGATGACCCATATTTGTTTCTAGACAATCTTGTATGCCCTACATAAGATCTCATGAGGTTTCAAAAGGTGGAGCCATTACCTGGTAAAACCATTTGGTCTTTCCTTTTTCTATCTTCTCATTCCCTTTTCATTCTTTTAAACAAAGAGGAGGGAACCACAACCAAGAGGCAAATCACCCACATTAATTCAGTGGGCCCCATTGTGGGATTGGTTGAAAAAAGGTTGGGCCCTTGCCATAAGATGCTACTTGGCCTTCTTTTGCATCTATTTTTTATTTTATTATTATTTTTTGAAACGTAAGAGAACCACGTAAAGAGTCAAAGTTTCTTCAACTAGTAGTAGTTGTACAACTGCATTCTACACTATCCAAGTAATAACTCAGATCTTTAACACATGACAATCATAACCCAAGCCCTTAACATATGATAACTTAGACCCTTGGCATATGACAACCAAGATCCAAACCTTTAACACATGATATCTAAGACCCTTAACGCATGACAATCAAGACTCTTAACACATGATAACCTAAATCAAAATTCTTAATACATGACAATCTAGGCCCTTAATATATGACAACCACTTTAATCAAGGTAATATATTACAAAATTCAAATTCTATTTCCTTTATTATCTTCCACATGATAACCACAACCATTCTTATCTACCTTAAATCTTTTCTGACAATCACTTCTCTCCCATGACAATAACAACCATAGTCATTCTTTTATATCCACAACAAAAGTTGACTTTCCTAAGAAAATACAATTCTATAATAAAATAAAATAAAAAATTCATTTAAAATATCATTCACGTTTTAGTGGCCTCTATATGTAAGAAATGTGTTTGTCGCAATAAAAATAATATTTTTTTAGGGCTTTAGAAATTATTTGCGATGACAGTGAACATACGCTAGAAAATACCGTCCAAAGGTTAGTGGTGGGTCCTTGAAAAACATGTTCGAGAAGGAAGAAATTCTAGGAAAACAATAAGCAAAGAAAAAAAAAAAACTTCATATGGCCACCAAGTCTTAAATAAGAGTAGTTTTTATTTGCTAATTCTTCAAAAAGTAATTAAAAGGCAAATCAAGGAATATATCTGATAAGTAAAATTTTTTGAACTTTTGACAATACCGCGAATCTATTACAATTAGATCTGAAAGTTGGGCAAGTTGAACACGACTGACCTTGGGTTGGGCTTGGGCAAGATGCATCGAGTTCAATTTCAAGCTTACGCTATACGAACACCAACCCGATAAATCTTGGGTTAGGCTCGAGTTGAAGTTTTAGGTTGCCCAACTCAACCTTAACCCGATCAATATTTAAGTTGCTTATAAATTATAATTAAGTGTGAATCATATATGTTGAAGGCATAAGACATTTTGGTGTTGTCAGGCCTCATTAGTCCACATCATTTTCGATGACTCAAGCTAACTAGAAATGTTGGATTTCTCTCTCCTAAACAGATTGTATGCTACACAACATGTCTTTTATATAGTAGTTGTCTTGTATTTTAAAATTATTAATATAAAAAATAAAATCATAAATATAAAAAATAAATATGTATTAAAATATAATAAATTAATTGCAATCATTTAAATATTAATATGTATCCATCTGGCTAACCCAATTGAACCCACTTGGGTTGAGAATTTCCAACCGAGGTTGGGTTGGATTGAGATTGGGCTACAAAACCTTGGGTTAGGCTAGGGTTGGGCACCAACCCGATTCAACCCACCCGCTTTATAGTGAAAAAATCCATACCGTAGATCCCTCCTGAAAGAATATT
This sequence comes from Magnolia kwangsiensis, assembly GCA_037074715.1. Taxonomy (NCBI): domain Eukaryota; kingdom Viridiplantae; phylum Streptophyta; class Magnoliopsida; order Magnoliales; family Magnoliaceae; genus Magnolia; species Magnolia kwangsiensis. Next base: position 98,650,629 of record CM073581.1, read on the forward strand.
TGTGCCTTTCTAATAATGCTTGTTTTACCTTCACGAGGCAAACATGACAGTAATTGATTATAACAGTCCAAGTGAAGGGCCCCACACCTTCGAGTAAGATACGATGATCAAGAGATATTAGACATTATCTTGGTACACTGGCAACTATGATGGCGAATATCCAGACAGGGGGTACTGAGAAATTATTAATTTGGCATATCATGTAACGAGAAAAAACCAGAAACGGATGGGCTACTCCCCTTGCCACTAGACCGGTGGCTGATGATCAGTACTCTGTGGGGCCCACCATGATGTAGGTGTTTCATCCATGCTTTTCATCCACCATATTTATGTATCATTTTATGGCCTGATACCAAAAAATGAGAGGAATATAAATCTCAGGTGGACCACACCACAGAAAAATAATAGTGATTGGATATCCACCATTAAAATTCTCCTCAGGCCCACTGTACCCTTTATTTGACATCCAATCTGTTGATTAGTTCATGCAGACATAGATGAAGGAAAAAACTAAGGTCAGCTTGATCCAAAACTTTTATGGCCCCCAAAAAGCTTTTAATGATCAACGTTCATTCAATACTGTTTCCTGTAATGTGGTCCATTTGAAATTGGGATTTATCTCATTTTTGGTATCATATCCTAAAATGATCTGGAAAAATAGATGGACGGCATGGACGAAACACATACATTATGGTGGGGCCCACAGAGTACCGATCATCAGCCATTGGCTGGTGGCATGTGAGTAGCCAATCCGTTTCCGAAAAAACCTATCTCACGGTCAGTAGCAATCACTGCTATAGATGCATGCCATGTGTATCATTTCCAAGTGCTTGAGTATCAAGAGTCATGCAAAGCCGGAGTATCAATTAACTCCCCCATAAGCAAACGCAGAAGACGATTGTAACCGTTGGATCATTGGACCCGTACATTTTGAAAAAGAAAATCTCATGTGGGGGTGATGGGAAAGGATATCCCGACGTGATTTTCGGCGTGGCTCATGATATTGGTGGTTGTGCATGAGTACGGGACAAGGCCTGAAAGTTTCCACTTGAAATCACGACCTAAGAGGACTCGGATTGGGTATGGGTAGCTATTGACGTTAACACTTGCAAGAAATTAGGAGATTTCCCGTTACAAATACCACCTTTGAGGCCATCCAGCTTATTGTCCTGTTGGGTTGTGCCAATAGTAGTGAGCCCCCACTGCTCCCTACGGTGCACGTTGGTGCTGGCAATACTCTATAGGTCTGCCATGATGCATATGTTTTATCCACTCCATCCATTCAATTTGTCAGCTCATTTTAAACATGAGCTCAGAATTAAGGCAGATTCAAATATTAGGTGGACCACATTTGCCCCTAATCCATTACTTTGTGAGCTGATTAATAGGTTGAATTGCATATAAACATTATTGTAGGCGTTGGGAAGTTTTCTATGGTGGGTGTTCAATCACTAATGTTTCTTGTAGTGTGGTCCACCTAAGATTTCGATCTACCTCAGTTTTCTTATGCCCTAAAACAGGCTAGCAAAATGGATTCGTAGCATGGATAAAACATACACATTATGGTGGATCTCATGTAACTTTTCTCACCAGCCCCGAGAGTGGGGTACAGAGGGCCCAACTGAATCTCAGTCTTTCACTGACCCATGAATACTTTTATGATCGGTGCTTTGAAAAGTTCCTTGAGCTCACTATGACCCATGTGTTTTATCCACCCCTAGTTCATTTTCGTAACTCATTTTTAAGGCATGAACCCAAAATGAGGTCGAACTAAATCTCAAGTGGACCACATCATAGGAAACAATGGTGATTAAACGGCCACCATTATAAACTTCTATTGGGGCTTCAAAAGTTTTGAATCAAGCATATATTTGTGTTTTCTTTTCACCTAGCTTTATGTAATCTAATCAATAGGTTCAATGAAAGTAAACTATTTAGTGGCCAGTAGAAGCTTTTAATGCATTCAATCGCTATTATTTCCTATGGTGCAGTCCACCCAAGATTTGGATTGCCTCATTTTTGGGATCATGCCCTAACGATGATAAAGTACAGAGACTATGGTAAGGCCTATAGAGCTTTTCTAGAACTGGCCAAATCTGCATCGTACAACCCAAGATGGGTTATTATTTCTTTGCAGATGAAAAAGAATCTGACCGTTGCTTGCCCTTGGCCACGAGCCAGTGTTGGCCCCTACATTGCTTCTGAAAGGGAGTTACCTTGAAGCATATCCACACGGAAATGGTGCACGTGGTACATATGCACTTAAGTAAGACCAGGTAAATTGTGGAACCTACAGTCTACGAAGCTAAGAGTCCAAAAATCAGAATGGTTAAACAATCTCGACCCTTAATTCATAGACATTTGTTTTCTGAAATAAAGCCATCGGATATATATTTTTCAGTTTTAACTGTCCAAGGGGTTGCACCTGTGGAGTTTTATACGTTTGTCTTGTGCTACTCAAATAGAAAGAGAAATTTTATACGAGCTTAGCCACGCTTTATGCTATAAAGTATTTAGTTAAGAATAAATATGAGTGTAATTGAAATGAAGATGTTGAGATGAGTAAATATCCAGATGAGAAAGAACGGAACAAGAAATCATTGAATTGGAGGAAATTTCGGAGTACTTCAATAGGTGATAGGTCAAGTGAAATTACACTTAATGGTTTGGTCATATGTAATAAAGAACAAAAACTAAGCCAATAAGAAGTTAAAGAAACAAATTAAATGTTTTAAAACATCAAGGAGGAGTCTTAAGAAGATATAGATAGAGATAATAAGAAAAGACATGATGATATATGGTCTAATAAAAGCTATAGCTCTTGATGATAACAGAAAAGATATGATGATAGGAGTACTTCAATAGGTGATAGGTCAAGTGAAATTACACTTAATGGTTTGGTCATATGTAATAAAGAACAAAAACTAAGCCAATAAAAAGTTAAAGAAACAAATTAAATGTTTTAAAACATCAAGGAGGAGTCTTAACAAGATATAGATAGAGATATTAAGAAAAGACATGATGATATATGGTCTAATAAAAGCTATAGCTCTTGATGATAACAGAAAAGACATGATGATAGGAGTACTTCAATAGGTGATAGGTCAAGTGAAATTACACTTAATGGTTTGGTCATATGTAATAAAGAACAAAAACTAAGCCAATAAGAAGTTAAAGAAACAAATTAAATGTTTTAAAACATTAAGGAGGAGTCTTAACAAGATAGAGATAGAGATAATAAGAAAAGACATGATGATATATGGTCTAATAAAAGCTATAGCTCTTGATGATAACAGAAAAAGATTCTTGTAACTGACCTCAATTAATTGGAATCAGGCTTGGAAGATGTTGAACCATCCAATAAGTGCCTACCAATATGATAGTAAGATAATTAAATTATGGTATGCGACAATGTCCAATCTTTAAGTGGTTCAAGCTTTTGTTTACCATGGGTCATGGTCCATCAGATGGTAAAAGTGTTTCTCACTTCTAAAAGAGTCAAGTGGAGGGGAGTAGCGGGCATGCCTACAACACTTCGTTGTGGGGAGCCCATGCAAGAAAAATAAAATAATAATAAATTCATGGGGTCAACAGTGGTGTATGTGTGAATCCACTCACTTTACACCAATTTTGCTAGCTCATGTGAGGATGTGAGTTGAAAAATCATATACGTTATTATCAAATACACCACATAATGAAAAAGAGTGAGAATGAAGACACCACCATTGAAATGTACTTGGGGTCATTGAAGTTTCAAAGTAGATTGAGGCTTGTGTTTTCCTTTCATCGTGGTGATACTCACCTTGTGAGCAAGCTAAAAGGCATATAAAAAACGTTGTGGCCTAGGAAGGTTTTAACAGTGTGCGCCTCCATCTCACTGCCTTTCGTTGTGTTGAGTTTTTGACTTGCTTGATCATAGGCTTGTATTTTGGCGTTAGATACCGTTTGATAAACTGAAGAATAAACTATGAAAATTAATTTAAGTGATGAAAGTTTAAAGTGCTACATTGTAATAATTTGAAGGATTTTTAGTCAAAAGTGAAACGAAATTTTAATGCCCCGTTACTTTCAACATTCAACCTTCAGCATTAAGTGAAGGGAGGGGATCTAAAAAGAAAACCTCATTTATATTTTTAATAAAAATTAAGTTAAGCACTTAATAAATTAGATTTTTTTCAAACCATCTAAATAAATGAAAATCAATGGAAATATCAGCTTTCAGCAGTAAGAGATGAAAGTAAATTTTATCAAATGGCTCCTTTGGTGTAATTATGTATGGAGGGAATGTTACGTGAGCATCATAGGCACCTCTCATGGCAATATTATTTATTTATTATTATTATTTACGGGGCCTACTTCCGACAAGTTATAATTATCTGTTATATCAGTTTTACTCAGCATGTAAAACAAGAATCTTATTATTTATTTATTATTATTATTTACGGGGCCTACTTCCGACAAGTTATAATTATCTGTTATATCAGTTTTACTCAGCATGTAAAACAAGAATCTAGATCCTCTGCTTGCCACAAGCAGTAAAATCATCCTTATTAGTACACAACATCATTGACATTATTCGATGATGTGACACAGTTAGATTACGACAAACAGAAAATTTTCTGCTTGAGGATTTAGATTCATAAAACAACCAAGCTCTCCTAAGTCCAATATGTATATGTGAAATCCACTCCGTCCATCAATTGAGAACACTCATTTTTACCACACATACAAAATATCGTATGAAGAAAAACAAACATGGCCACATCAACGGGACAATGTAAAATTGCGCATATAACTTTCAAGTTCATAAGTTGTGGTCTACCCGAGTTTTGAGTCAGGCTGATTTTTGTATAATCACTTCATCCTTGTGATTGAATGGGTTTGATGAAAGATACATACCACAATTGCCTCACACAAACCTACGGTTGGCATCCCATCTCATTATTTCCTGTAGTGCGGTCTTCCTGAGTAATGTATTTAGATGATTTTTTGCCCTAAGACCTAGCACTGCAAAGTGCACCTGATGGACCGAGTGAAGTTAAGAAAAACATGGTGGGCCCACAGAGTTTGATTGTTGTACGGGCTGCAGGTAAAACAGTCATCGTGGAGAATGAGCAAAGGCGACTCTGTTTGTGCCTATCTCTATTCAGCATCATGAGGAGATCTCTCCCTTTGGACTACCTGGTTTTATGCTCTCTTTTGATAATTAAGTAGGTCACCGAAAAAATGCCTTCCTTTGGACTCAAATGGTCAGAGCCATCCATTTATGTACTATGATCCAGATAGCCAAACTGAAATGATTATCTTTCTAGACCTGAATATGAGCAGTTGTCTCCAGTCATAGTAGTCGAAACAATTATAGACGGCTACTTTTTAGGCCATGACATGACTCAAACAAATGCTAGCCATTAATATGAGGAAAACTGTAAGGGCCATTTAACACACTTAAAAAACTAAGATTTCGGAGTTGTTGGAAATTGAAATTCAAGATTTGAAAACAGGGTCATACTGGCACCTCTGGAACCATGGATTTCAATTCTTGGAAAAATACCCTTAATCTTTCAAAAAAAAAAAAAAAAAACAGCAGAACAGAATAAAAGACTAGTTATAAAATTTAAGATTTTTAATTTTTTCCAATCGTTACAACTAGCATTTTCTACTCTCTTTAAGATATCCACACTCATTCAAACGATTTTATATTTTCATTTGCATTCATATCATGATGATGATGCATTAGAAAATAAGCTTATGAAATTATTATGTGTGACACACTGTAAACAATTGATAATCACTCAAAAAGAGATAATATTTGGAGTTCCTCCCTTAGCCAAATGCTAGCTCACAGTAAATTCATAATAATAATAATAATGATTTTCGTGCATGTTATATACATATGCTGCGTCAGAAATATTTGTTAAAATGTTTGAGATAACTTATTTCATTACGTTTATTATTATGTGAATATATAAAAAATAATTTCAGAAACCTTCAAAGTTAAAATGTTAGATTATACCAAACACAATTTCTAAATTCTTAGATTTTGAAAATTCAGACCGTTAAATAGAATTGAAAATTTAAGATCTAAAACCTAGATAGTGTTTGAAATTCAAAATTAGTATTTAGGGTTCAAATCCAAGCACCCAAACGACAATTAACACTTTGCCACAGTATTATACACATATGCAACCTTGGATATTGATGCAATGTGGCAAAGCAAAGGTTGCATATGTGTATAACACTATGGCAAAGATAACAAAAAGAAATTACTAGCTTAGACACTACACTGATCTGTTTCTCGTAGACTTGCTGCCTTAAGTTCATATTGAACCTTATTAGCTTGACTAGAGAGCTATTAGAGCTTTATTGGTTCATATGAGATACTGAGTCGTGTGGTTTGTAGTGATGAAATGAACTGGTCAAGCTGAATTTATATAGGTTATGGTAGTTGGACATTTTGGTCCAGGGTCATAACTCCAATTTACTGTTTTTGACTATTGGTGAGAAACTAGCCGTTATTTTATAGTTTCTAACTATTTTGCATATGGAAAAACTAACTATATGCTAGCCATTTAGACTAAGTGACTAGCTGTTTATGATTGTTGGGCTAGCCATATGCATCAGTTTCTACATGGTTTAGTTTATTACAACATGAGCAGTTATAGCAGGCCTCCTAAACGGCAAGTCTTGATATTCTTTGGATTCACCAAGCAAGTAATAAGGTACTTAATACCTTACTTATTAATAAAATATTTTCTTATCTCCTTTCTAATATGGGACTATTTCTAAAATACAAAAAACTATTTTTTTTTTTTTATAACAAATCTTATATATATATATAAAATTTTAATCAAAACATTTTCCATAATAGCATTTGGCCAAGATTGAGCTAGGGTTGGCCCTAGTTCTAATTAGGATAAAAATGTCATGGCATGGTCCTAGTCCTACATGCATGATCCCAGCTACTGCTTAGGTCGATCCTATACTGGAGATGCCCTGCCAAGATTCATACTATGCACAAATTAAGTGTGCCACAAGTGCAAGTGGAAGTGGATAACGAAATAAAATACCAAAGTTTTTCTTAGCAGTCAAAATATTTCCAACACAGTGGCCCGCCTTTTGAATGGGAGGCTTACCTTTCAGTTAAGATGTCTATAGGAAGAAACCCTTTTAAATAAGAGGACCATTGACAATTGGCCCAGGCTCAATCTAGCTTTGGAAACCAGGCTTAGATTTTAAGACCCCTTATGTCGCTTGGGCCAGGTTCAGGGGCCCAGTCTCTGGTTCTAAATGGCCAAGCCACCCTCCTCAGCCCTAAGTCTATTATAAAGAGAATGGTCATTTTAAGTAGTTTTAACTAACCATACAACACCTTTTAACTGTTGTTATTTTCTTAGCAATAGCCATATATAATCATGGTTGTCTATACAGAACAACAATCTATATAATCTACACTTGATGATGCTTTTTCGCTTCAAAATGGCCTAACATCATTCCACTACAACAGCATTGTTATAATTTCAAAAGACCAATTTTCAAACCTTGGTATCACTTTCTCCCTTTAATCATTTAATTAAATAACTTACGCACATTGCCATCTATTGATAAGCCAGTAGGTTTTCTTATTCAATACATAGATATACTCCATACATTTAAACCCATAGAAGAAGGAAAGCATACAACATAAGGACATAGTAACCAAGGAAACCAAACCCTAGCTCAACTGATGTAGTACATAGGGTCAGGGACCTTAAATGTTCTCAGGCCTGTAGGGGTCCCAAGAATATCGCTCCATTGATCTCCCATGTTTCCAACAATTGTATAACCTTGCCCTTCAAGTTGCTGTCTCTTTCCCGATTTGTATACTATAGCATTTGCCTCATCCTCAGGCTGCCTGCACCATATAACCCAAATCATTGCATCAAAACAAACTTCAATTCAGTACCCAAAAGTGCGTATGCATACCTCAGAAATCTAACATATATTTTTGAAACCATCTTTAAAATCTCACTTTAAAACATATGTTGAGATTCTTTTCCACCACCTCTAGATGGTGGAAGATATGATACTTACCAAGTAAATATATTTAAAAAAAATCCATCTCTCTCATGTGTAAATTGAAACATTATCTTAAAATATTAAACTATGTTAGGTTCTACAAAACAAAGTTTTAAGTTATACCTTAATATGACCTTCTCCCAAGTGTGGAACCCTGCATTCTTAAGATTCTTCTCTGTGCTTTCTCTATGCTGTTCACCTCTTCCTGTTAAAAATACAACCTTAATTCCTAATGAGAGTAATTTCTCGTACAGCTTCAGGCTCTCTGGCAGTGGAGGAGCTTTCCCGAGTGCCGCCCATGCATTGAATAGGGTGGAATTGTACGGCTCGCCCTAAAAATTATGAAATGGCCCATGAGAAAGTTACCATTAATGTATTCAATTCTACTTATTTATGGATTAGTAGGGGGCCATTTGGATACAAGAAAAGTCATGTTAAGGGCAAACAACTTAACCCATTTATTCAGCTTAGTAATGGGCTAGGCTTAGCCCTGAATCTTGAACTGGTCAGGCTGGACCTTTAGAGTGGGCCCATTTGAATTTTGATTTTGGTAGGTGTAGGCCCGCTCACTGCCCACCTTACAATTTACCTGTAGGAAACAAAAGGATTTTGTCCCGAAATGTGGACTAAAGCAAGAATAATAAAGCTCGTGTACACACCACGCATGAGATAGTATGGAATATAAATATGAGATACAATCCATGTATTAGCACAATCACCTGCATTTTTTTTTCCAAAAATTAAATATTGTCCACTCAGCATGTGAATCTAATATTTGAAAAAAGGTTATTAATTCAAAAATATTCACCTAAAACATTTGTTTTGCAAATTGATGACCGCTTGATTGATAGATCAATCCATTTCTTGGATACAATATTAATATAGAGGTTCCCTTTTTATAGGTGTATTGGATCTCAGACATGTGCCATGCTGGCACATGTGTGATGCATACATTAAGTTGGTTGCACACACGTGCACTCAACAAAGCTATTGCTAATTTTGTAGGGAGGAATGATATAAGGCACATGGAGTAGACACTTAGAGTGACAAATATTGGCCAGATTTCAAAAATATATATCACAATATTTTCACTACAAATGTACTAAACAATTTTACAAAGATATTTCAAACTATAGGCAGATTTTAAGATACGGCATTGATCTTATTGTTAAATAATAGTGACTTCAACCTAAAAGATAGTAAAAACCTTAAACAATTAGTTTGTTTATATATATATATATATATATATATATATATATTAAATGTACTAAACAATTTTACAAAGATATTTTCAAACTATAGGCAGATTTTATGATACTGCATTGATCTTATTGTTAAATAATAGTGACTTCAACCTAAAAGATAGTAAGAACCTTAAACAATTAGTTTGTTTATATATATATATATATATAGGTAGATTTTAAGATGCCATTTGGATTTTAGAGTCACATAACGTTATGATGAGTTCTAAAAAAAATTTCACTTGATAGCTGAGCATTCAGGTACACACACACACACAGATTTATGCTTACCTTGCACACCTACAGATGTGTTGTAACACTCGGGCCAATCAGAACAATGTCCTGAGACGTCCACGAGTTGATTGTCGAAGGACCGCACAATTAGATTGCACATGCGAGGCCCACCACCAATAAATTAAAACGAATTAAGCCGCTAATGCGATCGAGTCTGAATGTGTCAGGTTAAACGTGGGCCGTAAAGCCGGTCTACCCAATGATACATGGCGACTATTTGTACGGGCCGTGCAATGCTAAAAAAAGGGACAGATAAATTCAAAACTATGGGAAGCTATGGACCTCACTGGGCTTGTGATCCATTGCGGGCAATGGACTCAAACGACGCTTGGAAACAGACAATTTGCGCCGTCCAGCCAGCGCTTGTGAAACGCAACTCTATCAAGAAATAGCCTAAGATCTAAATTTTAAAAACAATTAGCCCCGTCACTTAGGACAATAAATTATGACATTCCGACCGTTAGATTTCACTCAAACCGTAGGTCGAAGATATTTCCTTGTCCTCATCCACCAAATCTAATCCTTGATCAAAAGACGGTGATCATTGATCACGAATCGAACCCTTGCGGTCAATTTCCAAGTCTGTTTGCCACCAAAATTTGGACAACGCCTCATCAGACAATGGGACACCCATCCCATGATATAGATGGGCAAGGAGGCCACCAAGGTTGCCCCGAAAACTGTAAGTGTGCTCCAAAGGGTCACTTGTGGTAGGAATTGTTACTCCAGGGGCGGTTGGGCAAAAACTCAGGCTATATAAGCCTTCAACTCTCTCTCCCTCACTCCCACAACACATTTCTAGCAAGAGAGAGAGAGAGAGAGAGGAGAGAGAAGAGACAGTGAGAGAGGAAGGGGAGTTGTGAGAGGAAGGGAACTGGGAATTGAGTAATCCCCCTCTCCTACCGCCGCTATTCACTGGAAACCGTGGCTCTACCGCCGTAGAGGTGGAGTATCGCTGATCGGAAGGTAACCACTTGAACTCCCCTCAAATTTTCATAGGATACGCCACTTGTATGTATCTTGACATGCCAATTCCTCTGGCACAGGGTCCCGACGCGTCAATTCACGGACCCGACACTGCTAGAGTAACTCCAAGAACCTCCAACCAACCATAGGTGCGGACCATTAACTCTAAGTAGCCTATTATCATACCTAGAATGAATCTTAGTGATTATGTTTGATATGTTGCCTTGCATGTTGCTTTCATGGAGTGGAATGACTAAATTCAGAATTTTGCATGTCAATTTCCCAAATTGGGGAAGAAATCCTGGTTTTAACTTCCCTGATACATGCATTGCTTAATTTGTTTGATAAGTGTGAAAATTACAATTATGATGTTCCTAAAATTGCTGATTTTACAAGGTGAATCTGGTTGCGTGTCCCTTATATGTGTGGATTAGGCTAATTAGCTATCTGCATTGTTGATTTGTTGACAAACGTAGAATTTCTAGTTATGATATCCCCAATTTTACAAAGTTAGCAAGATAAATTCGGAGGCATGTCTCTCACATGCACAGAGTGGGTGAATTGAGTGCCCACATTCTCCAAGTATGTTTACATTTTTCCTATATTTGGCTATAGTGCTCATTCCCTTTCACATTCTCTTGAAACCTAGACCTTTGTCCATGTCCATCAAGAAGTACCCTGAATTCTTCTAAAATAGTAACTTGTGTACAGATAGTGAATGTGGTTTATCATTATACATGCCTAATTCTTTCAAACTAGGAGTAGATCGACTTTTACTTTATTATATTGCACCTATACACTGTTCTCTCTTTGGATCGACAAACAATTCGGAACCCTCTTGTGTAGCCCTTCAGATAGGCCCTCCCACGGGTAAATTTGGCCCAACTAGTCAAACTGCGTGTTGTCGGCTACGGTTGAACTACGCAAGATGTTGCTCTCAAGCCATACAGCTCGTAGTTCACTGCGTGGGGACAAATTGGCCCACCAGTTGGTCATTCATGTACGTTAACCATGTTTGTACACGCCTGCTTGAACCAGAGGCATCATGTGTCCATTTATGCCTATTGAAAAATTGCTAGTTGCGACCCACAAGTCTTGAGAGCCGGACATAAAGATATGAGACACTATATCCGAGCTGTCGGCATACGCTGGGGTGACGAGCCTCCTATAGTGACCGTGAGCAAAGATCCCTTCACAAACTACCTTCGTATAATTTTAATATTGGGAATGATGACCCCAATCGGGCCAAGGATTGTGAGAGCCATATGGCCACAGCCGCCAGGGCTGCGCGATCGAGATAAGGCATTAATCTGACAGGGTGTCCCAGTTTTTCTAAATTGCTGGATGAATGGACATAATTAATCAACTTGGCTAACATCCTACATTATATTGCATTAGCTAGTATTGGTGATTCGGCAGTCGAGGTCACATTGAGGGAGTATTGGGCACTGCGATCGTTAGATGTTGTTACTCGAGGGATGTTGGAAGAAAGGGCATGCATCATGTCATTGAAACATACATTTGTATTAACAAGAGTAATTAGATTTCCTCAAATGTTCGCTTTTTCCTAAATTGTTCCTGCGTATGGTAACATGTGTAACTTATTGTTAATGGTATCACTGAGTTAGCTACTCACGTTCACTCTAAGATGGTATTTTAAAACACCAACCAGAGCCTGTCTTAGATGCAGGGATTACGGAGCTAGACGCGCTTGATGGAGCGAGTGTGGATGACGAGGAGGAGCTGTCATACTTCCGGATCTTCGGCGGATCCTGTTAGTTTGTTGTAGGGATGATCGCAGGGCACGGGCCATAGTTCTAGTTGTTTTGGGGATCATGAATTGGTGAGACTAGTCCTTCCCGTCTTTATTTTACTTTGCGTTTAGACATGAATGTTTTATATTTATATAGTCGCACTTCGTATTATGAGTCTGGTTATGATCTCTAATGGCTACGCTACAAATACTATTGTTATAAACTGTAGCCATATGTCTACAGAATGAATAGTACAACCGTGCTGAATGCAAGGGTATTTTCATCTGAAAATAGTGTGTCCGTATAGAATGGTTTAGTTTGGAAAAGTAAAGTTTGAGAGGTTTGGAAAGGACGGTGGGTTATAGGTGGGCTTTATAGTTAGAAATTTCTCGATTTATAACTCACAAAAAAAAAAAAAAATCTTCTTTTTCTATTATCATTGTTAAGTGTGGAAGGGTGTGGCGTCTCTAAATGTATGGAAATTCCCAATCAACATAATGAAGCATGTAATAGCATTTTAGTTGCCACACAGCGAGTATCCAGGTTCGAGTAGCAACAAAATCATGGAATAAATGATAAGAAAATCCATTTTAAAAATCATAAAATAATAATAATAAGAAGAAGATGAATCTCTTATATATATACAAGACAAGTAGCCATGGACAACTTTAATAAGCAGTTAATCTTAAGGAATTTTGAATTTTGAATTTTAAAAGAAAATTGAGAAGGATTTGAAATAAAGAGGGTATTATTATCGTTTGGGTTGCCTTAAACTGGGGTCATCTCTGTACATTTTCATACTAGTAACTTGCACCCTTTCCGTCCGTGTCAAGGTCCAAGGACTTATAACAAAATCATGAAATATATGAGGGAGAAAAGATATTACAAAAATTACAAAATAATAAAAAAATAAGAAGAAGAAAAGAATTTCTTATGTGATATCACACAAGTTGCATGGACAAATTTAGTAAGTAGTTAGTCTGGAGGGAATTGTGAGTTTTGAATTTTAAAAATTGAAAAGGATTTGGAATAAGGAGGATATTGTCTTAAACTATAAATTGAGTATCAATAGGATATCTACTAATAACGGATGGTCATAAAGATCTACAACAAAGATCACCCTGTACACATGCACATAGCTAATGGATTAAGGCTTACGTTGGTTTTCCAAGGAACTGGCTCCAACACCGACAACAAGCGCCAAGTCTAAGATAATTATTAAATGGTGGCCACTCGAGATCCCACAAATGAGGTTAAGATAAGCCGCATTATATAGACTTTTTATTGAATTATTTTTTGGGCAGCAAGAGATGTCAAACCCAGCCAGATGAATGAGTGGTTGTGTTCGAATCCCTTACACGTGTGGAATTAGTAAACTAATGTTTTTAAGTGGACTTGAAAACACCAATAAATTCCCACCAAAGACAAATTGACTTTATGGCCAATCGTTGGATTAAACCCTACTCCTTACCCGTTGGATTATACCCTACTACTTACTGCGGTTCCAACCAACATGACCCCGGATTCAACGGCTATAATTACGATGCATGGCAAACCTCTAGTCAAAGGAGCATGTGATTTTTTATTATAGAGGTGACCTTCCATTTACCTTACTTTTTTAGACCCAAAGGAACCTATCTTATCACTCTAGTTTTTTATTCTACCGACAAACTAATAAAGATGAAAAATACATATACCTTTTCAGTTACTTTTACTTGACAATCAAAATATTTTTGTCTAAAACTCTTTTCCGTATTTGAAAATTTTATTTTTGTATCGCAAGTTTTCGGCCGCTTAGGAAAAAAAAAAACGCATAAAAGGTAAGCGGCCATGGTGCTAATTTTTTCCAAAGGAACTCACCCAAATCCGTGGTCCGCATAGTACGGTATGTTAGAGAGCACGGTTTCATCAATGTCAAACACCCATATCTCATTTCCATCACCTCCCAGCGTAAGATTAGTGGCGTAGGATGCTGCCATGTCAGCAACCACCTTGGAGTCCTCACGGTATAGATGACCCAACATGTAGTGGCCAACGTATTTCTCGCAAGATTGTGGGACCGTTTTCCAATCGCGGATATTGTTAGTCTCCACCGCTAGCCTCCAGCTCGAGCATGAGATACCATGGATACGGAGATCCCCCGATCCGGTAAGTGGACGGAGGAGATGAATTGGGAGGGGTAGTCCACCCCTTCCCATGTCTAGAGCGTGGGAAGTTACTAGGATGGTTGTGAGGAAGAGTATCGCAAGGGCTTCCATGGTTAGTGGTTGTATATGCCTGACCTCCTGGGTTCCTTAAATAGATCGCTCCTCGAAAATAATAGCCTTGGTGTGGTAGAGGAAATACGATAGTGCCCTTTGGTTTTGAAATTTTGCCTTGCATGTTGCTTCCATGGAGTGAAATGGCTGTATTTGGAATTGTGGATGTAAATTTTTCAAATTGGGGAAGAAATCTTAGTTTTAACTTCCCTGATACATGCATTGCTTGATTTGTTTGATAAGTGTGAAATTATAATTATGATGTTCCCAAAATTGTTGATTTTATAAGGTAAATTCTGTTGCATGTCCTTTATATGTGTGGATTAGGCTAATTAGCTTTTTGCATTGTTGATTTGTTGACGAATGTAGAATTTCTGGCTATGATATCCCCAATTTTATAAAGTAAGCAAGATAAATTCGGACACATGTTTCTCACATGCATGGAGTGGGTGAATTGACTGCCCACATTCTCCAAGTATGTTTAAATTCTTCTTGTATTTGGCTATAGTGCTTATTCTCTTTCATGTTCTCTTGAAACCTAGACCCATGTCCATGTCCATCAGGAAAAACCCTGAATTCTTCTAAAACAGTAACTTGTGTATTGATAGTGAATGTAGTTTATCATTATATATGCTTAATTCTCTCATAACTATAAGTAGATCGACTTCTACTTTATTATATTGCACCTATATAGTGTTCCCTCTTTATATCGACCAACAATTCAGAATCCTCTTGTGCAGCCCTTCTGATAGGCCTGCCCACTGGTAAATTTGGCCCGACTAGTCAAACTACGTGTTGTCGGCTGCAGTTGGACTGCGTGAAACGTTGCTCTCAAGTCATACGACTTGTAGTTCGCCACGTGGGGACAAATTGGCCCACTAGTTGGCCATTCGTGTAGGTTAACCATGTTTGTACATGCTTGCTTGAACTAGAGACACCCTGTGTCCATTTGCACCTACTGACAAACCGCTAGTTGCGGTCCAAAAGTTTTGAGAGCCGGGTATGGTGGTATGGGACACTATGCCCGAGTTGTCAGCATACGCTGGGGTGACGAGTCTCCCCATAGTGACCACAAACAAAGACTCATTCTGAAACTACCTTTGTATGATTTTAATATTGGAAATGACGACTCCAAACAGGCCAAGGATCGCAAGAGCCATACGGCCACAGCCGCCAGGGCCACGCGATCGAGATAGGGTATTGATCTGACAGGGTGTTCTGGTCCCCCCAAATTGGTGTATGAATGGACGTAATTAATCAACTTAGCTAACATCGTACATTACATTGCATTGGCTAGTATTAACGACTTAGAAGTCGAGATCGCATTGAGGGAGTGTTGGGCACTATGATCGTTAAATGTTGTCGCTCGAGGGATGTTGGAGGAAAGAGCATGCATCATGTCATTGAAACATATATTTGCTTTAACAAGAGTAATTAGGTTTCCTTGAATGTCTACTTTTTCCTAAACTTGTTTCTGCATATGATAACATGTGTAACTTATTGTTAATGGTACTACTGAGTTAGCTACTCACTTTCACTTTGGTACGGTGTTTTAAAACACCAACCAAAGCCTGTCTTAGATGTAGGGATTATGGAGCTGGACGCACTTGATGGAGCAAGTGTGGATGACGAGGAGGAACTGTTATACTTTCGGATCTTTAGCGGATCCTCTTAGTCTATTGTAAGGATGATCGCAGGACACGGGCCAGAGTCTTAATTGTTTTGGGAATTAGGACTAGTTCCTCTCATCTTTACTTTGCATTTGGACATGAATGTTTTATATTTATATAGTCGCACTTTGTATAATGAGTCTGGCTTGCAATCCCTAATGGCTACGCTACAAATACTACGGTTATAAACCGTAGCCATAGGTCTATAGAATGGATAGTACAACCATGCTGAATGCAAGGGTATTTTCATCCGAAAATAGTGTGTCCGTATATAATGGTTTAGTTTAGGAAAGTAAAGTTTGGGAGGTTTTGGAAAGGACAGTGGGTTAAAGGTGGGCTTTACAGTCAGAAATTTCTCAATTTATAACTCACAAAATAAATAAATAAATAAATAAAAATCTTCTTTTTCTATTTTCATTGTCAACTGTGGAAGGGTGTGGTGTCTCAAAATGTATGAAAATTCCCAATCAACAGGAAGCATGTAATAACATTTTAGTTGTCACACAACGAGTATCCAGGTTTGAGTAGCAACAAAATCATGGAATAAATGAGGAAGAAAATCCATTTTAAAAATCATAAAATAATAATAAGAAGAAGATGATGAATCTCTTATAAATACAAGACAAGTAGCCATGGACAACTTTAATAAGCAGTAAGGAATTTTGAATTTTGAATTTTAAAAGAAAATTGAGAAGGATTTGAAATAAAGAGGGTATTATTATCGTTTGGGTTGTCTTAAACTGGGGTCATTTCTGTACATTTTGATACTAGTAACCTACACCCTTTCCGTCAGTGTCAAGGTCCAAGGACTTATAACAAAATCATGAAATATATGAGGAAGAAAAGATATTACAAAAATCACAAAATAATAAAAAAAAATAAGAAGAAGAAAAGAATTTCTTATGTCATATCACTCAAGTTGCCATGGACAAATTTAGTTAGTTTTGAATTTAGTAAGTAGTTAGTCTGGAGGGAATTGTGAGTTTTGAATTTTAAAAGGAAATCGAAAAGGATTTAGAATAAGGAGGATATTGTCTTAAACTACACATTGAGGATCAATAGGATGTCTACTAATAACAGATGGCCATAAAGATCTACAACAGAGATCACCCTATACACATGCACATAGCTAATGGATTAAGGCTCACGTTGGTTTTCCATGGCATGGGATCCAACACCAACAACAAGCGACAAGTCTAAGATAATTATTAGATGGTGGCGACTCGATATCCCACAAATGAGGTTAAGATAAGCCGCATTATATATAGTTTTTATTGAATTATTTTTTGTGCAGCAAAGAGATGTCAAGGCCAGCCAGATGAGGCCCAAAATTAGACTAAACCTCACCTATTGATAACCATAATTGTTTAAAACAACATTAGGAAGCCCTTCTAAGATGACAATTGGTGGAGCTAAGATTGAGCTAGGGTTAGCCCTGGTCCTAACCAAGATAAAAATGCCACCACATGGTCCAGTCCTCCAGGGACCCTGTGAAGAAACAGGGGAATAAAAATATGAGTCACATATGCATGCATCATCCCAGCTATTACTTAGGTCAATCCTATATTAGAGATGCCCCACTGAAAATCATGCCGCGATTTGTGAATCAAGTGCACCACAAGTACAAAGCAAGTGGATGACCAAATAATTAAATTCCAAGTTTCTCTTGGCGGTCCAAATATTTCAAACAAGGTGGCCACCCTTTTGTGTGGGAATTCTATTTTTCAGTTAAGGCATCTATATATACGAAGAAACCCTTTAAATAGGGGACCATTGACAATTGACCCAGACTCAATCTACCTTGGGCACCAGGCTTAGGTTTTAAGACCTCTCCTATCCCTTGGGCCAGGTTCAAGGACCCAGTCCTTGGTCCTAAATATTGGCCAAGCCACCCACCTCACTACCCACCCTAAGCCTGTTACCATGAGAATGGTCGTTTTAAGTAGTTTTGACTAACCAAACAACACATTTTAACCAACCGTTGTTATTTTCTAACATTGGTTTGCACTCCACATTGCTTTTTCACTTCAAAATGGCCTGATATTATTCCATGACAACTGTCTTGCTGACACATTGTTATTAGTTCATAATACCAATTTTCAAACATTGGTTTCACTTTCTCCTTTTTAATCATTTAATTAAATAATTTATGCACATTACCATCTATATGATAAGCAAATAGGTTTTCTTATTCAGTACATAGGTCTACTCCATACAAGTCCTTAAAAGTAGGAAAGGATACAACATAGTACCAAGGAAACCAAACCCTCGCTCAACCTATGTAGTAAAGATACAACATAGTAACCAAGGAAACCAAACCCTAGCTCAACCGATGTAGTACATAGGGTCAGGGACCTTAAAAGTTCTAAGGCCTGTAGGGGTCCCAAGAATATCGCTCCATTGATCTCCCGAGTTTCCAACAATTATACAACCATCTGCTTGAAGTTCCTTTCTCTTTCCGGTTTTGTATACTAAAGCTGATCCGGTATCCGTAGCTTGCCTGCACCGTATAACCCAAATCATCATGTCAAAACAAACTCTATTTTGGTACCCAAAATGTACATTTGATAGTGTGTATGCATACCCCCCCACAATCATCGAATGCATGGACCTCAAAAATCCAACATATACTTTTGAAAGTATCTTTGAAATATGTATTGAGATTCATTTCCACCAACTTTGGGTGGTGGGACATATGATACTTTCCAAATACATGTATTAAAAAATTCCCAATCTTTCTCATGTGTAAATTGAGACATTAGTTTAAAATTTTATACTATTTTAGGTTCTATAAAACAAAGCAATTATACCTTAATATGAGCTTCTCCCAACTGTGGAACCCTGCTTTCTTAAGATTCTTCTCCGTAATTTCTCTCTTCGATTCACTTCTTCCTGTTAAAAACACAATCTTAATTCCCAATTTGATTAATTTCTTGTACAACTTCAGGCTCTCCGGTAGTGCAGGAGCTTCCCCGAGATCCACCCATGCTTGGAATAAGGAATTATCGTACGGCTGCACCCTGAAAATAATAAAATGGCCCATAAGAAAGTTTGCAATAATGTATTCATGAACTAGTTAAGGGTCATTTGGATGCAAGAAATGTCATGTTTGGAGCAACCAACTTATTTATCATTTAACCCATTTACTCAACTTACCAACGGCCTAACATTGGACTTGAGTCTTGAACTAGTCAGGTGGGGGCTTTAGGGGCCCATTCAAATTTTGATTTTGCTAGGATCAGGCCTGCCCATTGCATACCCTAACATTTACTAATATTAGGGAGGAAAATAAGAAGTTTTTCCTTAGAAGGTTTACCACAACAAGGATAACTTATTTTTTGAAAATAAATATTATAAAATACTAGGCTAGTTCAGTGCATGCTTGAATATGTTTGTTTTATGCATAGGTGCTACATTTGTTAAGTATACCAAATGTGTGACCATATGCATGTAAGCAACTCTTAGGTTGTTTCACCACCGCAAGAAAGGGTGTGGACTACACTACCTAATCTACATCCTACATAAATTTATATGTCAGCAAAAGTACCCTCATTCATACAAAAATCAGGCAAGTGCGTTTTAAAAATGAAACTTTGATTATATTGCTAAGGTCATGCATGCGTGTGTAATAAAACTTGTACGTACACACCACATGGGACAGCTTGACACACACATAGCTGCGGGATCCATTCCATACATCAGTTTGGCCCAACCATCAGCATGTTTTTTCAAAAATAAATCTTGCTTCACTCAGCATGTGGACCCAATATTGAAAATAGGTCATTAAATTGAAAATTACCAATCAATTATTTCTTTGTTATTGTAATAATATAATAGTTCTTTTTTTTTTTTTTTTGATGGATTTGATTTTAGACATATTGTGCAAAGGTGGCACATGTGTGATGTGTACATGATGTTGATTGCACACATGTACACTTAACAAGGTTCTTGATATTGTCGGGAGGCTTGATAGCAAACTCAGTGTGCCAAATATTGCCTGGATTTTAAAATCTCATGATATAATATTATAATGATATTTTAAAACTGTAGGCACATTTTAAAATACTGCATTCTTACTATTAAATAATAGCCAGATCAACCTAATATATATATATATATATATATATATATATATATATATATATATATATATATATATATATATATATATATATTTGTGTGTGTTTGCGTGATCTTAATCATTTACTTCTACCGAGATTTTTCCAATAATATCTTGCAAAAAATCTGAAGATGTCAGGAGAAATTTTCATGCTGAGAAATTGCCGAAAACCGAACTCGCTGGTCGCTGCAATGCACGGAGCGCTATGGGTGTGTCGTCGCTGGGGGATGGGGGGGGCGGGGCAGCACACACGTATCGTCGCTCTTCCCGCATCTCTTGTGCCACAAGTTCCGAGACCATCCATCAGCAAGCTGGGGAGAAGTGGTGGGGCCCAGGTGATATATTCATGACATCCAACCGTTCATCAGATGCATGACCTCAAGTTACATCCGGTATACAAAAATCAGACTGATGCAATACTCACATGGAGCACACAACGGGAAACAAGTTGACAGTGGACACCTTCCTTTGATTTGATAGGAGCCTCACCATGCAGGGTACCGGCAATCGACACCATTCAGACACTTCGTATGGCCCGGATGAAGGGTATGAAATGCTCTACCATTTTATTTCCTAGGGGCCCCTGTAATATTTTTATAATGTTTATTTACTATCCAAGCTGTCTATAAAGATCATTGGACCAGTAGTCATGAGGGGCACAATGGACGGCGATGACGCTGGATTCTGATTTGCTACAGAGGCAAAAAGAAGAGAGTGTGAATATATTTATTTCACGTAGTATTGTATTCTTTGGTCAGCTGGGAAAAGATGCTAATTCCAAGCGCTTGTGTAGCAGCACGCTGGCACACGTGAAAATATGAAACGCACGTGTGAGATCAGATTTTTCCATAGTGTGGGAAATAATGGTTACCTAGAGAAGAAAGCAATTTCACGCACCTAATGGAAAAGTGTTTATATTTGCATGTATGCCCACGTGCGGATGAGTGGTTGTGTTCGAATCCCTTGCACGTGTGTAATTAGTAAACTTATGTTTTTAAGTAGATTTTAAAAAATCAATAAATTCCCACTAAAGACAAATTGACTTTATGGCCAACCGTTGGATTAAACCCTACTGCTTTTTGAGGTTCCAATCAACAAACTCCATTCGTTATTGTTGAATGTTGTTGATAGAATGTAGCCCTACCTATTTCTGTAGAAAATAGCCATTGATTTAGAGTTATACATGGTGATCCAAACCGTTTACACGATGAGCCTCTAACGTGGAACGGAATACATGAGCCCCGATTAGATCACCTAACAAGACCCCAGATTCAACGGCTATAATCACGATGCATAGCAAACCTCTAATCAAAGGAACTCACCCAAATCCGTGTTGCGCATAGTATGGTATGTTAGAGAGCACGGTTTCATCAATGTCAAACACCCATATCTCCTTTCCATCACCTCCCAGCGTAAGATTAGCGGCGTAGGACGCAGCCGTGTCAGCAACCACCTTGGAGTCCTGGCGGTATAGATGACCCAACATGTAGTTGCCAACGTAGTTCTCGCAAGATTGCGGGACCGTTTTCCAATCACGGATATTGTTAGTCTCCACAGCTAGCCTCCAGCTCGAGCATGAGATACCATGGATACGGAGATCCCCCGATCCGGTAAGTGGACGGAGGGGATGAATTGGGAGGGGTAGTCCACCCCTTCCCACGTCTGAAGCGTGGGAAGTTACTAGGATGGTTGTGAGGAAGAGCATCGCAAGGGCTTCCATGGTTAGTGGTTGTAAATGCCTGACCTCCTGGGGTCATTAAATAGATCGCTCCTTGAAAAAAATAGCCTTGGTGTCGCAGAGGAACTACGATAGTGCCCCTTGGTTTTGAAATTTTGATAGGTCCACGTAAGCATTGCCCAATTTGTCACGTGACTTCCAGCCACCCCTTGGTTTTGAAATTTTGATAGGTCCACGTAAGCATTGCCCAATTTGTCACGTGACTTCCAGCCACCCTCATGTTTGTAAGAAATCCACATGCTCATCCATTTTTTAAGTTATTATTAACAACATGCTCCCTAGAATGATTAAATCTAAAACTTAAGTCGGCACACGACCGGAAATAATGAGGATTCAATCTCTACCGTTGAAACATTCGTGGGGTCGAAACATTCGTGGGGTCAATGAAGTTTTGTATGAACTGATATACTGGTTTCATGCTAATAGGAATGACCTTATGGTATAGATAGGCATATAAATATTACGGTGGTATTAAGGTGCACTTAGGGTGGTTTAAATGTAGTTATTTTTTTATTTAATTACTATTTATTGCATGGCTTAGTACGATTATATTTTGTTTCAAAATTTATATTACAAATAAGCCTCAATGAAGTTTTTAACGCTGAGGCCATTTATTACCACTATTCATGTGGTATGGTCCACCTAAGATTTGAATTTGCTTCATTTTATGAAATAATAATTTAAAATGATTTGGCAAAAGGGACGGATAATGTTATGTTTAATGGAAGGAATTCAAAGAAATTTTTGTGATAAAAATAATCTGGGCCGCAAAAATTTTAAAGGAGTACATTTTAATAATTTCTCCTTTTTTCTAAAAAAGTAGCACAGTGTGAGTATTTCATGCCACGTGGTGTGTCTATGACATCTATCCCATCCAATAAGTGCATCCCCATGATGACTATAGCACAAAAAATCAGATTGGTCAAATTATCAAGTGGGCCATAGGTGAATTGAGAGTTTTTGTGTACATTTTCATATGATGTGCCGTCCTAGATGATTGGATAAATACGATTTTTTGATCATGTGATCATCATGGTAGGATGAAACTGTTACACGGATTAGATTTAATTCATACAATGTGCACCCTACTATGCTAGGCTCTACTACCTTTTGAGAAAGAAAATAGAAAAGGGCCTTTCACTTATTTCCCTCGTATCGGGCACGTGTAGAACGTGGGAGACAGGTGAATTCAGTAACTTGGGGATTTCGACAGAGTTGGAAAATCTAGGAGGATTAAAAAATTCAAAACCTTGCATGTGATAAGCTGGTAATAAAAAATAAAATAACATGCGATAAAATATTATGGGACTTAGTGGTGGGCGCGGATCGGGTACTACCCCCATAGGGGCCAGGCTACCCCCATAAGAACCAGGCTAGAGTCGGACGTCCTATAAGGAGATTTGTGGGTCTATCATGGTGCATATGTTTTTTGCGTACCATATAAATCATTTTATGGCACAAACCTGAAAAGGAGGAAGATTGAAGGTTCAGATAGAACACACTAAAGGTAACAGTGGAGATTGAATTCCTACCGTTGAAAATTTGTAAGGGCTTGCCGTGATGTTTATTTACCATCCAACATGTTTATAAGGTCACGTGACCTGTATGGAGTGGAAACATAAATACCAGCTTCATTCAAAACTTATGCCCCAAAGAAGTTTTCAACTGTTGGCTTTCAATCCCGACTTCTTCATATGGTGTGGTCCACTTGAGATTTCAATCTACGTTATTTCTGGGATCATGCATTAGAATTATCTATAAAAATAGATGGACGGTATGGATAAAATATAAATATCATGATGTGCCCCCATGGAACCCCTGACAAGGCCGTCTATCCATGGCTAGTTCCTGATTGGTAGTAGCCAGTCCGCGCCCCGTGCAGTACTGTCCGTGGCTAGTTCCTGATTGGGTAGTACACAATCCGCGCCCCATGCAGTGCTGCTTCCTAAGCTTTTACTTTTTCCATGGCAAGAGGGGCTCTAAGCCTCTAACCCTATGGCGCGGCTTCGTGTGTAGACCCAGACTGTGGGGCCCACCTTGTGTGTGCGCCTTACATCTACGTTTTCAATCCATTCTGACCGATCATTTTATGTCCGGGTAAAAACAATGAAGAAGGTGGATATCTAGGGTGGACCACACCACAGGAAACAATGGTTATTGACAATTAAAAACTCCCCGAGGGCTTGAAACGTTTTGGATCAAGCTAATATTTGTTTGGTCCCCATATAGGTTGTCTTTTTAAAAAAAAAATTTATTTATTTATTTATTATTATTATTTATGTTATCAACCAGTTGGATGGTAAATAAACATTCCCATGGTCCCTTCAATCACCACTGATTCCTGGGGGATTGTCCACCTAAGATTTGAATCTGCTTCATTTTTTAGACTGATTTAAAATGAGCAGTCAAAATGGATGATTAGCATGGATGTAATTACATAATACATGGTGGGCTCAGGATTGATTCCAGCCACCTCCAGTCCAGCAAAAGCCGCTCTCCAACCTTAGACCTAAGTGCTAAAACGGACACCATCTATTACTGGGGCAGTGGCATTTTCAAAGGATCCGAACAAAAGATTGGTACCAATGTGCACAGTTGGATCTATCAATGCCATTCACGTTTCTCAATTTCATAGGCTCATTTGTTGTTGCAATAAAATCACATAACATAGAGGAAAAGGTTGGCTAAGCAAATGGACGGTGCTGATTTACAACGGATACATCAAGGTGGGCCCCATGGTCAAGATTGCACTCACCTAACCATGTTCCTCCCTCTATATGTATATACAAATCCTTTCTCTGTGTAACCCATACCCTTTCTGCGTGGCCTATCATGTGCTGAACAAACTCTAAAATTATAATGATCAAGAAATCAAAACCATCCAATTAATAACATTTAAATATAGGATTAAATGTAAAATAATATGATCCAAAATCATGAGAAAAAATCAAAAGGTTTGAAGTTATTGACCATTGGTTCTATCAATGTGGGCCTGAAGAGCTAACCAGCAGGGGAAAAAAAACAGAGAGTTGACCATCTCAATTTCCGTGCAGGTGAGCCCACCAGTCAGAGGGTGCGGTTAGGGTGGATCCCAAACTGTGGAGCCCATGGCAATCTACGTGCCTTACATCCACACCGTCTATCCATTTTGATAGCTTATTTTAGGGCATGACCCAAATGTTAGTTAAACCATACCATAATAAACAACCACGATTGAATCCCTTCCGTTAAAAACTTCACAGGAACATGGAATGTTTATTTTCTATGTTAATAAGGTCACAATGACCTGGATGAAGATACCATACAAATATCATCTTGATCCAAAATGTGCGGCCCATGATAAGTTTTTAACGGTCAATTACCATTGTTTCAAAATGGATGGACGACGTCGTATAAGGAACATACATCATGGTGGGCCCATGTGTTGGGGGCCTTGCACAAAACCTTAGGATCTAGCCTCCTGAAACAAACCAGAATTACAAAATAATAAAGCAATGAAACAAATCAAAGCATAAATCATACACCATACGAGATTTTTATGTGAAAAACCCTCAAACAGGTAAAAACTACGGGACCTCATCCAGATCAATAATCCACTGTAAAGTAAAACGTTACAACCTTCTTTACTCACGTAGGAGTGGATAAACAATAAGAGAAACAAAGAAAACTGAGAGATCTCACCGATTACGAGGACATGAAAGTGTTGAGATATGGTAGATCACCTTTACGAGCATAGCCTTCCTTCCACAAGCTTCCTCTCTCTCTCTCTCTCACCCCTTTAATAGCTCTCTTATGTTTTTCATGCTTATAGAAAAATCCTAGGAACCCCTATTTATAGTTTTAGGAAACTCCTTTACACATCTCAGTTGCGAAAGGACTCAGATTTTCACAATTCGCAAAATCGCAGAATGAATCTGCGTAACTACGACCGGTCGAGATGAGGCCACGATCGGTCGATCGCCACCCACGACCAGTCGAGACCTACCTTCTACCGGTCGAGCATCCCAGAGTAAAACATCCCAAAGTCGCTGGACTTTGAGTCGAGTTAGGGCTCGACTCTACGACTGGTCGTGCACTAGCCCTCGATCAGTTGTGTAGGGCTCACGACCGGTCAAGTACAAGATAAAAATCCCATCAAATCTCCCTCTTTTTGTCCCAGGAGGGATTCACCTTCTTCAAGCTAGCCTGGTTTCTAGAAACCTCAAACTTGCTCTTGAGCAAAGCCTTGGTCATCATGCTTGACCCATTATCGTCCGTGTGAACCTTCTCAAGCTGTAACACATTTTGTTCCAAAGTATCCTTGATCCAGTGATACCGAATGTTTATGTGCTTTGACTTGGAATGCTGACTTGGATTCTTTCTCAAGTGTATAGCACTTTAACTATCGCAATAAATCATGTGCTGCTCCTACTTCAGGTTAAGTTCCTGTAGGAACCTCTTCATTCAAAGCATCTCTTTACATGCCTCTATGATTGTAATATACTCGACCTCTGTTGTTGACAATGCAACGACCTTTTGTAGCTTGCTCTGCCAAGAAATCGCTCCCCCTGCAAACGTGAACATGAAACCCGATGTAGACTTCCTGGAGTTTATGTCGCCTGTCATATCTGCATCTGTGTAGCCCTCTAATACAGGTTTTCCATCACCATAGCATAGGCTCAACCTGGATGAGCCTCTTAGATACTGCAGTATCCATTTCACCGCTGTCAAATGTTCTTTACCAGGATTGACAAGATACGAGCTAACAACACCAACCGCATATGCTATGTTTAGGCATGTACACACCATAGCATATATCAAACTTCCTACAGCTAACGCGTATGGTATCTTCTGCATCTCTTCCACCTCTGCTTTCATCTTGGGACACTGTCTGTCACTCAATCTGAAGTGACTATCTAGTGAAGTACTGATCGTCTTTGCTGCATTCATATTGAATTGCTTTACGACTTTCTCAATATACTGCTCTTGTGATAGCCAAAGCTTTCCACTGCTTCTATCATAAGTTATCTCTATTCCTAGGATCTGTTTAGCCGGGCCCAAGTCTTTCATCGCAAACGACTTGCCCAACTCTTGTTTCAGCTTGTCAATCTTCTTGAAGTCTTTTCCTATGATGAACATGTCATCAACATATAATAGTAAAATTAAGAAATCACCATCTGAGAACTTGCACGTGAGAACACAGTGGTCCAATTCTGTTTTGTCATACCCATGCTGTAACATGAACGAGTCAAACTTTTTGTACAATTGCTATGTAGCTTCTTTTAGCCCATACAAGCTCTTCCTCAGCTTACACACTTTATGCTCTTTGTCCTTGACTTCGAAACCTTCTGGTTGATACATGTAGATCTTTTCTTTCAGGTTACCATGGAAGAATGCAGTGTTAACATCCAACTGCTCTATCTCCAGATCCATGCTAGCCACCAACCCAAGCAACACCCCTATATATGTCATATTTACCACTGGTGAGAATATCTCCCCGAAGTCCTTGCCTTTCCTCTGACTAAACCCTTTCACCACAAGTCTGGCCTTGAACCTCGTCGTGAATTCTTCTGCTCAACTTTCTTTCTGAACATCCACTTATTGCTCAAAGCTTTCTTGCCTTAGGCAGTTTCACCATATCATAGGTATGGTTCTTATGTAAGGATTCCATCTCCTTTTGCATAGCTTTCAACCACTCCCCCTTATGCTTGTCAGCTAGGGACTCAAAATAGTCTTCTGGCTCTCCCCCATTAGTCAGCATAATGTACTCATGCGGCGAGTACCTCTTGGATGATTGTTTGTCCCTAGATGACCTCCTCACCTGTGGCTCAACAGGTGGATCAAGTGGGGGCTGCTCCCTTGGTCCATCTTCTAAAGAAACTCTCCCGTCCTCTGGACCTTGTTGTACTCCCCCGTCATCAGGCACCACGAGAAGAATAATAGTATCCATGTCCTCTAGCTCACTTGAACTCGGCTGGTTCTTCTCTGGCTTACCAATGTCTTTTATACACTGATCTCCAAAGAATACCACATCTCTGCTCCTGACGAGCTTTTTTTCTATTGGATCCCATAATCTGTAATCGAACTTTTCATCACCATATCCCAAGAACCACTATAAGAAAACGGGCAAAGGTTACGGCCAAAATCCGTAGCAAAAGGGCTTTTGCTACGGATATAATCCGTCGCACGTCCGTCGCAATTGGTGGTGTAGCTAAAGGTGTAGCTACGAACTAAATCTGTAGCAATAGATACCAATAGCTACAGATTATGTCCGTAGCAATACCTTTAGCTACCCCACCAATAACGACGGACGTGCTACAGCTTATATCCGTAGCAATAGATATCAATAGCTACGGATTATGTCCGTAGCAATACCTTTAGCTTCCCCACCAATAATGACGGACGTGCTACAGCTTATATCCGTAGCAAAAGGGATTTTATCCATAACAATAAATACCAATAGCACCAATAATATCCGTAGCAATAGATACCAATAGCTATGGACGAAAGCCATAGCTATAGCTACGATTATATTCATAGTTATTTTTTTTTTAAAATGTAATAATACGACCTGTTTTCATTGCAAGAACCTATTGTGATTGATAACTCACCTAAGCTTAATGCTGATAGAAATAATACATAAAATGCAATTGGAAAAAGAAATAGATGGATTTATTACAAATAGCAATCAAATCATACAATGCATCCTACATTCACATTTCTAAATAAACAGTACTTCACTTTGCTCAACCTATCATAAGAATTATAACTAAGGCGTGCCCTGATGTGCAATAAACAAATACACTCCAACACGGTAAACACCCTCCATATGCATTCAATAATGCTCACATTTTTACAGAATTTTCTTCCTTCAGATAGTCAATTTCAACAAATGCAGAAGATAAAGTTTTTTCTTTCCTTGAAACTGCAAATGTAACTTTTGTGGACTTCGACACAAGATCACTTTTAAGTTCTGAAATCCTTCCCTTGAGAAAATGAATTTCATCCTCCACTGACTTCTTTAGCTCATCAGCCTGTATAAAACAACATTTGTAGACACAATCATACAAGCATGCCTTTGTACACATCTTAAAAGGAAGAAAGACAAAAAAAAAAATACTTATATATGAAGAAATTAAAAATGTACCTACAAATCTTCTAAACAATGACAAAATCCAATATGAGTAATGTGTTCAAACCTAGGATGAACTTTTAAACTCAAAACCTAGGTTTAGGTTAAGGTTATAGGTTTAGGTTTAGGTTTAAGTTTTAGGTTTAGGTTAGGTTTAGGTTATAGGTTATAGCTTATAGCTTTAGGGAATTAAAAATAGGTTAAGTTTTAGGTTTAGGAAATCAGGTTCGGGTTCGGGATCGGATTTATGTTTGGGTTTTTAAGTTGAGATTTAGGTTTAGGTTAGGGAGTTGAGATTAGAATGAGGTGTAGGTTTAGGTTTAGGTTAAGGAGTTGAGATTATGATTAGGTGTAGGTCTAGGTTTAAGGATTTGATAATACATTTAGGTTTTAGGTTTAGGTTAAGGTTAGGTTATAGGTTATAAGTTTAGGTTATAGGTTATAAGTTAAGGTTTAGGTTATAGGTTTAGGAAATTGGGTTCGGGTTTGAGATCGGGTTTAGTTTGGATTTTCAAGTTTAGGTTTACGTTAAGGAGTTGAGATTAGGATTAGGTGTACGTTTAGGTTTAAGGATTTGAGAATACATTTAGGTATTAGTTTAGGTTTAGGTTAGGTTATAGGTTATAAGTTATAGGTTTAGGGAATTGAGAATAGGTTAAGGTTTACGTTTAGGAAATTCGGTTTGGGTTCGGGATCGGGTTTAGGTTTGGGTTTTCAAGTTTAGGTTTAGGTTTAGGTTAGGGAGTTGAGATTAGGATTAGGTGTAGGTTTAGGTTTAGGGATTTGAGAATACATTTAGGTTTTAGGTTTAGGTTTTGGTTTTGGTTTAGGTTATAGGTTATAGGTTTAGGATAAGGTTTAGGTTTAGGTTTAAGTTATAGGTTTTGGGATTTGAGAATGGGTTCGGGTTTAGGTTATAGGTTTTGGTTTTGATTTAGGTTATAGGTTTTGGGATTTGAGAATGGGTTCGGGTTTAGGTTATAGGTTTTGGTTTTGGTTTTGGTTTAGGTTATAAGTTTTGGTTATGGTTATAGATTATAGGTTTAGGTTTAGGTTTAGGTTATAAGTTTTGGGATTTGGGAATAGTTTTAGGTTATAAGTATAGGTTTAGGTTAGGTTATAGGTTTTGGAATTTGAGAATGGGTTCGGGTTTAGGTTATAGGTTTTGGTTAAGATTATAGGCTATGGGTTTAGGTTTAGGTTAAGGTTAGGTTTAGGTTATAGGTTTTGGGATTTGGGAATAGTTTTAAGTTATAAGTATAGGTTTAGGTTAGGTTATAGGTTTTGGGATTTGATAATGGGTTCGGGTTTAGGTTATAGGTTTTGGTTTTGGTTTAGGTTATAGGTTTTGGGATTTGGGAATGGGTTCGGGTTTAAGTTATAGGTTTTGGTTTTGGTTTTGGTTTAAGTTATAGGTTTTGGTTAAGGTTATAGGTTATAGGTTATAGGTTTAGGTTTAGGTTAGGTTTAGGTTATAGGTTTTGGAATTTGGGAATAGTTTTAGGTTATAAGTATAAGTTTAGGTTAGGTTATAGGTTTTGAGATTTGAGAATGGGTTCGGGTTTAGGTTATAGGTTTTGGTTAAGGTTATAGGTTATAGGTTATAGGTTTAGGTTTAGGTTAAGGTTAGGTTTAGGTTATAGGTTTTGGGATTTGGGAATAGTTTTAGGTTATTAGTATAGGTAGGTTAGGTTATAGGTTTTGGGATTTGATAATGGGTTCGGATTTAGGTTATAGGTTTTGGTTTTGGTTTAGGTTATAGGTTTTGGTTTTGGTTATAGGTTATAGGTTTAGGTTAGGTTTAGGTTTAAGTTTAGGTTTAGGTTTTGGGATTTGAGAATGGGTTCGGGTTTAGGTTATAGGTTTTGGTTTTGGTTTAGGTTATAGGTTTTGGGATTTGAGAATGGGTTCAGGTTTAGGTTATAGGTTTTGGTTTTGGTTATAGGTTTTGGGATTTGGGAATGGGTTCGGGTTTAGGTTATAGGTTTTAGTTAAGGTTATAGGTTATAAGTTTAGGTTTAGGTTAAGGTTAGGTTTAGGTTATAGGTTTTGGGATTTGGGAATAGTTTTAGGTTATAAGTTTAGGTTAGGTTATAAGTTAAGGTTTAGGGATAGGTTATAGGTTTTGGGATTAGTTTAGGTTATAGGTTTTGGTTTAGGTTATAGGTTATAGGTTTAGGTTTAGGTTAATGTTAGGTTTAGGTTATAGGTTTTGGGATTTGGGAATAGTTTTAGGTTAGAAGTATAGGTTTAGGTTGGGTTATAGGTTAAGGTTTAGGGATAGGTTATATGTTTTGAGATTTGAGAATGGGTTCGGGTTTAGGTTATAGGTTTTGGTTTTGGTTTAGGTTATAGGTTTTGGTTAAGGTTATAGGTTATAGGTTTAGGTTTAGGTTCAGGTTAAGTTCAGGTTATAGGTTTTAGGATTTGGGAATAGTTTTAGGTTATAAGTATAGGTTTAGGTTAGGTTATAGTTTAAGGTTTAGGGATAGGTTATAGGTTTTGGGATTTGAGAATGGGTTTGGATTTAAGTCATAGGTTTTGGTATTGGTTTAGGTTATAGGTTTTGGGATTTGAGAACGGGTTCGGGTTTAGGTTATAGGCTTTGGTTTTGGTTTAGGTTATAGGTTTTGATTTAGGTTATAGGTTATAAGTTTAAGTTTAGGTTAAGGTTAAGGTTAGGTTTAGGTTATAGGTTTTGGGATTTAAGAATGGGTTCAGGTTTAGGTTATAAGTTTTGGTTTTGGTTTAGGTTATAGGTTTTTGGATTTGAGAATTGGTTCGGGTTTAGGTTAAGAGTGTGGTCCCTGCAAATACAAATATAAACACGGCATGTCCAAATGGTCAGACTCTTCCAATGCCGTCCATAGGAAATTGACAGCTTCATCATGGTCATAATAGCGGTTTCCACCTTCCAGAGACCTCGCTCATCCGGATAGCTCCGACGCACATTCGGGTCTGCTCCATTAATTTCGAGCAAATACATAAACACAGCCTGTCCAAATGGTCAGGCCCCTCCAATGTTATCCATAGAAAATGGACAGCTTCATCATGGTCGTAACAGCGGTTCCCACCTTCTAGGAACCCCCGCTCATCCGGATAGCTCCGACGCACATCCGGGTCTGCTCCATTAATTTTAAGCAAATACATAAACACGGCCTGTCTAAATGGCCAGACCCCTCCAATGTTGTTCATAAGAAATGGACAGCTTCATCATGGTCATAACAGCGGTTCCCACCTTCCAGGGACCCCAGCTCAACATCCGGATAGCTCCGACGCACATCCGGATCTACTTCATCAATTTCAAAATAATGTATAAACATGGGCCTGTCTAAATGGCTAAGCCACTTCATTAATGAATCATATAGTATGAAGGAAAGAAGACTCACCAAGTTAGCTAGCAAGGAGAGAAAGTGTGAGTGCTTGGAATGTCGCCCTTTCTTTGAATAATGGATGCATATTCCACAATGCAATCTGAGAATGAGTAAGTTTTTTAGTTTCTTCGACAATGCATATGGGCACAGATTTACATATAAAGATTTTAAAGATTATAAAACAGAGTAAATGATTATATTAACTTCTAAGTATCGATTAAGAAGAAAAATGTAAATGATGATGGGAAAGAAATCTCGATATATTAAATTATTGAAGGACAATGAGACATACCAAGACTACAGGTGCCCAGAGCAAGATAACTGCACCAATAAAATAAAAATTTACTTGGATGTAAAAGCTGAATGCCAATTTGCAACAAAAAAGTAACAACCAGAAAATAGTGTATCTGAAAATATAAATTATTTTCATTGTCGGCCACTGGATCTTCTGCATTCCCATGTTAATTACTGTTGTCCCATTGAAATCCTCTTGGACCTCGAGAAAATTTCCATCGAACACCATATATGCGATTGTACAGTCTTATGAAGCTTGAGTCCATGCAGCTTCAATATATGAATATCTATGACAAGCTTTATTGGGTTAAAGTTTCATGGAAACCCAGTTCTCCAGAGTTATTATTAACCTTTTTTGGGTAGGTTGATCAATATGACAGATTAGGTTAAACACTATAAATTCAAATTGGAAATCAGAAAGAGCAAGATGATACCCATTGCTATCAGATCCGCATGCAGGTTTCAAGAAGCGAGATACCAGATTCTACTTCTGGGGGTATTAATTGATACTGTCCAATTTTCATTGGATACAAACAGTTTATGGTATAGTTGTGCTTCGAGAAAGTTCCACTCATTTTTATCATTGAACAAATTTTGTTCAATATCAAAAAACATGTTGTGCCAGCAAAGTTCTGCTCATTTTCCTTGGAGACAAACATGTTTTGATAAGCTCAGTTTTCACTCAAGTTTCACTTGTCTTTATCAATAACAAAATTTGTACAATGACTCAATGAAGTGTGCTAAGCCAACAGATTGGCGCAAGAGAGCCATCAACACGCCAATACATCTGCCAACATGACACGCGTGTTTGGGATCCAACCCTCCTGTCAGGGGGTTCCCAATGTACAGATGTCTAAAAATATCAAGCCAGTCCACCTATCAAACAAAGGCTAGAGACAAACTTAGCCCAGTTTCGTATCCATCCATAAATTTCGTAAACTGTGTCTCAACTGATTAGTAGACAGGCCAATTTTTTTTTTGTCACGGGCAATGGCATAGCTAGGCCCATCAGATGGAGTTTCAACTCCCGGTCAAGGGTTCGAGTACGCATAGGTGGTGAAATTCCACCAGCGTGAGTGTGTGGGGTGTGTTTAAAAAAAAAAAAAAAAGGCCCATCAGATGGACAGCTTGAATATTGCACGCATATGTCACTTTGGTACATGGGGAGGTGTGTACCTAGGCTCCCTTGTCCATGTGTGAGCTTAGGGAAGCTCTTATTTAATACAAAAAAATATGTCGTTTCTGGAAAGATCTACTTATTTTCCTTGGAAACACACGTGTTAAACCGGGAAAGTTCCGCTTAGTTTTACAGACATAAGTGCAATCTGTTGCCCTGGTTTAGTTCATATGCATTCGCCACTAAAGTTCACATGGAATTCTTAGATATACACCACATAGCACTGCAATTCTGGAAGCTTAAATCTGCTTTAACAATGAAATGCAGTTGTCTCCTAAGAGCTGTAGATAAAAGAAAAGGTTGGTTCCCATATTTTCCAGCCAATATCATTCCTTACACTCCACGGTCCCCAAATCCACCAGGAACTAGAACACATGCAGAACTCTGGAAACAAGCAGCATGCATTTTCTGCATGAAAGAATGATTCCATGACCTAAAAGTATTTTCTGCATGAAAGAATGATCCCTGCATGCATTTTCTGGAAACAAGCAGCATGCAGAACTCTGGAAACAAGCAGAAATCTGCATTTTTTACCCTAAGAGTCTCCCAGGTAGCAGCATGTAGAACTCTGGAAACAAGCAGAAATCTGCATTTTTTTACCCTAAGAGTCTCCCAGGCAGCAGCATGGGCTTGGACCTGAATCTGTTACCGCTTCGCTTCATATGCTCTATGCAAAGATAGATAATCTCTTCATTTGTTGCAATACATAGGCAATCAACAGGCACTTGGACTCAGGGGTTTTGGAATGACCCAACCCGATTTAAACATGTGCTAGTCTATTTTTTCGGACCTGTTTAAAAAATCAGTTCAGGTTGGATGCAAAATGATAGACCTGGAAGGGTGCAAATGGGTTTGTCTGCTTGGTTCGGGTCAAGGGGAGTCACAGACCCAAACCATTTAATTCCATGGGCTCTAGATGTAAGGTTTAGTAGTGAGCAGGGATGCATTTGATAGAAGAGTTAAATCTGCAGAAAACACTAGTAGAACATATAACAGAAAATATGCACCTGTCCGATGAGTGGAAAATATAGTTGGGCTATGTATCATTTGTCCTCGTGCTTCTGATATCTAGCATCAAACTCGTGCTTGCACATTAGGACTACCAAGATTCGAGCTGCCTATTAAACAAAAGAGACGTACCAAATGTTAGATTTACCAAATTTATCATCAAGCAGTGTTCAGAGACCTCACCTAAGGACAAACCTCCCATCAACTAGAATGAAACAGAATTGCCTACAGCAGAGAACCGATAAATAAAAAGTAGACTTACTTTGGTACGCAGAGATAAATCATCATGATCCCAAGTGAGAAAAAGTTCCTGTATCAAGACAGATGAGAGATAGTTCCTGTGCAAAGTGCAAATTAACAGAATATTTATTCACATGAAATAGACAGCTTTATTATGACATAAAAGAGTTGCATTGCCAAAAGATTTGATTGCAATATTGAGAGAGAGAGAGAGAGAGAGAGAGAGAGAGAGTTTCAAAAGGTCTCTCTCTAGGGATAAAATAAATAGTTAAAAACTTTACCATTTCAATATTGAACCTCGTAGTGGTAACATTGATCTTTGGGGCTAAAAATACATCAGCCTGCATATAAAAATCTCAAGTTAGTTGGGCTTTTGAGGTCCTCAAATGATAGTAGAAGAAGCCAAAAAACTATTGAAATTAACCATCAAGCATTTTAAAAATCCCTCCCAGAAATTGAAAGAAAAGTACACGACTCACCTTGATGCCCACTCTCCCTCCTCCTTTACCCGGGCTTGGGACCAACAATGCAAGGAGTTGCATTGGCGGAGTTAAAAAGGGGTTTAGGCTCCCTTTGGTTTGTGATGACCAAATGGAGTCTAATATGTTTAAATATAGAGTATAAAATTCATTTAAAATTACAAAAACTAAACCAAACAACATATAGAGTAACCAAACAAAAAAATAAGCAAAACATCAATATAAACTAACTAAAACATCGCAGATAAAGGTTGTGCACTAATTAGAGTGGTTGTCCCTAGGCATAAACACTTGAGATTTTCAAGTCTCATTACATCCTCAAGCATTCAAAAAAAGGATAGTAAGTATCATGATCGTATATGCGATATACATATCGATATGCGATCGCATATGTGGTCGCACATGACAACACTGATTTTCCTTCTTAATTGGCTATCTATTTTACATGCCACAATTCAAAGGTTGAGATTGTCCTATCAAGAAGACTTCTAGGCCAAGGTCCATTGTCTAATCATGGAACCATGGGCCAATCAAAAAACAAGTATATTGTTCATATCCTTAGCTTGAGGATCATATGATTCCTTAGAGATGAAACCAATTTAGGCCACCATAACCTTATCCTAATTGCAACCCCACATCACTTCATGAGAGGAATTCTGCCCTGCAGAACACAACTATTGGATAGAACACTCACTTCATATAAGGATTCGAAGTATATAGGTTCCCGACACATATCTTTGCTCATGGACCTCAGTGTGTGTGTGTAGAGAGAGAGAGAGAGAGAGAGAGAGAGAGAGAGAGAGAGAGAGAGTAGAAATGAAGGCATGCTATTAAATAATTTTAAAAAAAATTGATTCATCTTTTGCTGAATCCACTTTGTAGGCAGTTAGTATTAACCCCCTGTAATACCTCGAAGCCATGACCATACATGCCATGGAAGACACCTGCCAAAAGAGGACCAAATGAACTCCATGCAGACCTTAAAGCATGTTTCAATCTGTTTTGGATCAAAATTTCAACCTGCCTCTATAGAATCTTAAAATAAGTTAAACACACGAATAAAGAAATATTTATGTCACTTAAAGACCTTGAATAGATTAACTTCTCAAAATAAGGATTTGATATAGATAAGATCCGTGGATGTAACCAATCAGTCTAGAAATAAAAGGAAGTTTACAAGTGACACAACTATGCCTTCAAGTATCCATGACAAAATAGGAGTTTTGAGTGCACATTATGCAGAAATATTGAATATGCCAGTTGATAAGAAAAGTACCTTCAGGGTTATTGTGCCAACAAAACCAGCTTTGACAGTGACGGGAAGATTTAGAGAAAGATCTGGTTACATGATTACAACTTGTTTGAAAACATAATGAGCATATGTTAGCTAGATTGGATCACAATTAAAAATAGAATGCAAATATGTCAACAGAACTTGATGGAATACTGCATATGCACCACTTCAAGTAATTCATATTATTTTATTACAAGGTGGCCTTCAGCTGTACTACTGCTGGGTTGAACAAACAAAAGACCATTTCTTTAGATCAAGAATAGAACCACCCTAGTAGTAGAAATCATGGTGTTGGGTGCGTTCAGCCACATGATTACCTACGCATCGTATAGAACTAAGAATTTCAGATGTGGTAGAAATGCCATCTTCCAATAAGCTTGGTCTGTTAAGCTGCAAGAAAAGATTGAATATTACAGCTAGTATGTTCATTTGAAGTCAGGCATGCATGCATGTCAAAATAAGTGGAGCATAACTCAAAAGCATGGCATGCATGCTTGTCAGTACAACTGCAGCATTTTTTTGAAGGTCAGTACAACTGCAGCCTAACTTAAAAAAATAAAAATAAAAATCCTTTTCTGTACCTTGAAAGGGCATAAAAGGTTCAAGCTTCGGAGGGAAGAACACTTGAGAAGTATCTGTTGCAATCCACCATCTGTTAGCTTGATGCACCTAAGAATGATTGAAGGGTTATGTTACATCTATAAGCATGAAATGTGGCATGATTCAAGCAATGATTACTATTTGCACCAATCTAGAATTAGATCACATAACATGATAATGGGATCAGTTTTTTACAATATTGATATTGATGCATGTACTGTACCCTTGAGATATGGAAACATATCAGTATCGGATGGGAAATATTGCATGTATAGGAGAATGTGTCCCTATCTAAGGGAAACATAAGCAAAATGATGGAATTTTTCAATGGAACTTCAGGAGATGTTTCATAAGAGAACAAGTTTGCATAATATGTTTCATGTTGGCTTTATGTGTCGCAATTCCACATAATTGTCTTTCTATCATCTTTATGCTTCAAATTTTGTACATAGAATTCAGCACCTCCTATTAGTTTTAATAACTTTTATTCTATTAGCATTGTCAGAAATTGAAGTCATGACAAAAAGTATTGTCCAATAATACAAAAAATGTGAGATGGGAATGAAAAGTTGGGATAGTAAACCTATCTTGAAAGAATAAATCAATAATGCCATTTCTACCGTTTTCATGGTTGAAGAATTCTGCAACATTATAATCATAATTGGAAGACAAAACATAAGGCAATGGAACTAACTAGTTCATGTATAAGAAAAATACCTTTGAATCAACTATATCTTTCAATCAATTGAGCTCAAGTACAATGTGGGCTTGATTGGATCTTTTTTTTTTTATTATCAGCTATGAACTCAATGTTTATTTCATGTAACAGAGTGCTGAATGCAACATTTCTCTAGCTTTTCTGTCGGGAGTACACCCAAATAAAATCATCTCTTCATATACAGCTGGAACCTGACACAATCCATTATTCAACATTATTTTTCAATTCACAATATACAATACAACATATCCCAATAGGAGGCACTATCCTGTCTCTTTAGTATGGAGGCAATCAAATGCCTGCATGATGATTGTTTTATATAAGAGTGAGCCAAGTCATGAAAAAAAATCAGCACCACAGACCAAATAGACCCCAAGCCACCAATGCATACGACAATGCCCAATTACATAATAGAAGCAACAATACTAGGAAGAGGAGCAGAGGATTCAACCATTGAAAGGAATTCTTTCTTCTGAAAACTATCTAAGATTATATATGTTACTATTGAGCTCGAAAGAAGTACCTTCTCAAACTTCTCTGTGCGGATTAGAGCTTTCAAAGGGTCGTATATGTCACAACGTCTGGCTTCAAATCCTATAGCTTCAAAAGCAGCATATAAACTTAGTAAACTGGATTCAAATTCTACAGAATATTGGATTCTAATTCAACAAGTGGTGAATATATTTTTGCAAGATGATATCACATAATATAATAAACTAAAGAGAGATTTATTGGTATCTTACATTGTCCTTCATATACTGTAACACACCAAAGGCTTTGGCATCCCGTCTATCCTCACCAAATGCATTAATCAACAAATTGAGGACTAAAACACTGGGATTTATACCATTAGCTCTCATGACTCTAAATGCATTTACAGCTTGCTCAGACAAACCCTACCAACAGATTGAAAGAAATGTAACTATTTTGTGCACTCAACATACTAAATTTTTTCATGGAAGTCTCCAGGTCTGTAACCAAGCTGAAGGTACATGTAAGCTAGAGGTCCCGAATAAACCATGTTCTCCCCAAAAGAAACATACAACACCAAAAAGCATATTACCTACAGCCTGGCTTCTTCCCATGTCAACCTAATTTCCTTGCCTAAAATCTTCCTTGCAATTTCAACCTAGAACAAAGTTCACAATTAACAAAAGGAAATAAATATAAAAAAGAAACAGAACATATCTTTCCACCCAATGATAAATAGGGATCCAGTTCAACAAAGAAAATTCCACATCACCCAACAAAACAAAATTGCAACAATATCACTAGAAGCAAAGGATATTATCCGTGATGGAGAGGAGTGGCAAAACAGGATTCATTTGCTGACCCCAATTAGTTGGGTTGAGGGTTTTTTGTTATATTTGGTGAGTAGTGTTGTTGTCAGCCTTCTGAATATTGAGTCCATGATGAGGCCAATGTTCCAACCAACTGTATCTTCTTTCTGCTTCTTTTCATTGGATGGCGGTGGTTGTTGATAGATAGGTGTTGTTGTTAATAGAGCTATGCTCAGTTGCAAGGGCTTGTTACGAAATGGCGTGGTAAGGGTTGGTCTATGTTGGTTAGGAAAAACATTGTGAAAATGGTTAGAAAAAAGGTCTGTCATCAAATGGGTTGGATCTTCCAATCTGGAAAACTTAAGAACATACCAAACTAATTCTAGTGCCAAATCATACTAATGGTCTGGTTCACAAAATCATAGGCCCCATTTGTACAGATTGGACAAATTAGGAAACTATCCAGATTGGACAAATCGGCAATTTGTTTTTATCATTGAGGCTGGATTAGAGTTCAGTCTCAACATGCATCTTTTATGAAAGTACAATGTACCGGACTAGAAAGGAAACACAGAGAAGTAATAGAGAAGTCTATGTTACATCTAGTAAAAAGATCCAGCTTAACCATGCTTAAAAGAAGAGCACTCACACATTCTTCAAGTCTTGTTGTTGAACAAAATCTAGACATCGTTTCACAAGATGCACCAGATCGAAATTTGTTAAAGCATGGAAGTCGCGTTCACCAATTAAAAAGGAAAAAGAAATATTTACCTTCTTATTTATTTCCAGCCCAAGAAAATTCACACCAATACATCTCTTAGCCACTTTAAACATAAACAAACCAT
Organism: Magnolia kwangsiensis; assembly: GCA_037074715.1. Lineage (NCBI taxonomy): Eukaryota > Viridiplantae > Streptophyta > Magnoliopsida > Magnoliales > Magnoliaceae > Magnolia > Magnolia kwangsiensis. The sequence goes on from CM073581.1 coordinate 98,691,145, forward strand.
TTCATGCATTATAATCACCGAAATGATCAGGGTTGAGAATTTAATGGAACTAAGTGCATGTACATCAAGAAAACATTTACTAAATAAAAAATTCCAATTTATTAGTAAGGTCCAATTTATTAGTCAAATACATCTAGCTAGACCACATACTGCTTTTCCTTTTCTAGATTGAAACAGGGTAGATAGTTGATGATCTTGAGTGAATAGTTGATGATCTTTTCATATATAACTAATGTGACATATGGAGAGATATGACCTATAATTAAGCAATTTTTGGAGAGGAGATTACTAAATTAACTTCTGACAAGTAGCTGATGTGCTGCTGGCCCAAAAAAAGAAAAAACTTATCAAAGCATATCAAAACAGGCCCCCGAGAATCCAACTTCGCCTTTTGAATTCCTCCTTTAAGGAATGATATTAGCAAAAGTAACAATAATAAGGAAAAATCACCAAATCAGGCTAGTTTTGGTTGATATCTTCAAAACAGGCCCTGAAAACCCATTAACCTAAGCGTCACAGCTAAATGTGATCTTCTTTCCCATCCACTTCATTATGAAAAATAAGCATTTTTTTTTAAATTTCAGTCAGAATTATAGCATCTAAAATCTGCCACTGAAATTTTTTGGCTAAATTACAGTTTTGCATGGCACTGATGAGGGGATAGAATCCACCATGAAATGAATTAACCGTAGCCATCCATTATGGTTACCAAATGGATGGCTAAAAGTAAAACAGTGAGCAGCCTAAAAGGAGCTCGGCTTCGGTGGATCCCGGTTTGGCCGAGGTGGGTGGGAACCTGACCATTGGCTCACCATGATGTATCTGACTACATCCACCATTCATCCATATTGAAAGCTCGTTTTAGGATATGATATAAAAAAAAGTGATAATTCATAATAAAAAATTTCTTATGGGCCACAAAAGCTTCGATCAAGATGATATTTGTGTAGTCTTTTATTTATGTGTTTGTGACATTATTATCCGGTTGGATGAGGAATAAACATTCATGTGAAATCTAAGAAGTTTTAACGGTGAGATTAAATCACGACTATTTCTTGTGGTGTGGTCTATCTAATATTTGGATCAGCTTCATTTTTATGATCACACATTTAAATGAGCTGTCAAAATGGTTGGACGGTGTGCATTTAAGGTACATACATCAATGTGAGCTCCACAGTCAGGCATACCACCCACCTCCATGGGTCGGGGATCCACTGAAGCTGCTCCCCCCAACATGATGTGTGTTTCATCAATGCCTTCCACCCATTCTCATAGACCATTTTATGGTATGATACCAAAAATGAGGTTGATCCAAATATCAAGTGGACCGCAAAGTGTTGATTGAATGACCACCATTAAAAACTTCTTGGGGCCATAAAAGTTTTGGATCAAGCTGATATATATATATATATATATATATATATATATATATATATATATATATATATATATATATATTCTATTCATCCAAGTTTGTATGACCTAATCAACAGGTTAGATGTCAATAACCATTACAGTGAGCCTTAGGAGGTTTTTAATGGTGGACATTCAATCACAACTGTTTTCCTAGGGTGTGGTCCACTTGAGATTTAGATCTACCTCATTTTTGGAATCAAGTCCTAAAATTATATTTCAAAATGAATGGACAGTGTTGATAGAACCCATACATCATGGTGGTGTCCACATAGCACTGACCACTAGCCACCTGGCCGGTGGCAACGTCACTAGCCAAACCGCGTCCAATACCCACCCCAATTAGTTTCCATCCAAATGGAAAGGTCATGAATCCTTAACTGTGGGGCCACTGCAATGTATGTTCCTTAAGCTGTCCATTTGTCTAGACAACTCATTTTAAAGGTACGATACTAAAAATAAAACAAATCCAAATCTTAGGTGGAATACACCACAGGAAATAAAAAACAAATCTTAGGTGGAATACACTACAGTAAAGAAAAACAAATCCAAATTTGAGGTGGAATACACTACAGGAAATAGTAGTGATTGAATACCCACCGTTAAAACCTTCCTAGGGGCCACCAAAATGTTCATTTTCCATTTAATCTATTCATAACGTCAAAAGATCTGAATGAAGGGACTACACAAATATCAGTTTGATTCAATGTTTTTTTTAACTCATAAGAAGTTTTTTTTTAAATGATTAATCACTTCTATTTCCTGTGATGTGGTCTACTTTAAGATTTGGAACCACCTCATTTTTTGAATCATGCCCTAAAATGAGCTGCCAAAATGGATGGACAGCCTCGATAGAAGGCACATACATCACGATGCCTAATGTAGAAGCATAGAGACTAACACAAATACATATAGTGGTCTCTCAACTTAGATTCAATGGATATTTTCTGGCGTGGTGGGATTTAAAAGGGTTAGGTGTTATAGGATAGGACACTAGCAGGTGTTACCTTGATCTTGAGGCCACTTTAATGTATGTGTTCTCATCCAGCCATTTCAACAAATATATAACATGCCATTTCAAATTAATTCTCCAATCATGTATATATTACAAAAGATTAAAAAAAAAAATAAAATCTCATCCAACCATTTCAACAAACATATAGCATGCCATTTCATCAAACAATTAGCGTATATCAAATCTGAAAGATAGGAAAAGAGATACAAATAGAAGAAGATATCAAACCTATGGAGTAGAGCTTCACGGCGTGTGTTTCTTCGGGTAGGAGATTCACCGCTGCTTCAATCGAGAGAGAGAGAGAGAGAGGAGGGCATTCACGGCCTGTGTTTCTTCACGGCTGATGCATTGGAGAGAGAGGGAGGAGAATTAGAGTGATGGAACAGAGATCAGGAGGGAGAGAGAGGATTAGGGCTGATTAGGGAACGAAGAGAGAGAGAGAGAGAGAGAGAGAGAGAGAGAGAGAGAGAGAGAGAGAGAGAGAGAGAGAGAGAGAGAGAGAGAGACAGGTGTTTGGGCACGGCTCTGTTTGAGCGCATGCCCAAATTTCATGTTTCACTTGACGGAAGGACGCAGAGCTGCGATCAGGGGATCCATGGGGCCCACCATGACGTATTTTGTTAATCCAAGACGCTCCATAATTTTAATAAATTATTTTACCTTATGACAAAAAATCTCAGGTACATTGAAGGCTAATGTAGGCCACACCATAGGAAGTAACAATAATTTAATATCAATGTTTCCTACCATGTGGTCCACTTGAGCCTCAGATCTAGCTGATTTTTTTTTCATCTACTAAAGTAATATTTAAAAATATATAGACTGCTCAGATAGAACATATAGTTTTTCTTAGGCCTCATAGAGCCCCTTACAACACTATTAATTATTAATGTTATATTAACTTTTAGCTACATATTAAAACCGTAGCAATCATGGCTAAGGCTTATGTCCGTAGCAAAGAAGTAACGTAGTCTGAATCCTTTGCCCCTTTTTTTGGTAGTGAACACACACTGCCTGATCTTCATATCGAGCTTGGACGTCTTGTCCTTTGGTACATGAATGAATACCCTGCATCCAAACACCTTGAGATGACTGTACGATAGATCATATCCAATCCACACCTTCTCAGGCACTTCTACATTCAACAGGGCTAATGGAAACCTGTTTATCAGATACACTACTGTGTGCATTGCTTCTCCTCAGAACATCTTGAGCAATTTTACATTGGATAACATGTATCTGATTCTCTTTATAATGGTGCGATTCATTCTCTCAGTCACACCATTATGCTGGGGGGTCTTGGGAACCGTCTGTTCATGCCGTATACCTAGGGACTTATAATACTTATGAAAGTCACCAATGTATTCACCACCATTGTCAGTGCGGATGCACTTCAATGATCTACCTGTTTCTCTCTCGACCATAACATGAAACAATTTAAATACACCAAAGACCTCATCCTTGGATTTCAAAGGATAAACCCAAACCGTTCTAGTTGCATCATCTATAAAAGTGACAAAATACAATGCCCCACCTACGATTTTTGTCCTCATAAGACCACAAATATCAGAATAAACCAAATCTAATGCATACACTTTATTAACATGAGAAGTAGATTTAATAAATGAAACTTTATGTTGTTTTCCTGATAAATAATCAAGACAGGTTTTGAGAGGTGTACCTGTCACGTCTGGAAGGAGTCGCTTCCTTGTTAGTAGCTAAAGCCCCTTTTCACTTATGTGACCTAGACGCCTGTGTCATATGTTAATAGCCGAATCTTCCACTGCATTCAACCCACCCTTGCATACACTGACACTTGCCTTGTATAGGGTGCAATACTTCTTTCCTCTGATTACTATCAACAAACCCTCGATGAACTTCCAGCGCCCACCAGCAATCCAACTTTCATAGCCATCATTATCCAACCTTCCCATCGACATCAAGTTAAGACGAAGGTCTGGGATATGTCTCACATCCCTGAGAACCAATGTGCATCCCACATCAGTCTTCACACAAATATCACCGACTCCTACGATCTTCGATATACTAGAATTTCCCATCTTCATAGTTCTATAGTTACCTGACTTGTAGCTTGTGAAGAAATCCATACGTGGAGTCGCATGAAAAGAGGCTCCCGAATCTATCACCTAGTCGGTGTCCTGACTCTTAGCCGTGAGACATGCATCATGATCTGCAGTAACTATAATGTCACCATCTGAAGCGACCGCAGTGAAATCTGATTCATCTTCCTTCTCCTTTCCATTTCCTTTCTTGTCATTTTTAGCCTTATGACATCCATACTTATAGTGGCCATTCTTCACATAATTTCAGCATTCAATATGTAAGACCCATATCGTAGACCGTACCGTTCCGTTGGCTTCCACAGTCCTTCCTTCCGGTCGAATTTCAGCAATCCTTGACTCATATCCGACATTTGCAGCCATCCTAAGCCAGATCCCGCATACCGAAGTCAACTCTAACCGAAACCTGTATCATAGTGACCGCGCCGTCGCTGTAGTTCTAACTCCGTGACTCGCGCACCATCCGATACCCAGGATAGAAGATGTCGGCCTACGTTCATTTTGAGGAAACGCCATGCGTTGTGAATATCGAGAAAATCTCTACTACATATCCCATTAATCAATCAATCAATCAATATCAAGTACAAGTTAAGTACAACCTTTACCTTAAGTACAACAACTCATTCCTCTTTTCCATAAGTCAACTCTCTCTCTCCCCTCACCATCCCTCTTTTACTCAATTTTCAACTAAAGCCATACCTCCCATCACCTCTCCTTACACCCAGCATTCCACATATCCCTTTTATCTATTAATTCTCCATTTCTCTCAAAAACTCTCTCCCAAGCAACAAAGCTTCACACATCCAAGCTTCTCCCTCCCTAATGCCAAGTGTGGCCCACTTTTTCTACTCTCTTATCTCCTTTCTCAACCGTTGATCCATCATCTACCACCGTTAAAAGTCAAGAAAAGAAGCTAAAGAGGCTAAGGGAGCAAGTTGAAGGACAAGAGGTGGGTGATCTTTGAGTTTCTACCGTTGACTTAATGATTTGAGGGCCCACTTGTTGTGGGACCCACTTGATGTATGTATTGTATCAATAGAGGGCCCATAGTGACGGGGTCCCTCCTTTCTATCACCGTCTCTCTCTCTCTCTCTCTCTCTCTCTCACTCTCTTCTTTGAATGGTGATGATGATGAAGGGGTGAGTTTGGCCCACCATGATTCATATATTTCATGTGGGACCCATCGGAGGAATGTGTTGGATCTATGCCATCCAGCCCATTAGCTGGCCCGGATGGAAGGAAAAATATAAATATCAGGTGGTCCAAACAGGTGGCCCACGTGCAAGTGGGACCCACCATGATGTAGTATTTATCCATGCCAGGGACGTTAGACTATGCATAGCTAAACATGGAGTGCGTGCGCTGACATGGGTGAGTACTAACAAGTGTATATATATATATATATATATATATATATATATATATATATATATATATATATATATATATATATATATATATATATATATATATATATGTGTGTGTGAGATTTAGGGTGGGTTGCACGTGCAGGCCCCACCTTGATGAATGAATGTAATCGAAGCCATCCATTCTGTCCCCCAGGTCATATTAGGCGTTGAATAGAAATTTGAGAACAATCCAATTCTCAGGCAGGCCATACCAAAGGAAATAGTGCTATTACCATTAAAACTCACTCTGTTTCTTCTATTCGCCAAAAATACATCGCATATTGGTCTCATATGGTTGATCATGGGCCGTAAAATTCAATGGTCGGGTTGGATTTTTCAGATGTGGGCCCGATATATGAAAAACCATAAAGTTTTTTAAAAAAGGAAAGTAGCTGTTGTTGCTGCTACTGAGGACGCAGCAGCATCCTACACTGGCGGGCGGGCGGACGGGCAGGACCCAAGGTCCAGCCGTGGGCCCCACCATGATGTGTGTTTTTGTATATCCACACCATCCATTTTGTGAGGCCTCAGGGTAGTGGGTTGCCCTTTAAAAATCAGCAGGATATGCAGCTCAGGTGGCCCACATCATAAGGAACAATGTTGATTGAACAACTGCCATTGAAACCCTTTTTGGGGTTAGAAGTTTTGAATCAAGATGATATTTGTTTTTCCACTTCACCCAAGTCCACATGACCTTATCAGCAGTTGGGTGGTGGACCCTAGGTCCCACGTGACTTCATTAACAGATTGGATGTTAAATAAACATTACAATGGCCCTAGGTCCACGTGACCTTATCATCAGGTTGGGTGGAAAATAAACATTTCTGTGGTCCCCCAGGTCTATATGACCTTATTAGCAGGTTTGAATGGAAAATAAACATTTTGGTGGACCCCAGGTCTGCATGACCTTGTCAACAGGTTGGATGAAAAACAAATGTTATGGTGGGCCTCACGTGGAACCCCTCTCTGATGTATGTATTGTATCCATACCTTCCATAGTGTGGGCCCCACCATGAGGTATGTACCTCATCTATGACGTCCATCCTCCCCATATGGAATCCACCATGATGCATGTGTTGCATCCCAACCGTCTAACCATTTTGAAAGCCCGTCTCATAGCTTGAGACTAAAAATGAGGCAGATCTTGGTATCAGGTGGACCACAATGCACGGTGAAGATTGAACGGCTACCATTGAAATCCTTTGGGTCCCTAGGATCAGATTGGATGGGAAATAAATGTTATAGCGAGCCTTAAGAATTTTAATGGTGGAAATCATTATCACCACTTATATTTGAGTGTGGCCCATGTGGAGTAGCCCACTTAACATACTTATGGCCCGTTGTTGAGGTCTACCTTGATTTGTATGAGGCCTGTTGCTGAAGCCGCCTTAATAGATATGAGGCCCATGATATAAGACTCATTGTGACGTGAGCAAGGCCCATGTGATTAGGCCCAACTTGATGTATTTATGGCCACCCACTGAGGCCCACTTTGATATATATGAGACCCATGGTATGAGGCCCATTGACGTATTGGAGGCCCATGGGCTGAGAGGCCCAAGGAGATGTATATAAGGCCCATTATAGTGAGATTCCACATGGTATATGTGTTAACCTTTATAGCGGGCTATGCCTTGGGAGCAATGATGGTTTGATGTCCACATTGTAAGGATAATGTTGATTAAATGCCCGCATTATGACTCTCCCTAGGGCCCATTGATAGGCCCATACCTGTAGTGCGTAGGCCGTCTAGGCCCATCTTTGTTTTGATGAGAGCCCATCACCACATAACATGTTTAGAATAGATCCATGATTCATGATCATATGCATCATATGTATATCTGATATGACGAGTGACTAAGCATAGCATATGCCTTTGGGCGGATTGTTTATGGGCTCCCTGATAGGCAGAGTTACCCTACATGAGCGCGCAGCTGAGCGGGATTGTTGCATGTTTGGTAGGGTGATTCATGCACTTGCATTTGTGTGATCACGATTATTGTATGCCCTATCGACATCAGGGCCAAAGCCTCCACAGACACATCGTGGGTGGCTGGATTGGATACCGAAAATGTTAGGTTCTAGCATACGGGCGCCATAGATGTCCTTGGGTGAAAATCTCTAAACCCGATGGTACCAGAGGATGACTCCAACGTCGAGACAGAGTGGATATATGAGCTCATGAGAGCCGAATACCAGGAGGCCGCATCTCCCACTGTGTCATAGTTGGTTGGAAAGGAGTGTGGCCTTACTCACCCGAGGGTAGGGGGAAATACAAGACTGAGTTTGACCAGCTCGTGAATGGGTCCGCTATTGACATACCGGATATGTATTGACAAACTATTGGCTAGACGGATAGTGAGGTTTCTTATGCTCACTTGAACTGTGCGACTAGGAGAGCAGTAATGTCATTTGGAGTGTACTAAACCCTGGTGATTATCCAAAATGAGAACTGTACTGATATATGATGAGAATTGTCATGCTTGAGTTACATCTCACATCACATGGCCGTGTTATGGCCGATAACATTCATATCTTACACCGCTTAGCCTTGGTACAACTAATTGCATTCATGTACTCATTGGTTTGTTTCTGCATTACTCTGACCTTACATTCTGAGCACGATTGTATTGCGCACATACTTACACTACCTTCTAAGCTTTCTATAAGCTTATGCACGATTGATGCGTGCAGGTGATGCCAGGACGCAGCCATAGTCTTGCCGCAGTTAGAGTATGCAGCTGAGCTTTTGGAGTTTTTGTTACCTTCAGTATATTGTATTTCCCTTTCATACACCTTGTACTCAAGGTTTTTAATCATAGTGAATTTTGTGATGGTGTTCTTGTGGTTATTGTTCGTAGTTTATGCTTATGGTTATGCTCATTACGAATTAAATTAATTATTAGAAATTCTCCTTGTAGCATCCCAAGATCGGAACCTGGTATATGAGTGCCGGGAGCCCAGAATGAGGTACTACGGAGGCTGTCGGCGCCGAATTCGGTGATCGAGAATTTTATGAGCCCGGTTTCCAAGTTCGGGGCGTGACACAATATCCTTCCTGGTACTTGACTTGCCTCTTGATTTATTTTGGGTCTTTCCGCCCTTCCTATTCTTTCCTCTCCTCCGTTCTTGTGTCACAAGGGCCTCTTGCTGAGTAGAGCCCTGAGACTTCCTCCTTGTCTCCTCATTGAAGAGATAACTAATAACCTGTTCCACGGATATCTTTTTATCTGGCGCAGAGTTACTTAGAGATACCACCAATGTTTCCCAACTGTCAGGTAACGAACTAAGCAAAAGCAAAGCTTACAATTCATCATCCAGGACCATCTTCATAGAGGAGAGTTGGTTCACTATATTGTGGACCTCATTCATGTGCTCAGCCACAGAACCACCATCCTTGAACTTGAGATTCACAAGTCGCCTTATCAGAAAAATTTTATTACTGGTTGTCTTCCTCTCATACAGCCCTTCTAGTTTCAGCCATAGGCTAGCGGCTGAGGTCTCTGTAGACATATGATGGAATATAAAATCATCCAACTATTGTCTAATAAACCCCATCACCTTCCAATCCATCTTCTTCCAATCATTATCAGACATATCCTTGGATTTTACTGATATGCCTAAAATTGGAGAAGATAGGTCCTTGCAATAAAGCAAGTCCTCCATCTTAGCCTTCCATATGGTTCAGTTAGAACCATTGAGACTGATCATACTTGATGAGTTACCTTCCATAATTCTAAACCGATCCTACCCGTTCAATAAACTTAACATTGATACCACTTTATTGGGGGCCTTATACAAAACCTTAGGATCTAGCCTCCCAAAACAAACCAGAATTACGGAATAATAAAGCAATGAAACAAATCAAAGCATAAAGCACACACCACACGAGATTTTTACATGAAAAACCCTCAAAGAGGTAAAAACCATGAGACCTCATCCAAATCAACAATCTACTATAAAGTAGAACGTTACAACCTTCTTCACTCATGCAGGAGTGGATAAACAATAAGAGAAACAAATAAAACTGAAAGATTTCACCTATTATGAGGACGTAGAAGTGCTAAGATATGGTAAATCACCTCTACGAGCATAGCCTCCCTTTCACAAGCTTCCTCTCTCTTTTTTTTTCTCTCTCTCACACATTTGATAGCCCTCTTATGTTTTTCATGCTTATAGAAAAACCCTAGGAACCCCTATCTATAGTTTTAGGAAACTCCTTTCCGCATCCTAGTTGCGAAAAAACTCAGATTTCTGCAATCTGTAAAATCGTGGAACAAATATGCGTAACTATGACCGGTCGAGATGAGGCCACGACTGGTCAAGCGCCACCCACGACCGGTCGAGACCCACCTTCGACTGGTCGAGCACCTCAGAGAAAAATAGTCCAAAGTTACTGGACTTTAAGTCTAGTTAGGGCTCGACTTCATGACTGATCGTGCACCAGCCCTCAACCAGTCGTGTAGGGCTCACGACCGGTCAAGCACGGGACAAAAATCCCATCACCATTGTCAGGAATTCCGCCCACCCACCTCGATGGATGTGGGAATACACGTCCACTACCCAATGCTAAATGTGGTAGGCTGCAGGTTGTGGCACGCAAGGGGCAGGCAAATGGAGAGAGAGTTTCAAAATAGAAACTTTAGAAAGAAACATTCCAACCAAAATCCACGTCCTTTGCCTTTTCGTGTAAAAATCTGAATTGTGTTAATGTACAATAATATAAAAATGGACCTATTACTTAGCATTTTATACAAAGAGAGAACCCACCGAAGAAAGGAAAAAACAAAACAAAAACAAAACTTCTTTCACTTGAAATAAGTAAGTTGCATTTAGAGCCATGCATGGGACAAGTCAACTAGGCAGACTCGACTGTATGGAGTGAGCGAGTCAATCCTAATCGAGCAAACTTCCCTCAATCCGAACTCAAAACGAGATGAGTTCGGATAGATGAGTTCGGATCACCCAGTAACTTGACTCAACCCAAAATCTAACTTTATAAAAAAAAAAAAAAAAAACTTCTAAGTACACCCGTTGTCAGTTCACACTTCTTAATATTTCTCGATATTTACTCAACTTGATCTGAAACCCAACATGACTCGAGTTCATAGAGATGGTGTGTGTACCTAAATCTAATCTAACCTACCTGCCACACCCAACTTGAGCTCTCTTCATCCCTCCTCATCCTCTCCTAAGTCTGACGACCACCTCTCTCTCTCTCTCTCTCTCTCTCTCTCTCTCTCTCTCTCTCTTTTAAGGTAATTTTGTGTTCAGGAAGACTTGATATATTTCAGTATTTCTATCAATCCCTGTGAAATACATCATGTTATGGTATTCTAATTTATGAGTTTTGTGAAATTGGAGTTAGGTAGGTTGAATGGACAAATTGAAATAGATCGGGTGCTTGTATTTGGTCCAGGTTAGCCCAAGTATGTCTAGGCTGGCTTGAGTGTAGCTGGGTTGGTTCGAGCTGAGCTATTTCTAGACTCTAAACCCTAAACACTACCCGTTAAAAAAGATGTCAATTCAACCCAACTCGATACTGACTCGACCTGACTCAATCCCTGTGACTAGTTATGACGTGGTGCAGGTTAGTTGAGGCCGGACCGAAAAGGTCAGGCATATTGGACGCGGTACCAATGCCAGGTCAAGTCTATTTCAAAATTAGGTCGGGTTGTGTCACCCCTAAGCCAGTCCAACTCAAATCGATGCCTAACTTTATTAGTTGCATTGTTGCTATTTTTGTGAGTGAAATCCAAACCATAAGTTGGTGAGCAACCAAAAATAAAAGGTTCGGAGAGGGTTGAAATTTCTGTACTCATCCAACGGTGGCCAAACCATCTCTTGGGCTAGTGTCCTAGCAAGAGCATATGCACCACGGAGGGAGCAGATGCCACAAATATCACACTAACCTCCACGTAGCCTTTACTGGTCAATGCTTTCCTAATTAATTTAATCCTATCTCAGGATTGTTAGAACCTGTCTAGTATGACAATAAGAACTAACAACCATGCTTATTGTTTATTGAAGCTTATTTATAGTTTCACCCAGGACAGTGGGGCCCTTACCATGAGGCCCACCTTGATGTATGTATTAACTATCCAAGCCCTTCATTTCTTTTTCCAGATCATTACAACATGAGCCTATGAACGAAACAGATCCAAATCACAAGTATGCCCCACCATTAGAAACAGTGTGATTGACCATTAAAAACTTCCTGCGAATCACAAAATTTTTGGATCAAGCTAGTATTTGCCTTTTCCTTTGTTGGGTTTACATGATCTTATCAACAGGTTATTAGGTTATTGGATGGTAAATAAACACTGCAGAAACATTATGGGAGACCCTAGAAAGTTTTTAATGGTAGGGTTTTAATCAGCTCTTTTTCCTATAACATGGCTCACCTGAGATTAGTACCTGCTTCATGTTTCTGTTCATTGTTGAGGGTTGAATATTACATATCAAACCCTATTTATTGCTTGGATTTACGAACATGATATCGTTTAATGGCCTGCTTTAATCGTGTTTGTGTTGCAAGGTGACTTTACGAACATAGACTGAAAAGGGGAGCTTAAAGCATGGATTTAACGCTCTGATGACACCAAAGGCAAGGGATGGACTCCAGGGAACCAAGATCGACGGAATTATATGCCAGAGACCCAAGAAAATCAAGAAATTGAAGATCAAGTGGTCCGAAATTGGTCCAAAATGCAAGATCACAGGATACCCACCATCCGTTCAACTCAAAACTTCATGTATGGTCTGAGGACCATATTTTAACTGTACACGTCGAATTTCAACCATTGAATCTTCGTGGAAGTAGCCCAATGGATAAATCAGCCATATAAGTCCAGATTCTGGACCCACCTGCTATTTGGAAATGCCTCAACTTCGGGTTCAATGCCTTAAATAGGGAGAGAAAATGGATGGATGGAGTAGATTGCTCGAAACATCACGGTGGGACCCATTTACATTGGATGAGTGTGCATAGCACACGTGCACTGGAGGTACACTGAACGCAAAGTCGGTTGGACCCGACTTTGACCCGCACCCACCCGACTTTCCTTAAACAAAGAAACGACTCTCTGTTTTCTCAAATGCAGGACTGTTCACTGGTTATGATGAGTGGGCCACCACCTTCGATCGAGCGGTCAATCCTGATCATCCATTCGTTGCAAAAGGTCGAATCGACCGTACAAAAGGAGTCTCTCCAAACCCATGCACACACACAGAGGAAGAAAGTAATCAGACGCAGGTTAGACGGTAAAAATATTTGATATGGTGGGCCGCACTAAACTCAAGAAAAGTATACATTTCTAATTAGTTCTTCGCCACGAGTTGAATGAACGGAGTGGATTTCTCAGAACAAAAGCGAAGTCGGCCCCACTGAGAGCTTAGTGCAGCCCGTGCGCAAGGAGCTTCATCCGAAGAAATTCAGATTTTTCAGGCTGTTGCGCGTCCATAATGACGATCAGATGGATGATCCAGACCATTCAGAAGGTTCATCAGTGGGCCAAGACCCCAACCATGGAGTCAGACTCTAAGGACAAGCCACCTTCAGTTTTAAAATCAGAGCCAAATGCAAGTTGGTTTTCGGTTTTGCTGCACAATAGCAGGTTCCGCACCAGATATGTTGAGTGTAAAATAGCACTGACTCCAGCAATACGTCGGTTCTCCAAACCGATAGCATCAACCGACTCTACTACCTATAAGAGAGAGAGAGAGAGAGAGAGAGAGAGAGAGAGAGAGAGAGAGAGAGAGAGAGAGAGAGAGAGAGAGAGAGAGGAGGCATTGACGGCTTGGACGTGAAACAGAGAGCAGATATTGGAGGGCTGGGACGTGGGTCAGAGGAAGAGAAGGAGAGTAAAATATTTTTTAAAGTTCTTTTTTTTTCCTTTTTAAGATGATTAGCCCAATCATGTGTGGATAAACCTCTTAGCTAGGGCTAAGAGGTGAAGCTTGCAGTGAGATGAGAGAGTCTATTTTATGATTTTAATTTAATTTATGAACTGAACTAATGTTGATGTTAGTTTAATTAATGGAATGTTTCTAGTCTTTAATGGTCTGTTGTGACTGAAATTACAATGGGTCTGCAATGGCTTTGAGCATGTTCTTTTCCTTTATATTTATGACGTCAGAAAGCCCTGTTGTTCACCATAGTATCCTGGGCATGGTCGGATGATGGTACCCTTCCTAACCTTCAGAGCATGTTGATTGGTTGGTACTTAGTTTAATTTCATTGTTTGCTTTGTCTCCTGAGCATGGTTTGGTGATAGAATCCATTCTAATTCATATACCTTTCATCTCTTAAAAAATATATCAGCAGCAGTTCAGTTAATTTCCATGATTCTTGAAGAAGGCATAAGATCTCCATGATCTCTAGTTTTCCACCTTTATTTTTCTAAGTTTTAGATAATAATTTCACAATTATTCCTTAAATTCTAGTTGATTTAGATTTTATCTCATTCTAGTTCTAGTTTTAGTTAGTTTTAGATAACGTACAGGTTTCAGTCCCTTGGGATTCGATCTCGGTTTTACCAAGTTTATTAGTACATCACAACCCTGCACTTGGAGAGTGAACACTCATGCCACAAATTGATTTGGAAAAACGAATGGACGGTGTGGATTTAGAATACATACATAAGGTAGCCCCATTATTATTTTTTTAGCTCGTTAGTACACCTAAAGTCATATCACACTTCACAGTTAGCCACCCCCACCAGGGAAACGATGCTAAGGCCTCAGTGTTGAAACGAGGTATCTTTCACTCAGTCTACCACTTGAGCTAAGGATCTGGGTGTAGGTAGCCCCATGGTAAGAAGCGCAATCCTGGGTGAAGCTGCGCCAGACCTAATCTACTCCCAAGCTATTCCCTCGTATCCACCGTAAACTTGCCCAGGTTGAACTGTTAGTGGTAATGCCCTGGGTAAGGCGGGGAAGAGAACGTTTCAGCATGCGAACCATGTGCTATCGCAGAGCTCCATTTTGCTTGGACAGAAATGCCCATCGAAACCACACTCCCCCCTTAGCCATTTGGTTGTACATGACCAGCTATTTGATACCCTGACTGTATACGGTCCTTGATATGCATGCAAGCACTTAGAAATTGTACAACATACAGTAACCCAAATCAAAGCACATTAAAATTTTGAATCCGCCGTTGTTGGCTGAAGAATGAGATTGGTCGGACACTTCTAATCACTACCCCTTAACACTTTGTTTTTTGAATAGGGGCACTGGATGTTTTCATCTTCGACCATTGGATAAGTTTCCACCATTTCTAGGGCTAATGATCATATTAGTTTAAGTGGGACCAATATTATGGATAGTTTAACTGGAATTACTTCATGCCACGTGCGTCAGGTAACTTTGGTGTTATTTTTAAAATGACTGTGTATGATCCATCGGGAGATTACGTGAGACCCCAGCCTCAACCAATATGGTGCAGCCCTTACCATGGGGCCCACCCTGATGTATTTATTCTGCATCCACTCAGTCCATCTGTTTTTCCATATCATTTTAGGGCATTATCCAAAAAATTAAGCAAATGTAATTATCAAATGGACCATGTCAGAGGAAAGAATGGAGATTGACCATTAATGGGCCACTAAAGTTTTGGATCGAGCTGATATTTTCTTCTTCCCTCTTTTTCTTCATCGAATCTTACCTAACCATAACAACAGATTAAATGGTAAACAAACACTACGGCAAACATTAAGATGTGCATGCCCTATGAAGTTTTTAATATAATATATATATACACATGCACGCACACGCACACCGTAGTAGAATTTCACCACCTATGGTACTCGAACCCTTGAGCTGGTATAAGGAACCATATATATATATATATATATATATATATATATATATATATATATATATATATATATATAACGAATGGTTAGGGTGAATGCAAAATAAACCCATCAGGGTGGGCTCTATGGTGAGGGCCTCACTTTCTCAGACAATGCAAGGATCTCACCTAATCTTCTTCCCACGAGGGATCAGGATAATCTTCTTATTATAAAATGTCTTTTATAATGAATAATCATAAAAAGATTGATATGAAACGCTTTTGAATAAAACCTAGTAGATATAGTATGAGTATAAAAATAAATAGACTTTAATTGCATTAAAAAACACATCATTTTTTCGATGAATTGAGTACCAATTTTACATGAACTATATTCCAACGACTAATTGGGTCACAACCCTTCGATAGGATTAAATGTCCTTAAATGAAATTAAGTACAATGGAATTAATAAAAAAAAGTTCACTCATACATTTCAACAATCACTGTGTCTATTCATTTTGTCAAATTATTAAATGTTAAAACCTTAAAGAAAAGGCAAATCCAAAATTCAAGTGAATCACACAATTAGAAAACAACAACAATTTAAATCATACCGTTGAAAATTTTTTAAGGAATAAGAGCGGCCTAATTTTGACTCATGCTTAAGAATATAGTGTGGATGAAAAATAAAATACAGCACAAAGTTATGACAATTAACTATGTACACAACCATTTAGGGTGAAGGAATACTGTAACATCTTAGATTTTCACTGTTTTGAATTTTCAAAAATTCTTGAATTTTTTTATTAATTAACTTATAATATCACTTAAATGATCATTAGCACTCAATGTTAGTCTATACAGGGGCGGTACCAATAAAAAATCGCACAAATTCGATTAATTAATCGGAGAAAGCCACTGAATCCGTCCGATCACTTGAACATTAGGTGTAGCCCCATGATTTACTCACATAGGATCCAAATCTAATCGACCCATCGCTAACTAATTAAGATAATCATGATTAAATTAAAGATCTAACCGTGGCCGAGTCAGATAAGGCCCGGATCTTGACTAATAAACCAAATCAACCTCGTTACTCTTTTAGCCTAAAACCGACAGTTTAGAGTAAACATGACCAAATTTTCACTTTCACTAGTTATAAATAGGCCACACTATGAACATAGTTAATCCAAACCCTAATAAACGCTTACGAGAAATCTCAATACCTAATTCATTCCAAAAATGCTCCGATTTTCTGAACAAGCTCTAGATCACACAATGGTGGACCACTAGTTATAAAACTACAGAATAATATCCATCTTACTGGGCTTTACATCCATCGTGGGAGTCAGACCTGGGTGTTTTCCAGAACTGCTCAACTTGAGCCAAAGGACGAGTACATGAGAAGTGCAAATACCCTAAAGAAATGAATTGAAACTTAAGTGAATTGGGTCGTTCACATTTATATAAAGTTGAGGATTTTGAACTGTCGGTTTATAACCAAATTTCACCCGTGGAGTAAGGATATTTCCCTGCTCATATCTGTATAGCCGCAGCCCCGATCGAATATTGATGAATGTTAAATAAACTTTTAATCATATCTGTCGATCGGTGCATCTAAATGGTGGGCCGATCATATACATACATAGATCATTATTATGGCTAACTATCCTACGGTTTATATTAATATGTACACCCTATAGTGGGCCCTAGAGCTTAGAAAGACCCTCTTATAGGTCTAGTATAGTAAAAACTAGCCCTTGGGGCCATTTTCTCCAAATCTGGCATTATAAAAGGGCCTCATTTGGGCACCCCCACTCCCTCTACGATTTTGCCCTAGAGCAAAAAAAAAGAGGAAGAGAAAAGGAGAAGGAAGAGAGAAAGAAGAGAGTGAAGGAGGGTGTTGTTGGTGGAGGAACCAAGGAAACTTGGAACCTTAGCAAATCTCCTTCCTTTTTCCCGTATCCACAACTTCAAGCTCCATTTCTAATCGATTGGAGAGGTAAGCACCCATCTTTTAGTAATCTTTTGTGTTGAGTTAAGATTTGCATATAACCTTAACATGCAAGTTCATTTGACTTAAGATCTCTACGAATCAAGCCACGAGCTTGGCAACCTTAGATCGTCTCCTAGAGCTCTCAACGATTCATGAGTGCGAACTATTAACCATAAGTGGCCTTACACCAATTGTAGTATGAGTCTAATGATTTTGCTCGTTCGGATGATGCATTTTGAGAATCTAAGAAAAAACCTTGGAATTGTTGGGTTGTTTGGAATTGCATAGAATTGTATATCATGTTGATTTTCTCATATAATATTGTTCTTGCCTCTCACATGATTTGGTACGAATTGATGATCTCATGTTTATGGCTTGTTTGGTTTTCTTTAAATGTTGTTGCCCTATAGCATGTATGCCTTATTAATCTTTGCGCAAATTGATTCTATGAGATATATGAAATGTTTACCATCCTTACTAACCCACACACCACACATGCATTTTGTTTATGATGTTGTTAGCTTGTTTGTGGAAAATCTAAATTATAGGTGAGAATTATAGACGCATGATATCACCTATGCTAGTTGATAACGCTGATTTTTAGCATGTTATGGATAATTATTAACCCTTTGGTTAGTCAGAAAAAAGAGGAGAGTGAGGGTGGTCCCGTTGGTAGGATTACCCTTGGGCTAAACCCATGAGTTTGGGCGAGTATGGAAGGACGACAGTAATTAGACTACATGGGTCGCTCGTACCTGATGTCGTCTATCACGTGTTTGCCTAGACTTTTGCAGTATAGTTTGTTACTGACCAATCTTGTTTGTTAACCTTGATTGTTCAAATATATATGGAACCTGGAACACCCTGTATCAGATTCACTAACTTGCTGGATGAATAGATTTAACTAAGCACTCGGCTAACATGATCACATTGCATCGCACTAGTTAGGGTTGCGACTCGACAGTCGAGGTCGATCTGAGGGAGTGTTGGTCATGCGTGATCGTTAGATGGAGTCGCTCGAAGGAGTATTGTGGTGAGGGTATGCATCATATCATCCGTCATGCTTACGCATTAAGAAGATTAATTAGGTGTTTATGAATGATTACTTTTCATTAAATTCATAATATAACTGATGCTTATTACAACTTAAGACTAATAGCATCACTGAGTTGATTACTCACTCCCACTCTGGGACGGTGTTTTAAAACACCAACCAGACTCTTCCATAGTTGCAGGTGACGAGGAGTATGAGGAGCCTGGCAGCACGAGTTTAGACAAAGAGGATGACCTGTCTTACTTTCAGCTGATGGGCGATCCTCCATCGGCCTAGTAGGCGGGTTTTGGACTACTGAGTAGTGGACTCAGCGCACTATTCTTTTGGACATGTTATTTATATTATTGGGACCTGTATATCTTTAATCATTCCCACTTCAGTAGACTAGTTATGAATTGTGATTCATGTTTCAAGAAATTCTAAGCTGCGCGTTTAACCCTGATTAATCATAAAACTATAAAACTGATTATAAGTGATACCCGGGAACTTGGGAGACGATTGTATGTGCGACCCCCAATTTTTAGGCCGTTACAAGATGGTATCAGAGTAATAGTTTGAAATTAATTGGGCCATGGGTTATGAATTCACTAACGCATCCACTGACTTAGGAAGGGACGCAATAGCAATACTAAAACGATATGAACCATCACAGACATGTGAATCAATAAATCTTAGAGGGAAGGTAAGACTTCTAACGAGTTAGGATCGGGGAGTGAGAGAGTATAGCGTCGCTAGGAATCGGATCCGAGAATCTTATAGTATATTGGCTTATTGATAGGAACGAGCTAAAATTTGAGTGATTAGAGGGTCGAAACCATCTACCTAGACCAAATGAGCAAATATCGGGCCAAACTTGATAGTTTCGACCCAATCGAGGATAAAAATCTAAGGGTAAATGAAAATTTATAGAAAATAGTAGAAATAAAAATAAATTATATTTTAACCCATAAGTAGAAGGAATCTCGTTAAAATACTAGGTTCATTGTGTAGATCGGATTCTCCTACCCTAAAATCATATATGACATGTCGAATAATTCATTCCGATTTATGAGATATGGCCTTCGCAGGTTGACCACACTCGAGCCCGGCGTGACCACGCCCGAGACCGGCATGACCACATCGGAAATGGACGCAACCCACACCCAATTGACCAGGGGCTCGGCGTGGCCACGCCTAGTGGGCGCAGCCCACACCCGGATGTTCAGAGTGTCGGCATGACCATGTCAAAATTTTCTGAAAAAGTTGGTCGATTTCAAAAATTCATATCTCCTTCGTTACAACTTTGATTTAAGTAATTCAAAATCTAGATTGAAGCTTAATAAGTCTAGTTTCATATAAAAATAAAATAAAAATTATAATATAGTTAAATTTAGAATGAATTAACAACTATACAAAAATCATTAGTTTTAGATGGTGGTTACTTTTAGAATTTTTATAATTTATTTACAACTCTAAATGATATGAAATTTAGTGAGATGACTTAAAACTTGATGTTAAATCATCATAAAAATTTTAAAAAATAATAAAATTACTAAAACTATAAGAAATGTTACAAGATGGGTCCCCTCCTCCCTTTCAATGTACACACGAGTGGGGCCCATTTCCCTTGCTATTTAGGACTATCTAGAGTACATAAAACTTATCTCTAGTACTCCCATTATCCTCCACCATTTCTTCTAAACTTTAGAGAAAACTCTCCCTCTTCCAATCTCAAAACCCAATCCCCAAACCCACCATCTCCTTCTTCACTCTAACCCATCTCAATCCTCATTCTCTCAAACCCTTTCCAAACTTTTCTTAATCTCATTTCTTCAACTCATTCATAATCACTTCTCAACTTTCATCCCTCAAATCTATTTTTTAAAACTCATCTCCAAATTCATATCACTCAACATCTCCAAACCTATCTCCTCCTCCTTCACAAACCCATCATCGAATCCATTCTCAACACCATCTCAAACCCATTCACCAAATCCATTCTCAACACTTCCCCTTCAATATCCCCATTTTTTTAACCCATTCTCATTACCTTCCCCTTCAACAAAACCCATTTAAAACCATCCACTCATTCACTCCCATACGCACATTCACAAAACTGAACGATTTGTAAAAAATGATTTTATATACTTTGGCATAGATTGATCATTAGATTGTTGCAATTGAAATTTTTTATATAAGGTTTGATAATAATCAAGAGGCAACAATTTACTATCTATTTTTAACTTCATTTTAGCTCAATTATTAATCTTTTCCATTTCATTCCTTTCATAGGCCAATTGATTTTGTTGCCACCACACGAGCACACCCTTTGAGGTTTGTGGCCACAGACCTTAATTTCTTTTCATTCTCCAAAGCTTTCCAGATAAAAAAAGCTGCTAAGGATACTATATAGTCCACATAATCAATGGAATTTAAGTTGCCTCTAGGATCTAAAACATCAACCTGGATGGTGTAATCTACCCTTCAATAGCTTGGGCTAGGTATTCCATCCGATAAGTTACCTTGTTGTCTTGTTGGAGTTGTAGCAGGAATTGAGTCTTGATTGACTCCATTAATTCTCTCTAAATCACACTCATCACTTTCTGAGCTTGAATTTGCTGCAGCAAAGGGGAGGAGGCACCCCCGTTTGCATCCGACCAAGAGGAATAGTAGCTTAACTCAATGGACAATTACTAGTTTGATCGAGTTAATTAGAATTGCTTTCATATGTTAAGGATAGTTGTAACATTTTCTACTTTGATTAGGCTATATTTCCCTTAAGTTTGCGGTATCTAATGATACATGTAATCCATACTGTAGGATGTAACTAGCCATGCCAATGGTTTTTTTTTTTTTTTTTTTTGGAATTCAACATGAATGTATGGATTGAAAGTCTCTTATTAATTTGTGAATGCTTGCATGTACTATTGCCAATAGACTAGTTATGCCTTTTCATATTAAAGTTTAACATTGGGTGTTTATTTAGAAAATAATTATAATCGTATTAGGAATCATCTCGTGATTAAGTTTGATTACATATATTTGTGTATATATATATATATATATATATATATATATATATATATATATATATATATATACATATTTGTTTTAGTTGTTTTAGTGCAATTAAGTTAGGACCCTTAAGTAAGATTGAGTTTCATAGTTTAATACTCTATAAGCTCATGTTAGAGGCAGACTATAGTAAAATATATTGACTTTTCCTATTCTCTTATAGACTCAAGGTTCAAATAACATTGGAAAGATGATATCATTCATCTTTGCCTCTGTGCATCCTTACTAGCGTTATTAGCACTCCAAACCCCCAGAATACCTTAAAACTTCAACTATTCCTTCATTCTTGAAATTTATGAAACCAAAGCATGATTTGTCAATAACTCACTAACCATAGGTAATCCAAACCATAGGTCGTATAAATCTTGACCATAGACACTTGGTAGAACATTGATCTCATGTACAACTTCACGATCCATGGTAGGACTCAACTCTGAGGGTGCACGCGCTTCCTAACAACGTCAGTTAGCGATTGAAGTATAAGGTGATGATTCTTCCCCTTGAGCTTTCCATCTTGTCATTAGCTTAAGTAATAGTTTTTATTTAAAATTATAATTTATACTCTCTTATAATCACAAGTGTTAGCTGGTGGAATTGAATCGCTATATTGCCTACTTAATATTCATCCTGTATATTTGTTTATACTTGTGAATTATTTGTATATTACTTATAGACTTTAAACTGGTACATTAGTGGGAAAACCCCACCTATACATGTACACCCATACTTGGGATGTAACCCGACTGGTTGTGATTAAAATAGACTTTCGACTTAGTGGTTATTGAGTGGTGGTCTAGATGGATCATTGAT
The DNA here is from genome assembly GCA_037074715.1 of Magnolia kwangsiensis. Taxonomy (NCBI): domain Eukaryota; kingdom Viridiplantae; phylum Streptophyta; class Magnoliopsida; order Magnoliales; family Magnoliaceae; genus Magnolia; species Magnolia kwangsiensis. The sequence continues at coordinate 98,713,774 of CM073581.1, forward strand.
GTAGGCATACCATCTAGGGTTGTTATGTCCAATGATTTTAAATGATAGTTTTTACCGTATAGTTTTGATAATTCGCCCTAGTGGCATATTTTGATACTTGACCTACATGGTTTTATTTTGATATTTTTCTTATATGGGTTTGATATTTTATACAGTGCAACCATGTGATGGTTAGCTCCATGTATTGCAATACGATTGGTCACTAGTCGACGGGTTTCCATTGAACATCCTAAGATGGTAGTCTCATGAGCCGGGGATGGTGGTATGAGACCTATGCCCGAGCTGTTAACCTACGTTAGGCCACGTGCTCCCCGTAGTGACTTTGAGCTTATTTAAAACTGGTTGATTGTAACTGAAAAAATAATGGTTTGGTTAATCATGCATACATGGCACAGACCAGCATCTATCGCTAGGCAGTCGTTAGGCTGCACTTAGTATACTTTCACTGACGACTAGCCTCTGTCTGACTAGATATTTTTTCCAGGTCGTGATTCGCATTCCGTACGGTTAATCCCCAGGGCGTTGATTATGCATTTGAATGGGTGACGAGCCTAAATTTCGCACGAATGAGCATCCCCGAGGCATGGCCGCATTCACGCATCCATGCATCTAATAAGACCTACATCATGTATTGCTTTGTATATTTTCATTTATAACTATGCTTACCTAATGCGGCGGTGTGTAATCTTGAGGGGAATTCATACTGAGTTGGTCACTCATCCATCAAATATACAACCGTACAGGTAGTATAAGTCGCTTAAGTGATATGCATGTTCAGACTTGATGAGGAGCAGGGTACGATCGCCAGGGATGCATGACTGTATTTTTACTTATATTTATATGCTTTCTGTTATTCTTCATGTATTAAATTCTTGTAAATCTTGTACTTGTTAAATTCAGAGACATTAGTTTGTATAAGTCATTTTGGGTAGCTTCTTGTATATTTGAATGTTAATGAAATTTTCCTTTATGTCGATTTGTCCACATTACGCTCATTTGCTTACTCTGATGAAAGAAAAAAAATGTACACTTGAATTTGGCCATCCTTTAAGGTTAATACTCGAGTTTTTGGAAAACAAGTTGTGTACTTGAGTCCTTAAAAGTCGGGGAGTTACAGTGGCAGATGCCCTCAGCCGTTAGCCATGAGGCTTGGTGGCACATATGATGATTCAGGAGTGGAGAATGCTCCAGGATATAACAGAGTACGACTTTGATTTTAGTCTGCAGTCTTCTATCGTTCAGCTATCGAGCTTGTCGATTCAACCCTCTCTTGTTGCAAGGGTGATCGAGGCTCAGTAGATAGGTGAGTCGTTACAGGATTACCGAGCAAAGGCAACATCTGAGAGTTAGACAGATTGACAAACTGGTTCTGATGGTGGACTTTTCTTCAGAGGCCGATTATGTGTCCTGAATATTCCTGAATTGCGTAGAAATCTTATGACCGAGGGACATCAATCGTGGTTTTCTATCCACCCTAGATCAACGAAGATGCATCGCGATATGAAGAGAGTATTTTTAGGCGGGGATGAAGCACCAGATTGTCAGTATTGTGGTTGAGTGTGACATATGTCAGCATATCAAAGCCGATCATCAGAGACCCTCTGGTCTATTTCAGCCGTTGAGTGTCCCGATGTTGAAGTGGGAACATTTATCTGCCGATTTTATAATGGGTTTGCTGAGGACTCAGTGCAATCATGACGCTATCCGGGTTGTTATGGAGCGTCTGACGAAGTCGACACATTTTCTTACGATCTGTGAGACTTGGTATACGGACTGGCTCTCCAAACTATTTATTGAGGAGATAGTGAGACTGTACGACGTTCCAGTCTCGATCATTTCTAACCGAGACCTGAGGTTCACATCTCAGTTTTGGAGGAGCTTTCAGAGCTTTCAGAGAGTGATAGGCACTGATTTGTAGCTCGGTACCGCATATCATCTGCAGACCGATGACCAGACTGAGAGGGTCAACCAGATACTTAAGGATATGCTTCGAGCCTGCGCGATTGATTTCGAGGGTAGCTGGGATGAGAAACTGCGGTTGGCTGAGTTCACATACAACAACAACTATCAGGCGACCATCGGCATGACTCCTTTTGAGGCATTATATGGCAGACCATATATATCTCCGAGTTGTTGGACCGAGGTTAGAGAGTGACGTCTCCTAGGTCCTGAGCTTGTGCAGTAGACATCATAGGCTATCGATATCATCAGGCAGATGATGTACATAACTCAGAGCTGGCGGAAGAGTTTTGCTAATCGCCGACGTCGTCCCTTAGAGTTTGATGTAGGGGACCATGTGTATCTCAAGGTCTCACCCATGAAGGGTATATTCCAGTTTGGATCAAAGGACAAGCTTGTCCCAAGATTCATAGGACCTTTTGAGATCACTGGGCGCATTAGCGCCGTGGCCTATCGGCTTGCCTTACCATCTGAGTTGTCTGGTGTCCACAATATTTTTCACGTCTTTATGTTGAGGAAGTGTAGGTCAAATGTAGTTCTTGTTATCGATTGGCAGCCGTTGAAGGTTTGTGAGGATGCTTCTTACATTGAGTAGCCAGTTCGTATCCTTGATCAGAAGGAACAGGTCCTCCGGAACAAGGTCATTCCCTTGGTGAAGGTTCAATGGGGTCATCATTCTGTTGATAAGGCGTCTTGGGAGTGTAAGGTTAAGATTCGAGAGCGCTATCCCCATCTCTTTGATGATTGATTATATGATATATCATGTATGCTGTCTCCGATTTTATATTACGATGCCTCATTTTTCCTTCTATTTTGAGTTATGTTTACTTGCACTGATTATACAAATTTCGAGGATGAAATTTTTATTTGGAGGGGAGAGTTGTAAGACCTGTGTCCTAATCCGTACCATTCCGTAGGCTTCCGCGATCCTACCAATTGAAATCCGGCAATCCTCGACCCGTATCCGACATTTGCATGTGATCCTAAGCCGAGACGTGTATGCCAAATTCAGCTCGAACTGAAACCTATACCTTAGCGACCGTACCGTCGCCTCGGTTCTAATGCCGTGACTTGCGCACCGAACCTATACCCGTACTAGAAGATGTGGACGCACGTTCGTTTCGAGAAAACACCGCGTGTTGCGAATGTCGAGGGAATCTTTACGACCTATCCCATCAATCAAGTACACATCACACATCAAGTTAAATACAACTAACCCATGCCATGCCCATACCTCTCTCTTACACAAGTTACCCAAAGTCAACTCTCTCTCTCCTCTCACCATCCCTCTTTTACCCCATTTTCAACCCAACCCATACCTTTTTTACAACACATCACTCCATCCATCACCCATCACACTTCACCCCATCCCTTTTCACCCATCACATCTCTCTCTTCCTCATTTCTCAAAAATCTCTCCAAGCAACAAACTCTCACACGTCCAAGTTTCTCCCTCCCAAATGCCAAGTGTGGCCCACCTTCCCTACTCTCTCATCTCCCATCTCAACCGTCGATCCATCATCTACCACTGTTAAAAGTCAAGCAAAGGAGCTAAAGAGGCTAAGGGAGCAAGAAGGATGCCTAGAGGTGGGTGATCTTTGAGTTTTTACTGTTGATTTCATGATTTGAGGGCCCACTTAATGGTGGGACCCATTTTGATGTATGTGATGTATCCATGAGGGACCGATAGTGGCGGGGTCCTTCTATTACCGTCTCTCTCTCTCTCTCTCTCTCTCTCTCTCTCTCTTTGAATGGTGATGATGATGAAGGGGTGAGTGAGGCCCACCATGAATCATATATTTCATGTGGGACCCATTGGATGAATGTGTTGAATCTACGTCATCCAGCCCATTAGCGGGCCAAGATGAAGAAAAACATAAATATCAGATGGGCCACGTTCATTTGGGACCCGCCTTGATGTGTGGACCACAACCATGTGGAACCCACCACAATGCATGTGTTTCTCCATGCCGTCCGGCGTCTCTAGACACTGGACAGGTGTGACTAACATGGAGTGCGTGTACTGACAATGGGGCGTGTACTAACAGCTAACAAAAAAAAAGTTAGAGTGGGTCACCTATATAGGCCCCACCTTGATGTATGTATGCAATTCACGCCGCCCATTCCATTTTCCATATCATTTTAGGCATTGATCTGAAAAATGAGGCTGATATAAGGTTTTGGCGGCCTATGAAATAGAAAACCATTTCTTTACAATTAAAAATCACCCTGCTGCCTCCATGCCCATAAATATGCCTAATATTGGGCTCGTTGTATTTGTTATGGGCCGTAGGAGGGAGTGGACAGAGTGGATCTTGCTGATGTGGGCCCCACTAGGTATTTCCGCAGGAAAACAAAAAAAAATATATAAAAGAGGCAGCAACACTTGCTGCTTCCGTTGTCAGAGCGCACGCAGGCGCTCGCTGGCGGGCGGGCGAACGGACAGGCCTCACGGCCCCAGCTGTGGGCCCCCATCGTGATGTGTTTCGAACATCAACACCTTGCATTTGATGGGTCCCCTTTCTCTGTGTGGCATCCTCAAAAATCAGCTGTATATGGAAGTCAGGTGGGCCATACCATCTGAAATCATGTGAAGACATGCCTAAAACACATAAAATCACTCGGTGGGGCCTACCTGAAATTTAGATGCGGCTGAAACTTAGTCTAGTGGCACACTCATAATGGGTGGGCTGGATTTGTGAACCACATTTCGGTGGGCCCCACACCCACCCCCAGGTCCAAGTGACCTTATAACAGGTTGGCTGGCAAATAAACAATACGGTGGGCCCTTGGTCCAAGGGACCTAATGAACAGATTGGATGAAAATAAACATTACGGTGGGCCCCCCTAGTCCACGTGACCTTACTAATAGGTTGGATGATAAATTAATATTACAGTGGGCCCAAGAACCACGTTACCTTATGAACAGTTGGATTGTAAATAAACGTTACATTGGGCCCCTTGGTCCATGTGACCTTATCAACAGATTGGATAGGAAAATAAACATTATGGAGGGCCTCACATGAGGCTCACTTTAGTAAATATGGGCCCATGTATTTAGGCCCATCTTGATGTATTTTTAGGCCCATTATTGACGCCCACTTGGATGCATATGGGCTCATGTATTTAGGCCCATCTTAGCATGTATATAGGCCCAACATTGAGGCCCACTTTGAAATATATGGGCCCATGTATGTAGGCCATCTTGATGTGTTTATAGGCCCGTTGTTGGGGCCTACCTTGATATATATAGGACCATGTTATGAGGCCCATTTGATGTATTTGTGGCCCATTGTTGGGGCCCACTTTGATATATATAAGGCCTATGTGATTAGACCCATTTAATACACATAAAGCTCATGTGATTGGGCTCATTTTAATGCATTCTAAGACCCATGGGTGATGGCTCATTGCAAAGTACCTAAGGCCCATTGGTGAGGCTCATTGAGGTGACCCACTTGATGAATATAAGGCCCATGAGATACGGCCCATTTGATGTATTTGAGGCCCAATGGGATGTATCTAAGGCACATTGCAATGTGTGATTCCACCATGATTTATTTAATGATATTTAAGGCGAGCCAAGCCTTAGGAGCAATGATGGTTAGATGCCCACATTGTCAGGAGGATGTCAGTTAAATGTCCGCATTGTCACTCTCCCTGAGGCCCATTGGTAGATCCATACTTGTAGTGAGTAGGCCGTCTAGGCCCATCTTTGTTATACACAAAGCCCATCTTTATATATATGTTTATTATAGATCCATGATTCATGATCATACGCATCATATGTATGACTGATATGTGGAGTGACTGATCATAGCATATGCCTTCGATGGAATGTTTATGGGCTCCCTGATAGGCGGAGTTGTCCTACATGAGTGCATGGTACACGTAGGACCGTTGCATAACTGGTAGTGTGATTCATGCACTTGCATTTGTATGATTGTGATTATTGTATGCCATACCAACATCAGGACCGTATCCTCCACAGATGCATTGTGGGTGGCTGAATTGGATACCGAAAATGTTTGGTTCTAATATACGGGAGCCATAAATGTCCCTGGATAAAAATTCTTAAATCCGATGGTACTAGAGGATGACTTCAACTTCGAGACCGAGTGAATACACGAGCGCGCGAGGGCAGTATACCAGTAGGCCGCGACTCCCACTATGTCATGGTCGGTTGAAAAGGGGTGTGACCTTACCCTCCTGAGTGAGGGGCAACTTCTAAGTTGAGTTTGACCAGCTTAAGGAATCAGTCCGCTATTGACAAGCCGAACCCAATATTGGTAGGCGGATAGTGAGGTATCTTTCGCTCTCCTAGCTGTGAGTTCGGATAGGGACGGTAAGCTGGCGTAGAGTGTACTAGACCCTGGTGATTATTCAGACTGAGAACCGTACTGATTTGATGCTCTAGTGAGGAGCTACATTGATATGTGGATGAGGATTGACATGCTTGACTTGCATTCTACATCGCATGGCCTGGATGTGGCCGATCGTATTCATATATTGCACCGCATAGCCTTAGTACGGTTGATTGCATTCATGTATTCATCAGCATGATTCCACATTTCTCTGACCTTGCATTCTGAGCACGCTTATTTTGCACACACACTTACACCACCCTCTAAGCTTTCTATAAGATTATGCACAATTGATACATGTAGGTGATGCTAGGATGCAGCCTTAGTCTCTCCACCGTTGGAGTGTACAACCGAGTTTCTGGAGTTTTTGTTATTGTCACTATCTTGTATTTTCCTTTCCTACGCATTGTACCTAAAGTTTTTATCATAGTGGATTTTGTGATGGTATTCTTGTGGTTATTATTCATGGGTTATGCTTGTGGTTATGCTTATTACGAATCAAATCATGTTTGAAATCCTCCTTGTAGCATCCCAGGATCGAAATCTGATATATGGGTGCCGAGAGCCGAGAATGGGGTACTACGGAGGCTGTCGGCGCTGGATTCGGCGATCGAAAATTTTGTGAGCCCGGTTTCTGAGTTCGGGGCATGACATTAGTCCTTATGCAAATCGATTCTATGAGATATATAAGATGTTTAGCATCCTCACTAACCCACACACCACACATGCACTTTGTCAATGATGTTGTTAGCTTGTTTATGGAAAATCTAAATTATATGTGAGAAATATGGATGCATGATATCACCTATGCTAGTTGATAATGCTGATTTTTAGCATGCTATGGATGATTATCAACCCTTTGGTTAGTCAGGAAAATGAGGAGAGTGAGGGTTGTCCCGTTGATAGGACTATCTTAGGGCTAAACCCATGGGTTTGGGCGAGTGCGGAAGGACGACAGTAGTTAGACTACATGTGTCGCTCGTACCTGATGTCTTCTATCACGTGTTTACCTGGACTTGTGCGGTATAGACTGTTACTGACCAATCTTGCTTGTTAACCTTGATTGTTCACATATGTATGGAACCTGAAACACCATGTAACCATTCTATCCCAACGATAACCGAATTAAAATCGGTCCATTGCCTCGTGAGCCGAGCATGGTAGAATGCGATACTATGTCCGAGCTATCGGCCTGCACTGGGGTGATGCGTCTCCCCGTAGTGACCGCGAGTGATCCCTTTCTTCTTGGCACTCCCCATGCACTCGAAGTGGGGGATGGGGAACCCGATGGGATCAAGGATCGCGGGGTCTCGGCTTTACACGTTGGGGGGCATAGACCTCGCAATTAGTTCAGGACATTGATACGTGGGGTGTGTCAGATTCTCCAACCTCCTAGATGAATGGACTTAACTAAGAAATCGATTAACATGATCACATTACATTGCACTAGTTAGGGTTGCGACTCAGCAGTCGAGGTCGCTCTGAGGGAGTATTGGTCATACGCGATCGTTAAATGGAGTCGCTCGAGGGAGTGTTGTAGTGCGGGCATGCATTATATTATCCGTCATGTATGCGCATTAATAAGATTAGTTAGGTGTTTATGAATGATTATTTTTTATTAAATTCATAATATAACTGATGCTTGTTACAATTTAAGACTAATAGCATACACTAAGTTGATCACTCACTCCCACTCTGAGACGGTGTTTTAAAACACCAAATAGACTCTTCCGTAGTTGCTGACGACGAGGAGTATGAAGAGCCTGACGGCACAAGCTTAGACGATGAGGACAAGCTATCTTACTTCTAGCTGATGGGCGTCCTCCATCGACCTAGTAGGCGGGTTTTCGACCGCTAAGTAGTGGGCTCAGCGCACTATTCTTTTAAACATGTCATTCTTTTAAAATTTTATTGAGCAATGCCTTGTGCGACCCATTTATATTATTTTGGACCTGTATATCTTTAATCATTCCCGCTTCAGTAGACTAGTTGTGAATTGTGATTCATGTTTCAAGAAATTTCAAGCTACGCATTTAACTCTGATTAATCATAAAACTATAAAACTGATTATAAGTGATATCCGGGAACTTGGGAGTCGAGTGTATGTGCGACCCCCAATTTTCAAGGCGTTACAAATACTCACACCTACATTGGATTTTCTGCTCTAATAATCTATTAAATAACCATTTACTCTAAAACTTTAAGCTGCCAAAATGTGGTGTATCGATATCCATATCAAGGGAATGTGATTCATGCCTTTGGGGAGATCATTTTATAACATTAGCCCAAAAATGAGTTATATATAGAGCTCAACTGGACCACACCGCAAATAGCAGTTGTGACATTGATTATCATCGTTAAAACATTCATAGGGATCACATAACTTTTAGGGCCTGTTTGGTCGAGCAGATTGGAAGGGATTGGAAGATAGATCCCGGGATTAGCCAGGGGTGCCTAAAAGACTTGGATTCTCATCCCGGCAAGATATAACAATCCCATGGATCTTAAGGCAGTCCACTGACATCAACATCATTACCTTTAAATCCCATCCAATCCACTCTAATCCCTTTGAAATTGCTGGGACGTGTTTGGTTTGAGGGATTGAAAGGGATTGGAAGGTTTAATCTCGGGAATGGCGGGGCGTGCCAAACGGACCCCGTATAGCAATCCCATAGATCCTATGCCAATCCATTGACACAGCTATCATTACCTTGAAATTCGTGCAATCCACTCTAATACCATCCAATCCCATCCAATTTTCCTAGCTAAACATGCCCTTATTTTCCATCCAATTTGTTCATAAGGTCACACTGGCCTGGATGAAAACGTAAAAACAAATATCCTATTAATCCAAAACTTCCCTAGCCTCCAAAAGTTTTTCAATGATGGAGGTTCTATCTTTGGCTACTTTTTGTAGTGGTTCACATTATCTTTATATCTATCTTACCTTTTGTCCTTAAAACGAGCTTACCAAATGGATGGATGGTTTGGATATAAAATATACATCATGATGGGATCCACAGAACTTATTGATGTCAGCCAATCCCTTGGTTCTTGTAAAATTGTAAGCCTATTTGTTTTTTCAAAGAAATGGTAAATACACAGTAAACGGTAACTCCCTCTGATTCACATGCTTGAAAATTCACATGAATTCATGTCTTTGAAATTGGTTCAAAAGAGGTAATTTTAATTTTTGAACTGCATGATAATACATATGATATATCCATTCCGTCCATCTGTTTTACTACAATATTTTAAAGCATGATACAAAAAATAAAGTAGAGCCAATACTCAAGTAGCCCACGCTAAAAGAAACAGTGCCCACACAAAGTTTTTAATAGTCAGTATTTAATTTCCTTTTCCGTATGACGTGGTCCACTTGAGTTTCGTAGATGCCTCATTTTTTTACTCATGCTATAAATTCAACTAAAATAATGGATGAATGGTGTGGATAAGAAAAATATATTATAGTAGGACCCATGGATATTTTGCAACATTCTTAATTTTTGTATCAAAAAATAAGTTGTCAAATCAGGCAAAATATAAGAGGAAAATAATCGTTATTTTTTCACACGGTATTTCCCATTTTACCCGAAGTCAAACATGCCCGTAGTGCATTGGGCCATATTTGACTGCTACGGATAGCATGACAATGACAGCATGACTGCTGCGACTAAACATGACAATAGCAATTCAATAGCAATAACGACGGCGATTCCAATGCCCACGCAAAATAATTTTTTGAAAGGTTGATGAGTGGTGAGCGGTGACAGCTCGATGTAGCACGTTTTGATTTTTAGTATATAAAAGCTCGTGTTCTAAAGCGTGCTAAAACTCACAACGTTGGTCAGTTTCTTTCTGTCCACGTATTTTTGACACTTGCATTTTGTGCATGTGTCAGCCGTCTATAAGGTCCAAACTGATAATCGGGTGGGCCTTACTTTGGACGGGCTATTCCCCAAAATTCATACTGATTGGACAATCCCAACGTTGAGAAAGATTCAATGGTCATATACACCCAGATCCCTAGCTCAATTGGAAGACTAAGTGGACATACTTCGTTTCAAGCTAACCCAAAAAATTTAAAAAAAACAGATTCAATGGTCATGCAGACTTTTGTTTTCTGGCCCACTAAGGCAAGTCCTGCCCAATAATCAACTCAGCTCCTGTATATGTTTGCCACAAACTAAGTGAAAAAAATAAAAAACGATAAATTCCATTGTCTGTTTTACCATCTTATACGGGATGGATTGTATACCGAGTAACTCAGTACACCGAGTAAACTCTGTGGGGTCCACCATGATATGGTTTTATCCATGCCGTACATCTGATTTCGCAGCTAATTTAAAGTCATTACCCACGGTTGAATTTTATACAAAACTCGAGTAGAATACACCGTTCAAAACAGTGGGTGTGATGATGTCCACTGTGAAATCTTGTACGAGTCGGACGCGGATTTCCTGCGAAAGCCATTCACGGGAAGTTCCAGCACAAGGATGCAGGCCGGGTTCCACCGATATGTTTTTGAGAAACCCACCTCGTCCATCCATTCTGCGAGCTAATTTTAGTATGTTATATCAAAAATTAGATGTATCCAAGTGGGTCACACAAGAGGAAACAGTGGGAAATCAGTGGTCACCATTGAAGCATTGTTATAGATTTGGTTTTTTCACTTCACCCCACTGAGAATGACCTTATAAATGATTTAGACAGCATATATGCATCAAGGTGGAGACCAAGAAAGTTTCAACGGTAGGAATTTTTCCCTGATTTTTTTCTCTCGTGTGACCTACTTGAGTTTTGTATACATCTCATTTTCTACCACACAAATGAGATCGCAAAAGGATGGATGAGGTGGATTTTTGAAAAACATCTTGGTGGGTCCACCCATCCGATGATATATTAGTATGGGGAAAACGGATCGGATACTCCCCTGCCACCGGCCAATGGCTTGTGGTCCGTGCTCCCTGGGCTTCACCATGATGTATGTGCTTCATCCATGCTGTCCGTATATTTTTATCATCATTTTATCGGATGAGACCAAAAATGAAGTATATAACAATTTTATGTAGACCACGTTACATAAAAAGGTGTTGAATGAACATCGGCCATTAAAAGCTTTTTGGCGTCCTTAAAAGTTTTGGATCAAGATGATCTTTATTTTTTCCATTCATCTGGTCTCCATGATCTAATCAACATATTGGATGTCAAATAAACAGTACAGTGGGCCTTAGGAAGATTTTAATGGGGGATATCCAATCACTATTGCTTTCCTGTAGTGTGGTCCACTTTAGAATAATATCCCTCTCATTTTTGGGATAAGGTCCTAATTTGATATTTAAAAATGGATGAATGGAATAGATTAAACACATAAAACATGTTGGCCTACAGGGCACTGACCACCAGCCACCGGGCTGGTGGCAGGGGAGTAGCCGATCCGTTTTCCACTGTTGCCCCTCCGCATGTTTCAAAGGTGAACGTCGTTATTCCCGCTGTTTTCTTTGGTGTGGACCAGTTGAGCATTTGATATGATTAAATCTTACGCATGCCCTAATATGAGATGTAAAAACTGATGGATGGTATGGATTTCATAACGACGACCCCCATAGACTCATTACAATATCCACCTACTCTGACAAGGTAGTGCACGGGGGACCACAGGTTGCAGATCTGAGAATTATTCCGAAAAAAGAAAGATTCGTATCCGAAGATAAGTTGCAGTCTAACTCTAACATGTACACCATGTGCTTCTTCATTTGGTATAATGGATAACCGTGGAATCGGAATACACATGATGGGTGGGACCAGATGATTATTAAGTACAATATCTTGATTTCACGATCTGCAGGAGAGATTCGTTTGTCCCTTTCGTTTTTCATTTTCTTTATTTTTCTATTTTTAATTTTCTTTTGGCGTGTTAGTGCCGGTTCTACCGACACAAAACGCGTTTGCTCCATTTGATGTGAATGACTTAGCTCGTAGAATCGGAATAAACTACACCCATTTCTCCACAGCGCAGGTGGCCAGGCAAGGTATCGATCGGAACCGTTCATCTGGTTTCAAGAAATATTGGGTGAGAAATGGTCCAAAATACAAATCGATTGGATGTTCTAACCATCCGATCAGTTGAATTTAGATCGATGGTGGTAAGACAATTAGTTAACGGCGAGCACCCAGGAGGAGATTGTGAAGAAGGTTCTTTTTTTTGTTATGGTACGCTTTTCCATGCATCGTACGGTCTGGTTGAATGGCTCCCATTGATTCATCCCCACTCCCCAGAAGTGGATTGGGTACTAGCCGACGGAAACGGATTCGCTGCTCCCCGGCCAACACCCAATTGCTGATCTGTTTGCCCAACCATGATGTCTGTGTTTCATCCATGCCGTTCATCTATTTTCCCAGATCAGTTTATGGTATGACACCAAAAATGAGATATAATCCAATCTGAAGTGGACCATATTACAAGAAACAGTGTTGAATGAACATGGACCGTAAAAAAAAATTTAAGGGCCATAAAAGTTTTGAATCAAGTTTATCTTTGTTTTGACCCAATGAACAGATTGGATGTTAAATAAACAGTACAGTGGACCTTAGAAGGATTTTAACGGTGGATATCCAATCACTATTTTTTCGAGTGGTGTGGTCCAATTGATATTTATACCCCTCTTATTTTTGGATCAAGCCCTAAAATGATCAATATAAATGGATGAACTGAAACACATACATCATGGTACGGCCCACATAGCAACGACCATCAGGCACCGGGCCGTACGTTGGTGGGGGAGTAGCCAATGACGGACGGTCCTGCAGGGCACTGTGACTCCCACGTGGATGTATTTTAGGCCATGATCCCAAGAAGATGTAGATCTAAGTCCCAAATGTACCACACCTCAGCGAGCAGTCGAATGGAACCGAGATAATGATATTTTCCAAAAAAAAAAAAATATATCATCTTATCCAAAGATCATCTTGGCGGCATCACAAATTCCAGCAGAGATAATGACTTCCACTGTTAAACAATTCGTAGGCCCATATAACATTAATTTTTCATCCAATATGTTCGTAAGGTCACCGGGATGAAAAGTTAAAACAAATTTCATATTATCTAAGACTCATGTGACCCGAAAAAGGGTTTCAACGGTAGATGTTTAATCCTACTCTGCTTTTTGAAGTGTGGTCCACTTGATAGTTAGATCTATTTTATTTTTCATCTCAAGCCTTTAAGACAAGCTCACTAAATAATTGGACGGTTTAGATATAACACATACCTCATGATCACACCAAGAAAAATTTACTGACGTCAATCCAACGGCTACAACCTTACATACCTGGTGTGAGGTCCACCAGCCAATCACCTCGGGTAATGCAGCCTTCAACATCAACATCCTGACGCGTCCAAGAAAAGATGCCTCATCTCATTCCGGGGTCTTTAGGAAATAGCCAACATTCACGTGAAAGAATTGTATTCGGAATATCTCTCGATGCGATCCGCATCAGATTTCCTGCAGAAGCCTCCGTTTTTCCATTTCGTGAGCGCATTATAGTGCTTCGTACCAAAAGTTCCAAGGTAAACGGATCGGCTACTCCCGCGCCAGCTACTGGCTGGCGTTGGTGTGCCGTGTGCCTAGCCATGATGTATGTATTTTATTCATGCTTTACAACTATTTTTTCAGAACATTTTATGACACGAGACAAAAAATGAGTTATGTCCCAATCTCAAGTAGTCTACATTGATGGAAACAATGTTGAATGAGTGTTGACCATTGAAAATCTTTTGAGGCATAAAATTTTTGGACCAAATTGATCTTTATTTTTACCTTCATGCGGGCCTGTATCAACTAATTAATAGATTGAATGTCAAATAAGCAATACAGTAGGCTTAGGAGTATTTTGATGGTGGATATCAAGTCACTATTGTTTTCACGTGGTGTGGTTAGTCTTATATTTATGTCCCTTTCATTTTGTATATCAAGCCATAAAATGATCTGTAAAAATAGATGAACGGAATGGATGAAACACATACATCATGATGGGACCCACAGAGCACCAATCACCAACCACGGTGCTAGTGGCAAGGGAGTAGCCAATCCGATTCCGTCGTTGAATGCTTACCGTTACAAAGATAACAAAACAATAATAAAATTAATAAAATGATAAAAATAAAAAATAAAAATTACCTGATGTATATAAATGCAAGTGGCTATAAACAATTTAGTAAAGCGAAAAGCAGAAGATTCATCCAACGGTATTCGACCTATCTTTCTATATCCATTGTCGCGGTGGACCTGACATTTTCATCTTCGTCTCCACTTTTGGGCTAGTGTCCTAGCATGTGGACATGCACCTAATGTACGGGGGAGATGCCACACACAAACATCACAATAGGCCCCACACACCCTTTAGTTAACAGTCTGTTTTGCAAACTACTTCCTTCACATAAACACATTTACGCATCAGATGTGACTCTAGGAAAATTATCTCTGGGATATTAATATACATTGTACAAATTATATACGAGTATTGTTTGGTAACAGCGAAAATTGGCACGTTCATGCCACAAGAAGCTAGCTAGGGCCACGTGATGTTTATTATAAGAAAATTACATAGTTCATCCGCGTGACATCTTCAATCCTAATCTTCGCTTGGTATCTACTTCCTGTTAAGATGATGAACCAAGTGTAGAAAAGGGCAGTAGAAAAATGGCTAAACTTCTTTCAAGTCCACAATGGTGTTTATATGTCATGCATGCTGTTCATTAGGTCATACATACTGGGATGAACTGAAAACATAAAAATATTAGCCTGGTTTAAAATTTTCATGGCTCCAATAGTGGACATTCATTTCTCATTATTTCCTTTCATGTGGCTTACTTGAGTTTTGGATGAGCCACATTTTTTGCCTAATATTGTAACATGATCTGCAAAAACAGATGAATGAGGTGGATTTCTCATAAACATTACTGTAGGCCTCAGCTAGCCAGTCTATTATGTGTTAGAAACTATCTAGTATGACACTAAGAAGCCTAATGAAATTCTCTGCCTCCATCAAGCTTTTCCCTTCATATCCAGGCATTTGCTAAACTGAAATGCGAACCCATGCTCCCCTCCCTCCAGTGGTTACGTTTGGTTCTACATGACTGGTTATTTAATACTCTGACAGACGTAAGGGCCTTATTTCTTTTTCTTTTTTTTCACACAAGCACGGGCACACACTCACATACTCACGCTTGTGAAATTTCACCACCTATGGGTACTCGAACCCTTGACCGGGTCTTGAAACTCCTGAGAGTCTATCACCCGAGAAAGAGTTAGGACCCAACAGATATAAGGTCCTTGGTGTGTTCGCAGTCACTCAAGAAATTTTTATTAAATTTTGGTATCCACTGTCATTGGTTGAAGAATTATATTGGCCGGACATTTCTATTTTCTAACTCCTTGACAGTTGTTTGTTCAATGGAGTGAACTAGGTAAGACCCTAGACTCACAAAAGACGGGGTGCGACCCTTACCATGGTGCCCACCTTGATGTATGTATCACGTATCCACACTATTCATCCATTTTTTACAAATCATTTTAAGGCAGTATTTCAAAAATGTAGTAGATCCAATTATCTGGTGGACCATACTATGATAAACAGTGGTGATTGACCATTAATGAGCTACAAAAGTTTTGGATCAAGATGATATTTGTTTTCCCCTTCATCCCATCTTATGTGACTTTATCAATAGTTTGGATGGCAAATAAATACTACAAAAATATTAGGGCATTGCCTATGAAGTTTTTAATGACGGTGTGTTCTATCACTTTTTTTTTTTTTTTTAATGATATACGGTTTCATGGTAGTGCATTTAATCACTAGCGTTTTCTATGGTATCGTCCACTTGATTAAGGGATTTGCTTAATTTTTGGGATAAAACACTCTAAAATAATCTGAAAAATAAATGGACAACATGAATACATAATACATATGTCAAGGTGGGCCTCATGGTAAGGGCCGCACTCTCTTAGGTGAGGCCATGTTTCACCGGATCCTTGCTCTTGCTTGAGTGGTAGGCTCTCAGGAGTTTCAACACCCAGTCAAGAGTTGGAGCATCCATAGGTATCACTCTCAAGAGTTTCAACACCCAGTCAACGGTTCGAGCATCCATAGGTGGTGAAAGCCCACCACGGTGTGAGTGTGTGTGGGGGTGGGCGTGAGTATGTGGGGGTGTGTGTGCGTGTGCAAAAAAAAATAAAATAATAATAATAAATATAAATAAATAAATAAATAAAGAAGAGTGGCTGGCTTTCACCTCATCGATCGGCCCCCTTGTTCAACGGGGGCACTGAAATTTTTCAATAAAGTCTCTCCATCTCTCTCTTTTATTTTCTTTTATTTTTTTGTTTCCTCCATAATTGTCCCACAAAATGATGAACACTAACTTCCCACAATCTCCATTACAACACGTGGGGCCACCATGATGTCCATCAATTTCTCCAGCATGATCATGGGAGGACATGATCCCAACCGTCAATCAATGAGGTACATGGTTGATTTTTGTCACCTCAAAAATCTTCAAGAGATCCAAAACATGATCAATAGCCCATAAAACAATATTTAAGAAGACGCCCGAGGTACAAAATTGGAGAATTACACAGTCAAAGGGCTGAGAAAGTGCCATATGAGAGATTTTATATGCTAAACCATTTTCATTTTTTATGTAATGCACGGGTTGGATGGAACGCAGACAATGTGTGGCGCACCATGCTCGATCCTACTACTTAAAAAAAATAAAAAATCATTATACTCCACATGTGAAATGTGGGGGAAATGGTTGTTTTACGGCCATGGTCATTTATGGGGCTTTAAAGATTAGGTTTGGAAGTTGAATGATTGATACGACAGAGTTGAAGACAAAAATTCAGAAGAAAAAAGCAAACAAAATTCTTGCATTTGATAAGTTCTATCAAAGAAAGAAAGTGGAGAAATCTGGCAGAATACACATGCAGAACCACTTTAGATTTTTGTGTGGTGTAGGCTTGAACCCAGAGGCACTTTCAAGGCTTGTGTCTCGGGCCAGCTGGTGTTAGCCTCCTGGCAGGGGGTCCATTTAATATATGGGTGTATTGGAAGTTAATGCCGGCTAAATGTTAGGTGTGGCCTGACTGATCGCTGATTTTGCCATGTTTGTGGCTCTGTTGCTGTCCTGTTTTCAGGGTGGTTGGATTATTTACTGATGTGAATGATGAGGCCTTGTGTGTGTCCTCTCATTGTCGTATTTTCTTTCATATATTTTTCTTTTATGTTGTAATTCGGTGTTAAACAATAGGTGAGGAGTGTTACTTTTTTCCGGTGTCCACCTGCAAGATTGTAGAGATTTAAAATATATAAATAAAATTTCAGGTAATATGCTGTCACCTTTTTGGATAAAAAAAGAGGCAACTAAGAAGAACCAAAACAAAAAATCAGTACCTGCCACAACCATTGATGTGTTTTTTAAATTTTACAAGTGTTTCGAAAGGTCTGCTGAAAAGAAGGCGGCTATAGATTTATAACTCAAACTGTAGGCAGTATATATATATATATATATATATATATATATATATATATATATATATATATATATATATATATATATATATATATATATATCTTCCTTTTCTATTTTCATTGCCGAGTGTGGAAGGGTGCGGTGTCTATAAATGTATGGAAATTCCCAATCAACATAGTCTGACTTTATGAAGCAAATAATAGCATCTTAGTTGTCACACAGTGATCTTCAGGTTCAAAGAGTTTCAACAAACTCATGGAATAAATGTGGAAGAAAATCCATTTCAAAAATCATAAAATAATAATAATAATTAGAAGAAGAAGAAGAATCTCATATATATACAACATAGTGTTAATAGATGTCTTAAATCTAAAGAAATTTGACTAACTTGAGAAAGTTTGGCTGAAAATTCAGCGATAATTTATTTTGGAACTTTCGAGAAATTCAACCAGTTGAAGGACGAATTCAACTAGCCAAAGTGTCATTTAACTAGCCGGAGCTTTGATTCCACTGGTCAAAGATTACGTAGATTGTGCGCGGATTGCATAAATTTAAAGCAGTTTTCGGATTATTCCAAGTCAGTGCGAAAGTTTGAGTTCCTAATCTAAAAATAGTTCCCAGGGAAATTCTAACATATTGTAAGGCTTCTTAAAATACTCTGACAGTTTCTAAAAGTGGTTATAAGATTTCAAAGGGGTGGAGCAAGGGAGACATTCAAGGTTTTTGTTGAGGGTTAAATATTGCATATCGGACCTCAGTTATTATTTGATTTTATGAACATGATGATGCTTAATGCTCTAATTTAATCATGTTTGTGTTGCAAGGTGAATTTAGGAGCTTGGACTGAAAAGATTACTAAAGGAATGGATATAATGCTCACAAATCACCAAGGTAAGGGACAGATCTCAGGGGACCGAGGTCGAAGAATTCACACGCTAAAGATATGGGAAAATCAAGTAATTGAAGATAAAACAAATCTGAAAATCGTCCTAAATGTAAGATCACATAGTTCCCATTATCCATTTGGTTCGAAACTTTATATCTGGCCTGAAGACCTTAAATTAACCATACACGTCTAAATTCAGCCATTAGATCTTTATGGAAGAGGCCCAATGGACGGATCAGCCACAAAACTACCGATTTGGGGCCCACCTGACTCTCGATATGCTTCAAACTTGGGCTTCAGAAAATGGATGAACGGAACAGATTTAGTAGAAACATCACAATGGGCCCCACTGGCAGTGTATGTGCACGATGCACATGCACAGCCGCCGTGCACTGCATTCACCAAGTCGGTCAGCGTGCGCTGACCTGACCTTTCCTTTAAAGAAATCAGAAATCTCACCTACGGGAGGAAACAGACTTGCGGATGATGTAGATGACCCACAGTAACGCCTCGGATTTCATAACTCGAGTTTTGTACTCGTTTTCTGAAATCCCGAGAATTAACCTACAAGGATAGCCGACATTTCACAGTAATAAAATTTTTTTTTCCTTTTATAAGTATAAATAAGCAATCACAATAAAAACAAATAAACCACACATGGAGGAAGTGTCCAAAATATATTTTATCTTATACAACTGGTTGCCCATAGGGCTTATACAAACCAATGACTCAAAATAATCAAATAAAATATCTTAACAAAAGTAGAAAATGTATAATCAAGAATCGGAAGATTATTCAGTTCTTCATGCTTCACATTAATGTTAACCTGTACGTCATTTTTATAACTTGCACCAACTAAATACGGTTCGATAGCGTCAGTGGCTATCCCAATGAGGTATACCCTTCAAGATTACCAAGCATTACAATAATCAGGAATTGAATTCAAGTAACTCAGGAGAATGCAATATCCAATGTAATGTTCATAAGTAAAATACAAAAACATACAATTTATGTTTCTCAAGTAACATATAGGATGATACCACATGTATATAAGAAAAAAATACAATTTAAAAGTGCAATACAAGGAACTATAAAATCGAAGTTACATTTCACAATTCACAAGGATAACACCAACTTCTTATCCATATGGAGTTCAAAGTATAATATTTAGAGATACAGTCCATACCTCATAAATATAACACAAACAGTTATAGCATTCAAACTTCAGTTTAATATATGATGTAGGAAGGTATAATCCATTTCATAAACAAATTCATTCACCAACTTAATCTTAATTAATAAATGAATGCATGAATGCAATCAGCCTGAGGATGCACATCCAGCTAAATAATTGAATGGACCTTTCAAACAGTAGATCCATTCATACAAGATATCGGGTCTTTCAAATAGTCGACCCATTCAAAATGTAAAAAGGGTCGTTCGAATAATACACTAGTCTTTCAAACAGTCGACCAGGCACTCAATAATGCCCACGTGCCATGTATGCATGATTAGCCCAACCATTATTAATCCAATTTACAAATAAAATATCGAAAAAGCATAAAGGTCACTATGGGGGTGCGCACAACCCAACATAGGCCGACAGCTTGGGCATAATGTCTCATTCCACTATCCCCAGCTCATGAGACTTAAACAAGTAAGATTCTAAGACACTCAGATGATTATAAATAATATTTATAAAATAAAGAATCCAAGACACTCCATTTATAAAAATCTCTGCTGGTAGTGGCCACTCATGATTCGACATGTAGACATTACCATCACAAGTCTAGATATACTTCCAACAACAAAAGTCCTTCCAATAAGCTACATTGGCACCAGGTCCTTCAAGGACACTATCAAATATTACAATCCACAAACTACATAAACACAAATAATCCATAAGATGGTAAGTCTACGACCACATAACATTTAATTTATTCACGACCGGCCACAGCTTGAGAACACTCCAATATACATATTCACTAATATATAATATTAAATTTTCAATTACAACTTAACACGATCAAGTGTTAAAGAAAATTACAATCAATTCAATATACGTTATCAAACAAATACACATGCAAGTACACATCCAAACTAATCTATTGAAAATAATTTCACATTCAAATAAATCATAACCCTATAGGATTTAGATCATTAATTTCTACAAATCAATAGATGTACTTACATGCACATGCTAAACAAATCAAGGAATATGCACACATAAAGGTGAGTCATCCTAAAATGAAGATGAACGATTCATAGCTCAATCATACATGTAAAATAGTCATTAACATGATTAGGTAATTAATTCAAAAGAGAATTAAATTAACTATTATAAAGAAGGTAAGCTTGAAGGGTGAATCATCACCTTTAAGAATCAGATCATTATCCAAACACATTATAATACCGGTACAGGCTTTAAGATTAAACCCTTGAATGTCTGCTTGATTCGACTTGAATAAACTCCATAAGGTTCGAATTCGATCTAATCTTTGAATCTAGAAGAGGTGATTAAAAACCACCATTTTCTACATTGAAATAAAGTTTAACATCAATTTAACACAATTCAAATAGCATTATGATTTTAAGATTCTGAAATCTAATCTTGTATTCGGTCGTTTAACTCAGCTTGACTCAATACAGACTTAAACTAAGTTAACTCGACTACTAAGCCGACATGCTTCGACTTAACTCGACTTTTTTGCAGTCCAAATAAGGGAAAATTAGAATCTCCTACATTCATTTGGTTATGATTCAAGTCGACGTGAACCCGCTAACAATTCTGAAACTGAACTTAAGCCAAAATAGGCCCAACTTAGTGAGTTGACTCAATGAGTCGATTCGATGAGCCACCAAGTTTATTAAAGGGACAACCAAAATTCCGATTTGCTTGAAATTACTATTGCATGAAATATTGTACATGGGAAAAGCCACTAACCTGACTAAACTCGACCCGGTTTGCTACAGACCAGTGGATTGACTCAGTGAGTTAACCCACTGAATGGATCATCTCCTTCTCATCTCCTCTTCTTCTTCCTTCATTTCCGTTTTCTTTTCTTCTTTTTACTTCCGTTACGGAGTTCCAGCAAGATCTAGACCCGATCAGATAGTGAGTCAGAGACCCGGCTTGGTTTTGAGCCGTGTCGACTCGGTGACTTGCCCCACTTCCTCTCTCTCTCTCTCTCTCTCTCTCTCTCTCTCTCTCTCTCTCTCTCTCTCTCTCTCTCTCTCATCCTTTCAACTATGGCCAGCAAGAGCAGCTCCAAATCAACCAAATATTGCCCCGACGCAAGGCGACTCGGGCAGCTTGGATGGAAAGAAGAAGTTCGACTCTAATGGCGGATTACAAACGGAGCTGTGTTTCTTCGAAACCTTTGCATTGGATTATCTGGATACATCTCTGGAAGCTTGAGGGACCCCAAAATCAAAGCTTAGATGAGTTTCTCTCCCCAAAATCAAAATCAAAGCTTGAGGGACCCCAAAATCTCTGGAGCTGTGTTTCTCTCTTCGAAACCTTTGCATTGGTGGGTTTGGAAGAAGAATGGAATGCGCGATTTTTCTCCTACGGCCATAAGAAAGGGAGAAAACTCCTTCCTACCCAGATCCTAGGGTTTCCTTACATATAAGGGTCTCTAAATGGATGATCTACATTGATTTGAGAGAGAGTTCTAGAATTAAATGGGTGGTTAGGATCGTGACAACGCACGAACGAATCCTCCCACGGCTGTTCTCTCTCCATCTTTTTCTTGTATAAAACCCTAGCTTTAGAGGGCTAGGATTGCGTGAGATGGACGGTTAGGATAGAGGGAGGGGTGCTCATGCAGACTGCCAGCTTGGCAACGAAATAGATTTCTGTTTTCGAAAATAACCCATGAATATCTCCGCTTGTGCTTGTATTTAAGTGAACACATATGTGTTCCATCATGGAAAGACCTAAGGGTTTTCGTCAGATCCCTCGTCTACATTCAATGGATGGTTTAGATCAACAGGTAGGTCTAAGATGGTGGCCCACCACTAGATCGAACGAACGAGTGTCCATTCGAACGGTCTCTGGAAGGAATCCCTAAAAAAGGAGAGAAATCTCTCTCTTTTTAAAAAAATCTTAGGTCAGCGCCCATTGTAACTGAATTAATAGTCTAGTGCACCCCATGTGCACACAATCTGTACAAATGCACAATTTAAAAGTGGGGTCCACATTGATACTTTGTGGAATCCATTCCAACCATTAGATTCTAAACGTCCAACTAGGACATCTGTCCGAAGATAAGAAAGATCTCTAAAGCTTAGGTAGGCCATACCAATGAATATTGTCTATTTATTTAACATTTTAAACTATCACTCCATATTTAAAATATGATGTGTTACACCCACCATCTCGGTCCGGATGGATGATCTGGACTGTCCATTCAAACCGGACGATGGGGCTGACCAAACCCATAGTGTCCTTTGACAACCATGCACATGCATGCATAGAGATCGATCAAACGTAGGATGAATGGCAGCGTGATTTAATACAATAGGACACACTAAACTCGAGAAAAACTAGCCCTACCCAACCGGTTTTTCACCACGCATCCAATGGACGGAGTGGATTTCTCCATCAACTTTAATAATGGTCCCCACCAAGCAACAGCGCAAGCTAATTTTCGCATGCCCTAAGTCCGTGAAATCTAAACGTTGTGGGCTGTTTGATGATCATAATCTTGGTCAGATGAGTGATCCGAACCATCCAAACTCCTCCCATGGGACAACCGACCAAGGCCAAGAAGCATGACCGGGATAGATTTCACAATGTGATCTTCATTTTTACTAAAACTGGTTGCTCCACAAGGAGTTTTCTAAATTTGTTGTTACGTAAAATCTACGCACACCACCAACTATATCAAACCGATCTACGGGTGGCTTTAAAAAGTGAGAGAGAGAGCGTGGGATCATCATCCTTGGACGTAGGCAGCCGTGGAGGTAAGGTGGACATGAAGTGAAGGCAAGCTATGAAGCTGAGGAGCTATGAGCGTAGATGTGAAGAAGGAAAGAGAGAGAGAAGCAAACGACCAAAGAGTTTTGTTGTTTTCTTCCTTCTTTAGTTCCACCTTTGATATTTTTTAGCTTAATCATGCTCATGGTTGGCTAAACCTCTTAGCTAGGGCTAGGAGGTGAAGCTTGTGGCATGATTGAGATGTTTTCTTTGTTTTTATTCATATCTTATTGAACTCTCTTGGCTAGTTTGATTATGAAAGAATATTTTTAGCTTTTGATGATTTGTTGTGACTCGAATTACAATAGATCTACAATAGCTTGAGATATTTTCTTTTCATATATTGAGATTGTGAAATTAGGCAATTCCATTGTTCACCATCATCTCATGGACGTGGTTGGGTGATGGAATCCTCCTAATCTTCTCGATTCTCTTATGATTGGCTGTGGGTTTGGTAAATTGTTGTTGTTTACCTTGTCTCCTAGGTATGGTTTGGTAACGGAATCACTTCTAAATATTCACCACTCTCGTCCATTGATAATTAGATTTATGAGAAGTTCAGAGATATGACAAATCTCTTCTTACCAACTAAATAAGATAGAACTCTGATTCCAATTGTGTCCTTGAATCAATACAAGGTAACTTCTCAATTTTTACAAGTGGATCCTTGACACCCTAGTTACCTCCTTTAAATTTATTAATTTATAATTAATTTATTCAAAATTACTCTTTTAATTTTCCTGGCTTAGATTACATCTTCTTCTAGTTCTAGTTCTAGTTGTTTTCAGAATACGTACAAGGTTCAATCCCTGTGGATTCGACCTTGGTCATACCGGGATTATTACTACATCGCAACCCTACACTTTGGGTTGTGAACAGTTATTGAATCGGGTAAGTCTTCTCTCTTTGTAATTTCTGCTTTCATAATAAAGATCAGTTGCTTTGTGCCATGGTTTTTTTTCAAAAAGTTTTCCACATTGAATCTTTGTGTTCTCTTGTATTTGTTTGGTGCTCTTGGATTGTTATCCTAGATTCATCTATGTGTGATTCCTTAGCACAATCACCAACAAGTGATATCAAAGCAATCGTTGAGACACAAATTTGAATCTACAGGATTAACATCAATGGCAAGCACTAAGTATGATATTGAGAAGTACTCAAGGAAAAATAACTTTGAGTTATTGAAAATCAAGATGATCAGTTCATTAATCAAGCATGGTGAGGATGGTGCTCTTGAGGAAAGAAAGTATACTATGACTAATAATGAATGAAATACTTTTGATAAGAAGGTCTTATCATCGATCCGTTTGTCTCACGAATGAGGTCATATATAATGTTTTAAGAGAGAAAACTGTTGTATGTTTATGGGTCAAGTTAGAAGATATTTATGCTAAAAAATCTACTAAGAATCGCCTACACTTGAAGCTACAGTTATTCACATTTAGATTGGTAAAGGGTGGAAATGTGAAGGTCCATATCAGTAATTTTTATAAACCGATTTGTAAATTGTTGGACATGGAGGATGTGATCAAAGATGAAGATCGGGCATGTATATCTACCACCATCGTATGAGTCATTCAGGGACTCATTATGCATCAGAAATAAAACTTAAGTGTGGACATCATTATCTCAGTCCTCAAGGGAAGCTCATGAGAAAGATGAACGGTGCTTTGAGTTACCTTCTGATGCACTGTTTAAAAGGGGAAGAAATACTGAGCAACGTATATGATCTTCAAGACAGAGATCCAAATCAAAGGGCAAGGGCAAAGGAAAATTAAAGTGGTGAAACTGTGGGATGAATGGATACTTAAACAAGGATTCCAAAAATCCTAAAGTGAAGAAAGAAAACTCAGAGGCTTCTTCTAAGGAGGCCAACTTATCACATCTAATGAAGAAACAAGTGGAGGTGATGTTCTGTCTGTGTCTATGGTTGCAGACTTTCATGACAATCTTAAAGATAAGTAGATCCTTGACACATGAGCATCATATCACATGACTCTTTATCAAAGTTGGTTCGCCAATTACAAGGAATGCAATAATGGACTAGTCTTTATGGGCAATGACAATGCTTATATTGTTGTGGATATTAGTACGGTGAGCATTAAGATGTTTGATGGGATGGAGTATACCTTCACTGATATCAGGCACGTTCTTGATATGAAGAAAAGTTTGATTTCTCTCGGTGCACTCGAGGCTGTAGGATACAAGTTCATTGATATTAATGATATCCTTAAAGTTTCAAAAGGGATACGCATGGTTATGAGAGCTCAAAGGTACGGAAACTATTACAAATTGATTAGGAGCACTTCAGCAAGTGGAACGGCAGCAACTGTTGTAGATTTCACGTCTGTACGTATATGACATGCTCGTCTGGGCAACATGAGTGAGCGAAGCATGAAGGTATTATCTAATTGTTGTTTGATTCCATCTTTTAAGAATTCTTATTTAGATATATGAGAGCGTTATATATATGGTAAACAATCTAAATTATCATTTAAATCTAGAAAACATGAATATAAGGGAGTGCTTGATTATGTGCACTTTGACTTATGGGGGCCATCGCCAAAAGTTTCCATTGGGGGTTGTCATGGTTTGTTTCATTTATTGACGACTATTCTAGAAAAATTTGAGTTTACTTTATAAAACGTAAATTCAAAGTTTTAACTATATTAAAACAATGGAAGACAATAATGAAAAAATACTAAGGGTGAAAAATAAAAGTTTTAAGGATTGACAGTGGTGAAGAATTCACTTCCACTGGGTATAATGAATATTGTAAAGAGGAAATGATCATTAAGCACACAGTGCACCACACGCCTGAACAAAACGGTGTGGTTGAGCATATGAATCAAACTTTCTTGGAAAGTGTCTAATGCATGTTAATTAATGCTGTATTGGGCGAGGACTTATGGACTGAGGCTGTTAACACGGCTTTCTACTTGGGGAACCGATCCCAATCTATGGCAATTGGTAAAATTTCATAAGAATTCTTTAGTGGTCATAAGCTGAACTACTCATATTTACGCATATTTGACTGCGAGGCTTACTCTCATGTACCGTCAGTTGAGAGAGATAAGCTAGATTATAGACCCAAAAAGTATATTTTCGTTGGGTATAGTATTTGAGTGAAACGTTATAAGTTATTCGGCAAGGCCACATGTAAGGTCATCACTAGCCGTGACATTAAGTTTGATAAAAACTCCCTATTCCACAAGAATAATCAAGAGGAACAAGAGGAACCAGAATGGTTTATCGTAAACGTATAAATTGAAATAAATGATACTTCGATGAAAATATATGCGTAGATAAAGGTACAAGAACAGGTGAAGCAACCACCTGTGAGAAGAAACTCATTGCGTGATCATAGGTTACCGGCAAGATACATGAATGACTCTAATATCACATATGCCTTCATTACAAATGAGGGGGACCCGTCAACTATTAAGGAAGCTCTTAATGAGCTTAATACAGAAAACTGGAAGGTGGCTATGGATGATGAGATGGACTTATTACATAAAAACCACACATATGAGCTGGTGGAGCTTCCAATTGGACGAAAAGCGATCGGATACAAGTAGTTATTTAAAAAGAAACAAGATAAATATAAAGTGAGGTTGGTAATGAAGGGGTATGCTCAGAGAGAAGGAATCGACTTCATAAAAATATTCACGCTGGTGGTTAAGTAAGTATATATCAGATTCGCATTGGCAATAGTTGTCTAATACGACCAGTTTTGATTAAGCAAGTTCAACTAGCCGAAGTATCCTTCGACTTAGCCCGAGCTATGGTTCGATTAGTCAGAGATTACGCAAATTATATGCGAACTGCATAAATTTGAGATGGTTTCCGGATTAATCTAAGTCGATGCAGAAGTTGGAATTCCTAATCTATAAATAGGAGTTCCTAGGGCAATTCTAACATATTTTAAGGCTTCTTAAAGTGATCTAAGAGTTTCTTAAAGGGGTTTTAGGGTTTGAAAGGGGTCGAGCAACGGAGTGATTCAAGGTTATTGAATAGGGTAAGTCTTCTCTATTTGTAATTTCTACTTTCATAGTGAAGATATGTCACTTTGTACCATGGTTTTTTCCCGAAAGAATTTTGCACGTTAAATCTTTGTGGTCTCTTATGTTTGCTTGGTGCTTTCAGATTGTTATCCTAGATTCATCTCTATGTGATTCCACAACACAATCCCCAACACAACACAATTAGCCATGGACAATTTTAATAAGCAATTAGTCTTAAGGAATTATGAATTATAAATTTTAAAAGAAAATTGAGAAGGATTTGAAATAAAGAGGGTATTTATACATTTGGGTTGTCCTTAACTAGGTCATATTTGTAAATTTTGATACTAGTAACTTGCACCCCTTCCAGCCAATGTCAAGATCCAAGAAGTTATAACAAAATCATGTAATATGTGAGGAAGAAAAGTTATTACGAAAATCACAAAGTAATAATAAAAATAAGAAGAATTTCTTATGTGTATAACACAAGTAGCCATGGACAAATTTAATTAGTAATTAGTCTAGTGGGAATTGTGAGTTTTGAATTTTAAAAGGAAATTGAAAAGGATTTGGAATAAAGAGGATATTATCATTATTTGGATCGTCTTAAACTACACACTGAGGATCAATAGAATGTCTACTAATAACTGATGGTCATAAAGATCTACAGCAGAGATCACCCTAGACACATGCACATAGCTAATGGATGAACGCTCACGATTGGTTTTCCATGGCACCGGCTCCAACACCAACAACAAGTGCCAAGTCTAAGATAATTATTAGATGGTGGCCACTGGATATCCCAAAAACGAGGTAAAGATAAGCAGCTTTATACGTTTTATTGAATTATTTTTTGGGCAGCAAGAGATGTCAAGCCCAGCCAGATGCGGCCAAAATTAAATTAAACCTCACCTGTTGATAAATGTATTTGTTTCCAAATTTCATCCAAGGTTTAAGACAACATTAAGAAGCCCTTTAAGATGGCAATTGGTAGAGCTAAGATTGAGCTAGGTTCAGTCCTCCAGGGACCCTGTGAGAAAACAGTGGAGTAAAAATACGAGTCACATACCGTGCATGATCCCAGCTATTACATAGGTCAATGCTATATTAGAGATGCCCAACTGAAAATCATGCCGCAATTTGTGAATCAAATACACCACAAATACAAAGCAAGTGGATGACCAAAATAAATTCTAAGTTTTTCTTAGCAGTCCAAATATTTCCAACAAGGTGGCCCACTTTTTTCAGTGGGAATCCTACTTTTCAGTTAAGGCGTCTATACCAAGAAACCCTTTAAATAGGGGACTATTGACAATTGACCCAGACTCAATCTTACGAGACCCCTCCCATCCCTTGGGCCAGGTTCAAGGACCCAGTCCTTGGTCCGAAATGGCCAAGCCACCCACCTCACCACCCGCCCTAAGCTTGTTACCATGAGAATGGTCATTTTAAGTGGTTTTGACTAACCAAACAACACATTTTAACCAACTGTTGTTATTTTCTAACAGTGGTTGCACTTCACATTGCTTTTTCGCTTCAAAATGGCCTGATATTGCCAACACATTGTTATTAGTTCATAATACCAATTTTAAAACATTTGTTTCACTTTCTCCTTTTTAATCATTTAATTAAATAATTTATGCACTTTTTCTTCTTTCTTTTTTTTTTACACACGTACACACCCCATAATTTACGCACATTGCCATCCATATGATAAGCTAATAGGTTTCCTTATTCAGTACATAAGTCTACTTATACAAGTCCATACAAGTACATAAAAGTACGAAAGGATACAACATAGTAACCAAGGAAACCAAACCCTAGGTCGTAGTAACCAAGGAAACCAAACCCTAGCTCAACCGACGTAGTACATAGGGTTAGGGACCTTAAAGGTTCTTCGGCCTGTAGGGGTCCCAAGAATATCGCTCCATTGATCTCCAGAGTTTCCAACAATTATATAACCGTCTGCTTGAAGTTCCTTTCTCTTTCTAGATTTGTATACTAAAGCTGAGTGGCTATCCGTAGCTTGCCTGCGCCATATAATCCAAATCATCGTGTCAAAACAAACTCTATTTTGGTACCCAAAATGTACGTCGATAGTCTGTACACATACCACCCAAAATGATCCCAATGCATGAACCTCAAAAATCCAACATATACTTTTGAAAGTATCTTTGAAATATATATTGAGATTCATTTCCACCAAGTTTGGGTGGTGGGACATATGATACTTTCCAAATAAATATATTTAAAAAGTCCCAATCTTTCTCATGTGTAAATTGAGACATTAGTTTAAATTTTTAAACTATGTTAAGTTCTATAATACAAAGTTTTAATTGTACCTTAATATGAGCTTCACCCAGCTGTGGAACCCAGCTCTCTTAAGATTCTTCTCCGTGATTTCTCTCTGCGATTCACTTCTTGCCGTTAAAAACACAATCTTAATTCCCAATTTGATTAATTTCTTGTACAACTTCAGGCTCTCCGGTAGTGCAGGAGCTTGCCCGAGATTCGCCCATTCTTGAAATAGGGAATAATTGAGCGGCCTTGCCCTGAAAATGATCAAATGACTCATCAGAAAGTTTGCATTAATGTATTTACGAACTGGTAAGGGACCATTTGGATGCAAGAAATGTCATGTTTGGAGCAAACAACTTGTTTATCATTTAACCCATTTACTCAGCCCAATAATGGCCTAACATTGGGCTTGAATCTTTAACTGGTCAGGTGAGGGCTTTATAAGGGCTCCATGCAAATTTTGATTTTGTTAGGCTCAGCCCATTGCCCACCCTACCCTTTATTATTATTAGGGCATATATTAGGGATGCCCACCCTACCATTTATTAATATTAGGGATAAGGAAATTAATGTCTGTCCCTATAAGGTTTACTACTACAAAGATAACTTACTTTTTGAAAATAAATATTATAAAATACTAGTCTAACATCACTGCATGCTTGAATATATTTTTTCTATGCATACGTATATCTCCCATATTTTTTTTATACATACGTATACAACAAGGATAACGCGTCATACATGCCCGACTGGTCGTTTTCATAGGACGAAGGGCGGCATGATATCTCCCATGCGGTGCCTAGTTCCTATGGCCTAGTTGCACACGTATATGAAATCTGGACCATTCATTATTTTTCTAACCACCTATTTTGCTTCTCCCTGATCAGCCAACCATCAATATTTGTGGCCAGGGGTATATTCAAAGTCTACACTCTTTCAGATGAATGGCTTGGATTCTAACACGTGTGCCACTAGACATCGGGAAGTAGGCACAACATGAGTAAAAACTCCATATAAGTATTAAAATGAAGAACTGCCGCACATATCCAGTGGGCTTCCACATTCGGCCCAGATATCCGGCCAAATTAGGCGGGCTGAATCATACAAAACATTGACAACCGTTAATCTGGTCGTAGTACGCATAAGGTCCATCTAGTCATTGGATGGTCCCTATTTTTTATCCAAGTGATCTTCATAATGAGTTTAACCTGTTGGACGGGTTGGATTTCAGACTAATCTGACACGTAAGCATTTACGTGGTCCAACACATGCTGCTTGTCATTGAAAGAGAGACGGTCTCTACAGTTACCGAACGCTTGGCCTCCGTTGCGACGGAGGATTCAGCTGTATAACCACCCACTGAGGCCCACATATCGAGATAGTCCGACTATTTAAACCGTCCATATTCTCCACTCATTTCAAAAAAAAAAAAAAAAAAGACTATTGTCATACGATAACACTACTGCAATGATTCTAACCTTTAATTTTTAGGCTGAAAATGGTTACTGCAAAGAAAAACTCAACTATAAGATAGTGGTGGTCATATTAATTGATTGAGCATTAGTTTCTTATCCCATTAAGCAGAGAGTTCATATCATGAACGGTTTAGATCATCGGACTTGTAGTCACGAGGGACACAATGGACGGCGATGGACGCTGGATTCTGATTTGCTACAGAGGCAAAAAGGAGAGTGAATATCTTTGGTCAGTTGGGAAAAGATGTTAATTCCAGGCGCTTGCGTAACAGCACGCCGGCACATGGGAAAATATGAAACGCGCGTGT
Organism: Magnolia kwangsiensis; assembly: GCA_037074715.1. NCBI lineage: Eukaryota > Viridiplantae > Streptophyta > Magnoliopsida > Magnoliales > Magnoliaceae > Magnolia > Magnolia kwangsiensis. The sequence continues at coordinate 98,745,579 of CM073581.1, forward strand.
GAGATCAGAGCTTTCCAGGACGTTGGAAATAATACTTAGATTCTCTACGTAAAACAGAAAACAATTTCACACACCTGATGGAAAGTACGGTGCTTATGCATGTGTTTATATTTGCATATATACTCACGTGTGGACGAGGGGTTGTGATCGAATCCCTTACACGTGTGGAATTAGCAAACTTATGTTTTTAAGTGGATTTAAAAAAATCAATAAATTCCCACTAAAGACAAATTAACTTTGTGACCAACCGTTGGATTAAAACCTACTGAGGTTCCAATCAACAAACTCCATTCCTTATTGTGGAATGTTGTTGATAGAATGCAGCCCGACGTATGTATTTCTGTAGATAATAGCCATTGATTTAGAGTTATACAGGGTGATCCAAACCGTTTACATGATGAGCCTCTAACGTGGAACGGAATACATGAGCCCAGATTAGATCACCTAACAGGACCCCAGATTCAACGGCTATAATCACGATGCATGGCAAACCTCTAATCAAAGGAGCTCACCCAAATCCGTGTTTCGCAAAGAACGGTAAGTTAGAGAGCACGGTTTCATCAATGTCAAACACCCATATCTCATTTCCATCAACTCCCAGGGTAAGATTAGCAGCGTAGGACGCTGCCGTGTCAGCAACTACCCTGGAGTCCCTACGGTATAGATGACCCAACATGTAGTTGCCAACATAGTCCTCGCATGATAGCGGGACCGTTTCCCAATCGCGGATATTGTGAGTCTCCACAGCTAGCCTCCAGCTAGAGCATGAGATACCGTGGACATTGAGATCCCCTGATCCGGTAAGTGGACGGAGGAGATGAATTGGGAGGGGTAGTCCACCCCTTTCCACGTCTGAAGCGTGGGAAGTTGCTAGGATGGCTGTAAGGAAGAGTATTGCGAGGCCTTCCATGATCAGTGGTTGTATATGCCAGGCCTCCTGAGGTCCTTAAATAGATCGCTACTTTAAAAAATAGCCTTAGTGTGGTAGAGGAACTACGATAGTGCCCGTGGTTTTGAAAATTTGATAGGTCCACGTATGCATTGCCCAATTTGTCACGTGACTTCCAGCCACGGTCACGTTTGTACGAAATCAATCCATATGTTCATCCATTTTTTCAGTTATTATTAAAAAGATGCCCCATCCTAATTTGGCAGCTCGTGATTGTTGCGGAGAAGCTGTCTTATCTCTAACAGACATCCGACGGCTAATGACATGCCACATCAGGATAACATTAATTAACACCGAATCGGCACCACCTTCGTCAGGCCACATGGGATGTGCTTGGTCAGATATCATACGAGTCCCTGCTCCGTTGAAATCTCTGATTTTATTTTATTTTTTTTAAAGGCCAGGAGCAGATAAGCTACGGCGTCTGGTCGGAAATGAGCCGAGTACCTACTATGGTTCTGATTTTATTTATCCCTTACTGGGAGCGACAAGGTACAGCCCAGCCTCACCCATGACCGGATGGCTCTGACTGTAGGTCAACTTTGATATATGCATTTCAAATTCATGCCACCCCTTCATTTTTTTTTAACATTATTTTAATGCAAGAAACCGATACATAAGCTAATCCGTATATGAGATAAACCTGTCATAAAAAACGACGGTGATTGAGCATTAAAAAAACATTTTGTGAGCCACAAAAGTTTCGAGTCAATATAAGACTTGACTTCGACGTTCATCCAAATTTGTATGACGAATAACCATTAAAGTAACCTAAGGAAGTTTTTAATGTTGAGGCCATCTACCACTACTATTCATGTAGTATGGTCTACCTAATATTTGAATTTGCTTCGTAACATGATTTGGCAAAAGGGATAGATAATGTTATATTAATTGGAAGGAATATTAAATGAAATTTTCGTGATAAAAATAATTTAGACCGCAAAAATTTTAAATGAGTACATTTTAATCATATTTCTTTTTTTTCTAAAAAAGTAGCACAGTGCGAGTACTCTATGGCAGGTGGTGTGTCTATGACATCTAACCCATCCAATAAATGCATACCCATGGTGAATATAGCACAAAAAATCAGATTGGTCAAATTATCAAGTGGGCCATAGGTGAATTGAGAGTTTTTGTGTGCATTTTCATATGATGTGCTGTCTTGGATGATGGGATAAACATGATTTTTTGTTCATGTGATCATCATGGTAGGATGAAACTGTTGCACGGATTAGATTTAATTCACACATTGTTTACCCTACTATGCCAGGCTCTATTACCTTTTGAGAAAGAAAATAGAAGAGGGCCTTTCCCTCATTTCCGTTGTATCAGGCACATGTAAAACGCGGGAGACAGGTCAAACCAATAGCCTGGGGACCTTGATAGAATTGGAACTTAGAAGGATTAAAAAATTCAAAACCTTGCATGTAATAAGCTCCTAATAAAGAAATTTCATGGGATAAAATATTTTAGGACACGGAAGAAGGCGCGGATAGGGTACTATCCCCATAAGGACCTGGCTAGAGTAGGACGGTCCGAGAAGGGGATCTTTGTGTCTACCATAGTGTATATGTTTTATCCATACTGTATAAATCATTTTAGGGTAAAACACCAAAAGGAGAAAGATTGAAGGTTCAGATGGACGACACTAAAGGTAACAGTAGATATTGAATTCCTACTGTTGAAAAGGGCTTACCGTGATTTTTATTTACCATCCAACATGTTTATAAGGTCACGTAGACCAATATGGAGTGGAAACATGTATACCAGCTTCATCCAAAACTTATGTCCCAAAGAAGTTTTCAACTGTTAGCTTTCAATCCTCACTTCTTCGTATGGTGTGGTCCACTTGAGATTTCAATCCACGTTATTCCTGGGATCATGCTTCAGAATGATCTATAAAAATAAAAATAGATGCATAGTGTGAATAAAATATAAATATCATGATGGCCCCATGGAACCCTGACAGGACCCTCTACCTGTGGCTAGTTCCCGATGGAAACGGATTGGCTCCTCCCATACCAGCCCGTGACTACTGGTTGGTGCTCTGTGGGCTCCACCATGATGTATGTATTTCATCCATTACGATCATCCGTTTTTAAAGATCATTTTAGGGATTTATTTTAAAAATGATAGGTATATAAACCTTAGGTGAACCACACCACATGAAAACAATAGTGATTGGATATCCATCATTAAAATCCTCCTAAGGCCCACTGTACTATTTATTAGAAATCCAATCTGTTTATTAGGTCATACAGGCCTAGATGAAGGCGGAAAACAAAAATCATCTCGATCCGAAACTTTTATGGCCCCCAAAATATTTTTAATGGTTGATGCTCATTCAACACTGTTTCCTTTAATGTGGTCCATTTCAGATTGGGATATAACTCATCTTTGGTCTCATGCCTTAAGGTTATCTTTAAAAATATATGGACGGCATGGATGAAACACATGCATCATGGTGGTCCCACAGAGCACCGACCATCAGCCATTGGGTAGTAGCCAATCCGTTCCCGTTGCCGATGGGGTAGCACCCAGTCCGCGGCCCCTGCTGTCCTGCTTCCGACTATTTTCTTTTTCCAGTGCGAGCTGGGCACTAAGCCTCTAACCCCGGGCACGGCTTCGTGGGTAGAACCCTGACTGTGGGGGCCCACCTTGTGTGCGCGCCTTACATCTACGTTGTCAATCCATTTTGACCGATCATTTTATGTCCAGGTAAAAACGATGAAAGGTTGGCATCTAAGGTGGACCACACCACAGGAAACAATGGTTATCGACAATTAAAACCTTCCTGTAGGCTAGAAACGTTTTGGATCAAGCTGATATTTGTTTGGTCCTTCATTTATGTCTTTATTTTTTTCTCGTTATCAACAAATTGGATGACAAATAAACATTTAAACACTACTGATTCTTGTCGTGTTGTCCACTTAAGATTTGGATCTGCTTCATTTTTAAGACTCTGATTTAAAATGAGTTGTCAAAATGGATGAATAGCTTGGATGTAATTACATACATCATGGTGGGCTCTACAATCAGGAATGGCTACACCCACCTCCAATCCAGCAAAAGCCTCTCCCCAACCTTAGACCTAAGTGCTAAAACGGACACCACCTATTATTGGGCTAATGGCTTAATCCAGTGGCATTTTCAAAGAACCAGAACAAAAGATTGGTACCAATGTGCATAGTTGGATCTATCATTGCCACTGACGTTTCTTGTTTTCATAGGCTCTGTTTTTTTTTTTTTCTTCTTCCTTTTTTTTAATCATCAAGAGGGAACCGTGAAGTAGTTGTAGGTGTATGAAAATACCAAATGGACATTGTCAGGTTGATAATGCATGTGATAGCTTCTTAGTTCTCACACAGCCAGTGTCCAAGATTGAGGTGTTGCAATAAAATCAAAGAACATAGGGGAAAAAGTTGGCTAAGCAAATGGACGGAGCTGGTTGTGATACAGAACGGGTACATCAAGGTGGGCCCATCGCCAAGATTGCACTCACCTAGCCATGTTCCTCCCTCTATATGTATATACAAATCCTTTCTCTATGTGTAACCTATGCCCTTTCTCTGTAGCCTATCATGTACGGAACAAACTCTAAAATTATAACGATGAAGAAATCATAACCATCTAATTAATAACATTTAAATGTAGGATTAAATGTAAAATAATATGGTCCAAATTCAAGAGAAAAAATCAAAAGGTTTGAGGTTATTGACCATTGATTCTATCAATGTGGGTCTGAAGAGCTAACCAGCAGGGCAATAAAAAAAAGAGTCGACCATCTCAATTTCTGTGCAGGTGAGCCCACGAGTCAGAGGGTGCGGCTAGGGTGGATCCCAAATTGTGGGGTCCACGGCAACGTATGTGCCTTACATCCACATCGTCTATCCACTTTGATAGCTCATTTTAGTGCATGATCCTAATGTAGGGTAAACCATACCATAGTAAACAACCACGATTGAATCCCTACCATTAAAAACTTCACAGGGAACATGGAATGTTTATTTTCCATGTTAGTAAAGTCACAATGACTTGATGAAGAGACCACACAAATATCATCTTGATTCAAAATGTGTGGTCCATGATAAGTTTTCAACGGTCAATTACTGCTGTTTCAAAATGGATGGACGGTGTGGTATAAGGCACATACATCATGGTGAGCCCATGGTTAGGAATCCCGCCCACCCACCTCGGTGGATACCGAATGATAAATATGGTAGGCTGCAGGTTGTGGCACGCAAGGGCCAGACAAATGAAGAGATGAATCAAAACAGAAATTTTAGAAAGAAACATTCCAACGGAAATCCAAGTCATTCGCCTTTTCGCGTAAAAATCTAAATTGCTTGTTAATCTACAAAAATATAAATATGGCCCTACTACTTGTATTTTATACCAAGAGAGAGCGTACTGAATAAATAAAAAATAAAAGCAAAAACAAAACTTTTAACGCTTCGGTTTTCAGAACCCAAGTATATGACTTGCATTCCAAAAATTCGGGAGTTAATAAAATATTAATGACAATTAAATAAGATTAAAGTGCAAATGGCGGGAATCAAGCATAGCATAAATATAATCAAGATAGAAATATTATCTTGGCCTACTCAGCTGTGGGCCAAATACAAAAACCTCAAATGTAAAATGTTCAAAACAAACTATCACAACTGGGTCTACTGGTTCAAGCCATAATATGCAACCGCTTCCTGGTGCGGCTCTTCATCTATAACTATTCCTCGACTGCAGTTGTTTCCAGGTCCATTGCCTATCCGTTTTTTCCTGCACCTACATCGTCTGTATTATTGAATATTGATAAATGAGTGGCCAGCTCAGTATGATTTTTCTTTAAGATTACATACCGCCGCCCTAGACAAGAGATAACATAAAAATATTTAGGCAACCAAAACATAGTAAATGCAGTCTTACTATATGCATGGAAGCATAAATGCGTCATCAAACCGAGGATGCTCATCCGTTCGGAAGTTGGGCTCGTCACTCATGCAATCATTGACTTGAGAATACTCATTCAGTTAGACTTGGGCTCATCACCCATGCAAAGGCCGGTTGTTAGTGAGGTACATCACGTGCCTACATCACATACTGCATAACAACTACCTATCGTACATCATGTACGTGAGCAATAGACGCCGGTCTATGCCATACATGCTTGATTAGTCAAATCATTATTAGTCCAGTTACAATCAACCAACTTAAATAGACTCAAAAGTTACTATGGGAGCTGGTCACTAGCATAGGTCGAAGGCTCGAGCATAGTGTCCCATGACCACCATCTTCGGCCCATGAGTCTATTGCCTTAGAGTGTGTACAGAACCCATCAACACGTGGCCGATCAATTCTCAATACATTGGAACTACCACCATATGCTGACTAGGGATGAAGTATAGAAATCATTAACTGCAGTAACTAAAGTGAGACAGTATGTATAGTTCAAATACGAGTAAACAGCGGTGATCATAAATGTTGCACGGTTCATTCCATAGCCAAGTGAGTGGAATCACTCCATAGATGGTAAGCCCCATAAGTCAATTGCCACTAATCATAACCTCCATGCTAAGGGTCTGTTTTCATCACAATCCGTTCTGTTACACCCTAAGTTCAGACTCTCTTTAAATAAGAGTTTCCATAGAGAGGTTTCAACAATATGTGACTTGTAATCAATACAATCACATAAGGGTGAGACATGAAAATATAAGCATGATTCAATACATAAAGTAAAACTCACGTATGTATATAATTCAAGAGTCATGTGCCCATAGCTTATCTGTTCTAAACATGTAGCTCTAACAAACTGATCAAATGTTTTAATGAATCTAAGACATGCTTTTAGATAAAACTAATTTAACGAATTTCTAAAACATATGATAAATTAAACTAATCAATTATCGGTCCTATGACATATGATCAAGTAGATTAAAGATTCAATCACTTTTAAGATATATATGCAATAGCTAACCAATGGTTAAATAAAGTCATAAGGCATGTATTTAAACAAGCAAGTCGAATGATCATCCACTTCTAAGATATCATCAGCAACTATTATAAAAGACTATCCCTAATCCAGTTTAGAGATGGAAAGTTTGAGGGGAAGAAAATCATCACCTGAGAGGTTGTAGCTTCTTTCTTGGTTTAGTTTTCCGAAGCTAGCTAACAGTCTAATATTGTATAATTGATCACCTAAAATTATTTTCAACCTAAAAACTTGTGTTAATTAGTGTTTCAAGACTTTAGCTAACTACCATGTGGAGGTTTGAAAAGACCCATGAATAAGATTATTTGGGCTTGCCCGAGAGTGGTTAGGCCCACTAGATTTTTATCCCAACTAGTGGCCCAGATTGGGCCTAGAATTTGCCAAAGGCTCAGGCCCGAATTGGGCCTAGCTAGGCCAAATTGGCCCAACACTAGCTGCCTAAGGGTGACCCAGCAACTGGGGTCGGGCCTGTGGGTTATGGGCCCACTGAACTTCATCTCGGTGCGGCCCACTGAGATAAATCTCAGTTGTGGCCCATTGGGCGCACCTGGTGAAGCCCACTGTAATATGTGGTGAGGCCCACTAGGAGTGCAGTCCAATATAATACAGGGTGAGGCCCACTGGGATTTTATCCCTGGTGCGGCCCACCGTAGTACAGTGAGGTCCACTAAAATTTTGTATGTGGTGCAGTCCACCTGTCTTCACAGAGAGTGCGGCGCACCCTGATTTGAATGTGTTGCGGCCCACCTGAGCTGTAAACTCAGATGTGGCCCACCTGATGTAACGTACGGCCCACCTGCAGTTTAAGGTGAGGCCCATATTAGTTTATAGTGAGGCCCACCAATAAATGTGCAGGGCCTGCTACTCAATGATGGTGCAGCCCACTAAGCTTGAAACTCAAGCGCAGCCCACCCTGTTCACGTGGTGCAGCCCATTGATTTGATCTTGGCCCATTACTGGGCACAGGTTTGAACAAGCCCATGGCCTATCTTTCAGGGCCTGATCTAGCTCGGTCCAGACATGTTGCTGGAGGCCTGAATGATGGACGATCTCAGCCCATCTCTTGGCCTAAACGACAGCCGTTCTCAGCCCAAATCATGGCCTGATCTGAGGCTGATTCCGGCTCAGATTACTGCCCGATCTGAGGTTGATTCCAGCCCAGATCAAGGCCTACTTTCCTACATACTTTCCAGCCCAGCTGAGGCCGAACTCTATAATTTTCATGGCCCATTAGGGAGCCGATTTGAGCCCAGCTAAAGGCCAGTTCCGACCTATTTTCCAGCCCATGCAAAGCCTGTATTTCGACCCGAATCAGGGCCTTTTTGAGGCCTAATTCCAATCCAAATCAAAGCCCATTCGTATGCTGTTTTCAGCTTACTTCAGAGCCTAGACAGAGGCTAGATTTCTTCCACATTTCTGGCCCGATTTCTTTTTGTTTACACAACCTGATGGAGCTTGGTTTCAGCATAAATTGGAGCCTTAAGAAGATAGAGGAGGAGTTACCTGACTCGGTCAAGCTTGACTCGAACTCGGAATGGAATGCACGCTGATCACACCCCAAGTGCAGGGTTGTGATGTAGTAATAACTCGGTAAGACCGAGGTCGAATCCCAAGGGACTGAAACTTGTATGTTATCTAAAACTAACTAGAACTATAACTAGAATGAGATGAAATTTAAATCAGCTAGAAATTAAGGAATAATTGTAAAACTATTATCTAAAACTTAGGAGAAATCAGAGATAGGAAACTAGAGATTCAGAGGATCCACTTGTTGAGATCAGGGAAGTCTTATGCCTGTTTTATAGAAATTAACTGAACTGTTATTGATCTAGTTTTCAAGAGATGAAAGGTACATGAATTAGAATGGATTCCATCACCAAACCATGCCCAGGAGACTATGGTAAACAACAGAATTAAACTAATTACCAACCAATCACATGTCATGAAGGTTAGGAAGGGTACCGACATCCGACCATGCCCAGGAGACTATGGTGAACAACAGAGCTTCCTGACATCATAAACATCAAAAGAAAAAGGAAATATTCAAAGCCATCGCAGACCCACTGTAATTTCAGTCACAACAGACCATTAAAGACTAAAAATATTTCATTAATAAAACTAAAATCAACCATCAGTTCAGTCTTAAATAAAAGGAACAAGCAAATTCTCTCCCATCACGCTACAAGCTTCACCTCTTAGCCCTAGCTAAGAGGTTTAGCCCGCCGTGAACGGGTTAAGCTCTAAAGAAAGAGAGACAAAAGAAAAGAAAAAACACTAAAAGAAAAAGATACTATCTCCCTTACGTCTGCTTCAAGTCCTCAACTTCCTGGCCAAGCTCTGATCTCCACGTTCCAGCTTTCTATCTATCCCCCCACCTCTCTCTCTCTCTCTCTCTCTCTCTCTCTCTCTCTCTCTCTCTCTCTCTCTCTCTCTCTCTCTCTCTCTCTCTCTCTCTCTCTCTCTCTCTCTTTCTCTCGTTTTATAACCATCCCAGGTCGGTGGAGAGCTACGTAAGGGAGAAAGTCGGCTGGAGTGCGGACGCAGCTGCTGCGAAATCTTGAACTTAGTCGAGGATTGGTGAGAGTTTTCGCCAAAATCTTCAACTGATGCAAGATCTAAACCATTCAGGTACCTTGAACTTAGTCGACCCACCCTTAGGGCAATTTTGAACGGTCAGGACTATCGGACCAATCCTGTCCACATCTGCAAAAATGGCTTGCAATGTCCGGGTCTCGGACGATCTTGTAACAGAGTGCGTATCTAATTATGCTGCGGCGTTGGTGGAGCCCTTGGATGATGATAACAGCGAAATCCGTCCCATTCCTTAGACTTTTCTTGAAATTTTAGTGGAGGGGTTGTTTTGAATTCCCATTGATGCGGTCCACGGCATCCGTAAAATCGCCGTTCGTCTTCCGTTTGGACGATTGAAAACCGATCTCCAATGTCTTGTTCAATTATTTCACCTAAGTGTGAGTGAGACAGGCCGTGTGAGACTCATGGACGGTCAGGATCGGACCGTGAGTGTTTGGTGGTGGCCCACAAAGGAAAATCGCAAGTTGGTTTGCGAAACAGAGCCTTCGCAACAAGCGCTGTGATGGTTGGTGGGCCTCACCCTGAAGTTTATGCAGAAATCCATTCCGTCCACTAGGATCCATACGAAAAACCGTCCGGGAATGGTTGGTTTGGACTTGTGTTAACGTGGCCCACGAAATCTATAACCCAGCCGTCCATCTTGCATTTTCCATCGATCTACGTCCGTACATGTGCATGGGATCAAAAGGTTACCCTGGATGGGGTCATGGCCACCTCCTGAGCACGTTTGACGATTCATATTGTCCAATGGAATAATCCAGGTGGCCCATTGAGCGTCACAGCGTCCAACCGTGGAACAAAAATGTAATTTTTTATTTTTATTTTTTTTCAAAAGTAAGAAGATCGGGTCACCCGCGCTGACCCATTTCTTGATTTTTGGTGCCCGGCTGGTGTACTTGTGCACAGTGCACACACCACTCAATGTGGGGTCCACTGTGATGTTTAAGAGAAATCCGCTCCGCCCATCTATTCCATCATATTATTTTATGCGTTGAGTCCAAAATAGAGGCATATCCAGGGATCAGGTGGGCCTCCAATTCAAGATTTTATAGGCTGATATGTCCATTGGGTCACTTTCACAAGGCTCCAGGGGCTGAAATTCAACGTGTACGGTTCATTTATGGTCCCCAGGCCATGTATGAAGTTTCGTGTCAATCTGATGGCGGAAACCTTGTGATCTTGCATTCTACACCAATTTTGGGCCACTTAAGTTTCAGTTTCTCCATTTTTGCAGATCTCTGGCATGTACATTCATTGATCTCGATCCCCTAGAGTTCATCCCTTGCCTTGGTGATCATCAGAGCATTGAATTCAAGCTTTTAGCATCCTTTTTCAGCTCGAGCTCATAAATTCAATTTGCAGCATAAACACAATTAAATCGGCCGTTAAACAATATTATGTTCGTAAATCCAGACAATATTTGAGGTCTAATATGCAATATTTGACCCTCAACACAACCCTCAACCAACATCTTGCTAGTCCCAAGTAAGGTATGCGCACAATAAGTTAAAAATTACAGGACAATTTCAATAAACTCGAGTGATTTTTGAAAAATAATCCAGATACTAAAATTCTAGTATTCATAAATGTTGGGCATTATTTTCCCCTGGACTCAAGTGCACGGTAGACTTCATAGTCAATTTCAAAATATTAACCCATCAATCAGAAAAATTCTAAACATTGAGTTCCATGGGTGTATAGTTTAATCTCGACTTATCATCATTAAAATTCACTTCTTTATTTTAAGATATCATTGATAACCAATAAGAGGATTCATGACAACAAAAACCTGAACCAAAACCTGCCTCATAGATCAGCGTACCAACTTTTGATTTTTCCATTAAGAGTAATGCCAATGAAATGAATCAAATCCTCACCTATAGGGAGCAAACCTATGGGTGAAGACCAGTCATTCAATATTTTTCGCATGTCATTCTTGGGGAATCAACCTTCACCTGTAGGGAGCAAACCTATGCTGAAGACCATTCACCCAACCTTTTCAATTCATCTTTATAATCATGATGGTAAAATTTTTCAGGCCGGTTCTTTTCATGCTTAGTGATTACCAAGTTAATCCTTCAATATTGAACTGAAACCTTGATGTGAAAGCGAGATGTGACATGTGAAATCATGACTCAATCAATGTTTAAAACTTCTAATCATGGTTTATCAATTCAAACTTAACTATGAAATCTAAGAGATACTGAATCCAATAGTCATAAATCCAACATTACGTATCTTACACTTCTAAATCAAAGATAGATGTTAAAATCACTTCGAATTCTCAAAAGTTTTCAGAAAAATTTAAAAATTTTCACCATTTTTACTCAAAGACTAAGAAAACACTGATTATGTTACCTAATCTCCCACTCCCAACCAAAAATCTACATTGTCCTCAATGTGAAAGATATAAACATGCAATGCACATGGGACAACGAAAGTAAATGAGAAGTGATGGGAGGATAGTACCTAGATAACGACTCGAGAGAGATTTTTCTAGAGATCACTGGGAAAGAGCAGGTTAGTACGAGAGAAACAAAAAATAACAAAAATAAAATCCTACCTATACCACTTTCGTAGGTGCTCTCGATTGCATTTAGCATATGCAACAAGCCTTTAAACTCCTAGGTTATCCCTAGTGAACGAGTTGTAGTCTCGTGAGGGTTTGCAGTAATGTTACCCACAAACATTGAATCGATCATGCCGCAAGATTTTCCTTTCGGCCAATATCTTGATAAGTTTCTCAGTAAATTCCTCAACAGGATCATCCAAAAGCCCTTTTTGCAATAGACTTGGGCGCTCTGGAGCATGAATTTCCAGAGAGACTTATGTACCTCATAAGAAATCTTACATTGAATTGCTTGAGGTATCCATAATATATACGATTCACCTATGACAGAAGAAGTTTCAACGTTAGTATCGCATGGTGAATCAGAGACTACAAGTAAATAAAGTTTAGAAAACTTTCTAAGAAGTTATGTAGTCTTAACACATTTCGAAGCTCCAAACTTCGGTTTAATTTTCAGCTCATCTTCCTTTACTAGTAGACATTTAGGCTCAGAGGAAGAGAGGGTTTCAGAATAAGGGTTCTCTCGGTCAGTGATGACTACCGAGATGTTGTCTCGCAAGGCATCCGCTTTATCTCTTAACATGGGATCATTTGAAACTACAAAGTGTGCCAAGCAATCCCAAGAGTTGGGAAGTTTAGCTGAGCATGACTTATTGTGGCTTGTGATGATCTGTGTAAAGAATCCATCGTCCTTGAAAGTAAATGGAGGTATGCTCTCTTGCTCCAGTCCTGCACAGACAGATTGAAGATCAATAAGTGAAGCATTGATGTGATCACTCTGTTCATTGAGATTACTCAATTGAGGTATTGAATTCTCAAATGTGTGCAGCTCAGATGGTGGCCTCAATTGAGTGGTTTCAAATTCTAAAGTCATAGCGAGAAACTCGTCCTTCTCCTGAATCGCATCATCATTCAATTCAGAGGAGTGGTCCAAACATGTTTCATAAGAGTTAGAAGGGTCGGTTGTAAGGGGCTCATCCTCCACCTTTAAATTAGACATGTCAGGTGAGGAGACTGACTCATTATGACCGACTACTTCATGTACATCTTGATCATTGACCTGGACCATACTTAAGATTGATTCCAGGAGAATTTGGGCTGAACATTCATAATCATTATCCCAATACGCATCATCATCGAATTCCGTGCAGTGCACAGTTGGGATGGGATTGCCTTCCTCACATTCTATCCCTAAATTCGGTTGAGGTTCGAATAAACTAATATCTACATCATCATTGAAATCCTGTGTGTCATGTAAGGAAGGTGTATCATCATCAATATATTTAAAAGACATCCATGTATCTTCACCATTCTTTTGAACAGTTATCGAGATCAACTCATCAGAAAATTAAACCGTATGCTCATTAACGGAATCCAACTCCTCATTCTAAATTCCAGATTCTTTCAAAAGTGCGTGCGGATCATTTTTCTCGCATTATATTTCTGGATTGGGTTGTGTTTGAGATGAACAAGCCTCCTCTATCCTGTCGAGGCGCGAATTGAGTGTTTCCATTATTTCCACTATTTTTCTCATTTCCTCAAGACAAGCCGAAATATTACGCTGATATGAATCCTCTTGGATCGTTTCTGGTTGGATCTCAAAGGTAGGGGATCCAAGAAAATAATCATTATAACATGTTGTTGGTTCATTTTCCCAATTTTGATATTTCCACTGGTTATAGTCATACTAATCATAGGTGGGAGAATCTGCTGGTTGATAATACTTATTATCACTCATGATACAATCACGCATTGTTTTTCTTTTATCGGATGGGTGATAATAATTCTCACAACCATAATTATGATAACCCCAACACTCACGTACTGTTTTGTTAATCCATGGGGTGTAATTATTCTCCTGCATATAATCACGTAAGGACTTCTTAACCGATGGATTTTTATATTCTGATCGATTCTCGATGATAGTTTCAGAAAAGTTTTAAGACATAGGTTGATTTATATCATCATCATCCCAAAATAAGTTATTCTTCTCAGCATACTGACGTTGCCACTTATGCATATACATAATGAAACCCTTAATCTGAATTTAATCCTAAGAAAAATAGAAGAAAAAAATCCTATAGCAATGTGAAAAGTAAGAGGAGAAGAAGTTAGAAAGATGTTACCATACTAGAGATTCCTATACTAAGATCCTGCAAAATAAGATAAAACAAGCTAGTTTCTAAAAAGAGAAAGTCTAGGATTAGAAAATCTCTAAAAATAAAACTCTAATCTTAAAAATAGAAAAAATAAAGAAATTAGAAAGATATCACCAAATTAGAAGTTTCTATCTCAGAATCCTACAAAACAGGAAAGATAAGTTAGTTTTTAAAAAAATCAGAAAAATCTAAACCTAAAACTGAAGTCAATAAAAATCTTAATCTTAAACTAATCCAAAAACTAATTAATTTTAGAAAAACGTAGCCGTTAGTCCCTAGCAACGGTGCCAAAAACTTGATCACACCCCAAGTGTAGGGTTGTGATGTAGTAATAACTCGGTAAGACCGAGGTCGAATCCCAAGGGACTGAAACTTGTACGTTATCTAAAACTAACTAGAACTAGAACTAGAATGAGATGAAATTTAAATCAACTAGAAATTAAGGAATAATTGTAAAACTATTACCTAAAACTTAGGAGAAATCAGAGATAGGAAACTAGGGATTCAGAGGATCCACTTGTTAAGATCAGGGAGGTCTTATGCCTGTTTTATAGAAATTAACTGATCTGTCATTGATCTAGTTTTCAAGAGATGAAAAGTATATGAATTAGAATAGATTCCATCACCAAACCATGCCCAGGAGACTATGGCAAACAACAGAATTAAACTAATTACCAACCAATCACATGTTATGAAGGTTAGGAAGGGTACCAACATCCGACCATGCCCAGGAGACTATGGTGAACAACAGAGCTTCCTGACATCATAAACATCAAAAGGAAAAGGAAATATTCAAAGCCATCGCAGACCCACTGTAATTTCAGTCACAACAGACCATTAAAGACTGAAAACATTCCATTAATAAAACTAAAATCAACCATCAGTTCAGTCTTAAATAAAAGGAAGAAGCAAATTCTCTCCCATCACGCTACAAGCTTCACCTCTTAGCCACAGCTAAGAGGTTTAGCCCACCATGAACGGGTTAAGCTCTAAAGAAAGAGAGACAAAAGAAAAGAAAAAAAACTAAAAGAAAAAGATACTCTCTCCCTCACGTCTGCTTCAAGTCCTCAACTTCCTGGCCAAGCTCTGATCTCCACGTTCCAGCTTTCTATCTATCCCCCACCTCTCTCTCTCTCTCTCTCTCTCTCTCTCTCTCTCTCTCTCTCTCTCTCTCTCTCTCTCTCTCTCGTTTTATAACCATCCCAGGTCGGTGGAGAGCTGCGTAAGGGAGAAAGTCGGCTAGAGTGCGGATGCAGCTGCTGCGAAATCTTGAACTTAGTCGAGGATTGGTGAGAGTTTCCGCCAAAATCTTCAACTGATGCAAGATCTAAACCATTCAGGTACCTTAAACTTAGTCGACCCACCCTTAGGGCAATTTTGAATGGTCAGGACTATCGAACCGATCCTGTCCACATCTGCAAAAATGGCTTGCAATGTTCGGGTCTCGGACGATCTTGTAACAGAGTGCGTATCTAATTACGTTGCAACGTTGGTGGAGCCCTTGGATGATGATAACAGTGAAATCTGTCCCATTCCTTAAATTTTTCTTGAAATTTTAGTGGAGGGGTTGTTTTGAATTCCCATTGATGCGGTCCACGACATCCGTAAAATCGTCGTCCGTCTTCCGTTTGGATGATCGAAAACCGATCTCCAATGTCTTGTTCAATTATTTCACCTAGGCGTGAGTGAGACAGGCCGTGTGAGACTCATGGACGGTCAGGATCGGACCGTGAGTGTTCGGTGGTGGCCCACAAAGGAAAATCGCAAGTCGGTTTACGAAACAGAGCCTTCGCAACAAGTGTTGTGATGGTTGGTGGGCCCCACCCTGAGGTTTATGCAGAAATCCATTCCGTCCACTAGGATCCATACGAAAAACCGTCCGGGAATGGTTGGTTTGGACTTGTGTTGACGTGGCCCATGAAATCTGTAACCCAGCCATCCATCCTGCGTTTTCCATCGATCTACGTCCATACATGTACATGGGATCAAAAGGTTACCATGGATGGGGTCATGGCCACCTCCTGAGCACATTTGACGATTCAGATTGTCCAATGGAATAATCCAGGTGGCCCATTGAGCGTCACAACATCCAACCGTGGAACAAAAACGTAATTTATTTTTTTTCAAAAGTAAGAAGATCGGGTCACCCGCGCTGACCCATTTCTTGATTTTGGGTGCCCGGCTGGTGTACTTGTGCACAGTGCACACACCACTCAATGTGGGGTCCACTGTGATGTTTAAGAGAAATCCGCTCCGCCCATCTATTCCATCATATTATTTTATGCGTCGAGTCCAAAATAGAGGCAAATCCAGGGATCTGGTGGGCCCCAATTCAAGATTTTATAGGCTGATATGTCCATTGGGTCACTTCCCTAAGGCTCCAGGGGCTGAAATTCAACATGTACGGTTCATTTATGGTTCTCACGCCATGTATAAAGTTTCGTATCAATCTGATGGCAAAGACCTTGTGATCTTGCATTCTACACCAATTTTGGGCCACTTAAGTTTCAGTTTCTCAATTTTTGCAAATCTCTGGCGTGTACATTCATCAATCTCGATCCCCTAGAGTCCATCCCTTGCCTTGGTGATCATCAGAGCGTTAAATCCAAGCTTTTAGCATCCTTTTTCAGCTCGAGCTCCTAAATTCAATCTGCAGCATAAATCAATATTATGTTCGTAAATCCATATAATATTTTGGGTCTAATATGCAATATTTGACCCTCAACACACGCACCACACCTCACTGGCTGTGGAGCTACAGGCCTGCACTGACCTAACTCGCTTCGTTTTTGTGCAGGCCGAGTTAGTGCAGTGTGCACTGAGTCCACCTGACCGAGACTTGTTCTCTCTCTCTTTCTCCCTCTCTCTCTTTCCTTTCTCTCTCACTCTCTTTTCTCCTTTCTTTGGTGCGGATCCCAAGGGCAATAGTGCCCTTTTATAGGCGAGAGAGAAAGGCTATCAACGCTAGAAGAAAAACTACCTTTGCAAAGGTCGTGATTGAGAAACGGCCATGCATGGGGCCCATCTTATCCTAGGGATGGATTGTTGATGCTCTGGCCCACCAGAAAATCACAATTTAAGCTCTAGTGGGGACCATCTCGTGATCGCGGGTCGGACGGTTTAACGAGGAAGATGGAGTGGCCATTAATGGCAATACACTCCCTGGGGTATTTCAATGTGACCTGGTCCATTTGAACGGACCAGATAGAGTCTCTGATCAGTGTGGGGCCCACTTTTTAGACCACAAACATGAGTTTCAATCCCACTCACAAGATTTTCTGATTTCTCACGAGATGGAGGGTTTCTCTCCATTAACTCGTACCAACTTAAAGCGAGGGTTTAGATGGCTCCACGTGGCCCAGGCGACAGTCAGAGGCGTGCTAGCGCCCATTTCTTAAAAGGAAAATTCTACTTTTTGCTTTTCTTACACAGGCTGGTGCTCAGCTATTTTCAAAAATGGGAAGGCGTGGCTCTGGCTGGAAGATGGATGGCTAGGATGGCTTGATAATAACGATCGTGGGCCGCCCATATGGTCGCAGATGGGCCCACCATTTTGGATCCCAGTCGTACGTAGGATTTTGATTGGTTTCATCCCAAAATCGACATCCCTTTGCATGGGTCTGCAAGGCTTTAAGGTTTTGGTTGGACGGACCCCATGAGCAAGATGGATGGCTCGAATCATTCGGATAATGCCCAGGGTGGGCCACTTAGGAAGCTATAGACCGTCGGATTCAAATAGGCCGTTGGCGGGAAGTAAATCCAGATTTTGTGTTTTGGTTCGATCAAAGGCTGTTTAACCTACCCGACTCGTCTGGTGCACATCGTGTAGGAGTACACAGGGTGCACTCGCATGCCGTGTGGGGTCCATTGTAATGGTTGTGTTAAATCCACTCGGTCCAATCACCTTGGGGGCCCCACTTAGGGGCCCTAGCCCAGTTTGGGGGCGAGACTGAGGCCCAGGTGGGTCGTATCACATGACCCAAGCTCTATTTAGCCTAATATTAGCCAATTCAATGGTTGGATCAGTTTGATACTTAATTTCAACGGCTTATTATGAATTTAAGACATAGTAGTGCTTGGTTGGCTATCCACTAGCCTTCAAAGATCGATCATTAAAGTATCGCTACAATTAGTTGATTTGAAAACTACTTTGACTTAAGGTGCTTGATGTAGAGTGCAATTTAGCTCCTGGGGCCTCTGATGGATGGCTTTAATGATGACTAGAAGCCCCATCCTGTGCGTGTTGAGTTCAACTTGTTTGGTTAATTGACTCTGGATTTCCATTGATGTAGGTGTAAGTGGTAACACCCATGTACCCGAGGTGTGGGGTGTTACAAAACTTCTTTCACTTGAAATAAGTTGCATTTAGAGCTAAGCATTGGACAAGTCAACTAGGCTGACTTGACTAAATCGAGTGGATGAGTCAATCCAAATTGAGAGACTTCGCTCAATCCAAACTCAAATCGAGACGAGTTCGGATCACCCAGTAACTTGACTTGACCCAAAATCTAACCCAATATTTACTCAACTCGATCTGAAACCTAACATGACTTGGGTTCATAAAGAGTGTGTGTGTACCTAAATCTAATCTAACCTACCCGTCACACCCAACCCGTCCTCTCTTCCTCCCTCCTCATCCTCTCCTAAGTCCAACGGTCGCCACTCTCTCTCTCTCTCTCTCTCTCTCTCTCTCTCTCTCTCTCTCTCTCTCTCTCTCTCTCTCTCTCTCTCCTATCTTCAAGGTAATTTTGTGTTCAGGAAGACTTGATATATTTCATTATTTCTATCAATCCCTATGAAATACATCATGTTATGGTATTTTAATATGGGAGTTTTATGAAATTGGAATCATGTAGGGTTGAATGGACAAATTGAAATAGGTCGGATGCTTGTATTTGGTCCAGGTTAGCCCAAGTACGTCTGGGCTGGCTCGAGTGCAGCTAGGTTCATTCGAGCTGAGCTATTTCTAAACTCTAAACCCTAAACCTTACCCTTTAAAAAAGAGGTCAATTCAACCCAACTGGGTACTGACTCGATCCGACTAAATTCTTGTGACCAGGTAGGACGCAGCCCAAGTTAGTTGACGTCGGACCGGACGAGTCAGGCATATTAGACTCGGTACCAAGTCAGGTCAAGTTTAGGTTAAGTCTATTTCAAAATCAGGTCGAGTCGTGTCACCCCCAAGTCAGTCCAACTCGAATCGATGTTTAACTGTAGTTGCATTGTTGCTATTTTTGTGAGTGAAATTCAAACCATAAGTTGGTGAGCAACCAAAAATAAGAAGTTTGGAGAGGGTTGAAACTCCCGTACTCATCTAATGGTGAGAAAACCATCTTCCTATTTCCAATGTTGTGGTGGGACTGAGATCTAGATCTTCTATTCTTTTGGGCTAGTGTCCTAGCAGGAGCATATGCACCGGATGGAGGGAGTAGATGTCACAAATATCACAGTAGCCTCCACGTAGCCTTTATTGGTCAATGCTTTCCTAATTAATTTAATCTTATCCCCAGATTGTTGAACCTGTCTGGTATGAAAATAACAACTAACAACCATGCTTAAGGGTGTACACGAACCAAGCTAGCCTAGTTAGCTCGTTCGACTTGACTAAAAAGCTCGATTTGACTCGGTTCAAAGCTGAGTTCGAGCCGAGTCGAGCTGATTTTTTGTAACACCCCGTAGTTTTCAATACTCGAGTGTTACCGTGTAACCAAATTTGGTATAAATACAAGCCCAACTTAAGTAAACACCGATGTGCATTCTAGTCTAAATCCGACCGTTTAAAAGTAGCCCCAATCCACACATCAAGCTATCTATCCATCGATTTCCAAGGCGGGCCATCATACCATTGAAGAGACCTTTCTTAGGATCACCACTTCATTGATGGGCAAATCAAACCATCCATTTCGAACATTATCTCTTGGATCACCAAACTCACTATTCAATCTTAAGGTATACCATATAATGTAGTAGGGCTCCTTGGAGGAACCATGGATCAATCATCGCCCACTAGACCCACCGTTTTGTCAAGCCACATCACTCAAGATGGAAGGTCGTCAAATAACCAGATAACCCAAGGCATAGCAGAACCACATTGACTCACTAATCGGTCTTTATAAACTCAACTGGAAAACCTTATCTAGGTGCTTATCAGGGCCCTATGACATTGTAGAAGTAGGTTGCTTTGATTTAGGACCTATCCGCCCATAGGATTGATAGAAATCAACAAATTAAAATCAATGAAATCCTTAATGTCCAAAATATGTATAATCTACTATTAAAGAATATAATAGTAATAATAATAATAATAACAATGATAGTAATAGTAATAATAATATGAAATTATGAGACAGATGGTCCTAATAACCTAACCCACAATAGCAAATTAGAGGGAAATGAAATAAGATGTTGTATGTGTGATAGAAATAATATGTAATAATAATATTCAATGTTCTAAAGGCATATTGGGTCATCCATTCCCTAACTTAGCTACAGATTCACAACTAAGTAGTCCCTAAGGCCATTTTAACCACTGATATTCAATTTCATGGTGATCCAACCATTTGATCAAAGAAAATCCACCACTAGAACTAGGAATTGAAGAGTATGGCCCACCTAAGCATTGGATCTATTACATCTCCAGTTAAGATGACGCAATGAAGCCATGAAGCATAATGGACGGTGTGGATTCATCAAAACATCATGGTGGACCCCATACCAAAGATCGGAGTACACAACATGTGTAATCCTGCATCACACTACAACAGCCAAACCGGTCAGCACGGGCTGACCCGTGTTTCGCCAGAAAAGGGAAGTTTTCCCTCTCTCCCTGTTTGAAAACAACGGATGGACAACGTCCCTGAGAATTTGATCGGTGGCCCACCAAATGAAGTCGGATATCTAATCCAAACCGTCCATCATGTTAGGGAGCTCCGCCTGACCAAAAGCCATCTAGTCTCACACGTTGAAAGGCTCCCACGTACGCACAACCCTTGCCACAAACAAGCCCTACAAACACGATGTTTCCTAAAATGAAAACTGTTTTTCTTCTTGCCAGCTCCACAATCCGCGTCAAACGTCCTCTCTCAATCCTGACCGTCCCTTAGAGGGTTATCTCAGCCGTCCGTTCTAGCTGAGCTGTTTAGGGCTCCCTCAGCAAAGAAAACCACTAACAGTTTCGGATTCGCCTACCGTATTTGGAGACGGTTTCAGCCAGGACGATCCAGACCGCTTGTTCTCAATCCTACGGTTCTAGCTCGTTTGGGTAAAGGAATAAGATGGGCTGGGATCAAGCTCAAACAAATCCTACCACCATTCCTGCAGCAAACTAAGAAAAAAACAACCGTTTCCATCTCCTTGCAAACCCACCACCCAAAACCCTCTAGAGCTTTGATCTCGAGCTTCCATGAGCTCTTATAGGTGTATTCAAACCATCCAGAAGCACCGTTTTGGGGAAATATCGATCCAATCAGGATCTGCCATTAACAGCCAGCCTTCTTCCCTGTCTGAGTCGAGTTTGTTGAAACTCGTTGGGTTGGGTCCCGCCATTTCCATCAAGCTTGCTGGATGTTGCAAGATGGAAGGAAGTAAAGAAGGAAAGAGAGATGGAGAGGATGAGAGTAGATGAGCGGTGGTGCAGGCCGGTTGCTACACTCGTTCGAGTTCGAGGCGGGCTTTGCTGGGCGTCCAGCTATTCTCGCTGGATGATCAACAGGCAAAAGAAAGAAAGAAAGAAAGGAGAAGGAAGGAAGAAAAGAGAAAGGAAAGTAAGGAAAGAGAAAGAAGGAAGGAAGAAGTATAGAGAGAGAGAGTTTGATGTTACCATGTTTGTGCAACGGTTTGACTCGATCGAGTCACGATTCGAGTCGGGTCTGCTCCAAATCCTGCTGGAGTTCCAGCAATAGCAGAAGAAAGAAAAGGAGAAGTCAGTGAGAGAGAAAAGGAGCAGAGAAAGAAGAAAAAAATGGGGAAAGAATAGGTGCAACTGCACCATCACCAAGTTGTTGCGCTAGCTCGACCCCGAGCTGAGTCTTGCGTCTGGCCCAGTCCAGACGTTTCTGGATTTCCAGCTTATGGAAAATGGAGAAATAAGAGAAGAGAGTTAAGGAAGACAAGAAAAGAAGAAAGAAGGAGAAGGTAAGAATGAGAGAGAAGATCGAGTCAACCCGGTTTCAAACCGAATCAACTAGGTGAGTCAACATGTTTCCCTAATCCAGATTTGTTTCAATGCATCATTATCATTGCTAACAATGTTATTATCAGTATTGTTAATATTACCAATGATTAACTGCTAGTAGGATATTTAGGATAAAACTAGTTATGATAAACAAATTTCAATTATTAAATCATAGTATTTCATTTATCATTCTTAAACCTTTGTTAATGATAGTGAATTGCACTAATTGATGTCATCATAATGATTATTAACAAATACTAATTATCATATTAACATTGAAAAATATTTTATAATTATTAGATTAACTCTAAGATTAATAATACACCAAGTAGGGTTCAAACCCTAAGAAACCTAACCTAGACCTAAACTCTAGGATAAAATCTTAAAGCTAAGTAATTTAAACTCTAGGTCAATACCCTGGACATAGATAGTGTGTTAGGTTTGAGCTAATTATAGAACTTCATAGCTCATGGTAGATCAGTGTCTAGTAGCATGGCTAGATTTGCTATTATTGACTATTAGCATTTGAAAATAGTTATCATGAGATTAGTATAATACTTGTTAATGTAATTAGTCCTTATTGTTTATCGTTAGTAAATATTCTACAAATATTACCTATATTACCCAAGAGATTATTAGTCATTATAAAAATATTAGATAATGTCGGTACGTGCAAATATGAACTTATGAAAATATGGATGGATTAAAACTCCTATCATGAATAGTATTTGGCCCATGGTATAATAATAATATTAATAATAATAATAATAATAATAGTAATCTTGGATTCAAATCCCAGGATCTAAACATTTAACTAAACCCTGGGATGGAACTCTAATTTTATATTAAAACCCTAAGATAAGTAAATTCAAAGCCCTAGGCTATGATCTTCAACCCTAGATAGTGTGTAGATCTTGGATCTAATTATACAAGTTCCTGATTTATGGTAGGGCTTGATTTTAAGGGCACGCGCTTCCTAGCGACCTTAGTGGGCATGGACGATTCGACTAGTCAGGTGATGATTCTTCCCCTTGAGCTTTCCATCTTCTCATTAGCTTAAGTTATAGTTTTTATAAAAATTCATAATTGATATCTCTCTCTTATAATCACATGTGTTAGCCGATGGAAATTGAATTACTATATTGCTTGCTTAATATTCATCCTGTATAATTGCTCATATGCTTGTGGATTAATTGTGTATTGCTTATGGACTTTAAACTGGTACATTAGAGGGAAACCCCCACCTATAAATGTACACCCATATTTGGGATGTAACCCGACTGGTTGTGATTAAAATGGACCTTCGACTTAGTGGTTATGGAGTGGTGGTCTAGATGGATCATTGATGTGGGCCTAGCATCCAAGGTTATTGTGTCCAATGGTTTTTAAGGATGGTCCTTATTGTATAGTTTTGATATTCGCCCTATGTGGCATATTTTTGGTACTCACCCTACGTGGTTTGGTTTTGATGCTTTTCCTATATGGGTCCGATGTTTTATACTGTGCAACCATGTGATGGTAAGCCCCATATACTTTAATATGATTGGTCACTAGTCGACGGGTTTTCATTGAACATCCTAACATAGTAGTCTTATGAGCCGAGGATGGTGGTATGAGACACTATGCCCGAGCTGTCGGCATACGCTGGGCCATGTGCTCCCCGTAGTGACCTTTGAGCTTATCTAAATTGACTGGTTGTAAATTGACTAATAATGACTTGGCTAATTATGTATACATGGCACATATTGTTCCGACTGGGTGATGTTTCCCCAGGTTCGATGATTCCGACTGGATGATATTTTTCAGGTTCGATGATTGCATGGGTGACGGCCCACTGTCCGCACGGATGAGCATCCCCGGGGCGATGATTGCATTCATACATTCATGCATATAATAAGACTGCATATACTCTATTTTGGTTGTCTGGTTGTTTTATAACTATGCTTACCTAATGTGGCGGTGTGTAATCTTGAAGGGAATTCACACTGAGTTGGCCACTCATCCATCAAAAATATAACCGTACAGGTAGCACAGGTGGCTTAAGTAATATGCATGCTCAGACTTGATGAGGAGCAGGGTATAATCGTTAGGGATGCATGACTGTATTTGCCTAGAGGAGCCGCGTGATTTTGCGGCCTATATGTTTTCTGTTATTCTTCATGTATTAGATTCTTTTAAATCTTGTACTTGTTAAATCAAGAGACATTGGTTTGTATAAGTCATTATAGGCAGCTTCTTATATATTTGAATGATAATGAAATTTTTCTTTATGTTGATTTGTCCACACTACGCTCATTTGCTTACTTTGATAAAGAAAAAAATATATATACTCGAATTTGACCATCCTTTAAGGTTAACACTCGAGTTTTTGGGAAACGAGTCACATACTCGGATTCTGAAAAGTCGGGGCGTTACATTTTTTGAGCTCAATAATGAGTTCGAGGTGAGTTCAAGCAGGCCACAGCTTGCTCGAGTCGACTCAGATCGAATCCAGCTCGAATGGAACTTGGATCGAACAAGTTCGGTGACCCGGTTACTTTGTCATTGATGTTGCTCACCAAGTGTTTGATAAAATGACTCAACGAAGTGTGGCTAGTGGCAAGGAAGGTATGTACATAAAACAAATACCTTTTTTTTTCTTGATTTTCCTTGGTTTTTACGTTGCTTAGAAGGTTTTTGATAAAATATCTGTAAAACCATTGCTTCTATTTTACATACAGGTGAATTTTGAAGGTATAGTTTAGGTGTTTGTGTAAATGTCTCAATGGCGAACTCGGCTCGAACTCTGCTTAAGCTGGCCCAAGCTACTGACCGAACTGAGCCGAGCTGGCCACCCAGGCTTGAGGGCCGAGCTGAGCCAAGTTCAAAGCTGAGGTCAGCCAGTGGCCGAGCTGAGTCGAGCAGAGGCCAGCTCGACTCGGTTTGGCTCGATGTACACACCTGGTCCATGCGTATTGTTTTTCGAAGCTTATCTATAGTTTCACCCAGGACAATGGGGCCCTTACCGTGTGGCCCACCTTGATGTATGTATTAAGTATCCAAGCCGTTCATTTCTTTTGCCATACCGTTATGACACGAGCCTATAAACGAAACAGGTCCAAATCACAAGTGTACCACACCATTAGAAATAGTGTGATTGACCATTAAAAACTTCGTGTGAATCACAAATCTTTTGAAACAAGCTGATATTTGCTTTTTCCTTCGTTCGGTTTACGTGACCTTATCAACAGGTTATGGGATGGCAAATAAACACTGCAGAAATATTGCGGTGGACCCTAGAAAGCTTTTAACGTTAGTGTCCCTGTGTAGGACAGAGAAAAGGACGTTTCAGCACGTGAACCATGTACTATTGCAGAGCACCATTTGCTGCCCATCGAACCCCACTCCCCTCCTGTAGCCATTTGGCTGTACATGACCAGCTATTTGATACTCTGATGGTATACGGTCCTTGCTATGCATGCAATCACTCAGAAATTCTAATGGATACAGTAACCCAAAACAAATATATTAAATTTTGGAAGCCGCTGTCGTTGGCTGAAGAATGAGATTGGTTGGACACTTCTAACCATTACCCCTTGACACTTTGTTTTTTGAATAGAGGCAGCGGATGTTTTCATTTTCGACCATTGGATAAGTTTCTACCATTTCGACGGCCAATGATCAGATTAGTTTAAGTGGGACCAATATTTTGGATAGTTTTAACTAAATTACTTCATACCACGTCAGGTAACTCTGGTGTTATTTTAAAAATGACCGTGTATGATCCATCAAACCCTGGCCGTGATGGGGGAGGAGATTAGGTGAGACCTTTGCCTCACCCAATATGGTGCACCCTTACCATGTGGCCCATCCTGGTGTATTTATTCTGCATCCACTCAATCCATCTATTTTTCTATATCATTTTTGGACATTATCCAAAAAATTAAGTAGATGGACCATATCATAAGAAAGAATGGAGATTGACTATTAAGCAAGATGATATTTGCTTCTTCTCTTTTTTTCCTTCATCAGAGCTTACCTGACCATATCAACATATTGGCTGGTAAGTAAACACTATGGCAAACATTAAGGTGTGCCCTATGGAGTTTTTAATAGTAATGTGTTCAGTCACCATTATTTTCTAACATATATATATATATATATATATATATATATATATATATATATATATATATGATGCCTTAGGATAAATATGTGGAAAAAAGAATGGGTAGGGTGGAGGTGAAATAAACACATCAGGGTGGGCTCTACGGTAAGGGCCTCACTTTCTCAGGCAATGCGGTGGTCTCACCTAATCCTTTTCCCGTGATGGATCATAATAATCTTCTCATCATAAAATGCTTATTATCATAAAATGCTTCTTATAATGAATAATCATAAAAAGATTATTATGAAATTCTTTGAATAAGGTCTAGTAGGTATGGTGTGAGTGTAAAAACAAATAAACTTTAATTGCATCAAAAAACACATTAATTTTTGGAAGAACTGAATACCAATTTTACATGAATTGTAATGCATCAACTGATGAATAAATCTATCAACATGGTCACAACCCTTCGATAGGATCGAATGTCCTTAATGAAATTGAATACAAACAATAGGACCAATAAAAAAAGTTCACCTGCTTATACATTTCATCAAAAGCATGTTTTTTTTTTATTATTATTATTATTACACACACACCCCACACACTCACACTAGTGAAATTTCACCACCTATAGATGCTCAAACCTTAAAACTTATACACACACATGTTAAAACTCCTTAAGAGTCTACCACCTGAGCAATAGTAAGGATCCCAAATGCATGCTATTCATTTTGTCAAATTATTAGATGCTAAAACCTTAAAGAAAAGGCAATTCAAAGTTCAAGTGAATCACACAATTAGAAAACAGTGGGGATTTAAATCATACCCTCGAAACTTTTTAAGGAACAGAAAGTGTTAAGAGCTGCCTACTTTTTGACTCATGCTTAAAAATATAGTGTGGATGAAAATATACCATGCCTACAAAGTAATGACAATTAACTCTATACACAACCATTTAGGGTGGAGGGACACACACCGTAAATAGGTGTGGCTTGAATCCCTACCTAATCTCTACAATTGAAACATTCATGGGGCCAATGGTGTTTTGTATGAGCTGATATTTTTGTATTTTAAGTTCATGTTTATAGGAATGACCTTATGAACTATATGGATGTCATATAAACAATAAGGTGCAACCAGGGTAGTTTAAAGGTAGTTATTTCTGATCTAATTATTATTTATTGCCTTGCTTACTTTGTTGTGTTTTATTTCAAATTTTATTTTAAAATTAAAATTTTAAATATTTTAAATTCCCTTCAAAATTTCAAATTTTAGTGTTTTTAAGTTGTAGGTTTTGTCCTATATCAAATTTATCAAAGAAAATTTTTCCATACATAGGATAGACTTTTTGTCTTGAAACTTGAGCCTCATTTAGAGGCATGTGAATTTAGTCTGTAAGGGACTATGCCAATAGATCTAATATATACAAGTAATCATATATGTACGAGTATTCATAGTACCTTACACAATCAAAGAGATGTGACTATGTTGCATTTTCAAAATACAAAAAGTATTTTCTAATCTTTGAAAAACTCCTTTCATCTTTTGATTTACAAATTTTTATTGTTGTGTTTGTTGCTGAGTTTTTTTTTTTTTAAAAGGTTAGCTTGTTAATACACACCCCTATCAGTACACACACTCTATGATAGCCACTCTCACTAGGGATCGATACCAAGACCTTAAGTGTTGAAACGAGGTATCTCCACTCAGTCTATCAATTGAGCCATGGATCTGAGTGTGTCGCTGAGTTAACTTAGCACTTTTATGTTAAACTGTAAGTGGTTCAAGCTAGCATATGGTGAGTGCACTAGAGGTCGATTGTTCTAAAAACTTGTTGCACTTAAGACCCTATTCAAAGGAGTAAATTTAATTTTAAGCTGAGTGATTCACGTCACACTTCAACTAAACTTTACTAGTTTTCTATATTAAATTTTATTTTCTTTTTAGTTGACTATAGTGTTATCCTAACTTGTCTTCTCTTTTTTTTCTTATTTTTATATACTCATGGGCACACATGCCTTATTGGAATTTCACCGCCTATGGATACTTGAACCCGAAACTTCCAAGAGCCTACCACGGGAGCCAGAGTAGGATCCAGGTATTATCCTAACTTGGCTGCTCGTTATTGGTGTGGAGAAGCTGTCAAAACGGCCCCTCGAGTTTCATAGGTTAAATATGTGCTCGTGCTTGATCTTATCTCTGACAGGCATCCAACGGCCAATAAAACGCCACATTGGGATAACATTAATTAACACCTTATCAGCACCCTTCCACCTTGGTCAGGCCGCACCATGTGGCGAGATGTGTCTGGTCAGATATGATACGGGTATCTGCTATGCTGAAAATTCCGTGTTTATTTTTCAGTAATGCCTGACTTATTAGGGAGCAGATAAGGTTCATCGTTTGGTTGGAAATGAGCCGAGTACCTGCTATGCAGATAATTCTGATTTTCTTTTTCAACAATAATGCTTGACTGCGTGGCTCTTACTGTAGGTCCAACCACCTTAGATATATACATTTTAAATTTATGTCGTCCATCCATTCTTTCAGATAATTTTAGTGCATGAAACCAATATGTGATCAAATTCGTATATGAGATGAACCATATCATAAGAAACAATAGTTATGAACGTTAAAAAAATTTTGTAGGCCACAAAAGTTTTGAACTAATATAATATTTGTTTTCTGCATCCAAATTTGTGTGACCTTAAATACAGGCTGTATGGCAACGCCAGGAAGTTTTTAATGGTGAAGCCATCTATTACCACTATGTATGTTGGATAGTCTACCTAAGATTTGAATCTGCTTCATTTTTTGAAATAATAATCTAAAAGGATTTGGCAAATTAAAGGGATGGATAATGTTATATTTAATGGAAGGAATATTAAAAGAAAATTTTGTAGTAAAAATAATCTGGACCGCAAAAATTTTTAATGAGTACATTTTAATAATTTCCCCATATTTCTAAAAAAGTAGCACAGTCTGAGTATTCCATGCCACGTGGTGTGTCCATGACATCTAACACATCCAATAAGTGCAACCCCATTGGTCAAATCATCAAGTGGGCCATAGGTGAAATGAGAGTTTTTGTGAGCATTTTTATATGATGTGCCGTCCTGGATGATTGGATAAACATGATTTTTAGTTCATGTGATCATCCTGGTAGGATGAAACTGTTGCACGGATTGGATTTAATTCACACAATGTGTACCCTACTATGCTAGGCTCTACTACCTTTTGATAAAGAAAAAACAAGAGAGCATTTCACTCCGTATCGGGCACATGTAACACGTGGGAGACAGTTCAATAAGTTGGGGGAACCCGATGGAGTTGAAAAATCCGGAAGGATTGAAAAATTCAAAATCTTACATGTGATAAGTTTGGCAAAAAATAAAAAATTTACATGGGATAAAATATTCTGGGAAATAGAAGAGGGCGCGGATTGGGTACTACACCGTGAGGACGAGCCTAGAGTCAGACGGTCCTATGAGTTACGGGGGACACGAGTGAAAAGCTTGGGACTGGATTAGGTGCGGTGAAGCGTCACCCAGGACAGTGCGCTCCTTACCATGGGGCTACCTTGTTGTATGTATTCTAAATCCACACCGTCCATTCGTTTTTCCAAATCAATTTGTGGCATGAGCAGAAAAATGAAGCAGATACCAATCTCAGGTGGGCCATTTTTACAGGGAAAAGTGGTGATTGAACCCTCTACCATTAAAAACTTTCTAGAGTTCACCGTAATGTTTCTGTAGTGTTTATTTACCATCCAATAACCTGTTGATAAGGTCACGTAAACCGAACGAAGGAAAAAACAAATATCAGCTTAATCCAAAAAATTTGTGATTCACAAGAAGTTTTTAACGGTCAATCACACTGTTTCTAATGGTGTGGTCCACTTGAGATTTGGATCTGTTTAGTTTATGGGTTCATGCCATAAATGGTCTGGAAAAAGAGATGAACAGCTTGGATACTTAATACATACATCAAGATAGGCCTCACGGTAAGGTTCACACTGTTTTAAGTGAAACTATAGATAAGCTTCAATAAACAATAATAGCGTGTTTGGTCCGTAGAATTGATTGGTATTGAATTCTGTTAGATGGGATTAACATTATTATTAAAAATGATTGCAAGTTTAAAAATACCATGGTATGGTGGCTATCTAATTTCATGTTTACTGTAAAGTTTTGCTACAAAAGGACACCACAGCATAATCATGTTTAATGGACCAAGGAATTATAATAAATGGACCAAATTCACAGCTAATGTCATTCACTTGTACACATATATAATCAGAATGTCACTTGTAAATGATGGACGGCTTGTATAAATACATGCTCTTCAATGTAGGGCTTTCATATGTAATGGATTTCAAAATTCATGGAAATCCTGTGTGGGATCAAATGCAATTCCAACCCCGGTAATCCCAACCTTTCTCATACTCTCCAAATGCTAGTTGGAATTACACCAAATCTCATCTAAAACACTGCACATGGTTGTTGGTTGTTATTGTCATACCAGACAGGGTTCTAACAATCGGGACATAGGATTAATTAGGAATGCATTGACCTGTAAAGGCTATGTGGAGGCTATTGTGATATTTGTGATATCTGCTCCCTCCATCAAGTGCATACACTAGCCTAAAAGAGGGAAAGATCTAGATCTTAGTCCCACCACAACATTGGAAATAGAAAGATGGTTTGCCCACCGTTGGATGAGTACGGAAAATTCAACCCTCGCCACACCTTTTCTTTTTGGTTGTTCACCAACTGATGATTTGGATTTCACTCACAAAAATAACAACAATGCAACTAAAGTTAGGCATCGAATACCGCATAAGGGGTGACACGATTGGACCTGATTTTGAAATAGAGTTGACCCAAAATTGACCAGACTTGTACCGAGTCCAACATGCTTGGCCCATCCGATTCGGCCTGAACTAACCTAGGCCATGTCCGACCTGGTCATAGGGATTGAGTCGGGTCAAGTCAGTACTGAGTCAGGTCGAATTGACCTCTTTTTTAAGGGTTTAATATTTAGGGTTTAGAAATAGCTCAGGTCAAACCAACCCGGTTGCACCTGATCCAGCCTAGACATACTTGGGCTAATTTGGACCAAATACAAGCATCCAACCTATTTTAATTTGTCCATTCAACCATACCTAACTCCAATTTCACAAAACTTTCAAACTAGAATACCATAACATGATGTATTTCACAAGAATTGATAGAAATAATGAAATAGTTCAAGTTTTCCTGAACACAAAATTACCTTGAGGGAGGGAGTGGAGGAGAGAGAGAGAGAGAGAGAGAGAGAGAGAGAGAGGTGGGCATCGAACTCGGGAGATGATGAGGAGAGAGGAAGAGAGGTCGGGTTGAGTGCTGTGGGTAGGTTAGATTAGGTTTATGTGCACACAAACTAAACCCGAGTCATGTTGGGTTTCGGATCGAGTTGAGTAAATATTGAGCTAGACTTTTGGTCGAGCCAAGTTACTAGGTAATCCGAACTCATTTCAGTTTGAGTTCGGATTGAGCAAAGTCTGCTTGAATTGGATTGGCTCACCCACTCGGTTTGAGTCGAGTCCGTCGAGTTGACTTGTCCCATGCTTAGCTCTAAATGCAAGTACTTATTTAACGTGAAAGAAGTTTTTTTTTTCTTCGTGGGTACTCTCTTTGTATAAAAGGCTAAGTAGTAGGGCCGTTTTTTATAATTAATTTCTATATTATTGTGCATTAATAGACCATTCAATTTTTAACCGGAAAAGGCAAATGACTTGGGATTTTTGTTGGAATGTTTCTTTCTAAAATTTCTGTTTTGAATCCATCTCTCCAATTGTCCACCCCTTAGCATTGGGCGCACGTGGATTCCCATATCCACCAAGGTAGGTGGGTGGGATTCCTGATCATGGGCCCACCATGATGTATGTGCCTTATACCACGCCGTCCATCCACTTTGAAACATGGGCAGCAGATTTTGGATCAAGATGATATTTGTGTGGTCTCTTCATCCCGGTCATTGCTACCTTATCAACAAGTTGGATAGAAAATAAACATTCCATGTTCCCTCGAAGTTTTTAATGGTAGGGATTCTATAGTGGTTGTTTACTATGGTATGGTTTACCTAAGATTTGGATTCACTTCAGTTTTGGGATGATGCCCTAAAATGAGCTATCAAAATGGATGGACTGTATGGATGTAAGGCACATGCGTTACAGTAGGCCCCACAGTTTGGGATCCAAACTAACGGCACTCTTACTGCAGGTGGGCTCACCGGCAAGGAAATTGAGTTGATCAACTCTCTTTTTTTTTCCCTGCTGGTTAGCTCTTCAGGCCCACATTGATAGAATCAATGGTTAATATTTTTTTAAACATACACTCCCCCCTCCCCCACGCACTCCCACACATTCTCATGCAATTGCATCACAGGGAGTGCTTGAACCCATGAACTCGTGTTGAAACTCGGGGGAGTCTATCACTGAATCACGGCAACAGGTGCCAACATAGTGGTGCACCTAATGAATGGATCTACCTGATTTTCAAGTTGGGTGGTCCACCAATCCTTATGGTATGGGTTCGCATGCGGCAGTCCAATCAGGTCAAATAACTTCAAACCTTTTGATTTTTTCTCTTGAATTTGGACCATATTATTTTACATTTAATCATACATTTAAAAGTTATTAACTGGATGGTTATGATTACTTGATCATTATAATTTTTGAGTTTGTTCAGTACATGATAGGCTACAGAGAAAAGGCATAGGTCACGCATGGAGAAAGGATTTGTGATGTAGAACATGGCACAAGTACAATCCTAGCATGGTTGGGCCGAAAGAAGGTGGGCCGTAAATTGACTGTAACTTTTGATCTGGGTATTGTTATTGGGCGTACAACCTATTAATATTTACTGAAATGGGCCATCTGAGGTGAACCGACCCACAAAGTAGGTTGCATCTGTCCGTTTCGTTAGAAAACATGCGCTTTCAGCTCAAAAATGATTTTTTAGGAAAATTTTACTATTTTTGGTAGTTCCAAAAATTTTAATATTTTTTTATTTTTAGATTTTTAGATTTTTTTCTTTTATAGAAATAACTTTTAATTATATTATGACTCTTTTAACAAAAGTTTATTTAGAATGTTTATTTTTAAAAATTAGGCCTTAGAAGAGTTTTATTAGAATTAGGATTTTTATTAGAGTTAGAATTTTGCTATTTTTGGTAATTACGAATTTTGGTTTATTTTTTCTTTATTAATGGTCTAAGGAGACACATTAGACAATTATTCATTAATCAATCAAATTATGAATTTCTTTAGAATTTTATATCTATTTTTATTTCTTTTTCCTCGTTGATTTGAGAAGTCTCTAGAGTTCAGAGAAGCTTCGTGGATTCGAAGTGGTTATCCTTGAGGAAGACGGTGATCGACCTCATCATGTTCACCCCTGCGTCCATTAGTATCAAAGCGAGGATTTTCGTAGGGCCGATGTCAAACAACGAAGGTATGAACAAAAAGCTTATGGACGATGATCCAGGGATTCATTATCTTTCAGAAAGAATAGAAGCTTTCCACCGAGAGAGTCAGTTGACCATGCAAAGGTTGTTAGCAACCCTCGACCGTATTACAGATGTGCTAATTTCTCCCTAAGCTCAAAGTGATGCTTAACTGCCTATAGTCGCTGTACAACACAACCCCAATTTCTGCTAAGCACCATTAGATTATGGTAAATCATAGGCCACCACTTTGATCATGAGAAAATCGTTATACATGTCAAAGGTAGAAATAAAATTACAGCGAGATAACATTTTTCGAACTAGGTGCACTGTAAGCCAAAAAGTCTGTAATGTGTTCATCGATGTCAGGAGCAGTGAGAATCTCGTGTCGAAAATAATGGTAGAAAACCTACAATTGAAAACAGAAAAGCATACATCTTTGTACATGATTGGATGGATCAACGAGGTCAATAAAACAGAGGTAACTGAATAATGCATTGTCTTATTTTTAATTGGTAAAAATTATAAGGATCAAATACTTTATGACGTAGTCGACATGCAAGTTTGTCATATGTTATTTGGTCGACTATGAAAAAATAATATTGATGTTATTGCTACACATAGAGGTCAGGATAACGTATTTAAATTTAATAATGATATTAGAAAGATTGGCCTTATCGGTATAGGAACGGAGAACCAACCCAAGATTTCTAAAGTTGAGGAACGGTCTCTAACAACTGAACAGGCCTTTGTTAAACAACCTGAGGAAACAAAATATATAAATGCATTAGTTGAAAAAGAAAGAATATATGGAGCCTGTGAACATCCCAGGGGATTTAAAACCAATGTTACAAGAGTTCAAGGCGGTTATGCTCGATGAGCTCCCTAATAAATTGTCTCCCATACGAGATATACAAGGCCACATTGATCCCATCTTAGGAGAAAGTCTTCCTAATTGTACATATTATCAGAAAAAATATGAGATCTTAAAGGTAGAAGTGAAGGAACTGATCGATACTAGTTAAGTCAAAGAAAGCATGAGTACGTGTATTGTGTTAGCTAAAGGGTCTGATGCCAAGTACAAGAAAATGGCTAATAAACATCAACGTTAAAAGTTATCTTAGAAGTTATCTTAGAATCATAAGTCAAAGTAGAGGGGTCTGATGTAGAATATGACACAAGTACGTTCCTAGCATGGTTGGGCCAAAAGAAGGTGGGCCATAAATTGACTGTAACTTTTGATCCGGGTATCGTTACAGGGCACACAACTTACTAATCTTTACTGAAACGGGTCATCCGAGGTGAACTAACCCACAACATGGGTCGCATATGTCCGTTTCATTAGAAAACGTGCGCTTTCAACTCAAAAATGAATTTTAAAAAAAATTTTATTATTTTTAGTAATTTCAAAATGTTTAATATTTTTCTAATTTTAGAGTTTTAGATTTTTTTTTTTCTTACTTAGAAATAACTTTTAATTATACTAGGACTCTTCTAGCAAAAGTTTATTTAGAATGTTTATTTTAAAAAATTAGGCTTTAGAAGAGTTTTATTAGAAATAGGATTTTTATTATAGTTAGAATTTTGTTATTTTGGGTAATTATAAATTTTGGTTTTTTTTATTAACAGAGTAAGGAGACACATTAGAGAATTATTCATTAATCAATCAAATTACGAATTTCTTTAGAATTTTATTTCTATTTTTATTTTTTTTTCCTTGTGGATTCCAAAAGTCTTTGTGAGAAGTCCAGAGAAACTTCGTGGATTCGAAGTAGTTATCCTTGAGGAAGACGGTGATTGACCTCATCATGTTCACCCCTGTGTCAATTTGTATATATATGTAGAGAGAGGGAACATGGTTAGGTGAGTGCAATCTTGACCATGGGGCCCACCTTGATGTATGCGTTGTATATTAGCGCCGTCCATTTGCTTAGCCAACCTTTTCCTCTATGTTCTGTGATTTTGTTGCAACACCTCAGTCCTGGACACTGGCTGTGTGAGAACTAAGAAGTTGTCGTATGTATTATAAACCTGTCACATTCATTATAAACCTGACAATGTCTTACGCAGGGATGAACGTGAAAGCGAGCTTTTTTGGACTCTAGACTTCTCAAATCCACGAGTAAAAATAAACTAAAAATAATTCTAGAAAGTCAAAATAAACTTATTGAATATTGATGATGAAATAAATGAGTCTATGACCCTTTAAATAGGATACCAAGTCTTGGAATAAGTTTAGGAATTAAACTATAACTAAAACTCTTTAAAATTCACATCTTAAATTTACTATTCATAACTATCCTATGTGTGGCTTAACCACGTTATTCTCCTAATTAATAATTATTGTAAGCACTTTTCATGTTGGACACAACTCTTAAAGGGAAACGAATGAAGAGTTATAATCAAACTAAAGCTTATTAAAAATAATAAAAACAGAAATAAACATGGAATTGTACGTCAAGCAACCCATTCTCGCCTGCGAGTAGCTCGTCGTACCCCAATAAACATGGGCTCGATCTTCTTCATTGTTTTTACCATGACATAAAATGATCGGTCATAATGGATTGACAACGTAGATGTAAGGGCCTGTTTGGGAGCGTAGATTTGGAACCCGCAGGATTAGAAACCACCTGGATTTGAAATTCTCCGAGTTTGTTTGGCACCTTGGAGTGTGAATCAACTTTATTCCAAAAGTACCTATGCATAGTATATTTACATGGGTTTGAATTTAATTATTAAATCAACTTTAATAACTCTAATTAGTGAGATATTTAATTTTTGACACAATGGTTGTGATAAGCCGTTGAAATATATGCTTTGCCCGAAAATGATGAAATTCCAAGTCTCGGATGGGCCACAAGCACAAGATCATGTCTGAGTGACTAACTAATGATTTTTAATCGTTGATTTACATGGACAATGTTTGGATGGTGCTGGACAATGTTTGGACAGTGCTAATCATCATTAGTGGGTCATGTGTCCAATAGAATGATAGTATATAGTGACACACATGTTACACGTGCCTATTGAAATGATTTTAAGTGTAATCCAAGCTCTCACCGGGGATTGCAAACCCCCTCAAAGAGGGGATTTAAAACCCCCTGGATTTGAAACCCTCAGTTACTTTATGCCGCCAAACAACTAGAGGATTTGAAATCAATCCCCTCCAATCCACGGTGCTAAAGAACCCCTAAGGTACACACAAAAGGTGGGCCAAGCACATACAAGTTGGGCCCCACAATCAGGGGTCTACCCATGAAGCCGCGCCCAAGGGTTAGAGCCTAGTTTGCCTTCGAAAAAGAAAAAGAGAAAAGTTCAAAGCCGTACTGCAAGGGGTGCGAACTGGGTACTACCCCATCAGGAACTAACCACAGTCCTGTCAAGGGCTCCACGGGGCCCTTCATGATATTTATGTTTTATCCACGCTGTCCATCCATTTTGATGGATTATTTTACTGGAGCCCAGAAAGAATGTAGATTGAAGTCTAAAGTGGACCACACCATAGGAAGAAGTGGGGATTGAAAGCTAACCGTTGAAAACCTCTTTGGGACATAAGTTTTGGATCAAGATGGTATTTATGTTTCCACTTCATACACGTCTACGTGACCTTATGAACACGTTGGATGGTAAATAAACATCAGGTGAGCCCTTACAAGTTTTCAGCAGTAGGAATTCAATCTCCACTATTATCTTTAGTGTGGTCCATCTGAACCTTCAATCTTCCACCTTTTTAGGTTTGTGCCATTAAATGATTTATATGGTGTGTATAAAACATATACACCTTGATAGACCCACATATCCCCTCATAGGCAAGGGTGTACATCAGGCCGAATCGAGTCGAACTGGGCTCAACCCAGCCCGGTCTGGTCAATAGCCAAACTTAGACCGAACCCAGCCCAACCCGGCCACCGAGCCAACATATCCAGCCTGAACTTGGCCCATTCAGCAATCAGCCGAGTTCGGGCCAATTTTGGACCTTACAGCAAGTTCATGGGAATGGCTTTGGCAAATTCAAATGCTTAGGGTAGGGATTTATATATATATATATATATATATATATATATATATATATATATATATATATATATATATATATATATGTATGTATGTATGTATATATATATATATATATATATATATATATATATATATATATATATATATATATATATATATATATATATATATATATACATACATACATACATATATATATATATATATATATATATATATATATATATATATATATATAAACAGCCGAGTTAGGCCAAGTCGAGTTAGGTTTCGGACCGAGTCGGGTCGAACTGGGACCTGTTCGAACTCGTCCGAACTCAATTTCGAGCCGAAGAAAATGGCCTGTCCCGAATCAAACTCAGTTCCGAGTCGGGCTGAGTCGAGCTTTTTTAGACCGAGTCGAGTGAGTTAATCGTGTTAGCCCGGTTCATGTACACCTCTTGCTAGACATGACCAGCTATTTGATACTCTAATAGTATATGGTCCTTGATATGCATGCAATCACTCGAAAAATTTACCGCATACAGTAACCCAAATCAAACATATTAAAATTTGGAATCCACCGTCGATGACTGAAGAATGAGATTGGTTGGACACTTTTAATCTCCACCCCTCGATACTTTGTTTTTTTAATAGGGGCACTAGATGTTTTCATTTTTTACCATTGGATAAATTTCCACCATTTTGACAGCCAATGATCATATTAGTTTACGTGTTTGGTACAAGAACCAACTAATTAAGTGGGTCCAATATTTTGGAGAGTTTTAATTGAATTACTTCATTCCACGTCAAGTAACTTTTTGGTAAGGTCCTTGCTCCTGCTCCAGTGGTAAACTCTTAAGAGTTTCACATCTAATCAAGGGTTCGAGTACCCATAGGTGGTGAAATCCTGCTATGGTGTGAGTGTGTGGTGGTGTGTGTGCATGCGTTTTTTTTTAAAGTAACTTTTTGGTAATTTTTAAAATGACCGTGTATGATCCATCACGCCCCGCCCATGATGGAAGTCGATTGGCTAGTGTACCTCTAGAGTTGGGCCGAAACGGACCGATCTGACGGAACCGACCCAATCCAATCCGAACCGAAGGTCGGGATCAGGTCGAATCAAGTTGGCTGAGTCGAATCCAACCGTAAATCAGATCGAATTCAGATCAATAGTCAATCTAGACCGATCTGATCCGAAATCTGATCTGACCCAATCCTCACAATGTTTATTCAACACTATTTCTTATAATGTTGTCCACTTGAGATTGCGATATACCTCATTTTTACTTTAATACCATAAAATGATCTAGAAAAATAGATAGACGGCATGGATGAAATAAAGACATCATGTTGAGGTCTACAAAGCACCAACAATCCACCATTGGCTAGTGGAAGGAAGACTAACGAATCCCTCTGCCACAATCAAGGCTCGAGGTGTATCGAGCACCAAGCTACACAGAGGGGAACAGGTTCTATGTCGTGCAGCTCATGGGAAGTGGGAACTTCCCGTGAGGCCAAGCCGTGTGGGCCCCACCGTGATGTGTGTCGAACATCAACACCGTGCATTTGATGGGTCCCCTTTAAATTATGGCATATCCCAAAAATCAACAGTATACAAAACTCAAGTGGGCCATACCATCTAATATCATGTGAAGACATTCCTAAAACATATAAAAGCACTTGGTGGGGCCCACTTAAAATTTGGATGCATCTGAAACTTGATTTGACCCCTCATCCAAGTGGGACACACATAATGGATGGTCTGGATTGTGAACCACACCTTGGTGGGCCCGAAAAATATCATGATATTTTAATATTTTAATGGGAGTGTAACCGATTGCGTGGTAAAATGAAACACACCAGGTGTATCTCGTAGGGAAAGAGATTGGCTACTCCTTTACCATCCGCCAATGGCTAGTGGTCGGCGCTCTGTGGGCCCCACAATGATGTATTTGTTTCATCTACTCCGTACATCTATTTTTCTAGATCATTTTATGATATGATATTAAAAATTAGTTATATCCCAATCTCAGGTGGACAACATTACAGGAAACAGTGTTCAATGAAGGTCGACCATTAAAAGCTATTTGGGGACCATAAAAGTTTAGAATCAATCTGATCTTTGTTTTTTCCCTTCATCTGGGTCTGTATGACCTAATCAATACATTGGATGTCAAATAAATAGTATATTAGGCCTTAGGATGATTTAAATGGTGGATATCCAATTATTATTGTTTTCTTGTGGTGTGACACAAAGCCCTATAATTATCTTTAAAAATGGATGAACGGAATGTATGAAACACATACATCATGGTGGGGCCCACAAAGCATCGACCACCACCACGGGACTGGTGGTAGGGGAGTAGCCAATCCGTTTCCAACTGGTTGTGTGTACGAGTGAAACACACCTGCTGTAGCACAGCTCGTGCAGATACGTGTTGTGCGAAGAAGAGTGCAAACGCGCCTCGAGCTCCTCATTGTACGAACGACTCAAATGAAATCAAAGTTACATGGCCCCCACAATGATGTATTTATTATATTCATACCGTTTATCCATTTTTCGTAACCATTTTAGAGCATTTGAAAAAAAAAATCATATCTAAAGCTCAAATAAACCACATTGAAAATAGTAGCGAGGATAATGATTTTCACCATTAAAAAATTTGTAGGGCCCATCATAACGTTTATTTTCCATCTAATCTATTAATAAGGTTAAAAATACATGGATGAAGACGAAAAATAAATTTTATATTAATCCAAAACTTTCATGATCTTCAAGAGGGTTTCAATAGTAAACATTCAATCCCCCACTATTTTTTGCAGTGTGGTCGAATTGATCTTTAGATCTATCTTATTTTTTGGCTCAAACCTTAAGACAAACTCTCTAAATGGATGGACGGCTTGGATATAACACATACCTCATGGTTTGACCCACAAACCCAACCCGATCCGAACTATGTCCAAACCAATCCGACTCGGTTTCCCTAACCGAGTCGAACTCAGTTCCGGTCAGGCTAACCGTGCATCGGATCGGTTCGAGTCAGGTGTACTAAACTTGGTCTTAGATCGGATCGAGTTCGGGTCAGCCCACGTAGATTTCGGACCGAATCGAGTTAGACCCAATCCGATCCAACTCGATCCGATGCCCAGCTCTATGTACCTCGTACTAGCGATATAGATGTTGTGTTGACGTTAGCAAGTTCTGTGGGTCTGATCACGAGGTATGTCTTATATCCAAACTGTCCATACATTTGGTGAGCTTGTCTTAAGGCTTGAGACAAAAAATAAGATAGATCTAACTATCAAGTGGACCAGACTACAAAAAGGATTGAAAGTCTACCATTGAAACCCTTTTTGGGGTCACATAAGTATTGGATCAATATGAGATTTTTTTTTCCTCTTCATTCAGGTCTTTGTGACCTTATGAACAGATTGGATGGAAAGTAAACGTTATGGTGAGTCTTACGAATTTTTATATGATGAAAATCATTATCTTCGTTGCTATTTGTGGTGTGGTCTAGATGATCTTTGGACATGATTCATTTTTTGGATAATGTTCTAAAATGATCTCTAAAAATAGATGAACCATGTAGATATTATAAATACATCACTGTGGGGCCCATGTAACTTTGATCTCCTTTGAACCGTTCATACACCTCGAGGCTTAAGCGTCAGTGCTCATCTTCGCCCACATGTACGTACAATAGCTATATAGCTGGTGTGTGGTACACCAGCCAATCCACCTCACACTGGCTATATAGCTTATGTATTGACGTCAGCAAGGTCTGTGAACCTGATTATGAGGTCTATGTTATGAAGGGAATTGACCGTGAAATGCATGGAAATGACTGTGAATCAACACGGAATCGCTAGGAATGATCGTGAAATGCATGGAACTCGATGAGTGGAAGTTATGTCTTTTCTCAAGGAACTCGATGTATGTGTCGATGGCCTAATCAATAAGATAGTACGATTTCATCATAGATTCATCTAACAAATAATTACATGGTAATCGATGCATATAGAGAATAAATTAGTAATGCTTACCTCACTATCAACCCATGCATCCTTCATCCATATCGTACTGAACCATTTCTCCGCTGGCATGTCCTTGTTTGCTTCATACCAGTCATCTGCTTCTTTCACCTCCTGTGCGGATAGTATCCTGAAAGGATTCATCTGTTGAGAAAATGGTATCAGAGAAATAGCAAAAGCTGTAACTTGCTCGGGTTCACGAACTGCCCCAAGGGTTGTATCGAATGCAGACAGGGATAAGTATGAAGAAACTTTATAAAATGACGGCTTCGATATCCTTTTGGTTCTCCTTTCATAAATGGGATGAGAAATGGATACATTTCTAAGTTCCTTATCTTCGATATCATTTGCTTCCACTATATTCCTCAACTTCTCACCCTCGACATCCATCATAAAATGTTCCCTCTATTTAGGACTACCTTCCTTCTCGTATTAAACTCATTCCTCTCATTCGCTAACTTTTCCTTGTCCTTGAAGAACCATTCCTTGTCCACCTCAGGGGTTGTATCGAATGCAAACAGGAACAAGTAAGGAGAAATTTTGTAATAGGAAGGCTTCGGTACCCTTTTGGTTCTCCTTTCATAAACGGCATGAGAAGTGGATTCATTCCATATATTACCTTTAACATTACTATACGATTGCACATTCATATCCATATGTCCAAGTTTTTTATCTTCAATATCATTTACGTTCACTCCCTTCCTCAACTCTTCACCCTCCTTCTCCATCACAAAACGTCCTCTCTGTGTACGACTACCCACCTTCTCTTTATTAAACTCCTCCCTCTCATTCGTTAACTTTTCTTTGTCCTTGAAGAACCATTCTTTGTCCACAAAGAACAACTCCTTCTCCCTCTTCAGTAACGTTTCCCTTTCATCAAACAGTGCTTCTTTCCTTCTCATCTCTGCCCTCTCTTTCCTCAATTCGTCCATCTCATTTTTCAATTCCTCTCTCTCCTTCTTCAACTCTTCCCTCTCATTCCAAAATTCCTCCATAAGAACAACATTCGGTATACCCCCCCTCAGTCCCGATCCCTCCATGCCTTTCTCATCGCTATCATCTGACTCTTCATCCTCCTCGTGATCAATCTCATTACCCTCCTCATCATCTTACTGGGTCTCAGTAAGCTAAAAAATATATAGATGGATATGTAAGAGTAAAGATAACTTTACAATGGCAGACATGAAATTATAGTTCATCTTCTGTAACATCTCACCTGGAAACTGTCTTGCACCGAGCATCCGTTTCCTATTCTCGTAGCGTTGGTTCTAATTTCATTACTATTGAATTCTGTAAAAGAACAAAGAGTAATGTTAAATAAAAAAACATATACGTCAAGTTAAGCAAAGTAAATGATGGGGATATATATATAAACTTACAGCTTTACTCTCGAAAATAACATGTATTCTGTTATACTTCCAACCCTTCCAACCTCGATATTGAATGAAGCGTGGAATTTGATGTGGAACATACGATACAACACAGTTATGTAGGGCCTATAATCTCTCTACTGCCCATACCTATTAGAATGAAATTGCACCAGGTTACAAATCAATAATCAACTATAGAGGGAAAACATATACAAAGTAAAAGGTGTTCTTACTTATAGAGGAAGGACACAACCACATACAGTGTACCGAGGGAAACTTGATGCAGCAACAGCAAATTCGATTTCTTGCGACATTGTATAGTATCCCAAACTACCCCAGGGATACCTATACAAATCATCTAGCAAGTCCACCAGGTAAATATAATCCATATTGCACATGATTTTTGGTCTCTACAACTAGAAGTAGGGCAACCTTCATGATGTTCTCATGCTTATTAGTGTCAACTAATCTCTTAAACACCTTCATTAGTTGCTTCTTTAATACTGGGTATTCTTTGAAGTATCTGTCTCTTAATGTACTCGTAGTGCAATGATTCTTCAGTACAGTTAGATCTCCAATCTTAAGTCCGGTAATGAAGGCGAAGTCCATCTCAGTAAAGTGTAATCGCCTCCCCATGATCTCAAATACTAGATCACCTTTGTATCTTACAAAAAGAAGGTGAAATAGAAATCTTAAAAATCTAAAGGATGTAACATACAATAGAAACGAGAAAGGAGATTGCCTAAACAAATTTAGGCGACTATCGTGCTTCTCCACTCCACCCTTCACCTTGTCAAACCACCATGTAAGTGTACACCTACATGTTGGGTTGGGAATCTTTACAGAATATTTATCGCCTGCAAAGATAAATTGAAAAACATATCAAACATAAAATGCACAAGATAAACGTTGTTGACAAAATCAGAGTACGTTGAAAAGAATGTAGCATTTTATTAATTTGAACAAGCTTCATATGAATTGAAAATAGAACTGGAACGAGAAATACCGAAAATTATGCGAGACAAACTATTAAGGTAAGTAAGACAAACTATAATTTGATCAGGACAAACATGAAATTGAATGTTGCTCTGGTTGCTTTGGTAGTTCACATGGTTGGAGTTGGTTATAAAGAGTGCTCCATGTAGAAATTTCTACCATGTACTTCCTAAAAGCCAATCCAAATTCATAGATGAAGACTAAGATAATAATGGTGATGATGATGCATTTATAAATTCATACACATATACAAACATACATACTTATAGAGATATATAGATATACATATGCACATATAGATACAGATACAGGGCATGTGGTTTTGATTGTATATGGTATCCACACAATGCAATTCT
The DNA here is from genome assembly GCA_037074715.1 of Magnolia kwangsiensis. Taxonomy (NCBI): domain Eukaryota; kingdom Viridiplantae; phylum Streptophyta; class Magnoliopsida; order Magnoliales; family Magnoliaceae; genus Magnolia; species Magnolia kwangsiensis. The sequence continues at coordinate 98,790,338 of CM073581.1, forward strand.
TGATATTCTGAAAAAGTCCATCTTTTTCATAGCCAACAATCATGGCCACCTATAACTTATCACTTGCCATGAAAGAGAAAAAATCAACAACATGTGAATCTATTGCAGACCCAGGCTAGAGAAAAAACCAACAACAAGGCAGGCCTAGAAGCTTGATAGTCCACTGCCATCTCATGAGATCCCCGTGCCATCCCTTCTTTTAGTGAAGTAAATTGTACAAATCCTATGGGATGCCTATCAAACTGAGGACTAATTCGATTTCCATGGTAAATGAATTAGATTAAAGAACTTGAATTGTAAATCGTAGGATGTTAACCACAGGCTCATGTTATGAGAACCCAAAATGTGATTCATGATCATGATAGTCCAAGGGACACCTGAGGTCATGTTGGGCCCTCTAGAGGTCATGTTGGGCTCAAGTTGCCCTCAACCCAACTCAACCTACCCCTCACTACAACTTGGGTTTGGATCAACTGGCCCAACTTCAGATGGGGTCAGGTTCACTCAGGTTGTCACGGTCTTGAGTGGGGCAAATATGAAATTAACCTTATCCACCATAAAATTAAGCTGGGCAAACATTAAATAAGCCTCGATGAATTTGATCGAGGCAAACTTTTAGTGCTTGTATATAACGATTATTTGTTATCTGCAAAGGTGATGCGAAAAGTTTATCCAAATTACTTGTCTTCCTTTTTTAGCAACCAGCCAAGAAAAACGTACCTAAATAAGACTTTTATTTCACTACTAAACTATGGAGGTGCCCCAAAAGAATATTTTATGGATCTTCCGAGGAATGCTTTGAATGATGCTTGAAATGTTGGTTTCAATAAGCACATTGCATTGAGAGGTATGTTTTCTACTTGAGACTTCTTAGATGTGTCGTTGAAAGTGAGATGAAATGCACTTGTTCATCCACTTATTCCACTGAATAACCTAAAAAATGTTCTTTAGGCAAGTTGTTCTTTTAAAAAATATTTTTGACACCTTCTATGTTAAGTTCTATTAATTTCTAGTCCTTACAATTGTAGCTGCATTGAATACCTTTGACATGGATGATTTTCTTATGTTAAGAATGATTCTCTATGGAATTTCTCTTGATGAACCCTATTTGAAAGCTCACTTGCAGTGCTAATGAGAGAAGAATTGAAAAGTCTCAAGGGAGGAAGGTTTCATGCACAAGTCTTTGGAGAATGTTGTTACAAACATGAAATTGAGTGGGGGAAACATGAAATAGGTGGGGCAAACTAGAAAATTATTATGCCCATTGTTTCCCGTGGTATGATTCACTTGATATTTTGATATACTTCAATTTGGGGCTCAACCGCTAAAATTAGATGGACGGTGTAAATATACTACATACATTCAATGTGGGCCCATCTAAATGTAGGTTACAGGTTTAGGTTAAGGTTATAAGTGTCGGTTATAGGTTTAGGTTTAAGTTAGGTTATAGGTTAAGGTTTAGGGAACTGAGAATAGGTTCTGGTTTAGGAAATTGTCAATCAGGTTCGGGACCATTTTCTAGTTTAGGTTTAGGTTAAGGAGTTGAGATTAGGATTAGGTGTAGGTTTAGGTTTAGGTTTAGGTTGAGGTTATAAGTATCAGTTATAGGTTTAGGTTTAAGTTAGGTTATAGGTTAAGGTTTAGGGAACTGAGAATAGGTTAAGGTTTGGGTTTAGGAAATCGGGTTCGAGACTAGGTTTAGGTTTGGGTTTTCAAGATTAGGTTTAGGGATTTGAGAATACATTTAGGTTTTAGGATTAGATTATAGGTTTAGGTTTATGTTATAAGAGTCGGTTATAGGTTTAGGTTTAAGTTAGGTTATAGGTTAAGGTTTAGGGAACTGTGAATAGGTTAAGGTTTAGGTTTAGGAAATCGGGTTCAGGACCGGGTTTAGGATTGGGTTTTCAAGTTTAGGTTTAGGTTAAGGAGTTGAGATTAGGATTAGGTGTAGGTTTAGGTTTGGGAATTTGAGAATACATTTAGGTTTTAGGTTATAAGTGTAGGTTATAGGTTTAGGTTTAAATTAGGTTATAGGTTAAGGTTTAGGAAATTGAGAATAAGTTAAGGTTTAGGTTTAGGGATTTGGGATTACATTTAGGTGTTAGGTTTAGGTTTAGGTTTTAAATGGCGGCAAATATGAAATTAAGTGGGGGAAAACTAGAAAATAAGCAGGTTGAACATGAAATTGAACGAGGGAAACATGAAATTGAATGGGGCAAACTAGAAATTAAGCGGGGCAAACTAGGATATGAGCGGGGCGGGAGTGGAATTGATCAGGGCAAACATCAAATTGAGTGGGGAAAACTAGGAATTGAGCGGGGCAAGCATGAAATTGAGCGGGACAAACACGAAAATTAGCAGGGTAAGCATGAAATTGAGCGGGACAAACTGGAAAATCAACGGGGCAACATGAAATTGAGCGGGGAAAACATGAAATCAGCGGGGCAAACTGGAAAATCATTATACCCACTGTTTCTCGTGGTATGATTCACTTGATGTTTTGATATGCTTCAATTCGGGGCTCAACCGCTAAAATTAGATGGACGGCGTGGATATATTACATACATTCAATGTGGGCCTACTAATGTAGAACGGGTCGCGGACAATTTCATGGCCAAGATGGATCAAAAAAGGCACGGTCGACAACATAAGTGATCCGGACCATCAGACCTTAGATCGGACGTATCTCGCAATCCGGAATGAGTTATCCGACGCAGAATATATGATTTTGGGGTAGAACGAGCTACTTTAGCCAACCAACCCTACTACGCTGGCTTGCGTAGCCCGGATTTGCGAGAAACCCCCTGATCGACGGTCGTTTCCCCATTTTAATTTCGTTTTTACTATTTATAGTAAGTTTTAGTTTGCTTATAGCTCTTCATCCGTTGGGCTTTAGGAGTTGTGACCAACATGAAAAGTTCTTAGGATAATTAGGAAGCGGTTTGGTGAAGCCAAATAGGACACTTACTATTTTTGGCCGAAAACCTTGTGCACTAGTAGACATCATGACCATCTATAAATAGTAAGTTTACTATTTATAGTAAGTTGCGGATTCTAGGAGTTTTAGTTGTAGTTTGAGTTTGATTTATTTCCTATTGCTTGGTTCCCTTATTTAAAGGGGCGTAAACTCGTTTTTAGGGATTCATCAATTAATTTTAAATTTATTAGAATTTATTTCTATTTTCCTGCTTTCTTTCCTCGTGGATTCGAGAAGTCTCTGTGAGGAGTCCAGAGAAGCTTCGTGGATTCGGAGTAGTTATCCTTGAGGAAGACGGTGATCAACCTCATCACGTTCATCCCTGCGTTACCTACCTAAGTGTAGGTTATAAGTTTAGATTATAGGTTTAGCTTTAGGTTATAGGTTAAGGTTTAGGGAACTGAGAATAGGTTAAGGTTTAGGTTTAGGAAACCAGGTTCAGGACTGTGTGTAGGTTTGGGTTTTCAAGATTAGGTTTAAGGATTTGAGAATACATTTAAGTTTTAGGTTTAGGTTTTAGGTTTAGATTTAGGTTATAAGTGTCGGTTTTAGGTTTAGGTTTAAGTTAGGTTATAGGTTAAGGTTTAAGGAACTGAGAATAGGTTAAGGTTTAGATTTAGAAAATCGGGTTCGTGCTTCCTTAATTGTCTTGAGGCATACGAAATTACCTTATCCTTCTGCATAAGGACACAACCCAGACCAACGCTAGACGCGTCAGTATATATAGTGTATCTAACCCCTTGCTCTGGCAATACTAGCACAGGAGCGGACGTAAGTCTGTCCTTCAGATCCTGAAAAGCTGACTCCGCCTTGTCATTCCAGGTGAACTTCACGTCCTTCCATGTCAACTGAGATAAAGGTCTCGCGATCTTCGAGAAATCCCGAATGAAGCGTCGATAATAGCCAGCGAGATCCAAGAAACTCCTCACCTCAGTGACAGAACCAGGCTGCTCCCAGTCCTGAACTGCAGCTACCTTCGCCAGGTCAACTGTCATCCCATCCTTAGACACCACGTGTCCCAGGAACTTCACTTCCTACTTTCAGAAGTCACACTTCTTATACTGTGTAAACAACTAATGCTGTCTAAGTGTATCCAGGACCAAGCGTAAGTGTTCCTCATGCTCCTCTCGACTCCTGGAGTATACCAAAATGTCGTCAATGAACACAACGACGAATCGATAGAGGAAAGGCCTAAATACCCGGTTCATCAGATCCATGAACACAGCTGGTGCGTTCGTGAGACCGAACGACATCACAAGAAACTCGTAGTGGCTAAAGCTGGTCCTGAATGCTGTCTTCTACACGTCCTCATTCCTGACGCGCAACTAATGATATCCTGATTGAAGATCAATCTTTGAGAAGCACTACGCTCCTCTCAACTGATCAAACAACTCATCGATCCTGGGTAAAGGGTACTTGTTCTTCACCGTGATCTGGTTCAGCCTGCGATAATCAATACACAATCGCATCGAACCATCCTTCTTCCTTATAAACAGGACTGGTGCTTCCCAAGGAGACACATGGTGTCATGCGATACGTCGGCAGTGAGACGGGCGCGGAACCAGGTACCAGATCGATAGTGAAATCAATCTCTCGTCGAGGCGGCAAACCAGGGATCTTCCTGAACAGATCTCCAAAATCACAAACGACTGGCATATGCTCAAGCATCGGGGCATCAGCGTCCCGAAGTAAAGAAGCGTAGCTAAGTATGCGGAAGGAGAGATTTATCCGAACTGAAAATGTAAAATGCGTGCCCTCTGGCTCGTACACCGTCACCATACGAGTCTCGCAGTCAATCTCGGCCCTCCCAGCAGTCAACCAGTCCATGCCAAGAATGACGTCAAGATAAACAAGAGAGGGGTCGACAATAAGATCAGGAGTTATCGTCCTGCCTCCCAGATCCCCCAAGCAACTCTCACACATCAGGGTGGCATCAGAAAAATCCCCATGAGCTGAAAGGACTCGCACTCCATCCATACGAATGGTCGGTAGTCCAAGACGCTTGACTATGGAATGCGATATCAAAGAAAGTGTGGATCCAATATCCACCATCACAAGTATAGGAACACCTCCGATGTGGGCAGTGACATCAAAGGCCGAATGCTGAGAAGTCTCTGTCTCGGCTGCCTCAGCTGTCAAGGCATGCACCCGGGCCTACTGTGGCCTATTCGGCCGCTGTACCGTGGGCCGTAAAGGTGGCCTGAACTGAAATACGGGAGGTCTGAAGGAAGGGCGCGCAGGAGCCAACCGTAAAGGGGGTGCTAATATAGCCTTTGGGTGTGTACGGTCGATCTTCTGCGGTGGTGAGAACCCATTGTCCCGCATCCGAGTAAAATAACTCTTTGCTAAATGGCCCGATCTCCCACAATAAGTACATGATAAATCGGGGCACCGCATCGGGGGTACTGGCGCTTTAGCCCTAGGAGGAGGGTCGACGCGAGGCCTCTTGCCCGCAAAGGGCCTGTCCTGCAACTCTGGTCGTGGCCTAGGAGCAATAGGGCCATGAGATCGCGTAAGTCGATCCACATCCTGCTCTGCCCACATGAACATGTGAATCAGCTCTGCGTAGGAGGGAATGCTCCCACAACACATCTTCGACCGAATATCCGGTCGCAAACCCTCAAAAAAGTGTTGTATGCACATCTGCTCATCTGCCAGTATAGTCGGGACGTATCTGCCCAACTCAGTGAACCGATGCTCATACTCAGTCACCGTCATGCCTCCCTATCTGAGGCACAGAAACTCGTTCTCCCGATCATGCCTATATGTCTGGGGATAGTATTTCTCGTGGAAGCGGAACTCGAACGCTGCCCAGGTCCAGATGTAATCAGCGGCAACGGTCCGTAACACACTATCCCACCATAAGCTGGCCTCCCGCTCGAATAAGAACGTAGCCAACTCAACCTGCTCGGACTCTGAGCAATGTAGCATCCGTAATACCTTCAACACACGATCGAGCCAATACTCGGCCTCTTCGGGTCTATGAGAATTCGTAAAAGTAGGAGGCCGCAAGTGCTGGAATCACTCGAGTAGGCCCCGTGTATCTGCAGCAGTCCCCATAGGATAAGCAGGCGGTGCAGGATGAGCAATGCCCTCATCTTGAGCATAAGTATCGGCATCCTCAGCTGGATACACAGGTGGTGCAGGTGGAGTCACACTCCCACCATGGGCTAGAGCCCCCACTATAGTAGTCAGGAGCTGCTGCTGCTGCTGCATCATGGCCATCATCTGCTCAAATCTATCTGGAGGTGGAGCAGGATGTGGCATGTACTGCGTCGAAGAAGACGCACGGTACTGCTCTCTGACGGGCAGTGTGAAAGGCGGGGGTCCAACTGCAGGACCAGTAGGAGGCTGAGACTCACGTGCTGTCTCAGGAATCGGGTCCACAGCAAGGCCCATATGAGCACCAGACTGGAGGAGAACCTGATCCATAGGCTCAACCAATGTAAGCCGAGCTGTGCTCCGTGTAGCCTTAAGCGGCATTCCCTATATTCAAAATAGGGCGCAACCTTGTCAGTCTCAATAGCACAAACACACCGCAATCATTCACATAAAGAGTCAAAGGCATTCCATGCATTTCATTTAATCAAAATTGTCAAAATATAAGGGATATCTCCTTACAGGCATCATGACAAGAAGTACATGAAAACTAAGATAGTTAAAGCTACAACAGTAACATAAGTAAACTACTAGCCTTAACAGGCTTACACAACATAAAGCAGGAAATGACTAACTACTACTAACAACATCTAAAATCTCATCGCTAGTCTGAGTCGGGTGATGGAGGAGGAGCACCCTTATCCTACAAGCAGCACAGGATCACCTTCAAGGTGCGAGTCACCTTACCGAATTTTCTCTTCATAACGGCCTTGGTATCCTCGACCTCAGCCCGATGTTCCTGTACTTTCCTTCGCAAGGTGACCTGGCTCTCCTCAATTCGAGCAATGCGAGCATCACTAGTAGCCTGAGTAGAAGGAGGAGGGCTCTCATCAATATCCTGAGCCCCCTCTTCTTCCTCTTCCTGGGCTTCTTCCTCTACTTCCGCCCTAGGTTCTCCTTCGCTTGGATACTCTTCGCCATCAAAATCGCCCTCGCTATTCTCATCAAGCTGAGTCTCGCGGTACTGAGACCCGATCTTCATCTTGACCATGGTAGACTCATCAATGCAGTAAATTGAAACTGGCAACTCCGGCCCAAGTCTGTAAGCAAACTCAAGCGCGATCTTGCATATAAGCCGGCCAAAAGGAAGTGACTCGGACGTTCTTCTTGATTTCGTTATGAGGATAATCTGTCGCAACACGAAAGTGGCCATACACACATTTTCTCCCTGGGCCACCTGATACAAGAAATCGACCATAAGGCGTGTACATTCAATGCGATTTGTCGATCTGGGATACACGTTGAACGTGCAAATGTGGTGCAGCAGGGGTAAATCATCAGACATATGAGTCACCTTGAGGCTATTGTTAGGCTGCCATGGAACCAAACTACCACATAGGAACCTATTACGGCGATCTCGCTCACGCCTACTCCTCAAATTCTTTACACTGGGATGAACATCACCAAGGGATACGTTCAGAAGTCGCGCTATCAATCGAACATCAATCGTAGCCATCCGGTCTCTACCAAAGGGAATCTTGAACTGCAATGGCTCCAATGTAAGATTCTGGATACGAGCGTAGAAGGCACGAACGGTGCTCACATTAGCACGAGAACGGGCTTTAAAGAGCGGACCCCAATGTGCAGCTTCAATGCGCTCAAACAATAGGAATTCGCCGAAGAGTCACCCTTCCACGTCCGCCTCAAACAACACCTTACGGTCAGTATAATCGTCGTGAGGCATCTCTGCTAACAGCACTTGCCCAATTTGAGCATGGGGATCCAAATCCTGCTTTGTATGAAACTTCCGAGCTATGCTTGGACTTGCGGCGGCGCTTGAGCTAGCGACGCCACCCCTCGGTCTTCTTGATTGCGCAGGGCGACTAGGCCCAGCCTCTTCCGCTGCGGTCTTTCTCTTTCCCGTCAAAGAGAGGATGGTGGAAAAAGAGAAAAAACTCAAAATGGCTTCAACAAAAGCCATGAAAAATGTGAAAAATGGGGAGAAATGGCTGCCCAAGTGGACAGAAGGAAATCTTGGCGTTGTTGAGGGATAAATCAAGCTTCCAAGAACTAGAATTTCAAAGAAAAAAGAGAATGCTAAAGGGGTTTAGAACTCCACACGATTTCAGCCATATTTAGGGGTTGTAGGAGCTCCAATGGGCGAGTTTTGAAAGAGGAGTAGAAAACCATAATGGAAGGGTGGAATGGGTTCGGTTTCAGCAAGAAATGGGATTGAGAGGGATTTGGAGCAGCGATTTGAGATGGGCAGCAAGAAAAACTTGAAAGGGAGGGCGTTGGGGCATTTTTTATGAAGGAGGTACCCCTTTTAGGGGTTTTTAACGGACGGGCACTGTATGGGAGGGATGCCCGACCCCAAAAACTACACGCTCCAGAAATTCAGCCCACGTGGGGCCCACCGTACGGCGATGGCATCGCCGGCCATCTGTAAATTCGGCCGGTCTGGCCTGGTGGGATGGGTCCCCCCTGCCCTAGGGACCCCAAATATGTATGGGCCCCACCGTAGTTCATTGTAGATTGGCCTAGGGAGACCCAAAACTCTATTTGGGGCGTTCCAGGGCCAATCTGTAAACCTGAATACATTTCCCTATCATGTAGCATATTATTTTGGGGTAGGAGGAGCTAATCCATCCATTTAGACCATTATTTACTAAAAATTACAAAGTTAGAATGGCCAAAAGGCCAGTTTTCATGTATTTTTACTATTCATTATAAAAGTCTGACTAAGTATGATTTTATATTATTTTCACATTAGAATCAATGTCTAACATGAAAAGAATGAGAAAGAATTGAAGAATGGGGTGGTGAAAGGAAGAATTTTGAAGAATTTAGGTGAAACGGGGTTTTTAAGCCCTAGCGATTGAATGTAAGGGTTGTGGTTGCCCCACAGTCCAAGGATTCACATTTCTGTGTTTGAAACCTTTCAAAGAACGTCTTAAACCCACCTACTTACCACCAAGGAGCTACTTAGGTCGATTCACGCAACCCTAGATGCATTACGGACTCAATCAAGCGATCGATACGAGTAGACTTTGCCTATTGGCGAAACTGCGATCATATAAGTGTTTCTAGACCTTTCTCGAACCCACATAAGTCAAAGGAAGCGACAGCGTACGTCACGTGACCATAATCCAAGCCCGGTATAATCTCATTCATGCTCTGATACCAACTTGTAACACCTTGAAAATCGGGGGTCGTGTATAAACCCGACTCCCGAGTTCCAAACCGTCACTTATGCAACAAAAATGTTTATGATTCAATGTTTTCTGAGTTAAAGTATTCACATGAGTAAAATTATACCAAAACTGCAATTCATACTCCAGATTCAGTGATAAAAGCAAGCGGAAGACTAAAGGATATACATATCACTGTATGGAAAACAAAATAGATCTCAACTGTCTCCAAAGTATGAATACATCTCTGAGTCTCATATACATGTAAATAAACAGAATCAAAATGTCAAAAATAGTCCCACTGAGAAGTCCCTCCAATCCAGGCCACCTAAGCAAAGCCATCGTGATACTGCATATATGAGAACTCGTCCTGGTCCTCATCATAATCCGGCTCTACCACCTGAATCGCTGCCTCACCTGCATCTAAGACAGGGTCTGGTGAGTGTTGCAAACACCATCCCGTAACGTGGGAGTGAGTAGCTAACTCAGTGGAATAATAGAGCAAAGATTAACATGTTCTCAAATCAACCATGTGATAATAGTAAAGCAGTAAATCAAACATTCTTAATACTATTGTTAATGCAATATGACGTGACATGATGGATGCCCTCACCGATGATCTCCCTCATAAGGCACCATCTTACGCCCACAGCATGCTTTCTTCCCACAGTGCTCCACATCTTCTAGGCACATGCAATGTGATGGTGATATGATTACCGAGTTATTATTATTCCATTCATACAGCAGGATTGGGAAACTAAGGTACTTCCCTTATATCAATCCCAACACAGATCCTGTCTAGGGTCGTCACTCCTAGTAATCTCATACGATGTATATTTTGTAGGTCGCTGCAAGGGCTGCCAGGGCTGTTGCTCGCACTCGTTGCACCGCTCCCCCATCACCTTATCAATACAGGCCTATTATACTCTCATTGCTACGGAAGGGTCGTCGCCTCCCATAGACTCAGAATACACTCGCGGTCACTACAAAGGACTCGTCGCCTGATCAATGTAAGCCGACAGTAAGAATATAGTGTCTCATACCACCATAATCTACTCACGAGTCATAGGTGCTCACTAGTCACTACGGGGAGGTTTGTGGCCCCAGCGTAGGCCGACAGCTCGAACACGGTGTCCCATACCACCATGTCCGGCTCATGAGTCTTTATGGACCAAGGTACCATGGTTAATAGGGTTTACAATGGTAAGTTCAGTACCCTAGGTTCAAGCAGTTATGACTCATACAAGGTGAACATACGATGGTCAGTCGGATTACTTGACGGGCTCGACTAGTACGAGCGCATCTCAAGCTAAGCGACATGAAGTGCATAAAACACTTCGCGTGGCCTAACCACTGCCGCCAACTCCAAAACACGACTCGCGTTCATCGACGCGTTGTTTGTGGCAAAGATAAGCCAACCACGAATTTTCTCGGTTACCGACTGCCTGGACTAGGTATAGTCCCAAACATTTATGAATCCACATCAGCAATCATATAAGAGTAATGAAAATGAAATACAACAATGTGAGCATGTTAACACATGTTATAACATACAACTTAAGTAAATCATCTAACACATGCATTTCATACATATAATGAAATCATGCATATAGCCAACATGTAGGAAATCATTTACATCAGCATATTATTTGAGAATTCAATCTCAAACTAATTCATAACACCATTTAATTCAATACATACTAATACGAACATTTATACAAACACTTAGTCTACACACTCAAGTCTACATATAGTATGTTGACTCAAAGTGCGCATTTGGGCAAATCTCTTCGCCAAACTGATTATGCACGCATTCCTAATATCCTAATGCGACAAAGAGCCATGTCAATCATATCAGTAAAATATGGATGAAAACAGTATTTCCTACAAATGACTAAAATGCCCTAAATTTTATATTTTTCGTCTGCTTACGAAACAGGAAACGAATAGCATGTTGTACATGTCAAACGGCATTGTCGTCGATAATCTACTATTAAACGACATTGAAAGCGTGGAAATCAGCCAATCAAAGCGTCTAAAATCCGCACCTTTTCCTTAGAGGTGAACCGATTCGAACGGAGCGTATACGCTTTGTCTACAGCGAACAGACTACCTATTTTACAAGATGTATAAGTTACTTTGCTAAGAAATCGACGGAACCTCAAATCAGCAGGTATTTAGGGTGTTTCCTTACCTAGAAATGCGGCGAAATCACCGAAAAAGTGATTGAGGTGCGTTGCTTAAGCACGTGCAACAGGTAGTGCAAGCAGCAGGAAGTTCTCTCCCACTCTCTCTCACAATCTCTCACCTTTTCTCTCACACCAGCTAGGGTTTTTAGCAAATTCGGATGGGTGAGAGAAGTGAGGGTTTAAGGCCCTTTTATAACCTAAAATATTTCCAAAACAGGCTTGGGAACAATGTTTACTTGATGTCTAACCAAATCGGGGCTGTTTCGGTCCAAAAAGACATTTCGGGAGGTCCCCTGGCCGAACGCGATCGGACTTAAGTTCATGCACGTCGGATGTCGCTCACATCCCATTTTCAGACCAGTAGTGTTCGTAGATCGCACGTGGCGGTCCAGTTTCAGTTCAGCAGTCATCGCATGTAGATCAGGTCTACAAGTCTCATGATATGAAAGAGAATTTTTTCTGATCCGAGGGTGTAATTTGGCTGAATTCTGACGGTCAGAATGCTTAATAATAACGCGCCAAGTCGTGTGCCAGATTTGAATTTCAAAATTTCAAATCTATCCTATTCTCACTCTCTTCACTCCATGCTCAATGAAATAGCCTCTGAATGTCGGTTGGACTTGATTTTTGAAATGATTGTCAAGTCCAGCTAGGCGGTTATAACAGTCTAAGATTGTAGGTATCGGACTTTCGACCCGCGGTCTAGATCCAATACAAAGTTTCAAAGGGGTCCTGAGAACAAACCGGTTTAGAGTTTGATCCGAGGTTTCAGAGTATTATAGTTCATTGGTTCTACTCGTTTTAGGTCTTATAGAACGTATTTAAAGCGATCAGGGATAATTTCACAGCTACTCTAGCGTTGCGCTAGCTAACTTACGCTTATTTTCTAAAGGAATTAATCCTACGCGATTTCTGGTCGAGTTGGTACTCGAGTCCAAGTACAGGTTTTTTCCAGGGCATTACATTTTGGTTTAAGTTAGGTTATAGGTTAAGGTTTAGGGAACTGAGAATAGGTTAAGGTTTAGGTTTAGGAAATTGGGACCGTTTTCAAGTTTATGTTTAAGTTAAGGAGATGAGATTAGGATTAGGTGTAGGTTTAGGTTTAGGGATTTGAGAATACGTTTAAGTTTTATGTTTAGGTTTAAGTTAGGTTATAGGTTAAGGTTTAGGGAATTGAGAATAGGTTAGGGTTTAGGTTTAGGAAATCGATTTCGGGACCATTTTTCAAGTTTAGGTTTAGGTTAAGGAGTTGAGATTAGGATTAGGTGTAGGTTTAGGTTTAGGAATTTGGGAATACATTTAGGTTTTAGGTTATAAGTGTAAGTTATAAGTTTAGGTTTAAGTTAGGTTATAGGTAAAGGTTTATGAAATTGAGAATAAGTTAAGGTTTAGGTTTAGGGATTTGAGAATACATTTAGGTTTTAGGTTTAGGTTTAGGTTTTGAGTGGGGACAAACATGAAATTGAGTGGGGGCAAACTATAAAATCAGTGGGTTGAACATGAAATTGAGCGGGGGAAATATGAAATTGAGTGGGGCAAACTAGAAATTGAGAGGGGGAAACTAGGAAATGAGCGGGGCAGGCGTGGAATTGAGCAGGACAAACATGAAATTGAGCGGGAAAAACTAGGAATTGAGTGGGGCAAGCATGAAATTGAGCGGGACAAACTAGAAAATCAGCGGGGTAAATATGAAATTGAGCGGGGAAAACATGAAATCAGCGAGGCAAACTATAAAATCAACGAAGTAAACATGAAATTGAGCGGGGGAAACATGAAATCAGCGAGGCAAACTAGAAAATCATTATGCCCACTGTTTCCCGTGGTATGATTCACTTGATATTTTGATATGCTTCAATTTGGGGCTCAACCGCTAAAAATAGATGGATGGCGTGGATATATTACATACATTCAATGTGGGCTCATCTAAGTGTAGGTTATAGGTTTAGGTTTAAGTTAGGTTATAGGTTAAGGTTTAGGAAACTGAGAATAGGTTAAGGTTTAGGTTTAAAAAATTGAGTTCGAGATCGGGTTTAGGTTTGGGTTTTCAAGATTAGGTTTAGGGATTTGAAAATACATTTAGGTTATAGGTTTAGGTTTAGGTTATAAGTGTCGGTTTTAGGTTTAGGTTTAAGTCAGGTTATAGGTTAAGGTTTAAGGAACTGAGAATAGGTTTAGGTTTAGGAAATCGGGTTTAGGACCGAGTTTAGGTTTGGGTTTTCAAGTTTAAGTTTAGGTTAAGGAGTTAAGATTAGGAATAGGTGCAGGTTTAGGTTTAAGGATTTGAGAATACATTTAGGTTTTATGTTTAGGTTAGGGTTATAAGTGTCGGTTATAGGTTTAGGTTTAAGTTAGGTTATAGGCTAAGGTTTAGGGAACTGAGAATAGGTTAAGGTTTAGGTTTAGGAAATTGGGTTCGGGACCGTTTTCAAGTTTAGGTTTAGGTTAAGGAGTTGAGATTAAGATTAGGTGTAAGTTTAGGTTTAGAGATTTGAGAATACATTTACGTTTAAGGTTTAGGTTAAGGTTATAAGTGTCGGTTATAGGTTTATGTTTAAGTTAAGTTATACGTTAAGGTTTAGGGAACTGAGAATAGGTTAAGGTTTAGGTTTAGGAAATCGAATTCGGGACCGGGTTTAGGTTTGGGTTTTCAAGTTTAGGTTTAGGTTAACGAGTTGATATTAGGATTAGGTGTAAGTTTAGGTTTAGGGATTTGAGAATACAGTTGGGTTTTTGGTTATACGTGTAGGTTATAGGTTTAGGTTTAAGTTAGGTTATAGGTTAATGTTTAGGGAATTGAGAATGGGTTACGGTTTAGGTTTAGGGATTTGAGAATACATTTAGGTTTAGGTTTTGAGTGGGGGCAAACATGAAATTGAGTGGGGGCAAACTAGAAAATCAACGGGTTAAACATGAAATTGAGCGGGAGAAACAAGAAATTGAGTGGGGCAAACTAGAAATTGAGCGGGGCAAGCATGAAATTGAGCGGGGCAAACTAGGAAATGAGCGGGGAAGGCATGAAATTAAGCAAGGCAAACATGAAATTGAGTAGGGCAAACTAGGAATTGAGTGGGGCAAGCATAAAATTGAGCAAAGCAAACACAGAAATTAGCGTGCAAGCATGAAATTGAGCGGGACAAACTGAAAAATCAACGGGACAAACATGAAATTGAGCGGAAAAAATATGAAATTAGCGGGGCAAACTAGAAAATTAGCAGGGCAAACATGAAATTGAGTGGGGGAAACATGAAATCAACAGGGCAAACTAGAAAATCATTATGTCCATTGTTTCCCATGGTATAATTCACTTGATATTTTGATATGCTTCAATTTAGGGCTCAACCCCTTAAATTAGATGGAAAAATGGATGGACGGCGTGGATATACTACAGGAAACGGATTGGCTACTCTCCCAGCCACCAGCCAATGGTTGTTGTTCGGTTCTCTGTGGGCCCCATCATGATGTATATGTTTCATCCATGTCATCCATCTATTTTTTTAGATCATTTTATCATATTATACAGAAATTGAGGTATGTCCTGATCTCAATTGGACCACATTACAGGAAATAGTGTTTAATGAACATCGACCATTCAAAACTTTTTGAGGGCCATAAAAGTATTACGTCAGGATGATCTTTGTTTTTAGCCTTCATCTAGGTCTTTATCACCTAAAAAACAGATTGAATTTCAGACAAACAGTACAGTGGGCCTCAGGAGGATTTAAATGATGGATATCCAATCACCATTGTTTTCCTCTAGCGGGCCCCATCTAATTTGGGGCTCAACCCTTTATATTAGATGGAAATTGAGAGGACAAAATGGATGAACGGAATGGATAAAACACATACACCATGATGGGGTCTACAGAGCACTGACCACCAGCCACGTACACCATGGTGGGACCCACAGAGCAACAATGACCAGTCACATACACCATGGTGGGGCCAAAGAGCACCGACCACCGGCCATGTACACCATGGTGGGGCCCAAAGAGCAACGACCACCAGCCACGTAGATCATAGTGGGGCCCACAGAGCACCAGGGAGTAGTCAATCCGTTTCCTATACCTATACATTTAATGTGGGCACAACTGAGTTTAAAATATACCTTTGTCATGTGCTTTCTTCGCTGAACCGATCATTTTCAGAAGGTGACAAATGTTGATAAGGGGGCCCCACAAAAAGAGTTTTTCGATCTTTCTAACCGAGCAAAGAAATGGGATGAAAGCAACGGTAGAAAAGTAGCAGTGGAAACGGAAAGAAAAAAGGAAACAATTGAAATGGAAAAAGAAAAGCAGCAATGAAAAAGGTGAGTATTGTCGTACTGAAATTCAAAATCCACACGTGTGGGTCTAAGTTGCAAAACAAAGTTTGTATTCTTCCATAAAAGCATCCGGCTAAAAGTGGGGTCCACGGTCCTAAATTTCTCCTCTAAAAATGTATTGCATTGAGCTATATTCGACTGCTACGGAAAGCATGACAATGACACCATGACAGCTACGATTAAACATGACAATGACAAAAGAAACAATATTAGTGAAAGCTATTCAATAGCAATAACGAGGATGAATCCAATGCTCACCTAGAATAATTTATTGAAAGGCTGGTGAGCGGTGGCAGCTCAATGGAGTACGTTTTGATTTTTACCATATAAAAGCTCGTGTTCTAAAACGTGCTAAAACTTACAAGGTTAGTCAGCTTCTTTCGGTCTACGTATATTTGACACTTGCTTTTTTGTGCATGTGTCAACTGTCTATAAGATCCAAACTGATCATCGGGTGGGCCTTACGTTGGATGGGCTATTCCCCAAAATTCATACTGATTGGACAATCCCAACGTTGAGAAAGAATCAATGGTCATACAGACTTTTTTTTTTTTCGCCACCAAGGGAAGTCCTACCCAATGATCAACTCAGCTCCTGTATATGTTTGCCACAAACTAAGTGAAAATAAAATAAAACAAAATAAAAAACGATAAATACCAATGCCTGTTTTACCATCGGGAGAGTTTGTATACTGAGTAGTAGCTCAGTACACTGAGTAAACTCTATGGGGCCCACCGTGATATTATTTTATCCATGCCATACATCTGATTTCGCAGCTGATTTTAAGTCATTAAGCCACGGTTGAATTTTAATATTTTATACAAAGCTCAAGTATAACACATCATTCAAAACAGTGGGTATGATGATGTCCACCGTGAAATCTTGAACGAGTCGGACGCGGATTTCCTGCGAAGTTCCTACACAAGAATGCTGGGTGGGCCCCACAGATATTTTTGAGAAATCCACCTCGTCCATCCGAGCTCATTTTAGGATGTTATACCAAATATTAGATATATCCAACAATCAAGTGGGCCACACGAGAGGAAACAGTGGGCATTCAATGATCACCGTTGAAGCATTGTTATGGCCATAAAAGTTCTCTATCAGGCTATAGTTTTAGTTTTTTCACTTCATCCCACTGGGAATGACCTTACAAACGGTTTAGATAGCATATAAACATCAAGATAGAGCCCAAGAAGATTTCAACGGTAAGAATTTTTCCCCAAATTTTTATTCTCTCGTGTGACCTACTTGAGTGTTGGATACATCTTATTTTTGTTCGCACATCTTAAGATGAGCTCTCAAAACGGATGGACGAGGTGGATTTCTGAAAAACATCTCAGTGGCGTCCACCCATCCGATGATATGTAAGTATTGGGGGAAACGGATTGGCTACTCCTGCCACCAGCCCGGTGCTCTGTGGGCTCCACCATGATGTATATGTTTCATCCACACCGTCGATCTATTTTTCCCAATCATAGTATGGTATGAGACCAAAAAAGAGGTATACAACAATTTCAAGTGGACTACGTTATAGAAAACAGTGTTGAATGAACGTCAAGAATTAAAAGCTTTTTGGAGGCCATAAAAGTTTTGGATCAAGATGATCTTCTTCTTTTTTTCCATTCATCTGGGTCTGTATGACCTAATCAACAGATTGGATGTCAAATAAACAGTACAGTCGACCTTACAAAGATTTTAATGGTGGATATCTAATCGTTATTGTTTTCCTGTGGTGTGGTCCACCTGAGGATAATATCCCTCTCATTTTTCACAGAAGGTCCTAAATTGATCGGCAAAAATGGATGAACGGAATAGATTAAACATATACAACATGATGGGCCCACAGAGCACCGACCACCAGCCACCGGGCTGGTGGCAGGGGAGTAGCCAATCCGTTTCCCACCGTTGCCCCTAAGGATGTTTCGAAGGTGAACGTCGTTATTCTCGCTGTTTTCTCTGGTGTGGTACACTTGAGCGTTTGATATATTTAAATCTTATGTTCATTCCCTTATATGAGGTGTAAAAACAGATAGACGGTATGGATAAAATGGATTCATAACGATGACCCCACAGACTCAGTACAATATCCGCGTCCTCTGACACGGTAGTACAGCACGTGAGACCCACGGGTTGCAGATTTGAGAATTATTTTGAAAAAAGAAAGACTCATATCTTAGTTGCAGTCCAACTCAAACACGATGGGTAGTACCCACGTGCTTCTTCATTTAAGATAATGGATAACCGTTGATATAATATGAAAAACAAATTTGGACCACAGGATGGGTGGGACCAGATGATTTTTGTATAAGATGATCATCATGTTAGAGATGAACTTTTGTATGGATTGGATGTCACTCAAACACGATAATATGAAATTATTCTGTGTCTACACGGTAAATTACCATACAATGGGTGAGACACGAGCATCTCTTTTTTAAAATAAAAACTAAAAAAATTTAAGTATAATATCTTGATTTCACGATCTGCAGCAGAGATTCGTTCCTTTTTATTTTTTATTTTCCTTATTTTTCTATTTTTAATTTGCGTTTGGCGTGTAACTGACGGTTCTACCGACACGGAATGGATTTGCTCCTTTTGATGTGAATGATTTAGCCCGTAGAACTGGAATGCACTGCACCCATTTCTCGACAGCACAGGTGGCCGGGCAAGGTATCGATCGGAACTGTTCATCTGGTTTTAAGAAAGGTTGGATGAAAAATGGTTCAAAATACAAATCGATTGGATGTTCTAACCATCTAATCAGTTGAATTTAAATCGATGGTGGTAAGAAAATTAGTTAACGGCGAGCACCCAACAGGAGAACGTGAAGAAGATTTTTTTTTTATATAATGGTACGCTTTTCCATGCAACGACGGTCGTATAATATCAATGGATGAATGGCTCCCATTGATTCATCGCCGGAAGTGGATTGGGTACTAGCCGACGGAAACGGATTCGCTACTCCCCTGCCACCAGCCAATTGCTGATGGTCGGCGCTCTGTAGCCCCATCATGATGTATGTGTTTCATCCATGCCGTCCAACTATTTTTTCAGATCATTGTATGGCATGACACAAAAAATGAGGTATATCCCAGTGTGAATTGGACCATATTACAGGAAACAGTGTTAAATGAACGTGGACCATGAAAAAAAATTTGGAGACCATAAAAGTTTTGAATCATGTTTATCTTTATTTTTTCCCTTCACCTGGGCCTGTATAACCTGATCTACAGACTGGATGTCAAATAAACAGTACAGTGGGCCTTAAAAGGATTTTAACGGTGGATATCCAATCACTATTCTTTTCCTGTGGTGTGGTTCACCTGAGATTTATACCCCTCTTATTTTTGGATCAAGCCCTAAAATGATCAGTAAAAATGGATGAACTCAAACACATACATCATGGTGGGACCCACAGAGCACCGAGCATCAGCCACAGGGCTGGTGCCAGGGGGAGTAGCCAATGACGAACGGTCCTGCAGGGGCTCTGTGGGTCCCACATGAATGTATTTGTTTTATCGACGCCGTTTACCCCATTGTACAAAGCATTTTAGGCCATGATCCCAAAAAGAGGTAGATGTAAGTCTCAAATGTACCACACCTCGGGTAGTAGTTGAATGGAACGGAGATAATGATATTTACCAAAAAATATCATCATATCCAAAGGTAATCTAGACCACACTACGGATAGCGGCGGAGATAATGATTTTCACCATTAAACAATTCGTACGACCTATTATAACATTTACTTTCTATTCAATTGTTAACAAGGTCATAAAGACTTAATGAAGAGTAAAAACAAATTTCATGCCATCCGAGCTCTACTGACCCCAAAAAAAGAGTTTCAATGGTCCCCAACGGCTTTTCGTAGTGTGTGCCTTTAAGACGAGCGCACCAAATGATCGGGCAGCATGGATATAACACATACGCCAAATGAAGATATCTCCTTCCTAGGTCTTTTAAAAATAGCCAACATTGACGTGAAAGAGCTGTATCCGGAATATCTCTTAGAGCGATCCGGATCCTTTTGCAAATTTCGAAGCGGATTGGCAGGTGTTCCACACATTAGTTATATAGCTGCTGTATGTACGTATCGTGCGAAGATGAGCATTGATGCTCCTCGAGCTTCGAGTTGGACGAATGGTTCAAATGAGATCAACATTACATCGCCCTACACTTATATATTTATCATATCTACACCGTTCATCTATTTTTAGAGATCAATTTAGAGCATTATCCAATAAACAAATCATATCTAAAGATCATCTAGACCACACCACAAATAGCAGAGGAGATAATGATTTTCACTGTTAAAAAATTCGTAGGGCCCACCATCCAATTCTATCCATAATGTCATAGAAAACAATGGTAGACCTTCAATCCTCCACTGCTTTTTTCAGTGTGGTCCATTGATAGTTATATCTAACTTATTTATCATCTCAAGCCTACGAGCTTGGCTAATGAACAGACGGTTTGATATAACACATATCTCAGGCTCAAACTCAGCTCCCTCGTTTCAAAAACTGAAAGTAGGGCTTTTTTTTCTTTTTCTTTTTTTTCACACACCTGCACGTACACCCCCACACACAACTCACGCGAGTGAATTTCACCACCTATGGGAACTCGAACCCTAGCAAGAGTACGGACCCAACTGACAGTGGGGTTTACTTGGTAAGTATTTATACCTAGTGGGGTGGCTACCACTTCCGTTTGAGTTTACAGTAGAGCTGACTATTAAGCTAACAAAAAAAAAACGGTACACCAGCCAATCCGCTTCCTCCTGCAGAAGCCTTCCGCACAAAGTTCCTGTAAGCGTACCATAATATTTGTGAGAAATTTACACCGTTCGCCCATTTCGTGAGCTCATTTTAATACTCGCTGTGTGCCTCACCATGATGTATGTGTTTTATCCATGCCGTCCATTTATTTTTTTCAGATCATTTTATGATATCAACAAAAAATGAGGTATATCTTAATCTCAAGTGGACCACATTGCAGGAAGTAGTGTCCAATGAGCATCGGCCATTAAAAACCTTCCGGGGTAAAAGTTTTGGATCAAACTTATCTTTATTTTTTACCTTCATCTAGGCTTGCATAGCCTAATCAACAGATGTCAAATAAACAGTACAGTGGGCATTGGGAGGATTTTAACCATGGATATCCGGTCCCTATTGTTGTCATGTGGGGTGGTTCACTTGATATTTATATCCCTCTCACTTTTGGGATTCAGCTCTAAAATGATCGGTAAAAATGGATGAAACAAATACATCATGATGGGCCCACAGAGCACCTACCACCAGCCACCGGGCTGGTGGCGGGGAGTAGCCAATCTGTTTCCGGATCAAAGACTCAATGGGGTCAACAGTAATGTTTACGTACCATCCATACCGCTCATAATGCCATACCGTACGAATATTTCAACTGTGGACCTTCAATCTTCACGTTTTCAGCTCACTCGAATCCTGTATGATTTCAAAAAACGGATGGACGGGGGTGGATTTCTGAAAAACACGTGGAAATATAGTTTTCCTAGATCATGATTCTTTCAGGTCATCGATTCCTCTCACTGATGCTCTGTGCCAATTGATGCCCCCATTAATATCATCCTGTAGGTTGCACGTGTATTTACTGCAGCCTTTAGCAAGAAGTTTATGTTTATGAGAAATCTACCCCGCACATCCTAACAAAAACCAGGTGGATCCATAACTCAAGCGAGCTACACGGGAGGAAACAGTGGGGATTCAATTATCATAATTGATACATTCGTATAGCCATAGATGTTTCATATAATTTTTTGTTTCTCACTTCAACACATCACGGTGATAATGTGACACTTTTTTTTTTCTTTTTTTCTTTTTTTAAACACACGTTACACACTCTCACGCCATTGTAGGATTTCACCACCAACCAGATGTTGAAACTCACGGGAGTCTATCACCAAGTAAGAGTAAGGAACCAAGTGATAATGTTACCTTATAAACGGTATTCATATAGCCATAAAAGTTTTATATAATTTTTTGTGTTTTTTTCATCATCACATTGGTGATGACCTTATAAACGGTTTACATGGTATATAAACATCAAGGTGTAGCTTGTAAAGTTTTCAATGGTAGTCATTTCTTTCCCCAATTTTTCCTCCCGTGTGGCCCACTTGAGTGTTTTATTCACCTAATTGTTTATAATTATCCTAGAATAAGACCGTGGAACGGATAGATGGTGTGGATTTCTCAAAAACATCACGAGCCCACCTAACATTCCAGTGTGGAAACTTTCAGAAATCCGCTTCCGCATTGTATCAATTTAGGCCAACTAAATTATGGAAGTTCTATAGCTAAGTGCAATCCCTAAAATCAGATTAGTTTAAAAATGCTGGGATAGGGAGCCGATTAGGTGAGACCCCGTATCCACCCAGGTGGGTCGGAACCCTGGGGCCTACTTTGATGTATGTGATTACGTACGCGTACACATAATCCCTATTAAAAGTTCATTTGAAGGAATGATAAAAAAATAAAAAAATGAAGCATATCCAAATCTCAGACAGACTATAGTACATAAAACAGTAGTAATCGAACGGTGAAGACTTCTCGTTGGCCACAAAAGTTTTGGATTGAGCTGATATTTGTTTAGTCTACTCATCAAGATCGTTGTGACCTTATCAACAGATCAAAGTTCCACGTGAGATTTAGATTTGCTTCATATTTTGAACCATGTCCCAAAATCATGAGCTTTCAAAATGGTAGATATGAGCCTCACTTAATCCGCTCATGCTGGGATAGGAGAAATGGATTATTTCTACCCGTCTAATAAAAGTCCGCTAATGTGACATCAAGTTACATTAAATAAGAATCAAGATCCTCTGTTTTCTACAAGCAATGATTTCCTGACTGTTGCAATGTGATTGGTCCACCTTACATTGATACTACTGCTGCATTATTAAATGTAAAAATTTCTGCATGTTGTAAGCAGAAGATTCTGACTCATTAAATAATTTTAATTTTTATTTCTTATAAAGTAGCACTTAATTTATACGGTTGAATCTGAATCCGTGTGTATACCGATTCCTTCAACAGCCAACACAACATGCCTTCGCCTCTATGGATTTGAAAGAATTAGCCCGTGCAGTTGGTATACGTTAGACTCATTTCTCTACAGCAGAGGTGGCCTGGCAAGGTATCAATCGGAACGTTCATCTAGTTTTAGACACATTGGATGGAAAATGGTTCAAAATACACATCCATTGGAGGATCCAAGCGTCTGATCAGTTGAATTTAGATCAAAGATGGTAAGAAAATTAGCTGATGGCAAGCACCCAACATTTAGGGCTGTGGATGGGCCTGGATCGGGCCGGGCAAAATTGAAATTTTGAAGAAGGGGGTTCTAGCAGTTCAAAATCTGGGCCAAAGCCAACCCCAGGCTGGCCCATTAACAGCATACCAGTAGAAGGTGAAGAAACAAAACTGATGGTGTGCTTTTTTATGCATCGTCCAGTCATGAAAGCACAATGGATGGCTCCTATTGATTCCCTGCCATGTGTACGGTAGATATGTCTCTTTCCTGTTATCTATAAAATTATCGATTATCCGCGAGAAAGATTTACGTACTGAAAATCTTCACAGATACTATCAGTAGAGCTGGGCATCGGACCGAGTCAGATCGGGTCCAACTCGACTTGGTCTGAAATTTACATGGCCCGACCCGAACTCGATCCAATCCATGACTGAGTCTGGGTCTTCTGACTCGAACCAATCCGTACCACTGTTGGCCTGATCCGATCCGAATCCGACTCGGTTAGGAAAATCGAGTTAAATCGGATTGAGCACGGTTTGGATCGGTCCAGAATTTTATTTTTTATTTTTTGAAAATTTTTAAAAAAACAAAAAAAAAAAAAGTAAAAAAATTGTAACAAAATGGTGGTGATTCTTAAATCACACAGAAGGCATAATTTCATGAAAATCTAAGCCGTCAAAGTTGCCGACCTAAGTATTAATGTCTTGATGGTGTATGGCTTAAAAGTTTTAATAAGAGTCTAAGACAATAATACTAATTATTTGATCTTTCCATTTGAATAATCATTGTCCATTGATAATATGGCTAACATATTTATTATTTAAGAGATATGCTTTATTAACAATATGGCTCATAAATCATAATAAGAAATTAAGGATAACATGTACATATTGACATATAAATTAGGTAAAATTAACATACACATACTGACATAAAATAAATAAAGTACATAAACCATGTCCGAAATTAAAAGCAAATAAACCTAAAATGCACATACTGACATATAGATTAGGTAAAACTTTCATACATTCAATACCCTCTATATGATGAATGTCTTTATGGCATGTAACTAAATGAACCTTGTCTATCATAACCGTAATAGTAACCTCCTCCTTCACCTCCACTTTCATCGTCAGATTCATCATTCGGTTCTTTTTTTGTAGATTCAACTGCAAGAGAACTCTTGGCCGACTCCGAATTGGATGAGTCCAAAAAATGGTCGTTCACCTTTGCTGAATTGGATGGTGGAGATGCCTTCTCATCATCCTCATTCATATATGCAAGAAGTTTTATCATACGCTTTCTATGATCCGATTTATACGAGATTCCCAACAGCTTATAAAATACTGCAAGACTTTTAAGAAACTTTGATAGTTTACTCGTGTCTGCTTCAACATCATGTTGTCTCGGAGGTGAATGTTGTTGTTTGATACTCCTTAATCTGGATGCCATTTGCAAGCTTTCTTTAACGGCCTCTTTATAATCACATTATTCTTGTTCCCTTAAAATTCTCTTTCATTCTTTTTCTTTACTAATTGTGGAAGACCTGGAACTAGAGGCAGTTTCTCTGCTTAACCCTTCTTCATTTATAATAGACCTACTTCTATATATTTTTTTGATTAATTGTGTTGGTTGTAGTTGTAGGGTAAGGGGTGTAGGAAGTCTTTATATTTGAGTCAAGAATCACTCTAAATAAATCTCGAACTTCTTGAGGAGCTTTGTTACATGGTGTGGCGTCTCCTCCCCGACAAGTCAAGTGTAATTTGAGCCGTTTGTTTTATCTTACCATCCTGAGAGTAGACTTAGACTCCATAATCTCAAATATCCACCGATGCGTCATCTTCCGATGACATATCTAAATTATGAATTAACCCAATTATTATTAATAAGAGATTTAAACAATATTAATTAATTAAATAGTACAAATGAAAAAATATATATATCCATCCACCCAAAACCATAATATTACAATATAACTATTAAAAAAATTAAAAATATCATAATATAACTTTTAAGCAAATCGAATAGAAATATAAAGTAGTATCTCATATTGCAACTGCAGGTACTGTCTCATCTAAGATTTTGGAGTAGTTGAAAATTGAAGTTCAAGATTTAAAAACAAAGTCATTTTGGCACCTCTAGAACCATGGATTTCAATTTGAGGAAAAATACCCTTAATCTAATTTTATTTTTTTTATTTTTTTATTTTTATTTAAAAAAAAAAAAAAAAAGAAGAAGACCAAAAAAGACAAAAAAAACAAAACAAAACAGAATAAAAGACTAGTAATAAACTTTAAGATTTTTAATTTTTTCCAACCGTTACAACTATCATTTTCTACTCTCTTTAAGATAACCACTCACTCAAACGATTTTTATACTTTCATTTGCATTCATATCATGATTATGATGCATTAGAAAATAAGCTTACGAAATTATTATGTGTGACACACTGTAAACAATTGATAATCACTCAGAAAGAGATATAATATTTTATTTTATTTATAAAATTAGTAGACGAACTTTTACCAGCTTCTTGATATTTGGAGTTTCTCCAAAATGCCAGCTCACAGTACATTCATAATAATAATAATGATTTTTGTGCATGTTATATACATATGTTGTGTCAAAAATATTTGTTAAAATGTTTGAGATAACTTACTTCATTACATTTATTATTATGTGAATATAAAAAATAAAAAAATAATTAAAAAAAAATTCAGAAACCTTCAAAGTTAAAATGTTAGATTATACCAAACACAATTTCTAAATTCTTATATTTTGAAAATCCAGACCGTTAAATACAATTGAAAATTCAAGATCTAAAACCTAGCTAGTGTTTGAAATTCAAAGTTAGAATTTAGGGTTCAAATCCAAGCAGCCAAATGACAATTAACACTTTGCCATAGTGTTATACACATATGCAACCTTGGATATTGATGCAATGTGGCGAAGCAAAGCTGCTGATTTGCAGTCTCAAGAATAGCACAATTCACTCAAATAGAAGAATTTGCAATCTTCTCACACTTTCCCTGTATGTGAGAGAAAAAAAATACGTTTCCTTCTTCCCTGAAGGAGGAAGACTTAATTCTCATCTGAAGTACCTGTTTGTCAAGCAACTTTTTTTAATTTAGTTTAATTATTAAACTTAAATAAATAGCTTAGTAGAAAATTAAACTTATTTCCTTCAAAAAATTTTGCTTTTCAACTACTGAAAAGTAACTTACCAGACTCATCGTGAGCAGTGCGCTCAGAGTTATGATGCTCCACATGATGACTGGATCAGATCTCCAAGTGATGAATGAATCAAATCTCCATCTGTGCCATGTTGGAAGATTCACGTGAGATGTTTTTGAGAAATCCACCTCATCAACTATTTTATTCAGCTTATCGTAGGGTTGAATACCCCACAAATGAGGTTAACATAAGCAGAGTCATAATTTTTATTAAATTATTTTTAGGACAGCAAGAAAATTCAAGCTCAGTCAGATAAGTTCACACTCCACGCTTAAAATTAACTCAGGCCACACCTATTAATAACCCTATTTGTTCCCAAGTTTCATCCAAAGTTTAAGACGACATCATAAACCACATCTAAGGTGGCATTTGTTGAGAATTTGATATTCTCAAATTACATATTAAATATTTGTGTAAAAAATAAGGAAAGAAACTGAAAATATTAAGGATCAACAGAAGCATGTGTGATGAGTTGTCCTTAAAGAATTATTTGTCCCTCCTCAAAATTAATTGAGATTGCTGGTAGATGATAAACTTAAAGGAAAATTTCTAAGTCAATGAGGAGAACAAAAAAGAAGTTACTGGCTTAGACCACTATACTAATCTGTTTCTTGAGGACTTGCTCGCTTAAGTTTGTATTGAACCTTGCTAGCTTGACCAGAGAACTATTAGATCTTTACTGGTTAATATGAGATAGTGAGTCGTGTGGTTTATAGTGATGAAATGAACCGGTCAAGCTCAGTTTATATAGGTTATGGTAGTTGGACGTTTTGGTCCCGGGTCATAACTCCAATTGACTGTTTTCTGACTGTTGGTGAGAAACTAGCCATTATTTGACAGTTTCTAACTATTTTGCATGTGGAAAAACTAACTATATGCTAGCCATTTAGACTCAGTGACTAGCCATTTATGACTGTTAGGATAGCCATATGCAATAGTTTCTACATAGTCTAGTTTATTACAACATGAGCAGTTATACCGGGCCTCTTACGGCAAGTCTCGATACTCTTTGGATTCACCAAGCAAATAATAAGAAGCAAATAATAAGGTACTCAGTACCTTACTTATTAATAAAATATTGTCTTATCTCCTTTCCGATATGGGACTATTCCCAAAACACAAAAAACCAAGTTTTTTTTAACAAACCTTATATATTATGTATATAATAATTTTAATCAAAACATTTTCCATAATAGCATTTGGCCGAGCTAAGATTGAGCTAGGGTTGGCCCTAGTTCTAATTAGGATAAAAATGTCATGGCATGGTCCTAGTCCTACATGCATGATCCCAGCTACTGCTTAGGTCGATCCTATATTGGAGATGCCCTGCCAAAAATCATACTAATGCACAAATTAAGTGTGCCACAAGTACAAGTGGAAGTGGATGACCAAATAAAATACCAAAGTTTTTCTTAGCAGTCCAAATATTTCCAACACAGTGGCCCACCTTTTGAATGGGTGGCTTACCTTTCAGTTAAGATGTCTATAAGAAACCCTTTTAAATAAGAGGACCATCACCAATTGGCCCAGGCTCAATCTAGCTTGGACACCAGGCTTAGATTTTAAGACCCCTCATGTCCCTTAGGCCAGGTTCAAGGGCCCAGTCCCTGGTTCTAAATGGCCAAGCCCCCTCCTCACTACCAGCCCTAAGCCTATTATAATGAGAATGATCATTTAAAGTAGTTTTAACTAACCATACAACACCTTTTAACTGTTGTTATTTTCTTAGCAAGAGCCATATATAATCATGGTTTTCTATACAGACCAACAATCTATATAATCTACACTTGATGATGCTTTTTCACTTCAAAATGGCCTGACATCATTCCACTACAACCGCATTGTTATAATTTCAAAAGACCAATTTTCAAACCTTGGTTTCACTTTCTCCCTTTAATCATTTAATTAAATAACTTACGCACATTTCCATCTATAGATAAGCCAGTAGGTTTTCTTATTCAATACATAGGTATACTCCATACCCCAAAACCCATAGAAGAAGGAAAGCATACAACATAAGGACAGTAACCAAGGAAACCAAACCCTAGTTCAACTGATGTAGTAGATAGGGTCAGGGACCTTAAAGGTTCTCAGGCCTGTAGGGGTCCCAAGAATATCACTCCATTGATCTCCCATGTATCCAACAATTGTATAACCTTGCACTTCAAGTTGCTTTCTCTTTCCAGATTTGTATACTACAGCATTTCCCTCATCCTCAGGCTGCCTGCACCATATAACCCAAATCATTGCATCAAAACAAATTTCAATTCGGTACCCGAGAGTGCATACACATACCGCAGAAATCCAACATATATTTTTGAAACTATCTTTGAAATCTCACTTTAAAACATGTGTTGAGATTCTTTTCCACCACCTCTAGATGGTGGGAGATATGATACTTACCAAGTTTATATATTAAAAAATCCATCTCTCTTATGTGTAAATTGAAACATTATCTTAAAATATTAAACTATGTTAGGTTCTACAAAACAAGGTTTAAAGTTCTACCTCAATATGACCTTCTCCCAGGTGTGGAACCCCGCATTCTTAAGATTCTTCTCTGTACTCTCTGAGTGATTCACCTCTTCCTGTTAAAAATACAACCTTAATTCCCAATGAGAGTAGTTTCTTGTACAGCTACAGGCTCTCCAGCAGTGAAGGAGCTTTCCCGAGTGCCACCCATGCATTGAATAGGGTGGAATTGAATGGCTCCTCCCTAAAAATTATGAAATGGCCTATGAGAAAGTTTCCATTAATGTATTCAATTTTACTAATTTATGAATTACTAAGGGGCCATTTGGATGCAAGAAAAGTCATGTTCTGGGCAAACAATTTAAACCCATTTACTCAGCTTAGTAATGGACTAGGCTTAGCCCTGAATCTTGAACTGGTCAGGCTGGAGCTTTAGAGTGGGCCCATTTGAATTTTGATTTTGGTAGGCGTAGGCCCGGCTCATTGCCCACCTTACAATTTACTAGTAGGAACCAAGAAAAATAAGGATTTTGTCCCAAAATGTGGACTAAAGCAAGAATAATAAAGCTTGTGTACAGGCCACACATCAGACAGTACGGAATACAAATATGAGATCCAATCCATGTATCAAGTTAGCCCAATCACCTACCTTTTTTTTCAAAAATTAAATATTGTCCACTCAGCATGTGAATCTAATATTTGAAAAATAAAAACGGTTATTAATCTGGAAATATTCACCTAAAACATTTATTTCGCAAATTGACGACTGCTTGATTGATAGATCAATCCATTTCTTGGATACAATATTAATACAGAGGTTCCCTTTTTATAGGAGCATTGGATCTCAGACCTGTGCCATACTGGCACATGTGTGATGCATACATTAAGTTGGTTGCACACATGTGCACTTAACAAAGCTCTTGCTTTTGTAGGGAGGACTGATATAAGGCACATGGAGTAGACACTTAGCATGACAAATATTGCCCAGGTTTCAAAAATATCACAATATTTTCACTATATATGCACTAAACAATTTTACAAAGATATTTTCAAACTATAGGCAGATTTTAAGATACGGCATTGATCTTATCGTTAAATAATAGTGACTTCAACCTAAAAGATTGTAAAAACCTTAAACAATTCATTTGTGTGTGTGTGTGTGTGTACAGGGTTGATTTTCCCACATTCTCCATTACAACACATGGGGCCACCACGATGTCCATCAATTTCTCCAGCTCGATCATGGGAGGACATGATCCCAACCATCAATCAATGAGGTACAGGGTTGATTTTCGTCACCTCAAAAATCTTCAAGAGATCCAAAACATGATCAATAGTCCATAAAACAATATTTAAGAAGACGCCCAAGGTAGAAAATTGGAGAATTACACAATCCAAGGGTTGAGAAAGTGCCATATGAGAGATTTTATGACTAGTCCCCATCAGTCATTAAACCATTTCCATTTTTTATGTAATGCACGGGTTGGATGGAACGCAGACAATGTGTGGTGCACCATGCTCGACCCTACTACTTTAAAAAAATAATAATAATAAAATAAATAATAAAATAATAAAAAAAAATCATTTCCTTATAGTCCACATGTGAAATGTGGGGGAAATGGTTGTTTTACAGCCATGGTCATTAATGGGGCTTTAAAGATTAGGTTTGGAAGTTGAATGATTGGGATAATAAGACAGAGTTGAAGAATGAAGAAAAAAATTCAGAAGAATAAAACAAATAAAAATCTTGCATTTGATAAATTCTATCAAAGAAAGTGGAGAAATCTGGCAGAATACACATGCAGAACCACTTTAGATTTTTGTGTGTAGGCTTGAACCCAGAGGCACTTTCAAGGCTTGTGTCTCGGGCCAGCTGGTTTTAGCCTCCTGGCAGGGGGTCCATTTAATAGGTGTGTTGGAAGTTAATGCCGGCTAGATGTTAGGTGTGGCCTGACTGATCGCTGATGTTGCGATGTTTGTCACTCTGTTGCTGTCCTGTTTCCAGGGTGGTTGGATTAGCTATTGATGTGAATGGTGAGGCCTTGTGTGTGTCCTCTCTTTGTCGTGGCTCTATTTAATCTCATATATTTCTCTTTTATGTTGTAATGCGGTGTTAAACAATAGGTGAGGACTGTTACTTTTTTGTGGTGTCCACCTGAAAGATTGTAGAGATTTAAAACATATAAATAAAATTTCAGGTAGTATGCTTTCACCTTTTTGGATAAAAAAGAGGCAACTTCGAAGAACCAAAACAAAAAATTAGTACCTGCCACAACCATTGATGCTTTTTTCAATTTTATAGGTGTTTTGAAAGATCTGCTGAAAAGAAGGTGGTTATAGATTTATAACTCAAACTGTAGGCAGTCTATATAAAAAGTGTATATGTGTGTGTGTGTGTGTGTGTGTGTGTATGTATCTTCTTTTTCTATTTTCATTGTCAAGTGTGGAAGGGTTTGGTGTCTCTAAATGTATGGAAATTCCCAACCAACATAATCTGACTTTATGAAACATATAATAGCATCTTAGTTGTCACACAGTGAACTTCAGGTTCAAGGAGTTGCAACAAACTCATGGAATAAATGTGGAAGAAAATCCACTTCAAGAATCATAAAATAATAATAATAATTAGAAGAAGAAGAAGAAGAATCTCTTATATATACAACATGTTGTTAACAAATGTCTTAAATCTAAGGAAATTCGACTAACCCGAGAAAGTTCAGGTGAAAATTCAGCAACAATTTATTTTGGAACTTCCGAGAAATTTGACCAGTCGAAGGACAAGTTTGACTAGCCAAAGTGTCCTTCGACTAGCCCAAGCTCTGGTTCGACTAGTCGGAGGTTACGCAGATTGTGCACAAACTGCATAAATTTGAGGCAGTTTCCGGATTATTCCAAGTCAATGCGAAAGTTGGGGTTCCTAATCTAAAAATAGGAGTTCCCAGGGCAATTCTGACATATTCTAAGGCTTCTTAAAGTACTCTTAAGGGTTTCAAAAAGTGGTTCTAAGGTTTCAAAGGGGTGGAGCAAGGGAGAGATTCAAGGTTATTGAATCGGATAAGTCTTCTCTCTTTGTAATTTCTGCTTTCATAGTGAATATTTGTTGCCTTGTGCCGTAGTTTATTTCCGAAAGAGTTTTCCACATTAAATCTTTGTGTTTGCTTGGTGCTCTCAGATTGTTATCCTATATTCAGTGTGATTCCTTAGCACAATCCCCAACAAGTGGTATCAAAGCAATCGTTGGGACAGAGATTTGAATGTACAGGATTAACATCAATGAGAAGCACTAGGTATGATATTGAGAAGTACTTGGGGAAAAATAACTTTGAGTTATGGAAGATCAAGATGATCAGTTCATTAACCAAGCAAGGTGAGGATGGTGCTCTTGAGGAAAGAAAGTCTACTATAACTGATGATGAATGAAATACTTTTGATAAGAAGGCCTTATCCTCGATCCATTTATATCTCACAGATGAGGTCCTATATAATATTTTAAGAGAGAAAACTGTTGCAGGTTTATGGGCGAAGTTAGAGGATATTTATGCTAAAAAATCTACTGAGAAACGCCTACACTTGAAGCTACAATTATTCACATTCAGATTGGCAGAGGGTGGAGATGTGGAGGCCCACGTCAGTAATTTTAATAAACTGATTTGCAATTTGTTGGACACCATTACCTCAGTAATTCAGATCAGGCATGTATACTCTACCGCCATCATACAAGTCATTCAGGGACTCATTGTGCACCGGAAATAAAACCTAAGTGTGGTCACCATTATCTCAGTCCTCAAGGGAAGGTCATGAGAAAGATGAACGATGTCTTTGGATTATCTTCGGATGCACTGTTTAAAAGGGGAAGAAATACTGAGCGAGGTATAGGATCTTCAAGACCTAGATCTAAATCAAAGGGCAAAGGCAAAGGAAAACTAAAGTGTTGCAACTGTGGGATGAATGGACACTTGAACAAGGATTGCACAAATCCTAAAGCGAAGAAAGAAAACTCTCGGACAATGAATTCATAAACAATGTCATTCACATCAATCATGTTACGGCCAGGAGTCTTCTCCACCCCTCTCTCTCTCATCACGGCCCGCACCTTCCTAGCTTCACCCCACATGTTCGCTTCCATACACATGTTCGCAAGCTGCACATAAATTCCACTGTCATGAGGGTCCAATTCAAAAGGTTTTGATGTGGCCTACTCTCCCATCACAACATTACCATGCATCCTACAAGCGAAAAACAAGGCTCCCCATACCACGGCATCCGGCTTCATGGGCATGGTCTTGATCAGGTCCTCTGGCTCATCTAGAAGCCCAGCTCTGCCAAGAAGGCCGACCATGCATGAATAGTGCTTGAGTTTCAGAAATAGGCCAAATTTTGTGCTCATTTGATCGAAGAATCAATGACACTCATCTACTAATCCGGCGTGACAACAAGCTAATAAGACCTCTAAAAATGTAACCTCGCCTGGGGTCAAACCGATATCAATCATCTTCATGAAGTAGCTTATAGCATCTCGTCTACGCCCATGAATGGCCAAACCACCAATCATGGTCGTCCACGTCAACGTCTTCCTCTCAGGGATCTCTTCAAACACTCGTAGCGACTTTTCGATTTTCCCACACTTAGCATACATGTCCACCAAAGTCGCACCCAATGCTACAGTTAGAGGAATCCTGTGTCTGTCGATATAGTGATGAACACATATCCCCGTCTTGAGCGCTCCGATTTGTGCACACGCAGACAACAAGCTAACCATGGCAACCCCATTGGGCTTTACACCTGTAGCTTGCATTCCCTAAAACAGAGCTAGCGCATCCTTGCCTCGCTTGAATTGTACATAGCCAGTAATCATGGATTCCACATCACGACATCTCTTTCGGGCATTTCATCAAAACACTCCCAAGCAACATCCAAAAAACCAAACATCACATACCCCACAACCATTGTAGTCCAAGAAACTACAGTTCTTCTCGGCATGTTGTCAAACAACAGCCTTGCCTGCTCCAAACTTCCGCATTTCACATACATGTCCATGAGAGCATTACTGAGAGCTATGATGAATTTCAATCCTCTTTCTTCGATGTAGTGATGAAACCCTCTTCCGAGCTCCAAATCTCCTAATTGGGCACAAGACGAAACTACCCCAATCATTGTCAACTCATCAGGCTCAACCCCTTCTCCCTCCATTTCCCAAAAAAGCTTCAACGCCTCATCCACCAGCCCACTCCGTACATAGCCATTTATCATAAAATTCCAAGAAACCAAATCTCTCACACAACTTCCATCAAACACCCGACGCGCGTCTTCCAATCCACGGCACATTGCAAACATATGAATAGCCACAATGCGGACAAAGACATCCGAATCAAAGCCCAACTGCCAATCATGCCCGAGAATCCCAGCACCCAACTTGATGGCGGACAATCGAGCGGATGCCTTGAGCAACAAGAGGAAAGTGTAATTGTCGGGCCGATAGCCCATCCCAAGCATCCCCTTATACAGCAAAAGAGCCTCTTTGGGGTCCTCGCTTTCTAAAACCCTCTAATGGTAATATTCCACATATATGCATTTGGGTTTTCGATGCAGACCAAGATCTTGTAGCGATAATCGGGATCAACGAAATTGGAATCCACACAAAACGCGATAAATTGGCTTGAAACGAATGTGTCAAGGATCAATCTAGTTACGACCATCTGGGCATGGATTTGCTTCACATGTCTTATGTCACCGTTGGATTTTCGCAAGAGAGAGAGAGAGGAGAGGGTTTTTGAAACGAGGGGTGGTCGCGTTGGGATTTCGATCGTGCGGTGAGAGGAGGAAAGTGTGGAGGAATGAGATCTATGGGAATGGGATTGAAGGGTGTTTGGGAAATGAAGGGATCGATTGGAGAAAAAGGATTGAGGATTTGAAATCTTTTGGCATGGGAAGGGGGTGCAAGTTAAGGGGAAGAGAGTTATAGGTTAAGGTAGAAAAGAAGGGAGGTTGGGGGATGCAACTGTCGGAATTTTAAAAGATGGTTGAATCGTTTGAAGTTCCCGCCACAATAAGGCTCAACGACCGTTGGTCCGCCCGACCCCACCACACGCACACGTGCTAACGAGACAGCATTAAACCATGATGAAAAACTCTTCAGGGGGGAATACACCGTGGAAATCAATGTAGCACTGATAGCCTAACGCAATGTATGTTTGTGCCCACCTAAATGAGTGGACAAGTCAGAATTTTGGCCCCACCGAGATCCACCCGTGCTTGGAATAGGGAATTATCGTACGGTTGTGCCCTGAAAATGATGAAATGGCCCATCAGAAAGTTTGCATTAATGTATTCCTGAACTAGTAAGGGGTCATTTAGATGCAAGAAGTGTCATGTTTGGAACAAACAGCTTGTTTATCATTTAACCCATTTACTCAGCCTAGGAATGGCCTAGCACTGGACCTGAATCTTGAACTAGTCGGGTGGGAGCTTCAGAGGGGCCCCATTCAAATTTTGATATTGCTAGGCTCAGGCCTGCACATTGCCCACCTTACCATTTACTAATATTAGGGATGAGGAAAATAATATGTTTATCCCTAGAAGGTTTACTACAAGGATAACTTATTTTTTGAAAATAAATATTATAAAATACTAGTCTTAGATCAGTGCATGCTTGAATATATTTTTTTTATGCATACGTACTACATTTGTTAAGTATACCACATGTGTGACCGTCTGTATGTAAGCATCTCTTAGGTTATTTCACCACCACAAGAAAGGGTGTGGAGTGTGGACTTCACTACCTAATCCGCATCCTACATAAATTTATTATGTCCACGTCAGCAAAAGTACCCTCATCCTTACAAAAATCAGGCAAGTTCGTTTTAAAAGTGAACCTTTCATTATATTGCTAAGGTCATGCATGCGTGTGTAATAAAACTTGTACGTACACACCACATGGGACAGCGTGGCACACACATAGGTGCGGGATCCATTCCATACATCAGTTTGGCCCAACCATCTGCATGTTTTTCTAAAAATAAATCTTGTTCACTCAGCATGTGGACCCAATATTGGAAATAGGTCATTAAATTGGAAATTACCAGTCAACTCTAATTTCACATGATTTGAGAATCATCGAGCACATATCCAGCTAGCTCTAATTGTTTGGCCAGCTGCACCAAGCATGCATAGATCTGTTTGGTCTGTGGGTGTGATTTGTCTCGGACAATGAATGCATAAACCATGTCATTCACCTCAATCATGCTACAGCCAGGAGTCTTCTCCACCCCTCTCTCTCTCATCGCGGCCCACACCTTCTTAGTTTCACCACACATGTTCGCTTTCATACACATGTTCGCAAGCAGCACATAGATTCCACTGTCATGAGGGTCCAATTCAAAGAGTTTTGATGCGGCATGCTCTCCCATCACAACATTACCATGCATCCTACAAGCAAAAAACAAGGCTCCCCACACCACAGCATCCGGCTTCATGGGCGTGGTCTTGATCTGGTCCTCAGCCTCATCTAGAAGCCCAGCACTACCAAGAAGGTCCACCACGCATGAATAGTGCTTGAGTTTCAGAGATAGGCCAAATTTTGTGCTCATTTGATCGAAGAATCGATGACCCTCATCTACTAGTCCGGCGTGACAACAAGCTGATAAGACCTCTACAAATGTAACCTTGTCTGTGGTCAAACCGATATCAATCATCTTCATGAAGTAGCTTATAGCATCTCGTCCACGCCCATGAATGGCCAAACCACCAATCATGGCCGTCCACGTCAACGTCTTCCTCTCGGGGATCTCTTCAAACACTTGGAGCGACTTTTCGATTTTCCCACACTTAGGAATCATGTGTCTGTCGATATAGGGATGAACCCATATCCCCGTCTCGAGCGCTCCAATTTGTACACACGCAGACAACAGGCTAACCATGGCAACCCCATTGGGCTTTACACCTGTAGCTTGCATTCCCTGAAACAGAGCTAGCGCATCCTTGCCTCGCTTGTGTTGTACATAGCCAGCAATCATGGAATTCCACATCACGACATCTCTTTCGGGCATTTTATCAAAACACTCCCTAGCAGCATCCAGAAAACCGAACTTCCCATACCCTACGACCATTGTAGTCCAAGAAACTACAGTTCTTCTCGACATGTTGTCAAACAACAGCCTTGCCTGCTCCAAACTCCCGCACTTCACATACATGTCCATGAGAGCATTACTGAGAGCTATGGTGAATTTTAATCCTCTTTCTTCGATGTAGTGATGAAACCCTCTTCCGAGCTCCAAATCTCCTAATTGGGCACAAGTCGAAACTACCCCAATCATTGTCACCTCATCAGGCTCAACCCCTTCTCCCTCCATTTCCCGAAAAAGCTTTAACTCCTCATCTACCCGCCCACTCCGTAGATAGCCATTTATCATAAAATTCCAAGAAACCAAATCTCTCACAAAACTTCCATCGAACACCCGACTCGTATCTTCCAATCCACGGCAAATTGCAAACATGTGAAAAGCCGCATTGTGGACAAAGACATCCGAATCGAAACCCAAATGCCAAACATGCCCGAGAATCCCGTCACCCAACTTGATGGCGGACAATCGAGCGGATGCCTAGAGCAACAAGGGGAAAGTGTAATTTTCAGGCCGACAGCCCATCCCGAGCATCCGCTTATACAACAAAAGAGCCTCTTTCAAGGAATGCCAAATCGGTTACGTATCGGCCGATACGGCCGATACGTAATAGAAACGGTGGTGACCGTTACACGTTTCGAGGTCGTATCGGCCGATACGTTTTTTTGTAGCCGTATCGGCCGATACGGGCCCGATACGGGGCGTATCGGCCGTTACGGGGGCGTATCGGCCGTTACGGGCCCGTTACGGGCCGTTACAGGCCCGTAACAGGCCCGTATCGACCTTTTTCCATTTTAAGCTTTGTTTTTGCTGTTTTTTTGAAACCTCTTGCTTCCAAACTGTTTCTTACTCCTTTTACTACTAATTTCGACCAACTTTGGCTAGGTATTTGAGATAAAAACACATTATATTATGGATTTTCTTGAATCAAAGCTCGGTGGGCCATTTTTCAAAAATTTGTCAAAAATAGGTATTTATATATTTTTAATACGTTTTGTTGTTTTAATCATACCATATGATGTGTTAATCATAGTAAAACATGTTAATGTGCATTTTACAGATTTTGGGTGTCATTTAATATTTTTTTTATATTTTTTTCTATTTACGCATGAATTTTGGCCCCTTTTTTTAAAATTCGAAAAATCAATTTTTAATGGTTGTATTGTTGTTTTAATTATGTCATTTGATGTGTTAATCATAGTAGGACATGTTAATGTGCATTTTACAGATTTTGGGTGCCATTTTATATTTTTTTAATATTTTTTTCTATTTACGCATTTATTTTGGCCCTTTTTTTGAAAATTCGAAAAATCATTTTTTAATGATTCTTTTGCTATTTTAATGATGCTATATGATGTGTTAATCATAGTAGAACATGTTAATGTGCATTTTACAGATTTGGGGTACCATTTTATATATTTTTTTCTATTTACGCATGAATTTTGGCCCTTTTTTTAAAAATTCAAAAAATCAATTTTTAATAGTTGTTTTGTTGTTTTAATCATGCCATATGATGTGTTACTTATAGTAGAACATGTTAATGTGCATTTTATAGATTTGGGGTGCCATTTTATATTTTTTTATATTTTTTTCTATTTACGCATTTATTTTGGCCCTTTTTTTGAAAATTCGAAAAATCATTTTTTAATGATTCTTTTGCTGTTTTAATGATGTCATATGATATGTTAATCATAGTAGAACATGTTAATGTGCATTTTACAGATTTGGGGTGCCATTTTTTTTTATATTTTTTTCTATTTACGCATTTATTTTGACCCTTTTTTTGAAAATTCAAAAAATCATTTTTTAATGATTCGTTTGTTGTTTTAATGATGTCATGTGATGTGTTAATCATAGTAGAACATGTTAATGTGCATTTTATATATTTGGGGTGCCATTTTATTTTTTATTTTTATATTTTTTTCTATTTATGCATGAATTTTGGCCCTCAAAAATAATTGCAAACACCTAAATGTAAGATATTTTCATATTACATTCATTCTAATATATCTATCATCGATAGTAGATAGTTAGAAAATTAAATACATGAATTTTGTAGTCAAATTCAGGTTATCTGGTTCATAAATTCATCAGACAGTCCGATACAACTTCTAACCAAAGAGTGGATCGTTACACCACCATAAACATGTTCCAATTTATAAATGAATGCATATTTGGAATGCTTAGAATATTTCGGATTTAATCCATATTTTTTCATATTTTTTTGGCAAAAAAAAAAATTTTGCGCCGTTATGGGCCGTTACGCCCCCGTATCGCCGTTACGCCCCCGTATCCGTATCGGTTTCAGAGGGCGCCGTTACGCCAACCGATACCGATACGGGACACCTTGGCCTCTTTGGGGTCCTCGCTTTCCGAAAACCCTCTAATGGTAATATTCCACATATATGCATTTGGGTTTTCGATGCAGACCAAGATCTTGTAGCGATAATCGGGATCAACGAAATTGGAATCCACACAAAACGTGATAAATTGGCTTGAAGTGAACGTGTCAAGGATCAATCCAGTTAAGATCATCTGGGCATGGATTTGCTTCACATGTCTGATGCCGCCGTTGGATTTTTGCAAAAGAGAGAGGAGGGTTTTTGAAACGAGGGGCGGTCGCGTTGGGATTTCGATCGTGTGGTGAGAGGAGGCAAGTGTGGATGAATGAGATCTGTGGGAATGGGATTGAAGTGTTTAGGAAATGATGGGATCGATCGGAGAAAAAGGAGGATTTGAAATCTTTTGGCATAGGAAGTGGGTGCAAGTTAAGGGGAAGAGAGTTGTAGGTTAAGGTAGAAAAGAAGGGAGGTTAGGGGTGCAACTGTCGAAATTTTAAAAGATGGTTGAATCGTTTGAAGTTCCCGCCACAATAAGGCTCAACGACCGCTAGTCCGCCCGACCCCACCACACGCACACGTGCCAATGACACTGCGTGCGAGAAAACCATGATGAAAAACTCTTCAAGGGGGGATACACCGTGGAAATCAGTGTAGCATTGATGGTCTGACGCAATGTACGTTTGTGCCCACCTAATGAGTGGACAAGTCAGAATTTTGGCCCCTCCGAGATCCACCCGTGCTTGGAATAGGGAATTACCGTACGGCTGTGCCCTAAAAATGATGAAATCGCCCGTCAGAAAGTTTGCATTAATGTATTCATGAACTAGTAAGGGGCCATTTGGATGCAAGAAATGTCATGTTTGGAGTAAACAGCTTGTTTATCATTTAACCCATTTACTCAACCTAGGAATGGCCTAGCACTGGACTTGAATCATGAACTGGTCGGGTGGGGCCTTTAGAGGGGCCCCATTCAAATTTTGATTTTGCTGGGCTCAGGCCTACCCATTGCCCACCCAACCATTTACTAATATTAGGGATGAGGAAAATAATATGTTTGTCCCTAGAAGGTTTACTATAAGGATAACTTATTTTTGGAAAATAAATATTATAAAATACAACTCTTAGATCAGTGCATGCTTAAATATATTTTTTTTTGCATACGTACTACATTTTTTAAGTATACCACATGTGTGACCGTCTGTATGTAAGCATCTCTTAGGTTATTTCACCACCACAAAAAAGGGTGTGGACTTCACTACCTAATCCGCATCCTACATAAATTTATTATGTCCACGTCAGCAAAAGTTCCCTCATCCTTACAAAAATCAGGCAAGTTCGTTTTAAAAGTGAACCTTTCATTATATTGCTAAGGTCATGCATGCGTGTGTAATAAAACTTGTACGTACACACCACATGGGACAGCATGGCACACACATAGGTGCGGGATCCATTCCATACATCAGTTTGGCCCAACCATCAGCATGTTTTTCTAAAAATAAATCTTGTTCATGTGGACCCAATATAGGAAATAGGTCATTAAATTGGAAATTACAAGTCAACTCTAATTTCACATGATTTGAGAATCATCAAGCATATATCTAGCCAGCTCTAATTGTTTGGCCAGCTGCACCAAGCATGCATAGATCTGTTTGGTTTGTGGGTGTGATTTGTCTCGGACAATGAATGCATAAACAATGTCATTCACCTCAATCATGCTACAGCCAGGAGTCTTCTTCACCCCTCTCTCTCATTGCGGCCCGCACCTTCCTAGCATCACCCCACATGTTCGCTTCCATACACATGTTCGCAAGCAGCACACAAATTCCACTGTCATGAGGGTCCAATTCAAAAGAGTTTTGATGCAGCCTGCTCTCCCATCACAACATTACCATGCATCCTACAAGCAAAAAACAAGGCTCCCCACACCACAGCATCCGGCTTCATGGGCGTGGTCTTGATCCGGTCCTTAGCCTCATCTAGAAGCCCAGCACTACCAAGAAGGTCCACCATGCATGAATAGTGCTTGAGTTTCAGAGATAGGCCAAATTTTGGGCTCATTTGATCGAAGAATTGATGACCCTCATCAACTAATCTGGCGTGACAACAAGCTGATAAGACCTCTACAAATGTAACCTCGTCTGGGGTCAAACCGATATCAATCATCTTCATGAAGTAGCTTATAGCATCTCGTCCACGCCCATGAATGGCCAAACCACCAATCATGGCCATCCACGTCAACGTGTTCCTCTCCGGGATCTCTTCAAACACTTGGAGCGACTTTTCGATTTTCCCACACTTAGCATACATGTCCACCAAAGCCGTGCCCAATGCTACAATTTGAGGAATCATGTGTCTGTCGATATAGTGATGAACCCATATCCCCGTCTCGAGCGCTCCAATTTGTGCACACACAGACAACAGGCTAACCATGGCAACCCCATTGGGCTTTACACCTGTAGCTTGCATTCCCTGAAACAGAGCTAGCGCATCCTTGCCTCGCTTGAATTGTACATAGCCAGCAATCATGGAATTCCACATCACAACATCTCTTTCGAGCATTTCATCAAAACACTCCCAAGCAGCATCCAAAAAACCAAACATCACATACCTCACAACCATTGTAGTCCAAGAAACTACAGTTCTTCTCAGCATGTTGTCAAACAACAGCCTTGCCTGCTCCAAACTCCCGCACTTCACATACATGTCCATAAGAGCATTACTGAGAGCTATGGTGAATTCCAATCATCTTTCTTCGATGTAGTGATGAAACCCTCTTCCGAGCTCCAAATCTCCTAATTGGGCACAAGACGAAACTACCCCAATCATTTTCACCTCGTTAGGCTCAACCCCTTCTCCCTCCATTTCCCGAAAAAGCTTCAACGCCTCATCCACCCGCCCGCTCCGTACATAGCCATTTATCGTAAATTTCCAAGAAACCAAATCTCTCACACAACTTCCATCAAACACCCGACGCACATCTTCCAATCCACGGCACATTGCAAACATATGAATAGCCGCATTGCGGACAAAGACATCCGAATCGAAGCCCAATTGCCAAACATGTCCGAGAATCCCAGCACCCAACTTGATGGCGGGCAATCGAGCGGATGCCTTGAGCAACAAGGGGAAAGTGTAATAGTCGGGCCGACAGCCCATCCCGAGCATCCGCTTATACAGCAAAAGAGCCTCTTTGGGGTCCTCGCTTTCCGAAAACCCTCTAATGGTAATATTCCACATATATGCATTTGGGTTTTCAATGCGGACCAAGATCTTGCAGCGATAATCAGGATCAACGAAATTGGAATCCACACAACGCGATAAATTGGCTTGAAGCGAATGTCTAGGATCAATCCAGTTAAGATCATCTGGGCATGGATTTGCTTCACATGTCTGATGTCACCGTTGGATTTTTACAAAAGAGAGAGGAGGGTTTTTGAAACGAGGGGCGGTAGCGTTGGGATTTCGATCGTGCTGTGAGAGGAGGCAAGTGTGGAGGAATGATATCTGTGGGAATGGGATTGAAGGGTGTTTGGGAAATGAAGGGATCGATCGGAGCAAAAGGAGTGAGGATTTGAAATCTTTTGGCATGGGAAGGGGGTGCAGGTTAAGGGGAAGAGAGTTGTAGGTAAGGGTAGAAAAGAAGGGAGGTTGGGGGTGCAACTGTTGGAATTTTAAAAGATGGTTGAATCGTTTGAAGTTCCCGCCACAATAAGGCTCAACGACCGCTGGTCCACCCAACCCCACCACACGCACACACGTGCCAATGAGACAGCGCGCGAGAAAACCATGATGAAAAACTCTTCATGGGGATACACTGTGGAAATCAGTGTAGCACTGATGGCCTGACACAATGTATGTTAGTGCCCACCTAATGAGTGGACAAGTCAGAATTTTAGCCCCATCGAGATCCACCCATGCTTGGAATAGAGAATTATCGTACGGCTGTGCCCTGAAAATGATGAAATGGCCCATCAGAAAGTTTGCATTAATGTATTCCTGAACTAGTAAGGGGCCATTTAGATGCAAGAAATGTCATGTTTAGAGCAAACAACTTGTTTATCATTTAACC
Source organism: Magnolia kwangsiensis (assembly GCA_037074715.1). Taxonomy (NCBI): domain Eukaryota; kingdom Viridiplantae; phylum Streptophyta; class Magnoliopsida; order Magnoliales; family Magnoliaceae; genus Magnolia; species Magnolia kwangsiensis. The sequence goes on from CM073581.1 coordinate 98,833,639, forward strand.
CATTTACTCAGCCTAGGAATGGCCTAGCACTGGACCTGAATCTTGAACTAGTCGGGTGGGGGCTTTGGAGGGGCCCCATTCAAATTTTGATATTGCTAGGCTCAGGCCTACCCATTGCCCACCTTACCATTTACTAATATCAGGGATGAGGAAAATAATATGTTTGTCCCTAGAAGGTTTACTACAAGGATAACTTATTTTTTGAAAATAAATATTATAAAATACTAACCTTAGATCAATGCATGCTTGAATATATTTTTTTTATGCATACGTACTACATTTGTTAAGTATACCACATGTGACCGCCTGTATGTAAGCATCTCTTATGTTATTTCACCACCACAAGAAAGGGTGTGGATTTCACTACCTAATCCCCATCCTACATAAATTTATTATGTCCATGTCAGCAAAAGCACCCTCATCCTTACAAAAATCAGGCAAGTTCGTTTTAAAAGTGAACCTTTCATTATACTGCTAAGGTCATGCATACATGTGTAATAAAACTTGTACGTACATACCACATGGGACAGCATGGCACACACATAGGTGCGGGATCCATTCCATATATCAGTTTGGCCCAACCATCTACATGTTTTTCTAAAAGTAAATCTAGTTCACTCAGCATGTGGACCCGATATTGGAAATAGGTCATTAAATTGGAAATTACCAGTCAGCTCTAATTTCACATGATTTGAGAATCATCAAGCATATATCCAAACAGCTCTAATTGTTTGGCCAGCTACACCAAGCATGCATAGATCTGTTTGGTCTGTGGGTGTGATTTTTCTCGGACAATGAATTCATAAACAATGCCATTCACCTCAATCATGCTACAGCCAGGAGTCTTCTCCACCCCTCTCTCTCTCATTGTGGCCCGCACCATCCTAGCTTCACCCCACATGTTCGCTTCCATACACATGTTCGCAAGCAGCACATAGATTCCATCGTCATGAGGATCCATTTCAAAGAGTTTTGACGCGGCCTACTCTCCCATCACAACATTACCTTGCATCTTACAAGCAAAAAATAAGGCTGCCCACACCACAGCATCCGGCTTCATGGGCATGGTCTTGATCAAGTCCTCTACCACGTCTAGAAGCCCAGCTCTACCAAGAAGGCCCATCATGCATGAATAGTGCTTGAGTTTCGGAGATAGGCCAAATTTTATGCTTATTTGATCGAAGAATCGATGACCCTCATCTACTAATCTGACATGACAACAAGCTGATAAGACCTCTACAAATGTAACCTCGTCTGGGGTCAAACCGATATCAATCATCTTCATGAAGTAGCTTATAGCATCTCATCCACACCCATGAATGGCCAAAACACCAATCATGGCCGTCCACATCAACGTCTTCCTCTCGAGGATCTATTCAAACACTTGGAGCGATTTTTCAAGTTTCCCACACTTAGCATACATGTCCACCAAAGTCAAGGTGTCCCGTATCGGTATCGGTCAGCGTAACGGTGACCTCCAAAACCGATACGGATACGGGGGCGTAACGGCGATACGGGGGCGTAACGGCGATACGGGGGCATAACGGCCCGTAACGGCGCAAAATTTTTTTTTGCCAAAAAAATATGAAAAAATATGGATTAAATCCGAAATATTCTAAGCATTCCAAATATGCATTCATTTATAAATTGGAACATGTTTATAGTGGTGTAACGGTCCACTCTTTGGTGAGAAGTTGTATCGGACTGTCTGATGAATTTATGAACCAGATAACCTAAATTTGACTACAAAATTCATATATATAATTTTCTAACTATCTACTATCAATGATAGATATATTAAAATGAATGTAATATGAAAATATCTTACATTTGGTGTTTGCAATTATTTTTGAAAAATTTCTCGAACATGTGTAAATAGAAAAAAAATATAAAATGGCACCCCAAATCTATAAAATGCACATTAACATGTTCTACTATGATTAACACATCACATGGAATGATTAAAACAACAAAACAATCATTAAAAACTGATTTTTCGAATTTTTCAAAAAAGGGCCATAATTAATGTGTAAGTAGAAAAAAAAATATAAAAAATATATAAAATGGCACCCCAAATCTGCAAAGTGCACGTTAACATATTCTACTATGATTAACACATGGCATGATTAAAACATCAAAACAATCATTAAAAAATGATTTTTCAAATTTTTTAAAAAAATGACCATAATTAATGCGTAAATAGAAAAAAATATAAAATGGCACCCCAAATCTGTAAAATGCACATTAACATGTTTTCCTATGATTAACACATCACATGGCATGATTAAAACAGCAAAACAATCATTAAAAAATGATTTCTTGAATTTTAAAAAAAAAAGGGCCATAATTAATGCGTAAATAAAAAAATATATAAAATGGCACCCCAAATCTGTAAAATGCACATTAACATGTTCTACTATGATTAACACATCACATGGCATGATTAAAACAGCAAAACAATCATTAAAAAAATGATTTTTCGAATTTTAAAAAAAAGGCCATATCTAATGCTAAATAGAAAAAAATATAAAATATATATAAAATGGCATTTGTTGTATATCCATGTGGTCCATCCTTTTTGCCCACTTATTTCAGGGCATGGACCAAAAAATGAGGCTGATCCAAATCTTAGGTGGATCACAAAATGGGCCTTAAGAAGATTTTAACGGCAGGCATTCAATCCCAACTGCGTGGTCCAATTGAGATTTTGATCCCTTCATTTCAAGGATCATGCTTTAAAATGAACTTGAAAAATTATGAATGGCATGGATTTACCATACATAAATCAAGGTGGGCCCCACCGTATGTAGTAAAATAGTGCGTGTGCGCTATGCAGCGTGCACTGCAGATTATACAAAAAAAAAAAAAAAAAACTGTGGCTGTGAAACAGCCACGCCATTCCGTTCGGTTTTGCTGGAAAAAAGAAAAGAAAAAAGAGGGAAATGAAAAGAAAAGACAGAAAGCAAAGAGAGGACCGAACCGGGAAAGAGAGAGAGAGAGAGAGAGGGCGGCCGCAGTAGCAGCAGCAGCACCGCAGCCCCATTATAAGAAGAAGAAGAAAAAAAAGAAACAAAAAAAGGTAAGTTTTTTCCTTTCTTTTTTTTCTTTTTTTTTTCCAAGGCCCGTGACAGCCGTTACAGGTCCGTAACGACCATTATGGCCCGTAATGGCCCTGTAACGGCCCCATAATGGCCGTTACGGTCACAGAATTCCATAACGGTCGTTTCGTCCCCGTATCGCATAACGGTGTCAGTCGTTACCGTTACGTATCGGCCGATATGGTTGTATCGTAATGGATACGGGACACCCTAACCAAAGTCGTGCCCAATGCTACAGTTTGAGGAATCCTGTGCCTGTCGATATAGTGATGAACACATATCCCCGTCTCGAGCGCTACGATTTGTGCACACGCAGACAACAGGCTATCCATGGCAACCTCATTGGGCTTTACACCTATAGCTTGCATTCCTTGAAACAGAGCTAGCGCATCCTTGCCTCGCTTGTGTTGTACATAGCCAGCAATCATGAAATTCCACATCACGACATCTCTTTCGAGCATTTTATCAAAACGCTCCCTAGCAGCATCCAGAAAACCGAACTTCACATACCCTACGACCATTGTAGTCCAAGAAACTACAGCTCTTCTCGCCATGTTGTCAAACAACAGCCTTGCCTGCTCCAAACTCCCGCACCTCACATACATGTCCATGAGAGCATTACTGAGAGCTATGGTGAATTTCAATCCTCTTTCTTCGATGTAGTGATGAAAACCTCTTCTAAGCTCCAAATCTCCTAATTGGGCACAAGACGAAACTACTCCAATCATTGTCACCTCGTCAGGCTCAACCCCTTCTCCCTCCTTTTCCTGAAAAAGCTTCAACACCTCATCTACCCGCCCACTCCATACATAGCCATTTATCATAGAATTCCAAAGAAACCAAATCTCTCACACAACTTCCATCAAACACCCGACGCGCATCTTACAATCCACAGCACATTGCAAACATATGAATAGCCGCGTTGCAGACAAAGACATCCGAATCGAAGCCCAAATGTCAAACATGCCCGAGAATCCCGGCACCCAACTTGATGGGGGACATTCGAGCGGATGCCTTGAGCAACAAGGAGAACGTGTAATTGTCGGGCTGAAAGCCCATCCCAAGCATCCACTTATACAGTGAAAGAACCTCTTTGGGGTCCTCGCTTTCCGAAAACCCTCTAATGGTAATATTCCACATATATGCATTTGGGTTTTCGATGCGGACTAGGATCTTGCAGCGATAATCAGGATCAACGAAATTGGAATCCACACAAAACGTGATAAATTTACTTAAAGCGAATGTGTCAAGGATCAATCCAGTTAAGATCATCTGGGCATGGGTTTGCTTCACATGTCTGATGTCGCCGTTGGATTTTCGCAAGAGAGAGAGGAGGGTTATTAAAACGAGAGGCGATCACGTTGGGATTTCGATTGTGCGGTGAGAGGAGGCAAGTGTGGAGGAATGAGATCTGTGGGAATGGGATTGAAGGGTGTTTGGGAAATGAAGGGATCGATCGGAGAAAAAGGAGCGAGGATTTGAAATCTTTTGGCATGGGAAGGGGGTACAGGTTAAGGGGAAGAGAGTTGTAGGTTATGGTAGAAAAGAAGGGAGGTTTGGGGTGTAACTGTCAGAATTTTAAAAGATGGCTGAATTGTTTGAAGTTCCCATTACAATAAGGCTCAACGACTACTGGTCCGCCCGACCCCACCACACGCACACACGTGCCAACAAGACAGCGTTAAACCATAATGAAAAACTCTTCAGGGGGGATACACCGTGGAAATCAGTGTAGCACTGATGGCCCGATGCAATGTATGTTTGTGCCCACCTAATGAGTGGACAAGTCAGAATTTTGGCCCCTCCGAGATCCACCCGTGCTTGGAATAGGGAATTATCGTACGGCTGTGCCCAGAAAATGATGAAATGGCCCATCAGAAAGTTTGCATTAATGTATTCATGAACTAGTAAGGGGCCATTTGGATGCAAGAAATGTCATGTTTGGAGCAAACAGCTTGTTTATCATTTAACCCATTTACTCAGCCTAGGAATGGCCTAGCACTAGACCTGAATCTTGAACTGGTCGGGCGGGGGCTTTAGAGGGGCCCCACTCAAATTTTGATTTTTCTAGGCTTAGGCCTGCCCATTGCCCACCTTACCATTTACTAATATTAGGGATGAGGAAAATAATATGCTTATCCCTAGAAGGTTTACTACAACAAGGATAACTTATTTTTTGAAAATAAATATTATAAAATACTACTCTTAGATCAGTGCATGCTTGAATATTTTTTTTTTATGCATACGTACTACATTTGTTAAGTATACCACATGTGTGAGCATCTGTATGTAAGCATCTCTTAGGTTATTTCACCACCACAAGAAAGGGTGTGGACTTCACTACCTAATCCACATCCTACATAAATTTATTATGTCCACGTCAGCAAAAGTACCCTCATCCTTACAAAAATCAGGCAAGTTCATTTTTAAAGTGAACCTTTCATTATATTGCTAAGGTCATGCATGTGTGTAATAAAACTTGTACGTACACACCACATGGGACAGCATGGCGCACACATAGGTGCGGGATCCATTCCATACATTAGTTTGTCCCAACCATCTGCATGTTTTTCTAAAAATAAATCTTGTTCACTCAGCATGTGGACCCAATGTTGGAAATAGGTCATTAAATTAGAAATTACCAGTCACCTCTAACTTCACATGATTCGAGAATCATCAAGCATATATCCAGCCAGCTCTAATTGTTTGGCCAGCTGCACCAAGCATGCATAGATCTGTTTGGTCTGTGGGTGTGATTTGTCTCGGACAATGAATTCATAAACAATGCCATTCACCTCAATCATGCTACAGCCAGGAGTCTTCTCCACCCCTCTCTCTCTCATTGCGGCCCGCACCTTCCGAGCTTCACCCCTCATGTTCGCTTCCATACACATGTTCGCAAGCAGCACATAGATTCCACTGTCATGAGGGTCCAATTCAAAGAGTTTTGATGCGGCCTGCTCTCCCATCACAACATTACCATGCATCCTACAAGCAAAAAACAAGGCTCCCCACACCACAGCATCCGGCTTCATGGGCATGGTCTTGATCAGGTCCTCTGCCTCATCTAGAAGCCCAGCTCTACCAAGAAGGTCCACCATGCATGAATAGTGCTTGAGTTTCGGAGATAGGCCAAATTTTATGCTCATTTGATCGAAGAATCGATGACCCTCATCTACTAATCCGGCGTGACAACAAGCTGATAAGACCTCTACAAATGTAACCTCGTCTGGGGTCAAACCGATATCAATCATCTTCATGAAGTAGCTTATAGCATCTCGTCCACGCCCATGAATGGCCAAACCACCAATCATGGCCGTCCACGTCAACGTGTTCCTCTCGGGGATCTCTTCAAACACTTGAAGCGACTTTTCAATTTTCCCACACTTAGCATACATGTCCACCAAAGCCGTGCCCAATGCCACAGTTTGAGGAATCCTGTGTCTGTCGATATAGTGATGAACCCATATCCCTGTCTCGAGCGCTCCGATTTGTGCACACGCAGACAACAGGCTAACCATGGCAACCTCATTGGGCTTTACACCTGTAGCTTGCATTCCCTGAAACAGAGCTAGCGCATCCTTGCCTCGCTTGTGTTGTACATAGCCAGCAATCATGGAATTCCACATCACAACATCTCTTTCGGGCATTTCATCAAAACACTCCCTAGCAGCATCCAGAAAACCGAACTTCACATACCCAACGACCATTGTAGTCCAAGAAACTACAGTTCTTCTCGGCATGTTGTCAAACAATAGCCTTGCCTGCTCCAAACTCCCGCACTTCACATACATGTCCATGAGAGCATTATTGAGAGCTATGGTGAATTTCAATCCTCTTTCTTCGATGTATCGATGAAACCCTCTTCCGAGCTCCAAATCTCCTAATTGGGCACAAGACGAAATTACCCCAATCATTGTCACCTCATCAGGCTCAACCCCTTCTCCCTCCATTTCCCGAAAAAGCTTCAATGCCTCATCCACCCGCCCACTCTGTACATAGCCATTTATCATAGAATTCCAAGAAACCAAATCTCTCACACAACTTTCATCGAACACCCGACGCGCATCTTCCAATCCACGGCACATTGCAAACATATGAATAGCCGTATTGCGGACAAAGACATCCGAATCGAAGCCCAAATGCCAAACATGCCCGAGAATCCCGGCACCCAACTTGATGGCGAACAATCGAGCGGATGCCTTGAGCAACAAGGGGAACGTGTAATTGTCTGGCCGACAGCCCATCCCGAGCATCCGCTTATACAGTAAAAGAGCCTCTTTGGGGTCCTCACTTTCCGAAAACCCTCTAATGGTAATATTCCACATATATGCATTTGGGTTTTCAATGCGAACCAGGATATTGCAGCGATAATCGGGATCAACGAAATTGGAATCCACACAAAACGCGATAAATTGGCATGAAGCGAATGTGTCAAGGATCAATCCAGTTAAGATCATCTGGGCATGGATTTGCTTCATATGTCTGATGTCGCCGTTGGATTTTCGCAAGAGAGAGAGAAGAGGGTTTTTGAAACGAGGGGCGGTCGCATTGGGATTTCGATTGTGTGGTGAGAGGAGGCAAGTGTGGAGGAATGAGATCTCTGGGAGTGGGATTGAAGGGTGTTTGGGAAATGAAGGGATCGATCGGAGAAACAGGAGTGAGGATTTGAAATCTTTTGGCATGAGAAGGGGGTGCAGGTTAAGGGAAGAGAGTTGTAGGTTAAGGTAGAAAAGAAGGGAGGTTGGGGATGCAACTGTTAGAATTTTAAAAGAGGGTTGAATCGTTTGAAGTTCCCGCCACAATAAGGCTCCACAATCACTGGTCCGCCCGACCCCACCACACGCACACACGTGCCAATGAGACAGTGTGGGAGAAAACCATGATGAAAACTCTTCAGGGGGGATACACCGTGGAAATCAGTGTAGCACTGATGGCTTGGCGCAATGTATGTTTGTGCCCACCTAATGAGTGGACAAGTCAGAATTTTAGCCCCACCGAAATCCACCCGTGCTTGGAATAGGGAATTATCGTATGGTTGTGCCCTGAAAATGATGAAATGGCCCATCAGAAAGTTTGCATTAATGTATTCATGAACTAGTAAGGGGCCATTTGGATGCAAGAAATGTCATGTTTGGAGCAAACAGCTTGTTTATCATTTAACTCATTTACTCAGCCTAGGAATGGCCTAGCACTGGACCTGAATCTTGAACCGGTCTGGTGGGGGCTTTAGAGGGGCCCCATTCAAATTTTGATTTTTCTAGGCTTAGGCCTACCCATTGCCCACCCTACCATTTACTAATATTAGGGATGAGGAAAATAATATGTTTGTCCCTAGAAGGTTTACTACAACAAGGATAACTTATTTTTTGAAAATAAATATTATAAAATACTAGTTTTAGATCAGTGCATGCTTGAATATATTTTTTTATGCATACGTACTACATTTGTTAAGTATACCACATGTGTGACCGTCTGTATGTAAGCATCTCTTAGGTTATTTCACCACCACAAGAAAGGGTGTGGAGTGTGGACTTCACTACCTAATCCGCATCCTACATAAATTTATAATGTCCACGCCAGCAAAAGTACCCTCATCCTTACAAAAATCAGGCAAGTTCGTTTTAAAAATGAACCTTTCATTATATTGCTAAGGTCATGCATGCGTGTGTAATAAAACTTGTACATACACACCACATGGGACAGCATGGCACACGCATAGGTGCAGGATCATTCCATACATCAGTTTCGCCCAACCATCTGCATGTTTTTCTAAAAATAAATCTTGTTCACTCAACATGTGGACCCAATATTGGAAATAGGTCATTAAATTGGAAATTACCAGTCAGCTCTAATTTCACATGATTTGAGAATCATCAAGCATATATCCAGCCAGCTCTAATTGTTTGGCCAGCTGCACCAAGCATGCATAGATCTGTTTGCTAGATCTAAGATATCAGATTTAATTCTAAAGAAAATAAACTGAAAATCAAGTTTTGCATAAATCTTACAAAGAGGAAATAAGAATAGATCCGGAATCACTTCCAAATCATTTCCTTTAAACATCCAAAGAAGCAACAGATCTGGACCCCTTTTCCCCCAAAAGGAAAAGTTGGTGGGGCCATGTAGGTCGTCCAATTCAAACTTGAATGAACTTTGGATTTTATTTTATTCTAACTCTCAAATTCCTTTCTCCTTGTGGGAGTAAGTAAACCACTGAGGGGCCCGGAAGTCTGGCAGTAGCCAGTCCTGTTGGCAGGCGCCACTCGGCCTCCACTCCCATATATTGGACCGGATACAGCGCTGCGCCTCGGTACAATAGCTGCAAGTGAAAATGCTCATCTACGGCTGTACCACAACTTGTGGTACACCACCTTTTCTGTAAGAAGCATGTCACTTACTGCAAGGAATCAGAAACATGAAAACGGTAGGCCCCACCACGGAGCTGACCTGAAAGAGAAACCATGGTGGCCCGATTATCAGGTGGGCCACAACGTTGGAATCAATATATAACCGTTGGTATGGCCCACCTAACATATCAACAGGTTGTATGGCAAACACATTCCCATGGAATCCACCCTAAAATCCGAAAAACCCTAAATCGGCATTGAGATTGAGAGAGAAATACCTCAATGTTCCCGGAGATTTAAGCCTTCAACCACAGATTCAGAGAGAGCGAGAGGGCGTGCGTGGGTAGGGCGGTCGGCAACAGGATCTTGGGTGGGGATAGAGAGAGACAGTGGAAAGAGAGATCGAGCAAGGAAGAGAGAGAGGAGGGAGAGAGATCGACAGGAAGAGAGAGGAAGGAGATATCTATAGGAAGAGAGATAGGAAAGCGTATAAGGGAGAGATGAAACGGAGCGCCCTAACCCGTCCTCTAGGGTAAATAAGAAGTCGGGGGTGGGCGACGTCAGCAAGTTCTGTGGGTCCCATCATGAGGTTTGTGTTATATCCAAACCGTCCATCGATTTGGCAAGCTCGTGTTAAGCTTGGGACGAAAGATAAGACAGATCTAACCATCAAGTGGACTACACTCTAAAAATCAGCGGGGGATTGAACGTTTACCATTGAAATCCTTTCAGGGTTACAGAAGTTTTAGATCAATATGAAATTTGTTTTTACTCTTCCTCCGGGTCTTTGTGACCTTATGAACAGATTAAGGTGGGCCCTATGAAATTTTTCACGGTGAAAATCATCGTCATGCTGCTATCTGGGGTGTGGTTCATTTAATCCTCGAATATGATTCATTTTTTTGGACAATTCTCTAAAACGATACCATAAACTCAGTTAGCCCACCGTAAATGTATTTGTCTCATCCACTCCATCTGTCCATGTTTTCAAATCATTTTAGTGGTTCAGCCCAAACTTGAAGTATATCTAAAGTTCAAGCGGACCATACTGGAAGTCGTGGGAATAATGATTTCCACCGTTGGAACCTTTCTATGGCTAACAGGGATGTTTATTTGTCATCTAACCTGTTCACAATATCACAAAGACATGGATGAAATGAAAACACAAGTATCATATTGATCTAAAACTTATGTGGCCCCATGAAATTTTCAATGGTAGATGTTCAATTCACACTCTTTCCAGCGGTGTGGTCCATTTGAGCTTTGGATATGTTTCATTTTTGCAATAAAGTCCTTATCTACTAAAATGTATGGACGGAGTGGATAGAATGTATGAATTACTGTGGGACCCACGGAGTTTACTCAGTACACTAAGCGTACTGCGTTACCCATTACACAATCTGCTTCCTTCCAAATGATACCCCCTGGACAGATTAGTCTAGGTAGGGCTGTGTAGGGCCCAAAATGATGTAAATATTTTATCTACACCGTTCATCGTTTTTCTCAGCTCATTTTAAGGCATGAGCAAAAAAATGAGGTAGGTAAAGGATTCCAATGGACCACACCAAAGGAAGTTGCAATGATAATGACACCCACCATTGAAACCTTTCTAAATGCCAGCGTGATGCATTTTTACCATCCAACCTATTCATAAGGTCATGTAGACGTGGATGAAGTGAAAACACATATATCAGCTTTATCTTAAACTTCTCTAGTTCCCGATAAATTTTTAATGGTGGACGTTCAATCCCTACTTTATAGTTCACTTAAGCCTTGGACCCATCCCATTTTTTTGTTAATATCTTGAAATGATCCGAGAAAAGCGTTGAACGGTATAGAGAAAGTAAATCCATAACTTGGGTAGGCCAAGAGCTTAAGAATAAAGTCAATCCATGACTTAGTGAGACACCATATAATATAGTGAAGAAGGGTTTCCTTAAAATGTTTATAATCATATATTGGGCCCACCTAAATGTGATTCACGGATCCAGCCCATCATTATGTGTCCCACTTGGATGAGAGGTCAAACCAAGTTTCAGCCGCATCCAAAACTCATATGGACCCCACCAAGTGCTTTTATATTTTTTAGGACATCTTCACATAGTTTTAGATGGTATGGCCCACCTAAGTTTCGTATACAGATGATTTTTGAGATATCTCATAACCTAAAAGGGACAAATCAAATGCACGGTGTTGATGTTTGACACACATCATGATGGGGCCTACAAAACTTACTAACATTAATTCTTAGGTTTTCACAACGTTAGTAAGTTGGGTCACAATTTTAACCTAAATATTTAGCTCATTTTAGATGTATGGTTTAATTACTCTATTTTATTAATCAATACCCTCAATTTGACTAGTTACTCGTCCTGATCAAGCTACATATGAAAAGGATATTAGGCATACAAGATTGATCAACAATTTGAGTAAAATTCAATTTAAACATATGAAGTTATTTACACTTCAATTTGGACTGATTAGATTGTCTGAAAATGATCAAAGGTTCAATTAGTGGATGTGCCTAATAATTTAGTAAAAAATATTTTTTTTTTTCACAAATAAATACCAATTTCCATTTAAAAATCACATTTTTTTCAAAATGTATATTTTTTTACTCTTAATTTTTTTAAAAAAAACTTTTAACAAAATATCATTTTTATTATCAAATGATTTTAAAAAAAATTTAAAATATAATTTCTAAATTTTTATTTTCAAAATCTCAAAAAAATTTCCAATTTTTTTTTTCCTCAAAAATTTCAAAATGCCATTTTTTTTTTCAAAAGTACCATTTAGTTTTCAACTTTTCAAATTTCTTTTAAAAAATGATATATATATATATATATATATATATATATATATATATATATATATATATATATATATATATATATATATATTGATGCAAAAATCCGGTCCACCCTCTTTAGACCTTTGAATACCTGCACAGGAAGAAGACAAAGGAGACCCTGGCTAGAGCAGGGGACCCTCCGATGCCAAAGTCAGGCTAGGAATCTGGGTCTTATAGTATTGAGGGGTTCTTGGAGAGAGTTTTTGCGTACCTTTGTTCTCTGGAGAGCCCTCTTTTTATAGGCGTGAAGGGCCCCGGTGTAAAGGGATTCTCTCCCCGATTTTTGGGGGATTTGATTTAGTTGCTAATTGTTTATGGATACTTCCCGATCCCGAGATTTTTGGGGTCGGGAATCCTCTTACAAGATTTTCGAAACAGTGTTTAAGATTACACCGTCTTCTCTTTGTTTAGCTCGGACTTGCTTGTTGCCTCGGTCTTGCCTCTTGCCTCAGTCTTGCCTCTTGCCTCGGTCTTGCTTATTGCTTCGGACTTGCCTCTTGCTTCGGTCTTGCCTATTGCCTCGGTCTTGTCTCTTGCCTCATTCTTGCTTGCTGCCTCGGGTGAGTTTAGCGGAGTTGTTCTATTCTATGATCGAGTCCTTGGACTTCTCATTTTTTCCCCCAACAGTAAGCCCCCCTTACTTCTCGACCTGACCTGTGGAGGTTCGAGAAGTAAGTTGGTCGGATTATACATCGTTGGCTTATGCCTAGTCGGCTTACGCTCAGTTGGCTTATACTTGGTCAGCTTACTCTCAGTGGGCTTATGCCTGATCGGCTTACGATCAGTTGGCTTATGCCTAAATAATGACTGACTCATGAAATAGGTCGGCATGGATGGATCCCTAGAAATCCTTTGGTCGCTAACAGAAGAATTCTCTCCTTCTTCCCTTTGCTCCATATCCTCAATCGAGTTGTTTCCTTTTCGAATAGTACTTCCAGGTGCGAGATTGAGCACCGAGCTGACTTGTCGAGGTCGGGCTGACCTTTCGAGGCTGACATGAGCTGCTTAAGTCGAGCTAACCTGCCAAGGCCGAGCTTAGCTGTTGAGGCCGAGCTAAGCTATTGAGGCCGAGCTGAGCCTATTGAGGCCGATCTGACCTATTGAGGCCGAGTGACCTGTTGAGGCCGAGCTAAGCTGTTGAGGTCGAGCTAAGCTGTCGAGGCTGAGTTGAGTTGTTGAGGCCGAGTTGCACTTATTAAGGTCGAGCTAAGTTGTCGAGGCAGAGTTAAGCTTGTCAAAGTCGAGCTAAGCTGTTGAGACTGAGGTAAGCTTGTCAAGGCCGAGCTAAGCTGTCGAGGCCGAACTAAGCTGTTAAGGCCGAGTTGAGCTTGTTAAGGCCGAGCTAAGCTGTTAAGGCCGAGTTAAGCTGTTCAGGCCGAGCTAAGCTTGTTAAGGCCGAGCTAAGCTGTTGAAGCCGAGCTAAGCTGTTGAGGCCGAGTTGAGCTTGTTAAGGCCGAACTAAGCTGTTGAGGCCAAGTTAAGCTGTTGAGGCCGGGCTAAGCTTGTTAAGGCCGAGGTTGTTTTGACAGTTATGCCGCCCAGCGAGCTCAGGGTTATTCAGGAAGAGCTTTGACTTGGCTACAACTATGATTCATGAAGAGCTTTCTTCTTTCATTTTGCTATAGTAGATTGTTTGGAGTACTTATGGTAGAGCAAGAACGACTTAAGATGTCGTTCCCACAGACGGCGCGAAACTGTTGATGCAAAAATCTAATCCACCCTCTTTAGACCTTTGAGTACCTGCACAGGAAGAAGACAAAGGAGACCCTGTCTAGAGCAGGGGACCCTCCGATGCCAAAGTCAGGCTAGGAATCTGGGTCTTATAGTATTGAGGGGTTCTTGGAGAGAGTTTTTGCATACCTTTGTTCTCTGGAGAGCTCTCTTTTTATAGGCGTGAAGGGCCCCGGTGTAAGGGGATTCTCTCCCCGATTTTTGGAAAATTTGATTTAGTTGCTAATTGTTTATGGATACTTTCCGATCCCGAGATTTCCAGGGTCGGGAATCCTCTTACAAGATTTTCGGAATGGTGTTTAAGATTATACCATCTTTCCTTTGCTTAGCTCGGACTTGCCTGTTGCCTCGGTCTTGCCTCTTGCCTCTTGCCTCGGTCTTGCCTATTGCTTCGGATTTGCTTCTTGCCTCGGTCTTGCCTATTGCCTCGATTTTGCCTGTTGCTTCGATCTTGCCTATTGCCTCGGTCTTGCTTGCTGCCACGGGTAAGTTTAGCGGGGTTGTTTTATTTTATGACCGAGTCCCTGGACTTCTCATTTTTTCCCCCAACAATATATATATATATATATATATATATATATATATATATATATATATATATATATATATATATATATATTCAAAATCTCGGTGTTTTTATAAATAACTTTTGCTTTTAATTTTAATTTTTGAACATTTTCAATTATTTTTCAATATCACAAAATTTTTCAACTTCTTTATTTTCCTTTTCAAAATGTCTGTCTTTTGTTTAAGTATTGATTTTTTAATATTGTTTTATCTTGAAATTTCAATTCTTTTGAACTTCTTCATTTTATTTTATTTTTTTAAGTTTTTTTTTTTTTTTGTACTAGTCAATTTTTGTCGAATTTCTCAATTTTATTTTATTTTCAAAATACAAACTCTTATTTTCTTTCTCAAAATATTTTCATTTTTCAAAGTTATCAAAATTTTCACATTTTAAAAAATCTTTTTAATCTTTTTTTTTCAGGATATCATTTTTTTTTTTTGAAATCAAATTCTTTTTTTCAAAATTATCAACTTTATTCAATATTCTTTTTTTTTTCCCCAAAAAAATATTTTTTTATTAAATCACGGTTTATCTTTTCCGAAATCTCAATTTTTCTCAAACATTTTTAAAATTTTTAAACTTCTTAATATTCTTTTTCACATGATATTACAAATCATTTAAATATTAGTTTTAAAAAAAAAATTAATAATAATTTCCACTCATTTGATATAAAAACAAAAAAAAAAATTCTTTGCATTTAATCAATTGTTAAAAAATAATCTTAGATATGTAAAATTAAACCATTGAAATTCTATTAAAAAACAATTCTTAGACTGAAAAAAAAAAGAAGAAAAAAAAGCATAATTTTCCACCATATTCCTTAAAAAACGAAAAAAATAAATGCTTCCAAGGCATAAGACATTTTACGACGGACCATAATCCATCGCAAAAGTACCTAAATCCGTCGCTAAAGTATTATTTTGGGCGTTTTGTTGGTCGCAAAATCAAAATCTATGACGGACTAAATCCGACGGACCAAAAATCCGTCGTAAATCTGATTTTAGCGACGGATTTCGATCCGTCGCTAATTTCCACGATATTCTGCACCGGATTTTCGCGCATTGGAGTAAGCGACGGACATTTACCATTAGCGGCGGATTAAATCCGTCGTTAAATCAAGTAATTTGTTTGACGGATGAAATCTGTCGCAAATTCGCAATTTTAGCATATTACCCCGCCTTAACCAAGACTCTGGCTCTTACTGTGGGTCCACTTTGATATATACCATTTAAATTCATGCCATCTATTTATTTGTTTGAGGTTATTTTAATGCAAGAAACTGAAACATAAGCAAATCCGTATATGAGATAAACCATGTCATTTAAAACAATGGTGATTGAACATTAAAAAAATTCTTGTGATCCACAAAAGTTTTGCACCAATATAATATTTGTTTTCTACATTCATCCAAATTTGTATGACCTTATATACAGGTTGTATGACAAATAACCATTAAGGTAGCCTCCAGTAAGTTTTTAATGGTGAGGCCATCTATTACCACTATTCATGTAGTATGTTCCATCTAAGATCTGAACTTGATTCATTTTTTGAAATAATAATAAAAAATGATTTGGCAAAATGGACAGATAATGTTATATTCAATGGAAGGAATATTCAAAGAAATTTGTGGAAAAAATAATCTGAGCTGCAGAAATTTTCAATGAGTACATTTTAATAATTTCCCCTTTTTTTTTTTAATAAAAAAGTAGCACAGTGTGAGTATTCTATGTCACGTGGGGTGTCTATGACATCTAACCCATCCAATAAGTACATCCCCGTGATGACTATAGCACAAAAAATCAGATTGGTCAAATTATCAAGTGGGCCATAGGTGAATTGAGAGTTTTTGTGTGCATTTTCATATGATGTGCCGTCCTGGATGATTGGATAAACATCAATTTTTTTGTTCATGTGATCATCATGGTAGGATGAAACTGTTGCACGGATTAGATTTAATTCACACAATGTGTACCCTACTATGCTAGGCTCTACTACCTTTTGAGAACGAAAATAGAAGAGGGCCTTTCACTCATTTCCCACGCATCGGGCAGTGTAAAACGTGGGAGACATGTCGATTCAATAACTTGGGGGACCCGATTGACTTGGAAAATCCAGAAGGATTAAAAATTCAAAACCTTGCATGTGATAAGTTTGTAATAAAAAAAAGTACATGCGATAAAATATTATAGGACTTGGAAGAGGGCGCGGATTGGGTACTACCCTCGTAAGGACCGGGCTAGAGTCGGACGGTCCTATAAGGGGATATGTTGGTCTATCATAATGTATATGTTTTATCCACACCATATAAATCATTAGGGCACAAACCTAAAAAGGAGGAGGATTGAAGGTTCAGATGGACCACACTAAAGGTAACAGTGGAGATTGAATTCCCACCCTTGAAAACTTGTAAGGGCTTACTGTGATGTTTATTTACCATCCAACGAGTTTATAAGGTCACATAGACCTGTTTGGAGTGGAAACATAAATACCAGCTTGATCCAAAACTTATGTCCCAAAAGTTTTCAACGGTTAGCTTTCAATCCCCACTTCTTCATATGGTGTGGTCCACTTGAGATTTCAATCCACATTATTTCTAGGATCATGCATTAGAATGATCTATAAAAATGGATGGACGGTGTGGATAAAATATAAATATCACGATTGGCCCCATGGAGCCCTGACAGGACCGTCTATCTGTAGCTAGTTCCTGATGGGGTAGTAGCACCCTGTCCGCGCCCCCCGCAGTACTGCTTCGGACTTTTTTCTTTATCCAAGGCAAGCTGGGCTCTAACGCTAGGGCGCCGCTTAGACACCTGACTGTGGGGCTCACCTTGTGTGCGCGCCTTACATCTACGTTGTCAATCCATTTTGACCGATCATTTTATGTCTGGGTAAAAACAATGAAGAAGGTTGATATCTAAGGTGGACCACACCACAGGATATTGACAATTAAAAACTTCCTGTGGACTAGAAACGTTTTGCATCAAGCTGATGTTTGTTTGGTCCTTCATCTAGGTTTTTTTTTTTTTTTTTCAATTACGTTGTTAGCAAGTTGGATGGCAAATAAACATTCCCATGGTCCTTAAAATGTTTTTAATGGTGGATATTCAATCATCACTGATTCCTGTGTTGTCCACCTAAGATTTGGATCTGCTTCATTTTTTAGACTGATTTGAAATGAGCTGTCAAAATGGATGAATAACATTGATTATAACACATGTGATGCATGTGGACGAAACATTGCATTCTTTTATACGCTACGATTAGGAATGCATTTTTCTCATCCATATTCTACGTTCTTTTCTTACAAGGCATGTTACATGAAAACCACGGAGAAGTTGTCTATGCAAATTTCTTCTGTGGGCACGACTTTAATTGCATCCAACTGCCCCTAAATCACTAGGGTTAAAGGATAAAGCCTGACTTCTTGTTTTAACGTGGATGGTATGGTGGGAATCCTTATGCACGACTCCCAACTTATGTGGGGCCACAATTTTGTGCATGTACGTGACATCCACTTCATTTACCAGGTCTTCTCTACAACGTAAGGCCTGGCAGAAAAATATCTGCTTAATCTACAAATCAGGTGGGCCACACACAGTAATAATGAGACGCCAGCTATAGGTTTGTGTGCAGGCCTACATGCATGTGTCTATTTCATCTAACCCATTCATTTATGCTAATAATCTAGATGAAGAGATTTCAAAAAAATCTGATTGATTCGAATGATATCCAAAAAATCAGGCCTACATGTGTATCTCCAGACTATTAATCTATTAGACAAATGACCCACTAATGATATCCTAAAATAATTAGATTATCAATTGCATCACCATAATTACTTTAATATGATGATCAGTACCGTCCAAACATTGTCCATGTAAATCAACGAATAAAAATAGTTGGTTAGTCAATTGGACGTGATCTTGTACTTGTGGCCCATTCGAGACTTGGGTTAGGGTTTAGGATTAGGGTAGGGTTTAGAATTAGGTTAGGGTTTTAGGTTCAGTCGGACCACCAGTGAGCCAGGGCTGGACCGCTGGACCACCAACGAGCCAGGGTTGGACCACCAGCGAACCAAGGCTGGACCACCCGACTACTGTTGAATCACCGTCGAGCCAGTGTGGTCCACCAGTGAGCCATTGACTCGAAAATACATTGAAATTTATAAAAAAAAAAAAAAAAAAAACAACACACAAAGAACTTACCAGATCGACATTGGATGCCCGAACGGGTTGTTGATGAGTTCGGAATTCGGATCGAATAAGAGATTGGTAAGGGTTTGGATTCATTCGATTAGGGTAAAAGAAATTAAAAAAAAAAAAAAAAAAAAAAAACCTACCAGATTTTAAGAAGATAGGGACGGGTAGACGGGTTGCTGTCTTGCCAGGCTGAGCGGTGGTGCACTGGTGGTAATGGACGGGTAGGTTCGGATCGAGAGAGGGGTTCGTTAGTTCAGTTTCGAAATGGGTAGGATAGAAAGAGGGGTAAATGTCAAAGGTGAAAGTAAAAGTTAAAAAAAAAGAAGAAAAAAGATAAAAACTATATATAGGGCCTGTTCTGGATTAGGTCAAATCGGTTCGAATTGACCATAATCTGAACTCGATCCGATGAACGACCGAATCTGTTTGGCCTCACTTTAACCACACAGATTCAGGCTTTTGATTTGGTTCGGATCTGGTCGAATCAACCGGATCGGGTAAAAACTGTCCAGCTATAACTATCAGTCAATAGATGCCCAATTATTACCTTCGTGTGTTGATACACTAACGGATTCTTGATATGCAGGCACTCAAAGTTGTACCCGTGACATAGAAAAGATCAATTTTGACCAACTAATTATTAGGACTTTCTAAAATCAGATTAATATAATAATGCTGGTCCCTCATTCGCAGGCAGATGCTTGCTAGGATAGGGATGTTAGATACATTTCAATTTCTACCCCTCTAACAAGGTCCAGCAATATGACGGCCAGAGATTTTTAGTTCATTAGAAGCTGGCCCATATTTTGGACGGTGCCTGTATCCCACGTAATGAAATTTTAAAATAACTGTGGGCCCACTTACCATCTATCACAATTAATTAAGGAGCGGATGCGAATTGCCTATAACACAGGATTACAGGAATCGCAGGCAACTCCTGACATGGCTCATAACTGCACCATGTGAGCTTACCTAAGGCATGGCCCATAAATCACTTTAATAATTTCCTTATTCAAATGATAACATTACCTTTTCATTGCCGGGCCTACATTCATAGGAGCCGGATTAGGTGCGCCCTGGCCTTAGCCAACATGGGATCTAAATTTAATTGGTTTGATTTGATGTGCCACGTGTATAATTTCTGAGTGCCTGATTATCAAGCATCATGTGGCGTGGATGATCATATGACTTCCCTTGACTCTGTAACAACTGTTTTTGTACAATGATGGCCCACTTAATTAGTAAAATGTTCTTGATCACATAAAATCTTTGAAGAGTGGCCCACTTCATGTAGACTTTTTCGTGAACTTTAATCTTTTGAAATGCTGAAGATTTTTTGTCCCAAGAAAGACAAGCTTTATACTTGCAAATATAAACATGAAAATTGACCACCATAAACACCACCTTTTACCCGCCGTCTTTTTAACGCGCTCCCGAACCTTTGTTTTTTCTTGAGTAAACCACTTTGTACGGCCACACTATTTGCAGTCGAAAACATTCCTGGCTAAATACCTATAACTACGGTTATAATCCGTAGCTGGATGGAGTAAATGCAGAAGTACACCATGCAATTAGTATGTCCGTACAGAATAGCTCACTCCAAACAACAAAATTTGAGATCGTGTTTAAAAGACGCCGGGTAAGAGGTGGCATATACAGTGGGAGTGGTGGATGCAAGTGTGTAGTGCTTGCTTGCCTACCTGTTTTGGTCTCTCACCTAATTTACAGCAAGTCCGTTTGATAAAATTACCTTTTATAATTTTTTTTTTAAAACTCTTATTTGGAACAAATAAATTTTTTTTTCTTTTTTAATTTTAATTTTTATTTACACACATACACACACCTCCAGACATTCATGCTAGTGGAATTTCACCACCTATGGGTACTTGAACCCTTGACTGGGAGTTAGAAACAGCCGAAAGTCTACCACCCAAGCAAGAGTTAGGACCCTCAGAACAAACAATCTTACTAAAACATTTAAATAAAAGGCCTTTTAAGAGCAGTTAATGTCATTTTTAAAATTTGTAACTACTTGACCTTAAACAAGCATGTTCCTTCATACTCACTTTGGATGTGAGCGGTCCATTCATGTTAGAAATTAAGTGTGCAGATCATCCATCATGTGGAGCCCACGTTTGTTGTAGATAGTACATTGTGGGTGCCCAACATTCAAAGTGGGTTGTCCATTATGCAGAGCCCTACTTTGATGTAGGTTCTTCATTATGTGGGAACTACCCTTGATGTCCACTGTCCATCCTGTCGAGTGCACATTCTATCTGGATCATCTTTCACGTTGGGTCAATTTAGATATGGGTCATCCATCATTCCAAACTTTGGATGTGGACCATCCGTTAGGTGGGCTCACTTGATGTAGACCGTTCATCATGTGGGGCAACAATGTAAGGCCCACTCCATCCATTATGTGCGCCCAGACTATTCATCACGTGAGCCCCACCTTTAATATGAGCCATTCATCATACAGGCCCACCTTTGATATCAATTGTCTATCATGTGGGCCCACTTTCAACATCCACTATCCATCATGTGGATCCCACGTTTGATGTGGATCATCCATCAAGTGAGGCCAACTTAATGTGGATCATCCATCATGGGAGGCCACACTTTGATGTGGGCCATCCATCATGTGGCACCCACCTTCAATTTGAATCGTGCATTATATTTTAATAGTGGACGTTCAACCCTTATTGTTTCATATACTGCGGCCTACCTTAGTTTTAGATCTGCTTTATTTTTGTATACATGTCCTAACGTGATACAGCAAAGAGGATGGACGGAGTGAATTTCTCACAAGCATATATCGCCCCAGAACCCACCTAGCTTCCCATAGCAGCAAAGGCTTTGGAAGCGATCCTCGTCCCATCCACAAGGAAGAGTTGGCATAAGACGCCAACCATTGGTTATGAATGGGCCCACCATGGTTGTTATATGCCTTCCAATCCATTTATATTACTGATCTCAGCAAGCTGAAAGTAATGTCCAAAGATCACGCTGTTATGAACCTCAGGTAGACTACACCATGTAAACTTATAGAGTTTCTAGGCAGATTTTACACTGTTTCCTGTGGAGAGGCCCATCTGAGTTTTGAATCAGTGTTATTTTTTTGGATCATGGCCTAACATGGGTTGACACACCTGATGAGCAGTACGGATCTCATCCATATCAAGTTAAGATAGTAATATAAGCATTTTCGTACCTAAATTCTTAGTAGAATCTTTGGTCTACCTGATCTGACCTTTCGAGTTCCGATGAATGATTGCAATCATCTAACCGATTGGTATTTCTTGGATGGGCCATATCCTGAAAATTGTGCTGACTAAAATGTTTTGATCATCGGTAAAGCTTGCGTGATCCTGACTGTTGATCTAATGGGCCATGGCCAAAAATCTCCCTGACCGGAACAGATCTAATCATCTAGTTGTTGTGAGGTTTTGTGGTTCAATGTGAACGACTTTGTTATGGCGGTCATTCATCCATAACCGTTGATTTTTTGCTTTTTTTTTTTAGTGGTTCTTTCCTTATTCACGACGCTGAGTCTCTCCATGCACTCATATACTCAGGTGGGACATATCACATAGATTGTCTGGCCGATGGTCAACTCATCAGGTGGACCATACATGCATTTTGAGCAGGGGGCCATCAGCAATTCTTTTGAAACCATGTATTTTTATACTACACTTGGGTGCAGCTGATCAATTGTCAGGCCTAATTCTTTGGACCGTACAATCCACCTTCCACTGCCCAAATTTTGCACGGCTCGGATGATCCATATATGGGTACGTGTGGGCATGGCGTCCACGTGTGAACTTAGCATTTCTCTTGCAAAACTTTACGAGTTTGAGTAGCCATCTGATACTTGAGTTGGTAGGCTATCAATGGGCAAGATTGGCCCGTGAGCTTTGGGCCTGGCATAATTTGGGCCGGGATCAGTCTCTAGTGCTGGGCTGGGCCTAAAATTACAACACGTTCGTTAACAGGCTGACCCATTCCGGCTCATTTGAGGTTTCAAGGCATTTCTGTGATATATCATGGGTGGTGGCATGGTAAATGAACGCTCCAGATCTTGTACAAAAGTGACTGCCTGGCTCAAACTTGGGCCGTTTGTTCAGTACATACAGGCTATAATTTCCCGGCTGGGCTTGGACTGGCCTCATCCTTGCAACCCTATTGGCCTGGCCCATCCATGATAAAGTATTCTTAAGTCCTGCCATGAGATAATGACTGTGATCTGCGGCTCGTACCCATCCCAGCACATCCCGTGAGTTGAAGCAAAATCAGAGAAGGCCAATCACCCAAATGCTCGTCCCACCAATGCTCTCCTTCTGTCTCAAGTCAGCCCAAAGACAGCTAAACTAACCTACATTTAGGCCCAGACCAGTTTCTATTTTACTTATAAATGTTGTGCTCACCGTGCAGGTGGCAATCTGTTCGTGATCGCATTGGTTGATCTGGTGTGAAGAACCTGAACGGGCCATAGGCTGCAAAATGCGGAGATTGGATGATTGGATGGTTATGAATTCATTGAATATGGATGGAACTTTGCTAACCGCACATTTTCATTCAATGGACGGGATAGTTGCCATGGCGCCATGGGATATATCCAGACCATTTAGTGGCCCATCTGATCAGCGACACCATCAAAGCCTGGGACACTTTCTTAATGAGTTTTTGAAATAGGTTTGTGATGCAGCTCTAGTACCACCTTGATGGAGCCTATGTGGTTCCAATAGACTAGTTAAAATTGAAAATTATTGCAACCAGTTAAAATTGAAAACTTTTACAACTACATGTAACTGATGAACCGAAATCACACGATGGGTACAAGTTGGAATCACTTATAACCAAAGAATAATCATTAACTCTCTTTTGCTAGAAATTTTGTAAGAAACAATCTTTTTTTCTAATTATTTATTATTATCATTATTTTTTTATATCTAAAAAATATGAATATTTTCAACTTATAAAATAGGTCCTTATATAGAATAATCATACCAACCCCTCTTAATTACATTGAAGAACAACCATAAGTTACAATACATACTACAGATTTCTAAAAACAAAACACAACTATAAAAAATCATGCTAAGGCATCTTGAATCTTAAAATTTCTTTCATTTTTTATACATACGGCATGGTCCTTAGAGCTATACATTATAAAGATAGTTAAATGCTTGGGCTAGATATTATGGGCTGCATGCTAAAGCTTGGGCCTAATTTATGGATGGGGCTTTCTTTCTGAATTAGGACTAGATTATTTTCACCTTCTTTACAAAATGGTTGTCCCTGAGTTTGAAGTGCAATGCTTTTTTAGAATTTTTTAAATTATCTTCTTCCTTGGTGGTTGATGGTTGATGTAGAGCGGGTCGCGGATAATTTCATGGCCAGGATGGATCAGAAAAGGCACGGTCGGCGACAGAAGTGATTTGGACCATCAGACCTTAGATCGGGTGTATCTCGCAATCCGGAATGAGTTATCCGACGCAAAATATATGATTTTGGGGTAGAACGAGCTACTTTAGCCAACCAACCCCGCTATGCAGGGTTGCGCAGCCCGGATTTGCGAGAAACCCCCTGATCGACGATCGTTTTCTCGTTTTAATTTCATTTTTACTATTTATAGTAGGTTTTAGTTTGCTTATATCTCTTCATCCGTTAGGCTTTAGGAGTTGTGTCCAACATAAAAAGTGCTTAGAATAATTAGGAGAACGGTTTGGTGAAGCCAAATAGGACACTTACTATTTTTGACCGAAAACCTTGCGCACTAGTAGACATCACGACCGTCTATAAATAGTAAGTTTACTATTTATAGTAAGTTGCAAATTTTAGGAGTTTTAGTTGTAGTTTGAGTCTGATTTCTTTCCTATTGCTTGGTTCCCTTATTTAAAGGGGTGTAAATTCATTTTTAGTCATTCAGTAATCAATTTTGAAGTTTATTAGAGTTTATTTCTATTTTCTTGCTTTCTTTCCTCGTGGATTCGAGAAGTCTCTGTGAGGAGTCCAGAGAAGCTCCGTGGATTCGGAGTAGTTATCCTTGAGGAAGATGGTGATCGACCTCATCACGTTCATCCCTGCGTCAATGGTTTTTTTGGGCATTGGTTATGGTTTATCTCTTTTGAATGTCTAAATGAAGTAAACCATTTGATTTCACATTGTTAAAGAAAATATATGATTTCCGCTTCATATGACAAAAAATTCATCTACTTCTTCCACTATATTGTACAAACCTTCATTTAAGAGACTGATGTGGGAGAAGATGGTGGTGATTTCTTTCTCATATATTGGAAGTTCTTTGTCATGCCAAACTCTCCCGTTATCATTGTGGTCATGTGTTTCTTCAACTTTACAATCTTCATTAAAAATATCATGTCTAGACATTTATCCAACTTCATTTTCATCTGCAGTATTAAAACAAATCTCTTTATCAAAGATAGGTGACTTACTCCAATTAACAAATCTTTATACTACAATATTAGAGAAAGTAGGAAAATTCCACTTCTTCATTATGAAATTCAAAAATGTTCAATTGTTATTCAAATTAGGTTCTTTCATGGTAAATCAAACTTGCTCGAATGTTACTTCGATGCAACTCTGATGCCACTATGACACAGCCCGATGGGGTGGTAATGGACTATCAAAACTGAAATTTTCAGCAACTATAAATTGCCAATGAATCAGAAATCACTTGATTAGTGTGAGTTGGAATTAATTACGACCAAAGAGAAATTAATCAATTCTCTTTTCTGTTAAAAATTACAAAAAATCATATATGTTTTTTTATGACTAAAAAGTAATAGATATTTTTTTATTGCAAAACTAAGTCCTTATATAGACTAATTACACCAACTTCTCTCAGGGCATGTTTGTTTAACCATTTACCTGGTAAATGGGTAACGATTACTTTTAGAACGCATTTGGAGAGAGAGAAATCACGCATTAAAAGCGCCTCCAAAATAAAAATTGCATCGCAGGTATCGAGTACCCAAAATCTATGAGTCCCACCATGATGATGTACGTATTTGATCAATGTCATCCATTTGCTTTACCAGTTCATCTTAGGGCATCAGCCCATGAATGATTTAGATGGTAAGCTCAAGTAGACCACACCATGGAAACAAGCTGAAAAATTTTATGCAAAGCCCATGGTAATGTGTATATGTTGTCCAACCAATTCAAAAGGCAGAAAGACAAATGAAGTAATAAAAAAATAAACTTATCCAAAACTTTTATGTCTCCCAAAAATCTTTCAAGCATAGATGCCGATTCTCATCCACCATTCCATGTGATCCAAATCATGCCCTAAAATGAGCTAATAAAACAGATGAACAGTGTGGATCAGACATATATCACAGTGGACCCACAAATTTTATCTATTTCATTCGTCCACTCACTATGGCATCAAAACTGTCGAATGCTTGAAATTCCCAGTAATTATTACTAATTTTAGTTCATTTATAATTTTACCCTTCAAAACAAGCACACCTTTAATTACATTTAGAATAACCACGAGTCCCATTCCCATTATATACTACAAATTTCTAAAAAGAAAATACAACTTTAAAAAGACCTTCATAAGTTGGGCTCTCGTTTTGAAATCGGATTGCATCAGTTTGATCGAGCATGGCCGCCTGTACATTCATGGCCTTTGGATCGGCCCACCCTTCTATTGAATTTATAGCTCATGTGTCCATACATTCACTTGTTGAAGCCCACCTCCATCTGGAAGTTTCTAAGGTGGCGTCCCCTTCCCCAATTCCTCCGATGTTCCTTTTGGTGTGGCCCACCTCAGTTGTGGATGAGGATACCTAGATTTTGGGATTCAAAACTAACATTAGAGAGAGCATCAATTGGACGAGTTGGATGGTACTCACACATCACGGTGGACCCCACACAGCTAGAACTCACGGTAATTGCCACCAGTCCAACATATGTGATCATCCGTAGATAGTAGTAAAGTCTGGCCCAGCTACGTGGACATCCCCCCGGATTTAACGGCTGAGATTACGTTCTTAAAAGCAGCTGTTTTAGCAAAATCCAAAAAGAAGACCACGTTCTCTTATTCCCACACCCACTGCTAATTTCCCTTTTCAACTGTGTGGGCCCAAATCAGCACATGGGATTATAGGAACCCTTAAATTGCTAACAATGAAGGGAATCATATCACTCGTGTCAATGTGGCACACGTACACCGAATCCCCAACATTTATCCGGTGGGGTCTACTACAAACATGCCTTGGCCCAGAAATAAGGTCGATCATCAGTTGCACCAAACATATTTCTTTAATATGTACCTAATCACCCATTTCTTCCATTCGTGTGTACGGTTGGATCTGCCTGATGGGTGGCTTGGATTTCACCCAAGCGGGCCATATTAACACGCGTGAGAGGCAAGCGCTGGAACATACTATATATTTCCGCATTCCTCGGCAACGAAACCTCTTTCGAAAGCATCAAGAATCTTTTATAAAGAGAAAGAAACGAATATCAACTTTTTTTGGTGGACCATTGCGTGGCCCTCTTTTTGATTGCGTCTGGAGAGGGGGCCGCTAGCGGCTAGCGGCTAAACTCCCGTAATAATTCACCACCACTTTAAGCCTCGATCTTCACCATCCAAATCGTTATGAACTGAAGATGGTAACTGTTGTGGGTAAAAATGGCTTGACCAGCCATGGGGTCAGCTCGGTCTCACTAGCACATACTTCTAGACCAAAGTGTTCCCGAATAACAATCTCAAATCATTCAGAAAAGAGAATAGACTTCACGCTCTGAACCTAATCCTCAGTATTGTGTATTTTCGAGCTTCAACCAAGCTTATCTATCTTAGTTTCGACTAAACTTATCTATCCGAGTTTCGACTAAGCTTATCTATACATATCTAAGAATCATTCGGATGTATACGATCAGAGAATGACCCGAAGACTGATTGGCTCGACAAGATCAAAGGGATGGTCTATCAAGAACGCCAAGTATCGTTGAAGAGATAGGTCCGCTCCCTATGCTCGGAACCTAGACAAATCGAGGTACACGAAGAGCTGACTAGTGACGATCAGTATAAAAACTTGTTTTGAGCCGATCATGGAGATATGCTCGACCAATCGATAGCTTGGCTCAGCTCAACTTCAACCTGAGCAATCGAGGGTTCAGCTCAAGTCAGTCTCAACCACCTGTTGTATGATTCTATGGTCAACATCGTTAACACTTATCACTTATATGAATCTCATGTAATGGTTGAGAAACCTACGCATAGATGGGGCCTAATATCACGAATCGTCTTCAACCCACCTACATTATAAATATAGGACCCATCTACATCACAAGGTACACGGAATCTCTCACTCAAAACCTCTCCATACTACTAGAGCGAGATTCTTAACCTGACTTTGGTAACGGAGGATTCCCTGCACTTGACCAGGTCTCCTTTATCTTCTTCCTATGTAGGTATTTGAAGGTTTAGAGATGGTGGATCAGATTTTTGCATCAACAATAACCAACTATTTCACCTAATATATTTGAATCACTGACTCTCTTGCTTTTAACCATCCATTTGATAGACACCAATTGGAGGCTCAAATAACTCGACTAACGAGATTTTAGAACTATGTTCCATCCACAATGTTCTTTATAATTTGGATGGTCTGGATTATGGTACATGTGTGCCCCATCACTTGAATAGAATGCATTATGGTACATGATACACTGAAGTAGGGCTGTCAACAGGCTAGGCCTGGGGTATGTTTGGGTCAAAATTTTTTCAGGCCCGAGCTCGGCTCATTGACACAAAGTTGGGCATATCTTACCCGATTCGGTGGATCCGACCCAATTCGGCCCGATCCGACCCAAACAAACGGCCTAGATCAGTGCGGGTGGAGTTGGACCGTCCAAATGCAAATGGTTTCTGGATCAAGTTCGGGTCGTGGCTAATCCGGACCGACCCGATCTGGGGTGAATAAACCACATGTATTCACGGTGGGGCCCATCAGAGTTTACTCATTACACACCAGCTAAATAAGCTGTTATAGGTATGTGTCGTGGAGAAACGATGCGGAAGGCTTTGTAAGGAAGTTCCTGTACTGGGATGCAAGATGGGGTCCACCGTAATGTTTATGAGAAATCCAACCCATCCATCCATTTTTTGAGTTCATTTTAGAATATGTGATAAAAAATTAGGAGGATCCAAAACTCGATTTGGCCATACAAGATGAAATAGCGGGAAAAGAAATTCCTACCGTTGAAATCTTCTTAGAATCTGTCTTGATGTTTATATGCCATTCAAACTGTTTATAAGGTCATTTTTATTGGGATGAAGTTAAAACACTAAAAGCATAGATTGATACAAAACTTTGATAGCCATATAAATATCCCAATTGTGAAAAAAAAATTCCTACTTTTTCACCCCTCGTGGCCCATTTGAGTTTTGGATTTATCTTATTTTTTATCCGGTGTCCTAAAACGAGATCCAAAAATGGATGGACAGGTTTGATTTCTCGCGAACATCACAGTGTGTCCCACTCGGAATAATTGCGCACCTGCGAAAGCTTTTCGCAGGAAATCTGCGACTGACGTCTTTGACGCTCCTCGAGCTCCGAGTTGTACGAACGGTTTAAAGGAGATCAAAGTTATATGGACCCCGCAGTGATGTATTTATAATATCTGTACCGTTTACAATATATTTTTAGAGATAATTCTAGAGAATTATCCAAAAAATGAATAATATCCAAAGATCATTTGGGCCACACCACAAATAGCAGCAGAGATAATGATTTTCACCTTAAATAATTCACGTGGTCCATTCGATAGTTAGACCTGTCTCATTTTTCGTCTCAAACATTAAGATGAGCTCGTAAAATGCATGGACAGTTTGGATACAATACATACCCTATGATCAACTTGCTACTGTTAATACATTGCAATGCACTGTGCAAGCGTGCCGCTGTGCTTTCTTGCTGAGCAAGCCACCGTGCTTTCATGCCAACAAGTTTACACCCACGTGTTGTGCAAAGGCCAATGGAGTCTGCGCCTCGAGCTCTGAGTTGTGCGAACGGTTCAAATGAGATCAAAATTACATGGGCCCGTGATGATGTATTTATTATATCCATACCGGTTATTAAATTTTGGTGATTGTTTTAGATCATTTGAAAAAAAGTTGAATCATATCTAAAGCTCAAATGGACTACACCGAAAATAACAATAAGGATAATGATTTTCACTGTTAAATTTTTTGATCCAAACTGTGCTGAACCCTCACTGGCCGAGTCAGACTCGGGTCGAGTCAGGTCAACCGTGCATCAGGTCGGATCGAGCCAGATCTCCCTAACGTGATCCCGAATCAGAACAGATTTAGATCAAACTGCTTGCATTTCGGACCGAATCGAGTTGGACCAATCTGATCCGACACGTTAGAGCGTAATGCTGCCAACAGGCCTGGCCCGGGTTGGTCTCGGCATGGATTTTGAACTATTCAAAATATGATTTTGGCAGGCCCGAGCCCGGCCCATTGACACCCCTACCAGAGTGGTGGACGCACGCTGATCCATGGGCATAATCCAACGGCTAAAATGATGTGACTCCTCATAAGCCATGGCCTGACATTCTGTAATCAGTCGGCCCTAACTTGTGCTTGTAGTCCAAAACGAGCCATTGATTGTCCCGAACATCTGAACGGGTGACTTATCATCAACTACTCGTGTCTGATTGTCATATGGCCGATCACGTGGGTCCTACTCATGGCTCAGCGGTAGACTTTGTGAGTTTCAACAGTGTCCTCAGGGTTCAAGTGCCCATCGTGGTGTTTGGGTGTCCAACAGTTAGGCAGCTAAGAGAGCTCTGCGCTCAGCCGGGTGGCTACGGAAAATGCTTCGTGGGCCCCACTATAATATATGTGTTTTATCCATTATGTTAGTCTATTTTTTTAGGTTATTTTAAGGCATGAGCCTAAAAATGAGATAGATCCAAATCTCAATTGGACCACACTACAAGAAAACAGTGGTGATTGAATGCCACCATTAAAAATTTCTTAGGAGGCTTAAGAAGTTTTTAACTGTAGACGTTCAATAACCAATGGTTCCTGTGAAATTATTCACATTAGATTTGGATCTGCTTCATTTTTGGGATCATGCACGGAAATCTAAAGTGTTCAAATTAATAAGCTAATGGGTAAAATATTAACCATTTAACTTTCCCACGAGATAATATTAGCCATCCGACTTTTCCCTTCAAACTTGGACGCTTGCTATTTCAGTTTTAAATATTTATTTGATTGAATGGTTAGAATTGCTTGATCAATATGATTTTAAATATACACTCCTTTGACAATGGGACTCACAAGTTGGATGGATTGGACAGCTATTCATTCATGTAACCTTTTAACTGTCACAGTGTATTGCAGGACACGTGGACATTTTAAAAAATACTGCGAAGTCATTACAAGTAAGACTCTGGTATTTAATTTTTTTTTTTTTTTTAAAGGAATGAGACAGATCCCGCGTACGGAAAACACGTGGCAGCTTACACTTTACCGCAAAAAGCCTCAACCGCTTACGTTTGTACACCGATGGACGTGGATTGCATATTGCGCATGGTGTACTTAGTAAACTCTGTGGGGCGCATCTCGACATATGTGTCTCATCTCCTTACTCCAGCCATCCTATCAGCTTGTTTTAGTGGACGAGCTCAGAATTGAAGCATATCTAAAGCTCGAGTGGACCGTACACCACTAGAAATAGTGGGAATAAAGATATAAACCATTAAAACTTTCATATGATCCACGTTGACGTGTATTTGCATCCTACTTATTCACGAGGTCACACGGACATGGATAAAGGTAAAACATAGATACGAACTTGATCCAAATTTTTGTGGTCTCAATGAAATTTTAAACAGTCCACATGCAATTCCTACCGTTTCTTCAATTTTGGACCCATGCCTTAGAATGAGATCGAAGAATAGATAATACATACGTTAAGGTGGACTCCACAATTTACTCAATACAACTTGTAACCTATGTTCTACACCGAACCCATTGCTCATAAGAAAATTTAAGCATATCCAAAGCTCATGTGGACCACATCATAAGAAATATTGGGGATAATGACATCCACCATTGAAGCTTTTTTAGAGCCCGCATTGACGTGTATTTACATTAAATTGTTCGCAGATCACACAGACATGAATGAAGGGAAAATACAAATACCAATTTAATCCAAAAAAATTTGTGGTTCTTATGAAGCTTAGAATGGTACATGTCCAATTCCCACGGTTTCTGTGGTGTCTCCCTTTAAGCTTTAGATATGCTTCAATTTTGGACTTACTACAATGAGGTTGGAAAAACACACGGAGGGAATAGATATATAAGACACATGCATCAAGGTAAGTTCCACAAAATTTATATAAGACACACGCATCAAGGTAAGCTCCACAAAATTTACTCAGTAGGGGATTACGTTCTTGCTTACCCTCTCTTGCTGCATGTAGTTGGCAATCACTGTCCATGGCCCCCCAGGCGGTTATTGGGTATAATTGCCGGAATGATAGACAGTTTGTCAAAGATGGAGCCCACGTAAAGCTAGTGTGTTGCATGGTGACCCTGCCACCACCAACTTTTGAGTTCTTAGGACCCTGTGAGGCCCACCATAATGTATGTGTTTTATCCATACCATCCATCCATCTTTTGGCTCATTTCACGGCATAAGCCCAACTTTGAGGAAGATACAAAGTATTAGTAGACCACACGACCAAAAATAATGGGGATAATGATGCCCAATGTTGAAACCTTCCTAAGGCCCACCATGATGTGTACTTGTCATCCAATTTGTCCATAAGGTCACACATAACTAGTTGAAAGGAAAACACAAATATCAACTTGATCCAAAACTTCTACACCCTAAGATGTTTTCAAAGGTAAGCCTTCAATCCCCATTGTTTCCTATGGTGTGGTCCACTTGAGCTTTGGATATATATGCTTTAATTTTGGGTTCATGCCCTAAAATGAGCTAGCAAAATGGATGGTAGCCTGTGGATAAAATACATACATCACGATGGCCCACAAAGTCCTGCCACCAAGGAGTTTGGTGATGCAGGCTCACCACATAATCCACGATCATTTGAAAGTTGTTTGTTACTTGATCTGAGCACTAACCTTGACAACAGCTTGTCATCTAATCAAATCTCACTTTGTAATATAGGCATCTCTCTTTTGCCATTCTTTCAGCATTAGCAACAAAGCCAGTCTCATCATTTTTGTGTATGGTCACCATCCCTTCCCTCCTAATAATCCATCTGGAACATCTATCTTCTTCTCTCCACCTGCATTATGTTGCACTCTATATGGTAAGAGGAAAATAATTAAGTTACCTTCCTTTTCTAATCGTGAAAGCTAACATTGGAACCTAGCCCTTTAATGTTTATACTCTGAAATGGGCAGCCTAAAATACCTTAGAAGCTACTTTATTTATAAGTTTTCTTTTGTGCCCTTTATTCTGCATGAAACTACAACGAAAGCGTCCATGGGCTAAGATACCAACCCATATGGCTTCTTACATGCACGTCAAAGAAAAGTTTCTGGGAAAACCGACCATGCACCTCTCTCTCTCTCTCTCTCTCTCTCTCTCTCTCTCTCCTGCGTATGTGGCCCTCGCCCCATTCTCTGAAAGTAGCACACATCATGTCTCTCTCTTTTTATAGCTCGCAGCAATGCAGTCCTCCTTTTTGTGTAGCCATCACCCTTTCAATTCCCACCTGATAATCCCTCCCAGGTCTCTCTCTCTCCCCCCTTTTCTCTTCACATTCATCATCGCACATGCCATATCCCCAATGCTCTATAGTGGGAGGAAAATGAGTCATCACCCTTTTTAAATTGTCCAAAACTAACATAGGAGTCCAACCCTTTAATTGTTATATTCTATAGTGGCCAAGCTAAACTACCTTTAAAGCTGTTTTATTTAAGAGTTTTCCTTTATGCTCTTTATTCCATAAGGAACTACAACGAAGGCAGCGAAGGGCTGAGATACCAACTAATACAGCTTCCTTTCATGCACATTCATGAAAAGTTTCAAAGCAAACAGACGATGAACGTCCCACAGTACTATCTTTCTCATCCTGCAAAAACAAAGAGTCTGGTCCGTCCTCGTGGAAAACAAAAGGCTCCCACATAGATTAGAATAAAGCGCCAAAGAACTCCTTTTCCATTTTCCATGGTAGGATAAGCTAAAGAGAGTGTATTGAATGTGGTTTGTGATTGGAATTGATTTCTATTGATTTGCATACACGTTCCATTTTTGAAATCTAAACAATACAGTTTGCAACGGTTCATTTTCTAAAATGAAAAGTGGAACTGTGAATATATATATATATATATATATATATATATATATATATATATATATATATATATATATAAGTGTGTAAATAGTGACTTATGTTTTTACCATAAAAGTGGCTTAGGGTTATTAGGAGCATGTTTCTTTTGGTACGTTGGACTAGACTCATATAATTGTTCACCGCCATTTAAAAAAAATAAAAATAAAAATGGGTGGTGCATATTCATCCTTAAGCATGGAATAGTTATAGGGCAATCCTAGACCGTCCAAATCGCTGCGACCTAAATGCATGTGAGGCGTAGAGAAATGCACAGTAAGAACATGATATTACCATCAGATTATCTCTTGGAATTGAAATACTCGCTATTTTACTTCTAACAACTGGACAGTTACGATTCCCAGCCTGGAGACTGTTTGGTGCATATTTATCCTTGGATAGAAGGGCACATCAGATCAACGGACCATATAAATACACAAAACCTTTAAATTCATAAAACCCTTTAAAAAGAGACTATCATAAGTAACAAGTTCCTTCAAAAATAAATCCCATGTTTTTTTTTTTTTCCTTTGAGCTCTTAACATAGGTAGAAACAATAACATGAGAAGGAGACAATGGTAAAAACAACTATTGTACAGTGAAAAACTAGAAAGGGTGGAACAGTGGCACCCAGGGGCATTATGATAGATGGTGCGGATGATTTCCATGAATGGTGATTTGCTTTGGGCATTTGGCTTCCCTTCTATTGTCATCAATAACAGCTTTTCTTTCCTTTTCCTTTTCCTTTTCCATTTTTTTTTTTGTTTTTTTTTGTTTTTTCCTTTTTTTTTACCTGTTTTCTCTCCTTCTTTTTTCTTCTTGTTTTGGTATTTCTGTCTTTCCAACTTTGACTATTGCACAGTTGGTTTATGCAAAACCCTAATAAAGAATAAGAGAGGCGATGATGCTTATGTTGATGTTGACGATGATGGTGTTTTTTGTTGTGGGATGTTAGGGTTTTTCTCCTTACTGTATTTTGCTCCTACCCCTGATTAGGGGGGTGGTTGTCAGGTTCAGACCAGTAAGAATACTTTAGCCATTCTGTCTCCTGAGGGTTTGTGATTGACGCATCCTGCAACAGAAAATACATGCATGCATGAAAATTTTTGGTTTTTATATATTGCACAATGCTTTGTAAGATGAAGCTCTGATACTCTGATCATGCACATAGAAATTGTAGGAATACATGTAACGCAGTTAAACGGTTCAAGTCATGGGATCCACTCTGAATGGATCATAAACCAAAAATTATATTGCATTGAACCCATATATTAAATGGCCAATTAGTATAAATTTAATGGATGGTTAAAATGAAAAATAGTCGATGGTCTGAATCCAACGAAGAATATCCACTAATCAGATATTAGAATGGCCCAATCAATTTGATTTTAGTGCTATCACTTATCTAAGTGGTTCCCTCGATTTGGATTTTTGGACCGTTTAATTTCAGTTTTGTGTCATGCGTAAAATCTCGGAGTGCATGTGTATGAATGATCAGACTCAGCAAATGCATAACTAAGTACCCGACAAAAAGAAGAATACTAGACTACAATGTACATGCGCCACACATGACTCGATTGCATAAACTTGATGTGGATCGTGGCATACATGCACACAAATCCTGACCGTCCAAATCATGTAAGCTGAGCCTGGCCTGAGAAACACTGATCATTGAACAATAACCTCTGACCAATAAAAAAAGAAACTGGTCTGGATCCGAATTAGATGGACAAAATCAGCTGCTTAAGATCATTTAATCAATGTAGTTTCAGGCATGGTCCATCTGTAATACAATTTGGACGGTCTGGATTGGCATGCATTGACGTTATGTACACCGTACATGAATTGCCACAGCATTAAAATCTAGACCTCATCTTTTTTTCTTATTTGTTTTTTCTTTCTTCCACTTGGGTTTTGTGTTAGCAATCAGTAGCTGGCTCATAAGAAAAGATTCATGGTAAATGAGTGTCCGTTGCATGCTTCCTGTTACAGAACCACGTATGAAAAGGGCTTCTCTTTTTCTTTTTCTTTTAGCTTTGCCAAAGCCTCAAATGGTTTTATTTTTTAATCAAAGACCCAAATGGTTTTATTTTTTAATCATGCAGACCGGTCTAAAAGGAAATTAACCACCCTACAACATAGGCTTAAGAGGAGAATAAAAAAATGGAAGGTTGATCCGTGTTATCTTATTACCAAAATAATAGCGTTTTATCTCTCTTCACCATTTTCAAAATGGTAGTGACTGACCCACTATACTCCAAAACGTCCAGATCGGGGATGGAGAAAACCACATCGATCAGATAATGTTAGAGATATGATCCGTTGAATTTGGACCTCTCAACACTTTGTTTTAAATCGGCCATTTGGTACTGAATAATCGACAGGTTATGATCGTCCGAGCAGTGCCTCTTCGTCTGTGCTCCATCCACATTGGGTCCCATGATTTGGACACTCCAGATAGATGTACATGCAAACTATGTGTCACCACCATTTCCGGGTGGTTGACTCCTTAGAGTTTCAACACTGGGTCAAGGGTTCGAGTACCCATGGTGGTGAAATCCCCCGGCGTGTGTGCGTGTGGCGTGAGTGTGTGGGGGTGTGTGCGTGTGTAAAAAAAAAAAAAAAAGAGTCACCACCGTTTCCAAAATGGTTGTGAATTTTCACCATAGTTTCTACCAAAAGACAATTGCTAAGTCTCCATAACTTAAATCTTTTCTTATTTTTCTTCTAATTTTGTTTTTGAGGTAGGTGGGAGCATGCCAACTTGATCTTATTTTTGCAAATCTATTGCTTACCTACAACCCATCACTCACACACACACACAAATATAGGAATGATCACCTGCCCACCAGTTCTCACGCAAACTCATGAGAATTTTCTCACATGATGTAGACTCAAAATCCGAACCGTCTATGTGATGCAGTACCCCATGAAACCCCCAAGGCCCAACTCTTACCCTATGAACGGTTCAGATTTCGGGCACACATCACGTGAGAAAGTTCTCATGAGTTCAACGTGAGAACTAGGTGAGCATTCCTCTCTCTCTATATATGTGTGATAATGGTAGGATTTTACATCTTCTCTTGTTTATTTTGCAAATCCTTAAAATCCACCCCTTTTTTTGTTTGTATAACCATTTTGTAAATATAATCAACCCTACAAATGTTAATTGCTATATTTTAGCGATGAATAGAAGCATTCAATAAGCGGACCACCTCTTGGATTAGACTAGCCTAAAAAATATCATTTTCTGGATGATCAAGACATTTTAGATCAGTGTTCAAGATTTCGGGGAAAAAAAAAATAAATTCGCAGACGGAGTAGTACTTGAGAAACTGCCAATTGCCAGAATTTATTGCCGTTGGACTATCCATGAGGTGGCCCATTGGGTGATGAGAACGGATTGATTGACATATTCACCAATGATATGAGTTGCACGGTTGATACTTGACAACATTTACTAATGGCACGTAAGACCCACTGGATCCTGACCCTTTAATTTGTGCTATCATCATGTTAAATTGCACTCGTCTCACGTGCGGAAATAAGCCGCACACGTGTGAAAGATGGAACCGGCTTGTCAGGAAATTCTCACTGTGCATGCATCTAAAATTAGGCACATGTAATCATCAGGTGGGCCGCAAATGTACATGGAATTTGAACCATTCATCAATTTCTTTCAACCGTTCATTTATTTTGAAGGCTTACGGCCAACCTGATGATCTGAAAGGCCTTGTTTTTTAGATGTGGAATCTAGATTGTAGGGATACCCCAACGGGTAGCTTTGATCTCTCACACGTGTGCGTTTCTTTTACTTGTGTGGTTGAGGTTCATGACTTGCAATGTGGATTGCATGTCTGATGGAAATCATATGTGTGGGACATGCAATCCACATGGGTTTCAGGGACAAAAGCTCAAACCTACTTCTTTCACTGCTCCCGAAGTGCACCCCAGTATTATTTCTTCCAAACCAGAAGCAGATCTTTCTGCCAGTTTTTGTTGATGATGCTGTTGCTGCATTTGGTAAGTGAATATGATTATATTTTGCCCAAAAAAATCATAATTAAGAAGAAAATAAAAAGGTGGGCCCACCTTTTAGTGGCCCATAGTGTCCATTTGGTGGTCCCTACCATTGGTAGGAGACAGGCCAAAAATCTCCTCCATCCAAATCCCACCATATGAACAGTTGGGTTTTTTTTCCGCGTATATATGGACCATCTACCATATTTCGTTATCCACTAATAAATGGATGGCTGGGATAGAAGGGCCCAGAAGTTGAAAGGTTTTGCTAACCGATAGGCAGCCCCGCCTGAATAGAGTGCCGGCCACAACTAAAAAGGTAGCCAGCTACACCAAGTGTTGTGCATTTCCTCATTGAGGAAAACTTAAATACTCTGGTAGATTGTGATGGATGATACTCAGGCACTTAGAAATTGCATATGTGACATGCGAGTAAGTCAAGTTAAACTGTCCAAAATAATGGGTCCCAGTTTAGATCTATCGTGAACAAAAAGTGCTCCTATTCCATTATCTATCAGATTGGTGCACAGTTAAAATTGAGAAATATCTATTTCAACTAACAAATATCCACGAATCAGATATAAGGATTGTTCCACAATTTCATCCGTTTACTTTGAGTTAATTATGCCACCTATACAATATCTGAGTGCCTGCGTATCAAGTGTCATGCCCTACCCGAGTATCCACACCGTGTATACATGGCAAAATTTTATGGCCCTACCATGATGTCTGTGTTTTATCTACACCGTCCATTCATTTTTGTCAAATCATTCTAGATAATGAACCCAAAAATGAGGGAAATCCAAAGTCCAAATGGACCACTCTACAGGAAGCAGTGGGGAGCCCACCATGATATCTATTTTCCATCGACCTGTTCATAAGGTCACACAGACATAGACGAAGGGAAAGCACAGATATCGGCTGAATCCAAAACAACTGTAGCACCCAAGAAGTTTTCAATGGTAATCATTCAATCTTCATCGTTGGCTGTTGTGTGGTCCACTTGAGCTTTAGATCTGTCTCGTTTTTAGGCTCATACCTTAACATGATCTGGAAAAATGAATGGGCAGCATGGATAAAACGCATACATCATAGTGGGGCCCACAGAGTTTTGCCATATAGACAGTACCAATGTCAGTGCTGTGCTTTACGCTAACCAATCCGAGTCCTATATATATACACCGTTATTCTGAGTATAGTTAAACATCCACCGTCCAACTTCCTTCGGAATGCTGTACTACCTCAAGAGCCGTTGGTCGGATGATGGACCCTACACAGAGTGACGGAGTATAGTCTATACACGTGTGAAATTCAATTACCTGGAAATTTTCATGCTGGAGGATTATAGCTGGGACCTGATAGGGGTCATCAAGAACAATGGAAGTTTGGGGGAGGGGTTGAGAAACAACGGTGGTGATTGGGTTTGATTGCCTGCTGATTTGGTAAGCTGATGTTACGACTGGATTCTCGTGGGTCACATGGAGAGACTTTTGCTGGTCCAGCTCTTCATGCTTGGCGCACATGCTACCTGATGCCTTCCTTGCATTTGAAGCTTCTCTCTGACCAACCTACCAAACAATCCAAAGTAATAATAATAAGTGGGCCATATCGTTGGAATCAATGGACAAAAGACCTGGAAACTTAACATGGTGTGGCCACTTGGTTGATATGGTAATGATTTCCTAAACAAGTGGCATGTCATACCACATAATCTCTATTATTATAATAAATGGTTGTAAAAAAATTTTAAAAAGAAAAAAAAAAAAAAAAAAAAAAAGAAAAAAAAAAAGAGGAAAAAAGATAGCAGCTTAATTTAGATGTTGTGGTTCATGATATTTTCTTAAATTAGACCTTTTATTTGTGAGACTTGAAAAGTAAATAGATAAATTTGAAAATAGAGTGTGGGTGCATAAGTTAAAAAATAAATTTGAAAATATAGTTCTGTTTATGTATATCAGCTGTGCATGATCATAAAGGTTCGTAATTGAACGAGGGCCCATCAGGTGAGAGATGGCACGCGGAATAAGTGTCTTAGATCCTTTTAGAGAGCACACAACGTCTGAGATCGGAGCCGTTCATCAGATAGGATGCACTGTTAACAAGCCTTATACCAAAAGAAATGAAAAAACAAGGCAGTGCATTCATCGAGTGAATCCACACTCGTTGAATTTGAGCTGTTGGAGTTTTTTCTAGCAGCCATTTTTTTTTTTTTTTTTCTTGTAAAGCTGGAGCTGCCTGATCAGTGGATTAACATTATTTTTGGTCCATGGCTTCCTCACAATGTAGTTACTATTCGATGAGTGGCCTAGATCTATTACGTATGTTGTCTGAACAGATCTCTAACACATATTCCACCTCCTCACATGAAAAGGCCCTCATTAAATCTCAGGCGTAAAATAAAATGGCTATTTTCCTTTTCCCTTTTATGTGAATTGTGAAAGAAACTATAATAATAATAATAATAATAATAATTGCGAAAGGATGACCATGATGACCATGAATACATGCTTGAGCATACATGCATTAAATAAATAAGTTCCTACTCAAAAAGTCTAAGCTTTCG
The DNA here is from genome assembly GCA_037074715.1 of Magnolia kwangsiensis. NCBI lineage: Eukaryota > Viridiplantae > Streptophyta > Magnoliopsida > Magnoliales > Magnoliaceae > Magnolia > Magnolia kwangsiensis. The sequence continues at coordinate 98,874,388 of CM073581.1, forward strand.
TTTTAAATATCTGAAGCTTTTCTTTGTTGATTGGCTTGGTCTATGTTGTTTTAGAACTAAGCAAAGGTATGGTTGAGCTGGTGAACTGTCAAAGAGCCTTCTTGTGTAGCTTTTTATAGGGCTATGATACATGCCCTGTCCTATTAGGTTTAAAAGGAGTTTCAAATCAATACATACTTCAGGTGAAGGGAGGGAGGGAGAGGCTCCAGTGCTCTCGAGCACCATAACTTATAGTGCTCCTTAGTTGTGTTGGGACAGTACTTTTCAGTACTTACACATTTCATGGACTACAATGAAAACATCGCCCTAATTTGACAAATATATATTAACCATTTGATCAGTGGTATTTCATACCAGAGGTTGGTCGGGATTGTTTACACAAAAATGTTTCCAATCAACAATTTGATCCATCTATTCATTAGGCCCATTGTAACCATCCCCATCAATGGGTTGAAAGAATGATGGCTGTAGAAAATTAGGCCAAATCATGGATGGATTGGATCATTGGATCAATGCAATTTTTGCATGCGACTTGATAGACAGTTCAGAATCTTCAAATTGATGGATTCAATTGTCCAAGTGAACTAATGCAACTAAGAGCACTGTAATTAATTTATAGTGTTCTGGGCATTTCTTGGCAGCATTTTTATAATTCCTTGGAATAGAATCTGTATCTAATTTCAAATGTATCGAGCCGTTTGTAAATTTTTGCTGGAATTATAGTTCAAACTGCTTAGTAAAGTTGCATTGGTGACTAACATCTTTTAACAAATGCTAAGATAGTTGTAATGGTGTGTAGTTATACACCTTTATTTATTTATTTTTATTTTTACACACGCACACACACCCTCACATACTCACGCCACACGCACACACACCCCACACACGCACACCGTGGGATTTCACCACCATGGTTACTCGAACCCCTGACCCGGTGTTGAAACTCCAGGGAGTCTACCACCCGGGTAAGAGTAAGGACCCCGTGTAGTTATACACCTCACCGTTCCTACGTGGGACTAAATATTAACCAGTTTTCAGTGTGTAGTTGATCATCTGCCATCCATTCCTAAAAGAGACGTTTGAGATAATGTCCCATCTTCTCGATGCAGGGCATTGGACCATTTATGGTTGACGATACATGAAATGATGGTGTATATATCGTCTATACAACTGATCCACCTTCAGTCGTGTGGAGTACCATCGAACCCGTCCATTTGATGTGTCCCAGTATTGAGCCTATGTCTCAGAATCCAGTGAGATCCACAACTCAGTTGGGGGCTGCACCAAAGGGAACACCAGGGAACATCGAGGGGTGCACACCATATAAACTTCTATATAGAATGTGCGGTCCACATTGCTGCTTATATGTCATCCAACCCACTAATTGGGTGGGCCCCAATAGGATGAAGGGACAAACCTAAAGATCAATTCATTCAAAAATTTAGGTGGGCCAGTAAAAGTGAATTATATACATAGAGTTTTTAGGTTTGATTTTACATTGCTTTCTGCCGTGTGTCCCACATAAGTTTTGGATGGGGATGATTCTTGGGATGTATTGCAAACATGAGGAGACGCACCAAAAACACGGTTATGATTCTACATAAATATCACGAGTGGACCCCACACAACTCGAACAAATGGCAGTTACCATATGTTTGGACGCATGTGATCATTCCGCGAGGCATGGATGCACAGGTACATTTTGGAAATGCACCAACGCCACATGCATAAATGCAAAATGAGGGAGCACAGAACTATTTACCTCATCAATGCTCTTCCCCACTGGACCAAAGATAAAATGATCGGGTTTCAGCCGTTGGATGTCCATGGAACTGTAGCTTGGAATCCCAACCACATGAAAATCATGATCTCTATTGCTGGTAACTTCTCTAGAAGAACAGCTCTCACTCCCAGTCTCCCTTCTATGCTCACTGCTCTCTCCACCTGCAATCTTATCCGTCCAATTGCATTGCCTGGGTTGGGTCTGGTAGAAGATCTTTGAGACCACAAGTTCACCTTCTTTCTCTTCATCAGACAGACCCAAGTGGTATTGATGCATGACCCAGTTGGTTTTTTCAGGCTTTCTACGCTTCCCAAAGTTAGTGTACAAGACCAAGATCTTCTTGCATCCTTTTTGCTTCCCAATCACCATCACAGGCCTTGTTTTTCCTGTTTTGTGCCACCTTGTTTCACCTCCTTGCAGATCGCATTCTGTTTGGATTTTCCTCCTTTTCCTTGTTCCAGTGGTGTAGGCCTTGGATGGCCTGTGGAAGAAATGCCTGATTAGACCGTCCTTTGTTACACCTGATAGACATGTGGGTAATCAAGTAGGGTTTTAGGTGTAAGTAACAAAAGAGATGTGTGCATGACACATATATACGGGAAAAGGTAATGTGAAGCCGACCTTATGGGAGCTTCCCATGAGTTCGAGCTCTGTGGGCTCCAACATGATCTCTGTTGGACATCTACCCCATCAATCAGATGCATTCTTTGGCGGTGGGCCACGGGCCTAAAAATCAGGTCAATCCGGGACTTAGCGCCCGCGCAGGCCACATCATAGAAAAGAGTTGAGAGTGAATGCCCACCCATGGCCATTCCAAAACCAAGCGAACTCCACTAAGTGATTTTAGATGTTTTAGGCATGGTTTCAAATAGTGTGGCCCATCTAAGTTCTGGTTATAGTTAATTTTTATGACATCCCATAATATATAGAGATCCACCAAATGCAAGGCATGGATGTCCAACACACACCATGATGGGACCCACAGACCTCATGGGAAGCTCTTGATCAATCTCTTTGTTAGGTACCATAGTGGATTGCTTATAATTCTAAAGAATCACTTTTGTTAGGCAATCTCAACCATTTCAACCATAGCTTGGAAAAAGGACAGCTATAGAAAATAAGGCCAAATCAAAGATGGATTGGATCATCTATTCAGTATGAGTTTTGGACTTAATGGACAGTTCAGATCGACTGATGGAAGTGTTAGCTCAAGTTAACTGATGCAACCAGGAGCAACATAACTTGTAGTCCTCTGAGAACACTGTAGCATCTCTCTTAAATGAATCTAATACCCATATGGGGTTTGGCTATTTTATCTGTATGATTTTCCAACACAAAGGAGAGAGAGTGTGTGATATCTACTATAGGAAATCTATGAAAGACTAGTTTCGTGTCAAAAATAGAAGGCATGGTTATAGAGAGATCTAATGTTTGAATCTTCTAACCTGGAAGTTTTTCAGGATGGGTGTAGCAGATTCCATCTTCCCCTTCTATTGTAGGGATGAATTCATCTATCAGAGGATGAGATTTCGAGTTCCCCGATTCTTCTTCTACCTTCGCCTCAAGGTGCTCTATCAACTCTTGATCTGTTGGATCAAATTTCACTCCTGCTGGAAGCCCTAACCAGTCCTGCATATCCAAACATACATTTCAATTTCTTCTCTTTCATTTTTTCATTTCCTTTTTGTTTGTTAAAATGCAATTCACTAAAATTCAAGACGCGGAAAACCACAACGTATCTATTTTATTAATTTAAACTTTTATAACCATATTAAAGGAATCCGAAATTATTAGTTATTTTACATACCCGTTTTCGATCGAGCATGTATCCACAACCCGGGCACCTTACGGTTAGACACATCTGATGCCGTTCAAGCTTTGCGTCGATGAGATCAGAACTGCTAATGGAACCGATACGACTCTTATCCATTGCTATTTCACATTGGTGATTGGTTCTTTTACGTTGGCTTTTATTGGATTCCTTTCATAGAATCTTACAATAGGTTCGATGAAAGACGTCGAACAACCAAATATTGAATTGAAGGAAAACCCATCAATGGAACCCATGTCTAATCGAGATCAGATGATACTGAGTGAAAGAATCCATTAATAAAAACACCCACAACGAAGAAAGAAACAACAACCATGAAATACCGGCCTTTCTAGAACCGGAATTCGATCTAAAGATCGAAATTGATGAAACCTAAATGAGGAAATAGACTTACAGTGAAAACAAGATGGCCCACTTGAGAATCAGAGAGACGGAGAATGAAATTCTGAGAAGAGGAAGGAAATGAGATTGAGCCCTGAACTTACTTTAAAATGATGAGAAAAGGGAAAAGGTTCCAAACATAAGCCTTTAAGCCTATGCTAATTTAAGCAATGCATCTAGACATTTGAGAGAGAGAGAGAGAGAGAGAGAGAGAGAGAGATTGCAGTAGAAAAACATCCATGTTTTATAAGGCTCTTCCACTCTCCACTCCACCTTTGTATTTTGGAGAGAAGCTGAGTGCACTCGCACCAAACATGCAAAATAGTCATACTTGTGTGAGATCTTAGCCTCTCATCATTCAATCCCCACATTGAAGATACCTTGTCTTAAAAACTAGCCTGTTGTACTTATCATTTGGGCCCCACGTATACGAGACAGACGAACTGTTAAGAAAAATTCGCTGACGGCCAAAGGTTTATATAATTATATGGATGGATTAACGGTCTTATTAGGCTAATGTTTTGAGATATGTCATCCATACAGTGCGGATTAACGGATGAGCGGTTCAGATTTACACATTTATATCTAGTTTGCACGTGTGATGCGAGTGCACCAGCATTTCTCTTGTTTTTGGCTTTGCTACCAAAGTAAAAGCAAGACCAGAAAAACTCTGGTACTCTGGCAGAGTGTGATGGATGATGCGTTGCGCTTATAAATTACTTTAAAATTGCATGCTTGGAATACAAGTAATTTAAAGTAAACTTGCCAAATTACTGTCCAGTATAGATGTATCATGACCCAAAAAAATTACACTTATTGGATTATCCGACTATCGTATTGGTGGATAATTATTAGACGGTTAAAATGAAAAGAGAAATTTACGACTGTACGACCCATTTATGGCCCATTTACGAGACCAAGCCTACCTTATTTTACCTTGCAACCTAAGCTTCAGATGTACGGATGACTTACCAAAGGTCGAAAATGGCCCCTGCTTTATCCTACAAGCGGATCGGCGGTGCTCGAAGACGAGCGCTGACACTCCTCGAACTCCGAATTGTACGAACGGTTCAAAAGATATTAAAGTTACATGGGCCCGACAGTTACGTATTATCATATAAACAACGTTCATCTATATTTCGAGATCATTTGAGAGCATTATCAAAAAAAAAAAAAATCATATCAAGATCAACTGGACCACACCACTAAGAGCAACGGGAAAATTGATTTTCACCGTTAAAATTTTTATAAGGGCCACGTAACATTTATTTTTCATTCAATCTATAAGGTCACAAAGACCTCAATGAAGAGGAAAAATAAATTCCATGATAATCCAAAACTTCGGTGACCCCTAAAAGGGTTTCAATGGTCTACATTCAATCCTCCACCACCTTTTACAATGTGGTCCACTTGATAGCTAGATTTGTCTTATTTTCCTTCCCAAGCCTTAATACTAGTTCATCGACTATATGGACAGTTTGGATATAATGCATACCTCATAATAGGACCCACAAAAAATAGTAAGGATTACAACCGTAAAAAATAAAATAATAATAAATAAATAGATCAGAAACTTATGGCTATGGTATTTTCTGTAACTATGGATTATAACCGTAGCCATAGCCGTAGCTCCTGCTGTTTTGATATGTCCTTTTATAAGTATCGAAAGTCTTTCAATATGTCTTTCGATATGTATCGAAGGTCTTTCGATTAATCGAAAAAGGTCCAAAACTGTCTAGTGAGTTTGTGTCAAAAATCCTATAATTTTCAATACATATTGAAGAATATTCGATATGTATTGAAGATGATATAACCAATAGCTACGGATTGTAACTGTAGCCATAACTGTAGTCTGTACCAGTTTATGAATTTTTTTTTTATTTTTTATTTTTTATTTTTTTACATGGAAAAATTTATTTTACCTACAATTTTCTCTAATACATATTTATATAACTATGTATATATAAGCATATAAAAAAAAAATTCTCTCTTTTTTTCATTTATTTTTTTATTCATTTAACAAGAATATCTTCTAAACCAAAATTAGTTACTTAACGTACCCTATATGATTTTAAGGTAGTAGAAGCTACTTTAGCCAACCAACCTGGTTATTTTTCAAGATTCGATCAGATCTATGGTTAAAAATCCATTTCATTCACTTCGCGGTCAATTTCAATTAGTTCACGGTCACTTTCATTCATTTCATTTACTTCGTGATCAATTCCATGCATTTCACGGTCAATCCCAGTGATTCCGTTTTGATTCACGGTCATTTTCATGCATTTCACGGTCAATTGCCTTCACTTCACGGTCATTTTCATGCATTTCACGGTCAATCGCTTCACTTTACGGTCATTTCCATGCATACCACGGTCATTCACGCCTATTCCGTGTTGATTCACGGTCATTTCGACGAATTTTACGGTCATTCTCCTTCACTTCACGGTCATTTCGGTACATTTCATAGTCCAATCGCCTCACTTCACGGTCATTTCCATTCATATCACGGTCATTCCTGCCTATTCCGTGTTGAATCACGGTCATTTCGACGCATTTCACGGTCATGCTCCTTCACTTCACGATCATTTCCGCGCATTTCACGGTCCAATCGCTTCACTTCACGATCATTTCCATGCATATCACGGTTATTCCCGCCTATTCCGTGCTAATTCATGGTCCTTTCGGTGCATTTCATGGTCACGCACCTTCACTTCACGATCATTTTCGCGCATTTTGCGGTACAATTGCCTCACTTCACGATCATTTTCATGCATATCATGGTCATTCCCGCCTATTTCGTGTTGATTCACGATCATTTTGGCTCATTTCACAGTCATGCCCCTTCACTTCACAGTCATTTTTACGCATTTCACAGTTCAATCGCTTCACTTCACGGTCATTTCCATGCATATCATGGTCATTCACGCATATTCTGTGTTGATTCACGATCCTTTCGGTGCATTTCACGGTCATGCACCTTTACTTTATGGTCATTTTCACGTATTTTGCGGTACAATCGCCTCACTTCATAGTCATTTCCATGCATATCATAGTCATTCCCGCCTATTCCGTGTTAATTCACTGTCATTTCGGCGCATTTCACGGTCATGCCTCTTCACTTCACGGTCATTTTAGTGCATTTCACGGTCCAATCGCCTCACTTCACGGTCATTTCCATGCATATCACGATCATTCCCGCCTATTTCGTGTTGATTCACCGTCCTTTCGGCGCATTTCATGGTCATGCCCCTTCACTTCACGATCATTTTCACACATTTCACGGTCCAATCGCTTCACTTCACAATCATTTCCATGTATATCACGGTCATTGCTGCCTATTCCGTGTTGATTCACGGTCATTTCGGCACATTTCACTATCATGCCCCTTCACTTCACAGTCATTTCCACGCATTTCACGGTCCAATCGCTTCACTTCATGGTTATTTCCATGCATATCACGGTCATTCTCGGCTATTCCGTGTTGATTCATGGTCCTTTCAGCGTATTTCACGGTCAGCGTATTTCGCCCCTTTCGCGGTATAATCGCCTCACTTCACGGTCATTTTCATGCATATCACGGTAATTCTCGCCTATTTCGTGTTGATTCACGGTCATTTCAGCGCATTTCACGGTCATACCCCTTCACTTCATGGTTATTTCGGCGCATTTCAAGGTCCAATCGCTTCACTTCACGGTCATTTCCATGCATATCACGGTCATTCCGGGCGATACCGTGTTGATTCATCGTCCTTTCGGCGCAAGGCATTCACTAGCCGTGCATTTCCATGCATATCACGGTACAATCTCACTAGCCGTACACGGAAACACCAGAGACGGTGTTGTCTTGCAAGGCATTCACTATGTCTCTTATCATGAGATCATTTAAATCTGCAAAGTATGCCAAGCAATTATCTAAAGGGTTGGGAAATTCAGTTGAGCGTGACTTATGTTCCACATTAGAGCTAAGAAATCCATTGTCTTTAATAGTAAATGGAGGTGTACTCTCTTGCTCTAGCGCTGCACAGACAGATTGAGAGTCAGTATACGAAGCATTGATGTGCGGACTCTGTTCATTGATACTACTCAAAAGATACATTCAATCGTCAACATTCAACAATTCAGATAGTAGCCTCAATTGAGTGGTTTCAAATTTCAAAGTCATATCGAGTAACTTGTCCATCTCCCGAATCATATCATCATTCAACTCGGGAGAGTGGTCTAAACATATCTTACAAGAGATAGAAGGGTTGGTTGTAAGGAGCTCCTCCACTTTTAGATCAGACATGTCGGGTAAGTGAAGTAGCTCATTATGACCGTTCTCTTCATGTACTTCTTAATCATTGACCTGGACCAAACTTAAGATTGATTCTAGGAGAATTTGGGGTACTCGTTCATGATCATCATCCCAATAGGCATCCTCGTCTAATTTCATGCATTGCACACTTGAGATGGGATCACTTTCCTCACATTCTATACCTAAATTTGGTTGAGGTTTGAATAAACTAACCTCTACCTCATCATTAAGATCCTGTGTGTCATGTAAGAAAGGTGTGTTATCATCATTGTATTTGAAAGAAACCCATGTCTCTTCACCATTCTTTTGAACAGTCATCGTGATCGACTCATTGGGAAATTGAATTGTATGCTCATTAATGGAATCCAACTCCTCATTCGTAATTCCAGAGTTCTTCAAAGGCGAGTTAGGATCATTTTCCTCACATTGTATTTCTGGAATGAATTGTGGTTGGAATGATCGAGCCTCTTCTATCTTTTCAAGGCGCGAAGTAGGCGCGAAGTAAGCGCTTCAAACGATTTTTTAATTTCTGCAAGACATGCCATGTTATGCTGAAATGAATCATCTTGGATCATTTCTGGTTGGATCTTAAAGGTAGGGGATCCAAGAGAATAATCATCATAATATATTGTTGGTTCATTTTTTCAATTTTAATATTTTCACTGGTTATAGTCATACTAATCATACATGGGAGAATCTAATGGTTAGTAATACATATTATCACTCATAATATAATCACGCATTGTTTTCTTCTTAACTGATAGATGATAATAGTACTCACACCCATAATTATTATAACCTTAACACTCAAGTACTGTTTTGTTAATTCGTGGGGTGTAATTATTCTCTCGTATATGATCGTATAAGGACTTCTTAACTGGTGGATCATTATATTTTGATTGGTTGTCGATGATAGTCTCAAAAAAGTTTTGAGACGTAGGTTGATTTCTACCATCATCATCATCCCAATATAGATTATTTTTCTCAGCATACCGACATTCTCACTCATGCATATACATGATGAGACCCTAACTCTGAATTTAATCCTAAGAAAAATAAAAGAAATGATCCTATAGTAGTTTAGAAAGTAAGAGGAGGAAAAGTTTTTATGTTAAGATCCTACAAAAGAAAACAAAACAAGTTAGTTTTTAAAAATAGTATGTCTAAGATTAGAAAATTTTTAAAAATAAATCCTTAATTATAAAAATAGAAAAAGTAAAGAAATTAGAAAGCTATCATCAAATTAGAAGTTTCTATCTCAGAATCTTAGAAAACAGGAAAACAGGTTAGTTTCTATAAATCAAATAGAAAAATTTTAACCTATAATTAGAAAAATCAAAATCTTAAATTAATTCTAAAACCAATTAATTTCAAAAAACGCAACCGTCAGTCCCCGGCAATAGCGCCAAAAACTTGTTCACTCCTCAAGTGCAGGGTTGTGATGTAGTAATAAACTCAGTGAGATCAATGTCGAATCCCATTATACGTAATTTGAAACTAAGCGGAACTAAAACTAGATTAAGATGTAATCTAAATTGAGTATAATTGAGGGAATAATGGTGAAATATTTATCTAAAACTTAGAGAAATTAGAAGTAGGAAACTAGGAATTCAGATGATCCACTTATAGATATCAGGGAGATCTTATGCCTGCTTCAAAAATTCAACTAGACTTAGAGTCCCATCTTCATCCAGTTGAAGAGTGTAACCATAGAAATTAAACTGAACTTTCTTTGGTATAGTTTTAAAGAGATGAAAGGTACGTGAATTAAAATAGATTCCATTATCAAACCATGCCTAGGAGGCAAAGCAAACAATAAAATTAAACTAATTAGCAACCAATCAACAATGTATGAAAGTTAGGAAGGGTAACGTCATACGATCATACCCAAGAGACGATGATGAACAATAGGGCTTCCTGACGTCATAAACATAAAAGGAATAGGAGCATGCTCAAAGCTATCGCAGACCCATTGTAATTTCAGTCACAATAGACCATTAAAAATAAAAAACATTCCCTTAATTAACTAAAATCAACATCAGTTCAGTATAAACAAAAGGCATACGCTAAAGGTCTCTCATCACACTACAAGCTTCACCTCTTAGCCCTAGCTAAGAGGGTTAGCTAACCATAGGTAGGATTAACTAAAAATCTCTTAATTAAAACATCAAAAGAAAGGCTAAAGAAGGAAGAAAAAGAACTCCCTCCAACCGGTCGTCCACTCTCTCCTCTTCACATAGCTCTGCCTCCACGGCTGTCCCCCCGATTGCCTCCCCCTCTCCCTCCATGACTGTCCCCCCGATTGCCTCTCCCTCTCTCTCTCTCTCTCTCTCTCTCTCTCTCTCTCTCTCTCTCTCTCTTATAAGCAGCAGGGGCGGTCGAGTGCCAGAGGTGGTGGCTGGAGTTTCCGCACTCCATGCGGAAGTTTTACGCAGTAGAAGCTTCTTACGCAAGTCGTTCTTGCGTTGAACCTTGGTGGGCCTTTTGCCGGAAGTTTCTGGAAAATTCACTCCTTCCATCCGCTTTGTCTCACCGATTCAATTAGATATGGTTGGTTCTAGGTTGCTACTGACGTGGCCCACTCGATCTTTCTTCTGCCGTCCATCTTGCATTTAACGGCTAGGATCTTACGATACCTTGCATGGGGTCAAACTGACACCTAGGCGAGGATAAGAGGATCAGTGGGATTCCAATGGACGGTCTGGATCGAACCGTTGGTGTACGGTGGTGGCCCACAAAACTCGTCCACAGGCTCTGTTTGCGAAACAGAGCCTGTGTAGTCCCGCTGTGATGGTCGGTGGGCCCCACCTTTAAGTTTATGTAAAAATCCATTCCATCCACTGGGGTCCCCACGGAAAACCATCCGTGAATGGTAGGTGTAAGCATGCATTGACGTGGCCCACGAGAGTTCCTATTCCACCGTCCGACCTGCGTTTGATCGACATTCTTCTGAGTGTGTGTGCGTGGGTTTGGAGGAACTCCTTTTATACAGTTAGTTCGACCTTTTGGAATGAATGGACGGTGCAAATCATCAAGTCAGATGACAAAGATGACCCACAGAAATTGTTGGTGCGGACGCTAGCGGAGAAAGAAACTTTCAGTTTCTTTCTTCCAAATCTGTTACAGTCAAAGGCGGTTTGACAGTCTCTGGTGTTTCCGTGCACGGCTAGTGAGATTGTGCACTATGCACACTCATGCATAAATGGGGTCCACTATGATGCTTGTGAGAAATCCGTGTCGTCCATCCGTGTTGTTGCCTCATTTGAAGAGTTAAGTCCAAAATTGAAGCGCATCGAGAGATCAGGTGGGCCCATAATCAACAGTTTATGTGCTGATCTGTCCATTGGGCCACTTCTACAGGGATCCGGGAGCTGAAATTCGACGTGTACAGTCAATTTAGAGTCATCAGGTTCTGTATAAAGTTTTGAGCCGATCAGATGGTGGGAACCCTATGATCTTGCATTCTGGACGGCTTTTAGGCCTCTTTAATATGAACGGCTTGACTTTCTCGGATCCCTGCCGTGTAAACTCTTCAATCTCAGTCCCATATAGTCCCGTCCACTGCCTTGGTGATTCCTGAGCATTAAATCCATGCTTTTCACATCCTTTTCAGTCCAGGCTCGTAAATACACTCTGCATCACAAACACAATTAAATCAGGCCATTAAACAATATCATGCTCGTAAATCCAGGCAGTAATTTGGGTCTGATATGCAATATTTGACTCTCAACAATCATCATCTAAACTTTATCCCAATTAATTGAGGTCGGCTACTCTAATCATGTTCTACCATTCTACTCTATCAAGGACCATGTCTTCAAACCCCAGAGATAATCTATCTGAAAACAAGGTCAGTGAACTCATCACAAATACTTGAGCTTAGTATATCCCTTCTTCATTTCTTCTTCAACAAAAGCTGCTCTTTGTAACAGTTTTTTACTCTCATTCTTCATTAGCTTAACAGATAGGCCTAGCTCTTTTATATTCTTCTCGGCTTTGAGAAATCGTTCCTGCCCAGAGCAAAGATATTCAAGCTAAATTAGAAAGAATATAACAGAAAAGAGAAGAAAGAAAGAGAAAATGGGAAAAAAACCTTCCTGGAAGAATGGGATTGTGAAAACTACACACTGTACAAGATTTTAAAATTGATCTATGATTGGGTCTCAATCCAAACCATTCAAGTCCCCACTTTAGATGGTGTGATGTCTCCAAATCAGATTGATCTTTGATTCGGTCTCAATCCGATGTTAATCTTGAAATATCATTTTCTTTTCTATTCAGTAGCAAATTGTTGATTTCACTTGTAGAAGCAGCATTACAGCCTAAAAAAGGAGTGTATAGTCTTTCCTTAACATGCATCACCAACATACAAATCCTCCTTGCATTTGGATTGAACATGATATGCACCGAAATGACCGTGAATCAACACGGAATAGGTGGGAATGACCGTGATATGCATGGAAATGACCGTAAAGTGAGGTGAATGGACCGTGAAATGCGCGGAAATGACCGTGATATGCATGGAAATGACCGTAAAGTGAGGTGAATGGATCGTGAAATGCGCGGAAATGACCGTGATATGCATAGAAATGACCGTAAAGTGAGGTGAATGGACCGTGAAATGCACGGAAATAACCGTGAAGTGAAGGGGCATGACCGTGTATCAACACGGAATAGGCGGGAATGATGTGATATGCATGGAAATGACCGTGAAGTGAAGCGAATGGACCGTGAAATGTGTGGAAATGATAGTGAAGTGAAGGGGCATGACCGTGAAATGCGCCGAAATGACCGTAAATCAACACGGAATAGGCGGGAATGACCGTAGTATGCGTGGAAATGACTGTGAAGTGAAGCGATTGGACCGCGAAATGTGTGAAAATGACCGTGAAGTGAAGGGGAATAGGCAGGAATGACGTGATATGCATGGAAATGACCGTGAAGTGAGGCGATTGGACCGTGAAATGCGCGGAAATGACCATGAAGTGAAAGGGCATGACCGTGAAATGCACCGAAATGACCGTGAATCAACACGAAATCGGCAGGAATGACCGTGATATGGATGGAAATGACCGTGAAGTGAGGCGAATGGACTGTGAGATGTGAGGAAATGTCCGTGAAGTGAAGGAGCATGACCGTGAAATGCGCCGAAATGACCGTGAATCAACATGGAAAAGGTGGGAATGACCGTGAAGTAAGGCAAATGGACCGTGAAATGTGGAGAAATGATCGCGAAGTGAAGGGGCATTACCGTGAAATGCACCGAAATGACCGTGAATCAACACGGAATAGGCAGGAATGACTGTGATATGCATTGAAATGACCGTGAAGTGAAGCGAATGGAGTATGAAGTACGCGGAAATGACGGTGGAGTGAAGGGGTATGACTGTGAAATGCGCTGAAATGACTGTGAAACAACACGAAATAGGCGGGAATGACCGTGGTATGCATGGAAATGACCGTGAAATGAGACGATTGGACCGTGAAATGTGCGGAAATGACCGTGAAGTGAAGGGGCATGACCGTGAAATGCGCCGAAATGACCATGAATCAACACGAAATAGGCGGGACCGTGGTATGCATGGAAATGATCGTGAAGTGAGGCGATTGGACTATGAAATGTGCGAAAATGTCCGTGAAGTGAAGGGGCATGATCGTGAAATGCGCCGAAATGACTGTGAATCAACACAGAATAGACGGGAATGACCGTGATATGCATGGAAATGACCGTGAAGTGAGGCGATTGTACCGTGAAATGTGCGGAAATGACCGTGAAGTGAAGGGGCAAGAATGTGAAATGCGCTGAAAGGACCGTGAATCAACACGGAATAGGCAGGAATGATCGTGATATGCATAGAAATAATCGTGAAGTGAAGCGATTGGACCGTGAAATGCACGAAAATGACCGTGAAGTGAAGGGGCATGACCGTGAAATGCACCGAAATGACCGTGAATTAACACGGAATAGGCGAGAATGACCATGATATGCATGGAAATGACCATGAAGTGAGGTGATTGTACCGTGAAATGCATGAAAATGATGGTGAAGTGAAGGGGCATGATTGTGAAATGCGCCAAAAGGACTGTGAATCAATACAGAAAAGGTGGGAATGACCGTGATATGCATGGAAATGACCATGAAGTGAAGCGATTAGACTGTGAAATGCACAGAAATGACGGTGAAGTGAAGGGGCATAACCATGAAATGCGTCGAAATGATCGTGAATCAACACGAAATAGGCGGGACTGACCATGATATGCATAGAAATGACCGGGAAGTGAGGCGATTGTATCGCAAAATGCACGAAAATACCATGAAGTGAAGGGGCATGACCGTGAAATGCGCTGAAAGGACCGTGAATCAACACGGAATAGGCAGGAATGACCATGATATGCATGGAAATGACCGTGAAGTGAAGCGATTGGACCATGAAATGCGTGAAAATGACCGTGAAGTGAAAGGGCATGACCGTAAAATGCATTGAAATGACCGTGAATCAACACGGAATAAGCGAGAATGACCATGTCACGCCCCAAACCCGAAAATCGAATTCACAGGAATTTCGATCGCCGAATTCGGTACTGACAGCCTCCATAGTACCCCATTCTCGACTCATAGCATTCATATGGCAGATTCCGATCCTGGGATCCTACAAGGAGGATTTTTTTTTATTTTTTATTTTTTAACTAGTAATAGGCATAATCGCAAGATTACCCAATTCACAAAGGCAACATCATCATCACATATCCACTAATATAATCATTTGAATACAATACTGAAAGAAAAATACATAAACAGAGAATCAAGCTCCAGAATACCACCGCACGCTCCAAGCTCAACACTGCTGCAGCGTAACATCACCTACACGCATCTATCGTGCATAAGCTTATAGAAAGCTTAGAGGGTTGTGTAAGTGTGTGCACAAGGTAAGTGCCAAGTATTCAATACAATGTCATAATCATACAATACCAAAAAAAACTAGTAATTCATAAACCATACAATGTTTGAATAAGCGGAAACACTGACAAGAGCAGGAATTATCAGAGTAAGCAAAAGTATGGATAAGTCCATACGTCAATCAATATCAGAATATGCAATATAGAACAGCTATGCAACAAGGAGTAATAAAGATTCAGATATCAATGCCGAGGATGCAATGCAATATACAAATCCTGCTAAGTCTGCCTAGGCCATGTGAGTGTAGAAACATAGAAAATCAAAATGCCATATACCTGCAAATGTAATGCAATATGCGATGCGAATGGAATGGCCATGCTGGAGTGTGAAGTCGGGATGATAGTACGTAGTATCGCAGGCTACGGGGTCCACCACAAGGGACTTCTATCCAAACCAGTCCCATACCTAAATTTGGATAGTCAGACTCATCATGGTGAACTCCTGATCTCAGGTTAGTCGCGCGCCCAACCGAAATCTTTACCATAATAAAGGTACACAACAATTAGTTGCGCACCACCAGCCCAAGTGGATAGTGAATGAATAAATGAATGAGCATGCAACTCCTACTCAATAAGTCCACATATCAGTACGGTTCCTCTTTGAAAAATCACCGGGGTCTATTACACTCCATACCAGTTGCCGCCCCATCGCGCAACAAGGTGAGTGGAAGATACCTCACTATCCGCCTGCCAATATCGGGCCCGGCTCGTCAATAGCAGACCCATTCCTTGAGCTGGTCAGACTCAGCCTGGCATTGCCCCTCCTCTCGGGCAGGTAAGGCCGCACCCCCTTCCAACCGACCACGACATAGTGGAGAGCGCAGTCATCTGGTAACCGGCATTCGGCGCTCATCTACCCACTCGGTCTAGAAGTTGGAGCAACCTGTGGAACCAAGAGAGTTTAGGAACTTTCACCCAGGGATATCTATAGCACCCCATGTAAAACAGATTTTTCGGTGTCCCATCTGGCCATCCACGAAATACCTGTGGAGGCTACGACCCTAATGTCGTCAGGGCGTATAGTAATCACAACACACAATGCAAGATGCATGAGTCATACAATCCAGCCATACATCAATCCTGCGCATATTGTGTGCTCATGTAAGACAATCTCCACCTATCAGGGAGTCTCATAACAACCAGCTCTATGACATATGCAATGGTCAATCATATCTCATAACAGACATGCAGATGATGCGTATGGGCATATATCATGATGCTATGCAGTCACATACTCATAATCGATATCAATAGCAAGCATTGACAATCGACATCGATAACGTGGACATTTAATCAACATTGTCCCCCAAGGAACAACCCACATAAAGCCTAACATATAGTGGACTCATAGCCGCACACAAGGGCCAAATATACAACACCATGGGCCTCACTCAAGAGTTTAATATACATCACGATGGGTCTTTCACATGGGCCTAACATACATTATAATGGGTTCCATCGCCTACCCCTTAAATGCGTCACAGTGGCCTCATCACATAAGCCTCATATACATCACGTTGGGCCTTAAACACGGGTTGAATGTACATCACAATGGGCCTCAAATATGGGCCGCATATACATCATATTGGGCCTCAACAATCGATAATTGGCCACGACAATCGACCTCGATAATTGGTCTCTATAATCGGAATCAGCAATCGACCACGACAAATCAAATTCGGTAATCGGCCTCGATCAATAATCGGCAATCGGCCACGGCAAATCAGAATCGGTAATCGGCCTTGATCGATAATTAGCCTCGATCGATAAACGGCAATCGGTCATCAGAATCGGTAATTAGCCTCGATCGATAAACGGTAATGGGCCATGACAATTCAGAATCGGTCGAACAAAGCCTAAGGGAAGGTCACAATGTGGACATCCAACCATCATTGTCCATTAATGTGGACATTTAACCAGCATTGCTCCCAAGGAGTGGCCCACATAAACATCATGACAAAATCACACATCGCATCGGGCCTTAAATACACAATAGGTAGGCCCCGCACCTGGGCTTCAAATACATCTTAATGGGTCTCAATTCATGGGCCCTAAATACATCTCAATGGACCTCGACCCATGAGCCCTAAATACATCTCAATGGACCTCGATCCATGGGCCCTAAGTACATCAAGTGGATCGCATCCACGGGCTGCACCAATGGGTATATATATATATATATCGAATCGGCCTTATCACATGGGCCGCACCTGTGGGCCTCATATACATCAAGTGGACTGTGTCCACGGGCCACACCAATGGGCCTCATATACACAACAGGTGGGCCCTGCTCATGGGCCTCAAATACATGACATGTGGGCCCTACACATAGGTCTTGAATACATCAAATGGGCCATGGATCATGGGCCTAATACAGGTCATGATGGGCCGTATCTCATGGGCTTCGAATACATCACAATGGGCCACGACATATGGGCCGAAAATACATCTTAATGGGCCATGACCCATGAGCCTTAGTACATCATAATTGGCCACAACCCATGGGCCTCAAAAATAACAAGTGGGCGGCATCAATGGGCCGCACCCATGGGCCTCCTGCACATCAAGTGGGCTACGTCAATGGGCGGCACTAATGGGCCAATATACGTCAAATGGGCCGCATCAATGGGTCGCACCAACGGGCCTCATATACAACAAGTGGGCCGCATCAATGGGCCGCACTAATGGGCCTCGCATATATCAAGGTGGGCTACATACATCCCAAAAAAATGAATCATATTAAAAGATCATCTGGACCATACAACAACTAGAAGTGGAGATAATGATTTCCACCGTTAAAATTCATAGGGCCCACCAAAACATTTATTTTCCATCCAATCTATTCATAAGGTCACTAAGGCTTAAATTGAAAGGAAAAATAGTTTCATATTGGTCCAGACCTCCTGTGATCCCAAACAGTTTCAATGTGAACGTTCAATCTCCACCGACTTTTGCAATGTGGTCCACCTGATAGCCGATCATTGCATGGATGGATGGTGTGAATGTGAAACAGATGAACAATATGGATGTAAAATACATACATCATGGTAGTCCACCCGTGTGGATCCAGACATACATCAAGGTGCGTCCCACATGGATGGAGTCCACCGTCAAACCGACGGTGTGGATTAACAGATACATTACGGTTGGACTCACATGGCACCGTCCAGATGGAAGGTGCTGATATACAGCACATACATTGAAAGTGGGTCCCATGCTGGCAAAACAAATGGACGGCTTGGAGGACTACATACACCACGGTGGACCCCCAGCTGTTGCTGCACGTGAAGCAGCTACGAGCAGGCTGCTTGCCACCGTCAAACAGATGGACGGTGGGGATTCAAGACAAATCCATCGAGGTGGGTCCCACAGGACCTGATGACGTCAGTCCAGCAGCTAAGTAGCTGCTGGCCGTAGCTGGCCATAACTGGCCGTCCAATAGATGGACGTCCTGGGTATATCTTATACATATATTCGTTAAGGTGGGTCCCACGTCATCTGGTTATTGATGATACAAGACTTACATCATGGTCGTCCCATGATCTGGACGGTCCAGATGACCCTCATACGTAAGGTAGGGCGCACGTGCTGCGTACAGCACATACTTCAGGTGAGTCCATGTGCTGGACAGTACCCAAGGCATGATGGATCCCTGCATACGTATGGATGGACGGTGCAGATAAAATACATGCACCAGGTGGGTCAGCACCGTCCCAATCTGCTGGATGGTGCAGATCAAAGCATACAATAGGTGGCCCGTCCACCAGCATGCACAGATTGACGGTGCATATATAATACATACATCACTGATGGATCCTACCATACATATGATGGACGGTGAAGGAAAGCATACATCATGTTGGGCTTCACGAGCACCGTCCAGATGGACGGTGCATATACAAGATAAATGCATTACGGTGGTCCCTTGCTCAAAAAAAATGGACAGACGGTCTGGATGAAACCCAGACCGTCAAAGCAGCAGCTGAATCAAGGTGGGCCACTGCACACGCCAGCAAAATGGATGGACGGCTGCATAGAATACACGCCTCAAAGGGCCCACCGTCCCTTGCAGATGGACTGCTGCAGATGCATCACGGTGGCAGTGATTGTTGCGCACCATCCAACAATCCAGCACCATCCAGATGGACGGTGTGGATGAAACAAATGCATCACTGGGGTGGCCCGCATGGCCTGCTGACGTCAATAGGCAGCCTAGCTGCGTGCAGCGTGGATAAGACACGTATATCATGCGTGGCCCCATAGGTTTTGATCGGCTAATATTCAGGTTTCTCGTCTAAGCAGGTGGACGGTCCTACAGCTGCTGTTACGGTGCAGCCCACAAATCATCACATTTGGGCCGTGTAGATGGACGGCTGAGGATATAGAACATGTACATCAAGGTGGGGTCCACGCCAGTGGGCCTCCACTCCAAAAACTAAGCAGAGATTTGTGTTTTCCCATCATCCAGGCCTGCCCCAAAAATGGGCAGCAATGGTGCTGCTAGATGATCAGTAGGGAGGGCCCTGATTGATAGACGATGAGGCAGTCCCAGTTGCGGATAGCGTGGATAAAATCATATATCAGGTGGGCCACAAACAAGGAAGGGAGAAAGAGAGAAAGAGAGAGAAGCACCCACATTTGATCGCCTATTCCTTCTTCCATTTATGCACTCTAGAGCTCTAAGAAGTCATTTTTAACGGTTGAGATGATGATCCAAGGGTTGGATTTGATGGTAGGAAGGTGGGTCACACCTAGCTTCTCCATAGAAGCCATGGATGGTTTCTTGCTTAGAGGATGAAAGAGAGAGAATGAAAGAGAGAGAATGGGAGAGAGAGAGAGAGAGAGAGAGAGAGAGAGGGATGGGTGTGAGTGATGGGTGATGTGTACTTGACATGTAAGGGATGGGTTTGTAAGAGAGAGTTGACTTTAGGGGAGGGGTGTTTGTACTTGACATGATGTAGTGATTAATGGGATTGATGGGATTGATTTGTCATATCCTCTCTTGGATTTTATAACTGCGCGGTGTTTTCCTCGAACCGAACGCGGGCCCACATCTCCTAGCCTGGATATCGGCTCGGCGCGCGAGACGTGGCATCGGAACCGCGGCGACGGCGCAGTCGCTAGGGTACAAGTCTCTGGTTGAGTCAACTCGAGTTGACGGCGTATGAATCAGGGTCGCGCGCAATGCCGGTTAAGGGTCGAAGGTTGCCGGAATTCGACAGAAAAGAACGCGGGACCCTACAGAATGGTACAGTCTAGGATACGGGTCTTACAGACCGTGATATGCATGAAAATGACCCTGAAGTGAAGCGATTAAACCATGAAATGCACAAAAATGACCGTGGAGTGAAGGGGCATGACTGTGAAATGCATCGAAAGGACTGTGAATCAACATGGAATAAGTGGGAATGACCGTGATATGTATGGAAATGGCCGCGAAGTAAGGCGATTGGACCAAGAAATGCGCCAAAATGACCGTGAAGTGAAGGGGCATGACTATGAAATGCACCGAAATAACCGTGAACCAACACGGAATAGGTAGGAATGACAGTGTTATGCATGGAAATGACCGTGAAGTTAAGCGATTACACCGCGAAATGCGCGGAAATGACCGTGAAGTGAAGGAGCATGACCGTGAAATGTGCTGAAATGACCGTGAATCAACACGGAATAGGCGGGAATGACCATGATATGCATGGAAATGAACGTGAAGTGAGGTGATTGTACCGCGAAATGCACGAAAATGACCATGAAGTGAAGGGACATGACCGTGAAATGCACCAAAAGGACCATGAATCAACACGGAATTGATGGGAATGACTGTTATATGCATGGAAATGACTATGAAGTGAAGCGATTGAACCGTGAAATGGCAGAAATGACCGTGAAGTGAAGGGGCATGACCGTGAAATGCGCTAAAATGACCGTGAATCAACACGGAATAGGTGGGAATGACCGTGATATGCATGGAAATGACCGCGAAGTGAGGCGATTGTACCGTGAAATGTGCTGAAATGACCGTGAAGTGAAAAGGCATGACCATGAAATGCACCGAAATGACAGTGAATCAACACGGAATAGGCAGGAATGACCGTGGTATGCATGAAAGTGACCGTGAAGTGAAGTGATTGACCATGAAACGCATGGAAATGACCGTGAATTAAAACGGAATCGCTGGGATTGACCGTGAAATGCATGGAATTGATTGTGAAGTAAATGAAATGAATGAAATTGACCGCGAACTGATTGAAATTGACCGCGAAGTGAATGAAATGGATTTTCAACCATAGATCTAATGGAATCTTTAAAAGTAATCAGGTTGCTTGGCTAAAGTAGCTTCTCCTATCCCAAAATTATATAGGGTACGTCAAGTAACTAATTTTGGTTTAAAAGATATTCTTGTTAAATGAATAAAGAAATAAATGAAAAAAGAGAGAAAAAAAATTATATGCTTATATATATATATATATATATATATATATATATATATATATATATATATATATATATATATATATATATATATATATATTAGAGAAAATTGTACGTAGAATAAATTTCTCTATGTAAAAAAATAAAAAATAAAAAATTTCATAAACTGGCACAGACTACAGTTATGGTTACAATTATAATCCGTAACTATTGGTCATATCACCTTTGAAACCCTTTTTTAGGATTGCAGAATTTGTGAGGCAAACTCACTAAATATTTATGGACCTTTTTCGATTAATCGAAAGATCTTAAATACATATTAAATGACATATTAAAATAGCAGGGGCTACGACTATGGCTACAGTTATAATCCGTAGCTATAGAAAATAATGTATCGATGAGTTCCTATTCTATTTATTTATTATTATTTTATTTTTTACTGTAGTAATCTCCACCACTTTTTGTTGGTCCTATTATGAAGTATGTGTTATATCCAAATCGTACATATACTTGATGAACTCGTATTAAGGCTTGACACGAAAAATAAAACAAATCTAGCTATCAAGTAGACCACACTGTAAAAGTCTCCGGAGGATTTAACGTCTATCCTAAAATCCCTTTTAGGGCTACAGAAGTAGTGGATTATTATGAAATTTGTTTTTCCTCTTCATCCACGTCCTTGTGACCTTATGGTGGGCCTTATAAAATTTTTAACGGTGAAAATTAATTTCACCGTTGTTGCTTTTTGTGGTGTAGTCCAGTTGACCTTTGGATATGATTTTATATATATAATGCTCCCAAATGATATCGAAATATGGATGAACGTCGTGGATATAATAAATACGTAACTGTGGGACCATGTAGCTTTGAATCTTTTGAACCGTTCGTACAAATCGGAGTTCGAGGAGTGTCAGCTCTCGTCTTCGAGCACCACCGATCTGCTTGAAGGAAAAAGCAGGGGGAATTTTCGACCTTTGGCAAGTCATCCGTACACATGGGGCTTACTTTTCAAAGTGGGCTTGGTCTCGTAAATGGGCATAAATGGGTCGTACAGTCGTAAATTTCTCAAATGAAAAATATTCGGGGTCCTTCACCTAACAAGTGTCCACGTTACACAAAGTCTACGGATTTTTCAACGAAACTGATTCCGTGACTTTCACTTTGGAGATAGTGAGGCTTTTTTTTCTTTTTTTTATACACGCACACACACCCCCACACACTCACACCACTCGCACACATACCCACACACGCACACCGTAGGATTTCAGCACCATGGGTACTCGAACCCTTGACCCGGTGTTGAAACTCCGAGGAGTCTACCACCCGGGTAAGGGTAAGACCCTTTGGAGATAGTGAGTTCCACATATTTTTCTCGTTTAATCTGAGTTACTTTATGCAACGGGTACAAGTTTTGAATGACTGCGTATCAAGCGTAATACGCAGCCGGAGTATCAAGTAACTGCCCAAGGAAGAAACGGCCGGGCGCAAATTTTCTCACAACATCTTACCGGAGCCCGTGTCACAAATTATGTGGGCTCCACCTGAGATGTTTCTGTGACATCCACTCCGTCCATCAGTTTCTAGAGATCATTTCAAGGTGAGAGCCTAAAAAAGAAGAATATCCAAAATTGAAGTGGGGCACACCACAGGAAAGAGTGCCGATGGAAATGACCACCATTGAAAATTTCCTGTGGCCCACCGTGATGTTTCTATGCTATCAACCGATCAATGAGGTTTCCCATATGGGTGAAGGTAAATCACAAGTATCAGAATGATCCAAAACTCCTGTGGCCCCAAGAAGGTCTCAACTCAATTGGGGGCGTTCAATCTCCATTGTTTCGTGTGATTTGGCCTACTTGAGTTTTGAACGGTCCGATTTTTGGGCTCACGTCCTTACATAAGCTAGCCCAGCGCAACGGATGGACGGAGTGGATTTCACATGGACATCACAATGGGCCGCAGAGCATTTTGTCGTGCGTGCTTCCTGTAACAAGTCTCGTGGGAAATTCGCGTCCGAAACGGCCCTCACGGCTGTTATGTTGAGAGCTGATTAATTGGACGGCGTTAAACTGACTACGTGTAGACACACTGAGGGCGTGCCTACAACTTTACCCAGCACCATGCGAGAAAGAATTTTCATGAGATCCACACCGTCCATAAGTTGATCCAATGCATTTTAACCGTGGATCCTACATATTGGTCCAATCCGAGGCTTAATTAGGCAAAAACACAGGTAACCGTAAAATCATGCGTAAAAAACTCTAAATCACGTGATGTAGCATACGTAAATATTGAAATGTTGTGATATTCTGGAAATCAATTTATCCTCATGTGGCACGTCAGATGAACGGATGGGATGGAATATACCCATCACGGTGGACCCCATCCAATTTGGACGATTTTAATGGTGGGATTTCCCATCTCAACTGTTGCATGCTGTAGCCCACTGAGTTTTGAATCCACCTGTTGTGTTGTATCCGGTCCAAACACAGGGTGGCGCACCTGATAGAGGGGGTGGATCTTATCCAGATAAAGGAGTCAGACCCACGTGATTACCCCGAGTCAAGCAAGCGTTTTCGTAATTAATGTCAGTGAGATGAGCATGATTTTATTTCTAAAAATAACCCGATTAAGTTTAGTGGCAGACAAAAGATAATTAATATTCCAATACAATGATTAATGATATTTTATATCTTAAAAACCACAGGAAGTACAAATCATAATTCATTTGAGAGAGAAAGAAGGTTTAAAATAAGAAAGCAATGAAAAAACGTTTTCATAAAAAATATTATAATTTTATATTTTTAAATATAAGTGAAAAGTAGAGCGGATTTGTTTGGAATAGGACTCACCCAAGACAGCGTGGTACTTACCATAGGGCCTACCTTGATATATGTATTTTGTATCAACGTCATTTATATGTTTTTTCAAGTAATTTTAAAAAGTTATCTAAACAATGAAGCAGATTTAATTATTAGTTGGACCATACTATAAGAAACAGTGGTGATTGATCATAAGTGGGCCACAAAAGTTTTGAATCAATCTGATACTTGTTTTTTCCTTCAACCTAACTATGTGGCCTTATCGAGAGATTGGATGGCAAATAAAAGGAAATGCTAAGATTTGTCCTAAAAAGTTTTTTAATGGTAGGGCATTGGATCCGGGATTTTTCTTTATTTTATCACACACACTCATGCAGTACGGGAATTTCACCACTAATGGGTACTCGAAGTCTCAACCACGTGTTTTATTTGTTAGCTAATTGGATTTGTTTTATTTGTTAGATAATGTTAAAAATATTTTTAGAAAAATGAATGGGTTGAATAAATATATAATAAATACATCAAGGTGAGCCTGAGTGGACAGAATCAATCTAGATAAGTGGTCCGTGGGGCTCACTGTAATGCATGGATTTTATCCAATATTGTTCATCCAATTTTACATGTCATGTTAGTGTAGAAGCTAAAAAAATAGGCAGAACTAAGGCTCAAGTGGACCATAATGGAGATTGAACTCCCACTGTGAGAGACTTCTCATGGGCCAAAGGAATTTTGGATTAAGTTGACATTTGTGTAAATAAACATCACATTGTGTGTCATTATCACCGTTGCTTTCTGTGGTGTGGTCCACTTAAGCCGTGGAGCTGGATTATTTTTGGGCTCCTATCTTGAAATAATTTTAAAAATTGGATGAACGGCGTAGATAAAAGCCATACATCATGGTGGTCCCAGGGAGCCATTACCTGATTGATTTCTGTCCGGCCTGGGCAGCACGCAATCCGCTTCCTGTCAACTTGGCCAGTATAGATCTAAATCCAAAACGTCCAAAAAGTGGAGCCTGTTCTAGATGAATCATACCCAAAATAGCAAAGAACAAAAGAGGCCCATAATCAACACCTCAAAATCAACACATAAGATGCTTTGGGCCCACTTTAGATCATCCAATTGAAGTCATGTTTGGCTCGTGACAATCTAAAATCGACGCAATATTTGGACGGATTGGATTGATTTGAATGCATGCCAGGAACATGACAGCTGTGCGCATGTGTATGGATAGGCCTACTCTGCCAGCGTACATTAATCGTCACTTTGGGTTGGGATGATGAAATCATGGTTCTTTTGCCATGAGCGTTGAGATTCAAGAGTTGCTTCATTTGAAAGGCAAATGAAGAGTACAATTGATGCACCCAACTGAAATAATGAGTAAATAACCTGAAAACTTCATACACAAGCAGCATTTCAATTGAAAAAATGTCCTGATTCACTCAAAGATTCAGCCATACAGTACGTGTAAGAGATCTATGTCGTTCATCTGCTGGCCTGCTTTGTGTTTATGCAATGTATCAAAAGCTAATGTAGTAGTACACTCGTAAAGTGACCCACACATATACGCTGAATTTAGATTGTTGGATTTTTATTTTTAACTAAACATCTTTCTCACATGAGAAAAACTTACATACCTACCGACCAATATAATTTTTTAGTCAATGACTTTTTCACAATGTTCACGTTGTTAGCTTGATTATCATGTGTAATGTTCAACCCATTATCATTGTCGCTTGGAGGATAATTTTATAATTTCACATGATTTCTTTTTAATATAAATTCTAATTTATTGGAGATAATATATATTCTGTTATAAGAGAGAAAACCGAGCTATTTATTCTTTTTTTCTTTTCTTTTCTTTTCTTTTTTGCCTTTGAGCATAGTAGAGTATTAATATGTAGATGTATTACTGAAAGAAAGTCAGGTAAATCGTCATACTGTAGTTTGCATCTTTTTTTGTTTTGTTTTGTTTCAATTTCGATATTGTTGTGTATGTGATTAAGAATAGATCTCTTCTCCTAATACAGAGTTGATGAATGGTCTAAATCTCTGACACATATGATATAACCTCATATTTAAAGTATATCTTCTTGAGCCACGTGTAGAGGTGGGCATGAGATGACCCGATCCGGCTAACTTGACTCGTTCAACTCGACCTGAACCGAATGGTGAGTTGGTCTGAACTGAGTAAGCTTCGCCCAGTCCAAATTCAAATTGAGTCGAGTTTAAGTTATCCAGTAACTCAACCCGACTCGATCCGAAACTTAACTCAATCTAACTTTCTAACCCTATCCCAACCCCATCCCAACCTCTCTCTCACCCTCCCTCATCCTCCTCCTCTTCCAAGCTC
Organism: Magnolia kwangsiensis; assembly: GCA_037074715.1. Classification (NCBI taxonomy): domain Eukaryota; kingdom Viridiplantae; phylum Streptophyta; class Magnoliopsida; order Magnoliales; family Magnoliaceae; genus Magnolia; species Magnolia kwangsiensis. Next base: position 98,901,241 of record CM073581.1, read on the forward strand.
GGCAACCACTCACCACCATCACCCTCCTCCTCTTCCTCTTCCAAGCTTGGCAACCACCCACCACCATCACCCTCCTCCTCCTCATCTTCCTCTCTCCTCTTCACTCCCTCCCTCATCTCTCAATCCGACTCGGTGCTAACTCGACCTGACTTGGTACTTCTGACCGAATCAGACTCTTGGTCTGAATCAATCCAAGCAAGACCAAACTCGGATCGAGTCAGGCATGTTGGAATTGGTATCGAGTCGGATCGAGTTTGAGTTGGGCCTATTTCAAGCCCTAACTCGGTCCAACTCGACTCGATGCCCAGCTCTAGCCACATGAGTGGTGTCTCATTAAATCATGACATTCGAAAATAAATAAAAAGAGAATTGGTTTGTGTTTTTCTAATTTTATTAAGGGAATTTTAAATTTTCATATTGTAGTTTTTAATAGGTGGAAGAGGAGAAAAGTGTAACTGATGTAGAGCAGGTCGCGGACAGTTTCATGGCCAAGATGGATCAGAAAAGGCATGGTTGACGACAGAAGTGATCCGAACTGTCGGACCTTAGATCGGTCATATCTCACAATCTGGAATGAGTTATCAGGTGTAAAATATATGATTTTTGGGTAGAACGAGCTACTTTAGCCAACCAACCCGACTATGCCGGGTTGCGAAAGCCAGAATTGTGAAATACCCCTTGATCGACAGTTGTTTCCCTGTTTTAATTTTGTTTTTACTATAAATAGTAAGTTCTAGTTTGATTATAACTCTTCATCCGTCGGTCTTTAGGAGTTTAGTATCAAAGTGAGATTTTTTCTCAGATCGATAGTCTCTAACGACGTGTCGGGCAGCAATCTCATGGACAGTGCTTCAGAAAATTTACCTTTAATGGCGACAGCTTTCGAAGCAGTGCAATAAGAGAATCGGCAAACCATGCAAGAGCTAGAGGCTTCCATCGACCATATAACGGACCTCTTGGCAAAAAACCTAAGACAACTCCTTGTTCCTAGTGGTAATCCTCCACCATCAATTGCTGAAAGTCGTAGTCGCCCTGATCGCAAGACAATTCCATGGGCGGTGATCTAGAAAATTTACCTTTAACAGCGGCAGCTTTTGAAACAGCACAACAAGAGAATCGGCAAGCCATGCAAAAGCTGCAGGCTTCCATCGACCACATAGCGGACCTCTTGGCAGAAAATCTAGGACAACTCCGTGTTCCTGGTGGTAATCCTCCACCGTCAATTGTTGAAACTCGTAATCACTCTAATCGCAAGATAATACTGGCAGTATATCCAAGGGTCATTCCTAAGAAAGGAGGCTCCAGTGAGGAGGAAATCGAAGACATAATCTTCCAATATCCCAGACAAGGCAGCGATCGAGTAAATCAAACAGATCGAGAATTCAATATGCAGGTTGATATTCCTAGCTTCAATGACCAACTACATATTGAGAATTTCTTCAATTGACTTTCTGAAGTTAAGCGATTTTTCGACTATATGGATATCTCTAAAGCAAAGAAGGTCAAACTTATAGTCTACAAGTTGAAAGGAGGAGCTTCAGCTTGGTAAGAACAACTACAACTCACGCAAACCAGTCAGATGAAAGCACCAATCCACACCTGACAGCAGATGAAGCAGCAACTACGTGCCCGATTCCTCCCTAACAATTACGATCAGGTATTATTCCAACAATACCAAAATTGTCGACAGGGTAGTCGGTCGGTGAGAGAATACGCAGAAGAATTTTACTGTCCGGCAGCACATAACAATTTGGTCGAGACTAAATCGTAACAAGTTACCCGATTCAACGGTGGATTGCGTATGGCTATCCAGGATCGGATCCAGATAGAGTCCGTCTGGACGATAAATGATGCAATCAAGTTTGCTACTCAGGTGAAAGCGCAACTTGAACATCCTAACACACTGTAAGGATCCCTGTGGCAAGTCCGCCCCAAGGAGATCCACAGCCCAAGGAGAAGGAGCCCATAGGAGCACGCACTTAACTTCATACATCCGAGAATCAAGATCCGGGAAGCGGACAAGCTAGACCCCAAAGGGGCGTATCGACTGTTGCTGGTCCAAGTAGAATTCCAAACCCTATGCTCTACCAAGGCCGAACAACTGCTATCGTTATGGCCAACTGGGCCACTTATCAAATACTTGTCCCTAACAATTACGATCAAGTATTATTCTAACAATACCAAAATTGTCGACAGGGTAGTCGGTCGGTGAGAGAATACGCAGAAGAATTTTACTGTCCGGCAGCACATAACAATTTGGTCGAGACTAAATCGTAACAAGTTACCCGATTCAACAGTGGATTGCGTATGGCTATCCAGGATCGGATCCAGATGCAGTCCGTCTGGACAATGAAAGATGCAATAAAGTTTGCTACTCGGGCGAAAGCGCAACTTGAACATCCTAACACACTGCAAGGATCCCTGTGGCAAGTCCGCCCCAAGGAGATCCACAGCCCAAGGAGAAGGAGCCCATAGGAGCACGCACTTAACTTCATACATCCGAGAATCAAGATCCGGGAAGCGGACAAGCTAGACCCCAAAGGGGCGTGTCGACTGTTACTGGTCCAAGTAGAATTCCAAACCCTATGCTCGACCAAGGCCGAACAACTGTTATCGTTGTGGCCAACCGGGCCACTTATCAAATACTTGTCCCTAGCGAAAAGTGGCAAACCTCATCATCAATGATGATAGTGCTGATAACGCTTATGAAGATCCAGATATTGAAGAATAGGAGTATACCACTGAGGACGAGGTAGATGATTCATGTTGAGTTCAATAAGATCACGACGAGTTGCTTGTTGTGAGGCGATTATTATATGCATCAAGAGAAGAAGTGCATCCATAGTGGCATAACATCTTCCACACTAAGTGTACAGTGAATCAAAAGGTTTGTGACATGATCATTGATAGTGGGAGCAGCGAGAACATCGTTTCCATAGTCATGGTGGAAAAATTATAATTAAAAACAGAACGTCATCCCTCTCCATATACAATCGGTTGGATCAAGAAGGTCAACAAAATAAAGGTAACTGAACGGTGCACCATATCCTTTTTAATTGATAAACATTATAAGGATGAAGTAGTATGCGATGTGGTTAATATGTAAGCATGTCACATGCTACTCGGTTGGCCTTGACAATCTGACCGTAACGCCACTCATAAAGGGCAAGATAACATATATATCTTTATCAAGGACGACCAGAAGACTATATTGGCCCATATGGATCCAGAGGGATCACTTGAAACTTCTAAAGTGGAGGGCCATTTTCTCTTAACCATACGGGACTTCGTAAAAGAATCCGAAGAAACAGGATAGGCTTATGTATTAATTATAAAAGGGGAAGAACTCAAGCCTACCATTATCCCTAAAAGACTAAGGCTCTTGCTACATAAATTCAAAGAAATCTGACCCGATGACCTTCCTGATGGGTTGCCCTCCATGCGGAATATCCAACACCATATCGACTCTGTCCTTGGGTCGAGTTTACCTGATCATCCTCATTATCGAATGAGTCTGAATGAATGCGAGATTTTGTAGGGACAAGTAAAGGAGTTGATCCGTAAGGGTCGTATTCGAGAAAGCATAAGTTTGTGTATTGTAACAGCTCTATTAACTCCAAAGAAAGATGAGAGTTAGAGCATGTGTGTCGACAGCCAAGCCATCAACAAAATCACTATAAAATACAGGTTTCTTATACCACGGTTGGACGATATGCTGGACATGCTAGAGGGTACAAAATTATTCTCTAAATTATACCTAAGGAGCGGATACCATCAGATTCAAATATAGTCAGATGATGAATGAAAAATAGCCTTTAAGACCAAGGAAGGATTGTACGAATGGATGGTCATGCCCTTCGGTCTTTCAAATGCGCCCAGTACATTCATGAGATTGATGAACCAAGTTCTGAAATCTTTCATTAGGTGGTTTATTATAGTTTATTTTGATGATATTTTGATATACAGTCAAGACGAAATCACCCATATGGAACACCTCAAGAAGGTCCTTCAAGTGCTTACTAAAAATAAATTGTATCTCAATTTTAAAAAGTGCAGCTTCATGACTGATAGCCTATTATTTTTGAATTTTATCGTAACATCCACGGTCATTCAGGTGGATGAGGAAAAGGTGAAGGCAATCAGAGAATGGCTGGTTCCCACAAATATTCACGAAGTGCGAAGTTTTCATGGATTGGCGACATTCTATCATTGGTTCGTGAAAAATTTCAGTACCATTGTGTCATCAATCACAGATTTTATGAAAAAAGGACAGTTTCAGTGGACTGACGTAGCCGACAGGAGCTTTGCCGAAATCAAGCGTAAATTATCTAAGACCCTGGTTCTTGTACTTTTCAACTTCAACAAACTATTTGAAGTTGAATGTGATGCCTCATATGTCAGAATTGGGAAAGTTTTATCTCACGAAGGTAGGTCGGTAACCTTCTACAGTGAGAAACTTAGCGATGCATGCAAGAACTGGTCTACATATGAGATCGAGTTATACGTGGTGGTTCAGGCACTGCGACACTAGCAACATTATTTTATTCAAAGGGAATTCATACTTTATACGGACCATCAAGCTCTTAAATTCATTAATAGTCAAACTAACATTAACCGTGTGCATACTAGATGGATCTCGTTTTTACAGAACTTCATGTTCGTGCTAAAACATAAGTCAGGACAACAAAACAAGGTAGGCAATGCACTAAGTTACCGCGCAACTTTGTTAGTCACTACGAGCAATAAAGTTGTCGGGTTCGAGCACCTCAAAGACATATGTCGACGATGATGACTTCAAGAATGCATGAGTTAGATGCCAAGAAGGTCACTCCGGCGACTTACATATGCAAGACGGGTTCCTTTTCAAGGGAAATCGATTGTGCATTCCCAACAGTTCGCTAAAGGAACAGATAATTCAAGAGCTACATGGAGGTGACATTAGTGGGAGGTGGCCTTAGTGGACACCTTGGGCAAGACAAGACAAGAGCTCTTATGGAAGAACGGTATTACTGGCCGTAATCGATACATGATGTGGGAAAGGTAGTCCAACGTTGTTATATTCGTCAAAACTTCAAGGGACAATCTCATAATACGGGCCTCTGTACACCCCGTTACCCGTGCCTGACGGCCTTTGGGAGAATTTATCTATGGACTTCGTGCTTGGACTCCCACGAACACAACATGGCATGGATTCGGTGTTTGTGGTAGTAGATCGTTTCTCCAAGATGGTGCACTTTATTCCATGCAAGAATACTCTCGATGCAACACACGTGGTGAATCTATTCTTTAGAAAAATTGCGTGGTTATACGGGGTTCCCAAGACTATTACTTTTGACCGTGACACGAAGTTCATAAGCCACTTTTGGCGGACTTTGTGGACTCGATTCAATACACGACTTCAGTTCAGCAGTGCCTACTACCCACACACTGACGGTCAAACTGAGGTTATGAATTGCACGTTGGGAAACCTCCTTCGATATATTTTAGGAAAAAAAAATTGAAGCAGTGGGATTTGGCCTTGTCTTAAGCGGAATTTGCATTTAACAACATGGTGAACCGCTCAACAAGAAAATTCCCGTTGCAGGTTATTTACGGACGAATACCTCGCCACACACTAGACTTGGTCCCTCTACCCAAGCTCCCAGGTATAAGCATTACAGCAGAACATATGGCAAATAGGATCATGGGTATTCATGTGGAGGTGCAGGCCAAGTTATATGCCTCAAACGAAAAGTACAAGGAGTAAGCGGACAAGCATCAGCAACAAAAGGTATTCGAGGTGGGCGACCAATTAATGGTCTATCTGCGTAAAGAAAGATTTTCGATCGGAACGTACAACAAGTTGAAAAATAAAAATATTAGACCAATATCAATCATCTGAAAGATCAATGACAACACTTATGTTGTTGATCTTTCAGATGACATAGCGATCTCACGGGCTTTCAACGTCGCGGACCTGACCGAGTATCATGAACCAGAGCAGGATGAGAAGTCAAGGACGAGTTCTTTTGAAGTGGAGGGGACTGATGTAGAGCAAGTCACGGACCGTTTCTTGGCCAAGATGGATCAGAAAAGGCCCGGTCGACGACAAAAGTGATCCGGACCGTCGGACCTCAGATCGGGAGTATCTCACAATCCGAAATGGGTTATCAGGCGTAAAATATATGATTTTTGGGTAGAACAAGCTACTTTAGCCAACCAACCTGGCTATGTCAGGTTGTACAAGCTGGAATTACGAACTACCCATGGATCGACGGTCGTTTCCCTGTTTTAATTTCATTTTTACTATAAATAGTAAGTTTTAGTTTAATTATAACTCTTCATCCGTCGGGCTTTACGAGTTACGCCCAACTTGAAAAAAGCTTTGAATAATTAGGAGAACGGTTTGGTGATGCGAAATAAGACACTTACTATTTTTGGCCGAAAACCTTACGCACTAGTAGACATCTCGACCGTCTATAAATAGTAAGTTTACTATTTATAGTAAGTCGCAGATTCTAGAAGTTTTAGCTGTAGTTTGATTCTAATTTCTTTCTCATTGCTTAGTACCCCTATTTAAAGGGTTGTGAACTTGTTTTTAGGAACTAATTAGTCTATTTCGAATTTATTAGAATTTATTTCTATTTTCTACTTTCTTTTCTCGTGGATTCGAGAAGTCTTTATGAGGAGTCCAAAGAAGTTCTTTGGATTTGGAATAGTTATCCCCTTGAGGAAGACGGTGCTCGACCTCATGTCCTCCCCCTGCATCAATAACTATGGTTAAATATGAGCTTTATTAAGCCCCCAAACATGTAGAATACTATTTACACACATCACCACATATATCAGCCTGGATAATAGGTAAAATGTCATATGGTACATTGAGTTAAACTGTCAATTGTCCATTGATTCCAATGGTGAGGCCCATCTGATGAGAAAAATTGCCTTATGTCTGCCCCAAGTGTAGTAGAGACTTAACTTTCATGTTACCGATGTTGACACATCCCAAAATCTAGGTACAGAGTACACACCCTTAGACCCGAGTTTCGGTTCATAACTCATATACAAAGTGTACTTAACTTTATTGGTTGAACAGTTTAATCAAAGGTGGAGATTGTCTTCATTCTAAGTTCCACTTAAATCCCCATCATTTTTCATTCACACATTCATAACACTTAGCACTAATCAACCATGCACATATGGATTTTTACAACCATTCAAACAACATAAATCTTAAGCATCATTCATTATCTATAACAATCAACTAAGAATATACTTATTTCTGACTTAAAATGTCTCAATCAGATGAAATCAAATCATAAGTTAATCAATTATCCTAACAAATAAAATCAAATATTCATGAATGAACCACTGTTGCCAATTTATCTTCGAACAAGTACGGCCACATTTCATGTGAGTCGTGTTCAGATTCCACTGCATGCTACAATTCTTATGCAATTTCATCAATTGTTCCTCCATCCGTATGATTTTTCCATCATGAAGAGGTTAGTTGAGCAGACGTAATGAGGTAACCTAGCATAGTTCATGCACATAACAATTAAAATAGTACAAAATTAATATGAAATGTAAAATGAATGCACATAATGTATGAATGCATCAAATATGGTGATCGTCTCTATCTACTTGGATTAGAGATTGTCAGCTCGTATCCATCCATTGGGTAGGCTTTCACCTTTCAATAGGCATAGGTAGGGCTCACATTTAGTAATGATTCTACCAAGATTGACGTTCTTCTAAGGAGGTCCCCCAGGATTGACAATGCAATGCGCGTATGCGATTAATGATGTATGATTTCATCACTTCATAGTTGTTCATAACCACTTGTCTAAATCAGAATATACACATGTGATTTCATCATATATCCAGTAATTAAATGTGAGAGCATAGCTCAGCATGTGACACAATTTCATATATTACCATCAGTTAAATCATCAAAAAAATACAACACATCCATCAATCAACCATACAACCATTTATATTTTAATTTTCATGAACATGAGTCATGTTGCCTAAGTCTAGTAGTGTTGAATCCACAAGGTGATTGGCCTACTTTGAATTCAGAAATCCTAGCAATTATATTAACAACATTGTCATTGATCTGGTTATATTACACAGAGGAACCCGTCTTTGATTAAACATCCTGGGTAGCCAACCACTATTGAGCAAACCCTAGATGATCAAATAATTGAAATTTTCATATATAGTAGTTCATTAAATTCAACTACCAAAATTCATATTTTTAAAAGTTATGTCCAGACAGTTATTGATCGATTGACGGTTCGATCAATCGATCTTTGAATCAAGAAAATAAACTTTAAGGCAAATAGATCGTTGGAAAAAACTTAGCACATTCGATCGATCGATCAATGATACTCAAATTGACCTGATTAAAATAAAATACAAAATTGAAATTTTCTTTAATTAGGGGTCAATGGTCCATTTAACCAATTTGGACAAATCTACACCCATCATTGGTCCCTCCTCAATTAATAATCAAATAATGTCTATTGATTTGTTATCCTAAACCATTCATATGCTTATTTACATCTAAATTCTAAAATTAAATGTTAAAGAATAGATCGGATTAGTGCAGTCTATCAATTAATTAATTTGATTAGGTGATTCGAGGATCTTGATATATTTTGATCCTAATGATTAATCAGACCAATCTGATCTAACTGATTTCACATATTCAAAAGTTTCAACATGATTCAAGATAATGATAAATCTATCATACTAATTTGATCGGTGTGGCCCATCGGATGATTGAATCATTCAAACTTTTGAGATCTAGTTATATTTTATCTCTAAAATTTGGATGAATGGTGTGAATCTAATCACACACACTCCAATGATCCATCTTAACATCCTATATCTAAACTTTATCTAGTAAATGCTTCAAATCTAACAACACAATAGTCTTATATCCGATCTAGCTCATTCATTGCGTTATTCAAATATGCTTACCTTCATTATCAAAATTCATTATAACTTGACCTACTTTAAAATCATAAATTGATTTATTTATTACTATACAACGGAAAAAAAAAAAATTGCACACACAAAAAATAGATCATTCTCATTCAAGCATGTCCAATGGCAGTAAGGAATAGCTCCATAGGAAGTTGAGAGATATGAAGGGAGTTGGAGATAAGGGAGAGATCAGAGAGAACGGTTGGAAAAAAAAATCTCTCTCAAAATTTAAATTTTAAATTTTAATTCAAAAAAAAAAAATCTTTTTTCTAATTTGCATACATTACAAATGTCCTCCACAAGTAGTATGTTAGCAGCAAAAATCCTATAGCTCTACAAGTTGTGGCACCTTTCTTATATGTGATCACTTCTCATTTCTGAGTGTGTTACTACCTAAGATGAATGTAAGAAAACCTTGCTGAGTAACAAAATATTATGAAAACCTTTAGTTAGTTTTTTTTTCCCCACTACACTCTCATTGTCCAAATGTGGCTAGTAATCACTTTCATTAGGGCATGTCCTGTTACAATAATATCATGCACTTCCGAAACAAACATGCCCTGGTCCATGATTGCAGAGAAACTAAGGCCGCACTTCTTAGCTTATTATAATGCGTGTTATGAGTTTAAAAATTTGAATTAATTAAAATATATGTGTATTCCAAAAAAGAGTTCTTGTCCCATGTATTACGCTTAAAAGCCATAATATATTATTATATCAATAACTCTTTAATTGGATTGAAAAAAGAAAAAAGAAAAAACATAACCTCAATGCTAATAATAAGTTGCTTGATGGTGTGACTTTTTATTTTAGGGTACGTCTGGTTGCCCCAAAATCATAAAATTTCATGATTAATTAGTCTAATTAATTTGATGTAAATTTTCTTGAAATATCGTGATATTTGGTGTAACCAAACACGCCTTTATAATTCCACTTTTTCCTCTCTAGTCCCTCCTTGAATGTGAGGTCAAGATGATGGAGACGACCTTGTAAATCCTTGCAGCCCTAGGCAATTGAACTAGGGCCCACATGATAGACGATTAGGGCTGTCAATGGGTGGAACCAGCCTATGGACTTTCGAGCCGAGTTAGCATTTGGGTCATGTTTGGGCACTGATCTTGGGCTCCCCTTCACCTAACTTGGGCCAGCTTTTGATCCCGTATAAAAAAATATCTTAAATCCACTAGTGACAAAACCACCGTTGATTTTTACCCAATGGTATATATTTAAGGAGTTAAAGAAAGTCATGCGTACATACATGCGTTGGACCAAATAATTATGTCTGTTGGATATTACCTGCATGCGTTGGACCATATAATAGTTGCATCTATTGAATATAAAACCAGTCTACATGCAATTAAACATTTAAAGGGAAGTCCATCTAACCTACCTCTTCTTTTCTAACCCTCTTTGTATCATGTCTCTCTTCATAATATCATGAGCTAACTTTCCTGCCTCTCTCCCTCGAACCCACCAACAAAAATGGTTAGGTTGGAGTTTCTAGCCACTCTAGCTTATTGTCTGTCAGTCTCTCCTCTCTACGCTCTCACTTACAACTTTGGATAAAAAAAGAATAATAAGAAAAAGAAAGATTAATTTATTTTGGTTCAGTTTCGTCTGTATTTTGAGTTGGAACATTTATATGAGATCCACCACATATGAGGTTGGACAACTGATAAAAATGAGACTCTTGTTGAAAAGCCCTTTTATTATTTAGTTGGGTTGTGTGTTTTTGTTCAATTTGCATTATTGATTTATTTATTTTTTTTGGTTTAGATCTTCATAACATGTTATGCAAAAATCTCAGCAGGGAGTGGCTCAGATTTCACAATTTTTTCCTACTCAGGCAAGTGGACAGGGGCTTAGCCAAGATGGCTATAAGCATATAAATTACCATTTGAGTTGGGCCTTGGCCTTAGTTCTTCTTTTTTTTAAAGCATGGGCAGGGCTTGAGCTCGCCCAAAGATTTTTGGTCTTGGCAGCAAGAAGGCTGGCAAGGCCCATATAAATTTCCTTAATTTGTTTTCTTCTATCTGCCTTGAATGTGAGGTCCACACGATGGCGAGACCAAAGCAATTCATAGCATGCAGAAGTTTTGTCCACACGATGGATGTTATAGGATGTTAAGAGCCTGTGTTTTTTTTTTTTTTTTTTCGCTACTTATAATAATAAATAAGGTACTTTTTTTTTAATAAAAGTTACTTTGATACCACCCTTGTAGTAGTTCGTTAGCTTAAATTTATGGTCATGGTTAAAAATTTATTGCTTTTTAACTTCCAACTTTTTAACTGGCGCACTCTCATTTTTTTCATTCCCATCTCTCTAACGTCATAAATAATTCATATAATAAGAGACCCACATGGTGGATGATCCACATGGAAGATGGGGCTCACATGATGGACAATCACATCAAAGGTAAGCCTCGCATAATGGATGACCTACATCAAGGTGAACCCACATAATGGGTAATGGATGGTCCACATCAAAGGTTGCCCCCTAATTATGAATAGAACACATCCAAAGCGATCTGTGTGAACAATCGACTTCGAAGATGGGGCCAACACAATGGATAGTCTACATCAGAGGTGGGTTTCACATTACAATGAACGTTTAAGGTGGGCCCGCATGATGGATGACCCACATCAAGGAGAGCCCACATGATGGACTACCCACATCAAAGGTCAGCCCCTAATAATCAATGGCCTACATCCACAGTGGGCTCAACATGATTGCCAGCCTACTTCAAAGTTAGGGCCCACATGATGGATGGTCTACATTAAAGGTGGGCTCCACATGATGGCAGTAGCAATTGTAGGTGAGCTCCATACGATGGACAATTAACATTAATGGTAGGCCCCACATGGTGGATGTCCTACATTTATGTGGACCCCACGTAATGGACACTAGTCCACATCAAAGGCCAACTCCTTGTGATAAATGGACTACATCCAATGCGCATATCACGTGATAGAGGCCCACTTCGAAGTTGGGCCTTACATGATGGACAATCCACATTAAAGGTGAGCCTCACATGATGGGTAGTCCACATCCAGTGTAAAACATGATGGACACCCCACATCCAAGGTGGCCTGCGTGATGGATACCCCATATGAGCATAAACCACCAATAAATATGATTTTGATGGTCAAGAGAAATTGAAGGCGGGACCATATGATGGACTATCTAGATCCCTGATAAGATCTTTTACTGTATGATCCATTCGCTTCTTGCCATTAATTAGATGGTTAGCATCGGTAGGGATGACTCGCCCATGAGTCATGGGCAATCGCATGTGGGCCCCAGCTGATGGACAGTACAGATCAATGGTTCAGAATCTCCAATAGAATCAATCTAGAACGCCCATTTCCTTACCTATGGATAGACCAAAGTGACTTTTGTAAGGTACAGCTGATCCAAGGTGGGGCCACATGATTGATGATGTAGACCAATGGTATGAAGAAGGGAAAAAAAAAAATGGAGTATTCTAAATTTAAAAATTCTGGAAAAAAAAATAAAAATCAGCGAAAACTTGAAGAAAGTTTGTAAGCGTAGAGCATAGATGTGCTACGCCACAAGAACCTCGTGATTTGGAAGATCCTAGCCATCCGTCCAGTCATTGGACTCTTCCATGGATGTGGATAGCTGCTGTTGGTCTATCCACCAGTTGCATTTGGACAGTTATATAAATCAATCCAGACCCTCCATTCAATCGAACTCGCTCTTTATGAATCCTGATGCAAAAATCACATTGGTTGGATTTCTCCGCCCACCTGATATTGTACTGAAAAACGAGCCATGTGGGCCCAACCCGGCCCGGACCAAAACCCGAAACAAGTTAATAGATGATGAGTATGGAGACGTACACAGCTAATTGGGCAGGGTGGGCACACGTTTCCATTCTTAAACCCAAGTGTGGTTGTGCCGATTCAGGTCGGGTCAGGTTGGGCTTGAGCTTGATCGGTCTATAGTAATGGGTCAAGGGTCGGGTTTTGCAGGAATTCTTGGGCCGTTTAACGAGTGGATTGGACTCGTGGGCTAACCCTAACTCAACCAGAACCCAACCCATTGCCACCCCTATGCAACATTGATCAGTACGGGATGGGTTGGGGCTACCATAATGTCTGAAAGATGGGCCCCAGTCAAACGAATGGGCCTGAAAGTTGAGCCCAAACGATTGACAAGGCGGGCTGAACTCAGGTTCTTTAGATTCACTTACGTTGGGTTATCCTCAGCTTCTGACCAGAATCCTCTACAGTATGTTTTACCCAGTGCAAGAAACACCAAGCTCTTTGGGCCCATCATGTTGTATATATGGAATCCATTCCATCCATCAGGTGAGCTCCTCGATGCCAGGTCCTATGGGGAAAAAATTAGCTAGATCCACAACTTAGGTGGGACACAGCATAGGTAGCATTGAGAATGGGACGCCAACCATAGGTTTGAGTGTGGGAACACCATGCTGTTTATCTTTTACCAAACCCGGATTTTTCACATATACAATATGGTGGGCCTCAGAGAGGTTGGATGTTTTACACGCAGGTGCCGTGGGTGATTCTAGTTTGCGATTTCCTGCGTGGCTATGGAAACTAGGTTAGTCTGAAATAGACGGTCGGATTTGATGACGGGACCGCCCTTGTGTCCAAAAATAAACAGCTCTTGCAGTGGGCTGTCTAGGACAGAAATTGATGAGCCGTTGGTTAGGTCTCATCATGTGAGTACAAGCCATGGTCCGAGATGGAATTCATGAGGCCAAAATTTCCCAATTTATTGGGATGGCAATGAGCCAGGCTGCCTAGCCTGCCCGCGTCACTTAGCCCGAAGGGCTGAGACTTGGACCGCTCACCCGGCCCGGGCTAACAATGAATAGCCAGCTCACCCGGCCAGTTCATTACCCTTATGTGTGCTATACAATACTTAATTAATTATTAGTATGTGCTATATATACAATACTTAAATTATTAGTAATAACCTGGAAAAACCAATGTTTAGGTTGTGCCTAGAAAACCATTGTTATTAGACTTCATAGATTGCATGATGCATCTATTTACCTTTCAACTTAGTTCTTTTGGAATACGTTTGGTTGGTTTTGAGAGGTATATCCTTGAGTGCTTTTAGGCACTTGAGACCAGACATAACGACTTGCCAGTTTTACCGGCCATGATCACTCACTTTGGTTTCAGAGCATATTTACGACATGACTATGATCATATAGGTTTCTAAGTATTCTTATGACATGATTAAATTGCCATCTTAATAGAAAAGATTGGCTTAGTATCAGGATGAATAGTCTTCGACCATTGGGGACAACTTGGTGTTAGTTTTCATCATTTCCTACCTCACATGAATGTGTAAGCAAGCATATACTGGATAGGAACTTTGTTCACTTACATCAGCATAAATGGATCACAAAGATCAAGATTGGAAGACCCATCGTGCTTAAATTTAAATAGGCTTGTAATGCGTTAGCTTTGTTAAAATTCCTGTTATTTGATCATGTGTGAATAGAGAAGCTTTAATTGATCATATTTTGGTTCTTCTTATAGAGTTTCTCCACGGCCATTAAAAATAGATGCTCAGCTCAACACGTGAGGTCTTGGTATCAATCCCTAGTAGGGGTGGCTAACACGGAGTGTGTGTACTGACAAGGGTGTGTACTAACAAGCTAACCTAAAAAGGAGGGAAAAAAAAAAAGTGGGTTTATCCATCAAAGTTATTGAAGTACACACAATTCAACATGAGATTCATCTTATCTTTTCAGGATATGAATAATATATCAATATGTGGTTGATCTTAAGGTTAGGACAATCTATTAAGTATTTAAAAAGTCAGCCCAAACTTCTTGGGTTTTCAATTAGCTAATTAAAGCTTCTAATCATTGGCTTTTATTCTTAATTGTTGATCTATTTTAAATCATGCTTGATGGGCATACAATGGTTTAGATTTTATATGATCCATACCTGAGTAATATAGAAATTGCCTAAGGAAGATGACCACCTACAGTGGATGTATTTTAACAATTGGGATTACGGAGTAGACATGTATATGGACATCATTCACAATATGGGACATATTTATAGGGTGGCAGAGCGTCATATCAATGTGTACCTATATAACTAGGAGCTTCCATGCTTGGCCTATATTAAGTCGGGCTTGGGTTAGAGTATCAGGCCCCAAGGCCGAGTTCTTAAAACTCCAGCCCGTTTCTCAAGCGAGCCTAGCTTAGACTTAATTGTCTAAAAGTCCATCAACGCAACCTAATAGTTAATCTTTTCAAAAATAAATAAATCTTCTCAAAATTCAAAATGTTCATCATCTTTTCTTAAAACACATGTCCATCAATGCAACCCAATCGTTAATCTTTTCAAAATTTAGAATTTAAAAAAAAAAAAATATGTTCACCAGCTTTTCCTAAAACACGTCCTCTCCCCCTCCCCTCAAAAAAAAAATTAAATAAATAAATAAATAGAGAGAGAGAGAGAAGAAGTTGATTTTTCCACCCCCTGATTTTAATGCATACACCCCTATGTTTCTGCTTGCTTCTAACATTTATAAAGGAGAACTGAGCTCTTTTTTCTTTTTTTTGAGGGAATGTGATGAAGAAAGGAGGGTGGGACACAGATGTCAGGAGTGAGAGGAGAGGATGGAATGACAAAAATGCCCTCCTTTAAAGCTTCTTCTGTAACTTTCATGGTGTTCTAAATTTTGTGCTCTCTCTCTCTCTCTCTCTCTCTCTCTCTCTCTCAAAGTGGTTGGGTTCAAGTTTGAGTTTTGGCTCAAGTCGGGCCATGCATATGTATTTTGGCCCCGGCTCGAACTAAACTATTTTGGCCTGTCATGAGCCCAGGCCCAATTTGGGCATATGTTAAAGAAGATGGGTGGGCTTGGCAAGAGCTCGGGCCACCCTAACCTAGCCTGTTGACACTCCTACCTATAACTTAAACTCATTATAAAGATCTTATTTTAAAAGGGGAGAAACCCTCACCCAAATAATGATCTTTTTTCACTTATTAAGAGAGAGAAAGAGAGAGAGAGAGGACTATGTTAAAATTATGATACCGAAATCATTATTGGGTTTATTCACTTTTATGAGCTTACATGAACCATGTTTCACATGCTAACAAGGCCTAAGTGTTAGTGGATCATTGTAGACACCTTATCCTAGGCTGATAATCTGATTGAGTTTAAACTGATGGATGGTCAATCAAAATTTAACCCTGAAAGCTTGAATCGTAGGAACCCCAGTCTTAAACCCTAAACTCAGCCCATTTAACCAAATAAACATGTCACGCCCCAAACTCGGAAAACGGACTCACAAAATTTTTGATCGTTGAATCCAGCACCGACAGCATCCGTAGTGCCCCATTCTCGGATCCGGGCACTCACATGCCAAATTCCGATCCTGAGATCCTACAAGGAGAATTTTCAGTATGATTTTTTTTTGGTAATGGAGCATAACCACAAGCATAACCAAGTCACAAAACAACATCACCAAATATTAACTATATCAAAAACTTTAAGTACAATGCCGGAAGAAAAATACAGGGTGATCAAAAACTCCAAAATAATCTTATGTGCGCTCCTGCCTCAGCGCTGCTACTGTCCAACGCTACCTGCACGCAACTGTCGTGCATAAGCTTACAAAAGCTTAGAGGGTGCTTTAAGTGTGTGCGTAAGGCAAGCGCCAAGTGTACAATATCAGAATAATGAGAAAATATTCCGTAAATTCATGAATGTTATCAGCTTTACCAAAGTTATGTGATGCAAGTCATGAATGCTATCGGCCATACCAAGGCCATGCGATGCGAGGCCTATGTAGTCAAATGTAATATGTGAGATGCAAAGCAAGTATGTCAGTCATCATCGAGTACACGTATCAGTACAGTTCCTTTCTAGATATCACCGGGGTCTAGTACACTTCACATTAACGGTCGTCTACCTAGCCGCACAGCCCAGCGAGCGGAATAGACCTCACTATTCGCCTAACTAGTAGTCTGCCAATACCTACCCGTCTCGACGATAGCGGACTCATTCGAGAGCTGGTCAAACTCAGTCAAGCTTATAGCCCCCTTACTCGGGCGGATAAGGCCACACCTCCTTCTAACCGACCATGACAGTGGGAGACGCGGCCCAGTGGTATTCGACACTCGGGCGCTCGTGTATCCACTCGGTCTAGACGTCGAAGCTTATAAAAAAGGTTATGAGACTTTCACCCAAAGACATCCTAAGTGCCCACAGTGCTAGAACCAAGTATTTTCGGTATCCGATACGGTCATTCACGATGTGCCTGTGAAGTCACGGCCCTTATGTCACTAGGGGGTAAAATGATTAGGTCACACACATGCGAGATGCATGAGTCACACCGTACAATCATGCAGCAATCTTGCGCGTACCGTGCGCTCATGTGGGTAACTCTTATCAATGAGTCTCATAAGTAATATGCCCAATGGCATATGCTATGATCAGTCACTACTCAATGAGGCATGAAATTATACTAAGCATATTATAAAGTGATGAACCATCCTTACAACGAAGATGGGCCTAAACGGCCTACACACACAACAAGTACAGGCCTATCAATGGGCCCTAGGGAGATTCGTAATGCGGACATTTAACCAACATTACCTTACAATGTGGATGTCAAACCATCATTGTTCCCAAGGCGTAGCCAGGCATAAACATCATTACCTAAACCATGGTGGAATCACCGTTGCAATGGACTTTAGGTACATCTCATTTGGCCTTAAATACATCACTTGGGCCTTATATTCATCAAGTGGGCCGCATTAATGGGCTGCACCAATGAGCCTTATATTCATCAAGTGGGCCGCAATAATGGGTCGCACCTTATGTACATTGTAATGGGCCATAACCCATGGGCCTTAGAATACATCAAAATATGCCTAATCACATGAGCCTTATGTGTATCAAATAGGCCACACCAATTAGACCCTATGCATATCAAATGGACCACACCAAAAATAAGTGGTGATAATGATTTCCATCATTAAAATTTCTAAGGCCCACCATAACATTTATTTTCTACCCAATCTGGTCATAAGGTCACACAAACTTGGATTAAACAAATTTCCTAATAATCCAAACTTTTGTGACAACAAAGAATTTTAATGGCAGGAACTCAATCCCCACTACTTTTTGTTGGATGGTCCACTTGATCCTAGATGTGTCTCATTCTTTAGCTCATGCCATAAAATGAGCTCTTAAAATGGTTAGAGGGTTTGGATGCAACACATGCATCTTGGTGGGTCCCACTGTCATTGGACAGTATAAATAAAACACATACATCATTATGGGTTCCACCATCCACCTGGACGGTGGAAATAAAACATAAATATCATCGTGGGCTCCACCGTCCGCCTGGATGGTGGGAATAAAACACATATATCATTGTGAGTCCCACGTGGGGCCCACCATAACGTTTGTTTTCCATCCAACCTGTTGAAAGGGTCGCACGGACCTAGATGAATAGGAAAAACAATTTCATATTGACCCAAAGCTTTTGTAATAACCCAAAAAGGGTTTCAATGGTAGACGTTAAATCACCGCTCTTTCCTATGATGTGGGCCACCTAAGTCCCAAATCATGCTGATTTTTGGTGGGGGCCCACTTCAGGAAGGGGCCCACCACTGAACAGCATGGATGCTCAACACATATCACGATGGGGCCCACGTATGGGACCCCTGTCCTGCCCGCCCGTTCATGGTGACGCCAGCAGCAACATCCTGTGCTGCTGCCTGATTTTTTAAGTTTTTTTTTTTAAATGATGATTTTTCGTGGCTTTTCATAGGTGGGGCCTGCATTAGGTGAATCCACCCCGTCCACTACTTCTCATAGTTCAAGACAAGCCAAACAAGCCTAATATTCAATATATTTTGGGGTGTGGAAATATCAAGGTGTAATTTAACGGTGAAAACCACTGTTTCTATACTATGGCCCGCTAGAAAGTCGGATTGGCCCCATTTTTCGGCTCAACGCTTACAATGAGCTCGGGAATGGAATGGACAGCGTGGATCAGACCCATGCATTAAGGTGGGGCCTGCTTGAGCAGCCCACCCCAAAGCTTAGAATCAAACTGATTATTTTTTTTGTGTTTTCTTGACAGCAACCACACCGTCAGTCCATACTTCACTAACGTCCATGCAACACATGTTAAGGTGGGCCCCACCTTTAGACATACTGTCCAGGTGGGCCACCATATGCATGGATGGTGTGGATAAAACATACACCAAGGTGGGGTCCATCCAAGTGGCCACATGGACATATCATCACATAAAAGAAAACGAGAGAGGGAGAAAGAGAGAGATTGAGGGACACGTGTAATAGAGCGCTCCGCCACTATGAGCCCTCCCTTACATTCAATCATACATTAAGTGGGTCCCAAATACATGTGGGCCCACCAAATCCAAAATTAACTGTGGAGATCCCTTCTCCACCAAAATGAAAGGTCTAGATACCCCTTCTTATGCAAGAAAAATAAACATCATGATGAGGTCCATGGAGAATGACCCCATTATGAAATGATTATGAGAATCAAGGCGGCCCATCGGCCACACCTAAGGTCCAAAGTGAGATCTATACCATCAATCGGTAGGCCTCACTTGATCATTCATCAACACATGAAAAATCTAGCCTAATAAGCATCCACTGTTCGATCTTCTCGATCCATTGGACCGTCGATCTCCTTGTGTGTCACTTTGATGGAGGGTGATGAGGTTTGAATGACTAGGATGATGGTTTTTGGGGTAGGAAGTGGGCTACACAACTCACTCTTTTCTCTCTTAAAATGGCTTGGACGTGCACTCTCTTCCCTTACTTGGAAAGTGTGTTGAGAAATGAGAGAGAGAGAAAGGGTTGTAAAGAGAGAGAGAGATGGGTGACGGATGTGAGGTGATGGTGTACTTGACATGTATGGTTGTGTAAGAGAAAGGGTGAGAAAAAGTTGACTTGGTGGTTGCTTGACTTGTGAAGAAAGAAAGCATGGGTGTATGTACTTGAAATGAGGTGATTGATTGATTGATTAGTTGATTGATTGATGGGACATGTTGTAGAAATTTCTTTAGGATTGCAAACGCGCAGCATTTTTTCTCTAACTGAATGCAGGCCCACATCTCCCTGCCACAGTATCGAATCGGTATGCAAGACGCGGCGTTGGAACCGCGGCGACGATGCGGTCACAATGGTATAAGTCTCGAATTAAGCCGACTGAGATCCACGGGATACGACTTAGGATCGTGCGCAGACATCGATTATAGGTCACAAGTCGCCAGAATTCAACGGGAAGGATCGTCGGAGTCGACGGAATAGTATGAACTAGGATACGGGTCTTATAGCTCTTCCCACCTAATAAAAATTTCATCCTCAAAATTTATACTACCATCGCACTAAGCATAACTCATAAGAGAATAAGGAACATAACATCATAGATAATCAAAACACAACATATCATTATAATCAAACACCTAAGAGATGGGGATAACGCCCACTAATCTCAAACTTTAAATCCCATGATGCATCATTCATGAGCAATCTAGCAAGACAGTGTAGGGGTCAAGTCACATGAATCGTCGACGACTGCTCCTAATGACTAAGGGTCCTGCTAGGTGGCATAAAATCTGCCTTGGTCCTGCTGAGGAGGTGCAGTTTCCCTCTGAGGTCTCTGCTGCTGCGGGGGAGGTCCTGGAGGCTGATGCAGTGCTCTCGGCTGTTGTTGCTGCTGCAGATGGAGACACTCATGCACACGATGTCCTGTCCTACCACATCCAAAGCAGGTACCTGTGAACGATCCCGAAGGTGGTGATGGGGGTGCCACTAGTGCTCGGAATACTGGGCGGGTCGTGCGTCGTTGCTGTGGACGATGCTGCTACGGATGGGAGCTATTGGAGGGTTCCTTCCTCTTCTGATCTCCCCTCAGGTCACGGGCTCTCTACAAACTGGCCCAATCTGACTCGTAGATTCAGGCCCTCTCTACAATCTGCTCAAATGTCGAAGGCAACGACTCCTGAGTGTAGGACGTAAGCCATTCTCAAAACGACGGGCCTTCCACCCCTCCTCATTAATAAGATACATCACGAATCTTGATAGTGCGATGAAACGTGCCTCATACTGGGACACAGTCATGTCTCCATGGACCAGAGTCTCAAATTTTAATGCGCGTTGCTGCCGCACATGCTCACGAAAGAACTTTCGGTCAAACCGGTCTACAAAGTCCTCCTAGGTCCACTCGAAATCTGTCGTTACCGATCGAGCTACAGATGCCTACCAATATTGAGCCTCACACTAGAGAAGAAATACAGCTAATGTAACTCGCTACTGGGTAGTACACCTCATGGTATCGAATATCTTTTCCACCTAGGAGCACTATATCTCTGCTGCAGTAGGGTCTGGCTCGCCCCGAAAACGTGGGGGATCGTGCTAACGGAAGTCCTTGAGAAGGGCACTCGCACGCTCCTACTCAGCCTCGGCTGGTGTCACAGTAGGACACCTACTCTTCCCCTGAAGAATAGCGTTCATCGCCTGTAGCATCTGCTGCAACTGAGCGGCACTCACAGGTACGGTCAGATCTACACCGATCTCAGGTAGAGGAGTGCATCTTCATCCGGAAAAGCAAGAATATTCGGTGGTGGAGCGGGAGTCACAGGTGGTAGAGAGAGAGTCGCGGGTGGTGAAGCGGGAGTCGCTCGGGTTACTCTTTTAGGCAGCATGTCCTACATGAAGGAACAATGGCCTATCAACTTTGAGAATTCTCGAAGGCATAAACGTTAAGGGTTTATGTCGAAAAATCACTAAGTCATTCGAACTCAGAACCTATTCATTCTAAATTCATAATAGATATGCGATGTGATCTCAGGTATTTCAAAGTTATGCTCTGATACCAACTTCTGTCACGTCCCAAACTCAAAAAACGGGCTCACAAAATTCTTGATCGTCAAATTTATCACCGACAACCTCCGTAGTGCCCTATTCTCGGATCCCGACACTCACATGCCAGATTTCAATCATGGGATCCTATAAGGAGGATTTTCAGTATGAATTTGTTTTGTAATAGAGCATAACCAAGTCACAAAATAACATCACCACATATCCACTATATCAAAAAATTTAAGTACAATGCGGAAAGGAAAATACAGGGTGATCAAAAACTCTAAAATAATATGATGTACTCTCCTACCTCAGCACTGCTGCTGTCCAACGCTACCTACACGCAACTGTCGTGCATAAGCTTACAAAAGCTTAAAGGATGGTGTAAGTATGTGCGCAAGGTAAGTGTCAAGTGTACAATATTAGAGTAATGCGAAAATATATGGTAAGTCCATGAATGTTATCGGTTGTACCCAAGCTATATGATGTAAGTCATGAATACTATCGGCCATACCAATGCCATACGGTGTGAGGCCTATGTAGCTAAATGTAATATATGAGATGCAAAATAAACATGTCAGTCCTCATCAAATACACATATCAATACAGTTCTTTTCTTGATATCACTGGAGTCTAGCACACTCTACACTAATTGTTGTCTCCCTAGCCGCACAGCCCAGCGAGCGGAATAGACCTCACTATCCGCTTGACCAGTAGTCTGTCAATACCTACCCAGCTCGTTGATAGCGGACTCATTTGTGAGCTGGTCAAACTTAACCTAGTTTATAGCCCCCTCACTCGGGCGGATAAAGCCACACCCCCTTCCAACCGACCATGACACAATGGGAGACGTGACCTACTGGTATTCGGCACTCGGGCGCTCATGTATCCACTTGGTCTAGACATTGGAGCAGCTCTTGGTACCAAAAAGGTTCTGAAATTTTCACCCAAGGATATCCTAAGTGCCCACAGTGTTAGAACCAAGTATTTTCGGTATCCGATACGGCCATCCACGATATGCCTGTGGAGCCACGACCCTGATGTCGCTAGGACGTAAAATGATCAAGTCACACATTTGCGAGATGCATGAGTCACACCGTACAATCATGCAACAATCTCGCGTATACCATGCGCTCATGTGGGTAACTCCTATCAATGAGTCTCATAAGTAATCTGCCCAATGACATATGCTATGATCAGTCACTACTCATATCAAGCATACATATGATGCGTATGGTATGAGGCATGGAATTATACTACGCATATTATAAAGTGATGAACCATCCTTACAACGAAGATGGGCCTAGACGGCCTACACACATAACAAGTACGGGCCTGTCAATGGGCCCTAGAGAGATTCGTAATGCGGACATTTAACCAACATTACTTTACAATGCGGACATCAAACCATCATTGTTCTCAAGGCATAGCCTGATGTAAACATCATTACCTAAACTATAGTGGAATCATATGTTGCAATGGACTTTAGGTACATCCCATTGGGCCTTAATTACATCAAATGGGCCGTATCACATGGGGCTTATATTCATCAAGTGACCCGTATTAATAGGTCGCACCAGTGGGCTTATGTACATTACAATGGGCCATAACCCATGGGCCTTAGAATACATCAAAATGGGCCTAATCACATTGGCCTTATGTGTATCAAATGAGCCACACTAATTGGACCCCATGTATATCAAATGAACCACACCCAAAATAAGTGGTGATAATGATTTCCATCATTAAAATTCCTAAGGCCCACCATAACATTTATTTTTTACCCAATCTGGTCATAAGGTCATACAAACCTAGATTAAACAAATTTCCTAATAATCCAAACTTTTGTGACAACAAAGAATTTCAATGGCAGGAACTCAATTCCCACTTCTTTTTGCTGGATGGTCCACTTGATCCTAGATCTGTCTCATTCTTTAGCTCATGCCATAAAATGAGCTCTTAAAATGGTTAGAGGGTTTGGATGCAATACATGCATCATGGTGGGTCGCACTATCGTTGGACAGTATGAATAAAACACATACATCATTATGGGTTCCACCGCCACTTGGACGGTGGAAATAAAACACGAATATCACCGTGGCTCCACTGTCCGCCTAAACAGTGGGAATAAAACACATATCATTGTGGGTCCCATGTGGGGCCCACCATAACGTTTGTTTTCCATCCAACCTGTTGAAAAGGTCGCACGGACCTAGATGAATAGGAAAAAAAATTTCATATTGACCCAAAGCTTTTATGATAACCCAAAAAGGATTTCAATGGCAAACGTTAAATCACCGTTGTTTCCTATGATGTGGGCCACCCGAGTCCCAGATCAGGCTGATTTTTGGAGGGGGCCCACTTCAGGAAGGGGGCCACCCAATGAACGGCGTGGATGCTCAACATGCATCACGATGGGGCCCACGTATGGGACCCTTATCCTGTCTGCCCATCCATGGTGATGCCAGCGGTAGCGTCCTGCATTGCTGACGCTGCAGCAGCAGGCACTGCTGCCTGATTTTTTTTAAAAAAAAAATAATGGTTTTTCGTGATTTTTCATAGGTGGGGCCTGCATTAGGTGAATCCACCCCATCCACCGCTTCCCATAGCTCAAGACAAGCCAAACAAGCCCAATATTCAATATATTTTGGGGTGTGGAAACATCAGGGTGTAATTTAACGGTGAAAACCACTGTTTCTTTGCTATGGCTCGCTAGAAAGTTGGATTGGCCCCATTTTTCAGCTCAACGCTTACAATGAGCTCGGGAATGGAATGGACGGCGTGGATCAGACCCATGTGTTATAAGGTGGGACCTGCTTGAGCAGCCCACCCCAAAGCTTAGAATCAAACTGATTTTTTTTATTTTTTTTTTACAGCAACCACACTGTTAGTCCATACTTCACTGACGTCCATGCAACACACGTTAAGGTGGGCCCCACCTTCAGATGTACTGTCCAGGTGGGCCACCATATACATGGATGGTGTGGATAAAACATACACCAAGGCGGGGTCCATCCAAGTGGCCACATGGACATGTCATCACATAAAAGAAAAAGAGAGAGAGAAAGAGAGAGATCGAGGGACACGTGTGATGGAGGGCTCCGCCACTATGAGCCCTCCCTTGCATTCAATCATACATCAAGTGGGTCCCAAATACATGTGAGCCTACTAAATTCAAAATCAACGGTGGAGATCCCTTCTCTACAAAAATGGAAGGTCTAGATGACCCCTTCTTATGCAAGGAAAATAAACATCATGATGGGGTCCATGGAGATGGCGCCATCATAGAATGATCATGAGAATCAAGATGACCCATCGGCCACACCTAGGGTCCAAAGTGAGATCCATACCATCATTCGATAGGCCTCACTTGACTCTTCATCAAAATATGAAAAATCTAGCCTAATAAGCATCTACCATTCGATCTTCTCGATCCGTTGGAACGTTGATCTCCTTGTGTCTCATTTTGATGGAGGGTGATGAGGTTTGAATGGCTAGGATGATGGTTTTTGGGATAGGAAGTGGGTTACACAACTCACTCTTTTCTCTCTTGAAATGGCTTGGACGTGCATTCTCTTCCCTTGCTTGAAAGTGTGTTGAGAAATGAGAGAGATAAGGTTGTAAGGATAGAGAGAGATGGGTAATAGATGTGAGGTGAGTGATATGTGGTGATGGTGTACTTGACATGTATGGGTGTGTAAGAGAGAGGGTGAGAAAGAGTTGACTTAGTGGTTGCTTGACTTGTGGAGAAAGAAAGCATGGATGTGTGCTTGACATGAGGTGATTGATTGATTGGTTGATTGATTGATTGATGAGACATGTTGTAGAGATTCCCTTAGGATTGCAAATGCGTAGTATTTTTCCTCGAACTGAATGCGGGCTCACATCTCCCTGCCACGATATCAGATCGGTATGTAAGACAGGACGTTGGAACAGTGGCGATGGTGCGGTCGCAATGGTACAAGTCTCGGATCAAGCTGACTCAAATCTACAGGATACGATTTAAGGTCATGCACAAACGTCGATTATTAGTCGCAAGTCGCCAGAATTTGACGGGAAGAATCGCGAGAGTCAACGAAATAGTACGGACTAAGATATAGGTCTTACAAAACCCAATCAACATAGTCAACCTAATCGTAAACTCTGGGAACCTAAAACTCTATAACGTTCAATCAACTTGACAAGTCAACTCACCGAATCAACTCACCCGGTCAACCTATCAGATCCAACAACCTTATCAAGTCACCTAGTTAAGCCCAAAACCAGGCATGAACTAAAGTCAAACACAAGCTCAATCAGAGAAACATGCAAAACCTCAAAGTGACAACATTCATAGTAAAGTCTCCACATGCTTAGAGGATACTTCCTACCAAAGTAGGGAGTCCAAGTGGGGACTGACGATAACCAGCTTGCCACCGGCCACGTGGCACTCCCCCTCTTTAGGGTGGGGTCCCTCAAGCATGTGGAATCACTCATTTTTAGACCCTAAGTATGTGGTTGAAGTGTATTTACTCCGACAACCATCTCATTACACAAAATTACACTTTTACCACCTCATCCAACTCATTGGATGATGCCATATAGCAATCTCCAAGCATAACCTTTCAACCGCCTTTTTCCACTAAGATCACCAGGAATTACAAGAAAATCGAGTTTAGATGTTATAAATAGCTCCCTCCCTTTCTCATTTCAATCATCCAAGAAATTTAAAAGAGACTCATCCACTCTCATTTCAAAGCCTCTTCATCCCTTAGGGTTTTAGTCATCTAGTAATCCTTTCACCAAGGAGAGTAAAAGTGAGAGTAAGAGAGTCCAGCCCTGGTCTAGCTCAGCCTAGCCAAAGTCCAACTCTGGTCTACAGTTATTGATTATAAATTTCTTAAGGAAGTATGGAGTGGTCAAAGAGTTGATTACTCGGGTATGAGACTTTTTTATTGTGATACTTAATCTCATGTATTATATGTTGAGAGAGATAAGTTAGACAAAAGAGCAGAAAAAATGCACATTCAGTGGCTATAGTTATCAGTGAAAAGTTATAAGTTGTTAGACTGTGTTTCACGAAAGATCATTATTAACTGGGATATAAAATTTGATGAGGGTACTTTAGTCGACCAGTTTAGTTAAGACGACTGAGCGGAGCTCCATCCAGTAACGCACGATAACTTTAACCACCTAACCAGGATCATGGAATAACTGATAGCATCATCACGTACGCAGTTCTCGCCTAATGGCAGAGATCGTGCCAAGAATAGCAGACGTCCACTCCGACCAAATAGTATAAATAGAAGCTTAACCTAATGGAACAGGTATGCAAAATCTCTCACCCTAAACCCTATCTACACAACTTAGACCCAAATTTCAGGCCTGACTTTGGCATCGGAGGGTCCCCTGCCCTGGTCAAGGTCTCCGTTGTCGTTCATCTGTGCGGATGCTTGGATCCAGGAGCTCGGATAAAGGGTAAACCATATTTTTGCATCAACAAGGGTTTCTTGTTTCAGAAGGATGAGCAAAATGAAATAAAAAAGTCAATTGTTAATATAGAATTAGACAATGATGAGATACTTGAGGAACCTAAGCTATGGGTTGAGGTACATAAAGAGGTAAATCCGTCACTTATTAAGAGGAATCCACCGATAGATCACATGTTACCATTGAGATATCAGGATGACTCAAATATTGCATTTGCTCTCATTACAAATGAGGGGGATCCATCTACTTTTCATGAAGGTTAAAAAGATAAAAATGTAAAAAAGTGAAAGGAAGTTGTGCATGAAGATATGAATTCTCTATATAAAAATTAAACATGAAAGCTAGTTAAGCTACCTGTTAGGAAGAAGGCGATCAGTTGCAGGTGGATATTTCAGAAGAAATTGATTAGGTACAATATCAAAATGGTAGTGAATATATTTGCTCATAAGAAAGACGTCGACTTCATTGAGATTTTCGCGCCAATAATAAAACATATATTTATCATATTTGTATTGGCCCCGGTTGCCCAATATAATATAGAATTATAACAGTTGAATGTTTAAACTGTGTTTCAGTATAGGGAATTAGAATAATAGATTTAAATGAAACAGCTGGAAATGAGCGAGGTGTAAGAAAAGAAGAATCTTGTTTATAGGTTGAAAAGATTGTATGCCTTAAAATAGTCGTCTGAGAAGTGGTATTATAAGTTTGATTCTTTGATCATGTTGAACCAAATTTTTAGTAAAACTAAATTTAATCATTGTGTTTATTTTATATCATTGAGTAGCAGAGAATTCACTATTTTAGTGTTGTATATTAATGATATACTCATTGCCAAACATAATATGTCTGAAATCAACATGTTAAAAGCTCATTTATCCAAAATGTTTGAAATGAAAGATTTTGGGGTTCCAAAGAGGATTATTAGCATTGATGTGCAGAGAGACAGAGAGAGGAACAAGCTATGGTTGTCTCAAGATAAGTATTTTGAGAAGGTTTTAGTCAAGTTTAGACTTAAAAAATATGAAATTAACCAACATTCCTTACGATGCTCGCTTTTGGCTTTCTTCAGAACTATATCCTACGTCAGATGAAGAAAAGCGGTATATATCTCGTATGTCATAGTCGAGCACAGTTGACAATCTTATGTATATCATGGTATGTACAAGACCGAATATTTCATATGTAGTTGGTGTTGTGAGTAAATACATGTCAAATTTTGACAAGCAACATTGAGAGCAGTGAAATTATTACTTCAGTATATACGAGGTACAATGGACTATGTCTTGTGTTTTGGAGATTCAGATGAGAGACTCATAGGCTATGTTGATTTAAATTACGCAAAGAATGTGAAAAATAGAAGGTCTACTTCCGGTTACTTGTTTATGCTGGTGGATTAAACTATCAGTTGGATGTTTAAGCTTCAGTTTGTGGTTGCACTTTCCACTATCAAATTTAAATATGTCGTAGTGACGAATGCATTCAATGAAAATATTTAGTTAAAAGATAAGATGACCAAATTGAGACTTTAACAGGAAATTATGCATGTGCATTATGACAACGAGAGCATGATTTATTTGGTAAAGAACTCGATATATCACTCCCAAATTGAGCACTCATCATCACTTCATCTAGCATATGCTAAAAGAATGATACGTTACTCTTGAGAAGATTCATACCGTTGAAAATTTAATAAACATGTTTATAAATATCGTTTATGCAAAGAAGTTCAAGTTTTGCTCGAATTCTCTAGACTTGGCAATAAAGGAATAGAGGCGGAGTGTGTACGAAATGATGATGTCGATGCTTAAAAGAATATTAGCAAAACAATGAAGTGATTTTGCTATCAAAATAGAGATTATTAAAATTGTAACACCACAATAACTATTGGGTCTATTTACTTTTATGAGCCCATATGAACCATGTTTCATATGTTAATAAGGCCCAAGTGTCAATGGACCCTTAAAGGGATATTTTTTATATTTTTTTCATGAAACGGTGGCTTTTAGGGTTAGTTATACTGGAGTTAATAGTGAGTTACGATTTTGAATTGTTTTTTGGTGTTTTGAGAATCTCCAATAAGAGAGACTTCGGGTTTTGGCTGTAAGTTATTTTCTTCTATGTAATCTTCTCTTAGTAGTAGGTTGATCGTCGCTTTGTATCGTGATTTTTTTTCACAAGAATTTTTACATAAAAATCACGTGTTCTTTGTGTGTTTGTTTGGATTTTTATTTTCTCTTATTTGTTTCAATCCAGATTAAGATACTTATGCATGATTGAATTATCATCAGGCCATGCCCTAGCCTCCTACCATCCTATGTCCACACACCCTATGTATAGGGTCCTCTTCACAAATGGCTCAAAGATTAGATATGGCCCTTGCAAAGATTCCGATGATGGCTCTCTACTCTCCCCTCATATGGGATAAATCCGGTAGAGGCGCCCTGTTTTGGAAGACCGACAGTGACATACAATCCACGGTTCTATTTTAGATGTGTAACTTAAATTAGTTTTGTTTAATTTTTAAAAGACATGGGCTAATCCATATAGATATCCTGTGTATATAATGAACTGAAATTTTGAAGAACGCTTTTATTACACTGCCTTTCAAAATTCAATCCAAACCAAATATACATCCTCAATTGTGCATGTAGCGTATGTATAACTTACAGAGCCTGCATTGGCCTGGCCTTAAGCCAAGTTGTTCATGTCTTGCCCTAACCCAGCACTCTAGGGTGAGGGTCAGGGCTAGACCCTCTTTAGCCAACCTCGACCTGGCCTTGGCTGAGCAGCCTGAGCCTATTGCCAACCCTAATCCCAACTCTCTATTGGGCCGGACTCTAGTTAGAGTCCAAGATCCCTGAAATGTATGCTAAGACCACACACGTGTGAGTCCCATCAGTCCACGCACAAGAAACACTTGCCAATATGGCACATGTGCGTGAGATTGGACTTTTCCATGAGATGGGTCACGCCGGTTATATCACCCGACCTTAGAAATTAAGCTGTTTCATTCGCACGTGGGCCACATCGTACAAAACAAATGCTTGGCTGGGCTCACAGGATGGAAAGTTCAAAATTTTGGACATGTACCGTATTGACAGGCGTGCTTGTACGTGAATGACCGACGCGGATTGAATACTGACACGCTTGTAGGGATGTCGCTACTAAATTTTAATGTACTACGTGGACCATGTATGTGTTTCATACACGTTGTACATCCTTATAATATATGTTCATCCATGCTCTTCATTCATATTTCCAGCTCATTTTAGGACACAAACCCAAAAATGAGATAGATGCAAAATCTTAACTGGACCACACCACAGGAAATTAGCAGTGAATTGAACGATCACAATTAAAAACTTCCTAAAGCCCGTTATAATATTTATTTACCTTCTAATATGTTGATTAGGTTTGGATCGAGTGAAAATACAAATAATCCAAAACTTTTGTGTGCCCGGTGGGCGTTCATTCACTTTTTTGCGAGACCTGAGATTTGGATCTACCTCGTTTCTGGCTCATGCTCTAAAATAAGTTCGAAATATGGATGGACGGCGTGGATAAAATAGATACATCATGGTGGGTTTGGACAGCGTGGATAAAATAGATACATCATGGTGGGTCTCACACAGCACCGTTCATCAGCGAGTCGGTACTAGAAGTATCAGTTGCAATCCCCGTTCGTGGACGGCAGGGGTCCATACACGTGGCGTGTTGGCAGGGCTTCCGTTTCTCATTTTCTAGCATTCTCCAGGAGACGGATTGGCTACTCCCCCTTTTGGCTGGTGTTCGGTGCTATGTACTCCTACCATGATGTATGTGTTTCATCCATGCTGTCCATCTATTTTTTTGGATCATTTATTGTATGAAACTAAAAATAAGGTATATCCTAATCTCAAGTGGAGCACATTAAAGGAAACAGTGTTGAATCAATTCCAACCATTAAAAACTTTATAGAGGCCGTTAAAGGTTTTGA
This sequence comes from Magnolia kwangsiensis, assembly GCA_037074715.1. Taxonomy (NCBI): domain Eukaryota; kingdom Viridiplantae; phylum Streptophyta; class Magnoliopsida; order Magnoliales; family Magnoliaceae; genus Magnolia; species Magnolia kwangsiensis. The sequence goes on from CM073581.1 coordinate 98,932,538, forward strand.
TCAGGCTCATCTTTGTTTTTTCCCTTCATCTGGGTTTGTATGACCTAATCAATATATTGGATGTCAAATAAATAATACAGCGGGCCTTAAGAGGATTTTAATGATGGATGTCATGGCTATTGTTTTCCTGTGATGCAGTCCACCTGAGACGTATATACCTATTGTTTGCATCAAGCCTTAAAATGATACGTAAAAATGGACGAACGGAATAAACTAAGCACATACATCATGGTGGGTCCACAAAGCACCGACCATCAGCCACGGAGCTGGTCGCAGGGGGAGTGGCCAATCCGTTCCCCGTTCTCCACGTCCATGTCATCAATATCTGTTATATCGCGATATTTCGGACGCTAATCATGATGGGTCCACCTGACGATGGTCAAGGCGATATCAAATATCAAATGTGCGCCGCCTAAAAAGATAGTGGTAGAAATTCGGACCGTACGTTTGAGGGCTCAGGATAGCCAACAGTCGGATTAGCTACTGGCAGTAGCGAGACTCGGGACGCGGATTTCCTGCGGGACGCCGATTTCCTGCGAAAGCCTTTCGCAGGAAGTTCCTGTGCAAGGATGTTGGGTGGGGCCCACTGCAACGTATGTAAGAAATCCATTCTGTCCATCCGTTTTGAGAGCTCAATTTAGAACGTGTGATCGAAAATTAGGTGGATAAAAAACCTAAGTTGGTCACACGAGAGGGAGAATTAGAAGAAGAAATTTATACCGTTGAAACCTTCCTAGGCTCTACCTTGATGTTTATATGCTATCTAAACCGTTTATAAAGTCTTTCCTAATGCAATGAAGTGAAAACACAAAAAATATAGCATAATACAAAAGTTTTATGACCATGAGAATGCTTCAACGGTTCTTATTGAATGTCCACTGTTTTCTCTCGTGTGGCCCATTTGAGTGTCGGATACAATTAATTTTTAAGTATAAATCCTAAATTGATCTCTAAATTAGGATTGACGGAGTGGATTTCTAAAAAAATAAAGACGACCCTCACGGCATCCATGCGCAGGAACTTCCTGCGAAAGGCTTTCGTAGGAAATCAGCGTCCCGTGACTCGCTGCTCAAGTGATGTTACTACGTTATGTGGGCCCACCATGATGTCACCATTCATACATTTGAAGAGATCATTTTAGTGAATGATATAGAGAATAAGGTAGATCCAAAGCTCAAGAGGAACCCACCATAGAAAATAGTGTGGATTGAACGCCTACCTTAAAAACGTCTCAGGTGCCACAAAAATTTTCGATCAATAAGATATTTGTGTTTTCCTTTATTCCATGTCTTTGTTAACTTATAAACAAGTTGGATGTCATCTTCAACTGTATTGGGTGTCGTTGTCCCACTGTTTTCAATAGAGTATTCACTTAATGTTTTGATTTACATTATTTTTCTGCTCATGTCATATAATGATCTCTACTGATGAATGAAATGGATGACAGTGCCGATACAACATATATATCGCAGTCGGATCTATAGAACGCGGTGACCTCACTTAAGTAGCCAAACTCGTTACTGTCGCGTTCAGTAGCTAATACGCGTCAACGGTCACGTAATCACATTGTTTTGATGATTAGAGCCATTTGCAAGCGTTGACTTCGACGAGCAAGGTCCAGCAGACATGGGTCTCCCGAGCTCTGCGTGGCCCATCAAGATTTGCACGACGTCTACTCCATCCATCCGTTGCGAAACCTTATCCGACTGCACGTAACAAAAACCAGTTCACTTCAAAACTCAGGCAGGCCTCACAAGCCTCAAAGTAACAATGTAGAATTACGCCTAAACATCTAAACTCATGCGGTTTGGCTGGGTCAGGCTGAACTATGGAATGATTCCTCGAGGGAGCATATTAGGTGCGGCCCCAGCCTCACCCAATGCTGTGCAGCCCTAATTATGGGGGCCACCTTGATGTATGTACTACATTTCAGGTTATCCATCTGTTTTGCTTATTTTAAGAAATAGACCCAACAACAAAGCATATCCAAATCTCATGTAGACCACCCCACATCAAACAGTAGTGATTGACAATTAAAAATTTCACGTGGACTTATCCACAGGTTACTTTCATCCACATCTGTGTGACCTTACCAATGGGCGAGAAGGGAAACAAACATTAATGTGCACCCTATGAAGTTTTTAACAGTAAGTGTTCAATCACCACTAAAATGAGCTGAGATTTGTATAGTGTGGTTCAACTATTGTGTTTGATTCAACAAGCACGAGGCCACACGTGTGATTAAAGACTTGCATTCAAATTTCGTATATAATTATAATTATGATGTGCAGGTGTGATCGAGTCTACTCAATGTCTGACTAAACCATTGGTGCCTCGTGTTGAATTAGACTAATTAGAGACTGGATATAGGATCTGTAAAACCCGTATCCTAATTCGTACTGTCCCTGAGGCTTTCACGGTCATTTCGATCAATTTCCGGCGACTCGCGATCTGCAACCGGCGTTGCGCGCAATCCTGAGTCGGATCCTGTCGGTCTGAGTCAGTTTGACCCGAGACTTGTACCAGTGCGACCGCGCTGTCGCCGCGGTTCCGATGCCGCGTCTCATGCGCCGAGGCGATACCCAGGCCAGGAGATGTGGGCCTGCGTTCAGTTCAAGGAAAATACCGCGCGTTGCTAATCCCAAGAAAATCTATCACATCAATCAAATCATTTGTCACAAGTACACCCATCCCTAAGTACAACTACCCATCCCCAAAAGTCAACTTTCCCATCACCTCACCCATCTCTCTCCCCATCACTCCATCACTCTCTTATCCATCCCTCTCTCTCTCTCTCTCTCTTCACATCACATCTTTCATTTCTCTCTCTTTCATTCTCTCTCACATTTTTTCCTCCCAAGCCACCCACGTCCAAGCTCCCCATGAGAGAGCTAGTGTGGCCCACCTTCCTACCATCTAATCCCACCCTCTAAAATCGATCTCCACCGTTGAAATTGTACCTTTGGAGCTCTATCATGCATGGGCGAAAGAAGGAAGGGAAGATCAAAGGTGGGTGCATCTATAGGTTAGATTTCTACATTTTTATAGTGTGGGTGCTTCTCTCTCTCCCTCTCTTTCTCATGTTTGTGTGATGTGTGGCCCACTCGGACGGACCCCACCTTGATGTGTGTCTTATCCAACCGTCCAAGCCATGTGGGCCCTACTCTTGGTGATGGATAACACGAATATTAATAGATTCAAACTATGCGGGCCACATCCACGTGGGACCCACCGTGGTCCCCACACGTGGGACCCACCTTGATGAATGGCATATAAACACCGTCCGTCCAGCGTCCAGGGACGCTGGACGTGCTCAAACAGTGAGGTGTACTCGCTGAAGGTACTTAGCTTTTATGCTTTTTGGGTTAGCTACTTATGTAGGCTCCACCTTAATGCATGTACTTAATCCAACTCATCCGTCCTCTTCCTCAGATCATTTTAGCCGTTGAACAAAAAAAATGAGGCTGATCTGATAATCAAGCGGGCCATACCAAAGGAAATAGTATTATTACCCTTAAAGCTCACCCTGTTTCTTCTATTTGCCAAAAATACATCACATATTAGTCTCATTAAGTAGATCATGGGCCGTAGAATCCAATGAATGGGTTGGATTTGTCAGATCAGAGCCCCACATGGGAAAAACCACCGAATTATTAATTTCAAAAAAAAATAAAATTTAAGCAGCAGTTGCTGCTGCTGCCGCTGACACCGCCGCTGACACCACAGCACCGTGCAGGAGCGTCCTGCGCTGGACGCCGGTTGACGGCCGGGCTGGGCCTCACGGCCCCAGCCGTGGGTCCCACTTAAATGTATATTTGTCATCCATGCCGTTCATTCGATGGGCCTCTGTTTGAAGTGGGCCCCCTTCAAAGATCAGCTCAATCTGAATCCCAGGTGGCCCACATCATAGGAAACAGTATAATTGAATATCCACCATTGAAACACCTTTTCAGGGTCACAGAAGTTTTGGATCATTATGAAATTTGTTTTTCCTATTCATCTGGGTCCACGTGACCTTATCAACGGATTAGATGGCATATAAATATTATGATGGGCCCTACGTGGGACCCACAATGATGTTTGTTTCCATTGGCACCGTCCACTGCTGTGGACGGTGGAGCCCACCTAGATGTACTTGTTTTATCTACGCCGTCCAGCTATGTTAGTTGGCTGCTGGACGGCATGGGCATCCCACCATGTATTATATGTTTCATCCATGTCGTCCATCGAGTTGGGAGCCACCACTATGTTATGTGCATTGATCTATCCATCCATGTGGGCCACACGCATGATATAAGTGTTTTATTCTGCACGTGGGACGCACCTTGACTTTGTCCAGAGTGTCCAAATCAGGGACAGTGGGTCCCACGCAGCTAGTGCTGCTCTGTTGACGATGGATCTAGCACGAGGTATGTGCTGCATATCCTACATCGCCCATCCATTCTCTTTTGCAGACGTGTGGGGTGGAGCCATCTTGATATATATTGTATCCACGTCGTCCATTAGTGTGGACCCACCTTGATGCACGCATCTTACATCCTAGCCGCCCATCCATTTTCAAAACGGTGGACCCCACCGTATTGTATGTGTCTTATACATCTCGTCCATCTGTTGGGATGTAGGGGCCACCCCACAGTGTGACACGTGTGGGGGTGGGACCCACCTTATGACATGTATAACATTCCATCCATCTGCTCCAGAACGGCGGGACATCGCCCACTCTGACGTGTGTGTTGTATACACACCGTTCATCCTTTTTCTAGTGGGTCACATCTGCGGACCCCACCCTAATGTATCTGTTGTATCTGCACCATCCAGAATGCTGGACGGTGAGATCCACCTTGGCTGAATGCATGAGATCCACATTGTCCACCCATTTCTACTGACAGATGGTGAAGCCCACCTATGCCTGCCCTGCCCACGTGTGATGTACCCTACACGATCCCCTCTCATATATATTTATGTAATATAATATAATAGTATTTTTAGATAACGTTATGGTGGGCCCTACCTTGATGGTTTGTTGTATTCACACTATCTGTTCATTTTGATAGACATGTGGTCCGCCTTGATCTATAATTCCATCCACACCATCCATTGATAGGGACGATGGGTCTCACCTACTGACTGATGTCAGCAAGCTTTGTGGGTACCGTGATGTATGTGTTTTATTTCCCACCGTTCATCTTTTGTCTTGACGATGCATATGTGGGGCCAGCCATGATGTATATTTTGATCCACACCATCCAGAATGTCTTGACGATACCGAATCACCTTTGGACGATGTTGTGGACCCCGCCTCGGTATATGTTTCATGTCCACACCGTCCAGGGTGTTTGGACAGTGCTGGACAGTGTTTGGGTAGTGTTGATCATCATTAGGGTGCCATGTGCCCCATAGAATGATGTGTACGATGATACACATGTTGCACCTGCAACTACTTAAATGATTTTTAGATGTAATCTAAGCTCCCATCTATGAGGCCCACTTTGATGCATTATGTGGCCAATTTTTCATGCCCACTTTGATGTATTTTGAGGCCCATCAGTGCGACCCATCATAATGTATTTTTGGCCCATGTGAGGGGCCTACTTGCTTGAGCCCGAGGCCCATGGGCAAGGCCCATGGTGATGTATTCGAGGGCACTGGGTAGTGACCCATGGTGATGAATGTTAGGCCCATATGTTAAGGCCCACATGATTATTAAGGTCCATTGGTGCGGACCATTGACGCGGCCCACTTGTTGTATTTGAGGCCCATGGATTGTGGCCAATTATGATGTACTAAGGCTCATGGGTCATGGCCCATTAAGATGTATTTTCGGCCCATATGTCGTGGCCCATTTGATGTATTCGAGACCTATGTGTAGGGCTCACATGTCATATATTTGAGGCCCAGGTGCGGGGCCTACCTATTGTGTATTCAAGGCCCGATGCGATGTGTGATTTTGCCATGACGTTTATGTGGGCCACTCCTTGGGAGCAATGCTGGTTAAATGTCCACATTGATGGACAATGATGGTTGGATGTCCACATTGTGACCTTCCCTTAGGCTTTGTTCGACCGATTCTGATTTGTCATGGCCCATTGTCGTTTATCGATCGAGCCCGATTACCGATTGCCGTTTATCGATCGAGGCTGATTATCGATCAAGGCCGATTACCGATTCTGATTTGCCGTGGCCGATTGCCGATTATCGATCGAGGCCGATTACCGATTTTGATGGCCGATTGCCGTTTATCGATTGAGACCGATTACCGATTCTGATGGTCGATTGCCGTTTATCATTCGAGGCCGATTACCGATTCTGACGGCCGATTTACCGTTTATCGATCGAGGCTGATTATCGATCAAGGCCGATTACCGATTCTGATTTGTCGTGGCCGATTGCCGATTATCGATCGAGGCCGATTACCGATTTTGATGGCCGATTGCCGTTTATCGATTGAGACCGATTACCGATTCTGATGGTCGATTGCCGTTTATCATTCGAGGCCGATTACCGATTCTGACGGCCGATTTACCGTTTATCGATCGAGGCTAATTATCGATCAAGGCCGATTACTGATTCTGATTTGTCGTGGCCGATTGCCGATTATTGATCGAGGCTAATTATCGATCAAGGCCGATTACCGATTCTGATTTGTCGTGGCCGATTGCCGATTATTGATCGAGGCCGATTACCGAATTTGATTTGTCGTGGTCGATTGCTGATTCCGATTATCGAGGCCAATTATCGAGGTCGATTGTTGAGGCCCGATATGATATATACGCGGCCCATATTTGAGGTCCATTGTGATGCACATTCAACCCGTGTTTAAGGCCCAATGTGATGTATATGAGGCTTATGTGATGAGGCCCACTGTGATGTGTTTGAGGGGTAGGCGATGGAACCCATTATAATGTATGTTAGGCCCATGTGAAAGGCTCATCGTGATGTATATTAAACTCTTGAGTGAGGCCCATGGTGTTGTATATTTGGCCCTTGTATGCGGCTATGAGTCCACTATATGTTAGGCTTTATGCGGATTGTTCCTTGGGGGACAATGTTGATTAAATGTCCACGTTGTCGATGTCGATTGTCAATACTTTCTATTGATACCGATTATGAGTATGTGACTGCATAGCATCATGATACATGTCCATACACATCATCTGCATGTCTGTTATGAGATATAATTGACTATTGCATATGTCATAGTGCTGGTTGATATGAGACTCCCTGATAGGCGGAGATTGTCTCGCATGAGTGCACGGTATGCGTAGGACTGATGCATGACTGGATTGTATGACTCATGCATCTTGCATTGTGTGTTGTGATTACTGTATGCCCTAGCGACATCAGGGCCGTAGCCTCCACAGGCATATCGTGGATGGCCAGATGAGACACCGGAAATCTGTTTTACATGGGGTGCTATAGATATCCCTGGGTGAAAGTCCCTAAACCCTCTTGGTTCCAGAGGTTGCTCCAATGTCTAGACCGAGTGGGTAGATGAGCGTCGTGTGCCGATTACCAGATGGCTGTGCTCTCCACTGTTTCGTGGTCGGTTGGAAGGGGGTGCGGCCTTACCTGCCCGAGAGGAGGGGGCAATGCTAGGCTGAGTCTGACCAGCTCGAGGAATGGGTCCGCTATCGACGAGTCGAGCCCGATATTGGCAGACGGATAGTGAGGTCTCTTCCACTTACCTTATTGCGCGCGATGTGGCGGCGATCTGGTTTAGAGTGCACTAGACCCCGGTGATTTCTCAGAGAGGAACCGTACTGACATGTGGACTTATTGAGTAGGAGATGCATGCTCATTCATTCATTCACTATCCACTCGGGCTGGTGGTGCGCAACTAATTGTTGTGTACCTTCGTTATGGCAAGGATTTCGGTTGGGCGCGCGACTAACCTGAGATCAGGAGTTTATCACAATGAGTCTGACTATCCAAATTTAGGTATGGGACTGGTTTGGATAGAAGTCCCTTGTGGTGGACCCCATAGCCTGCGATACTACGTACTATCATCCCGACTTCACACTCCAGCATGGTTATTTCATTCGCATCGCATATTACATTACGTCCGCAGGCATATGGCATCTTGGGTTGCTATTTCTGCACTTATGTGGCCTGGATAGATTTAGCAGGAATTGTATATTGCATTGCATTCTCGACATCTGCTATTTAGCTCTCTATGACTCCTTATCGCATAGTTGTTCTATATTGCGTATTCTGATATTGATTAACTTATAGACTTGTTCATACTTTCACTTACCCTGTTATCGTATGACTTACATCTTGTCAGTATTTCCGCTTACTCTAATAATTCCTGCTCTTGTTAGTGTTTCTGCTTATTTAGACATTGTATGGTTTATGGATTACCAATTTTTTTTCGGTATTGTATAATTATAGCATTGTATTGAATACTTGGCACTTACCTTGTGCACACACTTACACCACCCTCTAAGCTTCTATAAGCTTATGCACGATAGATGCGTGCAGGTGATGTTAGGTTGCAGCAGTGCTGAGCTTGGAGCGTGCAGTGGTCTTCTGGAGCTTGATTTTTATTTATGTATTTCCCTTTCAGTATTGTACTCAAACGATTATATTAGTGGATATGTGATGATGATGTTGTCTTGTGAATTGGGTAATCTTGTGGTTATGCTTATTATTAGTTATATGTACAAAAAAAAATCCTCCTTGTAGGATCCCAGGATCGGAATCTGGCATATGAATGCTAGGAGCCGAGAATGGGGTACTACGGAGGCTGTCGGCGCCGGATTCGGCGATCGGGAATTCTGTGAGCCCGGTTTCCGAGTTTGGGGCGTGACAGGATCCAACTATCCTCTCGACCACTAATTGTGATCAACAAGGTGAGTTGTGAAATGGTAGGGGCTGGTTAGCCCTCCCAAATGAATTCTTTTTACCATTTGTCTATAAACTTAAGAACTTATTCTTTCAATGGTAACTTAGTTTTATACTTCTCAAATGAATAAAAATGAATAGATAAACAAAAATGAAGGCTAAACAATACTAATTTTATTAATATTTTAATGTATGGTTCATTATAATTGACCAAGTGTCAAATAATCAAGTAAATAAATAAGTGAGATAAATACTTGATTCATCTATTGGAACAAATGATCGATGCGTGTGGTCAACAAGATGTGATCAGATGGGTGCGATCGCCTATGTCAAGACTCAGTTGATCATGATCAAATAACTTAGAATTGCAGACATATAATCTAATCCTATGGTACTGTAATGGTTGCCGCTAGGTAGTAGTGATTTATGCCATAACTAGGTTATGATATATGATAAGATAAAATATGATAAATGCAAGGTAAATTGAAAAGTAGATATATTTGTTTCACGCAGGCCCCGAGTTCTTCTTCGCATGTTCCTTTTTTAACCCGTTGAGGTGGCAAAAACTTCATTAGTTTCCTTGTTGATCATGGATCATTCATGTTTAAGACTTCTATTCTGGATTTTTTTAGAAAAAATCATAGATATATCCATAATTGTTGACTTCTACAATCTTCTTCTTGTGCATAATCTTTTTTATGAAAGATGCCCGTGGCCTGCTAATCAAATTCAAAAACAATTAGAGGAACCTTTAGGACTGATCCCATACCTGAAATTAATCATGGCCACTCGTATGGTTAGTCTCTCTGACTCTTCCACTCGAGCTATTGGTTGGGTCCGAATCCACTTGATACCATTCTTTTATCAGAGATATGTTAGATCCAGTTCTCTCATTATCTTTATTCTAATCGACCAACAACTTAAGTGAAATGTCTTTGTAAAAGATATATTGGACCCAATTTAGTTGATGTCCATTCTTTCCTAATTTTGGTTCAAGTCATAACCAGATTTACTTAGATAAGGTTCAATATTCAGATATTTAAAACATTCTCAAACGTCTCTGAAAAGATATCCCATTTTAGGACTTTGAAAGACTACATCGTTGAGTGTATCATGACAAAATTTATGATAAGATACATTATTTCAACGGACCTTTTATAAACGTAGTGGGCACATTGCCTTATTAATTTGTATGTTAATCCAAAATTATGTGGCATTCAACAATTTGCTCCCTTAAAGGTATGCGGATGGGTCAATGCGCATTAATAATAGAACGCACACCATATAATAGCCTTTCATTGGTCCACATTAAGGCACCAAAAAATGGGCATAAACAATGTTGTCCACTTGAAATTTGGGTGCTATGGTACACACCTATATATTTCCTATTGATGGATGGCTCAAATATATATTACAAACCTAAAGGTGAGCCCCACCGTCGGGGCTGCACTGTGTTGGGTGAGGCCAGAGCCACACCTAATGCTCTTAGTACTATTCTTCATCCTGATTGGGCCCACTAAAGCTTATGTGGCTCTAGGAAAGTTTCCCTGATAGGTGTCCCCACCGCTCCTGTGATATTGTATGAGTTTTAGATTGGCCTGATATTTGAATTAGCTCCTAACATGAGGTGTTAAAACTAACGAAGGGATTGGATTTCTTACACACACATCACGGGTGGGCTCACAAAAGCTCAGGTGCTGCGTGGTTTTCCCTTCTGTCCAGAGCTAAGCCGCTTGCGTTGCAGGTCTCACCTAAATCTGCTTGCTTTGCAGGACTTATCGTTAATGGCTTGCTCAAAAAATAAAAAGAAAAAAGAAAAAGCTAAAATGACACGGCAGTTGGGAGAAAAGTAACATGAGACATGAATTGCATGTAGTAACAAGACCCCGGAACCCTTAACCCGGCGGCCTGTGTTAGTTGCGGGCCCTACAAAAATAAGCAAGTATTCTCGAGTGTGAAAAGGTGTTGTTGCCCTTTCACTACCGAACCTGTTTTCAGCGGACTTATGAGACACTATTTTCATTGGGCTATGTTAGGAATTACAAAGGCCAATATTCTAGAAGCAGGGCTTGTTTGTTTTTCAATTTATCATTGTAAACAGTGGTAAATAGATAATTATAACCTATTTCTATTGTTGAGAAGAGATGAAATATGAAGAACAACTACACCTCAATTTTTTAAATTTACTTTTTGAAGAAAATGGTAGGTATGATTGAATGAAATTTTTGGATCTCACTGTAATGTATGTGATTGATCCATGCTGTTTATCTATTTTATCAAATAATTTTAGTTTTGGTATTAAAAAAATAAGTAGTTTATAAGCTCAATTGAACCATGCTGCAGCAAACAAGGGGATATTGACATCCATAGTCGAAATGTGAAGTCATATGTAGGTCCCACACTAACTTGTATATGTGATCCAACTTGTTCATATAATCACATGGACACAGATGAAGGAAAAACACAAATATCAGCTAGATACAAAACTCATATGGCTCACAAGAAATTTTCAATGGTGTGTGTTTAATCCCCGTGTTTCTTGTGCTATGGTACACTTGCACTTTCAATTTGCCTCGATTTTCATTTTATGCCCTAAAATGAGCTGTTACAATGAATGGACGGCTTGGATGAGACACATATACCATGGTGAGCCTTGCAAAATTTTGAAAAATTTTCTCCATATTAGTGTCGTCTAATCAAAGCTTACTTTGCATGGCGGCTGCGTGCATTTATACTGGAAAGTAATGATGGCTTATTTGCTTTTATTTCTAGCTAGAAATAAGAACGCAAACACCCCACGACTCACATTCAATACCACGATAGACAGTTCTAGATTCACTCGGGTTATTAAGCTATAACGTGGGGCCTACTCTGATGCATGTGTTAGATATCGACACGGCTTGTCTATTTTACCAGCCATGTTAGGGCATGGGCTTAAAAATAAAGCATATCCAAATCTTAGGTGGACACTGTAGGGAATAGTAGTGATTAACCACTAAAGATTTCTTATAAGCTATAGAAGTTTTAGATTAAGTCAACCATTAAAGATTTCTTATAAGCTATGGAAGTTTTGGATTAAGTCAACCATTAAAGATTTCTTATAAGCTATGGAAGTTTTAGATTAAGTTGATATTTTTATTTTCCCTTCATTTAAGTCCGGTTGGCCTTATCAGCATGTTGGATTGCAAAAAAATATTAGGATGAGCCGTTTAATCACCATTGCTTTATGCAGTGCTGTCCACTTGAGATTTGGATCTAAGTCATTTTTTACCTCATATCTTAAAATGAGCAAAAAAATGAATGAGCAAGAAAATAGATGGATGCCATGGATATACAAGCACTTGCATCTACGTAATTTAGTGCTTGTATACCAAAATGGATATACAAGCACTAAATCCTCATATTGGCAGAATAATACATATCTATATGGCGCGTATGCAAATCAGGTTGTTTCCCATGCAGGGCACGTGGATTGGGTAATACCCCCAGTACGACTGGGAGGAGGTTTGGCTAGTGACACTGACCGTAGATGGTGCTCTTCGTTTTATATCCACCGCCCATTTATTTTTCCATGTCTTTTCAGTGCTCGATCTCAAAAACTAGGCAAAGCTAAATCTCAAAATGAGCACATCATAGAAAAACAATAGTGATTGAATGTTGACCATTAGGAATCTCTTAGGGCATATTGCATTGTTTAATTGACATCCAACTTATTGATGAGGTCATACAAACATGGACATAGGGAAAAAATAAATATCAATTTAATTCAAAACTTTTGTGGCTTATAAGAAATTTAATGGGTGAACTTTTGATCAATATTATTTCCTATGATATAATCCACTTGAGATTTGGATTTGACTCATGTTTAGGCTCATGCCATAGAATAATCTATAAAAATGGATAAACGATGTAAATGAACCACATACATCATGATAGCTACTAGCAAACATAGCCAAACCACATCCCTATGACCTCGTAAGAGATGATCCATCATGGGTTTCTCTGGAGCCATGGTGATATATGTATTTTATATACATTGTCGAGCCATTTTCACATATAGCTGTTAGGCATGAATTCGAAAAGAGGCAGATTAAATGCTAAGGGGACTATACCACGGGAAGTAGCCATGGTGGTGACAATGAAACCTAATGCATTGTTCACAAGATCACATGAATTTGATGAAGTAAAAACATAGATATTAGTTAGCTTGATTCAAAGCTTTCATGACCTTCAACCTACTTATTTTCAATGTTACTATGATCAACTCCCATGTTCCCCGTGGTTTAGTCTTCTTGAACCTTCAACCTACTTATTTTTTGAGTTCTTACTTAAAAAAACAAAGATAAGCTTGATCCAAAACTTTTATGGCTCTCAAAAAGTTTTTAATGGTCAACGCTTATTCAACATTGTTTCCTGTAATGTGGTCCATTTGAGATTGATATATACCTTATTTTTTATTTCATATAATAAAATGATCTGAAAAATATATGGACAATATAGATGAAACACATATATTATGGTAAGGCCCATAGAGTACCAACTACCAGCCATTGACAGGTGGCAGGGGCAGGGAAGTACATAAACTAAGTTAGCTCAGCTAGCTCACTAGACTCGACTCGAAAAAGCTCGGTTCAAAATTAAGTTAAAGCCAAGTCGAGCTGATTTTTTAAGCTCGAAACAATTTTGAGTTGAGTTCAAACTTGCCCAAGCTCGACTCAACTTGGATCAAACCCAACTTGAATCGAACTCGGATCGAACTAGTTAGGTGACTCCATTACTTTGATACTAATGTTGCTCACCAAGTGTTTGATGAAATGACTTAATTAAGTGTCAACTAATGACAATTAAGGTATATATATAAAATAAATTTTTATTTTTTTCTTGATTTTGATGTTACATATAAGGTGTTTGATGAAATATCTATAAAACTGTTGTTATTTTACATACAGTGAAAATTTTAAAGTCTAATCTATATATTTGTGAAAATGCTACATAGGCAAACTTGACTCGATCTCAGCTTAAACTTAGTTCGATCTCGGCTCAAACTTAGTTCAAACTCAACTTGAACTGACCCGAGCGGTTGATCAAACCGAGCTGAGCTGGCCAATCAAACTCAAGGACTAAGTTGAGCCTTAGTTCAATCTTGGCTCAAACTTAGTTCAAACTCAACTTGAATTGACCCGATCGGTTGATCAAACCGAGCTGAGCTGGCCAATTAAACTCAAGGACTAAGTTGAGCCGAGTTTAAGCTAGGGTCAACTAGTTGCCAAGCGGTGCCAAGCTCACTCGTGGTTCACCTCGTGTACGCCTCTAGTTTTCAAAGGGGGGAGTAGCCAGTCCGTTTCCCAACGGAGCCCCTGCTGGGATTGTCCGGCTGGGCAGTACCCAATCCGCGTCCATATGCAGGAATCTAACGTCGATTAGCTATGAATAAATAATTGCTCCGGTAGATGATACTTTTTCATTTGATTTCATAATGATTGTGGAAATAGCAGTCTATGCGGTGACAAACAGTAATAAAAAATAAAGCAACAGGATTATCTCATGGCTTTTATTTTTAAAACGCAAGCCATCTGTTTTAACACCACAATATGAGTGGACCTGACCCATGCATCACACTGCCACATGTCTCACGGAGAGATTGCTACTCCACATTACGGACCTTCCAGCGCTACCCTCACAATAAAATCAAGCGAGCCTTCTCATACAGTGGGCCACACACTCACACCAAATTTCAAATCTTGATCAGTTTCCTCGACCGTCCGTTTTATATTGTACAATGCGCAGATTGACCTGATCTTTGGGCTAATTGATCTGTATGATTTATATACGAGCGGCCTGGATCTCACACACTCCCACCACATTGATGCTGTGATAGCTATGGACGGACCCGGAATCAGCCCAAGTCAACTGCGGTCTTACAATCAGCACGGGGCTTGGCGCGGCCAGATCGGCCCCACCAACATATCTAAGGAAGCAGATTGCGTACTGAGTAAACTCTGTGGGGCCCCTATGGACGTATGCATCTTATCCAAACCGTACATCCGTTTTTACATATCATCTTAGGGCATGTGCCAAAAATCGAAGCATATCCAAGGCTCAAGTAGACCACATTACAGGAAACAGTGGGAATAATGATGTCTACTATCGAAACATTCGTTCGTATGGCCCACAGAGATGTTTATTGATCATCCAACCCGTTCATAATATTACAAAGACATGGATGAGGGGAAAAAACAAATATCAGCTTGATCCAAAACTTCTGTGGTCACCGAGAAGTTTTCAACGGTAGCTTTCAATTTACACTGTTTCCTCTGATGTGGTCCACTTAAGCTTTAGATATGCTTCAATTTTTGTAATATAATCTAAAATTATCTGTTAAAATGGGTGGACGGTGTGGATAAAAGTTATAAATCACGGTCGACTCTACAAAGTTTATTCAGTACGTTTAACTCAGCACGCAGTCCGCTTCCCGGAGTAAAGTATCGCCGCACATGCCCCACGTGGTGCAGTGGCAATAAAGTACCATTATTTAGCATGGTATCGAAGACCATAGAAACTCTATCAGCCCTACATAAGCCGAAACCCTTCCCCCTTTTCCCCCTTTCGTATGTCATTTCCCGCCTCCCGATTTTCCCTATTTTCCCTCTTCTTTTTTCTTTTCTGCTGCGAGAAAACCCTAACCCTAGCTACGGTTTTCAGGAATTAAAAATGGTGCCGAAACAAAAGGGCAGCATCGATCTCCCTACAGAAGGTAGGAAGCGAAGGCGAGGATTCGCAGCTATCGGTAAGTTCTCAGAAAAATAGTTCAAAACCCTCTTTTTACCCTTCTTTTCTTCGATTTCAAGCTTTTTCTGTAATTTCTTACCTAAAATATAGCATTTAATCTCTGACTAGATTTTTTTTCCAAATTTTTAGCTGTGGCATGAAAAAACCTTAGTTATTTTCCTGTTTTTAGTTCTAATTTGCCTGAAATGTCGATTTTATTTAGGTCAGGCGTTTCTGTGCTTAGGCGGGGTTTTTTTTCTTCTGTAATTCTTTTGAACTTTGTGTCCTAAACTCGAAAATTTCGTTTCTGCAATTTTCTTATATTTGTTCGCTGATGATTGCATTTTTCTTTTGGCGCAGATGTTGGAATCGAGGCGAATGAATGCATAAAGATATATCTCGGTATGGATTTATTTACACGCACCACTAGTTTTCCTGTGGTAAGACAAGAAATTGCATTCCAAAATCTCACTGTCCAGTGAAGGTGGGTGGGAATCCCTATGCACACTTAAAATGGGATTTCACTAAGGTTGTCAGCAGGTGGGGCCTTTGGGCACCATAGTTCGGTTCAGACCTCAGTCCAGAGCTGGGGCCACAATGATAATATTCATGTCGGTTGCTTGTGTGTATATATATGTATGCGATGCCACTAATATACATATCAAAATTGATTTTAACGGGCTGTGCTCGGGATTGACAAGCTTTTATTTGGTTGGGTTCAGGTCTAAAAAAATTGGCCTGTTTTTTTTTTCATTTGGGCCTGGGCTTGGGCCTTACATTTTTGGGCCTGGACTGTTGCGGAAATGTCTCATGCCAAGACGTTGATTGTTGATGGCCTTAACCATTGCTTGATGGTTGGAAATGTGGAAACATAATCTTTTGTGCACTCAATGGCCTAGGCCGAAGCATGTCCACTTTCAACCTGTGAGTCAAGGACCCAAGATGGGGCTCAACCCAGCCCTCAGGCTAAGTAGCCATGTGTTGGCTGATCAATGCCTGCTCGTCAAATATTCATCATATCGATGTTAAATAAATAAGTCGAATCAAACTGGCCTACTTGTTGGGCACATGGTAGGGCTTTCAATGAAATGGGCCTGCATTAGGCAAAATCAATATTTTGAATAGGACCGTCTGACCAGCTCAAATCCAGGCTGGAATCAACCCCAGGTCCCACCTGTTGAGGCGCTGACAGCCCTAGTCCCTTGGCCTATTTAAGCCATTTCCAGCTCGATAATTGTCAGGCCCAAAATTCAGACAAGGGTCATAACTACTTTCTTGGAGGCTCAACTCAAATTCTACCTCAAAGCTGGCTGGACTCAGGCCAAGCCGTGCCAGCTGCGCACTGCTGCAACTATAATAATAAATCAACATCTCAACTTGTTTGCATGCAAGCATGCAAATATCATGAACATAATGATGAAACTCTTTAAGTTTTGCTTATGGCATGAACTGGTTGAGAAAAGCACTGTCTAATTCTGCTTATATATATAAATTGAATGTATTAAATTGTGACAAAAAGGTATCATGGACGAGTTAAAGTGTCATCTAACACAATCACCTAGTGGGCATGTTGAGATTGATTTATCCATGCTAGTAGTGGTGTATGTTTTGTGCCAATTTCTATAAACTTGATAATGTGTTATAATTTTTTTTTAAAAAGATGACAGCGAACTTCATAAAAGGGCCGCTGAGATAGGGTGGAAATATGTACAAAAGCGCAAAAAACAAATAAAAGGAAAATATTACATATGCCCCACCCAGCCTCTGCACACTGCCCACTCTACAACTGAAATCCAGACAGTACTAGCTGCTTATCCCACTTCATTACTTAGGTTACGGAAGCATCTAGCATTCCTTTCATCCCAAATCCTCCAAAGGCCAGCAAGAAGACAAAGCCTTCAAACAGCTTTGGAGCATTTGTGGAGTCAATAAGTTACTTCCACCTCATAATGTGTTATTTCCGCCTTATATTTTCACCATCAGCTTAAGTCAATAAGTTAGGTTTAACTTCAATAGTCTAATTCATTAAAAAACATAGCACTAGATATAAGAGTTTGTATGTGATCAACTAGATGAGTGGTGCCATGTTAAGTGCTTCATAGAGTTGCATCAAGTCAAATAAGCTAAGTTTAACTTCAGTTAAACAGAAATAAGGTTTTAAGGTCAGTATGTGATGAACTAGAGTAATGAGTAATGGGAGCTTTGCGGAATTCCGTGAAGCAGTCCAAAACATTGTCACAAAAGCATGGTGCTAGTGCATGGTGGTCAGGGCCACGGTATTAAAAAACAGTTGCATAACGCCCGTTGCGTAATGGTAACGGTTATGTGTTATGGGGTTGTAATGGTTGTAGCAATCATTATAGAAAATTTGTTCTATTAGGGGGCTGATACATTATTATTATTATTATTATTATTTTTTGAAAAAAGGGTCGTAGTGGCAGCTGAGGTGGTTGTTACGACAATGGTTAACATTATTGAATACCTTGGCCAAGGCTTTTGATTGCTTGGGTTGTTATGTGGATGGACATAACTATAAGATCAGCCATGCTTTACGTGACAAAATGTTGGACAATTAAGGAACAACATGGTCATAAGATGAGTGTGGCTGAAATGAGGATGGTAATATGGATGAGTGACAAGATGAGGAAGGACAAAGTTAGAAGGGCACACATTCAAGGGAACTTAGGAGTAGCATCAATAGGTAAAAAGATGAGGTATGTTATACTTGGATGGTTTGGTCATGTGCAACGGAGAATAAGAATCGTGTTGGTTAGGAGTGGGTTGGTGCAAGTTGAAGGCTCTAAAAGGACAAGAGGAAGGCCTGGGAGGACATAAGTAGAGGAAGTAAGAAAATCTTTGATGTCCTATGGTCTAATTGAAGTTATGGACTTAATAGAGTGGAATGGTCTTATAGGATTCATGTAGCTGATCCCAATTAGTTGGCATAAGGCTTTTGATTATGATGGTGATGTTATGTGGATAGGTCATTGCTAAAAAAATCATAGTGGTTGGGCTATGGTAGCCATTTAATTACTAGTTGTGGATGGACAATTAACCCAGAGTTAAGAAATTGTTAGCAATTGTCCACATTCAATAGTCAAAATCTATAACTATCAAATGGTCAAAATCATCCAATCGCTATAATTTTTGGGCTATGGCCTAACAAGGTGGAGGTTTGTGAGATCAATGATACCAATCTTCATGCATGATTTTCATGTCTATGGTCGAGATTATACTTTACAGAATGCCATTGAGACATTTCATATCATGTGTCAATAAGCTAATATGTTTTCTATTGACAACAAGAATTTATTGAAAAGGAGAGAGGGAAGCATTATTGATAAGGCTAGAGACATGACTAAACTCTAGTGAGAAGGAGACCAATCATTAATAGGGTTGCTTACAATGAAACCTTGATTCCATGGTGGGGTCCTCAACATTCAATTTGCACCAACCTAAAGGAGTGGGACCTCAAAGGTGGGCTTGCAGGCTTTGAATGTTCTCTCTAAATTAACCAGTTAGTATTCGTTAAGCTAATATGTTAGGATTCACAAGAGTTCTTATTGCAAGGGTCGAGTAAAAATAACTTTCTCGTTCCTTGATAATAGAGAAAGATGAACCATTTTGATTAGATAGGGATGAGATGAATATATCAAAATGTTAGTTTGGATTTGCGCTAGGAAGGTCAACTGGTGAGGCTATTTCGTACATAAGATAGTTGATGGAAAAACAAATGGAGAGGATCTCCAAGTGCTCTCTAATTGACTTAGAGAAAGCATACAATAGGGACCTTAAAGAGCTAATTTAGTAGGGTATTGGGAAAGAAAGGAGTCTTAACTCTTAAGAGTACATATTGACATGATTAATGATCTGCATAAAGGCGTGGTAACAAAAGTGAGGATCATTAATGGAGAGAAGTGAGTTTCCAATTATTGTAGGCTTACATTGGGGGTTGGCCTTGGTCCAATGTCTTTTTACATTGTTTATGAATGAGTTGATGAGGCATTTATAGCTACAGGTCTCTTGGCGTATGCTGTTTACATCATATATCGAAAAATTGGTATCGTATCGGCTTGATACGATGCACGATACGGGCTTGTATTGGTTGTTTCAATATTGATTGTATCGTATCAGGCGATATGGCCTGTATCAGCACAAATATGCTATACTCGTATCGGTCAGTCCGATATGGGTATAAAAAGGGTAAAAATGCCAACCCCCCTATTTCTATCCCTCCCTCTCATTTCTCCTCCAAATCAGTCACATACATCAACCTATAGGATTTTTGGTGCCATTAACAACTTATTGGAGGATCAAAACATCGGATTTTAGCCGATTTGAAGGATCGAAACAATTTGGGGCGGTTTTGAAAAATTGGAAAAGGTAAAAAAACCACTTTTTCCTATTGATCCTTGTTGAAATCCATATTTATGTTTATTATACCCCTAGATCTACAAAAAAAAAAAATACCAGATTTGAAGGTCTTTTTGATCAATTGTAGGCATTTACGCTTAATTTTGTTGTTTTTCCATCGTATATGAGTAGTTTGGTGGTTTTTTTTTTTTTTCAAACATTATGTCAAATTTTCTTTAATTTCAATTTTTGTTCATGCCTAGGGGGATGGAAGTTTCTTAGTTGATGTCTTGATGATGTAAATTGATAACACACATTTACAAGCAAGCATGTACTAGTGACTAGACTAGTGAGTAGTGATTCTTCTTGGACATATCAAACTATTAGCAATATGCGATATATGTCAACAGTTTATATAAAAAAAATTTAACGCCAGAACGTATAGTAGGTCAACCCGCCATGCCATCATTCTTACTAAAGAATGGTTTGATACACCATTGAATGCATGGTAAAAGAAAATAAAAATGATAGATTCGTGAATATGTCAATTGTTTTTTTGTTGTCAATATTTTTTATATTTTTTTGCTTTTAAAAAAATAAATTCTGACTGATACGGGGCGATAAGGCCTTGATTCTGATACGTGATGTCGTATCGTATCATTTTTCCGCAGTGCAGATACAACGGCCGATACCGTCATTCAGAACCATGGTTTGTATATAACATAGTTTTGATTGACGAATTGAGGGAGGGTAATGCAAAGCTAGAACTTTGGAACAGAATCCAAAGGTTCTAAACTTTGTTGGGACTTGGGACTAAAATAGAGCATATTGAATGTAATTTAAGTAATTATATGAGTGGAAATGAGGAATTAGTTGGGATTGTTGACAAAGAAGTACTTCAAAAGTACCATTTTCGATATCTTGGGTCCGTAATTTAGGACATTGGAGAGATTAAGAAGGGTGTTGCTCTTAGAATTATAATTGGGTGGATGAAGCGGATATGTGCCTTTGGAGTTATATTGGATTGATGCATACCAATGGAATTGTAGGGGAAGTGAAATTCTATAGGAAACTATAATACCAGCCATGCAGTATGCGACAAAGTATTGGGCAACTAAGGAACATGTTCATAGAATTAGCATAGCTGAAATGCGGATGTTGAGATGGATAAGTACAAGACAATGATAGAATAAAAAATGAATCCATTTGGGGGAATTATGAGTAGGACCATTGGGTAATAACTAATAAGATGAGGGAAAGTAGACTCAAATGGTTTGGCCATGTGCAACGGAGACCAAGCACTACATTGGTTAGGAGCATGTTGGTGCAAGTTGAAGGATCTAAAAGGGCAAGGGAAAGGGCCAAAAGGATGTGATGGAGGTAGTAAGAAAGATCTTGATGACATGGTTTTCTTAAGGATGTGTGTTCCTTGATAAAGTGGAATAGTGGAATAAGATTTGTGTAGTTGACATGAATTAGTTGGGATAAGGCTTAGATGGTGATGCTGATGAGTTAATTGTAAAGGCATGTTTGTTTTGAGAAGAAAAGGAAAAAAAATGAGACAATCATAATATGAAGTCTAAAGATATTTAGTACAATCGATGTGTCCAAAGAATTCTGCATCGTGCCCACTCGCCCTAACTTCTAAAGCAATGAAGGGGAGGGGTTACCCCCTCTCCTCTCACTTCAGGAACTTGTTTGAGACATGGACTTCAATGAAGGGCATTGTATTTCTTAAAAAGAAAGTAATTATTATTAACCCCACCATGAGAGGAATGCAAAATCCAAACACAGAGTGCTTATGATATGAGAAGAATGAATAATTCGGTGAAGTCGGTCAGAATCATCACGTCAATAAAGGGGAAATCATGTAAAGGGGCAATCAATTGACGGTACTTTGAGAAGTGGTTTCTTTTCTACTGTACCCTCCCTACTCGCTATGTGACATTTGACGCACAAGTCTCTCTATGTAGTCGTAGTCATTGCAGTCAACATTCTATAAGTGGTAACTCCCCACCTAGAATGTCTCTTCCTACAGCCTCCTTTCCCATGCTAGGGAAGCTCTTAGGGAACTGGAAGTTGACAGAGGCAACTTTTGTCTCCTTTCGTGACTTCTATGGATGAAGTCAGCTAAACTCCAGCAGTCGCGACCATGACGGTTTGATTGCTGCACAATCTATTGTTGCCTTTGATCTTTTGGAAGTGCCCTTGCCTTGGTATGCGATATGTATTTAAATCATAGTTGAGTATTCTTGAGGCAAATGTCCTTTTCATGGTTAGGCTGTGTTATGTCCCAACATAAGTTATGATGTCAATATCCCTAAAAAGGAAGATTGGGTCATGCTCCAACATAGAAGGAATTTCCATCTACCAAGTTACGGATCAGCTTGATGCTTAGCTCTAGTAACACAAACACATCCCAAGGTAATTTTCCAAGACAATGTTTGCTGAGTTGTAAAGAATATCCTACAGGATGAATGCTCAAAAATAGAGAGGTGTTGCCCAAGTTGCAATGATTAGGGGAAAACAAATTAAGTAATTACAGCACTAGGATTATATACTTCATTTGCATGGTGGTGGCTATGTTATCTTTCCTGTTTGTGATTGATCTTGCACATTTTCATAAACCCTACTCAACATGGTCTTTGCTCTTCAACTCGGCTGACTGTGAGTAGAAGGTTTAGTTGGAATTAGAAGAGAGGCATTATCTTATTTGCAGAGAACTCAGTTGTAGTTCCACAAGCGGTTCCTCTTGTCTCGTTGGTTGGCATTTTGGTGGAGGATGAGTTTTTTGCAAGATGACAACAGAGTCGTCTGCAAATTTTTATTGCATTTTCCCCTGTTCGAGTTTTTTGATTGTTTTTTCATCATTTTTCTGGCTTTGAGATTGTTGTGGCTTTCAGACATTGGGATGGAGACGACAACTTGAAAGCCTTTTAAGATATGCTTATTTATTTCCTATACAAGTGAAATGCGTTTACTATGTTGCTTTAATTAATTTACCTTTCCAATATTATATTCTCATATTTTAGTGCATACCTATGGTCCTCTGATATATGGTTCACCAGATATCTCAGCAAGGTTGTGGCACACAAGGTGAACTGTGAAGATAATGAATCATGCAAGATTTAAAACTATAATGGTCCAGCGTAACTCAGAGCTTAAGTAATCCTATAATATTCTCCCAAATGGATCCTTTTTTCTAATTGAATTTGGCATGATGGGTCTTCTTTGCACATAAGGACTAAGAATTAGAACCTTTAACCTTGTGGCTATGATCTGATTATATTGGATCGAATTCATGGGTTTATAACTTCATTCTTCATGTACCTATCAAATAAACAATCACATTATTTGTACACAACAATAGTTTTTACATATTTACATTTTTAATTTTCTTTTGAAGATGAACCGTTACACATTTATCACTTTTGTTAACTTGCGTTGTCTTTGTTGGTCCATGTTGTAGTAAATAGTGTGGATGAAGTGGATACTGCAGACAGCTTTTGTTTTGAGCCAGTCGATCTGAATCGTTTTTTTGGTGAAGATGGAAGAATATATGGGTATAAAGATTTAAAGGTGACTCCAATTCAATTAAGTTGCAGCTATCTTGTAATCAAGAGTTCTGACATTAATTCCTTTTCTGCTTTGGATATAAATTTATCTATTCCTTTTTGCTTTTGCTACATCTAGTCTTTTCATTTGATTCATTATTATCTTTTGTTGCTTTCATTACGATGGTAGGTCTTTTGTCCTACCATTTTATCCATAATGTCCATCCCATCTTAGAATAGTAAATTAGGTTCATGACTTCATATTATATTTATTGCTAGAGCACTATAATTATTGGATCTCATTGTCTTTAGAATGTTAAATGTAGCTTTGGTTGAACTGGCAATGAAAATTCCAGGTCTAGGATATCTAATGCCATATTCTTATTCTTATGAACTTGCATATATGAATACAATATGAAGTTGTGATTGAGAAGAGGAGGTCATTTGTGGAATGTGGTGATTGAGAGAATCGAGAGGAAGTTATCAGGGTGGAAGAGTTGTTTTTTCTTTTTTGGCGGAAAGAACCACTCTCGTTAAAACAACTTTATCCTGCATGCTGATGGACTTCATGTCCTTATTCTAGTGCCTAAGCAATGTCATTAGGAGGCTGGAAAATATCCAAAGGGATTTCTTACGGCAAGGAGCAAAAAGTAGAAACACGTTCCATTTGGGGCCATTTGGATGGGAGTATATGGAGTAAATGGGTGGAATTGGGAGTAAATGGTTTTTGAGGTGTGTTTGGATGGGAGTAAATGCATGTAAATGAAATGAAATTGGAGTAAATGTGCATTTAAATGAAATACTCTCTCGTAGAGAGAGGATTTGGAAGTAAATGGGGGTGAAATGCCTTTTTGAGCTTCCTTGGAGAGTCATGCGTGTAAACAAACGTGCCACTATGTGCATGCCCACCACACACGTCACACTAACAATACTCCGAAACAATCCAATTATCGGCCACATCACTACCAAAAGAATGATCCAAACCGTCAAAAGGATGACCATCTTTCTATTAAATATCGCATATGTACACTAAGTTGGGATATTAAAGTGGATTTGAGATATCACATATATTCTTGTGAATATATTGAAAAATTCAAATGCATTCCAATTCCTCCCATTTACTCCCATCCAAACAAAATATTTGCATTCCAAATGCATTTCATACTCCCATCCAAACACAACTGTGTAAGCCATTTACTCCCAATTCATTTACCTCCAACTCCATTTCCTATTCACCTCCATTTACAAGCACCCAAACGGGTGCTTTGGCGAAATGGGAAGAGGTGTGCAAACTGAAGGAGGGCGGCTTGGGAATCAGAAGATTGAGAGCCATGAATGAAGCTTTGTCGAGGAAATGGTTATGGAGGTATGGGGAGGAGGTCAGCCTTTGGAGAAGCGTCATAATAGACAAGTATGGTGTGGTAGAGGAAGGCTGGTTTCCTTGGTCGATTACAATTTATAGGGCATCCGGTATGTGGAAAGTGGTGCTCAAGGTTGTTCATAGCTTTAGCAGGAAATTTGCTTCTTGTTTGAAGACGAAACTAGAATTAAATAATTTAACTTCTAGTATGATAAGTCTTGCAGGGATATGCCTTTGAAGATGAGATATCCTCACATATTCTCCTCAGCAATAGAAGAGGAAGGTGATATTTCTTATTTTATGTTGATCGAGGACAACAAGGTGGTGTGGTTCTCTCATTTCTGAAGAAGCATGAGTGAAGATGAGATTCAAGAGCTTGCTAATCTGTTGAACCTGCTGCATCAAGTTAAGGTGGATGGCAGGCCCCAAGATAGATGGGGTTGGATCTCAGAGAGTCAAACGGCTTTTCTGTCCTTTTATTGGTCTCTCTCTGCTCAATTGCATCACTCCGACCCAGATCCTCTGTTCCACATTTGGAAGCATAAAGGGCCTTCTATGATTATAGCCTTTGTTTGGTTGGTTAAACAATAGAAGGTTCTCACAATCAACAATCTAGGGAAGAGGAAGATGTTCATTATAAATGGTTGCCCTATCTGCCTTATTGGTGAGTTGGTGGATCATGTATTTTTGCATTGGCTCCTCTTTAGAAATATGGTGGCAAATACTATGCCTATTCACAGAGGAATGGGTGATGGCGCAGTATGGGGGCACTCTTGCAGGCATGACACAGGGGGTTAGGGTAGCAAATAAAAAAATCAGACATGGAAATTAGCGGTGATAGTAGTGTTTTGGGCAGTGCGGCTTGAATGTAAAAATTGAATTTTCAAGAACAAGGTATGCCCTATAAATGTGGTGTTTCTAGGCCAAAAGAATGATTGCAGAATGGGCCATTGCTGCAATATTCAGCAAGAGCTACCTGTGGAAGTTTTGTGGCTCTAAGTCTGAGCAGTTTACTATGTTGCTTTGTAGCTTCTGTGGATAACGTGCCATTATATTTTGTACCTTTTTTGGCTTTAGATATATATATATATATATATATATATATATATATATATATATATATATATATATATATATATATATATATATATATATATATATATATATAAGCCTTCAAAAGAAGAAGAAGTGCTTGCTTGCAAATAACTTGCTTTGCAATATCAATCGTCTGTCTTAGATCTTGGACTCTCAAGGCTCCTCTCTAGTTAAAACATGGAAAAATGAATATTAGAAGCCTTATGGAATGTTTACCATTTTTTTTATAGATACTATAGAATGCTCGCATAAAAGCAATGTGTTGATCATGGCTCTTAAAAGAGGTTTGATGTAATCCAATACGAGCTTACATTGTAGACCTGATTAATCTTTTGGTCGGGTTAGGGTCCAACTATCCAACGAATCTATGGACCACCTGTTGCTTCACTGCCCCTTCTCTGCTCAGATTTCGAATCGGATTCTTGGTTTGTTTGGAGTTCAATGGTCGCTGCCACAGTCAGTGCCGCAAATGCTATGGGCTTGGCATGGAGTACAATTGGAGAAGGATAGGTTACCCATATGGATGCTTTTTGTATTGTTTGGCTGGTTTGCTTCCATTTGCATTTTTCTTATAAAATATTATTCATAGCCCTTAAAAAAACAACTATCCGAGTACAATTAGAAATTGGGTTGGGCTGGGTACCTGAATGAGTGTAGTGGGAATTCAACAAGGTAAAACATATGTGCAACACATAATTGAAATGCACAAATTTGTTCTTTGACATTAAATTTCTTCCCCCATGGCGAGATTTTTCCTAAGAAATGGGGAGAAAATATGATTTTGGAAGGATGTGTGGATCGGTGAAACTCCCCTTTGGATTATGTTTCTAAGATTGGCTCCTCTGGCAACATATATTGACATTTCAATATTGAGGTTGTACTATTATGCCACCACCGTTCATCTTTGTATTTAATGTCTGGATGAAGCATTAGAGCATTACACCTGTGAATATAGTTGCATGAACCGTTAATTGATGCAGCGAAAGATACAGGACGGGAGCAGGGAAGTGTTTGTTTCCTAGTGTAGTCAAGTACAAGCAGCTAGAAAGCAGGAGTGGAAGCACGAGTCCGAAGCATGAAGTGGACGTGGCACCTAGTTAGAAGGATCACACAACTAAGCTTAGGAATGGTTGGTTTAGGCATCCAATGATGTCATCTTTGCGTCTAATGTCTAGAACTAACATTGAGTGGTTAGATGGGTATTCGGGTTGGTAAGGATTTCACCCTGGGACCAACCTATTTACTTAAATGGGCCACATGTTCTAGCTTGAGCCCTACCCACTATGCATTTAACTTGGTGCCAAGCTGCCTCAAAATCAGGTCCGGCCAGTTGACCTATGGGCTGACCTGACCCGTTGCCAACCCTAGTTCTTGACACATACCATCATACCCATGGTGGCATGAACATTATTGATTTGATGATTGAGATGATCATTGCGATGTTACTCACCTATGTTATATATGGCAGGTTCATTGACAATATTAGAACTGACATGAGCCAAATCGAGTTGAGCTTGGTACATCTTGGCTTGGATTGGTCCTCGAGCCTAGGCCAGCTCGGCTTGGTTCAGTCAGCAGCTTGGGTCACCTCGAGCTGAGTTCGAGCTCTAGCTTTTGAGCCAAGTTCGAGTTCAAGCTTTTGAGTCGAGCGTTTTCTTTCTAGTTTTTATATAGGTGGGCCCTTTTTTTTATTATATATTATATATAATATAAAATATAATATGTTAATTAAGTTATATATAAATATAATATTATATAATTAAGTTATGACTCGAGCCAAATCGAGCTGAATCGAACTGAGTCAAGTTCAGGCCGAGCTTCGAGCCAAGTCGAACTCAGGCCAGCTCGAGCTTGGCTCAAAATCCTTTTGAGCTCAAAAATCAGCTCAGCTCGGCTCAAAATCCTTTCGAGCTCAAAAAATCTGCTCCGCTCAGCCCAAACCCAACTTCAAGTCGAGCCGAGTCGAGCATGTCTGTGCCAAACCAAGCGAGTTAACCGAGCTAGCTCTGTTCATGTTCAGCTCTAGACAAGATTCAAGCCACACCGAATTGTCTGTTTGCATAAGTTTTAAGCTTTCATTATGAGCAGGGCATGGTATTCCTGACAAAAATAAATGCGAGTTTCTATAGATATTTTTCTAGATTCTAGTGCATAGCAGAGAAAATGAAAAGGAAAATTGCCTCCCCCCTTTATATTTTTTATTTTTTTACATTTCAACTCGTTTGGTGCAGATCGACATTTGGTTGAATGGCATATCATTTCATGCATATGCTGATATTTCATTCCAGAGCACATTCAATGTAAGTGTTGATTACTGGTTACCCAACATACCATCTGTAACTATTTGTATTTTTATTCTGAGTACATATTTGTTTGTGTTGGGCACTCCTTTAATAGAGTTCCATGAAAATAAGCCTTGAAATGCTGGGGAACTGAAATCAGCTAAGTCAGCCTAGTAGGAGATTAGAAGTGGTTATCTGGATGAGAAAGATGGAAGGCAGATTTCATTCTATGTTGTGAAGTGTCAAGTTCTCTTTACTGTTTGTATGTTCCATCGAGGAATGTGAATGAGACTTGCACATGTTGGTGATGGGGTGGCCTCGCTGCATAAGCACTAAAGAGGCATTTTTGTGAGAGATGAATTCCCTGATCACTGTGAACATTTCCGTGCTGAAAAAGCAGGTCATTTCATCAGTTTGGATCACGAGTTTAAGTTGAATACGAACCATTTCCCATTTATTCCAACCATCCTCTATCTCAAAAAAGTGTTGACCAGCCTGATTTTGGGCTGGAGGAGATGTTCATGGTGGTTGGTCCCCATCTGATGAAAGGCTTGGATCTCTCACATGTATGCTACATAGAGTTGTGCATGCAATGTCCCTTCACCATCTTAGCCGTGCTCGTCCCATTGGCAGGGTCTTTTCCATCTAGCCTTTCATTCTAAACTGGCTTTTTTGGTGGATTTCAGCCAACTCAATTCCATTTGGCTGCTAACTAGGTTTTTGTTAAATCTTAAAGTTTGTAGCGGTGTATCTCATTGCAACATACTCATGCTAAATATTGTTAATTGTTTTAAGGGATCGAAAGGGATCACAGATCTGGACCCTGCCCTTAAGGTATGCGTTGATAACTGATTTAAAACTATCTTTAATTTCCTCTACTGCTATACTTACTCCTAATTTTCAAACAGAAAATATTTGGTGAATCCCTGGTTGAGAAAAAAGAGGAATTCCTTCAAACTTTCACCACAGACAGACATTATATTAGGTATGGTCCCTTCAATGTACTCATCGATCAGTGCTTCCTCTGTCCATATGGTTCAATCGTCAAAATTTCATTTGTATTTTTGTGCATGTGCATGTCTTATGAATGTGTTTTCTTCTATACATGCTCATATGCATTTCTTTTTTGCTTTCCTTTTATTATCTCAGTACCATTATTTCACATGGAGAGGTTGTGCATTGTGAAGCCTCCAAGGGACGTGATAACACTACGCAGGTAGTCTCCAGTTTGCCGTTTCTCCTGTTCTCACCTGCATTTATAATCTTACAAATCCTGCCAATGTCACAGGAATTGATACACTATGCTTCCTGTAATATCTTGACAATATTAGTTTTATTATTGCTGCTGCTACTATAACTATTTATGAGTCATATGGTCAGACACCTGGCTGAAAAAAAAAAGCATGATATTTGAAAATGGTTAGGTAACAGTGACTTTGGGACCTGTTAGCAATACAGGGCTATAACCCCCATTCTGAAAAAAATGGCTCATATGAGCCTGTAATGACTGTTATGGGGCCCCTAATGGACTGGTATAACAGTTCAATACAGGGCTGATACATTTTCTTCCTTTAAAAAAAAGTTGACTGTTACAGGGACATAATGGCTGTTACAGGAGCCATAATGGCTGTTATGGCCTGTATCATAACAGCCATTCAGCTGGCTGTTACTGCCACTGCTACCGTTATTGAATACCTTGGCCTTACCTGGTGCTGCACAATGAGGCCCATCTACTTGCAACTAGAAAAGCTAATTTCGTGTGGGTGGCCCCGCCCCTATTTTGTTGCCAATCAAAGTACATATACTTTGTATTTTTGGTTGGACACATTCCATGTTATTCTTCATCATCTAATGTTCTACAGTCCAATTGTATGATTTGTTTACTTTGTTTGCAAATACCTTTCATTTATTGGCATTTCAGGGGGTTACAATTTATGCTATATTGATAAAGTTTTTTAAAGTTTAAACTAGTCTCCACACAACCTTTCAGCAGTTTACCTTTTAACCCTTGATTAATGCATGCCCTTGGGACACAGAATATCCACAGATCCCACCAATGCTATATTGTTTGATTGTAGGCTAGTGGATTCAAGTATGGACATACCTTTCTAAAGAATAAAAGGAATGCTATTGCATTAATTTCAGAACTTAAAATTTTCATGTGAACTAGATAAATCTATCTCATTGTTAATTTCTCCACTGCAAAATCATAAAAGCATCCTTTTCCAGCCCATTGTGTTCTCATGCCTGGTCCAACTCAGTCCAGAAGTCTAGGATGCTTGGGCCCAATGTGTGGGCATTATATTATTGGGCTAGACTTGGTCTGACTTCGACCGGGGCAAGCCTGGCCATTGGCACACATTTGCATCTTTTGGCAGCAATTGAAGTTCGTAAGTGCTAAACTACCATGATGGTGCTTTCTCTTCCACAGAACCTCGTCATTCGCATGGGTCTGCGCAGCATGCCTGTTGGAGAGCTCTATAGTCGTCTGGTACCTCTTGTGTTTCTTAATGTGGAAGGTAACCTTCGATGTTGTTTTGTGCTGTGATATTTTATTCTTGTGTCTACCTGTGTCAAGTTTGGGGTTTGAATTTATAATATGTGCAATGCTTTGTTCAGGTGGCAGTGCTATAGATGTAACGGATCCGAGATGGGATATTTATCTCGTTGTTGAGAGAAAAGCTGGTCAGTCAGGGGCTATTGATTCTAAGTTGCTTGGTTTTGCCTCTATCTATCGCTTTTTCCACTACCCTGACAGTACGCGTTTACGAATCAGCCAGGTTTGCTCTCCTATATTGTCACAATATTAGTTATTTGTCCCATTGCTTCTCCGCCCTGACCATGAACTTGCCTTGGCCCAAAAACCAGACCATTCAGATGACCCTAACCCTAATCTCTTGATTTGAGGAACTATGTCTGTGGACTGCGTTTGGGTGCTGTTCTTATGATGAAGTGGGATCGTCTGGTCAGCTCATTTTTGGGTCACGGCATGTCCTTTGTGAAGACTGCTGGATAAGCAATCTGGCCGTCTTGGTCCCTTGTAGATGCCTGCCTCTTGTTCCTGTTGGAACTCTGCAACAATTTGGGGCAATTAGTGCTCCCTAAGCAAATATGGTAGACCATGCTAGCATGCAATGTTGGTTGTGAGTAATAAAATTGCATGTGTCTGCACATAGGTTAATTATATGTGAGTGATAGCTGCTAGAGCATGATTTGCAGCATGTTCCAGCTCACCATCATCCAGATTTATGCAAAGTGGGTGTTTATATGTATGTTTTTGGGGAATGGTCATATTTGCAATGTCGTATGTTACCATCCACTACTGGCAGTGGTCCCAACATGTTACACGTACAATATCTGAGATGTTCAAAACATATACCTCCCAACCCAGAAAAAAAGGTTTTCTGGTGCAAAAATCAGGCTGGTCCACCCATCAGGTGGGCCACATAAAATGAAATAATGGGCTGTTTAAGTTAGATCTGCTGACGGTCTGATTCAATGCACCTGTGGTCCACCTGATGAATGGACTGTCCCTTTGCGATTTCATGCTGGGGCTTTACTTTCCATGGCTCAGATGCTATATACACATGACCTGTTGCCACGCTTATTGGGATGGATGGTAACTTGCAGTCCAGTGTGTATGTGATCATTCCTATAATATCTTTTGATTGCTTGCTAGGGTTCAACTTGGATCTGGGTTGTTTTAGCTTTCACCTAATTGATGATTGTAGCTTAGCATTCATCGACAGAAATGAGGCGAATGTTGTATCTTGACATCCTGATTTTCTTGGGTGGGCGGTATGCTTCCCCTCCCAGATGAAGATTGGCTCAGGTTGGAGCTTTAACATCCCAGATGTTGAATTGTATGAGAAAAAATGTGGGAAAAAATCCATGATGCTCAAAATGCACAGTAGTTTACCCCTTCAGGGCCCATTTGATAGCATTCATGTCTTATTAGAAACAGCTAAATTCAGATCCAGATTAAGGGTCCTATCAAATGAGCAACATGAGCCATAAATGACCATTTTACCCCAAAATTTCCTCTCCCGAGCCAATCACCATGAGGGTGCAACTTGTGCAGATTGGGTTGGGTTCAGGGTCAGCCTGAGCCCAACCTGACATCAAGCTTGGTCAACCCGTGGCCCAACCCAACCCGAAGCAACATATCCTCAACCCTAACCCTCTTGAGTTGGGTCGGGATGAGGCGGAGTGCAATCGGGCCTTCCAACAGTGTGGTCCTCGTGATGGGTGCAACCCCCAATTCATGCCAATCCATTATGATGACTTGAGCTTCTAAATCAGGCCAATCCACGCATCAGGTGGGCCACACGATTACAAATCAGGCCACTATTTTATGCCTGCCATGGTAGCCAGCAGTCATTTCTTGAAAATGAAAATTGATCTCCACCTTTGCCTGAATGGTGAAATTATATACATGATTTCCAACCCTTTTAGCTCTTTTTCAGATCATGAAGCCATTAAATGATGGTTTACGTCTTGCTCTCATGGCAGATACTCGTCTTGCCTCCTTACCAGGGCCAAGGATATGGCCGTTTGCTTCTCGAGACTCTCAACTCCATGGCAATATATGAAAACGTGTATGATGTGACTGCTGAGGAGCCCTCTGATTACCTCCAACATGTCCGAGGCTGCATCGACACACTTCGCCTGCTTGCGTTCGAGCCAATCAAGCCAGCAATTACATCAGTCACTTCTCAACTGAAACAAAGCAGCTTCTCAAAGAAAACTAGCAAGTTCCACTCAGACCCACCTGCAAATGTGGTTGAGGGGGTCAGGAAACTCTTCAAAATCAACAAGAAGCAGTTCCTTCGTTGTTGGGAGGTTCTTATCTATCTGAGCCTCGATACCAAGGACCGCCTGTGCATGGAGAACTTCCGGGCCTGCATCTTTGATCGAGTGAAGGCGTATGTCTTAGGGAAAGATGTTGGGAGTGCTGGGAAGAATCTGACCGATGTTCCGAATGACTATGAGCATGACATGACATTCGTCATGTTCCAATCGCGGGCTGCTGGAGGCGCTCTGGATGCTGAGGTTGATGGGAACCAAAAGGTTAAGGAAGAACAGTTGGGTCAGGTAGTCAATGAGCGGATGGAAGAGATCGTGGAGATTGCAAAAAAGGTGTCATTGCATTGTAGGTCTTAGGTAAGTGTCGTACCATATTGATCTTGAAATGTGGATTGCCGGAATCTGACATCGTTTATGTTGAATGAGCAATTGGGCTGCTGTATTTTCAACCTGTCCACCTGAAAAAAAAGCAGTCCTTGAAATGTTCCTTCTATGCCATGAAGCTTCTTTTTGTATATCTTTTGCTACATCTGGATATGTAGCGAGGATAGGCTTGCACCGTGTATGTTGATCCATCCTAAGCTATCATTTGGGGGTCGTTTGGATATGAGGAATTTAGCTTAAAAGAATTTGTTTCCAGGAAACAAAGCCCCTGAGAAGAGTTTATGTTTGTCACATTTGGGTACTTGAATATAGTTGTCTGAAAACCAGAGAATGTGTTTAGGTCATTCGAAAAGAACTGCCAGGAATTACACTGTATAATTCACTGGAGAGGGAATTAAAAAAAAAATGACCATTGGTGCGGAATTCATTACTTGGAAATTGCAAGGTAGCTCCTCCCAAAGGAACTTCAGAATGGCCCTTTTGGTGGAAATGGACTCCAAGAGGAAATGAATTCCTAGTATTTCCAGGAGACTAAATGCAGGAAATTTCATCTACTTTTGGATTTCATTATTGTGGGTTTTCGGGACACCCAGGGGACCCGATGATGGGTTCCTGGTAAAAGGTGTCTTTATTTTATTTTTATCACCTTTGTTTGTTCAGGAACTCATCATTGTGATTTTGATGCAGATTCTCTTGATCCTATGAACACACCGCGGCCCTTCTAAAAACCTAATCTAATGCGGTGATCATCCCAAAGCCGTGGGTCCCACCAGCTTTTCATGGAGTGGTGAAGCATTGCTGTATTTTTTTATCATAGCCATTTACTCGTTGTCCACCTATCGAGGGGCTTACATCTTTGGAGATTTTGGTCCACGGACCGTCTCAGTGTGCCCATAATATTAATAGCCATGATCGCAAGGTAACTGGTGCTGCCCACGAAATGTGTGTACAGTACTGTTTTTGGGTCTTATTATGTACAGGCATGGCCTCTTGGTCAGTGGTCTAAACCATTGATACAATTTGCCCCCACTGTGGATGGTCCATGATCCATCAAATAAAAATGTCCCATGGTAGAGTCATAACCCTTCAATAGGTGGCCCAGCAGCTAGATGGTTAAGAAAGCAAGCATAGCTAGGATTAACATTCCAAGGGCCGTCAGGGGTG
This sequence comes from Magnolia kwangsiensis, assembly GCA_037074715.1. NCBI lineage: Eukaryota > Viridiplantae > Streptophyta > Magnoliopsida > Magnoliales > Magnoliaceae > Magnolia > Magnolia kwangsiensis. The sequence continues at coordinate 98,967,148 of CM073581.1, forward strand.
TTTCTGGTGCATTGACCGTCCAAACTGGGGCTGATGGCACTGATGATTTTTACCTGACTGAACCGTGGCTCCCCCTAGTACAGCCCAAAGACTTGGATATGCTATACAAATTCACGGACTGATGATATTATCTACTGTCCACTTGTATATTCATCTGGTGGGTCTGCTATAATCGACCGTTGGAATATTTCGACTTTCATTCCTATTGTGGCCACCAATCCAAAGGTTAGGATTGTTCTATCCATGCCATTTTTCAGGCACCGTGCATCCAGTGGGACCTAGCAGTCCAATGATAAAGATCACTTACAAATGAACTTCTACTGTCTAAAATCTGTGATTGGACAATCCATCTACCCCCGTTTGATATGCTTAGAAAAGTGGATTGCCCGTTTTGCGTTTTGATTATAATATAGAAGGTTTAAGCTTCGTAGGGAAGGAGTATTATGTTGGAGCCACCTTCGGCGCAACAGCTTTCAAAAGTCACTTTCATTAGATGACCTGACCAACTGATCAATAGCTAGGAAAATGCACAGTTCATATTCAAAATCATGATGAATAGATGACCAAAGCCATCTTACTATTTACTTGGGAAATGGAAATGGACATTCCATGTTGATTAATACTAGAAAGATTTAAATGGATTGTCCATTACAAGAGGCCACTTTATTGCTAATAGAGTGATGAGAGACTCCTGTAAAATTAATTTTTGCAGCGATCTAAACCATCGATATGATGGGCTTACGTGGATTCCGGTGCTTAAAATTCCTCCACGGGAAGATACCTTTACCCACGGAATCTTTTGCAACTTTAGGCCAACGTGATAAGATGGTTCCATGACTTCAAATTCTGTCTGAAATACGCTGTTGTCCCATTATCCCGCTTCAGTGACGATCTTTGCCTCAAAACTCCAGCCAATGGGTAATTTTCTCTCCTGTTCTAAATTCAAATAGTGATGTTAACAACCATAGGCTGGCATGAGTTTCTTACCGTGGACCTTATAGCATTAAGTATAGAACATGGATGGTTATGATCACCGGGCCTCTCAGACAGTGGCAGCACGTACGCTCGATCCTTCGTAGAGACAGGCAAAACCCTTTCTTCCTTAACCTGACGTTTGTTCGGTGACTGATTGACGGTTGGGGGGTTTTGGAGAATCTGCCATCCAGAGCGTGAATTATAATTCCAACGGCTTGGATCACTGAACGATGGCCCCCCCCATTTATACAAACTGAAAGTGAAAGCCCAGACGTTGCTGCACATGCCTCCTAAATGGTTGATCAAATCGAGTGGACCATTATCTCTTCGAAGACACTGATTAGATGACCAAAATTGTCCAATCAGCACGAATCTTAGATTCTGGCCAATCCGTGGCGGGGCCCACTTTGTGGATGGCTAGGATTACCTAAACCGTGCAGCAGCTAGGTCGTCCATGCGACCGAGGCTGAAGGGTAGTTCGCACGTGTCGAGAGTATTCCTTGCACTTTGCTCGCACGTGCCGCATTCCCTTCTTGCCGCACAAAATACAGGCAGCCCATCTCGTTAACAATCCTCATTTTTTCAGTGCACCATTGCTCTAGGGTTTTCGTCGCATCGACCATGTACAGAGCTGCAGCTTCTCGACTCAGAGCTCTCAAGGTCAGTGCTACAAACCCTAATCTAATGTCTCTTCTCATTTCCTCAGAATCCGTAAACCCTACTTTCCTTCGAACGGTCTCCTCTCTTTCATCCATGGATCGCATTTTCAACCGTTGGGTATTTTTTTTATCTTCCTGATCCCATTTTGAAGTTTCTTTCCCTTTTTTTTTTTTTTTTTTGAGAAATTGATTTTGTTCTGAATCCCATTTCACTTTGTTCTGTTTGATTGTGGTTTTATTTTTCGGAGGAATTATGTGATACGTGACCACATCTTTGCAGGCTGTAAACACGTTTTCAGTTCTGAAAAGTGGGTCCCATGGTCCGGCAATCCAGACCATTGATCTGTTGAGTCTGTTTCTGGATGAAGCATGCCCCGTGGATCTCTTAGTTTGGAAGATCTTAGTGCCAGTTTTAGGACCTTTTTCAGTTGAAGTGTGGACCGTTGGTGTATTCGTCTTCTTAACCATCATCCTCTAGGCCAGAAATCGGAAGGTTAAGGTTGTCCGTTGGAGGAGATTCCTGAGGCATGGTCAATACATGGGAGGAAACATCAGCAAAATGGTCTAGTTGCTGTACCATGGTCCCGGTCACGGGAACTGAAAACTCGTGGATACTATGCGGGCCAAGCATTGTAACTCCACTTTTTTTTTGGTTTGATGAAAGATATCTGAATTCATGAATTCCTTTTTATCTATATTGTTTGTTTATTTTATTTTAAAAATAAATAAATAAAAAAGGTCTGATAGGATATGCTGCGTTGGTTATTTATCAGAAAAAGAAGAAAAAAACACATGACACAGTCTGGGAATGGAAATGCATTTGAGCTTCTTAAATGTAGAGCCAAAATGAAAGGAATGTGTCTTTTGAGGATATTTGGGTATTTGGTTTCGTTGGTTCATTATGAATGAACAAAATAAGGGGAAGGCAAAAAAGGCAGTAATAATGTTGGATTCAGGCGTTATAAACTTATAATGAATGAACAAAATAAGGGGAAGGCACAAAAGGCAGTAATAATGTTGGATTCAGGCTATATAAACTTATAATGGCTGCATCCTCATTGTCATTGGCAGCTGCATTATGAAGGAGAATATTTGCCCACTATACTTCTTTAACACACCCTTTTGTGTCCTTAACTAAAGTATGTGGCAATTGTTGCAATGTTCTACATTAGGGCATGGGTATTGAGAATGGGGATGAAATATGTTATATTGTTATTATTCGTACCCTTCTTAGATATATTGCTATTGTGGATGATACGATAGTACAAACTTGTACTACTAACACATTACCAAAAATGTACAAGAAGTCAAGAAGTGTTTGTCTATCAATACAAAGGATTGTAAACTGTGGCTCCATTATTATTTATTGTCATTTCTATTGTTTTCGTTGTATATGCATAAAGTGCTCTTTTCAATGACAACCTGTGGTCTGGTGGACTAATATTTGTAGAGCATGTGATGGGTTTTATTTATTTATTTGTTTTTTTTTTATTTTTTAAATAATTGCAAGGAGTTCACATGCTTTTTGGTCCTAAGTTTTTCTAGTACTTAACTGGCTTCTCCTGTTTTAGTTTTTTTTTTTTTGAAAGATAACTGGCTTATATTAAAGAGAAAAAGGGAACAAAAAGAGAAGAGGGGAAGCTGAGAAAGCAAGCCCAACTAAACTCCGAGAAATAAGAGATTACAACCCTTAACACTGTCTACGCAGTTGGCCCATTCAATGATAAAGTGTTTGGCTTTACTAGCTACATTCTCAGTTGAGTGCTCCCTATCCTGAAAACATCTATCGTACCTTTCCTCCCAAACACACCACCAGATTGCAATAATGGCAGTTCTCCAGATCCACCTTTTCTGTTTAGCAAATCTTATCCCGTGCCAGGCTTTCAACAGAAGATCCACAGACGCAGGGAAACACCAGCTAATACCGAACCGAACTAGAAAATCTGTCCAAATGAGCCTGATAAACGGGCAATGAATGAGCAAATGGTCCACAGTTTCCTCTTGTTGCATCCAACAAAGGCAAACATTCACCAAAGTCATGCCCCTTTTTCTAAGATTGTCTACCGTGAGGATTTTCTTCCCACCCACCAGCTATCCAAAAGAAACGAACTTGGGAGGGATAGACAGCTTCCAAATATGACTGATCATAGGCTCAGGAAGGGGAGACGGATTTCTCACCAGACAATTGAAGGACTTTACCGTGAAAGCGATAGATTTATCTGGTCTCCATATAATTGTATCATCCTTAGACAAATCTGGTGCTGCTCTGAAAATGCGATACAGGAGCAAAGCGTACTCATTGATCTCCCAGTCATGAAGGTTTCTTCTGCTGTCGACAAAGAAAACAGTTTTCCCGCCTTGAGTGGAAAAGAATTTGTTCACTGTAGCCGATTGGCAAGGGCTGAGGAGGTAAATATTGCTAAATTCCCTATCCATAAATCTTCCCAAAACTTGATTTTGTCCCCTTTTCCTGGCTCGAAACCGACCCCTTGACTCACCTCCCTTTTTAAAGAGACTATGTCTTTCCATATTGCTGAAGCCCGATATAAAGAAGAATCTTTGGTCCACCATCCTCCCTCTGAACTGCCATATTTACTTTTAATAATCTTGTTACACAGAGCGCCATTCTCAGTAGCTAACCTCCATACCCACTTACCTAGAAGCACTCGATTCATAATTTTGAGATCCTTGATGCCCGCACCACCCTCCTAATATTTAGTACAAACTTGCTTTCAATCGACTAGGTGGAGCTTCCTTTTTTCCTCCTTACCTTGCTAAAGAAAATTTCTCCTTAGTTTTTCGAGTTTTGTCATCATAGAAGACGGGCATTTAAGCAGAGACATGAAGTAAAGGGGAAGATTGGAGAGGGCGCTCTTGATGAGAGTGAGTCTTCCTCCCAACGATAAATATCTGCATTTCCAAGAGGCGAGGTACTTTTCGAACCTTTCAATGACCTTGTCCCATAAATATTTAGGGGGTCTACCAATACACAGGGGGAGCCCAACAAAGTGGTCGGCAAGGAAGCAGTAGAACATTCCAACCCTACGACGTAACTCGACAACTCTTCTTCCTCCATGTTGACTCCGATCATCTTAGATTTAGACATGTTAATTCTAAGGCCCGAAACAGCTTCAAAACAACGAATAGTGGTGTGAAGATTTTTAACCTTAGTAATATCAGCTTCGTTAAAGAGGAGGGTGTCGTCCGCAAACTGGATATGAGAGATCGGCGCGTTCATCTCTTGCACCGTAATGCCGCTTAGAATTCCAACCTCTTGGCCCTTTTGGATCATTCTTGAGAGAGCCTTGACAACAATGAGGAATAAGAAAGGAGATAGAGGATCTCCTTGCCGCAGGCCCTTAGAGCTTTTGAAGAAACCTTTTGGGGAGCCGTTTAGTAGAATTGAAAAGAAAGCCATGCCCACACATTCCTGAATCCACCCTCTCTATTTGGCTCCGAATCCCATCCTCCTAAGCATGTATTGCAAAAAGCCCCAATTAACGTGATCATAAGCCTTTTCAATATCCAACTTGCAAACTAAACCTTTCTTCCCTGAAATATGACTCGAATGCAGGCATTCATTTGCTATGAGGGCACAATCTATAATCTGTCTTCCTCGGATAACCGCACTTTGGTTTTCTGAAATTATCTTCCCCATAATCTTCTTTAATCGGGAGGCGAGCAACTTGGCCAGAATCTTGTAGGGCCCACCTAAAAGACTGATCGGACGGAAATCTTTAAAAGAGGAAGCGCCCGGAGATTTCGGAATAAGAGCAATAAAAGAGGCACCTAGACCCTTTGAAAGTCTACCTCTTTCGTGGAATTCATTGAGAAAGCTCATGACATCTCCTTGAATGGTCCCCCAAAATTTTTGACAAAACATCATTGAAAACCCATCAGGCCCAGGGGCTTTTTCACCCGAAAGGGCGTCGACGGCTATCTTCACTTCGTCGGGACAAAAGGGGGCTTCCAAAATGATTGCATCTTCAGCAGAAATACTGTCCACATGGAGATTGTCCAGCTTGGGTCTCTCCCACTCTTCTTTCTGGAGCAAGGAGCTGAAGAACGAGATGGCCTCATTTGCGATTTTTGCCTTATCCTCATATATGATGCCATCTACGACCATTCTGCTTATCTTGTTGCAAGCAGCCCTCATACTGGCAATGGAGTGAAAGAATTTTGTGTTCCTGTTGCCTTCCTTGATCCATTTGGCCCGAGATCTTTGTTTCCAATAAACTTCTTCCTGGAAAACCCTAGCTGACAGAGATTGGATGAGGTGGATAAGTCTGGCGAGGATTTCTGATGACATCACCCCACCCTCAGCTCCTGCATCAATCTGTTGCAACTCAGCTAGAATAGCATCAGATTCTGCTTCTCTTAGAGACTGGTCCTGCTGTCTCCTAGCTTTTATTTTTTCCTTCATAAATCTGAGTTTACTGCATAGCCTATATCCTGCAAAACCATCCAGCTGGCACTCATTCCACCATTCGACTAACTTCTGCTGAAAGCCTTCGATCTCCAGCCAAGATAGCTCAAACCTGAAAGGTTTCGGCCCCCAGTTCTGCTCCTCGACTGACAGGCAAATTGGACAGTGGTCGGACGTCGTTCTCGGAAGGGCTGATTGAACGGAGGATGGGAATGCCTCCAACCAATCAGGGGATAACAGAAACCGGTCTAATCTAGAGAAAATAGGATTCATTCTACAATTGGTCCAGGTGAATTTTGCGCCATGCAGGGGAAGATCCACAAGCTCATGCTCTTAAATCCACCTCGAGAATTCGCGCATTCCTGAAGTAACTCTTCTGCCATTCGATTTTTCTTCGGCATATCTGGTTATGTTAAAATCTCCTGCAACACACCACGGCCCATTAAAGAGCTGTCTAACTCTGTACAACTCCTCCCAAAAAGCCTGCCTGTTGGCCTGCAATACAGGCCCATAAACAGAAGAGAACAAGCAAGAAAACCCAGAAGAATTATCTTCCAAAATTTTCGAAGCTGAAAAATCCCCAACCCAACTCTGTACAACTCCTGTTTTAGTTTTTGAAAATGTTATGGACTTTTCAAGTGCTTCAACTAGGTCCTTGTTTGGTTTTAAGAAAATTGAGTCACTCGTCTTTTTAACTCGACCCCAGTTCGATTGAATGAAGTCATCTGGCAACTATTAGAACCCTCAATTGGTTTCTAAACAATGGTGATCTATTTCATATGCTTATATGCTGTCTGAAATTATGAATGACTTGTTGTTGGCATTCCCAGAGCTGTTCCAGTGATAGGGCAATTGCATCCAGATATGCTAGTACGAGCATTGCAAAAAGCTCCTCCTCTGGAGGTCTTTTCAGCTGGCTTACGGGAGAACGCTCTAGTTCACTTCCCTCTCTAGATTATCCACTTCCGGATGTCAGTCTCCCACCTCCGTTGCCAGATTATGTGGAACCAGGCAAGACGAAGATAACAACTCTTGCCAATGGTGTCAAGATTGCCTCTGAAACATCTGCAGTATGTGTTTTCTTTATACTTTTGCAAATATTGGCGTCTTTCATTTATGGCCATTGCTGAGGCTACCTTGCTCGATCAGGCTTCTCAATCCTGCTCTTGCTCCATCACATGTATGTGAGATCCAGTCATTCATCAGGTGGTGTGTGTTCTGAGGACCGAAAATCAAGCTGGTCCATGTGCGTCAAATGTGGACTGTTGGTCATTTTTCTGACTGTTCCATTTTCTTTATTCACACATGGGCCACCTGATGATTGGACTGGGCTGATTTCCAGGCCCTGATATATTCAGTGGGCCTCACCAAATGTATAGTCTTGCAAACATGTGCCTCATTGGCACATGTAGAAAGTAGGATTGAGATTCCGACTCCTGCAAGCATTTCTCATTGTTTATTCTGTTAGCCTCTTATTTACTTCAGTTGGCGGTTTTAACCATCGTTTGGTGAGCTCATTGAGCAGAACGCTGCTGCCTCAATAGGGTTATACGTCGACTGTGGTTCTGTCTATGAAACGCCCATCTCAATTGGGGCCACACACCTATTGGAACGAATGGCATTCAAAAGCACAAGAAACCGGAGCCATCTACGTATTGTAAGGGAAGTGGAGGCTATTGGGGGCAATGTCACGGCATCGGCGTCTCGTGAGCAGATGGGCTATTCTTATGATGCTCTGAAGACGTACCTGCCTGAAATGGTTGAGGTGCTTATTGATTGTGTAAGGAATCCTGTTTTTCTTGATTGGGAGGTTAATGAGCAGGTATTCATTCTTGGGTGCCAGATTCTTCGGTGGTCTTTCCATTAGTTGTTATCATTGGATAGTGCAAGATGCTGAGATTTTATTATATTTTATTGCAGCTACAGAAAGTGAAGGCGGAGATAGCGGAAATTTCTAACAATCCGCAGGGTTTGCTTTTAGAGGCAATTCACTGTGCTGGATATTCTGGTGCCTTGGGGAATCCTCTCTTGGCCCCAGAATCTGCAATTAGCCGATTAAATAGTACAATTTTGGAGGAATTTGTTACTGTAAGATTGAGGGGACCATATCACTGAATCTGCTTCATTCTGTTATTTCCTAGTTGCTTCATTTTCTTGTTTTCATACCGCTCTTATGTTTTTGGAATTTCAGGAGAACTACACTGCTCCCCGAATGGTTCTTGCAGCATCGGGGGTGGAACATGAGGAGTTGTTATCATATGCAGAGCCTCTTCTATCTGACCTCCCCAAGGTTCCTCCCCCCACGGCACCAAAATCTGTTTATGTTGGTGGTGATTATCGCTGTCAAGCTGACTCACCGGTGTGTTTTAACAATGTCCTCTTTCTCGCATTGACAATTCATGCTGTCTTGCTTTTGGATTACTTGGAATATGCTGTTTGTTATCATTTTTTCCCATCTGAGCAGAGCACTCATGTCGCACTTGCCTTTGAAGTTCCTGGTGGTTGGCTCAATGAGAAGGAAGCCATGACATTGACAGTACTTCAGGTTCTCCAGTTTGTGCTTGCCTTTATGAAATGTTTCTCTTTGTCTAGGGTTATGGTGTTTTGCTTCTGTTGTATTTGTTCTGTCTTATCTAGTTATTTCTTTTGGGGTATGTCAATATTGACTTGACACTGTGTCTTGCAGATGCTTATGGGAGGGGGTGGCTCTTTTTCTGCTGGAGGTCCTGGGAAAGGGATGTACTCTCGGCTTTGTAAGTTATTTATTTAGCAGAAACGAAGGCCCCACAGTTTTTAATTTTTAGTGAAAGCATTAGCATGCAATTTCAGATTTGGTCTTGATTTAACTTCTCTATTGCAAATGTGTAACATTGTTCACTGATGCAAATTTGATCAGATCTCCGCATCTTAAATGAATTTCAGCAAATCCAGTCATTTTCTGCTTTTAACAGTATCTACAACAACACCGGCATCTTTGGGATTCATGCAACCACTGTAAGTCGCCCACTGGATTCTTGATCTACTTCAACGGAGGTGGTTCATATTCTGTTGGATATATCCTCATATTTTTTAGTGATTCCTGTTTTTTCTATTAACCAGCCGGCAAAGAATTGTTTGACTTTGTTTAGAGACATGTCTGTTTTGTATTTCTCTATCATCTATCCTCTTAATTGTGGCTGCACTTTAATTTTATTGTTACAACTTTCCATATTTTATGAAATTCCTATATTGACAGACCAATTGATGGCCAGGTTTTATCGGTCCTTATATTGATACATCAACATTTGTCTAGATGTAATGAAATCCCATGTATATTGATGTGCTTCAATTCTTAAAGGCGGTCAATAGGTCAATCAAAAGATCTTTAGACTAGCTGGTTTTTATGACTCACAGAAGGGATTTCAACATCATCTTGTCAATTGGAAGACCAGTAGTAGCCAACATTTACTCTGTGGTGATTTATTATTTTTCAGACATAATCCAAGCAAGGAAATCTATCTAGAGGTTGCATGGCTCACAACGTAGCATCATGATCCAAGTGCTGTGGCCAAGACAGTTGCATATCTCTCTTCCAATGCCTCCACATCATTTATAGATCCCAATGCCTGCCTAGAATGGTCTATCCAGCACTCTCAACATTTTTTAGCCAGTCGCAGGATCGTCAGCGTAATTTTGCTGATGTCCTGAAAAGTTAACTGATCAAGGTCTTAGTATATGCAAATGTATATTTTGGCCTGTTCTTAAAATAGTAAAGGTATCGCCAACATGACATACTGTCCCAAAAGGAAAATGATAGGTTGATGATGTAAATGTTCCTTTTTTGTTCCAGGAAAATATTCTAAATATTTCATATATTTCTTCTGAAAATCGCTAGATAATCTCTATTAGTTCATCAAAGCTATGTAGTGTTGATCATGTGGAAATGGGAGTCTTTCTGCATGCACCATTGCTTCTTGTCATTTGTACCCTCACAGCACCAGAACATATTCTTGCAACACACTATGACGATACCACTTGGAGAGCAATGTTCAAATCTGTTTTTCCCCCTGACAGCTTTACCGATGTTCACGGACTTGACTGATTCTTGCTCTTATTTATCCCCTCTAAGCTTTGGATATTCTCCTTCCAATTAGGGTTCTGAGTTCGTATCTAATGCTGTCGATTTAGCAGCAAGAGAGCTTCTTGCAGTTGCAACTCCTGGACAAGGTTTGATGTTGGTCTCTATATCTCAGAAGTGTTTCTCAGTGAACCCAATTCAATGCTTTCTGATTGCAACCCCCCTTTTCCCTGGCAGTTGACCAGGTGCAGCTAGATCGTGCCAAGGAGGCAACGAAATCTGCAGTTCTGATGAACCTGGAATCAAGAGTACGCATTTATTTTATCTTATTTTCGACTGCATATTTGTGTTTGTTATTATTAATCTTGTCCGTGTTCTTTTATTTTTAAGATTTTTTTTTTTTTTTTTTTTTAATGTTCCAACCTACCGTTGCAGATGGTTGCATCAGAAGATATAGGGAGACAAATTTTGACATACGGGGAGAGGTGAGTCTTTGCCATGACTCTTTTGTGTTTTTGCTCTAGTTTTTTTTTTAATTTTTAATTTTTAATTTTTTTAAATTTTAAATTCATTCTGTGCACAGTTTTCCATTACCTTCTTATTCTAGGTTGCTCGCTTGTATCTTGTAGTTTTCTCTGTACAAATATCTAGTTGTAAATGCTAGAAGAAGGTTGTGTTTGGAGGTTGCTAAGTTAGATTATAGTTATAAGAGTATAACCTTTTTTTTTTTTTTTTTTGCCTGTTGGTTGCAATGTCAAGCACATGACATTGCTTAGCAGCAGCTTGAAATTATAATTTTTTGGTACTGGAAATCAAATTCATGAGACTTATATTGGTGAAGGAAACTATATTTTCAATAAGTGTGCTTTTTAGAAATGTGCCTGAAAAGCTGGCATTTATTAATTGACAGAAGGCCTTCGATGTGAGTCACAACCAGTGATGTCAAAATATCTTACAATTTACAATTTACAATTTGAGTCGAATTTTAAGCAAAATGATTTGAATCCCACATTTGAATCCCTTTTTATATGAATCCTAAGATTTTATGATTTGAATCCTACAGATTTACAATTCAAATCCTGATTTATGATTCAAATTATACTTGTTTTCTTCTGTTTTGAGCTTCACTTGGCTTTCATTTTATGTTTCTAAATTGGTGGTGGCTTTTGGAATCGTTTAGAAAAAAACCTTTCAAAAAAGAAAAAAAATCGTTTAGAAAAGGTAAATTATTTTATTTTGATCTTTATAAGAGATAAAATTATACATATTCTCTTCAATGTTAAATCGTAGAGCTTTTTATTTTTATTTTTTATGATTTCTTCTTGGCTGGTCGAAACACCAAATTGATGTATGACTTATCCAGAATGTTTTTATGGATGGTTACAATCATGTTGACTTGTATGTATTGTGGAATGATGGTTAGTAATCAAAATATCCTTTTTCGTTGGTTTACATAATCAAATGCCGCTTTTCTGATGTGATTCTACAATCAAGAAACGTAACAAGAACACAAATTATTAAAGTATCCTTGAATGTCTTTTAAGGAAGATTTCTTAAGAGACAAAGGTAGGAAAGATAAGAATCCTTTAACACTATCATGACATGGCATTACTTGGTTCATATTGATGGCAAAAGGATGATTCTTGAATTTTTGATTTTTTTTTTTCTGATTTATTTATATTTTTAAGAAAATAAAAATAACTTACAATTTACGAAACGATTTGTGATTCAATACGATTCAACCCCTATTACTATTTGTGATATGATAACGATTTTGACAGCATTGCTCACAGGTCACAACTTCATTCAACACCTTCCAACATACACATCAAAATCTCTACAACAATATTGCACATGTTCTTGATTCAGGGAAGATGATTGGACTTCTCACTTTTGTATGCTTCCCTGACAACCTCTTGTGTGGATTCTAAAAGAGAGTCAGTCCACCAGAAAAGGGTTCAGACACCCAATTTTCACTTTCAAGCCCCAATTGTGAATGTTAACATTGGAATTAGATGGCAATGAAGCTAAACTGGAAATTTTATAGGACCGCTATAAGACCAGCCATTTATGGGACAAAATATTAGGAAGTCAAGGAACAACATGTTCATAAGATGAGCATAGCTTAAACAAGGATGGTGAGATGGATGAGTGGAAACAAAAGGGAATGATAGAGAACTAGAAATGAATGCAAATGGTGAAGGTCAAGAGCTGTGCTGGTTAGAAGGTATGAGTTGGTTCAAGTTAAATGCTCCAAAAGGGCAAAGGGAAGGTCCAAAATGATGGGTGGAGGTAGTAAGAAAAGACTTGAGGGCCCATGGTTTAATTGAGGATATGGCTTGGGATCATGGAATGGCAGAACAAGATTAATGTCGCTGACCCAAATTAGTTGGGATGAGGCTTAGATGATGATGATGAATAAGATAGGCCTTGCGATGGACCGTAATCACCACTTGGTATGTGGAACTAATGTAATCTCTCGCATTCAAATACAGCATGTACTTAACCGTAGGATCAACTTATATCCCCTGTGTCGCTCCTACAATCCCCATGTTTAAAGCACAATTGGACTGCAATTTGACACCTGTTCTGAAATCCAATTGGGCCCATTCCCTGACCACATACAAGTCTACCCACTTTTTGCTTTCCAATTCATCACCCTAATGCCCTAAAAAAGTCTCCTATTGAACCTGCGCCACCCTACTTTCCAACTCATCACCCTACTACCCTATACAAGCCCTATAAAAGCCCTATACAAGACCCTATCAACCCATCTCCAACTCATCACTCTACCGTCCTTCCATGGTCTCTCATCAAGCCTCAAGCATACCTCCCTACTTTCCATTCCACCACTTACTCCTAAGTTTAATTACACCTACTTACCACCTATTTCCACTCTCTATATCACGTAACTGCCACCTACCAAGCACACCATCTACCTTCATTTTAAAGTCAAGGAGATTTACAGATGGTCAAAATTATCGTTTCACTACTGATAAAAAAAGAAGAAGATCATTTTATGCTCAATATTTATAAAGAAGGGCCATTTCCTGTCATTTTCTCTCACCAAGCTAGAGAACTGAGGAAACTCTACCTCTCTCTACACCTCTCCTTGCACTAAAACCACTCCGCATAACTACCCTTCAAATCACTCTCCTACAACCAATACCAACCTCCATTAAAGCTACTAGTCATAACCACTCATTAGACCAAATCCACCCTCAAAACCACATCTTACACCATAAACCACTATCCAAAAGACCCGTATATGCTAATTCCATGTACAAAATAATGCAAGCCAGGATGATTGCAGAACATCTCTCTCTCTCTCTCTCTCTCTCTCTCTAAAAAGAATGGTTCCCTCAGTGAACCCATAAATCAATCCACGGCGAGGTATGTCAGTGGTTGGGTTATAAACTCCAACAAAGACTTCGATGACTAGAACCTGGGATGCTTTCCTATTTGCATTGGAAGCCTAATAACATATAAAAAAAGGATGTGGGCAATTCAAATTCCTCTCACAAGCTTGTGAAAGGAAATTCGGATGGTCTTCTTTCGAATCTGAGCCCAATGAACCCTATACATTGTGGAGGAGGAAATGGATCAACAGCCACATCACATTTTTTCCCCCTTTCCTATGGACAATGCTGAATTTTATTGAAAAGGAAAGCTGCATCTAGTGCATAACAGGGATTAACCAAGGAGCTACAAGTGATCTTTCTGACGGACAACCAACCATTTATTAGGAGGGCAAAAGCTGACGCAGAGAAGATGTTGAGGCATCATCCCATTAATATGAAGAAGATGAACCCCCCACTATCCCGATAACATCTATATAAGCCTATCTTCAAAATTCTTTTGCATTGTGGTCCATTCAATGACCACCTATTTACCTTTTAGGAATACCACTCCTGATGAAAATGACTGGTCCAGTAATCCCCTGTTATTATGTTCAAAGCGATATTGCCTTGCCCTCAGAGTGGCCAAGACGATAAGCTGCCATAAAGAGGTTGTCCTTTTGCATTCCGTTCTTCCACCATGCTAAGCATGAAAGAGGTCCCCAATTGAACACTTGCGTGACCCTTTCCACGCTGAAAGTCTTGAATAATTTCCACCAAATCTCTAGGGCAAAGGAGCATAGCATGAATAGATGGTCCATCTGTTCAGCATTCCTGAGACATAATATGCACGCATTTGGAAGAATCGTCTTCCTATTTCTCAAGTGATCTATTGAGCGCCTTGTTTTTACCCAGCAGCCACCCCAAATGTCAAATGCAAGGAGGCCCCATGTACTTCCATATTCAATGCATAGGGTCCAGTGTCCTAGAAGAAAGAGGTAATGAGATGACCAAAGGGAGAATTTTGACAGAAAATTGTCTCAAACAACCATTTTTTCACACCCACCTATGCTGACCTAACATAGTAATACCTTGGTCATACAAATTTACTGTGAGAACCAAAAAATTGATGATCTCCTCATCAGTCCAGTTCCTTCAGAAACAAGGTGCTGAGAAAACTTGGTCTCCCACCTTAAATTCACACTGAGAAATGAGAGCCTCTTTCTGAGTGGCAAGAGTAAGGACCGAGTAAGGGTCCATTTAGTCGCATCAAAATTGTGTTTGGACTTTGGATAAACTAGTTTGGACACTAAGGCTGGATAGGCTTGTGTGGATAGCCCATTTTGCTATCCTGACTATTGTTTGTCAAACACCCTTTAATAAGGATGGAGGGACATACATGTGGCACTTGTACATATTTGGTACATTGGCACATGTGGACATGCAAGGCGCGTGTAGACTGATAGTGGCACACGTGGGACATTTACATTGTCTCTTTAGGGGCTTCCTTTTCTTTTGGAAATCTAAGGCTTATGTGAGAGTGGGGACTCTTTTTTTTTTTTTTCCCTTTTTCTTGTAAGATATGTTTGGCTGATATGTCTCTTTAGGGGCTTCTTTTTCTTTTGGAAATCTAAGGGGTTGTTTGGCACCATGGATTTTGGGGGGGATTTGAGGGGATTTCAAATCCCCTGATATGTTTGGCACCATAAAGTAACTAGGGGTTTCAAATACAGGGGATTTCAAATCCCTTCAAAGAGGGGGTTTGAAATCCAAGGTGGAAGCTTGGATTACATCTAAAATCCTTCCAAGAATTGCATGCGTAACATGTGTGTCACTAGGCTACTAATCTATTGGGCACATGACCCACTGATGATTTCCCAAAACAATTAGATTATCAACTGCATCACAATAATTACCTTTATATGATAATCTGTGCTGTCCAAACATTGTCCATGTAAATCAATGGTTAGTTACTTGGATGTGATCCTGTGCTTCTGGCCCATCCGAGACTTGGAATTTCATTATTTTTGGGCAAAGTATATATTTCAATGGGCTTATTACAACCATTGTGTCAACATTACATACATACACTAATCAGAGATATTAAAGTTGATTTAGTAATTAAATTCAAACCCCTGTAAATATACTATGCATAGCTACTTTTGGATTATAGGCGATTCTGAATCTAGGGTGCCAAACACAAAGGGAGAATTCCAAATCCAGGGGGTCCCAAATCCATGCTCCCAAACAGGCCCTAAGGCTTATGTGAGAGAGTGGGACTTTTTTTTTTTGCTGATATTTAGGACTCTTTGTATTTGCCTTGGGGTTATATAAATAGAGAAGGTCTCAAGTCCAACCGGTTGGACCACGAGTCATGGTCCACCCAGAAGATAACTTCCTATCTGTTAAGTGCATGCAATCTCCAACCCATCCAATAGCTTGGTCCCACCACAAGGATCACCTAGTGCACAAGTCATCCATAGCCACTCATCAGGTAGGTTACACTTGTATTTTTCTATTTATCAATGGTTAGACATTGTTTTCTATGGTATGGTCCACTTGATGAGTGGATAGGGCCGATTTTTGCCCAAAGTGATCGTCATGGTGGGGCTAAGCTATTGGACGCATTGGATTAGGCATGCATTTAGCTGGATAGAAGTATTCCACTAGGTGGACTATAACTTGTGGACCAACCGGTTGGACTTGAGACCTGCTCATATAAATATTAGTTGTGCAAATACAAATTTTCATAGCATTTACCTTGTGGCTTTTGGGGGGGTTTCTTTTCTTTAAAACTTGGGATTTGAATGTCTGATATTTAGGACTGTTTGTATTTGCTTTGGCTTGATATAAATATCAGTTATGGATGGCATATGGTCAGTGTTGTGGGAAACAAAGAATTTTTTATTTTTTAATGAGAAGAATTTTCTTGCAGAGGGTTGAAATCCTAGTTCCATTCTCTTAAACATGGTGTGTGAAGGTGATAATAATCAAAACCAAATCTGTCAATTTCGGTCTTCTTTTTTCTGTCTTCCTACAATAACCCATCTATCCTGTGTTACAAAACCACCATCCTACTTTCTGTCTTCCTACAATAACCCATTTATCCTGTGCTACAAAACCACCATCCTACATCCCCAACTGCCACCTTAAAACCATTTGTCACATTGAAATAATCTCATCCTTACTCAAAGAGTGTATAAGATCTCTTCAAGCTTTTGGTGGTCTGGCCCTCCACCAATAGCAAAAAAGATGCTGACATTCCTGCAGGACACTAGCATGCTCACTGTAGTATTCACTCTCTAGTGCTCAAAAATGAGAGGGGCATGCTCATTTTATGTATCTTATAAATTAGAACTTCTGGTATTTAGCACATATTCACTCTCAAGGCCCTCATTCAGTTGAATGTGGACTGTTGCCACATTTCTCTCCTTAGCAGTCCATTCGAAAGGTTAACATTGTCTCATCTAAGAGATTACAGGCACTGTCCCCCCATGTCAGATCAATTTTCTTCTGAGGCATTTGTTAGGTGAGCTCTCTGGTTCTGCTGTGGGGACCCTTTTGCTCTAGTTGGCGCATGTTTTGGCTTGTTGCTGGCCAGCAGCTACCAATGGAAGATCTTGGCACTAGTAACCTCTAGGAAAACACACCATTGCCTTCCCAATATGTGCTTTATGTGTAAAGCTGTGACTGAGACACTAAGTTATCTTTTCTTGAGAGTGTTTTGAGGCTCATTGGAGACTGGCAATGAGAGCACAAAACTCCCATAGACACTATGTAATAGTCAATTACAAAGGTTGATCAAACTCGACGAGTTAAAATTTACTGGAGTTATTTCTTGGGAGGGTGCGCTGTTGGAGGGGAGAGGAAATTGATTCTGGTCTCTAATTCCTTTGCTTTCCAATGCGGTGTTTGGAAGAAAAGTAATCATTGCATTTTTAAAAATGAAATCCTCCCTATTGATAATGTTTGAAGGACTATCAAGAGACCCCTTATTAGCCGGGCCTTGTGAAGTGTTGACAGGTGCGGATGCAGGAAACCTCTCACATAATTGGAGATTGGTGATTTCTAATGTGGAACTGTCAACTGGGTATGTAGTGACTGGTTCTGTCTGTTATGGGGCTTTGGAACCTTGCCATTGGTTATCATTTATCAGGGAAGAGGAAGTTGCAGGAAAGCATTCTCTGGGCCTATTAGTGCTTTGGATATCTTTGAGGTGGAAACTTAAGCCCTCAAGCTGGGCCTTATCTATTATATGGGGCTGGTGCGTAGTGTCAAGTTCTCTTCATTTAATTGGAAGCTCCTTTTCCATTCATGAATGGATCTCAAAATCTAATCCAGAGCCGTGGAGACACTCTTATGCAATGAAATTAGGGGCCTGACCCTGAGGTTAAACGTGTTTTTTTTTTTTTGCCTCATCAAGGGCCGACAATCCTTGGGTGGAGTTGCTAAATATGGGGAATTGCCTTCTGCTTTTATTTATTTATGTGGAAAGATGCTTTTATTTATTTATGTGGAAAGACGTGCTCCCTTGGATGCAATGTTCTATTCAGGGGTAGTTCTCTTCCAGTCTCTGTTAAAAACGATCTGGTTCACTTAAATCGAAAACCTAGGCCCCCCTGTCCAGACTGAAATCCCGAGTATGATATTCATGGATCTTGAGGATCATATAATCCTTTATAAAAGAAAAACAAAAAGAACTAATAATTTCATGTTTCTATTCTTTTCCTGTTTTTTAAAATTCTCTATTAACTTAGTATCTTGAAAGTAATATATGTTTTGACTTATTGTGCACAGAAAGCCCATTGAGCATTTCTTGAAGGCCGTAGATGAAGTTACTCTAAAGGACATAACTTCCATTGGCCAGAAGATAATCTCTTCACCTCTCACAATGGCGTCATATGGAGATGGTAATCCAAATTGCAAAAGAAAATCCCCAGTTTCTTCAATTCCATTAGCATTTATGTGAACTCATTACCCCTCTTTCTTTGCAGTTACTAAAATCCCCAGCTACGACTCTGTTGACAGGAAGTTCCATGCCAAATGAGCCTAGTAGCAACCACTGATCTCAACACCTATATTTTCTGTGATTTTCAGGGCTTTTATATTTTCCGGTCATGGCTGTAGCTTCAGATTTTTATTTTATTTTATTTTAAAGTTGTGAGAGAAGCTATTGAAATTCCCATTTGGATCAATAAGCCAGTGATCCAGTGAAGTCTTTGGTGCCCAAGACTTTCGATCTGCCCAGTGAGCCCAAACTTCCATTTGTCATTGGGTTCGGACAGGGATTCATTTGCATGAACGCTGTAATATCCCTTTTTTTTTTCCATGGGAAACATGTTTCCTGCAATTTTTTTGGTTCAAATAAATTCTGAATTATTCTTAGACTCTTGAAGTGTTCTTTTGAATGACGTCTTGCTGTTTCTGTGCACTCATGGAATATACCTAGTATGGTTGTAAGTGGTTGAAGAGATCATGCATCAGGATGTGAAAAGTGTCCCTATGGTGTGCGTTGGCACAGTTGGATTCCATTGTTGCTTGGTTAGGTGATCCAGACCATTGAGTTGGTAGGCCTACCAAGGGGGGCAGATGCGCCTGAGATGTTCCCGATTGGCAGATCCTACCATCAATTGTCTGGCCTTATTTATGGACTGTTGCTGCATTCCAAACCATTATTTTGTAGGGCATAATTGAAGGGTTAAAGAACTTTGAAATTAGAAGATTTTCAAGATCTCCATTCACAATAGGGCACTTGAGATGAATGGATTCTCTCACTAAATCATGTGCCTGCATACAGACTGGATCAGGACTTTATAAACTCTCTTAGTTAAATGAATGATATGATAAAATGTCAAGTTATAGGGCCTTTCATTTCCCTTGGTAAGCGAGTATGTTGTGATATATTTCTCTTAGGGCCTGTTTGGGTGCCACTTGAGTTCATCTCCGATTTAGTTGTCATAATTATGCATTAGAGATCACATTAAGGATTGAAAATGATGTAGATAAGGGACAACCATCACGGGCGTGTTTGGTTGCACTGAATATCAGTAAATATCATGAAAATTTGCACCGAATTGACTGGTTAACAATGAAATTTTATGATACGTTGGGCAACCAAATGCACCTATAGTGGGTCTCACAGAATGAACCGTGTGGATCATACTGATGTCATTTTGGTGGGTTAATCCATGGTTACCCTGGTATAGAGAGGCTACAAGGAATAGTAGCCCGCATCTGATCAGTTCATCTCGTAGAGAGCTCTGGAGAAGTTTGGGTTCTCTTGTGTTTTGAGATGACAGCAAATGCCATAGATACAAGAACAAAGACGTTACTTGCAGCACATGTGCAAGTTTCAGACTGCTTATCAAGGGGGCTGCTGTCAACATGCTCTAGCCAAAAGACCTCCTGGTCAGTTGCCTGTCATTTTGCTTGGAAACTTTTGGCCCACCTGATAAGTAGGGCCCCCAGAAATGGTCTGTATTTTGCGTTTGGTTGCACCAAATATCATAAAGACTAATTAATCATGAAAATATCATGATATTTTGCACTAAATTAAACTGATTAATCAAGAAATATCATGATATTTTGTGCAATCAAAACGCAACCATGGCATCTATTGCATAACTACAATGAAGAGGCATATTTGAATTTGAGGAATTCCCTGGAAAACAATTGTGATATTTATATTTGTTTGGGTTGCAAAGAAAATCACAAAATTCATATAATTATTATTAAATTAATGTCGGATTGACCGTTGGATGAAGGTGACCTTTATCTAATGGAAAAAGTCATTTTGGCTTACCATCCAAGATCTGCCCTCCACGGCGAGTGGTGTTGAAAAAATTGTAATAATCCTTGCAAATCATCCGTGTGTAGCATTTCTCATTTTGGGTTTTGGGATTGAGGAAAATTTCCCAAAAAGTACTACAAGTTGTCACGTGCCAGGATGATGACATGCTTGTGCAAGATCCTGGCTGTTCATCTCGACCATGAAAAGGGATTTGGTAGAGCGCTGGTATTGATAGCTGAACATGGGGGGAACGGAAACGGACTTGGTCGATTCTATCAATCGAGACTGTCCATTTAGTGACCCGTCATTGATGGTTGATTTTTCATAAATAAGATCAATCCGTAATTGTTCTCTACCGTCGCTCTGAAGTCTGAACGCCCGATCAGATGGTTAGGACCACCCATTTCGCTAACAAGTGGGGCTCACCCGACCGGCCTGTTTGGCGAGCCACAGTACATACACTCTACGGCCCACCTGATGAACGGCAAGGATTTTTCTTTCCAAAATGACCAAAATATCCCTCCCCATGCATCTCTGTTTCTCTCCGTTCCCTCTCGAAATCCAACTAACGGAAAACAAAACAAGATGAGACATCACCGTCCGCTGCGTCGTCTACTCCGCTTCAGTCCATCTCCCTCCCACCGCTCCTTCGCCACGAGCTACAGCGGCCGCGTCGTGAAAGAAGCCTCAGACGGCCGATCCTTCGCCATCGAGGTCGAAGCCCCTTCCATCCTCCGCGACGTACGGGGATACTCCCTCCCACGCCGCGACCTCATCTGCCGCGTCTCGAAAATCCTCCAATCCTCACCTTCTTCTCACATAGAGGATCCTTTCCTCCAGCTCTCCGAATACCTTCAAACCCTAACCCTAACCCTAACCCCCTCCGAAGTCTCCGAAATCCTCAAATCCCTCCGTAGCCCCCGCCGAGCCCTCGAATTCTTCCGCTTCACCGCCGACTCCCTTCCCGGCTTCCGCCACGACTGCTTCACCTACAACCGCATCCTCACCATCCTTGCCCGGTCGGTCTCGTCGTCCGAGGGCGACCGTGATCTCGTCCGTAGTATCGTCGATGAGATGGATCGGTCAGGCGTCCGCGGTAGCATCTCGACCGTCAATATCTTGATAGGTATTTTCGGGAGTGGCAGCAATGGCGGAGAATTGGAGAGGTGTTTGCAGCTGGCCAGGAAGTGGGAATTGAGGTTTAACTGTTATACTTACAAATGCCTTCTTCAGGCGCATTTGAGGTCGTATGAGGTTTCAAAGGCATTTCGAGTTTATGAAGAGATGAAGAAGCGAGGGTATAAATTAGATATTTTCGCATATAATATGCTGTTGGATGCGCTTGCGAAGGATGAAAAGGTATGGACATTTTTGCATGCGCATAGGTTAATGTTTGGATAATCTGAATTGTGGGCCCCAATTCATTGTTTGTGAAGGATCACCCAAAAATTACATGAATCAGACAATCGCACTTTCTGATTAGTGGCCATCAAACGGACAGTTAAAAGGGAAGTGTTCTACTTTCCACATTGAAAAATGGTTTCATCATTGTGATTTTGGCTATCCTCTCTCCACAATGTTGCATCCAATTTGATTACTGGGAGTGACATACATGTATGCCACACGTACTGTGAATGTATGTCAATCCTGACTGTCCAAATTATGGGCCCCATTGTGGATGGAAGAGAGCCAAAGAACACACTTATAAGGTGACATTTCCTGTCAGATTAGTGGCCACTGAATAAACGGTTGAAATGAAAATAATCAATGATCCAAATTTGGCCAATGGAAATGGGTGGTTAAATGTTCATTTGTGTTTTTTTGGGATGTACTCCTTCCACAATGGGGCCTACAGTTCAGTTTGACAGTTAAGATTGATATACTTCTATGCCACATGCACTGTGGATTTGTTGCTAACCCTCCCTTATCAGATAGCTAACTCACATTGTAGTCTAGCCCTCATCTTTTTTTCTTTTTAAAATTCTTTTTGCTCATTATGTATTTTTTAAAATCCTTTATTCACTAGGTTGAGCAAGCTCAGAAGGTTTTTGAAGATATGAAGCATAAGCATTGCGAACCAGATGAGTATACTTACACTATACTTATTAGAGTGATGGGAAAGATGGAGAAGTCGGATGAGTTCCTTGCTCTCTTCCATGAGATGATCACAAAGGGTTGTACTCCTAACCTGATCGCCTACAACACTATGATTCAGGCACTTGCTAAGAGCCGGATGGTGGATAAAATGATCTTTGTTTTCTCGAAAATGGTAGAAAACAATTGCCGCCCCAATGAATTCACATACAGCGTGATCTTGGATGTACTAGCAGCTGAAGGGCAGATCAGTAGATTATATGAGGTTGTGGAAGTATCTAAGAAGTACATTACCAAATCTATCTATGCGTTTTTAGTAAAAACGCTGAGCAAATGGGGTCATGCGAGCGAGGCTCACAAGCTATTCTGTAATATGTGGAGCTTTCATGACAAGGGAGATAGGGATGCGTACTTGTCCATGTTGGAGAGTCTATGCAATGCAGGAAAGGTGCTAGAGGCCTTAGATTTGATGGGTAAAATTCATGAAAAAGGACTAAGTACAGATACTGTCATGTATAACATGGTGTTCTCGGCGCTTGGTAAATTGAAGCAGATATCCCATATTAATACCCTTTTTGAAGAGATGAAGCAAGATGGCCCTTCGCCGGACATATTTACATACAATATTCTTATCGCAAGCTTTGGCAGAGCAGGCAGGGTTGAGGAGGCTTTAAAACTCTTTGAAGAGATGGAGAACAGCAATTGCAAACCGGATGTCATCACTTACAACTCTTTGATTAATTGTCTTGGGAAGACTGGTGACTTGGATGAAGCTCACATGCGATTCAGGGAGATGCAAGAAAAGGGACTGAATCCTGATGTCTTCACTTACAGCACGCTTATCGAGTGCTTTGGTAAGTCAAATCGTGTTGAGATGGCATGCAGGTTGTTTGATGAGATGCTTGCCGAAGGCTGCTACCCAAATATCGTGACATACAATATTTTACTTGACTGTCTTGAGAAGTGTGGCAAAGCAGCAGAAGCTCTTAAGCTATATGAGAAGTTGAAGCAGCAGGGCTTAACACCAGATTCTATTACTTATGCGGTCCTTGAACGTTTGCAAAGTGGATCTCATAGGGTTGTGAGAGTACGTAAACAGATTCCTATTACTGGTTGGATTGTTAGCCCTTTAAGGTGATGGAAGCAGTACAAGGGGCATAGAAATTGATACATTTTGCGACTCAAGGTTTTCTAGATTTTTAAACATGCCGCATGGATAATGGAACAAGAAGGGAAGATGGTTGTGTATTTTATTAGATGAGAAAACATGGGCTTTCCTTGGTTCTCTTCACATCCATGAGCATGCAACAAGAGATGCCACCTGACTGTTGTCCATGTGCCATTAGTGAACCCGCCATCAGATCACACATACCTGTGTCCTTCTCAGTTTATGTTCTATATCTTGAGCAACCTGAGTACCCGATGATCTGTCTTTGGACTTTGGATGCTATTGTGGTTTCATTTAAGATGTTCCCTTGGAGAAGTTGGTAGAAGTTTTCTGGGTGCTGCACATGGCTGTCAGACCAATGATAAACGAGATGACACATAAATTTTAGGGGCAAGCTCCAAGCTGAAGATGGTGGATGGTTAAGGGCATCTTGTGTGCAGCTGGTGCATTTGTTTGGGGCTAGGATATCATTGATTGCGCTCTTCCGCTGCAATCTCCGCAATTTGGTATTACTGGGGGTGTCCTACATTATCAACCTTTAGAAATGGAATTTCAATACTTGAAAATCAGATCCTTTCTAAACTGTGGCGGCAACAACGGTAATGCTTGTAACATTTTTCTGCTGTTTCTTATTTATTAAGCCATGATGTTTCTTGAAAAATTTAGAATATTTTCCCATCTTATTGAAATATTGATTTTCATGTGACTTCGATAAAGGTCCATTTGGGTAAGGGAACCTGCAAAATCGGGATCCCAATATTGGCAAGCTCTGTGACCTCAACGTTGGGTTCATGTGTGTTACAGGGGCACTTTCCTCCACCCAATCACAATTTTGGGATGTTTTACTTATTTCACAACTTCCTCAACTTGTGATTAAGATGGTAAAGAGCTGCTTTGACACACACAAAACTGACAGGGTGGGGACGTGACCCACCAAAATAATCCCAAATTTGCAAGATCCCTGTGCAAATGGAGCCTAAGCCTATTTCAAAAATAATAATTTATACTTTTTTATTAGTCTCAATCCCATCTTATTGGAATTCCATGTTACTTTGATGGACAGTTATAACATACTCTAATTATGATTCTCTTGAATTGGAAAATCAAGTTTTCAGATTCTGGGAGGTGGCTCATATTGTATATAAATTTTAAAGTAATTTGGTGCTTGTACTCCACTGCCTTTTATTTGTTTTCCATCTAAGCTTGTTTTTCTTTTAAAATTTTTTTCTTTTATTAATCTCCAAAACCTCTTGGTATCTATTCCCTAGTGGGGGTGGCTAACAGTGAAGTGTGAACTGACAGTAGGTGTACTAACCAAAAAAAAAAAAAAAACTCCAAAACCCCCCTAATCCTGTACAGCCAAGGATTTTCCTAGTCACTTTGTCATTTCACCTTGTTCATCATCAATAGATTCAATATTAACCCTTCATTTTCCGAGCTTTGGCTCTGTCAGTTGGAATTCCCATCAAAATATGGGTACTTGAGAAATATATTTGACTCAAATTAATTAGGCATGACATTACATTGAGCGATACAAAATTATTGTCTTTGGTAGGTTGCTAGTTTCTAAAATCTTGTGAAAAAACTAATTGGAGCAAGGGTGGAAGACCCCTGAATTGGACTTGACTCAGTCCACCTTGACATTTTGACTCATGTGGGTTGATGGGGTGATTTGGGTAATGGTAGTAGCACTAGTTAAGTTATTTAACTGGAAATACTTGGCTAATACAATTTATTGTCAGTGTTTCAATGTGATTATAACCTATTTTTGATGGGGACAAGTGGTTCATGGTTGCAGGGAAATACATCTTGATGGCAATTTGAAGAATTGGGAAAAACGAAGGAGGGTTGTTGGTAATTTCCCAGAAAAAAGAAGGTCATTGATTTTAATGATAGGATGTGAGGAGGTTTTTGGCTTCTGACCAGGATTAGTCCGGTCATTTTAACAGTAGTAGCCCATCATAACTCATGACTAGGGAAAGTGGAGATGATTTTGGAAAGGACAGCGAATGCAAAATACATTCAAATGCAGAGAGGAGCATGCCTTGGTTACTCAGCGGCAAGGGGAGATGACAAAGCTCAAACTTGAAGTATGGATATCCGTTGTTAGACCAGCTAGACAGGGAAGGGAACGAGAGGGAGGCACTGTAGAGAATTGCAAATTCAAGGTTTTGTTTATCTAGCTCTGTCATTGCTTTGCGGACGATTCTCTTCTTTTTTGTGAAACTTACAAGTTTAAGGTTGACAATTCGAGCATATGATTATAAGGTGCTTTGAGGTGGTTTTGGGGCAGAAGATTAATCTGGCTAAATGGTGAGATGCTTAGAGTTCATATGTTACAAAAAAAAGGAAGAAGAGAAAAGAAGAAGAATTAGAATGTTTTGTTGGGTTATTTGGTTGCAAAGCAGGCTTGTTCCCGTTGACTTGTCTAGGGTTCCCCCTTTATGTTGGGATGCCCACTAAACATTTATGGGAAAGAGTGGTGGAAAGATTTGAGAGGAAATTGACGACTTGGAAAGGATGGTATTTGTCTCTTGGTGGGGAGATTACTATAATAAAACGGCATTGTCAAACTTGTCCCTTTATTTTATGTTGCTATTCACATGCTGAAGTCGGTTTTAGCTTGACTTGGAAAGGCTAAGACATGATTTTCTTTGGAGGAACACGGTAGAGAAGAAAAAATTCCATCTCTTGGAGTCGGGGTGAGGTTTGCAAATCTTTTGATGAGGGTGGTGCTGGCATCAAAGATTTCAAAATGATGAATTTGGTTCTCTTGGGAAAATGGTGGCGGTGTTTTGGTTTCGAGAGGGGATCTCTTTGGCGAGAGGTCATTGAAAGCAAATATGCGGTACCTTGAAGGGGGTTGGTGGACTAAGGTTTCTCTGCTTTATAGAGCTCCAACAGTTTGGAAAGGAATATCCAGTATGAAAGCCAAATTCAAGCGGGGCACGGGCTTCTCTTTAGGTAATGGGGAGAAGATTCGCTTTTAGGAAGATATTTGGAGAGTTGACTTACCCTTACACATCATGTTTCCTTTGGTGGTCTGTCTTGCGCCGGATCGTAATATTATGGTTGCTAGATGCTATTTTGTTCATGGAGGATTTGTTGTTTGGGCGCGGAATCTTCAGGACAACGAAGTGGCCAAATTTCTCTCTATTTTGGAATGGTTGCATCTTTGTTGCCCATCCGGCGATGATTGTGATAGGATGGTTCTCTTCAGTGTATCTATTTCCTGTTTTAAAAGAAGGGAGCGAAGGTTGTTCAAACGGGTCAAGTGTGGCATTATGGTGCTCCAAAGATTCTAGCCTTTTGATGGTTAGTTGGGCATAAAGAGTTTTTACTACCGACAACCTTCAGAAGTGTTCGGTGATCATCCCTAATATATGTCTCATGTGCATCTCTATTACCGAATCTATTGATCATCTCTTCATCCATTGCCCTTCTGCATGTGGAGTGTGGTCAGCTTTCTTTAGAAGGTTCATTTTAGCTTGGTCACATGCCTCTTGACCTAGGAGATCTTTTTCAGGCTCGGCATGGGGTGTCTCTTCACAAGGAAGTTACAATTTTATGGAGATTATGCTTGCTGGCTGGTTTTGTCGATGATTTGGGGAGAGACAGATGGAAGGTGCTTCCGAAATGAAAGCAGCCGGGAGGAGTGGGTTGCTAGTAGAGCAATGTTTCTTGTATATGAATGGGCCGCTAGTCTAGGATGCATTGTCAAGTTGCAATTTTTTGGGTCTTCTTCCTTGTTTTCTGCCTTTATGTGGGTTGTATTTAGTGTTACCTCAATGCTTCCATTAACAAAAAAATAAAAATAAATTGTGTTATGATTGTTGGATCTCTCTTGGGGATTACTTGATTCTAATTTATTCTGCTGGAATCACAATTGTAGAGCTGAAAATCCATTTCTAGCTGTTGAATATTTTCTTTTGAAAGTTGATTATTTTAAATAGAAGAAGAGCTATAAACAGAAAGCGACCCATTGCAAGTGACCTTCTCATTGCTCGACAATAAGGCCTGCCAAAATGAAAACAAAAATAGGGAAACTCAAAACCCCAAAAGCTATTAAGAGGGCTGCCAGCAAAAACAACGACAAACACTTCCAATACCCAACAAGTCTGCCTTGGTGCAGCCAGTAGGATCTCCTTGCAGCAGAGACATCTTCATGGGATCTTCTTGCAACCCTTGAATAGCCTGCCAAGCCACTCCACCACCACGTTACCAATCGGTATGTCAAAGCCCCATCTTCCGTAGGATCTCCAATTCTGGATTTCCGATCTAAAAATCTCTAATCAAACTGATAGCAGAGGCCCTAGTCATAATTAAACTCAAGCCTTTTGCCACAATAGAAAGGAGGAGAGGTGATAGTAGGTTTCCCAGACGAGTCCATTTAGATTTTGAGAAGAAACCAACAAGAAGAGTAATGCTACTGCAATTCGCCTGTCGGCAATTTGCATGTTACAATGCCATGCGTCCTCTCTTCCCAACGCTAAGGTGTTCTGTACCTGTTACAATACGACTGTAAAGGTCGATACGTATAGGTAACGGCCGTGACTGTTATGCGATA
Source organism: Magnolia kwangsiensis (assembly GCA_037074715.1). Lineage (NCBI taxonomy): Eukaryota > Viridiplantae > Streptophyta > Magnoliopsida > Magnoliales > Magnoliaceae > Magnolia > Magnolia kwangsiensis. Next base: position 98,995,222 of record CM073581.1, read on the forward strand.
TGGGACTGAAATGTGGCAGTTGGTTTTTTCAGACCATATCGGCCATTATGGGGTGTAACAACTGTTACCCCCATAATGGTCAAAAAATGACCAATTGTTTTTCTATTTAGATCCATTTTTTTCATCATTTTTTCACTTTTCTCATTCCAAAAACTTTCCTAAATTATTCTATAACAGATTTCAACCGCTCTTACTATAGTTTTTATGATTAAACAATAGATTGAAGTGATTTAAGTGAATAGAAGCTCCAAGGGCCATTTTTTCAAAAAATCGAAAGAAGTGTTATTTGTCTTTTTTCCTTTTTCCGATTTCTAGTTCTAATGCGTGATTGTGATGTGTAAATATTAGAGACACATAGCCATGTTCATAAATTCACCAGACAACCAAATACTACTTCTCACCAAAGAGTGAACCGTTATGTTACCATAAACATATTTAAAAAATGAATACATATTTAGAATATTTACATTATTTTGGATTTTCTAAATATTTTTTTAAAGAATTTTTAGGGCGATAAAAAAATTTCAACCGTTACTGGGGTCGTAATGGTTGTTATGCCCCCGTTATGGCCAATACCCGTATCAGTAATGGTGGTGACTGTTACGGCCACCGTTACCGATGCTCGTATACAGGGAATACTTTGCCCATCTACCGTGCAACATAAATCTCTATGGGGCTCACCATAATGGATATGTGACATTAAATCCGTCCGTCACTTGAGCCAACAAGTTTTAGGGGGTGAGCCCAAAAATCACGTTGATCGAAAATCAAGTGGCCCACACCATAGGCCAACAAATCAGTAGAGGCATCCACTGATGAAATATTTCAATGGCCCACATGGTGTTCATATGACATTCAACTATTCATAAGGTAAGTACATGGAGGATGAAGGGAAAAACCAATTATGTGCTTTATCCAAGACTTCGATGGGTCCCAGGAGGATTTTTTTATGGTGTGCCATTCTATCCTGTTGGTCCTTGTGGCATGGCCCCTTGAAGGATTGGATTGGCACGATTTCCAAGGTCAAGTCTTACAATGATCTCTTGCAAATGATGAACGGAATGGATTTCATGCAAACATCATGATGGGCCCAATAGGTATCGTTGTCTCACCTACTGCCTCCATCCAAAGCAAAGGACACATGTCAGTACAATATAGTGAATTGCTGTAGCATTACTTTTACCAAAGTCAACAACGAAGCCGTGGAGATGCATTGATTCTCCTATTGACCCAATCCATTTTTCAGCAAACCCCATCTTGTGTAGAGCATAGACGAAGAAATCCCAATCCACATGATCGTTTGCCTTCTCCATGTCAATCTGGTACAAAATTCCCACCTCATTCCTTTTGGCCCTAAAATCAATGAGCTCATTAGTTACTATAATGCCATTCCAAATCTGCCAGCCTTTTCTAAAGGCTTATTGAAACAATGAGATAACATAAGCCATGAAGATCTACTCACATGAGCTTCTGTTCTTGTTCATAAGTTAACTTTGGCTGCCTTTCACTTAAAAAAAGTCAATAGTAGTCATTAAAGAAAGTTTAAAGAAATTGAAAAACCCGAAATTTTTCCACAATATGGCCAGTGCCAAGGCAAGAATGAATAAGTGACTAATTTGATAGTGGATGGAAGGATCATCTTTGTGAGGCAATGGTGAATTTAATAAAAATATACTATCCTTAAGAGGATTGGAATAGGCCAAGGATTGATAACCTTCACTTTAGTTGGATGTCGCAAGAGTAGGTAGTTTTATTAGAACGTCCTTTTCCAGAAGAAGAGGCGAAGGCCGCTGTTGAGTCTCTATGTATAGACAAGGCGCTAGGTCCTGATGGTTTTCCGATCGCGTTCTTCTAAGTGTTTCGGGACATCATCAAAGGGGACATGTTAGGCTTTATTTTTGAGTTTCAAGAGGGAGGTCGTTTGTCAGTAGACGTTGGTACATCTTTTATTGCAATCATTCCAAAATCTCGAGTGGAAAACATCAAGGACTTTAGATCCATTGGCTTGATTGGAGGTCGCTACAAAATTCTTGCTAAAACTCCTGCGTCCAACTTCTGATTGGTGTTGGAAAGTGTTATTTTCGATAACCAATGCACTTTGGTTCGGGAAGGCATAATTTGGATTGTGCCCTCTTGGCTCATGGATCTATTGTATTGTTTCAAGATTTAAGGAGGGATCAAGAGGTTTGGTGTGTAAATTGGACATTGGAAAGGCCTATGACCACATTGACTAGAGTTTCTTGGACTGCATGTTAGCAATGTTTTAAATATCGACGATATCAACCAATATATCCCACGATATATCTTGTATCCCACTTGTGCAATATGAAACGCACAGGTAGTGCCGATATATCCCACGTGTTCAATCTAATGAGCATTTTTAATTTTCGATCCCCATTTTTTTGTTGAAATTATGTTAAATCAGTGTCAAATGGTTACAAATCCATTGGTTCTTCATGTTTTGCATGAAAAATCATGGAGTTGGAGCTTTGATTTTGGTATCCATTGGTTCTTCATGTTCTTCATGCTTTTTTTTTTTTTGGTTCAAATATTTCCTTTAACCATCTGTCAATTGAGATGAATTTCAAAGTATTTAGGATTATTTAATGAAATGATCATCACATGCTCTCTAATTTCAAAATTTGAGTGTAGGCGGTTCCGATTTGGGAAAAATTGGGAATCGAAAATTTCCCAATTTCTCCCAAATTGCTTGTAATGTTGCACACCAAACATGAAATCAAGCATGTATGAGGGTTGATAAGTCCTTGTCAATTTTTGAAAAATAAAAATCATTTTTTAATTAAAAATTATTATTATTATTATTATTTTGAAATTTCTCTTCAACCAGCTGTCAATTGAGACTTATTTCAAAGTATTTAGGAGTGTTTGATGAAATGTTCATCACATACACTCTAAATGTTATGCATTCAATTTGAATATAATTGCATTAGTTTAGTCAGACATCTCATAACTTAGGACCATATATAAAGGAAACCTATTATGTGCACTTTTTCTTTGAGATGCTATGATTTAAAAGTGTGTATTAAGGCCATTTTTAATAATCTCTGAAGTTTCATTGAAATATTCAACCATTTTTCCAATGTTTCCCTATGTTTCCCAAAAAGTGTGATAAATTAACTGATACAAACGATATATCCTGTGTGATAACTGATGTGTATCTGTATCCCAAGGGTGCGATACGTACGCGATACCGATATTTTGCACACTGCATGTTAGGCATGATTGGGTTTGCTGAGAAGTGGAGGATGCGGATGAAAGAGTGTGTTTGATCTGCAAGGTTTTCTATTCTTATAAACAGGTCTCCTAAAGTTTTTTTTTTTTTTTTTCCAGAAGCTTGAGAGGGTCGAGGCAGGGGGGTCCCTTATCCCTGTTTCTCTTTTTTGATAGTGGCAGAAACTCTGGATAAAATGTTGTTAAAAGGGCAGCAGATGGGCTTTCTCAATGGATTCAAGGTTGATAGGAGTGGGTCCTCAATCTCTCGTTTGCAGTTCGTGAATGATACTACTATTTATTGTGATGTGGATCCTGATATGGTGGATAAGCTTTACATGGTAATAACTTGTTTCAAAGCAATCTTGTGGTTGAAGGTAGTGTTGTCAAAATCCTACAATTTACGATTTGAGTCGAATCTGAAGCAAAATGATTCGAATCTCACCTTTGAATCCTTTTTTATATGAGTCCTACGATTTTATGATTTGAATCTTACGATTTATGATTCAAATCCCGATTTACGATTATTTTCTTCTATTTTAAGCTTCACTTGGCTTTCATTTTATGTTTTTAAATTAGCGGGGGCTTTAAGAATCATTTAGAAGAAAACCTTTTAAAAACAAGAATTGTTTAGAAAAGGTAAAATATTTTATTTTGTTCTTTATAAGAGATCAAATGATATATATTCTCTTCAATGTTAAATCGAAGAGCTTTGTTTTTGTTTTTGTTTTTTTTGTTTTTTTGTTTTGTTTTAAATGATTTTTTACTTAACTGGTCAAAACACCAAATTGATGTATGACTTATCTGGACTGTTTTTATGGATGGTTACGATCATGTTGACTTATATGTATTGTGGAATGATGGTTAGAGTTCAAAATATCTTTTTTCATTTGTGTATGGAATCATATGCCACTTTTCCAATGCGATTCTACATTCAAGAAAGGTAACAAGAACATAAATTATTAAAGGATCCTTGTATGTTTTTTAAGAAAATTTTCTTGAAAGAATCATTTAATTTTGAAGTAATATAAGAGTTTTGGAATCTATGAATATTGTGCTTCCTGGGAAATGGTGGTGGGGGTTTGGGTAGAAGGAAAGCTCTCTTTGGAGAAAAACGGTCGTCTCCAAGTATAAGTGTAAGGGTGGGGGTTGGTGGACAAGGAATGCTTCCTTGTATAGAGCGTTTGGGTTATGGAGGGGTATCATAAGCGTAAAAGCTAAATTCAAAGAGGGGATTAGTTTTTTGGTTGGAAATGGCGAAAAGATGATGTTTGGGTGATGGATTCCCCCTTAATGAATGAGTTTCCAGGTATGGCTAGACTAGCAAAGGATGTTGACATTTTGTTTGCAGATTGTTGGTCGGCTAGTGGCTCCTTAGGGATGTGCTAACCCCCTTGTCATCAAAATCTTTCTGATGAAGAATTTGAAGACTCTGCTTCTTCAACAAATCCATCTGGTTTGTCCAATTCTTGGGGAGCAAATCGAAAGTTCAGGATGTTTTTCAGTCTCATCTTTCTATGCTTTGTTGTGTTCTCCCCCGCTTGAGGTCTGTGCTTCGATAGCCATGCGATGGAGGTATGGTTCTCCCCCGAGAGTGACAGCCTTTGGGTGGCTCGTTGGTAGAAAGGTCTTGATCATCAACAATATTTGGAATCGAAGCGAGAAATGGTGATTCCAAATATGTATGCTTTATGTATGGGTAGTGTGGAGACAATCACCTATTCATCCATTACCCTTTTACTCGAATGGTTTGGTATTCTATCCTCTTTTCATTCAAGATGCAATGGTGCATGCCCATTTTGGTGGATAGTTTATTGGAGGTGGGTCACAGGGTTTATCTTCTGAAGCAAGCTCAGATGGAGTGGCGGTTGGTGATCTAAGCGGCCTTTTTTTATTTTTTTTGGGGTCAATGATTCTGAAAAGGATGCTGATTTTGTCATCCGTTGGGTGAAACCCTTGTTGCCGAGTGGGCTTCATGTATTGTGTTATTGCAAGATAATATTTTGCTTTTTGCTAGTTAGGGTTATAAGCTTTTTGGCACCATCTCGGCACCTTCTTAATAAATTGTGTCTTTCAAAAAAATAAAAAAAAATTGAAGATATTAATTTCATTTCAAAATTTCAACTTCTGGGTTTCAGAAGTTCAAGAAACATATCAAACAACTTCATTATGTGGCAGCGCTTCATTTGCTAGATGGGTTCAAATAAAATCTTCTCATCGCAAGCTGTGATAGGTTGCCATGTGGGAAGGTTCTTAGTTGATCTGGGCATCCCAAGCCAGCTGGGTGTGGCTTCAATCTTGGATTAGCTTGTTAGTACACACCCACTATCAGTACACACTCCACTGTTAGCCACCCCCACTAGGGAATCGATACCAAGACCTCAATGTTGAAACGAGGTCTCTTCACTCAGTCTACCACTTGAGCTATGGATTAGGGTGTGTAAAATATTTTGGTCATTTCTCAAGCTATTGGTGTTTCAATTGTGGTAGAAAAGAAAATAATCATATTTTACTGAAATTACTCGTACTTTCCAACAGATTGAAAGCGAGCACGTTTCCATGCATAAGAGAAGCACGAGCTCTGTGAAACGTTGGTGACTAAAGCGGCAGGAAGCATGAGCGGCTGCAAAATGGTATATAGTGAGGTATTTTATGATGTAAAGCATCTAGGAATCGAACTATATTTCTAAGGGGGAGCAACAGCCACCATATGTGTACAATACCAGTATTTACTCACATCATAGTCATCATAATGAGTGGGATATATTGGGAAAATTTCACCTCTTTGTCCATTTTCCGAAAGATAATGTGGGTGCGAACCAAAAATCCGAGCCAAAACCTTTGTGCCATGCAAGTTAAGGCAGCTCATTTGCAGAAGTATCTTTTATTAAAACATGTTCAAACTTCAAACTCTGGCTAGTAGCAATCTAAAAGCAGGTCCCAAGCCCAGGGTTGATGTCAGGTGATCCGGCAATCATCAAAGAAATCATGAGAACTCATGATCCCAAGTCCGGTATAGGTTTATGATGATGATGATGATTCTGGAGCTTATTTTCTTTATTCCATGTTCTAAATCAGAACTGGACATGCATTTCTTTTTTATGTATTAGAAGTTGAGAACCATCACCCACTAGTGGTAGATGAGCAACTAGCTGGGCACACTGCGGTGAATGCATTGTTCAGAGTATCCCTAATATTATCAAAATGTCCCCGCTATTATCTCTTATCTCCAGCTCGGTCATATCGACAACACTGGTAGCAATATCGATAATACTGGCAATATTAGAAATTCTAGGTATCGGCAATGTATTGCTAAGTATTGTCAATGTATTGATATTGTCAATGTATCATCGATATTTTTGACTGTATAAATTTTATGTATTGATGATATCGGCTGATATACATCTTTTATCCTACCCGTGCAATACAAAACACACTAGTGGGATATATCTCACATGTTTGATCCGGTGAGTTTTTTTTCGATCATTTTTTTATTTTCAGTAAATCACGTTAATTCTGTATCAAATTGTTACAAATCTATGATTTTTTTAATAAATGTTTTGCATGAAAAATTATGGATTGGATGCTTCGATTTCAAGATTAAAGGAGATGGACCGAGTTGCAGAATTATTTTTTTTTTAAAACAAATTTCTCAATTTCTCGCAAATAGGTTACAATCTGTGTCCAAACATAAAATCAAACTTGTATGTAACCTAATCTAGTGATTCTTCTTTTACTTTTGAATGTATTGCTTGTATTTCCACACGTTTTCTTACATTTATAAATTATATGAATAAATTTTGAATATACTTATATCAATTTAGTTAGACAATGCATAGATTAGGATCCCATACAAAGAAAACCTATTATGTGTACTTGTTTTTTTAATTTTTAAATAACGTTTTGATTTGTAAGAGTGTATTGATGTCTTTTTTTATTTTTATTTTTTTATAATCACTGAAGTCTCTTTGAAATATTTGACAAATTTCCCAATGTTTCCCCCTGTTTCCAATAACAACGATACATTACGCGATACAACCAATATATCCCATGTGATAACTGATACGTATCTATATCCCAAGGATGTGGTACGTAACACGATACCGATATTTTGAACACTGTTGGCAATCAATATTCGAAATATCGGTATCGCGTTACGTATCACACCCTTGGGATACAAATACATATCAGTTATCGCACAAAATATATTGTTTGTATCGGGTAATTTATCGCACATTTTGGGAAACATCGAGAAAGTTGTTGAATCTTTCAATGAAACTTCAGGAATTGTTAAAAATGATCTTAATACACACTTTTAAATTATAACATCTTAAAAAAGAAATGCACGTAACATGTTTCCTTTGTATAGAGTCCTAAGGTATGCATTGTCCGACTGAACTAATGCAACTACATTCAAATTGAATGCATAAAATTTATAGTGTATATGATGAGTATTTCATCAAACATTCTTAAATAATTCAAAATTAGTCTCAATTTACAACTGGTTGAAGGGAAATTTTTTAAAAATATATTTGAATAAAAAATTATTAATTTTTAATTTTTAAAAAATTGACAAGGATTTAACAAATCAATAGACTAGCCCTTATACATGCTTAATTTCATGTTTGGAGTGCACATTGCAAGCAATTTGGGAGAAATTAAGAAAATATTAATTTTTTTTTTCAAAATTTTTCAAATCAGACCACCTACACTCAAATTTTAAAATTATTGAGTATGTGATGATCATGTCATCAAATATTCCTAAATACTTCGTAATTAGTCTCAATTGATAGATGATTAAAGGAAAATTTTGAAAATAAAAAATAAAAAATGAAGAGCATGAAAAACCAATGGATATCGAAATCGAAGCTCTAACTCTATGATTTTTCATACAAAATGTGAAGAACTAATTGATTTGTAACTATTTGACACTAATTTAACATACTTTTAACAAAAAAAAAGGTGGATCAAAAATTAAAAATGCTTACTGAATTGAACATGTGGGATATATTAGTACTACATGTTTTGTATCGCATAGGTGGGATACAAGATATATCGTAGGATATAATGATTGATATCGTCAATATTTAAAAACATTATTGCCAATATTTTCAACTGTGTAAATTACATGTGGCGCTTGTTTCGATATTTCAATAATATCGCCAATATATTGATATCGCCAAAAATCTATTCATTGAAATTTTATGGGCGCATGGTTATATTATTAAATCATCGACAATTTCTTGATGAAATATTATGTGTTGTCAATATTTTGAAATACTAATAGATATCTGGATAGAAGGTTAGATGGTTAGATAGATAGTTGGATGGATAGATGGGATTGATGGGATGGTTAGACTGATTTTTTTACAACAACATATGCTTTTAAGCTTCCCATTAAATAAAAGTTTATTATGCATGCATTCTTTTTGCAAAATTTTATTGCTAAATATACAAATATGTATATTTTAACATTTTTAGTGAAAAATTTTACTAATTTTATCTCATGTTTTCCCAATATTTTCCTGCATTTTTTATTATAGTGATATCGATATTGTTTCCATATCCCATTGAGTGAAACTTATAATGATGCCTAGGGGTGTACATCGGGCCGAACCGGGTTGAACTGGGCTCAACCCGGCCTGGCCCGGTCACCGAGCCAACATGTCATACTCAAACCCGGTCTGGTCAGCAATCGGGCGAGTTCGGGCCAATTTCGAACCCACGATTTGGACGGCCTTGATTTTTAGACTCTGCTCCATCTACTCCATGGGAAGAGCTTTGGCAGGTAACTTGAACGACCTTGATTTTTGGGAAGGGCTTTTATTATAGATTTTTGGGATTTTGCTCCATCTACAAAGGGACTCACGATTTGGACGGCTTGGATTGCCCTAAATAATTAGGGTAACTAGGTAAGTATTTAGAATATATATATATATATATATATATATATATATATATATATATATATATATATATATATATATATGGGAAAAGGTACTATGTACTCGACCTCACGATAAGCCCCTATGAGGTTGAGCTGTGTGGGCCTCACCGTGATGCGTTTTGACCATCATCACTGTGCATTTGATGGGTTCCCTTATTATGAGATATTCCAAAAATCAGCCGTACACGGAACTTAGGTGTGCCATACCATCTAAAATTATGTGAAGACACCGTTAAAACATATAAAAGCACTTGGTGGGGCCCCACTTGAGTTTTGAATGCTGCTGAAACTTGGTATGACCCCTCATCCTAGTGGGACACACATAATGGATGGGTTGGATTTGCAAACCACATCTCGGTGGGCCATTAAAATGATTATGAATGTTTTAATGGTGCATGACCCCTCTCCACTTCTGTATGTGGTGTGGCCCACACAAGTCATGGATTAACTTGATTTTTGAGACCTAGGCCCACGATGGAATGGTGCATCTGACTGATGGGGTAGATGTTCGAAACGCATCACGTTTGGGCCCACACAGCTCGACCTCATGGGCTGAACTCGTGAGGTCGAGCGCATAGTACCTTTTTCATATATATATATATATATATATATATATATATATATATATATATATAGGCCGAGTTGGGTCGGGTCGGGCTAGGCTGAGTCGGGTTTCAGGCCAAACTAGAATCTATCTGAACTCGGCCCAAACTCAGTTTCGGGCTGAAGAAAATAGCCCGTCCTGACCCAAACTCAGTTTCGGGTTGGGCCAAGTCGAGCTTTTTCGGGCTGAGTCGAGCGATCTAATGGAGCTAGCCCGGTTTGCGTACAATGATGCCGATGCTTCAAACACCAGTTGTATGTATGACATCCTTCACCTCACTATAAAAATGGGACACCTAACAATCAGACTGATCCAATTATCAGGTGGGCCACACTATAAAAAAAACAATGGAAGGGTACCCAAACCCTACCAAATCATGTGGTGGTCCACCTGATGGTTGTGGATCACCTGATTTTGAGGCGTCCCGTCTTTGTATACCATAGACACCACGGTGGACCCCACAGACAGCTAGTTGCATAATTTTCTCATCAAAGGCTAGCTGCAGATAAGAAATTCTCTTTATCTTGTCTGTCCATATGTCAACTTTCTTGTTTTGTAGGCTAGATCTAGGGTTCTCCCGCTAGAAATTGGATTGAGTAAACTCTGTTGGGCCCATTGTGAATGCGTGTGGTTCATCCACACCGTCCATCCATTTTTAAAGATCATTGTAGGCGTTGAGACCAAAATTGAAGTATATATACACCTCATACCACATGAAACGGTGGAAATATTGATTTCCACAGTTGAAACGTTTCGAAGGCACATAGTGATGTTTATTTTTCATCAACCTGTTCATGAGATCAAATAGACATGGATGAAGGAAAAAAAAAACAAATATCAGCTTGAGCTAAAACTTCTGTGGCTCCCAAGAACTTTTCAATGGTAGAATTTCAATTAACACTGTTTACATCGGTGTGGTCCACTTGATCTTTTTATAGGCTTCTTTTATTGGTTAAAGCCCTAAAATTATCTGGAAAAATGGATGAACGGGTTAGATAAAATGCATGAATGAAGGTGGGCCCCACAGAATTTACTCGGTACGCTTAGGGTACTGGGTAACTCAGTACGCAATCCGCTTCCCTGGCGCTAGCCATGGCTGCCTGAGGGCATGCGTCTTATCCACTTTACACGTGCGCGCCGTATTATGGGCTATGGATGGGTAGAGCTGAAAAAATCACGATTGGATGATCTGAGTGTCTGAATTTGCTTATTGAATTTGGACAACTGACCATTTTCTTTTAAAACCGTACATTTAATGGTCACCATTGGATGGTCTGGATCTAATGATCAGTGGACCATTTTCTTTTAAAACCTTACACGTGCAACTTATTTTCACTGTGGGCCACTGCACTAAGGGTAGCGTCGGGACGGATTGGGCCCATGCACAGTTGAGAGAGTGTTCAAAACACAGATTTTTGGCTATCGCACATGCATGGATGGGCCTCTTTTAGATTGCATTTTCTTTATGCGAAGGACAGACTACGTTGATGGTTCATTCCTTTTTGAAGGTAGTGGTCCCTCATCCGCTGTACACGTGGCATATATTAACGTCCATGGATGGAGGAAAATTTTGCTGATTGAATGATCCTAACCATCCTGATTGATCAGCTATCAATTGGATAGTTAAAAACTGGTCCAAATTCTTTTAGCTAAATTGGACGGTTAAGATTCTCTAATCAGTGAAAATTGTGGTCCTTTCTCCATCCAAAAGGTGGTCCCTTATTTGGACAATGCGAATTTCTTTCCACGTATGCCATGAGTACGGTGGATTGATACCGCAGCTTAAAATGGTGGTGAACCTTACAAAGTGAACTTGAGCGATTGCACTTTGTTTGCTGCTCGCTTCTCACACGTGACAACATCCCATGAGTTGGGAGAGACATCTGAGCCGTTCATCAGTTGAGTCCTGCCGTGTTTGTTCCTAAAACCAAAAAGAAAAGGGGTCAATCTGCTTATTAGGTGATGTTTCGAAAGATGGATCATCGGTATGTATTCAACGTACATATGTGCTTGCCTGATAAATGGATCTACCTGACGAGGCACATGTATCAACGTATCACGCATTGGCCGCGTCATTTTATCTTTCCCTTTAATTCCATAAAAGAAACTTTCCATCCATTTGATGGTCCACTTGTTCTGCACAAGAATAAAACTTCACGCACTACACTTTTATCGTCCCGAGTAAATTCTATTAGGCCTAGTGTGAATGTATTTGATTTATCCATGCCGTTCATCCGTTTTTCCAGTTCATTTTAGGGGTTGAGCCCAAAATTGAATCATATCCATATCTCAAGTAGATCACACCACAGGAAATAATGATTTCCGCCATTGAAACCTTTGTAGAGCCTACAGTTATGTTTATTTGTCATCCAACCTGTTCATAAGATCAGGTAGACATAGACGAAGGGAAAACACATATATAAAATTGATCCAAATTTTCTGTTTCTCTCAAGAATTTCTCAACGGTTGTTCAATTTACACTTTTTCTTATGGTGTGGTTCACTTGAGTTTTTTATATACTTCATTTTTGGCTTTAAGTACTGAAATTATATGGTAAAATAGATTATATATATATATATATATATATATATATATATATATATATATATATATATATATATATATATATATATATATATATATATATGTGCGTGTGTATGTGTGCACGTGGTGGACCCACAGAATTTACTCAATACCTTCGAAGCGGATTGCATGGTGAGTAACTCACCGTGTAGCGTACTGAGTAAATTCTGTGAGGTCCACCATGAATTATGTATTTTATTTGCTCCATCCATTCATTTTAATAGATAATTTTAAGTCTCGGACCCAAAAATGAAGCATATACAATGTTCAAATGGACCACACCATAGAAAAAAGTTGAATTGAACATATACTGTTGAAAATTTCTTGAGGGCTACGGAAGTTTTAGATCAAGCTTATATTTGTGGATTCTCTTCATCCATGTTCGTATGACCTTATGAACAGGTTGGATGACAAATAAACATCTGTGGATCCTAGCAATTCAATGGTAGAAATCATTATCCCCGCTGTTTTCAGTGGTATGATCCAGTTGATCTTTGGATATGCTTTAATTTTGGGTTCAACCCCTTAAATTAGATGGAAAAACGAATGGACGGCGTGGATAGACCATATACATTCAAGGTGGTCCCAACTGAGTTACTCAGTACGCAATCCAGGGAATTGGAAAATCAAACACGCCCTTAGGGAGTTATTTGATTTGATACTCTGGAAGAGTACGACGCTTGATATACAGGCACTACAAAATTGTACACGTGGCATAAATTAGCTTAAATTAAACCCACTAAATAGTGGAATCTTCGGTGACCAAGTCACAATCACCAAATATGAGTGGTTGAGAAATCCTAACCTATGATTTGCGGTCACTTGTTTGTTGAAATAGTACCATTGGAATTTTTCATTTTTAACGGTCCAATAAATGTCCAGTTGTCAGATATTCGAATGAGCTTAATTTTTTTGTTCATGATACAGTTAAACTGGGATCCATAATTTAGACATTTTATTCGAATTGATTTTATGCCACATGCAATTTCTAAGGGGCTGTGTATCATCCATCAGTCTGCCAGAGGATTACAGCTTTCCTCATCGTATTTTCCCTTGTTGTTTTCCTTCAAGCATCAGAATCTCTCTCGTACAAATGAATTTAAATGTGTGTAGCTGACGAGAAAAACTAACTTGCGCACGTATGTGGTAACATGCGCCTACCTGAATTTTAGCCAGTGAATTGGAATAGTAGAATCTTTCAGTTTGAAAGAGAACGTACTCTAGCTTTCTTAAAATGTTTCTAACTTCTATGCTTTTCAAGGTATAGGAAAGGACACCCAGATCCACAGCTCAAGTGGTATACTGAGGTCTTGGCATCGATTCCCTAGTGGGGGTGGCTAAGAGTGGAGTGTGATCTGACAGTGGGTGTACTAACAAGCTAACCAAAAAACAAAAAAGTATAGGAAAAGAAAAGAGAGCCATATGAAAAATTCATCCAATAGATGCCTAGGATCATCATACTGGTTTGATTTTTGATACATGCCCTATCCTAGGATCATCACATGTATATAATCAGTGGCTGATGATAACTAATTTAGAGATTAGCAATTAGCATTGGATACTTTCACATCTGAAAATGGAAATTATACCGTTTGATGCCCTTTTGAATTGTGGACATACCCATAAAGCATCTTTTCAGATGCCCTTGACTGTAGATGCTTTAATTATTGTTGTTGATGTTGTTGTTGCTGTTGTTGATGTTGTTGTTGTTGTTGTTGGTAACGGTCAAGAAGAATGGATGGTAAGGATGGGTTTTGCTAAGCACTGCACATCTAACTGCAAGCATACATGTCATTATGTCACACCTTTGCAAGATCTGATCTTTCCATCCGGTTCACCGCACTGATTAGATCTTCTGGCCAAAAAGATGGGCCGTTTCACTCCTCATGTGGGCCACAATGTCATATGGATGGCTAGACTGCCCACATGGAGTAATATGGGCTGATTTTTTAGCCAGAAGATCTAAACACTGTGGCCCACCTGATGGAAAGATTGGATCTTGAACATGCATGTCATATTAGCACGTGCACTTTCCCTGTTGGAATTATTCAACCAGTGCCATTTCTGGGCCATTACCATCCAAGAGTGGCCCATCAATTGGATGGACGGATGATGGCATGTGCACTAATTGGATACCACAAAAACGACACTCTTTTGTTGTGATAGATATGGAAAGTTTTGGGATAATACACAGAATAAAGTCAGTATAATTCCTGAAATGAAGAACATTCCTTAAGAATGTAGGATGTTGGAGAGTTGGAACGCAGCTTATGCTAAAAGGATTCCTGACTGAAATGAAAAAATTCTCAACTTTTATAATACCTTGGAAAGAGATAAGCAGTAGTCATTGACATATAGATGCAATTAGTTATTATTCCCATCATTTTCCTATAATTGTGTGTTGATCGCTTATTTTGGTTAGTTTACAGATTATGTATCGAGATTATCTAAATTAGGAAGTGGGCCCGCTTCGATTCGGGTCAGCAACAAATTGCAATTTTAATTCCATTGCTCCTACTTGTGCTAGATGAGGATTCTTTCACCATTTGCACATCCATATGCAGCCTTTTCGGTGCTATTTATATCATACATGGAACCTCTCACGGTGATGTAATCACTCGCTGTTTGTAATTTTGATGATGATGGCGGCAGTGGCAGCAATAAATTGGCAATTGCCAGGCTGGTGCTGCCACCACTTATCGTTGGAGTCAAGGATTTCATGGGCTGGGACTCACAGCTTCTGTGGGGCAGCTGGAGGTGGGTTTATCTTGCTGTGGTCTCTCTTATAGGTTTTGCTAAAGTAATTCATTGGAATGTATGCTCCTGTTCTTATACTTCAGTTTCCAGGTAAATGTCTTTGTAGCTACTAACTATTGGCGATTGTAGTCATTGCTCTTTTAGGGGGGGTTTGGATCGTTGTTAAGTTACTTCAGATTAGCCACTTATGCCTCAAGTAGCTTATCTTAGTTTCGACTTATTAAGCAAATAAGTATGTTTGGTAAACAACATACTTATCAGCTTCTCCTCTCTTTCGTTGCTCCTGCTGCATGTCTTCAGCAACTTATAAAAGGTAGAAAAGCTTTAAAAAAAGAAGAAGCTGAAGTGATTAACTGACTTTAAGTAAAAAAGTTACTTATAACCAATCATAAACCAAACTTACTTATCTGAAATAAGTTACTTATCTACTGCTGTAAGTTTTTTTATATTTATTTTAAAAGTAACTTACTTGGTGGTATCCAAACAGGCCCTTATAGTTAGGTTGATCCTACATGAATCAATCCCCCATTTTCCACTGCAGCAATGGCCTTTTGGCACTTGGGTCATAATCTTGCTAGCACAGCTACTCAACCATTCTTGTTGATTTCAATCTTAGACAGCATCATCTCTGAAATTCATACCGACATCAGTCAGCATGACAATCTTGCTTATTTAAATGGTCTCCTATTTTCTGTTATACTCCATTGAACTAGAACTAGTTTAAATTGTGACTTCTTTAATAGTTTGATTCGATTTGATAATCCAGCTTTGGAGTTCAAACAACTATGCCTGTCGAAGACTTCCTTCCCCATAAGTAAAAATGCATTATCTTTCTGCGGCAATGCAACCAACGGAATGCGTGCCAATGTCGCCTCTCCCAAAAAATCTCTGAACAGAAGACTCGATTTACTTGATGCCTATGAAGATGAATACAATGGGATGATCATTGATCCGGAGTGCTTGCCATCAAGCGCCAATGCATTTGTGTCTGTCCTTCAGGCTTCTATTGCTGATTGGAAGATAAAGGTAATGCCTCTTCTTGCTGAAGGTTTCTATTCACTGCTTATTTTCATGATGCACAAAATTTGCAGTCCTATCTCTTTTTTTAAATAATAATAACAATAAAATAAAATTCCCAGTCAATTGACATTTTGATTCTGATCAATGTCTATCAATTATTCATTGGATGATTGCAGGGAAAGAAGGGGATATGGCTCAAGATACTGGTGGAGCAAGCTGATCTTGTTCCGATCGCAATAAAGGTATCTGCTGATCTTGTTCATTGATATTTAGTGGGTAGGGATCGTTCAATACTTAGCTAATTCTCGATTGAAAGAAACAACCTTTTTTTTGGGTCTGACAACCACGATCCGTTTGTCCATTGATCGTTGTACATGATCTAGGAGATGCCATTGTGTTTGATTTCTTTTATTGGATTAATTGAATATACCTAACTCTAATATCCAAATAAATCGAAAACCCATGTATCTGTTGCATTTTTAAAGGAAAATGACAATATACTTGGCTTGTCACTGCATGTACTCACTTACAGGCCTGCACTCTCATCTAGTTTCCAACATGATTTCACAAGGTATTCCTTTCTACTTGGATTCAGGAAGGTTTCAGCTACCACCATGCAGAGCCAGGATATGTTATGCTAACATATTGGATTCCTAAAGAGCCATGCATGCTCCCAGCCAATGCTTCACATCAAATTGGTGTTGGTGGATTCGTAATCAATGAAAAAAGAGAGGTGATTTCACTGCTCTTCTTGAAGGATATATGCTCGAATTCTAATGATTAGGAAGGCATGCTTTTCTATCAGTGTTATGAGAATAGTTCTAAAATTCGGTAACTCAATTGAAACTCAGATGAGTCAACTCGAATAGGCAAGAAATCAAGACAAGTCACCATGAAACTTGCTGGCAAGCTCGACTCGGCATGACTTGAACCAAATCAATCACCGAGTAAGTTCATTTTTTTAAAAAAAATGTGCCAGTGGGATTTGAAACCCCAACCTCAAACAAGCAAAATCACTCCTGCAAGCAAGCCAAGCAGCTATTTTTCAATTTTGCTCTACTATTTTATACTTCTATCATTCTATCTGGTATCTATTAGTGAAATATTAGTCCTAGTTTAATATTTTGAACATCGAGTTGAGTCAAGTCTCCAAGTCAACCTGACTGGGCTAGATATTGAGTCGAATTGAATTTTCAAGTTGTTAAACTATGGTTATGAGGTGAGTATGAAATTATTGAAGGGGAACTTGTAACTTTACAGAATGCCGTCTCTTGGTATAAGGCAATGGCTTACCTTTTTAAACTGTGTTTCCTTCAACTTTTAGGTGCTTGTTGTGAAAGAAAAGCAATGTCCTTGTCGATGCTCGGGCATATGGAAATTGCCGACGGGTTTTATCAATAAGGTACTTATCTTTTATGGGTCATTTTTAAAATTTTACTTTCTTCTTGTCGGTTTAGGATTTGTAAATGATAGAAGGAAATACTGTTGCAATGGGAGAGGAATTATAGGATCCTGATCCTCAACCCTAGGCTTTACACAACATACTCAGGTTTCGGGTTCTGATAATCATGCACATGATTCAGTAATCCAATTCTGGTCATTCGGGATCCTTCATGGATGGACTGTCCCAAAGACTTATCCATGGGAAAATTCTAATCCTTTGGTTTGTTGCCTAACAATACAGTTAAGAAGAGAAATAGATCATGGTCCACTCCCAACTGAACAATGTCCCATCATTGGTGAAGATCTTCGAATCTAGAATAGTTTTGGAGCATGGTCCATCAACAAAGAACACAAACAGACCCATGGTCTTGATTATTGAGCCATAGGCTCCACTTGACAGTACTGAAAACCTGAGTAAACTATGAATGCTTTGGTTCAAGGATGCTATGATTCTTCACAATGGAGTATTGTTCTTAATTTTATACTATTGAACCCAGTGATAAAATGGTTCGAATAAAGCTATGAACTGTAGTATTGATATCATGGTTTTAGAGGTTATGGTAGTTAATCCACTCATCTATCAGTTTGGCTTATAATGCTTCGATTACATTACTGCACATGGAATTTTAGTCCATTATTTTTTTTTCTCTTTCGTTCTTTCTTTTGATAGGCATATGTTTCTAATCAGAAAGTAAATGCATGTTTCTCTGTTCAATGCTTCTCAGTCTGAAGAAATTTTCACTGGAGCCATAAGAGAAGTGAAAGAAGAAACCGGCGTAAGAAGAATTAATTACCTAATTTATCATTTAATAACTGCATGTTTCTTTGTTTGATGTTTCTCAGGAACAACTGAAATCTTACAAATTATGGTTTTGGTTTTTCCTTTTTTTAAAAAATAATTTCAGATAGACACCGCCTTCTTGGAAGTGATCGCTTTCAGGTAAAGAAAAAAGAAGAAGAAAAAAAACTCTTGTTCCTGAATGTGCTACTTGTTCTTTGTCAAAGCTCTTTCTTCGACTCCTTTTGTACTTTAAATAGGAATGATCTAGTAATATCATATACATAAAGTAAATGGTGTATATATGATATGATACACCACTATCGGATTGTGATCACATGGTAGGGCCCTCCAAGTAGGCCAGTACTTGAGCAAGGGGCAGGCCCACTGTAATGACTGTGTCAGTTTGGGGCCTGATGGTTGCTAATATGTGTATGTACACTACATGGTTATACCTTAATCCTAAATTCAATATATAAAATACAAATAGATTAGATGCTCATCTTTCCTTCTTTTTTTTCTTTTTTTCTTTCTTCTTCTTCTTTTTTTTTTTTTTGACTTTTCTGCTTTCATTGTCGATTTGTAGGCATGCCCATCTTGTGTCCTTCGAGAAATCGGATTTGCTCTTCATTTGCATGCTCAAGCCGTTGTCTTTTGACATTACCATTGATGAGTCTGAAATTGAAGCTGCAAAGGTAATCGGTATAAAAGTTGCATAGGAAAAGACAGTATACACACCTATCCTTCACCATCCAAAGAAGGTGGGTGGCAATCCAACACACATTTTAGAATTGGATTTCCAAATCCTACTGTGAAACATGTTGTGATTTCCACCCACCATCTTTGGCACAGCGGGACATGTGTGCACCATCATTGGACCCAGATAATGATTTCATCTTCTTAGTAAGTAGCAGCATGGACCATTCACTGACTTAAATGATATTGGTTTTGGTCAGTGGATGCCACTTGATGAGTTCTTAGGACAACCATTCTATCAAGAAGACTGTATGTCGAAGAAGGCGATTGACATCTGTGTCGCGAGATATGACAACCGTTACAGCGGATTAACCGCCCATCAGCTGATTTCGAAACTTGATGGACAATTATCCTACCTCTATTATAATGATTTGAGGGAAATTGAAGAGTAGATTGTCCTTAAAAAATGCATGAAACACATGCTAGCAATTTCTATGTATTTCCAATGTTACAGGTGCATCTAAATATGATGATAAATGTGTAATATATCTGTTGTTGTTGCATTTCAGATACTGGCCAAATTATCCCATGCAAACTAGTTTAAATGTAGTAAGCCATTATGGAAGAATTATGTGATCCTTTGTTGGAAAATGTGGCCCACGGTTGGCGATCTAGACCATCGATCTGATGTACCTCACTGTAGATGGGAACGTGCCCTGGAATGTTCCCAGATTGGAACATACCAGCCATTTGATTTTGGATTTCTTATTCTTGCTGAATGTGAACTGCTACTGTATTAATTTCTTGACTCTGTATTTGAAGGCCACTGATCTTGAATGATTTGGGATTGTACTATGAAGTGGATCTTTGGCCCATGATCCATCCATGGTGGGGCCTAATCAATGGTCCTGAGGGTCCCTTTTATACAAACTTTAGGTCCAAGGGGCATTAATCGTGTAGTTCTTTCTAATAAATATCCTTTGAGACTTTATATGGCACTGATTTGAATATACTACATAGAAAGTACAGCTTTCCACTCCACCCATTGCTTGGACTGGGTGCCTGTATGTCATGCCCTCAGGCCCACTGCATCTATGGTTAGTGATAAAAGCTCACAAGTACATGAGAGAGACATTTGAAGAAGATTTCCATTGAAGATCAAAAACCAAAAGATTGAAAAGTGTTTTTTTTTTTTTTTAATTTTTTAATTTTTTAATTTTTTTTATCAAGCTACAATGGACAACATGCTCTGCATCTAATATATTAGAATAAGGTGATTTCCAAACAGAGCAGCCTATGCAGTCTCCTTTTGTCTTTGCCCCCCCACACCCCCCCCCCCCCCCCCCCCTCCTTTTTTTTCCTTAATTTTTCTTTTTTATTTGGAAAGTAAAGATAAAAAGGTATAGAGGGCTTTACTACTATCTTAGTTTTGCATGATTAACATAAACAAAAGCTACACATCCAAATGATGTGTCTATGCGCCTTTACCTAGACTTTAAATTTAAAAATAGAGCTAAATGACTTTAGGAAAAGCATTTGGGTGTATTTTCTTCATGTTTAAATGTAAAAACAAAGATCTCTTAAAAATAGACCTTTAGGTGCTTTTATATAGAACTTTAACATGAAAACATAAAAAGTAGGCTATATGCATCAAAAATAGACGTCCATGCACATTTACTTAGAGCCAGAATTTGAAAATAGAGTTAAATGACTTTAAAATAGGCAATCAAGTGTCTTATCCTAGAGATATAACATGGAAACTTGGTAGAATGCCTTTTGGATAGGAATTTAGGCAACTCTATAACTTTAACATGAAAAATGAAGAGCATGCATTTTTTTTTTTTTCTTTGAAAGACAATGAAAAGCACTTTCATTTCTTCCAAAAGGGCACATGGCTTAAAATATACAAGGTGGCAAACATGAAAGTCTGCCTGGAAGAGTGGGCCAGCAAGATTCGGCGGTCTACTTGATTTGGAACATTCACAAAGGCCGAAGATGAATGACGCATATCCAGTAGTCTGCCTAACCATTAAGGGAGTAGAGAAGTCTGATCACCCATCTGATTCTATGGACAAAATGGCCCCAAATTACGATCAATGGTTTAGATTGTGTTTACTTTCTTGTGTTTATAAAAAAGGGATGGAAAGATGAAAGATGATTTTGGATGGGACTGATGCGGCACACTTACTTAGCCGTTCCAAAATCCAAATCACTAATCTAATCGACTTGGCTGAAGATGGGACTGTGCCACATGGCATTTCTAGATTGGAACATGCTAGCCATCTAATTTCAGCCTTTTATTTTTTTATGCTGAATTTGGACTGCTGCTTAACCATCTATTTAGGGGCCAACAATATTAAGTGATTGGGGATTGTCCTATCAAACAAATATTTCGATCATGGCCCATCCATGGTGGAGCCTATCAGATCAACGGTCTGGATCTCCAAGTTGATTTGAGGGTTCAGTGACCCACAGCACTGGTTTGGTGTACCCCACAATACAGTGGACCAAAATCTCTCGTATTCTAAGATCCTAGCCGTCAATCTTGTGTGCTTTCGTCAGTAGAATGTTGACTGTTGCTGTAATATCTCTTCTTAACCGTCTATTTGCAAGCCGAAAATTAGAAGGTTAGCGTTGTCCTGTCGAGGAGATTATTGGGGCGTGGTCCATCAACTGTGGGCCCAAAAGACTAGTGGTCTGGATCACCGAACTGTGTGCACTACCACCTACCCACACGCTTGTACAAACTCGAGAGGAGAACGAGAAATGCTTTGATACTCTGGTAGAGTGTGGTGGATGATACGCACGCAGTTAGAAACTACTAACAAACTACATATATATGGAATACAAAATAATCAAGCTCTATAGCTACTATTTTAGATGTAGCATTAGCCCAAAAAATATTTTTATTGGGTTATGTAACTATTAGATTGCTGGACATTGTTTGGACGGTCTAGAATGAAAAATATCCAACGGTCCAGTTTCAAGATACAAGTGTCCATGAAGCAGAGGTTAGGATTGTTCAATCAATACGTTCTTTAGACAATAACTGAGGGGCAGCCTGTTCCACAATTTAGTCCATTTACTTTGAGTTAATATATGACATGTATACCATTTCTAGAGTTGTACATGAGTTAGCTCAGTCAGCGCGCTTGACTCAACTCGGTAAAGCTCGCCTCACCTTGGGTTGAAATTAGATTCGGACATAGTTGAGCTGATTTTTTGAGTTAGAAAAAATTTCGAGCCAACTCAGTTCGAACCCTGATTTGAATTGACTTGGATCAAATTGCCTCGGTGACTTAGTCATTTTGATCTTGATGCTGCTATTCGAGTGTTGGATGAAATATTTAAATGAAATGTTGTTTTTTGGACTGCCCTCAATTAGGGTATTCTCAAAATGTGTATTCTAAGAAAGATTGAATAAACAAATCCCTCCACGACACGCACACATTATACAATTGTTCTCATATCTTGATCTTAATGTTGTTCACCAACCTTTTGATGAAATACCTGCAAAATGCTCTTACTAATTTACATTCGAAGCATGGGAGGTTAAAGATGCAATTTGTGCATTTGAGAAAATATCGCATAGGCTTGAAATTGGCTCGAGCTGGCTTGAGTTGTTGACCAAACTGAGTTGAGCTAGCCAGTCAGGCTCAAGAACCGAGCTGAGCCGAGCCGAGTTCAAGCTCGGATTGGCTGCTGGCCTAGCTATGCCAAGCTCGACTTCTGTACAACTCTAACCATTTCTAAGTGCCTGCGTATCAAGCCTTATACACAGTATGAAATAATTCCCTAAGACGAATATACTTTGCATAACCAGATCAAATGTTTCTTTAATTAGGTTATTATCAATAGACTATCCTTTTCATTGACAAAATAATCGTTTTTTTTTTTTCCTTGCATCAGAGGTTTGCTGGGATAGGTACATCGTACGTGAGTTTAGCTGTTGATTCAGATCCTCTCGAGCGACCAAAACCATTTATATAATGGGCCTTACTATCTTAAGGACAACCCAAAAGAACTCTCACACTTAGTATTTTAACCCCTGGATTGTTAAAAGCTTATGGGCATGTCCCTAGTCAACCAGAAAGAGCCAACTTGTCAAAGTGATGAAATATTTTAATTTAAGAGGGTCTTATTTTTAGCTATTACCGATTAAGGTGAGCCCCACCATATATTTCCGGGTCCAAAGACTAAAATCCCAAGGTGTTGTATATCAATACTTGGAGATGTATTCTAGCAAAGATCTCCACATTAAAATACTTAGCTTCAATGTTTTAGGATATATGTTAGGATTAAGGGTAGATTGGAGGAAAGCATTCAGTTTATATCAATAAGAGGTAACTTGCACTTGTTTGAAAAGTAGATGAGGCCATGAGAAACTACTTGCCTTTGCCTTCTTTCACAAGAAAGTAAAACACTTTTCTAGAAGCTTCCAAGTCATTTTTTAAAAAGTAAAAGCACCTCTCAAGAAAAATAATACTTCAAGATGAAAGTAGCGTTTTTTTTTTTTCTTTTCTAGAATGTCAAACTATTGTGAGTGATTTTCTTTTAATATGATGTCTAAAATAGTAAAATTAGAGAAAAAAGAGGTTTTTCTCTGCAGCACACTTTCAAATACAAAGGAAAAATATCATCCGATACTTCCCTTCAACAAAACAAACAGTGCAAGAGAGTTTTCTTCTAGTGCTAACGTCAGTCTACCCCCAACTAATGTGATGAATTTGATTTTCTGTTTGGCTCAACGCAATTACAAGTAAATTAAGGTAAATTTGTAATAATTATTTACATTCATATTGACGGTGGTAAGATTTGACAAGCACGGCATTGCAAAGGGGCACTTGATTTACATGACGTCTTTTCAATGTCTACATGGCAAAACTCTATGAGACCCACCTAATGCATTTGTTATATTCATGCTGTTTATTTAGTTTTCCAGATCATTTTAGGGCATGAACCTAAGAATGAGTGGATCCTAAAGCTCAAGTGGACCACACTCAAGGAAGCAATGGACCAATGACACCACCATTGAGCCCATTGTTTTTGGCGGTGTGGTTCACTTGAAACTTTGAATCTGCCTCTTTTTAAGATCATGTCCTAAAATAATGAATGGACTGTGTAAATATAACATATACGTTTTTGCTCTTATGAGATAGAGCTTTATGCTTTTATCATGATTTCCTTGTATTTTCATCGAAACAAACTGGCCCTAGGAGAAATTATATGATATGCATGCCCTGACGTTTCCGCAACACAGTTTTAAATTCTAAAAAGGGGGTTCAAGGTTTGTTAACGTAGACCATTGTTCTATTATCTCCCACCTTGATGGACTGCCTTAAAAATATCCTTGATGGGATAATCTTAACTTTTTAAGCTATAGCACATACATTCATGGCTTAAAACAGAAATGCTACAACAGTCCTTCCTTTTAAAAAATATTAATATTGGTCGCTTGGATATTTAAGACTAGAATAATTTTTTGGGCATTCTTCATAGACTGATTACCAAACATAGGCCCGGCCCATTTGTCTTAAGTTGCAGCAGTGTATTCCGTGAAAAAAGTGGGCCATGTCTGACATATCATGCCATCGAATAGATTTGCCATGTGGCATCATAGCAAACTCCCGGCATCCAGGTTCCGGTCAACTTTTAAGTGGGCCCACTTTCGGACAAATGGGAAGGAAATGGCATTCCAGTGCACGCATCTTTTTAATTTGTGAACCAGAAGATCACCTTGATCAATAGTTGGGAAGCAGCATGGTTCATGCTCGTATGGCCCTGCATGCTCGACAGGGTGGATTTATCAAGAAATTAGACCGGAGAACCATTGGGTTTATTTAGCATTGCTAAATAACAATGCTTTTCAATATGTATTATTATGAGAAAAATGGACCGACTTATAAAAGAAGATCAGGCCAAAACCTGGTAGTCTCAATAGCTAAAAGAGGCAAGAAACCCGACGCCTGTCTAAGGAAAAAGGTTGGGAAGACCAAGGCCATCCCAAAGGTAGGCATGAGTAAGGTTGTCCCAAAGGTTGGCTTGAGCAAAGTCATCCCTAAGGTCGGCACAACTTAGAATGGATTCTCCGAAGAAGACAATGAAGAAGTTAAAGCCTACAGAAACTGAAGATCACAAGGACATCACAAGGACCTTTGATCGGTTTAATCGGCGGATGATGTCAACCTTATTATAGCTCGGTCAGCATGCCCTTCTGCATTGTAACTTCCACCAGCCGACTTTAATCGAAGCTTGGATGACTACGCCTCATTCTTCAGACGAAGACAGGCCTAATATGAAGGAAGACCTGTCCAATCTTTCCTTCAAGAATCACGGAAACAAACTCGCAATCAGTTTGGGATTCCGAGATCCCCATCGAGAATCTCGGGAGATCTCCTATACATTAAGAGTTCTAATCCAACTATGATACCATCTCCCCTCTAATATAAATAGGGAGACCCCTAATGATTAAAGGTGCACGCAATATCTGTCACCCAAAACTCCTTGATACTATTGGACTCAGATTCTTAGTCTGACTTTAGCATTAGAGAGTTCCCTGCTCTAGCCAAGGTCTCCTTTGTTTTCTTCCAATGCAGGTACTCGAAGGTCTAAAAAGGGTGAATCAAATTTTTGCATAGACATATATCTATAGAAACTTTGACATGATCACTTAGAAAGAATTTTTTTTATAAAAAAATGTGTGTTTTCTCAATAATGAATTATTCTAATCATATGATAAATAAATGTTTACTCATCAAATGCAAACAATTTCTCAAGCATACGGACTGTGAATACCCATATGCACTCCGGTTGGGAACGAGTCGCCCTTGTACCAGAGCAACTTGGAAGAGAAGGTAAGAAAAACTTGCAAGGCAAAGTAACTTGTATTGATCTACAAAACTAATAACTTACAACTTCCGAGGTCTCTAAAGTTGGTTTTAACAAAAACAGGTTAGCAACCTTTTAATTAGTTTACATGAACAGTTAAGATGAAGCCACGTGAAAATCATCCATCCTCCGGAAAATTCTACCATCCTTCTAGACTATTCAACACAACTACCTTCTAATTATTTTACATGAATGGCTAAAACATTCTAAAGATTTTAATAGACTATACCCATTAACAATTAAATAAATTAAATGAATGGTTTGGATTTACGTCCGTGTGCTTAGGTTCCATTCTCAAATAATCGCGATATAGAAGTGATTAGGATTTAGGACCACCATAATAAAAGTCCATAAAATGATAGCTGAAATATTTTAGGACAAAAGGGGACACATTATTCATATTGTTTATCCAGAGTTGACTGAATTCATTGGGGATGCATGCTTGGTGATGCTAGCGTACGCAGTGGTGTTGATTGAGCACGCGCAACATCCGTCCAAGAAGTCGAAATTATTTATTTATTTTTTATCTTCTTAATTAATTGGTATAGATCTCAAAAGCATAAAAACGGCAAGACATTACCTCCATGGAATGGAAGCAACCAGATTCATGTGATAGTTTCCCATTATTTTGAAAATGGTGTTGACTCCCCTCACGACTGGCACCATGTAGCGTTATCCAATGTGTGGGGCTGATGGTCGATGGATCACTTCTCTGACATCATACCGATAAATGGATCCTAACCATCCAAATAATGATGACTATGCACTGGATAGGAGCGGCCTACGGAAAATTAGATGGTTGCTACCAGCTCCTCTATGGAAAATTTCATTTTCCACCTACCTACTATTGGAAGCAATTTGAGTTGAGAATGCAACAAGCCTTAACCTGACTTGTGGGTGCAGAAGCGGTCTCATATGAAATTAAACAAAGTAAAAGAGAGAAAATTCAAACAATGATAAAGAACACGATTATTACGTGGAAAAATCATTGCGGCAAGAAACTACAACACAAAGCAACAAACAATTCATTATAATCAGAAAGTTACGAGAGGTGGAACAACTTACAAATTTGAAAACACTAGCTTTCTCTCTATCAAAACCCTTGGTTCTCATGTTGCTCTTAATCCTAAGGGCCTGTTTGGGAGCGTGGATTTGGAACCCCTTGGATTTGAAATCCTCCTATTGTATTTGGCGCCATGATTGGGAATCAAGATCCAAAAGTAGTTATATATAATATATTTTCAGGGTTTGAATTTAATTACTAAATCAACTTTAATATCTCTAATTAGTGATGTATGTAATGTTTGACGCAACGGTTGTAATAAGCTCGCTGAAATATATGCTTTACCTGGAAATGATGAAATTCCAAGTCCTGGATGGGCCACAAGCACAAGATCATGTCCGACTCTGAGTGACTAACCAACAAATTTTAACTGTTGATTTACATGGACGATGTTTAGATGGTGTTGATAATCATATTAAAGTAATTATAATGATGTAATTGATAACCTAATTGTTTTGGGATATCATAATTAGTGGGCCATGTGCCCAATAGAACAATAGAATGGTGACACGCATGCTACACATGCAACTCTTGAAATGATTTTAGATGTAATTCAAGCTCTCATGGTGGATTTCAAAGCTCCTATTTGAGGGGATTTGATACCCCCGGGTTTGAAACGCACATGTACTTTATGGTGCTAAACAATCAGGGTATTTGAAATCCCCACCAACTCCATGGTGTCAAATGACCCCTAGTTACGTAATTAACATGGTATTTATACACCCATACACAATTAAAAACAAATGTGCACGCATATAAAAATTGCACAAACTCTTGATCGAATCAATTGAAATCGGCACACCATCAATCAAATCGACATCTCTGTCAATCGAATCGACAATGTCCAAAAGTATCTAGATAACCGACTTAAATTTTTGAGATTTTCTCGATCGAATTGAAAATTCTGTTCCTTCAACGGATTGAATTGATTATCCTACCATTAAAAACTTCTTAGGGTGAACCTTAATGTTTTTGTAGTGTTTATTTACCCTCCAATTTGTTGATGAAGTCGAAAAACAAATATCAGCTTGATCCAAAACTTTAGTGGCTCATTAATGGTCAATCACCACTGTTTCTTATCATATGGTCCACTAGGTAATTAGATCTGTTTTATTTTTGAAATAATGCCCTAAAATGATATGGAAAAACGGATGGATAGCATGGATACATAATACATACATCAAGGTGGGCCTCATGACAACCCCATGGTAAGGGTAAGGGCCACACCGTCATAATGAGGCTGGGTATCACCTAATCCGCTGTAAGACCCGTATCCTGGTCCGTACCTTTCCGTATACTCCCGTGGTCGTACCGGTTGAATTCCGGCAACTTTCGACCCTTAAACAATATCGACGCGCGACCTGGATTCATGTACCGACAACCCGAGTCGACTCAACCCGAGACTAATACCATAGCGACCGCACCGTCGCCGCGGTTTCGATACCGCGACCCGCGCGCCAAGGCGATACCCTGATCAAGAGTTATGGGCCAACGTTCGGTGCGAGAAAACGCCGCGCGTTGCGAAAACTAAGGGAATCTCAACGATGTGTCACATCAATCACATCAATCCCATCAATCAATCACCCATCAACCCATCACATGTCAAGTACACATCACTCTCACCCATTTTCCCAAGCAACCACAAAAGTCTCCCAAACCCATACTTCTCTTACACAAAAGCCAACAAAGTCTTCTCAACCCATACTTTTCTTACACAACCATCACTCACCCATCCATCCATCACTCTCTCTCTCCCTTTACATCACTCTCTCTCTTTCTCTCTTTCTCATTTCAAAATTTCCAAGCAACAAAGGATTTCCAAAACTCCATACGTATGGAATTTTGCAAAGCCTCCTAAGCTCCAAGTGGCCCACCTCCCTACCCCAAAATCTTCCATCTCAACCCTCCATTCTTCATCTTAGCCATTGAAGTTGAAGACAAGGTGCCAAGGAACCTTTAGGAGCGACAAGATCGGACGGTGGGTGCATCTATAGGATAGTTTTCCTTGTTTTTATGGTGGACCAAGTGAGGCCCACCGATCAATGGTGTGGATCTCACTTGGGACCCTAATATGTGGCCGATGGACCACTTGGATCATCATGATCGTTCCATGATGGGGCCAATCTCCATGGACCCCATCATGATGTTTATTTTCACTTAGAAAGGTCATCTAGACCGTCCATATCGGTGGAGAATGGATCTCCACCGTTGATTTACATTTCTAATGGTCCCATGTGCAAGGGATCCATTTATTGTATGTTTCATTGCAAGGGAGGGCCCATAATGACGGGGACCCTCCATCACGAGCCGTGTCCCACTCTCCATGTCTCTCTCTCTATTTTATTTTATTTTATTTTTATTTATTGCAAAAGGATGGTGTGGCCCACTTGAATGGATCCCATCTTGATGTAGTATTTATTTTATTCAAGTGGGGCCCACCTTAGATGTTACTCCCATGCCGCCCATCATGTGATGGCCCACTTCATCAGGGCCCACCATCTTAAAAAAAAAAATAATAATAATAAAAGTTAAAACCGTCCAGCGTCCCAGACGCTGGACGTTTCAATGAAAAAAAGAATAAAGGAAAGAAAAAAAAAAGGGGATTTTTGGGTGGCTCCCTTGCATAGGCTCCACCCTGACGTTTATGTTCAATCCGAGCCGTCCACCCTCTTACTTACAGAGTTTTAACCGTTGGGTGGAGGTTTGGGGTTGATTTGAAGACCTGGTGGGCCATAGCATCAAATAATGCACCTCGACCATTCAAGGATCCATTTTCTCATTTTATTCACTTCCAAGCGTCAAAAAAATTCTAACTCTGGACTCATTTGGACGGCGTCGAGCCACTGAATGCAATGGCTGGGGCGGATTCCACTTTAGCGGGCCCCACATGCGAAAAACTACGGAAAAATGTGATTTTCCAAATTTCCTTAGAGGCAGAGCCTCTGTCCTTTTTGTGGCAGCGCTGCACGCTACAGCGTGCAGCCGTCCCACGGCGGGCGGGCTGCCGTGCAGCCACCCACGGCTGCTGCCGTGGGCCCCACGTGATGTATATGTTTTATCTACACCGTCCATTAGGTGGGTCCCCTTCTCAGGTGGGCCCCCTCCCAATTTCAGGTCAATCCAAACTCCAGGTGGGCCACATCACAAGGAACAGTGTGAGTGAGCACCCACCATTGAAACTCTTCCCGGGGTCCACAGAAGTGTTGGATCAAGCTGAAATTTTATGTTTTCCCTTCATCCAGGTTGAGTGACCTTATGAACGGGTTGGATTTCAAATAAACATCACGGTGGGCCACATACATGGGACCCATAGTGATTTATGTATTTTATTCACACCGTCCACGGTCCGTGGACGGTGATGCCCACGGTAATTTTTGCTGAATGCACACCGTCCCCACTGAACGGTGGGGCCCACATATATATGTTATTATATTATATATATATCACATATATATATTATTATATTATATATATATTACATATAATATTGTATGTACTACATATTTTATATTACATGTAGTTATAAATTATATAATATATATATATATATATATATATGATTGTACGCCTTTATGTGGGTCCCACCATTGTCATAGGCGGTGCTTCCAGACCGTCCATCCACTTGAAAGGATCATGTTAGGCCTATGGGTTAGGCCCATTGGAATTTCAAAAGGGGCATGGGCTAGGCCCATTTGGTTTGTGAAATGCTTATGGGCTGGGCCCATTGGGTTCATTTTAGGCCTAGAGACTAGGCCCATTTGATGTACTTCAAGACCCATGTAATTGGACCCCTTTTTGTAGAAATTTAAAGTCCATGGAAGTAGACCATCTGATATATTGTAAGGTCCATGGGACTGAACCCATTCGATTATAAAAGGGTCCATGGGATTAGGCCCACTTTGATATGCATGCAAGCTCATGGACTAGGCCCATTAGAATTGTTTAAGGCCTAGGAGTTTAGGCCCATTCGACTCATATAAGGCCTCTGGGTCGAGGCCCAGTTGATATACATTTGGGGGCCCAATTGTGTGGCCCATTTGATACATATTAGACTCATATGGTTAGGTCCAATTGATGCAATCCAAGGCCCACGGGTTTTGACCCATTGCAATGCACTTAAGACCCATTGGTGTGGCCCATTTATATGGCCCATCTGATGAATAAATGGCCCATAAGATATGACCCATCTGATGAATAAAAAGGCCCATAAGATATGGCCCATTTGACATATATGTAAGACCCAATGGGAGGAACCTAAGGTCCATTGCAGTGTGTAAACCCAATACCGATTATGTAGCGATGTTTAAGAAGATCGTACCTGGAGTGCAATGATGGTTTGACGTCCACATTGCGAGTGTAATGTTGGTTGGATGTCCACATTACGACTCTCCTTAGGGCCCATTACTAGCCGTACTTGCCGTGTATAGGCCATCCAGGCCCATCTGCATCGTAAGATAATTCATTTTATTATAACATGTTTAGTATAGTTTCATGACCCATGGTCATACGCATCATATGTATGCTTGATATGAGGACTGACTGATCATAGCATTTGCCTTCGGGCAGGTTGTTTATGGGCTCCCGGTTAGGCGGTGCTGCCCTACATGAGCGCACGGTATGCGCAGGATTGGTTGCATGACTGGATAGCGTGACTCATGCATTCCGCATTTGTGTGACATGGTTATTGTACGCCCTAGTGACATCAGGGCCGTAGCCTCCACAGACGCATCGTGGTTGACAGGATTGGATACCGGAAATCTTGTTCTACATGGGGTACTATAGATATCCCTGGGTGAAAGTCCCTAAACCCTTATGGTACCAAGAGGTTGCTCCAACGTCTAGACCGAGTGGGTAGATGAGCGTTGAGTGCCGATTACCAGACGGTTATGCTCTCCACTGTGTCGTGGTCGGTTGGAAGGGGGTGCGGCCTTACCCGCCCGAGTGTAGGGGGCAATGCTAGGCTGAGTTTGACCAGCTCGAGGAATGGGTCCGCTATCGACGAGTCGCGCCCGATATTGGCAGACGGATAGTGAGGTCTCTTCCACTTACCTTATTGCGCGCGATGTGGCGGCAATCTGGTTTAGAGTGTACTAGACCCCGGTGATATTCCATACCTTGAGCTGTATTGACGTGTGGACATTGATGAGTATCTGTATGCTTGAGTTGCATTGTACATTGCATGGCCTTGGGATGGCCGATACCATTCATGTCTTGCATTGCATAGCCTTAGTACGGCTCATGGCGTTTTGGTTCCATCTGCATATTCCTCATTACTCTGACATTTCATTCATATTACCACCTTGCGCACACACTTTCACCACCCTCTAAGCTTTCTGTAAGCTTATGCACGACCGTTGCGTGCAGGTGACGTTGGACTGCAGCAGCGCTGAGGCAGGAGCACGTTGCTGATCATTTTGGAGTTTTTGTTATTTGCCATTGTATTTCCCTTTATGCTCATTGTACTTGTAAAATTTTTGATCATAGTGGAAATGTAATGGAGTGCTTGGTTGTTGTTTGTGGGTTATGCCTTTGGTTATGCTTATTACGAAACAAACTGGTGTTTGAAATCCTCCTCGTAGCATCCCAGGATCGGAACCTGGCGAATGGGAGCTAGGAGCCGAGAATGGGGTTCTACGGAGGCTGTCGGCGCCGGATTCGGCGATCGAAAATTTTGTGAGCCCGGTTTCCGAGTTTGGAGCGTGACATCCGCTCTTAGGCCCCACAATAGTGTATGTGTTATATCCGCACTGTCCATCTATTTTTTCAAATCACTTTAGGGCATGAGCCCAAAAATGAGGCAGATCCAAAAGCTCATATGAACCACACCATAGAAAGTAGTAGGGACAATGATGCTCACTATTGAAAGCATCCTCTTTTTTTTCCTCTTTTTTTTTTTTGTGTGTGTGTTAGCTTGTTAGTACACACCCATGTCAGTACACACATTCTATGTTAGCCAACCCCACTAGGGATCGATACCAAGACCTCAAGTGTTGAAATGAGGTATCTCCACTCAATCTACCAGCTAAGCTATGGATCTGGGTGTCACAATTGAAACCATCTTAAGGGCTTGTCATGATGTTTATTTTCCATCCAACTTATTCATAACATCACATAAACCTGGATGAAGGTAAAATAGAAATATTAACTTGATCTAAAATTTCTATGGCCTTAAAGAAGTTTTTAGTGGTAGGCGTTCAATCCCAGCCGTTTCCTATGGTGGGGCTACTTGAGCTTTGGATCTACTTCATTTTTTGTCCCATGCCCTAAAA
The DNA here is from genome assembly GCA_037074715.1 of Magnolia kwangsiensis. Taxonomy (NCBI): domain Eukaryota; kingdom Viridiplantae; phylum Streptophyta; class Magnoliopsida; order Magnoliales; family Magnoliaceae; genus Magnolia; species Magnolia kwangsiensis. The sequence goes on from CM073581.1 coordinate 99,028,501, forward strand.
TCTTTTGGAAAAATGAATTATAAGTGTGAATATAACACATACATCATGGTGGAGCCTACGGAGCTTTGCTATATCAACGCAATACCAGCCTCCGTGCCCTGTTCCATTCTATGCAACCTGAGTGCCCTGCGGATGTGGATTGCCTAGTGTCAGGGTTTTGTGGGACATTTTATCCATGGTGGTGACTTAGTTTGGTAGCTCATTTTATATGATGTGCCCAAAATTGAAGCATGTCCGATGCTCAAGTGGACCACACCATGGGGAAAATTATGTCCATCGTTGAAACCTTTCTAATGCCATAGTGATGTTTACCTGTCATCCAAGCTCAGTGATCCATTATAAGATTGGATAAGTGAAAAATACAAATATCAGCTTATCCAAAACTTTAATGACCCCCACAAGTTTTCAGCAGTAGGCATTCAACCTTTACTGTTTTTTGTAATGAAGTTCACTTGAGCTTTGGATATATATGCTCCAATTTTAGACTCATGACTCAAAATGTGCTGGTAAAATGGATAGACATGGTGGAAAATACATGCATCATACAAGTCTTGCAGAGTATTGACACCATGCAATTGGCTTCCAATTGTCTGGTGACCCTACAGCACCGCTGAGGTAGGTGGATATTGGGATGTGGCTGAGTTTAATTGGTAACATGAGTGGGCGTTGTGAAGTAAGCATACCAGTTAACAACTTTCAAACATGCTTTGGGTGGTTCTCATCTAAGATAGCGTGTAGGGGTCACCATGCAATCCAAGTTCATTTGTGGGTAGAATCCATATCCTCTGCTTACCACAGGAAGGAAATTCAAGTCTTCTTGCATCGTGATTGTTCCACGTCATTACTAACATTATCAGGGCTATTGCATTAAATGTTGTGTGATGATGTGACCTATTTAGACCGTAACAAGCAGAAATTTTTTTTCTGCTTGTGGCAAGAGAAGGATCCCGATTCATTTGTGGGTTGAATGAAAAGAAATTGATACTCTGGCAGTGCATACTGGTTGTACACATGCAATTAAAACAAAACACATATCATATATGCAACTCAAATGAAACCATCTACTTTTTAGAATGGGGTGAAGAGACAAAAGTAGATGGCAAAAGAAATGGAAGAAAGGAAGGGAAGAGTCATATCATTAAAACTGGATTCCTCTATGTTGGGGGGCAGGGAAGAGCTATATCATTAGAGCTGGATTCCTCTATGTTGGGGGGCTGGCTTTAAAGTCGAATCAGGTCTCGCCTTCCTTTAGTTGACTCTGAAGCTTGCCCTTAATTTATTTCATTCGTTTGGCGTCCGTGGATGATAGGGAGGAGATTGTTGATCATGTTGTTGGTTTCTACAAGTCCTTGTTTTCTGCTGAGAATTGGTATAGACCAAATCTGAACATGTTGGAATTTGGGGCTAGTGAACGCTGCTTCTTCCCCTTTCTTACCCGGGTGTTCTACCTACTTTAGATTGGTTATAAACCATAAATTAACACTTATATGACGTCTTAATTTGCTGACTGGTGGACCACCAATAGAGAGTCAAAATGTAACAATCAAGGGATGAAATGAAACAAACAAATGGCCTATGATGGGCCCACGTCTTGGTATTTCCGTTTGTCACAATTTAAAGGGAGTATGGCATGTGAGAAGAGGGAAATGGCATTGACTACAAGTAAGTGCATGATACTTAAAGAAAAAGAGTGAAAGGGCTAATGGTTTCCATCTACGATGATCTATCTTCACTTCTTCTTTTTTCCTCTATTGTGACCCACTTGAGTCTTCAGGTTACCTCACTTTTGCAATGATGCCCTAACATAGGCTAATGTAACGTACGCATGAAATATATTTTACACAGTCATTAGGATGAGCACTGTAAATCTTTTGTCACAGGACTCCTAACAATACTCTCGTGAGGCATGCAGAGTTTCTCAAAAACTACAATTAAAAATTAAAAAGGATTAAAAATGACTTATAAAAACAAAGCTCATGTCGTCTCTTAGAATGCCCATTGCAAGGTAAAATTGGCCAAATCCTCATTGAAATATTAAGTCCTTCAAAAGGTTTTTCATACATTAAACTTAGATAACAATAATATATATTTTTTAAATTTTGAAATATTATAACTTCATTTAAAATGTCTTCCAATGTAATTTTAATATTCAAAGTTTTACACTATATAAAAACTAATTATAAGGGTGAAAGTGTAGAAAGCAGGTTGTGTTGTACCCTTACCTGGACAATAATCTATTCCGGCGGGGCTATCTGGGCCCTACCAAGATATATGGGTTTTATCCATGCCACCCATCCTTTTTCACATATGCATGAGCCCAAAAATGAGGTAGATCTAAGGCTCAAGTGGACCGTACCACAGGATGTAGTGGTGGCGATGACACTCATCATTAAAACATTCTTAGGAGCCACTTTGATATTTATTTGTCATCCAACCTATTCATAAATGTTATATAGAATTGGATGAAGGGAAAACACAAATATCATCTTTATCCAAAACTTCTACGGCTCGCAATAAGTTTTTAATGGTGAGTGTTCAATTCCTATTATGTGGTCTATTTGAGCCTTGGATTTACTTCTTTTTAAGTTCATAATCTAAAATAATCTGGCAAAATGGATAGACAGAGCCGATAAAACTTATACACCATGGTGGGCCCCAAATAGCCCTCAGATAGATTATTGTTGGGGACTCATACCCAAACATACCCAAGCACTAATATCACATACACCACAATAGGTACTCGTTTTTTTTTTAACACATGCACACACACCCCCACACACTCATGCCACATGCACACACACCATGGGATTTCACCACCATGGGTACTTGAGCCCTTGACCCGGTGTTGAAACTCCAAGGAGTCTACCACCCGGGTAAGAGCAAGGACCCATGACTCTTGTTGAAACTCTTCTACGCCTAGGAAAGGCACGGGTAAGGACCCTAAAATGTCAACTTGATCCTAAACCATCTCATGTGAGGCTGAAAAATTGCCTTTGAGGGGCATTCTTTTTTGAGTTACCCACAAGGATGTTGAAATATTAATGAATAAAACTTTACATGTGAACCATCTATTATTAATAATGAATAAGGGCATATTTGGGAGCGTGGATTTGGAACCTCCAGGATTAGAAACTCCTTGGATTTGCAATCCTCTCAGTGTGTTTGGTACCCTGGAGTGTGAATCAACTTTAATCCAAAAGTTCTCATCAATGGTATATTTATGGGAGTTTGAATTTAATTACTAAATCAACTTTAATATCTTTAATTAGTGAGATATGTAATTTTTGACACAATGGCTATGATAAGTCCACTAAAATATATGCTTTGCGCAAAAATGATGAAATTCCAAGTCTTGGATGGGCCACAATATCATTTTTGAGTGACTAACCAACGATTTTTAATCATTAATTTACATAGACAATGTTTGGACAGTGCTGATTTACATGGACAATGTTTGGACGGTGCTGATCATCATTAGTGGGCCATGTGCCCAATAGAATGATAATGTGTTGCACCTGCAACCATTGAAATGATTTTAATTGTAATCCAAGCTCTTACTGTGGATTGGAAACCCAGGTTACTTAATGCTGCCAAACAACTGGGGATTTGAAACCCCCTCAAATCCCCTCCAATCCGCCGTGCCAAACGACCCCAAAAGACTTTACACGCAAACCATCTATTAATGAGCAGTTGAGTTCATCTTCGCAAAGTGATTGTGTCCTGCCTCCTGCCTAGGATATCCTTTTAGATATGAGCTAAAAAAATGAGGCAGATTCAAAGCTCAAGTGGACCACAGCACAAGCAGTGATAATGACACCAACCATTGAAAACTTCTTATGGGTCACTACGATGTTTATTTGCCATCCAACTTGTTCATAAGGTCATATAAGACCTAGATGATCAAGGGTCGACATCACCAATATTAGCTTGATCGGAAACTTCTGCATCTCCCAAGAAGTTTTTAATGGTGGACATTCAATCCCCACAGTGTGGTCCACTTTAGCCTTGGATATACCTCATTTTTGGGTTCATTTCCTAGAATGATATGGAAAAATAGATGAATGGCATGGATAAAATCCATACATCACAGCGGACCCCAGAAATCTCTGGACGGAGTATTGTCCAGAGGCGAAGGCAGGACACAATCAACTTCCCATGGATGGAGGAGAAAGAGAGTAGATTGAGCGAGCCTTTATTGTCAGGGGACTTCTTTTCCATCTCTTGGCTTCATGCCTTTCTTTTTTTTCAAATTTTTTCAGTGTCTTTTCTAAATAAGGGTCTCACGTATACGTGAAGCTACAAGAGCGCATTTATGTTGGAGCTTCTGGAAAATGACTTGGCCGTCTTCATCTTCGTCCTTCTACGATATCTGCTGACCAATGGACTCAGGACACTTGTATCAACAAATCGTGTTATAAAGACGCCGAGTATTATTTATTTATTTCTCTAGCTCGTTAGGTTACTCATTTTGAAAACTTATTGGATTTTCTAGAGATGGTAATTGTGTTAGCCAAGTTCTCAAGGTGGCACCTTGTGCTTGTTCCACATATAGGATCAAATAGACTTGTCATCATATGAAAGCAATTTGCCGGCAACCCGCCAATGATATCTAATATCATATGAGAGGGAGTGAATCATGCAAGAACAACGTATCTAACACACGTGCTTCAGCCTAATTCTAACTAATTTATTTATAATTTATTTTTTGATTTTCAAATTTTTGATTTTCAAAGATTATTTCCAACATAACTCAATCTAGTTAGGGAGTGGATTGGCTCTTACCTAGTAACACTGCACCTCAGCGGGTACTACCCTTACCATGTGGAGCCCACCTTGATGAATGTTTTATATATCCAGGCAGTCTACATTTTTTCAGCTCATTTAAGGACGATATACCAAAAGCAGTTCCAAATCTCCACATCCAGTAGACCACACGGTTGGAAAAAAGTAGTGAATGACTATTAAAAAAACTTTCTGTAAAAAGTTTTGGATAAATCTGATCTTTGTATTTTCCCTTCATCCGGGTCTGGTTGGTCTTATCAATGGATTGGATGGCAAATAAACATTACGGATCTACTTATGGTGGGCCCTGGGAAGTTTTTAACAGTGGGTGTTCAATAAATACTATTTCCCTATAGCGTGGTTCACCTGAGATTTAGATATACTTAATTATTTGGAGCACCTCCTAAAATGGGCTGGAAAAATGAATGGACAGTATCGGCATACAGCACATGATCAAGGTGAGCCCCACATTACAGGTAACAACTAATCTGCTCTCATTCAGTTAAGTCAGCCCAATTTATTTTATTTTTTAAATGGATGGTTTAAAGAACATATGAAGTTTAGGGGCAGGTCCTCACCTTATTTGCTAGACAGGCCGCCTGAAAAGAAACATGATCATATGCACTGAAAAAATTCAAACAGCGTTCTTTTCTAGCCAATGTATCTTGTTTGAAATATTTAATTTGTGCAAATGGTGTCAAGTACATTATTATAACCTTATTGTAAAATCAAATGCGATATAATTATTGGGTGGGACCACACAGTACTGAGTAATACATTTGGTCGTCCATTGGTTTTAGAGTTGTTTATGGCTCCAGGTATTTATAAACAGCTTACAGTTGTTAAATCACAGCAACAGTGGGAACTGTTGCCGGCTAGTTACATGGCCTCAATACAGTTATTATTATTATTATTATTATTCAAAAAAGTGATAGAATCCTGTAACGATAACAGTGGTCACAAAGACCTTTATGGTCGTCTATTTTTATTTTTATTTTGTTAAATTGAAAAGATTGAAAAGCTTGTATTAGCCTTGTGATGAACCATCGCGGCCTTTACCAGCCCCTTAAAGGGTAACAGCTATTACAGCACACCATAATAAAAGGTATAGGGCTGCATACCTTCATAGCAGCCAATATGCCTAAAGATTTTTTTTTTTTTTTTTTTTTTAAAAAAATGCACCTGCACCCGTGCACTCATGTAACAGTGGATTTTCAGTACAACGGGTACTCTTATTCGTGACCTTGTGTTGAAACTCTCGTCAGTCTACTATTGAGGCATGAGTAAGGAACCAATTGGTCTTTTGTACGATTATTATTACTAATTATCTTGTTCAAACTCGATGAAAACATTAGCCAGATTTCATATATATTTGGTGATCGCTGGGGGGTGTAAACTGTTTACTCCCCAAGTGCAGGGTTGTGATGTAGTAATAACTTGGTAAGACCGAGGTCGAATCCCAAAGGACTGAAACCTGTACATAATCTAAAATCAAATAGAAATAAAACTAGGCTAAGATGAAATCTAAACTGAATGTAATTTGAGGAATAATGATGAAAATATTAATCTAAAATTTATATGAGAAATAAGAGATGAGAAACTAGGGATTCAGAGGATCCACTTGTAGAGGTCAGGGAGATCTGATGCTTGCTTTAAAAATCATGGAAATTAACTGAACTGTCATTGATATAGTTTTCAAGAGATGAAAGGTATATGAATTAGAGTGGATTCCATCACCAAACCATGCCCAAGAGACTATGGAAAACAATAGAATTAAACTAATTACCAACCAATCACATGTATAAAGGTTAGGAAGGGTACCGTCATCCGACCATACCCAGGAGACTATGGTGAACAACGGGACGTCCTGACGTTATAAACATAGGAGGAAAAGAAATATTCAAAGCCATTGCAGACCCACTGTAATTTCAGTCACAACAGACCATTAAAGACTAAAAATATTTCATTAATAAAACCACAATCAATCACAGTTCAATCTTAAATAAAATGAACAAACAAATTCTCTCCCATCACGCTACAAGCTTCACCTCTTAGCCCTAGCTAAGAGGTTTAGCCAGCCATGAATGGTCTCAATCCAAATAAATAAAGAGAAAAAGAAAAGGAAAAGAAAACTCAAACTCTTTCTCTCTCTCCTTGTCTCCTTCTCTTCTCCTCCCGTGAACTCCGTCCAAGCTCTTGCTCTCCTCCTTTTATAACCAGCGAAAGTGCTTGCGCCAAAACAGACTTGCGCACCTCTGTGTTTAGGAGGAAACTACATAAACGGATTGCAGTTGAGCGACTTTAAGGTGAAAAGTCTTCCCTTCTTTGAAACTTGCCATCGTGGTGAGGGTAAGAACCCCTTGCTTGACAATTCGGACGGTTCAGATCAATGATCCGGCCGTGATCAATGTCACACAGCCCGCCCACATCATCCGATTTTCACGGATGTGCGAAACATTACGCAGGGGGCTGCGCTGATGCTTGGTGGGGCCCACTCCTTCTGATGTCTACAAAATCTACTCCGTCCATTGTATTCAGTACGAAAAATCAGCTGGAACAGATGGTATTTTATTGGATTTGGTGTGGCATACTGAGTTTTTTTAGACTACCGTCCATCTTTCGTTTGGCCAATCAAAACTCGGTCTTCACTGTCATTTGAGCAACTACCACCTAGGCAGTGGTAATATGGGCCACGTAGGTCTAATGGATGGTCCAGATCTTTCATTGGAACAATAGTGGTGGGCCACTAAAATCGTCCGCAGGCTCTGTTGCGAAACAGAGCCTGCGCATCCCTGCACTGAGATAGCTAGTGGACCCACGATTGATGCAGGCAGGGAAATCCAATTCGTCCATTAGATTCGTGACGAAAAACCCCTTGGAAAGTTATTGATTTGTTTCGGATTAGGTGTGGCCCGCATCATTTTCCATGGCGCCGTCCATTCACTTTTGGGTCACGATTTACCTGTGCGTGTATGCATGGGACGAAAAAGAGACCTTAGCGAGGGTTTTAACCTCACTCTAGACGTAATGGACGGTTCAGATTTACCCAAGGATTGATGTGTGGGGGCCACTACGCAAAAAAGGACGTCGCGTGGAAGACGCTGTTTCCTTCTCCGATTTGGAAGATGAGAGTCGGTCAGCGTGCGCTGACCGACTTTGGGAAATTCGGTGCACAGCGACCGTACGTATGCTGTGCACACACACCCTCAAGGCGGGTCCCACCTTGATGTAAATAATGAATCAGCTCCGTCCATTCCTTTCCTCGTGTCAATTAAGGGGTTGAGACCAAAGTTAGGCATATTCAGATACCATGTGGGCCCCAAATCAGAGATTCATGGGCTGATCTGTCCGTTGGGCCACTTCCACAGGGATCGAATGGCTAAAAATTGATGTGTACGGTTAATTTCTTGTCCTTAGGCCACGTATGAAGTTTCGAACCGAACGGATGGTGGAAAACATGTGATCTTGCATTCTAGATGAGTTTTAGGCCATTTGAGCTTCAGTTCTTTGATTTTCTCTGATCCCTGGCGTGTAATTTCAGTCGATCTTGGTCCCCTAGAGTGTGTCCCTTGCCTTGGTGCATCTTGAGCCCTAAAACCATATTTTTAATACCCATTTTCAGTTCAAGCTCATAAAGACCCCTGCATCACAAACACGATTAAATCGGGCTATTAGACAGTACAATGTTCGTAAATCCAGGTAATAACTAGGGTCTAATATATAATATTTGACCCTCAACATAAACCATCTTCACGGCTTAGGTATTCTACACACACGAGCAATCGGCCAGATTTCCAATCCTGTCGGGGCCTTCGTGAGACCCACCCACCGTGGTCTATATGTTTTATCAATGTATTTCGTAAGCTTTGATAGATCATTTTGAAATATGAACTCAGAAAAAGACAAATCAAAGATTCAATTGGACAACCGTTGGGGCCTTGTACAAAACTTTAGGATCTAGCCTCCTAAAACAAATTAGAATTATGAGATAATAAAGTAATAAAATAAATCAAAGCATAAACCAAACCACACTATACAAGAGATTTTTACGTGAAAAACTCTCAAAGAGGTAAAAACCACGGGACCCCGTCCAGATCAACAATTCACTATGAAGTAGAATGTTACAACCTTCTTCACTCACACAAGAGTAGATAAATAATAAAAGAATAAAAGAAAAACGGAGAGAACTCACCGATTACGAGGATGTAGAAGCGTTGAGATATCATGGGCACAATGGATCACTTTTATGAGCATAACTTTCCTTCCACAAGCTTCCTCTCTCTCTTTTTGACTTTCTCTCACACCTTTGATAGTCCTAAACCCTTTAACAAACCCTTGTAAAGCCTTATGAAACCCTCTTGCATTACCTAGAAAAGCCATAAGCACTCCTATTTATAGTTTAGGAAACTCCCTTCCGCACCTTGTTACGAAAGGTCTTAGATTTTTACAGTCCGCACAAGATCCGGACTCAAATCTGCATAACCTCGACTAGTCGAGCAGGGTCCTCGATCGGTCGAGTAGCCCATTCGACCAGTCGAACACCTCCCTCGACTGGTCGAGCACCTCGGAGAAAATAATTAGATGGTGGCTAGACTTTGAGTCGAGCCCCACTCAACCGGTCGAGCGCCACCCAAGACCAGTCGAGTGAGGCTCACGATCGGTCGAGTCCTGGGAGGAAATCCCATCAAAACTCCCCATTTCTGACTCAGGAGGGATTCACCTTCTTCAAGCCAGTCAGGTTTCTATAAACCTCAAACTTGCTTTTGAGCAAAGCTTTGGTTATCATGTCTGACCCATTATCGTCTATGTGAATTTTCTCAAGCTCTAACTGTCACGCCCCAAATCCGAAAATCGGATTCACAAGAATCCCAATCACCAAATCGGGTGCCGACAGCCTCCGTAGTATCCCATTCTCGGCTCCTAGCATTCATATGCCAGATTCCGATCCTGGGATCCTATAAGGAGGATTTTTTTATTTTTTATTTTATACATTTAACTCGTAATAAGCATAACCACACGATTACCCAATTCACAAAGGTAACATCATCATCATTATCATATATCCACTAATATAATCATTTGAGTACAATACTGAAATAAAAATACATATATCAAAATCAAGCTTCAGAAGACCACTGCACGCTCCAAGCTCGACACTGCTGCAACCTAACTTTACCTGCACGCATCTATTGTGCATAAGCTTATAGAAAGCTTAAAGGGTGGTGTAAGTGTGTGCATAAGGTTAGTGTCAAGTATTCAATACAGTGTCTTAATCACACAATACCGAAAACACTGGTAATCCATAAATCGTACAATGTCGGAATAAGCAGAAATACTGATAAGAGCAGAAATTATCAGAGTAAACCGAAATACTGACAAGATCATAAATCATACGATAACAGAGTAAGTGAAAATATGGACAAATCCATGAGTCAATCAATATCAGAATACGCAATATAGGACAACTATGCAAATGATGAGTCATAAATAATCAAATATCGGATGACAAGGATATAATGTCATATGCCGAAGATGTAATACAATATGCAATATGTGGTGCTAATGGAATGACCATGATGGAGTGTAAAGTCGGGATGATAGTACGTAGTATTGCAGGCTTCGGGATCCACCACAAGGGACTTCTATCCAAACCAGTCCCATACCTAAATTTGGATGGTCAGACTCAATGTGGTAAACCTGATCTCAGGTTAGTCGCGTGCCCAACCGAAATCCTTGTCATAACGAAGGTACACAACAATTAGTTACGCACCACCAACCCAAGTGGATAGCGAATGAATGAATGAATGAGTATGCAACTCCTACTCAATAAGTCCACATATCAGTACAGTTCATCTCTGAGATCATCACCGGGGTTTAGTAAACTCCAATGGCACTATCTCTCTCACAACAGTATAGTCCAAGAGAGCGTAAGAAATCTCACTATCCGCTTGACCAATAGTCTGCCAATACCTATCCGGCACGTCAATAGCGGACCCATTCACGAGCTGCTCAAACTCAGCCTAGTATTTCCCCCTACCCTCGGGCGAGTAAGGCCACACCTCTTTCCAACTGACCACGACACAGTGGGAGACGTGGCCTCCTGGTATTCGGCCCTCAAATGCACTCTTATATCCACTCGGTCTGGACGTTGGAGTCATCTCCTGGCCACGGAGGTTTAGAAATTTTCACACAGGGACATCTATGGCGCCTGTATGCTAGAACCAAACATTTCTGGTGTCCCGTCTGGCCATCCATGATATGTCTGTGGAGGTTACGACCCTAATGTCACTAGGGTGTATAACACACAATGCAAGATGCATGAGTCATGAGTCATACAATCCAGTCATGCATCAATCCTGTATATGTCATGCACTCATGTGAGATAACCTTCGCCTATTAGGGAGTCTCATATCAACATGCTCAATGACATATGCAATGATCAACCGCATCTCATAACAAACATGCAGATGATGCGTATCGGCATGTATCATGATGCTATGCTATCACATACTCATAATCGGTGTCGATAACCAGCCTCAACAATCGGCTTCAACAATGTGGACATTTAACCAACATTGTCCCAAGGAATGGCCTACATAGAGCCTATCATATAGTGGACCCATGGCCTCACACAAGAGCCAAATATACAACACCATGAGTCCCACTCGAGAGCTTAATACACACCATGATGGGTCTCTCACATGGGCCTCATACAAGGGTTACATATACATTATGACAGGTCTCGCTATACTGGCTACAAATACATCACAATGGGCCTTATCAACTGGGCTGCAAATACATCACCATGGGCCTTACCAACTGGGCTACAAATACATCACTATGGGCCGTTCACATGGGCCTAATATATATTTCATAGGTGGCCCTGCACATGGGCCTCATTTACATCAAGTGGGCTGCATCAATGGGTCGCACTAATTTATCGAGGTGGGTCATAAAACTATCATGTTGGCCTTAAACACGGCTGCATACACATCCCGACAGGCCTCAAATACGGGTCACATATTCATCACATTAGGCCCTGATAATCGGAATCGGCAATCGGCCACAACAACCGGTCTCAATTGATTATCGGTCAATCGACCACGACAAACAGAATCGATCGATAATCGACCTAGATGATTGGTATCGACAATCGACATCGATGAGAATGGCCTAACAAGGCCTAAGAGAATGTCACAATGTGGACATTTAACCATCAACGTGGACATTCAACCAACATTGCTCCTAAGGAGTTGCCTACATAGGACTGAACATACAGTGGACCCACGACCTCATACAAGATCTAATATACATCAGCATGGGTCATCATTACATCATATCGGGCCTCACTCATGGGCTGCATATACATCGTCATGGGCCTTGGCATAAGGGCCATAAATACATCTCTTTGGGCTACTTCCACGAGCCTTAAATACAAAACAGGCGGGCCCTGCATATGATAAGTGGCCTCACCAAAGGTGACCGGCATGAATATGGTACATTTAACATGGTACGGGCCAATTGGAATATGGGATCTAACTCATAATGGGGTCCATAATGGGGTCCGCGCCCCATATATGAACTGGTAAAGGGATGGATAGCATGCGACGTCTACCACTCAAATCGCAAGATTTGACAACAGTCCTTGTAAGACATACACAAGGTTAGCCTTACAAGGTAAAGATACAACCCACAAGCAAAAAAGTCCACTCAAAATTTTGGGCACACCACAACCTGAGGGTTCACGTACAGGAGGTAGATACTCTATTAAGTTATGTGGGAAGGTGGTGGACCCCGTATAAAACTTCTATCAAGCAAATTTGAAACTATTGTGGGGTCTGCCTATGATGAAGGAAAATTTTTATATTATAGTTTTATGTAAGAGTACCAAAACCCGTGAGGTAGCCCTCCTTAATCATGCATACATAAGTTTCTATAAAGGTCCAAACAATGGTGCTTGGGAGAGGTGCAGAAAATCTGTGCAGAAATGACTTTTGGCCATTTTTGGGTGTGTCCCACGATTAGGTGGGGCCACCTTTTGGAATGCCATCAGGTGCCCTAGGTAACCCTATGTTTTCACTTCAAAACTCAAAAGGTTCAGTCTGTTGGGTGTACCCATACGATATTTGGCACAAGGCCAAAAATGGGCATTTGAATTTTCTGCACAAAATTTCCTTCACAACTATGCCTAGCACTACTTTGAGATCCACTCTCCAACCCTATGTTTTCACTTCAAAACCCAAAAGGTTCAGTCTGTTGGGTGTACCCATACGATATTTGGCACAAGGCCAAAAATGGGCATTTGAATTTTCTGCACAAAATTTCCTTCACAACTATGCCTAGCACTACTTTGAGATCCACTCTCTAACCGTGTGGGCTCTTCTTTAACCCAATTAAAATATTATTTCTATATTTAGTGGAATATTTTGAAAGTTTCAAGTGGTGTTTACCTTATATCTTGTACGTGGGGTCCAGTTCGGACGCTCTAAGTTGGTCTAAAACTTAGAAAATCAGACATGCAGTTCAGAAGTGGATTTGTCCCATTTTTGGGCCCTGTTTTCAAACACTTGGGATCTATTCTAGGTTTAGTCATAGGGCATATTAATACTCTGACATGTGAAAGAAACATCCCCTATATTGGGCTCCGACGGATTTGTATACACGATTTTTGGCATAGGGCTAAACATGACCCGCTGAAATTCCTGAACAGAAATTTCTAGACAATCGTCCCCATCCTACTTGTGAGCACTAGTTTTCTAGGTATTAGGATGGGCCATGAATTTCAGGTGGTGATCCGCACATATCTGAACGCAGGGCCCACCACAGATGCCTAAGGATGGCTCAAATCCCAACAAAAAAATCAGGTATATGTTCAAAGGTCATATGTATCCTAACAAGACACAAGAAAAACTTACAGTATACAAGGAGGATTTGATTCACAGGAATCCCGATCGTCTACTGTATACTTGTATGCTGTAAGTTTTTCTTGTGTCTTGTTAGGATGCATATGACCTCATGCATACATTAGAGTGGGCCCAATCTAGGTGGGCCATACTATCAAGAACCACCAGTTCAAAGACCATGAACAATTTTAAGTAAAAAAAAAAGAATAAATCAAGCACACATGCAAATGTCCTATTTGGCATCTTAAAAAGAAAGGCACATACCACCGCCTCCATGGCAGTCCATATGGACAACCTGATCATCCACAAACATCAAGTGTGGGTTTCACTTCCAGGTGTGAATGGCGTGGAAGAAACACTTATATCAGTGGGTCCCACAGTCCATAGCTGACGGTGGATGGTGCGGATATGAATCACATACATCATGGTTGGCCCCACATGGCTGGGATGGAACGCGTACATCGATGTGGGTTCCACACCATTGTCCTGGCAGGTGGACGGAGTGGATATATAACATATATATCAAGGTGGGTCCCACCCTTGGACGAACAGTTGGGATATAACCCATACCTCATGACGGACCCATGGAACTTGCTATGCGTCAGTGCAGCAACAGCTGCTGCATCCGGACCCACAACAGACGGACAGTGTGGTCTGAAACACATATACAAAGGTGGGACCACATGTCTGGTCCACTATAACGTTTATTCTCCACCCAATCTGTTAATAAGGTCACAGATACCTGGATTAATTTCATAAAGATTCAAAATCCCTCTGACCCAAAGAGGGGTTTTTAATGGTAAAGATTCACTCTCCTGTTGTTAGTAGTGTGGACCACCTGAGTGACATTAACGGTGAATTTTTGGGGTAATCTCATGCCTAAAGGGGAACCATCAAATGCACGGTGTGGATACTCCACATGCATCAATGTGGGGGCCTGAGGTGGGGTGCACTCTCCCTGCCCGTTTACATGTATCAGGACGCTAGCAGCGGCAGCGTCAGTTATATATTTTTATTTTTATTTTTATTTGGGAGATTTTTTTGTAGGTGGGGCCCACATACGGAGGATCCACTCCGTTGATTGGGGTTCTCCGGCTCGTGATGGGTCTAACAAGACCTATTTCAACATTTTTGATGCACAACAACATCATGGTGGGCCCTAACATTTATTCAGTATTAAAATAAATATTTTGATGGTGTGGCCTACTGGAGATTTGGATTGACTCCTTTTTTTGGCTCAACGCCTAAAATAAGTTGAAAAATGGGATGGACAGTATAGATTCAATATGTACATCAAGGTGGGGCCTGTGTCAGTGGCCTACCCAAAACCTCCCTTTTTGGTCACCGTTAGTACACCCCACTGCCAGTTCATACGCACTGAACGTGTCCAACGTCCAGGAACGCTGGATAGTGCGAATGTTTGCTACGGTGGGTCCCACATGATCGTGGCCACTACACACTTCATGTATGAAATATATTAATCATGATGGGGTCCACATGGACCAAGCCGGCATCTGTTACTTTCCTCCATCTTAGTTGGCCCAAAACAGGCAGCAAAACGAGACCCATTTGCTGGACGTCCAGAAAATTTGGACAGTCCAGATTTTTGATCAGGTGGGCCATACACACATATCATCATTTTATAAAGAGAAAGTAAAGAAAGGAGAGAGAGAGAGAGAGAGAGAGAGAGAGAGAGAGAGAGAGAGGTGCATGCACAATGATCTTCTTCTTCATCTTCTACCCATGGGTTCATAAGCATTCTAGGACCCCTTCCAATGGTGGAGATGGGCTTCTAAGGGTTAGATTAGGAGGGATTTAAAGGTAAGAGGGCTAAAAATGGAGCTTGCTTGGGACGTTCATGGCTAACAATGGAAGTGAAGAAGAAGAGAGAGAGAAAGAGAGATGAGAGAGAAGGTGAAAGGATGGGTTGTAATGGCTTGTAATAATGAGTTTTGAAAAAAAAGAAAAGCATTTATGGGGTAGGCTAGGTAGGGGGGTAGGTTAGGTTGTAGAATAGGGTGATGTCATCCCTAGGATGACATCATCCTCATTATGATTATGGAGAAATGTGTACACCATGGCCCACAACGTGTGGTCCACCACTATGATCGTGCACGGGTCATATCTTGGGATTTAGACATTGGATTGACGCACGAGATGCAGCATCAGAATCGTAGCGACGACATGGTCGCAATGGCATAGGCCTCGGGTTGAACCGACTTAGGTGTATAGGGTGTGACTTAGGGTCAAGCGCAAATGAAATCTACAGGTCGCGGGTCACCAGAATTCGATCGGAAGGACCGCGGAGATATATGGAATGGTAGGGGCTAGGATACGGGGCTTACACTAACACCTTCTGTTCCAAAGTATCCCTGATCTAGTGTTACTGAATCTCTATTTGCTTCGACTTGAAATGCTGACTTGAATTTTTGCTCAAGTGTATAGCACTTTGATTATCGCAATAGACTACGTGTTGCTTCTGCTTCAGGCTAAGTTCCTATAGAAACTTCTTCATCCAAAGTATCTCTTTGCATGCCTCTGTGACCGCAATGTACTCGATCTCCGTCATCGACAATGTTACTACTTTCTTTAGCTTGCTCTGCCAAGAAACCACTCTTCTTGCAAACGTGAACATGAACCTTGATGTAAACTTCTTGAAGTGTATGTCACCTGACATATCTACATCTGTGTAGCCCTCTAACTAGGGGTGTACACAAACCAGGCTAGCCTGGTTAGTTCGCTTGACCCGGCCCGAAAAAGCCTGACTCGGCCTGACCAGGAACTGAGTTCTGGTTCGGACGGGTCAATTTTCTAGGCCCGAAATGAGTCTGGGCTAAGTTAGGATACGGCCTAGTTCGGCCCGTCTCGGTCTGAAACCCGACTCGCCCCGGCCCGCCCCGTCCCGGCCCGTTAGGTGTTTTATATATATATATATATATATATATATATATATATATATATATATATATATATATATATAACCTAACCTTACCCGGCTACCCGTCCCTTTCCCTTTCCCTTTCTAAGATCGCCCGACCTGTCCCCACCAAACCCTACGCCCTCTCTCCCTGCCCGACGACCAGACCCCACCAAATCTCTGAAATCCCTCTCTCTCTCGTCTCTAATCTCTCTCTCTTGTCCGACCAGCGGGCAAATGCTGTCCGACACCCTCACTCTCTAATCTTTGTCTCTCTCGTCCGACTAGTGGGCGGACGCTGTCCGACCAAGCGACCACAGTCCGACGCCCTACTCAACGTTCTCACGTTCTCTCTCTCGTCCGACCAAGGTATGATCTCTCTCTCTCTCTCTCTCTTAAATGGATGCAAATTTTCCTTCTTTTTTTTGAATGGGTTCCAGTGAATGATTTAGATTGTAGCATCTGAAGCATCTGAATGGGTTCCAGTCAATTCTTGTAATTTTTCACATATGCTAATTTAATGAATTGCTGCGTCTTAGCTTTTTTCTTCTTTTTGACTTGATGTCTCTTTGTGTGAAACTCATCTCTGTTCTGGTATTTCTTTCTTAATATTTCTGTATATCTCCTATTAAAAGGTCTAAAAGTTGTTTCTTTCGATTAACATTTGTAATCTGAACTATAAAGATGCTGGATTTGAACTAGAAGGTTATGTATTGTAAAGGTTATACATGCCTCATGCGTGACGCACGCTAACATTTGAAGGTTATTACTCAACGGTACTTTATGGGGCCCACCATATTTTTTGTGCTTTATCCACGCCGTTCATTCATTTTGGTCCATTATTTTAAGTCATTAGCCTGAAAAATGAGGCAGATCCAATCTCAGATGTACCACACCATTGGAAATTTTGATAATTGAAAAGCCCACCGCTAAAAACTTCCTAGGCGCACTGCAATGTTTATTTGCCATCCAATCTTTTGATAAGGTCAGGTGCAGTGCACCTGGTCGAAAGAAAATACAAATATCTGCCTGATCCAAAATTCCTATGGACAAGTGAAAATTTCTGGTGATAAGTATTCAATCACCATTGTTCATTGTGGTGTGGCTCACTATACAGTTGGATATACTTTCAGTTTTGAGCTCATGCTTTAAAATGAGGGGGTAAATGGATGAACAGAGTGGAAAAATCACAGGTATTATGCTCAGGTCTCTTCAACAATGAGTGATTACCAACAATATCAGTTTGCAATCTGCCTCTTAACTGAGTATCCTGTGAGCCCCAATGCTACGTCGGCCACTTATTTTTGAGATTGTTCTTGACTTGCATTTCTTGTTGAATAGAATTTATTCTTGATATGGTGAGTAAAATTAGTAGCTTTGAACTCTTGCAGTCACTTCCAAATGCACTTTTAGGGGAAAAAAAAACTTTCCCCTCTTTATCGCTTACTAAGAAATAAAACTTGCAGATGTACAGTATAGAAAATAAAAAATTAAAATTTTAGTATTTGTTATACATATCTGTGCATTAGATCATTTCTTTTTACAAGACCGTTAGATTCAACTGAAGGAAATTTCATGTCTATTTTGTTTTTGGCTTGAAGCTCCCATTTAGTAGCAATACTCATAAGAAAGAATAAATGAACTTTTGAGTACTGTTAGCAGTTTTAGCAAAAGCTTAAGAAACTTAATCTTTTTTTCTTTGTTTTGATTTAGCTTAATTGGTTCTAAATGTGATAGATCTCTTCTCTTTATCACTCTATGGATTAACGTTTCAATTAAGAGAATTAGAGTTCTTTTCTTGAATATGATGGTATCCAACCCACCATAAGGAATAAGTAAAGGAATCAGAATGCTAGAGTGTCTATCCGTAGAAGTACTTATCAAGGATTCAAACAAAATCCATAGGAGCAGTGATGAAAATCTCCATTCTGTTTAGATTGTGAAAAAAATAATCAGGAATATCTTGAAATTTTGCATTAAGCTTTAGCCAATTCTATTCTCAATCTTTCCAAGTTGGAGATGGCTTGCTCATGAATAAAAAACTATATCAATCTTCTCCTATAAGAATAGAGAGAAGAAACGTAAAAAGACACATGAGCAACAAAGAGAATCTCAATGTTGTTCAAATCAATTGATCAAAAATCATGAGTTGGAGGAACCTAACAATGGCTATTCATGGTTAATGCATTTCTTGTTTAGAGTTGGAGGAACCTAAAAATCATGAGTTGGAGGAACCTAACAATGGCTATTCATAGTTAAGAGTATTTATTGTTCAAATAATCTTAACTGAGTATCCTGTGAGCCCCAAAGCTACTATGATATTTTATCTTTTTCTTTTCTAAAATTAAGTCGGTGGACTAGGACGCGGATTTCCTGCAAAAACCTTTCGTGGGAAGACTTAATCATGCATTTCTAGTTGGTCCATCAGGTAGTGACTCAGCTAGTTGCTTGGGACTTTTCTTACATCAGGTCACTAATCCTAAACGTCGCTTATAACTTCTAGTGTTAGAAAAACACATTAATTCTAGACGTGTGTGCAAGTGGGCCTTATGTTTCAATGATCCTCCCTACCATCTTGGAATTGTCATTTAATTTGTGATTTATTTATATCTTTCATTGCAATATTTGATAATTGATATTAGTTTGACTAAATAAATATGTGCATATTAAGTAGTCATTTATATTTTTGTAAATGCTATTAATAGTTAGTTTGATGATTAATGATACTTACGATTGAGAATGACAATAAGCAACTTATATATATATATATATATATATATATATATATATATATGTTATCCTTGGAGGATTTATTTTTTAGGGGGACATGATATTCTTGCAGGCTATGATATGGTGCCCCAATATTGTTTATATGTTACTAGTGTATAATAGATATTATTAGGTTACTTTATCAAAACAAAATCTGAAAAGTCAGTTTAAACACATTTTATTTTTAGTTAGCTAGATGTTGATTGCCAATTACGATTGATTATGGAATTGTTAGGACTATTAGTTGCCAATTATAGAATTGATTTCGTTAGAACAACAACTTGTTTGCTTATATCAATTGCCTATTGAATTTATTTTTATTTTATTTTTATTTTTATTGTAGTATAGGATAATCAGTTGCCCATTTGAGAATTTCTATGTTGCCAGACATATATTGAGTGTGTTCATGGATGCATAGAAATTCTCAAATTGTTCCTTTTTGGACAGTTTAATGTTGGATAAATAGTAATATTTTCATTTATTCTAATTTAAATGCACATGCTTGTTTTGGTTCGTCTCTCCTAATTCTCTCTGGATATATTTCTTGTATTTTTTTTCTCATCAAATATCCACACTTTGTGTGGATAGTTGACGTGTGAATCAAATCCAAAATTAATATATTTTGGAGAGATAAGGGAAGATGCTGCCGAAATTTTGGCGTGACATTTAAATTGAATAATGAAAGCATTACTATCTATCCAACATTGAATGAGTAACTGATTTATCCGCTTAGAAAATTCTTTACAAAGGTCCAAGGATAAATGAAATTATTTCATATCTTTAGATATGGCTAGTGAGGATGAAGTCCCACCTACGGCTACCCCTAGTAGCGGTGCCGATGCGTCAGCCACATCACCACTTGTTGTTGAGGGAGAGGGATCTTCAGCTGCAAACAAAGGAAAGAAACGGTCAGCTGTTTGGGATGATTTTGAAGAAGTAGTAGTTAACAATGTCCCCAAGATCCGATGTATGCACTGCAAAAGTCTATACACCAAAAGTGTCGGGGGGTCGACGTCTCATTTAAATAGACATAGAAAAAGTTATGCAAGGAGACCTAGACTTCCACGTTCAGGCCAACAATTGCTATCGTTTACAAAGTCCGAAGAATTTTCTTCTGAAGGTACATTTACCAATCATAAGTTTGAAAAAGGAAAGCTGAAGGAGTGGTTTACAAAGTTTATTATCATTGATGAGCAGCCATTTAAGATGGTAGAGAGTGAAATATTTATGGGATACAATAAATACCTTAATCCCCAGTTTGAGAAGGTCTCCCGTGTTACTTTGAAGAAGGAGTGTATGAAGATGTATGCTAGTGAGAAAATGAAGTTGAAAATAGTTTTAGATTCGGTTTCAAGGGTAAGTTTGACGTCTAATATGTGGACGGCGCAAAATCAAAGAAAGGGTTACATTTCATTGACTGCACATTATGTTAATAAAAATTGAAAACTTTACAAGAGAATATTGAACTTTCGCCACCTTCCACCTCCCCATTCTGGTTTGGTTATTTCAGATTGCATTTACAACTGTCTACGAGATTGGGGCATTGAAAAGAAAGTTAGTTCATTAACTTTAGATAATGCTTCGATAAATAACAGTATCATACAATTCTTACGTAACCAGTTCAAGGCAACCGACAGTTTATTTTTTTAGAAAAAAATATTTCATGTTCGGTGTTGTGCACACATTCTCAACTTAATTGTACAAGAAGGGTTGAAATCAATTGACCAAACTATAGATAATATGAGGGAGAGTGTGAAGTACATAAGAGGCTCACCGTCAAGATTGAGCATATGGAATGACACGTTTGAATTTGACATCTCTAAAAACGTTGAAGCTAGATGTATGCACACGTTGAAATTTCACTTTTGAGATATTGGATTCAGCCCTGGAATTGGAACGTGCCTTTCTAGAATATGCAGTGCGTGATAGAACATATGTTTGGTTGCCTACTGATGATGATTGGAGCAAAGTGAAAGAAGTTCATAAATTTTTGAAGGTTTTTTATGACTGTACACAAATATTTTCTGGCAATAAGTTTCCTATAACAAATATATTTCTTCCATTTGTGTGGAAGATCAAGGATGCCCTGAAGAAAGCTGCTGATGACGGTCCATTTTTTCTCTAAATCATGACAGGTGGTATGCAAATGAAGTTCGATAAGTACTGGGATGATTGTCATCTGATAATGTCCTTAGCTGTTGTTCTTGATCCTTGGCGCAAGATGAGTTATGTTAAGTACATCTTCACGAAGATTTATCCTACTGAAAGGGCAATATCTGAAACTTCGAAGGTTCGTGACGCAATCAAAGTATTGTACAATGCGTACACAACCACAGTATCCACACCAAGTGCTTCTGAAGTTAGATCACAAGTTGCTTCAAGTTGCGACGATGCTGATTTCATGTCTTTCTTAGCAAAAGAAAATACAGACATAAACATGAAAGAATCAGAGTTAGATATGTATCTCAAAGAGTCGGTCGTACTACGGCAGGATTCGGTGTTCGATGTCTTGGAGTGGTGAAAATTACGAGTTAGTGAAGGAAAATATCTTACACTATCGACGATAGCATGAGATATTTTATCAATTCCTATTTCAACAGTGGCATTGGAATCTACGTTTAGCATAGGGAGCAGGGTCATGAGCAAGACTACACGTTCCCTTGCACCAGATACAGTGGAAGCATTAATTTGTACACAAGATTGGTTGCGTCCGAGTCTAGGAGGTTATGATCTGGATGAGGAAGAGGAGGAGAATGTGAATGAAGCTGCAACACAGGAAACAACGGCAATATGATGGATGTTTGGTGTTTTGATCTTGTCATGTTATTTTGAATTTGTAAATGCTGTAATGGGTACTCTTTTGACTTTTATTTTTATTTCTCTATTATGTTGATGGATGTTATGCAAGTTGCGCAATGCATTAATGACTCTTTTTTATCCATAAATTGCATTTATTTTATGTCGGTATTTCATTATTGCTAAAAGGCCTAAAATACTTTTCCAACACAATATGTAGATGTCTTCAAGCGAACCATCGATTGACATTTGAGACTATGGTTCCTTAATCCATTCTCCAAAGTCTGAAAAGTTAAAGATTTTGTGTAATTTGTGTGGAGCCAAGTTTATTAACAAAACTAATCGGCTCAGATTACACTTATCCTGTCAGGGTGGAGATGCAAAACCGTGTCCTAAAGTCTCAAAAGAAATCCAAGTTCTTTTCCAAGAAGTTCTTGACTCAAACAAAAAAACTTCCACTCCCCAATCTAAACTTTCTGAGGCAAAGAATGAAGCTAAATTATTAGCATTGGAAGAAGAACAATTCCAACTCACCTTAAAGCGCAGTATGGAAGAGGTTTCTACACATCATCGATGTCTTCCAACACCACATGATGTTGAAGCAAGTTCAAGCTGCACGGGTAAAAAGAATAATAGTAAGAATTCAGCTAAGTTTCTCTCCAGTCTGGGCGTGTTTTATAGGACGTTGGGAACTACGTATAAATCTTCTCAAAAAAATAGTTTGAAAAATCTAATTCAAACTATACAAGAGGAGGGCGATAAAAAGCTATCTCCACCTTCTGAAGAGGGAGAGGTGAATGAATACGTATATGAAGATTTAGATAGCAGCTCCGGCTCAGCAAATGAATTTCCTCAACAGTAGTTAGTAGTGTATGATTGTATTCAGTTTGTATAAAATATTTTATTTTATGCTTTATCAAATGTATGTAAATGTCCTGACTAATTAGATTTTTTGTGGAGTTTATAATTCAACTATCTAAACCGTTGATCGAGAGCCTTGTAATGGGACTCGAATTACCAGCCAAAGCCTTTCCCATGAATTTTCTGTAAGGTTCGAAACTGGCCCGAATTCGCACGAATGCAGCCTGGGCCCGGTTCGGACTGGAGATGTTGGCCCGGTGACCAGGCCCGGTCGGGTTTGGGCCTGGTGCGTGTAACGCCCTGAAAATCGGGGGTCACGCATATACTGAACTCCCGAGTTTTCAGGTGTCACTTATAATCGATTTCATTAATATGCACTAATTTGATTCATCTGCGCAACCTGAAAATACCTGGAGCATGAAACACAATCACATAATCCACCGAAATGAGAGCAACTCAAATACCTAAATATATGTCATATACATGTCTAAAAGAATAATGGGTCGCTCATGGCGAAACCCAACAAAATCATAAAAATAGTAAGGCCAAAAGAATAGAGCCGAGCCCACTACTCGGCGGTGCGATCATACCCATTATACTGACGATGAGCCATCCATCAGCTGAAAATAAGATAGCTTGTCCTCCTCGTCGTAGTTCGCATCACCCGGCTCCTCCTGTCCTGCTTCTCTTGCATCTAAGCACGGGTCTGTTGGTGTTTTAAAACATCGTCCCAGAGTGGGAGTGAGTGATCAACTCAGTGGGTACTATTAATCTCAAGTTATAACAGACATCAATTATAATATGAATTTAATAAAATACAGACATTCATCAATTCCTAAAAACTCTTAATTAAATGCATGGATGCGAGCTGATATGATGCATGCCCTCGCCACAACGCTCCCTCGAGCGACTCCGTCTAACGATCACGTATGCCACACTCCCTTATTGTGACCTCGACTTCCGAGTCACCACCTTAACTAATGCAATGCAGTGTGATCGCGTTAGCCGAGTTATTAGTTAAGTTCATTCATCCAGCAGATTTGGCAATCTGATACAATCCACAGATCAAATGCCTTAAATTGATTACGAGGCCAAGACCCCCAACGTGTGAGGCCGAGTCCCCACGATCCTTGATCCCGTCGAGTTCTCCATTCCCGACTTCAAGCACATGGGGAGTGCTGAGAACTGGGATCGCTCACGGTCACTACGGAGAGGCGCGTCACCCCTGCGTAAGCCGACAGCTCGAACACAGTGTCCCATTCCACCATGCCTGGCTCACGAGATAGTGGATCAACTTCAAGTGATTGTCGATGGGCTACAACGGTGGTAGGGTGTTTCATGTTCCATACATGTGTGAGCAAACATGGTTAACAATCGGGATTGGCAGTAAGTAAACCAGACTGCATGAGTCAGGCAAGCACGAGATGAGCGACATCGGGTTCAAGAGACCCATGTAGTCGAACTACTGCGCCCATACGCACCCGCCCAATTCACGGGTTTGGTCTTAGGGTGATCCAACCAATGGGACTACCATCTCAACTCAAGTTCTTGCTCAATCAGGGGTTGACAATGATTCATAGCATGTTAATATCAAGGTTATCAATTAGCCTACAGTAGCATGATACCCACATTCCATCATACAATTCAACATTCTTATAGCATATTGCATAATCATAAACAAGGTGTGAGTGAGTCGTGAGGATTTAGTGAGGAAGTGAAACACTTCCTACGTTTCATGGAATGAGAACACACAAGAGCAAGCATCATACATGTCATGAGCAATATCATAGGAGGAAAATTACACAACACATGAGCATAGGATCATCTACTATACCATCAAACATGTGAGAGACATAAACACGACAATAAGAAAGGAAAACTAAACAAACATGCAATTCCATACATCTCCCAAACCAACATCCATATTTATGGTCTCTCTAGATGTCACAAATGTTTCATCTAATAAGAAAAATCATTAATCTCATGTTATATTTGATATTAGGCCACCTAAGATTTAATAGTCCGCACCTTGAATTCGTTGGAAGCTCGTAAGCGACCTAGAAATGGGGTTTGAGGGTTGATCAGCCGGAATTCCTAAAACCAAAACCTTTCATGTAAGAAATCTCATGTCAATCCCATCTTGATACTTGGATTTCAAGAAGAAATGGGGAGAGGTTCTTACCTAGATGGCCAATGGACGAGTTTGGAGGGTTGAGGCGAAGAATGCCCTCTTGGAGGAGAATTTGAGAGTTGAAAGGGTAGATGCCCTTGGCCCCTCCTTGATTTAGGGTCCACACAAGCACTTCTCCACCCTCTTCTTCACCCTTAGCTCCCCCTTGGTCGTTGGAGAAAGGTGGAAGCTACGAAGTTGTCTGATGGTGGTGGAAGTTATGAGGAAAGAGAGATTTGGTTGTGGAAGGTTAGAGGAAGTTATAAAGGAGAGAGAGGGTTGTTGAGAATTGAAGAAGGTTATGAGGGAGAGAGGGTTGTTGTTGGAAGAATGGAGGAGTTAAGAGAGAGAGCTAGGGCTTATTCCTTAGACTTGGGCCCCTTGGCCTTAGGTTTCAATGAATTCTTAAAATAGCCTCTTAGAGCTACTATTGTGGTCGTGGTGGCTCCAAGACTCCTGTGACCACCAAATTCGGTGTGCACGTGTCTCATGGCCCAGCAAGGGGCTATATAAAATTTGAAAACAATCGGATGAACGGATATAGGATCTGAGTATCTTTAAATGGCCCTGTAAGATCCATTCCGGTCGTTAGGGCAGTTCTGGTGGTCCCCTGGCCATGAAATTTATAGGATAGGTGGTCCATGGTCAGATGAATTATCACACAAAGTTTGGGGTCAATTGGATATTTAGTTTGATCGTACGGGCCCGATGTGCGATCAACGGTTACCGTGCCACGATCGGGGTCCAGGTTTTGTTGAC
Organism: Magnolia kwangsiensis; assembly: GCA_037074715.1. Classification (NCBI taxonomy): domain Eukaryota; kingdom Viridiplantae; phylum Streptophyta; class Magnoliopsida; order Magnoliales; family Magnoliaceae; genus Magnolia; species Magnolia kwangsiensis. Next base: position 99,054,458 of record CM073581.1, read on the forward strand.
AGGCATAGGCCCGCACATTAGACCTTCACCTAAAATCTAGAAGAAATCCAATGGTTGAAAAGCCCGGATTCTCGATTTCATTTGCAAGTGTCAAATTTAAATTTTGGCATTTGTGGGGTGCATATGGCCCGTGCCAGATCCTAATTCTGAGTGTCCATAGGGTCTGAGGTCCGCGATGGACCTCAAGCCCAGTGAGATCTAGTGTCCCCTAAAGTTTTATAATTTTCAGACATTCGTGCGTCGCGGTATGGCCCGTACGGGCTGTTGCTAAGTACAAACGGTCATCTGCCTTGGTGGCCTGCGTTAGATTCTATCATGACCTACCTAGACTACTCTGTAAGACTAATCACAGATTATTTTAGGTGTGGTATCCCAACACAAGTAGCTTTAATCGAACGGTCCTGCGGCCAGTCCTATGTGGACGCCCCAAGACGCAGTGCTGGTTAGAAGAGATGTTACAGTGTAACTGTTGAACGGGCCTGGACGGACTGAGGCCAGTTCGACTCGGCCCGACCCGTGTACAGCCCTACCTCTAATACAGGTTTTTCGTTACCAAAGCATAGGCTCAACTTAGATGCCTCTTAGATACTGCAGTATCCATTTCTATGCTGCCCAATGCTCTTTGGAAGGATCGAAAAGATACCGGCTGACAACACCAACCGCATATGCTATGTCTGAACGTGTACACACCATAACATACATCAAACTTCCTACCGCTGATGTGTAGGGTATCTTTTACATCTCATCCACCTCTACCTTCATCTTGGGACACTGTCTGTCACTCAATCTGAAGTAACCATCCAGTGGAGTACTGACCGGCTTCGTTGCATTTATATTAAACCACTCTAGGACTTTCTTAATATATCGTTCTTATGACAGCTAAAGCTTTCTGTTGCTTCTGTCATGAGTTATCACTATTCCTAGGATCTGTTTAGTCGAGTTCAAGTCTTTCATCGCAAATGACTTGCTCAACTCTTGTTTCAGCCTATCGATCTTCTTGATGTCTTCATGATAAGCATGTCATCAACGTATAACAGCAGAACTAAAAAATCACAATCTGTGAACTTACGCGTAAACATACAGTGGTCCAACTCCGTTCTGTCATATTTATACTTCAACATAAATGAGTTAAACTTCTTTTACCATTGCCGTGGAGCTTGTTTCAGCCTATGCAAGCTCTTCCTCAGCCTACACATCATATACTCTTTGCCCTTGACTTTGAACCCCTCTGGTTATTGCATGTCGATCTCTTCTTCCAGGTTACCATGGAGGAAGACAGTTTTAACATTTAATTACTCTATCTCCAGATCCATGATAGCCGTCAACCCAAACAACAGCCGTATAGATGTCATCTGAGAATATCTCCTTGAAGTTTATGTCTTTCCTCTGAACAAACCCTTTCACCACAAGTCTGACCTTGAACCTCGTCTATGAATTCTTCTGTTCAACCTTCTTTCTGAATACCCACTTGTTGCTCAAAGCTTTCTTACCCTTAGGCAATTTCATCATATCATAGGTGTGTTTCTTATGCAGGGATTCCATCTCCTCTTACATAGCTTTCAACTACTCCCCTTTATGCTCATCTGCTAGAGCATCAGAATAATCTTCTAGCTCCCCCCATTAGTTAGCATAATGTACTCATGCTGCAAGTACCTCTTGGATAACTGTTTATCCCTATAGGACCTCCTCACTTGTGACTCAATAGGTGGATCAAGTGGGGGCTGCTCACCCGATCCATCTTCTTTAGGAACTCCCCTGTCCTCTGCACATTACTGTACTCCCTCGTCATCAGGCACCACGGAAGGAATAACTGAATCCATGTCCTCTAGCTCACCTGAACTAGGCTGGTTCTTCTCTGGCTTACTAATGTCTTATAGACATTGAATTTTTAAAAAAACACATCTCTGCTCCTGACGAGCTTCTTCTCGGTCGAATCCCACAATCTGTAATCAAATTTTTCATCATCGTACCCCAAGAACACACACACTGCTTGATCTTCATATCGAGCTTAGACCTCTCATCCTTTGGTACGTGAACGGATGCCCTGCATCCAAACATCATGAGATGACTGTACGATGGATCCTGTCCAGTCCAAACTTTCTCAGGTACTTCTCCATACAACGGGGCTGATGGAGATCAATTTATTAGATACACCACCGTGTACATTGCTTCTCCCTAGAACATCTTGGGCAACTTTGCATGGGATAACATACATCTGATTCTCTCTACAATGGTGCGATTCATTCACTCAGCTACACCATTATGTTGCGGGTCTTGGGGACCGTCTATTCATGTCGTATACCTAAGGACTTACAATACTAATGAAAGTCGCTAATATATTCACCACCATTGTCAGTGTGAATGCACTTCAATGATCTGTTTGTCTCTCTCTCGACCATAACATGAAACAATTTAAACACACCAAAGACTTCGTCCTTGGATTTTAAAGCATAAACCCAAACCCTCCTAGATGCATCATTTATAAAAGTGACAAACTACAAGCCCCACTCAAGGTTTTTGTCCTCATATGACCACAAACATTAAAATAAACTAAATCTAATGCATGTTCTTTATTAACATGCGAAGCATATTTAATAAATGAAACTCTATATTGTTTCTCTGAGAAATAATCAATACAGGTTTTAAAAGGTATACCTATCATGTCTAAAAGGAGCCGCTTCCTCACTAGTTCACTCATGTGGCTAAGACACCTGTGCGACAAGTCAATAGCTGAATCTTCTACTGCGTTCAATCCACCTTTGCACACACTGACACTTGCCTTATAAAGGACACAACACTTCTTTTCTCTGGTTGCGATCAACGAACCCTTGATGAGCTTCCAACGCCCACCAGCAAACCAACTTTCATAACCATCACCATCCAACCTTCTCGTCAATATTAAGTTGAGGCGAAGATATGAAATATGCCTCACATCCCTGAGAACCAATGTGCAGCCCACATCGGTCTTCATACAAATATCACCGACCTCTACGATCTTCGATACGCCAGAATTTTTTATCTTCACGGTCTCATAGTCACCAAACTTGTAGCTTGTGAAGAAGTCCCTGCGTGGAGTCGCATGAAAAAAAGCTCCCAAGTCAATCACTCAGTCGGTCTCCTGACTTGTAGCCGTGAGATATATATCGTGATCTTCTGAAAGAATAACTACAACGTTACCATCTGAACCGAATGTAGTAGAATCTGATTCATCTTCCTTCTCCTTTCCTTTTCTTTTCTTGTCGTTCTTCTTACCATGACATTCATGCTTGTAGTGGCCCTTCTTGCCATAATTCCAGCATTCAATATCCTTTCTGGTACTTTACTTGCCTCTTGATTTATCTCGGGCCTTCTCGCCCTTCCTGTTATTTTCTCCCTCCCGTTCCTTTGTCACAAGGGCATCTTACTAAATAGACCCCTGAGACTTCCTCCATGTCTCCTCGTTGAAGAGACAACTTGTTTCCTGTTCTATGGATATCTTTCTATCTAACGCAGAGTTACTTAGAGGTACCACTAATGTCTCCCAACTGTCAGGCAATGAACTAAGCGATAAAGCCTGCAATTCATCATCTAGGACCATCTTCATAGCGAAGAGTTGGTTCACTATATTGCCAACCTCATTCATGTGCTCGATCACAGAACCACCATCTTTGAACTTAAGATTAACAAGTCGTTGTATCAAGAAAATCTTATTACTAGTTGTCTTCCTCTCATATAGCCCTTATAATTTCGTTCATAGGCTAGCGGCAAAGGTCTCCATAGACACATGGTGGAATACGGAATCGTCCAACTATTGTCTAATAAACTCCACCGTCTTCTGGTCCATCTTCTTCCAATCATCATCAGATATACCTTGGATTTTGTTGATATGCCTAAAATTGAAAAAGATAAGTCTTTGCAATAAAACAAGTCCTCTATCTTAGCCTTCCATATGGTCCAGTTAGAACCATTGAGGCTGATTATCCTTGATGAGTCACCTTCCATAATTTGGAACTGATCTCATTCCTTTTAATGAACTTAGCTCTGATACCACTTTGCTGGGGGCCTTGCACAAAACCTTAGGATCTAGCCTCCCAAAACAAATCAGAATTATGGGATAATAAAATAATAAAATAAATCAAAGCATAAACCACACCACGCAAGAGATTTTTACGTGAAAAACCCTCAATGAGGTAAAAACCATGGGATCTCGTCCATATCAACAATCCACTATGAAGTAAAACGTTACAATCTTCTTTACTTACGCAGGAGTGAATAAACAATAAGAGAATAAAAGAAAAATGGAGACATCTCACCGATTACGAGGACGTAGAAGCGCTAAGATATCATGTGTATAATGGATCACCTCTATGAGCAAAACTTTCCTTCCACAAACTTCCTCTCTCTTTCTCACTTTCTCTCATACCTTTGATAGCCTTAAACCCTTTAGCAAACCCTTGTAAAGCTTTAAGAAACCCTCTTGCATTACTTATAAAAGTCATAAGCACCCCTATCTATATTTTAGAAAACTCTCTTCTGCACCCTGTTGCGAAAGGTCTCAGATTTCCAGAGTTTGCACAAGATCTAGACTCAAATCTAGATAACATCGACTGGTCGAGTAGGGTCCTCAACCGGTCGAGCGGCCCACTCGACCGGTCAAGCACCTCAGAGAAAATAATCAGATGATTGCTGGACTTTGAGTCGAGCCCTACTCAATCGGTCAAGCGCCACCCACGACCGGTTAAGTGAGGCTCACGACTGGTCGAGTTCTGTGAGGAAATCCCATTAACAACGCTACATGAAGTAGCGGGGATTGAGCTCTTACTATTGAAAACTTACTAAGGCTTATGACGATGTTTATTTTCCATCCAACTTGTTTATAAGGTCGTATAATTTTATACGAATGGAAAACATAAACATTAACCTAATTTGAAACTTGGGTGGCTCTTGAGAAGTTTTCAACGGCACAGTTTAAATCTCCACTGTTTTGTTTCATGTGGTGTGGCTTACTTAAGCCTTTGATTTGATTTGATTTCTTCTGGGGCTCATGCCCTGATAGTATCTGTCAAAATATATGAACCGTATGGGCCCTACACAGCCTGGCACCACCGTCGGTCTCTTGTTAGGTACTGGTGGGGCTGAAATATTCAACACGCGTGTCACATTCGCGTGAAACAATGACCATATTAGAACTTCTAATAGAGCCAGTGAACCTAGGATATGCCTGTTAACGTAAGTTTGATAGCTATTGGTCCACTTGCTTAACATACACTGCATATGCAAGACTGCGTTCCCATGCAACTCTTTTACTTTTCAACCCTTCACCGCCCATCTTCCGCCCATGGCGCACCTTTCTTTCTTGTGACCTCCGATGGCAAGTGACTCGTGGCATGTTCTCTTTTAGGTGGAACCTTAATCTTTTACGTGACACGTTTCTACAGCATATGTGGTGTGGAACACCCCATGGGGCACGTTTGTACAGCATATGTGGTGTGGAACACGTCATGTGGCACGTAGCTCACGAGACGGACTCTCGAGAGAACGAAATCTTCTGCAACACCAGCAGCGGTAAAACTCTAAGCTGTGGGGTCCATCATTCTGTATATGCAAAATCCACTCCTTCCATCCGTTTCTATCCTCAATTACAGGCCCCTTGAAAAAAAAAAATTTAGTATATATACAACTTAGGTGGGCCACGCGAAAGATAACTATGGGATGGGATGCCAGTCTTTAATTTGTTAGGTCTGTGTGTAGGGCCACCATGGTGTGTATGTTTCATCAAATCCTTTAATTGGCTGTAACTCACCAGGATGGAGTGATCATACAAAAAACATATAGATTCTACCAAGTGAACTTAGATATTTTAGGAGAAACTTTATATTGATCGCATTAATTTGTTGCCCATAGGAGTTCTTCATCTAGATGATTTTTTGTATGTACGTTTAAAATAAGGTTTTCCACATGATGGATGGAGAAGATTACATATACAATATAGACACCCCCATAAAATTAGGGTGTTTTACATGTTGTGTGAAGTACCGTTGTAGACGATTTAATTAGAGTTGGGTATAACAGACGTGATCTGGTAGATCCGACCCAATTAGACCCGATCCGACCCGATCAGAACCGAACCGACAGTCTGGATCGGTGCGGATCAGGTAGCCCCATCCAGATCCGAAATCTTTTCAGGTCGAGTTCAGATTGACCCTAATTCGACCTGACCCAACCCGAAAACCGATCCGAATGGATCCGGACCAATCTGATTGTACCTAATCCAGAGTAGTTCTTTTGATACTTCTACTTTTTTCTATGGTATGGTCCGCTTGAGCTTTGGATATACATCAATTTTGAGTCCAACCACTAAAATGATCTGCAAAAATGAATGGACAACATGGATAATTCACATGCATTCAAGGTGGGCCCTAACAAAGCTTGTTGTGTACAATAGCAAAATGATTTGTTAGTGTACCACACATTGCTACGTAGTAGCTTGTTGCCAACCTACGTGTAGGTACGTGTTGTGCCAAGACGATGCTCCACTACAAGCAGTTCAAAGGAGATCAACGTTATATGGCCCCATAGTAATGTATTTATTATATTTACATCGTTCATATATATTTACAAATTAATTTAGAGCATTATCCAAAAAAATAGACCATATCCATAGATCATCTGGACCACACCACAAATACCAACTGTGAATGATTTTCACCTTTAAACAATTTGTAGAGTCTATCATAACGTTTATTTTCCATCCAATCGGTTTATAAGGTCCCAAAGACCTCAATTAAAAGGAAAAATAAATTTGAAATCATCCAAAACTTCCTTCAGACTGTGACCCCAAAAAGGGTTTCAATGATAGACGTTCAATCTTCACTGCTTTTTTCAGTGTGGCCCACTTAATAGTTAGATCTACCTTATTTTTCGTCTAAGCCTTAAAACAAGCTTGCCAAATGGATGAACGGTTTTGATATAACACATGCACCATGATCAGACTCACCTAACTTGCTAACGTGATGTCACTCTGTAATACTAACGCGCACGGGAGTGACACTGACGCCATTCACAGTTGTTTACAGCTGTAACTTTTAAAGCCTCGAGCATTGTACGAACGGTTCAAACGAGTTCAACATGGCCCCACAATGATGTATTTATTATATCCATACTATTTATCCATTTTTCATGATCATTTTAGAGCATTTGGTAAAAAAAGAACCATATCTACAGCTCAAATTCACTAAACCGAAAATAACAACGAGGATAATGATTTTCACCGTTAAAAAATTTGATCTGGATCATACCTAATCCGATTCGACTCGGTTTTCCTGATTGAGTCGGACTCGGTTCAGGTCAGGCCAACCGTACATCGAATCTGTTCGACTCTGATAGCCTGGACTCAATGCCAGATTGGATCGGGTTCAAATCCAGCCATGTAGATTTCGGACCGAATCGGGTTGGACTGAATCCGGTCCAACTCGGTCCGATGCTCAACTCTAGATTTAATTTCATTCGAAGCCCCATGCTATGCTGCCTTTTGGATCAAGTCAAAAAATTAGTACTATAGACAAGTCCATACAACATCTTTTTTTAATCGTTGCCCGAAAGTTTATATGGCCAAAGGCAATTTTTAGGATACGACTTTGATTTTTTTATTATAAAAATACCTTGTAAATAAACTTACAGCTGAAATAAGAAGGGGCATTTTTGTCTTTCTAAGTTCGTTTGTGTAAATACAGGTCTACTTTATTACTTAAGGCTTATTTCAGGTCCAATAAAAAAAACATAGGCAGTATGTTGGGTTTACACTATGCAAAATCCCGGATAAAGCCAAAGAGAGCTTCCACGACGAATGCTAACGATTTCCTGTGATATGTTCCACCTGAGATTTGCATCCCCTTCATTTTGGGACCTTGCCCAAAAATAAGTTGGAAAAATGGACGGACAGCGTGGATATACGGTGCTTACATCGAGGTGGGCCCCACGGTCATGGTCCCACCCACATGGCTGGTTCGAGGGGAAACGGATTTGCCACTCCCCCTGCCACCAGCCCGCGGCTGATAGACGGCGCTCTGTGGGCTCCACCATGATGTATGTGTGTCATCCATTCCGTTCATCCATTTTTAAAGATCATTTTAAGGCTCTACATAAAAAACCGAGAGGGATATATATCTAAGGTGGACCACACCACAGGAAAACAATAGTAATTAGATATCCACCATTAAAATCCTTCTAAGGCACAATGTACTGTTTACTTGACATCCAATATGTTGATTAGGTCATACAGGCCCAGATGAAGGGCAAAAAAACAAAAATCAGCTTGATCCAAAACTTTTATAGCCCCTAAAAGGTTTTTAATGGTCGATGCTCATTCAACACTGTTTCCTATAATGTGATTCACTTGAGATTTTTATATATCTCATTTTTGGTACTATTCCATAAAATGATCTGGAAAAATAGATGGACGGAATGGATGAAGCACATGCATCATGGTGAGGCCCACAGAGCACCGACCATCAGCCATTGGCTAGTGGCAGGAAGAGTAGCCAATCCGTTTCCGTTCCGGCGGTTGCCTACGCGTGATCCAAAATAGGCGTAGCGGCACGCGTGCGCACATGTCGCACCTATATGAGATCCGGGCCATTCATCAGCTAGAAAGAACCATGACGTATCATGGATCAATCAGGGACGGCCAAATCGCAAGGTGGGACATGTTGTGTTGCATACGGACCGTGAGTCATGTTTTGCCTGCACCCGCATTTTCCTCGTGCAAGCGCGGCTAGCCACATGATTATAATGGACCTGACTTTTGGGCCAAGACATGTCCGTGGTGACCCACATGACGCAAGTCCCGCGTATCCTACACATGTGCCTAGAAGCTCGCTCCCCGTCTCATTCGTGCGAGTCCAATTGGCCGGATTGTTTCCTCTTTTGAATGCAATTCTCCGCAAAAGACGCCTTTGAAATTCTAGAAAGTAATAACCGGACACGGATTGACTGCCAGCCCCTGCACCGGGAAGTTACTGTGGTCGGAAGGTAAGTGGGGTCCACTGTTATATCTGTAGAATTCCAGCCGTTCATCCGTTTTTTCAGCTCATGCTAGGATATGAGCCTGAAAATGAAGAAGATCTAAAACTCAAGTGAACCACTTGATAGATAAAAGTGAGGAGAAAAATACCTACCATTAAACTTTCATTGAGTTCATCGTTATATTTCTATCATTTGTACACGGGTTGAACTGAGTCGAGCTTGGCACAACTCAGCTCGGTTCGGCCATTGGCTAACTCTAGCTCGAACTTGACCTGGTTGACCTCAAGATTGACACCGCTCAACTTAGCACAGGCGTTCAAGCCAAGTTCAAGCATATGTGACATTTTCTCAAATATATAGAGTGCATCTTCATTTTTTCCTAGGATGTAAAACAGTAACAATACTTTACATGTATTTCATCAAACGCTAGACGAGCAGCATCAAAATCGAGATATTAAGAGAATGTATGCACTTGAAACATAGTGATTTGTTTCAAATCCATTCCTTCGTCGCCACCATCCGATCCAGCAAAGAATTTATGCACCCGAAATAGCACTTTGTTGAGTCATTTCATCAAACACTTGACAAGCAACTTCAATATCAAAATAACCAAGCCACCGAGCCAATTTGATTCGAGTCAATTCGAGTTGAGGTTCGATTCGAGTCTAGTCAAGCTCAGGCAAGCTTGAACTCGGCTCAAACTTTTTTAAAGCTCCGAAACTTAGATTGACTCAGGTCGAATCCAATTTCAAGCTGAGGTGAGTCAAGCTTTTCCAAGTCAAGTTATGCGAGTTGACCGAGCTAATTTAACTTGTGTGGATCTCCATTTAGATGCTATCCAAATCCTTCACAAGGTCATTCACACATATATGAACTAAAAAACACAAAATGTTAGCTCGATTTAAAACTTATGTCGCCCCAAAGATATTTCAACATAGACGTTTTACCATTGTTTCTTTTGGGCAGACGGAGTTCGTTTCTTGCAAAATTCATGGTGGGCTCCACTTATAGCTTCCCACATTGGGGTTGTAAGCAATCCACGTCAATGTCAATGTAAAACGTAGATGAAATTTAGTACATTGAGCCGAGTGGAGCTTAGCTGAGTTGTGCCAAGCTTAGCTCAGCTCAACTCCCACTCTAACCTCACCTCGAGGTTAGCTTGACTTGGCCTTTGAGCTCAATAAACTAGCTCGCTTTGATCCGATGGTTCAAGCTAAATCAAGCTTAAATTGAGATAAGGTGAGTTAAGTTAAATTATCTTTAGTAATAGATAAAAGCTCAAAACTAAAATAGGAACAATACATATAATTTAAAGAGAAATAAATTCAAAGTGTAAACCATTCAACACCATCTATATTTTAGAAACATATACAATAAAATATAACAAATGTCAAACTAGTAATTGTAAAGTGTAACTCATTTAACACTACCAATAACAACATTATATAATATAATATAATTAACCTCCTCCAAATAGATGGAGGTGCAGTCTTGCCTAGACTCTTGATCTTGTCATCTTCTTCATCATCGGCATCAAAAGTGTTACTATCTCAAATCGGTTGCAATCAATCTTATGTACAAATGATCGCTTAAATTATTTTTTAAACAAAAAGTTTCAATACTTGCTCACAATCCCATTTTCTATACTAAATGCAAATTCAAATGCCAACATTGTATTAAAATTGATAAAATGTCACATGACAATAACGAGAGTATATAGTATTTTTTTTTTACAAACTCTTATTTTTCACAAATTCAAAACTTCAAAATTTGTGGTCCTTACGATTGGCTTCTTAAAATATATGTTTAATTCCAACTCAGTTGTATGTTCGTTTAATTCTTCCTACTCTAAAGTCGAAAGGTATTCATCAAATACATTGTTATATAGTGAAAATTTCATGTATATATATATATATATATATATATATATATATATATATATATATATATATATATATATATATATATATAGGGAAAAGGTACTATGCTCTCGAGCTCACGGGTTCGTCCCATGAGGTCGAGCTGTGTGCGCCCCACCGTAATGCGTTTCGAACATCTACCCCATCAGTCAGATGCACCATTCCATCGTGGGCCTAGGTATCAAAAATCAAGTCAATCCATGACTTTTGTGAGCCACACCACATACAAAAGTGGAGAGGCGTTGTGCACTATTAAAACATTCATAATCATTTTTGGGGCCCATAAAAGATGTGGTTTACAAATCCAGCCCATCCATTATATGTGTCCCACTTGTATGAGGGTTCAAACTAAGTTTCAGCAACATTCAAAACTCAGATGGGCCCCACCAAGTGCTTTTATATGTTTTAACGGTGTTTCACATGATTTTAGATGGTATGGCCCACCTGAGTTCTGCATACGGTTGATTTTTGGAATAGCTCATAATTTAAAGGGGAGCCATCAAATGCACGATGTTGATGGTCGAAACGCATCATGGTGGGGCCCACACAGCTCGACCTCACGGGAGCTTATCATGAGCTCGAGCGCACCGTACCTTTTCCCATACACACACACAGAAACACTCACCCGCGAATCAGTTCGTATTTACTATGTACGAACTTTTTTGAGAACCCATCATACGTGATGTGGATCCAAAATCTAAACTGTTCATGTGAAGCAGCACCTCGTGAAACCCACCAAGCCCAAGTTTTACTTTGATCTAAAACTTTTATGGGCCATGAAAAATGAAAACAATTTCCTCCCTTGATTTGCATTTCTCTTTGTTATGGCCCACCGGATCACATGGACCGTTCAGATTAGACACCCATGGCACGTGTGCAAAGGTGCGCATGTGCATAGGTGTACAAGGGAGCATGACTCTCTCTCTCTCTCTCTCTCTCTCTCTCTCTCTCTCTATATATATATATATATATATAAACAACGAGGCAGGGCGATATTTGAATTGAGATTCGAGCTAAGTCGAGTTGAGCTACTTGTTGCTCAATGTTGGCTTGTTTTTTTGACAGAGTCATACAAGCTTAGGCCCATCCTAATTCTTCATTTCAGGTTAAGTCAATTAGAGCTAAATTGAGTTGATTTGAGTGAGCATTTTAAGCTAGGTTGACTCGTGTACAGCTCTAATATTTGTGGGCCCTGTAATAATGCTTATGTTTTATCCGTACAATTTATTCATTTTTGCAGCTCATTTTAAGACATTAGTCCAAAAATGTGACAGATCCAAATCTCAAGTGTACCATACCAGGAGAAACAGTGGTGATTGGACGTTGCCCAGTATTAAGTTGTGGATGAAGCTGATATTTGTGTTTTCCCTCCATCCAAATGTGTGTGACCTTATCAACATTTGGATGGCAAATAAACTTTTATAAGAAGACTAGGGAAGTTTTTTTTATGTTGGACGTTAATGACTTTGTTTTTATCATATGACCCAACTAAGATTTAAATACGCCTCAGTTTTAGTCTCATGATCTAAAATGATGTGAAAAAAATTGAAAGGGCGAGATGGATAAAACATTTACAGCTAATTTTATTTTTCAAATTCTATGTAAATGCCTGGTGAGTAATTAATTATTACTCCTACGCTCTTTTTGAAAATGCGCTTGTATTTCTGTTTCTAAAATGCTTCAAAATAGCTGGTTTAAATTTGTGGGCTCCATTGTGATATATGATGTATACATGCTGTCCCTGTGTTTTAGTACGACATTTTAAGAGGCATGAGTTGAAAAAATGAGGTCATCCAACACTCAAGTGGCATACAACCCCTCCCCCCGGCTCTGAACGGGCAATACTGTGGCTGGGCCCACCGTAATGTATCTGTACATCCAAGCCGTTTATACCTTTTTTCAAATTATTTTAAGGCATGAACACAAAAATGAGGCAGATCCGATACTCAACTGGACCACAGCAAATAATAAGTTGGGTTGCATTAAAGTAGGCAAAGCATTAAATGTCAGTTGCATTAAATGTAGGAGTCATCTGTGGCGTGGTCCAGTTGATCGTTGGATCTAGCTCATTCTTATTTCAATGCCTTAAAATAATTTGAGAAAAGGGATAGACAGTTTGGATGCACAGATACATCATAGTGGGCCCACTCACAGAACTGTCCGTTTAGAGCTAGGGACAGGCGGGGGTAGTACACAATCGGCGTCGGGCACCGATAAGTGTTCAACGTATATGTCAGATTCCTAAATCTGGTGATGTGTACCACTTGAGTTTTGGATTAGCCTAAATTTTTTATCAATCTCTAAATTAAACTGGCATAACGTATGGAACGGTGTGAATAAATTCATGAGCATTACGGTGGGCGTCACGTGTGTTTGGCAGGGTCTTTGGTTTTAGAGTTTAAAAACAGAAAAAAAAAAGCGCCAAATCATCGGTAACAATGCTATACTTAGCTTAGGAAACGAGGATTCGGAAAATCAAACACGCCGACATACCATGATGGTTACCACAGAGCCCACAAAGAGGTCGGTGTTGGAAGGAAGCTGATTGGCTGGTGTACCGTTCTCACCAATGTGGCTGATGTGTTGACGTCACCAAATTTTGTAGGTCCCATAATGAGGTATGAGTTATATCCAAACCGTCCGTTCAATTGGTGAGCTCATCATAAGGCTTGAACCTAAAAATAAAATAGATACAAAAATCAAGTAAATCACAGTGTAAAAGAAAGTGGAGGATTGAACGCCTGCCATTGAAACCTTTTCACCGTGATAGAAATTTTAGATCAATATGATATTTGTTTTTTCTTTTCATCTCGGTCTTTGTTGCCTTATGAGCCGGTTGGATGGAAATTGAACGTTACAGTGGACCCTACCAATGTTTTAACTGTGACAATCATTGTCCCTACTTCAATTTATGGTGCGGTCCACTTGAGCTGGGAAATGATTCATTTTTTAATTCAACATCTAAAATGATCTCTCCAAATCGATGTAGATAGGACAAATATACAATTTTGCGACCCACGTAACTTTGATCTGCTTTGAACCGTTCGTACAACTTGGAGCTCGAGGAGCGTGAGCGCTCGTCTTGGCACGGCACGTACCCACACTAGCTAGGTTGGTGGTGTGTGATACACCAGTCAATCCACTTCCGTATTCGAGGGATCACTACCGAAGCGACAGCTGAGGTGACTTTGATCTGTCGAGCTGGATAGGAAATGACGTTGTTCGTCGGTGTGTAGCCTGGCCTTTTTAACAAATGATCTCATCCGTCAGTTTCTTCTGTTGAATCGTTTTTCGTGTTGGGCGTTCATTGTGAAGTCATTTACACAAGTTATCCCTTTCTCTTTCGTTCAATTTTAAAACTCAGTAAAATTAGCCACCATACGGAGGGTGTGGATTCATTTTATTACCTTTCATGCATTGGTTTAGGCGACAAATCAATCCTTCTGATCCAGCGCCGCGAAAGCAAAATCTTCTAGTGACAGAGCCAAAAGAGATAATAGCTGAAGAAACAAGCTAGAGGAACCGTACGGGACCCAACGGTATTTGGTTGTATCACCGAATCCCTGTTCCAGTCTCCGTAACGGCCAGACCAAAACACCCTCTGCCAAGTGCCCTCAAAATTCGAATCTTTGTTTCAGTCTCGTCAGCTTGATCCAAAACTTCCACGACCCATGAGAAGTTTTCAACGGTGGTCTTTCAATCCCCACGGCTTCATGTGGTGTGGCCTGCTCCAGCCTCCAATTTGATTCCCATTTAGGCTCATAGCCTCAAATGTTATTTCGAAATGGGTGTACAGCTTGGATAAAGCATATACATTACGCTGAGATGAAAATTTGTAGGGCTCACTGTAATATATATTGTTGGGGAAAAATATGTAAAGTCCGGAGCCTTGAACTTGGAGTAGGTCGGCCGTCCTGACATTATTCGAGAAGTCCGAGATAATGGTTAGAGCCGAGAGAATAGCACGTAAAGCCAAGAAACAAAAGTATAAAATGACTTAAGTTACTCGGTCGGAGAGTTAACAGCGTCTGCGTAAGCCTACAAAAGGCCAAATAAGTTATAAGTTACCCGACCGACAGAAGGAACCGACCAAATGAGTTGGTTTCGTCGGCCATGAAGCATGGAAGGAGGACGAATAAATGTCGAGACTATTCCGCCCGTGAGAAGGCAAAAAACTTATTCTTTTAAGCCGGCCGAGACTCTCTTAGAGTCAGTAACGGCTAAGCCGAGACAAGAAAAGACGGTATGAATATAAATGCCGTTTCCAAAATTCAGGAGTACAGATGTCCGATCCCAAGATCCTCGGGATCAGATGAAATCAGTTTAAAGGATCAAATCTCCAAATATGAAGGAAGAGAATTTTTCTACGATAAGATTCATCCAGACCTATAAATAGTCATCTTCTTTACAGAAGAAGGTACACAACAGAAAACCCTAAAAACTATTTGCCGTAGTTTCAGAAACTGACTTAAGCATCAAAGGTTTTTCGGCTCAAGCCAGGGTCCCCTTTGTGTTAGTTATTGTGCAGGTAAAAAACGGACTGAACGAGCAAACGATCCGCTCACAAAAAAATACGTTAACATATATGCTTTATCCACGCCGTCCATCCAATTTGAAAGACTATTTTACGGAAGGAGTCAAATTGAAGGCTCAAGTGCACCACACCACATGAAGCAGCGGAGATTGAAAGTTTTCCGTTGAAAACTTACCGTGGGACATAGAAGTTTTGGATCATGCTGGTACATATATTTTCCATTCATACAGGTCCGTGTGACTTTATTAACAAGTTAGATGGCAAATAAACATGACGGTGGGCTTAGGAAGTTTTCAACCGTAATCTTTCAAATCCCACTGCTTCATGTGGTGTGGTCCAATTGAGCCTTCAATCTGCCTTCATTTTAGGCTCAAGGCCTAAAATGATCTGTAAAAATGGATGGACTGCGTGGATAAAACATATACATTATGGTGGGCCGTATAGGTATAGATCACCTGAAAGGAGCGTCCGACTCTACATCGGTCCTGGTCGACGTAGTACCCAATCCGCACCCACCTAGCAGCTGCGCGCCACAAGGCAGTGGCAAAACGTAAATCCGATGAAAAGGGCGTGCTCCTTTCCTCGAGGTTTCTAAATCCCACGCGCGAGTAAAGCTCAACCCCATACACGGGCCAACTTGGCAGAATCGTGTGAGACCCAACCTGTCCAATTAGGTGAGCTAACATGCAGATGCTCTGGCACAAGAATCAGGCCAATTCTAACCGTCCATTTACCCTCTGCGAAATGAATGGCCCGTCTCATTCTCAAACCAGGAAATCTACTAGTGGGGGCCCTGCTAATGGATGGATCAGTTCCACGTGGCACTCGTGGTAGACTACCTGGGTCTAGGTACCGAGGCTATACATGTATGGTCATCAATCTCAAATGCGCATCTCGTTTCCCTACTGTAGTTGTCACATGCTCCCCAACATACACAGATCAGACGAACCGTCCTGATCGATTATAGACGTGCCACGTGCACTTTAGGGAGATGGGTATCCATTCCCGTGTCGAGCGGATCAACCGTACCGTCTCCCTCTCCCTAGGACCCCAACCCCACTATTCAGCGTTTCCGGTCAAAAACAAGGGCAGTTAAAAACAACGAAACCTCCCACATTTTGGAAAAGCGGACCGTGGTTTCCTACAATACATCCCGACCCATTGCGATTCTCTACATCGGGACCCTTCCTGTTGGATATGGGTAAATTTTTAAGTGATCCAAACCGTTATTACGATGAATCTCAACGTATATGATTGATATTATGAAAGTATTTAAGATTAAAATATCTTTTCAAGAGAAAAAACGATGATTGGATAGAGTGGACAATGTTCAAAATGAATGAGTTAAATAATATAAAAATAGGAAATTTTTTTCATTCTGTGAGTTCCATATTATGAACGGATTAGATCATTTCAAAATGATCCCAGATATAACATCTACAGCCACGAGTACAAATAGTTGTACGTAGAGATGTATTGTACCAAAGCTGAGAGTTGAAAACCCGCCCCTTCGTTCTTAAACCGCCAACTCTCTCGCTTTCCATCGTTGGAAAGGTCAAGAGTCCTTGATTGGAAACAGTTTGAAACCAAGGGAATATTCCTGTCTTCCGTCTCCTATATATACTTCTGCTTTTCTCCTTCAACCTTCGTCTCTTCTTTTCTTCTCCTTCTTGAATGAAATCCATCTCTCTGCTTTCTATCTCTCCAAAACTCTCTATTTGATTCTTCGAATTCCAACTACTTCCTCAATCCCAGCAGCTTTCATCCTCTCGCCAGCGCTCCGATCGCTGCAAAAACCGCCGATCTCAAGCTCCGATCTTCGAAATCCATGGGATCTGCCAAACTATCTCCGCCGAAGATCATTCTCGGAAACGCTGGATATGTTCTTGAAGATGTCCCGCACCTGACTGATTATATTCCCGATCTTCCTGTATGTTCCTTCTGGATCCATGTCTTTGTCGAATTTCGATTGTTCTTGTGGTTTTTTTGCTTGATTTGAAGTGAAATGGAGGTTTTCAAGTAGTGGAATTTTGGAATTCACTTTGTTCTGTTTGTTTAATATATCTTATTATACACCAGAGTTGCTTATAAGTTCGTTTTCTATCACTTGGATGCTTGAACTTTTTATTTTTCAGATGACTTTCTTTGGCTTGGATTTTCAAAAGTAGTGATGTTAAAGTTTCTATTGTCCTTTTTTCTAAAATTTCATATAATGATATTTTATAAGTTAATTATGTATTATCTTCTTCAATCTCGTTGAAAATCAAGGTCTTTGTGAATGTTAGATTATGATCTTGGATTGTGAATGATCTAAGATGCAGTATTTCTTGGATTCTCATTTGGTTGATAATTGTCTGAGCTGTCTCTTTCTTTCTATTGTTGGTTTTCTCTTAAATTCTTCTTTATCTGATTGTGTTCCTTTTATTCCCTTTTTAGGTTGTAGGAAAGGATTATCTTATATAATTAAATTTTAAGTATCTTGTGCTTAATTCTAATATCTATGTTAGTCATCAGACACTCAACCTCTGTACATGTGGCACGCATACGATATCAGGCCATTCATCTGTTAGGCCCTACAATTTATGGGGCATAGCCCAAAAATCACACCAGTCAAGCAGCCGTAGCCGCTGGCTGGATGACTTTTGAGGATTACTAATGGGCAACCAAAGAGAAGTATAACCTTTTGTCAACATTCAAAGGGAAAAAGAATTCTCCATTTGGCAGCTACGGTCATCTGACTAGTGTGAGTTCTGGCAAATGGCCCATCCACAGGAAGGTCCAACAAAGGAATGGTCCAAATGCTCTACATGTGTGCCACACGCACTGAGGTTGATTTCCCAATAAGTGCTGACTTAGACATTAGCACCTAAAACTTGATTCTTTCCCTAACTCTGTCTCATTTTATGTCAAGCTTTGCTTATCGATGTTTTCCCTTGGAAAGTTACAGGACTGCTGCCTCTGAGATTTATCTTAGAGCATCCTGTTATTGGAACCCTCAAAATTTCAGTAGTTGAAAACAGGATTTTTATTTTTTTATTTTTTATTTTTCTGTTTTACTTTTTGGTAAGCTAGGTGTGTTAGTTTGGTATGCTTCGTCTTTGTTGTGGTTTTTAGGTGAAACCATGTGAAAAAGACGATTTATATTATGCTCTGTGGAGCATATTTTGCTCAGCCAATTAACTGCATAGATGGGGCTACCTTTTGGCAATGTGGACCCTTCATCTGGCGCTGCCAATATGGATGGTCCATTCTGCAAAACATTTCCCCTTTCGGATTATTCCAACTGTCCAATTTGTGGCCTTCAAGTCATCTCCATTATAATCATCAGAGCCTTGTCACAGCTATTTGGAGCCAGCTTGTGGACTGCAAAATTGACTGTTGAAAGAAATAGTGAACAATTGAACTGGGAAAATTCTTCAATCACATGTTAGGATCATCCAGTGGGAAAGGTTTTGGCAGCATGATCCGTCCATGATGGGTCCACTGATAAACAATCTAAGATCACAGAAATATAGATCCCAGTTAAATGGTTGCTGTAGAGGCTGAACATGCCACTTTTCTCAGTGGGCTACAGTATATTTCCTCAAGCCAAAATTGGCCTGGGGGATTATTGGTAAATTGGTATTTCGAGTGTTTCTTTTTTTGGTGAATTAAAAGGTTAAGGCACAGCACGTAGCTATAGAAGTTGAAACTGAGATTGATGAGCTGGTTCTTCTTTGTCAAATTTCACTATTTCTGTTTTATGGATTATTATGTCAGGAAGATTTAATTTTCCATTTGTTTGGATCTTTGAACTGTACAATGAATCTATATATTTCCTATTAACGTTTGAAAGAAGTCTATCTAATGGGCTTTGGCACATTTGTCTTTTGCAGACTTATCCAAATCCTTTGCAAGATAATGCAGCATATTCAGTTGTTAAGTAAGTTAATTTAGCTTTTCTACTCAAGCTGATTTCCTTCTCTCTCTCTCTCTCTCTCTCTCTCTAAAAATAATAATTACCAACAGCTACAGTATTTCTTCTCAGTCATTTAAACTGATGGATGATTTATTGAAATAACTCTGTTTACAGGCAGTATTTTGTTCATGTTGACGATACTGTCCCTCAAAAGGTACTTTAAAAGGTTTATTTTTCGTAGATTAGAGATATATCACTTGAAGACGTCATCATGGTTTGCTTCCAGAATTGATGCTTATTTATCTTGTTTCCTTGTTTTCTAGATTGTTGTTCATAAAAATAGCCCGAGAGGTATACACTTTCGACGTGCAGGTCCCCGTCAGAAGGTGATCACTCAGACACATGCAGTTGGGAATGGTGAAAATCATGTGAACATTACTGACATGTCCTTGGATGTTATTCAGGTGTATTTCGAGTCGGATGAAGTCCATGCATGCATTGTAACATGTGGGGGCCTGTGCCCCGGGCTTAACACAGTGATTAGGGAAATAGTATGTGGTTTGCACCACATGTACGGAGTCAACAAAATCCTTGGAATAGAGGTGAGGTTTCACATTGTTAGACTATGCAAACTTATTTTTTTCTTCTTGTAGTTTTACTTTGACCAGCCATTACTTTTGGGCTTGTCCTTCTTGTTTCTGTTTTTAGTTCCTCTAGGAGGGAATTGAAATAGCTGAGTTGGCAATGATGATATTTCTCATGCAATAAATATTATTAAAAAAACAATATTTGAACACTAGAGAACGCGATGGGTTGGAATGTATTTAATTTGGACACGAACACTGCATAGGCATAAATTTGGCATGCCACATCCGGATACAATTAGATTATCATTTTGTAAGATACAGTTGTCATATCTGTATGCTTATGGAAAGCCTATCTGTATAAATAGAAAACATAGTAATTATAAAATGCTAGTTGAAAAAAAAAATAAAAAAATTGTCTTCTTTTGGCCACGCATGCATAGGACATGAAGTTTACACCTTATGCATGACAAGAATGCCATACTGAATCGTCCTGATATATAACAGGTATTCCGTATTCACAACTTCATCGGTACAATAGACACTGTGCATACATTTGCATGTGTCAACTGATGGAAGCAGTAGGAACATTAGATTGGAACTTGAAAATGGAATGATGAGGGTAGTATTCTTGTCAAGAATATTCAATTTGGATCAGCAGGGTTACAAATGTTAGCCCATGTCACTGAACTTGAATAGTTTAACTATTAATGTGGTCTTAGTCAATTGATGGCAGTATCCAAAAAAAAGGAAGAAAAGAAAAGAAAAATCAATTGATGGCAGTATATTTTAGTTGTTGCAGAAACACCACATTTGTGAGATTTGCAAATATGCAGTTTTCTGTGTCATTCCCTCCCTTTACATGTCCTTGAATCGCTATTTGATGTTTAAAGTTGAAGTCACCTAGATGTGAAAATTACTGTTTCTCTTTTTTTAGTAGGTAATATGTTTATGTTTGCTACAGTTAGGAACCCACTGTAGATAATAACCATTGTATGGTCCTTTCAACTGATGTTAATTTGCTTAAAAATTTACTAATTAGTACCTAATTTTTTTTTTAGTAATACAGTAGTTACCTCTATAATTATTCAAAGTTTCTTCGTCATTTGTTTATAGCTTACCCAGGTGCTACTCCTGCTTTGAATTGCGATTTATGAACATGTTTCCTCTCCGGCTTCCGCCTTGCGGCTGCTCTTCATGCTTCATGAAACTATAATATATGATTTCAAACGAGTATCAAAACTTCTTTACCTTTAACCTAGCATTGCTACTTGATCAGAATTCCTTGCATCAAAGGATAGGCACGTGGTATTTGTTCATGTAATTCACTGCAGATTTAGGAATTTTGCATTAGCTAATATTGCAACTGATGAGGGTTGTGGCTTGTAGGGAGGATTCAGGGGTTTCTATTCCCGCAATACTATTTCTTTAACACCCAAATTTGTCAATGATATCCACAAACGCGGAGGAACCATCCTCGGAACATCACGAGGAGGCCACGATACTTCAAAGATAGTTGATAGCATTCAGGACAGGGGGATTAATCAGGTATATACAGCACCAGAGAGTAGTTCTGTCTAATTTTAACTTGCACATGATTTGCTGGGAATAAGAGCTTATTGTCAGTTTTATTGCTAGACTTCACATGATTCGTACCATTCTCTCTTCCAGGTCTACATTATAGGAGGAGATGGAACCCAGAAGGGGGCGTCTGCAATATATGAGGTGACTAAATGAAACCAATAAATATTTCCATTCTGTTTCTATTATTAGCTCGAGAGATGCTGCATATGAAGAGATTAGTTTGTTGTATATTTCCCAATTTGGAAATCATTTGGTTACACTGCTTTGAATTTGCTTGCAAATTATTACATGTCCTAGGTTGAAGAACAGAAGGTTAATGGCTGTTGAATTGTGTTATTCTTAAAGAGCTTCTAATCTTTTGTCATGCAGGAAATTGAAAGGCGTGGTCTTAAGGTTGTAGTTGCTGGAATCCCTAAGACCATTGATAATGACATTGCGGTAATTGCTCTGACCATATCCTTGACATCTGTGGCTTATTTTATGCATTTTTCTTTACTTCCTCCATTGATTACGTTACTTTGGATCTATCCCCATGATATTTTCTGTTGTCTTCCCTTGTTGATTTAGGTAATTGACAAGTCCTTTGGTTTTGACACTGCTGTGGAAGAGGCTCAGCGGGCCATTAATGCAGCACATGTTGAAGCTGAAAGTATCGAGAATGGTTTGGGTGTTGTGAAGCTTATGGGCCGTTACAGCGGTCGGTTTCACTTCTCTTATATACCCTTTTCGGCTTATAAATTTTCAAGTAATATGTTGAAGTTGTATGGGAGGAAAAATTAACTCATTGATTGTAATCGACTTATGTAATAGACTATTAGATAGTGCTTGATTCTAATCAACCTATGTAATAGTCTATTGCATTGCAACTATGGGAGTTTTGTACTCTCATTGCCGGTCCCCAGCCCAGATAAGGGAGGGTTGCGCCAGTTTGGCAACTGGCATTGAACTTATGCCATCACTTTCATCATGAATCTAAACAATATGACATCCCAAATCCATGCTAGGGTGTTCTGAAGGTATGGCCCTTGATAGAGTGGAATGGCAGAACAGGGTTCATGTAGCTGACCCTAATTAATTGGGATAAGGCTTAGATGATGACGATGATGTATGGGTTTTATAAAATTGATTATTTCTCTTGCAAAATTGTGTTTCGCTTGATCTTAATGTTCTTTTTCTCTTCCACATCATTCTCTAATTTCATCCTGTTAGCCTTGTGGAATGAGCTTAAAACTCTTAGGGCCCACTGGGATACAACAAAAATTCTGTCATGAGTAGGCTATTTGGGATGTTTTGCTTTTGATGGTCTGTGAGGACACTGTTGGCTTGGATAGGCTTTCATCCATGCCATTTTATGACTCTTGATTCCTTTGCTAGCTTTTTCCTGTAACCTAATAGGATTTACTGGTGGCAGGGTTCATTGCAATGTATGCTACTCTTGCCAGTCGAGATGTGGTATGTATTATCATTGGTCATCCTGCATTATCCTATCTTCTTTTTTCTGCCATGGTGCCATTTCATTTTAAATTGCATAACTGAAAGTTTTCAACTCGTGGTCTAGATCTTCATTATTTGTATTTTAACATGCTAAGGAAAATTGTTGTTGCCATTTTCCTTAGGACTGTTGCTTGATTCCAGAGTCACCCTTTTATCTGGAAGGACCAGGTGGGCTTTTCGAGTACGTGGAAAAAAAACTCAAAGAGAATGGACACATGGTTATTGTTGTAGCTGAAGGTGCGGGACAGGAGCTTGTTGCCGAAAGCATCCGATCAATGGACCAAGAGGATGCTTCAGGAAACAAGCTACTGCTTGATGTTGGGCTATGGATATCACAGAAGATTAAGGTAGATTCTGAATCCAAAGTTCCAAATTATAGTATCAATGTCATACGTCCGACTGTATAGCATGGGAGTGTATACATAAGCATGTTAGCCTGTTCTGTCTACATTATCTACGTTAGTTGTACAGCATTCAGTATCTGTAGGGCGTGCCTCGAAAATTGAATGAGACAGGTGATCCTAGCCAGTGTTGGAGGACCCCTGAGGATTACAAATTAGCAGCTACAAAAAGTCCTATTGACAGCTGACATTCAGTGGGCAGAGAAACCTCCAACCAGTGGCTAGGATCATCTGATTGATGTGTTTTTTGGCATATGGCCCATCTGCTGGAGGATATAAGATGTGAACAGTCCAGATGCTGTATGTGTACAATGCGTATTAAGATTTGAGTTCTTGATAACTAACTTAGTTAAGCATTGGGTTCCATCTCTTAATATTTATCTTCCAAGCCCAATTTTTTTGAAGCAATGGTCCACAAAAAATTCTGTAAGCACGAATTTATCAGGTGTATCTTTTATATGGATGTTGATTAGAAGACTCAGCTGAAACATGGACTCTTGTGTCTTACGTCAATTAATTTCATGGCCTTATGTTTGTAATCTGTAGGATTATTTCTCAAGAAGACAAAAGGTGGTGAATCTCAAATATATAGGTCTGTAGCAAAAAAAAAATAGTTTCTTTCTCCTGGGATATTTAACAAAAATTATGATAAGTGAGCTGATTTAATTATGTGATGGTTTCGCAGATCCGACATATATGATCCGGGCTATTCCAAGCAATGCATCAGATAACGTATGCTGCACTCTCCTAGCTCAGAGTGCTGTTCATGGTGCAATGGCTGGATACACTGGCTTCACTGTGGGACTTGTTAATGGCAGACATACTTATATACCTTTCCATGTAAGTTCCATTAACACAGTTGTTTCCATTTCAGGTTTTGATCAGTGGATTGAAATATCCATAGTGAACAACGTGGATTAACACAGTTGTTTCCATTTCGTATAGGTCCCAGTGAAAAACTGGGCTGTATCAGGCTATATTGGCTGTACAGGCATATTCGCATTGTTATAGGCCAATACAACCATAAAGGCCCAAGTTTGATTTTTCTTTTCCAAATTTTCTTTCATTTTTCTTCTTCATTTTTCATTTCAACCATAGAGGAAGCTTAGAAAGTCATTGTAGATTTAGGCTTATTTTGAGGGTAAAAACAAAAGATTTGAGTCGGATTCAAAGAATCCAAGCAAAATGAACCATTTTGGAAAAAATTAGATAAAAGATTAACCCTTTTTTTTTGTGTTTTATTTTCTTTTTGTTGTATTTCAATATAATAGGACCTAATTCACCAAATCGTAATTGATTTGTGTTCAATTAAGGCTCACTTGGTTGACTTTCAACAGGTCAACCCAACCGACTATATTCTTACAACAGAATTGCCTGATATAACATTAAATACATGTTTAAAACACACAGAAAAGAATATAGATTCTTTCCTTTTTCTGATATTTGTCATTAATTTTTTGGCTCAAAAAGATTTCGAACACAACTCTCTCTCTCTCTCTCTCTCTCTCTCTCTCTCTCTCTCTCTCTCCCCGTGTGTGTGCATGTGTATAATATGTGTGGCCCATCTTACACAAGAAATTCCATTCCCCACTAATTTTTATTATTACATGCACTGAAGGAGAGCTTGAAGTGTTAACTGGAACTTGTCATCAATCTAGACTCTCTGATGATGGGCCATTGCCCAAAAGTCACACTGATAAAGACCCTTAACCCTTGGACAAATGGACCTTTCAGGGGGACCGTTTCCATGGTCCAAAAGCATGCCATTTGGTTGGATGGAATTGATGCAATTTTTGTCCCAGCCAGGAGATGATCCAGTTATTGGATAGTCCAGATTGATGGATATGTGGGTTAATTATTGATGGTAGATGAATAATTTGCTTGTGGGATCATCACTCACGTGCAGCCACTGGTTTGCAACTGTTGATGTGCAGAGAGTGAATGAGAAACGGAACGAGGTAGTAATAACTGATAGGATGTGGGCGAGGTTGCTGTCTTCAACCCACCAGCCAAGCTTCTTGAGCTCTAAAGACATCTTGGAAGAGAAGCCAGAAGAACAACCAACCCAATTGTTAGATGGAGAGCATTGCATGTATGATGGTGATGATAAGGTGGTTGCTGACGAAATTAGCAAATGCAACTCCAAGTGAGTTGACACTACTCATTAGAAAAGCAAATAAGAGACTGAGCCATGTAATCATATAGAGATGCTGGTTTGACTGCTTGTAATGTTTTTTCATGTTTCTCCACAGGCTGTTGGAATATTATGTTGGAAGTCCATTACATTGTATGTATAATGCGGGTAGTTTATTCAATAAAATACAAAATATGAGACACCTAGAATGCTTTGATTTTGGGTTTGGAACTTGATATGAATTTACTAGAGTTTAACTCACTAGAGCTGCTCAGGAGAGAGAGAGAGAGAGGAAAGAAAACCAAAAAAAAAAAAAAAAACAAGAAGAAGAAGAAGAAGAGAGGATGGCAAGTGGGGCCCATGGTTTGGAAATTCGGAGGACTGGTCTGTTGAGATCCGGGAATCAACGATGGGCTCATTTTGTCAAAAATGGAAACCCATGTATACCCGTGCATATACATGCAAGCCATGTATCATATAAATTCTTTCAGATAAATATTAATGAGCTAATTTGTCAGTGTAATTGTCAGTGCAGCCAGATTCGATCAGATAAATATTAATGAAAACTACAAAGCTGTTTTTGTGCCTTGCAAGAACTGCTGGCTACATCTTTCAAGTTCCAGCATCAAATAACTGAAAAAATGTGTTTGGCGTTTGATGTCCTGAAAAACATTCATTGGACAGGATGCTTTTTGTAAAAATTCTAGTCCATCCATATTCTATCATGTATAAACATACACAACCAAATGCAGACTGCAATGCAGAACTGCTAGCTGCTTTCTTTCAGGTAAGACTATTTGATGTTCTGAAAAACCTTTTGTGTACAGGATGCTGCTTTCTGCCTAAATCAATATCCACAACGTTACAATCTTTGGGTTGGAAATGCAGGGAATCAGGGATCACATGTGGGTATCACCGCCTGCAGATGGTAAATCATTCAAGATGAAACAGGAAAAAAATCCTTTGTGATTAAAAAAAAAAAAAAGGAATCTTCTTAAATCAGCATACAGTTATTACAGCCGTTACCGTTGTAAAAAGCTACAATGCAATCCATCAATGGTGATACCATACAAATTAACAACATTCACATGTGCATGAGTCTTCCATAAATGCTGACATGAAAAAAAAAAATCCCTGAAGAGACAGAACCCCGTTCATGAAATCACTCCCTATAGGATGCCTGAGGGATCTGCATTTTGGATTATCTATGGATGCTCGAGAAGCTTGTGTAGTGGGAGATGCTGTGAGGAATCTTTGACCAACATCTGCTCAAAAGATAAATTAGTCTCTCATCTTACATTATTCACTCAATAGTGTATGCTAGTAAAATATAGATGTGAAAACTCACCTGACTATCCCCCGAAGAGACAGAACCCCCTTCATGAAATCACCCCCTGTAGACGCCTGAGGGATCTGCATTTTGGATTACCCATGGATGCTCAAGAAGCTTGTGTAGTGGGAGACGCTGCGAGGAATCTTTGACCAGCATCTACTCAAAAGATAAATTAGTCTCTCATCTTACAGTATTCACTCAATAGTGTATGCCAGAAAAATATAGATGTGAAAATTCACCTGACTAATGAGGTCTTTCGCAGAGGAAGAAACAACTGGTTTCGGGGGAAACTTCAGATCGACCTTTATAATCCTGGTAGTTTATAAGGAACATGTCAGATTATTAATCTTCTGACAATCATTGAGAAACAATGAAAAACTGCAAGATGTATATGTGATTTGTATTCCAAATTTTTTTTATCGGAGTTAACCATAAATAAATAAATAACAAAGAAGGAAAACTTATTAACGAGATTTTTTTCATCAGTCCGCACAATTTTCATGTATTTTCTAGGAATATAGTGTTCATATATTTCTAAAATATTTAAACTGTACACTTTATTTTTTAACTGGTTATCACTATTCAGTACAGTAAGGCATCCAAATGCAACAGCTTAAAGCAATCTGGTTCACTTACTGAAAAACTGCAAGATGTATATGTGATTTGTATTCCAAATTTTTTTATCAGAGTTAACCATAAATAAATAAATAACAAAGAAGGAAAACTTATTAACGAGATTTTTTTCATCAGTCCACACAATTTTCATGTATTTTCTAGGAATATGGTGTTCATATATTTCTAAAATATTTAAACTTTACACTTTATTTTTTAACTGGTAATCACTATTCAGTACAGTAAGGCATCCAAATGCAACAGCTTAAAGCAATCTGGTTCACTTACTGAAAACTACGCATCATTACTTTTCCTGTATTTTCTAGGGATATAGGTTTCATTTATTTCTAAAATATTTACAATTTAGGCTGTCCACTTTATTTTTAAATGGTTATCACTATTCAGTACGGTAATGCTTCCAAATGCAACAGCTTAAATCAATCTGGGTTCATTTACTGAAAACCACGCATCATGCAACAGCTTAAAGCAATCTGGTTCACTTACTGAAAACTACGCATCATTACTTTTCATGTATTTTCTAGGGATATAGGTTTCATGTATTTCTAAAATATTTACAATTTAGTCTGTCCACTTTATTTTTAACTGGTTATCACTATTCAGTACAGTAATGCATCCAAATGCAACAGCTTAAATCAATCTGGTTCATTTACTGAAAACCACGCATCATTACTTTTCACTCTTTTTTTTTTTTTTTTCTCCAGATCCATTTCATTTACTTCAAAGAATCCAACCAAACTAAGGACAAAACTGAAATCCAGACTACACCTTCTATATGTATCTGAGTGTTCCTTTGCTTCGAATGGAGGCACCCCATACAGAAATTCATAGCACAAGACTCCCAAACTCCAAATGTCTACACCAGAGTCATGCTCTACACTTTCCACTGTAACAAGGTCACATATAACAGAGTTCAGGTCTAAATGGATAATCAATCCAGCGGCATTATATTCTTTTAAGGACCTACAGACAGGGACGGCTTTGAACTTACCCATCTCGGGTGGAAGATAATCCAGAGTACCACACATTGTCCGCCTGCGGTTGAACGTGTGCACAGACCACCCAAAATCTGCAATTTTCAGTTCACCCTGTCGAGAAAATGCAACTAAATTACAGCATGAATTTCACTTAATTAATGAAAGAGAGGATGCAACAACCTCATCAGGTTACCTGTACGCCGATTAGAAGATTCTCTGGTTTGATGTCTCTATGTATGACATGTTTCCCATGGCAATATATTAATGCCCGTGCTAAAGAAGCAATGTACTGTTGCATATAACATAAAACCATATTATTTGGGATTTGGGTACAAATGGGGAAAACCAGGAAATGTCATATCAGCATTTTTCCCTGGATTATATCAGCGATTTCAAGGGAAAAAGTGAATCAGAAGTTCAGAAGGCATAATAATGCTCAAACATTTTTATCAAACTGCTCAAGATATTTTTTGTGGTATTAGGTGATTAGTGCTCAAATATTTTTAATAATAATAAAAAAGAAAAAGAAAAAGGTGCAGACCAGTGTAAGTCTAAACTATTGCAGGAATACCATACATATAAACAACTGATTAGTTCCCTTCATAAAATATGTAAGGTGAGAAAAGAGATAATATCAATGCCCGTATAACTCGTAAAGAGAGAAGAATACTCACAGTAGCAGCACGTTTTTCACTGAAATATTTGCATTTCTGCAGTTCCTTGTATAGTTCACCTTTCGCTGCATATTCTAATATCAAATAAACTCGTGTCTGCAATAAAAACAAACAAAAGGACATTCGTATCAACAAATTGCAATTCTCTCCTAGCACTGTGAGTTGACTGCTGGAAATATATATGAAGAGGTGATGGAAAAAAATGTGTCCACCTGATCGTAGAAGTACCCATAAAGACGTAATATGTTTGGGTGGCGAAGATGACTCTGTATTTCGACTTCCCTGCGCAGCTGATGCTCAACCTGAGACTGCTTCAGCTGGCTCTTAAAGAGAACCTTGAGTGCCACAATATGATTGCTCTGTTTCAGGGGGGCGAAAAAAAAACCTCATTCTCAGTCTACCAGAAAATTTTTAGGAAAATAATCTAACTTTCTTCAGTAGGTCTAACAAATCATCTATAAGACGAACTAACTAACATTGATAAAATAAACCCTGTATCCAAATCTTGTTTGCAGAATGTGATAACACTCACAAGAAAAAGAAGCAAAAAGAACATTTATATGAATGTATGTTTCATAATCTAATGGAGTATGAGAATTTCACAGGTTTAGATTCTGAATCTAATTTTATACATGGAAATGACTTCTCGTTATGGCATAAACCATGTATCATTTATTCATGGCTATGATTTCGAACTCAATTATTAATTTCACTATCTTGTAATGCCTTTAGGGCATGTTTGATTTTCTAAGTTCCGTGTAAATGCCCTGGAAATAGCTAATTATTACAATTTCACCTGTTTGAAATTACAATGGTATTTTTGCTTTGAGAAATGGTCCAAAATGACTGACACGTCGTTCATAAATTTGTGGGCCCCATCGTCATGCATACAACATATCCACGTCGTTCATCCATTTCATCAAAACATTTTAACCCATGAGCCGAAGAATGAGGCAAATCTAACATTCAAGTGGCCCACACCAAAGTAAACAATGGGCCCAAGAAGTTTTTAGCGGTGAATGTTCGAATCCATTTTTACTATGGTGTGGTCCACTTGAACTTTGAATGTACCTCATTTTTTGGCTCATGCCCTAAATTCATTAGGCAAGATGGATGAACAGTGTGGATAATCTACATACATCATGGTGGGCCCCACATATATTTGGTAGCATCCTCAGTTTAGCGTTAGAAAAAGTAAGAGTCAAATCAACCATAGGGAACGATGCGGTAATTACACGGGAAAATAATTATTGCCCATTTCCCATGCATTTACCTTTACTTTAAAAAATCAAACATGCCCTTAGGGCCTTTTTGATTTTTGAACACGGGTGTAAATACCCGGTAAATGGGTACTTATTACCGTTTCGCCCGTTTGAAAATCCCTAAGAATTTCTGCCTTAAAATCGGTTTAAAAGTGTTAGTTTGAATTTTTGGACCTCACAGTGATGGATATGACATATCTGTTCCGTCCATATGTTCCAACACTCAAGTGGCCAACACCAAAAGAAACACTGGCCCTGAGAAGTTTTTAACGGTAAGCGTTTGATTCACTTTTTTCTGTGGCCTGGTCCACTTGAGCTTTTAATATGTCTTATTTTTTGGCTCATGTCATAAATTCATCTACCATAATGAATGAACAGTGTGGATAAGCAACATACATCACGATGGGACCCACAAATATTTTACAGATTTTTCGATTTTTACGTCAAAAAAGTAAGCGGTCAAATCATATAGGGAAGAGGGCGGCGAATACACAAGGAAATAATTACGACGCGTTTACACTGCATTTACCAGTGAACTGGAAAATCAAACAAGCCCTTAGGGCGTGTTTGATTTTCTAGTTCATTGGTAATGATTATTTCCTTGCACATTTCCCTATACTTGATTTGATGTTTTACTTTTTTTACACAAAAATCAAGAAGGCTACAAAATATTTGTGGGTCCCACCGTGATGTGTCGCTTATCCACACCGTTCATCCATTATGCCAGCTGAATTTATAGCATGAGCCAAAAAATGAGGCATATCCAAAGCTTAGGTGGACCGCGACACAGGAAAAAGGGAATCAAACACTTACTGTTAAAAAAAATTTTGAGCCACTATTTCCTTTGGTGTGGGTCACTTGAGTGCTGGATCTTCCTCAATTTTTGGGTCATATCTCAAAATTCTACTGTAAAACGGATGGACGGAACGGATATATCATATACATTATTGTGTGGTTCAAAAATTAAAACTATCTCTTTTGAACCGGTTTCAAATGCACAAATTCCTATGAATTTTTAAACGCTGTGAAACGGTAATAATTACCCATTTCCACGGTATTTACATTTGCTTTGAAAAAACAAACAGTTAGAGTAAAGGTAAATGCATGGAAAATGGGCAATAATTATTTTGCTATGTAATTAGCGCACCGTTCTCTATGATTGATTTGACTCTTACTTTTTCTAACGCTAAAAGCGAGGATGCTGCCAAATATATGTGGGGCCCACCATGATGTATGTAGATTATCCACACTGTTCATCCATCATGCCTAACGAATTTTGGGTATGAGCCAAAAAATGAGGTAGATTCAAAGTTCAAGTGGACCACATCATAGTAAAAATGGATTTGAACACTCACTGTTAAAAACTTCTTCAGCCCACTGTTTATGCGTCAAAATGTTTTGGTGAAATGGATGGACGACGCGGATATGTCGTATACATGACGATAGGGCCCACAAATTTATGTGTCATTTTGGACCGTTTTTCCAAGCAAGAATACCACCGTAATTTCAAAAAAGTGAAATTGTAATAATTAGCTATTTACAGGGCATTTACACTGAATTTGGAAAATCACACTGGCCCTTATAAAATATTAAAAAAAAAAAAAAAAAAAAAACACGAGAACCCCTTTTGAAAAGGATCTAAAAATATTCTAAAATAGCTGGTAATGACATATAAGCAAAACCCTATCATCAGGTCATTAGAAACCGACTTAAGTCGAAATTTACAACATATAGTGTCGTTCCTCAACAAATCATCAGATCTAAAGAGAAAATACAATGAGAAAGAAGAATTTCAAAGAAAATAAAAAATCCTCAGAAACAGCAAGAAACCAATGGTGAACAACAAACCTTCTTCTCTCTTGCCAGGTAAACATGACCAAACTTGCCTCTTCCAAGAGGCTTTCCGATGTCGAAATCATTGAGAGTCCACCTTCTCTTCTCCGCTGCTGGAACAACCTCGGACGATGACTGTAGGAGGGGAAAACACCCAAATCAGGTAAAAAGAAACACTCAAAATTCCAATTATAACAGTATCAAAGGCCCAAGAATTCCATAAGAAACCTAAAAATTAATTAATTTTTTTAAAAAGTATTTAATCCAAAAGGGTTCCTGATCATGAAAGAAAAAGAAAATCCCAAATAAGAAAATCACGAACCCCAGATTTCAATCAACCAGTGAAAATGAAATCCTCTATTCTCCAAAATTGCGACAACCCGGGAAAAAAAGTCAGATTCCAACATTTTCAACTTCCAACAGAAGAAATCCGACATTTAGGTGAGAGAACCCTAGATTTTTACCTGATGGAACCGGCAAGAAACCCTAATAAGAAAATACCAAGATTTTCACATCCAATAGGTGATTGACAAGGAAACAAGAAAACCTAGATTCTCCACATCAGGAAATCTAGATAAAAAATAAGTCCCAATACATTCGTCCAGAATCCATCCAAAACCCTAAAGAAAAGGGACACCAAAAAAAACCCCCTACATTTCTGATCCCAAATGCTATCACAAGAAACCCTAGAAATTTCTGAGGATTTCTAGCATGTATTTTCTTACCTTCTTCTCTTCTTGGGGAGTTTCCGCAGCGATCGCCATTGGAGAGAGAAAGAGAGAGAGAGTGCGTGTGTGTCTGATTGATCTGATGGAAGGGTGGAGAACGGAGGGGGGAAATGCCGTTTGAAAGCCTCTTACAACGGTCGGATTCTGTACGGATTTCACGAGGTCCAGTCTAGTTTCCACGTTGGATTTGGTGATGGAGAGAGATGGGATTTTGAAATGGGGAGCTATTTCATACTCTGGCAGAGTTCGATAGTTCATGCACAGGCACTGAGAAATTTAACACGTTCCATATATTCTATCAAATTAAACCGTCCATAATTTGGATCTCATAGTAGATGGATCATCGTTTGAATTTTATAGTTTTAAAAGACATTTTAAGTCTATGATTAATGAGAATACATTGGTAGTAGTCGGACTGTTGGCTAATTTTCATTTTAACTGTCCATTAAATTTGCATAAATCGGTAAGTGATGAAATCAAATAATTACAAATTTTGTGTCTTTAATCATCTAAACTACGACATACGATCTGGACAGTTTAGTTTAAGTTAGAGCTTCGACAAGTAGTGCCTGCGTATTAACATCTTAGCCAGAGTATCAAAGTTTTTCTCGTTTTAATTTCTCGGCGAGGAGCGGGGTGAGCATTGGGGAATGTGTGAGCCGTGTCCCACCTCGTTGAAAATGTGCACAGTGGGGCCCACCTGATCCACACCCTAGATATGGCCCGTTTACGCTAATTAAAACCATTCGGACGGTGGGCCCCTCCAAGGAAAGAGTCACGATGCAAAAACAGAGCCGACAAATGACACGTGGAAGTATTTGGACATGGGCATCAATAATCGTAACATCCAGAACGATGATCTTTTGGGGAATGGAGATTCCCATCCTCTCGGTAGGTTTGCACAGATGCAATACAAGGCTTACAAGCTTATCCATGTGCTGAGGTGTCACGCGAGTGAAACATCCGAGCCGTTCACGGATGGGTGTATCCATCACGTCCGTCACATTGATTCTTTGACGAGGGCATAGAGGCCGTAGAATCTACCTGATGGACGGCTTGGAAATTCTACACGTATGCGACGATGAGACGTGTGAAGGCGTGTAATCTTGCGTAGGCAAGTAACGGTAAACGAGAGCCACCGTCCATTAGCACATTCGATTGGTTTGACCCAGGAACCTAAAAATCATGATAATCCAAAAGTGTGGGCCAGACCATAGGAAACAGGTGGGATGGGACGTCCACCGTTACTTTTGTGTATGGCCCACCGTGGTATTTATAAGCCATGCAATCCATTCATCTGATAGGATTGCCTCCACCATTGAAAAGCTCAAGTGGGCCATACCACCGTGGTAAATTTAGATGTTAATTTATAAATTTAAATTGGGTGGGTGTTGAAACAGCCTGATTTTTGGGATCAACGCCCAAATTAGAGATGGTTTACCTTATGGACGGATTAGATTTCATGCAGGTGAAAACATTCCCCCACTTTAGAGAAAGTTATCCTGAGGTGAGCTCTGAATTAGCTAAGTCCGCTGACGGCTAAACGTTCAGGATTTTTTTAAAACTGGAAAACAATAGAGCAACGGTCCAATCCTCTCCGTTCTAAGTAGGCCCATTGTATCGATGATTTGGACACGAACCCATATCACCATATGTTTGAATTCCGGCTCTAAGGAAATTAATTTTATTTTTTCAGAAAGGAGTGATTTAGTAGGTGTGTTGTGATGTGAATTGTAAAAATTTTAAGTCATCTAGGACTTGTGAATTAGTGTGGGCAAATTCAATTATGAATACATTTTTTAAAAATCTCTCTTAGATACTGAATTTCAATATCTTTACAACAGATTTTGCCTACCGTTCACTGCTGGACGTGAGGGTTTTTTAAATTAGCTTTACATCGGTAATGCAAAAGTAGAGCCCAACTTGGATGGGCCCTGCTGTGATGTTTAAGGGTATGTTTGGATTTTAGGCTCAATTGTAATATCTTGTAAATGGGCAATGATTATTTGCCTAGGTAATTATTATATCTTTCTCAATGCAAATATGATGGTTTACTTTTTTAACCCTTAAATTAAGAAATTTATAAAATAAATGTGAGGTTCACTGTGATGTATGTGGCTTATCCACTATAACCACCAAGTGCATCACCTTATGTTAGGCTCATGATATAAAAAATCGTCTCATTTCATAATTAGGGTGAGTTATACAAAAAGATATAATTGAGAGAGGGATACTCACTTTTGATTTTTATATAGTCCATTATAATGTTTATGTGAAATTCACCTCGA
Organism: Magnolia kwangsiensis; assembly: GCA_037074715.1. Classification (NCBI taxonomy): domain Eukaryota; kingdom Viridiplantae; phylum Streptophyta; class Magnoliopsida; order Magnoliales; family Magnoliaceae; genus Magnolia; species Magnolia kwangsiensis. Next base: position 99,089,734 of record CM073581.1, read on the forward strand.
CCATTAGATGTGTCACCCAACTTAGGACCAAAGCAAATAAATGAGGTCAACCTTAGTTAAAAGAGAGAGACGCCTGTCCTTGATTTTTTAAGGCCCACCATGATGATTATATGAAATCCACTCGAACTAGTAGATGTTAAACTAACATTTATGTTTAAGGACATAAAATCAAGCTCAATTGTGATTCAAGTAGATCCCACAAAGGGGTGAATGTTGCCCTATAAAATACTTCCAACCTTGCTTGAATTATTGATGGGGTTGAATTTTGGTCTTAGGTCTAACTCGGGGGTGATCATGTTTAGGGGTGTACACGAACCGAGCTAGCTCGGTTAGCTCGCTCGACTCGACTCGAAAAAGCTTAATTCAACTCGGTTTGAAGTTGAGTTCGAGCTGAGTCGAGCTGATTTTTTGAGCTCGAAAATGAGTTTGACCTGGCCCCAGCTCGACTTGACTCGGATTGAACCTAGCTCGAATCGAACTTGGATCGAACCAATTCGGTGACTCGGTTGCTTTGATATTGATATTGCTGATTAAGTGTTTGATGAAATGACTCAACGAAGTGTGGTTGGTGGCAAGGAAGATATGTATATGAAATAAATATCTTTTTTTTTTTTTGGATTTTTATGTTGCTTTGAAGGTATTTGATAAAATACTTGAACAACTTTTACTGCTGTTTTACAGACAATAAGAATTTGAAGATGCAGTCCAGGTGTTTGTGGAAATGCCGCACAAAAAAACTTTGCTCGATTTTGGTTTGAACTTGGCCTGAGCTAGCTCGAGCTGCTGATCGAACCGAACCGAGCTAGCCAGTCAGGCTCGAGGACCAAGCTGAGTCGAGTTTGAGCTGAGGTCAGCTAGTGGCCGTGCTGAGTCGAGTTGAGGCTTGCTCGACTCAGTTCGGCTCGATGTACACCCCTAATCGTGTTAGTCAAAGTAGATTTCACGTAAACATTATATGGGCCTGTGTGAGAATTTATAATGTTCAAAAAAAAAAAAAAAAAAAAGAAAAACACTAAATTAAATTATTTCTCTATAAATAGTGGGCTCACTTTTGCGACCCATGTGAGATTTGAAATTGCCTCAACTTTAGCCAAAGTATTAGCCTATTAGGATTATTATATCAAATATTACATACATGTAATTTTTAAAGTATTAAAGCTGATTTACTTTATTATAGAATTCCAATGCATTTTATTACTGGCACCAATTACAAATTTTAAATCTCAAAATTCTAACCACCACTAAAGGTTCCAATGCATATTAATTCCATAGTAATTTAATTTAGAGTGTACTTCATACCGAAAACAAAGCTACCAAATGAGCCCAATGGATAATTGGTAAAAGCTAGGCCAATGATCCTTTTTCATTTTTCAGTCCATAAGTATACAAGATGATGAGTGGCATAGCCTAATCCTTGGGCTATAGCACGCAATTAGTGTCGTTGATTGATGGATGGCTTATATCTGCACGTGCTATGTCTCTGCTAATACGCGGGTCCTTGTTCCATAAAAGTTCTCTCCTTAGGGTCCCAATGGAGAGCAATTCTAATGATCAGAAGTGTCACTCTGGTGGGCCAGCATGTGGATAGGCCATGTCCAAAAGCAAAGTAAAGGACATCCCGTTAGACCCACTAGACCAAACCAGACCTGTTAGACCCATTTATAAGCAGGTCTGATTTAGGGTCTAGATGTCACTTAAACAGACCCATTAGACCCGACCCATTTATAAATGGGTTTGGGTGAATCTCCCTCTATTAAACTCAAACCTAGACCCACTTATAAATGAGTCTAATGGGGTTAACTTAGATTCGACCCAGACCCACCCATTTAGTAAAAGTGCTTGGGTCTAAAATTTGGATCCAAACTAATTTAGTAAATGGGTGGATTTGATTTTGGTTAAATTCGTCTCAAACCGGACCACTTACCACATAGATTAATAGATTTTAGTTATAAATTCATAGCCCACTTGATTGTTGAATTGTTCTAATTTTTAGGATTAAGGCTAAACAATGGACGATATGTCTAGTGGACGATGGTTGATTTTATGCATGTCATGTCGTTCCCCTTGTGATAGAAAAGGTAACATTTTCATAAGAGGAAAGAGAAACACATTTACATAGTGATTTTCAGTTTCAATCCGTTATAATCATCCCAATGAATAAAGCCCCTTTCAACCTATCCAAGTGGGGCACGTTTAGATTAGCAATTATAATGATAAAGTAATATAAAAATGTAATAATTATAAATTACTGGTCATATAAATCAAGATATTTGACTACTAATTCCTATCTATTGAGTAGATGTAATATACTTATAACATGATACTTTTACTTTTGGTCTTTGTCAAATCAATAAGAAAAAATGTCAAATCAATAACAAAAATACAATGTGTTTGGATGGCATTTGTAAGGCATTATAAATTTCATTACCTATCTTGTAAGAAATTTATATTTGTCCACTGAATTATATGAGTAAACAAACACAGAAATCATAATCATGACTCTATTACATTACTATTGTAAGTAGTAATCCAAACATGCCCTAAAAATCCCAAGAAGCCTATGGTCAGATTTGTGTGATCTCTTCGACTTTGGTCCTATGATCCAGCCCCAAAGTACCCCATTAAAATCATCAGTCTTGATCACAAGACATGATTGTCCCATGCAGCGTAAGGATGGACTGCTATACATAGCAGCGACCTGAGTATTAATATCTGTCCTAGTTTGCAAACCAGGACTCTGCTTGGGACTCGGTCAGTCATCGGGTCGTGAGTCAATCAGACGAGTCAAAATATTATTATTATCTTACAATAAAATATACAATAAACAATATGTAAATATAATTAAGAAAAGTAAAAATCTGTAATTCTTTCACATGACAAATTGTGTTAATGGCAAGACATCAGTGAGCAGCAGGCCCATGGTATCAACGGTTTGGATCTTTAAATTGTGGCTCCACTAATACAAAATTAGAAATTGAAAGCTCCAAGTCTGTAACTATAGGACATTCTTATCAAATCACAATCATACATTTGCAGGTCACTGAATGAAGGATTAGGATCTTTTAATTAGTACACACAACCCACTTGAGAGTTGATACCAAGTCCACTGTTGAATCGGGTTTTCTTTAACTTGTCTGTCTCTTAAGCTATGGATTGGTGTATCTTTCCTTTTCTTATTTTTCAATTCATATTTTTTTCATAAATAGATTTAGTAAAAAAACAAAAAAGCACCAAGAGCAGATTTCTTTTGGAAAAGAAATAAAAAAGCTACAAACTTTTGTTTTGAAAAATAAGGAAGAAGAAAGCTTGCACCTTGAATCTTCTTTTTCAAGAGAGGAAATGTTAGATAAACAAAAACTGTCGATGACAGAAGATAAAAAGGAAAAGGAGTGTTCCTCTTTTTTTTTAAAAAAAAAAAACCAGACCAGTGTTAGCTCGCAACCAGTACTAAGTAGACCTGGGAAACCAAGTCTGAGTTGCAATGCTAACCAGGGTCCACTGACCAGGTCCATTTGTCTCAATCCAGTCTCGGGTCAAACCAATATGGACCATGGCATCCCTAACTCAAATCCAGTAGACTAAGTTGTGAAACCTACTGGCATCTCAGTCCCAAATTTTGGACTTTGTTGGTGGTCACTTGTTTGTTGGAAAAGACTATCATTTTTATTTTTTTTTCTTTTAACTATTCAATAAGGACCTTTTTAGATTATCAATTACTTGTGTTTTAAGTAGCTTATCTTGGTTTCCACTTATTCAACAAGTAATCTATTTGGATACCACCAAATAAGTTACTTTTTTACACTTATAACAACAGATAAACAAGTAATTTATTTGAGATAAGTTTGTTTTATGATTAATTATAAGCAGTTTTTTTAATTTAAAGTTACTTAGAAGTTGTTTGGATTGTAAGTTACTTAAGATAAGCTACTTATATCTCAAGCAGTTTGCCTTAGTTTTTACTTATTAAGAGAAGCAATTGAGTGCCTTTACGTTAAAAAGTTACTTATAATTGATCTTAAACCAAACTTATTTCAAATAAATTACCTATATACTATTGTAAATTTAAAAAATAACTTATTTGGTCATTAGTGGTATCTAAAGGGCCCTAGATCACTTTAATAAATAGAAATCAAGATAAGCTACTTAAGTAAATTACTATCCAATCTTTACATATTAATTAGCCAAAAAGTATAAATGCATGCTTAATTTCCAACATCATATAAATACTTATCCCTTAAATTTGTTCAGTCCATATATAATATTCACGGTCCATTCATTTCTACTCAACACTTGATGTAAATTGTTCGTTATATGGAACCCACCATGGTTATTGTAATGCCCCGAAAAATCGGGGGTCGTGTATACACTCGACTCCCGAGTTTCTGAGTGTTACTTATCATCAATTTTATGGTTTTATGATTAATCAAGTTTAAACGCGCAGCCTGAAATTACTTGGAGCATGAAATGCAACCACAACTAGTCTACTGAAGTGAAAGAGATATATATATGTACAAGTCCAAAAGAATATAAAGGAGTCGCCCAAGGCGTTGCCCAACAATAATAAAAAAAAGAATCATATATCCAAAGGAATGGTGCGCTGAGCCCACGACTCAATGTTCCAGAATCCAATCTCTAAAGTCGATGGAAAACCGCTCATCAACTAGAAGTAGGGGAACTCGTCTTCCTCGCTAAAGCTCTCGTCGTTAGGCTCGTCGAACTCAGCACAACCTGCAGCTACTGAAGAATCTGGGTGGTGTTTTAAAACACCTTTCCAGAGTGGGAGTGAGTGATCAACTTAGTGGGTGCTATTAGTCTTAGATTTTAACATGCATCAATTATAATATGAATTTAATGAAATAGAGACAATCATCAATTCCTATTAACTCTTATTTAAATGCATGAATGTGGAATGACATGATGCATGCCCTCGGCACAACGCTCCCTCGAGCGATTCCATCTAACGATCGCGTATGTCAGCACTCTCTCATTGCGACCTCGACTTTTGAGTCACCACCCTAACTAATGCGATGCAATGCGATCGTGTTAGCCGAGTTATTAATTAAGTCCATTCATTCAGCAGGTTTGGGAAACCGATACACCCCATATATCAATGCCCTAAACGGGTTGTGAGGCTAAGACCCCCCAATGCATGAGGCCGAGTCCTCGTAGTCCGTGATCCCGTCGGGTTCCTCATCCTCGACTTCAAGCACATAAGGAGTGTCAAGAGAAAGGGATCGCTCGCGATCACTACGAGGAGGCGCTGCATCCCAGCGTAGGCCGACAGCTCAGACATAGTATCCCATTCCACCATGCCCGGCTCACGAGGCTGTGGATCAATTTCAAGTGAGTTATTAATGGGTTACAACGGTTGCGGGGTGTTTCAGGTTTCATACATAGGTGTACAAACAGGGTTAACAAACAAGGTTTGTCAGTGAGTAGGCAGGATTGCACAAGTCAGGCAAGCATGGAACGAGCGACCTTGGGTACAAGAGACCCATGTAGTCAAACTATAGCCGCCCGAACATATTCACCCAAACTCGCGGGTCCCTACATGACTTAATCCTACCGATAGGACTACCGTCTATCGATCTGTTCCTGGCTAACCCAATAGTATAAGGGAGGTCTATAGTATGTCAACAATCCAAGATAACAACCAAAGTCATAAGATCATATTCTCATGCATCGCTACCTAAAAATATAGATAATCCTACTTAGCAAGGAATCATAGTCATGAAGCATAGTGCATGTGAGTGTGTATTTTGGAGAGAAAATTAGTATTTCCTCCACCTTGAGACATCATAAGCACAATAGTAATAGTTTATGTATACCAAGAAGCAACAACATTTGAGAAAATCATACAATTACAGGCATGTGGTCATACATACACACATTCACATAAGAAGCAAGTACAAACACCATAAAGAGCCAAATCACATTCTTGCATACAATTCCAACCATCATGAAATTTCTAGGGTTTTTCTGAACCTTTCAACATAGCATCAAGGTAATCAAAATCATTAATCTCATAGTAGAATTGGTGCTAGACCACCTAAGAGCAATAGTCCGCACCTTGGGATCGTTAAAGGCTTGATAGATAACCTAGAAATGAGGGTTTTGGAGGTTAGCCGACCGGAATCCCTAAAGCAAGCTCTTGCATGTGAGAAATTCAAGTCAAACCGTTTTCAATACATGAGTTTCAAGAAAAATGGTGAATGATTTTACCTAGATGCTTCATAGAATGATTATTGTGGTGGCAGTGTAAGATTTTCTTTGGAAAAAGGAGTAAGGAGTTGCAATGCTTGATCTCCTCGGCCCCACCACGATTTAGGGTCCACCTTGGATCTCTTCTTCACTCTCTCTTTCACTCTTTCTTCCTCTCTTTCTCTTTCTCTCTTTTTTCTCTCTTTTTTTTCTTTCTTTCCCTAGGGCAAAAATCGTATGGGGAGAGGGGTGCCCAAGAGAAGACCTTTTATAATGTCAAAATTGTTGTAAATGGCCCTAAGGGCTAAGTTTTTACCATACTAGACCTATAGGAGAGTCTTTTTAAGATCTAGGGCCCACTATGGGGTGTATATATCGATATACACTGCAGGATAAGTGCTTCATGGCCTGATGAAGGGTCACACAAGATTTGAGAACCATCAGATATGGGGTTTGACCATATCGTCTCGATCCTTAAATGGCCCTATGGGGTCTATTCCAGTGATTGGAGAGGTTCTGGTGGTCCCCTGGCTATGAAACTTATAGGATAGGTGGACCATGGCCCGATGAAGGGCCATGCAAATTTTGGAAACAATCGGATATTTGGTTTGATCGTATGAGTCCGATTTACGATCAACGGTTACCGTGCCATGATCGGGTTCCAGATTTTGTGGACGGGTGTAGGACACTACATTAAACCATCACCGTAAATTTTGAAGAAATCCGACGGCTGGAAGGCCCAATGTCTTAGTTTCAATATCTCATGCTAGATTTTGACTTTGGCCTTGGGTGGGTTGACATGTGCTACAGCAACGACACGAATACTTAGATTTTTAGGTGTCCAATGAGTCTGCGGTCCGCGATGGACCACAAGCCTAGTGAGATATATGTTTCCTTAAATTTTTATAATTTTTCGACCTTTCTGCGCCGCGGTATAGCCCGTACAGGCTGATGCTAAATGTAAACGGTCATCTGGCTTGGCGGCTCGCACTAGGCTCTATCATGACCTATCTGATCTATTCTAATGGGCTAATCCTAGGTTAATCAACTTGTGGTACCCAACCACGAGTGGCTTAAACAAATGGTCCTGCGGCAAATCCTACACGGACACCCCAGGACACTGTGCTGGTTGGACGAGACGTTACAAGGGTTGATTTGATTTATTAGTTAAGATTCGGGCCTCATCTGACTCGGCTTTGGTTAGATCTTTAATCTAGTTATGCTTGTCTTGATTATTTAATAACGAGTCAGTTAGATTTGGATCCTATGTGAGTAAATTATGGGGCTACACCTGATGTTCAAGCGATCAGGCAGATTCGTTGACTTCCTACGGTTGATTAATCGGACTTGTGTGGTTCTTTACTGATACCACCCCTGTATAGATTAACATTGAGTGCTAATGATCATTTAAGTGATATTATAAGTTAATTTATAATAAATAAAATAAATAAATTCAAGGATTATTTGAATATCCAAAACAGTGAAAATCTATGATGTTACAGTTATGTCTTCAATGTGAACCATCTATCATATCATGCGGGGCCTATCATCAATGTGGACCATCCATCTTGCAAGGCCCTCTTTAGATGTAGGTCATCCATTATGTGGCCCACCTTGGATGTGAGCCATCCATCACATGGGCCCACTTTTAATGTGGAAGAATTAAGTTGATAGTCACAACATAAAAAAACATAATTAGATCGTTAAACACATTATCTGGAATCATAATTTGAATTAATTATTTTGCAGGTGTATCATCTGTCACACCATGTTCAAGTATGAAAGTTTTTTTTTTTTTCCATTGGTGAAGATAGATTAAATATAGGATAGGCTATCTAAGTTTTCTGGCAGGGAAGACCGTTAAAAACCCTTGATATACATTGATATGCCAGTGGTTATTCGATAGGGTAGTTAAGGTTAGAATCACACATCAAGGTAGGAGCAGCTGACCAATGGTCTCCATCATGGCGCATGGACCACACCTATCAAACGGACCGTGTTAACTCAAAGAGGAAATGCTAATACGCTAGTAATTTGATATAGTCGGACACCGTTCCTTTTGCGGGCCACTTACCTAATGGCTACCTTGGCATAATACCCTTGAATTTGGAACATAACCTATCTACGTGGTGGTCTATTAGAACAATGGTCCCGATTATCAGATGTCTCCGACTTGTACTGTGGTTGACTACAATAGTCCGGCCCATCTACCCTGACGCGGATTACCTACTGAACTTGACAGTAGAGAGTGTGGCTACTGAAGTGAGGTCTACTGTGAGATCCATCATGAAGTATGTGTTGTATCGACACCGTCCATTCATTTGGAGATATTATGTTAGGGCATGATCCAAAGAACTGGGAAGATCCAATGCTCAAGTAGACCCACCGCATAAAAAAGTGGAGATTGAATGCCTACCATTAAAAACTTCTTTAGGTCACAAAAGTTTTCGATCAAGCTGATATTTTTGTTTTCCCGTTAGTCAAATTTTTTTTTTTTTAAAAAAAAATTATAAACACGTTGAATCTCAAATAAACATCATGGTAGGCTATATGAAGGTTTCAATGGTGGGCATCATTATTCCAATATTTTCTGTGGTGGGGTCCACTTGAACATTGTACCTGCCTCATTCTTTGTATAATGCCCTAAAATGATCTCTCCAAGTGGATGTATGGTGTGGATAGAGCACATACATCATGGCGGGGCCAAAAAAATATAGTGACGTCACTTCAGTAGCGCACTCGCTATGTGTGGTTCAGCAGCTAATCCGCGTCCTTGTGCAAGGAAGCGGATTGGTCACACCAGCTATATAAGGTTAGTAAGTTTTGGGGATATAATAATGAAGTATGTGTTATATCCAAACCGTCCATCCATTTGGCGAGCTAGTCTTAAGGCTTGAGACGAAAAAATAAGATAGATATAACTATCAACCGGACCACAGTACAAAAAGCAGTGGAGTATTGAATGTCTACCATTAAAACTCTTTTTGGGGTCATAAAATTTTTGTAACAATATGAAATTTGTTTTTCGTCTTTATTCATGTCTTTGTGACCTTATAAATCGATTGGATAGAAAATAAACGTTATAGTGGGCGTACGAATTTTTTAACGGTGAAAATTATTATCTTTGTTGCTATTTGTGGTGTGGTCCACATGATCTTTGGATATGATTCATTTTTTATATAATACTCTAAAATGATATCTAAAAATAAATAAACAGTATAGATATAATAAATACATAACTGTAGTGCTCATGTAACTTTATCTCCTTTGACAAACTCGGAGCTCGAGGAGCGTCAGTACGCGTCTTCACACGACACGTACCTACAGCGATATAGATATAGCTGGTGTAAGGTACACTAGCCAATCCGCTTCCCTTGTTCATAGGCTTTTAGGCATGGTTCACGTTTCCTTGTGGTGTGGTTCACCTGGAGTTTTAGATCAGCCTGATTTTAGAGATCGATCCAAACACAAGATGGCACACCTGATGGACGGTGTGGATCTCATCACGTGAAGCCGTTCCTCCACAAGTTTGTACGCGGTTTGGCGGGTGACCTAACATCGTTACATCAGCCAGCTATCAGGTGTCAAAAGCTCTAAGGGCCTCACTATAATTTATGTGTTTTATCCACGCCGTCCATCCATTGTTTCAGATCAATTTAGGGAATGAGACCAAAATTAACTTAGATCCGAAGCTCAAGTGGACCACACCATAGGAAAGATTGTGGATTTAACGCTTACCGTTGAAAACTTCTGAGGCCCACTGCAATGTCTATTTACCATCTAACCTGTCCATAAAGACACGTAACCCTGAATGAAGGGAAACCACAAATATCAACGGGATCCATAACTTCTTTGGTCTCGGAAGTTCTCAACGGTAGGCGTTCAATCCCCACCGTTTAGTGAGTTATGTGTGGTATAGTTCACTTGAACTTTGGATATGCCGCGTTTTTGGGATTATGATTTAAAATGAGCTGGAAAAATGGATGGACGGCGTGGATAAAACACATACTTCATGTTGGTGCTCACGGAGATTAGTCACCAGCCAAACTGCGTCCCTCAAGTTTTCGGTGGGCACGCCCCGCGTACCAACGCGAGTCACGCAGTGCGGGATATTCCGTCGCCTTCCGTCGCCTCTCTGATAGAAGATCGAGAGAGAGAGAGAGAGAGAGAGAGATGGGGATCAGATTCATATTGCTGGTGAACAAGCAAGGGCAGACGAGGCTCGCTCAATACTACGAATACCTGACGCTGGAAGAGAGGAGGGCTCTCGAAGGGGAAATCGTCCGTAAATGTCTCACCCGTACGGAACACCAGGTCTTCCTTCCCCTTCTATCCTCCTCCTCTCTTGCATCTCTCTTAGCAACCCTATAATTTCCAACTCTCTTCTCGGCCCTTGATTGTCGATTTCCCTTAGCTTTCTGATCAGATCCTGTGATATATTTTAGAGATCTCATATTGCAATTGAACTTCCAAATGAATTCAACAATTCCCCTTTTTTCCCTTTTTACATTGCTTTTCTCTTGATTTTTTTTTTTTTTAAATTTAAGTTTATGGATACCGGCAAATTTTAATAAAAAACCGCAAAAGAGGATACATAGATCATCAATGCAATGCCCCCCCCGCCCCGCCCCCCCCCCCCCCCCCCCCCCCCCCCCACACACACACACACACACACACCCACCCCTTTTTGTAGGGTTCTATTTGTATTTGCTAAAATGGAAACTGAGGAAACACTGTTTCCATGGAAACATCATTTCCATGGTTTGTTTTTGACGTGGAAATGCCATTACCATTTTGTTTGGACAAGACCTGGCAGTCCCAGAAGAATGGTGTAGATATGGCCATGTGGCATGTGTGATATCTTTGTGTGATGGGCTGAATAAACAGAACTGAAGACAGCTCTTTATGAGCAAATCTCTGACGAGGCATGCCGAGCATGTGATTTAGAGATAAGGGCTTATATCCGTTAAGGCTATATTAACATGAGAATGTGCAGAAGGTTATTAACGAGATAAGAACACATTCGACAAGAGAAGTACGATCAAATGAAGGTAACCGCTACTTTACAGTTGACAGCATGAGAAATTATTACGTAGGCAATAGTTATTCTCACGACTGTATCAAGAATTCTATAAATAGTAAAAGGAGGCACAAAGAGAATGATTCATGTTCAATCAATTAAATCCAAATACAAACAAATCAGTCAATGGGACGTTGCCTATCCAATCCTTTGGGACACCTAGCTTTGTCATTAGGAGTAGTCCCATCCGTCCCTACGATTACGGTAGATCAACTTAGTGGTAGCTAGTAGCTGTAATTCCCTTCCATTTATGTCAACATGTCAGATATGAAGGAAGACCGCAGTAGCTCTAGGAATCGCTCACTTATGCTCATACGTTGGGTCAACAGTAGGTTGTAATATTGACATTGCTCATTCCTCACTCACCAGTGCATTGCTCTACAAAGCACCCCGTTGCTCTCAGTCAGATTGGTGATCTTGAATTAGTGGTAAGTCCTCGCTTTTCCGCATCCATCTTTGACTTATTTTCACTCAGTCACATAATTGCTACACCTTCGGAAGCTCTTGATTCTTAAGGCAAAAAAGAATTCATTGGAGGAATATTCCTAACTTTCGCAAATCGGCTAATAGTGTACTCGAAATTGGCTGAATAGACGACTGATTGCGCTCTCAACCAAGCTCCACTTTATCTCAACGCCAAAGGTTGGTGGTTTCAGTTTGAATTAGAATCAATTGGTTCTGACATGTCCCCAAATCTCACACGTATACCACATGGTCGAAATCCAGACCAACACCATTTTTTGACACGCTCGGTGAGATAGGTGTGCAGTTGTCAGTTGAACGATTTGATAAAATGAGCAGTCGATCCACAATAAATAGTGATAAGGTTGACAAACAAGAACTTCATCAGGGCCTCGAAGCATTCCAAATGCAAGCCGATCCTGGAGTTTTAGAACCAGTGCCTTCGGCTATCCCGGAGGTAGGTTCATCATCTCAAGCTAACTCCTTGGAAGAAGTGACTTAGGCAATATGCATGCAAGTTTGCAATAATTAACCAAGCAGTCCAAAGCTCGGGTAGATTTTGAGATTTCTCAATGAGAGGTTTCCTGAAGTATGTTAGTACAACACGGAGGTACTCCTTTTTGGAAACATTCCATAGGAACTACTGATTCACCTCCATGTAATGTTTTGTTGGATCAAGGCCAAGTCGCCTGAAACATACCGGCCCAGGCAGATGTTAGGAGAAATGGCTGACCAAACGGTCAAAATGAATATGAAGGAAATACTAGTGTACCTCTTGCGGGACAATTCATGTTGAACAATGAAACATTTGAGGGGTAGGGTCCTTTTGTGCAACCACCTTAGATAGTTAATCAAGGACCCCAAGAACACATGGCAGCGGTTTTTCCTGCACAAATAAGCCTAGAAGAACTGATTAATTTGATGTAAGTAGTTACCGACTAACGACATGGTCGCCGAACTAATCGGCCAACATATTGCAAGTCCTACCCGGATTGGGTCGATCGACTCATTGAGGTATTACGAGGCTATAAAATGCTAGATTTTTACTCGACTTCTGGAGAAACATGCCAATTTATTTTATAACACATTGGCCATTTTACCATGCAGTGCGGTGAGTTTTCAACTAATGAATATGTAAAATTGAAATGGTTTCCAAATTGATTGACTGATATTGCCTTCTCATGATATATCAGTTCATTGCCAAATTCAGTACACACTTGGCAAAACATGGAAGAAATGTTTCACTCTCAGTTCTTTCGAACAGAACCCGAACAATCTTTGGCCTACTTATCTCGTCTAGGACAGTTACCTAACGAATCGGCTGAAAGTTATATTGCTCGATTCAAGAGATCAAGAAACATATGTAGACTTTTCATGCCAGAGGCTCAGTTTGTTAAATTGGCCATGGAAGGTTTAGATATTGAATTTCGTAAGAAATTTGGAGGAATGGATTTCGAAGATCCGGTTGACCTATCCACTAGAGCGACCAGATACAAATGACTTTTACATGAAGAGAGCCAATTGAGGAAATCATCTCTTGGAACGTATTATCGTGACCCGAATCATGAAATTGTGATGGCCGAAATAAACTTTAAGAGACCTTTTATTTGCACGGCCTTAACAAAAACTGATGATAAATATTCTGCTCAAAGTTCAAATGTTGCCAAAGAATTTTCAGAGCATGGCAGTCATTTCTTTGGCCAAAAAAGTTATCAAGTTATTGCCGAGACAAAGAATACCCACGACTGATGAATTAAAGAAATTTGAATATTGCAAGTCGTATGGCTCTCGTTCTCATTCGACAAGAAATTGTGTTGTTTTTAGGAATGTTATTGAAGGCAACATTGATTTAGGGATGCTAAAATTCTCGAAGAAAGAAAAAGATGCCATGTTAGTGGATATAGATCATTTTCCCGTCTTTAATCGGAATTAATATGGTTTCTGCAAATTTGAAAAGGATGACCACTCTTAGGAAAAAGGTTGACCTGGTAACAACTGTCGAGTGGCCGCACTTACGTTGGCTAAAGGAAACCGGTGGGAGGTCGAAATTTAAAGAAAAGATAATCAAGAAAAAGAGTCGGAAAAATAAGATGGTCATTATCAAAGACCGACTATGTGAACAGTGTTATAAAGATGCTCAATGAAGGGACTCTACGCGAGTTTATTATGCACCAGGGAAACAAGTGAATGTGCATGGCATTAGCACAATTCAAAATTACCAAGCCGCTAAACCACGAAGGAATTCATGAGGCTTCACACAGAGGGATGCTCCCAAGGATTACATCATAAAATGACCAAGGATGGTCAAGCCTGGTGCAGGCACAAGCTCGCTCATATTCCTCCGATAGTTCATCTGCCTCCACTTGGTGCAATGCTGTAATCGGACAAGAAATGGCCAAAATATTTGAAATCCCTGAAAGCAAGGTCATATTCTTGGGACAATTCATAAATCTGTTCGAAGGTATCCAAGATATCCCGCAATTCAGGGTTAGTAAAAGCAAAATTTGTTAAATGATTGATTAAAGGAAGGATATTGAAAACATCAGTGGAAGTGCTAATGGTGCCTAAGTCCATCACTAACAAGGTAGTTAAGAGGGCATGAGCCTACATGATTTCAGATGGACCGTCTGAGGCCCGATCGAAGTCAGAAGAGCTACCTCGTGAAGAAGACATGATAATTGCACTCGAGCAAAGAAAAGAAACAAAAGGAAAGAGCTGCATAGACTTTGATATCAGCTAAAGAAGGTAGGTATTTATAAGCTCGTGAGCTCACCTGAAGTTGGCATGCCACTTGTTCACTATTGATAGTTATGAAGACGTGGACATGGTGGCAATAGTCAACCATCCTGCATGACAAAACTACCGCCACGTAGCATGCCACTACTTTAGTGCATGCATAAGACGGGCCATTCTCTCGAGGGTTGTCTCCCGTTAAAGTGGGGACAACATACTAAAGCGAAGACATAAGGCTGAACATGCTATTTGGCCAAAGCGTTCGCTTATTGAGAAATTTGTTAAGTGAGATCATTTGGGTATGCACAACTTTAGTAGTAACCAAAGGTGTCTTTGTATTAATGAACCATCCATTTCCTTTCAAGGTTTGTTTGGGTTGTTTTCCCTTATTGTTTTCAACAAGATTTTCTTGAAAAAAAAATTCCTCCATTTCCATATTCGTTTTTTGGAAAAATAGAATTTTTCAGGGACAACTTACTTGAAGATGAAAGGTGGCACATGTGTGGCGTTAAAGATTTAGTATGGCACAAGTGTTAGAATGTCACATGTGCGGCACTGACACATATGGAGCATTTGAAGATGAATAGTGGCACATGTTGCACATGTAGGGTGTGGTGCTTGGAGATGAATGGTGGCACATAAGGACCACTTGAAGATGGTTGATGGCACATGATGCATATATAGATCATGTGGAATAATTGAAGATGGATGATGGCACATGTGGCATGATGGCATAAGTAGGGCAATTGAAGATGATGGTGCCACATGTTGCAAATGTGGCACACTAACAGGTGGGGCACTTGAAGGCGGACAAGAGCATATGTTATACATGTGGCACAATGGCACATATGTGGTGCTTTAAGATTGATGGTGGAACATGTGACACATGTGGGCCACTTGTAAGATGGACAATGACACAAGTGAGACACTTAAAGATGGGTGTGGCTAACATGCAGTGCACTTCGTACAAGGATGTATTGTTTTCTCTCCTTTTCCTCAATTTCTTGGGAATAATGTTCCTTGGGGTTGTTTGACAGCACTAGTTTGGGTGTATTTGAGTGCATTCAAATTCCAAAAGTTGTTTGGCAGCTGGATTTTGGAGTAAATGGAATTGAACGTAAATGAAATACACAACTTTGGTGTGCTTTGAAATCTCACCATTTCACTATGATTCTAGTGTAATTGGAGTGAAATGCCTTTTTTTTGCTCATTTTTAAAGACGAGAGTCACACGTGTAACAAAAGTGTTGTTAGGCTTTTAATCCATTGTACACAAGGCGCATTGATGATACCCAAAACGATCTAATTATTATACCCCAAAACAATCCAATTATCAGTTGCATCACTAAAATCACATCAATAGAATGATCCGAACTGTCCAAACATTAGCCATGTAAATAGACGGTTAAAAAACGTTGGGGAGTTGTTCGTTTGTGATCTTTATGCTTGTGGCCCACCCAAGGCTCAAAATATTGTCATTTTCTGCCAAAGTATATATTTCAATGGGCTTATTATAATCATTTTATCAAATATCACATATGTATACTAATTTGGGATATTAAAATTGATTTTATAATCAAATTCTTGTCAATATACTACATAATTTCAATGCATTCCTTTTTTTTGGATCCTAGTGCATTTCGATTACAAGTTGTTAAATACAATTGAGGATTTGAAATCACCTTGATTTGTGATTTCGATTCAAATGCATTCCAAATAGAAGCTCCCAAATGAGTCCTTAGCTATGGGCAAAGAAATAAAAATTGAGCATTTTTTAGGAAATGTGGAGAAATGTGTTGGTCTGAAATTTGGCCACGTGGTCCACGTGTGAGATTTGCGGGTGTGCCAGAATCGATTGGGTCTAATTCAAACCGAAACCACCGACTCTTGGTGTCGAGATAGAGCAGAGCTTGGTCGGGAGCATGACCAGCCATCCATTCGGCCAACCGTTAAGTGTGCTACCAGGCGATTTACGAAGGTTTGAGATATTTCTCCAATGAGTTCTTTTTGCCTTGAGAATCAAGGACTTCGAAAGGTGTAACAATTGTGTGACTGAGAGGAAATAAGTCAGAGATGGATGCGAAAAAGCGAGAACTTATCATTAAGTCGGGATCACCAACCTGGTTAAGAGCAGTGGGGTATTTCGCGAAGCAACGAGCTGATGAGCAATGACTGAGCAATGTCGAAATTACAACATACTACTGAACCAACGTATGAGCGTAGATAGGTGATTCCTAGAGCTACGGTCTTCCTTTAGATCTGCATGTAGGTGTAGATGGAAGGGAATTGCAACTACTGGCTACTAGTACGTTGGTCTGACGTGATCGCAAGGACAGACTGGACTACTCTTAATGACTAAGGTAGGTGTCTCGGAGGACTAGATAAGCAGCATCGCGCTAACTTATTTGTTTGTGTTTGGGTTTGGTCGATTGATCGTAGATTCTTCTATTTGTGCCTTATTCTGCTATTTATAGAATTCTTGATGCAGTCGTGAGAATAACCGTTGCCTAAGTTGCAATTTCTCATGTTGCCAATTGTAAAGTAGTGGTTACCTTCATTTGATCATGCTTGCCCTTTGTCGAATGCATTCTTATCTTGTCAATAACCTTTCGCACATTCTCATGTTGACATAGCTTTAACGGTTACAAGCCCTTATCTCTAAGTTAGATGCTTAGCACGCATCTTCGGAGATTTGCTTAGCAATGAGTTGTCTTCTGTATATTTAGCCCATCACTTGAGGATATCACACGTACCATGTGGCCATGGCCCATATCTACACCGTTCATTTGGGACTACTAGGTTTTGTCCAAACACTGCCCCCCATGTTTCTCTCTTTTCGGCTGAATGGAGAGAGACGTAAAATGATTTGTGAGCATTTATTGCAAAGCCACGTGGCACGATCCCCATTTGTCTATTTACCAAACGGTTGTTTCTATCGCTTCATTCCCTTTCAAATTTCGACCACGTGTCCTTTAGAGAGGATATTGTTGTATCTTTGTTACAACTTTTGCTTCGAAAATCCCTCTGTCATCATTCAGTAATTAATGCTGCGTATGTGGTGAGCCTATAAACACCTGCTCGTCTTCCTTATTCCTCTTTCACAATCTAAATCCACTCAAACCCTAACTCTCTCTTTCTTAGCCAATCATCATGGCTCTTAAGAAATTTTCTGCTTCGTCCTCTCCTTCAGCATCTCCTCTTCTTTCTCCGTTGGAGCCACTTCGATTTTCTTCCTGCTCAAAGGTAATCTTCACACATGAGTTTGACACTTCTAATTGTACTCTCTTCTTAGGCCATGCATTTCTTCCTTTTTCTACTCTGAATCTCTCCGATATATCTTTGCATTTCTTTGTCGATGTGAAGGAATCCTTCCTACATACCATGCGTCCATTGACTAGAAGTACTGGCATCCCGATAGGATTCCCAGACTATGTTCCACTCCTCTTGATAACTAGTCAACTGGTACAAACGGGTTAAAGCCAAGTACCATTCAATATGGACGAAACTCGGCATTGCAGAATGCATCCATTTGTCTATCCATAGAATCAAACATACTCCTTCCCTTCTTATCGTGGTGGCTTATTTATGGAGTCGTTTGACCAACTCCTTTCATTTTAGGTGTGGTCCAATGACTCCAATTGTCTTAAGCGTTTGTGCCTTAACTGGCCTTCTACCCATCGGGTTTAAGTTTTACCCCGGGTACTACTCCGGTAAGACCGACAAGCCTACTTTCGACATCTCCACCCGTATATCTTATAGTTCTTATATGGTGAAGGAAGCCAAGACTGAGGGTGAGGTAACCCATCAAGAACATTGCATTCCTCTTGATGTGGATTTGCTGCTTTCTTTGTTGCGTTAAAGCCGACCAAAGTGTATTCTGGTTTGGTCGAAGCTCTAGTTGCTGGCAAAAAAATAGCGCTAACTCCTTTCATTCTTTCTCATCTATAAAGGTCTCTATGACCTTTCGACCGAATCCTCATTTAGTAGGAGGCCCTTTTTGGTTACTCCAATTTTGGCTCTGTGAATATTTTCTCGAACTTGATAATGAAATCAGTAAACCAATTAATCAATTTTCTTCATATGCCAAGCAATGTGTTTCCATGTTGGTCAAACGCATGGATTTCAGCAGTTGCTTGAACCATTTCTTCTCTCTCACTTGATCGACATATTCGCTTATTTTGTCCATTTTTTGGGAGACATATAGGACCAACCAAAATTTTGATTTGACCAACCCAACCATGGTTACAAATCGCCGTGATATCTAGGCCAGTTATTTGTTGGCTCGACACATACCCGTTGGTGGTGCTTATATAAAACTTAGGGAAAAGCACCAAGAACGGCATAGAGCTGTACTCTCTCAGCCTCCTTGCTCATCAATTTGGCTACGACCAATCCATTCCATTTCCTTCATGCCAACTTTCTCGTAACCAACCTCCCTACGAGCGTCGTCACATCATATCCACCGAAGAGATTATGACTGCTCTCTTGAATTATGCCAAAATATACAAAATGTTCACCCTGATCTCTCTACCTATCCATCCTTTCTCGACAGATTCCTTCAAATCCTAGTGCTCTACTTATTATGGTCATATGGTCATAGATGGACTCTATCAATTTAGTCAGTTATTGATAGATTTTTGCCTCTTCATCAATCTCCCAAGGTCCAAACAACCTAGGCATCATTGTCTAACCCGCCAGCTTGACAGAAAAGAGCTAGATCTTCGGCCAACAGGTCTGCTCAATTGGCTAGTGAATCTCAGTCACCTCAGCCACGGGACAAACAAGAAGGAAAGAGCAGAAACGTATCACCCGGCCCAACCAAACCATGTATCCTTGAACCAATCTCAGTCATAAAAGAATTTGAACAATTTTATAACATGAAGTTCGACCCTAGGATACCTCTTACCGCATATTGGCTGGAAATGCAAAAAGTTTTTTGGCATTGTAAGGATTTCCATTAAAAAAAAAAAACATTGTGAAAGAAGGTGGGAAAAGGACATAATTCCTCTCGACATTTGGGAAGCCGAGAGGCGTAAGGCCACATACTTTCCCCCATATAATGAAGAGTTGCCACTATTCCCTAAAGCTAATTTTGCACTGGCTGAACCCATTTTTTACCTTCGTCTTGGGGCAAAGCTCGGCCCTAAGGAGACATTCACTGGCAGGTATATGAGCACACCCACATCTTTGATTAGCTCGCTAGGTATGTTCCTTTATGATCGTCATACTTTCATTGCTTTCTTACCTTATACTTGTTCCATTGCTCTTGCTCAAAACTCCTTTGTTCATCACTTCTATTATCCAGGGAAAGAGGCTCGACCAAAGACATCAATTGGGAGCAGCAAAACATTGCACGCCACAGTAAGGATTCCTGCTCCGGTGAGAGAAATGGCTAGGGCAGTGTAACGCCCCGATTTCTAAAACTCGAGTACGAGACTCGTTTCAGACATCCGGGAGTTTATAAATCAAAGAACCAGCGGAATTGTAAGCTCAGAGTGCGATAGCAAAAAGAAGCATGTATAATCATGAGAGCCCAAATATTTGACCCGCCCAGCTGGGGGTCTTAGTTACGAAATTTTCAAAAGTTTCCAAAATACTAAACCATTGACGTGAAAAGAAACTAAACTACTAATTAAGCCCAAAATAAGCCGCTACTTCTTGTTGCGGCCCGTCATCATAGTACTCCCTCTTGGGCTCCACGGTCGCACCATTAAGGCCAACACCGCCATCCTCTACATCGGTCCTTGCATATTCTGTACGGTTAGATAGTTGATGGATGAGTGGCCAACTTAGTGTGAATTCCCCTCAAGATTACACATTGCCGCCTTAGCAGACATAGTTGAAAAGGAAAACAAGCAATAATCCAAAACAGGCAATATGTAGTCTTATTAGATGCATGGATGCATGAATGCACATCGACCTAGGGATGCACATCCAGTCGGACTTGGGCTCGTCACCCATGTAATCATTGACCTGGGAATGATCATTCAGTCGGAACAGGGGTCAATAGTCGATGGTTTGGGAGCTAGCGAAACGATACCTCAATAATTCTATGGCACATGCTACAACATCCAGAATAGCCATCCGTCATCGCCAATATGCTATGAATGCATGATTAGCCAGCCGTTATTAATCCAGTTGCAATTAGCCAAATTAAGTAACTCAAAGGTCACTGCGGGGGGCTCGTCACCCAGCGTAGGCCGACAACTCGAGCATAGTGTCCCATTACCACCATCCCTAACTCATGAGGTTCTCCACCTTGGGATGTTTTAATAGGATACCTTGATCAAAATGACAACAGTTCAAGGGTCCTATTTCCCCACACATTTTGTCTAATTACATCCCAAGCGTGGCTTGCATACAATTATGGAATCCTCCATGTGTAGCATCGAAAGGTTGTGTACAGAGGCAATCATGTTAACATGTGACAACATATGACTTCAAATAAGACATGTAAGGAAGCATCATGAGTTAATAACTACTGAGGATATACTACCAAGTCATACGAATAGTGATCATTGTTCAAGAATTAACTAGCACATGTGCCTATCATATGGTGAAAGCAAGTATCACAATAGTGGTAATCTAGTGCAAACTATGTTTAACTAATTTAGAAATTGAAAGCCCAAGGGGAAAGTCATCGCCTGTATGGTAGTGTTCACGAACTCGGTCCGAGTCTTCTTGCGGCTCGGGGTCACTCAGGGAACCTCCTAAGAATTACAGTTTACATTTGTCAGGTATTTCCATGGCTTGGCTTAACAGATATATCACAATGAAGTCCTGTGGATGGTGCGGATATGCATCACATCATGCGGTGGGCCTCACCCGTCCAGAGGACTGGACGGGGTGGATGCAGAACACTCATTGAAGGTATGGTCCTCTGTCATATGGTTGGTGTATTTAAGCACTACATCAGGTTGGGTTCCACTGTACCAACGGTGCAGATAAGATACCTATGTTGTGGTGGGACTCACTCCACAGGGTGGAATCCACATGTATGGCCCACAGAAATTTCTAATGATTCAGGAGATATTTTGGCATCTTGGCCATCCTTGACCAATCATGGGGGCGCACCTAACGGAGGGTTCAGATGACACTGGCGCCACCCACGCCAGTACACACTTCATGTTAGCCACCCTGCTAGAGGTCGACACCAAGACCTCAAGTGTTTTAACGAGGTATCTTCACTCAGTCTGCCAGATGAGCTATGGTTCAGAGTGTTCACGTCCAGTGCTGGAGTCCATCGATGGTCGGTCTGGAGACGTCCACTGATGGATGGCCAGGGATCAATGGTCCCAGATGCATCAAGGTGGGACAGAGGATGGGTGGTTTGGATGCAATTCTCAGATCAGGCCCATAGAGGCTACTGACGGACAGTCTGGATTGCAGGCAGATGGACGGCCTGAATTTGAACAGGCCCGCCAAGGTGGGCACCCACATGGGGCCACCTCATGTGTGTGTGTATATATGTATGTATGTATGTATAAATATTATATCAGGGCTACTTGTATCTACTATATATTTAAATATCATATTAACGTCACATGCATTGCATATTTAAATATTATATCTCATATGCATCTGATATCATATCACGTGGGTCCCACATGGGCCCATCACATATAGCATTGTTTAATACCTTTCTACAACACACTACAACACATATAGCCGTCCAGCACTGCTCGTCCATTGATGGACGACTAGGATGAAACAAGGGGGTCTAGTGCTGTTTGAAATGGATGGACGGTGCTGGATGCAATCCACATGCACCATGCTTCATGCATTTGAGGCACTTTATATAATATAATATTTTTAAAAATTTCATGCACGTACAGATGCATGTATACATTTATATATATATATCTTTTGAAACAAACATCCAGCAATGCTCGTCCTTTGATGGACGGCCTGGACGAGCCACATCATCAAGGTGGGGCCACATACATGGCCCACCAATTGTGGTAGGGTGAGGTCTACCTGCTGATGCAGGGTGCGGCCCACCTGCACTTGTGCAGGGCCCAAAACTAGGGCAGCCCATCTGTTTTCGGTGAGGCCCACCTGCATTTGTGCAGGGCCCACCTGCGTTTTGGTGAAGCTCACATGCACTCCCACCTTCGTTTGCAACGTGCATGGCCTGTCTAGTTTGGAGGCCATTTTCGGCCTGACTTCTAGCTCAAACGCGGTTCTTTTCCGGGCAGTTTTTTCAACCCACGTCGGCGCTCAGTGGTGGCATGGTGGCTGCCGCTTCCTTCAACCAAAGAACAGCCCGAAGCGGGATGTTTTCATGCTGAAAAACGGTCATTTCTCAGCCTGTTTTTCAACTGAGAAGCCACTGTTTATCGGTCTGATTTAGAGCTTAAACAGGGCCTGCTTGGGGGCCCTTCCTGGACCGAGTTTTAGCCCCCAGCTGGGGCCATTCCCATGCCCTTGTTTGGCTCCAAACGATGCCTATACCCAGGCCATATTTGGCCTTAAAACAGGGCCGCATTCAAGCCATGATCAGTCCAAAACAGGGGCTGCATTCCGCCACTATTTATCTTCAAAATGGTTGGGTCCTTCGGCCCCAAATGTGGCGTGAGCAAGGCATGGTGAAGTTTGTTTCGAGCTCACTTTGTAGTTCCAAGGGGGAAGGGTTCTACCTGTCTCAGTCGGTCTGACCTGAACTTGGGTTGACACGCACGCACCCACCTCCTTCTCCTTCTTCCTCTCTTTTCTTTCTTCCACTCGAGTGGTGTGGCCGTGGGCTCACACTGACTTGGCTCGGTCCGTTTCTCACGGACTGAGTTGGGGCAGTGAGTGCCAGGCTCACCAAAATGCACCCTATCCTCTGTTTTCTCTCTCTTTTTCCTCTCCCTTTCCTTCCTTCTTACCTCTCCTTTGTGTGGAATCCTGAGGGCACTGACATCCCCTTTTATAGGCAAGGAGGTGGAGATCCAATGGCTGGGATCGGTTTTGCTCATCTCCAAACGACGGCCGTCGGTGGCAGTCCCTGTTTTTCCCGAAGCGGACAATGCGGCTTGTAATTCCTCTCGGTTTGGCTATTTTTGGCTTGAGAGAGAGAGCTCTTCTAGGATGGCGTTTGCACGTCGGCTACCCTCTAGGTAAACCAACGCTGCTCGCCCCATATCATCAGCAGTCCGATTGCTTCCTACGGATCTCGTTGTTCATGACAAAACGGACGGCCAATATTGATTCCCTTCGTTTGTTTTCGGGGGGCCACTTATACGGTTTTGTTGGGGTGGACCCCACCGACAAAATGGACGGTATGGATTGCTCGAAAAATTCCCCAGATGGCTCACTTAGGGGCCTGAAATTTTCAGATTCAAATTTCCTGATGGCGGGAGAGATCACAACCATATTTGAGAATTTTGCTTGGCCAAAGGTAGTTTGACCGAGCAACTCCTTCCGACGCACCTCCTATGCTTGTATTCCAAGGTGCACACGCACCATATGTGGGGTCTATTGCAGCGTTTTTGTCAGATCTACTCCGACCAATTGATTTGAGGTCCCTATATAGGGGCCCTGGCCTAGTTTGGGGTGCATGTGAGGCCCAGGTGGGCCATGTCATACCATTCAGTGCCTCACATTGTCCATATAACGTATTCCACTGGTCGGATGGGCGCGAGGTTTTGTTTCAATGGTGGAACAGACGTTTGAGGGGTTCCGAGTGCCTAGTTGGTCATAATTTATCATTCTAAGGCGGTTAGTGGATGCATGGGGTTATTGTGACTTAGTAATTTTTGTTCATACTTGCTTTAATCTAAGGATTTTCTGAGTTTTACCTTTTGGGCTGACGTTAGGTTCGACGTGGCTCATTTGGATCGTGGTGGTTAGCTTTGTCGCGCAGCGGAAGTCCCGACCTGCGGTGTGAAGTTTAATTTATTTTGCCTAATTGTCTTAAATTCCTATAACCGGGGTCATTAGGGGTAATACCCATGTATCCAAGATACGGGTGTTATAGGAAGGAAGTCAAGCAGAGACACCAACAAAGATCGCAAGTCTCATAGACATGTAGAGGTCGAAACAGAAAGTCTGACAATGATCAATCATCCTGTCGAAGAAGAAGATATTGACCTTGCTCCGCTCATTAGACATCATCGTTCGGAAACTTCAACTGCCATGCCTTCGTCCAATCTTCCCCCAGTTCCGGAATCTTCTCCTCATCCCAAAGAAGAGGATAGCAGTTATGTGGCCGAACTTGGAGATCCCACCGCTGTCCTTGAGAAGCTAGATCCTTTGATCGACGATCTGATGATTCCAGTTGATTCAGCTAAAAGATCTGAACGTCCAATGACAATTGTAGAGCTTACGATTTCTACAAGCGTGCTGATGTCAGCTCCTTCTCATCCTCCTGAGACGATCAATGTTGACCAACCTTCTACTTATCCGCTTCCTACTAGAGTCGACTCCTCACGGGTCGGAGAATTAGCTGGTAGAGCTAGACACCGAGCCAAACCGAGTTGAGCTTGGCACATATGGTGCATGTGCACATTGGCATATGTGAGGCACATCACATCAGTGGCCTAGATCCCTAAACTCTGTGTTTCTCACTCGTATGAACTCAAGTCCAAGGATATTGCACGCATCCTCGGGCTGAGGATATATAATTCCACTCAACTCAAACCCCACATGAACAAGTTACAGTTATTCATGGACCGTGGTGAAAGAGGGAGGAGGAACTACCCTATGTTCCTTTTGATTTCTACCTACATTCATCTCTGCCTTACAGACCTAATTCACTTCAGTTGATATGTGCTCCCTGGATGGTCCATGGATTTGCTAGTTCTTTTCCTTGTTTGGTCCGTCTGCTCTTCCATGGACTACATTACTTTTGTAACACTTCTTCACAGGATAGCAAATTGAAAATAATGAAAATTTAATCAAAGTAGCACAACTGCCATTTTCATTTCTTACCATAAAGTCATTACCTATTGATTGTTTTGTTACTTCTCAACTGCTTCCATTTTTAGAGACCTTGGTTTCAGGAAGGACTAATAGGACCCCTTGAAGGCTATTAAATTTTTACCATGACTGTCTTCTCTAACGTAGCTTGCTGCGCTATTTGACATTTACATCTTTGATGCGATTGGAATTATCATCTGTACATGGAAATGCTGTTTACTATGATGGATGGATGTTATTCAACATGACAATCAATATATTCACTGTTTCTTTAGTTGCTATTGATGTCCAACTTTGCCATTTAGTGCAGTGTTCATTCGTTGAGCATCGGAATTACAAGGTTATTTACAGGCGGTATGCATCACTTTTTTTCTTAGTAGGGGTGGACAACGATGAGGTGCGTCATCTTATTCTCTTCGTGTGATGTTTTATAAAGATGACTAATGATTGCTGAAGCTGGTCATATGAAACATGTCTTGTTGATTCATGCAACCCACGTAGGGTCTGTTTTGATGGAATGCAAACTGATAAACGGAACACTTGGAAAACAACAGATGCTGCAACAAAGTGTTTGCATTTGCTTTCCCCTCAACAAGGGAGTACAACCTTTTTTTTAATACACAAAAAGTCAAATAGCGGGAAAGAAGTGGTCTCTGATGCAACATTTTAAATGGTAGTTTTGGAGGGAAAAGGGTTTCCCTTGGTGGGATTGCAATCCAAACAGTTGCAACTGCAGAGGAAAAGCATTTTCCACGACTTTTTTAAGCAAAACAAACAGGTGCAAATAGTTTGCTTCCCCTAGTACTGATGTTACTTTGCATTCTGCTTATGTCACAAGTTTGCTTTGCATTACCTTTTCTGAGTTTGCACTCTACCCAAACAAGTCCGTAGATTAAGAAGCCATGTAGTTACTATCTTTTAAAATCGGTGGATTTTATTTAAGATGCACACTGCATTAACTTTGATTTCTAGGTTTATGTAAATCTGAGCCTACTATGTAAAGCTTGGGGTCGGGAATCAATAAGTAGGAATTTAAGAGTCTCATCCTTGTTGACCAAGAAATCAAAGTTAATGCAATCATCATTATCTAAGCGTTAATTGGGATAACGCTTAATTGGTGATGATGGTAATTGCATTAACTTTGATTTCTAGGTCTAGACAAGGATGTGACTCGTAAATTCCTACTTATTGATTCATGACCCAAGGCTTTGCATAGTATGCTCAGATTTTCAGCTTTGCCAAGTAGGGTCCATGGCTCAGTCATTGTTTGAAATATTGGCAGAGCTCCCTGCACAGGGGTGGGGTTGGCACATATATTTAAAAAACATGAGCTAAAACTCTCTCAAATTGGAAGATCCTAGCCACTAATTTTGGTACTTGTTAAATGTGGAAATTGCTTTGTTTCTCTTTCCAAATATATATTTGTAAGTGAATGATAAAAAGTAAGGCTTGCACCATTCAGTAGATTTTCGTGGAATGCTCCACTCACATTGGGGTCGATGGCACAACCGGCTGATGGGGACGATCCGCCCAAGCATAGGCACCTCCATGCTAAGCACAAGAATCATACAAAATATAAAGAAATAATCTGAAATTTTTATTCAATTCTAAGATACCTTGATATTACTCATCACAGGCCCTTATAAAAGCTCTTGAAACGTACAAATAAAGAAAACTCATAATGTCATTAACAACCAATGACTTGCTACAAATATGGAAAAAGAAATAAAAGAGATAAAAATGTATTTAAAATATTTAACTAATTGATTATTTATAGCTAGCAGATTGATTTTGCTAGCTAGTTACCCAAATAAGCTAGCTACTTAAATAGGAAGCTTGGGCCTCCTTATTGATGGGCTGGTTGTTGGGCTTGGGCTTAATAGGCCTGGGCCTAGCCCATGGGTCGTGGGCTCAAATCAGCCTACATCGGTTCTCCCCTGCTTGAAAGAACTCGACTCTAGTGAGTTAATGACCTAATCTTGCCCATAGAGGTTAGGATTCAAATGCTGGAAGTTTGTGGCTGTGATCCACATAGCATCAGAGAGAGGCCGTCCTTGTCAACAGACAAGAAACTTTTGATAACCACCTTGGTGCGTGGAGACAATCTAGTTATCGAGAACATCAACGATCATGCCTGTAGGTGGCAAAGCGGTCGAAAATGTGATGGATTATTCTTTGATATCATCGTCAGTATGGTGCTCATGATAGATTGAAAGATCTTCCACATTGAAAGTAGGATTCATAGGTAAATCTAGTGAAAGGTCTAAAGCATAAGCATTGACACTAATCTTGTTTATGATTTTGAATGGTCTCGCATTGCGAAGATGGAGCTTTTTGGAGGTGTTGTGGAAAAGCCGTTCAGGATGAATACGGCCCATAACCATGTCACCTTCTGCAAATTTAACAAAGTGACATCTTATATCTGCATGTTACTTATAACTTGCGGTGATATTGTGTCGAACTTCTCATGCACTTGCTGCATATGGCAGATGAAGTCATCATCTTCTGCTCTTGGTCTCGACTCTATAGATACAGGAACCAAATTGACTGGAATACACAGTTGTATGCCAGTTACTAATTCAAAAGGTGACATCTCTGTGGACCTGTTGACTGAGTTATTATAAGCAAATTCAGCCATGGGAATTACTAGGTCCCATGTAGCTATTTGATCGCGGACAGGACACTCTAGTAACTTGCCTAAGCTACGGTTGATTATTTCCGTTTGACCATCAGTCTGAGGGTGGTATGCACTAGAGAACTGAAGCTTGGTTTTCATTGATGCCCAAATAGTTTTCCAGAAATAACTCATGAACTTGGTATCACAGTCGAACACAATTGTCTTTAAAAGCCCATGAAGACGAACAACCTCTCAAAAGAATAATTGAGCAAAGCGTATGCCATATTCAAGCATGGTATGAAATGATCCATCTTTGAAGATCGATCAACCACCACAAAATACTGAATCACTTTCCGAGCGGTCTTTGGCAAACCCAGGATGAAGTCCATGCTGGGATCTTCCCATGGAGCATATAGGATCGACAATGGTTGATACAATCTACTGTTTTTCTTTCGACCCTTAGTAAGTTGGCAAACTCTACATAACTGGTAGATCTTTGTGATATTTGATTTTAAACGAGGTCAAAAGTATCCATCTCCAACGAGGGTTAGGGTCTTATCGCGGCTTAAGTGACCACTACACCTACCAGCGTGTAACTCCCTCATAACATACTTGTGGATGGATGTATTGGGTAGACAAAGTTGCGTTCCTCAGAACAGGTAGCCATTATGATTGCTTAAATGTGGGTGTTTCGCAAGCTCTTCACTAAGAATGCCTATATAAATACGTCAGAAATCCTTGTCATTAGCATACTCACACCGTATCTCTTTGAATTCCGGAATAATGATCGCCATCGATGACAATAGATGCGTGTGGCAACTTAATGCATCAACAACCTGATTGTTCTTGCTAGCCTTGTGATAAGTGATACAAGAAAACTCCAGAAGGCAAGCACACCACTTGACACTACAGGCACTCATCTTCTGCTGAGAATTTAGGTGCTTGAGTGCTTCATGATTAGAATATATGACAAACTTCTTGCCAACCAAATAGTGACGCCAATCCTGTAAAGTTTGAACAAGGGCATAAAACTCCAAGTCGTAAGTAGAGTATCGCTGCTTCGCATCAGAGAACTATGAAAGCTATTGGATGCCCTTCCTGATTGAGAACTCCACCAACGCCAATGTTAGAAGTGTTGTAGCTCACCTCAAATACCTTCTCAAAGTGCAGAAAGCGCAAAACCAGAGCTTCGGTCATCTTATGTTTGATCCTATCAAACGCTTATGTTGTTGCACTTTCATTGAAATTTCCTTTGTTTTATACAATTGGTGATCAAGGCCATGATGCTGCTGAAGTTTTGCACAAAACGTCTGTAAAATGTAGCGAGGTCATGGAAACTGTGAACTTTAGAGATAGTGGTAGGTGTCGGCCAATCAACAATGGCTTTCACGGTTTCACCTTGGCAAAGTCCACCTCTACACCTTGCGATGAGACAATGTACCCTAAGAAGACTAGTGGTGTACTCATGAAGGTACACTTTTTAAAGTTGATGTAAAAGCACTTGCGACGAAGGACTTTGAAGATAAGACTTAGGTGATTGAGGTGTTCCTTCCGTTACTTAATGTAGATAAGAAGTCGTCAAAACCAACAACAACAAACTTACCAAGAAAAGGGTGTAACAACTGGGTCATGACATGGACGAAAGTGCTAGGCATGTTTGTAAGACTGAATGGCGTAACTAGCCACTCTTAGAGACCATCCTTCGTCTTAAATGTTGTCTTCCATTCATCACCAGGTCGAATACGAATCTGGTAGTATACATTGCGAAGATTAGTCTTAAAGAAGACAATAACATTTGGCATTGAGTCCTGCATAACATTAAGCCGAGGAATTGGAAAGCAGCACTTCACTGTGATTTTATTAATAGCCTGGCTGTCTACACACCAGTGTTTTAAGTAGCGATAGCATGATGCGTAGCGCTCAACCCTCTATAGCGTGTAATGTAAATATGTAGCGTAAGCTACACGATACTTCTATTTTTTAATTTAAAAATATGACAAATATAATAAATAGTGAAAAAAAAAGGAAAAAAATATAAAAATGCCTAAAAGATGATTCATTTTATCAATTATAAGCATGTTCAAAAAAGTTATTAGTTATCATTTATCAAAAGCCAATCCACATATATAAGCCAAATCAAATAATTATCACATCAAAAACTTTCTAAGCAAACCACTTTAATTAATAATGTCTAATTGAAACCACAAGTCACAATTATGAAAAGAAATAAAAATCCCATAGGTTAAAAGTATCAAGTACAATACAAGTGTCACATTCCTCAGCATTAGAAACAAAGAAAACGTGAAAAAAATAATAAAATAATAAAATAGTAAAAAAATATATTGAAGCTTATGCTACGGACACTGTGCACTACGTAGTTGTAGCGTACACTACGACCCCCGTAGTGTACGCTACTGGGGATTTATGCTATTTAGGACGCTACGGCCACTCTACACTATGTAGCGTACGCTACCGCTACGCTACAAATGCTATTTGAAACATTGCTACACACATACGCCAACTTCTATCCTTCTTGGGAGTAAGGAGGGTTGGCACCACATATGGGCTTAGGCTCTTTCGGATGTAGCCCTTTTTAAAGAACTCATCAACTTAATGCTTCAACTCAACATGCTCGGCAATACTCATCCAGTATGCTGGTAAGTTAGGTAAGATCCTCTAGGAACAAAATCTATAACATGTTGAATATCATGCGGTGGAGGCAACTCCTTAGGCAGATCATCGAGGACCAAATCTCGATATTCATGCAATATAGATTCGACTTCATTAGAAATAGGCTCAGCCTGGTCAGTAATAGGCTCCAGCACTTGTATTGTGACTAGAGCAAACATTATGCTTTTCCTCCTTACTCTCTTCCTCGAATTTCCACATGGTAAGAACACGTGAATTCGAAAGAGTAGCTGATGCCAATGATGGAGTAGATGTAGGAGGTGACGTAAGCTGCAATGGGTAAAGAAGGATATGATGACCTCACCATAGGAAAGTATACGTGCTAGCTTCACCGTTGCTTTGTACCTTTCAGTTAAAAAGCCAAGGCCGACTAAGAAGGATGTGCGTGACATTCATTAGAATTATGTCACAACAAATATTATCCTCATATATGGCGATTTTAAATGATACCAAACACTTTCAAGTCACAGGAATGGCAGTGTCGTTGACCCACACAACCTTATATGGTTTTGGATGCCTTTCGGTTGGCAACTTGAGCTTATCAATCACATCTTGAGATATAATGTTCATTGCATTGCTTCCATTAATGATCGTGCATAACCTACCCTGACATTTTTATCCACGTGCGGAAAACATTGGTCCGTCTCTAGTCTTCATCTTCCTCAATGGTGGTAAGGAGGCGGTGTATGATAAGAGTAGTGCCTTTAATCTCAATATCAACTACAATTTTAGTAGGAGAGTCTTCTGGCTGTGATGTAGGTTCTACATAAGGTTATTCCATCTCGATGTACTCGTCGCAATACTCATGATCGTCCGGATAGTAGGGGTCCTCATTATCACAGTAATGGAGGCTCCTAGCTTGCAAACACTAATTAGAAAAGTGCCTTATCTATCTGCAATGGTATTCTCTCTTAAAGGAAGGTTTAGGATTTAAGACCTCGGCCATTGGTGTCATGTCCTTGCACCACTGGTTGCTTTTTATGTGAATTTTGTGGCGGAGGCCATTGTAAAGGTTGGGGTTGCCTTATAAGAGGAGTCTGCATTTGTGGACATGACTAAAAAGGGTAAGGAGGTGGTAGGTAGCCTTGTGGCGAAGTCCGATTGAGATGAAGATCCGAACCTGTTCTCACAGATGGTTCCTTGATTGGAGAGTATGCTGTCACAACTACTGTTCAACTTGTCGAGCCTTCTGATGAACATCATAAACTGACTCGAAATCATACATGACTATCTCATGATGTATCTCTTGGCATAATCTTGCCCGATCATGGTTAGTTGTTATGTGATTCGTCTATGCAAGCTTACAACGGAAAGAAAACTCACTGAACTTCTCAGTGTAGTCATCTAGAATGGGTTGATTTTTTTGGGTTTTAATGGGTTGGAATATGAATGATCTTGGGAGTTTTGATGGGTTGGAATATGACTGATTTTGGGGACTTTTAATGAGCTGATTTTGGGATTTTAATGGAGTGGAATGGGGCTGATTTTGGGGATTTTAATGGGCTGGAATATGGCTGATTTTGGGGGGTTTGAATGGGCTGGAATGTGGCTGATTTTTGGGTTTTTAATGGGTTGGAATGGGGCTGATTTTGGGTTTAATGGGCTGGATTATGGAGGTAGATGGTTGCCAAAATTTTGACCTCTCTCTCCTTGTCAATTGGAATTTTGGGCTTTGTAAAAGAAAAGAAAAGTGTGAGTGGGGGGAGGAGGGATGGATGCAATGAAGAAAATAAAGAAAAAGAAACGTAATTTTATAATTAAAGAACCCGAAAACAATAATATTGAGATTGTTGTTGATCTAAAATTTCAACCTAGCCATTGGGATCCACTCTGATACAAAATTGGCACAGCCGGTTGATGGGGAGGATCCGCCCAAGTGTAGGTACCTCCAAGTTAAGTACAAGAATCCCACAAAGTAGAAATAAACAATCTAGAAGTTTTATTCAATTTCAAGGTGCCTTGATACTACTCATCCTAGGCCCTTATATAAGCTCTAGAAACGTATAAATAAGGAAAATTACAATGTCATTGATAACCAATAACTTATTAGAAATATGGAAAAAGAAATAAAAGAGATAATAATGTATTTAAAATATTTGACTAATAGATTATTTATAGCTACCTGATTGATTTTGCTAGCTAATTACCTAAATAAGCTAGTTACCTAAATAGGAGGCTTGAGCCTCCTTATTGATAGGCCGATTGTTGGGCTTTTGCCTGGCCCATGGGTCGTGGGCCCATATCAACTTGCATCAATCCAGATCACGACTTGCCACAGCTGAAAACTCTAGCGGAATGTCTCAATCTCAGCTGGACCTATTGTTCACCTTGTTTGATTTGGTATATACAGAAGTAACTTTAGATGGATACTAATCTGGTACACAGTGGGGGCATCTAGCGGAACCAGTAATTTTGGGTACAGAACTTGCTAGTTTCTTATCCTTCCATCCAGACCTGATCATGAAGAACATTGACTATGAAGAAGGGTGTAATAATGGAAAACTGTTGATTGATCAAGGGTTTGGGCTGTCGATAGCAAGGGTCTGCAGCACTGATTTGGAAGACTTGGATTTTTGGCATTTGAACTCAAAAGTTATAATGAAAGAAACTAGCAAGTCCCGCACCCGCTTTGTAAGATTCTTCAAAAACTTTCGTGACCACTTTGAGAGGCCTCCCAAAAACAAATCTCCTGCTCTGATACCACTTTGATGCAGGACAACTAACCACTTGCTCTAAAAGCTCGAACTGATAGAGCATGGCAAATCCATCCCTTTATCTCATAAGCCCATGCCCCACTTCAAATGGGTTAGGCCCTTGGCCGAACCCTCCTCATGGGCCCCACTTCACATGGGGCTGAACCCCCCTCATGGACCCCACTTCACACGGGTCTCGCCTCACATGGGCTGCACATACCGAGTGTGCCCCCGCTTCACACAGGCTCCCCCCACTCGAGCTCGGTGTGAAAATGCCCCTGGGCCTGCATTACACAACCCATCACAGCCAAAGATTTCTTTCAAAAAGTCAGAAGAATCAACATAAACAACTTGGATGAGTTGTGTTGCAATAAGTTTGGAAGGACATCAAGAAAAACCTTTATTCAAACATAACAAAAAAAAAATAAAAATCACATATTTTTCATAAGTTTTTTCATCGACTGCAAAGGATGTGTAAATTTATACCTGCAAGCCTTCTCTTTTTCCTTTTTTGCCCATAATGCAGTTGATTTATATGACAGTTTGTCTGTAGGCTGTTGCGCTAGCATGCCCTTTGCTCCACTAGGAGAATTTTTTTACTTCTCAGTGCTAAGTGCTAACTAGGAGTTTGAAAAGGAACTGCTGTCCATACCCTATGGTTTTGATACATTAAGCTGTTTTTCTATTTGGACATTAGAACATCATGCTTTTAGTATTAGTCTAATACCGGAAGTAGAAAAACAGTTTTATCTTAATGCTAACCTTGGCATTTTGGAAAGGGAACTGCTGTTTACACCCTATGTTTTTGGTATATACACCCGTCTTTCTATTAGGGTATCAGAATTGTACACTCTTAGCGCTACTCTCTGCCTCACTGATACCAAAAGTAGAAAAACAGGTTTTTCTTAATGCTAACATTGTGATTTTGGAGAGGGAACTGCTACCTACACCTTACACTTTTGGATATATACAGCCTCTTTTCTACTGGTCTGATACCAAAAAAAAAAAGGTGCATCCATCAAAAGCATATGGTTTATATGTCGTTTC
The DNA here is from genome assembly GCA_037074715.1 of Magnolia kwangsiensis. NCBI lineage: Eukaryota > Viridiplantae > Streptophyta > Magnoliopsida > Magnoliales > Magnoliaceae > Magnolia > Magnolia kwangsiensis. The sequence continues at coordinate 99,124,156 of CM073581.1, forward strand.
CCTTTTGAAAATAGTAATGAGTAATCATGAGATGGATCAATATAAGAACCGTTTCTTGTTGGGTAGCACCCTGTCTAACTGCATGAATATTCCATTCCTTTTTTTCCCTTTTATTTGGCAGAATGAGCTAGCTATTCTAGAATTCATACATCTGTTGGTCGAGACCATGGACCGCCATTTCGGAAATGTGGTATGTCTATCAAAAACATGTCTGATGAAGGGCCCATCTGAATGCACCCTCCAAAACGGTGTTTGAGGCCTAAATGCTGTTTTGTCCAAAAAGCAGTTGCTGTTGTGTGTTTGAATGCACTTTGGGAACCCCTTCTGCCCTCCTGATCAACAAAATATGTGCGAAATGCCTGATTGGTTCTTTCCAAGTTGAATGAAAAGCAGGCTTGGAACACCCATTTTCAGAAACCCTTTTTTGAGGAGCTGCTTCCAAACGGGCCTAAACCATCTTAGTTAGAACAGAATCAGCTTGTCTTTTCTTTCCTTGTTTGTCAAGGGTGTGTTTGGTCACACCAAATCTCATTATATTTGGTGCAACAAAATGCATCCTAAATAAAAATTTGAGCAATTCTTATTTTTTAGTTTTCCTTTTTCTTTTTCTTCAGTGTGAACTTGATATCATGTTCCACCTTGAGAAGGCACACTTCATGCTGGAGGAGATGGTCATGAATGGATGCATTGTCGAGACAAGCAAATCAAACATTTTGTCACCAATACAGCTCATGGACAAGGCCTCATAAACTCAATAACGTGTTTCTTCAAGTCAAGGTGCAGTTGGTTTTAGGCTTTTGAATTAATTAGTAAAGATAATCAATGTCAGCTAGATTGGTATGCAATATTCTCATGGTATACCATGTCGCTTGTCTTATGTGATGCAATTGTAGGTTTATTATATACTGCAACACATGGGTATGCAAAAATAAAATAAAATCTCATCATATTCCATGTGGATTTTTTCATGTATTTCTTTTCTTGAGTTTTGATGGAATAATTGCTATGTTGATGTTTATGTGAGAGTATCTCCTATTCGCATCTTGTCAGTACAGGATCAGTGGTTGTCATGCTTCCTTCCTTGGGGTTCTTTCTATAAAATTGTTAATGCTCCACATGTATTTGGGAAATTGTCCAGTGCCATCACTTGTAAGTTTTCAAGCAATACATCTGCATACATTGTACACATTTCAGATCTAGCTGTTCATCTATTGTGCCCAATCTTTGGTCGGCTGTACCCAAAAAATCACAGCGATTGGATGATCCTAGCACTAATTATTAGAGGACTTGATGATTACGCATGAATGGTTGGAGATTTTGCAACCAAATATAGCTCCAATCCTACTAGCAATGAGACCAAGGTGGGAGTTGCCAGAGTATTTGAATCAAGGTAAAGATACCGCATTTGAATCAAGGCCACCCTTTGAACTGGATCAACTTTGTATCTTGTCAGACTCCAAAAGTGGTCAACAGAACAATGATCCCAGGTGAAGGCCTTGTCACAAATTAGGAAGATGTTAAGAACCCATTCATCTACGCAGATCAGTCTCCAATTTTTTTTGAAAGATGATAATTTATTGCTGGAAAAAAACTACAAGGAACACAGAAACAAAAAGGAAAACAAGAAGAAAAGAAAAAAGAAAGGAGAAAAACAGAAACTAACAAAACAAGACAAGACCTAGAAAAAGCAACAGAAAACAAAAACCAGTCCCACGACTGGTGAAGATGTGGACTTAAAAAACAAATAAAAGAATAAAAGGGGGAAAATAGGATGTGAGATGGCAAACATATTGCTTATTGTCTGTTAGAAATCGCCCACAAGTAAAAAACAAATAAAAGAATAAAAGGGGGGAACGAGGATGTGAGATGGCAAATATATTACCTATCGTCTGTTAGAAATCACCCACAAGTAGTATTCTAGCCTTAAAATTCACCGACATGCTTTTGTTAGGAAACCTACTGCTGCTTGCTTACACAGTAGACAAGAAAGGGTTTAAAGGAGAGGATTTGTAGTAGGTGGTTTTTTGTATGAGTGTAAAAGGTGGAGATTGATGGATTTTTTTTCATCTTTTTTTTTTTTTTTTTCTAATTTTTAATTTTCAGAGGAGCTTAAAGGATGTAGATGTAGAGACTATTGAGATTTTGGATGTGCTTTAAGCTAGAAAGATGAGAGGTATGGCAAAGGCAGTGTGTAGTAGGTTGGGATATAAGGGGTGATGAGGTAGCATGGACATATGGAGGTATGGAGGTGTGATGTAAGGGTGATTGAGGTGGTTTGGGGGAGTGGTGTTATGATATAAGGGTGACGGAGAGAGTAGATTAGCACGATGAGGCAGATGCTTGCCTTTGATCATTTTGCACCCAAACTGATGATTTTTGACATATTCCTCAGGGAATTTTCTACATGGATTTGGGAATTGCCTTTTCCCTCTCTTTGAATTGGACAACAGATTCAAGTGCCAGTATTGGGCCTTCTCTCTTCCATGACTAACAGCCCAAGCAATATTTCCTTTGAATCCCAGTGTTATAAGTGTTTGCCTAGGGTGATTTTTCCTGTCATCAACAATGTAGGAAATTGTGAAAACTAAAAGCTTAATCATCTTTATGCATCCAACTATGATCACAAACTTGACAAAATTAATCATCTTTGTGCATCCAACTATGATTACAAACTCAACAGAATTAATCATCTTTGTGCATCCAGCTATAATAACAAATGGGGTCTTCAGCTAGAACAACGTAGTGATCCGATTCTTCTTCTTTTTTGACAGAACACAAACGATATTATAAGAAATTAGAAAAGAAAATAAAGACCAACTGTATAAGAAGGTAATGGATAGCTGTCAGTCATTAAAAACCACTCTAAAAAAAGTTTACCCAGCAGAGGCCGCAGCCTTAAATCTCATTTATATTCTCTTCAAGAGGTCATGTACGACATGGAAGCCCATGTGGTCACAAATCCCCAACGCAATGATATGATCCATGAAAGCTTCCCTCACCAGCTTAATACCCATACAAATAGCTAACAGTTTGATGTGATCCTTCGCCAATGGAACCTGAGAAAACCAACTTGACATCCCCATTTTTGTCCCAAACCACCCAACCAATGCCCAGCTGCCTTGGGTTGCAGAAAGAGCTTCCATTAATGTTTAGTTTCCACCAGCTCATTGAGCCTATGGCTTTCACTGCTTAGAGATCCCATTCTCTTTATTTTCATCAATAGATGGATCCTTGAAAGGCCATGAAGTCTAGACATATCTGTTCTCACCTCCATGCCTTTTTTAATAAGGAGTGAGATGGAAGGGCTTTGTTAGTCCTCGTGTTCATATCAAACTTTTCCCACTCATAAAACTTAGTTGTCCAATTTTGCCTATGGCTTTCACTGCTTAGAGATCCCATTCTCTTTATTTTCATCAATAGATGGATCCTTGAAAGGCCATGAAGTCTAGACATATCTGTTCTCACCTCCATGCCTTTTTTAATAAGGAGTGAGATGGAAGGGCTTTGTTAGTCCTCGTGTTCATATCAAACTTTTCCCACTCATAAAACTTAGTTGTCCAATTTTGCTGTCTGGTTGCTGTGCATTCTCCACTGAAGAGTGAATCCGCAGACACCAAACGCTGATTGCATTTTTGGCTGTTGGATCAACGATCATAATCAGTGTAAATCTCGGCAGAACATAGTCATCAAATGGGGCCTACTCTTTGGGCAGCCCATTAATTCTTCCTCTAGTGTCAAGACCAAGCTCACCTCAAATCCATCTCGACACATTCATTAGCTTATAAATCTTATGTTATACCCCACCCTGCATACCACAATCAACTTTACATCTAGACCCCATCCACACCACCTTCATTGCCCATTGTATCACAGCTCCACACCTCCATGGTTCTAGCATGTCCTCTCATCTCTCAAAATAGAAACAGATCCAGAATCTCCACATTCTCTTTCGGGTCCCACAGCTGTCAGATTTCGCCTCATGCATTAATGCAAACATGCACCTTCCACAACATCATCTCCTATAACAGGCCTTTTCTCTATCATACATAAATCTACCCCATAGTTTTAAAACTTGAAAATCGAGTTGACTCGAAAGTCTTTTTGAGCGACTATGGTGAGTTTTTTTTTTTTTTTCTCCCCTCCTTAATAGCAAGGCTGGGTGACATTTGATCTTTAAAAATTATGAATATTTAGAGCCATGGTGAGTTGAGTTTTGTGTAGTAAAAAAAGTCGAGCTGAGTCAACCAAGTGATGATCAAATTGAGTCTTTTCTTTTTCCCCTTTCAAGTTGTTTTTTTTTTTTCCCCAATTGGCAAACATAGGTCTTTACACTGTCCTCCTCAACTGGATAATCGAGAAAAACTTTGATTGAACGTTGCACATTGACAACTTTGAACGCTAAAACACTACTGGTGAGCAGTTTCCGACGGTCAATTGCCAACATGCATGCCATCTCGTGTTTTTCCTTTTTCATTCATTCATTTATTTTTAAGTTAACATGTTTTGTAAACGAAAGGCCTCTCCATCTTAGTGGATTAGGTGTACCTGAGCCCTTACCCTAGATTTCAATCTTGTTGGCGACTTTTGGAGTCTGAAAAACAAATCAAATATACCATGTGGGTCCAATTCAGAAGGTCACCAATGGGCTTGATTCAAATGTGGTGGCAGCTCTCTTTCTCCACATTGTTGGTAGGACTGCACGGCTACATAAATAGTTATAAAATGGGCATAAGTCCTCCAATGACAGCCAGGATCATCTGTCCGCTGATATTTTGAACCATCCATGGTATGCCAAAAGATGGATGTCCTAAATATTGTGCCAGCAAAGGTATATGCAACACAACCTGTCTAAGGTAGGTATGAGTGTCTATAGTTTGTTAAACCTATTTGTGCACAGGAATAAGGAAAAAAAGGACAATTAGTTCGAAACAATTGACTGGGGTAAGTAGATTGTATCAAACATGAGCCGTTCAAAATGGGTGGATAGTCCATGATTTGTCAAATTCACTTATGCACAGAAATATTGAAAATAAGGTCGATTTTTGTGCTAGGAAGGATCATATATTTTACTAAAAATGTGAATTAAAGATAAGAAAAGCTTATCTTTAGTTAGGTTCACGTGAGAATAAATGTTCCACGCACATGCACTGCATGAGTCAAATGTGCCACATGTGTGTCCATTTAGATTCCACAGCCCTGCATGGGGTGAGATTTATGTTTAAGCGCCCAACATTTGTCATATTTGTGACCGTCCATGTTTAAGCACCCCACATGTGTAATATGTTTGACTTTCATGTTTAAGCATCTCACATGTATCTTAAGTTTCTTACGTTTGGTACATGTAGGAGCGTACATCGAGTCGAACCGAGTCGGGCTGGCCTTAGCTCGGCTCGGCCACTAGCTGACCTCAACTCGAACTCGGCTTGGCTCAGTCCTTGAGCCTGACTGGTCAGCTCGGCTCGGTTTGGTCAGCAGCTTGGGCCAAGTTAGAGCTGAGTTCGCCACTGAGGCATTTTCACAAACACCCGGACTGCACCTTCAAAATCTCACTGTATTTGAGATAGCAGCAATGCGTTTACGGGTATTTTATCAAACTCTTCCTAAGTAACATAAAAATCAAGAAAAAAGGGGTACTGGTTTCATATACATACCTTCCTTGCCACCAGCCACACTTCTTTGAGTCATTTCAACAAACATTTGGTGAGCAACATCAATATCAAAGTAACCGAGTCACCGAACTGGTTTGATTCAAGCTAGGTTCAATCCGAGTTGAGTCGAGCTAGGGCCAGCTCGAACTCATTTTTCTATAAAAAAAAATCAGCTCGAACCGCGTCGAGCGAGCTAGCTCGGTTCGTGTACACCCCTAGGTACATGTCCTATCAAATATATTAGTATCTTACACATGCCGCATTTCATCTTTATTCCTTATTTCAATTCATTTCCGGGAACCAAATAGTTAGCCTAAGACAGCATGACTTACATATCCTATTCAAGACAACGTGTCCGAGATAACTTGTGTCGGACATTCCTTTGCTTGCATCCAAACGGCCCTCGGTATTGGTTCAACTTAGATTAAGGGCCTATGCTTACATTTAAAGAAGAAGAAGAAGAAGAAGAAGAATGGCCGTCAAAATCTTGGCCACTGGATAAATATGCTTCTCACCATCTTCTGATTGAGGTGATTTAATTTTCTAAGATGAATGGACCAATGCGTAGAACCAACGCAGACGTGACAATCATAATTTGAGATGCGCAAAACATGATAACCTTGGAAGTATCCAAACTACCTTAAATAAATAAATAAAAACAGAAGGTCAATGATCACCTCCACCTGCCCCTCTCTGATTGGATGTCTTGTTTATTTCGGTAGGTCAATGATCTATTGTATCATTTCACCGAACAAACACCCAAAACGAGCACCACATTTCTGACATGGCATTTTGCTGGAGATCCAGGCTTTTCATCAGGATGGTCTAATGGTGAATGGGCCGTAGCCCAAAATTCAGGCCAGTATTTTATTCAGGTACCCACATGTTGATATAAAATGGACGGTTAAAGAAAGATAATTGATGGTGCACATTAAGCTTGCACGTGCAATCTAGCTTGTATGAGATCCTACTTCTCATGGTGGGGTTATTGTGCCTAGACCAATCCTCGAGCTCCTCCAATTTTCAGGTTGGACATTTTCACATAAAGGATGGATGATTGAAGAATGATAAGTAGCAATCCACACTAATTTACGCATGCAGCTCACCTGATAAGTGCAGCAGCTTATTTTTGGGCAACCGCACATTTCTTGTGTGGCCCTTCTAACGAATAGTGTGGATGCCATCCACGTGTGCTACGTCTGTATGCACATAAACTTAGGTTTATCTGACAGATCTCACCTGATCATAACCTAAGGCAAGGATCGGGTCAGATCGAGTTGGCCCACTTAGATCCAAACATACATGGGATCCTGTTCAGATTAGTCTGGTGGCTAATCCAGACTGATCCGATCCGTCCATGTCTTTTAACAAATAATTTTAGGCTTTATTCCAAAAATGGAGTGTATCCAATCCTCAAGTGGAGAACACCACTGCAAATAGTGTGAATTGAACATCTATCGTTGAATATTTATTGGGGCAAAGAAGTTTTAGATCAAGCTGATGTTTATTTTTTCACTTCATCCATGTCTTTTTGATCTTATAAACAGGTTAGATGACAAACAAACATCACTGTGGCCTTACAAAGATTTCAATCGTAGAAATCAATACTTTTAGTTTTTCTTGTGGTATGGTCCACTTGTGCGTTGGATATGCATCAATTTTGGGTTCAACTCCTAAAATGATATGGAAAAACGAATGGATGGCGTGGATAAAAAACGTGCATTCAAGTGGGCTCCAACAGAGTTTAGTTAATACGATAAAGAGTAATGAGGCAATCCGGTTCCCTTTGGAACGCGAAGACGAGCGCCTACGCGCCTCGAGCTGCGAGTTGCACGAACGGCTCCAATGAGATCAAAGATACAAGGGCTCTACCATAATATTTATTTTCCATCTAATCTTTTAATAATGTTAAAAATACATGAATGAGTAAGAAAAACAAATTTCATATTGATCCGAGATTTTTGTGATCTCGAAAAGGGTTTCAGTGGTACACGTTCAATCCCCTTCTTTTTTTTTTCTTTTTTTTTTTTTGCAGTGTGGTCCAACTGATCTTTATATCTGTCTTATTTTCGGCACAAGCCTTAATACGAGCTCTCCAAATGAATGGACGGTTTGGATATAACACATACCTCATAATTTGACCCTAGATCTTCCTGACGTCAATACACCACCAGCTAATCGGATTTCGTACCGTGACTTGCACCCTACGTTTTCACCTACTCTGTCGCAATCAGAAGCATATTGAGTATACTCTGTGGGGTCTACTGTGATTTATGTATTTTATCCACTCCATCCATCCATTTTAAAAAATAATTTTATATCTTGATCCTAAAAATAAAGTATATCCAAACCTTAAATGGACCACACCATAGGAGAGTGTGAATTGAAATTTACGGTTGAAAATTTCTTAGGGGCCACGAAAGTTTTGGATCAAGATTGTATTTGTTTTTATCCTTCATCCATGTTTATGTGATCTTATGAACACGTTGAATGAGAAATAAACAACAATTTGAGCCCTAGAAAGGTTTCAACGGTGGAAGTTATTATTCCAACTGTGTCCAATGGTATAGTCCACTTAATATTTAGGTATGCTTGAATTTTGTTATGAACCACTAAAATAATATGAAAAAACAGATGGACAGTGTGGATATACCAGATACATTCACAGTGGGCCCAAAAAGTTTACTGAGTACAATAAGAGTGTAATGAGCAACTCAGTATGCAATCTAATTTCTTCGCAATCCCATCCCTCCCTATTAAGTAGGCCCAATTCAAACCGTACCACAATCTAATTTCTTCGCAATGAGAAATTTAGGACTGTGGACCCCACCTTTTAGCCAGCTTTTTTTATGAAAGAAGACAAACTTTTTTTTGCAACTTAGACTAGCATGTGCGGATTACGAATTTTAGGACGAAAATACCTCTCCTTTTCAAATACTCTTTTCACACCTGCTGCTTTTCAGCATTGCTTTCGCTCCCCTTAACGAAAAAAAACAGGTGCTTCCCCTGCACTCTCTTCCAATGAAGAACTGAAGTACGAAGGATTTTTTTCTCATTTGCCTGACTGAAATTTTTGTGAATCATCTAGATATCCATCCAGATATCGTTATTTTACATTTTTCATATTTCATCTTGGCGAGGATTACGTGAAACCCAACAAACTGGTTGCATCTCTTTGAAAAGGTTCAAAATATTCCCTCACTCCAAAGCATCTCTCTTCAACCTGCATTTTATCGGTATTGCAGCAGTTGAAGATATAGATCTTGAAAAAAAAAGCTAGACTCATACAATGGCATTGCATGCGAAGTTTGGTCAGTTCCATGTGTTATGCTTAGTCAATTTCATGCGTTAGGCTTAGTTAAATTTACGTGTTGATCGATTGAATCCATGTCAAACTTGCTCAATTCAATGTTAGGGCTCACTTGATCTGATACTACGCTTGTTGAATTCTATGTTTACCCTGCTCAACTTCATGCTAGGATCGCTCAATTTAAGGTTTGCCCAGCTTAATTTCATGGTAGATAAGGTCAATTTAATGTTTTCCGCGATGAATTTCATGCTAGGATCGCTCAACTTAATGTTTGTCCAGCTTAATTTCATGGTAGATAAGGTTAATTTAATGTTTGCCCAGCTCAATATTATCCTATGCTCGCTCAATTTACAGTTTGCCTATTCAATATCTATGCAATGCTTGCTCAATTTAATGTTTTTCCCGCCCAATATCATGTTGTGCTTGCTCAAAGAAATGTTTGGCCAACTCAATATCAACTATGCTCGCTCGAAATATTGTTTTCCCACATCAATATCATGATATGCTCGCTTGATTTATCGTTTGCCCAGCTCAATATCATACTATGCGCTCTCGATTTATTGCTTGCTTGCATAGCTAAATTTATAGTTTGTCCCGCTCAATTTTCAGTCTGCACCATTCAATTTCATGCTTGTCGCGCAAATGTATCAGATTTTCCTGCTGAATTTTCTAGTTTGTCTCGCTGAATTTCATGTTTGGCCCGCTCAATTTCATGATTGCCCCGCTCAATTCCTAGTTTGCCCCGCTCATTTGCTAGCTTGCCCCGCTCAAATTCATGCTTCCCCCACTCATTTTCTAGTCTAACCCGCTCATTTGCTAGTTTGCCCCGCTCAAATTCATGCTTGTCCTGCTCATTTGCTAGTATGACCCGTTCAATTTCATCTTACTCGCCCTGAATTTCTTGTTTGCCCCACTGAATTTTTATTTTTACCTGCTTAATTTTTAACTTGTCCTACTAAATTTCATGTGTCCCCCGCTCAAACTGATAAGCTTTCGCTTGCTCAATGGCATGATAGATAAACAAGCACCACTCATTTTTCATTCGTTAACGACGAAGGTCCTTCATTATTTAATCAAGTTTTGTCATATGGCATGGTTTCATTGATTTACGATTCACTGATAATGTGTCATTGTATTGGTTTTCAGATAATGGCTGCAAGAATCATGTGCTCTTTTGGCGGGGAGTTAGAATTTGAAAACAAGCGATACTCGTACATGGGTGGAACATCAAAACAAATGACGCTATGTCTAGAGACTACGTATGAGGATCTTCGATCTAGAATTTACAAGATTATTAAGAGCAGATCAGAAGATTGTGATATTAGGATAAAAGTATTGAATCCTTGCACTAACGAATCAATGCCTCCAATTAAAATCGAAGACGACGATGATGTCAAAGAGTTCTTATCTTACCAGTTTGAGCATTCGGAAAAATTCATCCCCTTAGTCATTGAAACAATCCAACACATTAATACCACAACATATGTGGACAGTGTGGCTGATGAGTATGCCATGGAATTCAAATACAATCATTCTCCATTACAAGTGGTAGTAAGCAATGAGCAATTACCTGAGCCACCGCAAACAGTAAACTTCGTGACTAGGTAAGTCAGTGGTGCAGTTGACATTAACAGTAATTATGAATACAAGACACCGCCGTTAGCATCAACAGCAGATCTGCCATCATCATCCACCATCCCATCTGTGTGTGTAAGTGACATTCCACTTCGAGACCTCCCCGAAACATCAGACCTCATGACTCGTCAAGTTCTTGCGCCATTTAATGATGATGCACTCACGAATGCAAAAATGCTGGAATATACTGATTTGTTATGTGAACCGACCGATATATTTGAAGGGTAAACATTTAAGGACAAGAGTTATTGCCAGTATATTTTGAGTCAATTTGTAATTCGAAATAATTTTTAGTATAGAGTACTATACTCAAATACGAGCAGATTTGCCGTGGTGTGCTTTGAAGATCCATGCGAATAGAGGGTTCATGCATCTCGGGTGAATCATACGAGTTTATTCAAAATACGAACTTATACATCAAAAAACACGTGCGACATGGCATGGATGAAGAGCGATCACCGGCAAGCCAGCAGTAAGTTAGCATGTGATCTGGTTATTAGCCGCATTGAACAACGCTTAGGGTTGAGGCCACGTGACATTATCTTCACCATGCAAGAGAAATATAATGTTCGTATCAGTTATTGGAAGGCATGGAAAGCTAGGGAGCTTGCAATTAATCACGTGATGAGGTTATACGAAGACTCCTACAATCAACTCCCTTTGTATTTACATGAGTTGAGGAGGGCCAACCCAAGGACATTTATTGCCGTTTCTGTTAACTAACGGACTTGGAGGTTAGAGAGATGTTTTCTTGCTCTTAGATAATGCATTCGAAGTTTTTAGAAATCTTTGTGGAGGGTATTGGCTATTGATGGGACACACTTAAAGGGCAAATACAAGGGTGTGCTATTCATTGCCATGGCTTTAGATGATGACAATCATATATTTTCACTTGCGTTTGGCATCGGGGAATCAGAGAACAACAATAGTTGGAATTGGTTCCTTACCCACCTTAACAATGTGTTAGGGTCTGTAGAGGGTCTTGTCATTATATCCGACCGACATAAAGGTCTAATGAAAGAGGTTCCCCAAGTCTTCCCGCGTGCAATCCATGGGTATTGTGCGTACCATATCTATAGAAACTTGGTGGACACTTTTAAGGACAAGTCGTTGGAGAAGTATTACTGGATGGCTGTGAAGACTTGCAGGAGGGCCGAATTTGAAAAAATAATGCATGATATCGAAATGGCCAATCCCCCAGTACATGCATGGCTGACAGAAATTGGGTACGAGAGATGGACATCTTCGCACTTCTCTAGAAGAAGATTCAACTTGGTCACGACGAACATTTCTAAGTGCGTTAATGCCCTTTTCAAAGAAGCACGCGAATACCCCGTTACGAAATTGATAGAGGCTGTAATATTGAAGATACAGGAATTATTTCACAAGAGACGAGTATCTGCAGCATCATTTGTGGGTCTATTGACACCATGGGCGGAGAAACAGTTAAAAGATATTGTGCAGAAGGCACGAGATGTTCGCTGCCATGCTATTTCTCGATATGAGTACTATTTCGTTGGAGATTATAACGATACGGTGAAGCTCAGTGAGTTTTCATGTACATGTCGTGAGTTTGGCGTGAAGGGATACCCTTGCATACATGTCCTGTCAGCCTGCATAAACTACAATCTTGATCACTATTTATACTGCTCCCCATTCTACACGGCGCATAATTACCTGGCCACGTATAGTGAATTGGTGTATCCAGTACGCGATAATAGCGAGTGGAAAATTTCAGCGGGGATGAAGGAGTATTGTGCGCAGATTAAACCTCCAAGACAGCGGAGATCAGCTGGAAGACCTAAAAAGCTTAGAATTCCATCGTGTGGAGAGGAATCGAAAATATTAAAGTGTGGGCGATGAAAACAAACCGGGCATAATCGCCGGTCGTGCAAGTTTTCGATACCCGATGTATAGCATATCGTGTAATTTATGTATTTTGTATAATGCATACAATTGACAGTTATATATTGCTCCTAGTCGATCTTCATATATAGCATATTGTGTAAAAATGTACCAACTGTCAGCTCTATTCATACATGCATTCGAAAATGCCCCCTTATATTGTAAAAAAAAATTATCCACCATATTACCTGCATAATAAGGGTGACATCTGAATAATTAACACCGCATGCAGATACATTAGAAGTCACAAGAATAAGACCTTTTGACTTCTGAAACTTATCTCCAACCCACATGTTCTATAACTTTGCAGCTTTCTAGAATGGATCTCCCACACATTGAGATTTGAAAGTTTAGAGATGGAAAAGAACTAATCTTTTATTTTTAAATTAATAGAAGTTATAGGAAGTATTTATATCCAAAGTAGTTCTGGTAGAAGTCTTTAGATTCAAAAAAGGTTACATCCATGGTGATAAACATTTTTGTTGAGATCGGATCAAAGTATTTATTTCCTTTCTGAGTAGGTGCATATCCTACAAAAATACATTTTCTCGGTGCTTAGGATCAATATTTCCCCTGTTATGGTCATGAATATGGACAAAGGCAGTGCCTTCGATTTCGGGGATTAATGGAATGAAAGAAGCTTATTTATGTAGTATATTGGCATCTCAAATTTAAATAGTAGGATCGATTAAAATAATGAAAACAATAAAGAACATTAATGATTACATCATAAAAGTAACTTAATAATAGCTATAAGATTAACTGCATAATGAATGTCCATGAGACATTACTAGAGTGAGAGTAATAGATATTGCGCATAACTTCTATATTATTACTTGCCACATAGAGGACATGGTGAAGGTAATTCTCCAATGCTTGTTGATCATCTTGTAGTAATATTTATAGGACTGCACTCCATTTTTTCAATCCAATGATTAGTTAATTGATATTGATGGGCATGTGCGAGATTTTGTGTGTGTGTGGGAGCTTATGTCTAGAGTACGGTTTTGGTATTGTTGGTGTATTGTACAGCTTTAGGTGCTCCTATGAAACACACGGTTCGGTTCGATCCGGTTCTGGGGTAAAACTAGAACCGAACCATTCCTAACGGTTCTGGAATTTTCAGAAGCGGAACCGGACCGTTAGCATACTAAAACCGAACTAGAACCGGATCGTGAAAACCGGTTCGGTTCCGGTTCGGTTCCACGGTTCTGGGTTTTTAGAAAATTCAACAAAAGAAAAAAAAAAGGTGGAAAAAAAAAACCATGTCATGGGGCCACGACGAGTACATGTATTTAGTATGCAGACTCCACAAAATCATCATGTCATGGGGCCACGATGAGTACATGTATCTGGTATGCCATGTCTTCCTTTTACATCTCAGCTTTTAACGGGCACATCTGGGCCTGCCACATGGTGGAGCTTGGGCCTAATCTTTAAGTCCTACAGATATATGGGCCTGGCCATGGCCTTGTCTTGGACAATAGCAGATCTAAAGATATATAGGCTCAATCTAAAGACCTCAATAATATTGAAACACCCCCTATCCACCATTGAGGTATGGGTTCAAACCCTTTTTATTAAGTTTATATTAATAAGATGTTTGATGACATAGAGAAGACTAATCTCTATACATCCTTTCCTCTCCCTCACCTTTCTCTATTCTCCTTTTTCCTTCCATCCTTTACTTTACCATTTAATCTAACACTAGCATTTATGCCTCTTGACGTTTTGATGCTTCACTCAAACATATGCCTCATGATGCATGAATATATGTAGTCATTAAAGTCTATTTCTTGCCACAAATGCACAAAAAATAATGAACATAAGTGTGTTTTAATGTTGCAGTACGCATGTATTATCTGTATATCAATGATTCAGGTTAGAAATGTGTTCAAGACATTTACTAAAAGAATTATCAATGATAGCATCCAAATTGGTATATTGACAATGAAAACAAAATTATAAAAAATAACTGCACTGTGACACATATATTAGGACTGACATGAAAGGAGATCTTTTTTCCATAGGAATATTCTACCTCCTTGGTTTCTATTCTCTCTTTTTCTATCTTCAACTGATGTAAATGAAGTCATCCCTTGCCATTTCAAGATATTTCGTATTTTCCAGTCATCACATTATCATTCAAGATATTTTTTTATCCTAGCAATTTGGGGTCAGCTTCGAAATATTAGATTGGAAAATTTTCCCATGAAAATCAACCTTCCTCTGTTACCTTGGTTCTTGAACCAGCCATGGGAGAGGCTCACATTGACAACACTCACATGCCAACAATGGTCCCACCTGGACCAGAATTTTTAATGTTTTGAGCAAATATATGGCCAAACCAACATGACCTAGACCAACATTTTAGTATCAATTTCATTAAAAAACCCTCACTTGTGCTAGTATAAATCCAGTAGCAACCATAAATTCAGAGACAAATATAGGAAAAAGAAAAGATGCTTTAATTCAGCAATGCATACCCCGCAGGAGTTTTCAATACATATCTCTTAGGTGTTTTCAGAGTCAAAATTGTCAACTTTGCAAACGGAAACACAAAAAAGAACAATCATAAAAAGATGCAAAGAATGCAATAAAAAATCTAATTCAAAGCAATGCAAAATTCAACCAAATTTGTAAAGAAAGCTCATGCCCAAACAACCAGAAGAGCTGTACCTAGAAGTTGTTCATTAATGAGTTGTAGTGAGCGACAGCCAGGAGTTGTGAACTCTGGCTGTTCAACATCTGTATCCAAATAAGCCACTTTCCTATATCTGAAAAGGAAGCATAAGCCACTTTCCTATATCTGAAAAGGAAGCAGAAGGCATTGAGTTGCAAAAGCCTAGACTAAAGTATAATAAACCACTGCCTTAAAATGACTGGAAAATTTGTCAAAAGGGCCAAATGAGCTGAAAACCATCTATGAGATGGCCGTGAGTTAGGAAGAGGCTCACAGGTAAATATCTAACAAGGGCAATGAATCCAAACCGTGCACCTCGTCAGTCATATCCATGGATGGACATTAGTTGAAATCGTACAAAATAGACTCTACTAGCCACCAATTTTTCCTGATTGGATGTTGACTGCTCAACATTTTCATTTCTCCATCCTTGTCAAGATTATTATTTGTGTGGCTAGGATGCTTCATGTGATTATCAACCCAGGGCAATCCAAGGCTAGGACTGAAAGGTTTTTGGTGTTTAGATCCATCAGCGGACCTGCCATATGTAACGTGTTTAGTGCCCCTTCATGATCCAATGCCAAAGGCAAACTGACTCATGGAGAATAAAATGTTATAATCGGCATTCATAGACCACGAACAATGAATTCTGTGAAAAAGGTGGATGGCATGGTTGGGATTCTTGAGTCC
The DNA here is from genome assembly GCA_037074715.1 of Magnolia kwangsiensis. NCBI lineage: Eukaryota > Viridiplantae > Streptophyta > Magnoliopsida > Magnoliales > Magnoliaceae > Magnolia > Magnolia kwangsiensis. The sequence goes on from CM073581.1 coordinate 99,140,027, forward strand.
ATTTACAGTCCAGAGGAAGTTCATAAATTAATTTCATGTAAACAGTAAATACTATAATCAAAATAACTACCCCAAGTTAAGGCACCAAAATCATAGTCTTGTGCATTAATTAAAGTAAAATTAACGTCACTATTTAAACAGATAATATCCTATAGGCTTAGCATCCTAAAAAGATACTTGATGCACAAGCCAACAGATGAGACTAAATCGTTATCTAGCTGGACGGACCGCCATCCGGTGGAGCGACATCATCACGACGGCAGGTGATTGTGGCAATAAGGGAGTCAATCTTACGCTCGACCCGTTCCATACCCTTCTGGATGGCCTTAGAAAGCCGCTCCAGTCGCGTGAGCTGTCTGTCTTGATCATCCATGTGCTTGACAATGTATGTCCTGCGATTACGGTATGTCATCCTTCGACTAGTATGACCATACGAGGTTCGTGGTACCCCAGGCTGCTCTCCCTCCGTAGGATAGTCGGTGTCGGCTGCTTCTGTCTCAGAAGCGTCCGTCTCTGCAGCCTCTGTCTCCGCTGCCTTTGCTTCTGTCTCTTCGATAAAATCTTCACTGCACCTTTTTGAAGTCGATTTCTCTTTTTTGGACCCCAGTTTCATGCGCTTGATGTTGTTTTGTGTAAGCATTTTCACGGGTCTGGGTCGGTTAGTGGTTGGTAGCAGGCCAACATGACGGGAGAGTAAACATAATAGGTATGGGAATGGAATGACATCCTTTCTGGTAGTCGCTATGTTGCTGGTAAGTATTTGAGTAATGATGGTGGGCAGACACAGAGGAATACCGTGACAGATGCTGTATAGAATATCTAACATATACGAAGTAATGTCAGACTTATTCGTCTCCCTTGGATATACATTCTAGGTGAAGATATGGTGTAGCACCTTGTACTTGTCTTACAGGTGCGTTGCTCTCAGTGCATTACCTTGATGCCACAGAACATTCTGTCTATTACAAACATACTTCGTCATTTCTATCCGCACAGCTGCGTCATCAATGTCGTGATCTGTTAAGCCTCGACCTGTGGCTAGAATGCCTAAAAGTTGTGCAACTACCCCAGTATCAATGGTGGTGGTGGTCTCTCCAATGGTCACCTGAAATGAAGGGGGGTGCAGTACCGGCGAGTGACAGTATGATAAAAATATGATCACTTGCTCATTTCTAACTGTCCCTCCAAAATCTAACAGGTTACTCCACCCAACTTTCTCCAAAATCTGGGGAATCCCAAATTGCTGGATGCATGCTCGATCGACCCTTTTCTCATATACGATTTTTGGGTCGTGATATTTTTTGTACATGTTCGTAGGGGGGGAGGAACTTGTGGTATCAATTGTTCTGGTTATATTGGTGGAGGGGATCCTGAATTGGAGTACCCCTTTGAGTACGAGCTCGCCTAGCCGACGATTCGGTCAGGGAAGTCTGTTCATTTGCTCGTTCCGATGTACGTCTTGAACGGAGTTTTGTACGACCTCCCTTGGATGACTCTCCGATCCTTATGCATTATGAATGTTGAGATACAAGTGCCTGTTACAAACATTAAAAGATATGATAAAATAAGGCAAATAAGGTAATTAATGAAATAAAACTTACTCAAAATCAGTAATTGGTTCATACTAAAGCTGAGGAAAATTCAGTAAACATTATTTAGTTTGTAGGAAGTTAAACTCATGTAAATTACTATACTAAAGTTGAGGAAAATTCAGTAAACATTATTCAAGGTAATTGTTTTCTTGACCCACTTGTTTGGCCCAATGAGCACTCTCTGCCAATCAATCAAGCTATTCTGTCATTTAAGACTCATTCAAGTGTATGTAAATAACCACGACTGCCTTCAAATAAAAATAGAATTAAAAAAATAAATGATGTGACTTTTGTAATCCTTCAAAATAGCATAGTTGTCCATACAGTGCATTTAGCATTCATGTATATTGAAGGTTCACTAATAGTTCTGAATTCTATAGTATATGCGATTGTGAAAAACTTGATTGAAAAAAGAAAAACAATAGCTGCTAAAAAAGTCAGCATGAATCCAAACTATACCAGTGATGCTATGAATTTAAATCTACTAAAAATTCAGTCAATTTGTCTGTGAAAGAAACAAATGTAAACTTTATTCACAACAAAAAGTCAGCATGAGTTCTCTGCTTGTTCATGAGCAAAAATTCTAGCGACACACATGTTAAGAAAAAGCACTCAAGGTAACTTTCTGTTTTGGTGGTTCCAGGATTGGAGGCAAGATGCATTGCATTCTGACAGCGCTGATATCATTTAAATCAGATCACAGCCTTGGAGATGTGATTCAAGAGTTATTAGTAAAGGGTGAATGAGCTCAGAATGCACATTAAGCGACTGACTTGAGTAAAATAAATGTACACCTATTTTTAAAAAATCAGAAATGCTATGAATAAGTATATTAATGAGACATGAACTTCACCACCATTTCAAAAATCATAACCACGACACTAAGATGAAGACTTTATCCCCCATCAATGCTTCATGAACCTGTAAAACACAAACACAGCATTTCATATCGATTGCAATGAACACAAACATACCGAGATCGTCAAAAACTAAAATTCCTCGAAGAGCCCTTTGCTAATATGGAAAAATCCGGTTGAGATGAAGTGGAGGGGATGTTTTGGAAGAAGGGGTCTACGAATTTTGGTATTTGAGGGAAATGAATGATGGTTGGTGAAAGCAGTTAATGCATTTTTATTTTTGAAAACAGTCCGTCGTCGATATATCGACATATCGTCGATATATCTACATGTCTGACAATGCAATGCAGATTTGAGATCTATGCCGTACTCGATATATCGACTGCATGTGGATCTATCGGTAATATGCTGTCGATATATCGGTGACGTGTGGATATATCGAGTAAAATGGAGTGGTTGAGGATTCGTTGCTCGACATATTCAGCCGTAATTCGATTTATCGACACACTGGACGATCTATCGACAACTTACGTCGATCATATCTATAATATGTAGATTATATCGACGACTTACTTGTACCATATCGACGATATGCCGATACAATCGACGAAACAATTATGAAAGTAAATTTTGAAGGTATTATCGACATATCGTCGATGTATCTAATTCGATTTATCGACACACTGTACGATCTATCGACAACTTACGTCGATCATATCTATAATATGTAGATTATATCGACGACTTACTTGTACCATATCGACGATATGCCGATACAATCGATGAAACAATTATGAAAGTAAATTTTGAAGGTATTATCGACATATCGTCGATGTGTCCCTACCTTCGTCGATATAATCGATAATATGTCGATAAATCTATATTTTGTGAAATTTTTTAGTTTTGCTGCTGGACAAAAGAGGACAAAATTCGATATTATCGACCATATGTCGATATATCTCTATATCGATATATTGACGATATGTGTATACATCTACATTATATACATTTTTTTGGTTTAGTCGCTGGACAATTCAGGACTGAAATCGATAATATCGATAATATGTCGATATATCTACATATCGATATATCGACTATATGTCGATATATCTACATTATATGGAATTTTCATCTTTAGTCACTGGACAATTTAGGACTGACATCGATATATCGACATACTTGACGATATATCGACAACTTACATCGATCATATCTGTGACATGTAGATCATATCGACGACTTACTCATATCATATCGACGATATGCTGATACAATCGACATTACAATTCTGAAAGTTTGTATCGAAGATATTATCGACTTATTGTCGATGTGTCCTTATCCTTGTCGATATAATCGAGGATATGTCGATATATCTATATTTTGTAAAAAATTTTACTTTTTCCTCTGGACAAAAGAGGTCTAATTTTGATATTATCGAGAATATGTCGATATATCGCTGTATCGATACATCGACGAGATGTCGATAAATCTACATTATATGAATTTATTGGGTTTAGTCGCTGGACAATTCAGGACTGAAATTGATATTATCGATCATATGTCGATATATCTACATATCGATATATCGACCATATGTCGATATATCTACATTATATGGAATTTTCATCTTTAGTCGCTGGACAAATGTGGATTGAGTTCGATAGTATCGACAATATGTCGATATATCGATGGTACGTGAAATTATACAAAAGCTTTGTTACTTACATGAATGTCTAGTTTATTTGTTTATTAGTGTGCATGGTGCATTTATATGGAGGTGTTTCTTTCATTGGCAAACATGCATGTAGTGTGTCTATCCTGTATAATTTTCAACCTAATATAGCATTTGCAATAAGTGTGTGGTGAGTCAGCTTATCACTTGGAGGTTGTAGAAAGGATCTTAAGATAAGGAAACAGGCTATAGCGGGCACAAAAATTGTTTTGCCAGTTTTGAATTATTTATTTGCAACTCTAAGGGTTCCTCTAGAAATGAAGTAAACCTTTTCTAATTCAAACTCGGGGTAGAACTTGGTTGCAGCTCCATTAAACATAGTCGCTTGTATTTGGGTACCCTACATCAGAGATTTGAAACTTTTTTCAAATGTCATTTTACAATAGCCATTGTATGATTTTGTGCTACTGAAGTAACATTTGATGTCAAAACAAGAAGGCTTTAGTCTATTAAAAGCCCGATGTGTGAGCTGGATTTGCTTACATCTTCATCTGTAAACTCTACATTGAAGACTTGGCTTTCACCTCTCGCATTCTTTTGCTTTCTAAATTGCCTTTGCTTGTAACCCGAACCTTTATGGTCCAGCGGCCTTGATACAGATTCAAGGAAACAAGAGGGTGAACTCTTCTTGTCATGACCATACGTGCAGCAGGAGCAGAACTGAACATGAATAGACAAGAATTAGATCATAATCTATTAGATTTAGTCTCAAAGGCTAACAAGTACAAACAGCCAAACACATGAGAGAATCTTACAAATAAAAATATTGTAGGGCAAGAGATCAGACTGTCTCAAAGTCTTGATCTCCATTTCGAGTGCAGGAGAAACCACTTCACATTTTGTGACAATCAAACACCTGAAAGCATATATATGGAATATATATATATATATATATATATATACACACACACACACACACACACACACACACACACACACACACACATCAGTCAAGCTGAATCAACATCAATGGAAATAGAAGGAATTCAAAAGACTCTAGAATTGGACTTACTTTCCAGGCTGATTTGGAATGGCAATGCAGATATTAGAAGATTTGGAGCAGTTACAAGCCTCTGAGACTTGTTCTCAGGTGCTTGAATCATCAGATGGAGAAAGCAATGCATCTTCAACCACAAAATTACAAGCGAGGAACTTCTGATCTTTGGCTCTTCCTTTTCTATTGTATATCGAAATGTCATGTTCTGCCAATAATGATTATATTTCTATTTCATATGCGTATATAACCATTTCTAGGGAACAAGTAGGTGCTTTATTTGACTGGTACAATGTGCAGTTTTCCTGTCCATGCTATACAGATGGGGGAAAAGGTTGCCCCTGTCTTTGAGCATGCCATAAAGGTCCTATCCCGTAAAGATGATGTATCTAATACCAGGTAATATATGTGTGCTCTATCTCAATTACGAATTGTACAATGAATATCAGTTTTCAGTTTTATGGTTGGTCTGCTCGTTTGTAGATCAATCAATGGAAGCTTTTCTGATTATGAAACTTTTATAGGTCCTGCAGATATTCAAACTTCAATTGAAACTTTTATGAGTAACCTGCATATCTGATTTGTTGACTACCTTGAACTTGAGAATGCATACAATATTTTCATCTTGAATCCCAAGCATGACATAAAATCACCTAAATATGGTTACCGGTGAGTGCATGATTTTGTTTTTAGATCTTAGCTAATAAGTTGTTTTGATTTTTACAACCAATGTGGCTATTTCGAACACAATGAAAACGGCCTTTTGGTAATATTCTGCAGATCCAATGCAGTTTGCCTATATTCTTTAATCATTTCTATATTTTAGAGTATTTCCTCATGATCATTTGCCGAAATATATTTTTTTTAGCAGACAAAGCTGGTCATGTGTTGGAAGACACCACCTTTTAGAACACGGAAAGTTAATTGTGATGGCAGCTTGATTGGTCTATCTAGTATTGGTTTACAAGGGAGAGATCAAAACGGTCATTTCAAAAGGAATTAACTCTTCTGAAAGTTTTTAAAAAGCAAAATTTATATGCCACCGGTGCGTTTAGCTGCCAACAGTGATGTGAACACTTATTAGATGTGTTCTCGAAAGTTCAATGAAATACACTTGTTCATCCTCATATCCATACGAAAAATAGAAATTGCATTGCATCATTGTGCATAGAATCCATACAATGTGTAATATCGAGACATCTACTAAAATTATAGACTATGCTATACATCGAAACTTGCACTTCGGCGAGTATGCAGAAAATTTCCAAGTATATGCATTTCAGTCCGAGCTCTTTCTCTAATCACGATAGACTTGAGAGGAATTCGAATCAACCCTCCGATGACTATCGTGATTAGAGAAGGAACTCGGACTGAAATGCACATACTTGAAAATTTTCAGCACTCCAAGGTTACTGTAAACCTCTGAATAATACATTCATACAAAATCTTTCTCCCATGCACTGCACAAAATCACCTACTGACTACAGACAAGCAATCATATGCTATTGACTTCCTCCAATCAGTGGTGTATTTTTGCATGTCTATTCCCTCCAAGGTGAGACCGCTACACAAAATGTCAATGAATTTCATCACGAAGATGCCGCAGTCATAACCATTGTCTTGCTTCAGCGCGAATTCATCGAATCTGATGGTCCACTTCTTCCCTTCAAGCACAGTACTATCTCCAGCAGCATGGAAGAGGACAGGGAGTGCATCGGTCATATTCTTCATCTTATGCTTGAACTTCGGCGTTAGATATGTGTATAGGCTATCTACAACAACGATATCTCTTTCTTTGAGATAAATGACTAGCAAAAGCCAATGTGAATTGTCGTGATTTATTGGCGCATAGACCTGTCCATGATTCACAAAATAATATATTTGTCAAAACATGATAGAACATATAAAAGTAAGAGATGACATTCTGTGACGATTGTATTACCCGTTCATACACCAAATCGCTCTGGTTTGTGGTTTATCTCGCTGCTTGGCAATTGCGTAAGCCGTCATCAGCTGTCTTATTTGCGACGACCGTTTAACGCCGAATTGGAGGCCCGGTATGCGATCAAAACCGACAAACACCCCTCAAGGCTTTGCTGTTACAAACATGATTAAAGTTTAATACATGTAATAAAATAAGATTGAGCGGTAATTAAAGATTGCTGCAATAAACATTTACCGTAAAATACGTAGGACTAAACTTGCAATCCTGAGGATATGCTATTGAGTGGGCATTATGCCTTTCATCAAGGAACTCGATGTATGTGTCAATGGCCTAATCATTAGGATAGTACGATTTCGTCATAGATTCTTAAAACAAACTTAGGACTTGGCAATCGATGCATATAGAGAATAAATTAGTAAAGCTTACCTCGCTATCAACCTAGGCATCCTTCATCCATATCGTACCGAACCATTTCTCCGCTGGCATGTCCTTGTTTGCTTCATACCAATCCTCTGCTTCTTTCACCTGCTGTGCAGATAGTATCCTGAAAGGATCCATCTGTTGAGGAAATGGTATCGGAGAAGTAGCAAAAGTTGTAACTTGCTCGGGTTCACGAACTGCCCTAGGGATTGTATTGAATGCAGACAGGGACAAGTATGGAGAAACTTTATAAATTGACGGCTTCGGTATCTTTTTGGTTCTCCTTTCATAAACGGGATGAGAAATGGATGCATGTCCAAGTTCTTTATCTTCGATATCATTTGCTTCCACTATATTCCTCAACTTCTCACCCTTGACCTCCATCACAAAATGTCTCATCTGTTTAGGACTACCTTCCTTTTCCGTATTAAACTTATTCCTCTCATTCGTCAACTCTTCACCCTCCTCCTCCATCACAAAACATCCTCTTTGTGTACGACTACCGACCTTCTCCTTATTAAACTCCTGCTTCTCATTCGCTAACCTTTCTTTATCCTTAAAGAACCATTCCTTATCCACAAAGAACAGCTCCTTCTCCCTATCCAGTAACGTTTCACTGTCATCAAACCGTGCTTCTTTCCTTCTCATCTCTGCCCTCTCTTTCCTCAATTCATCCCTCTCAATTTTCAATTCCTCTCTCTCCTTCTTCAACTCTTCCCTATCATTCCGAAACTCCTCCATAAGAACCTCATTCGGTATACCCCTCCTCAGTCCTGATCCCTCCACGCCTTTCTCATCGCTATCATCTGACCCGTCATCCTCTTCGTAATCATTCTCATTACCCTCCTCATCATCTTCCTGGGTCTCGGTAAGTTACAAAATACATAGATGGATATGTAAGAGTAAAGATAACTTTATAATGACAAACATGAAATTATGGTTCATCTTCCTATACATCTCACCTGGAAACTGTCTTACACCGAGCGAACGACATCCATTTTCCATTCTCGTAGCGTTGGTTCTAATTTCATTACTACTAAGGTCTGCAAAAGAACAAAGAGTAATGTTAAATAAAAAAATATATACATCAAGTTATGCAAAGTAAATGGTGAGGATATATATATATAAACTTACATCTTTACTCTCGAAAATAGCATGTATGTTGTTATACCTCCAACCCTTCCAGCCTCAATATTGAATGAAGCGTGGAATTTGATGCAGAACATACGAAACAACACAGTCTTATAGGGCCGGTAAAATCTCAACTGACCAAACCTGTCAGAATGAAATTGCACCAGGTTAAAGATCCATAGTTGACTATAAAGAGAAAACATATACAAAGTAAAAGGTGTTCTTACCTGTAGAGGAAAGACGCAACCACATACTGTGTACTGAGGGGAACTTGATGCAGCAACAGCAGATTCGATTCCTTGCGACATTGTATAGTATCCCAAACTACCCGAGGGATACCTATAGAAATCATCTAGCGAGTCCACCAGGTAAATATAATTCATCTTGCACATGGTTTTTGATTCGGTTCCCCGAAGAAAATGCTCCACAACCAGAAGTAGGGCAACCTTAACGATGTCCTCATGCTTATCGGTGTCAACTAATGTCTCAAACACCTCCATTAATTGCTTCTTTAATACTGGATATTCCTTGAAGTATTTATCTCTTAATGTACTCGTAGTGCAACGATTCTTCGGTACAGTTAGATCCCCAAACTTAAGACCAACAATGAGGGCGAAGTCCATTTCAGTAAAGTGCAATCACCTCCCCATGATTTCAAATACTAGATCACCTTTATATCTTACAAAAATAAGGTGAAATAGAGCCCCTAAAAATCGAAAGGATGTAACGTGCAATAGAAACGAGAAAGGAGATTGCCTAAATAAATTTAGGCAACTATCATGCTTCTCCAATCCACCCTTCACCTTGTCAAACCACCATGTGAGTGTACACCTACATGTTGGGTTGGGGATCTTGGCAGAATATTCATCGCCTGCAAAGATGAATTGAAAAACATATCAAACATAAAATTCACAAGATAAACGTTGTGGACAAAATCAGAGTACGTTGAAAAGAATGTAACGTTTCATTAATTTTCTCAAAGCTTCATATGAATTAGAAATATAACTGAAACAAGAAATACCAAAAATATGAACAAGGCAAATATGAGTGGGGCAAATATGAAATTGACCTTATCTAGCATGAAATTAAGCTGGGCAAACATTAAATAAGCCTCGATGAATTTAATCGAGGCAAACTTTTAGTGCTTGTATATAACGGTTATTTGTTATCTGCGAAGGTGATGTGAAAAGTTTATTCAAATTACTTGTCTTCCTTTTTTAGCAACCAGCCAAGAAAAACGTACCTAAATAAGACTTTTATTTCACTACTAAACTATGGAGGTTTTCCAAAAGAATTTTTATGGATCTTCCGAGGAATGCTTTGAATGATGCTCGAAATGCTGGTTTCAATAAGCACATTGCATTGAGAGGTATGTTTTCTACTTAAGACTTCTTAGATGTGTTGTTGAAAGCGAGATGAAATGCACTTGTTCATCCACTTATTTCAGCTGAATAACCTAAAAAATATTCTTTGGGCAATTTGTTCTTTTAAAAAATATTTTTGATACTTTCTATGTTAAATTGAGCGGGGCAAACATGAAATTGAGCGGGGCAAGCATGAAATTGAACGGGACAAACATGAAATTGAACGGGGCAAACTAGGAAATGAGCGGGACAAGTATGAAATTGAGCGGGCCAAGCATGAAATTGAACAGGGCAAACTAGGAAATGAGTGGGGTAAGCATGAAATTGAGCGGGGCAAACATGAAATTGGCGGGGCAAACTAGGAAATGAGCGGGGCAAGCATAAAATTGAGCGAGGCAAACTAGGAAATGAGTGGGGCAAGCATGAAGTTGAGCGGGGCAAGCATGAAAATCAGCGGGGCAAACATGAAATTAAGCGGGACAAGTATGAAATTGAGAGGGGCAAGCATGATATTGAGCGGGGCACACTAGGAAATGAGCTAGGCAAGCATGAAATTGAGCGGGGCAAGCATAATATTGAGCGAGACAAACATGAAATTGAGCAGGGCAAACGTGAAATTGAGCGGGGCAAACTAGAAAATGAGCGGTCCACGGTCCTAAATTGAGTGGGGCAAACATGAAATTGAGCGGGACAAACTAGAAAATGAGCGGGGCAAGCTTGAAATTGAGGGGGGTAAACATGAAATTAAGCGGGGCAAGCATGAAATCAGCAGGGCAAACTAGAAAATTATTATGCCCACCATTTCCCATGGTATGATCCACATGATATTTTAATATGCTTCAATTTGGGGCCCGTCTAAGTGTCAGTTATAGGTTTACGTTTAAGGTAGGTTATAAGTTAAGGTTTAAAGAATTGAGAATAGGTTAAAGTTTAGGTTTAGGAAATTAGGTTCAGGTTCGGGTTTAGGTTTGGGGTTTCAAGTTTAGGTTTAGGTTAAGGAGTTGAGATTTGAATTAGGTGTAGGTTTAGGTTTCGGGATTTCAGAATACATTTAGGTTATAGATTTAGGTTTAGGTTATAAGTGTCGGTTATAGGTTTTGGTTTAAGTTAGGTTATAGGTTAAGGTTTAGGGAACTGAGAATAGGTTAAGGTTTTGGTTTAGGAAATCGGGTTCGGGACCGGGTTTAGGTTTGGGTTTTCAATTTTATGTTTAGGTTAAGGAGTTGAGATTAGAATTAGCTGTAGCTTTAGGTTTAGGGATTTGAGAATACATGTAGGCTTTAGGTTATAAGTGTGGGTTATAGGTTTAAGTTTCAGCTGGGTTATAAGTTAAGGTTTAGGAAATTGCGAATAGGTTAAGGTTTAGGTATAGGGATTTGAGAATACATTTAGGTTTTACGTTTAGGTTTAGGTTTTAGATCTAGGTTTATGTTTTACATTTAAGTTTTAGGTTTAGGTTTAGATTTTGAGTGGGGGCAAACATGAAATTAAGTGGGGGGAAACTAGAAAATCAGTGGGTTGAAAATGAAATTAAGTGGGACAAACATGAAATTGAGTAGGGGGAAACTAGAAAATCAGCAGGTTGAAAATGAAATTGAGTGGGGGGAAACTAGAAAATCAGCGGGTTGAAAATGAAATTGAGTGGGGTAAACTAGGAATTGATCGGGACAAACATGAAATTGAGCGGGGCAAGCATGAAATTGAGCGGGGCAGGCACGAAATTGAGCGGTGCAAACTAGGAAATGAGTGGGGTAAGCATGAAATTGAGCGGGACAAACATAAAATTGAGCGGAGCAAACTAGAAAATGAGCGGGGCAAGCATGAAATTGAGCGGGGCAAACTAGGAAATGAGCGGGGCAAGCATGAAGTTGAGCGGGGCAAGCATGAAAATCAGCGGGGCAAACATGAAATTGAGCGGGGCAAGTATGAAACTGAGCAGGGCAAGCATGATATTGAGCGGGGCAAACTAGGAAATGAGCTGGGCAAGCATGAAATTGAGCGGGGCAAGCATGAAAATCAGCAGGGCAAACTAGAGATTCAGCGGGGCAAACATGAAATTGAGCGGGACAAACTAGGAAATGAGCGGGGCAGGCATGAAATTAAGCGGGGCAAGCATGAAATTAAGCGGGACAAACTAGGAATTGAGCGGGGCAAACGTGAAATTGAGCGGGGCAAACTAGGAAATGAGCGGTCCACAGTCCTAAATTGAGTGGGGCAAACATGAAATTGAGCGGGACAAACTAGGAAATGAGCGGGGCAAGCTTGAAATTGAGCGGGGCAAACATGAAATTGAGCGGGACAAACTGAAAAATCAGTCGGGCAATCATGACATTGAGCGGGGGAAATATGAAATCAGCGGGACAAACTATAAAATCAGCGGGGCAAACATGTAATTGAGTGGGGGAACATGAAATCAGCGAGGCCAACTAGAAACTGAACGAGGCAAACATGAAATTGAGCGGGGCAAGCATAAAATCAGCAGGGAAAACTAGAAAATCATTATGCCCACCGTTTCCCGTGGTATGATCCACATGATATTTTAATATGCTTCAATTTGGGGCCCATCTAAGTGTCGGTTATAGGTTTAGGTTTAAGTTAGGTTATAAGTTAAGGTTTAGAGAATTGAGAATAGGTTAAAGTTTAGGTTTAAAAAATTAGGTTCGGGTTCGGGTTTAGGTTTGGGGTTTCAAGTTTAGGTTTAGGTTAAGGAGTTGAGATTAGGATTAGGTGTAGGTTTAGGTTTCGGGATTTCAGAATACATTTAGGTTATAGGTTTAGGTTTAGATTATAAGTGTCGGTTATAGGTTTAGGTTTAAGTTAGGTTATAGGTTAAGGTTTAGGGAACTGAGAATATGTTAAGGTTTTGGTTTAGGAAATCGGGTTCGGGACCGGGTTTAGGTTTGGGTTTTCAATTTTAGGTTTAGGTTAAGGAGTTGAGATTAGAATTAGCTGTAGCTTTAGGTTTAGGGATTTGAGAATACATGTAGGCTTTAAGTTATAAGTGTGGGTTATAGGTTTAGGTTTCAGCTGGGTTATAAGTTAAGGTTTAGGGAATTGCGAATAGGTTAAGGTTTAGGTTTAGGGATTTGAGAATACATTTAGGTTTAACGTTTAGGTTTAGGTTTTACATCTAGGTTTAGGTTTTACATTTAGGTTTTAGGTTTAGGTTTAGGTTTTGAGCGGGGGCAAACATGAAATTGAGTAGGGGGAAACTAGAAAATCAGATGGTTGAAAACGAAATTGAGTGGGGCAAACTAAGAATTGAGCGGGGCAAACATGAAATTAAGCAGGGCAGGCATGAAATTGAGCAGGGCAAGCATGAAATTGAGTGGGGCAGGCACGAAATTGAGCGGGGCAAACTAGGAAATGAGTGGGATAAGCATGAAATTGAGCGGGGCAAGCATGAAATTGAGCGGGACAAACTAGGAAATGAGCGGGGCAAGCATGAAGTTGAGCGGAGCAAGCATGAAAATCAGCGGGGCAAACATGAAATTGAACGGGGCAAGTTTGAAATTGAGCGGGGCAAGCTTGATATTGAGCAGGGCAAATTAGGAAATGAGCTGGGCAAGCATGAAATTGAGCAGAGCAAGCATGAAAATCAACGGGGCAAACTAGAGATTCAACGGGGCAAACATGAAATTGAGCGGGGCAAACTAGGAAATGAGCGGGGCAGGCATGAAATTAAGCGGGGCAAGCATGAAATTAAGCGGGGCAAACTAGAAATTGAGTAGGGCAAACTAGGAAATGAGCGGTCCACGGTCCTAAATTGAGTGGGGCAAACATGAAATTGAGCGGGGCTAACTAGGAAATGATCAGGGCAAGCTTGAAATTGAGCGGGGCAAACATAAAATTGAGCAGGACAAACTGAAAAATCAGCGGGGCAAGCATGACATTGAGCGAGGGAAATATGAAATAAGCGGGGCAAACTATAAAATCAGTGGGGCAAACATGTAATTGAGCGGGGGAAACATGAAATTAGCAGGGCAAACTAGAAAATCATTATGCTCATTGTTTCCCGTGGTATGATTCACTTGATATTTTGATATGCTTTAATTTGGGGCTCAACCCCTTAAATTAGATGGAAAAACGGATGGACGGCGTGGATATACTACAGGAAACGGATTGGCTACTCTCCCTGCCACCAGCCAATGGCTGGTGTTCGGTGCTCTGTAGGCCCAATCATGATGTATGTGTTTCATCCATGTCGTCCATCTATTTTTTTAGATCATTTTATCATATTATACAAAAATTGAGGTATATCCTGATCTCAATTGGACCACATTACAGGAAACGGTGTTTAATGAACATCGATCGTTCAAAACTTTTTTGGGGCCATAAAAGTATTGCGTCAAGATGATCTTTGTTTTTAGCCTTCATCTGGGTCTTTAGCACCTAAAAAATAGATTGGATTTCAGACAAATAGTACAGTGGGCCTCAGGAGGGGATTTAAATGATGGATATCCAATCACCATTGTTTTCCTCTAGCGGGCCACCAGCCAAATTTCCATATAATTTGGGGCTCAACCCTTTAAATTAGATGAAAATTGAGTGGTTAAAATGGATGAACGGAATGGATGAAACACATACACCATGATGGGGCCTACAAAGCACCGACCACCAGCCACGTACACCATGGTGGGACCCACAGAGCAACGACCACCGATCACGTACACCATGGTGGGGCTAAAGAGCACCGACCACCTGCCATGTACACCATGGTGGGGCCCACAGAGCAACAAGCACCAGCCACGTAGATCATGGTGGGGCCCACAGAGCACCGGAGTAGTAGCCAATCCGTTTCCTATACCTATACATTAAATGTGGGCCCAACTGAGTTTAAAATATACCTTTGTTGCGCGCTTTCTTCGCTGGACCGACCATTTCAGAAGGCGACAAATGTTGGTAAGGGGGCCCCACAAAAAGGATTTTTTTGTCTTTCTAACCGGACGAAGAAAGTGGTGAAAACAATGGTAAGGAAGTCGCAGTGGAAACGGAGAAAAAAAAGGAAACAGTTAAAATGGAAAAAGAAAAGCAACAGTGAAAAGGAGGGGTATTTTCGTCATGAAATTCGAAATCCGCACTTGCAGGTCCAAGTTGCAAAACAAAGTTTGTATTCCTCCATAAAAACAGCTGGCTAAAAGGTGGGGTCCACCGTCCTAAATTTCTCCTACGCAATCCCATCCCTCCCTATTATGTAGGCCCAATTCAAACCGTACCTAATCCATTTTTCTGACAGCAGTGCATCAGGTCAGATCAGGTCAGTTGATCCAGAATCAATCCCGATCCAATCAAGCTCAGATCTGACTCAGATCAGTTGATCCAGAATCAATCCCGATCCAATCAAGCTCAGATCAATTGCTTGGAAATTCAGGTTAAGGACCCAATCCGGTCCAACTCGACTCGATGCCCACCTCTTTAACGGCCCGTTTGGAAGGTTCGGGACTCACTCACCTCACGTTTTAGGCGATAGATAAAGTCTCGCGCATTCGGAGGGGATTGCCCGCAGCGAGCGCCGGTGTAATACTCCTAATCAGAACATGGCCCAGCTCTTTGGGGTTCACTATGATGTATGTATGTTATCCACGCCGTCCATACATTTTTCCAGCTCATTTTAAGGGATGAGCGTAAAATTGAGGCAGATCCAATGCTCAAGTGGACCACACCACAGAAAACAGTGGGGATACTTACGCCCAACATTAAAACCTTTCGAAAGCCCACCGTGATATTTGTTTGCCATCAACTTATTTATAAGGTTACACAAATTATTTGGGCGAGGGAAAATACGAAATTCAGCTTGATTCAAAACTTCTGCGGCCCTAGTAAGTTTGTAATGGTAGCCATTTAATCCCCATTATTTCCTGTTGTGTGGTCTAAACGACCTTTAGATGTGTCTCATTTTTAGGCTTATGCCCTAAAATGAGCTCGCAGAACGGATGAACAGCGTGGATAAAACACATACATCACGGTGGGTCTCACAGAGCTAGTATGAAATCAAATAGTACTAACGAACTGTGCATGGAAACCTCTCCATGCGCATAGTTGTAATTGGATTAGTTGGCATCGGCATCAGTTATCTACCGTTCATTAGGTCCAGTCCACTCTTCATCTGCTGACTGCTAATGTGCCAAAATATCAGCAATAGGATGGCTCTCTCCCTATATATGTGATTGGACATGTCTTTTGGGAATGATATTGTCCATCCAAACTACCTTAAATAAATAAATAAAAACAGAGGTGATACAGAAGGTCAGGACCACCTCCACCTGCCCCTCTCTGATTGGATGTCTTGTTTATTTCGGTAGGTCAATGATCTATTGTATCATTTCACCAAACAAACACCCAAAACGAGCACCACATTTCTGACATGGCATTTTGCTGGAGATCCAGGCTGTTCATCAGGATGGTCTAATGGTGAATGGTCCGTAGCCCAAAATTCAGGCCAGTATTTTATTCAGGTACCCACATGTTGATATAAAATGGACGGTTAAAGAAAGATAATTGATGGTGCACATTAAGCTTGCACGTGCAATCTAGCTTGTATGAGATCCTACTTCTCATGGTGGGGTTATTGTGCCTAGACCAATCCTCGAGCTCCTCCAATTTTCAGGTTGGACATTTTCACATAAAGGATGGATGATTGAAGAATGATAAGTAGCAATCCACACTAATTTACGCATGCAGCTCACCTGATAAGTGGAGCAGCTTATTTTTGGGCAACCGCACATTTCTTGTGTGGCCCTTCTAACGAACGGCCTGGATGCCATCCACGTGTGCTACATCTGTATGCACATAAACTTAGGTTTATCTGACAGATCTCACCTGATCGTAACCTGAGGCCAGGATCGGGTCGGATCGAGTTGGCCCACTTAGATCCAAACATACATCGGATCCTGTTCGGATTGGTCCAGTGGCTAATCCACACCGATCCGATCCGTCCATGTCTTTTAACAAATAATTTTAGGCTTTATTCCAAAAATGGAGTGTATCCAATCCTCAAGTGGAGAATACCACTGCAAATAGTGTGAATTGAACATCTATCGTTGAATATTTATTGGGGCAAAGAAGTTTTAGATCAAGCTGATGTTTATTTTTTCACTTCAGCCATGTCTTTTTTATCTTATGAACAGGTTAGATGACAAACAAACATCACTGTGGCCTTACAAAGATTTCAATCGTAGAAATCAATACTTTTAGTTTTTCTTGTGGTATGGTCCACTTGTGCGTTGGATATGCATCAATTTTGGGTTCAACTCCTAAAATGATATGGAAAAACGAATGGATGGCGTGGATAAAAAACGTGCATTCAAGTGGGCTCCAACAGAGTTTAGTTAATACGATAAAGAGTAATGAGGCAATCCGGTTCCCTTTGGTACGCGAAGACGAGCGCCTACGCGCCTCGAGCTACGAGTTACACGAACGGCTCCAATGAGATCAAAGATACAGGGGCTCTACCATAATATTTATTTTCCATCTAATCTTTTAATAATGTTAAAAATACATGAATGAGTAAGAAAAACAAATTTCATATTGACCTGAGATTTTTGTGATCCGGAAAAGGGTTTTAGTGGTACAGGTTCAATTCCCTTCTCTTTTTTTTTTTTTTGCAGTGTGGTTCAACTGATCTTTATATCTATCTTATTTTCAGGACAAGCCTTAATATGAGCTCTCCAAATGGATGGACGGTTTGGATATAACACATACCTCATAATTTGACTCTAAATCTTGCTGACGTCTATACACCACCAACTGATCGGCTTTCGTACCGTGGCTTGCACCCCACGTCTTCACCTACTCTGTCGCAATCGGAAGCATATTGAGTATACTCTGTGAGGTTCACTGTGATTTATGTATTTTATCCGCTCCATCCATTCATTTTAAAAAATAATTTTATATCATGATCCTAAAAATAAAGTATATCCAAACTTAAATAATTTTATATCTTGATCTTAAAAATAAAGTATATCTAAACTTAAATGGACCACACTATAGGAGAGTGTGAATTGAAATTTACAGTTGAAAATTTCATAGGGGCCACGAAAGTTTTGGATCAAGGTTGTATTTGTTTTTATCCTTCATTCATGTCCATGTGATCTTATGAATAGGTTGAATGAGAAATAAACAACACTGTGAGCCCTAGAAAGGTTTCAACAGTGGAAGTCATTATTCCAACTGTTTTCAATGGTATAGTCCACTTAATATTTAAGTATACTTAAATTTTAGTATGAACCACTAAAATAATATAAAAAAATAAATAAACAGTGTGAATATACCAGATACATTCACAGTGGGCTCAACAAAATTTACTGAGTACAATAAAAGTGTACTGATCAACTCACCACGCAATCTAATTTCTTCGCAATCCCATCCCTCCCTATTAAGTAGCCCAATTCAAACCGTACCGCAATCTAATTTCTTCGCAATCCCATCCCTCCCTATTAAGTAGGCTAATTCAAACCGTACCTAACCCATTTTTCTGACAGCAGTGCATCCAGTCAGATCAGGTCAGTTGATACAGAATCAATCCCGATCCAATTAAGCTCAGATCAATTGCTAGGAAATTCAGGTTAAGGACCCAATCCGGTCCAACTCGACTCGATGCCCACCTCTTTAACGGCCCATATGGAAGGTTTGGGACTCACTCACCTCACGTTTTAGGCGAAAAATAAAGTCTCGCGCATTCGGAGGGGATTGCCCGCAGCGAGCGCCGGTGTAATATTCCTAATCAGAACATGGCCCAGCTCTTTGGGGTTCACCGTGATGTATGTATGTTATCCATGCCGTCCATACATTTTTCCAGCTCATTTTAAGGATGAACATAAAATTGAGGCAGATCCAATGCTCAAGTGGACCACACCACAGAAAACAGTGGGGATACTTACGCCCAACATTAAAACCTATCGAAAGCCCACTGTGATATTTGTTTGCCATCAACTTATTTATAAGGTCACACAGATTATTTCGGCGTGGGAAAATACGAAATTCAGCTTGATTCAAAACTTCTGCGGCCCTAGTAAGTTTGTAATGATAGCCATTTAATCCCCACTATTTCCTGTTGTGTGGTCTATATGACCCTTAGATGTGTCTCATTTTTGGGCTTATGCCCTAAAATGGGCTCGCAGAACGGATGAACAGCTTATATAAAACACATACATCACGGTGGGTCTCACAGAGCTAGTATGAAATCAAATAGTACTAACGAACTGTGCATGGAAACCTTTCCATGCGCATGGTTGTAATTGGATTAGTTGGCATCGGCTTAACTTATCTACCGTTCATTAGGTCCAGTCCACTCTTCATCTGCTGACTGCTAATGTGCCAATATATCAGCAATAGGATGGCTCTCTCCCTGTATATGTGATTGGACATGTCTTTTGGGAATGATATTGTCCATCCAATTTTGCATGATACAGATGGATGGACTAGATCATCCGATCAGTTTAACATTTTGACGTCAGCCATTAGAACTATTATGCACTGGTTCTGGTTTACATGCGTCAGGTGACTAGATGACTACTTCGCCAATGTAATGGACGCAGATTGCTTCCTGCCCCACCGTGATGTATATGTTTTATCCAACCCGTCCGTTCATTTTGCCGGATCATTTTAGGTTATAAACCGAAAAATAAGGCAGATCCAACGCTCAAGTGGACCACACCACCACAGGGAGCAGCGGCGACCCACAGTAGAAACTTCGTAGGGCTCACCGTGATATTTATTTGCCATTCAACCAGTGCATATGGTCGCATGGACCTGTACGAAGGGAAAACACAAATACGTCTGGACCAAAAACTTGGGCAGCTCGCAAGACATTTTTAATGGTGGTTGTTCAATCCCCCACTTTGGTCCACTTGCATCTTGGATCTGCTTCATTTTTGGGCTCATAATCTAAAATGATCCGGAAAAATGGATGAACGGTTTGGATATAACATACACATCACAGTGGGCCCCAAAGAGCCCACGGGCAGGACGTAATCCGCGTCCGAATGTAATCTCTGACGAGTGATGGCAACACCTCCACGTGTTAGCAATATGCGTCGACGTGACAAAATGTCCAGCGTTAATTGGACACGTGGTCTCAACGAGAGTAAACTGAACTAGAGCGAGTACAATTTTCCTGACACTCGCTAGTGCCGGGTATGCAAGATCAAAGCCGCTCATCAGGTGCATCCAGGGGATGGATAGATGGCCTTTAAAAAAATAATAAATAAATAAAAAAGAGCTCCAGTCATGAGATATGCCACGTGTCCAATTTGGATGATTATCCTTTTCTCTTAACCGTCCATTTTCCAGGTTTGTCGAGATCACATGCGCCAAAAACATATGGAAAAAAAGTAAATTCCTTCCGTTCACGGCCAACCAATAGATGGTTAACAAAGAAAACGCAGCAACCTCATTGAATAGAAGGGAGGCCAAATATTCAGTGGCCAGGATCTTCCAATCTATGATATTCTGAGAAAATGGAAGTGAGTCCATCCTCGAGGATCGAATCACATGCAACTTACGAAGAAATTCATATGGGAATAGATTTTATAATCCGAACCGTTTATGGTTGGAGAGGGTCTAATCGTACATCCTAATTAAAACACTACCACATTAGTACCCTTGCATGCGCATGGTTCCATAAGTTGCTCAAGATGACTGAACTTTGATCTCGACCCTTGGTGTTGGACATATGTAAGGTTGGGGCCACCCTATGGACGCCTGGGATCTCTCGGCGGATTACCATTTGTATTTGCCTAGTGAGCCTTTTCTCGACTCGCAGTTCCTTTGAAGAGGGTCCAGTGATCCACCGCTGCATTTTTGTTTATTGCAATTTAATTGGGTAATATTCTTACCCACTGCATTTAATATGAAAGTACTGACAATGACAATAATGATGTAGACAATCCCAATGTAAAAAATATAATAGCATTCTAGTTACAGCAATAAGAAGATCTGAATTCTTTAGGGCAAGGAACAAATCATAATTGGTTGTTAAAAGATTATATATATATATATATATATATATACACACACACTAAACTCCACGTATCAGATGTTGTCTAACCAATCTGTTGTTGGGACTTACTCCGCAACAGTGTTCCAAAGTTTATTCAGTTTAATTTAAGTTATTGTATGCCATGTCTACAAGTTCAAAGTGAATGTGTATCAAGTGTCATCCGCAGCCAGAGTAACAAATAACTCACCTAGTATGATTAGCCTTTAAGCTTTATTTTAGCGTTGGACACAAGCACATGGTCATATATTGTGCACACGTTGCTCACCGATTAAACTTCAAGCCCGACTTGTAGCATTGGACACACGCACTGGGACCTCCCTATACCAACGGCTGGCATCTCTTCTTGAATTAGCCTTCGTATTTGTGCGGTGAACCTGACAAAAGGGTTTGATTTTCACGTATTTTGTTGCTCCTGGCAAACAAGCCCCTCTGCTTTTTCAAGGGACTTACTTCGTAAGCATGCAGCGGATGACACTTGTTATTTAAAGGCCGTAGCAGGGAAAAAGCTCCTATGTCGTTTCTCGTGAGTACGTAGTCGCGTACATATGTGTGCACGTATCTACCTTGAATCCTAATCTTTGTAAAATTTTAATACGTTCTTACTTCATGAGTGAGTAAGCTTATTGCGTCCTGCCCCCACCCAACTAATAATCTATTTAGACAAGCCTCTGTGGTGCCTACTATGGTGTGTGAGTTTTATCCACAATCTCCACCTGTTTTACCATATTATTTCAGAGCATGACCCAAAAAATAAGATAGGCTAAAGTTTTAAATAAACTAAAAATATATGGATTAAATTCCCACCATTGAAAACTAGTTTTTGGGAGCTGGAGTTTTGGACCACGCTTTATTCAGACAAAAAAATTAAGGTACGTTAGAAGTTTAAGCTGACCAAAAAGCATGAAACTCGCGCAAACTTAAGAACCCAAATTCGTTAGGAAAGTCTTTGACATGAAGTTTTTATACAGGAAACTTAGGTGCAGGACACCCTGATGTTTGTGAGAAATCCACCGTATTATTTAATTTTTAATTTTTGAGCTCATTTTAATGCATGAGTTGAAAATTAAAGTGGATTCAAGTCTCAAGTGTGCGTAAAACATGACATGAGGACTGAACATTTCTAGTTGAGATACTTGTGAAGCCACGTAAGTTTTGAATTAATTTAATATTTATGTTTTTAGTTCGTCTCCCGAAAAAATGACGTTATGACCGGTATGGATGGGTAATGAAATTTAAACTTCACTGCCGTCTCAAAAAAGTTTCTACGATAAGAATTACGCTGCCCATTTTTTCCTTCAGTGCGGCCTACTTCAGTCTTGCTTGCCTCACAATCTTAGCCTAAAGTCTTAAAACAATCTTTAAAAATATAGATGAGTAGGGTAGATTTATTAAAAACATCGCTATCGACATCTAAGTTTCCAGTGCAGTAACTTCCTGCGCAGGAAATCCGCGCCGCATACATCCAACGATGAACTGGTCCTCATTTAATATTTCGTCAGAAAAGTTGACCTTTTTTACAAGTTACGAAGCCACTGTCAACCTGCTCCACCAAAGTAACTGCGTCCAATACAACACCTGTTGCAGAAAGAGTGTGCAACAACCTAGATCTGTTGGCCCATTATAGTGCACGTGTAAAATCCACTCCGTCCATCTACTGAAAACCCTCATTTTATTATTTAAGGTTCAAAATCAGATGGATCCAATACTCAAATAGGCCACACCAAAAGATCAGAGAGGATAGGGATGCGAACTGTCTTACGGTTGTATATATGCCATCTGACCCGTTCATTTGGGTAGACCACCTTCAGACCAATATAAAACTCATATGGGTCACAACCATTGAATTTATAGATTATAGTAGGGATTTTACAATGTTCCAGTAGTGTGGCCCACCTGAGTCTTTTGGTCTAGTTTTTGTTATGTACGGTGATAATGAGTTATGTAAACGGGTAGGTGGGTTGGATGTAAAAAGACAACACGGCAGAGCCCACGGAGGTAGGACCCCACAAAGCTAGGTGGTGCTCGCACTTACCAATTACTATAACCGTCGTTATAGATAGGGCGGCTTAAAAGGTTAGGCAGGTGAGGCAATCACCTGAGGCCTTTTACTGACTAAGGCTCTATATTAAAATAAAATTAAAATTTTTTAATTATGAAAGTCCTCTATTATAATAAAATTAAAATTAAGAAGAAAAAAATAAAAGTCTGAATTTTTTGAAATAAAAGCCATTGAAAGGCCTACAAAATAAGAATATCTAAAAATTAATTTATAAATTTGAAATTTTTTTAAAAAAAAATCTTAAAAATAATCACTATCAATAATAACAATCTAATTCTATCGTCTCTTTTCAAAATAATAACATCATTTCTAATAAACTCTTCTCCTGAAACTTAAGACTACAACTATATATTTTATTGTTAATTAAGTTCTTAAAAAAATTAAATTCTAATGTCATTTTTCTAAATTAAATTTTATTTTTATTTTTCTAACTGTTAGGATTTATTTTTAAAATTAAAAAGTTTTTAAAAAATTACAAAAACAAAAATTAATACTCTAATTGAAATACTTAATCTAATAGAAGAACTAGATTATTTTTTAAATTATTTTATTGCATATAAAATACTACTTACCATATCTGTTATAGTTGCATAAAAAAAAAATTTAAAACTAAAAATTATAAAATATTATTTATGAACAATTATTTCTCAAGATAAATTAAATGCTTTAGCAAATTTTACCTATTGAAGCTAATTTATTGGATAAACTTAAATACAAAAATTTAATTAGTAATTTTGCATCTAAAAAAGTAAGAAATAAATTTATATTTTAATTTTAAATTTATTAATTTTTTATATTTTTTAAACCAAAAAACCTTGTTGTCATGACTTCGCTAACTCCCCCGAAAATGTTGAGCCGCCCTGCGATGATTTCAGTCCGCACATGATCAGATATGTACTCCCATCCTATTTACATCTGTAAACTCTTTCAACGCCAAAAAGCCGTCTCCATTGCGTAACGAGTCCGGTTCCGCTGTTTGCCAAAACCACGGCTTTTCTGCTGTTTTTCATCCTTTACCGTATGGTCATTGGTCCGCCTTAGTCAGCGAAGCAAAATCAATTTGCAATCCACCGCCATACATCCCAATTAGACTGCAACAACCAGCTTGTCGCAAACAGAAGATCCGTATTCATTACGTAAATGCTCCTGCCAAGTCCAACCATAATGAATAGGAAGCGGATTGGCCGATGTGGCTGGTGTGTTGACGTCGTGATGTTCCGTGGATCCCATCATAAGGTATGAGTTATATCCAAACCATCCATTAACTTCGTAAGCTCGTCATAAGGGTTTAATGGAAAAAGAAGATATCCAAAAATCAACTCGACCACACTGTAAAAAGCAGCGGGCGATTGAACGTCTGACATTGAAACTCTTTTGGGCCATAGAAAATTTTGATTTTACTCTTTGTTAAGGTCTGTATTGGCCTTATGGAGAGATTAAATGGAAAGTAAACACTACAGTGGGCCTCGCAAATGTTTTAACAGTGTGAATCATTATGCTGTGGTCCATTTGAGCCTTGAAAATTACTCATTCGGGGTATCAAGATTTAAAATGATATTGGCAAGAGGATGATCGGTGTATATATGATAAACATATTATCGTGGCACTCATGTAAATTTGATATTTTTGAGCTGCTACTGCAAGTAATCGGATAGGATAGCTACCTTAGGTGAGTGTCGTGCGAAGATAGGCACTTTCGCTCCTTGAGCTTCAAGTTGTACGAACGGTTCAAAGGGGAACAAGTTACATAAGCTTATATTTATGTATTTATTATATCTACACGGTTCATCTATTTTTAGAGTTTATTTTAGGGCATTGTCAATCATAACCAAAGATTATACATATCATAAATAGCAGCCGAGATATTAATTTTCACTTTTAAACATTTCATGGGGCTCACTATAACATTTATTTTCCGTTCAATCTTTTAATAATGTCATAAAGACCTGTATTAAGATTAAAAATAAATTTTCATATTGATCTAAAACTTTTGTGACCGCAAAAAAAATTTCAATGGTAGACATTTTATCTCCCACTACTTTTTACAGTGTGGTCCACTTGATAGTTAGATCTATCTTATTTTTAGTTTCAAGCCTTAAAACGATATCACCAAATGGAGGGATGATTTGGATATAACACAGGTAGCATAATCAGTCCTACAAAACTTGCTGACGTCGATACAGCAGCTATATAGCTGGTGTGAGGTACACCAGCCAATCCGCTACCTTCCTACAAGCGTCGGCGCTAGTCTTCGCACGATACGTACCCACACCAGCTAGGTTGGTGGTGTGTGTTACACCAGCCGATCCACTTCCCCAAGAATAGGCCATCTATAAAACTGGCACACCAGCCGATCCACTTCCCCAAGAATAGGCCATCTATAAAACTGGCACACACTCTTCTTACATTCGAAAAAAAAAAAACCTAAGAAAACCCAACCTCTCTTTGAAATCCTAAAGACACCCAAATCCCAGAAAACGAAGATCAGGAAATGAGAAATCGAAAGCATGTGGTGATTGTCTTGACGCTGATATATTGTTTGGGAGCGTTGGGGAGATGTAAGGGAAGGAATGGAGAGAATATTAAAGGGATGTTTGTGTTTGGGAGCTCTTTGGTGGACAATGGGAACAACAATTACGTGAGGAATTCAAGTACAAGGGCGGATTACTTGCCATACGGTATAGATTTCCTACTGGGTCCCACTGGCAGGTTCTCCAACGGACGGAATCCGATCGACGTGTTGGGAGAGCTCTTGAAGCTTCCTGGGTTCTTGCCTCCCTTCACAGACCCGACTACTAAGGGAAAGAAGATCCTTCATGGTGTGAATTACGCGTCAGGCGGGTCCGGTATATTGGACCAAACCGGGCCTGTTACTGTAAGCCCATTGCATCTCTCTCTCTCTCTCTCTCTCTCTGGGTCACATCACAAGGTACATGTTATATCCAAACGTTCTATCCATTTGGCGAGCTCAATGTAAGACTTACTCTAAAAATAAAACAGATCTAAAGCTCAAATAGACCATAATGCAAAACGTAATGGGGATTGAACTTCTACCATTGAAACTCTTTTGTGGTAAGAAGTTTTGGATCAATATAATATTTGTTTTTACTCTATGTAACCTTACGAAGAGATTTGATGGAAAACAAACGTTATCACAAACGTTTTGAGTGTGAAAGCATTATCCCAGCTGGTATTTGTGGTGTGATCCACTTGAGCTTTGGATACGATTCAATTTTTTGGCTAATGATCTAAAATGATTTCGATAAATGGATGAACGGTGTGGATATAATAAATACATCATTTTGGGGGCCCAGTTGCGATCATGTGATGCGTGTGGGCCCAAATGGGCCAACACATGCTAGCGATCAACGATCACGATATAGGCAGAACGCTTGAAACTCATCACCATCTTAACGTTCTTCTATTTGTTTTATGCATGAAAGGATAGATGCTTAGCATATCGACGCTGTGTTTTTCAGGGTGGAGTGATAAGCTTGAACCAACAGATCTGGAACTTTCAGAAGATAACAATACCTGATTTGCGTCGTCAGCTGGGCCACACACATCAACGGCTCTCATCTCACCTCTCCAAATCTCTATTTGTGTTGGGGACGGGCGGGAATGATTATCTGTTGAATTACTTCTCACCTACTGGGGCTAACCACCAAATGAGCTTGCAAGATTTCACAAACACCCTCATTGCCTCCTTTTCTAAACAGCTCAAGGTAATAATACATTACACGTGCCATCACCAGCACACGAGTTCGAGATCTGAACTTTCCGCAGGTGGGCCACATCCTTTACATCTTCTGTCCTTGAAATCACGTCGCTTTACTCCTTACGTGGATGGTTAAAATATTTTTTTTTAAAATCCATTCCTTTGTACATTGTGGCCCACCATGAGGAGGAAAGAGTGTGGCCCACCTTTTGGAAAGCTCGGATCTCTCACAAATGGACATGGATTGGGGACGGTTGGGATATAACACATACGTCATGGTGGATTCACAGAACTTGGTAGTTCTGTGACGTCAACATACCACCGAGGTCGGTGGTGTGAGGCACACCACGCAATACTCTTCTCACAAATGGTCGGTGTCGTGAGGCACACCACGCTCTGTGGGGCCCACCGCGATGTAAGTGTTTTATCCACGCCGTTCATCGTTTTTCTCAGATCATTTTGACATTTTATGCTAAAAATGAGAAAGGTCTAGAGATTAGTTGGACCACAAGGCGGGGATTGAACGTACACCATTAAAAACTTTATGGGAGCTGGAGAAGTTTCGGATCAAGCTGATATTTGTTTTTTCACTTCATCCACGCCTACGTGACCTTATTAATAGGTTGTATGGTAAAAAATTAGGAAAGTTTCAACGGTGGATGTTATTATCACTGCAGCTTCCTTTGATGTGGTCCGTTATAGCTGTTTACCTGCTTTATTTTATAAGATATATATTAAAATGACCTGAGAAAAATAATGAACGGCGTGGATAAAACACTTACATCGTGACCCCACCGAGCCCTGCCTGCCTGCCCGGATGACGCAGGGGCGTACCTTCCCTTGGGACATAAAAGTCCCATTTATTGTGCATTAATGTAGATGTTGATATCATTTGCAGGGAAACACGTGAAATTTGGTAGTCCATTGTTATAAAAGATTATCTTGTTGCATTCATGTCATGTACATGGAAAATTTATCACAGGATCCGTAGAATTCGGGGGTTCTGACCGTAATTAAATGGACGCGGATTGCGTAGTTCTATGGGCCGCACCACCATTATGCATTTGCTTCTCTACGTCCGTCGTTTATTTATTTCCTATTAAGATATGAACACAAAAATAAGCAGATCCAACGCACATATGACTTTGCATCTGCTGCAACTTAAATAAATGCTTTATGCAATTCAAGCAACTAAGCTTATTATTTGGCGTGGTCTACTTGCTCATTAGATCTATCTCATTTCTATACTATATTTGAGATAAGAATTGAATGATAGGGATAAACAAATACATCACGGTAGACTCACCCATAGAATTACATGTTTGTGGCTAGAGAATTGCGAAGTAGGACGTGATCCATTTCGTAATAAAAGTCACGTGGATTGCTTCCTTCCTTGCCTATATCTAACCACAAACGGGCTTTTATAAGAGGGGGTTCACTGTTATGCATCTGGTTTATCTACCTTGTTTATCCCTACTCTCATGACATTTTAACATGTGCACAAAAGTGAGGTAGATCTAAAGGTCAAGAAACCATATCCAATAATAAGCTTGGTTACATTAAATGCAATAGTCATATGGTGTGGTTCACTTGAGCATTGAATTTGACTCATTTTTATTCTCATATCTTAAAATGATCCAAAAGAAAAAATGTACATAATGTATAAATAGATATGTCACGGTCCCCTCACCCACAAGCAAGGGTAAGATGCAATCGGCATCCCTTCTATTACCATCAAGGTCCCGGACTCCACGTATCTCAGGGTAACATTTCCCCAAACATGACATGAATGCAACAAGATAGCTACCAAGGTAAGATTTTCCTGCACATGATATGAATGCGGGCTTGAATTGGTTACTGACAAGGTCTGTAGCCAAATCACTATTGAAGCGACAGCACCAAGATCTGTGGATCTTATCATAATGCATGTGTTGTATCCATGTTGTATTCATGTTGTACAGTCATTTGAAGAGATTATTTTATGGCATTGCAAAGAGAATAAGATAAATTTGAATTCCAAGTAAGCCCACCGTTGAAACATTTATAAGGTCCACATGTATTTTTGAGATCTAACCTATTCATAAGTTGAAATAGAGATATATGAAATAAAAATAAAAATATCAACTTGGTTGAAAACTACTATATCCCTTAAAAAGTTTTGAACTATGGATGTCCCCACTATTGTCTACGGTGGGGTACGCTTGAACTTTAGATTTATCTCATTCCTTATATAATGCCATAAAACGGTCTCTATAAATGGTTGGAAGGTATGAATACAACAAATGTGGTGGGTCCACATAGCTTGGTGGCGTCACTACAGTGGCCATTTGGCTACTTTGTCAATATCCAATCCCCACCCTACGAATGCAATAAGATAGCCTTTTATTACTATAAAACTATCAAATTTCACTCGTACCAACAGAAAAGATGTCCCTGCAAATTATAAACGTCTATATTAATGCACAATAAATGAGACCCATCCAACTTTTTATGTCCCGAGGTAAGAGTAGAGGATTGCGTGGTGTGCAAGTCAAAGCAATCTGTGTCCCAAGGTAAAAGACCATATCGTTGTTATGATAATCGAAAGTTGGTGCTGTGGGGCCCACCTTGATGTTTACGGCCCATCATAATGTTTATTTGTCATCCTGGATGAAGAAGGGAAAACACAAAATCAGCTCATGTGCTGGGAAATCCTACCGTGAGACACGTGGAATTTGGGATACTGTGAGACCCCTCTCCGCTGTAGGATTGAAGATCTCCTGTATGATGGAAGGGACCAACCGATCGGTGTGATTTTTAAAATGTTATTAAATATGACAAGTTTCAGTAGATGGACGGTGGAGATTTAAAAGTACCTAGCCAGTTGATAGAATGCGGATCCACGTGAAAGCTCTCATGTGGGGCCTGGTCCAATGTAAGATGGCCCACATATTAGGGATCCAAGCCGTCCATTAGGCGGCATCCACTGTGACCACGCCATATACCAAAAAAGGAAAATACTGGACTCTATCCTACGTGATGAATGGCACAGATCCATAACACATGTGCCTGTCAACGATGGATCCAATGGCATTATGCTGGCCCACTCATGGAACGATGATCCACTATCATTTTGATTTGTGCAGTGGTTGTACGGACTGGGAGGTAGAAAATTCGTGGTGCTATCGGTTCAAGTGATGGGTTGCATTCCTGCGGTGAGAGAGTCGATAGGCAATGGTAGCTGTTTCGAGCCATACAACGAGGCTGCACTTCTCTTCAACCAACGGTTGAAGTTGTTGGTCGATGATATCAAAACCCAAATGCCAGCATCTAATCTGGTTTTTGTCAATTCCTACAAGATCATCAAAGACATTATTGATAATCCCATCTCCAAAGGTAACCATCATCATCATCATCATCATCACTGCCATGATCATGGTCTCTTTTACATCTTTACTATATGCATGAAATCATGATTAAAAGATTGGGTGACTCAACCTGGCTCATTTAACCCTAACCCATGTCATGAGTTGCATGAGTTGGGGCTTAAGATCCCCATACTCATGCAATTCATTTGAGGCTCAATTTGCTTGACTTGCTTGAGTTAGGAATGACTCATGGTATCTAACCCGCTCGTACTTGACCAGGTCTAAGTCGACTTAGATGTGTCACATCAAACTCAAGTGGTTGGTCCCACCCGTCACATTTTTGCTTGATTGCGTTGAGGGTGGTTTGTTACATATTCTTGCTGCACTGGCATTAACTTAGATTAAACTAATTAAATTATGGAACCATTTTCGCTGAGAATGTGTTTAATTAGTTGCACCATAAATCACGAATTTCATGATATTTCTTGATTAATCAAATTTATTTGATGAAATATTTTATGGTATTCATTGCAACCAAACACACCTTAGGGTCCTCAAATAAGATTGGTTGAATATTCCTTCTAATTTATAGAAGCCTATTATTGACTATGACCATTATCTGTCTGATGTATGCCCACCAACCTGACAATCAAATAATTAATCAAATAACCGTGAATTTTGGTTCACGATAGATCTAAGGTGGGGCCCATAACTTGGACCATTTAATGTAAATTACTTGTATTCTATGTATGCAATCTTAAGTAATTTTTTGTGTCATATCATCTATCACATCTACACGGACCATACAAGGCTTTAATGGTATTACTGGGTCAGTTGGCATCAACTCTTCCCACAAGATCATTTTACCATTGTGATAAACAACTCCAAGATTTTAAAATTCTCATGATTTTTCATGGAAAATTTATCAAATGATATTATTGCTCAATGAGATTTTCAAAATCTCAGCAGTTTTTAAAATTCGTGCCAAGTTATATTGATTTTAAATATTATTTATTTAAAACTTTAATTAATTTATTTTTACCCCTATTCGAAAAAATTAAATTTATTAATTGATTTGTCAAAAATATTTTTTAATATTTTATTATCAGTGAGATTTTTCCAATAATATCATGAGAAAAATGTCGGAGTCATGTTAAGAACAAGATTTGTCACTCTATGTCATACTTATCATCAATGGTGTAACTTGTGCTGTTGATAGCTGAAAAGGGTGTAGCTATCAAATTGGTGGGTGTAAACATCCACAATCCAATGAGAGGCATTCCTTGCTTAATCAGGTTAAGATTAGGATTGGAATTCTCAACTAACCCTAATGTGATAGATGCACCCTTTCATTCTCCTTCTAAAGTAAGGAAAAAAATGAGTGTACTTATCCAAAAGTGTAGCTGTAGATATTAATTCCCATGCTAACATAGATATTAAATTACTGTGGCATGTATGGGTCCCACTGAAAAATGAGTTAATCTCATTTTAGTTAGAGAACTAATTGCACCTAAAGGCCACCACACAGCTCTAGCTGTAAACGCGGTGTGTCTAAAGATCCTGAATTTCATACTTGAATTTATATGCAGAAATCTTCTCAATCTTCTATTTAGAGAAGTTATTCGTACTTGGATGTTGGCTTCAAAATAACCTCATTAACAACAAGCCTTTTTATATTGTATTATGTGGTATGAGCTTTTTCAGCCATTGGATGCATTCATTGATTATGTATTATTATTATTTTATTTTATTTTTTCTTCCTCCCATTTATCGAGTCGATGGCTAAAAAAGCCCTGTACTACAATAAGTAGGGTAGTTGCATGATTGTTGGTGCATTTAATGAGACGAATGGCTAAAAGAGCCTTGTACATAATAGGTGTTGTAGGTGGTTGTGGGTGATGAGTTCTCTTTTAATTAACATCAATTTCATATTAGAAAGTAGTGATTGTAGTTTACATAAATTAGTTTAATCACTAAAAAAATTAATCTCATATACATAATTATAATTAAATAAAGTTAGAAGCACTCATTTTATTTAAAGTGGAACCCCATTAGGCCCTTAATGTTGAAAGTAGTTTTCATGCCTTTAGAAGCACCACATTAACTGTCCCTCTATGTCATTTTGAATACATGGCATATACATGGATCTTTTAATATTTATTATTTTAGTAAAGAAGAAGAACATATGACATAAATGAATTTCTTGATATTTACTATTTTAGTAAAGAAGAAAGAATTATATTATTACAAAGTACTTATATTATTGAACTACATGAATCTTTGTGCTTTCTATCTCTTATTTTTTGTTTGTCCTTTAATTTTTTGTTTAACCATTTATCTTTTACTTACAATGCAATTGCAAATATTTTTCTATGATACCATAATTATCCATTATGCGTTTTCAATAATTATTGGGACTTGGCTCGAAAATCTCAATGCCAGCCAATTCCAACCCTTTAGTTAGCTAGTGGCATGCAACCAATCACTAAAATACAAAAACCAACAACAAATCTTACTAAATGAGAAAACGACCCATTTGTTAGATAGTTAAGATGTTGTGATAATCTTGTCAAATAAAATTTCGGTTACTTAGTCAAACATGTATGGTACAAAATCTAGAAGCACAGATATTCAGTGCCTTCATAAGTGGTCAGGAATCTTTGAAAAGTTTTCCGCATATAAATCAGCCCAAGTGGTTATGGAGACCCTTTCATGTCCTCAGAAAATTTTAAGCTAATCATGACCTTGCATTAAATGCCAATTGACTACTTATGGATGGAAATAGAAATTTGATTTATTGGGCTTTTGGCGAAGATGGAAAAATAAAAGGAGTTTTCAAAGAATATGAAAAGTGATAAAGATACATTTTTCATAAATTGGGACGTTTGCATGGCCTCACTTACAACTCAAATACATTCTTTATGTGGAAATGCATTCAAGTTTCAACCCCGAAAATTGCATCCTTGCATTTCAGCATTATAGGACCTTCCACCGCAGGATATTCATATTCAATGGTATGATGATTGTATATGAGTTTGTAAAAGTGGGGCCCACTGATTGGTAGTCATGATGAATGATCTGGTAGGTTGGTAGGTTGGGATCGTTCTATTGAGGGACCCAATACGCCAATGGTCTGGATTATAAACCATAACCCCCACTCGTACATGCTAAAAACCCACATGGTGCATGGAGAAAATCTTTGATACTCTGGTAGTGTGATGGATGAAATGCATGCTGTTAAAAATTTTAGTTATCTAAATATTAGCTTGCTTAACATTGATTGGACGGTTAAGAATGAAATTGGTGGGTGTAAACATCTACCACAATCCAATGGGAGGCATTCCTTGCTTGTTCAGGTTAAGATTAGGATTGGAGTTCTCAACTAACCCTAATGTGATAGATGCAACCTTTCATTCTCCTTCTAAAATAGGGAAAAAATGGGTGTGCTTATCCAAAAATGTAGCTGTAGGTGCTTATTCCCATGCTGACATTTTTGGATATATATATATATATATATATATATATATATATATATATATATATATATATATATATATATATATATAGACTCATCGTGTTATTGAAGAAGAAGAAGAATATATGGCATGCATGGATCTCTTGATATTTATTAATTTAGTGAAGCAGAAAACATTATATTACTACCTCATAAATGTATTTATATTGCCTAAATACATAAATCTTTGCATTTCTTATTTCTTATTTTCTTTTTGCACTTTAATTTTTTATTTAGTCCTTTTTTCTTTTATGAATTGGCTTAGCTTATAATGATTACATGTGAGTATTTTTATACAATACCATATCCACTCTGTGTTTTCAATGGTTATCGGGCCATGGCTCAAAAATCTCAATGAGAGAGCCAATTCCAACCCTTTAGTTAGTGGCATGCAAATGAACGCTAGAAGACAAAAACCAACAACAAATCTTACTAAGTGATAAAATGACCCATTTATTAGATGGTAATTAAGATGTTATGATAATCTAGTCAAAGAACATTTTGGTTGCCTGTCAAACATGTATGGTACAAAATCTAGAAGCAAGAAAATTCAGTGCCTCCATAATATCTGGTTAGGAATCTTTGAAAAGTTCCGGTGGAAAATTGCAATTTTTAGGAAATTTCATTTTTTTAGAAGTACCTGAACATATAAATGAGCCCGAGTGGTTGGAGACCTCTTCATTTCCTCCTAAAATTTTAAGCTGATCATGATGGAAATGGAAATTTGATTTATTAGGCTTTTGGTGAAGATGGAAAACTAAAAGGAGTTTTCAAAGATTATGAAAAGTGATAAAGATACATTTTTCACAAATTGAGACGTTTGCATGGCCTCACTTACAACTCAAATACATTCTTTATGTGGAAATGCATTCAAGTTTCAACCCCGAAAATTGCATCCTTGCATTTCAGCATCATAGGACCTTCCAGTGCAGGATATTCATAATCAATGGTATGATGATTGGATATGAGTTTGTACAAGTGGGGCCCACTTATTAGTAGTCATGATGAATGATCTGGTAGGTTGGTAGTTTGGGATCGTTCTATTGAGGGACCCAATACGCCAATGGTCTGGATTATAAACCAGAACCCCCATTCGTACAAGCTGAAAACCCACGTAGTGCATGGAGAGAAAATCTTTATTACTCTGGTAGTGTGATGGATGATATGCATGCGGTTAAGAATTTTAGTTATCAACTATTAGCCTGCTTAACATTTATTGGACGGTTAAGAAAATAACCAAAGGTCTTATATCAATAAAACAAGCGTTGGGGAATCAAAGGTTAGGATTCTTCAGCCAATATAACTGATGTTTAGACTGTAACTGAGTTTCACAATTAGTATGCCATTTCCAAGTGCTTGCGTATCACGTACGCCATACTCAGACAGAGTATCAAATAGCTCCCGTTGTGAGCACGCTCTTCTTCGGATACTTGGACAAATTGACGAACACGGAAGCAGATGGCATCCTGCCCCCGCATGGACGGAATTGGTCCAGGCAGGGGCTCTGTGGGGTCCACCGTAATGTATTTGTTTTATCCACTCTGTTGATATATTATTTTAGATCATTTTAGGCTATCATCCAAAAAATGAGATAGATTCACTACTCAAGCTGACCACACGGTGGATATTGAACTTAGACCGTTAAAATTTTCTTGGAGGCCACAGAAGTTTTGGATCAAGCTGAAATTTTTTTTATCCCTTCATCCATGTCCATGTGACCTAATGAACATGTTGGATTGCAAATAAACGTCACGGTGGGCCCTAGGAAAGTTTCAACCCACAGAGGCATTATTTCTGCTGCTTCCTGTGGTGTGGTCCACTTGAACGTTGGATCTACCTCATATTTGGTTCACACTATAAAATTATCTGTAAACAAGGGATTAACAGATTAGATAAACCTACACATCATGGTGGGCCTCACAAAGCCCCTGCCTGGACCGATTTCTGTCCGGGGCGGTAGGACGCAATCCGCTTCCCGACGAACACCGCGTCCTTGAAGACGCTTAAATATGCGTTGAAATAAAGAGGTCTCAAGTCCAACCGGTTGGATTTCAGGTTATAATTCATCCAATGAATAAATTCCAACTTATTAAGTTGATACGAAATCCAACCCTTCCAATAGTTTTGGCCTATGATAAGGATGACCTAGTGAAATAATCAGCCTCATCTAACCATCAGGTGGATTACACCACGTAAAACAATGTATAGACATGCTCCTAACATATGATTTTGTACCTTTAATCTGATGACTATCAAAACCCGGACACTAACAACGAACGGTGGATGTGGTGGTTTTCAGGATTCAAGGAGACAAGAAAGGCCTGTTGCGAGAGATCTTCAAACAAAACCAGTGGAGTGGTAATGTGCGAGAGAGGTGGCCGCACGTGCAGGGATAGGGGCTCTTACGTGTTCTTCGACGGACTTCATCCAACGGACGCCGTTAACATGTGGATAGCAAAGAAGGCTTACGGTTCTAACCTTAAGTCCGAAGTTTATCCCATCAATGTCGAACACCTAGTCCGTCTGGGAAGCGGATTACGTATCCCGTCTGTAGGCTTATATAGACGAGGAATCATAGAGTCCTGATGCATGATGCATCTTAGTGTCCGAATGGGCCAGTCATATAAGTGGGCCCATGGTTTCAGTGATTCCAAACCATTGATCTTATGGATCCTGGTTTCAGCCGTTTAAATAAATAAATAAACTTTAATTAGTGGCTTACAACCACTCCATGAGTGTGGTACAAATAGACGGTAAAGATAAAATGGCATCAATGGTCCATAGAAATGGGCAGATTACATTGATAGAATTTTGGGTCATTCCCCCATCTATGGTGAGGATCAACTGTCTGGATGGACGAACCATGTGCCCCACCTGTATGCAATGGGGGCATTGGGATACTGTTCACGTTTGGATGCATCAGAACCTGTAATTCCTCCTGGGCTTCTGTTGTAGTGTAAAATTGTATGTTTTCCATTCTCTAGACTTCACCGAACCATTAGTTATCATGCGTATCCGTACGTAGGCCAATGTTCATTTGACTATTCAAAAGTTAGCCGATTGATCTTATGGGACGGACGGTCCGATTAGTGTTCATCATGCGTTCGGTCCAGGCCAAGGTTTATCAAAGATAGACACATGGAGTGAAACCAGGGCCGAGTACATCCCATAATAATTACACATAGCAGAGACCCGAGTTCGGCCAGAGCCCCAGACCGAGCACCCAATTTTGTGCAAGATCTGGGCCGTTAATTAAGTTTGCCCCTCCATGCAGCATATATGACAAAAATGCCCCTGAAACTCCAGAACAGGCTTGCCGAGCTAGGCCAATGGGCCCTTACATTGCCCAAACCCGGACAAATTAATAGATGGACTTAAATTTGAGGTCTGAGCCTGACCGATGGGTCTAATATTTCAGTCTAGGGCAGAGCCGGCCCATTGACAGCCGTATGACTATTAGGGGTGGCATTGGTTTGGGTTTGGACAGGACGAGCTAAGCCCAGTTCGTAGATGGCTTAGCCAAAGTGGGGCTGGTATACCTGCCAGGTGCACACTGCATGCATGTTGAATGTAGTCCCACCCAGATGAGTAGACCAGCCTTATTTTTTGTCATAGGAATATATACCGACGGGCCCACCTGATGAACGGGCCTCAGTGAGCTACTAAGAGAACATTCTCCTGCATGCAGCATTCCACGGACGCGGATTGCCTACTGACAGCGAGATGGCTACTGACAGTGCTCTGTGGGCGCTCTGTGGGCCCCAAAATGATGTGTGTGTCCTATCCACGCCATCCATCAATTTTTCCTGACTATTTTATGTTAAAATCCCAAAAATGAGGCAGATCCATATCTCATATGGACCACATCACAGGAAAGAGTGGTGATTGAACACTCACCGTTAAAAACTTCTCAGTGGCCACAGAAGTTTTGGATTAAGCTGATATTTGCGTTTGATCTTCTTCGTCCAGGTGTGCATGACCTAATCAACAGGTTGGATGACAAATAAATATTACAGTGAGACCCGTACAAAGTTTTAAATGGTGGGAATTCAATATCTACTATTTTCTTATGGTGTGGTCCACTCAAGTTTTGGACCACCCTCATTTGTGGGCTTATTTTTTTATAATGATCTGAAAAAATAGATGGACGGATTGGATAAAACGCATATGTATCATACGGTGCCCACAGAGCATTGTCAGTAGCCTCCTCGCTACTGACGCTGTCAGTATGCAATCCGCGTCCGCATTTAATCCAACACCACAGGTGTAGGAGTTCCAAGCTGTTCATCAGGCCTGTCCTGATGTTTATGCATCGGTCAAAACCAGGCCAATCCACTCATCATGTGGGCCAGAGGTGTTCCTTGACCGTGAAAATTGGCACATGTGTCATGGTTGAACTTGACCATTGTATGCTGGTTTATTTATGTAGATGGGCCAGTCCAATCATCATCTAGAAGGCCCAAATAGCTTAAGTGGAAATTTAACATGAACTGACCAAAAATACAAAATCAATGTGCATGTGTGGCCGATACGATGAGTAGATCAGTCCGTACTTGAGACACGGCATAAAAGCTAGTGGTTGCAGCTGATGAGCTACTTAGATCTCCCAGCGTGTGAGAAGCACGTGACAGAAACTCTAGCCCGCGTTAATTTGACAAAAGCATTCCTTATGCTTTTGATGGCGCACGTCTGTTAGATCTGGACCCTGTAATTGGTGGGGCTCAGTATCTTGAATACCATGCTGGTCTGCTCATTTGGGTCACATGCATAATTAAATTCAGTCTATTGTTGATTTCCTGTAACTATCCATTTTCCTATTGCAAACTTAACCTACTGGATTACTGGATTAGTCTAATTTGAATGTGGATTGCGTTCAGTGGTTTATTAGACACACCTAGCCAATGTTAATGAAAAAGCACTAATGTGTGGGTGTGAGATGAGAAATCAATAATAATGAGCAAAATAATCATTTCATGGGATTTTTACTATTTTGTTATGGAATGTTTGTACGCGTGGAGCTTTTTCACTGACATTAAAATATAAGGAAAGATTTTTTTTTATTTTTTTTTAAAGGAAAAAAAGAAAAAGATAATGACCGGAATTTATGCTTAAGACCTTGGCAAGCAGACCAACCTCTCATTTCTACACACTAAGCCCCACCGTACGTAGAAAAACTTAAGCCATCTAAAGATGATACCTTGAAGGTTCAGCGCTATCTTGAAGCAGTCCACAAAGGTGACCTTTGGCCGGTCTGGCCAAGTTGCCTCCTGCTGCGATTCACCCTCCATACCCATTCGAGGCACCATTTATATGTTTTAACTGGCCGTTTCCTACTTTTTTATTTTTATGTTTGCTAATTCCACGCGCGCATAGAGATATGCACATCCACATGCACGAAACGTGCAATATGAAACACGTGTGCAAGTTCTAATCCTTCTATGAGATTGGAAATGACTGTTAGATACTAAGCTTTAAAAGCCAGTTAATTTCTAAGTTGTATGCATTCATTTGTTTCTCTATTCTATGACCTAATTGAGGTGTGAACGGCCTTAAAACTAATCAGTGTAGCTAATAACCTGACGGACAATTCAGATCTCACACACATAGTATATTGTTGCACATTCGCCTGCGTGTGGATGTGGATGACTCTAACACGCGTGCGGAGTTAGAAAAACTTCAACACCGTGACGTGTGGCCCACCTGACGTGCGGTGCGGCTCATCTCTTCTCATAAGCAACCCGTGAGCAGATAAGACTTCCCACGCTCAACACGCGCACCCGACACTGCTTCCCGGCACAGCTCACAACGACACGTTTCCTTCTTCTATCGTCGCCAGTCATGCAAAACAGCATCTCCTTTCTCCCAGAGGAAAACCTTAAATACTCTGGGGTGCGGTAGATGATACGCATGTACTTAAAAATCGCACACGTAGCATATAAATAGTCAAATTAAACGACCTGAATTATCTTCTCCAGCATCGATGTATCGGTAACCAAAATAAAACTTATTTAATATTTGAACATCTTTTGGACAGTTAAAAATGAAAATATCCAACGGTCATACTTCCATAAACATTTGTCCAACAAAGCAACGGTTAGGATTGTTAAATCGAAGTGATTTTGAAATAGAAACTTAAAAACAGTCGGATTCACAACCTAGTCGGTTTTATTTTAGGTTAACAAGTGCAGAGTTTGAAATTTCCGAGTGACCGTGTATCAAGCATCAATGCATCATACGCAGCCAATCATGTAATTCCTCAATCTCCGACGCCAGGAATAAGGCGCCAATGGGCCCACACGCCTTCCGTCTCGACATCTTGACCCGTCACGCATTCCAAGGCCCTGACGTGTCTTCTCTCGCCACGTGTCACCCACCCATCACCTCCCCTTCCTATATAATCCCCTGCCACACCCTCATCCTCACGCATATCACCGCTACCGTCACCGTTAGACGAGAAATGGCAGAGCAACCCAAAACAACTCCCAACCTCCCCCAGAAACTATCGGAATCTCCCCCAAACTCCCACCAAGTCGTCAAGTTCATGACAGCAGCTACCATAGGTGCTGTACTCCTCGTCCTCTCGGGCCTAACGCTGACAGGCACCGTTATCTCCCTCGTTGTAGCGACACCGGTACTCGTTCTCTTCAGCCCCATACTCGTTCCTGCGGGCATTGTAATATTCCTGGTCGTTACAGGCTTCCTTTTCTCAGGAGGGTTTGGAGTCGCTGCTCTGTCAGCGCTGTCTTGGATTTACAACTACGTGTCTGGGAAGCACCCACCTGGCTCTGATCAGCTCGACTACGCCAGGATGAGGCTCGCCAACAAAGCTAGGGACGTGAAGGAGAGGGCGAAAGAGTACGGTCAGTACGTGCAGAACAAAGCACAGGAAGTCACGCAGGGGTCTTAGGAGAAGAGAATGCATGGGTTTGAATAACGGACGTTAGTCTTTCCGTTAGATTTGGGGATCTCGTTTTGCTTTCTTTGCTGGAGTTGGGAGTGTTCTGGTAGATCGTAGCGCATGCATGTTTGCATTCGCCGTCTTCATTTGTCTGTCTTTTCGTCTCTTTTATTTTATTTTCTTTTTTAAGTTGGGTTTTCGTTGTAGTTATCTGTCTCTGTTATTGTGTTAACGAAGATTTGAGTTGTTTTGTACGGAGTGTGGGAGTCTGGAACTTGCATGTTTGTGCTTTGCTAACGTGCGCATGGGGAGTACATCAGTGAACATCGGCCGGGACGATTATATGCCGAGATCAGTAAATGGGTCTCTTGCTGTTTCACCTGCCGTTCTCTGTCCAACCATGCAGCCATTTGTGCACGTTAGCATCTGCATGAGGGTTTTTGCTAAGATGCGTGGGATGGTTGCGTGTGTTTGCAGTGGTGCAAAAACAAGAAGAGGAGAGAAGAGAGACAGAACAGAAGAATAGGGATAATTCGTTTCGTCTCTGTCCCCTCAGTACCCCCAACATCTCCCGCGACGTTGGGCTCACAAGCTGAATGATCATCTAAAACGTCCGCGTTCCGATTCTCTGCTACTCGGGCCACATTGAGAAAGTTACCTTTTAACGCGTGATTCTGGCCATCTACTAGCAGCCTAGCTGGATTCAGAACATTAAAAAGAACACTTTCAATTGCTTACATTAACTCCGAGAATCGAAGGTCGGGATTACCCCTTAAGCGTGACTATGGGACCGTAGGATGTATCTGGTAATCAGCAGGAACATGGACAGTTTATACTTCAAGAACTGATGTGAGAACGCACTGCCCGGCGAACTTGCCTCGAACCAAAAATTGGATCATGGTTGCATCAGGAGGGCCCAACGTCTGAGACGGCACTGGGCAGGAGAATAGACCAATCAGCTTATCTGGTGGGCCACGAAAGCGGGACCCCTCGTAGGACTCCTTTGGGACGGTCGTACGGATGCACGCTAGACGTTTGTGGGTTTTGCGTGTTATGTTCGAAAGCGCCAAATGCCACGCGGCGACGGGAGAGTTTTTGAATGCATGCGTGCCATGCGTGAATGTGCATTTCGACACGTAGCAGCTGTTTCGTCGCCATCGGTTTAATTTCAAGAATGAGTATCTCCTGTCGCGACTTGGGATACAGCTGTGTCACCGTCTAGTAAGGCCCACATGATGAGATGGTCTAATGATTCGGACCGGATAGGCCGTTGATATCGTAAATAAGCTCTTGTCACGCAATCAAGCCGTTGCAATAATCATCACCACTGATGTGATTAGGCAAGCCTTCGCAATAATCGTCACCACTGATGTAATTAGGCATTAGAATTTTCTTTTAACGGTTACAAATTCATCTCAAAGCAAACGGATGGTCAAAACTATCCCTTCCGAGATACGTTTGAGATCATGGGTTCGACTTACCCGTGAAATCCCTCCACTATTCATAGTGGTGGGAGTGGAGGACGCTATCGTTTTAACGCGGCGTGTAAAACACCAAAGTTCCGTATAAGTCCCACGTATTCAATGTGAAAAAAAAATAAACAAAAAAACAAAACATTAAAAAATAATAATAAATAAATAAATAAACCTCAAAATCGCTGGGTAGGCCGCCTGAAATTTATAGTATTTCTCTTGTGCATGAATAATATAACACCGATTAAAACTGAAGCGGGCCACACCAATAAATTGCTCCCAAAAAGGCTGTGTAACCCACTTGAAATTTTCAACATCCTATATCCTTTCCCTTCCGGTGAGATGGACTGGAATGAAAAATACACGGTGGCTTCACACCATCGGCATCTCATTCTCACCGCTTCATTGAAGTGTAATCCATCAGAGTTAAAAATCTAGGTAAGTTTTTACCTTAGGCCCCATATGAGCTGTACATCTAGCTGATTTTTTAAAATCTCATATGAGTTAAGAGTAAGAATCTGATGAAAAAAGAGGATGGAATCTGATGGAGGGAGTGGATAGCATCACAGACATGAGAGCGGATTAGGTGAGACCCCGGCCTCACCCAAGACGTTGCCACCCATACTGTGGGGCCCACCTTGATGTATTTATTATGTATCCCCACTGTCCATCCGTTTTTACAGTTCATTTTATGACATTAGCCGAAAAAATAAACAAATCTAATTATCAGGTGGACCATACCATAGGAAACAGTGTTGATTTACCATTAATGGGCCACAAAAATTTTGGATCAAGATGATATTTGTTTTTTCCCCTTTATCCAGACTTATGTGACCTTATCAACAGATTGGATGGTAAATAAACACTACAGAAACATTAAGGTGAGCCCTAAGAAATTTTTAATGGTAGGATAGTCAATCACCACTGTTTCTTATTGTATGGTCCACGTGATAATTGGATATACATCATTTTTTGCATAATGCCCTAAAATGATCTGGAAAAACGAATGTATGGCGTGGATACATAATACATACATCAATGTAGGCCCCACGGTCTTAGGTAAGGCCGGGGTCTCACCGAATCCGCTCCCCACATATATGAGGGTTGGCCGACATGGGCTCGGGCTGGCAGTTAAACGTGTTATTCATCCATGTTAAGCAATAAAAAATACGACATTCCTAACTACTACGTCCATTTCGTACGCTAAAAGATATTTTAACAAGGGCAGTCATTAGGTTACGAAAGACCCATTTATTAGATGGTTAAGATGGTCCAATCAAAGAAAATTTAGGTTGATGGACAAATCGAACGGCTTAGAACAAGCATGCCTGGTTCTGATCATCATTCGTATTTGCCACGTGTGGCACACAATTCGAGTCACGAAAATGACCCAATGCTCCCACCAGAGGGACCTGCATCCAGTGGCACGTGCGCCCGTAGCACAAATGAGAGATCTCTGACGTTAACCAGGCAGGACGGATGGTGAACGTTCCGAAGCCTGTCTGGTCCATTCACCTGATGGGCCACACTATTTAGGAGAGAATGGATGAATTAGAGGAGACGAATGAGGGCACGCATTCCCATCTCCTGCGCAATGGTTAATAAAAATGTACGGATCAAATGATACCGGCCACGAGTTTTCCGTACTTACCAATGTCCCCTTTCAGGTCGATCATCGATCTTTTTTGCTCTCGACCGTCTGTTTTAAAGCTGCTGATCAGATGAATGGATCACCCAATTTGCCTGTTTTTCGAAATGTGGGCCATCTGCTATATGGTACATATTTGGGACGATCCGTGTGTAAGGTGAAGGAAGGGGGAAGGGGGGCGTGGCTTGGATGGATTACCGATCTACCAGAGTCCGGTGGATCCCTATCTGTGGGGCCCATTGATGCATGAGACTTACATCCACTCCGTCCATCCATTTTTAAAGCTCCTTTTAGGTCATGATATAAAAAATGAAGCAGATATAAATCTCAGTTGGACCACACAACAGGAAATAGTGGTGATTAAATACCAACCATTAACAATTTCTTGGGGACCACCCTAATGTTTATTTACCATCCAACATGTTGATAATGTCATAAAGACATGGATGAAGGTAACACACAAATATCAGCTTGATCTAAAACTTTGTGGCCCATAAGAAGTTTTTAACTGTCAATCACAACTTTTTCTTGTGGTGTGGTCCACATGAGATCTGTATTCCCTAAAATTATCTGTCAAAATAAATGGACGGCTTAGATGTAAGCCATATACATCATGGAGGGCACCACCGATCCGGGGATCCACCCAAGCCCCGTCCGAAGGACCCTACTGCAAGGGGAGATCTGGATTGCACTTGTACCAGGCGCAGAGTTCTCCGTGCCCGGAGGTGTGTGAGGTCCATAGAGATGTCCGTAACAAATCCACTCCCTTCATCTGTTTTAAAAGATAATGATACGACAGGATTCTAAAACTCAGGCAGATTCAAAAATTAGGTAAGCCATACCAACAAAATAGTGGGAAGAACAATGTCCACAGTTGAAAACTTCGGAGCTGACCAGGGTATTTATATTACATCCAAACCGTTCATAGAATTATTATCACTCAAACAAACTGGTGGAACAAATATCATCTTGATACAAAACTTCTGTCAGATAATGGGCTGGGCTCTGGCCTTACAAAATCAGAATTTT
This sequence comes from Magnolia kwangsiensis, assembly GCA_037074715.1. Classification (NCBI taxonomy): domain Eukaryota; kingdom Viridiplantae; phylum Streptophyta; class Magnoliopsida; order Magnoliales; family Magnoliaceae; genus Magnolia; species Magnolia kwangsiensis. Next base: position 99,184,746 of record CM073581.1, read on the forward strand.
AAATAGAGCTGGCTCCATTCCGAAACAGTTCAAAATCCGGGTCGAGACCAGCCCCAGGTCGGCCCGTTGGACATAGCAGGATGAGTGTAAAGAGGGCTCCCTTGGACACCAACATCCCTATTTCTTCTCCTGCATCCAAACAACTATTGAGGGTTGGATGTGATACTTGAATCTTGCATTAATAAATTCACACCCAATATTTTGTTTGGAGCCTCTAAAGATTTATTAATCTTAGGATTGCTTGTTCTATGGCCTACCTACCACTCTTCAGCATCAAACGTAGGGATTCAAGACTCTCTAGTATAATTCTAACCTACCAACCACATGCTTGAATACTTCCAACCACTTGAGCCATCATTCTTATTTGATATAAATTAATTCCACAATTCACACGTATACAACCAACACCTCAACACATTGCCACATGTGCCAACCCAGAAAACGTGTATGAGATCCAGGATGCCTATTGGATGGGTCCCGCCATATTAATACCCACTTCCAAGAAACAATCAGGTCCATTCATAAATGGGTCACAAGTCCATAGTTAAGTAATGTTACTCAGAGAGGGCGTAATTGGACACGAGGCTCGGTTTTCTAATGCACAAAATAATGAAGTGAGTTTTGTCCACCTAGATAGGCATGTATATGGGATGAGCGAAGCTATTTAAGAGGTAGGCCCCGCGACAAAGTAAGCCATGGGAAAAGTATAAATTGCCAAAAATGATCCAACCATTAGATCTAGGGATAAATAAAATCATAAAATTATTCAAATTAAGGTTAACACTTAAAAATATTTTTTACACGGTTAAGATCATCTTTACAAGAAGCATGCCCATCCATGGCTTATCCCATGGTGAGGCCTACTTTTGAAGTGAGTCTAACACCGATCGATCCATGTAGACAACGTACTAGAATCATTTTACTCATGTGGACCTAAAGCATGCTTACCTTTCACCACTTGGATATTCGAGTCTTAAAAATGTAGAATGACTACATTAGGCAAATTAAATGTCTAATGGACCGTGCATGTAACATCCTGGAAATCCATGGGTAACATCCTAGAAATCCATTGGTAGAGTTTATGGCCCAAGTGCTCCCCCAAGGGGTAGGCAGTGCTGCATTTATACACCCTTTTTGGCAAATAAGTTAATACTAACACTCAATTGTAACCAAGTTAAGAATGGAATCACGTAATTAGGCTTGGCAATGTGTTAGACTTGGGTTTGGATTTTGAACCCGCCTAGTTGGGGTTTATTCAAAATTTTGACATTGCTATGCCTATGACTAGCCAATTCAAAATTTTGACTTTGCTAGGCCCATTATGAGATAGCCCATTGTCAACCTTATTAATGGTAATAGATATATCCAGTGTCCAATTAGTCCAACACCGATGTAGCCAAAGCCATATAAAAAACAAGTGACATATCACGTTACCTCGTAGTGATGACCCGAACAAATCCCCAACCTATTCCATTCTATAAGAGAGTGGTAAATATTCCACCCATCAAGCAACTCTAGCCAAGAATATGGATGGCCCACGCAATCACGAAATAAGGTCGACTTACCCTCGTTAATGGAGGAACAAAGGTCGCAGTACCTAAATAGACTTTTTCTTGAGAGAGATGAATTGTAGAGAAAGATTCACAAAATTTCTTAGATGTTTGGCTCCAAATATAGGCTTTTTAGCAAGGAGCCCTAGCTAATTAGGAGATGAAATCTTGCCTGCCATTAAGGCAAGAATCTCTCCTACTAGCTAGCTATCCAATTGCTATGGATAGAGCATTTACCATATTTAGAGCCTAACACACGTGCAAACCATATTTGACTTGCCACGTGTGTGGGCGTTTTGGTGGGCCCCACCACATTGGGTCCACATCCAACACTTACCCATAATAAAGATTAGAGTTGTTAATAGGCCAGGCTTAAGCCAAGTAAAACTAAATTTTTGAATAGGCTTGGTCAAAATACTTCAAAATTTAGGCCCAAGGCAACCCAAGCCTCTAGCTCATTGACACGCCTATTCAAAACAAGAGAACTTGTATTTTACTAGAGAACTCCAGCTTGCAAGTTATGAGGTTGGTTACAAAAGAGGAGCCATTTTTATATAAATCAGAAAACATTTTAGCTACCTTGCATTAATTGGTAAGCACGAAGCTATGTGGTGATCATCCAATGGAGAAGAATATTCAAGAAGAATTTTAAAATCTTCCCGAATATCCATACAACTTTACATGCTTATTTACTTTACTCTAAAATTCTTTATGATTCTTGTTTGTGCTAAAATCTGGCAGACCAGATCAACTGTGCAGAGTGAGCCATGTGGCACAGAAGATATTTGGAAGGCACGCGCTAAAGATACGGAGGATGGGTCACCTTTGTGGATTTGCCTTAATATTTAGGCTATCTCTAGATAAGGTTAAATAACAGGCAATGCCATGCCAGTATTGGAGCATGTCATGGGCATTCAACGAAGATAAGACCATAATCAAGGATAGGTAACTAGTCTTTCCTACTTAGTTACTATGATGGCGTCACGTGAAGAAGAAATTGCCTTCATATCTCTTCAGAGAAAGCTATAAATAGTATAAGCATATTCGAAAAAAAGATATGAACTCCTCAATCCAAAAATAACTCAATCCAGTGCAATGCCATGTATCTTAAGTTAGATTCTCCACTACTCATTAGTAGTGGTCATAATTTCCTTCCATATGCACCTGTGAGCCGAATCTAAAGAAAGAAATTATTTTAGAATTCTTCCACCCAAGTTGACATGCTGGGCCTTCTGTAGTTGTAATTTCCAACTTTGTTGTGATATTTCTCATTAGTTGTAACGTTCCAGATTTCGTAACCCGAGTTTTGTAGTCGTTTTTTAAAATCTCGAGAGTTAACTTACAAGGATAGCCCACATTTCATAGTAACATTTTTTTTTTCCCTTTATAAATATAAATTAGCAATCACAATGGAAGCAAATAAACCACACATGGAGGAAGTCTATAAAGTATACTTCAACATATGCAAATGATTGTCCATAGGGCTTATACAAACTAATGACTCAAACTCAAATGAAATAATTTTAAAAAAATAAAATAGGAACTTTAAAATAAAAAGTCACGAGATTATCGAATTCTTTATGCTCTACATTAAAGTTAACCTGTACGTCATTTATATAACCTGCATCAACTGAATACGGTTTGATAGCGTTAATGGCTATCCCAGTGAGGTAAACCCTCCAAGATTACTAAGCATCACAATAGTCAAAAATGGAATTCAAATAATTCAGAAGAATACAATATCCAATGTAATGTTCATAAGTAAAATATAAAAATATACAATTTATGTTTCCTAAGTGACATATAAAATGATACCACATGTACATAAGAAAAAAAATACAATTTATAAGTACAATTCAAAGAACTATAGAATCTAAGTTACATTTCACAATTCACAAAGATAACACCAACTACTTATTTACACGAATATAACACAAACAGTTATATCATCCAAACTACAATTTAATGTATGATATACGAAGATATAATTCATTTCACAACAAATTCAGTCACCGACTTAATCTTGATTAATGAATGAATGTATGAATGCAATCAGCCTGGGGATGCACATCCAGCTGAATAAATAAATGGACCTTTCAAATAGTCAACCTATTCATACAAGATATCGGGTATTTCAAACAGTCGACCCATTCAAAATGCAAAAAGGGATCGTTCGAACAGCACACTAGTCTTTCAAATAGTCGACCAGGCACCCGATAACACCTACGTGTCATGTATGTATGATTAACCCAACCGTTATTAGTCCAATTTACGAACAAAATATCAGAGAAGCTCAAAGGTCACAATGAGGGGCGCATGCAACCCAACATAGGCCGACAGCTCGGGCATAGTGTCACATTCCACCATCCCCGGCTCATGAGACTTAAACAAGTAAGATTCTAACACACCCATATTATAAATAATATTGGTAAAATAAAGAATTCAAGACATTCTATTTACAAGAATCTCTATAACTAGTAGCCACTCATAATTCAACATGTAGACCTTACCATCACAAGCCATATATACTTTCAACAAAGAGTTCTCCCACATGCCATATTGGCATTAAGTCCTTCAAGGACACCACCAAAATAATACAATCCATAACCCATAAGAACGCAAATAATTCACGAGATGGTAAGTTTACAACCACATAACATTTAATTTATTCACAACCGACTACTAGTTATAAGAATCCCTAATATATATATATATATATATATATATATATATATATATATATATATATATATATATATATATATCCATCAACATATAGTATTAGATTTTCAATATAATCTATTAACACCAAACAAATGTCAAATTTAATCTCAATCAATTTAATGTACATTATCAAACAAATATACATGTAAATGCTCATCGAAACTAAACTAGAGAAAATAATTCTACATTCAAATAAATCATAACTCTATAGAATTTAGATTATTAATTTTTATAAATCCTAAAATATATTTATATGTTCCTAATTAATTACAAGGGAATGTGCACATATAAATACAAATCATAGTAAAGTAAATATCAATAATTCATAACTCAACTAATTATTCAATGATACATGTAAATTAACAAAATATTATTAGGCAATTAATTCAAAAAAGGACTAAATTAACTATTGTAATAAAAAAAAAAAAGCTTGATGGGTGAATCCTCACATGTTGGATGCCTTGGGGAATTGTCACGTGTGATGGGCCAGCCTTCCAGCGCCTTCCTGTCTTAGCGTGGAGTGGATGTGCTCTAGGTACAAACACCAATTATCATGGATGTTCGTTGATGAAGGGATGGCCATTGGTCCACATCATCAGACGGTTAGCAGTCTGTGTGGATGGAGGGTTACTTGCATATGATGGAGGATGGACATTCAGCTGTTGTGTTTTCAACGTGATTAACAGCTGAGGGTAGGATGTTAATCATAGCTCATTGGCTGGATGGCCCTATCGATTACCGACCATGGATGGTCTTAGATAGTACGATCTGCTATGAACAGATTGCTGGTTAGAGTATGAATAGAACTCCTGATTTGTTCGTGATCAGGTTGAAAAGGAGAAGAAGAAGATTAGAAAGAGGAATTGAAGAAGAAGCTGTAGGTGAAACAGAGGAGATTGTTCATAGCTACCAGCAATTCTGATGAAGTTGAAGAATTTGAATTGTAACTGGACAATCTAAGGTTGAAGTTGGAGAATTTGGACGATGCAGATTTGGGGCTGGAAGATGAGGATGTCTGCTGGATTTTGAAGATTAGGATTGAAAGATGAGAATCAACAACTAGAAATTGAAATCAGGAGCTGCAAATTAAAAATCAACAACTGGATGAATGATTGGCTACTGAATTCGTTGAAGATATAAAGTGAAGAAACGGAGATCTGCTTTGGACGTTAGCCTGATCGGGAGGTTGCTTGCTTGTGATCGAATCCGAAGTTGCTAGCTATCAATCTGTGGTTGTTAGATGCCCCGTGGTGGCTGGACACAGAAGAAGGTATTAGATCTACACAAATTTATGGAGGAGAGGAGCTGAGGAAGAGAAAAATAGATGATAGAGAAGGAATGGAGGAAAAATGAGTTGCTCTTTGAACCAGAATAACTCTGGACTTGGTCACGTCTCGCCCAGAACTCGGTAGATATGGCGGAGAAGATGACTCGACCATCAAAGGCAGATCCAATCTCCTAGCTTCTTTCTTCGATCTGACTTCTGTGGCATGTCTGGATGAACTCTAGGGAGCTTGTAGAAGGAAATTTTCGAAGCTCCGAGATTATTTGAGTGGTGGGTTTGAGCTTTGAAGAAAATGGCCGATTTTCTCGAGTAGATGCCCGAAATGTAGTATCCTCCTTATTGATAGATATCTTCTTTCTTATATTAAACCCTAACTCTCTCCAAAACCATTAGATGAGTAATGAACGATTTAGATTGGCATTCAACTCTACTCCTCTAACAATCTTAACAGAAGAAGCTCCTAGAACTGTGTTTGTTATGCACAGCTCAGCAGTCCTTGCAAGCGGAAAATGAGAGGTTAAGATTCTCTCAATGGACGGATGAGAATTGAGGAGAGATATTCACATCGATTGCCAACATGGCGAGATGAAACGGATTTCGTTTTCGAATTTATTCTTCCACGCACAGTCTAGCTATGATTAGATTTGTGCCCACACACGTGCACAACATCATTTGAAAGAACTTGGGTTTTGGTTGAACCTTCGTCATGGACATGATGAACGGATCAGATTAGTCATTTGATCTCAACTAGTGGACCACAATTCAAACCAACGAACGGTCGTTTGTTGCTAACGGAAAATGTGAAAGAGAGAGAAATATCTCTTGTTTGCGAAAGATAACGGATCAGCCCTGTTAGACTAAACCGAGCAGTCCCGTGTACTGCATGTGAGCACAAGATGTGCACATGCACAATTCAAAAGTAGGGTCCACATTTATGTTTTGTGGAATCCACTTTGACCAATCGATTCTAAAAGTCCAACTAAGACATCTGGCCAAAGATTAGATAGATTTTCAAAGTTTAGGTGGGCCACACCATAGGATTTGATCTATTTATTTAAAATTTTAAACTAACACCCCAGATTAACATATGGGGTGTTACATTAGTATGCTTCTCAAGAAGTATCATGCTGCTTTGAGCTAGGTCGACGATCCCATTTAGTAATAAGTTATGCTCGCTTCCACGTCCATCCCTTCGTTCTATTTTTATGTTCGACCACACAACTATTGTACCTTTGAAAGTCCTCAGTTTTCAAGGCAAAAATGAGCTCATTTAGAGGAAGAACATTGAACTCTGTTTATCATCTAATTGGCACACGCACGTATCGTTGGTTGAATAAGCAGACTTGCTTGTCGAATAAATTGGCTATGCACCACTCTATCTCTACGCCAGGGGTCAATAGTGATCATGGTTTGAAAGCATGCACATGTATCTCGCATCATTGCACAGTTGTCCCACTGAACGTGCCAAAACAACTCTGTAGATGCTGGAGTTTTGGTTAGCATTAACATTATTTTGCGGGAACTAACAAAATAAGAAAGGTGCAAGATGAACACTCTAGGGCCTAAACTAAAGTCATAAATAGACTTGTGACATTCGTTAATGACATGTTGCCCAATTACCATCATTATAATATAGAAGAACCTCAATTCGTTAATCCTCCCCTAGAGCCACTGATTATTCCTCCATGAAACGTCCGGTCAGACCTACGTCTAATGGGCCTCAATGTAGCACCCCAGGTACGCATCATAAAAAATCGACGAAACAACCAATTTATGGCCAAGATGCAATTGATATAAATCATGGCTTACTTGCTTTGGGTCAGTTCATGCCGAACAATGAAGCACTTGGGGGTTAGGTTCCTATAATGCAACTTGCCCAAGGTGTATAATTGCCTTGAATGTCCAACCTTAGACTTCTTCCGATAGGTAAGGATGAACTAATTAACTTGATAAATGAAGTGACCGATCAACGTCATGGTTGTCGTACTAATAAGCCCATTTAGCGAAAGCCATACTTAGACTTGGCTAATCAGCTTGTTGAGATGCCGAGAGGTACTAAAATTCTAGAGTTCTCACTATTTTTCGGAGATACAAGCCAATCTATAGTTAAGCATATTAGCTGTTTCACAGTATAATATGGTGAATTTTCGACTAACAAATATGTGAAAGTAAAATGGTTCGTAAATTCATTAACTGACACTGCATTCACATGGTACATTAATATGTGGGCTAATTCAGTTCAAATCTAGCAAGACATGAAAGAAATATTTCATGCTCAATCCTTCCAAACTGAACCAGAGTTTTCTTTAGCTGATTTATCATGCTTGAGATAAATTTTCGGTGAATTGATAGATATATACATAGCTACATTAAAAAAAGCAAAGAACAAACGCCGGGTATTCCTTCCACAGGCTCAATCTATTGTCTTAATATCGAATTTTAAAAGAAATTCAAGGGAATGGACTTTAAAAACTTGGTTGACCTTTCTGATAGAGCGATCGAATATAAATGGCTTCTTTGTGAAGAAAATTAATGAAAAAACTCATAAGTAGGAACTTATTATCGAGATCCAAATTATGAGTTGGCATTGACTGAATTATGCTCGCTTTCGTGTCCATCCCTTTGTTTTATTTTTTCATTCAACCATACAACTATTGTATGTTCGAACGTACTTGATTTCTAAGGTAAAAAGAGCTCATTTGGAGGAAGAACCCCGACCTTTGCTAATTGCCTAATTGACACAAGCATGTATTATTGGTTGAATAGACAGCATTGCCTATCGAACAGACCGGTTAAGCACCGTTCTATCTTTACGCTAGGGGTTAATGATAATCACGATTTGAATCAGACTCAATTAATTCTAACATGCCTACAAAGCAAGCACACGCATCTAGCATGGCCAAGAACCACAACAATAATTCTCTACACTTCTAGTCCCTCTCAAAAATTCCCTCCAACCTTCTAAGCTTCCCAATTAGCATGAGAAGAGTAAAAAGTAAGCAAGTCGGCCTGAAAAACATGCGGTGTATATCTATATATATATATAGTCCACCCCAATCTTGGATTGACCACTCTTTAGATTTGCAACTCTCTTCCTATCTAGGTGACAAAAAAGTCAAAAAGAAAAAAACAGAAGAAGAAAATAATGAGAGAGCTCCCGAGGGGAGGAGGGTGTTTGGCTAATTTACCAGAAATTTGACAAAATGAAGTAATCCAGCGCTTGGATTACCCTACGAAATATTTTAGGACAGTTCTAAAACTCGGTGACTCAACTATAACTCGGCTGAGTCAACTCGACTCGAGCCAATATTCCTTTTGTTGGCTATTGACCAGTAAGCTGAGGCAATTAAAACCGAATCACTTGTCGAGTGAGCGTGTTTTCTATCACAGAACCTCTCTAAAACAAAATAATTATTACCATGGCAGGAATTGTCCCCTACTGCCATGGGATAAGATTAATTTCATGCTTCATTGGTAATACAATGATACATTGAATGAATATACTCTGCTATCATTTGAAGTTATTGAGAATTACACACGTGTTATATTTATGTCGTTCATTTGTTTTGTAACCTCATTTCATGGCATGAGCCTAAAAATGAGATAGATCCAGAACTTATGTGGCCCAAAGAAGTTTTCAATGGTCAACATTCAATCGCTACCTTCTATGGTTGGGTCCACTTGACCTTTAGATTTACCTTATTTTTGGGCCATGCTCTAAAATAATCTCAAAAAATGATTGGACGATGGGGATATAGGCTACGCATCATGGTGGAACCTACACAAAATTAGCATGAGACCCAGCACAATTCCATCTAATGTAATTCCAAGCTTTTCCATCCTTCCTAAAACATGGAGTGAAATTGGCACGGGAGCAGATGAATCCCATCCCACCCAATCCCTTCTAATCCCACCGCCCAAACAGGACCGGGCCATTAATTGCCGTGTGCACAAATCCAACGGTTGGTACCTTTCATTCAACTACTGGGCAGAATGGGTTCACAGATCCTCGCAAAAATCCATCTGGTTCAGAGCTCTGTGCATTTGAGACCATGGTTTTCTGATCCGTGTCATTGATATGATGGGGCCCAATGTGATCAATGTCTTACAAATAGACGGTTTATGAGAATGCACAGCAACCGTCCACATTCACTGTAAAATGTAGTCCATGGATCAAAAGCTTTGCATCTCCTGATCTAAGCGTTTTTTGGAACATCTCCAATCCAAACAGTGGCCCACCGAATCATAAGGTGGAAACTGAACGATTGCCCCAGAACTCTATAATTTTGTGCGTCGGCAAAGCATGTTTTTTATGATCAGCTTCTCGTTGCCTTCCTTTCCTTCTTCCAACGACGCGTTCGTGGACGCGGATGGAAGCGGATTGCATACACACACTGCCCGGTAGCGGCCTGCTACTGGTCGGTGTTCATTGGTCCAGACAATAATGTATTTGTATTATCCACGCCGTCCATACATTTTTACAGATCATTTTATATAACGAAACCAAAAATTACATAGATCCAATTCTCAGGTGGACCACACAACAGGAAACAGTATTGATTGAACGCCCACCATAAAAAGCTTCTTGTGGCCACAAAAACTTTGGATCAAGATGATATTTGTTTTTCCCCATCATCCAGGTCTTTGTGACCTAATCAACAGGTTGGATGGAAAGTAAACATTACATTGGGACTTAAAGTTTTTAACGGTGGGCGTTCAATCACCAATGTTTTCCTGTGGTATAGTCTACGTGAGATTTGGATGTATCCATTTTTCTCATATTACCTAAAATAATGATCCAAAATGGACGGACAGCGCGGATAAAACACATACATGATGGCGAGGTCCACGTATCACCGTCCAGTAGCCACGTGACAAGCAACGTCAGTCTGCAGACCGCGTCCCGCGTTTGAGAACTTTTGGTTACTGTTTCCCAAGCAACGCAAAGAGGATTCTGGTGTCCCGCTCATCAGCGCTGGCTAGATGCGGGGTCAAGATTTGATGGGCCCCACTAAAGATGGGGGATGCCTGAAAGATGGTCTGGATTGGAACATTCTAATCCTTCATAAATAGCCTACAAATAGAAAATATGGGCAACGGTCCACGTTGAACGATAAACTATTTAAGGATGGAATGATCGGGACCTTACAATCTTGGAGATCTTCCGGAGATGCATTTCATAGTGGGGCCCTTTGTATCATCCAACCATGAGCCCCACCATGTGAGGAAAAGACCTGATTATGCTACGTCACTTGTATGGTATGCAGTGCGGGAGGATGCAACTTCCGTGCGCCGCGGCCACGATTCTGGCCCTAAGGTGGCGTCTGATTCATCAACCATCCAAAGGAAAGCGAGCTTACTGCAGGAAATACACATCCTTCAATCAAGCATTTACCAAGCGCATTAGACCGCACATGTAGGACCCACATTTTCCCCCATCCAAATCGTTCATATAGTGGGCCCCACTGTGGATGGGAATACGCTTCCAAAGTCTTCCCCCATCTGGTGATCACAACCATCACAACCATCTGATCTTACTCCCTACAAACAGTGGACCGTTCACAGCAACTGTCCATTCTCATCGATTGGCTATAATCACCAGACAAGGTAGATGACAGATGCTTAGGTTGCTGAAAAGTGGGTCCCACCCATATTTCTTCACCGAGGCTTTCTAATTCCACACGCATGTGAAGCCCTGTTCATTAACACGCAGGCACACGCGCCAACATGAAAGATGTATGCGAGAACTGAGCTTTCCATCTGAAAATCAGGTTCATTACTTAGGTGGGCCACAGGGTACAAAGTAATCTGATGGTTAAGATAATCTTTTCTAGCGGTCCATTTGTTTGGCATCCTCTGGACTTTTTTACTACCAGAAGAGCTAAAGGTGCAGCGCATTTGCTGGAAAGATATGTTGTTGCATTCGAGTTCTATATCGGCACGTGTGCGTGTGTCGATTGCCAGGGCTTCACACGCATGTGGAACCAGCAAATCTCATATTTTTTTCTGTCACGAATCACGATCCAGCGCTTGTGCACCTGGGTCCACAAATTAAAATAGATATGATGATTAGAGCCGTTCATATTCTTTTTAGTACCATAAATAAGCTAGTTCCCTATACTCACACGTCAGCGATAATTCTAACCTTTGATTTTCAGAGCCGAATGCAAGCCGTGGAAAATTTTCTTTTCAGTGTTGCAAATTCATTTATTTACAGTAATAGTAAAAAATCATAATTTCAGTATTTTTTTTTTTTTTTAATGGTGTACATTGAAATATACATTCCAAAATATGGACGGTTCCGATGATCGAAATACTTAGCAAGTGTGCCCCAGTAGACGCGACACACACTGGATTGTGAATCGCGACAGAGGCAAAGAAAAGTCCTATAAACCACCTCTAATTTTCCGATTCCTGTGAACTCATGTCTCCCATTTTCTTCGTTTTCGTATTTCTTCGCGGAATTGGCAAACCCCCTCATTCCATCCTCTAAATCCAATTATCTGAAATCCGATTTCTCCGATCCGATTCACCAAAAACCCTAGAAATCGCGATCGATTTCAATCGTAAGGTACGTTTTTTCCCCCCCTCTCTCTCTCAATCGTATTTTTGTCCCCTTTTTGTGGACGGATAGGTCGAAGAATCCCCTTCAATTCTTCGATCTAGGGTTATGGTTAGGGTTTTGAAATCACTCTTTTGATCCAGGGCCGAGGATCTCAGCGGGGAGGGAATCATGTTTACGAGGATCTTCGGCAAACCAAAGCAGGAAACCAATGCCCTAACGACTCTTGATAAGCTCAATGAGGTATTTCGATGCCCTTCCTGTGCTAAAGTTCCAGTTCTTTCATGTTTCCTTCTTTTGTTTGATTGGGGTTTGCAATCCCTGTTGTTGAATATTTTATATGGTTTGTTTGGTTTATTGGTTCACGGGATGCAATTCTGGTTAGAGTTAGAACTTTGAAATTGCGTTTGTAATTCACTTTTGTTTTGGTGGAAAGAGGGGGTGATAAAAATCTGCCCCAATATTCCTGGGGTTTTTCATATTTTATGGCAATAGAGTCAGATATGGTGTTTGGTTTCTCTGACCATTTCTATCACGGATTCACGATATCCAGTTAATATTCTTATTACAAAAACTGGCACATGTTGCATTCAAATGGGACCTTACTGTGTTTTTAGAAATTGGGTTATGTGTTCTGTAATTGCAGTCATTGCCTCCTTCCTTCATCTGTTGTGGTACTTAAGAAAATTTCCCTTTAAGTATAGTAACAAGAGTAATTCATGTATGGTCATCATATGTGGGTGATATATAAGCATGAGTTTGTGCTTGCATCTCGATCTTGCCATGCTAGATGGACTGTGTTTGTGTCTGGCCACCCATGTGTGGGAGCAATGCATTTACCAAAACACGCAGATCTGACATCTGCAGCTTTCCTATTTGTGGCATTTGAAACAACTCGAGTATGTTTGTTTGAGGTCCTTAGTTGATGACTTGAAGATCTCAATATTCTGGGTGGCGGCGGTTTTTATTTATTTATTTATTTTTTTGAAGACAAAGGGTGTCCCCACCTCATTTTTGAAGTGAGACTAATCCTGCGGATACATGCAATCACCCACAACCACGTGTATCGGGTAAAGATAAGGAGGGGAATCGAACCCTCACCTATAGGGAGCAAACCTACGGTGAAGACCATTTGCCCAAACCTCGTTGGGTTATTTATTTATTATTGATTATTATTATAGGAAATTCAATACAAGGTTTTATCAGTCACACACGCGCGCGCACACACACACACACCCCATGGCCCACCAAAGTTTTTGACAAGGGTAAAAGTTGCACCCGGGGGGTTTCATGGGGTGCTGCATCACGTGGACCGTTCAGATTTTGGGCTCATGTCACGGGAGATGGGTTCTGAAAAAGTTCTCATGAGTTCTCGTGAGAACTGGTGCGCAGGTGAGCATTCCTCTGTGTGCGTGTGTGTGTGTGTGTGTGGTGTGGGGTGTGTGTGTGTGTGGTGTGTGGCAGCCCCCACTGGGTTAGAACTTAACAGTCCAATTGAACTTATTAAATGTTAGTCATCGGTCATGAATTGTACTTGTACATTTTCATTAGATGGATTGTGGCACGGTCCATTCCATGATGTGGCTCACCAAATTAATGAATTAAATTACTAAAAGGTGATGTCACATGTACTGTGGCTAGTTTAGGGCTTTGAGCAGAAAAAATAGATGCTATTTCTTTATATTTATTTTTAAATCAATGGGTAAAATTTTGCAATTCCTAGTTTGCATCCGACACAAAAAAAAAAAAAGAAGAAAAAAAAAAGAAAGAAAAAGGAAGGAAATTTTAATGGCTGGATTATCAAAAGATTGATGAGTCCTGGAACCTTGTAAATGTTTTTAAGGCACTAGTCGGGCTCTATAAGCACTTTTTTTTTTTTCTGAAGAGTGTCTATAAAATATTTAAAATTAATTAAGAGGTAATAGTAGAAAAAAAATTGCAAATTAGGAAATATATAATGCATTAGGCATGTGGAGTGCTTGGTCTATCAGCGATGTTGCATAATTGGTTGATTTGTGATGAAAATGCAGTAAATGATCAAATTAAATCATTTTCGTTATTTCCTCATGATTCATTCTGAAAGAAAAACACCAGGTCTCTAACGACTAAGACTACTGCTACTATGTATTAGACTTTTAGTCTTGGCCTCTTAGAAAATACAGAAAGACCCAAATGGGTAGTGCCAAAGGTGGAGGTTAAAACCAAATTAAAGTTAAAATAAATAAAGAGCAGGGCTCAAGTTTCAAACTGACCAATACCAGTGGCCCAAATAATAGTAGTTTGGTATTGGACATAAACATTGAATCGATATTGAAAGTTTGATCATGTAGGACTAGGAGTGATGTCATATTTGGAATTGCAAAGAAAAAGGATCAAGATCTCTTAAGATCACATACCTTCTCCAGGTAAGCCTCTCTTTTGGGGATTGACTAGATCCCTATCCCAACTTGTTTGAATTAATGCAAATGTTTGGAATAGAACTTTTCTGTTAAAGTGCTAGGATTTTCTTACCATCTTGAAGCTAAAGCATTATTTACTTTCAAGTGATAATTGGTATTAAAAAGTATGGGGGACATTTCATCTTAATTTCTTTCACGCCAGAAAAGTGTTGGTTCATTGGTTGGATGTTTAGTCCTTTAAGGGCATCTTGCCTGAAGAGATTACCTTCAGCCCCCTTTGGCCCTTTTACAAGTTCCAGAGGAGCAAAATTCAGGTTTCTCTGACTAGGGGTTTCTTTAAAACAAAACCTACCCTTTGGAGGAGTAGATAAAATGGAGGAAAAGTACAGGGCTGTGGCTAAAGAAGGGTGAATAAATATCAAATATTTTCTTGGTATTGCTAATGGGAGATGGATATGAAATGTAATTCCGTGTCTTGAGGTAAATTGCAATAATGTCACAAGCATGCATGAGAATCTGTTGTGGTAGACTTCTATGAAAATCCATTGATGATTATAAAGCGAATCTCCAAAATTTGCAGTTCAATTATATCAATGATGAAGAATTTGGTTCTTTAAAGTAGACTTTTGGTGATGAAGTGTTCAAAGCAGTGGTGGATTGAGCTGGTTGGAGATAAAACCCTGAGGTTGGACAGATTTCCAATTGCCTTCTACCAACTATTATGGGAGGAGGTGGCTATTACGGCGTCATGTCTTTCTGATTTTCAGCCAATAAATTCTCCAGAAGGGAGTACAAAAATAATGGCGAAGGTGCTGTTCACTCGATCTTGCAGGGTGTTGTTTGTTGTTATTTTTCCAGCACAAGGTTCTTTCATTATGGGGAGACAAACATTGGATGGTACTTCAATTGCTCACGAGTGTGTCAAATCTTGTTGTAGGCTAGGCAGGCTGGGTGGTGTGCAAGGTCCTTGAAAAAGCCTATGCTATTGTGGATTGGGAATTTGTTGAGTAAATGTTGACATTCATGGGTTTCGGGGTTAGATGGCAGGGATGGATGACGAAATGTATTTCATTTGTGTGGATCTTGGGGTCGATCAATAGCTTCCCAATATGCTTCTTTACTTTGGTACTTGTGAAGGCAAACTCGATGGATCTATTTGTTATAGACATAGTATCAGAAGCTTTAAGCAAAATGTCAGCCAAAGCCCCAAAAGGTCTCATTAGCCAATTCAAGTTGGAGTCTGCGAATAACCCACCTCTAGTTTGCTAACGGGTACCATGTTATTTTGTGATGCAAATAGAGAGTGGGTGCATAATTTGGAATGATTTTAACATGGTGTTGGAGGCATGATTTGTGTTGAGGGTGTTCTGGTTACACCCCGGGTGGGTTTGATTTGTCAGCAGAATCAATGCGCCTGTATTTTAGTACTTGTGCCAACTAAGTCATTTATTATACAGATCTGTCCATCTTTGCCAGTAGCTGTCATGACCAAAAGCCGTAAACCCCAAGCTTGTTTTCCCAGGTGTCAGTTTCAAAGGTCCCTCAATGGTTTTGCCATAGGGGTTCTGACTATTCTTAGTGGTTCCATTATTAGACCAGGGATGCTCGTCATGTTCTATGATGATCTTGCCTAGCTATCCATTTGATTTAAGTTGCTATTTTAGACCACAGGTCCCTGATCTAGTTGTGATATTTGATGATCCCCTGCTCCACAATCATTCGAGCAGGCGAATTGTGGCCGATGTGCAACCTGCTTATTGGATTGATTAGGTTTCGGTGGAAGGAACTTTTCAAAGGGCTAGGTTGCTTGTTGTCAATTGGGCCTCTTGTGTTTCTAAGCTAAGAGGTTGTAATCTTGATTTTCTTGGGTTGTAATTAGGTCGCCTCCTTAGCGTCCTTGGTTTGTTGTAGCTGTTTCTGTTTGCTTTTTCAATAAAATTTTCATCATCTTCAAAAAAAAGTAATAATAATAAAAATTCAATATAATCTACATAAGATGGGAAATACATAATAATAGTAAAAACTAAAAACAAATCTAGGATATAATCCTCAAAATCTTCAATCACATCTTTAACTCAACTCCACATCATCTATCACATCCCCCCCAATATCTCTCACATATAGTAAATTGTAGATCTTAATATTTGGGCCCCAAATCTATAAATAAACTGTCCAAATTCAGCACATGCTGGGCCCTATGGTGGGCTGTGGGCCCTCATCACATCTTGTAATGAGTGTCCACTTGTACTGAGAGTGGATGATTAACTTAGATATGACTATTTAGTACATGATCCTTTCCCTTACACATTACACTAATATATATCGGCCTCATATCATCCATCAAAAATTTAAATCAGCCCCATCTTGTCCATCACATCCCCCTGTATCTCTGACAAATGGTAAATATTTAGGCCCCTAACTTATAAATAAACAGTTCAAAATCAGCACATGCTAGCCCTATGGTGGGCTGTGGGCCTGCATCAAATCTTGTAATGAGTGTACACATATACTGAGAGTTGTTGATTTAGATACGACTGTTTAATACCTGATCCTTTCCCTTAAAGACATACGGGCAGAAATCTTTGTATGTGTATTTCCATAAATGTCTGTGTATGCACACACTGCATGCCAACTTACACCCATGGGAATATTTTATATTTATTGTGAAATTGTGATGCTTGAGCTTTGTGATGTCACTATAGTTGCTATATTATAATTTGCACTGGATGATCTTAACATTCTGTTGTGTGAATTATGCAGACGCTTGAGATGCTAGAGAAAAAGGAGAAAGTCCTGCTAAAGAAGGCTGCTACAGAGGTCGAAAAGGCCAAGGAATTTACTAGAGCAAAGAACAAAAGGGGTATGCTTCATAATTATACATGCAAAGTCTGTACATTATTATTCTGAGAAATTGCTTTTCAGCATAGCCTTTTTTATTCTCTACAATTTTTGTCTAGTATCCCAACTTTCTTTGACCTGCCGGTTGCTGTTCAGTCTTTTTCTCTTGCAACCAGGCTATAGGCTTGATAGGCTCTTTATTCTCATCACACCATAGACTACAGTTTTGTTTGGTAGTAGGACAGAAATTATCTTGCGGTAGAAACACCTTTTTTTTGGGGGGGAAAGATTGTTGTCGAAACACTTAGTACAAAGGTGCAACCATTACACCTCCCTTTGCTCTTCTGTCTTTTAGGGACCATTTGGTTACTGAAAAATTCCATTCAAACAGCCTTGTTTGGACAGGCCATATGTCCATGGTTTGTCAACAACAAATATTTAGACATGGAACTAATTTTGATGAAAACATGGGGAAGGCTGTCCTGGAAATTAGCTGTTATTGTGGATTTGGCAATTAGACATGAAATTGGTTTTAGCACATTTTCCATAAAATACATGAAAGAGTGGTGATCTTTTGTACGCATGCATGACACATGTCTGCATTTGCCATGTAAGTCCAGTGTGTGAATGTGCCATAAGTTAGACCACTTATCTTCAACCACCCCACTCGTCACATTCGACCTTCAAGTGCCTGCACATGTGCCTCATGTGCCAATTCCCATGTATACATGAGCCAAGTGTGTCACATGTGCCACCTTGCATGCTCAAGAGATTGACATGTGCTACCATGCATCTTTAAGTAACCTGTATGTGCCACAATGCTGTTATTAATCTACAATTGCCCGCATTTCAATTCATGCAAATGTGCATAATGCATGCGAGAGATATATGCTTGTCTAGATAGGGTGTTTGACTAACAACAGACAATACAAGAAAATGGTCCATTCATACAATCTTGTTCAAACAACCCTTGGATGGACAGATATGTTGAAAAAGTTCTATTTGAACAAAACTTTGATGGTAACCGAAAGGGTGAGCTGCTTTCTTAAGAGGAAATGAACCGTTCGCGCTCCCTCTTCATAATGCATGCGAGAGATATATGCTTGTCTAGATAGGGTGTTTAACTAACAACAGACAATACAAGAAAATGGTCCATTCATACAATCTTGTTCAAACAACCCTTGGATGGACAGATATGTTGAAAAAGTTCTATTTGAACAAAACTTTGATGGTAACCGAAAGGGTGAGCTGCTTTCTTAAGAGAAAATGAACCGTTCGCACTCCCTCTTCTTGTTCATATAAAAAGCTGACAAGACACAGCTGTACTGAGCTAACATATGGAAAAATATTCAGCAACCTGGATGATCACACAGATGCCTGACAAAAACATCATAACAATACAAGAAAATGGTCCATTCATACAATCTTGTTCAAACAACCCTTGGATGGACAGATATGTTGAAAAAGTTCTATTTGAACAAAACTTTGATGGTAACTGAAAGGGTGAGCTGCTTTCTTAAGAGAGAATGAACCGTTCGCACTCCCTCTTCTTGTTCATATAAAAAGCTGACAAGACAGCTGTACTGAGCTAACATATGGCAAAATATTCAGCAACTTGGATGATCACAAAGATGCCTGACAAAAACATCATATGTGCTTCTTAGTTGCTTTTTCCCCTTAATTCCCTGTGGCTACAGTACTTGGCATGGAGCTTG
Organism: Magnolia kwangsiensis; assembly: GCA_037074715.1. Lineage (NCBI taxonomy): Eukaryota > Viridiplantae > Streptophyta > Magnoliopsida > Magnoliales > Magnoliaceae > Magnolia > Magnolia kwangsiensis. The sequence continues at coordinate 99,203,819 of CM073581.1, forward strand.
GACTTAGCCTGTCCATTTTTGGATGAAATAGTGGGTACTCTACAATCATTTTTGAATGGTCCCATGAATGTTCTTTTTTGACATTTTGCATTGTTATTGTAAAAGTAAAGGTCTCATTGGTGGACTTTGTTTCTTTTCACGTATGCCTCTAGCCTATATGCTTAGCCTGGTGGCAGGCATGTGTGGGGGTTTGGGCCTGGATTTTGAACTGTTAGTGCCAGGACGAGATGGGCTTATTCAAAATATTGATTTTCACCGGGGCCATTGCCGCCCTTCCTAAATGCTCTCATTTTGGCTTGTATTACTGATCCTCAAAAAGAACAAACCAATCTTAAATTCAAACCCACAAGTTTTCCAGGGAGCATTCTTAAGACTGGTGCAGTTGTGGCTTCGAGGGTGAGAAGAGCGATGAACTTTTTTGTTTTGTCAAAGGTCACATATAGATCAGATTAAGTCAGTGGATCAATGGGCTTTCATACTCCAGATTTAGCGGGATGTTTGCGATGGACAGTTTCCAGCTAAAATGAAGAATTTGTGACATCACAATCTAAAAGCACCGTTTCTGGCATCATCTTGGATCTAAAGTAGATATGCCACAGTGTGTTGGCTTTGCGGTTCAACACCTTTCTTTTATCTTGGTATAAGGCTTTAGATGATGATGAAGAAGAATAATTATGTATTAAGCATGATCACTATTAACGTGAAGCATTATGTATTAGAAATCGAAATCTCTAATACATGATTACCGTTAACTCAAAGGATATCAACTCATTCATAGGTTTTTACCAAACAGGGCCCTCTTCCTTTTTTTTTTTTTTTTAATTTTTTTTTTTTTAGTATTCACTGAGTATTCAATGTATAGAGTAGGGGAGTGGATTAGGTGCGGCCCCGATCTCACCCAATACGTGGCCCTTATCATGAGGCCCACTGTGATATATGTATTTTATATCCACTCTGTCCATGTGTTTTGCCAGATCATTTTAGAGCAAGAACCCAAAAATGAAACAGATACAAATCTCAGGTGGACCATATCATAGGAAACAATGGTGATTGACCATTAAAAACTTAATTGTGGGCCACAAAAGTTTGGATCTGGCTGATTTTTGTTTCGTTTTTTTTTTTTCCTTCATCTAGGTGTGTGTGACTGTTTTTTTTTTTTTTTTTTTGAAGGATGCTATATATTAAATGATCTAGCAGAATTGATGGATGGCATGGATATGGAATCATACATCAAGGTGGGACCCATGGTAAGGGCCTCACAATCTTGGGTGAGGCCGGGGCTGCACCTAATCCACTCCCAGCACATGGTTGGGAAAGGGGACCCAAACCAAAATATGAAAACCAAGAATATCATTATCTTGTGTTTGTTGGTTCTTTTGCTTATCACATTACTAGTTTTACACATCATGCGGACCCCTGAATCTCGGGTATGCAAACTGTAACGTGTAGCTGTTGGAAGCCTCAAATGTATCTGTTAGTTTATGATGCCGTCCAAAAGCTAGTTTATATGGTAATATTCAGTGCGACTGTTATGTCAACCTCCAACATGCTTTTCCAAAAGCCACTGCACTGTTTTTTCTACTTAGGAGTGCAAGTAACATGTCAATGAGTAATAACTAATGCTTTCTAAAAGAATATTTTGGATGATGTGTTTCAGTGATGTATATTTACCAAGATCTATTGGCATGGTGATGTGGTGTAAGTGTGGGATATCAATCTATCTAATAATATTTGTTTTTCCTGGTTGATGTTTGTGATTTGATTGTGTTATTTAGCTGCAATACAATGTTTGAAGAGGAAGAGGCTTTATGAACAGCAAGTTGAGCAACTTGGGAATTTCCAACTGCGGATTCATGATCAGGTACACTTGGCAATTTTAAAATTTCAATTGATGTTGTGTTTCAACGACCGGTGACTTCAAACATTACATCTTTTCAAATATTTCACGTGGACAAGCCATATTCAATGTCCGGTTTTTATTCAGATGATAATGCTAGAAGGTGCAAAAGCCACAACAGAGACTGTTGATGCACTGAGAACTGGAGCAGCTGCAATGAAAGCTATGCAGAAAGCAACGTGAGTGGCTTCATTCTTTATTTATCTTCAATGAACTTAATAAAATACTCCTGAATATTTTTTTAGCTTCTCAGGTTCATATTTACAAGAAATACCTGATTCCAGTTACAACGAAGCTTGTTTTGCATGCAGAAGTTTACATATCCATTCAAACCATTAAAATAAACAGACCATTTTAGACACCTGAAGTTTTTTTATTTAGAATGTTGGCCATATATCAATATATTCCTTAAGTAATTGGAAAATGCCTACTAAAATAAAGGGTTTTAAATTGGGAACAAGTTACCAAGATTCATCAACATCCTATATGTGCTTATTCAATCTTCAAACATTTCCCCAGTTCATGCAAAGTCCATGCCTTTTGGCCTTGATGGTGATTGGGGATGGCAGCATGTTGGACACATGCAAGAACCAAAAATTTCAAGTTCTCACTAAAGACATTCACTTTTCTTCTCACAGTTCCTGTAATGGTGTTTGATTTCACAGAAACATCGATGACGTGGACAAGACAATGGATGAGATCAATGAACAGACTGAGAACATGAAACAGATTCAGGATGCGCTGTCTGCTCCTATTGGCGCAGCAGCTGATTTTGATGAAGTATATTTACCTCTCATGAGAATCTTCATTTTCATATTTTTACTTTTTTCTACCTGGAGATGCTCAATATAATCTTTTCATTGTGTCAGGATGAACTGGAAGCAGAGCTTGAAGAATTGGAGGGAGCTGAGCTGGAGGAACAACTTCTTCAGCCGGCCACAACTGCCCCCGCGGCTCCTGTGCATGTTCCAGCAGGGAGACAACCGACTCGCCCTGCCCCTCAGAAGAATACTGCTGAGGAAGATGAGCTCGCAGCATTACAGGCGGAGATGGCTCTTTAATCAGGTCTGCTCTTTTTTTTTTTGGTCATTATTATTGTCCTTAAGCTAGACTGTTTTTAAGAACCCACCTGAAGAAGGTATTGTGGAGTCCAGCAAACAGATCTAATAAAGAAAACACATTTACGGTCCCTGTTCAGCCAAAAAGGCTAAAAATTTGATGACGAGGTTCTTTCAACCTAGGAAACTTTTGGCCCGGTCATCAATATTCGGAAAACATTACATTCAATGGGTTGGACAATTAAACCATAGGCCTCACTTGCCCAGGCTAAAAACTCCAGCATGGTGTAGAGAGTCTCAGGCCCAGCATTGTTATGTCATTTCTAATCAAAACAAGCGATGGACAGGATTAGTGAAAAACACTGAGAGATTGTGTTATTTCTTATTGAAACAACCTTGTGTGGTTATATTGCTGTAGTTTGTGCAGGTTGTTAGTTGGATTGAGGAAGAAACTGTGTAAAGACTGGTTTGTATTGTATGATGGAGGAGATGGTTCCTTGGAAAGCTTTCTCCATGGTACACATTACTTTTCCTGGCGTGTAAACTCTAGTAAGATGTTACAATGTCAGAACAGAAACGACCTTTACCCTCCTAAATTTCATATATTTATTTCCAGGTTTACATAAAGAGTTTTCGTCATTGTATTCAGACATTCGTGTGGGCACTTGAGAGATCCTCAAATACCACATGCCAATGTCAGTCAGGCTGTGTATAACGCTTTTGGCATGTCATCTCACCTCTCACAATTTCATTTTCCTTTTCATAATTATTGCTGTATTTAGTTCAGGGTAGATTTAGTATATAGTAAGTTTGGTTTATGATCAATTATAAGTAGTTTATTATTATTATTTAAAGTTAATCACTTCAGTTTAATAAGTAGAAATCAAGGTAAGCTACTTAAGGCACAAGTAGCTTATCTCAAGTAACTTACCCACTTAGGAACACTACTAGCCTGTAGTTTTAGCAACCTCCAATGATCCCCTTCTGATGAATGCTAGATATGCCTTTTGCTGGGGAATAATGGGCGTTTTCCTTTGGACGCTTGGAGCCACGAGGGTGGGTGCACATGAATGATGTTAGGCTATTTACGGGATCACATTTCTCCTTTTACGAGCTTGCCTCACAGATTGCTAGTTGGCAACTGTGAGCATGTCCATCTGGGATTATACTATAAGAGGATGTGCATCCATCTGCATATCATACACTTATACAAATCGATGCACATGCCTTTTTGGGTCATGGTTTGCATGATCCACTGTTTAACCTTGCAGGCCCCACTGTGGATTTGCCATGCTTCAAAATTGTCAATGCTGGGGCTGCACGCGCGTGGCAGAAAAGATTGTGGCAATGGTTCACATTCAACGGAAAAGGGTGTCTGGTAGGGCTGACAGTCGGGCGCGTTGGTGCTCAACCGTAGCCCAACCCAAGGTTTCTATGCCTCAACCCAAACCCAACCTCACCTTGGGTTGGGAATTCTCAACCTAAGCCCAACCCAAGCAGGCTCAGTCAGGTTGGCTGGGTTGGTCGGGTAGATATATGCTAATATTTTCATTATTACATTATTAGTCTATTGTATTTTCAATACACGTCTTATCTTTTATACCTATAATTTTATTAATTATACATGTAGTTATTTATGGTAAAGAAGTTCATTTTTCGAAACAAATAAGCTAAGATATAAGACAACTACTCCCATAAAAGACATAGTGTATCGAGCAATCTATTTGGGAGAGAGAAATCTGGTGTATCTTGTTAGCTTGAGTCATTGAAAATTATTGAAAATTTTGCGGACCAATGAAACCCAACGACATTGGGATTTCTTGTGCCTTCAACACGAAGGATCTATACTCACAATTATAATTAATTTCTAAGGAACTTATATATTGCTCAGGTTGGGTTGGGCAACCCGGGACCTCAACTCAAGCCCAACCCAAGTTTTATCGGGTTGGTGTTTGTATTGCCCAAGCCTGAGACCAAACCCAATACATCGTACCCAAGCCCAACCCAATGTCAGGTTGGTCAGGTTGAACCCGCCCAACTTTCAGCCCTAGTGTGTGGATACTTTCCATTGAGTGGGTTTTTATAGGCAGTCATAAGGCCTGTCTGATCAGCCATCCATCTTGGTCAGCAAACAACGGGCCCCACTCTTAAGCTCAAATGATAACGGTAAAAACTAAAAAGTATCCATGCATCAAGCGGGAGCAATCGTGTATGAGGTAGGCCACACGTGTAGCCAAACATCTGGAAAGTAGAAAAGAAACTGCAATATTAACTGTTCACTGCTTTCTTACATGTGGCCCACCTAATAAGCGGCCTCAGTTTTTTGCAAGATTATTCCGAGGGATGTCCTGCAAACTTGATATTTGGCTTTGTTTAACTGCGTGTGGAGGTGCATGGGGGCTAGAAAACCTCGAGTTGGGTGATCTGGGCACGTGATGGATTTAGATTGGTGTGGTGAGTCATGGTTGGGGGAAAAATGTTATTTCAACCAGTCCAAATTCAATAGATGAGATCGGATGGTTAACCATTGGCTGATTAGTCTGGTTTTCAGGCCATGATCAATGAACAATGGGGTGCATGGTTTTGACTGTCTGGATGCACAGACTTGGTGTATGACATAAACCTATTCCTCAAGAAGCCTGTCCTTGTCTATCAAGGGTAGCAAGGTTAAGGTGGAAAGTCCACCCGACGCTCAATGCACTAATGGGTGAAGTAAATACCAATAAGTTTAAATGCAAGGACGTGTATGGCAAGGCTTCCGTATAATTAGTGAGATATGTAAATTTTGACACAATGGTTGTGATAAGCCCGCTGAAATATATGCTTTGCCTGTAAATGATGAAATTCTAAGTTTCGGATGAGCCACAAGCACATGATCATGTCAGAGTGACTAACCAGCGATTCTTAATCGTTGATTTACATGGACAATGGACAATGTTTAGACGGTGCTAATCATTATTAGTGGGCCATGTGCCCAATAGAATGATAATATAGTGACACACATATTACATTTGCAACTATTGAAATGATTTTAGGCGTAATTCAAGCTCTCACTGTTGATTTGAAACTCCTAGTTACTTTACACTGCGAAACAATCAGGGGATTTGAAACCCCCTCTAATCCACGGTGCCAAACAACCCCTTAGCAACTAATTAGTTCATCCTTTGAAACTAATTACTCCCTGAAAAGAGGAATAGCATAGTGTACAGCCAAGTTATCAGTAGGAACAAGTTGAGCATATATGATTACAGGATCCAGACCATTATTCTATTAGGACATGCATGCTATAGATGGATGATCCTAGTAAATATTTTAGTTAAGGAAATTTATCTCTAAATTGACATCTAAGAAGGCAAGTGCATGAACGAAGTCTTGTGATGTGATAGTTTCCTTTGATTAATAATAATAATTATAATAAAAAGAGAGGATGGAGTTGATTTCCTTCCAAATGCGCGCATCAGTTGCTTCTCTGTGAAGAAGCAAGGAAGTTTGGGAGATAGATGATGAATGGTCCTGAACAATCATTCATCAGCCACATTGCTACTTTGAAGGACTCTTCAAAGATAAGATAAATGACTGCGCACGAAATGTAATGGGAGTGCAATCGAAAGAGTTGATAGTGTATTCATACAAATTCACGAGTAGGAGGAACTAGTATACGTGTATAGCCCAAAGTTAGAGAGTTTGAGTAATATAACATGACTACACGGAATAGATACTCAAAACTAGTTTCCGAGTGAAGACTTAGTCTCTCTCATAGATTGGGGTTGTTTGACCATTGGCTGCTGCAATGGTTACATTCTAGACACGGTATTTGGTGGACCCAATTGCAGGTCGTAAACAAACATTTGCCATTGGTGGTCTAACCATGGATTACAAGTCAACATAACCGTTTTTACCTAACTGAAAAGACATTTGCATCACTGTTTATGAGCGCATGAAATGATCTTGACCAATTGGGAGATTTCATGCGTTAATCCAACCTTGTAGACTAGTTTTACTGTGGAATTTACATTATATTACTGTCCTAATTTAACGTAATTCAGTTTTATGGTTCTTCATCATCTGTATATGGCTTTTTTTTTTTTTATTATTAAATAAATTTAATTTTATATTTTTTCTTTTACTTTTCATCTGGGCTTTCAGTTTAATGTTTTTATTAAGCAGCCATGGTTATCGTACAAAAATATGCTGCTGGAGTAAGCAAACAAATAGACTATAAACTCGAACGGGCCATATCGCGTGAATTTAGATGTTTTCTAGTTATTTTACTTTGTTGGTTCTGGGTCCCAATTATTTTTATTATGTTTGGTAACTATGAAATGGCTCAGCTGATGAATGTAACAAAAACATCACAGTTCATGTAATTCGGCACCACCGCAATGAAAGCCCTCAGAGCTTGGATAAAACACATACATCCCGGTGGGCCCCACAGAGTCGGGTGGCCAGGCAACCCCGTCCGCGTCAATATGGTCTTCGACGTCCAGACTCCGTTGGCTGTTGGAGCTCCCCCTTCTCGATTGAAGCCGATTGACTGCGGCGCCTGTCCGCACGAATATCTTGTAGCAAGACGTGGCCCAAGCTCCGTGGATCCTGTTTGTAATTTATCCACGCCGTCCATCCCGTCCATCCTTTTTTTTTTTCAGCTTATTTTATTATGGCCCAAAAAATGGGCAGGTCCAAAGATCAAGTGGACCAAGCGGATTGAACACCTACCGTTAAAAACTTCTTGGAGGCTATGGAAGTTTTGGAACAAGATGTTATTTGTCCTTTTCCATTCATCCAGATCTTTGTGGCCCTTTGAACAGGTTGGATGGCAAATAAAAATCATGGTAGCCCGTAAGAAGGTTTCAACGGTCAGCGTCCCTATGAATACTCGTTATTTTTGAGCTCATGTCCTAAAATTCAAAGAGGTACGGCCACGTCGTGTTCTCCTGGAGACGCGCTGGAGGCAATCAATACCCCCCACTTCTATCATTGCAGAGGAATTATAGGATCCTCCGCCCCAAGACATGCATGCCACAGTATCCTTACGTCCTCGTTTTGATTAATAGGGCCCATATTTCAGCGATCCAGACCATTGGTTTTCTGAATCTCAATGTGGATGGACCATCCCCCAAGAATCTCTTTACTAGGAAATTTCTGACATCACAATTTCGCATATGCAGATAGACGTTTCAGACGAGGAATACGATAACGGCCCCATTCAACCGGAGGAACGGGATCTTTGGGGCATGGTACATCTACAGTGCGTTCATGGTTGGACAACTGAACCGTTGGGCCCACGTACACAAACTGTAACCCAAGGATGCCGTGCATTTCCTCCGCGATGACTGGCGACTCCCATATGCGTTTGCCATCAATTACTGTGGACGCGGATTGCGTCCTACTCCTGCCCATCTCTACCCACGAACGGGCACTTCTGTCGGTGGGCCCACCTTGATGTATCCGTTTATCCATACCGTCCATACCTTTTATTAGATTGTTTTAAGGTATTTTTACCAAAAAAGAGGCAGATCCAACGCTCAAATGGACCACACAAAATAATAAGCTTGTGTTGCATTAAATGCAAGAGTCATCTTTGGTGTGGTCCACTTGAGCGTTGGATCTACCTATTTTTGTGCACGTGCCTTGAAATGATATGTGAGAAGGGATGGACGGCGTGGATAAGCAGATACATCATGGTGAGCCCACCCACAGAAATGCCCCTTCATGGCTAGAGACGGCGGGGTAGGACGCAATCCGCGTTCGAATTCCAATTGGTGGGGCATGTAAAGGGAAATCAGGTTGCGTACTGAGTTACTCGGTACGAGTACGCTTTTATCGTACTGAGTAAACTCAGTTGGGCCCACCGTGAATGTATTCCGTTTATCCAATCCATCCATCCGTTGTTTCATCTAATTTTAGATGTTGACCCAAAAATTGAAGCATATCCAAATCTCAAGAGGACCATACCACGGGAAGCAGTGAGAATAATGATTTTGACCGTTGAAACCTTTCTAGTACCCAAAGTGATCTTTATTTGTCATCTAACATATTCATAGGATCACAGAGATCTGGATGAAGTGAAAACAATAATATCAGGTTGATCCAAAACTTCTGTGGCCCTCCAAAAATTTTCAATGGTAAACACTCAATTCTCACTATTTCCTGTGGTGTGGTCCACTTTATTTTTGGATATACTTTATTTTTGAAATTATGATATGAAATTAACTTTTAAAATGGATGAACAAGGTGAATCAAATACATAAATCACGCTGGATCCCATAGAGTTTACTCCATACACTTAGCGTAGTGAGTTACTCGGTACACTTAGGGCCTGTTTGGCCAGCCGCATTAGATGGTATTAGATGGGATTGTATTCACAATTCCATCTGATAGATGGTGCTGGCGTGTTTGGAAGAACGCCGAATACTTGGATGAAAATTACTTTGAGTTTCGCGCTTAAATCGCGGGATTTGGCTATCCGTCTCCTTGTTTCCCAAATCCCACCCTGGAGTTACAACGGAAGGGTAGAGCCTTTACTTGTGGGTCCTAACATTATGCATATTTTTCATCCAAGCCGTCCATCCGATTTTCCACGCTAGTTTAGCCTTTGAAACCAAAAATAAAGTCAATCCTCATCTCAAGTGGGCTACACCGTGAGGTACAAGTAATGGAAAGCTCCAGCGTCAACAACGACTCTTCCGATTGCATGTGTAGAGATTTGGAATGGGTTTCCACTCGTGGGATTCATCGTGAGGTATCTGTTAGATCCGCACCATCTATCTCTTTATCCCAGTCATTTTAACCCTTGAGCTCAAAAATTAGTCCGATCCAACAATCAGGTGGACCACACTATAGGTGACGGTGGTTGAGAACACCTCACGGGAAAGCCCCTCTGGAGTTTTGCCCACTGTTGAAGCCTTCCTAAGGTCCAACATGATATTTATATGCAGATCCCACCTGTACATAAGTTAACAAAGAAACTAAAAAAAGGGAAAAAACAAAGATCAGCATAATCGAAAACTTTTGTGGCCCTTGAAATTTTTTAATGGTGGGTATCACTCTCTCCACTGTTCTCTGTGGCATGGTCCACTCGAGATTTAGATCGGACTCATTCTTTAGCTAATGTTCTAAAATGATCTTTCCAAATAGACGGTGGGTGTGGATATAAAACATACATCATGATGGGACCCACAGAACTTAGCAACATCACTTACGTAGCATGTGCTGCGACTAACTACTTTGTAGATAATCCGCTCCCGTACGGTTGTATACCAAACACGCCCACTATGCAAATTTATCAACACATCGTAAATCCATATGTTCCCAAACAAGAATACCTGATATCCTTGCCTTTTCAAATTCACTGCAAATCTACGACAACCACTGATAGTAGCCATGATGACATTATTTGTAATTCCATCCCATCTAATACAGGCTAATGCAATTGGCCAAACAGGCCCTTGGAGTTTTCTCCGTACACTTATCGTAGTGAGTTACTCAGATTGCGTACTGAGTTACTCAGTACACTTTTATCGTACTGAGTAAACTCAGTTGGGCCCACCGTGAATGTATTCAATGATGAAAATGAAAACATGCCAATGAACCAAATTCAACCGTCGACATCTTACGGCTATGATCGTCTGATCAGCGTTATTTTCAGTCCTTGCTTCAATCACATTGGGGCCTGCTATTTGATGGTTATCAGATCAACCATGAGGATTTCTGGGTCGTGGTCCATCAACGATGAGGCCCATCATATCAACCATGCGGATAGCTGAACAATCCACGTCCACAATGAATTATGTGATGCACCACTCCGTCTCTTTGGACAGTGCACATGGCTCTTCAATTCTGACAAGTGGGGCTCAAGGTTTAATAATCTGGACCATTGATATGTTCTGTCTATCATGAACGGACCAGCTTTAAAATCTCATACGGTGAAAGATCCCTACATCAAGCGTTGGCCTAATTCTCTTTTCTTTATCTGCAAATAGAAACGTTAATATCGTCCTCTTAAAGAGTTTTTTGGGGCATGGTCCACCAAAAGTGGACCACACCTGATGAATGGTATGGATTACAGAGCTATGGGCCCTAAAGTGACTGTGTGGGAAAGCGCGTGGTGCATTGTTGTAATTCCTCCTATGGATATCCTCGATCGAGGATGAGATAGCTACCCTTTAATACACGGAAATTTCAGAAGAATACGAAGTCTTTTAAAATTGACGAATCCGCGTACTTTGTGGACGTCCTTGTGCAAAGGAGAGCCATGCATTTCGAAGAATGAATTCCATGTGAACTCGAGCTTTCACACGTTTTCTGTCACTCGACTCTAACACGTAGGATCTTAACACGTGTATGAGAAATCCAAGACGTTCATCATACTAGACCCACCATTTAAATAGGTTGTTTGAAAAAATAGACTGATTATAAGATAGGTCTGCATGTGAAATAAAAAAATGATGCGACTATAAGAAATCGAGCCTTTTCTTGGTCCATTTGACAATAGGATTCATCTGTATTTGAAGTTTAGAAAAAAAATATACCCTGTGCGATATGACTATTGAACGGATTGGATCTTGTAAATAATGGCTATGTTTGAACGTATAAAAGGCAAGTACAAAAGATGTGTATACATGCTCGAGCTAACGTAGGTGATGTTTGGGATCCAGGACATACTATCACGTCTACGTCTCCCCTCTTTATGAGGTTGGTCGAATTTTGTTGAGAAATTTATAGCGCACTCGCGCGAGTGCACTTGCGAGTGTCTACTGGCTCGAGTCAACGTATGCCAAAATGACAGATCCAAGCCGCTCATCAATTAGGACCCACAGCCATAGTCCATATAATACGTTGAATGTGGAATCTAACAATCCAATCCTTTTGCAAATGTGTGGTCCTTGAGATTAGCAAATGGGAGGACTTTTCAACCGGTAGGGTGGGCCCATCCACTGATCGACTCGGACGTCCACGTTGGCTCGTGTTTGCACTTAGCATAACTCCATTTCCTTCGATATTTTTATTTTTCAACACCGCTTATGTAAGATATATAACCTGATCAAGGTTTCATTTCTGTCTCTGCTTTCCACTCGTTTAGAAAAGATGATGCTATGGTTTTACTTTGTTTGGTTTCTCTGGTCTTCTGCCGTTCATGTTCATGGCCAGTCAGGTTAGCTCCCAGGATTTGAGCTTGTCTTTTTTTTTTTTTTTGAAATTCTATCTTTCCTTCTCCACAATCTAATCAATGTTTATTTCTAACCATATGCCACTCTACAAGAATGGGTGGATCAAACTCATGTGTGCATCCATACATATCAATTTGGACTGTCTAGATTGTGAGACACGCTCTCCATGGGGCCTACAAAATCAAAATCATCAGACGATTATAAAAACCTATAGTGCTTACTTCTTCTTCTTCAATTTTTTTTTTTTTTTAAACATTGATATTCTAAATTATGATATAACCGGTTTATGAGATGTACAAATACAAAAAGGTTGATGTTTGGTGGAGAATTGAGACTAAAACTTTTATCTGATTACCTTTTAAAAGTCGATCCCAAATTGTTGGAGAAAGGGTTAAGATGATTATTGCTGTAGTTTATTACTATATTACTACTACTGATATATAATACTATATATTACCATCATCATGATTATGATGGTGGTTGCAACTTCGTCGCGGCTGCCACCTCATTGAGAGAATTGATCACCTACCCTCTTGTTAACATATCACTTGTGTAGAACATCAGTGCCCTGAAATAGTAGACCTTGCCATGCACGATGACATAAAAATTCTGCCATTTAGTTTATCTGGTGTGTCATGTTTGATTTTCTTTGAAACGTAGTAGAATTTAATGGATTTTTTTTATTTTTTTTTCATAAATTCAAGTCAATTTTTAATTCTAGGACTTTAAAAAAAAAAAAAAGTACTATCAGATTTTTAAGAATTAAAATCTAAGATGAAAGGTAAGGATTTTATCTACAAGAAACATGCATGCCATGTAATTCTCTGAATTTGTTGCCAAAGTCGCTAATCTAAAACAAGAGATTTCTCCCCGATTTATCTTGGGTGGAGGAATAGTGAGAGCCCATGTCAAGCACTGCGTAGCAGAGATAATACACTCACAAGGTGGACTTTTATGGTTGACAATCAAATCTACTCTATTAAATCATTATTAAGTCTCATTAAACTAATTAATTAAAAAATTAAAATAAAATTTTAATAGTCTAAAATTCTTATAAAGCAATTTAAAACCTTTAATATATCAGGCCTTATAGAAAAATCACTAAATGAATCATTGATCTATAAGTTTTTATCATAAAACATCTATAAAAAAATCAGTGAATCTTTTGTTAGCCTATGTAAAAACCAACTAACCCCAATGAATATACCTAACTATATTCACTTTTATTGGCACATGATAGCTTCGTAAAATATGTAAAAGTCATATAATCATATCTTAACCTTCACACATGCATATTAAGATTTAAGAATAAACTAACTTCTCATGCATCATCAAGTCTCATCATTGTTCAAACTAAGGGGCTATCAAACCAATGACGTAATCTCGATCCACCAATACATGCGGCACACTTACACACCCATATGGCGTAGGACAAAGGCATATCGAAACTAAATTGACTCTCAATGGTGGAAACTTTCTAACCCTAGTTACTTTCTTCATATAAGATAACTAAACCTCCCATGGATCGTTGCAATCAAAGGTCTGTTGTAGAACATACATTGGTCATGGTACGATAGAATACGGAAGTCGATGGACCACAACTCTCCATTGATTAACAAGTTTTATATCTAATCTTAAGTTTCTGAAAACAATCAAAAGAATCACTCAACTTTTATTCATGCATGTGTAAGATAACACCCTATATTAATTAAGGCGCAACATTATAACATTATATCCACTAAGAATACTTAATCATCATGATCTTACAATTAAGATCATCACTGTCAAATCCACAAGGCGTGTGTGGGGTGTGTGTGCGTGTGGCATGAGTATGTAAAAAAAAAAAAAACGTAGATTAAGCTCACATTACCTTCCATGGCACTAGTCCAACATACCTTACCATTGGAATAAGTGAGCAACCAATGTTCTAACTCAACATGGTGTTGTCCACTTCGGCAGCAGATCAGCTTGATATTCTAGAAGGTTGATCTTCATGGTGGACCTTATCATTTCTATGCTACTGATATCCTACCCAAGTCGCATGTTGGCATGAAAGATGATACCGTATCACGAATTATCAAAACCTCATCATTATCACTTGATAATGTTATTGTCAGTATACTGCCACTAACTTAACCATTACCATTGGAAGTTCAAAATTCTTTTGGAGGCATTGAACTTATATCCGTATTTATTATGAAATCAGTCCTACATTCTGATATTATCCAATTTGTATTGGTAGATGAGCTATTGTGGCCGTTTATTTTTGTGTCCTTAGATGAATTATTGTGGTATATACAAAACATCGGTTGGACACATATATTCTACCTGTGTATCTATGAAATCAGTCCGACATTCTGATATTATGCTTTCGTGCAATAATCATGGCTGTTTATTTCGTGTCCTTGGATAAATCATGGTGGTATGACATGATACAATTCTTATATTCTGAAACTTTATTTACTATATAAGACTTGGTGTGTTTTTGTTTTTTCAATAGGCTTCATAAGCATCGACTGCGGCATACCTGAAAATTCACCTTACAAGGATAAAGTTACCCATATATCATATGTCTCAGACGCTAAATTCATAGACTCTGGGATGAACAGAAATATCTCTGATTTGATGACTAATGATGTCCCAGACCAATTCTCGAACGTTCGATACTTTCCTAATGGAACTAGGAACTGTTACACGTTAAAAAACCTTAGTAAGGGTAGCAAATATCTGATTAGAGCTTCCTTCATGTACGGTAATTACGATGGTAAGAATCAAGTGCCAGAGTTCAAACTCTATCTGGGGGCCAATCTGTGGGACAAAGCGCACTTAGAGAATGCATCACACATACTGCGGATGGAAATCATCATGGTCGCCTCGCTGGATTTTGTGTCTGTTTGTCTCGAAAATATCGGTCGTGGCACGCCTTTCATATCGGTACTTGAATTAAGGTTGCTTGTTGATGAAATCTACAGTGCTGATAATGGTTCCGAGGCAATGGTGAATGAATCTCAATCACTACTACTCTTTGATCGTCGCGACCTTGGGTCCACCACCGGTCAGGAAATACGGTAAGTTAAATGATCTCTACATGTAATAATACATCTGCATTAGATGGATCCGGGCTGTTGATCTTGCTGGGCCCTCCGGATGTACCCCAGATAAAAAAAAATCTGGTCAATCTGTTGGGGGACTGCAGAGCCATCAAACTCTGTTCAATTGCATCGAACTGTCATCAACATACATGTTGATTTATAAATTTAAGACATCAATCAACAAAATCTGCATACCAACAGTACACACATGTAAGTCCAATGGGGATCATTGTTATCAAATCATTCACTTGTGGACCAGGGTATGTTGACAAGATGATCAGTGTGAGATCGTGGCTAGTTAATCTAGGCCACCGATATGTTTCAGCCATTGTAGATGGACCACACCCAAAATATCTCCTCAGCAGGACGATCATTACCTTTTAATTTGTAGCCTACAAATAGACGTCTATGAAGAGAGATACAGAAACTGTTCATGTTCAACTGAAAATTTACATTGGTTGATTGTTAAGATCTTCAAATCTGGGAGACTTTTGGCCATGGTTCATCATAGTGGGATGAAATCTGACAGTGGTCCTTGTTACCTAAGCATAGCCTTACTATATCACATTGACTAGCTTTATTATTATTATTATTATTTTTTCATATAGGCCCCTCCTTTTTTTGCTAGATTATAAAAGCTACCTCAGGCCTATGAATTTGTAAATTTCTGTTTACTGTATATTTTGGAAGTACATCCTTATGTTAATTGTGCAATGAAAGAAAAATGCCAATAGCTGATTTTCAATAAAGAAGATTTTGCCCCTTTTGCATAATGGGGCCAGCTAAAAGTGGTGGCCTTTTGAGTTACTCTTAATGAAAGTTATCAGATTGATTGTTTTGACATTAAAATATGGGTACTATTTGGTTAGTTACCCCGAACACCAGCTATCTAGCTAGTGTCAAAGCTCTATGGGCCCCATTATGATATACGTGTTTTATCCAAGTTGTCCATCCATTTTACCAAATCTTTTTAAGACATCACTCAAAAATGAGGTAGATCCAAATCTCAGATAGACCACATTATAAAAAATAACGAGGATTAAATGTTTATGGTTGAAAACTTATTCGGGGCACAGAAGTTTTGGATCAAGATGATATTTGTGTTGTCCCTTCATCCAAGTCCATGTGACCTTATCAATAGGTTGGATGTGGCAAATAAACATTACAGTTAGCCTTAAGAAGTTTTTAATGGTGAATGTTCAATCACTACTGTTTCTTATCGTGTGGTCCACCTGAGATTTGGTTTTGCCTCATACTTTGGGCTCGTACCCTAAAACAAGCTCACAAAATACAAAGACAGCTTGGATAAAGCACATACATGATGGTGAAGCCTATGGAACTGGTTGGGTTGGAGGCACCGGCCGAACCGTGTCCCTAAAAGTTAATTAGATACAAGGACAACAATACCACTTTTAATTCCTAACCGTCCTCTACTTAAAGAAAAGTCAACTGTTTTAACGTGGTTTTTTAGGGTGTTATTTACAAACAAAAGAAATTGAGGGTATTTTACCAATATAGCGAAAAGGATGGACCCATAGCGAAAAGCCTCATTTAAATCGCATTGTGTATGAATGGGGCCGCTGGATCGATAATCCGGACCGTTAATCTGACGGTCCACACTCTAAATTGGTCTTGAGGCTACTATGATCTTCGTGGATGATTGGCTATGAAATGCCTTACGCAGGTATGCAATTGATGTTTTCGATCGCATCTGGTCAGCTGAAAGCCTGGTGGGTTCTGAACCTTTTGCCTCCTCGACCATTATAAAAAAAAACGGTGAGGGTTTCCAACCACCATCGGCGGTGGTGAGGACAGCAGTTAGGCCACTCAACGGTGGTGATGTCATCTACTTCAATTGGACGGTTACTGATCCAGGTTTGCAGTTTCATGTTTTCATGCACTTTGCGGAAATCGAGAAACTTGAGAAGAATCAGCAGAGAGCATTCGACGTTTGTTGTGGCGTTTGCTATAAAAGTAATTACACGCCTAACTTTCTAACGGCTTTAACGGTGTACACGGCCCACCCATTGAGCGGCCACCATCATTACTCGTGCTCCGTCCGAAAGACAGCAGCTTCCACACTTCCGCCTATCCTCAATGCAATCGAGGTATATACGGTCAGAAAGCTCTCGGAAATATCGACGGCTATCCAAGATGGTAATGTTACTATTAACGTTTGCTTTTGTTTGTTACCTTCTGCATGGCACTCGAACTGGACCATCCGGACCGTTCATTGAATGGGCCTTACTGTGGATTGACAGTCATTCACAAATCGCATGGATTGAGTGGTCTTTCTCCGTTAAATGCTAACTGTTGCCTGTTTACTTTTCTATTGTGCATCGCGGATCACTATTAGGCAATCAGGGAGAATGATCGCACACGGATCCAAGCGTATGGTAATAACCGTATATTCGAGCTATGCTGGGCCTACCAGTGATTTCTAAATGGAATCCAAACGGTGCATCTGATGCAGATCTTCATTATCACCGTAAAGATAAAGAATTATCCTGATCCCAAACTTATATCGGACACACCACAAGAAGCGAAATATGATCATGCATAAAACTTATATAGTCACTTTCTGTGGCCCACCTAGGTTTTGAATTAGGTTGAATTTTGGTGTATACTTTCATCTCGGTGGATTACACCTGATGAATGTGTTAGATGTATACATACAACACAGTGGTCCCCACATTCTATCTGGGAATTTCAATAATGGTTGTCCCCTCCTCCCCAGGTTAACATATGACGCATCTGATGGGCTGGTTGGATGGTACTCCAACATCATGGTGGGCCCTGTACAACTTAACCTTATGGTAATTACCATATATTAAATCACATTTATCAATCCCCCATTAAGATTGTTTGATCATTGATATATTATTACATTGGTTGGCCCATGGTTTGACTTACCCAATGAACGGTCTGGATTATGTCCTATTACATCAGGTGTCTAATTTCGTGGAGTAGCCAATCCGTTCCCTCACAATATGGATCTGACTCAACCCAATATTTAATTAATCACACATTAAAAATTTAGAATCCTGGATAAATATACATTCCATATGTAATATAAACTGTAACCTAAAGCAACAACATTACTAATATGAATCTTGATTTTAATTTTAGGGTTTGATTCTTACTTCTGGCGAGTAAATCGGTTTGAGTCACACCACGTCATATCAAGTTGACCAAGCCACCTAGTCAACTCAACGAGGGATGTTTTATGTTTGATAAATTTCTACTAACCCCAGGTTAGTTACTTGGTTCGAGTCATGCCGAGTCATGTTGAGTCTACCAAGCTACCGAGTCAACTCAATGAATTTTTTCGACCGAGGATGAATCTAACCCAATGCAATAATGAATTTCCAATAGACTTCACTATAATTTTCAAATCTACCAAGCAAGCAATTAACTTCATTTGGACTTGTTCATCTATATCACTGATCTTCATGCAGTATCATGCAAAAGTCACATTAATCAGATGGTCCTTATCATCCCCAACTGAACCTCATTCATATCCATCCATTTTTTTCATGCCATAGTCTATACTTTGAATAATCTAATTAGTATGATTTTTCTGTGGCAATTCATGAAGAATGGCCAGACCTAGTGGACAGTCCAGGTAAGTGATGTAGATGCCAACAAGTGCAAACGCAGCCAAGCGCATGAGAAGGTTTTCCTGAGTGCTTAGCCCAGTACTAGATCATTTCTCATTTAGCTTTATCATACTTAGTGGAGAAACGTTCACATACAACGTTATGGTGCGGCCCACCCTTTCCAGCGGCTTGGATTTTTCAACAAAAGCCACACATTAGCTCATGATGGGAAGTGTGAACATTTCTATTTTGTAAAATTCTCGGAGTGGGCCTGGCATTATCCACGAATCAGAAGTGTGACGCATCATGACGTGATGAACCCACTACAACCCAGTGGGGCCCATGATTCGGTGATCTATACCGTTGATTTAGTGGTGCCCATGGTTTTGTAATCTGCCTCTTTCTGGATTGCTGTTGTAATCATTATCAAAGGATTAAAATATTCCCGTCCTGGGGAATTTTGTCAGGCTTCATCAACGGTGGGCCTTATCATACAAACGGTCCAAATATCTAAACCATGTTCTGTTGGATGGACACCGTTTAGATCTCTATAATTTATGAGAGTTCATCATTTTACAAGCGGAACTGTACGGTCTTGATAGTTTCCTGACGCAACCCTTCCGTACAAGTGAGACTCATGTACAGTCCACCTGCAACGAAATTCTTCGAGATAAGCAGATCCTAGCCGTCAAATCTTTCTCATTTTCTCTAGACTAGTGTTGTATTTTCCTTATAAACATCAATTTATAACTCCTCGATTAGAAGGTAGAAATATCTATTCTGGATTTTAATTTTATTTTTAACCGTCAATTCTCCCATCCAATCTTGTTATAGTAAGGTCAACGGTTTGGATCCATGAAGCACTGGCCCTATTTGTAAAAACTGATGATTTGATCTTGAATGCCAGTTGAAGCTATGATGAACGTAAAAGAACGGTATAAAGTGAAGAGAAAGTGGATGGCCGATCCATGTGTTCCAACTCATTACATGTGGGAAGGCTTGCATTGCAGTTGCAATGGTTCCGATCCCTACAGAATTATCTCTCTGTGAGTGCCAGTACACTGGGAATTTTACATACATTCCGTCATTTCTGCCAACGTGTCACTTCCATGGTATATCGGATCCGTGCAAAAGGTGGACCACACTGTGATGACCAAAAGGTTCGAAAATTAGGCCAGTTCACCCAATGGATGTGGAAAAATAGATAGACGGCTGACAATGGTTGGCCTGATTCCATGTGGATCATCCTGATTTTCACCAAAGATTATCTTATCTGGGAGTAATATGATGCTGGTCCAGTCAACTGGGGAAAATCAATGGACAGCCATTGATCTGACTCCTCATAAGATGTGGTCCACATAAGGATTACCCTGACGTTGACAACAGATGATCTTCATGGTGTGTCCAATCTTTTGGACGGCTCAGGTGTCCTTCCCACATGACACGTTGGTTGGAGATTTTCTATGCCTAAACGAACATCTACATGTTTCCCACACGTGCCAATCTGGCATGCTCGTGTGTCAATGATGGACAACCAAGCTGCAGAATCGGGTGGATGCATGAACAAGTTGAATCTGGACCGTTGAAACTTCTTTGAAGTTTCCATTACACATGAAAAAAATTAACTGTAGTAATTTTTGGGTCAGATCATCTAAGTAATGCTGTCCACCTGATGTACGGTTTGGATGTCCGAAAAAGATGCCAGGTGGCCACTTGTGCCGCATTTAACACTTAAACTTATGTCTTGTAACATTTCATCTTGCAGAGACCTCGCTTCCAGTGGATTGAGCGGTGAAATAGCAGATTCTCTAGCCAAACTTACATCTATCCGTCGCTTGTAAGCACACACTGTTTAGTCCAACATATCATTTGTGCATGATAAATAAGCCACAAAAAGGTGGGCCACACTGTTCGAAATCGTTGGACAGCCGATGGTCCACCAGTGTTGATGGACCACTTTTCGAAATCAATGGACAGCCATTGGTCTGAACCAATGTAATCGTGCAGGTGGTCCACATAATAAATGGGTGGTCCTGATTTTCATCCCAGTTGATCTAATTGGTGGGGCTTATCTTTTTCCATGACTCGGATTTTCTATACATCTGACATATTCGCGTGAGAGATGGGGCTGTATCTGAGAGCTCATGTACCACTGCCTGTAAGTAATCATTTCTCTTCTTTTTCAGGGATTTATCAAGCAATAATCTGACCGGCCCAATACCTGATTTTCTAGCAGACCTACCATTCCTGGTGTATCTGTAAGTATCAGTGCTTGCAAGCATGTAATCTCAATTACCCTACTACCCCAGCCTTTTAATGGGCTGGGTTTAAATGTTGGTCCTTCAGTGGAAAGGGCTTAGATAGTGCATGAATCCGGCCCAGACAAAACCTGGCTCACTCATGGTTTGATGACCCATCCGAGTCAGATGCGACTCATTTGAGTTGAGTCGGACTTGGTCGAGTCCTATGCGGTTCAACACCACAACTCCTTAAGCAGGGTGCTGACTCAGCACTTATGTATGCCTATCCAGACCATCCAAATTGTGGGCTTGACTATGTGGATGGATTGTTCATATCACTAAAATCACAGTGATCAAGCAATCCTAACCATGAATTTCATGGCCTTGAATGGACCGTTAAAATTAAAATCACTGCTATGTCTGCTGCAGAGATTTATCAAGCAACAAGCTTACAGGATCCATTCCTATTCGTCTTCTGCAAAAATCAAGAAAACAGCTACTTACACTGAGGTTTGCTTACTCATAAAAAACCACATTTTAATTAAGTGAGATTACAATGTCAGTAGAAAAGAAACATGGTTTATAGAATAGGAAATCTTAGATACTCTGGTGGAGTGTGATGAACGATATGCAGGCATTGAGAAACTGTAGATGTGATATACAATTAACTCAAACTGAAAGGACAAAATTACAGGTCCCTGTTTAGATGTATTCGATTATTTAATTATCGGATTGGTGGACATTTATTGGAATCTTGAAATGAAAAATATCCTACAGTGCTATTTAAAGTGAATTAGTTACAGTGGGTTCCACAGTTTAAGCAATTTAATTTGAGTTAATATGAGCTGTAAAATTTCTGATTGCCTGCTGATCAAGCACCATACATTGCCAGAGTATAAAATCACTCCCCCTTTTAAAATGGTTGGGATGACTCATGATTCAGGAACCATTCTGATACAATCCTTGCTCCATTTGTGAGTCATTTGACCCGATTGAGTTGAGTTGAAAACTCGATGAGTTCTTACACACACATTATCAATTTAGATGATTGATAAGATGAAATTGTTTCAATGCCAGTGTTGATGACAACCCAAATCTGTGTCTATCGGAATCGTGTCAAACTAAAGGCAGAAACCTTATTCTGATTACTGCGGTGGTCCCATCAGTCGTCGCAGTCCTGTTAATTGCAGTGATCATCATATGGAGATTTATAGAGAGAAGACGAAGAGGTTAGTAAGTGTTTTGATCGAGGAATTTGTTTTTTGTTTTTGTTTTAACCTTTTCATGGTACCATTTATTCAATACTAGGTTTTTTTTTTTTTTTTTTTTTTAATAATAATAACTTGGATGGGCCAGGCTCGGAGATGACTGAGTCCAGCCCAAGAGCAAAGACCAGAGGCTAGGCCCAGACCAGCTTGATCTAGGCCAAGCCCACCATCAAAACAGCCCAGCCCATTTTTCTCTTTAACTATATTGTTAGGAGATGATCGATCATACGATTAAGGCAGAACAGCATTAGTTCTGGTATCAAGACACTGATGACTTCAGTGCACAAATGGCCCACCTAGATTTCCACCACGTCTCACCGTTTAAGGATGGTTGGTGGCAATCTAGCAGAATTGGAATTTGAATTTAAGAAAAAAAAAAGAGATAGGGCCTTTTACACGCCACATTTGATAATGTACGGACGAGCTAGTTTCTATCTTGGGACTGTATCCTTAGATTGATCTAAACTGTTGGTGTTCTCATTACTATCGTATAGAGATATGTTCTTGATGATCCTGAACTTTGAATCTTGGATTTTCCAATGTTTCACGTGTTTGTGTTAAAATACTGCACGAAATTGATAATATAAAAATCCCAAAAGTAATAGGAGCAAAAGAACACTGAGAGGCAGAGGTATAAAGGATTTACATGGTTTGGTAAATTATCTGCATTCATGGAGCAATAATATATAACTTTCTTTTTATTAAAACAAGAAAAATCAAATAACAATTGAGAAATCTGTAAAACTTTGTAAAATGGTATTGGCCTCAATGCCAAAAACCATGTGACTATTCTCATTTATATACAATTACAGAAGAAGTTTGAAATACGAAGATATAGAATAACAGAATACAAAGATATAGAATAATAGAAATTCAAATATAGTCAAAAGTTATCTCCTAAGGTAGATAATGTTTATCTGTAGAACATAACTAATCTGGTGGATAAGATAAGGGAGAAGCCAAGGGAATCTCGGTGGTTTGAATCATATGGTTATCATTCCCCCGCAAGCTAATGGGGAGAGAAACTACCATTAGCTTGTCATGAAGCTGACAAAATCGGGCTGAACTAAGTCCCTTTGTAAAGATATCAGTAGTTTGATCATAAGAACCAATAAACTGAAGGGTGATATCTCGATTAGCAACTTTCTCCCGGACGAAGTGAAAATCAACTTAAATATGTTTAGTGCGAGCATGAAACACGGGATTAGAAACAAGAGCAAGAGCACAACTATTGTCACACCAAATAGTAGGAGCAGTAGGCAAAGAAATATGAAGTTCTTTGAGGAGCATACGAATCCAATAAAGCTCGGCAGTAGTAATAGCTAATACTCGATATTCTGCTCCAGTGCTAGAACGAGCTACCATGGATTGTTTCTTGACAGTCCATGAGATTAAGCAAGAGCCAAAGAAAATGCCATATCCAGTAGTAGATCGTCGATCATCGAGATTACCAGCCCAATCTGAATCATAGAAGGCCTGAAGAGTTTGCTCACCCTTTGAGTACCACAATCCCAGATCAATGGTGCCTTTTAAGTATCGCAAGACACGTTTTGCTGCTGTCGAATGAACAGAATTAGGACAATGCATATATTGGCACAATTGGTTGATAGAAAATGCTATATCAGGCCTAGTCAAGGTGCAATATTGGAGAGCTCCCACAGTTTGTCGATATTCTGTAGTTTGAGAAGCTGTGAGTGGCTCACCAATATGAGTGGATAATTTAAGGCCTAAGGTACAAGGAGAGGAAGCAGGTTTGGCCCCAGCCATCTTGGTACGATGAAGAAGATCCCCAATGTATTTGGACTGTCGAAGATGTAATCCAGCAGAGTCACGACTTGCTTAGATGTCAAGAAAATAGCCTAAAGGACCAAGGTCCTTCATCTTGAACTCGGTTTGCAGCTTCTGGATTAGAGATTGAATGAGAGAAGGATCTGTACCTGTAACAAGAATATCATTCACATAGACGAGGATAAATAGATGAATGTTTTCCTTATGATAGACAAATAAGGAGGCATCCACTGGTGAGGATAGGAACCCGAATTCAAGTAAAGTGTGAGATAGACGCATAAACCAAGCACGAGGTGCTTGTTTGAGGCTATAAAGTGACTTGGTCAGTTTGTAAACATAATCTGAAAAAGCTGAATTAACAAACCCCTTAGGTTGCTTCATATATACATCCTCTAGCAAGATCCCATGAAGGAAAGCGTTAGATACATCAAGCTGTCTGATTTCCCAATCAAATTGTACAGAAAGTGTAAGAATAACCCGTACAGTAGAAGGCTTAATTACTGGACTAAAAGTCTCAGTAAAATCAACACCTTCTTCTTGAGTAAACCCCAAAGCCACTAATCTTGCTTTGAATCTGTCAACCTCACCTGTGGGTGTTTGTTTGACTTTATACACCCACTTATTTCCCACCACATTATGATCAACAGGTCTGGGACATAGCTTCCATGTCTCATTAGCCAATAAAGCATCATATTCCTCTCTCATAGCAGTACACCATTCAGGTAATAAAGCAGCTTGTCGGTAAGAGGTTGGTTCAAGTGGAGTCACATTACTGGATAATGCTTGGAGGGGATATTTGGTGGAATAGAGTTTAAAGTCTGAAAAAGTGCGAGGTTTGAGGTTGCCAGATTGGGAGCGAGTTGTCATGGGGTGATGAGATTGATTGGAAGAAGAGGAAACTTCGGATATGGATAAGATAGGGGCTAGACTAGGTATGAGAGAAGGTAGAGTGGAAAGATTAGGAGAAGTAGGGGCAGGTAAGGATTCTAGAAGAGAATCAGGTGAATATGAAACAATTGGAGATGAATGTGGTAAATGAGAAGTAGATAAAGAAAAAGAAGGAGAAGGTAAAGGCGTACCTTGAGAGGAGACCACTGGAAGAGGTTCAGAGGACTGCAATCCATCATTAGCAGGAAATGTATTCTCATTAAACACAACATGCCGTGAGATTAACACTTTTTGAGTGACAGGATCCAAGCATCTATATCCATTTTGATGGGAACTATAGCCGAGAAATATGCAACGTTTGGATCTGAACATTAATTTGTGAGTAGCATAGGATCGTAACAATGGAAAACAAACACAACCAAAGGTGCGCAGGGAGGTATAATCAGGATGCTTGCTAAATAATTTAAGATATGGTGTTTGATTATCAAGAGTAAGTGTTGGCAGTCTATTAATGAGAAAGATGGACGTTAAAAATGCATCAGCCCAGAATTTAGTGGGCAAAAGTGACTAGGCTAGCAAAGACAGTCCCATTTCTACCACATGACGGTGTTTGTGCTTAACAACCCCATTTTGTTGGGGTGTATGAGGACAAGTGAGACGATGTTGGATTCCATTAGAGGAAAGAAACGAT
Source organism: Magnolia kwangsiensis (assembly GCA_037074715.1). Classification (NCBI taxonomy): domain Eukaryota; kingdom Viridiplantae; phylum Streptophyta; class Magnoliopsida; order Magnoliales; family Magnoliaceae; genus Magnolia; species Magnolia kwangsiensis. Next base: position 99,229,510 of record CM073581.1, read on the forward strand.
TGAAATTGGTTGGACATGTATTCTCCACCTCCATCCTATTGTAATTGCTTAATTTTGCAGGAAAATTGGTTTTCAACTAGTGTTTTGAATTTAACAAAACAAGCATATACATCGGATTTATTTTGGAGAGGATACAGCCATGAGAATCGTAAAAAATCATCAATGAATATAACATAATACTTGCAGCCACTAATCGATTTAGTAGAACAAGACCATACATCGGTATGAATTAATTCCAAAGGAAAGGAAGAAACACGAGTAGAAGGTTTGAATGGAAGTTGTTTACCCTTGCCAAGTTGGCAAGGTTCACAAAAATGCATTTTATTCACTGATCCTTCAATAGGTAAGGAATGTTTGGTTAATAACTGAGATACAATGGGAAGCGATGCATGACCTAATCTAGAATGCCAAATAGAAACTGATGCTTTAATTCCTACAACGGCTGTCAAAGCATGTGACTTATTGATAGACATTGACTGCAAATGGATTGGATAAAGCCCACCTTCACTCCTGCCTTCCAATAGTGTCGTCCCCGTTTGTATGTCCTTAACAAAATAATGAGAACCAGTTAGAATAAAGAAACAATTATTATCAAGACAGAATTGATTGATGGAAAGTAAGTTGACGGAAGCTTGAGGACAATGGAGGACACGTTTGAGGTTTAATTTAGCTTCAGGGGTATGAAAAATAACAGTACCAGTATGTGCAATACTCAAACCTTGACCATTACCAACAGATATATTTTCTTGTCCTGTGTATGGTTGTTGCAAAGTGAGATGCTCCAGATTGACAGTAATGTGCTGATTAGCTCCACTGTCAGCAAACCATGTCTCTTCCTCTTGCGCAGCATTGCTATGTGCCACCATAGCAGCTAATTGAGTCGGTGGATGACGACCCTGATATGCATAATCCATTCTATGAAAGCAATCTAATGCCTTGTGACTTAACTTTCCACATATTTGACAAGGTGACTTGGGAGTAGAAAAGGAGTGCTACATCTGATTTGGCTGAGGTGAGGAAGGTAAACCAGAGGGTCTTGGTGAATATTAAGGACGAGGATGTGGTGAATATTGTGGACGAGGATTTGGTGAATATGAAGGACGTGAATTTGGTTTACTTGAGTTTTTGGGTTTACGATTGTACTGTTGTTGATTGGATTTGGGAGTGAAGAATGCAAAATTATTGGTCTCATGTGGTATAGAAGCATTCTGATTTTTCAATAATAATTCATACGAGAAGAGCTCGGCTTGAAAATCTTCAAAAGAAACATTCTTGTTTCTAGTAGCAAAGGACAGGAAGGTTATAAAAGGATTAAATGAGGGGTTGAGACCACTCACGAGATAAGACATTAAGTCATCATCGTCAAGTGGCTTACCAACTGCAGCTAATTCATCTGACAGTAGCTTCGCCTTTTCAAAAAAATCAGTGCACTTCATTGACCCTTGATGAAGAGTCTGCAGCTTTCGCTTTAGGTAGTGCACACGGGTTCTGGAATGAGAGGAAAATTTTTTTGCTAGAGAACTCCACACCTCTCGAGCAGATGTGATGCCATAGACAGAAGCTAGCACCTTGTCAGATAGAGTGACATTGATCTAACTTAACACACATTGATTTTTCTTATTCCAGAGAATATAAGCTGGATTAAGAGAATGAGTTAGTCCCCCTTCACTATCAGAAAGGAACTTTGATGGACACGGCTTAGAACCATCCACGAAGCCCATCAAGTCATGACTTTTTAGCACTGACACAATCTGAGACGACCATATGAGATAGTTTGAGTCACTCAGCTTGATTGATATAAGATGGCCAATGTTTGGAGGAGCAAAGGAAGCGGAAGAAGAGGAAGCCATAGGTGAGAAGAAAAGGATCAATTGAAATTAGGCGTATGCCAATGGCTTTGATACCATGTAAAACTTTGTAAAATAGTATTGGCCTCAATGCCAAAAACCGTGTGACTATTCTCATTTATATACAATTACAGAATAAGTTTGAAATACGAAGATATAAAATAACAGAATACAAAGATATAGAATAACAAAAATTCAAATATAGTCAAAAGTTATCTCCTAAGATAGATAATGTTTATATGTAGAACGTAACTAATCTGGTGGATAAGATAAGGGAGAAGCCAAGGAAATCTCGGTGGTTTGAATCATATGGTTATCAAAATCTACCTCTCTACTAATATTTTTCCTTTATATATAATACATACTATAAAGAAATAGCACTTGAAAAAACCTCTTAGAAGAACGTTTTTCACGTTTTAAGTGAAAGAGTCAGAAGACAAGTTTCCTAAGAAAATGCGTACGAGTTTTAGTGTATACACACGTACAAAATCACCACTTCAACAAATGTTTCTTTCGATGGCCCTTATAGCATAGAATTTAGAAAGTGAACGGTCTATATATCAGCATTTAAGATGCAATTGGAGTGGAAACCAATCCTTAAAATAATTGTGGTACATGACCTCAAGTCACTTTATTGTCAATTTCAATCTTCAATTGAGATTTTTAAGAAAACCAAGCCTATCTTAACTTAAATAAAGGAACATACTTAAGTCTATTACACCAGTTTCCTCCCTGTTAATTTCAGGCATGCATTTGAGCTAAAGCACAATGTAGCACTTTTCCAAATGTCATAGAAAAAAAATGTTACTAAACTCTTCAAAACGCTTATCAAAATATTACGGCAAGAAAATGTTATTAAACTCTTCAAAACATTTATGTATAACTTTTCAAAAGGTCATGAGAGGTGAAGATTTATAAACTCTTCAAAACACTTTTTCATATCATATGCTAGTTTTTGTTTTTTCTTGAATTTATTTTTGAAATGCTAAGCATCTTTGAGATGTAATGTTATCTCATGAACTGTTGCATGTGTTAATGGGCATACATTCGGGACATCCACATGGTTCATGTGATGCATGCTACTTTAAAGCCTCCATGGCATGAAAATATCAGCCTGTCAGGTGGGCTAAGTTTATTCCAATTATTTATTTTCTAGCTGAGAGTTGCTGACAGCTTTAGTTATCTTGTCGTGCATGGAGTCAATGGATGGGAACCACTGGATATCATGATTTTCCAACATGATGGGATTTGATTGGGCAATGTATTGTTAGAAATGTTCTAACTAAGCATGTTTTAAAGTTGTTTATATGATTTACAGTGACATATGACTGAATCAAATCTTACAAAATCAGCAACATCTAGTACGACTAAATCCGTCCCACTTTGTTAGAAAATGAGTTTAATGCATTTTTTAGTGGGATCCACAACGGGACTTAAACCTGACACTGGCTTCTGCCAAAATGCCACACGTGTTGAATATCCAGGCTGGCACCCCAATTGAGATTTCCCGGCGCAAAAATTCAGGTTGGTCCACTCATCACTGAGTCCAAAATAAAGGAAGACCTCAAGAAAACATTTCCCCTCCATTTTTCCTCCAAGGAATCTACAAGGTGGGGCCCACCTGATGGAAGGCTCAGATGTTCCACACGTGTAATGAGCCCCTGCCTGGCTTTACTCACGTGCATGATTAGCAAACCTCTAAACCAATAAAATATAGTTTTTCATGAATGGTTTTTTACTACAAATCTTTATGTAATTAATTAAATAGAGATATTAACTTAATTTACTTAATTTAAATATGGTTAGCGATGGAGCCCCACACCGAAGAAGTGTCCTTGGTTTTGGACAGTCGACATTTCACATATGCTGAAGTGGTGATTATGACCAACGACTTCCAAAGGGTCATCGGCAAAGGAGCATTTGGGACCGTCTATCATGGCTACATGAGAGATGGTGCCCAAGTCGCGGTCAAGATGCTCTCTCAACCATCATCTCAAGGGTCCAACGGATTCCGTACTGAGGTAGGTAGATTTTGAATTCTACTCAACTTGTTTGCACTATACCACACACAGGCCAGTTGAAAATCTGGGCTCAGATCCGCGTTAGGATTCACTCTGATGAACGGCCTGGAGCTCCCCACGTGTTCAACATCCAGACCTTTTCATCAATCGGGCCCACTCTTCAAAAACAGCAGGTCTGGTCATCAGGTGGGCCACACCTGCACATAGAATGTGGACGGTTAGTGAATTCTTTTTCAGCCATCCATTCCTTTCTGCACACACGCATCCAACTGATGATCAGGATTTTCTGGTTTTGAAGCCACCACACATTAACAATGGGGCCCACCTAATGAACGGCCTGGATTCATACTGATTATGATTTGGGTCCACATTGTAGGCCCACCTCTTGATGAGAGTTCATCATAGGAATTTGGCCAGTTTCATGGGGTACTGCGATGAAGGTTCCAACATGGCACTCATCTACGAATACATGGCTGAAGGAAACCTAGAAGAGCATCTCTCAGGTAGCAATTTGGAATAAAATGCACATATCTTACTAAGAAAGAACATCTACAAATACACTACCACTAAGGGTCTGTTTGGTTTCACCAAATGATATTTGGTGAAACCAAACACACCCTAATAGAGATTATTACATAATTACACCATTTGTTACCATTGCAGAAAGAAATGCGAGAGTATTAAGTTGGGAGGAGCGGCTCCGAATAGCACTTGATGCTGCACAAGGTTAGCTAGCTACAAGTCGTTACTTGAAATTCTCAGATATTTGTAGTCCATTTCCATTTTTGGGCTGATGAAGTAATGGTGTGGAAGATGAAATTGAGTTGCAGGATTGGAGTATTTGCACACTGGTTGCAAGCCACCAATAATTCATAGAGATGTGAAGCCGGCGAACATTCTATTAAATGAGAGACTAGAGGCAAAGTTAGCAGATTTTGGCTTGTCCAAGATTTTCCCAAACGAGGGAATTACTCACGTCTCGACGGAGGTTATGGGCACGCCAGGATACCTTGATCCAGAGTACGTACGTTAATGCCAACTGACTTATATGTGTAGATTGTGGGCAATCATAGGCCCAGCTTGATGTGGGATGGCTGTAAAACCACTCTATCTGTCTGCCCTTGGATTGATCCTAGGGCTGAACTTTCAAGCCTGATGATGATTACTCCATGGCCTGGGGCCTACGCTAGCTCATCGTGCACTAGCTCAGCCAGACGGGCCTAGGACTTAATGTCCAAGCCCAATTCCTCAAGGTCATGGGTTCGCCCATCATGCCCTTGGTGGTCTGAGGAGCTGTTAGGATGCAAGGAAGTTGTATCCAAAATATAATATCTAAGATAGACAACTTGTTTATGGTTTGTCAGACTCATTCATACAAGGAAAATGATAAAAATAAGAATAACATTTTGTCAGTATTTCACCATCCACAAGGACAGTACACTTGACTAGGAAGGCGTAAAGATGAGAAAATCCTATCCCTGATTCACCATATGGTGGTGAAACACTATTTTATACACCGCATTGCATGTACCATATGCACAACCATTCATCAATCATCGAGGCCTTACATATGCTACATTGGTCAATGTGCACATGTACCATCACCAAATATCTTAAGCTCTTTACATGTTGTGTTTCATCTTTACTTCTTATTTCAGGTGCTTGACAAACAAGAAATATATAGTTTGCCTTTCAAATTATTTTACCTTCATCCAAATAACGCCTATATGTGTGTGTGATTGCGTCTGATGGGATTTGATAAATGCATTTTTTTCAATGTAGGTATTACATTACAAATAAATTGAACGAGAAGAGCGATGTTTATAGCTTTGGGATTGTGCTGTTGCAACTAATCACAGGCCAACCAGCAATAAGTAAGAGCTCGGAGCCAATCCACATAGTTCAATCGGCATGCCCCATTCTCGCGAGAGGGGATATACAAAATGTGGTCGATCCAAGGTTGAAGAAAGAATATGATACTATTTCAGTGTGGAAAGCTTCAGAGATAGCAATGGCATGCACACCATCCACCTCCATCCAAAGGGTGACCATGAATGATGTCGTAACTGAACTGAAGGAGTGTTTGGCAATGGAGACCGCTCGCAAAAGGATTCAAAGCGAGTTCGAAAACAAATCAAGCTGTTCATCTGGATCGGTTTGGATGGATACAGATTCAGAAAGTGGTCCTTTCCCAAGATAGGATTTAGAAATGCAAAATATTACATGATCTCATCATGGAGATGAAATGGAGAAAATAAAGATATCATTTCCATAGCATTACAAGGTCTTCTCTTTTCCTTTGTGTTGTCTTTCAAGTATTAATCCATTTGATTATTTACTTAAAAAAGAAGTTATACAAAAGACTACCACATTTGTGGTGATTTCTTGTGGAGAGATTTTTTGAACTATTCAGGCTGGTGCTACTCAAAAATTTGATTTTGGACAGTCTATCAGTCATGCTCATGAGCAGTAGGAAATTAATTAAATGTTTCATCATCATCATCATCATCTATTCGTATCCTAAGTACTAATCCATTACATGAATCTTGTTCCACCATTCTACTCTATTAAGGGCTATAACCCCAGTTAGACCATAGGTCATGAAGTCTTCTCTTACGACCTCCATTTACATCCTTTTGAGCCTTCTCCCCTTCCGTTTTAGAGCTTTCAACTTTTATCAACTCACTCCTAATAGGGATAGTTCTCGGTCTCTGTTGCTCATCACATAAATGTTTCATCTGAAAATTTCCTTTGGATGAATTAAATTGTGTGAAATGAGAAGCTAAAGAATACCATTGCAACCCAAAGAGCCAACGAGATGAAATTCTTTTAGGGCGTGTTCAGTTTTCTAACTTCCTATGAAATGCAAAGTAAGCGAGCCATCATTTTCATTTTTAGGTATTCATATAAATATGAAATATAACTCATAAATTGAGAATAAAAATCACTTGTAACTAAAGTAGGTGAGGTAAATTGTAATCATTACATTTTTACATTGTAAAATTACTAATTATACAGTGATTTCAAAAAATATAGTAAAATTATTATTATAATCAAATGTAAATAATGTCACCACACAATTACAAGAGTAAACAATCATTACCCATTTATAACCATTTACTGAAATAACTAGAACTAGAGACTGAGATTTGAAGCTTAAATAGGAATTTCAAAAATTAAGTTTGATTTAATATTGACCGTTGGTGCCAATGTTAGATACTTGGATAATTGGTATTTAAATGGGTATGGGAATAGTGGGAAAATTTGAATATAATTTCCAAGCCCAACTCATGCCCTCGGAACCCTTCCTAATTTGGGTCATCCCCCATCCATAGTAGATCAATCGTTTAGCTCATCAAGCAATGGGCCCCACTTTTATGGAGATTGATGGAAATTGGGCTCATGAAGATATTGATCATGTCCTGATGCATTACATCAAGACTCAATAATTCTTCATTCATGTAGCTGCTTATTTCGAGCCATTAACTAATATGGTTATCTACGTCTATATATTGAGTTTAATTATTAGCTTTATGTTGGCCTTTGATTCCCAATAGTGATAACAACACGAATCTTTTGATCTTGAAAAAGATAGGGAGATTGTTTTCTCTTTGCGAGTCCAACACGTTGTGATGTTGACTGTTTTTTTCTCAATGTTATGCTCTTATTTTAACGACAATGGTATAAATAAAGATCTTTTCTCCCTCAAATCCATGCCACATACATGGAATCGTTTCTTATGCAACTTATCGATGAATTGTTTCTTAATCACCAAAGTCATTAATGAATTGATTTCTTAATCAACGAAGTCATGATAATTGATGGCTTAGATTTAGATAGGAACAGTTGTAATTTGGGGTGAGATGAGTTGTATAATTTAGATGTAATTATGAAAGCCCAAATTAGATATCAGAGTCTTTTAGAAGTTGAAATCGTAGGGTATTTCTTTTTTTCTTTTTTTCTTTTCCTTTTATTTTGACAGGTAAGTTAGGTCACAACAAGAGGCTTGGAGATAAATTTTTTCAGGCCAAAAGAGGCAAAAGAATGACAATATTTAATGATAAAGATTGATTCTCAATGTAATTAGACGCACCTAGGGCTTGTTGGATAGTGGAAAAAATGAAAAAAAAAAAACGACGCACTTTTCTTTGATATTTCATTATATTTGGATAGCGAAGAAAATAATAGATTCCACCAAACAATCATTATTGAAACACCATATTCAATTTCTCAAGCACAAAACACGCGGTGTTTATTGTTGAGGAAAAATGAGATTTTTGCTTACTATCCAAACAAAACCTACAAAAATAAAATCCATAGCAATTCATGTGTTTGTTCCGAATTCAGCTCCACATGTTATATGCATGTGTGTATGTACCGGTGTGCTAGAGCTAATATTGGCTCAACTTGAACTAGACGCCTTGTGACCCCAATTACTTAACAGATCAAGAAAACAGGCTAGGATGAATGTGTCATCTATCCATCCATCGATCACAAAAGATTAGGTGATCTGTGAAGGAAATGGTTCGTCCTTCTAATGAGATCTTTTTTGCCTTAACTATAGACTTTCAATTAAATGTGTAATATCTCACTTAGTTCAATAATAATTCAATATTAAAAAGAAATATTTTAACTACAATACACACACACACACACACACACACACACACACACTAAGTGAATAAAAGTAAAACAATGAAAGAAAATGTGATGTAAAATGGGTGGCGGGTACTTTCATGGCAAAGATGGACTAAAGAAGGCTCGTTCGGAGGCAAAAGTAATCAGGATTGTTAGAACCTCAAAACAATCGTATCTCGCAAATCGAAATGAGTTTTTCAACATATCATATATGATTTTGGGGTAGGAGAAGCTACTGTAGTGAGGTTACTTATGCTGGATTTGCAAGATTCCCTTAGATCGATAGTCAAAAGTCCTTTTTATTTCTGTTTTTACTATAAATAATAAGTTTTAATTCGATCATAACTCTTGATCCTTTGAGTTTTAGGAGTCGTGCCCAACATGAAAAGGGCTTTAAAAAATTAGGAGAATAATGCGGTTAGGCCAAATTAGACAATTACTATTTATGGCTGAAAACCATGAAGTCTAGTAGTAATCATGACTATTTATAAATAGTAAGTTTACTATTTATCGTAAGTCACGTTTTTAAGGAGTTTGAGTTGGAGTTTGATTCTAAAACTTCATCCTAGGTGTGACTTTACTATTTAAAGTATTGTAATTTCAATTTTTTTTTATCATCAATTAATTTTTTTCAAATTATTAGAAATTATTTCTGTTTTCATCTTTTGTGGCTTCGAGAAATCTCTGTGAGTCCAGAGAAGCTCAGCAGATTCGAAGTAGTTATCCCTAAGGAAGATGGTGATCGTCTTCATCACATCCTTTCCTGTGTTAATCGGTATCAGAGTGAAGACTCCCCTCGGACTGATGGCAACTAACGATGAAATGGACTAAAATTCTATGGACGGTGATTTAGGGATTCATTATCTATTGAGAAGAATGTCAGCTTTCCACCAGGAGAGTCAGTTGACCATACATGGGCTTCAAGCAGCTTTCGACCGTATTGCAGATATGCTAACTTGGTCTTGAATTCAGGGTGATGCTCAGTTGCCCATAGTTGCTGTACAATACAACCCTAATTTTCATAAAACACTTATGGAGGTGAATCGTAGGGCTACTTTAGATGAGTCAGCTCCAGTGATGAAGACATCGATGGTGGCATTATTCAATGACTAGTTCATGGAGACGATCGACTAGATCGTGCTGAAAAAGACTATCGATGTAAGGATGAACTTTTCATTTTTAATGGTTTATTAGGTATATAAGATTTTATCGATTTGTTAACCGAATTAGAACGATATTTTCATTACATGGACATTCTGGAACATTATTCAAATTAAAATATGATGTTTCTAGTACATGATGGGAGCAATTACAACTCTCACGTGCTCAACAAAACAAGGCGTCCATCCGATCATGGCTACGGATGAGACGCCTTCTTCGATCGCGATTCCTCCTTAGTGATTATGAGCATGTATTATTCTAGCAATACTAAAATTACTGATAAGAGAATCGAACCGTCATAAATTATACCGAAGAATTCCAACAGTTCATAACACATAATAACTTATCGGATACCGAATCATAGAAGGTAACATGGTTCTTAGGCGATTTACGACCGATAATTTAGGACCGAGTTTAGATGCACCCGATCAGGACAGTAGATGAAGCGGTTCAGTTGGCAAGTAGGGTAGAAACCCATCTTGTAATAGTCCTTAATCAGCCTTACGACCCTTAACCTTCGACTCGACCCCCATGATGGGTCCCACATAGGATTCAACACTGATCAAAAGAAATGAACCAGTATGAGGACATCCTCAACCTCCTACAACTATGAAATGTGACACAAGTAACTGTCTATCTAGGCCTCAACGTGCAGTGTCCACAATAGCGGGTTCGAGTAGGATTTCAAATCCTTACGATCGACCAAGGCCGAACAATTGTTACCATTGTGGCCAATTGTGTCACTTATCAAACACCTGCCTTCAATGCCCCACAGTCCATTTGACTATTAACAAAGGATGTAATGAAGGTGATGCAGCGAAAGAATGTGCTGGATTTGACGAAGATGAATGAGCCAGTGAGAAATGAACTAGTGACAAAGAATGGTTGGCTGAGGATCATGGCGAATCTTGATCGTAAGACTATTATTATATGTTCCAATGAAGGAGGTGTACCTGGGGCAACACAATATATTCCATACATGGTGTACCTTCAACGACAAGGTCCATGATGTAATCATAGACAGTGGCAGTAACGAGAACATCATCTCGAAGGTGACGGTGGACAAGTTGTGGTTGCTTACAACAAAGCATCCTTCCCCTTACTCAATTACATGTATTAAAAAAGGAGAATGAGATGAAGGTAAGCGCACAATGCACTGTCTCATTTTCAATTGGTAGGAATTATAAAGATAAATTATTTATGATGTGGTCAATATGGAAGCATGTCATATGTTACTCGGTCGACTATGACAATCAGACCGTGATGTGACTCATCGAGAATTAGACAATGTTTACGTCTTTGTCAAGGATGGTTGAGAGGTAATTCTTACCCATATAAAACCAGAGAACTACCTCGAAGCTTCTAAAGTGAAGGGAAGCTCCCTCTTGACCATTCAAGATTTCATATAAGAATCTAAGAAAACCGGTGATGTGTATGTTGTGGAGGTAAAGGGTGAGAAATTGGAGCACTTAAACATTCCTCCAAGTTTAAGGCATCGCTAAACAAATTCAAAGAAATCTGGCTTAAAAAGTTACCCAATGAATTGCCCCCATGCTGAAAATCTAACATCACATAAACCTCGTCATTGGGGCTACCTTGCCCAACCGCCCTTACTATCCAATAAGTCCGAAAGAGTGTGAGATACTTTCGAAGCAGGTGGAGGAATTAATCCATAAAGATCTTCTGAGAGAGAGCATGAGCCCATGTGTCATGCCAGCGTTGTTAACGCCTAAGAAAGATGAAATTTAGTGCATGTGTGTCAATAGCCGAGTAATTAACAAGATTACCATTAAATATTGGTTCTCAATATCATGGTTGGATGACATGCGCGATATGATAGAGTATGCCAAGGTACTTTTTAAACTAGATCGGAGGAGTAGGTACCATCAGATTCGTATTCGGCCCGGTGATGAGTGAAAAATGTCATTCCAAGACCAAGGAAGGGTCGTATAAGTGGTTGGTCATGCCCTACGATCAATCGAACGCACTGAGCACTTTTATGCATATGATGAATCAAGTACTGAAGTCGTTCATTGGCTGGTTTATTGGAACATCCTGGATTTTTGTTGTTTTTAGATTTTCAAAAATTGTTAATTTTTTTAATTAACTTATAATAACACTTACTGACCATTAGCACTCAACGTTAGCTCATACGCGAGTGGTCCAGTCTGGTCCCGATCAGACCGTGTGCAGGCCATTAAGTCAGATGATCGGTTTGTACTCGGCGACAGCTTGTGCAGGCCGTGCAGCAGCCGAGGAAGGTCAAAAAATTATAAAACTTTAGGAAACCATAAATCTCACTGGGCTTGTGGTCCATCACTGACCACGGAATCATTGGACAACCAGAAACTAATTATCGAAGCTGTTCTTACAGCACTGGTCAACCCACCCAAGACCAGAGTTGAAATCTGGCACGAATAAATGAAACTAGACTCCGGACTTTTCAGCCGTCGGATTTCTTCTAAATTTACGGTGAAGGTCTAATGTAGTGTCCTACGCCCGTCCATAAAATCTGAGACCTGATCGTGGCACGGTGACTATTGATCGTAAATCAGACCCGTGCGACCAAACCCCATATCTGATCGTTTACAAATTTTGCATGGCCCTTCATCGGGCCATGGAGCATCTACCCTATAAATTTCATGGCTAGAGGGCCACCAGAACTGCCCCGTCAATCAGAATGGGCCTCACAAGGCCATTTAAAGATCAAAATCGTATGATCAAACCCCATATCCATTCATCCGTTTGTTTTCAAATTTTATATGGCCCTTTATCAGGCTATGGAGCACATGTACTATAATTTCGTGACCAGGGACCCATCAGAGCAACCCCGTTACTCTTTTAGTATAAAACAGATGGGTTATAGTAATCACGACCAAATCTCCACTTCCACTGGTTATAAATAGGCCACGCTATAAACATAGTCAATCCAAACCCTAATCATTTGCCACGAGAAATCTCAATGCCTGATTCATTACAGAAATGCCCTAATGTTCCAAATGATATCTATACCGCTCGTTGGTGGGCCACTAGTTCTAAAATTATAGAATAATGTCCGTGTCTCTGGGCTTGACGTCCATCACGGGAGTCAGACCTGGGTACTGTCCGGAACCGCTCAACTTGAGCCGAAGGCCGAGTGCATGAGAAGTGTAAATATCCTAAAGAAAGGAGTTGGAACTTAAGTGAATTGGGTCGTCCACTCTTATACAAAGTTGAGAATTTCAAACTGTCAGTTTGCGATAAAACTTCACACATCGAGTAAGGATATTTCCCTACTCATATTCATATAGCCATGGCCTCGATCGACCATCGGTGACCGTTGAACAGACTTCTAATCATATCTGTCGATCGACATGTCGAAATGGCGAGCCGATTGTGTCCATACGTAGATCATCATTAGGACTAACTATCCTACAGTGCATATCGACTAGTACACTCCATAGTGGGTCCTTGAGGCTAAAAAAAACCTCCCATAGGGTTAATACAGTAAAGACCCAACACTGGGGCCAATTGCACCAAAACTGGCATTATAAAAGGACTTCATTTGGGCACCCCCTCTCTCCATACGATTTTGCCCTAGAGAAAGAAAGAGAGAGAGAGAGAAAGAGGCAGAGAGTAAAGAGAGAAGAGAGAGAGCTAGGGAGAGTGAAGAAAGAGAGTGAAGGTGAGAGCAAAGGTGGACCCTAGATCGAGGTGGGGCCTAAGGAAATCAAACCTCACATCTCTCTACCTCATCTCCAAGAAGAAATCTCATCCGTGTTCACTCCCCAAGTGCAGGGTTGTGATGTAGTAATAACTCGGTAAGACCGAGGTCGAATCCCAAGGGACTGAAACTTGTACGTTATCTAAAAGTAACTAGAACTAGAACTAGGCTAAGATGAATTCTAAATCAATTAGCAATGGTGGAATACTTATAGAATAATTAATCAAAAACTTAGGAAACAAATCAGATATTGGAAACTAGGGATTCAGAGGATCCACTTGTAGAGATCAGGGAGAACTTATGCTTGCATCAAAAATTATGAAAATTACTGAACTGCCGTTGATCTAGTTTTCAAAGAGATGAAAGGTGTATGAATTAGAATGGATTCCATCACCAAACCATGCCCAAAGACTATGGCAAACAACAGAATTAAACTAATTACCACCCAATCACATGTATGCAAGTTAGGAAGGGTACCGACATCCAACCATGCCCAGGAGACTATGGTGAACAACAGGGCTTCCTGACATCATAAACATTAAAGAGAACAGAAATATTCAAAGCCATTGCAGACCCATTGTAATTTCAGTCACAACAGACCATTAAAAACGTAAAACATTCCCATAATAATTAACTAAAATCAACGTCAATTCATGCATTAAAATTTAAATAAAATCAAATCTCCCATCTCACTACAAGCTTCACCTCTTAGCCCTAGCTAAGAGGTTTAGCCAGACATGGATGGCTAAATCTCCACAATTGAAATAAACTAAAAAAAATAAAAAGAAAATACTCTTTTTTTCTTCTGCTTCACATCCCTGCCCGAGCCTTCACGTCTCTCTTTTTCTTCCTTCCTAGACCTGAATGAATGCTCCCTACGTCCTAAACCTCCTTTTATAGCTGCTGGAAGGCTGGAGTCAGTGACAGAGTTGTAGCAGGACACAGAGTGTAATTTTCGCAGCCAAGTTCGGTGCCTCGAAACACGCCACTTTCCTCGCTCAAATTCTAAAAAAAACACCGTCCCTTAGTACTTTTTTGGGTTCTCTACATGATAGACGGTTCAGATCTGCCATATGATCAAAGATGGTGGGCCAAAACTGCCTGAAAAAGTTAATTTTCGTGGATGTGCGAAACCTTTCACACCATTTCATTGTTGTGATCGGTGAGCCCCACAGAAGCATTTTCTAGAAAATTCACCCCGTCCATTGGATTCAGAACGAAATTTCAGTCAAGAATGGGTGGTTTTGAACGTCCATTGACGTGGTCCAGGGAAGAAATCACAATAAAATTAATTTTGAATGTCACATGACAGCCCTTTTGTGGCCTCTGTAACGCACACGTGTACACATGAATGAAAAGAGTCAATATGTTTTTGTAGTATTCGAGCCCCTCTACACGGTGAACGGGTCAGATTTTCTATACGGATGACGTGTGAGTCCCACAAAGGTCCGCAAAACGGACCAGAGCCGTCCATTCGCTGCACGTAAGAATTTTTTTTTTTTTTTCTTTCTTTCGGTCAGAGACGGTACCGTCTCTGACACTTGCCATGCACGGCTAGAGTACATATGCACTATACACACTCATCTCATATGGGGTCCATTGTACTGTTTTGGAGAAATCTGCACCGTCCATCTGTTTTGACTCCTCATTTAAGGCGTTGACTCCAAATTCGAGGTAATTCCAGATATCAAGTGGGCCCAGAATCGACGGTTTATAAGCTGATCGGTCAGTTGGAGCACTTTTATAGTGATCCAAGAGCTGAAATTTGAAATGTACGGTTAATTTATGACCCTTATCTCATGTATAAAGTTTCGAACCGATCAGATGTCGGAAACCATGTGATCTTGCATTCTGGATGCGTTTCAAGCCACTTAAGCTTCAGTTTCTTAGTTTTCTCAGATTTCTGACCGTGTATATCTGTCAATCTTGGTCCCCTGGAGTCCGTCCCATGCCCTAGTGATCATCAGAACGTTAAATCCAAGCTTTTGACATCCTTTTTCAGTCAACTCTCCTAATCACACCCTGCAACAAAACACGATAAAAACTGGGCATTAAACCCTATTATGATCGTAAATTCGGACAATATTTGGGGTCTAATATGCACTATTTGACCCTCAACATAACCCCCAACCAGCATCTTGCTAGTCCCGAGCAAGGTATGCGAAAAATAAGTTGAGAATGATAGGAGAACTTTCTATGAAATCGAGTGAGATTTTGAACAAGATACGAGAAATTTAATATTCATGAATGTTAGAAATTGTTTTCTCCTGGACTCAAGCACACATTAAACTTCATTAATCAAGTGTAAAGTATTAATCCATCAATTAGAAAAATTTTAAACATTGAGATCCATGGATGTATAGTCTAATATCGGCTTATCATCATTAAGAGATCCAATCGTCAATTTCATGATATCATTGGTAACCAACAAGAAATTCATGACAACCAAAACCTAATCCAAAACTTGCCTCATAGATTAACCTATTAACTTGTGATTTTTCTATTCAAAGTAATGCCAAGGAAAGGGAATCAAATCCTCATCTATAGGGAGCAAACCTGTGGTGAAGATCGTACACCTGACTCTTTTTCATATATCATTCATAGGGAATTAACTCTACACCTATAGGGAGCAAACCTATGGTGAAGATTAATTATCCAACCTTTCCAATTTTTATACCATGATGGCAAGATATTTCAGGCTGGTTCCTTTCGTGCTTAGTGATTACCAAGTTAATCCTTCGATATGGAACTGAAATCTTAATGTGTAAGCAAGACATGTCCTGAAATCATGATTCAATCAATGTTTAAAATCTCTAATCATGAATTGATAATTCAAACTCAACTGTGGAATCTATCAAGTAGCTAAATTCAAGAGTCATAAATTACCAACATTACGTATCTCGTAATTCTAAATCAAAGATAAATGTCAAAATCACATTGAATTTACAAGAATTGTCAGAAAAATTTTAAAAATTTTCACAATTTTCACAATTTTTGCTCAAGACCAAGAAAATACTGATTAGGAAGCCTAATCTCCCACCCCCAACCTAAAATCTACATTGTCCTCAATGTAAAAGATATAAACATGTAATGCACATGGGACAACGAAAGTAAATTGATGGAAAGATAGTACCTGAATAACGAATCAAGAGAGTTTTTCCATTAGATCACGGCATGGAAGCTTGTTAGCACGAGAGAAAAAGCAGAACAAAAATAACAACGAATAAAATCCTACCTATACCACTTTCGTAGGTGCTCCCGATTGCATTTAGCGTATGCAACAAGCCTTTAAACTCCTAGGTTACCCCCAGTGGATGAGTTGTAGTCTCGTGAGGGTTTGCAGTAATGTTACCCACAAACGTTGAATCATCTAACTAGAAAAATGAAATGAAAAGCTGGGTTGCCTCCCAGGAGCGCTAAATTTACCGTCTTCAGCCAGACAAATAAAATAACAATCCTAGACCTATGAAAGCGATAAACCTACCTATACCTCCATCAGACTAGGAGATCAGTCCTGGTAAATAGGAGCAATCAGAGGTATGGACATGTCCTCTGAATCAAATGTCTCGATAAATGGCTTTAATCGATGTCCATTTACTTTAAACTCCTTGCCATTTTTGGAATCTCTTATCTCGACGGCCCCATGAGGATAAGAAGTGACAACAATGTAAGGGCCGGTCCAACGAGATCGAAGCTTGTCCGGAAAGAGATGTAGTCGAGAATCGTACAAAAGGACTTTCTGACCTAGCGTGAATGATTTTCGTAGAATATGATGATCATGAAACGGCTTCATCTTGTCCTTGTAAATTCTCAAGTTTTCATATGCATCGTTCCGGATTTCTTCAAGTTCATTTAATTGAAGTTTGCATAGCGAGCCAACATTGTCCAGATTGAAATTCAGATTTTTGATCGCCCAGTATGCTTTATGTTCCAATTTCACAGGAAAATGACAAGCCTTTCCGTAGACAAGTCTAAAGGGAGATGTTCCAATAGGAGTTTTAAAAGCAGTACAGTATGCCCATAAGGCATCGGTCAATTGGATTGACCAATCCTTACGGTTAGGGTTAACCGTTTTCTTCAGGATATGTTTGATCTCTCTATTGAAAATCTCAGCTTGTCCGCTTGTTTGTGGATGGTATGGGGTGCTCATCTTATGAGAGATACCGTATTTCTTCATTAGACTCTCAAATGGTCTATTGCAGAAGTGTGAGCCCCTGTCACTAATGATGGCTCGAGGCGTTCCGAACCGCGATAGGATATTTTCTTTCAAAAATTTAATGACCGTGCGATGGTCATTTTTGCGGCACGGAATTGCTTCGACCCATTTAGTGACATAGTCTACGGCGAGAAAAATATACAGATTTCCAAATGATTGGGGGAATGGTCCCATGAAATCAATGCCCCAGCAATCAAATGCTTCAATAATGAGGATGGGATTCAAAGGCATCATATTTCGACGGGACAATGCTCCCAATTTCTGACAACGCTCACAAGCCTTGCAAAACTCATGAGTGTCCCTGAACATAGTGGGCCAGTAGAAGCCACACTGTAGAATCTTGATCGTGGTCTTTTTAGTAGAAAAGTGACCACCACAGGCCTGTGAGTGACAGAAGGAGATGACACTCTGATGCTCATCGTCTGACACACATCTCCTTAAGATTTGGTCTGGGCAATATTTAAACAAATATGGATCATCCCAGAAAAAGTTACGCACCTTGGTAAATAATTTCTTCTTATCTTGTGACGTCCAGTGTGTCGGTATGGCACCTGTAGTAAGATAATTAGCAATATCAGCGAACCAATGTGAATGAGAGACTCTAAACAGTTGTTCATCAGGGAACATGTCATTGATATGGGTCGTCTCAAGGGAATCAGAGGTATTAAGGCGAGAAAGATGATCGGCCACTACGTTCTCTACTCCCTTTTTATCTTTGATTTCCAAATCAAATTCTTGGAGTAGAAGGATCCATCGTATCAAGCGAGGCTTAGAATCATTCTTAGAAAGAAGATACTTAAGTGCCGCATGGTCTGTGTAAATGATGATCTTGGATCCAATCAGGTAGGATCTAAATTTGTCCAAAGCGAACACTACGGCTAAGAGTTCCTTTTCCGTAGTCGAGTATTTCACTTGGGCAGGATTTAGAGTCCTACTTGCGTAGTGAATAACGTAAGGCCGCTTATCTTTTCTCCGGCCTAGAACCGCTCCAAGAGCATAATCAGAGGTGTCGCACATAAGTTTAAAAGGAAGACTCCAGTCAGGTGGCTGCATGATAGGTGCAGTGGTTAACATGCCCTTAAGCATAGTGAAAGCTTCTTGGCACTGCTCAGTCCACTCGTATGGTGTATCCTTTTGAAGAAGATTACATAAAGGATGAGAGAGGAGACTAAAGGCCTTTATGAATCGTTTGTAAAAGCCTGCGTGTCCTAAGAAGGATCGCACATCTCTGATGTTCTTGGGTGGAGGTAGGTTAGAGATAAGATCGATTTTTGCCTTATCTACCTCGATTCCTTTGGACGAGATGATATGCCCAAGGACAATTCCCTTTTGAACCATAAAATGACACTTCTCCCAGTTAAGTACCAAATTTTTTTCTTCACATCTTTTCAGCACACATTTAAGACTTGCTAAGCACTCGCTGAAAGATGAATCGAAAACAGAGAAATCGTCCATGAAGACCTCTAGATATTTCCCCACCATGTCAGAAAAGATACTCGTCATGCATCGCTGAAAGGTGGCAGGGGCATTACATAGCCCGAATGGCATCCTTCTGTAAGTAAAGGTGGCATATGGACATGTAAATGTGGTCTTTTCCTGATCCTCAGGGGCGATTTCAATCTGATTATAACCTGAATACCCGTCAAGGAAACAATAATAGGAATGACCAGCTAACCTTTCCAGGATTTGATCAATGAAGGGCAAAGGAAAGTGGTCTTTCCTTATGACGGTATTCAGCTTTCTGTAGTCAATGCACATTCTCCAACCAGTGATAACTCTGGTCGGCACGAGTTCATTATTGGCATTGGCTACGATGGTGATCCCGGACTTCTTAGGAACCACCTGAGTTGGACTCACCCATTGACTATCGAATATGGGGTATATGATCCCCACATCCAATAGTTTGAGAACCTCGGACTTAACCACTTCCTTCATGTTTGGATTTAATCTATGTTGTGATTGTCGAACAGCCTTTGCATTGTCCTCAAGATATATACGGTGAGTACAAATCGATGGGTTAATTCCCTTGCGGTCCGCTATCGTCCATCCAAGAGCTCCCCTATGCTCAATGAGAGTAGATATCAGCATACTCTCCTGTTCTTTCTCCAGGTGGGCAGAGATCACCACCGGATATGTCTCATCTTGACCTAAATAGACATATTTTAAATTAGAGGGCAAAGGTTTTAGGTTAAGCTTCGGTGGCTTGAGGTTAGACGGTAGAGGCACTACATCAGTTTGGGGTGATTCTTCAATTTGTGTCCTCCACCGGTTAACTTCAAGTACCGGTGCAGTATCCAGCATGGCACACGTCTCCCTAATTATATCATCATCAAGATCATGAGAGTGGGCCAGGCACATCTCTAGAGGATCAGAGGATAAGGTGAGAGGTGTTCTATCTTCCACAAAAGAATCAATCATGTTAACATCGTGAAAATCGTCATCATCCTCTGAGTTGCTGCCGTTATTGAAAAAGATATTCGATTCTAATGTCAAATTTTCAAAGGACATAGTCATGACACCATTCCTGCAATTGATAATTGCATTTGAAGTGGACAGGAATGGGCGACCAAGAATGACAGGAATCTGAGTGCTCGTGTCATTGATGGGTTCAGTGTCCAAGATGATAAAATCAACAGGGTAGTAGAATCTATCAACCTGTACCAACACATCCTCGATGATCCCTCTTTGTATACGAACAGAAAGATCAGCAAGTTGTAGCGTGGTTCGAGTGGGTTTTAATTCACCCAAACCTAACTGTTGGTATACCGAGTAAGGAATCAGATTGACGCTTGCTCCTAAGTCAAGAAGTGCGTGATCAATTCGATAGTTCTCGATCACACATGATATGGTTGGACAACCGGGATCTTTGAATTTTTGCGGCACATCTTGTTTCAGGATGGCACTAACTTTCTCAGTCAAGGAGATCTTCTTTTGAACACTTTTCCGTCGTTTGGTAGTGCATAAATCCTTTAAAAATTTAGCATATGAAGGAATCTGTTTTACAACGTCAAGCAGAGGAATATTGACTTTCACTTGATTCAACACCTCTAGAATATCCTGAGAGTTAGATAGACGTTTTGGTTCAACCAACCGTTGGGAAAACGGAGCAACTGGCTTTTCTAGAGGTTCCGGTTCAATTTTTTGTAGGGCGCCATTAGATCCATCATTGTTGTCCTCTTCTGGTTCTTGAGACTTTTCGGGCCTAACCGGAAGGGTTTTATCAATAACTTTCCCACTCTTAAGAGTGGTGATGGATTTAGCGTGCCCCATTTGATTTGAAGAGCTGGGATCATCTGTCTCGTATTGCGGTTTCGGATTAGGGAGTGATTGTGCAGGGAGCATCCCTTTTTCCATAGCCATCATACGTGAATTTATTTTTTACATAAAATCTGAAATTCCTTGCATTGTCCGAGCCAGCTCTTGTATGGAAATTTGAACCGATTCTTCTTGAGGTTTCCCCTAATTTGGATTTTGATTGAAGAAACCTTGAGGGGTAGCAGTTTGTCCGTTCCTCCAACTAAAATTCGGATGATTTTTCCAGCCAGGATTGTACGTATTAGAGGGTGGTCCATTGAAAGGTCTTTGATAGCTATTTACGGCATTAGATTGTTCATTTAATACTTCCCGAAAGGCAGGTATTGAAGGATAATTTTCAATAGTATGAATGTTGCAATCACAGATGCCGCAAACACTTTCATTAACCTTTTCCTTCCTTCCTTCCATGGCCTCAAATTTTCTGGTGAGATTGGCCACTTTAGCGTTAAGATCATTATCCTCTTTCAGGAGATATATTCCTCCTTTTTCCCTTGAATGAGTCGGTCTAGACGTAGTGTTTGTCCTTGGGTAATAATCTCATGATTGTATTTTTTCAGCGAGACTATCGAGGTAATCCCATACCTCGTCGATATTTTTATTGATGAATTCTTCGTTACACATTGTCTCGACCATTTGGCGCATGGAAGATGTTAGCCCATCATAGAAAAAATTTGTAATGCGCCATATTTCAAAGCCATGTTGTGGGCATGCATTAACCAGATCCTTGAACCTTTCCCAACATTGGAAGAATATTTCATCTTCCTTTTGGAAAAAGTTCATGATTGCTCTCCTGAGGGTAATTGTCTTATGATGTGGGAAAAATTCTTTATAAATTCCCTCTGCAAATCATTCCATGTGCCAATGGACCTAGGACGCAGTGAATGTAACCACGTCTTGGCTTTTTCTTTCAAGGAAAATGGAAAGAGTTTCAGCCTAATAGTATCCTCAGATACATTAGGAAAGTATAAGGTGTCTATGATTTCATCGAACTCTTTCAGATGCAAGTATGGTTCTTCAGACTCAAGCCTATGGAACTTAGGAAGGAGTTGGATAACCCCTGGCTTAATGTCCATATGTCCTGTATTCTTAGGAAAAATCATGCATGAGGGCGTACTCACCCCCGCCGGTTGTAAATAATCTCGTAAAGTACGAGGTGGGGGTGCCTGATGCACCTCATTCTCATCATATACTTCCTCAACCCTTGGTTGGGGTAGTGCTTGAGGTTGATTTTCAGCCATAACGTCTTCTAACTCAGGAGAGTTCAAGTGGTGTCTAGTCCTGCGATGGACAGTCAACCCCTCAACTAATCCTCCTTCAGTCACGAGACGTCGAGTGTTGTCGCGTGCCCAATGGGGCATAAAACACACTCAGCCCTCAAATTCTAACTTAAACCTAAAAAAGAAAATCAAAATCTAGGAAAAGGGAGGGTTGCAGAGAAGTTACCAAATCGGAGTTCCTAAGTTAAAAACCTGCAAAACAAACCAAAATAAGTTAGTTTTTAAGAGTAGAAAGTCCTAATTAAAAATAAACTAATTTCTAGGGAAAAGAAGAAATTCCAAAGAAAGAAGAATTAGAAAGAGCTTACTAAATTAGAAGCTTCCTACAAAACAGAAAAATTGAGTTAGTTCTAAAAATCAAATAGAAGGAAGAATAGAAAGTTTCTAAAGTTAGGAAAAATTTCTAATAAGGAAAATAACTAAGCTTCTAAACCTAGAATTAAAAATTTCTAAAAAGAAAATCTAATCCTAAAACTAATTAATTTCAGAAAAACGTAGCCGACAGTCCCCGGCAACGGCGCCAAAAACTTGTTCACT
The DNA here is from genome assembly GCA_037074715.1 of Magnolia kwangsiensis. NCBI lineage: Eukaryota > Viridiplantae > Streptophyta > Magnoliopsida > Magnoliales > Magnoliaceae > Magnolia > Magnolia kwangsiensis. Next base: position 99,252,225 of record CM073581.1, read on the forward strand.
CCCCAAGTGCAGGGTTGTGATGTAGTAATAACTCGGTAAGACCGAGGTCGAATCCCAAGGGACTGAAACTTGTTCGTTATCTAAAAGTAACTAGAACTAGAACTAGGCTAAGATGAATTCTAAATCAATTAGCAATGGTGGAATACTTATAGAATAATTAATCAAAAACTTAGGAAACAAATCAGAGATTGGAAACTAGGGATTCAGAGGATCCACTTGTAGAGATCAGGGAGAACTTATGCTTGCATCAAAAATTATGGAAATTACTGAACTGCCGTTGATCTAGTTTTTAAAGAGATGAAAGGTGTATGAATTAAAATGAATTCCATCACCAAACCATGCCCAAAGACTATGGCAAACAATAGAATCAAACTAATTACCACCCAATCACATGTATGCAAGTTAGAAAGGGTACCGACATCCAACCATGCCCAGGAGACTATGGTGAACAACAGGGCTTCCTGACATCATAAACATTAAAGAGAACGAAAATATTCAAAGCCATTGCAGACCCATTGTAATTTCAGTCACAACAGACCATTAAAAACCTAAAACATTCCCATAATAATTAACTAAAATCAACGTCAATTCATGCATTAAAATTTAAATAAAATCAAATCTTTCATCTCACTACAAGCTTCACCTCTTAGCCCTAACTAAGAGGTTTAGCCAGATATGGATGGCTAAATCTCCACAATTGAAATAAACTAAAAAAAACAAAAAGAAAATACTCTTTTTTTCTTCTGCTTCACGTCCCTGCCCGAGCCTCCACATCTCTCTTTTTCTTCCTTCCTAGACCTGAATGAATGCTCCCCACGTCCTAAACCTCCTTTTATAGCTGATGGAAGGCTGGAGTCAGTGACAGAGTTGTAGTAGGACACAGAGTGTAATTTTTACAGCCAAGTTCGGTGCCTCGAAACATGCCACTTTCCTCTCTCAAATTTTAAAAAAATACAGTCTCTTAGTACTTTCTTGGGTTCTCTACATGATAGACGGTTCAGATCTGCCATACGATCAAAGATGGTGGGCCAAAACTGCCTGAAAAAGTCAGTTTTCGTGGATGTGCGAAACCTTTCGCACCATTTCGCTGTTGTGATCGGTGGGCCCCACAGAAGCATTTTCTGAAAAACTCACCCCGTCCATTGGATTCAGAACGAAATTTCAATTAAGAATGAGTGATTTTGAACGTCCATTGACGTGGTCCAGGGAAGAAATCACAATAAAATTAATTTTGAACGTCCCAGGACAGCCCTTTTGTGGCCTCTGTAACACACACGTGTGTACACATGAATGAAAAGAGTCAACATGTTTTTTTAGTATTCGAGCCCCTCTACACGGTGAACGGGTCAGATTTTCTGTACGGGTGACGTGTGGGTCCCACAAAGGTTCGCAAAACGGACTAGAGCCGTCCGTTCGCTGCACGTAAGAATTTTTTTTTTTTTTTTTTTTCTTTCTTTCGATCAGAGACGGTTAAACCGTCTCTGACACTTGCCATGCACGGCTAGAGTACATATGCGCTATACACACTCATCTCATATGGGGTCCATTACACTGTTTTGGAGAAATCTGCATCGTCCATCTGTTTTGACTCCTCATTTAAGGCGTTGACTCCAAATTCGAGGCAATTCCAGATATCATGTGGGCCCAGAATCGACGGTTTATAAGCTGATCGGTCAGTTGGAGCACTTTTATAGTGATCCAAGAGCTGAAATTTGAAATGTACGGTTAATTTATGGCCCTTATCTCATGTATAAAGTTTCGAACCGATCAGATGTCGGGAACCATGTGATCTTGCATTCTGGATGCGTTTCAAGCCACTTGAGCTTCAGTTTCTTAGTTTTCTCGAATTTCTGACCGTGTATATCTGTCAATCTTAGTCCCATGGAGTCCGTTCCGTGCCCTAGTGATCATCAGAACGTTAAATCCAAGCTTTTGGCATCCTTTTTCAGTCAACTCTCCTAATCACACCCTGCAACAAAACACGATTAAAACTGGGCATTAAACCCTATTATGCTCGTAAATTCAGACAATATTTGGGTTCTAATATGCACTATTTGACCCTTAACAATCCGCAACCGCTCTTTTCATTCCGTTAATCGCCTAGATAAGATCCAACACTCATTTTCCTTGAATTCTAACATGTAAATGTTGCTTTAGGGATTCCAACTGATCAACCCCCAAAATCTACCCTCCTAGGGCATTTCCAAGCCTTCAACAAATTTGAAGGTACGGACTATTAATCTTAGGTGGCCTAATACTAATTATATCATGAGTTTAATGATTTTGCTTGCTTGGATGAAGCATTTGTGAAATCTAGAGAGACCCTAGGATTTGGGTGTTTGTTGGAGATATATAGAATTGCATGTTTGTTTAGTTTTTCTTTCTTATGACCATATTTATGCCTCTCACATGCTTGATGATATAGTAGATGATCATATGCTCATGTGTTGTGTGATTTCCTCATATGATGTTGCTTATGACATGTATGATGCTTTGCCCTTGCACATTTTGATTCCTTGGGACATAGGGAAGCGTTTCGCTTCCTCGCTAACCCACACTTCTCACATGCACCTTATTTATGATAATGTAACATGCTTGTTAGGAACATTGAATTGTATGTTAGTATGTATGCAACATGATACTGTATGTTGGTTAATAACCTTGATGTTGGCACGCTATGAATCATCGTCAAACCCTTGAATTGGTCAGGAATATTAGGTTAGACGGTAGTCCCATTGGTTGGACTATCCTAAGACTAAACCCGTGAATTGGGCGGGTGCGTATGGGCGACAGTAGTTCGACTACATGGGTCTATCATACCCGATGTCGTTCGTCTCGTGCTCGCCTGACTCATGCGGTTTAGCCTACTTACTGGTAAATCCTGATTGTTAACCATGTTTGCTCACATATTTATTGAAATCTGGGACACCCTACAACTGTTACAGCCCACCGATAACCAAAATGAGACCGATCCACTACCTCGTGAGCTGGGCATGGTGGAATGGGACACTGTGTTCGAACTGTCGGCCTATGCTGGGGTGATGCGCCTCCCCGTAGTGACCGCGAGCGATTCCTTCCTCTCGGCACTCCACATGTGCTTAGAGTCAAGGATGGGGAACCCGACATGATCAAGGATCGCGGGGTCTTAGCCTCACACATTAGGGGGTCTTGGCCTTGCAACTAGTTAAGGGCGTTTGATATGTGGGGTGTATCAGATTCTCCAATCTGCTGGATGAATGGACTTAATTAATAACTCGGCTAATACGACCGCATTGTATCGCATTAGTTAGTGTGGTGACTCGAAAGTCGAGGTCGCTTTGAGTGAGTGTTGACATACACGATCGTTAGATGATGTCGCTCAAGGGAGTGTTGTGGTGAGGGCATGCATCATATCATTCTGCATATATGCATTTAAATAAGAGTTGTTAAGGATTGATGATTGATTGTATTTCATTAAATTCACATTATAATTGATGCCTATTGTAACTTAAGACTAATAGCACCCACTGAGTTGATCACTCACTCTCACTCTGAGACGGTGTTTTAAAACACCAACTAGACTTGCCCGTAGATGCAGGTAATTCAGATTATGTGGAGACTGGCGATGCGAGCTTCGAGGAGAAGGACGAGTTCTCCTACTTTCAGATGATGAGCGGGTCTCCGTCGGATTAGTAGGCGAGGCATTGGATCATTGAGTAGCAGACTCAGCCCTATTCTTTTGGGACATGATATTTTTGTGAATTTTGTCGGGCAACGCCTTGGGCGACCCTTTTATATTCCTTTGGACTTGTATATGTACATCCCTTTTATTCCAGTAGACTAGTTATGGTTATGTTTCATGCTCCAAGTAATTTCAAGTTGCACAATTAAACTTGATTAATCATAAAATTATAAAAATTGATGATAAGTGACACTCGGAAACTCGGGAGTCGAGTGTATGCATGACCCTTGATTTTCAGGGAGTTACATTTATATTTGTATATTTTGATGACATCTTGATATATAGCCAGGGTGAGATAGAGCACATGGAATATCTCAGGTAGGTGCTATAGTCCTGATAGTTAACAACTTATACCTCAACGTGAAGAAGTGTAGTTTTTTAATGGACAACTTGTTTTTCTTAGAATTTTTTGTTACGTTTACAGGGATCCGTGTGGACTATGAGAAGGTGTAAGCCATAAGGAAATGGCTAATCCTAACGAACATTCATGAAGTAGAGAGTTTCCATGGGTTGATGACCTTTTATCATCGATTCGTGAGAAATTTCAGCACTATAATCGTACCCATATACAGATTGCATGAAGAAAAGCTTGTTTCAGTGGACCAATAAGGCTGACAAGAGCTTTATTAAAATCAAGCATCGATTGTATACAACACCGGTCTTGGTTATTCCCATTTTTTACAAGTTGTTTGAGGTTGAGTGTAACGCCTCATATATCAGAATTGGATGCATTTTATCATAAGAAGATAAGCGGGTAGCCTTCTACAGCAAGAAGCTCAACGAAGCCTGAAAGAAGTGGTTGATATATGAGTTTTAATCATATACATTTGTTCAAGCGCTACAACATTGGCAGCATTATCTAATTCAGAGAAAGTTTGTTCTCTACACTAACTATCAAGCCTTAAAGTTTATTAATAGTCAGGTTAACGTGAATCGTGTGCATGGTAGATGGGTTTCATTTTTGTAGGAATTCACGTTCGTTCTGAAGCACTTAACCGTCGTGCATCAGTACTTGTTACGATGAGCAATGACGGGTCAGGTTCGACTGTCTTAATGAGCTGTATGTTAAGGACGAAGACTTCAAGGACGCATGAGTGAGGTGCCAAGATGGTCATTCCAATGACCTACATATGTAAGATTGTCTTCTTTTAAAAGAGAATTAACTGTGCATCCACCAAAGTTCTTTAAGGGAACATATTATTTAAGAGCTATATGGAGGTGGCCTTAGTGGGTACATTGAGTGAGACAAGATGTGAGCTTTTATCGAGGAGCGGTATTACTGGCCATAATTGGTTCGTGACGTGGGTAAAGCAATGCAGCGATTTTATGTTTGTTAGACCTCCAATGGATAGTCTTAGAATATGGGCCTCTACACCCCGTTAAGTGCGGATGAAGGCCCTTGGGAGGACTTATCTATGGACTTCGTGCTTAGTTTTCTACAAACACAGCGTGTCAAGGATTTAGTGTTCATGGTAGTAGATCGTTTCTCAAAGATTGCGCACATTATCTATATAAGAAGACCATCGATGCAACACACATGATGAATCTATTCTTCAAAAAGGTCATACAACTACACGGGGTTCCCAAGACCATTCCATCTGACCGTGACACGAAGTTTTCACTTTTAGCAGACTTTGTAGGATCGGTTCGGTATACAACTTTAATTCAGCAGTGTAGGCCATCATAGAACGATGGGCATACTGAAATTGTGAAGCGTACGTTAAGAAGCCTCCTTCAGTATATTTCATGTGGTAAACCAAAGCAATGATATTTGACTGTCTCAAGTGGAGTTTGCATTCAACAACATGGTAAGCCACTCGACAGCGAAGTCCCCATTTCAGATTGTTTATGGTCAATTACCTCACCACACACTTGACTTGGATCATTTGCCTAAGCTCTCAGGCGTAAGCATTGTAGCAGAACATATGTTGGATCAAATTGTGGTCATTCATGCGGATGTACAAACCAAGTTGCATGACTCGAATTATGAGTACAAAGAGTAAGACGACAAGCATCGATGACAAAAGGTGTTCGAGGTGAGCGACCATGCTATGGTCCATTTACAGAATAAGAGATTTTCGATTGAAACTTACAACAAGTTGAAGAAAAAGAAGATTGGACTAGTACCGATCCTCCAAAAGATCAACAACAACACTTACATTATTGATCTTCCGGATGACATGGAGATCTCACCTACTTTCAAAGTTGTGGACCTAATCGAGTATCATGAACTGAAGTAGGACAAGAACTCGATGATGAGTTCTTTTAAAGTGGAGGGGATTGATGTAAAGCGAGTCGCAGAAAATTTCATGGCCATGATGAACCAAAGAAGGCCCAACTGAAGATAGAATTGATCATGACCGTCAGAACCTTAAAACAGTCGTATCTTGTAAACTGAAATAAGTTTTTTGACACATCAGATATGATTTTGGGGTAGGAGAATCTATTTTAGCCAACCAACATGCAATGTAAGGTTACCCACGCCGGATTTGGAGATTCCATTTGACAGTCAAAAGTCAATTTTCTTTCCATTTTTACTATAAATATTAAGTTTTAATTAGGTCATAACTCTTGATCCTTTGAGTTTTAGGAGACCTGCCCAACATGAAAATGTCTTAGAAAAATTAGGAGAATAACATGGTTAGGCTAAATTTGACACTTATTATTTTTTTCCAAAAACTAGAAGTCTAGTAAGAATCAAGAATGTCTATAAATAGTAAGTTTACTATTTATAGTAAGTCACGTTTTTAAGGAGTTCGAGTTGGAGTTTAATTCTAAAACTTCATCCTAGGTTTGAGTTCACTATTTAAAGGATTGTAAATTTTTTTATATTATAAATTAATTTATTTCAAATTATTAGAAATTATTTTTTCATCCCTAGTTGATACGAGGAATCTCTATGGGAAATCCAGAGAAGCTCCATGGATTTGGAGTAGTTATCCTTGAGGAAGACGATGATCAACCTCATCACGTCATTTCCTACATCAAAATGGCAACTAACGATCATCAGGGATGGTCATTTGATTCATTTCTCTACTAACTCAGTAAGGAAGATGTGTTGAGAAAAGTCTTAAATCTGTTTTTTTCCTAGTGTTGCTCGACCGGTCATAGGGTCTACTCGACCGGTCGTGGGAGCGGCTCGACTACTCGTAGCCTGCTCGACTCAAAGTTTAGAGAGCATAAAGATTTGTGGTTCGAGGTGCTCGACCGGTCGTGGGTGACGCTCGACCGGTCGTGCAATCCACTCGACCAGTCGTAGGTTACGCAGATTCGTTCCGCGATTTTGTGCGAATTGCAGATTTTGAGTCCTTTCGCATCCGGGATGCGGAAGGAAGTTGCCTAAACTATAAATAGGTGTTCCTAGGATTTTTCTAGGGCATGAAAAAGCTTTCTAAAGGGGTTCCAGGGAAATTAAATGGTGTAGCAAGGGTGAGATTCGAGGTTGTTCGAATTGAGTAAGTCCTCTCTTTATAATTTCTATTTTCATAGTGGAGATCTGCTGCTTTGTGCCGTGATTTTTTCCCACAAGGATTTTTCACGTTAAATTTGGGTATTCTCTGTGTTCTCTTGTGTGCTTGGTGCCATTGGATTGCTATCCTAGATCTAGATCTATGTGATTCTGTGGAACAAAATTCCCAACAAGATGGCCGTTGCAAAATAATTGAATGTTCGTCTAGCCATTGAATTTAGTTAAGCAAGATGATCATAAATGACAAGTTGATCTTCAATAATTTCATGAGAAATTCAGTAGAGCGTGGATGATTAAGGGCTTTATTGTTTGATCAGGACCTCATAGGTAAGACGGTCATTGTAGAACAACCGAATGTTTTTATAGCCACTAATCAAACTATGTATACTCAATGATAGATAAAATCTTTAAGCTCTTAAGCAAGAAAGTCTTATTTGTAATCTTTAGTAGTAGTACATGTTTGAATTTCAGAATTTATAAAGTTTTGAATTAAAGTTTAAATTATAATCATTATACTTCTGATGATTTAATTGATCACAATTTGGCTTAGATGAATGATGATTTGATTTTCTATGCAACAATGAATGTATGAAAAATTAGTTTACACTCTAGTATTCAAGATCAGTAACATTAGTAACAATGTTACGTTACTCCAATTCTAAATTTTGGGGTGTGATAAAGGTACATCTCAAATGTGTACCACCTCATATCTACATAAATCTCATAATCTACATTAATATTGTATAAAACTGCATGCTCAACATTTGCACCATGCATGGAGTGGACTAAGCCTTAAAATCAAGGATAATTAGTAACACTCACTCACCTGGCATTAATAGCACTAAGAAACTAGATTGTTTCCAATGAAATGTAACGTGTGGAGTGAGTCTGATGTGCCGCACATACGAGGAATTGTTAGGGGGTATTTGTTTTTTAATTCACCTAAAATCAAAGAGGAGTGTGAATTTCATATGCGGCCCATTGTGATGTATATGGCTTATTCAAACCATCCATCCATTTTACTAGATGATTTAAAAAAATGAGACAGATCCAAAGCCCAAGTAGATTGACTACACCACAAGAAATAGGAGGAATTGAACACCTACTGTTAAAAACTTTTTAAGGCCATCAGAAGTGTTTGTGTTATATATTTGTGTTATCCGTGTTTGTGTGGCCTTATGAATGGGTTAGATGACAAATAAACCATTTTGAGGGCCCTAAGAAGAAGAAATCTTTCAATGGTGGAAATTTTATGGCTATTATTTATTGTGATGTGGGCCACTCGAGCTTTGAATCTGCCTCGTTTTTGGGCTCATAACCTAAAATGTTATCCTAAAATGGATTGATGGCGTCAATATGTCACATCATCGTGGCATGCCCCAAAAATTTACGTAAGCTCTTTTTTACCAATTTTCTCCAGGATGAAATACTCAGCCATTTTCAAACGGGCGCAATGAGTAATAATAGTCCATTTCCTAGTATTTATTATGAAAGTGAAAAATCAAACAGCCCCTAAAAGGTTTTGAATCATTAGGAGGTTATAAGTGTTCGTATGTACCCATTGTCCAAAAGCAGGCTCATAATTCAAGCATCCAAGCCGTTGATTTAATTGAAAAGATCCTAGCTTTCCAATCTTTAGCCTTTTATCAAGCCATTGTTGTGTTTTGTTCCTCAACCATATAGTTGCACGACACTGATCACAGGGTAAGTTCCCGAGATCAAAACCGCATAATGGGCCCCCATATACGGCCTGCTAATACCTCATTTTTATTAACCAGCATATGAGAATTCTTCATTTATTTGATACATTACGAATCAACTTCCATTAACTTCATTGGCTAAAATAGCTACTCTTACAGCCTCGCTACCTCAAAACAAGATTATTGATACATAACTGGTTCTTGCAAGCTGAGTCTATTGACATGTTATTGATATTTCACCGTATTTTGATGAGATTTTGGCAAAAATAAAATAATTTCTTTATTAGAACAATACTAGCTAAATAGGGTATCGATTTTGTCTCATTTTTTCACACCATGTTGTTGTAATTGAAACCCACACGCGAACGCGTCCACACACACACACACACACACACACCAATAGATTTAGTCACTCTGAATTTTCAACGGTGGCTAATAAATCTATAGCTTTGAAATGGTTAATCTATTCAGACACATTTCGTGTTATCTACATGGTTTTAATAAACAAATTAGAAAGGCATTGACTTTCCTCTACACGAATGGAATATTACACAATAATCCCTTCTATGATAATCTTGCAAAACCATGGAGGTTTAAGATAATATTCGCCGTCTGATTTTTCTCTTCAAATTTGGACCACTTGCCATTTTACGTTTAACGATCTATTCCAAGGCCATTAATTGGATGGTTAGGATTGCTTGACATGTATGATTTTGGATATATGCTCTATCCACAATTTGGATAGTTGGATAGTGCTACATATGAAGACGAGTCACTGCTATTTTTTAAATGGTGGAGAACTAACACAGGAATCTAATGCTCAAGAACTGATGATCAAGACTTCCAGCTTAAAATATATATGAAATAATATTGCCCCCAATTATGGTTTAGAAGTCTTTAATTAAGATGAAAGAAAAGATCAAAGGATGCTATTATTTTCTAATCACCAAAAGTCTTCTTAATCACTATTATCAAAACCTTAGGTGTGAAGCCCTACATATTGAATAACTCAATAAAATGTCTGCAGTTCATACATCTTTTTTATATGATATGAATAGATGATTACCGGACGTTGAAACCGTGTACCCATGCAATTTTTAAAGGATATGATTTGCCCATTGACTTAGAACTAGTTCTATTCAATGCGGAAGATTGAAGTGGATGTTGCATTTAATTAAATAAATGTGCCTATTAATATAATTAAGTGGGTTTTTCTATTGACTTTAATACATGATAATTGGACTGCTTATTATTTTGACAGAATATGCTTTAATGCGTGCTACCGATTATATGATTAATCCAGGCGATTGGTGTGGTCCATGATCATTTTATTATTTTTTTGAAACTCATGTGACCCATTCTACCATTTTCATGGACTATGATATAACAACTGGAACATATATATTTTTGCATGGCACCTACCATGCTCATGCAAGTGGTCTAAGCACTACGGTTAAGACTAATGATGTCACAAACGACGTTTTGGGTACATTCAAAGAAGTGTATTGCTGATATAAACATATAGAGATTTAAAATAATAATGCACAAGGGCAAAATGGTCATTTCCTTTCACGCAGATGGCTTACTTGACAGCTTCCTTAAGATGGGCCAATAGCTCTTTAAGAAACCCATGCGCAGAAGATGACAATATTGCTAGGTTGCATCATGGAAACCAGTCATTTCCCCAACTGGGGAAGATTAGGCTTTTGTCATCTCTATATTCAACATGATGCTGATGCTAGGGTTGCATCAAAGCACACGGGGGCTAAATTGGTCTTTTTACATAGGGCATGGATACATGGAGATTCAACATTAGTTATCATTTCTTCACTTTAAGCTGTGTTTGGATGTTCAATTGGATTCAATTGTGATAATTAATACCATTGGGTGAAGGAAAAACGAGTGTGTGACGCTAGAACCACTCGAGTTAGCAATTTGGATGGTTATCCAATTGCAATTTAGGGTTATCATGAATTGAGATGATTGCACCATCATTTTGGGCGGCTTGGGAAGTTGAAAATGGTTGGAAATAAAATTGATTTTCTTAGATATGGTGTACTCTTCTATTTGTATTATAAGAAATTGTGAAAATCAGTTGTCGTTACTATACTTTTTCTTGAAAAATGAATGAATCTTTATATTTTCTAAAGAAAAAAGGAAAAGCCTACTCCATAGGGATAACTAATTTTATCGGGGAGACTAGCTTATCATCAAGGGCTCTTTTTGGTTTGCTACATTAGAAAGAACTATCATACAAAACAAAGGCAAAGATAAAACGGATAGATTTTCATTTTTTTTAAAAAAAGAAAGCCCTTGTTTGGTTGTCGCCTTCTAATGATCAGTTTATCTCATTTTAGTTAACAATAATAATGTATTAATTAATATAATATTTTATAAAAATTATGGGCTATCAAGATTATTTTTAGTTCCTACTAAAACAATCTTGATAACCCATTATTCAAATAAATTAATTATCTAATACATAATTATTGTTAACTAAAATAAAATAAACTCATCTAATTTAAGCAGCAAATAAACAAGACTTGAGTTACAAAGCAAATGGTAGATTGCCAGTTCGTTTCTATAGTTTTCTATGTTTTTAGCTTTGAATTAGGCATGTAAACATATAGATGATTCATATTTACCATGTCACCATTGAACGAAGTCCACTCAATCATCTTTGTTTTCACGGGCAACTAATCGAGTAACCAAATCAAAACAAATTGAAATCGAAGATCATTGCATTTTAACTATTTTGTGTTCTACTTATCCAAACACATCCATTTCCATCCTATATACGTGGGAGGAAATATTCACATACATGTGATGCCACCAAGAACTTGGCTCACAGAAGGAATTGTTCTCATGCCATTTAGGAGTGTCCGAAGTCCCATATCTAGACAATGAAGGGAACAAATGTTAGGGCGGCTTGGGTGGGCTACACCTTATTTAAGGAATCCTCCTCCATGTAGAAACCCTAACCCTAGCTTTTAGATCACAAAACAGCCTCAATCAAGAGAGGGGGAATAAAAAACCCTGACAAGAAGTCAAGAACCATGGGCCATGTATGGGCCACATATTAATAAAGACTATACTAAAACTCAATTAATTTTTAGTGTATACTAAAATGCTAGAGCTTTCTAAAATTAAATAATGGTAATGGACCCAATAATGGTGGAATCTTAGAAGAGTAGGAAACTTCAAGGAAGTAAAGGACGAAGAGGAAAGCTTGCGTGGGAGTTCACTAGCAATTGACTCAACGGCACACACCAACCGGGACCATTTTTTTACTTTTTACTCTCTTCCACACAATTGAGTGTATGAGTGATTAGACACACATGCCGACATGGCATATATGCGTAAGATCTGAGCCATTCATCATGTCAGGTACGCCGTGAAATTCTATTGGCGAAAAGCCAGGCCATTCTACTCATCAGGTGGGGGCCAAAAGCATGTGAGATGAATCGACGGGTGGGGAAATTTTGCCAGTAATTCTAAAATCTTTATAATATGAGGCCCACGTAATGAATGGAGTAGCCTAATATTTAGATGAGTGCATGTGTGGGTCTGCGCCCCACATGATGAATGGCCTGGATCATGCACATGCACGGTGTGTATAAATGGACGGTTAAGAAAAAGTCACCAAAAAACTATATTATCCTCGTAATAAGAGGAGAAGCCTGATCTTTGCGGTGTGCTCCATGTGATGGATGGCCTTGATCATGCACGTGTATGCTGCCATCATTTATATCTAGTTGTGCAAATCACCTTGACATTTCAAATGTGACAAAAGCAGTGTGAGAGGCTCCGCTCATCCGAATCTTCTCATCCATACGATTTATTGAATTTTAGACTCCTAGGCCTTGAAAATTATAACCAGCCATCAATGTCCAAACTTCAAGTATAGGCTTCAGTTACATCATAACAGGTCTTAATCACAAAGGTTACAAAATGTTGAAACATGTCACACGCATGTGTGAGATCTCCGTCGTTCACCAGCCCAGCTAAAAACATCTTTGTATATTCCCACCCCCGTGGGGCCCTTTGACCGGTGGGCCATCTGTACAAAAAGATGATGGGTGGAGAAGTTTGACTGAAAATACACGTTCATCATCCCACCAACAGGCCGGACCAACTTATTTTTGTGCCCGGGAGAGGCCCACCTGATGAGAGGCCCAGATCTTACATGCGTACGTGGACGGGAGTCCCCTCAAATTTCTTTTGCAAAAGAAAGCCATGATTCGAATATCTGATATCCACACCTTCCATCTGGTGGGCCCCACTGTTGTTCGAAGAAGGCCCAAAAATTACATCTATCTAGTGATCCTAATTATATCGGCGGTGACGTGCAAATGGGTGGCTACATTAAAAGGTGACCTTTGTATGTACAACGGGTCCCATCTGACAAGGACGACCTTGTCTATCCATTGGAGGTATTGAACATATGGACGGTCCAAATTTCATAGAATTGCCGCAACGAGACGAAAGATATGGACAGTTTTCCATCGTAGATCAGTTGAAAAGGACCCTGATTACATAGGTCCCTCTTTATGGCGACATTTTGGCTATCCATATTAAATACAAGTGGAGAATATTTTAAGAGAGATGATCCGGTGCTCTCAGAGAACTATATGATATAGTGCTCCTAATTGTATTGGGACACTTCCAATTCATTGATCTGGACCGTTCATTAGGTCCGATGCACATTTCATGTGCTATGATGCAAATGCCACCCGATGTGAAAAACATTAGCCATTTGATCAATGGTATCTAATATGGACGGTCAAGATAATTTACAGAAAATATGTCAAATCATCAATTTGATCTGTAAATTCATTAGGGATCATCATGGATTAGGTCTGATTCTAAAGAGATGCTTTTGTTAGAGAATCGTAACCATCCATCCATTGCTTGGAAAAAGAATGGCTATAGTAAAAAGACTAAATCAAGGATGGATTAGATCATCCGATAAGTGCTATTTTTCATTGTTGGCTGTAAGATGTTTGTTTGACTTAATGAACAGTTCAGATCGATCGAATGGGCTGTCCAAGTAAACCTACGAAAGTAGGAGCACTATAACTTACATTAATCTAAGAGCATTGGAGCATTTCTCATATAACCAAATTTCTCCTCTGACTAGAGCACGTGATACGTAGAATAGAAGGGGTCTCACCCAAACGTGTTAACATGGGATATATGTGGTGGAGACATATAGGCCGTTCATCAAGTAGGGACCACCATGAACGCGTCCTTACCCAGATATTGAACACGAAGGGCTTAGATCTCCCACATGTGCGCCACATTGACACGTGCCATCTACTTGTTTTGAGCACCCGGCAAGCTGGACTCATTTCTGTGCAACCACTCATCCGCCGTGCACGTGGCGTACAGGCATGCATATCTGAATCGTCCAAACCATGCCTCACATCCGTGGATGAATCATGGCCAGAGAACCACACAAGTCGGATGATCCTAACCTTCCAGTTGATCACCATCAAACGAAGGTTAAAGAAAGTGGTCCTGGTTACAACTAACAAATTCAGCAAACGAAATCAGATGGTTGAGATCATTCGATTAGTTTAGTTCTGTCCTCCATTGACTCTGTTGTCCCAAGTTCCCAATTGGGATGCCACGTGTACGGTGGATGTTACCTAGCAGCGTGGACGTTTTGTCTTTATTGGCTTGCACTAAGGGGTTAAGTTTTTTTTTTTTTTTTTTTTTAAAAAGTACAAAAAAACTATTTAAAATTTGAAAACCTTATCCAAAACCCCGATCAGTCGAACATGGTGTGCTTGAATTCTGCACGCGCAAGCACACGTGTAAGAAATTATCGGTTTATAAGGAATTATAAAATACGTGAGCCTGGTTTTGGACAGCGTACACAGGTTTTCCATTTCTGACAAGAGGGGCCCACTTTAGATGGACCATGCTCCCGGATGTTCTCGATACGACAATTTTGAGATTTCAATTGGCGGTCCACAAACAGACATTTAAGAAGAGAAATACAGCAACGATCCACGTTTCAATCGTAATATCGGTGGCTAGGATCTTCTGATCATCTAATAGATTTGTCAAACGCACAAGCACGTTATATAAACTACATATGCTATGGTGCCCAACATTTGCAAGATCCTGTCCATTCATCAGGTCCTGTCCTAGCGTATGTCGAATGAGGACCGTCTGATCAATCTTTTCTGCCATCCACCAGTTGCACTCAATTCAATCAAATTAGAGCACCCGCGATGTATGCTTAGGCTTGGATTGAATTTATGTGTGGGAGTGCCAGAGCTGCGGCAGACTGAAGGGTTAATTGAACTATCGGTGTATCCCTTAATGAGCTGGACATATTGGAGATTTGGACCAGGATTCAGTGTTTTCTTAGCCACTTGTGTTAGGCTCCATTTAAGTGATCTGTGAAAAGATAGTATGCTAATTCTTCTCATAAGTTATTATTACCTTGTGATAATAGATACGAGTTTACAAAGTTAAGGACTTGTTCTTTAATTAGCATTTTAAGTTCAATATACTTCTCAAATGCACAAGCACGTTAAAAAGGTGTGTTAAAAAAAAAAAAGGTGTGTAAAATTATTTTTTAAAAAAAAAGTTCAACATACTTCTCAAATGAATAATGATATACATACAAATTAAAAAATATAGAAGGTTGTTAATTTCATTAATATTTGAAAATAATACATTACAATCAGGAAGTTGTGAGAGAACTAAATTATAATTATTATTTTTTTAAAGGAAAAAGATAAATATCTAATAGAAACAGACGATCAAAATGAGTGTGATCAATAAAGTCAGAACTTCAATGATCATAATCATACAAGTTAAGGTTGTTGAATTTTACTTTTACTCATAAATTACTATAGCGGAAGTCACTTGTCACGCCTCAAACCCGAAAATCGGATTCACATGAATCCCGATTGCCGAATCCGGTGTCGACAGCCTCCGTAGTGCCCCATTCTCGGCTTCTGGTAATCTAATGCCAGATTCCGATCCTGGGATCCTACAAGGAGGATTTTCAGAATGAACTTTTTTTTTTGTGTAAAGGAGCATAACCACAGACATAACCAAGTCACAAAACAACATCACCACGTATCCACTATAACAACAATTTTAAGTACAATACAGAAAGGGAAATACAAGGTGATCAAAAGCTCCAAAAGGTCCTGATGTGCACTCCTGTCTCAGCGCTGCTGTCGTCCAACGCTACCTGCACGCAACTATCGTGCATAAGCTTACAAAAGCTTAGAGGGTGGTGTAAGTGTGTGCGTAAGGCAAACGCCAAGTGTACAGTATCAGAACAATGCGGAAGTATGCGGTAAGTCCATGAATGTACCAAGACTGTGTAATGCAAGGCATGATGCGAGATATGAATGTCATCGGCCGCACCGATGCAATGCAAGGCCTACATAGCCAAATGTCATATGCGAAATGCAATCCAAGCAAGTCGGTATTCCTCAAATGCGTATATCAGTACAGTTCCTCTCTGGATATCACCGGGGTGTAGAGACTGCCACCTCCCTAGCTGCACAGTCAAGCAAGCGGATAAGACCTCACTATCCGCCTGACCAGTAGTATGCCAATACCTACCCGGCTCGTCGATAGCGGACTCATTTGTGAGCTAGTCAAACTCAGCCTAGCTTATAGCCCTCTCACTCAGGCGGATAAGGCCACACCCCCTTCCAACCGACCACGACACAGTGGGAGACGCGGCCTACTGGTATTTGGCACTCGGGCGCTCGTGTATCCACTCGGTCTAGACGTTGGAGCATCTCCTGGTACCAAAAGGTTCTGGGACTCTCACCCAAGGACATCCTAAGTGCCCACAGTGCTAGAATAAGTATTTCCGGTATCCAATACGGCCATCCACGATGTACCTGTGGAGCCACGGCCCTGATGTTGCTAGGGCGTGCAGTGATCAAGTCATACGTATGCGAGATGCATGAATCACACGTCAAATCATGCAGAAGTCCAGCGCGCACTGCGCGATCATGTAGGGCACTCCGTCTCATAAGGAGTCCCGTAAGTGGTCTGCCCAATGGCATATACTATGATCAGTCACCACTCAAATCAAGCATACGTATGATTGCGTATGAGCATGAATCATGGGATTATACTAAGCATGTCATAAAGCGATGAATGGTAACGAGTATGGGTCTATCAATGGGCCCTAAGGAGAGTTACAATGCAGACATTTAACCAACATTGTACCTACAATGTGGACGTCAAACCAACATTGTTCCTTAGGCACGACCCGCTATAAATATCATTACATGAACCATGAAAAATCACACATTGCAATAGACCTTAAGGACATCCGTTGGGCCTCGATCCGTGGGCCTTAGATACATCAAATGGGCGGAATCATATGGGCCTTGCATTCATCAAATGGGCTGTGTTAATGGGCCTCACCAAGGAGCCTTATGTACATTGCAATGGTCCATGACTCATGGGTCGTGAAATACATCAAAGTGGGACTACACACATGAGCTTTAAATAGGTCCAATGGGCCATTCTATTTGCGCCCCATGCACATCAAATGGGCTTGATCCCATGGGCTTTATATGTGCACCAAGGTGGGCCTAAATGAATGACCATAATGGATCAACATGGGCCTTATATACATATCAAAGTGGGCCCATTTGAACCATAGATCTGGCTCATTTTCCTTTGGGCTCACGTCGTGAAATGAGCCCTCAAAATAGGAGGACAGTTTGGATGCTGCTCATCCATCATAGTGGAGGCCCACCCGAAGGCCCACCAATGCACATCTATACATATATAACATATATATATATACACACACACACACACCCATACGCAAGTGGACAGAGTGGATAGAACATATAAATCATAGCGAGTCCCACTGTCCAAATAGTGGACAGTGTGGATAGTCACATACATCACTGTGAAGTCCACCGTCCATACGGACGGTGGCAATATAACCCATATATCACTGTGGCTCCATGTGGGACCCACCATAACCTATATTTTCCATCCAATCTGCTGCTCAGATCACAAAGACCTGGATGAACGGGAGACACAAATTTCAGATTGATCCCGAACTGCAGTGGGCCCAAAAAAAAGGTTTTCAATGGTAAGGTTTAATCACCACTGTTTCTTGTGGTGTGGGCCGCCTGAGCGTTGGATGTGCCCCGTTTTTGGAGAGGGCCCACCTCAGAAGGTGGACCACCTGCTGATCAGCACAGATACAAAATATACATCATGTGGGGCCAGCCAACCCATCCCCATTGTTCCTGCTGATGTGAGCACAGCAGCCATGGAGCTGCTGTACGTTGCAGCATGAGCTGCTTTAAAGGGTAAAAGTGGGTCCCACGTGGGGGCCCACCATAACATTTATTTGTCATCCAACGGTTGATAAGGTCACTCAGACCTGAATGAATAAAATAAATAATAAATTTCAGCGTGATTCAAAACTTGTGTGGACCCCAAAAGGGTTTCAATGGTGGAATTCAATTCGTACTATTTCAGACGGTGTGGACCACCTGAGCGTTGGATTTCTCTGAAATTTGGAGGGGGCCCTCTTCAGAGAGTGGCCCACCTCATGAACGGATTGGATGGAATATAAACATCAAGGTGGGGCCCACGGCAGGGGCCGTGGGTCTGCTTCTCCCGCCCGCCCGCTGACGACGCAGGGCGTCTGGCGTCCTGCACGGCAGAGGCAGCAGCGCCTCTGCTGCTTAGTTTTTTTTTTTTTTTTTTTTTTTTTCTTTTGAAATCCAATTTCCTAAGGATTTTCGGGTGTGCGGGCCACCCCAAGCAAATCCACTCCGTCCATTGTATTCGCAAGCACAAAATGCATCTATCAAGACCAATATCGGTCATTTTTCAGCGTGTGGGAAGAATTTTGGTACAATTCAATGGTAGTGATACCATTTTTAAAACGATGGCCCACCAAAAGCTCTGATCAACCCCATCTTTCATTTCAACGCTTAAAATGGGGCTCTTAATGGGATGAACGGCATAGATTGAATACCTACATCAAGGAGGGGCCTAAACAAGTATCCTTCTCCAAGGCTTACAAATAAGCCTTAGCTTGAGCTCTCATCCCAGTGACGTCCAGCGTCACTGGACTATTTTTGGCCGGATACACAAGTTAAATGGGCCTTACCTAGGTGGGCCACTACATGGTAGGTGGTGTGGTTACCATGCATATAAGGTGGGCCCACTCTTGGATGACTTGGATAAAATACTTACATCAAGGTGGGGTCCATCCAAGTGGGCCATACGGCCATTCCATCACATACAAGGAAATAAATGGAAAGAGAGGGGAAGAGGAATAGAGTGAGACACGCGTGATAGAGGGACCCCGGCACTATGGGCCCTCCGTTTCAATCATCGAATCATACATCAAGGTCCCCTTGCATATGGACCATCAACAAAAGATCAGCGGTGGAGATCCCACTCCACTAGCAATGGACGGTCTAGATGACCTCCTCAATACAAGGAAAGTAAACATCATGATGGGGTCCATGGAGAATGGCCCCATCATGGAATGATCTTGATGATCCAGATGAGCCATTGGCCACATCTTAGGGTCCCAAGTGAGATCCAAACCATTGATCGGTTGGCCTCACTTGGCCCACCTTAAAAACATGAAAAACTACTCTATCAAAGCACCCACCTCTAGATCTTCTTGGTCCGTTGGATAGCCGGTCTCCTAGAGCTTTACTTTGATGGTGGAGATGGGAATTAGATGGCTAAGATGGGAGATTTGGGAGTGGAAAGTGGGCCTCACATATGCACTTCTCTCCATGGGGATGCTTGGACGTTGGATGCTCTCCCTTGCTTGGGTTGGAGTGTTGAGAAAAGAGAGAGAGAGGTGTGATTAATGAGAGATGGAGTGATGTGAGGTGAGTGATGGGTGAGGTGAGTGATGGGTGAAGTGAGTGATGGGTGAAGTGAGAGGTTAGTTGACTTAGGTGGTTGCTTGTCTTGTGGAGAAAGGAAGCATGGGTGTGTGTGTACTTGACATGAGAGGTGATTGATGGGTGATTGATGGGATTGATGGGACATATTGTAGAGATTCCTTGGGATTTGCAACGCGCGGTGTTTTTGCTCGAACTGAACGTGGGTCCGTATCTCATCGTCTGGGTATCGGATCGGTGCGTGAGTTGCGGCGTTGGAACCGCGGCGACGGTGCGGTCGCAACGATACAAGTCTTGGATTAAGCCGGCTCAAATGAATAGGATACGACTTACGGTCGTGCGCAACGTCAACCATAAGTCGCGGATTGCCGGAATCTGACGAGAAGGGTCGCGGGAATCAACGGAACAGTGCGGATTAGGATACGGGTCTTACATCACTAGTAAATCGCTATGTAAAACTAAGCTAGGCTAGGATATGTTATCAAAGATAAATGAAAAATAAATTAAAAGATAGGTTGATGGCATAGGGTCTGGAGCTCTTCTTTGTTTACTCCTTTTATGGATTGTGAAGGCAGTGAAACCCTCATTGAGTTTTCTTGTTGATCTTAAATCATTCGCTCTTATGTCGTTAATTGGCTTTTCAAATAAGAAAGTCTCATCTGCAGACTCATAACTTCCGAATTAAAGGTCTTTAAAAAGTTTGAACCTATTAGATCTGAAAATTTTAATCCTATATGTAAATGCTCCCCTCCAGGATCCTCATTGGTCGAGGGAGAATCTGGCCCTTAGATGGTCATTCATCTGAAGGATTTGGTCTATATCACTCAGTTCATGATCATATGAGTGAGATTTGATAACAGATATTGATTTGTTATCGGAGATGGGATGGATCTATCACATCAAGATCTTCCATTCTTTTGATTCTAATAGAACCGCGACTATCTGATAGGATTACCCCATAGCGGATTTGGATGATCTCTCTGTCTTTTCCAATCTCCTTGATGAATGGCCTGAATCTGTCTGATAATCCATTATTGGTTAGATCATATCCTTCTTCAAGTCTTATTTGCATTTTCTTTAATTCTAATCAAGGTACAGCTCTGGACCTAACCAAGCTAATGTGTCTATTTCTCTAGATTCAGGTTGAGCCATGGTTGGGTTCGCTTAGGCATCTATCTGATCTTCATAATCTTCTCAAACGCTATAATCCCTCTGAATGCCTACAGGGAAATCTTCCATTTTAGAGGACTGTAAGAGACGCCTCACCGAGAATATCATAACTTGATTTGTGATAGATCTTCTCTCTCGATGGGTCTCATGGCCACGTGACATGCGCTAATTTATTTTTCTAACGGCAAGCATAAGTGTTCATGCCTTCATATTTATAACGTACGGGATGCGTACTGTTAAAGGAAGCACAAATGACACTATTCACTCATGAGAGTAGGTTTTATGTCAATTATGATCACGTGGTGTCGACACATGACAGCCTTTGATTAGCCCATGTCAGGGCGCTAAAATTAGATATAAACACCACTTTTCACAAGTTCCTTACTCCTACCAAAATTTTTGGCCGAGCATATACATGGAGAGTTCACCTGATGAGTAGGCCAGAGCTCTGGCACCGTGCCACGTATTCCCGATCAACCTTCATATCAATTTACATTTTACTTTTGTTTTCATAAATTTGACCATTGCAATCGTCCATTATAATTTTTCAGGTATTTTCCACTCAAGTGAGCCATTGATCCAAAGTATGTGCAAGGATGCTTGTATATTAACTTTTAAACGATGAGATGGTAG
Source organism: Magnolia kwangsiensis (assembly GCA_037074715.1). Taxonomy (NCBI): domain Eukaryota; kingdom Viridiplantae; phylum Streptophyta; class Magnoliopsida; order Magnoliales; family Magnoliaceae; genus Magnolia; species Magnolia kwangsiensis. Next base: position 99,273,816 of record CM073581.1, read on the forward strand.
TGACCATCGATACTAGCTCGTGTTAAAAAAGTTTTATGGGCCCATCATGATGTATGTGTTTTATCCATGCCAACCATATATTTTTCTGGATCATTTTAGGTCATAAGCCAGATTGTAAGCCCGAAAATGAGGCAATCCAAATCTCAAGTAGGCCACACCACATGAAGCAATAGTGATTGAATGCCTACTAGGCCACAAATTAAAGTTTTGGATCAAGCTTATATTTGTATGTTTACTTCATGTAAGTACGTGTGATCTAATCAACAAGTTGGGTGGAAAATAAACATTACATAGGGCCATAAGAAGTTTTTAATGGTGCTCATTCAATGACTAATATTTCTTATGGTGTGGTCCACTTGAAATTTGGATTCACCTCATTTTTTTGCTGGTAGACACTTCACCCAAAGTCATAAATAATACTTTGCATGATCATAATAAACTCTTAAAATCAACATTTGATGGACATAAGGGAGCATTGCAAATTGAGATTAAAGCAGTGTTTGTTAACGCTGAATTTTTGCACTTAACGTGAAATGGGGAAAATTTTCCATGTTTATTGGTGTTTGTTAATGCGTTGTTAACGCGAGACGGAAAGCGGTAAGTAGTTTTTCACCGAATTCTTTCTGTGATAGGAGTCTAGCTTAATGATGAACGCAAAATGCGCTCCGTGATTTTTCATTAAACACTGTTTCCTGTAATGTGGTCTACTTGAGATTGCGATATACCTCATTTTTTGTCTCATACTATAAAATGATCTGAAAAAATATATAGACAGCATGGATGAAACACATACATCATGGTGGGGCCCATAGAGCACTGACCATCAGCCATTAGCATGGATGAAACACATACATCATGGTGGAGCCCATAGAGCATTGACCATCAGCCATTGGCGGGTGGCAACGGGACTAGCCAATCCATTTTTCGTGTGGTACACCGGCGAGGATTGGATGGACGTGGATTTCCTGCGAAAGCCGTTCGCAGGAAGTTCCTGCACAAGGATGCTGGGTGGGGCCCACCACCATGTTTTTAGAAAATATACTTCGTTCATTTGTTTTGCAAGCTAATTTTAGTACAAGCGACAAAAAATGAGGTGGATCTAAGACTCGAGTGAGCCACACGAGAGGAAACAGTAACTGTATAACGCTGACACTCATTAAGCTCTGAGTTGTACAATCAATTTAAAGCAGATCAAAGTTGGTGGTAAATCTGTATCAGGTGTAAAACATTTTCAAACAGAAGATAGGGACAAATGTGTCAAATTAACATATTTCAGACATTTCAGATGTTTGTTAATAAACAAATTATTTCAAATTCAGTACTTAATTTTTAGACTTCAGCCATAATTATCAAACAAGTTTTTTGACTTCAGATTTCAGATTCAGGCTTTAGACTTCAGATTTAACAAATGAGGCTTAAGTGTACTAAAAGGATACCCAAGCTCAACTAACAGTCTAAATTAACCAAACGTGATCCATGATAATTCAATTTCCATTAGGCACATGGCAGTGATATGGGATGACAAATGGCGCCCTGTGGCAATTGAACTGGCAAAATTACTTTGAAATGTGTGAAATAGTATTAGTGAATATTGAATTACTGCCTGCTTAGAAAGTCCACTTATTAGCCTATGAGGGCTTGTATTATCCTAAGCATCTTGAAAATTGTGTAAATAGGCCACATCAACATCGATGGGAATCTAATCCCCATTGGTCATGTTTATAAATATTATGCTTTCCTCTCTCATTTAAAAAAAAAATAAATAAATTACAAATAATTATGATCAATAAAAGAGCTTTTGTCGTCCCGCCTTAAAGTAAGGCTTAAGATTGTTTTTTAGGGCGTAGGAGGGTTATAAGGGTTTGGAGAGTTCTTCTCCAAGTGTTATTCTCTACCCTGATGAGTTACCTGCCTCTGAAAAACATAGATAATTAGTGGAGTAGAGTTATAACCAAGGACACCTAGTTATTTACTTTCATCAAAGAGTGATTGGTTTTTCTCTTATTGTTACCATATTTGCAAAAGTTCATATCAACATCCCACACGTAGCACATTACCATTACACTTAACATCCATAATTATTATTATTTTTTCAGTGTCTGTTCACTTGGACCCTGAATATTGTAGTTGCCTTCATATCTCTCCTCAATATCTAAAAATCCTATAAAGTAAAGACTACACTTAATAGAGGTGAAAATGGATGAGCAATCCTTTCATTTTTCATCACTAAATGTGTATTTAAAATCTTCAACCACATACTAATACTAATTAAAGAAGTCATTTGGATCCAAAAATCTTCAAATCTTTTGTTCTATTTCTAGCCAATTGAAAATCTTAAGTTGAGATTTAACTAATTGTGACTTCGAAAAAATCTTCATCATCCATGAGTTAATACTACACGTGTTAACATTTGATGTACTATATTATAAAGGGTGCATCATTGATGTCCGCATCAGCATAAAAGCGTACCACCAAGCCCCAGGAGGAGTTTTGAGGTGGGCCAACTTACTCCCACATGCGACCCGGTGCACGTCGTCGATAAAAATGCATACATCATAGAGCACCGACCGGTGCCAGGTCAGTAACGCAGGGGTCACTACCGAATCCGACTTCAACAGGATGAAATTTTTTCGAACACACGAGTACAATGACACATTGAAACATTACCGCGTTTCGTGTGTACAGATGAGACGCATGACACCGCAACAAACATATAAAAATAAAATAATTATAAAATAAATTAATAAAATTAAGGGAAAAGGAAAAAAAAAAAAATCCTTTATTGGAGGTTTACTATGGAGTTCTGCCAATATGGAACTCGTGTCGCAGATCTGAGCTTATCAGGAAATAATTTCTCAGGTGGTACAAAGTAAATTGACCATTGCTCAAACAAAAATTTTTGGCCGTCCATTTATTTTATATCCTGTTGTATATGCGAGCCACCTGTGACATGACCTAAACATTGTAGCAAACTTGATGGAAAGCTCAGATCTAGGAAATGTATTCCATTCTGGCACGCGTGATTAGATGTGGATGGGCAAGCCTCCCACGTGCGTATGAAATTAGCACACCTCTTCTGTTAACGTGTGGTGATTTTTACGTTTTTTAGGTTGTCTCAAGTCCAACTGGTTGAACCTCATGTTACAGTCCACCTGGCGGATAATATCCAATATATCATGTGAACGAAACATCCAATCCGTCCAATAATTTGGGCCCACTTGAGGATTTATTTCATGAAAAATAGATCCATCCACTATTGAGTGGACAACACTTATATTTTTCTGTCTATCAATGGATATAAATTGTTTTCTATGGTGAACCCAATATGGGGAATATATGTGGCTGATGTTTGTATCAATTAATCAAAATGATCATTCTAACAAATTGGAAGGTTGGATTTCTTATACAGATTAACAGATTAGAAGTTATTGTCCGGTCCAGATCATAACTCGTGGTCCGACCGGTTGGACCTGAGACCTTTTCTTCTTCTTTCTTATTTTTAATTTTCCAGCTTTGAATTGGCCATCCCATGCAGATATCGTGACCCCTGAGCAGCCCGACAGAAACAGATTTGCTGATCAAATCTTCCACCACCACTACACCCATGACCATTTCAATGCGAAATCCAAACCATTCAAAACTAAAGACATGGCCCATCACCAAAAAAAAAAAAAAACAACCAAAACAAGACAAAAAATAAAATCACCCCAAATCAAAACAAACTTGTCTAAGTCATTAAACCTTTCAAATTCATGTACATGAAAACATTTCAATCTATCAACACCATCCAAAACCTACTAAAAACATCTGAATAAAACTACCTTCTTCTTCTTCTTCTTCTTCTTTTTTTTTAGGAAGTACTCTTTAGTAAGTAACACCTTGGTACAGCCCTTGTGTTTTGGTCTCAGTAGTTCCCAACATGCTGTTAGTATAGGGAAAGGTAGCCATATTTGGAGCCAGATTTGGAGCAACTTCCCCCATCTTCTCCTGTAAATCATAGCCATTGAAATGATTGTATGGTGGGCCATGGATGAGATCCATGAAAAATCCATCAACTTCACCAACTCCATTGCTGGGCCATGAAATGTAGCTGTTGTCCACAGGAAGAGAAGAAGATGCACCGGTTACTTCTTGGGATGATGAAGATGCACTATAGTTGTATGTGCTTGTGCTGAATTCAGACGGTTCCTTAACACCCATTTGAGGAAATGGATATGGGCCTGTAAACAATCTGTTGGGATCCACATTATATTCAAAACCAGCATCCATTGATGAGATTTGGTTGGGATTTTCTTCAAGTGGGGCCGGAAATCCATAGCTGTAGCTTTCGGTCTTGATCACAGGAGCATTAGAGGGTGAAGGGCTGAGATAAGTTTGATTGTTAGGAGTGATATTAGCATTGGATATGAGGTTGGATTTTGCTGCCAGTAGCTTTTTCTTCAGCTTTGTGTTCCAGTAGTTCTTCACATCATTGTCTGTTCTTCCAGGCAAATGAGAAGCTATAACAGACCATCTGAACAAAACCAGAAAATCAGTGAAAACCAGAATATGATAGAAAGAAAGAAAGGTTTCTTCTTTGAATTTAAATGACCTGCTTCCCATGTTCTTGTAGAGAGAGCATATGATATTGTCTTCTTCTTCGGTAAAACCTCCATGCTTGATGTCTGGCCTGAGATAATTAAGCCATCTCAAACGGCAGCTTTTGCCACAGCGCTTAAGGCCTGAAACAGAGGAATTACAGGGTGGTGAGATATGGGGAAATGGGTTGTTGAGAATTAGGATAGAAATTAGAAAACAACCCTCTTTGAGAATTAGGATGGAAATTAGAAAACAACCCTCTTTGAGATGAGAATTTAGAAATTGGGAATTTGGGTGCTTTGAGAACTGAAAGAAGGAAATGGAAAAGATGCTGCTTTATCGGAACATTTAATAGGAAATCGGTTTCTGAGAACTGGTTAGAAAAAATAGACTCAAAAAATGCTTTGTTAGATCTTCATGTCAAAAAAATTCTAAAAGCTGAGAATGCTGCTGTAAGAGAAATTGGGCAGAAGCATAGAAACTGGATTTGAATTTTTTATTTAAAAAAAAAAAAAGAGATATGGGTATTTTAAGAAAATAGTACAAGAGGCAAAAATGTTGAAATTGGGAATTTGGCTTGATTCCAACAGCTTTGTATGATAAATCATCTTTTGAACAAATGTAGAAAAAAAAAGAACAAAAAAGAAAAAAAAAGAGGGTAGTTAGATATTAGAGAATTTGATTTGAAACATGTTGTTTGATATTTTAGAGTGGGAATAGTGCAGAAATTGAGGAGAGAACTGAATTCAGAACATAAGAACAAGTTCTCTCTCCAATAATCTAATGCAAAAATAGAGAAATTAGGGAATGGATGTTTGGGAGAATGAGTTGAAAAAAAAATAAAAAAAATCTTGTCTGTTGGACCGAAAATGTAAATGGGAATGTTTAATTAGAAGTATTAAAGAAGCACCTTCTTCGTGGTTTTTTTTTTTTTTTTTTTGGTAGGAGTGGAAAATATACAAACTAGATATGGTTATTGAGAAATGTAATATAAGAAATGGAAAGACCTACTCATGTTTTAACTGAGTTGCAAAAAGAATTTGGAAATTGAAAATTGGGTATCAGAATATGCGACTTAGAACATAGAAATTACTTCCTTTAATGGGTTTTGGGAGTAAAATTTTGTACCAATTGGGAAGTGGATATTACTTATTAGAGAGTTTTCCCATTTAAAAAAATAGAAACAACACCATTTTTCACGGTTCTTGGAAGAATAGAAAAAAAAAAAAAAAAAAAAAAGAGTAATGGGGATTTGAGAAATGAATTTAAGAAAACGAAATTGCAAAAGAGGTACGACGAATATTTGGGAAATAGATATTATTTATTAGAGAGTAGTGTTTATGGTTCTTGGGAGGAGAGAAATTTAAACATAAGACATGGGTCTCTGAGAAATGTGTGAAGAAAGCATGAAAATGAAAAATGGATATGATGAAATTGAGTTGAGAACATAGAAAATAGAAGAAAAGACCGTTTCTTCAATGGCAATTGGGTTGGAAAGTAGGAAATGGGTGTTGAAGCAAGAGCTTGAAAAGCAAGGGGAGGGAACCTGCTTTGTGAGGCAAAGCAATCCAATTTCCACCAGTTCCATATCTCTCCACGTAGTTCTTGAGGGCCGTGTCTTCTTCAGGGGACCAAGGCCCCCTTTTCACGTTGGCCTTGTCGCAGCAAGGAGCTCTCCCCATCTGAGATGGATTCCTCTATCAAAGAGGAGAAAAAAAAGAAAGAAAAACAACTGAGAGAGAAGCGTCTGCGTTTTGTTGCTACTAGAGAGAGAGAGAGAGAGAGAGAGAGAGAAGTAAAATCAGTGGGCTTTCGGATCACGCTTTTAAAGAGCTTGGGAGGGAGGCTTGACTTTGTATGACCATGTGTTGGCGCGACTTACCTCTCTCTCTCTGTCTCTGTTTTTCTTTTTCTTTTTTTTCTTCTTTTTCCTGTGGGGGAAGAACCCAGTCAACAATGCTGCCTCGCATGGGTAACGGATTGCGTACTGAGTAACTCAGTACGCTATAGTGTTTGAATAAACTCCGTGGGCCCACCATGAGTTATGTTTATTATCCACCCCGTCCATCCGTTTTAATAGCTTATTTTAGGAAATGAACCCAAAATCGAAGCATATCCAAAACTAAAGTGGACCATATTATAGGAGACGGTGTGAATTGAACACCTACCATTGAAATATTAAAGGGGCTACGAAGGTTTTGGATCAAGATGATATTTGTGTTTTACCTTCATCCATGTCTTCGTGACCTTATGAACAGGTTGGATGACAAATAAACATTACTGTGGGCCCTAGGTATATTTTGACGGTGGTCATCATTATCCTCACGGTTTCTTCTAGTGGGATCCGTTTGAGATTTTGATATGATTCAATTTTGTGATCAACTTCTAAAATGATCTGAAAAACGGATGGACGGCGTAGATAAGCCACAAGCATTCACGGTGGGCCCAGCATAGTTTACTCCTACTCAGTTACTCAGTAAGATAAAGCGTACTGAGTACTTCCCCCAGCGTGGGGAGAGAGAGAGAGTGTGTGTGGAGATCGGTTTGCCTCTGTCGCCACTCAGAAAACCCGTATTTTTACCACCTACTGGGTCCTACATCCTGAGACATCCCACTGATTTGAACTGTTCATTTTCTCTTAAATACCATAAATAAGAAACTAGTTTACAATTACCCTTCGTTGTTCAAAATATCCTTTGATTTTTAAAGTTGAATGAGAGCCATTAAAATTTTATTTCCACTATTTGAAATTTTCACATAGATGTTGATCACAAAAAATACATAATTTATAATATTATTGCACAGAATATATAAGATGGACAGTTACGATCATCGTAATATGCAACACATTGGCCACTTTATTGGCGACGTACTGAAGAATTTGAGTTGCGACAGATACAAAACGAGAGGGAGAGTTTACGTTACGAGAAATTTATTTTGATACTGCGGCAGTGTGTGTCCACATAAATTGCACACGTGTAATACATGAACCTCGAACTGAACCGCTCAAACAGTGGGACCGTTTGCAAACGTCTACTGGTTTTCTCTCAGGCTCATGAGATTGCGTCAATCGACCAGTTGGGATATTATTTTAGTGTAACTTTTTATTGATTGACCAATCTGAAATAAATCCATGACTTTGGACGGTTTAATTTGAGTTACGTTATGCCAAGTGGCAGTTTCTAAGTGCATGCGTAGGAAGCATTCCATTCTGCCAGAATCACCGTTGTTTGATAATTTTTAACTAATCTTCATCAATATCTCTGAAATCTCGCGACTTCCCCGAGTTTGTGAATTATGAGATTGATTTTTGATCGACTAGCCGTTGGATGGCTCTACTTCCGCACAGGTGCGAATTAAGGGCAGTTCAAAGGTGGGCCCCGCTAAGTAAAAGTTTCGTGGCGTAACAAGTGCGCATTGGAATTGGACTGCTGGTCATCCACTTTTTTCCATTCACAAATGTCCCACCTGATGATCCCTCCAGCTGGAAGTGGATTGCGCACTGAGTAACTCTGTGAGGCCCACTGTGATGTATGTGTATTATCCACGCCGTTCATCCTTTTTTTCAGCTCATTATAGGGGAACTACTTCGAAATTGAAACATATCCAAAGCTCAAGAGGAGCACACCAGATAAAACAGTGTGAATTCAACACATACCGTTGAAAACTTCTTGGGGAACGCAGAGGTTTTGGATCAAGTTGTTATCTGATTTTTGCTTTGATGTATGTCTGTGTGACCTTGTGGACAGGTTGGATGATAAATAAACATCACTGTGGGCACTGTGAATGTTTCAACTATGGTGTGGTCCACTTGAGCTATCCCCACTGTTTCCTGTGGTGTGCTACACTTAGAGCTTTGAATAAACTTCAATTTTGGGATTAACCCTAAAATTAGCTGGTAAAACGGATGGACGGCGTGGATAAGAGACATACATCACAATGGACCCCACAGAGTTTACTCAGTACTCAATCTGCTTCCCCACCATCCTGAGCTCCAGGGCACGATACATACACAATGGAGAGGTCCTGATGGACGATCCAGATTCTCCCACAAGTGCGGTGGAGTGGAGTAGGAATTGCATCGGTACTTCTTAAGGACGCGGATTGCCCAGAGACCTGGTCACCAGGTCATCATATACCTGGTGGGCGCCCACCGTGATGTATGTTCTTTATCCACACCATCCATCCGCTTTTCCAGCTCATCTCAGAGCGTGAGACAAAAAATGAGGCATACCCAAAGCTCAAGTCGACCACACCATAGGAGACAGTGGGAATAATGATACCCACCGTTGAAATCTCGGTATGCCCCACCATGATGTTTATTTTCCGTATACCTGGATGAAGGCAAAACACAAATACAAGCTTATCCAAACTTCTATGGCCCTCAGAACAGGTTCGATGGAAAATAAACATCATGGTGGGCATACCGAGATTTCAACAGTGGCTGTCATTATTCCCACTGTTTCCTACGGTGTGGTCCACTTGAGTTATGGATATGCCTCATTTTTAAGTTCGTACTTGAAATCAACTCAGAAAAACGGATGGACGGCGTGGATCAAATACATACATCGGTGGACCCCGCGGATGTCACGCAGGTCTCCTGGCAATCGGCTTCCACTTCTCATGTACTTTCTGGTCGGAACAAGAAAGCATAAGCGGCGGAAAAAGATGTGAAGTTTGAACAGTTCTCAGAGTCACCTTACTTGAAAAGATAGGATAGACTCTTATGTTAGCTCTGCGCCATTTAAAAAATAGCAGAGACTCTTCAACCGTACACGTGGCATAGCTGTACAGAAATCCAGACCGTCCAAATCCCTGACCCAAGTATTGATGGAGCATAACCTAAAAATTGTGCTCAAAGCATAAGATCTACTATCTGATTATTTAGGCCACTCTTTTTTCTCCTTTTAATCATCCAATATATTTGATAATCATTGAATGGATGGTTAAGCACTTAATATTACTTGATCTGTATGACTGTAGAGATATGCCCCATCCATATACGTGCCCTCAACAATGATGATCTTGATATCGGTAGCTGCATGTGAGGCAACGAGTACCTGCCGTTTCTTAAATGGTGAAAAACTAACAAATAATAAGTACGTGTGTGAAAGCAAAGAAATATTCAGCAATTTCCACATTAATCGTGTGGATTCTGGTGCATCTCTCATCCACTGTATTGGAGTAACCAAATACAAATTGGAGAATCACATTTCCCAAAAGTGGGCCCCACTAATTACTCGATGGCAGACGATGCCGTGTGGAGAAGTTGAGGATTCGATCCCAGGTTGTACCTAACAAAAAGAAGTGTGTGAGTTCCGATCCGTTCATACATGTGGGCCCCACTAAAATTGTTCATAACCTGACCGAACAAAGGTGATAGTCAAATCGAAGATTCCGTTGGACTGCCATTTTCAGGCACGTGCGAACAAGAAGATACCCATATGCTACGTCGCCCAACGTGTGAGAGATCAGGCATGTTTCACTGGTCCCTAGACCGAATCTCGTTGGCCCACTCATCAGGTAGTCCGCCCGTGTAGCCGACCATGCACATCTGTGTGATGTATGGCGTGTTTGTTGACTGTTAAGTGGTCTAGCCTAATTTTTCAGGATATATATATAGAGAGAGAGAGAGTCATGCTCCCCTGCGCACCTACGCGGGTCTGTCCCATGCGGTCGAGCTGTGTGGGCCCCACCGTAATGCGTTTCAAACATCTACCCCATCAGTCAGATGCACCACTCCATCGTGGGCCTAGGTCTCAAAAGCAAGTCAATCCGTGACTTGTGTGGGCCACACCACATACAGAAGTGGAGAGGCGCCGTGCATCATTAAAACATTCATAATCATTTTTGGGGCCCACAAAAGATGTGCTTTGCAAATCCAGCCCATCCATTATGTGTGTCCCACTTGTATGAGGGTTCAAACCAAGTTTCAGCAGCATTCAAAACTCAGGTGGGCCCCACAAGTGCTTTTATATGTTTAACGGTGTTTCACATGATTTTAGATGGTATGGCCCACCTGAGATCCATTTACAGCTGATTTTTGGGATCTCCCGTAATTTAAAGGGGAGCCATCAAATGTATGATGTTGATGGTCGACACGCATCACAGTGGGCCCCACACAGCTCGACCTCACGTTTGCTTATCGTGAGGTCGAACGCATAGTACCTTTTCCCTATATATATGTAGACACCGAAAAATCGCCGCCTACGCTGATTTTGCATTTCATGTTTGATTGGGGGGTGATAAGCTGATTATGGATATTGGAGTCGCTACTAGCCGAAAAATCTTGAAATCTCGCGGTCGGTTAGAACCACGGAATACGCAAGGTGAGAAAAATCCATGGACTTCCCCACCTTAGATTGACTCCTAGTCTGCGATCCGGGATTCAGGGCAAGGGATCTCGCTTACAAAGAGGGAAGGTGTTAGGAACCCTCTTTGCCCCGTACAAATGTACGGTCTCTACTCAGTGTGGTAAAATAATCTAAAGGGATAATGAATGTTGTGGCCGTGATGGGATTAGGTACATACATAGATTTCTGATGTGGCAAGATCCGAGATTTCGGCAAGCCACAGAGCATACGTCCAACTGTATGTCTAGAAAGTGAATGTGATGATGCTTATGTAAAAATGAAAAGAGAAGATGGACTAGATGACTAGAAATTTCTGATGTGAAAGGATCCGGCGTACGGTAAGTCATAGAGCATACGTTCACTAGAGATCTAGAGAAGCAGGGGGGTTGAGAAGGGAATAGATGTCATGATGAATGCTTGTATGTAGAATAGATCTTTAGCTTAATCTTGAGTAGGCTAAGACATGAATAGGACCATGATCAGATCTGGGCTAAGCTTATGGATTGGAAAGGTTGAGAGGAAGGGTAGGGGGTGGCTAGAAAAATCAAATCTTTGAAAGCTTGGGAGCTCCTTCCCTTTCCTTCACTCTCTTCCTCACTTCTCACTCTCTTCTCCTCACTTTCTCTCCCTTGGATGAGAAGATCCTCCTCTTTTTTTGTGAAGAGGAGAGGGCTATTTATAGCCTTCTCCAATGGCATTGCTGTAAATTCCGAGTTTGAGAGGGGTAAAAGGTGAGGTGGCAAGTTATGGTTGGTTATGGAGAGAGGAATGCCACATGACACTCTCTCATTAGCCATGAGGGACGGTAAAAAGGTAAATAGTGAAATTTAGGAGGATAATTTTGAAGAAAAGTTGACTTTTGGACGCTGGGACAGCTGTTCGCACGCGGCTCGCGAGTGGCGGCACTTGAAGTACCGCAGGAGGCAGTTAGACTACCGCCCGCGGTAGTCAGACTACCGCCCGGGCTCAGTTCGGGCCGGTTTCATGCGTGCGAACCTTGTACACTGTGCGGGTTCACTCGGAAATCTCTTTTTGGGTTTTTCAGCTCAAAAAAATGGGTTTTGGCTTGGATAATGAGGATCTAGGCCATGGTATGGGGTATAGGCAGGGTTGCATGTGTGATGAATGGTTTGAATCGTGGTTTTGGATTACGGACTTGGAGTTTAAGGACTTTGGTCGGTTTAGGTTGGGATTAGGTATGATCATGGTTCCTAGACAGTTTTAACCTTCTCAAGATGTAGCCTGGGTGAGGTGTCTACAGATGCCCCTCTTTGACCGAGGTTGCAAGCAACCGAAGGTCAAAGTGAGTGGACACCCCACCCTTCTAATTAAAAAAATGGATAGTAACTCGAATCTGTTGTCTGCCATTATATCATTGTCAGTTGACTGTCTGGAAAAGGGATGACTTGCACATATCACGAGGGTTGAGGAAAACGTTGTGATTACCTCCTGCACATTTGTCGCGGCTTTACGGATCACCAATCACAACCCTTTCACGTCTGATTGTTAATAGCATTGGAGGGTAAGTTTGAAAAGTAAGGGCCTCTGCGCATTCGTCGCGGCTTTACGAGGATTCCCATACTGTTTGGTCTGTCATTCCTTTGCTAAGTAATCACCTTAAGAGTATTCGGTCTGTTTGATTGTCAAAGTGATTAGCTGCCCTGCGCGTTGGTGCGGCCTTATGGGGAACTCACTACGCCGACTTGGACTCAATCAAGTTTTCTGAACATCCCAGACTAGGTGTGTGCAGGTAATCTATTGTCATGCAGTCTGCTGATTCTGATACTTTGGTTACAATGGATCGTTGTCACTTTGAATTTGATTTATCCTTTTCAGAGATAGATCCACTCATTTTACTAGCATTCGTATGGCTATCCAGATATAGAGATCGGGCCAATCGTACATGTATCATGTACGGATTCGATCATCCACTGGGGAAATCAGAAGAGATCAAATTTTATTTAGCTGTGTGCACTGGCCGCAACTGGAGAATATGAAAGATTCCTTAGTGTACTGCGCGCCGCATGCGGTGGTGAACTTTGTTTGAAAGCTATTCCCTTTTTGAGCTAGACTCCTTGGGAATTTTATTTGAAGATATATATTTTTTGGTTTTTGAAAAATATTCATTCGATGTCGCGGGTGGGCGTTGTCATTCGATTTTTATTTGTAAGTAAACAGTCACGTTGCCTCCACTGTTGAGTTGGTGGGGCCAACGGTTTTTATTTGAAGTATTTTTGAGATTTTTGAAACATCCGTCCGATCTCGGGGGTAATACTCATTAGGGATTTATTCTGTGCTTACTTTGGCAATTTTTGAGATTTTTTGGATTATTTGAATTTTTTTTTTTGGAGATTTTTTTTTTAAAAGGAGGCTATTTAGGTATGTTTTGAAGACTTCGGGACTGTTTTTATAACTTTTGAAGGTTTGGAGGCTGTTTTTGTAACTTTTGAAAATGCGGGACTTTGTGAAAACCTTTGAGAGTTTAGGTTTATTTTTAAAAATATTTTGGGTATTGTTAAGTGTTTAGAGGTAAAAACTGGTTGTTCTCACTATCCTTAAGGGACAGCCCGCTGCCCCATGCACCTCCCCGGTCGGGCGGCGGTCCGACTACCGCCTGTGTGTCATTTGGACCACTGGTCCGTCCAGTGCATCGGTCCGTCCGGTGTGGCCTTCTCCTCTATTTCATTCTTGCAGTTGGGACATCCAGGGACCCATTGTCGTTCCTGAAGCTATTTTTGGAGAGGTTTTCTAAGCACATTTTTCTTCTTTCCTTCTGTTTCAGGTAATCTTGGCCATTGCACTCTCGCTGAACCATGTTGGTCCAATCATCTTAGGGGCTTTTGATGGATTGAATTTCTTCTTGGAGTTTGGAGAAGACTGTGATCAGGGCCATTGGACTACCTTGATCGGATCTGAGCCATTGAATTTTGTTGAAATTGTTTTGTTCGAGCCAGATGGTTGGCTGGACCATTATTGTATTATTTTTTGGTGGAGTGAGGTGTGATAAGAAAAAGGGCCCCACCCTTTCTTTTTTATTTATTTATTAATTTTTTTTGGATGATCTGAACCATCGGATCGATGATTTGGGGCCTATTTGTGCGTATGGATGATGTAGATGATGATTGGTAGTTTATGGTGGATGATGGACGGATGAAATTTTTCAGATAAGCCCCACATCATGATCTTGATTGGTTCAGATGCATGGACATGGTAATTTTATTATTATTATTTTTTTTATGATGGACTGATGAGATTTTCAAAATGGGCCTCACATCATGATCTTGATTGTTTCAGATGTAGGGACGTGATAAAATTTTATTTTATTTTATTTTATTATTATTTTTTTTTATGATGGACGGATGAGATTTTCAAAATGGGCCCCACATCATGATCTTGATTGTTTCAGATGTAGGAAAGGACCTATGGAATGTGTACTGATCTTCTGGCATGGGTCTGGTGGGCTTGAATCATGAGCCTGATGGGCCCTTTTTGGCATGGATCCGGACATGGGCTTTTTAATGGGCTTTGGACATGGACTTGAAAAGTGGAATCTAAACATGGATCTTGAAATGGGTTTTGAACATGGGCCTTGATGTGGACTTTTGTGTGGGCTTTTGAAATGGGCCTTGGACATGAGGCCTTGATATGGGTTTTGGACTGGGGCCTTGGTGTGGCCTTTTGAAATGAGGCCTTGATATGGGCTTTAGACTGGGCCTTTTTGAGATGTGCCTTTGACGTGGGCCTTTGACGTGGGCCTTTGACATGGCCTTGGACATGGGCTGAGGTACTTACTTGGATATTTTGTGTGTTCAGCATGCCTCGACGTGGTAAAAATGAGGCTAGCTCCTCACGCCAGTCACCTGATCCGTGCTTCGTGCCTCATGAGGGTCGGCATTTGTCCGACATCGCCCGAGAAGGTGGTGCACCTGCTGTCTTGAGAGGGCGTGGGGTCAGGACGCACTGGCCTGATTGGTTTGAGGATCCACAACCGTTGTTCTTTGATGTTCTGGAGCGGACCCCCTTTGCTCACCTGTTTCGGGTCCGTCTGAGTCGAATAAACATGTCTCTCTTGTTTGCTCTGGTTGAGAGATGGCACCCTGAGACTCATAGCTTTCAGCTTCCTTTCAGAGAGTGGGGGATTACCCCATATGACATTTATATGCAGCTAGGCCTTCGATATGATGGGGGGTCTGTCCCTTTTGAGGATAACCTTCCAGTGCCTACTGAGGAGAATTGGATGAGTCTCCTGGGGATGATCTCAGACACAGTAGACTTTACTGGTCCTCGCTTCAAACTCCTCTGGTTATCCTCAAATTTTGCCAGACGTGTCCCTGAAACCGAAGCAGCGGCTGTGGTGAAGGCGCGTGCCCTAATTTTATACATTATGCGTGCAATGATTTTCCGTTATGGGAATGAGCTGGTGAGTTCCCATTTGTTGTCGCTCATGGCAGATATCACCTTTCCCACACCGTACAATTGGAATACAGCCCTCCTTATCCACTTATACGAAAGGCTAGACAAGACCAGTCGTTGCATCAGCCGGTCCCTGATTGGCTTTTACCCTGTCATCGAGGTGTCCTCTTCGATCTCTACCTTTTGTAATATTTTCATTGAGGATGAATTGGTTTGATCTCCTCTGATCGTGAGTCGTGCAGGTCTGCTTTTTCGATCACTTTCCACATTTGGCCCCCACCTTGATTGACCATTTGCCTTTGTTTCCTCGTATAATGCTGTGGTACAAGGATAACCGCAGCCGCATGCATTTATTTTCAGACCTTGCCTGGAGGTCAAACGTTGATGCCCTTGTTCCGAGTGATGTGAGTGATTTTGCCCTTTTCTGTGTTGCCAATGTGTTATCTTTTTTGTTCAAATCTTCGATTTTCTTTTTGCAGTTCTTATCCAGGCCGTATCTTCGGTCGAATGCGGCACTTACCCCTGGGGCCCAGGAAGCTTTTCAGGCTTCTCATCGACGCAGTATTCTTGAGGATCCTCGTGTGACGAAATGGTACTTGGGAGAGAGACTTTTCTGGCAGCTGATTGGTAGTCCCATGGTGCCACTTAGTCCTCCACCTAGTCCTTCTGATTGGAGATCGGTGCCCGAAAGTGAGCTGACTGCTGCGCTCGAGGGCTATGACGCGAGTGCCTTTGTAGATCCATCTAGAGAGTACAACACCCGGTGTGAGTAGCATGGTATCGGCCCAATTCTACAGCCTGGCTTTACCCCTGGCGGCGGTGCGCATTTTGCTGGAGGAGGGATCCTGGGGCCTCACTTTCATCGCCAGGATACTGATGCATATCTTTCTGATGATGACTAGCTTGTTGTAACTTGCTTTCTTGAATGTGAAACTTTCATGTTTATAGACTTTAGTTTGCTGATGCTGTTTTCTTTCAATCTTTACTTTTATGTACCCTTAGTACCCCTTTTGGATGTATGGATGTTTCTTCTAAGGTTCTGGCCTTCCGAGGCGGGTCCCACCAAAAATGTGGCCGAAAGTGGGCCAGGGCGGCAGTCGGACTGCCGCGGGCGGTAATCGGACTGCCGTCACTGACTTTTTCTTGCCCGTTCTGCCCTGTCAGTGCTGAATCAATGACACAAAAATGGCAGGTTTGCAGGCGGTGATCGTATTACCGCGGGCGGTAATCTGGGTGCCGCCTCCATTCATCTTTTCTTCCAGCGACCATCTCCTCTTCCTGTTCATTCTTGCTGACCCATTTTGGACATTCTTTGCTGTCTTTGTCCATCCGATCATCCTCTTTGTCCATTCTCCTTTGTCTCCTTCTCTTTGTCTTTTTCCCCTTTTGTCTTCTTTTTTCTTTTTGGTGTTGATCATGGCCAGCCATGATGGGAGCAATGATAGGCTTATGAGTGATGAGAGAATTGGTGGGTCTAATAATGGTGGAGGGAATCCATTTATGGAAGAGTTGATGGAGGTTGGTGGGGGAGTAATGGGCTCTTTTGGGGAGATCAATGCTATTTATGGCATTCCAACCACCATTAATGGAGGATATGGGAGTGGATTGGATGGGATAGAAGGGTTTGATGGATTTGATGAATCCATGCTAGATGGGCCACCAGGATTCATGGATATTGGGATGGATGGTTTGGATGATGTGGTAGTGGCGGGAGATGGTTTGATTGATGGGTCAATGTCCATAGATGGGGTGAATGGTGGTATGATGATGACGGATGGTGTGGGTAGGATGAATCAAATTTTTATGGATGGCGGGCCCTATTTTGGTGGCACGAGCGGCTTGGATTTGACGGGTGATGATTCGCTCGCAGATGGCTTGGCTCAGATTTTTGGCGGGAATATTGAGACAGTGTTGGGACAGGTAGTCACGGTTGAGACTCGTGGTGTCAGTCTTGTTGGTCATTGGGAGTCCATAGGTGCTGCTGCTCCTGGGGCTCATGTGTTTCAATCAGCTTCTGAGGTGACAGTTATTGGAGGCTCGGGCCCGCCTGTTGCTGCTTTTCAGGATACTCTGCTTGATGCGATGGGAGATGCTGGCTTCTTTCGTCACCATGAGATTGACTTACTGGACGAGGGGATGCCCATTTTTGATGATTCTCCTACTGATCCGGGAATCTTGATCGTTGAGGGCGTACCTGTCCGGACTTGCTAGTTGCAGCCTCGTAGTACATGTTCCAAGCAATTGCATCTTTGGATCGAGAGTTTGACCGAGTCTGAGATCTTCGAGTTGAGCTCCCTGGGCTTCCAAGAGGTTTTCCACTTGCATCGGGTCCACCTAGATTGGCGGTTATTGAGTGCGGCGCTATACGATTGGGTTCCATCCTTGAATTTGTTCTCTTTTAATGACTTAGAGTTGGGCCCGTCATTGGAGGAGTTTTCTCATCTGTCTGGTGTACCTCTTACTCGAGAGTCGTATGTTCCTTCATCCGAGCCGGTTCGTTCTTCTGATTTGATCGCCTGGTTTGGATTTCTTACAGCCCTCCCCACTGCGGAGGGTGGAGCTGGTGAGTTATCACTTAAGGTATTGTATGATCGTTGTTCTACTTCTCGAGGTACCCCTGGATCCAACCGTCAGCTTCAGTGCCTGAATGCGCTGATATTTTATGTCTTGGCCGAGCTGCTTTTTTCATGATGGAGACGATCGTCGTTAGGAGCTTTGTTGGACGTATTCCATCGTATACTGCATCGCAGGAGCATCATTTCGGTGGTGCTGGCGGAGCTCTTCTTCGGGCTAACTGAGTGCTCACTCGGACGTACCCGCATCTTGTGGGGTTGCTGCTCGTTCCTTCAGGTACTCTTTACTCTGATTCCTTCTTTTTCTTTCCCCTCTTTTTTTTGCTTGCATCTTAAGTTTGGTTTATTCCTTCCCAGGTGTGGTTATGAGAACACCTTTATATGACCCCTATGCTTTCTTGGCCTGATTCCTGCCATGATGATATGTTATCTTTGCTACTTAATGGCCTTCCCTCTAGTGTTGAGGCCACCAAACCATTGTACTGCTGCATACTCTCTCAGCTTCAAGGTTGGGAGGTTAATTGGGAGGCTACCTGGCTCTGTTGCCCGCCGCTGATCAGTAGTGCAGCTCGCACTCCCTTGCTGTTGCTAGGCCTTCGGGGATACTGCTCTTATCACCCTATGCGATTTCTTCGTCAGTTTGGCTTTTGGCAGGACATCCCAGAGTTTGTCTTTTCTAGATTTGGTCCTACTTCTTTTCCTTCTGACCTGATTGCTTTGTATCGACGAATTTGGATTTCTTGGCAGGGGTCGTTGGATGTGGCGATGCTAGAGCTTGAGTCCTGAGCTCCTCCTTTGGCCACAGTGCCGTATCAGAGGTGGGTTGCGGAACAATCTCTTTATCGACCGGTTCCGGGTTGGCATTTGGAGGATGAGGCTGCTGATCAGGACATGGTGGGTGATACTGCTTCACCCTCCTCATGTGTTGTTGACTCGTTTGAGGCTTTTGAGGAGCGACCCTTCATTGATCCTTCCTTCTTGTTAGCTACACATGGCCACTTGATCAGTGAGATTGCTGTTCTCCGACACACATGTGAGGACATGGCTCGTCGTTTGGCAGTGGGGCGATGATATGATGAGAGTATGCTTGCGATGCATCGCTTGGATAGGGACGAGGCCTTTTACCTGCGCATGGAGATAGAGAGGCTTAGACAGATATTGTCGATGTATGAGAGATAGTAGTTTACCTGTAATGCTTGATGCTGACCAACTGTTTTGCTTGTCCGAAATTTTTTTTTCTTTTTTTTTTTAAAATAGGAAGATAAAATACTTGCAAGAAAAATTTTAAAGGAATGAAAGAAAATTTTGTTTATGCCAAATGTCAATGCTTTGCTTGTGTTTGGATTCGTGCATTAAATGATTGGGATCAGAATCTTGGGCTCAGTCCACATTGTGTGTAGTAATTTAGATTGTATCCTTAGGGTCTTGGTTCCCTGAAGGGGTATCCGAGATCGCGTCCTATGGATTTGGGCAGAGTTTGATAGAGTGCTGCTCCGAAGTTATCCCTTCCTTGTATCTCGTTGTGATGCTTTCTATCTCGGCTTCTTTTTGTACCTGCACTTTTTTTATTTTTTTATTTTCTTTCCTTGTTATTTTTACTCGTAGCGCCCTTTCAGGTTTTCACTACGTCCAGCTTTTTCCCGTCATTTTTTTCCGTAGCGTCCTTTCAGATTTTCAATACGTCCCAGGTTTTTGATCTTGCCTGCCCCTTGGCAGCTGTACTGTTTTTACCCTTGGCGCCTCTTCAAGTTTTCATCAAGTCCGCTACATGCCTGCTATTTTTACTAGAGCCGCCCTTTCGAATTTTCAACTCGCCCTTTTTTCTTAGGCATGTACTTTTTTTTTGGTGCGCCAAGGATGTTGGAGGAGGCGGAGAGACTTCCTTCATTGCCGGCCAACTAATTTTCATCCTATCCTTGTTTCTGAGTACAACTGAAAGCTGTCGTTGGTGAGGGGAAGATTTGGGAGGGATTTGTTTTATATATTTTTTTCTGGAGGATTATTTTCTGATTTTTTTTTGCTTTTGCTTTTGTCTTTTCTTCTTTTCCTTTTTGTTTTGGGGATAGACGATTGGTGTTTTTCTGATGAGGAAGTGGTGGATATACCCCCCCTTTTTTTTCTCTTCTTCTCTTTTTTTTTCGTGGGGAAAGTGATGGGTGCAGCTTTGCAATTGTAATCGTTGGCAAAGTCAAGTAAGGTTACCCGTGATAGATTTTCACATTGTCAGCGTTGATGGGCTCGAGAAGATCGTCTCCCTTCAGACTGGTGAGCCGGAGGGCGCCTCCTGGGAGCACTTCTTGGATGATCAGTGGTCCTTCTCACGAGGGTTTGAACTTTCCTTTGGGATCGGGTAGGTGCGGTGGCAAAATACGCTTCATGACCATGTCGCCGATTTTAAAACTTCTTTTGCGGACTCTTTTATTGTAGGCCCGAGTGATCCTTCTCTGATAACATTGGGAGTGGCTTAGCGCCTGTTCACTACCCAAGTGCAGGGTTGTGATGTAGTAATAACTCGGTAAGACCGAGATCGAATCCCAAGGGACTGAAACTTGTATGTATTCTGAAATTAAATAGAACTATAACTAGACTAAGATGAAATTTAAATTGATTGAATTTGAAGGAATAGTGGTGAAATATTAAATTAAAACTAAAGAGAAATCAGAGGTAGGGAAACTAGGGATTCAGAGGATCCACTTGTAGAGATCAGGGAGATCTTATGCATGTTTCATGAAAATTAACTGAACTGCCATTGATCTAGTTTTCAAAGAGATGAAAGGTATATGAATTAGAATGGATTCCATCACTAAACCATGCCCAAAAGACTATGGGAAACAACAGAATTAAACTAATTACCAACCCATCACATGTATGAAGGTTAGGAAGGGTACCGACATCCGACCATGCCCAGGAGACTATGGTGAACAACAGGGCTTCCTGACGTCATAAACATGAAGGAGAAAAAGGACATGCTCTAAGTCATTGCAGACCCATTGTAATTTCAGTCACAACAGACCATTAAAGACTAAACAAAACATGCCATTAATAATCAACTAAAATCAACGTCAATTCATGAATTAAAATTAAAATAAAAATATAAAATAAAATCTCTTATCTCACTACAAGCTTCACCCCTTAGCCCTAGTTAAGGGGTTTTAGCCTGACATGATGTGGCCAAAATTCAAAATAAACTAAAAGAAAAAGAAGAAGAAAAGAAAGAAAAAGAAAAAATCCCTCTCTCCTCCTCTCCCACGTCCAAGCTCGAGCCCTCTGTTGAATGCCTGCTCCCCACGTCCAAAACCTCCTTATATAGCTGCTGGAGTGGTGAAAATCGGATTTGAATCGGATTTGGAAAGCTATGCATGCCCAATGAAAGCTTTTTCGTAGCCAAGTTCGGTGCCTCAAAAATCACCACTTTCCTCACTCAAATTTTAAAGAAATACCATCCCTTAGAATTTTCTTGGGTCCTCTACATGATAGACGATTCAGATCTGTCATATGATCAAAGATGGTGAGCCACAACTGCTTGGAAAAGTAGTTTTCGCAGATGTGCGAAACCTTTATCACCATTTCGCTGTTGTGATCGGTGGGCCCCACAGAAGCATTTTCTGAAAAATCCACCCCGTCCATTACATTCAGAACGAAATTTCAGTCAAGAATAGGTAGTTTTGAACATCCATTGGCGCTATTCAGAGAAGAAATCACAAAAAGACCAGATTTGAACGCTACAGGGCAGCCCTTTTGTGGCCCCTGTATCTCACACATGTGCTTGCGTGGATGAAATGTGTAAACATGGTTATGTAGTGCTCGCAGCTGTCTACACGGTGGACGGCTTGGATCATCCATACATATCATGGGTGGGGCCCACAACCGTTCACAAAATCGACCGTCGGTCGGTTACGCAGTTGCTGAAAACGGGACGCGGGTCAGCAGTCGTGCAGGCGCTGGTCAGCGCTGCTGACCGGTTTGGTGCTCCTTGCCACTTTATATAGTGTGTATGCACACGTACACTTGTGGGACCAACTGTAATGTTTTTGTAAAATCTGCACCGTTCATCCTTTTTCTCATGTTATTTCAACCGTCAAGAAAAATTTTGAGGCAGTTCCAGATATCAGGTGGGCCCAGAATCAACGGTTTATGGGCTGATCTGTCGGTTGAGGCACTTCCATAGTGATCCAATGGCTGAAATTTTACGTGTACGGTTAATTTATGGCCCTCATTCCATATGTGAAGTTTCAGGACAATAGGATGGTGGGAACCCTGTGATCTTGCATTTTGGACCCATTTCGGGCCACTTGAGCTTCAGTTTCTCGATTTTCTCAGATTTCTGACCCTGTAAATCCGTCGATCTTGGTTCCCTGAAGTCTTTCCCTTGCCTTAGTGTCGTCAGAGCATTAAATCCATGCTTTTAGCCTCTTATTTCAGTTCAAGCTCGTAATTACACCTTGCAGCACAAACACGGTTAAAACGGGCCATTAAACAGTATCTTGTTCATAAATCTAGGCAATAAATGGGGTCTGATATGCAATATTTGACCCTCAACAGTGACCGCATGCATTTTTCATCTGCTAGATGCAATTGATCGAACCTTGCTTGCTGTCACTCGTCCTCCTCGACTTCACTTTCTAGCAATATCCGCAGTGATGGGATTTCGACCTCAACTGGTAGTATCGCCTCCATTCCGTATGTAAGCTCATATGGAGTTGCACCTGTAGTAGACCGTACAGAAGTCCGATAGGCCCAAAGTGCGTAGGGAAGTATCTCTGACCAGTCGCGATATGTTTTCACTATTTTCTCCAGGATTTGGATGATAGTCTTATTGGCTGCTTCAACCCCACCATTCATCTAGAGACGATAGGGGCTTGATCGATGGCGCTGGATCTTGAATTTGTCGAGAAAATTGCTCATCCTTTTATTAACGAACGGGGTTCCGTTGTCAGTAATGATGGCCTGAGGAATCCCATAACGGCTGATGATGTTGTTCTTCATAAACTTTACCACATGAGATGCTGCGATGGTGGTGTAGGATACTGCCTCTATCCATTTGATGAAGTAGTCTACTGCTACCAGGATGTACTCATGCCCATTTGAAGTTTTAGGGCTAATTTTACCGATGATGTCTAGCCCCCATACAGAAAAAGGCCATTGGGATGTCAGGTTGTAGAGTTCAGATGTAGGGGCATGGATCTGGTTTGCATGTTCCTGACATTTGAAGCATTTCCTGACATGCTTTCAGCAATCTATCTCCATTGTGAGCCAATAATAGCCAAGTCGTAAAATCTTTTTTACTATCATGTGTCCATTCATGTGCAGGCCACATAGTCCTTCGTGGATTTCTGACATGACATGCGTAGCTTTCGTTTCATTCACGCAACGAAGAAGGACTTGATTGAAGGATCGCTTGTAAAGGATGCCGCCGATAATTACGAATTGCGCTGCCAACCGTTGTATGGTGCGACGATCTGTCAGAGTTGCTCCTTCTGGGTACTTCTGGTGCTCGAGATACTCCCTGATGTCTGTGTACCATGGCCGATCGCTTGAGGAAAGGTCAGCTTCATTGATCTGCAGGCAGAATGCGGGTTCCTCCTGAAGTTCGACGGTAAGTTCCCATTCAGTAACTCCTCTTGGGATTTCCAGCATTGAAGCGAGAGTAGTCAAAGCGTCTGCAAATTGATTCTTCGCTCGGGGCATGTAAGGGAAAGTGATCTCCTCGAACTCTTCGATTATATTCTCCAGATAGACGTGATACGGGATCAACTTCTCGTCCTTAGTCTTCTAGTCACCGTTCGTCTGATTGATGATGAGTTGCGAGTCCCCGAAGACCCGTAATTTCTTCACATTAAGGATTATGGCTTCTCTTAGACCGACGATGCATGCTTCGTATTTTGCTACATTGTTAGTGCACTGGAACGTTAGTCTTCTAGATATGAAAACTAGGACGTTTTTGGGAGAGTAGAGTATGGTGCCTACTCAACTTCCTTTCGAGTTTACAGCTCCGTCAAAGAAGAGTGTCCATTCTCCTGCCTTTACCTTTCTTTCCTCTCCTTCCTCAATTAGGAGGATGTCCTCATCAGGGAAGAAAGTCTTCAGTGGCTGGTAGTCGGGCAGAGGATGTGCAGCTGGATGATCGGCCAGTGCTTGCCCCTTGATTACCTTCTGAGTGACATAGGTGATGTTGAACTCAGAAAGCAACAATTGCCATTTTGCAATTCTACCCGTTAGGGCTGATTTCTTGAACAAGTACTTCAATGGGTCCATGCGAGCGAGAAGAAGGACTGGGTGAGCGATCATGTATTGTTGCAGCCGCTGCGTCGCCCAGACTAGGGCGAGACACATTTTCTCTAAACTGGAATATTTGGCTTCATAGCTCATGAACCGTCTGCTCAGGTAATATATTGTCTGCTCTTTTCTTCCTGTGTCATCATGTTGGCCAAGAACGCATCCTATTGCTTCTGCTGCAACGGAGACGTATAACAGTAATGGTCTTCCTGGAACAGGTGGCATTAGCACTGGAAGGTTTAGCAGGTACCCTTTGATTTTGTCGAAGGTAGATTGACAGTCGTCATTCCATGCTTTTGGCGAGCTCTTATGCAGGAGTTTGAATATGGGCTCACAGACCGGAGTGAGCTGCGCAATGAACTTACTGATGTACTGGATCCGTCTGAGGAAGCTTCGAATTTCTTTTTCGGTCTTGGACGGTGGCATTTCGATGATTGTCTTGGTCTTGGTTTCATCTACCCGAATACCATTATCATGCCCCAAATCCAGAAATCGAATTTACAGGAATCTCGATCACCGAATCCAGTGTCGACAGCCTCCGTAGTACCCCATTCTCGGCTCCTAGCATTCATATGCTAGATTTCGATCCCGAGATCCTACAAGGAGGATTTTTTTTTATACAATTAACTCGTAATAAGCATAACCACAAGATTACCCAATTTATGAAGGTAACATCATCATCACATATCCACTAATATAATCATTTGAGTACAATACTGAAAGGAAAATATATATATTAAAATCAAGCTTCGAAAGACCACTGCATGCTCTAAGCTCGACGCTGCTGCAACCTAACTTTACCTGCACGCATCTATCGTGCATAAGCTTATAGAAAGCTTAGAGGGTGGTGTAAGTGTGTGCATAAGGTAACTGTCAAGTATTCAATATAGTGCCTTAATCATACAATACCGGAAACACTGATAATCCATAAATTATACAATGTCGGAATAAGCAGAAATACTGACAAGAACAGAATTATCAGAGTAAACCGAAATACAGACAAGATCATAAATCATACGATAACAGAGTAAGCAGAAATACGGACATGTCCATGAGTCAATCAATATCAGAATACACAATATAGGACAGCTATGCAAATGATGAGTCATAAATAATCAAATATCGGATGACAAGGATATAATACAATATACGATTTGGAAGAACTAACAAATATCATCACTCCCATCTAAGTCATAGGAATACAGAAACATAACAACCCAAAATGTCATATGCCGAGGATATAATGCAATATGCAATTTGTGGTGCTAATGGAATGACCATGCTGGAGTGTGAAGTCAGGATGATAGTACGTAGTATCGCAGGCTACGGGATCCACCATAAGGGACTTCTATCCAAACCAGTCTCATACCTAAATTTGGATAGTCAGACTCAATGTGGTAAACTCTTGATCTCAGGTTAGTCGCGCGCCCCAACCGAAATCATGGCCATTGCGAAGGCACACGTGATAAATAGTTGCGTACCACCAGCCCGAGTGAATAGTAAATGAATGAATGAATGAATGAGTATGCAACTCCTGCTCATTAAATCCACATATCAGTACAGTTCATCTCGGGGATCATCACCGGGGTCTATTACACTCTACGCCAGCTTGCCGCCCCTATCCAAGCGCACAACTGAGTAAGTGGAAGAGACCTCACTATCCGCCTGCCAATATCAGGCCCAGCTCATCGATAGCGGACCCATTCCTCAAGCTGGTCAAACTCAACCTAGACATTACCCTCTCACTCAGGCAGGTAAGGTCACACCCCTTTCCAACCGACCACGACATGTGGGAGACGCAGCCTCCTGGTATTCGGCCCTCGTGCACTCATATATCCACTCGGTCTTGACGTTGGAGTCATCTCCTGGCCACGAAGGTTTTAAAATTTTCACCCAGGGACATCTATGGCGCCCGTATGCTAGAACTAAATATTTTCAATGTCCCGTCTGGCCATCCACGATATGTCTGTGAAGGCTACGATTCTGATGTCACTAAGGCGTATAACACACAATGCAAGATGCATGAGTCATACAATCCAGTCATGCATCAATCCTGCGCATGTCATGCGCTCATGTGAGGTGACCTCCGCCTATCAGGGAGTCTCATATCAACATATTTAATGACATATGCAATGATCCACCACATCTCATAACAAATATGCAGATGATGCGTATGAGCATGTATCATAATGCTATGTTGTCACATACTCATAGTCAATATCAACAAATCGGCCTCGACAATATGGACATTTAACCAATATTGCCCCAAGGAATGGCCCACATAGAGCCTAACATATAGTGGACCCATGGCCTCATACAAGGGCCAAATATACAACACCATGGGTCCCACTTAAGAGCTTAATACACACCATGATGGGTCTCTCACATGGGCCTCATATAAGGGTTACATATACATTATAACAGGCCTCACTATACAGGCTACAAATACATCACTATGGGCCTTATCAACTGGGCCGCAAATACATCACTATAGGCCGTTCACATGGGCGTAATATATATTTCATAGGTGGGCCCTGTGCATGGGCCTCATTCACATCAAGTGGGCTGCATCAATGGGCCGCACTAATATATCAAGATGGGCCATAAAAATATCATATTGGCCCTAACCACGGGCTGGATACACATCACAACGGGCCTCATACAAGGTCCAATATACATCATCATAGGTCATAATTACATCACATCGGGCCTCACTCGTGGGCTGCATATACATCGCCATGGGCCTTGGCACAAGGGCCATAAATGCATCTCATTGGGCTACTTTCACGGGCCTTAAATACAAAATAGGTGGGCCCTGCACATGGGCCTAATATACGTAATAGGTGGGCTTTGTTCAAAATGAAGATGGGCCTAAACGGCCTGTAGACTACAATATGGGCCTATCAATGGTCCGTAGGGAGAGTGACAATGCGGACTTTGAACCAACATCATCCTTACAATGTGGACATCTAACCATCATTGTTCCCAAGGCATTACTTGTTATAAATGTCATTATATGCCATGGAGGGATCACGCATTGCAATGGACCTAGTTGTACTCAATTGGGCTTTAAGTACATCAATTGGGCGGTATCATATGGGCCTTACATTCATCAAATGGATCACCTTAATGAGCCTCACCAATGGGCCTTAGGTCCTTTACAATGGGTCATAACCCATGGGCCTTAGAATTCATTAAAAATGAGCCCAATCACATGAGCTTTATGTACATCAAATGGGCCTAATCACATAGGCCTTACATATACCAAGGTGGGCCTCAACAATGGACTACAAATACCTTAGGATGGGCCTCTCAAATGGGCCCATATATACTGGAGTGGACCTCAATAATAGGCCTATATACATGCAAAGATGAACTTAAATATATGGGCCCATATGCATCCAAGTGGGCCTCATGTGAGGCTTACCATAATGTTTATTTTCACATCCAATCTGTTGAAAAGGTCACATAATTAGGGGGGTCCACCATAATATTTATTTTCCATCCATCTGTTCATAGGGTCAAGTGGACCATGGGCCCACTGAAAATGCTTATTTGCCATACAATCTATCCATAAGGTCACATGGACAGGGAGGGCCCACTATAATATTTATTGCGATCCAAACCTGTTCATAACGTCACGTGGCCAGGGGCCCACGTGATGGACGGCGTGGACACAATACATACATCTGGGTGGGGCCCACGGCCATGCCACCGCTGGGTGCTGGCACGTTTCCAGCAGCATGGGGCCACTATAATGTTTATTTGTCATTCAACCAATTCATGAGGCCACGGTTGGGGGCCCACCGCAGGGTGGTTCGCCAATCCAACCCACTCATTATGTGTGTCCCACCTAGCTGAGGGTCCAGACCAAGTTTTAGCCATGTCCAAATCTCAGGTAGGCCCCACCAAGTGCTATCATATGTTTCAGGCATGTCTTCACATGATTTTAAATGGTATGGCCCACTTGAGTACCGTATACGGCTGATTTTGGGGAACAGCCCCTATTCAAAGGGGACTTCTCAAATGCACGGTGCTGATGGTAGAACGCATCACTGTGGGGCCCACAACCTGGACCCATGGGGCAACCCCAAACGGCCGCCCGCCTGGCGTCTGCAGCAGCAGCGTCAGACGCTGCTGCCTCTTTTTTTCTTTTTTTTTTTAATATGGGGCCCACGAATATATGATCTAATCCATCTATTGTGTGTGTCCCACGTGGTGGACCGTTCAGTCCAAGTTTAGGACGCATTTAAACTTCAGGTAGGCCCCACCAAGTGATTTTATATGTTCAGGCATGTCTCCACGTGTTTTTAGATGGTATGGCCCACCCGAAAATCAGATTGATCCCAAATTTTGGCTCAACGCCTAAAATAATCTGAGAAAGAGATAGGACGGCTTGTATCAAGAACATACATCAAGATGGGGCCATGTTGGAGCAGCCCACTATTTCTC
Source organism: Magnolia kwangsiensis (assembly GCA_037074715.1). Lineage (NCBI taxonomy): Eukaryota > Viridiplantae > Streptophyta > Magnoliopsida > Magnoliales > Magnoliaceae > Magnolia > Magnolia kwangsiensis. The sequence goes on from CM073581.1 coordinate 99,302,461, forward strand.
TTCCTTAACGTGGACGTCTCTGGACGTCATGGCATAAAGTCATGCTAATAAAAAAAATATTCTTTTTATCCTAGGTGGGACCCACATTAACTAGATATATCCTATCCATTGCATGTGTCCCACAAAAATAGGGGTCTAAAACAAGTTTCAGGTGGGTTCAAGCTTCTGGTGGACCCCAGCAATCTTTTTTCCAAGTTTCAACGGAAAATACTACCATTCTTAATACCACGGCCCGCCAGATGATTGGATCGGTCTCATTTTTCGGCTCAACGCTTAAAATGATTTGAAAAATGGAATGGACTGCGTGGATTGTATATATACATTAAGGTGGGGCCATGTTAGAGTGGCCCACCATTTTCCTTCCTTTTCTTTTTTTTTTTAAAGCTTGTAAGTACACACCCCTGACAGTACACACACTCCACGCTAACCACTTCACTTCCATGCCTCTCGTCCAGTGTCTAGGGACGCTGGATGGCATGGATGAACACATCATCATGGTGGGTCCCACATGTACGTGGCCCACCATATACATATACATATATATATATATATATATATATATATATATATATATAGTATTAATATAATAATATATATGTATATATATACATATATCATATCACCTAAAATGTGGTGGACCACACCATTTGATGAATGGAGTAGATTTGACATGGTTTGGTGGGGCCCACTGCATTCTAGGGAGAGAGAGAGAGGGAGAGAGAGAGAGAGAGAACTAAGCGGCTTAGATGGAGGGACCCCGCCACTATGGGTCCCTCATATGATTGAAACACATACATCAAGTGGGTCCCACAACAAGTGGGCCCTTAAAAATTGAAATGAAGGATAATCACCCACCTCTAAGCCTCCTCCTTACTCCCTTTGCATTCAATGCTCCTTTGCTTGACTTATAACTGTGGTAGATGATGGATCAACGGTTGAGATGAGAGATGAGAGAGTAGGGAAGGTGGGCCACACTTGGCATTTGGGAGAGGGAGAGAGAGCTTGGACGTGTGAAGCTGTTTTCCTTGAAATTTTTTTTTTGAGAATGAATGAGAGAGAGAGGGGAGTGATGGGTGAAAAAGGGTGATGGAGTGATGTGGTGTGATGGGTAATGGGTGGAGTGGTGTGTTGTAAGAAGGGATGGGTGGAGAGAGAGGTGAAGTGATGTGAGGGTTGACCTTAGGCTTGCTTGTGTAAGAGAAAGGTATGGGTTGTTGTACTTGGGTATGGAGTGACTTGACTTGTACTTGACATGAGTGATTGATTGATTGATGGGACATCTCGTAGAGATTCCCTCATAATTCGTAACGCGCGGTATTTCTTCAAAACGGACGCAGATCGTCAACTTCCATCCTGGGTATTGGTTCGGTGCGCGAGCCGCAGCGTTAGAACCACGGCGACGGCACGGTCGCTAAGGTATAGGTTTTAATTTTATCTGTCTTTGACATACAGGTCTCAGCTTAGGATCACACGCAAATATTAGAAAGTGGTCGAGGATTGCCGAATTCGACCGGAAGGATCGCGGGAGTCGACGGAATAGAATGAACTAGGATACGAGTCTTACAACCATCCTCGCTGACGATGAAGCCCAACAGTTTACCCCTGGTTACCCCGAAGACACATTTTTGCGGGTTGAGTCGGAGCTTGAACTTTTCTAGCCTGTCAAAAAGCTTCTTAAGATCTTCGAAGTATCCTTCAATTGTGCGAGACTTGACGATCATGTCATCCACATAAACTTTCATTTCCTTGTTTATCATGTCGTGGAATAAGGCAGTCATGGCTCGTTGATATGTTGCTCCTGCATTCTTTAACCTGAAGGGCATGACCCGGTAACAGAAAGTTCCCCATGGTGTGATGAAGGAGGTCTTCTCGCGATCCTCGATGGCCATTTTAATCTGATTGTATCCGGAGAATCTGTCCATGAAGGAGAAGATCTTGTGTCTAGCTGTATTGTCTACCAATGTGTCGATGTGAGGCAAATGGAAGTCATCCTTAGGACTTGCTTTGTTGAGATCTCTAAAATCGATACACATTCTGACTTTCTCATCCTTCTTCTGAACTGGTACGATATTTGCGAGCCATTCTGGGTAGTTAGAGACTACCAGAAATCCTGTATTGTATTGCTTGATGACTTCATCACGGACCTTCAAGGCCCATTCGGGCTTCATTCTCCGCAGCTTTTGTTTGACCGGCTTCGTGTCTGGCTTTATCGGTAGATGGTGCACCACCAGATCTTCATCAAGCTCAGGCATGTCCTCATATGAGAAAGCAAAGTTGGACAACCTTGGTTTCAGAAACTCCATCATCCTCTACTTATACTCCGGAGACAGTGATCGTCTGATGCGTACCTCTCTAGGGAGTTCCGTTGACCCTAAGTTTATAATTTTGAAATCATCTGCCACAACATTGGCCTTTGTTTCAAATTTTTCAAGGGAGTCCTTGAATTCGAGAGCTGTATCATCATTTCCCTCATCCTGGGCTTCATCTAAACCCATGAGCTCGAAGTTTAACTCGAGATTGAAATCATACGAGTCGACCTCGAACTTCCGTGGTGTGTGTGAGATGTTTGACACAGTGGTTTTTGAAAGTTTTTCTATTATTTTTGTGTTTTGAAGATTTTCTGATGTTTTACGATTTTGAGAGATATCTGATTTTTTTGTACTTTTAAGAATATATGATGTTTTTGTGTTTTGAAATTTTTTTAATTCTTTTGTGCCACCTAGAGGTCCCGAACATGACGATGTTGCGAACTAAGATTGGTCCTATCCTAGTCCGGGGTACCAACTGCTATTTACATCGATGTTTTTTTTGAGGTCGGCATCCATGGAGGATTCACCGACTGACTCGATTGTTAAGGGGACAGCTGTCCATGGTGATTCTTCCATTCTTCCAATCTTGTTGTCCGGATCTGTGTGTTCCTCTGGGTCACCCGCTTTGATGACCATGATGTCTGCTGGGCTAAGCTTAGAGTCAGAATCTGATTCAACTTCTTAACCCAAGAGCTGGAATTCTTCTGGTTCCTCTGATTGGTCATGCGATGGGACCTTGATGTCTGTCCAGTCAAGGGCAGGCCACTTCCCTTTGTCAATCCAATGAATGGGCTGCTTTTGCCCCTTGTGTTGCTGGACTGGTGTTGGGGACATGTTTCCTTAACTGTGTGTGAGAATGAGTGTCTGTCTGGGTTTGCCTGCATCCTTTTCAAGAGGCATCCCTGGTTTTGGATCTCGCATGGGTGGACCTGTTTTCGTGCCCCTTACCTTTTGTGGTGGATCTGGGGGTTCTGCCCCTTGTGTCAGATTTGTTTTTGCTGCCTCGAGAATCTTATCCCATCTTATGGGTGGCCAGACAGACTCTGGGTGGGAATGATCTGAAGGTTTGAGCCTTTGAAGGTGGTCCTCAAGGGGAATCACTGAGTTTTCACAAACTATCCCAGCCCTGATGAAATTGATGGGTGTGCACCTAAATAGTTGTCTCTTCTTGGACTTTTCAACTTGACCCTTCGGTGTTGGTTGATATCCCAGTCCCTATTTCTGTATGTTAGTACGTGCTGATTGTACTACTATACCTTTTTCATAGAACTCAGTACGGTAGTTCTAGATTAATCGTTCGGCGGAGGAAATGACATATTCAGCAGTGAGAGGGCGAGGATTAGTGATTGAATTTATAACTTCGAATTCGAAACTGTGATATGATATATCGCCCTCTGTATGTTGGATGTCGATCACAGGGATGTCAGTTTATGGGATATTAACCGCTACCGAAAGGACAGTTTTCGGCTCGGCCAATACTGAGATGATTCAATTTCCTGAAGGGAACTTGACCCTTTGATGAAGGGTTGAGGGAATGGCTCCAACAGCATGGAGTTATGGCTGCCCCAACAGAAGATTAAATGAGGCAGGTATGTTATTGACCTAGAATGTGACAAGGGTCAGGTCTAGTCCAATTTGTAGCTCAATGTCAATCTCTGCCTCAACTTGCCTTCGAAAATTATCAAAGGCTCTTACACTCATGGTGCTGGGCCTGAAAGAGGATGATTCTATCCCTAACTGTTCAGCAGACCTTAGAGGAAAAACATTAAGGCCAGATCCATTATCAATGAGCATAAGTGGGACTTTAAAATTTTTGTGGCGTGCCACTATGTTGAGTGAGCGTCCGTGCTTGCGTCCCTCAAGTGGTAATTCATCATCAGAGAAAGTGATGGCTTACGGTGCGAGGAGTTGTCCAATCATATTTGCCACCATTTCGGGAGGTACATCAGGAGAGATATGTGCATCATTTAGAGTCTTTGTAAAGATTTCTCGATGCGATATTGATGTGCATAAGAGTTCCCAAATGGAAATTTGTGCGGGAGTGGTTTTGAGCTGGGTTGCTATGTCATAAGCAGTGTCAGTTTTACAAGTGGTTCCCGACAAAGCTCCCCGGATTTCTTTTGAGTTTTGGTTATCTCTCATAAAGTACCTCCCATTGTTGCCTACTTCGACGCATTCTGGGTAATGCCATGGGACTGCCTTCGGGTTGTAGAATAGAACTACCCTTCCTTCCAAATATATTAGGAGTTCCTGAGGCTGAGGGGTTGTGGTTGTGACAGTTTGTGAAAGACTTGATGATTTCTCTTGAAGTGCCATTGAGTTTTGACAAGTTTTAACATTGGTGTCTTCTTCCACCCTTTGATGTACATGAGAGGTCCTCTGGCCGTGCGCCAATTGGTGAGGCATCAGGAATTCAGGACCTTGAACCGGGGGTGCCCCTTGCAAAGTAAGCGAAGATAGATCGGGGAGACTTATTGGGAGAATGATAGGTTAGAATTTGACCTTTTTGGATATGCGAGGTGTGCCTCTTGAGAGGCAAGATGTTGCAAGTGTGACCTGTTGGGTGCGGCTTCAAGGGTCACGAGAAGCGCTGTTGATGGTGCTGCTTCTAGAAAGACAAGGGGTTAAATGGCTGGTGCTGCTTCGAGGAATATCTGTGGCCCAGGTGACGGCGCTTGTTGGTATTTCCGTGCCCGGTTCGTTGTGATTGTTTGTATGGAATGATGTGGGGAGGAATACCTAGGTTGCCCTCCTTCAATGTGGTTGACAGTAGAGGCGCCAGATGTGTTGGGTCCTATTTAATGCAATGGTAGGAAATTTTGGAGGATGTTGGCCTGAACTGTATTGTTAGCCTGTGGGGTGATTACAATCTTTTGGCTTTCGATCAAATCTTGGACCGCATGTTTCAGGGCGAAGCAGCGGTCCGTCAGATGGCCAAGAGCCTGGTGATATGCACAATATTGATTTTCATTGTAACCAGGTGGCAAGGGGTTAGGAGGAAGTCGAGGTTGAAAAGGTGTCAGGAGTTGCTTTTGCATTAGCATTGTCAGAACCTGACCGTATGTTTGTTCTAGAGGGGTAAACTTCCTCCCTAACATTGCCTGTTTGTATGGGCCTGCCGCATTTTTCCTAGGTTGTTGTTGCTGTTGTTGAGACGACTGCCCCTGATATCCCTGCTGGGCTTGTTGTGATTGGTACTGCCTGTTTGGTTACAATTGGTAATGCCTGTCGTGTTGTGGCTCCTGTTGTGGGGCATGTTGACTGTCTTGAGTGTTAGCAACGATGTTGTTAACTTCTGTAGTGCGTTGCGCAGGAGCAGTGCCCTTTCCATTCCCATAACCGACAGGTTTTCCTTTTACTTTATTTCTTTTGATTGCAGGGACCTGATGTGGCCATGGAGAAATGGTTCCGGCTCTGATTTTCGCCTCGACTTGTTCTCCAGCTCGGATGAGTTGAGGAAAATTTACGTATGGGTACGAGATTAGATATCCTGAAATGCTAGAATTTGCCAAGTATATAATCATTGATATCTGTTCCTCGTCATCGATGGGGTTTCTCATCCGAGCTACCATAGCTCGCCATCGCCCTACGTATGCCGATAAGGATTCGTCATTTTTGTCTCAAGGCAACTAAGTCGGACCTTCTTGGAGCCATATTCAGGTTGTATAAGAAACCTGTCAATGAATGCCTGAGAGAGCTTTTCCCAGGTTCTGATTGATGGCTGTCCAAAAAGGTATACCAATCCAAAGCATCGCCTTTGAGGGATTTCTAGAAGAGTCGTATCAAGGCTCCATCATTCCCTGTTATCGCATTTAGTTCCCCGCAAAATGCTTTCAGGTCTGCTGTGGGACACCCACTACCGTTATACCTTTTGAATTTTGGTACCTCAAAATTTGGAGCTACTCAGGCGTCTGGGATGGGATAGGTCCCTGAACTTGGTGGATGGGTGATCCACTCCTTGTTGTCTTTCAAGCTGGTTTTGTACCATCTGTAACTGCTCTCGTAATTCCTCGATTTCTGACTTACCTTGCGGTGGGTATCTTGCCCCTTGCTGTAGGGCTTGTGCTGCTTCTTCTTCATATGGATCGATGATGGGATGTTGTTGGAAAGAGGATGAACTCCCGTTGACGGGAAGTGGCTGGAATTGAACACCACTCCCTTTCAGAGGAGGGTGTGAAGTTCGGAAGTGGCTCCCGCCTGGGGTATCTGCCAACTCCGAAATGTTACTCCCGTTAGGGGGAGTGAAATGGACTCGAAACTGGCCACGTTTGTGGGCATCCACCAGTTCTTGTCGGTGGTTCCCGTTAGGGGGAGCCCGTGTTGTAACCTGATTGTTATGATGTGTTGAGCAGGGATGTGCGGGAGGGTTGCTCCCGTTTGCTGGTTGCTGTTGTTCTGATCCGACTCTTCCATAAGAGGGAGCACGGGATTTGCTGGAGGAATGAGAGAGAAAGTAAGGGGAGTTTGTGAGAGTGAACTATTCTGTACACTAGGCTGAGTTGCCTGTGTATTTAGAGAGGGATTTGGCACCAAGCGAAGTAGTAATTCTTGCATTGTTCGAAGGAGCAGCTCTTGGGTAGTTGCATTGGCTTGGGGGTTTTCCTGGACTACTGGTGGTAATGCGGGTGTAGTGCGGGTGCGGGTGTGGGTACTGAGGCATCGGGAGTTGGCTGAGCTGCCGGCTCTTCTTCATGAGAGACTTGAGAAGTCATGGCTACGCGAGATCGAGTAGTCATGATTTTGATCTGTGCCTAAAAAAGGATAAGCCAAAAGATTTTTGTTTTTGTTGTCTTTTTCGTATGAATGCAAATGATAATATCCCTCGAGATTAGAGTACCACACGTTTTTGAGTCGAATCTCAACTAGTGTGCTCTAGCAAGACCTTCCCAGCGGAGTCGTCATTCTGTAAACACTGAAAAATCGGTGCCCACGCTGATTTTGCATTTCATGTTTAATTGGGGGGTGATAAGTTGATTATGGATATTGGAGTCACTACTAGTCGAAAAATCTTAAAATTCCGCGGTCGGCTAGAACCACGGAATACGCAAGGTGAGGAAAATCCAGGGACTTCCCCACCTTAAATTGACTCCTAGTCTGCGATCCGGGATTCAGGGCAAGGGATCTCGGTTACAAAGAGGGAAGGTGTTAGATACCCTCTTTGCCCATACAAATATACGATCTCTACTCAGTGTGGTAAAACAATCTCAAGGGATAATAGATGTTGTGATCGTGATGGGACTAGACACATACATGAATTTTTGATGTGGGAGCATACGTCCAATTGTATGTCTAGAAAACGAATGTGATGATGCTTATGTAAAAATGAAAAGAGAAGATGGACTAGATCACTAGGAATTTCTGATGTGATAGGATCCGGCGTACGGCAAGTCACAGAGCATACGTTCACTAGAGATCTAAAGAAGCAAGGGGGTTGAGAAGGGAATAGATGTCATGATGAATGCTTGTATGTAGAATAGATCTTTGGCTTGATCTTGAGTAGGCTAAGACATGAACCGGACCATGATCAGATCTGGGCTAGGCTTATGGGTTGGAAAGGTTGAGAGAAAGGCTATGGGATGGCTAGAAAAATAAGATCTTTGAAGGCTTGGGAGCTCCTTCCCTTTCTTTCACTCTCTTCCTCACTCTCTCACTCTCTTCTCCTCACTTTCTCTCCCTTGGATGAGAAGATCTTCCTCTTTTTTTGTGAAGAGGAGAGGGCTATTTATAGCCTTCTCCAATGACATTGCTGTAAATTTCAGGTTTGAGAGGGGTAAAAGGTGAGGTGACAAGTTATGGTTGGTTATGGAGAGAGGAATGCCACATGACACTCTCTCATTAGCCATGAGGGGCGGTAAAAAGGTAAATAGCAAAATTTTAGAGGGTAATTTTGAAGAAAAGTTGACTTTTGGACGCTGGGATAGCTGTCCGCACGCAGCCCGCGAGCGGCGGCACTTGAAGTACCGCAGGCGGCAGTCAGACTACCGTCCGCGCTTAGTTCGGGCCGGTTTCGCGCGTGCGAACCTTGTACACTGTGCGGGTTCACTCGGAAGTCTCTTTTTGAGTTTTTTAGCTCAGAAAAATGGGTTTTGGCTTGGATAATGAGGATCTGGGCCATGGTATGGGGTATAGGCAGGGTTGCATGTGTCATGAATGATTTGGATCGTGGTTTTGGATTACGGATTTGAGGTTTAGGGACTTTGGTTCGGTTTAGGTTGGGATTAGGTATGATCATGGTTCCTGAACAGTTTTAACCTTCTCAAGATGTAGCCTGGGTGGGGTATCTACAATAAATATATATATATACAGGGAAAATGTACTATGCGCTCGACATCACGAGTCTGTCCCATGAGGTCAAGCTGTGTGGGCCCCACCGTGATGTGTTTCAAACATCTACCCCATCAGTCAGATGCACTATTCCATCGTGGGCCTAGGTCTCAAAAATTAAGTCAATCCATGACTTTTGTGGGCCACACCACATACAGAAGTGGAAAGGGGTCGTGCACCATTAAAACATTCATAATCATTTTTTGGACCCACCAAGATGTGGTTTGCAAATCCAGCCCATCCATTATGTGTGTCCCACTTGGATGAGGGTTCAGACCAAGTTTCAACAGCATTCAAAATTCATGTGGGCCCCACTAAGTGCTTTTATATGTTTCAACTATCTTCACATGATTTTAGATAATATGGCCCACCTGAGTTCCATATACGGTTGATTTTTCGAATATCCCATAATTTAAAGGGAAACCATCAAATGCATGGTGTTGATGGCTGACATGCATCACGGTGGGGCCCACACAGCTTGACCTCACGGGAGCTTATCGTGAGGTCGAGCACATAGTACCTTTTCCCTATATATATATATATATATATATATATATATATATATATATATATATATATATATATAAAGATACTATGCGCTTGACCTCATGGAAAAGGTACTATGCGCTCGACCTCACAAGTCTGTCCCTAGGGGTGTATACGGGTCGGGCCGAGTCGAACTTGCCTCAGCCCATCCAAGCCCGTTCAATAGCCGCACCAGGCTCGAACAGGACCGGGCCTGGTCACCGGGCCAACATCTCTAGTCCGAACTGGGCCCAGGCGAGTTCGGGCCGAGTTCGGGCCAGTTTCTAACCTTCGAGTTCGGTCCAGTTTCGAACCTTACGGCAAGTTTATGGAAAGAGCTTTGGGCCTTTGGCAGGTAATCCGCGTCCCATTACAATTTACAAGTTCATGAGAGAGAGAGGATATATTATAATTTTACTACATTTACATACATTTGACAAAGCATAAAATAAAACATTTTATACAAACTGAATACAGTCAGACACCATCTGAGCCCGAGCTGCTATTTAAATCTTCGTATATATACTCATTCATATCTCCCTCTTCAGAAGGTGGAGATAGGTTTTTATCGCCCTCCTCTTGTATAGTTTGAATTAGATTTTTCAAACTATTTTTTTGAGAAGATTTATACGTAGATCCCAACGTCCTGTAAAACGCACCTAGACTGGAGAGAAACTTAACCGAATTCTTACTATTTTTCTTTTTACCCGTGCAGCTTGAACCTGCTTCGACATCATGTGGTCTTGGAGGACATCGCTGATGTGTAGAAGCCTCTTCCATACTGCGCTTTAAAGCGAGTTGAAATTGTTCTTCTTCCAATGCTAATAATTTAGATTCATTCTTTGCCTCAGAAAGTTTGGATTGAGGAGTGGAAGATTTTTTGTTTGAATCAAGAACTGCTTGAAAAAGAACTTGGATTTCTTTTGAGGCTTAAGGACATGGTCTTACATCTCCACCCCGACAAGATAAGTGTAATCTGAGCCGATTAGTTTTATTAACAAACTTGCCTCCACACAAATTACACAAAATCTTAAACTTTTCAGATTTTGAAGAATGGACTAAGGAACCATAGTCCCAAACGTTAACCGATGGTTCGATTGAAGACATATCTACATATTGTGTTGGAAAAGTATTTTAGGTTTTTTAACAATAATGAAATACCTACATAAGATAAAAATAATTTATGGATTAAAAAATAATAAAAGTCAACATAACTGATAAATAAAAATAAAAGTCAGCAAACAGATGTAGAAATGCATTGCGCAGCTTGCATAACATCCATCAATATAACAGATAAATAAAAATAAAAGTCAGCAAAAAGATGTAGAAATGCATCGCGCATCTTGCATAACATCCATCAACATAACAGATAAATAAAAATAAAAGTAAAAAAAGTACCCATTACAACATTTACAAATTCAAATAAACTAAAAAGATCATAACATCCATTCCAAACATCCATCATATTGCTGTTGTTTCATGTGTTGGTGTTGCGGCTTCATTCACATTCTCCTCCTCTTCCTCATCAAGATCACCTCCTAGACTCGGACGCAACCAATCTTGTGTACAAATTAATGCTTCCACTGTATATGGTGCAAGGAAACTTCTAGTCTTGCTCACGACCCTGCTCCCTGTGCTAAACGCAGATTCCGATGCCACTGTTGAAATAGGAATTGATAAAATATCTCGTGCCATCATCGATAGTGTAAGATATTTTCCTTCACTAACTCGCAATTTCCACCACTCCAAAACATCGAACTCTGAATCCTGCCATAATACGACCGACTCTTTGAGACACATGTTTAACTATGATTCTTTTGTGTCTGTGTCTGTATTTTCTTTTGCTAAGAAAGATATGAAATCAGCATTGTCAGAGCTTGAAGCAATTTGCAATCTAACTTCAGAAGCACTTGGTGTGGACACTGTGGTTGTGTATGCATTGTACAATGCTTCGATTGCGTCACGAACCTTCGAAGTTTCAGATATTGCCTTTTCAATAGGATAAATCCTCGTGAAGATGTACTTAACATAAATCCTCTGAAGTTTCAGATATTGCCTTTTCAAGCATATGTTCTATCACGCACTGCATATTCTGGAAAGGCATGTTCTAATTTCATGGCTGAATCCAACATCTCAAAAGTGAAATTCCAACGTGTACATACATTTAGCTTCAACGTTTTTTAAGACGTCAAATTCAAACGTTGAACGATGTCATTCCATATACTCAATCTTGACGGCGAGCCTCTTATGTACTTCACACTCTCCCTCATATTCTCTATAGTTTGGTCAATTGATTTCAACCCTTCTTGTACAATTAAGTTGAGAATGTGTGCACGACACCGAACATGAAATATTTTTTTCTCAAAAAATAAACTATCGGTTGCCTTGAACTGGTTACGTAAGAATTGTATGACACTGTCATTTGTCGAAGCATTATCTAAAGTTAATGAACTGACTTTTTTTTCAATGCTCCAATCTCGTAGACAGTTGTAAATGCAATATGAAATAACTAAACCAGAATGGGGAGGTGGAAGGTGGCGAAAGTTCAATATTCTCTTGCAGAGTTTCCAAATTTCATCAACATAGTGCGCAATTAATGAAATGTAACACTTTCTTTGATTTTGCGCCGTACACATATCAGATGTCAAACTTACCCTTGAAACCGAATCTAAAACTGCTTTCAGCTTCATTTTCTCACTGACATACATCTTCATGCACTCCCTCTTCACAGTAACACGGGAGACCTTCTCAAACTGAGGATTAAGGTATTTACTTTATCCCATAAATATTTCACTCTCTACCATCTTAAATGGCTGCTCGTCAATGATAATAAGCTTTGCAAACCACTCCTTCAGCTTCTCTTTTTCAAACTTATGCGTGGTAAGTATACCTTCAGAAGCAGATCCTTCGGACTTTGTAAACGATAACAATTGTTGGCCCGAACGTGGAAGTCTAGGTCTCCTTGCACAACTTTGTCGATGTCTGTTTAAATGAGACGTCGACCCTCCGACACTTTTGGTGTAAAGACTTTTACAGTGCATACATCTGATCTTGGAGATATTGTTAACTACTACTTCTTCAAAATCATCCCAGACAGCTGACTGTTTCTTTCCTTTGTTTACAACTGAAGACCCCTCTCCCTCAACAACAAGTGGTGAGGTGGCTGACGCACCGGCACCGACACTAGGGTTAGGTCGGACTTCATCCTCACTAGCCATATCTAAAGATATGAAACAATTTCATTTATCCTTGGACCTTAGTAAAGAATTTTCTAAGTGGATAAATCAGTTACCCATTCAATGCTGGATAGATAGTAATGCTTTCATTATTCAATTTAAATGCCACGCCAAAATTTCGACAGCATCTTCCCTTATCTCTCCAAAATATATTAATCTTGGATTTAATTCACACATTAACTATCCACACTTGAGAGAATTAGGTGAGACGAACCGAAACAGGCGTGTGCATTTAAATTAGAATAAATGAAAACATTACTGTCTATCCAATATTGAACTGTCCAAAAATGGACAATTTGAGAATTTCTATGCATCCATGAACACACTCAATCTATGTCTGGCAACATAGAAATCCTCAAATAGGTAACTGATTATCCTATACTAAAACAACAACATAAAAAATAATTAAATCAGTTACCCATTTAATGTTGAATAGATAGTAATGCTTTCATTATTCAATTTAAATGTCATGCCAAAATTTCGGTAGCATCTCCCCTTATCTCTCCAGAATATATTAATTTTGGATTTGATTCACACATCAACTATCCGTACAAAGTGTGGATATTTGATGAGGAAGTAAATGCAAGAAATATATCCAGAGAGAATTAGGAGAGACGAATCGAAACAGACATGTGCATTTAAATTAGAATAAATGAAAATATTACTGTCTATCCAACATTGAACTGTCCAAAAATGGACCATTTGAGAATTTCTATGCATCCATGAACACACTCAATTTATATCTAGTAACATAGAAATCCTCAAATGGACAACTGATTATCCTATACCACAACAACAAGAACAAAAAAAATAAAAATATATCTAATAGGCAATTGATATAAGCATAGATATCAATCGTAATTCACATTCAACATTTAGCTAAATGGTAACAAAATGTGTTTAAACTGAATAAAAATGTCGGGAAAAAAAAACTCATCTAACGTTAGTCAAAATGTGGGCATGCTTCTTGTGTGTATAACATCTAAACCATCCAAAGGCCCACCCACTCATGACTAGATGACTCAAAAATAAGGACAACTAATTCATTTGGTTGGCCACATGTGAATTTAGAGGTGTTCGGTGATCTACACAAATTTTTAAGGTGTGTGTCATATAATTGGATATACCTCACTTTTGAGTCGTCTAATCATGGCGGTAGGATGTACCTGTTGGATAGTTCGGATGTCATACATGTTTCACGATAATAAACTCCTTGCCAAAGCTAGTTGAAGAGGAAGGTTGGTTAGGTTTAAGAATTTTGCTTTCAACTTAGGACTATCACAACTATTTTTTATGAAGTTGTAGACTATTCAAAATAAATGACACTTGCATATGCTTAAGAATTTCATTGCCATTAACTATTAAAATCCTTGGCCTAAGTAATTCTCCATTATTTCCTTAGAGGTTTTACAACCTTCAAAGATCTTAATGAAATCTTCTTGTATGCAGGTCAACATAGATGTGCTTGCAATCAAGTCTTCTTCCTCGAATTTGTCTAAAGTCTTTTTTTACTTCTTCGTTGAAATTTTAACTAAGCTTAGATGGATCTATTTCCAAAAGATATGCATGAATATCCTAAATGAGCAAATATTCAAGTTTTTTTTTTTTTTTTTTCACATGGTAATTTTAGTGCCCATCTAGCTTGTCCACTTTTTTTTAAAAAAATTCAGTTATGACTATAAAGTTTGCATTTTTAAGAAATTCAGTTATGACTATACAGTTCACATGGGAAGTAACATGAGCTAATCACCCAGTGAAGAAAATGGGATAGTTGAGAGAGATTGCCTTGTTAATATTAAAAATAAAAATACAAAATCATGATAACTAGAGATTTAGGTTGGTAGGTGAAAGCTGTTATGAACCACTTATCATTTCAGAGTTTGTGGTGGCCATATGGATATGCAGGGCCCTAACGACTATAGATTTGAATGGTGTGCGTGGAATATAAAGGGCCTTCTTTTTTTGAAGTGTGAAAATGTAACCATTCAAAACAAAAACAGTACATATGCATGTAACCATTCAAAACAAAAACAATGAATGTACGTAAACGGCTATTAAAGCTACATAACAAAACTCTCTCGATGATTTTATATTCATTAGTTTTTAACACCATGGATGAGATGGTTAGGATTGTCTAATGGAAGTGATTATTTAGAACAATCATAAGATTTCAAATTGGCGCCCACCAAATGGTTAATTTAGATTTGATTATTGAACTTATTTCAATGTAACCAACATTTTTTTTTTTCTTTTTTTTGGATCTAACATAGTACTTCAATGAACATGTTACATAGTATTGGACAATTTGGTTTTTACCTCTAATCCATGGCCAACAAACTGATCCGTCTGTATTGATTAAACTAGAAAATATCCTATCATTGATATCATTGATCTAGACCGTCCATTGGATAAGAACCATCTGTGGTTGCTTGAGCCTTCCAAGAGTCACTTTGAAATGCAAGGTTCAAATCGTTTATACAGGGAGGGTTTTATCATTGATCCGGACCATCCATCACATGGTCCCCACTTTGATAGCTCGTGACTCTCGAGAGTCATTTTGATTGAAAATTTCTAACCATTTGATCAATGCTTTAAAAAACAGGTCCATATTGATTATGTTAGAAAACATCCAATCACTGATCCAGACAATCCATCATGCGGGCTCCACATTTGATTGCCCATGCCTCTCAAGATTCACTTTGATCAAACGATTTTAACCATTCAATCAATGGTCTAGAGAATGGACAGTCAAGTTTGATTTACTTGAAAGGCCCAATTATTGATTTATATGGTCCAGCACATGGGCAATCTTTGAGCACGTGTGACTCTCAATAATTACTTTGATCAGTCGATCCTAACCATTTGATCAATGAACAAGAAAAGAGACTGTAAACAATCCAATTGTAAACATAGATCATCTATCGTGTGAGCCTCACCTATGGCGGTCGGCCAACAATACTGCTCAAAATAAGGAAATAGAGGTTTGATGGTGACAATCATACCTGGTGGTTGGACGGACGAGTACAGAGGCGGAGGTCCTCTGGTGGTTGGGCGGCCGAACGAGCAACGACGAGCAGAGAGAGGCGGACGGCCGGATGAGCAGAGAGAGGCGGACGGTCGGACGAGCAGAGACGAGCAGAGAGCGGCCGGACGAGCAGAGACGAGCAGAGAGAGGCGGACGGCTGGACGAGCAGAGAGAGGTGACCGGACGAACGAGCAGAGACGCGAGAGAGAGAGATTTCGTGGGGCCGCTGGACAGACGGACGAGCAGAGACGCGAGAGAGAGAGATTTCGTGGGGCCACTGGACGGACGGACGAGCAGAGACGAGAGAGAGAGAGAGAGAGAGAGAGAGAGAGAGAGAGAGAGAGATTTGGTGGGGGTGTGGGGCAGCTGGGGCTGGGCAGGGAGAGGGTTTCGTGCCGCTGGGGTCGGGCGTTTTTCTCAAAAGGGGAAAGGGAAAGGGAAAGCGATGGACGAGGATAGGGTTTTTTTATTTTTAAACAGGGTATATATACCCTAAAGTGCGAGCGGGTCGGGACGGGCCGAGTCGGGACAGGTCGAGTCGGGTTTCGGGCCGAGTCGGGCTGAATTGGGTCAGATCCGAACTCGGCCTGAACTCAGAACGGGCTTAGAAAATTGACCCGTCCTGATCCGGAACTCAGTTCCGGGTCAGGCCGAGTCGAGCTTTTTCGGGCCAAGTCGAGCGAGCTAACCGGGCTAGCCTGGTTTGTGTACACCCCTATCCGTCCCATGAGGTTGAGCTGTGTGGGCCCCACCGTGATGCGTTTCGAACATCTACCCCATCAGTCAGATGCACCACTCCAACGTGGGCCTAGGTCTCAAAATTCAAGTCAATCTGTGACTTGTGTGGGCCACACTACATACATAAGTGGAAAGGGGCCGTGCACCATTAAAACATTCATAATCATTTTAATGGCCTACTGAGATGTGGTTTGCAAATCCAGCTCATCCATTATATGTGTCCCACTAGGATGAGGGGTAATACCAAGTTTCAGCAGCATTCAAAACTTAGGTGTGCCCTACCAAGTGCTTTTATATGTTTTAACGGTGTCTTCACATGATTTTAGATGGTATGGCCCACTTGATTTCTGTATACTGTTGATTTTTGGGATATTTCTTAATTTATAGGGGACCCATCAAATTCATGGTGTAGATGGTCGAAACGCATCACGGTGGGGCCCACACAACTTGACCTCATGGGAGCTTATTGTGAGGTCGAGGGCATTTTTAACGCACGCACCCGCTACACACCCGGCCTGGTGGCATTTCACCACCTATGGGTTTCGAACCCAAGACCTCGTGTTAGAGTCTACCCCTCGAGCAAGGACGGGAACCACCTGATGATAATACAAAAACATCTGTCTCACGTGCCAAGACCTCGTGTTAGAGTCTACCCCTCGAGCAAGGACGGGAACCACCTGATGATAATACAAAAACATCTGTCTCACGTGCCACGAATGCATCTTCGATTGGCATGTGTGGAAAAGTCACATTTCTTTCCTGGTCAATTCGTAAATTTTGTATTAATTTTTTATTATTATTTAAAAAAAAAAAAAAAAGAAAAGAAAAGTTGAAGGACTTTTAAGAAACTTTTAGTTCATAAAAAAACTTTTTAAAAAAAATATATATTTTTTCTGCCAATTAGCGTTTACTAAATAGATATTTAACTCAAAAAATTCATTCACCGTTTGATAATAAAACATTGCTACAATGCCCTCAGAGCAATATGAGTTACAGTGCTCCTAGTTGGATTGGGACATTTAGACAGTGCATTCCATTGGTCTAGACTGTTCATCTGGTCTAATGTACAGTCCATGGGCTAGCCTGCAAAAATCACACTGATCAGAAGATCCAATTCTCCTTGTTCTGACCTAATTTTATATAGCCATCCCTTATCCTGTCCATGGATGGGATGGTTACAGTTTCCTAACAAAAGTGATTCTTTAGAATCATAAGCAATCCATGATGGGTCATAACAAATATATGGATTGAAATATTCATTGGACCTATTTTTATTTAACTGGTTTTCACCGTCCATATTAAAATCCATTGATCTAATGGTCAAAATTTATCATACCAGCATGATACTTACATGCTAGCCCACGAAGTGTGTATTGTACTAAATGAACATTCTAAATCAATGGATTAGATTGTATAATTGTGCCAATGCAACTAGGAGCACTTATAGTGCTCTGAGAGCACTCGAGCATTTCTCAATGATAAATCGGCAATATGTAGTAAATTGCAATATGATATGAAACGTTGTTATTGCTCAAGTACAACCGGTAAGGACCACAAGTTACGAACCACACAGCTGTTAGGTCATAGCCTGTTAAGTAAATGAGCCATCCAATCCTTTGAAGAGTTTTATACTATCATGATAATTACCTAATATAATCCCTATATACTCATTATGTGGGACATAATATAATTTATTTCATAAACCTTAAAAATTAAGAGAATATAATTACCATAAAGTCGATTGGAAAATTGCTCACTTTTATGATAAAAATTATGGGACCAACATATTGGACGGTTAGGATTTTATCTCAAGGGAAAGGTTCTACGTTATCTACTGGGTGAACCGCAACTTATAGTTCAACTAGTTGGACTTTAGACCTCTCTTTCGAATCAGTTACATTATCCACCAAGTTTACTAATTCCGCACACGCGCGTGTGCGAACCGTATATATCTACACGCTACGAGTCAAAATTTGATGTGTGTGTAAGATCTGATTTTTCCAACAGTTGAGCAAAGATAATTAGATCTTCTAGAATAAAAATCAAGGCATTTGGTACCTCAGCTGGGGTACAAAGTATCAATCAAATAAATGGCTTCAAAAAATTTTAACCGTCAATTTACTTTGTACATTGTGGGCCAATTTAAGAGTGAAATTACCTGATCCTTAGATCTAAGAAATATTTCCATAGTATAGAATGCTCAGATTTCACACATGTGTTTTAGATTTTCACGTGTTCCCGCGTGTGGATGTTCACGGCTCTCCGCAGGTGAGTAATTAGCGAACCCCATAATCCACTTTACAAAGGGTCGGTCTTTGTTTTTTTTAAAAAAAAAAATTTAATAAAAATTAGCAGCGGCTGCACATGTGGGGACCGCTTGGGCGGCGGACTACAAAGATTCGATCCAGTGAATCAGGGCGAACACCGGACGTTTGTTTCAAAGCTCCTCAAATGACGGTTTTGCCCTTTCACTCGATGCTATGATAGAAATTGTTTAGTTTATTACGTAGGGAGAAATTTGGAAAATTATCACCGACCGGTCTTGGCCTCTTTTTTTTTTCTGTTTTACTCGGTCACTTTAGAACGTACGCGGATTTCCTGGGAAAGCCTTTCGCAGGAAGTTACTGAACTGGGATGCTAGATGGGGCCCACTGTGATGCTTATGAGAAATCCACCCCGTCCATCCGTTTTTCGATATCATTTTAAGAAATGAGGCGGAAAATGAGGAGGATCCAAAGATCAAGTGGGCCATACAATAGGAAAAACTGGAGAAAGAGTTTTCCACCGTTGAAACCTTCCCGGGGTCCACGTTGATGTTTATGTACTATCTAAACGGTTTATAAGGTCACTCCCATTGGGATGAAGTGAAAAAACGAAAAATTTACCCTGATACGAAACTTTCGTGGCCATAAAATGAATTTGAAAAACGGATGGACGGGGTGGATTTCTAACAAACATCATGGTGTGCCCCATCTAGCATCCCAGCGCAGGAACTTCGTCTGAAAGCCAATCCGCGTGGGAATGTACCTGGGTGATTCGCGCGACGAGAGATTGAAGATACATCCGCGGTACACGTGTGATATATGATATATCACACGTATGTCCGTACGTGTGATATATGATATATATCACGTCCATTCGTCAGGTGGGGACCATGGAGAGCACTGACCACACAAGGGCGAGAATATGGACCAATGGTTGCTTTTCATCTAAGGGTTCATTGGTTTTATACATGTGTAGGTGTAGCCCACGTGATGAGTGCATCCGCCTGATTTTTTACGCGTGCAATCTTACGGGCGGAGATCGAGTCGCTCCAATCTTTCACACGTGTCCTCGTTCCCACTTATGATGGGATTGTTCATTTGTCTACTGCGCCTGCAGGAGAGACGCCAAAAGACTTGCCTCTTCTTCTCGTCACGTGATGATCCAGATCGTTCATCTAAAAGGTCCTACAGTATATGGGCCACGTGGCGAAAATCATGTCTCCGTCCTCTCCCCACGAGGATATACCCAAGGTAATTGACTTTTCAGCTTGTGGGATCAGAGCCCATGATTTTATGATCCACACCATCGATCTAATAGGCCATGTAGATTGAGATGCTAAAAATCTCGACGATAGGAGAATCCTGTCCTTTCCTTTTTGTGTCCTCCAGATAGATGGTTAAGATGCTTCAAGCCAGTATCTCAAAGATAATTGGTCCTAAGCTTTAAAGATTGGGGTCTATAGATGGAGCCTGCCAGGAGAGGGTCGGATTCACCAAAGTGGGTGGGATCCCTCGCTGTAAGGCCCACCGTAATATCTTTTCCTTATATCCACACCATCCATCCATTTTGAAAGCTCGTTTTAGAGCATAATCTCAGAAATAAAGCAGATCGACATCTCAAGTAGACCATAAAACAGGAAATAGTGGTAATCGACCGTTTAAAACTTCACGCTGCCCAAAAGTTTTGAATCAAGCTGATATTTGTGAGTTCTCTCCATCCAGGTCTTTATATGATCTTAGCAACAGGTTGGATGTAAAATAATCATTCTGGTGGGCTCCATTAAGTTTTTAATGGTGGAGTTTCAATCACACAACTCTTTGGTATAGTCCACTTAACAATCGAATCTGCTTATTTTTGGGATCAGGCACTAAAATCTGCTGTAAAAAAGGATGGACGGTATGGATGTAATGAACATACTTCATAGTGGACCCCCATCATTAGAGATCCATCGACCTCGGTGGGTCTGGGGATCCACCCAAATCGCGCCCAAGACAGACGCAAAGCCGAGAAATACAATAATGGTCCGTGTAGTTAGGGGTGCGGGCCGTGCGGCCTTGATGTATACATGACTGTGGGGCCCACCTTGATGTAGGTATCATAAATCTACAATATCCATACGTTTTGACAGCTCATTTTAAGGTATGATAAGAAAATAAAGTAGACCGGATGAACTGACTACACAGATAACAGCTTGATCCAAAACCTTTGTATCCCTGGACAAGTTTTTAATGGTCAAATTCCTGTGATTTCGTCCAGCTGAGATTTGGTTCTGCTTCATTTTTGCGATCATGTCTGAGAATGAACTATCAAAACGCATGATATTGGTCGATAGAATACTCCACCTACCTGGATCTTCCACCCAAAAAGAGATATTCGTTGATAGAAACTTCCACCTAAGAGATATTTGGAAGATAGTCCGTCCAGGTGGTTCACACTAGGGATATTTGGATCAAGTTTATATTTGTTTTTTTGGCTTCATTTAGGTCTTTATGATCTACAGGTTTGATGTCAAATAAACATTATAGTGTGCCCTGGGAGGTTTTTAATAGTAGAGGTTCAATCACTACTGTTTTTCCTTGGTGTGGTCCACCTGAGATTTTGATCTGACTCATTTATGGACTAGGTTATTAAAATTATGTTTAAAAATGGATGAACGGTATGGATAAAAACACATAAATCATGGTGGGGCCCACATAGCACCGACCACTAGCAATAGCGTCACTACCCAAACCGCGTCCAGATCTCCTTGGGCATAGGATGCTAAAACAGTAGTCCATTTATGTTGGCATTGACTATCGTTACCAGACAGACGTGAGCTCCCCGCAGCTGGGGAGCCCTGCAACAAAAACCTCTCTGGGCCCACGGCGATGATTTCGTGACATCTACTCGCTCCATCATCTGAACAATCTTTTGAGTATGCATACCTTTGAGAACTTGTTAAGGCCCACCAATGTTTTGGTACAGACCCATTCATCTTAACGGGACTCACCTATGAACGGGTGGGATGGTATATATCAATATCACGGCAATACCCGCAAAGGTTTTGATGGTACGTGTCCCCATCCCCACTGTTCCCTGTGGTGTGGCCCACATGAGTTTTGGATCGGCCTGATTTTTAGGTTCGTTCTCTATCATGAGGCGACGCAAATGATGGACGGAGTGGATTTCACACAAATCATGTCTGTAACCCGCAGGCAAAATTACATCAATAAACGTCCTACGTTTTTATTATTGTTATGTTCATGCTTTTTTATAGGCTGAATCCATTTTCATCTGGACCGTCCATTTGAAGGCTACCAATGAATATGGAAATGATGATCACTACAACTGGAACGCATTCATGGCAGTTACCCCCCCACGGCCATGGTGTGGATATACTGTGTCACCTGCCACGTGTCAGCCATTGAGCGGCCAACTTTCAAGGAACAGAAGGCAAAGCCTTCTCATTGATAACCGTCCTTCGAACGGTCCCCACCATTCTTGAACATGCTCATCCAACCGTCCAATCGACATGCCACTTCCAAGTATTGGTTTATGATTAATCCGATCCAAGAATCTTTCTACAACGTCTTTTACACCAAGGAACGGTCAGGTGCATAAGCATGCACCAAAACTAGGTGGCAATAGCAAGGTGGTGATAAGTGGGGCCCACTAAAGCAAGGGGTTTAGAAAATTAGATGGATAATAAGGTCATTATTTTATTCATCATGGGCATTTCGGTCATTATGGAATTATTTAGGATTTTGCTGTCTTTGGGATCTGTTTCGGAGATTTCTGTCATAGAAAGAGAACCCCAATAATGAGACCGTTTGTTGCTGGCTAGCATTTTGTTGTGGGCTGCAATCCGAATCTGCTTTGACCTTCCGCCTTTTGGTTTTTGGACTAATGTCTTTGGGGCCATTGATTTTTGGTGGTCCACAGCCTCCAGACCTTGGTTAACAACCTACCGTCAACTTTTGTTTCCCCCACGAGAACAATTATATGATGCTCGACTTGCAAATGGTGACACGTGGCATAGCTGTCCTCTTTAAGAACAGTTCATCTAGTGGGCCCCACACCATGGATGGTATCACGGGACATTAAAAAATCATCCTCCAGTCAATCCCAGCTGTCTGAATGGATGCTTATTAACAAACAAATGAGAGAAACGCCACGTGCAAATAAAAATGTGAACGGCTGGTGAGGGTTTGGGCCATGTCCACCGCCCACATGAATAGTCTAGATTA
Source organism: Magnolia kwangsiensis (assembly GCA_037074715.1). Lineage (NCBI taxonomy): Eukaryota > Viridiplantae > Streptophyta > Magnoliopsida > Magnoliales > Magnoliaceae > Magnolia > Magnolia kwangsiensis. The sequence continues at coordinate 99,325,109 of CM073581.1, forward strand.
CGGGAACAATTTTTCTGGAGGGTACGCGGGACGGAGGATTGTGCAGGGAGGTGCTCACGACCATCTATCTTCGTGTGAAGACTTTACGGAGCCCACCATAATGTATGTATTTTATCCACACCGTCCATCTATTTTTCCAGTTCATTTTAGCGCATGATACAAAAATTGAACCATATCCAAAACTCAAGTGGACCACACCACAGGAAGCAGCGGGAATTGAACGCCTACAGTTGAAAACTTCTAAGAGTCCACCGAAGTTTTGGATCAAGCTGATATTTGTCTTTTCCCTACATCCAGGCCTGTGTGACCTCACGAGCAAGTTAGATCACAAAATACATCACTGTAGGGCCTAGGAAGGATTCAACGGTGGACGTCATGATCCCTACTTTTTATGTAATGTGGCCAACTGGAACTTTAAATATGTTTCAATTTTTGGCTCATGCTTTAAAATGAACATGAAAAATAGATGGACAGCATGGATAAAATACATACATCATGGTGGGCCCACAGAGTCTTCACACGAGTGCCTCACCACAGAATTCAAGTGCGGGTACGCGGGAGAGCTTTATGTCGATATCGATGTTAGATCATTGGTTACGTTTGCATTCCTTCATGTGTTAAACAGGACTCGTGTGTTTGTTGGTAGGGTTGCAGCTCGTGCGGATCAGGTCTGGTGGAGAGACGGCCCAACCCTAATTTGAACTCAAGAAGAGTTAGCCTGATTACTGACCCAACCTGAGTTACCTAACTCATGCCCAACAAGAGCCATTGAAGATGCAATCCTAACCCAACTTAGGTTTGGATGGGTAATTTGGTCCTTTAACAACGAAAGTTTAAGCTGCCCAAAAACTAATTGAATGAAAAAATGATACCCCTGGCTACTTGAGTTATATATAGTAGAGGAGACTTAGTTTCTTGTCCATTATGAATGGGCGACTTATCCTGTTTCATATGTAACTTATGCATGCGACGTTTATAATTCGTTTATTTATTTCCCATATTAGGCTTTTCGGAATGAAGGAAAATAAAAGTTTTTAGAAGTTTTAACTTTAATGTTAATTATCCTAAGAATTTCTTATTTAAATATCATCAAAGTTTTTGAGAAAATAGAGACCTAAATTTTATTACTAGAATTACATTGATTAAAGCCATACTGTCTATGTCAATCTTTAAAACTAGAAGATTTCTCCTAGATCTATCTTAGATATAGAGCAAAAAAAGAGCCTCATATCAGCCCTGCAGTAGGGCGGAGCGGAGATATAAGAGTTGTCCAATTGTGGACCCCACATGTCTCACATGTGATGGGAAGGAGTGAGGGAGGGAGAAGGTAATATCTCTCTCTCTCTCACTTCTCTCCCTTTTCCTCTTGATGGGGTTTTCCTCCACAGTTCAGAGGAGATGTGATGTGGATCAGATGTCACAAATCTTGGCATTACCGTGCTGCTCGACCGGTTGAGTGGGATGCTCGACTTAAAGTCTAACAAGCTATTTGTTTTGGAATTCTGAATTTAGTACGGACTGCGTAAATTTGAGGCAGTTTCATAAGAGGTGCGGAAGGAACTTGCTAAACTATAAATAGGGGTCCTAGGGCTATTCTAGGGTAATGTAAGAGAGTTTTTTAAAGCTTTACAAGGGTTTTGCTAAAGGGTTTAAGGCTATCAAAGGTAAGAGAGAGAGAGAGAGAGAGAGAGAGAGAGAGAGAGAGAGAGAGAGCTTGTAGAAGGGAGATTCTGCTCGTAGAGGTGATCTACTTCGCAATCGACATCTCAGCGCTTATACTTCCTCATGATCGGTGAGATCACTCTTTTTTCATTATTCTCTTATTGTTCATTCACTTCTATATGAGTGAAGAAGGTTTGATCCAAGCGGTGTATGCTTGTGATCAGTTGTAATGTTCTACTTCATATGAATTGTTACTTTGGATGAGGTCCTGTGGTTTTTACCTCTTTGAGGGTTTTCCACGTAAAAATCTCTTGTGTCCTGTGGTTTGGACTTTGATTTATTTCATTTCTTTATTATCCCATAATTCTGGTGTTTTGGGGAGGCTAGATCCTAAGGTTTTATGCAACGACCCCCAACACCTCTCTCTCTCTCTCTCTCTCTCTCTCTCTGAATTATGGAAGGTGGCTTATCAATGATAATCAGTCTCAATGATTCTAACTGGACCATATGGAAAGCTAAGATGGAGGATTTGCTATATTGCAAAGACTTGTACGCTCCAATTCTAGGCATATCAGCAAAATTAAAAGATATATCAGATGATGATTGGAAGAAGTTGGACCAGAAGGTGGTGGGATTTACTAGACAATGACTGGACGATTTCGTATTTCACCATGTGTCTACGGAGATCTCAACTGCTAGCTTATGGCTAAAATTGCAAGGGTTATATGAGAGGAAGACAACCGACAATAAGATTTTTCTGAGAAGATGACTTGTGAATCTCAAGTTCAAAGATGGTGGTGTTGTAACTGAGCACATGAATGAGGTAAGTAATATATTGAACCAGCTCTCCACTATGAAGATGGTCCTAGACGATGAATTACATGCTTTACTATTGCTTAGCTCATTACCTGCTAGTTAGGAGACATTGATGGTGTTTCTAAGTAACTCTGCGCTAGACGAAAAGTTGTTCATGGAACAGATAACCAGTTGTCTCTTCAATGAGGAGACAAAGAGGAAGTCTCAGGGGTCTATTCAACAAGAGGTCCTTGTGATACAAGATCGAGGGAGAGGAAAGAACAGAAAGGGCGGAAAAGCTCGAGACAAATCAAAAGGCAAGTCGAGCACCAGGAAAGATGTTGAATGATGAAATTGTGGCAAGAAGGGTCACTATAAGCATGAATGTCGTAGGAAGAAGAATGACAAAAAAAAAATAATAATAAAAGGAGAATGAAGATAAATTAGACTCTACTGTGGTCACTTCAGATGGTGACGTTATAGTTATTCTTTATGCAGATCATGATGTTTGTTTCACAGCTACAAGTTAGGATACCGACTAGGTGATAAACTCGAGAACCTCGTTTCATGCAACCTCACGCAGAGATTTCTTTACAAGCTACAAGTCAGGTAACTATGAGACCGTGAAGATGAAAAATTTTGACATATCGAAAATTGTAGAGGTCAGTGATATTTGTGTGAAAATCGATGTGGGTTGCACATTGGTCCTCAGGGATGTGAGGGACAATCAAGATCTTCGCCTCGACTTGATGTTGACGAGAATGTTGGATGATGATGGATATGAAAGCCGATTTGTTGGTGGGTGCTGGAAGCTCATCAAGGGTTCGTTGATCGCAGCGATAGGAAAGAAGTATTGCACCCTCTACAAGGCAAGTGTTAGTATGTGCAAGGGTGAGTTGAACGCAGTGGAAGATTCAGCTATTGATATGTGGTACAGACATCTAAGCCACATGAGTGAAAATAGGCTTTAACTATTAGTAAAGAAGCGGCTCCTTCTAGATGTGACAGGTATACCTCTCAAAACCTATATTGACTATTTTTTAGGAAAACAACATAGAGTTTTATTCATTAAATCTGCTTCACATGTTAATAAAGTGCATGCATTAAATTTAGTTTATTCTGATGTTTGTAGTCCTATGAGGACAAAAACCTTGGGTGGGGCATTGTATTTTGTCACTTTTATAGATGATGAATCTAGGAGGGTTTGGATTTATGCTTTGAAATCTAAGGACGAGGTCTTTGGTGTATTTAAATTGCTTCATGCTATGGTAGAGAGAGAAACAAGTAGAACATTAAAGTGCATCTGCACTGATAATGGTGATTTCTTAGTTCTGCTATTATACGTTGATGACATGCTCGTCTGGGTAAAGACATCAAGAAGATTAATAGGCTAAAATAGGAGTTGGGCAAGTCATTTGCTATGAAAGACTTGAGCTTGGCTAAATAGATCCTAGGAATGAAGATAACTTGTGATAGAAGCATCAAAAAGCTTTGATTATCATAAGAGCGGTATATTGAGAAAGTCCTAGAGCGATTCAATATGAATGCAGCTGTAACGCTTTGAAATTTGGATGTTGTGCAAACACTTGACCTCCAAGTTCCCGGGTGTCACTTACAACCTAATTTTAGTGGTTTGCATATAATCCAAAATAAATGAGCAGAAATGGAATTGACTGGAGCATAAACCACATCCACAACTAATCTACTTAAATGAAAGTGACTAAATATACGAGTCTACAAAAAAATATCAAACGGGTCGTACAAGGTGTCACCCGACGAAATACATATAGAATATCCAAAAAGAATAGTATGCTAAGTCCCCTACTCAATAGTCCCAAGGCCAATACGCTGCGTCTACGGTGACCCGCCTATAAGCTGAAAGTAAGAAAGCTCTTCTTTCTCGTCTATGTTAGCACCACTCGGCTCGTCGAACTCTGCGTCACCTGCATCTACTGAAGAGTCTAGTTAGTGTTTTAAAACGCCATTCCAGAGTGGGAGTGAGTGATCAACTCAGGGGGTGCCAGTAGCCGTAAGTTATATCAAATATCAATTCTATGATGAATTTAATAAAAAATATACATTCACACAGAGCTAACTGATCTTGTTAATGCATGTGCATGAATGATGATATGATGCATGACCTCACAACAACACTCCCTCGAGCGACTTCGACTAACGATCGTGCATAACTAACACTCCCTCATTGTGACCTCAACTGCCGAGTCACTAACCTAACTAATGTAATGCGTTCATGAACGTATTAGCCAAGTTTTTAGTTAATTCTATTCATTCAGCAGTTTGGAAAAAATGATACACCCCGATGATATCAATGCCCTCATCCGATTTGCGAAGTCAGGACCGCTCAACGCGTGAGGCCCCGACTCCGATGGGACCCTGCGATCCTTGATCCTATCGGGGTCCCCACCCCCGATTACAATCATGTGTAGAGTGCTGGGAAGCGAGATGGCTCTCGGTCATTACGAGGAGGCTCGTCAACCCAGCGTAGGCCGACAGTTCGAACATAGTGCCCATTCTACCATGCCTAGCTCACGAGGTCTTGGATTAATGTCTGGTAGTTGTCAGTGGGCGTCAGTGGGCGACGGTGTTTCAGGTTCCAAACAGGCGTGAGAAAATAGGGTTGACAAACATAGTTGGTCATTCGGTGGACTAGACCGTCCAAATTCAGGCGAGCGTATAACACACAACATCGGGTGCAAGCAACCCATGTAGTCCCACTACTATCGACCATTCGTGTCTGCCCAAATTAGTCAGTCTAGTCACAAGATGGTCCAACCAACAAAACCACCTTCACAATTCTCAATTCCCTGACTAACCTAGAAAACGAGTTGTATTCAATAACACTTCTAAACAATTAAGAGTTCATCTTCTAGTACAGATGGAATCATTCGTACAATACATCGAGCATAAAATTTCAAGATAATAAAATGAATGCAACCAATCTTTAACAGAATAAGTCAGATGTGTATGTGCATGTGGTGCCGGATTACCTAAGAGACCAAGAACAACACAACATTCATAGTACAGAAAAATTTCAGCAAGAATTAATGTCAGTATACATGCTAAAGGGAAAATTATGTAAGTTCAAATGTGCAAATGAACATGCAACACCAATCTGCCCAAACCTATTGAAGACCAATCAAACAATAATTTGTCATTTCATGCATGTTGGGTGGGCCTATCATGTGGGTTCCTAGCTAGATTTTCTCTAAATTGCTCATGCACATCACTCTAACATCTATAATCATTAAATTTATCCTAAAATTGATACTTGGCCACCTAAGAATAATGGTCCGCACATATGGATCTCTGGGAGATTGCAGGATCGTCCTAGGTGAGCCGAATTCGCGAGTCGGTTTGCTGAGATCCTGAGTCAAATGCATTTGCATGTTAGGATTTCATGCAAGGCCTAACTCAACACAAAAAGTTTCTAAAAAGAATAATAGTTACCTTCCTAATCAGCTGAGAATTTCCTTGAGGTAAAAGGGGGAGCTGCAAGGCTCTACCTCTCTTGGGCCCCGCCTTCAATTGAAGCCCTTCCTCTCCTCTCTCTTCCTTCTCTCTCTCTCTCTATAACATCCTGGATTTTCACTGTTTTGAATTTTTAAAAATTCTTAATTTTTTCTAATGTAATTAACTTATATTATCACTTACCAACCATTGACACTCAATGTTAATTTATACACAGGTAATACAAGTAAAGAATCGCACAAGTTCGATTAATCAACCGTAGGAAGCCAACGAATTTGCTCGATCACTTGAACATCAAGTTTAGCCCCATGATTTACTCATGACAATCATAAATAAATTAAAGATCTAACCGATCCATCGCTAACTAATCAAGACAATCATAAATAAATTAAAGATCTAACCGAAGCCAAGTCAGATAAGACCCGGATATTAACTAATAGACCAAATCAACCTCATTACTCTTTTAACCTAAAACCAACGGTTTAGAGTAAATACGATCAAATCTCCACTTTCACTACTTATAAATAAACCACACTATGAACATAGTTAATCCAAATCCTAATAATTGTCCACGAGAAATCTCAATACCTAATTCATTCCAGAAATGCTCCGATTTTTTGAATAAGCTCTACACCGCTCGTTGTTGGGTCACTAGTTCCAAAACTATAGAATAATGTCTGTCTTACTGGGCTTGACGTCCATCGCGGGAGTCAGACTTAGGTACTGTCCAGAACTGCTCAACTTGATCTAAAGGATGATTGCATTGGAAGTACAAATACCCTAAAGGAAGAGGCTAAAACTTAAGTGAATTGAGTCATCCACTCTTATACAAAGTTGATAATTTTGGACCGTCAGTTTATGACCAAACTTCACACGTGGATTAAGGATATTTTTCTACTCATATCCGAATAACCACGGCTCCGATCGACCATCGGTGACCGTTGAACAGACTTCTAACCATATCTATCGATCGGCGCATCCAAATGGTGGGTCAAACATGTCCATACATAGATTATCATTAGGGCTAACTATCCTACAGTGTATATCAATATGTACATTCCGTAGTGGGCCCTAGAGGCTAGAAAAACCTTCTCATAGGGCTAGTATAGTAAAAATCGAGCCCTTGGGGCCATTTACACCAAATCTAGCATTATAAAAGGGCCTCATTTGGGCACCCCCTCTCCCCATACGAATTTTTCCTAAAAGAAAGAAAGGGAGAAAGAGAGGAAGAGAAGAAAGAAAGAGAGAGAGAGTGAGAGAGAAAGTGAGAGCCACTGCCTTACATGCACCCTGGCAACCGGATCTCGTGTATTCCAACCACTTCCTCCCCTTCTCCCTCAAAATTTTCAAATTTCTTGTTGCTGGAAGACAAATCTCACCCTAAGTAAGGGCTCCGACACTTCAAGCCTACAGACCCGGCGCCGTTAGCATCGCCTCTTCACTCTCCGATCGTAATTAGGTGCGGACTATTATTCTTAGGTGGCATAGCAGCAATTTTAATGTGAATTTAATGATTATGTATGTTTGGGTGATGTATTTGAATAATCTAAGAGAAAATCTAGCCAAGACCTTATATGAAAGATCCTCTCAAATGACATGAAATGATTATTAATTATTATTGTTCCTCACATGATTGGGCATGAACTTGGTGATTGCATGATTCATCTCATATTTGATTCTTGAATAATGTTTCCTTGGAGCATGTGTGATACATTAATCCTTATTGTATTTTTATGCTATGATACACACACACACACACACACACACACACACACACACACACACACACACAATCCTTAGTCTTTTTGTTAACCCCACACACCACACATATACATTTATTTCATATTATTGTTAGTAGTTGCAATTGTAGAAAAATCTGAATTTATTTGTTTAATTTATGACTACTTGATATCACTTGTACTAAATGATAAACCCTAATTTGTTGAAGTGCTATTGAATACCATTAAATCCCTAGGTTACTCAGGAAACTTAGGTGAGAGAAGGTGGTCTCATTGGTAGGACTATCATGAGGCTGAACCAACGGATTTGGGCGGATGCGAATGGGTGACAGTAGTTGGACTATATGGGTCGCTTGTACCCAATGTCATCTGTCAAGTACTCGCTTAAATTCACACGGTCTAGTCCATATACTAACCAACCATGTTTGTTAACCCTATCTGCTCACGCTTGTCTAGAACCTGGAACATTCTTTAACCATTGAAGCCCATTGATAATCATTTGAAACCGATCCATTGACTCGAGAGCCGAGTATGGTGGAATGAGACACTGTATCCGAGTTTTCAGCCTACGCTGGGGTGACGAACCTCCCCGTAGTGATCACCAGCGATCCCTCTTCTCAGTACTCCTTATGTGCTTGAAATCGGGGATAGGAAACTCGATGGGATCAAGGATCGCGGGGTCTTGGTCTCGCACGTTGAGGGGTTTTGGCCTCGCAACCAGATGAGGGCAATGATACGTGGGGTGTACCAGTTTTTTCAATCTGTTGGATAAACGGAATTAACTAAATACTCGGCTAACATTATCCTTGCATTGCATTAGTTAAGATTTGGTGACTCAGAAGTTGAGGTCGCAATGAGGGTGGTTGGTCATGTGTGATCATTAAACGAAGTCGCTCGAGGGAGTGTTGTTGTGAGGGCATACATCATATCATAATACATGCATATGTATTAACAAGATTAGTTGGGGATCTGTGAATGTATGCATTTCATTAAATTCATTGTATAATTGATGCTTATTGTAATTTAGGGCTAATAGTAACCACTAAGTTAGCTACTCACTCCCACTCTGGAACGGTATTTTAAAATATCAACCACCTCCTTTACTATATGCAGGTGAGGCAGAGCTCAACGAGCCGAGCGATGTGAGCATGGATAGGGAGGATCTTCCCTGCTTCCAGACTTTCGGTGGATCCTTTTAATTTGAGTTCGGGCTACCGCGGGATATGGGTTAGGGCTCTAATCACTTTGGGTCATGTATGGGTGGGACTAGTTTCCTATTTAGATGACTTGATATTTATAGTTTAAATACTTTTATATTTAGTAGCACTCGATACTGCTTTATGATTTACTTACGCTGCATGTCTTGCTAAACTCTCCATTGTTTATGAGATCATCCAAATGTAATTAAAATTTGAATCCCACAAGGGAACACATGACACTTGGAAATTTGGGAGCCGAGTCCCTACACGGCCCCTGAAAACCTGGGGTGTTACACTCTCCTTCCTCTCTCTTCTCTATGTTCACTCTCTCCTCTCTTTTGTTGCTGGAGTTGTTGTGAGAGTGAGGGAGAGGGAGAGTTAAAGGGTCTTATACCCTAGAATTTTGGGTCAAATGGCCTTAAGTTCTTTTAACTCGCTTCAATGGTCCTGTGAGGTCCATTTCTGGCTGTTAGGACAGCCCTAATCCCCCCCTAACCATAAAATTTGTAGGATAGGTGCTCCATGGCCCGATGAAGGGTCGTGTAAAGTTTGAAGGTAAACGGAAGTGGGGTTTTATAGCAAGGGTATGATTTGCAATCAATAGTCACCGTTCCACGTTCGAGGTTTAGATTTTGTGGACGGGTGTAGAGAAATGTTTTCGGCCTTCAACGTAAATTTATAAGAGATCTAAAGGCTGCAATGCCTCATATCTCTATTTCAAATAAGAGGGCCATTGATTTAAAATTTTAATCCTTGGGCTGAGACTGGGGTGATCGCGCTTGGCAAGTATCGTCTGGATGGCGCGGATATTTAATTTTTAGGTGTCCTCTGAGTCCGTAGTCTATGACGGACCATAAGCCCAGTGAGGCCTATGGCCTCCCTAAGTTTTAAATTTTTCTACCCTTCCTTTATCGTTGTACGGCCCGCACAGGCAGTTGTCAAGTACAATCAAGCGAACCGGCTTTACGGCCCGTATTCGGTTCGAACATAACCAAACTCGACCCCATCAAAGGGATAACCCGGGTTAATTTGTTTGTGGTACCCCACACACGAGCAGTTTCATTGAGCGGTCATGCGGCAGTTCCCACATGGACTTCTGATGACACGGTTCTGGATGGGCCGGGCGTTATAACGGTGAATCCAGTCAATATGTCACTGGATGGTCACTTCAGATTGAGCCACAGGCACTGTCCCAAGATGAAGGCAAAGATGGATGAGATGCAGAAGATACCCTACGCGTCAGCAGTAAGAAGTTTAATGTATGTTATGGCGTGTACGCCCCCAGACATAGCATATGTGGTTGGTGTTGTCAGTCGGTATCTTGTCAATTCTAGAAAAGAACATTAGACAACGGTGAAATGGATACTGCGGTATCTAAAAGGCTCATCCATATTGACCCTATGCTATGGTGACGAAAAATCTATGTTAGAGAGCTACACAGATGCAGATATGGCATGGTGACGTGGCGGGCTTGAAGAAGGCGAATTCCTCCTGAATTGGAAAGGGAGAGATTTGATAGGGTGTTCCTCGTTAGTTCAAAGGAGATGTGGTGCGGATCAGATGCCACAAATTTTGGCATTACCATGCTGCTTGACCAGTCGAGGGAACTGCTCGACCGGTCGAGTGAGCAGCACGACTAGTCGAGTGGTGCTCGACTTAAAGTCTGGCAAGCTATTTGTTTTGAAATTCTGGGATGCTCAACCAGTCGAGGGTCAGGCGCAACGGGTTGAGTGGGCCGCTCGACCAGTTGAGCACTCGGCTCTACCAGTCGAGAGTTATGCAGATTCAGTCCGTATTTAGTGTGGACTGCGTAAATTTGAGGCGGTTTTACAAGAGGTGGGGAAGGAAGTTGTCTAAACTATAAATAGGTGTCCTATGGTTATTCTAGGGTAATGTAAGAGAGTTTTCTAAACCTTTGCAAGGGTTTAGGGCTATCAAATGTGTGTGAGAGAGAGAGGAAGCTTGTGAAAGGGAGATTCTTCTCGTAGAGGTGATCTACTTCGCAGTCGACGTCTCAGCACTTATACATCCTTGTGATCGGTGAGATCACTCCTTTTTCATTATTCTCTTATTATTCATCCACTCCTGCATGAGGGAAGAAGGTTTGATCCAAGCAGTGTGTGCTTGTGATCGGTTGTAACATTCTACTTCATAGTGAATTATTGCTCTGGACAAGGTCCCGTGATTTTTACCTCTTTGAGGGTTTTCCACGTAAAAATCTCTTGTGTTGTGTGGTTTGTGCTTTGATTTATTTCATTACTTTATTATCTCATAATTCTGGTATTTTTTGGGAGGCTAGATCCTAAGGTTTTGTACAACGGCGCCCAACACCTCTCTCTCTCTGTAACGCCCTAGAAATCGGGAGTCGTGTATACACTCGACTCCCAAGTCCCCAAGTGTCACTTTCATCAATTTTTATGGTTTTATGATTAATCATGTTTAATTGCGCAACTTGGAATTTTCTGGAATATGACACTACCACATAATCCACTGAAATGAAAGCAACTCAAATATATAGATATATATATATATACATGTCCAAAAGAATAGAAGGGTCGCACACAGCGACACCTGACAAAATCATAAAACAAATAAGATGTCCAAAAGATTAGAGCCGAGCCCACTGCTCAGCGATCTAATCTCGCCTATCAAGCTGGCGGAGAACCATCCATCATCTTGAAGTATGACAGCTCCTCCTCGTCGAGAGTAGCATCACCATGCTCCCCCTGCTCCGCATCACTCGCATCTATGAGAGGGTCTGATTGGTATTTTAAAACACGGTCCCAGAGTGGGAGTGAGTGATCAACTTAGTGGGTGCTATTAGTCTTAAGTTTTAACAGGCATCAATTATAATATAAATTTAATGAAACGTAGTCAATCATCAACACCTAGCAACTTTTATTAAAATGCATGCATGTGAAATGGTATGATGCATGCCCTCGCCACAATGCTCTCTCGAACGATTCTATCTAACGATCGCGTATATCAGCACTCCCTCAGAGCGACCTCGACTTCTGAATCGCCACCCTAACTAATGGGATGCAATGCGATCGTGTTAGCCGAGTTATTAATTAAGTCCATTCATCCAGCAGGTTGGGGAATCTAATGCACCCCACGTATCAATACCCTAAACCGGTTGCGAGGCCAAGACCCCCCAATGTTTGAGTCCGAGACCTCGCGGTCCATGATCCCTTCGGGTTTCTCATCCTTGACTTCAAACACATGAGGAGTGCCGAGAGAAAGGGATCACTCGCGGCCACTACGGGGAGGCACAACACACCAATGTAGGCCGACAGCTCCGACACAGTGTCTCATTCCACCATGCCCGGCTCACGAGGCTGTGGACCAATTTACAAGTGGATTGTTAATGGGCTACAATGGTTGTAGGGTGGTTCAGGTTCCATACATATGTGAGCAACCATGGTTAACAAACAGGGTCGGTTAGACAATAGGCTAGACCGCACGAGTCAGGCGAGCGTGAGACGAGTGACATCGGGCACAGAGGACCCATGTAGTCGAACTACAGCCACCTGAACACACCCGCCCAAACCCATGGGTCTACCCCTAGCATAATCCTACCGACGGGACTAGCACCTCTCTTCATATTCCCAACCAACCCGAGAGTTCAATGTTGATTCATGGCATGCCAACCATCAAGATTATCAACAAGTACAAAAATGTCATGTTCACATACATCACAACCTACGATCCAAATATTCCTAGGAAGCATACTTCATTATTATGAACATGGTGCGTGTGAGTGTGTGGGTTAGTGAGGAAGTTAAGTACTTCCAACACCTCAAGAAATCAAACACACAAGAGTCAAGATTCATAAGCACTGTGAAGCAACACATATGAGCAAAACCAATCAAACAAACATGAGCATGTAGTCATTCCTATGCTAAATTATGTGAGAGACAAAATTAACATCAAATGTAGATTAATCATGCAAAACCATGCAATTCCAACAACACACTATTCCTAGTTTTCTCTAATTTTCTCAATACAAAAACTCCACAAATAAAATCATTAAACTCCTACTATAATTGGTACTATGTCACCTAAGGATAATAGTCTGCACCTTCGGATCATTGGAGGCTTGATAGACGACTTAGAAATGGGGGTTTTGGGGGTTGACCGGCCGGAATCCCTACAACAAGCTCTTACATGTGAGAAATTCAAGCCAAACCTTCTTAATACATGGATTCTCAAGAGGAAGGGTGAATGATCTTACCTAGACAACTTACTGATGATCGTTGTGGTTGAGGTGAGGAATTTTCTTTGGAGAAAGGGGTAGGGAGTTGGAATGCTTGATCTCCTCGGCCCCACCACTATCTAGGGTCCACCTTGGATCTCTTCTACACTTTCTCTTTCTTCTCCTCTTTGCTCTTTTGTTCTCTCTACTCCTTGGTGGTTGTTGGAGATTTGGGGAGTTATGAGGGAGAATTTGTTGTTGGAGGATGGAGGAAGAATGGAGGGAGCTTGGTTGTTGGTGATTTGGGGAGTTATGAGGGAGAATTTGTTGTTGGAGGATGGAGGAAGAATGAAGGAGAAAGCTTGGTTGTTAGAGATTTGGGGAGAAATGAGATAAGAGCTAGGATTTATTTTCCTAGAGTTGGGCCCCTTGGCCCTAAGTTTCCATGAATCCCCAAAATAGCCTTCTAGGACTCACTATTGGTGTTGGGGTGGCCCCAACATACCTTTGGCTACCCAATTAGGTGTGTAGGTGTCTCATGGCCCAACAAGGGTTCATGCAAAGTTTGGGATTTAATGGATAAACGAATATGTGATTTGATTATATGATCCCGATCTTCAAGTGACCCAATGAGGTCTATTCCGGTGATTGAAGAGGTTCTGGTGGTCCCCTGGCCATAAAATTTGTAGGATAGGTGGTCCATGGCCCGATGAAGGGCCTTGTAAAATTTGGGAACGATCGGATATAGGGTTAGGTCGTACGGGTCCGATTTACGATCAACGGTCGTCGTGCCATGATCGGGTTCCAAATTTTATGGACCAGTGTAAGATACTATATTAGACCTTCAACGTAAATTTGGAAGGAATCTGATGGCTGAAAAGCCTAGAGTCTTAGTTTCATTATCCCGTGTCAGATTTTAACTTTGACCTTGGGTGGGTTGACAGGTGCTGTAGTAACGACTCGAATAATTAAATTTTAGGTGTCCAATGAGTTTGTGGTCCGCGATGAACCACAAGCCCAGTGAAATATATGTTTTCTTAAATTTTTATAATTTTCTGACCTTTCTGCACCGCAGTATAACCCATACGAGCTAATGCTAAGTGTAAACGGTCATCTGGCTTGGCGGCCCGCACTAGGCCCTATTATGACCTGTCTGGTCTACTCTAATGGGCTAATCCTAGGTTAATTAACTTGTGGTACCCCACCATGAGCGGCTTAAACAAATACTCATGCAGCAAATCCTACGTGGACGTCCCAGGACACTGTGCTGGTTGGACGGGACATTACAAGGGTTGATTTGGTCTATTAGTTAAGATCCGGGCCTATCTGACTCGGCTTCGATTAGATTTTTAATTTAGTTATACTCGTCTTGATTAGTTAGCGACGGGTCGGTTAGATTTGGGTCCTATATGAGTAAATCATGGGGTTACACCTGATGTTCAAGTGATCGGCAGATTCGATGGTTTTCTACGGTTGATTAATCGGATTTGTGTAGTTCTTTACTGGTACCACCCCTTTATATACTAACATTGAGTGCTAATGGTCATTTAAGTGATATTATAAGTTAATTTATTAAAAAAAAAAGAAATAAATTCAAGAATTTTTGGGAATCCAAAACAATGAAAATCCAGAATGTTACACTCTCTCTCAATGATGCTCAATGGAGCTTAAGATGTCCTAGGTTCTCTATTCTATTTTCTCTATCTAGAATGGGATATATGAGGAGTTGTGTTTCTAGAAAGATACCGGAACCCTACCATATTACAAATTTCAGTAATGTCTTACAATATTAAAGGTCTATAATTCTTCCATCACCTCGCACTTTAATCCACCAAACTCCTCCACTCTCTATGGCCACCTTCCTTACCCAGTATTCTATATTGGATTACTTGATCTTAATTATTGGATGTTTATCAAGCTCAATTTAAAACATATTTATGTTTAAAACTAAAAGTTAATGGTTAAAAAACCTCAATCAACTAATAGAAAACTTTCAATGCACTAGCCAACCTTCGAAACACTTGATGAATGGTCCAACCTATAAGATTAGTTTGAAAAAAAATCAATTAGATCTCTCGTTAAATCATGTCAGCATCAACAAACCTTAATGTATGTCTAGCTAGATTCACTTAAGTTGGTTATAAGATGACTTGTAAAGGAAGCCAGGGCATATGTCATCAAGACCTTTTACCTTATATATTATTGGGGTTAGTTTTCTCTCAAGGGGCTAGGGTTGGTCAAGGAATAGGATTTTTTATACTTGTAAAAGGCTTGAAAAGGATTTCTCAAGAAATTTAGGAGTTTTTTAGATGCGCGCATCGCAAGGGAAGATTGAGTACATCTGTAATCGAAGAATATAAGTCTATACAACTCTAAGGTTTTG
Organism: Magnolia kwangsiensis; assembly: GCA_037074715.1. Lineage (NCBI taxonomy): Eukaryota > Viridiplantae > Streptophyta > Magnoliopsida > Magnoliales > Magnoliaceae > Magnolia > Magnolia kwangsiensis. Next base: position 99,340,571 of record CM073581.1, read on the forward strand.
ATTACAACAAATTGATGCCGCTTTGTGCCGTGGTTTTTTCTTGCAAGAATTTTTCTACATAAAATATTATTGTGTTTATGTTGTTTGCTTTTAGTTTGATTATCCTTCATTATTATATTATTCTATCTTCATTTATCGTGTTTTCACAAAATGCACGGATTAGCAGTGATATTATATCTGAATTTCTAATACTTAAAAGTTTTGATTCGAATTTGTTGACTCAGATTTACATCATTGTGATGTGATATAAAGCGGGTTTACTCACAACAATTCTCTTTGGACAGTGGTGATTATGATGTCTAATCTCAAGTTTTCTAAAATAATTAAGGGAATTCCTTTCATTGAACCATTTATATAGTATGAATATGATGTTCCACCCATGGTAATAAGGTTAATAAATGAATGCATCACTAATAAGTATAAAAGAGTTGGAACAACCCCAAGGCCCTAAGGATGAACCATGACTAAAAAATCTCTCCATTTAGTCGACTTCAACTTTTCCATTATTGGCGTATAAATATATGGTTAAGAATAAATGCACTAAAGTCCACATTTCGATGGAGAAAGAAAAAAGAATTGATGGCCAAGATCTTCCAATTTTGGGATTGCTAGGCATAGTTCATCCGTGACGCGAGACACCAAATCAAAGGTTAGGACGTAGGCCCCACATGTACAGGCTAGATACATTGAAAGCGGAGTATCTGCGCATCCCTAAGCTCTGTGAGGCCCACTTCAATGTATGTGTTGCATGATTTATATTCATGCGTTTCACTGGCTCTTTTTAGGCATGAGACCAAACAGAAGGCAGATCCAAAACTCAAGTGGACCACACCACATAAACAATGGGGGTTATATGTTGAGGGTCAAATATTGCATATTAGACCCCAGATATTGTCTGGATTTATGAATATAATGCTGTCTAATGGCTCGTTTTCTCATTCTTATGTGGCAAAGTGATTTTATGAGCATTGATGGAAAAAGATGTTAAAAGTTGAGATTTAACGATCTGATGATGCCAAAGGCAAGGGACACACTCCAGGGGATCAAGATTGACAAATATACACGGTCAGAAATTCAAGAAAAGTTAGAAATTGAAGCTCAAGTGGCCTGAAGGACGTCCAGAATGCAAGATCACGAGGTTCCCACCATCCGTTCGGCTCGAAACTTCATACGTCGCCTGAGGACCATAAATTAACCGTACATATAAAATTTCAGCCATTGAAGATCTAGGGAAGTGCCCCAACTGATAGATCAATCCATAAACCGTTGATTCTGGGCCCACCTGATATCTGGAACTGTCTCAAAATTATTATTGACGCCTTAAATAAGGAGTCAAAACAGATGGACGGTGCAGATTTCTCCAAAACAGTGCAATGGACCCCATATGAGATGAGTGTGTACAGTGCACATGTGCACTCGCCGTGCACCAAATTTTCCAAAAGTCGGTCAGCGCGGCTGACCGACGTTTCCGTCTACAACTCAAAAAAAAAAAAAAAAAAAAAAAAACTTGCAGCGGACGCACGGCGCTGGCCGTTTTTGCGATCAGTTGTGGGCCCCACACGTGCCCCATAAGCTCAATCCGATCCGTCCACCGTGTAGAGGGCTTCGAGCACTACAAAATCATGTTATCGCTTTTTACCCATGCGTGCACACGTGTGAGATACAGAGGCCACAAAAGGGCTGCTCGGTAGCGTTCAAAACTGACTCTTTTGTGATTTCTTCTCTGGGACACGTCAATGGACGTTCAAAACTACCCATTCTTGACTGAAATTTCGTTCTGAATCCAATGGACGGGGTGGATTTTCCAGAAAATGCTTCTGTGGGGCCCACCGACCACAACAGCGAAATGGTGCGAAAGGTTTCGCACATACGCGAAAACTGACTTTTTCGGACGGTTTTGGCCCACCATCTTTGATCATATAGCAGATCTGAACCGTCTATCATGTAGAGGACCCAAGAAAGTACTAAGGGACAGTGTTTTTTTAGAATTTGAGCAAGGAAAGTGGCGTGTTACGAGGCACCGAACTTGGCTGCGAAAATTACACTCCGTGTCCTGCTACAACTCTGTCACTGACTCCAGCCTTCCAGCAGCTATAAAAAGAGGTTTTTGGACGTGGGGAGGATTCATTCAAGGTCTTGGGAGGAAGAACAGAGGGCTCGAGCTTGGGTTTCAACGTGGGCAGAGGAGAGAGAGAGGAGCTTGGTTTTTTTCTTTCCCTTTTCTTTTCCTTTTCTTTTTCTCTTTATTTATTTGGATTGAGCCCATCCATGGCAGGCTAAATCCTCCTAGCTAGGGCTAGGAGGTGAAGCTTGTAGTGAGATGAGAGATTATATGCTTTTAATTTAATTTTAATTTTTAAATTGAAGTTGGTTTTAGTTTGATTTTAATGGAAATATTTTTGGTCTTTAATGGTCTGTTGTGACTGAAATTACAATGGGTCTGCAATGCTTTGAATATTTTCTTATCCCTTTTATGTTTATGACGTTAGGACGTCCCGTTGTTCACCATAGTCTCCTGGGCATGGTTGGATGACGGTACCCTTCTTAACCTTCATACATATGATTGGTTGGTAATTAGTTTAATTCTGTTGTTTGCCATAGTCTGTGGGCATGGTTTGGTGATGGAATCCATTCTAATTCACACACCTTTCATCTCTTTGAAAACTAGATCAACGGCAGTTCAGTAATTTCTCTGATTTTTGATGCAAGCATAAATTCTCCCTGATCTCTACAAGTGGATCCTCTGAATCCCTAGTTTTCCATCTCTGATTTTTTTCCTAAGATTTAGATTAATTATTCTACAAGTATTCCACCATTGCTAATTGATTTAGAATTCATCTTAGCCTAGTTCTAGTTCTAGTTAGTTTTAGATAACGTACAAGTTTCAGTCCCTTGGGATTCGACCTCGGTCTTACCGAGTTATTACTACATCACAACCCTGCACTTGGGGAGTGAACATTATACACCCACCATTAAAAACTTCTTGGGAGCCGTCGGAGTTTTGGATCAAGTTGATATTATTGTTTTCCCTTAGTACTAAATTGAAGTCACCTTATGAATGGGCTATGAATGGACTGGGTTGCAAATAAACGTCATGGCTTGTACTGTGAACATTTCAACAGTTAGTGTCAATTCCCAGTGTTTACAATGTTGTGGTCCACTTGAGATTTGGATTTTCCTTATGTTTGGGTTCATGCCCTAAAATGAACTGCCTAAATAGATTGATGGTGTAGACATAACACATGCATCATAGTAGAGATACATGGAATATATTATACAAATGAGGTGGGCTTTGGTTTGCTTGGGTTTCCCAAGTCATCAACCGTAGACCAACCTGACTTAATGGGGTTGAAGATTTGCAGCGTGGGTCTAACTTTTTTAATTTCTTATTTCCTTTTCTTTTTTACACTCATGCCCACGGATGTGTACTTGAACTGAAGGCTTCAGTATTTGTTAAAATGCAAAACATCTACCACTAAATTGTGCATCGAAAACTAAGGTCTAACTTGATACGATCCAAAGTCTGGGTTCCACTAGTCATGAGCAGGCTGAACCTGACCTATGTTCCACATCTAGTTTTTGTTATAATGCTGTGTGCCAGCCTTTTCAATTTTTTGGATTCTTCAATTATGCACCTTTAAAGTTTGAATTAGTGTTCAAAAGAGCCAATTCCAACAAGTGGTCCTGATGGTTTGATGATTTAGCCCTTTGATCTGCTGGATGCCATCACTGTTCTCCTAGCTTGTATCATAACCCTTTAATACAAGAGACCACGTGAATAGACCAAACATCAAATGGCTAGGATCTTCAGATCTGGAAATTATTGGGCCATCCCTGCATCTATGATGGGACCCATTAGTCCAACAGTATGGATTGGTTAGCAATGGGGCCCACTTGCCGAGATGTCCCAAACAGTAATAATCTTCAGATAATTGATCATCTGTAACTCCATAAAATCATGCTCATCCAACGTGGCTCTTGTATTTTTGTCATATCTGCAAATTAATATTTAATTATGTTAAATGGTCTATTTTGCAGTTAATACAAAGAATGGTTGTTGTATACACTGAACATTCCATGTTCAACTGTACCATGAATCAATCCCTTCCAGATATGGGTTAGAATTCATTTTCCAAGTTATGTATGGGATTGGGAACCGTATCCAGGATAATGGTTTTCATTACTACTTCCTGTGGCTATAATTGCAATCACCTACTGTGGAAAATGGTCTGATATGGACTGGCACCAACCCTCTTTGGGCTGGGGTTTGGGTGATCAGATTGGGCCTGACAATTTGTTAATTGTATTCCAGAGGCAGGGCCAAATCTAAATCCATGGGCTTCTATATAAGCTAAAGCCCAAACCAAATTGGGCTGCAGCCCAAAAGCTGATAGATATGGGTGGAATTGACTGGGCTAGGAACAGGCCATGGTTGACCCTAGTCCCTAGCCCAGCCCTAGTCCTCTGAGCCCTCTGCCTGATCAGGCTAAAAGTTCAAGGCCAGGCTATCATAACCCTGTAATGAAAAGAGTGAAATGATAAAGGGTTTAAAGAGTGAAATGATAAGGGGTATTATATCTGTAGATGACGGGTCCCACTGTGTAAATGGTTTTTTTAATCTTTGTGTTTCAACCCTGATCTAAGAGTGCCTATAAAGTTGAATCGGAGACGCTCACAAAGCGTCATCCATGTAGATGGTCGCCCACTTGATGAACGGGCTGGTCCAATCTATTCATCATTAGCCAGGCCAACCTGGCTCAGACGCTGGTCCTTGATTTCAAGCCCCAGGCCTGGCCCAAGGGCCAAGTTTAGGGCTCCAAGACCTGGCCCTTTGGGACCGGGCTGCCACCCAAACCGTTGCCACACCGGCCTGATGGCTCACTCTTAGCTCATGGGCTGGCCCAATTTTATCCTACCATATGAATCTGTCCTTATTTATTTATTGGTTAAGATGCGGGCATGTAGTTGAATGAGATGCAGATTGCATACTCACGTAGTAGTCATGTCATTATGGACGGTGCTATGTGGGCCCCTAAAATGAGCTGGTGACCAAGGGTGGGTGTGATGAGGTTGATGACGGTTTTACTCTAATAATAAGTACCTTGAATTTATAAGGCTCTCTTTCTTGAATTCATAAGAGATTTTTTTTTTTTTCAAAATTATGAAAGAAATAATTTTTTAAAATTTTTTGATAATTTTATTTTAAAAATTCTTAAAATAAACGAGTTTGCATCCCTTAAGACACAACTAGAAGAGACCTAAATAAATAGGGAAATAAAAATTAAAATAAAAAAATGTAAATTTTTGCATTCTTATCAAATGACCAATCCATCCGAAGGGTGTAAAAATGTCTAGAAACTAAAATCAATAAAATTAAATTTGTTCTGATGGATTAACCTAACCTGTTGATCAATTAAATTGAGCAAAATGCCTGCAACAAACTTTTCATTTAAGTTTAAATTTTCATCAATAAATTGATTGACTAATTCAATTAAGTTACTCAATCGAGCTATGCTGAATTTTGTTGATTACCTTCCCAAACTTCTTCTACTTTATTTATAATAGGCACATGCTTGCTTCACACGTCACAAGAAAATGGATGAAAATGTTGATACGACACATACATCATGGCGGGGCCCACATGGCACCATCCAGTTGAATGAGGTCAAAGTCTACATGAGCAAAGATTGCCTAATCATATTCAAGTTAGCAAATTAAATAATTCATTGTTACATGGAAATAACCTCATTTTCATTTATACGCAGCCTCTTTTCTTACCACGCAAGTGACCTCATCTCCTCATACCTTTCAAAATCACCCCATTTTACATTTCAAGTCATGTGCATGAACTTTGAAAGTAGGGATCCTGATTTTGAAAACAGAAAAGGTAAACTTTTATACTCTGGTAGAACATGATGGATGATATGCAGGCACCTGTAAATTACTTAGAAATCGCGTACGTGCATACGAACTAATTCCAAATTTTAAACTGTCCGAGTTATTAGTCCCAGTTTTGATATTTATTGGACAGTTAAAATGGAAAATATCCAATGGTGGTGTTTAAACAAATAAGTGTCCAAGAATCAGAACTAAGAATCCTTCAAATAATATCATTTTGGAACTGTGACTTAGTGACAGTGGGCTCCACATATTAGTCGGTTTAATATGTGTTGGTGTTTGCCTAACATACTATTTTAGAGTGGCTGCGTATCAAGAGTCATGATCTGCCAGAGTATCAAATAAATTTCTTCTTTGGGCAAGAAAGAAAAGACAGTAGGGTGAAGACCGGGATTGGAAAAGAAGAAGCACGTGAAGGAAGATTCTTGTTGGAGCACGAGGAGAGTGCCGTGATGAGCCCATTTCCTAAAAAGTGGGTCCCATGATTCATCAATCCAGGCCGTTGATGTTATGAGATCAAATGCAGATGATGGATGATCAGAAATTCTTTTCGATCAAAAGATCCTAGTCAACGGATCATTGGGCTTTTCTTCACGGATGAGAGATTCTTTAAAGAATCTTCCATCCGAAGTACGGACTACAAGATCAATGGTATGGATGACAGAAACAAGTGGGGAATGAATAATCTTCGGATAAGTCAAAGTTGGATAATTTGAAATCGAAATGGTCAAAAAGAAATCAAAGGCTATCGAATCAGTTGAAGATGGTACATGTCACGTGTTCGATGTACCGCAGAATGTATTTCACCCCAATCTCCAGCAACGTACGTTCCCATGTTGATCACCATAGGTGGGCCATACACGACTTTAACTGTCTGATTGATGGGGCACAAATCCCCCTACATGAATATCCTGCAACTTTTCAACCACTACTGTCGGGCCTAGCGGGTCCGACCCATTCAAAACATTGTCATTTGATCAGCCTAGCCCCGACTTCTTGTCGGCCCCACGCCCCATGGCTCGTGCAACAGGCCTGACCTCACTCAATCCCGGCTTGGACTGAAATATTAGGATCCTGGACCGGGTACGGGCCTAAAATTGAAGCCCACGATCCGGCTATCTGTATGAGTCCTTCAAGCCGCCCAGCCCATTTTGGATTTCAATGGCATCTCCGTCATGCATGGTGGGGCGCACGTAATGAGCGGCCCGGATCTTGCACAGAAGTGGATAGCCGGACTCCAGCCGGGCTCAGGCCATTTTGGCCGGTCACAACCTTGGATGAGCTTGAGGCCTATGTTTGGTCAGACTGTGGCCCGACCCATTGACTGCCCCGCCTCAATACACGGCATTTTGATATTTCTGGGCCTGGGTCCGGACCCGACCATTGACAGCCCTATTAACGGGATTTCCCGGCAATTTATCGGCTTGTGATTTTCGTCTTTTTGGGCTTTCTCGCAATTTTATTGGTAAAATCTCGCTCTAAATATTTTTTAAAAAGTGAATAAACAGGTAGTTTTAACATTTCAAGTACTTGTAATAAATTACTTTAAATAATTGTGATAAAAAATTATAATAATTGTAAATTTTAAAATATATAAGTATGAAATAATTTATTTTCGGTTTTAAATAATGATTGTATTAGAATTGCGATAAAGTCGCCAACAGTCAAGATAATGAAAATCTCACCATCTTAACATGATATTATCGTTTGATGAATATGCGGCAAAATATCATGAGATTTTCAAAATCTCAGTAGCATTTGTCACAGTGGACCCCACCTGATTGGCAAAATCCGGGGTGAGATGGATTAGCTTGGGGTTGGGTACGTTGGGCCTTCAGGAAAATTTTCGTCTGACGGGCACTTTTAGTCAGTTGATTTAGTAAGCATCTTCAAGCCCGATCGTAGAGCCTGTCATCACATACTTAGGGTTGTCAATGGGCTCGACTTAAGGTTGTCTTCAACCTGGATTTTGAAATGTTTGGTGGGGTCCATCTAACTGGGCCTGCTCAAAATTTTGCATTTGCTAGCCCACACGGTCAAAATTAGGGTGGACATTAGAGCTGTACACAAATCGAGTTAGCTTGGTTAGCTCACTTGACTCAACTCGATAATGCTGGACTCGCCTCTGTTTGAAATTGGATTTGGACTAAGTTGAGTTAGTTTTTAAAGCTTGAAAAAATTTCAAACGGAGTACAAGCTTGCCCGAGCTTGAATCGAATTGGCTTGAATCCCCGACTTGAATTAGCTCAGTAACTCGGTCATTATGATCTTGATACTACTCGTCGAGTGTTCAATGAAAGGCATCAAGGAAGTGCTGTGTCTTGGACACCCTCATATCAGGATATTCTCCAGATGAGCATTGAGTGAAGATTGAAGAAACAAATTTTATATATATATATATATAATATTAAGGGACAACCTCAATATCTTGATCTTAATGCTGCTAACCAAGTGTTTAGTGAAATGCTTGCAAAACGTTTTTACTGATTTACATTTGAAGTGTAGATAATTGAAAATGCAATTTACATGTTTGAGAAAATGTCATACAAAATCAAACTTGGCTCAAGCTAGCCTGAATCACTGACTGAACCTAGCCAAGCTGGCCAGTTAGACTTGAGGACCGAATCGAGTCAGGTTCTAGGTGGGGTTGGCTGCTAGCCAATCTGAGCTGAGCTGTGCCAAGCTCAATCGGGTTCAACTCGTGTACAACTGTAGTGGGACAAATCTCATTCCCGTGAAATTCTCCACTTGGGAACGTATCAAGAGATTTATAAATTTCGAGGTTTTTAACTCATCCAGTTGTAAAATTCTCTCTGGAAATAAACATTGAATTTTTTCAAAAATATATTTATGTGAAAATTAGAATAACATCACAGAAAATTTCTGAACTTTTTTTGGAATGATTGTCTTACTGATTTTTGGAATGATCACCCGTTAGGTAAAATCGACCTTTTTTATTATTATAATATGCAGTCTAGATCTTCCTATGGGTTCTAACATTTCTATTAGTACTTTCATACAAAATACTAAGTGGCAGTTTCTATGTTTGTACATGCCAATGATTGTTGGGATATTTGAATATGCCAAGCAATATTGTATTGTTTTGACCGATGATGAAATCGTTTGGAACAAGTGTCCTAAACACTCTCACTTTTGCCTTGACCGTTATGGCATACCGTACCATTGATCCTGACCTCCTTTGGACAGACCTTGTTTGGTTTAAGGAATCTCTTCCTAAACAATCTATCATGGCGTGGACGGTCTTATTAGGGTGCCTCAAGACAAAAGGTATGCTGCATTCATGATACCAAATGTTGTTTTTGCCAGTTTGTGATTGAAAGTATCGAGCATTTATTCTTTAATTGGGAATTTATTCTCTAAATTTGAAAATGCTCCATTCAAATATCTACATTAGTTTTATTGCCAGTTCCTCCATTACTCAATCTGTCTATTTTCCTATGGAAACCTCTTCAGACTAAGTTTTCAAAGTATGTTTTGATTTTCGGCCTTTGCATGACATATCCGGAGAGAGGAAAACAAACATATTTTCAACTTTGTATCCCTTTCAAAGGAGAAGATTATTCTTAGGCATATCCCTACTGATTTGAGAGCCAGAGTAATGTTATCCGCCCAATAGTAATTGCCACTGCTCCTCTAACATCTTTGTAGCTTAGGACCTTCACAGGACTTATGCTATGCTTGCCTTGCCTGGTGCCCCGATATACACTATTAAGTGAAGCTAGACGTGCTGGACTATAGCATGGGCTTTATGGGCCAAGAGAAAAGTAATTGCATACTCTCTTTCTTGGCACCTCTAAATTAATTAGAGCTTACATTTTAGGTGCTACCGTGAAAGTTCCTAATGAAAAAATTCTCTTTGTCATGTCTGGGCCAACTTCTTCTTGGGTGAGGTGCATTTTCATTTGAGCGATCCACTTTTTCATCTATGCTTTGACTGCCATCTTTGGATATTCATCACAAGATATCACAAAGGCCTCATTATGAAACTTACCGGTGTCCCTTTACAAGCTACTAGTCGGATAGTGACTACCACTAAGTTGAATTATATGTTCTAATCCTCAACTAACCTCAGGTGTGGTTTCCCTCTTGTAAGGGGTGGTTCTTCCTCTCCTTAGCCTAGAGTTGAGCCTTTTTTTTTCTATGTTTTTTGTTTTGTTTTGTTTTTTGTGGACAAAGGTATGGGTTCTTGATCTTTGATTGGGTATATGATTTTTTTAATTAGATCTTAAGGCTGGTATACTTTTTTAGCCGTATTTTTTCAAGCTTTGCCGTAAGTTAATATTAAAGAGAGCTAGTCTTCTCATACTCCGATAAAAAAAAAAAACAAAGTTTTTAAGAATTTTTTAGCGTATGGGATTCACAGTTAGTGACTCTTGAAGAATGAATTACTAAATTGCCTCGCATACCTTTTTTCACTAGGGAAAAAAAACAAAGAAAGATATAAAGTTGAGAATTGTGGGCCACGTGGCATGCATGTGACATGCAAGCGTGTCAAACATGCACTCCAGCAAGATGATTAGAATAAAAAATTTCCAGTAAATCAATCATTAGATGCGACACAAGTGAATTTGGATGTATTCGAGCATTGTTTGACCCGCCTTTTGGTCTCGAATTTTCGTTCGACTTATCTTCGCTCTAAGATTCATCTGTTGGATGGTTTTGGATGTCATGCATACAAAATGCCACACAATTCTCCACTTTATCACTTTTTAAATAAATTAACTTTTTTTTTCGTATTTGTAATTTTATGAGGAAATTATGGCGAGATTTGCTATGTTTGTCGCACAATCACCATGCGATCCTCCCCCTTACGAAGGAAAATGTCATTCAAGCCAACAACAACTCTACTGTACACGTGTGAATGGCCCATATGCCTAACCTAAGAAAGATCGTTGTCTGGCAGCCATCCGATTGGGTGGCCTAAAAAATGTAAGGTTCAAGATGACAAATGGACTGTCGGTATTGTCCTATCCCTGCGATTATGGGCCTTCGCCCAGGACGAAAACGAGGGTGACCCTTCATTATACGGGCTAAGCTGTTGAAATCAATGGATGCCGTTGATCTGTGTCGATGTACCTAATGAATGGATTCTTCCAAGTTTTGCTCCCCGCAACCCATGGTGTGGCCCACCTTTTCTCACGGCTCTAACGCAGCGAAGTTAGCACAAACGGAAACATTTCTCTTATACATGCTAGCAATGCAAAATGTGGGCCACAACATCAAATCTCGTGGGGTAAAAATCAGAGGCGCCTGCTGACTAAGGTCTGCAATGGGTCGGCACTGGGTCCAAAAGAATGGGCCAGGGTTTAAGCCCGCCCAACCATTTCAAAATCCAGGCATTGAGACAGCCCATTTGGTAGGCTGACTATTAATTAGACAAGTAAGGTAATGAACCAATGGTCTAAATCAATGTATTTTTGTGACCAACCTTGAGTGGATTGGTTGGATTTTTACCCCAGCTGATCTCCCCGGCTATGGCCTTTACAGCTTGATTAGAGCTTGCGCTTGAGCCTGGCCCATTTCCAACCTTAGCTACAACCGGAAAATTGATCACATGAGCCTAGCCATCCAAGTTGTGGCCTAGAAATGGACAGTTGGAAACAAAAGATGCCCAACATTCCATCAGCATTCAACAGTTAATAGTCTAAGTCCGTTGATCGGTTGTCCAATATGTGTCATTTTTTATCCGTGACCCCAGATATAGTGGGCCATCTGTATGCACGGTCCAGATCACTGCACGTGTTGCACGTGCAGATTAGATCCAGCTTGTAAACAGTGGATAGTATACTAACATCTTATCACCGTCCAAATATTTCAGGATGATAAGAAGTAAACTTTTTAGAGAGAAATAGAATGGATTGGACTGGGTCAACTGGTGTTTACCCTGGTCCCGAAGCCAATCCCTGCCATTCATCACATAGGCCACCGACGCCTGTCTCCACCTGGGAACGGGCAGGAGCTTTGAACTGCCACCGTGATGTATGGGTCTTATCCACACCGTCCATTCATTTTTTTCGTATCATTTTAAGGTATAATTTTAAAATTGAGGCAGATCCAAGGCTCAACTAGACCACACCATAGGAAGCAGCGGTGATAGTGATTCTTACCGTTGAAACTTTTGTAGGGCCCACCGTAATGTTTATTTCCCATCCAACCTATTCATAAAGTTACATAGACCTGGATGAAGAGAAAACACAAATATCAGCTCCATCCAAAACTTCTGTGTCCCCCAAGAAGTTTTCAACTGTAAGAGTTTAATCCCCACTGTGTAGTCCACTTGAGCCTTGGATCTGCCTCATTTTTGGGCTTATACCCTAAAATGATATGGAAAAAAAAAAAAAGATGGACGGTGTGGATAAGACCCATACATCGGGGTGGCCCGTTCCCAGGTGGAGACGGGTGGGGGTAGGACGCAATCCGCGTCCATAGGCCACATGCCTGTGAGAAAATGGACGGCTTGAAAAAGACATAGGATTTATATTAAAGATAATATCGGGCCCACCTGATGAATTGAAGACCTATCTTTATGGGTCATTTGTATGCTCGATTTGGACCCCAACTCAAGAAATCGTGGATCTACATCAGGAATCGTTTTTGCATCTCTCTCATGAATTTTGAAGTGAAGCCAGGTAAAATCACTTTTGGACCACATATCAGACCAGGTACAAATAATTTTTTTTTAAAAAAATGCCTGGCCCAAACTAGCCTTCGAGCTGGTCAAGTCCACCAATAGGCCCAGTATACCCCATTCATGTGGGGCCTACCAAATGAACAGTTCCTATCAACCAACGCTGAAGCTGTCTCTAAAAGGTCTCATTTCGTGACAGTAAAGAAGGACGAATTAGTTCTACTGTGCTTATTAACTCCTTAATCATTCTTGTAGGGGTGCCATTGGGCTTGCTTTTCTGCTGTTGGCTGGGCTTTGGCATGAAGGTACGCACAGATTAATTTCTGGAGTTCACCTGGGTTCATGTCATTTTATCCCATCCCAGTTCGCCCAGCCTGGGTGGGCCCTACTCCATATGTACATATGTATGTCCTACTCACTTAGGCAACGCTAGGCTGTTGTTTTTAAATTTTTCTAACTGTATACTTCTTTGTGTATGTGTGGCCCACTTGATCAAGGGATGGATCAAGAACATTCACGTGGGAAATAACAAAACATTTTTCAGTCTCTGGATTGGGTCATTGTACTAGGCCCATGCCATGAATAGATGGTGCGGACCTTGGTAAACCTCATACACGTCCTGCAAGGGTCGCATCTAATGGTTTATAGTGCCATCTCCACCTAAATTCAATGACAAACCCAATGATCCACACAAGCGTGTGAAATAACCACACGAGTGCATGTGAAAGTGAGGTCACAGCAACAACATGTAAGATGAGAATCTAACAAAGGAATATGGTGCACCATCAGAACAAAAGAGAAGATGGAGATAACGAGAAAGTATATTCTTTTATTAAAGAACCATTTCTCTTCTTCAAGAATAATGCTTTTTTACAATAGACCACTAATTTATATCACACGAATTAGTACTTTTCAATAAAAATGTGATGTAGAACTATAAAAACTCTTTAAGCAAAAGAAACCACATGTGGATACCAGTAGATTTACAATGCTTATTTCTATACCAGGAATCTTTCCAAAATAATATATTTTATCTTGATTCGACTTTTTCTATCATTTAAATTATAATAAAATTATAAATTCTAAAATATGATCATTATGCTTATTTATAGTGATTAGTTCTCCAACGCAAGATATGAGGCAGTGTTTTGTAATAAGTATGAGATTTTTTATTTTTATTTTCCACACGCACACACACCCCGCACACTCACGCTGGTGGAAATTCACCACCTATGGGCACTCGGGAGTTGAAACTCCTGAGAGTCGAGCACCCGGGCAAGAGTATGGGCCCCTGAGATTTTTACTTGTTATTCAAATAATACTTTTTAAAATCTATTTAAATATACTACTTAAAAAGTTACCGCCATAGTTATTATGTCCACACTATAAATTTCTCATATCCAAGTGGCTTATATCTACTGTACTTTTACAGCACGAAAGGTCCATACCCATCACTCTAGCATCATTGGATGAATGATTTGGGGTAAATTATACTATGAGTGAAGGCATTTAAATTAGGCTGGCCAAATTATGGGTACGAGACAAGACATCCTAAAATATTGTGTTAGGTTAGTCATAGATACGTGGACATCCATTTTATCATTAAAAATGAAAAATAAAAAATCTAAGGGCCCTATTCCAATAAACAAATGTCCACAGGTTAAAGATCGTGACTACGCAACTAATTCGATTGTGGGACCTGGATGGTTCGAGTGCGTTTCACAATTTCATTGGTTTAATAGGATTTAATGGAGTGACTTACCTAATAAGCTTACAAGAATCTCCTGTAACTCATGGGGTGTGTGATTCAATGAAAACACGCTATGTGTACTTGTCTAATGTAAATTAAGTGTGAAGTCCACAAAGAAAAGAGTAAAATCATTGTTGTAAAGAGGGAAATCTTTATTTTATTCTAGATGACATATATTTAACATGTGCACACTATTCTTATTCATTAGACCTTCTAATGAGTTAAAGAAGATTCATATGGTTGGTTGATCGGTTTGTTTTCTATCATGCAGATGTGTCAGAATCAATACAGTGGTTCGATTCAAATTGAGCAACTTTGACCCCAAGCGTGTGTGTGTGTATATATATCGAGCTGTGTGGGCCCCACCGTGATGCATTTCGAACATCTACTCCATCAGTCAGATGCACCATTCCATCGTGGACCTAGGTCTCAAAAATCAAGTCAATCCGTGACTTTTGTGGGCCACACCACATATAGTAGTGGAGAGGGGGTCGTACACCATTAAAACATTCATAATCAGTTTTTGGGTCCCACCGAAATGTGGTTTGCAAATCCAGACCATCCATTATGTGTGTCCCACTAGGATTAGGGGTCATACCAAATTTCAGTAGCATTCAAGACTCAGGTGAGCCCCACCAAGTGCTTTTATATGTTTTAACGATTTCTTCACATGAATTTAAAGGTTTCCATATACGGCTAATTTTTGGGATATTCCATTATTTAAAGGGGAACCATCAAATGCATGGTGTTGATGGTCGACATGCATCACGGTGGGGCCCACACAGCTCGACCTCCCGATAAGCTTATCGTGAGCTCGAGCGCATAGTACCTTTGAAGATAAGTTTTATATATATATGTATAACCAGATTCTGAGAACGTCATTCGCTTATTCAACCTCTTGTGAAATTTGATAATGATCAAGAGATAATCAAATAGTACAGTGCTTCCTCTAAAGATAAGTTAATTTGTATGTCTTGAAAATCAAATAGAAATAAAAACTCATAATTAGTCACTAAAAACAATTACAAGAATGCATCTCTTTAAAAAACTATTTAATATTGTATAAAGAACAAATCTAGCATATGATCATAAATTTGAATTATAATTAAATATTATGACTAAGAATTACCGTTATTACTGAGATAAGCTAAGATAAAAGATAAATTAATAGATTTGATTGATTATTGTGAAGGTGTAGTCCATGCATTTGTGAAATTGTTGCATAGGTGAACTCAACTCGATCTTGGCTCGAACTTGGCTTAAATTGGCCCGAGGTGCTGATCGAACCGAGTCGAGCTGGCCAGTCGAGCTCGAGGACTGGACCGAGCCGAGCCGAGTTTGAGCTTGAGTCAGCAAGTGGCCAAGATGAGTTGAGCTTTGACCAGCTCAACTCGGTTCGACTTGTGTTATGGTAGCAAAATGTCATACCCATCGCTCTTGCAATAGTATAGGAAAATGTCATACACCTCTAATCATCATAGTGTTGCGGTAGGAAAATGTCATACCCATCGCTCTTGCATTATGTGACAAATGATACCAAAGAAATTGTACTGTGAATGTTGGGCATTTGAATTGAACGAGCCAAATAATGGGTATCCAATAAGGCATCATAAACTAATTTTTATTTTATTAGTCATATATCTGTTGAAATCCATCTTATCATTGAAATGAAAATTTTACATAAGTCCAATTTTGTCAAATAATGTCCATGGTCATAGATCACGGCTACCCAACCAATCTGATTTTAGGACTTAGATAGTTCTAGTGCAGTCCACAATTCCACTCATAAACTAATTTTTATTATCTAAGTCATATATCTGCCGACATCCATCTTATCATTGAAATGAAAATTTTAAACCAGTCCAATTTTGTCAAATAATGTCCATGGGTCATAGATCACGGCTGCCGAACCAATCTGATTTTAGGACTTAGATAGTTCTAGTGCAGTCCACAATTCTACTGGTTTAATAGGACTTAAAAGAAGAGACTAACCTATTAATAGGGTTATATGAGTCTCTTATAACTCATGTAACCCATGTAATTGTCCAATGAAAAAGTATCATGTTCACATGTCAATTGTAAGTTACTAATAATTAGTGTCTTAGGGGCCATTTGGCACTGTGAATTGGAGGGGGTTTCAAATTTCCTGATTATTTAATTGTTTGGAAGTATAAAGTAACTAAGGATTTCAAATTTTCTAGTTGTTTAGTTGTTTGGCACTGTGAATTGGAGGGAGTTTCAAATCTCCTCTTTGAGGAGGTTTGTAATCCAAGGTGAGAGCTTGGATTACACTTAAAATCATTTCAATAGTTGCAAGTGTAGCATGTGTATCACTATATATTACCATTCTATTAGGCACATGGCCTAATAATGATGATCAGCATCGTCTGAACATTGTCCAGTACCGTCCAAACATTGTCCATATAAATCAATGATTAAAAATTATTAGTTAGTCACTCAGACATGGTCTTGTGCTCGTAGCCCATTTGAGACTTGAAATAAAGCATATATTTCGGTGGACTTATCACAACTATTGCCAAAAATTACATAGCTAACTAATTAGAGATATTAAAGTTAATTTAATAATTAAATTCAAACCCCTATAAACATATCATGGATAAGTACTTTCAAATTAAAGTTGATACACACTCAGGGTACGAAACACACGAGAAGGATTGCAAATCTAGTGGGTTTCTAATCCTAGCTTCCGAATCGAGGGGTTCCAAGTCCGCGCTCCCTAACCGGCCCTTCAGGTATGGCACTTGTACTATTTATACGTACCTGCTTATCAGAAATACTAGACTGCAAGAGTAACAAATAACTCTCTTTAATGGTAAATAATTATAAGCCATTTATATGGTAATTACAGTTAGAATCCGTAAATCAAACAGGCCCTAATGCTCGTCTGCCATGTGCGGTCCGTTATTACTTCCTTAAGTACAATTAGGCAGCCCCATTACTATCTTGTTGCTAGATGATATGGTGGAGCCAGGAGAACTTTGTAACCATCTCTCTACAACACACGTGGCACCTTGATAGGCGATTTACGTCCATTCATGTACGGATCCTCAGTATACAAAAATAGACTTATTAGATAGTTGTATCCATCAGACTTGTGGCCCAAAAAGAGACAGCAATAAATGAAAACAGGTAAGGTGAATGTGAAAGTGTGATGAATTGCAGGAAAAGTAGTGGATGGCATTGTCTCATAGGTTTTGCATTTTTGAAACCCAAGCAAGCTTCACCCTCCCATTTCTACTGTAGCGAAATGCCACTAGCATTTTGCCATTCTTCCTACTCCACCGCATCACAGCCCAGTCATGTCTCACCGACACACGATGCCTATCGGCGTTACTTTCTCCATGATTTGCCTAGGTAGATAGGGCTGACTTTCGCAGACAGGGATGAATCGACTTGAGATCCATCTCATCCATCAGGTGGGCCATTTTGTGTTTGTATCAGAGCGTAAAATCAGGACAATTCAATACTGGTGGGCTACACCATTGGAAAAAAATTGAGATGGAAAGTCCCACCATTAAATGTGCTTGGGGCCTACCATCGTTTCTATATGCCATCCAATTCATTCATTTGAGTGGTCATATTAGGATGAACTTATTCCACAAAAACCAGGACATTCCAAGACTCGTGTGGCCCACACCATGTGAATTTAAAGTATTTTAAGCGTGATTTTGCACCACGCCCCTTGGCATGGCCCGTAAGTCATGGATGAGACTAACGCTTAAGATTAATGCTAAAAATGTGGTGTCACGCCTGATCAATTGGAAGGATCTGATTCACGTTTCTCCTAACAATGTAGAGTTATTGCAAGTCCGAGTAAGCTCTGAATTACATATGTTACAATAAGCCTATGTTACAATAAATCCTTTAGTTTTTTACGTAGTTCCTGACGTGATACATTAAAAGACTCATGTGCACTTATCAAATATAAGACCTAATAATATATTTATATATATATATATATATATATATATATATATATATATATATATATATATATATATATATATATATAATCATCATTTCATTCCCTATAATTATCACCAGGTGTTGGGGGCATTTTTAAACATTAGAAATGGGTAATGAATATTTATTTAAATAGAAATGGGTAATAAATATTTATTTAAATAATTGCAATGTAATTTTATGGTAATATCACCTATCATTTGACCACAATAGTAAATGATAAATTTGCTATTATTGCTTGTTTCACCCACAAATCATTATTTCACTTAGGTAAAAATAATAATTTTATTTTATAATATAAAAATATAATAATTCTAACTTTCTACCGGTTTTTTTATAAGTGTATTTGATTATAGATTTACAAGTTATAAGACATGATTAAAGAAAGATCCGAATATTAAGGGGCCATTTGAATCTTAAGTTCTTTAAGATAGGTTACTTATGCCACAAGCAAATGGAAAAAATTATTTCACTAGGTAATTAGTGCACTGTTATCTATACTTGTTTTGGCACTTCATGTTTTTTAGCTTTAAAAGGGAGGACATTGCCAAATATATGTGGGGCTTACTGTGACTTCTATATTTTATCCACAACATCCACTTATAGAATTCAGGGCTTGACAAAAAAAGAAATGAGGCTGATACAAGCTCAAGTGGACCACATTATAAAATTTAGAGAATTGAACATTTACCATTAAAAATATATCGGTGCCACTATTTCCTTTAGTGTGGACCACCTGAGTGTTAGATCAAATTCACTTTTTGGATCATGCTTCAAAATGTTATGCTAAAACTAATGAATGGCGTGTATATATATATATATATATATATATATATATATATATATATATATATATATGGTAGTGGTTAAAAATTTAAATCAGTCTTTTTAACTTGGTTTTCAAAACAGAAATGCAAGTGTATTTTTGGAGTAATAATGATTACTTATTCACTTGCATTTCTAAACTGGTGAAGGAGTAATGATTACAAAGTCCCAGGGCATTTACACGGTGATTTGGAAAATCAAATATCCCTTAGTCTCTACTTATTGTAAAAATAAATGTGTTTGGTAATCAATTTACTCATCATCCTATCTTATCTTTCGTCTAAATCAAATAGGCCCCTAGTCTCTACTTATTAACAACATAAATGTGTTTGGTAATCAATCTACTCATCATCTATCTTATCTTTCATCTCTTCTGTGCCTATCTTCAGTAATTTATGAAAAGTAAAAATGTTAAAGAATATTATTAACTAAAGTGAATAAGTAATTTTAAGTAAAATAAAAATAAAGATTTTACTTATAACCAAATCATAAACCAAACTTATTTGTCTGAAATAAGTTACTTATTTACTGCTGTAAATAGAAAAAGTAATTTATTCGGGGGTGTCCAAACAGACCTTGAGAAACCTAACATGCCTTTTTTGAACCATTTAACCATTTACCCTGAGAAACCAAACATCCCTCCTCACGTAGTTAGTTGGGTGTTAATTGTTTCTTCTGCATTCCGTCCTAGCTGTTTCTTAGGGCACATCTGAACTATTACTGGTGGGTTGATCATGTCACAAGACACTTTGACAAACCTACTTTTAAGTTTTGAATCTCCTTTGTGCTTGGAATCGTCCTAAAATGAGATGACGAAAGGGACAGCCGGAGTGGATGAACATTATGGTGGGCAACACAGGAGGGGTTAGAGGCAACTCTTGAATACGTGTCAAAAAGTTGAAATTTCATTTAATATTTGCTGCCAATGATCACATACGCCTTACAAGGGTGTGTACCTTCTTCTTGTTTTTTTCACACACCACAGTGGTACTCATATCGAGTGCTTTTGCCCCACCCTAGGGATGATCGAGACCATTCATCTATGAGGTTCTAAAGATATCCAGTGGAAAACAAAATCCATCTTATCAATTTCACCCCCCCAACCAAATTTCTAACGTTGGGAACTTTTCTAGTCTATATGGATGGTACCGATCCGTGGGTAGCTAAATTTTATCATGTGGCCCACATACAGCACACAGCTCCCCAATGAATGGTAGGAAAGTTGCTTGTTAGAAACAGGACAAGTCGTAATATGACTTGTCGTGCAGGGAAGCAACCCTGGCTGGAATCACAGGATATAACAGGAAAAGAAAAAAATTCAAACTATTATAGAGAACACACTAATTTTATATTAAAAATAATAATAATAATAATTTACAGGGGAAAATCACAATACCAACCTACAAACAATTCACCGCAATCAAAAAGTTATAAGAGATGAAACAACTTGCATATGAAAAACTTTAATTTCTCCGTAAAAACTCTTGAAAATATGTTAAGATCCTTTCATTCTATCCTAATTACAAAGCTATAAGTCTATTTATACACACTTTTGTACAAAATTTGAAACATAAACCTGAATTTATACGTTCAACTTGATCTCACCTTCTGTCGAACAAGACATTAATAGAAATAGAAATCGGTCGACCAAGAATATCAGAACATGCTTTGGTCAAACCAAGAATTGCTCCAGTTGACTGAACAACATTGCATCAAATTAAATACATTTTATCAACAATCTTCCACCTTGGCTTTAATCCTCCAGTCCGACATTTTCAAGTTACTATCACAATTTTTTATTTCCTCCGGTTCAACATTACATTTTCCATCTGCTATCACAATTTTTAATTTCCTTCATAATAGCACCACCATCATCGCCTTCAGAATAGCACCATTATCATCTATTATTATGCCTACCCTGTCTTAATTCCCTATTTGTCAAGCCTAAAGAAATCAAGTAAAACATGAACTTAGGATGAACGGTGAGAAAGCTGCTCACCTATTTTTATTTCCCGTTGCCTAATGTTGGCTCACACATAAACGAGTAAGCTATTGTGCATATTGAATTTGGACTGACGGATTTCTAGAAACATTTTATACTTGTAACATGATCTGTGGGCCCACATTATCCACATCCCGTCTGCAATGTATAGTACCCCAAGGGAAGGCGACGAAGACCGGCGAATTTGCTGTTTTACACCCGCTCATGAGAGGATGGAGCTACATCTTGAATCACGACATGGACATCTTTAAACGCCATTCAACAGCTATCTCTACCATTTGAAAAGTGACGGTGACTCTTCAATGTACACGGCATAGTTGCCCCCACAATCCAGACAGTCATTAAACTGAAATCTACAACAATGGAAGGAAATTCAATTCTAAAAACCAATAAAAGGTTAGCAGCCCCCATTAACACTTTTGTGAAATAGTTAACTTGTTTTTCTCCCACAACTCTTATTAGTTTGGCATGTGGGGCCCACCATTGTGTTTGTATATCCATGACCAAAATTCAGGTCCATTCAACCATTAGATGTGCTCCACATAAATATTGCGTTTTTTTAGGGGTTGTTCATTGTTTTCTACAGTTGGGTGGGGACCCCACTGTACTTTTTGGGCATCCCATTTCATGGTGGGACCACCTCATATGGACTTTAGCAGCTTCCCGAAACCTTTTGAACCATACACAGGATGATCCTGATCGTCCGATCAATAGCGTGAAATAGGAAAAGCCAAGATTAACCAGGGAAACAACATGGGTCGAATTAACATCCTCAAACATCCAGTAGATACATCTTAATTTAAATTTCTTATGATTCTAAAGTTTAACACTTTGATTTAACATTTCTAACCATGTGACTTATGGATCATAAATATTAGCCGATTTAACAAAACGGTCTCATTCCTCACTCAAAAAGGGTTAGGATCATCTGATCAACATGATTCCACATTGTTAATTGAAAACGCTGTGTGCACACGAGCGTGCATTGTTGGGTGAGAAGCTTTTATTATCCAGATAACACGGAAAACCATCTTAAAATCAAGTAGGGAGTATCTTGAAAATTAAAATAAAATAAAACTTGATTATTATCTGACGTAAAATTCAAAATTCACTCACATGCAACCGACGCATTGTCTTTTTTAAGAACTTATAAATGAATTTCACTCAGAAAAAGCCTTCAGAGAGCTTAGATTTTACTTGCAACCCAAGTTTTTTTTGTCTTTTCTAAGAATTGAAAATTGAATTTCACTCAAAAAACCTTCAAACAGCTTATAGATTTCACCGGAGCATTTGTCTTTTATAGAAAATTTAAAATGCAATTGTATCTACAATGCAAATCCCACCTGCAAATAAGTTCAGAGTAGACTTTACCCACAACAAAAGTACTCCCCTCTTTTTTACACAACAACAAAACTACTTCCTTCTTTAAAATTCTTTGATGCAAGTAGCTTCCTTCGAAGATATCACAACACAGGAAGACATGAAGAGGCAACGTTAAAACCATAAGCACTCCTATCCCTTCCTCACACATGACCACTCCTATCCCTTCCTCACACATAACCATCACATTTCCTGCAATTTCTCCCCTTTTATCTGCCCTCTTCTCTTTTTTCAATTTCCTACCTTTCCTATTTTCTCTATCTTCTTCACGCGTGCCATTTCCTAGTAGTGGTAGAGGCCAAA
This sequence comes from Magnolia kwangsiensis, assembly GCA_037074715.1. NCBI lineage: Eukaryota > Viridiplantae > Streptophyta > Magnoliopsida > Magnoliales > Magnoliaceae > Magnolia > Magnolia kwangsiensis. The sequence goes on from CM073581.1 coordinate 99,363,362, forward strand.
ATCATCAACCATCTATATGCACAACACGTGGGACTATGCTGAAAATAACGTCCACTCACCCAACATCTCGAATTTGAATATGTGACTTTTTACCTATAAAAAGATCTTACCCGATTAATATATACCATCGTATCTATATTGACATGGCAGATCGTCTATATAGTATCATATCTACTTATCCCAGAGCATTTTCCTACTTTACACGAACGGATCAGTTGGACTGAATAAGCGCTATGTCTAAACCAACGAATGAGCATTCGACACGGGTCTTCCAAGAAGGGAAAGAGTCGACATGATAGACGTGTACGCCAATCCAGAGTCCGAATTCCAGTTACAGTATTCTTACAATGCTCGGAAAGGCTGTGTAAATCAAAGGAATACACATTGCTGATAGCTTGGGCTAAAAATCGGATTCGGATACAGGAATTCCTAACCCGATTCAAGATTTTCACCGAATTGCAGATCGGGTACGAATTGTACCAAAATGGTTAGAAGACTCGGCGAATCAGACCGACAAAGACCAACTCAGGTAGTCTCGGCTCTAGAGTCGCCACTTGATTAATCAGTTTAATCGAGGGGACGGGTGTTATCGAACTGGATCGGATCCGTCCGGGTCGGACGGCACCTGACGCTCCAGAAACCAAAAATACATCATAAAAAGAGGGAAGAACAACATAGTCAACGAAATTACAAAATTCTAATAATATTCCTCGAGGAACTCAAAGAAATTACAATAATAGCTTGAAATTTGAATACAGGAATCTCTCCCCTCAAATTTCAGATCCAACTTCAGAAATTAGAAAAAGAAAAAACAAAATACTACCATCTGAGATTCATGTACTTGCCAAAACCTACACCTATTTTCTATTATATATACAAAATCCCATTCCTCTTCATTTCTCATTCATACCCCAAAACAGAGCCCTTTCCATCATCATCATTATCATTTCTTTACATACAATAATCATCCAATTCTAATCTTCTCCATTTTCATTTTTGCACAATCAGAGAAAAATTAGAACCCCACCCAAAAACCCAAAACAATAGAAAGATTTCCCAATTCAAGAGAATTCCAGAAACTTACTTCACCAGTTCTGAAACCCACCCGACATCCGGCACTGAGGTAGGGCCGGCACCTGTCGTCTCCAAAGAATTCTCCTTGCTCAATTTCTCATAGATCTTTGACCGCAGCTCCCGACCAGATTCCACCCTCTCCAGCGGCTCCTCCTCCAGGCACCCACCATCCCAGCCATCCATCCATCCCCGGCTGGCGGTTGGTGTAGACGGCAAGCTACTAAACACCGGACTCAGGCACGACCCCACCGGCGACACGTGGGGCCCCCACCTCGACCGTGGCATCGATTTCACCTTGTTAAGCTGCAACTGACGGAGTGAAGCGAGCACCTCGTTCACAGAACTCGACAGCATCGGACGGCGGATTGGCGATAGTGGTGGGGAATCCGACGGTGGAGACAGCGGTGGGGACATCAGGGTCGAGGTGGGCGACGGCAGGAACAGCGATTTCTGCAAGTGGGGTCCAGCCGCATCAAGGACGTGGCGGAGCGGGGACCCATCGTAGGACCCGCCATCGAAGGAATCAGCAGTGGCGATCGGGGTTCTTGGGCTGTGCTGCTGCGACGACGGCGACAGTATGCGGAGCTGCTCCGGCGTGTGAGCAAAGAAGCAGACCCGACGCCGGCAACTCGTACCGTCCTTGCAGGGCTGAGTACGGTAGCGAGCCGGGTGAAGCCAGCACTCAAACACGCCGTGAGCGAACTCGCACGAGTCGCCTCGCTTGCAACTCCCCTTCCGAAAGTCGGGGCACGCCGTACCCGAGTAGTGGAACTTCCTCGGGTCCCGCCTCCGGGCCTTCTCCCCCGGGTGGGCGTACGGGCACTCCGTCCAATCGTGCGCACGCCCACGAGCGCACCGGCGCACCTTGAACTCGTACATCCGAAACTCGTCGCACGAGTACGCGTCGACCGGGAAGTCCGACTCGCGACCCACTACCTCCGAGTCGGAGTCGTCAAAACCAGTCTCGTTCGACGGTAGGTACCGTTGTAACGCCGTTAATGCTTCGCCTATCAGGAAAGGGGAGTAATCTCCTCCATTGGCGTTGACGGAAACGCCGCTTATGGGGATGGGAGAGTGCATGCTGGCCGTTGAATCATCCATGAAGGCCCAAGGTGGAACATGGATGGTTGGATTTGGCTGGGTCCCTTCTCCGAGCATCATTTTTTCGGGCGGTGTTGCGCTTCCGACATCAGAGAGCTTGAGGGAGATGGCGTGAATATAAACTGCTCAGGTTAACCATGGTTAGGTTAAAGTAACTGTGATTGAGTTAAAGATGTACGATCAACTGCGGTTAAAATAAGGAGGATTATTTCATAATCCAGCTGAGTATGACACTTGATACGTAGGCGGTTAGAAATTGCATGCCAGTCGTAATTTAACACAAATTAAACCGTTAAAATTGTAATATTACTGTATTTAAGTTAAAATTAAAATTTTTGTTCTGTTTTAATAATTGTATCTTCAGATTCGCGGATGCATATTTTTTGAAAATAAGAGCATTGAATATTTTTATTTCTAACTGTCCAGTAAACGTCGAGAAGTCTATTATATAGGTAAAAACATTGGAAGAAATCCTGACCTTATGGAACATGTCAATTAATTCCCGTAATTTGAACGGTTTAATTTCAATTATTTGTATCCTAATTAAGTAATTTTCGGATAATATCTAATTGCCTGAGTATTATCTATCACGCTCCGAGAGAGTATCAAATATTTCTTTTTGAATAATTTAAAACTGAGTGTTGTTCTCGGCGGTATGATTGCCGCACGCGTGTATAAAGCCCACCGTTCTACACCATCTGCACGCCAGAGTGGCATGGATATGAAATATCCAAGCCGTCAATCAACTGAATTCGTAGATTTAATATGCAAATAGTTTATTTAAACCTCAGGTGGGCCCCGATTGTCTAAGAAATATGGACAGCTTAAAAACTTCCCCCACATATTTTTAATCTATAGATTTTTTCTAAAATATTTGATCATCCGATCAGTCGACCTTTTTTAATTATAAAAATATAGTTGGGCCGTCATAATGTGTGGATTGGATCTATATTTCATCCCGTTCCAGTGATGGCATATGCATGAGCCGCTCCATACGCGAGAGTGAGCTTAGAAAAGCTATGCTTGGGTCTCATGGCGGTGGAGGGTCGGATCATGCACGGGAACCAATGCCTGCGGTAATTTTCAATATATCGTACGAGAGTTTGAAACGTAAGCTTCGAAATGATATCGTAGCGTGATATTGTGAACACGAGAAACTGAAGAGGAGGGAGCGGACGGTCTAGTAGCCCGCGCATCCTCGTTCGAATATGGTCCTCGAGTCCCACAGCTGTGAATGGGCCAGATGATCGCGATCAGTACCATTCATCTAGTAATGATCGTGATGTGTATTCATAATTATAAATATTATTGATAGGGTGATCTTATACCTCTAACAAAAAAGACTTCGAGTCAAAATCAATCATGATGCGACCTTGACATGAAAGAGCATTTGTGCAAAATCAAACCTTATCTCTGCCATCAGTGGAGCTTCTCACGCGAAACGTAAAAATTGGTGGCTTTTTTATTTTTATGCATCCATCGCTCAACCAAAAATGGACGGTTGGGACCATTTGGGCCCGGATGCCACTTACTCTTTAACTCATGTGATGCAACTTATTTTTTCAAGCTTAAGTTAGTTTTGTAGGCATTAATTATAAAAGTAACTCATCAGCTAAAAGTTATTTATTTTAATAAATTATTTTTAAATCTAATGTAATAAATTAAGTTTTTTATCTTGCTTACTTATCACTTTACTGGTTTCCCCTATCCGGCTACATGTCCAAGGAGCCTTTCCCTGGCTCTTACGTATCAAAGGAGGCTCCATTGCTCCACATGATGGGCCGTACACACTAGAGACGGGGCTCACAAGGCACATAAATGGTAGGCCCCACATGATGAATGGCTCCATGTCAATATGGCCCCACATATAAGTGGTCTATATCAACGGTATGCCCATTATGATAAAAGGATAATATCAAAAGTGGGCTAATGTACAAGGCAACCCATTTTAAAGGTGGAGGCTATATGATGGACTATCTATATTAAAATGGTGTCCACATGATGAGCTGTGGATGTTGAAATTGTGCTGCAATTGATAGATGGCCCACCTATGGGTGGTCCACATCAAAAGTAAACCCCTAAGGATGAACTACCCACATCCCAGGCGAGCCTCATGCGATGGGCAACCCACATTGAAGGTAGGGCATACATGATGCAAAGTCGGCATCAAAGTTAGGCACCACATGATTAGCAATTAATAATGGTAGGCCTCACATTATGGATGATCCACATCAACATGGGCCCCCACATGATATTGATGGTCCACATCAAATTTCAATACTAATGATGATCGGCTCATATCCAAGGCCGGCTCCATATGATGGACGACCCACATAAGAGGTGGGGCCTGCATGGTGGACGGTCTACATCAAATGTGGGCTCTACATGATGGGCAGTATATATTAAAGGTGGGCCCCGCATGATGGACTCCACATGGCGGATGACCAACATCAAAGATTGACCCTACATAATGAACGGTGCACATAAAAGTTCAATCCCTGATGATGAATGGTCCACATACAAGTGGCCCTCACATGATATATGATGGATGGCTCACATTAAAGGTTAGGCTCACACAATGAATAATTCACATTAAAGGTTGGCCCCAAATGATGGATGGTGGATATGAGGTGGACTAAGCAGACTTGAAGAATAATTATTTATAATGTTAAAAGCCAAACATATTTTTATACTTTTTGACTGATAAGTATATTATTTACTAAAATATATTTATTTACTTAATAAGTAAAAAACTAATATAAGTTACATATGGCATAAGTAGCTAGCTTGTTTTAAGGAACTTATGATCCAAACACACCGTGTTCATCTTGCTGCAACAATGGAGTGTCGGGTATTGTTTGGATGTCTTGAATCTGTCATAACCAGGGGATCTTGATTGATTAAACAGCTTGGTAGATCAATCAAGTGAACCCCGGATTAAATTTTACTATGTTTTTACTTCTTCTATGACTTTTATGAAAACCTCGGATTCCAAAATCGAGTCTAACTCATCCAATGATTTTTCTCATTGTCAAATTCAAAATAATGAAAGGATCACTTGGTTTTTAAATATTTGGAATTTAAAATTAGTAGTTTTTTTTAGAAAAAAAATTGACAAAACTATTGTTAACCACACGATTCGCAGATCACTGAGAGAATTCTATTATCATATCAATTCAAGATTTGAGACTTTAACACAATTTAATCCTAAGATTCGTATATTCGAATTTTCTTAGATTGAGGTAATTGGATCTCTCGCAGTAGATCATCCTTGTAGTAGAAACTCATTCAATAATCGATCTTTATCTTCAAAACTTGCCTACAGATCAGAACAATGAACGCATGATTGATCCGCATCATTCATTGTTTAGATATAGGGTTGTTGAATAAAATTTCAGAAGTAAAACAAGGAATCTGATTAGAAACTTACTAGCAAATGATTCTCATTCACAAGGCTTCTCTCACTCTTTTGAGTTTAGGGTTTTTTGTAGGAACGTAAGAGTCGTATCTTGGTCCGTACCTTTCCGTACACTTCCGCGGTCTTACCGGTCGAATTCTGGCAACTTTCGACCCTTAACCAGTATCGACGCGCGACCCTGATTCATATGCCGACAACCCGAGTCGACTCAACTCGAGACCAATACCATAGCGACCGCGTCGTCGTTACGGTTCCGATACCGCGAATCGCACGCTGAGGCGATACCCTGGTCAAGAGATATGGGCCAACGTTCGGTGCGAGAAAATGCCGCGCGTTACGAAATCCAAGGGAATCTCTACGATGTGTCACATCAATCACATCAATCCCATCAATCAATCACCCATCAATCCATCACATGTCAAGTACACATCACTTCCATCTCTTTTCCCAAGCAACCACAAAAGTCTTCATCTCTCATACCTCTCTTACACAAAAAGGCGCAAAAGTCTTCATCTCCCATACCTCTCTTACACAAAAGCCTCAAAAGTCAAGTTTTTCTTACACAACAATCACTCACCCATCCATCCATCACTCTCTCTCTCTCCCTTTACATCACTCTCTCTCTTTCTCTCTTTCTCATTTCAAAAATCCCAAGCAACAAAGACCCCCACGTATGGAATTTTTCAAAATTCCCAAGCTCCAAGTGGCCCACCTTCCTACCCCAAAATCTCCCATCTCAACCCTCCATTCTTCATCTTAACCATTGAAGTTGAAGCTTAGGTGCCAAGGAACCCCTAGGAGCGAGAAGATCGGACGGTGGGTGCCTCTATAGGGTAGTTTTACTTATTTTTATGGTAGACCAAGTGAGGCCCACCGATCAATGGTGTGGATCTCACTTGGGACCCTAAAATGTGGCCGATGGACCACTTGGATCATCATGATCGTTCCATGATGGGGTCATTCTCCATGGACCCCATCATGATGTTTATTTCATTGCAAAAGGTCATCTAGACCATCCATATCGGTGGGGAATGGATCTCCACCGTTGATTTACATTTTTGATGGTCCCTTGTTCAAAGGGGGTCCGTTGATGTATGATTTCATCTAAGGAAGGGCCCATAATGACGGGGTCCCTCCATCACAAGTCGTGTCCCACTCTCCATCTCTCTCTCTCTCTTTTATTTCTTTTATTTTATTTTATTTCATGCTATAGGATTGTGTGGCCCACTTGAATGGATCCCACCTTGATGTAATTAGTTTTATTCAAGCGGGGCCCACCTTAGACGTTGAACCCCTTCACCCATCAGTGGTGGCCCACTTCATCAGGGCCCACCACATACGTGCATAAAAAAAAAAATTAAAAAAAAACACCAAAACCGTCCAGCGTCTGTGACGCTGGACGTTTCAATGTAAGAAAGGAAAGGAAAGAAGGAAAGAAGGTGGACTTGGGTGGTCCACTTGTTTAGGCCCCACCGTGTTGTACCCAGACAATCCAAGCCGTCTACCCTCTTACTTACAGAGTTTTAACCGTTGGGTAGAAGTTTGGGGTTGATTGGAAGACCTGGTGGGCCATAACATCAAATAATGCACCTCGACCATTCAAGGATCCATTTTCTCATTTTATTCATTTTCTAGCGTCAAAAAAATTCAAACTCTGGACTCATTTGGACGGCCTCGGGCCACTGATCGCAATGGTCGGGGCGGATTTCACTTTAGCGGGCCCCGCGTGCGAAAAACCCTGAAAAACGTATTTTTTCTATTTTTTGTAAAAATGCATTGGCAGAGGCAAGCCTCTGCCTCTGACAACGTCCAGCGGCTGCACGCAGGCGCGTGCAGCCTTGTAATGGCGGGCGGACGGGCGTGGGGTGGTGGCCCACGGCCCTACGTGTGGGCCCCACTATAATGTTTATCTGACATCCAACCCGCCCATTAGGTGGGCCACCCCAGTGGTGGGCCCCCCTCCAAAAATGAGACAGATCCAAGACTCAGGTGGCCCACACCACGTGAAACAGTATGAGTTGAATTCTACCATTGATCAGTTTTTGGGGCCCACAAAAGAATTGGATCAAGCTGAAATTTATGTTTTCCTGTAACGCCCGTGAAAAATCCGCACTTGGGCTCGAATACCAACTCGACCCGAAATCGCGTAGAATTAATTTCCATGGAAATTAAGCGTAAGTTAGCTAGCGCAACGCTAGAGTAGCTGGGAAATAGTCCCTGATCACTTTAAATACGTTCTGCAAGACCCAAATCGAGTAGAACAAGCAACTCTACAATACTCTATAACCTCAGACCAAACTCTAAGCGGGTCTGTTCTCTGGACCACATTGAATTTTTGTATTGGATCTATACCGCGCGTCGAAGGTCCGATACTTCCTATCTTAGACCGTTAGAACCGCCCAGCTGGACTTGACAATCATTTCGAAAATCAAGTCAAATCGATAATCACAGACTATTTCGTTGAACCCGGACTGAAGCGACCGCGAATAGGGACAGAATTGGAATTTCAAATTCAAATCTGGCACACGACTTGACGCGTCAGTATTAAGCGTTCTGACCGTCAGAATTCATCCAGATTACACCCTCGGATCAGGAAAATTTTCTATTTATTATCATGAGACTTTCAGCCCTGATCTACGTGCGGTGACCGCTGAACTGAAACTGGTCCGCCATGTGCGATCTGCGAACCCTGCCAGACTGAAAACTTAATACGTGCTACATCTGGTACGCATGAGCTTAAGTCCGATCGCAATCGACCAGGGGACCACCAGAAAGCAGCTTTTGGACCGAAACAGCCCCGAAATGGATAGGCACCAAGTAAACTTCGTTCCGGAGCCTGTTTCCGGCGTTTTTAAGCTTATAAAAGGGGTTGAAACCCTCATTTCTCTCTCCCATCCGAAAATTACAAACCCTAGAGAAAAGGAGAGAGAGTTTGAGAGAGAGATTGGAAGGGATTTTTTCCGCTTCCGAGCCACCGATAGCTGCTGTTTCAGCAACTCTTCCCAATCACCTGGACGGTTATTTCTCCACTTTTTCAGGTATGAAACGACCCTAAAAGTTGCTGATTTAGAGATTACTTGGATTCGTAGCGTGTTAGCTAATGTATTTCGTAAAACAGGTTCTCCTACTGCCGTAGACGAAGCGTACACGCTCCGTTCAAAATCCCGCATCCGTAAGAGACTAGGTGAGGATTTTAGACGCTTTGATTGACGGTTTACAACGCTTTCAATGTCGTTTAATAGTAGATTATCGACGGCACCGCCGTTTGACATGTACAACATGCTCTCCGTTTCCCGTTTCGTAAATTAACGAAGAATATGAGATTTAGGGCATTTTAGTCATTTGTAGGAAGTACGGTCTATATTCATATTTTGCTGACGTGATTGACATGGTTTGTTGTCACATTAGGGAGTTAAGAATGCTTGCATAATTAGTTTGGCGAAGAGATTCGCCTAGTTGCGCACTTTAGGTCGACATACTATATGTAGACTTAAGTGTGTAGTGTATGTGTTTGTATAAATGCTTGTATTAGTATGTATTGAATTAAATGATGTTATGTAGTAGTTTGAGATTGATTTCTTAGTTAATATGCTGACCTAAATGATTTCCTACATGTTGACCATATGCATGATTCCATTACATGCATGGAATGTATGCGTTTGAAGATTTGCTTAAGTTGAATGTTATAACATGTGTTAACATGCTCACTTGATTGTATCTTAATTCCAATACCTTTACATATATTGCTAATGTGATTCCATAGATGTGTGGGACTAGACTTAGTCCAGGCAGTCGGTAACCGAGCAAATTCGTGGCTGACTGGTCATAGCCACGAATGACGCGTCAATGAACGTGATTCACGTTTAGAGTTGGCGGCAGTGGTTAGGCCACGCGAAGTGTTTTACGCACTTCATGTCGTTCGACTGGAGATGCGATCGCGCTAGTCGAGCCCGTCAAGCAACCCGACTGGCCAATGTATGTTCACCTTGTATGAGTCATAACTGCTTGAACCTAGGGTACTGAACTTACCATTGTAAATCCTGTTAACCATGGTACCTTGATCCACGAAGACTCATGAGCCGGGCATGGTGGTATGGGACATCGTGGTCGAGCTGTCGGCCTACGCTGGGGCCACAAACCTCCCCGTAGTGACCAGTGAGCACCTAGACTCGTGAGCAGATTATGGTGGTATGGGACACTATATTCTAGCTGTCGGCCTACACTGATCAGGCGACGATCCCTTTGTAGTGACCGCGAGCGTATTCTGAGTCCACGGGAGGCGACGACCCTTCCGTTGCAGCAGAGTACAGTAGGCCTGTATTGATAAGGTGATGGGGAAGCGGTGCAACGAGTGCGAGCAACAGCCCTGGCAGCCCTTGCAGTGACCTACGAAATATACATCGTATGAGATTACTAGGAGTGACGACCCTAGACAGGATCTGTGTTGGGATTGATACAAGGGAAGTACCTTAGTTTTCCAATCCTGCTGTTTGAATGGACTAATAACAACTTGAAAATCATATCACCATAGCATTGCATGTGCCTGGAAGATGTGGAGCACTCTAGGGAGTGTGGCATGCCGCGGTCGTAAGATGTTGCCGCATGAGGGTGATCGTCGGTGAGGGCATACATCACGTCATGTCATCTTGCATTAACAACAGTATTAGGATTGTCTGATTTACTGCTTTACTATTATCGCGTGATTGAATTGTGAACATGCTAATCTTTGCTCTATGATTTCACTGAGTTGATCACTCACTCCCACGTTACGGGATGGTGTTTGCAACACCCACCAGACCCTATTGTAGATGCAGGTGAGGCCGAGATCCAGGAGGTGGAGCCAGAGATCGACGAGGACCAGGACGAGTTCTGGTATATGCAGTATCACGACGGCTTCCCGTAGGCGACCTGGATCGAGGGGACTTCAGTGGGACTATTTTGAACATTATTTTTTGTTTATGTATATGTATATGAGACTCAGAGATGTAGTCATACTTTGGAGACAGATGAGATTTACTTTGTTTTTCCATACAGTGATATATATATTGTTTAGTCTTCCGCTTGCTTTTATCACTGGATCTGAAGTATGAATTGCAGTTTTGGTATACTTTTACTCATGTGAATGCTTTAAATCAGACAACATTGAATCATGACCATTTTTGTTGCATAAGTGACGGTCTGGAACTCGGGAGTTGAGTTTATACACGACCCCCAATTTTCAGGGTGTTACATTTCCCTTCAACCAGGCCCGAGTGACCTTATCAATGGGTTGGATGCCGAATAAACATTACAGGGTGTGCCCCACATGGGACCCACAATGATGTATGTATTAAGTCCACTGTCCAGCGGACGGTGGCACTCACCACGGTGGCACCCACTTGATGTTTGTATGGCCTCCACCGTCCAGCGGACGGTGGGGCCCTGTGTGATGTATGTACCATATCCGCACTATCCACTGGACAGTGGAGACCCACCATGATGCATGTGGTGCATCTGGACCGTCCATCCACCTAGTGAGATCATTTTAAAGCTTGATGTTACTGATTTGGTGGGTCATTCACACATGGATTAGGCCCATCTGAATTGTAAAAGGCCTATGGGCTAGGCCCATTTGATTTATGAAATGCTTATGGGCTGGGCCCATTTGATTCATTTAAGACCTAAGAATTTGGGCCCACTTGATATGTAAAGCCTATGGGCTTAGGCTCACTTGATATTTAAGGCCTATGGGCTAGGCCCATTTGAATTTCAAAAGGGCATGGGCTAGGCCCATTTGATTTATAAAATGCCTATGGGCTAAGCCCATTTGATTCATATAAGGCCTATGGACTTAGGCCCATTTGATGTGTTGCAAGTCCATGGGACTAGACCCATTTGATGTGCTTCAAGGCCTACGGGTTTAGACCCATTTAATGTACCATAAGGCCTAGAGGTTTAGGCCCATTGAACTCATGTTAGGTCTGTGGGTTGAGGCCCACTTGACCTACATGTGGGACCCATCGGTGAGACCCATTGATCACATATTAGACTCATGAGGCTAAGCTCATTTGATGCAATGCTAGGCCCACGGGTTTTGACCCATTGCAATGCACATAAGACCCATTGGTGTGGCCCATTTATATGGCCGATCTGATGAATAAAAGGCCCATAAGATATGGCCCATTTGATATATATGTAAGGCCCAATGAGATGAACCTAAGGTCCATTGCAATGTGTAATCCCAATTCAGGTTATGTAGCGACGTTTAAGAAGATCGTGTTTGGGGAGCAATGTTGGTTTGACGTCCACATTGCGAGTGTAATGCTGGTTGGATGTCCACATTACAACTCTCCTTAGGGCCCATTGTTAGGCCCGTACTTATTATCCAGGCCCATCTGCATTGTCAGGATAGTTCATCTCATATACATGTTTAATATAGTCTCATGACTCATGATCATACGCATCATATGCATGCTTGATATGAGGATTTACTGATCATAGCATATACCTTCGGGCAGGTTGTCTATGGGCTTCTGGTTAGGCAGTGTTGCCCTACATGAGCGCACGATATGCACAGGATTTGTTACATGATTGGATAGCGTGAATCATGCATTTCGCATTTGTGTGACATGGTTATTGTACGCCCTAGCGACATCAGGGTCGTAGCCTCCACAGAGGCATCGTGGTTGACAGGATTGGATACCGAAAATCTTGTTCTACATGGGGTACTATAGATATCCCTGGGTGAAAGTCCCTAAACCCTTATGGTACCAAGAGGTTGCTCCAACGTCTAGACCGAGTGGGTAGATGAGCACTGAGTGCCGAATACCAGTTGGCTGTGCTCTCCACTGTGTCGTGGTCGGTTGGAAGGGAGTGCGGCCTTACCCGTTCGAGTGTAGGGGGCAATGTTAGGCTGAGTTTGACCAGCTCGAGGAATGGGTCCGCTATCAACGAGTCGCGCCCGATATTGACAGATGGATAGTGAGGTCTTTTTCACTTACCTTATTGCGCGCGATGTGGCGGCAATCTGGTTTAGAGTGTACTAGACCCCGGTGATATTCCATACTTTAAGCTGTATTGATGTGTGGACATAGATGAGGATCTGTATGCTTGAGTTACATTATACATTGCATGGCCTTGGGATGGGCGATATCATTCATGTCTTGCATCGCATAAGCCTTGGTACGGCTCATGATATTATGGTTCCATCCGCATATTCCGCATTACTCTGACATTGCATGTTCATATTCTACCTTGCGCACACACTTTCACCACTCTCTAAGCTTTCTTTAAGCTTATGCACGACCGTTGCATGCAGGTGACGTTGGATCGTAGCAGCGCTGAGGCAGGAGCACGTTGCAGAGTGTTTTGGAGTTTTTGTTCTATACCACTGTATTTCCCTTTATGCTCATTGTACTTGTAAAGTTTTTGATCATAGTGGAAATGTAATGGAGTTCTTGGTTGTTGTTTGTGGGTTATGCCTTTGGTTATGCTTATTACGAATCAAACTGACATTTAAAATCCTCCTCGTAGCATCTCAGGATCGGAACCTGGCGAATGGGAGCTAGGAGCCGAGAATGGGGTTCTACGGAGGCTGTCGGCGCCGGATTCGGCGATCGGAAATTCTGTGAGCCCGGTTTCTGAGTTTGGGGCGTGACAAGGAATTTCCTTAATATCTTCCCTTTAAATAGAGGAAGAGCCTTAATTCTAGAAGATTTCATCAAAAATTTTCATGAATTTCAACCAAAAAATCTTACAATATTGGGAGTTAATTCCCTAACTTATCCTTCTACTGAGAGTGCTCTTACTAACTAGGTTAAGTGTTTAGTTTTATTAATAAATAAAAATAAATAAATTATTAATTTGTTTAATCAGGGTCTTAAGTGGGTCGCAAAAATTGAGAACATTACAAGGATTTCTTGTTCCATAAGGATGAACATAATGAAACAGAAAAATTAATGGTTATTATTGTTGAAATAAAAAAAAGTGAGACACAGGAAGAAGTGGAGCTGCATGAAGAGGTACAGGAGTGGGTGGAGCCACCACCTGTGAAGAGAAATCTACCGAGACATCGCATATTACCAACTAAATACAAAGATAATTAGAATATTGCATTCGCTCTCATTACGAATGAGGGGAATCTGTTTACCTTTTAATAAGTACTAGATGACCAAAATGTTAAGAAGTGGATGGTGTCAATATAAGAAAAGATTGACTATTTATACAAAAATAAAACGTGGGAGCTAGTGGAACTTTCTGTTGGGTGTAAAGGGGTCGGATGTATGTGGATTTACAGGAAAAAAACATGTTAGATACAAGGCATGATTGATTGCGAAGAAGTATGCTGGGAAAGAATATGTCAACTTCAGTGAGATCATCGCGCCTGTTGTCAAGAAAATATCTATCATATTCATGTTTGCATTGTTTATCCAATACAACATGGAATTGCAATAAACGGACGTAAAAACTGCTTTCTACAAGGGGATTTAGAAAAGAAAATATATATGAAGCAACTAGAGGGTGAGTTCCAGATGTAAGGGTCAGAAAATAAGGTTTGCAAGTGTAGGAGGTCGTTATATAGCCTGAAACAGTCACCTAGTTAGTTATATAAGAAATTTGATACGTTCATGATGAGTCTGTGATTTAACAGAAGTAAATATATACCATTGTGTCTACTTCAAAGCACTGACGGATGGAAAAAATTCATTGTACTGATATTATATGTTGATAAAATGTTTATCACCAGTCATAACATGTTTGAGATTAATATATTAAAGATTCGGTTATCAAAAACATTCGAAATGAAGGATTTGGGGACTACAGGAAGGATCCTCGGTATTTGTGTAAATAGATATAAGTAGAAGAGCGGGTTACACTTGTCTCAGGCAGAATATCTTGAAAAAGTTTTGGTGAAGTTTGTGATGGACAAAGCTAAATCGGTTAGTACATCACATGCTACTCACTTTTGATTTTCTTCCGAGCATTGTCTCATTACATATGAAGAAAAGTAGTTTGTCTTGTGTGTTTAATTCAAGTGCAGATGGTAGTTTAATGTATGTCATGGTATTTAGAAGACCAATTATTTAATATGCAGTCGATGTTGTGAATAGATATGTGTCAAACCTTGGGAAGTAGCATTGAGAGTGAAATGGCTACTTCGTTATCTAAGAGGTATGATGGAGTAATGGATTACGTCTTGACATTTGAAAAGTTATAAAAAAAATTGGTAAACTATGTGGATGTTGATTATGTAAGGAATATGGATAACAGAAGGTCGACTTTCGATTACTTGTATATATTAGCAGGTGGAGTGTTTAGTTAGATGTCTAAGATTTAGTTTGTGGTTGCTCTTTTTATAATTGAATCTGAGTATATGACAGTGATTGAGGCTTTTAAGGAATGCGTTTTGTCACGCCCCAAACTCGGAAACCGGGCTCACAAAATTTCCGATCACCGAATCCGGCGCCGACAGCCTCCGTAGAACCCCATTCTCGGATTCTAGCTCCCATTCGCCAGGTTCCGATCCTGGGATGCTACGAGGAGGATTTTTAACGTCAGTTTGATACGTAATAAGCATAACCAAAGGCATAACCCACAAACAACAACCAAGAACTCCATTACATTTCCACTATGATCAAAAACTTTACAAGTACAATGAGCATAAAGGGAAATACAATGACAAGAACAAAAACTCCAAAACGCTCCGCAAATGTGATCCTTCCTCAGCGCTGCTGCGAACTAACGTCACCTGCGCGCAACGGTCGTGCATAAGCTTATAGAAAGCTTAGAGGGTGGTGAAAGTGTGTGCGCAAGGTAGTAATATGAACTTGCAATGACAGAGTGATGCGGAATATGCAGATGAAACCATAATATCACGAGCCGTACCAAGGCTTATGCAATGCAAGACATGAATGGTATCGGCCATCCCAAGGCCATGCGATGTACAATACAACTCAAGCATACAGATCCTCATCAATGTCCATACATCAATCCAGCTCAAAATAGGGGATATCACCGGGGTCTAGTACACTCTAAGCCAGATTGTCGCCACATCGCGAGCAATAAGGTAAGTGGAAGAGACCTCACTATCCGTCTGCCAATATCGGGCGCGACTCGTCGATAGCGGACTTATTCCTCGAGCTGGTCAAACTCAGCCTAGCATTGCCCCCTACACTTGGGCGGGTGAGGCCGCACCCCCTTCCAACCGACCACGACACAGTGGAGAGCACAACCAACTTGTATTCGGCACTCAGCGCTCATCTACCCACTCGATCTAGACATTGGAGCAACCTCTTGGTACCATAAGGGTTTAGGGACTTTTACCCAGGGATATCAATAACACCCCATGTAGAACATGATTTTCGGTATCCAATTTTGCCAACCACGATGCGTTTGTGGAGGCTACGGCCCTGGTGTCGCTAGGGCGTACAATAACCATGTCACACAAATGCGGAATGCATGAATCACGCTATCCAGTCATGCAACCAATCCTGCGCATATCGTGCACTCATGTAGGGCAACACCGCCTAATCGGGAGCCCATAAACAACCTGCACTAAATATGTTATAATAAAATGAACTATCTCACGATGCAGATGGGTCTGGACGGCCAATACACAATAAGTACGGCTCAGTAATGGGCCCCAAGGAGAGTCGTAATGTGGACATTCAACCAACATTACACTCGCAATGTGGACGTCAAACCAACATTGCATCCCAGGTATGATCTTCTTAAACGCCGCTATATAATCGGTATTGGGTTTACACATTGCAATGGACCTTAGGTTCCTCCCATTGGGCCTTATATATATATCAAATGGGCCATAGCTTATGGGCCTTTTATTCATCAGATGGGCCACATAAATGGGCCACACCAATGGGTCTTATGTGCATTGCAATGGGTCAAAACCCGTGGGCCTTGGATTGCATCAATTGGACCTAGTCACATGAGTCTAGTATGTATCAAATGGGTACACGAATTGGACCCCCAAATGTATATCCAATGGGCCTCAACCCAGAGGCCTTATATGAGTCGAATGGGCCTAAATTCCTAGGCCTTAAACAATTCAAATGGGCCTAATCCATGAGCTTGCATGCATATCAAAGTGGGCCTAATCCCATGGACCCTTTTATAATCAAATGGATTTAGTCCCATGGGCCTTACAATATATCAAATGGCCTACTTCCATGGGCTTTTAAAATTTCAACAAAAAGGTCCAATTACATGGGCCTTGAAGTACATCAAATGGGCCTAGTCCCATGGATTTGTAACACATCAAATGGGCCTAGGATCTTAGGCCTTAAGTGGATCCAATGGGCCTAGCCCATAAGCATTTCATAAACCAAATGGGCCTAGCCCATAGCCCTTTTGAAATTCAAATGGGCCTAGCCCATAGGCCTGTTACAAACCAAATGGGCCAAACCCATATGAGTGGCCCACCCATCTAATAACTTATGCATTAAAATGATCTCACTAAGTGGATGGACGGTTTGGATGCATTACATGCATCATGGTGGGTCCCACTGTCCAATGGATAGTGCGGATAAAAACACATACATTACACAGGGCCCCACCGTCCGCTGGACGGTGGAGGCACACAAGCAAGGGGGGGGGGGGGGTGCCACCGCAGTGAGTGCCACAGTCCGCTGGACGATGGACTTGGCACATACATCCATGTGGGTCCCACAAATGTGGCCCACCGTAATATTTATTGAAATCTAACCCATTCATAAGGCCACTTAGACCTGGATGAAGGGAAAACATAAATTTCAGCTCGATTCGAAACTACAGTGGGCCCCAAACGGATTTTTAATGGTAAATACTCCATCCCACTGTTTCGAATGGTGTGGGCCACCTGAGTCATGGATGGAGCTGATTTTTGGCAGGGACACACTTAAAGGGGAGGCCCATGGTGTGAACCGGCTGGATGACAATGAACATCATGGTGGGGCCCACGGCAGCAGCCGTGGGTGGCTGCACGTCCGTGCACGGTCGCCCGCCTGTAGCAGCAGGCGTCAGAGGCTATGCCTCTTGTTTTGTTTTTTTTTTTTTAAATTCCTGAAAACCCGTTTTTCCAGGGTTTTTCGCACGCGGGGCCCGTTAAAGTGAAATCCGCCCCGGTCATTGCGATCAGTGGCCCGAGGCCGTCCAAATGAGTCCAGAGTTTAGATTTTTTTGATGCTTGGAAAAGAAATAAAATAAGAAAATAGAAATTGAATGGTAAGGGCGCAATAGTTGACGCTATGGCCCACCAGGTGATTGGATCAGCTCCAAACTTCTACCCAACGGCTACAATGTTGTGGGTAAGAGGATGGACGACTTGGATCGAATATAAACATCAGGGTGGGGCCTATGCAAGTGGGCTACCAAAAACTCCCTTTTCTTCTTTCCTTTTTCTTCTTTCATTGAAACGTACGCTGGACGGTTTTGATTTTTTTTTTCTTTCTTTTGAAAATGGTGGGCCCTGATGAAGTGGGCCACCACATGATGGGTGACATGGGTTTAACTTTTAAGGTGGGCCCCACTTGAATAAAAATAATTATATCAAGGTGGGATCCATTCAAGTGGGCCACCATCCTATAGCATAAAAAAAATGAAATAAAATAAAATAAAATAAAATAAAAGTAATAAAAGAGAGAGAGAGTCATGGAGAGTGGGACACGGCTTGTGATGGAGGGACCCCGTCATTATGGGCCCTCCCATACATGAAATCATACATTAAATGGGTCATTTTGCACATGTGACCATCAAAACTAAAGATCAACGGTGGGAATCCTTTTCCCACCAATATGGATGGTCTAGATGACCTTTCCAAATGAAAATAAACATCATGATGGGGTCCATGGAGAATGACCCCATCATGGAATGATCATGATGATCCAAGTGATCCATCGGCCACGTATTAGGGTCCCAAGTGAGATCCACACTATTGATCGGTGGGCCTCAATTGGTCCACCATAAAAATAAATAAATCTACCCTATAGAGGCACCCAACGTCCGATCTTCTTGCTCCTAGAGGTTCCTTGGCACCTTAGCTTCAACTTCAATGGTTAAGATGAAGAATGGAGGGTTGAGATGGGAGATTTTGGGGTAGGAAGGTGGGCCACTTGAAGTTTAGGGAAGCTTGAGAATTTCCATACGTATGGAGTTGGAATTTTTGCTTGGAGTTTTGAAATGAGAAAGAGAGAAAGAGAGAGAGTGATGTAAAGGGAGAGAGAGAGAGTGATGGATGGATGGGTGAGTGATGGTTGTGTAAGAAAAGCTTGACTTTTGAGGCTTTTGTGTAAGAGAGGTATGGGAGATGAAGACTTTTGTGGCTTTTTGTGTAAGAAAGGTATGGGTGATGAAGACTTTTGTGGTTGCTTGGAAAAATGGAATAAAGTGATGTGTACTTGACATGTGATGGATTGATGGGTGATTGATTGATGGGATTGATGTGATTGATGTGACACATCGTAGAGATTCTCTTGGGTTTCGTAATGCGCGGCGTTTTCTCGCACCGAACATTGGCCCATATCTCTTGACCAGGGTATCGCCTTGGCGCGCGAGTCGCGGTATCGGAACCGCAGCGACGGCGCGGTCGCTATGGTATTGGTCTCGGGTTGAGTCGACTTGGGTTGTCGGCACATGAATCAGGGTTGCGCGTCAATATCGTTTAAGGGTCGAAGGTTGCCGGAATTCGACCGGTAAGACTGCGGAAGTCTACGGAACGGTACGGACCAAGATACGGGTCTTACACGTTTGGTTACATGGAATGATGAATGATTAGGGTCTTTAACGAGAGGATATGTCGGTAAATTATGACAGTGAAAACATAATCAATGGGTAAAGAATTCACTTTATACTATTCTGGATATGAAAATATTAATATTCGTTATCATTTTATCCGATAAGTGCTTAAGAAATGTGTTGTTACTCTTGAAAACATTCACACCGGCATGAATTCGAAAGATATGCTTATAAAGGTAACTCCCATATAGAAGTTCAAATTACATTCGAATTTTCTCAATCTACCAAATATTTGATGAAAGCAGACTATGCACGAAAGATAATAATAATGAGGAAGCTATGATGGAGGGGATTAAAGATAGTGCTTGAAATTTTGGTTCATGATTATTGAAGCTATGGTGGAGATTGTTGTCTTAATGTCTTCAATTTGTCATAAATTGAGAATATCGATTGATCGAAAAGCCTAGTCAATTAATCAAGCGAACCCCGAATTAAATGATTAGTCTCTGAACAGTTTTGGACAAGTTTAATCGATCAGTCAGTTGGGTTGATTGATTAAGAAAACTTTGAATTGATCAGTTAACTCTTTGGACACTTTTGGCCATGTTCAATTGATCTAACATGAATACTCTATCGATTGATACATGGATTGATTATGTGCGAAGTTTTACATAATTGTTTGATTAATTTCTTATTACGGTTGTAACACTATATATATATGGGTATAATTGTAGGATTAGGGTAGAACAAGGAGGGCTAAGTAGATTATAAAGTTTGCAAGAGAGAAAAAAGAGGGCTTTCACATATATAAGTTCATCGATTTCTTATAATTCATTTTTTATTGTGAATTTTGTTGTTACTTTGTGCCGTTGTTTTTTTTTTTTTTCGCAAGAGTTTCCATGTAAAAATCATGTTCCTTTGCATACTTTGTTATGTTTATTTTTCACATGTTAGATTTGAATTCAAAGTCTACTTCCGCGGTCTCCAAGTTTGGGATCATCAACGACAATAAGATAAATTTCATCATCCGTTGTGCATGTGTGATGTAACTCCAAACTTTATGATTAAACTCGACATGAATATAACCATATTACATGCACATTTGGGAGTTAAATTTTGAATATATTAAAATAGAAACCACAATTGCACTATAATTGTGTTGATTATGAACTTTTAATTGTGTTGGATAGCGTGTAATTAAAATGTAGTAAGATTCAAATATTTAAATGTGTTGAAATTTTTCTCTTATATTTATATTATATATATTTGATTCCTTAATCAATTTTAACATCTTAAATTAGTGCTCATATGTAATATTTAACATAATTATTATAATAAGCTTACTGAAACAATACTTGAGCCAAAATTAAATAAAATTTAAGCCACCAATTGGCCATAAGTATAAGGATCACAAATAAATAACTCGCAAACATATTTTGACATTGAAACATCGAAATCATAATATAAAGTTAGGTTTTAAAATTTAACAAAATTATATAATTCAATTATCTTTAATTTTATTTATTTCAAATTATGTAGTAAAATATTATTTGAAAAATTATATATTTTATATACTTTCAATATTACTTATCTTAAATTTATAATATGAAATGACTTTTAGAAAACAAATGCCTTCAAATACATGCAAAATCAATGCAGCCTAATAACCTTAGTTTCAATACTCTTACCTACCACATGCATTAGATACTTGAGCAAGTTTGGTGGAAGCTCTCAACATTCACTGGTGCATAATCTCGTGGTCAATGTTCCTTGGCTAAAATTCCGGCAATTCCATTTGACAAGTGGTTGACGCTTAATTGCAGGAAGAAACGACCCGTTAGAAAATAGTAACGACCGGTCTAAATCCAAGGTGGATGCATCGCTCACCTGAAAATTAGGACACATGGATTTTATAGGTTAGTATTAAGAGACCAGATTCATCCAATTCCCCTCCATGAATACATGTCACACATGAAACAGGCTGAAATGGAACCGTGGTACAATAAATTACAGTCTAGCGCTTTTATTGGTGGTAATGAAATAAACGGTTTTTATTAAGTGAGAAAAGCATATTTAATAGATGGTTAAGATGGTGGATTTTAAGAAATAACTGGTTAGTGATCAATGGACGGCTGAGTGTACACGATGTATGGGTCAGATCATTACATATATTTTCCATGTATGTGGCACATGATCTAGAGGCAAGGAAATGCCGTGCAGCCACATGCAGGAAATCCGTTCTCAGGTTTAATTCACCGACGGACCAGCTGATGAATGTAGCAAATGGGAGCGGATTAGGTGTTAACCTTACCGTGGGGCCCACCATGATGATGTGTTTCATATCAACGCTGTCCATCCGTTTTTTCCGATCATTCTAGGATGTGCTCCCAAAAATTAAGAAAATCCAGATCTCAGATGGACCACACCACAGGAAGCAGTGGTGATTGAATGTCCACCATTAAAAAATTCATAGGTCCCACCGTAATTTTTATTTTCCATCCAACCTGTTGATAAGGTCAAGAAGACCAGGATGAAGGGAAAATACAGAGATCAACTTGATTCAAGGCTTTTTTTTGGCGCACAAGGGGTTTTTAACGTTCATTCACCACTGTTTCCAGTGGTGTGATCCACCTGAGACTTTCATCTGTACTAAATGATCGTGAAAAACTGATGGACGGTGTGGATATACAAAAAATCATCAATGTGTCCCCACAACGTAAGCGTAACACGTAACCCGCTCCCGTAACAAATCCTTCGCACTTACGCCACGTCGCCACCCGCGCTGCGCCAGCTTTCAGCGCTTGAATATGGCGCGTAGGAAACTATGAAGCTGCGAGAAGGAAATCTGAAGTCGACGAGTGTTTACCGAGAAATCGCGGATATGGTAAGCGTGTATCGAGGGCGAGATAAACTGACAAAATCAAGGCGGAATGGTTTTTTCTACCATCCTGTGAAAGGCTTTGATACTCTGGCAGAGGGTTATGGTGATATGCAAGTGCATGGACATCATAAAATTAAGTCGTATTAAACTGTTCCAGTTATTTCCCAGTATATTTGTGTCATGACTAAAAATTTCACTTAATCGATCGTCGGAGCATGGATTGATCGACATTTATCGGAGGATTAAAAGTGAAATTATTCAATGGTCCTATTTCAATGAATAAGTTTCCATGAATCATAGGTTATAATTACTTATCTAATCTTATTTTCATATTATAACTTAGAGACAGTAGATTCTACAATTTTATCGGTTTAATCTGAGTAAATATATTCCACGAGTAAAATGTTTTAGCGCCTGTGTATTAATATTCATACTCTGCAAGAGTATCAAATAATTAGGCTTTTATCATTTTGAGAAGGTCTCTCATTACATGACCGGTTATCATTTTGAGAAAGTCTCATGGCCAACCTGTTGGACAGTATGTTACGTCCAACGAGCTAAAAGCCTCTAACCTACCATATATTGTGCAGAATCCAAACCAAGAAAATTATTTTTTTCTCACAATGAAAATTATCTACAAAATTCTAGTCGAATAAACACTAAATTTGGACCACAATTTAAATAAAAATGTTATCCGGTTGCGTAATGGAAGTATAAAATTATGGCCCATCTAATGAGTGGATCAAATTTATTTTTTGTTGACTGGATTTTCATTTTGGATTCTACTCTGTGGAAAGGTTGGATGTCACAAAAAAATGGGAAACACACGACTGTTGGACTTTAAATCAGTGTCCGAACGCGCGGAACAGGGACCTCTATTTTATTTTATATATTTCTTTTTAAAATTCGGGACTTTTCGTAGGGTAGAGATGGGAGGTTATTGCAAAGGTAACAGGTGGCGGAGAGAGAGCACATGTCAGCCATACTCATCCACTCTGCCACGAGAACACGCATCGAGGACACGTATACATGGCTCGCTGATTTTGAAGCAACTCGCCTGCGCTGCTCATCCGTACATCTGGCGTTGCCTGACTCCTACATAGAGAGGCGGTGTACGTCAGCAATCTTGCTCGGCGGGAGCCGAGTCGACTCGTTTCGTGGTCGTGTCTGTATGCGTAAAAACGTACTCCTTCGTCTTTTCTGGACCACAAATGTCATATTTGCATGGTATCGGAAACGTTCATCGGCACGAACATCATTTTCCTAGCTGTCCATTTCTTTGGGCGTATGAGGCGAATCTGTTAAATGGACCAAAGTCGACAAACCCGATATTTGTGGTCAGGAAGATCTATCAGCACTGATCAGCATATGCACCTTACATATGCCACTTTGGCATGCTTGGTACGTTGATCCAGATACGTGGCCCGCCGTAGATTTTATCCAGACCATTTGTAGAGTGGGCCACTGCAATAAAATCGAAGTGGATTGCGTCCTGCCACCGCCTGCACCATAATCCGTCCATGCAGGGCTTTGTGGGGCCCACCGTGATGTATGGGTTTCTATCCGCCGTCTATCTATTTGAGGGAGATTCATGGATCGAGTGGATTAGACCGAAGGAAGCAGTGAGATAATGACACTACGTTGAAACATTTTTGGGCCGATCGTGCCCGTGATGTTTATTTGCCTTTCAACATATTAATAGGTACGGAGAGATGTAGAAGGAAAAACAAATATCGAC
The DNA here is from genome assembly GCA_037074715.1 of Magnolia kwangsiensis. NCBI lineage: Eukaryota > Viridiplantae > Streptophyta > Magnoliopsida > Magnoliales > Magnoliaceae > Magnolia > Magnolia kwangsiensis. The sequence goes on from CM073581.1 coordinate 99,387,281, forward strand.
TTCATCTAAAACTTACACGGTGCTTAAGAAGTTTTCAACTGTAAGACGTTAAATTCTCACCGCGTAGTACCCTTGAGTTCCGTGGCTGTCTCATTTTTCAGTTTATATCCCGAATGATATGATAAAATGGATACCACTTAGGGGATAAATCCAAAACATCACAGTAGGCTCAACAGAGCTTTGCCAGGACGGATCATGGCCGTTTGCAGGACTCAAAATGGGAGCGGATTGCCTGTGGTGCTGTTATCCGGGTAAAGAGATATCTCCTTGTTCGGAGCTGTGTTAGTTCATGGATATGGACGTGAAAAATACACTCCGTCCAACTGTTTTGAAAGGCCATAATAGGACAAGATTATAAAATTCAGATACATCGAAAACTCGAGTGAGCCACACAAAAAAAAAGAGAAGGTGGGAGCAACGACGTTTATCGTTGATGTTGAAATATTTAGTTTTTTAAAAATATTTAAAATTTTAAACTTTTGAGATCTTGCCGTCAAAGTGGTTTTCAGAAATTTTAAAATTAAAAAGCGTCGCGTGTGCTTTTAGTCTTATATCAGAAATGGTAGAAAATTTTTTATGATTTATATGTGGAAGTTTGTATGGTATTTTTACTTGAATGTTTTGGAAATGTGACATAGGGATGAACGTGATGAGGTCGATCACCGTCTTCCTCAAGGATAACTACTCCGAATCCACGGAGCTTCTCTGGACTCCTCACAGAGACTTCTCGAATCAACGAGGAAAAAAAGTAGGAAGATAGAAATAAATTCTAATAAATTCAAAATTAATTGATAAATTCTTAAAATCGAATTCACAACCCTTTAAATAAGAGAACCAAGCAATAAGAAAGAAATCAGACTCAAATTACAACTAAAACTCCTAGAATTCGCAACTTACTATAAATAGTAAACTTACTATTTATAGACGGTCATGACGTCTACTAGTGCGCAAGGTTTTCGGCCAAAAATAGTAAGTGTCCTATTTGGCTTCACCAAACCGTTCTCCTAATTATCCTAAGCACTTTTCATGTTGGACACAACTCCTAAAGCCCAACGGATGAAAAGTTATACTCAAACTAAAACTTACTATTTATAGTAAAAACAAAATTAAAACGAGGAAACGACCGTCGATAAGTGGGTTTTTCGCAAATCCAGGCTGCGTAAGCATAGCGGGGTTGGTTGGCTAAAGTAGCTCGTTCTACCCCAAAATCATATATTTTACGTCGGATAACTCATTCCGGATTGTGAGATACGCTCGATCTAAGGTCAGATGGTCTGGATCACTTTTGTCGCCAACCGTGCCTTTTTTGATCCATCTTGGACATGAAATTGTCCGCTACCCGCTCTACATCAGTCCCCTCCACTTGAAAAGAACTCGTTCTCGAGTTCTCCTCCTGTGCTGGTTCATGATACTCGGTCAGGTCCGCAACGTTGAAAGTCCGTGAGATCGCCATGTCATCTGGAAGATCAACAACATAAGCATTGTCATTGATCTTTCGGATGATCGGTACCGGTCCAATCTTCTTATTCTTCAGCTTGTTGTACGTCCCGGTCGAAAATCTTTCTTTTCGCAAATGGACCATTACCTGGTTGCCCACCTCGAACACCTTTTGTCGACGATGCTTGTCCGCTTGTTCCTTGTACTTTTCGTTCGAGGCATGTAGCTTAGTCTGCACCTCCGCATGAATACCCATGATCTTGTCTGCTATATGTTCTGCTGCAATATTCATGCCTGGGAGCTTGGGCAGAGGGACCAAGTCTAGTGTGTGGTGAGGTACTCGTCCGTAAATAACCTGGAACGGGGATTTTCCTGTCGAGCGGTTCACCATGTTGTTGAATGCAAACTCTGCTTGAGACAAGGCCAAATCCCACTGCTTCGGTTTCTCTCCTGAAATACATCGAAAGAGGTTTCCCAAAGTGCGATTCACAACTTCGGTCTGCCCGTCAGTCTGTGGGTGGTAAGCACTGCTGAATTGAAGTCGTGTATCGAATCGAGTCCACAAATTCCGCCAAAAGTGGCTAATGAACTTCGTATCACGATCAGAAGTAATGGTCTTAGGGACCCCGTGTAGCCGTACGACCTCCCTGAAGAATAAATTCGCCACATGTGTTGCATCGAGGGTCTTCTTGCATGGGATAAAGTGCGCCATTTTGGAGAAACGATCGACCACTACGAACACCGAATCCATGCCGCGTTGTGTTCATGGAAGACTAAGCACGAAGTCCATTGATAAATCCTCCCAAGGACCGTCAGGCACAGGTAACAGGGTGTAGAAGCCCATATTCTGAGATTGTCCCTTGGAGATCTGACAAATATGACAACGTTGTACGACTCTTCCCACATCACGTACTAATTGCGGCCAGTAATACCGCTCTTCCACAAGAGCTCGCGTCTTGTCTCGCCCAAGGTGTCCACCGAGGCCACCTCCATGTAATTCCTTAATAATCTGCTCCCTTAGAGAACTTTGGGGGATGCACAATCGATTCCCTTTGAAGAGAAAACCATCCTTTATATGAAAGTCACTGGGGTGACCTTCTTGGCACTTCAACAAAGAATCTTTGAAGTCTTCATCCTCGGCATATAGCTCCTTGAGACAGTCAAAGCCGACCACCTCATTGCTCACCGTAACAAGTAGTGACGCACGACGGCTAAGTGCATCAGCCACCTTATTCTGCTGACCTGACTTATGCTTCAGAACAAACGTAAATTCCTGTAAAAACGTAACCCATCTAGCATGCATACGATTCACGTTAGTCTGACTATTAATAAACTTTAATGCCTGATGGTCAGTGTACAGAACAAACTCCCTTTGAATCAGATAATGCCGCCAATGTCGCAGCGCCTGAACAACTGCGTACAACTCAAGCTCGTAAGTCGACCACTTCTTTCGAGCTTCACTGAGCTTCTCGCTATAAAAGGCTACCGGCCTGTCTTCCTGTGATAATACTCCTCCTATTCCGACATATGAAGCGTCACACTCCACTTCAAACCATTTATCGAAATTAGGAAGCACCAAGACTGGTGTTGTAGACAAACGATGCTTGATCTCATGAAAGCTCTTGTCAGCTTTATCGGTCCACAGGAACGGCCATTTTTTCATGCAGTCTGTTATTGGTGCGACTATGATGCTAAAATCTCGCACAAATCGACGATAGAAAGTCATCAATCCGTGAAAACTCTTCACCTCATGAATGTTTGTTGGGATCGGTCATTCCCTAATAGCTCGCACCTTTTCATCGTCCACCCGAATGCCTGTAGACGTTACAATAAATCCTAAAAACAACAGGCTGTCAGTTAAAAAGCTACATTTTTTCAAGTTGAGTTACAACTTGTTATCTTGTAGGACCTGCAGCACCTGCCTGAGATGTTTCTTGTGCTCCGCCTCATCCTGGCTATATATCAATATGTCATCAAAATATACTAACACAAATCGGCCAGTGAACGGTTTTAGAACTTGATTCATCAAACGCATTAAAGTACTTGGTACGTTCGATAGGCCGAAAGGCATGACCAGCCACTCATACAACCCTTCGTTTGTCTTGAATGCCGTTTTCCATTCATCACCGGGTCGAATACGAATCTGATGGTACCCGCTCTTTAGATCGAGTTTAGAGAACACTTTAGGCCCTCCTAACATATCGAGCATGTCGTCCAACCGTGGTATTGGAAATCGATATTTAATAGTAATTTTATTAATTGCTCGGCTGTCGACACACATGCGCCATCTTCCATCTTTTTTTGGCGTTAATAATGCTAGTACAGCACATGGGCTCATGCTCTCTCTCAATAGACCCTTACGGATCAATTCCTCCACTTGCCCCTGAAGTATCTCACATTCCTTCGGACTCATTCGATAATGAGGGCGATTGGGCAGGCTAGCCCCAGGGACGAGGTCTATGTGATGATGGATGTCTCTCATGGGGGGCAATCCATTAGGTAAATCTTCAGGCCAGACTTCTTTTAATTCGTTTAGCAACAGTCTTAAGCTTGGAGGGATGTTTGAGGGTTCCTCTTTCTCGCCCTTCACCACTACGGCATATACCTCGCCGGTTTCCTTGGACTCCTCCATGAAATCCCGAATGGTCAAGAGAGAACTCCCCTCCACTTTAGAGGCTTCAGGGTGGTTCTCTGGTGCCATAGGGGCAAGGATTATTTTTCGATTATCCTTGACGAATATGTAAACATTGTCTCGCCCCCGATGGGTCGCATCACGGTCCGACTGCCAGGGTCGACCGAGTAGCATATGGCAGGCTTCCATGTCAACCACGTCACAAAGTATTTGATCCTTATAATGTTTACCAATTGAAAACGAGATAGTGCATTGTTCAGTTACCTTGGTCTCGTTCACTTTTTTTATCCAGCCAATTGAGTACGGGGAAGGATGTTTCGTCGTTGGTAGCTGCAACTTATCCACCATCACTCTTGAGACGATGTTCTTGCTGCTACCACTGTCTATGATCACATCACAAACCTTTCCGATGACAGTGCACCGAGTACGAAATATATTGTGCCGCTGTGATGTAATTCCTTTTGTGGGGTATACAGTAGTCGCCTCACAACGAGAGATTTGCTACGATCCTCGCCTGTCACTTCATCGCCACCTGCTATTTCTTCAGTGGTTTGTTCATATTCATCAAAGCCATGATCTTCTTCTGCGGCTTCATCTTCAGTACCCCCTTCATTTATAGTCAAGTGTGCTGCTGGACGTTGAGGACAAGTGTTTGATAAGTGGCCTGGTTGGCCACAGCGGTAACAATTGTTCAGTTTTGGCCGAGCATAAGGATTTGGAATCCTACTCGGGCTCGCTGTTGTGGGTGCTGCCCGTTGAGGTCTGGATGTTCCGCTCCCCGTATCACGGTTCACGGGTGGAGGAGGTTGAGGACGTTCTCCTACCGGATCTTTTCCTCGAGCCAGCATTGGATCCTGTGTGGGACCTGTCATAGGGGGTCGATTTGAAAGACAGGGACGAGCAGGAGCTCTTGCAAGCTGTGTTTCTGCCCTTCCTGCCAATTGAACTGCTTCATCTACGGTCCCGACTGGTTACATCTGAACTCGATCCTGAATTACCGGTCGCAACCCACCTATAAATCGTGTCACTTTCTGTGACTCAGATTCTGACAAATTGTTTCGTGCAGCCAATCGCTGGAATTCTTCAGTGTAATCTGTAACAGTTCGATTTTCTTGTCGGCAATTCTGGTATTACTGGAGTAATATCTGCTCATAATCACTAGGGAGAAATCGTGAACGAAGAAGACGTCTCATCCGATGCCATGATGCGATGGGCGCCTTGTTCTGCCGGGCTCGTGAGAGTTGCAATTGTTCCCACCATGCAGAAGCACCAGATTTTAATTTAAACGCTACCAATTTCACCCTTTTATGATCTGGCACATCCGTATAATCGAAATATCTCTCTACTTCGGCTAGCCAATCGAGAAAATCTTTGATACAAAATAAACCGTTAAAACTATGAAGTTCAGCCTTACCTCGATAGTCTCTTTCAGCACGATCTAGACGATCGCCTCCATGGATTGGTCATCCATCAAAACCCTCATTAATGTCCTCGTCGCTGGAACTAGAATCATCTGGTGTAGCCATACGATTTACCGCTGGTAGTGCTCTACGATAATCAGGGTCACGTCGTACAGCAACCACGGGTGGTGGGGCGACCATAGGTGGTGGAGCACCGCCTAGGGCTCGGGGCGGAAGTAGCGCATCCGCAAGACGGTCGAGGGTTGCCTGCAGCCCTTGCATGGTCAACTGACTCTCCCGATGGAAAGCTTCCATTCTTTCCGAAAGATAACGAATCCCTGGATCACCGTCCACAGGATTTTGATTTATACCTTCGTTGTTTGCCATCGGCCTGAGGGAAAACCTCGCTCTGATACCAAATTGACGCAGAGATGAACGTGATGAGGTCGATCACCGTCTTCCTGAAGGATAACTACTCCGAATCCACGGAGCTTCTCTGGACTCCTCACAGAGACTTCTCGAATCCACGAGGAAAGAAAGCAGGAAGATAGAAATAAATTCTAATAAATTCAAAATTAATTGATGAATTTCCAAAATCGAGTTCACAACCCTTTAAATAAGGGAACCAAACAATAAGAAAGAAATCAGACTCAAACTACAACTAAAACTCCTAGAATTCGCAACTTACTATAAATAGTAAACTTACTATTTATAGACGGTCATGATGTCTACTAGTGCGCAAGGTTTTCGGCCAAAAATAGTAAGTGTCCTATTTGGCTTCACCAAACCGTTCTCCTAATTATCCTAAGCACTTTTCATGTTGGACACAACTCCTAAAGCCCAACGAATGAAAAGTTATACTCAAACTAAAACTTACTATTTATAGTAAAAACAAAATTAAAACGAGGAAACGACCGTCGATAAGTGGGTTTCTTGCAAATTCGGGCTGCGCAACCCGGCACAGCGGGGTTGGTTGGCTAAAGTAGCTCGTTCTACCCCAAAATCATATATTTTACGTCGGATAACTCATTCCGGATTGTGAGATACGCCCGATCTAAGGTCAGGTGGTCTGGATCACTTCTGTCGCCGACCGTGCCTTTTCTGATCCATCTTGGCCATGAAATTGTCCGCGACCCGCTCTACATCAAGATGGAAATGCTTAAGTTACGTATACACTGGAACACACATACACCGTGCTTGGGCTCGGGCACAAGCGTGGGTGAGGGCGTAGCTGTAGTGGCGTTAGTTGGCGCACTTCGCATGTGTGCATCGTATCGCGAGATGGTGCGATTGCGATGCGAGAGGTTTGGTAAGAGCCTAAGTGGGAAGGGGCTGAAATGAGTTAGGGCTTTATAGGTGATTGAGAATATTCGGATCATAAATCCAAAACGTTCAGTAGTTTTTGAAAAATAGTTAGCTACCTTGAAAGCCACAACGGTTTGAAAACGGACGGGCTATGATGATCCAACGGTTAGATCTTATGATCCGACGATTGGAAACGGCTGAAATTAATGGTCAACGGTCAAAAACGTTTTTCAAACGTTCTAAACCATTGATATCCACCTAACAACGGTCCACTACCTGGTGCCTATATAAATTGGATCATTCCGGTCCAAAATTAATCATCTCAACACCGTCTCTCCCATCAGATACTCCAGATCTCTTTTTTAGAATATTGTAAACATTTTCATTGTCTAATTCTGTCAGAACAGATCTACTACGTTGAACTATTTCAAAGTGGACCCATCGTAATTGCTGCACGCCGGATCCAGACAAGCTTGTCTTATCGTAGAACCAATTCACTTACAACCCATTAACAATTGATAAGGGGGCTAATTACACTTTAAGGACAGTGTATCCTTTTCTATGATTTAGGCTAGAAAAATGAAATTTATATATTATTTTATTTTTTATTTTCAGTATATACAATAGATTATTTTCTAACCGTTGAAACCTCCGTGGGATTGACCAAGGCATTTATATGCCGTCCAAACTTTTCATAGAATTATCACCGCATAATAAACTATAGGAACAGATATCATCCTGATACAAAATTTTTGCCATGTCAGGTGTTCTATCGCTACTGTTTTCTATAGAATGGCCCATGGTAGTTTTGAATCTACCTAATTTTTAAAATCGTGTCATATTGCGTCCTTCGAAACGGATGAACAGTGTCAGGGACATCTCTTTGGGCCTAAACAGTACTCGGTATAGAGATATCTCTGGGCCCGGGTCACAGGCAGTCAACTACTAAATAAAACCGAATCAAACGTGACAATGAATATGGGCCCTGTTAAAAAGCTCCCTGGGCCCACCTTGATGTGTGTGTCAGATCTACTCTGTATATAATATGCCCAGATTGCATCAGGCCATAATCCCAAAAATAAAATCAATCAAAAAGACAAGTAGGCACTCCATGGGGAGAAGTGGGAGAGGACGCCTGACATTGATACCTTACTGCCGCCTAAGAAGCACTGGATCAAGCTAGTGTTTGGTTTTGCCTTCTCCCGGTGGTAGTCGCCTTATGAACGGATAGGATGTAAACATGACGGTGGGTCTGTGGAAGGTTTCAGTTGTGGGCGCCACCATTTTAGATGAGCCACCTGCATGAGATCACATCCAAGTGACTAACCAACAATCTTTAACCGTTGATTTATATAGATAATATTTGAACAACACATATCATTTTATTAAAGTAATTATAGTAATGTAATTGATAATCTAGTAGTTTGGGGATATCATTAGTGGGCCATATGCCCAATAAATTAATAGTCTAGCAACACACATGTTACACATGTAACTCTTAAGAGGATTTTAAATGTAATCCAAGCTTTTACCTTGAATTTCAAACCTCCTCTTTGAGGGGATTTGAAACCGCAATTACTTTATGGTGCCAACACATATCAAGGGGTTTGAAATCAAATCCCCTCAAACCCCCACTATTGAAATTCTCTTAGAACTTGTTTGACATTGTAGATTCCGAGCATGTGGATTAGAAATCCCCTAGATTTGGAATATCCTAGATTCAAAATTCCTAGTCGTATTTGACCCTTAGGTTCAAAACCTTTGGTAATCTAAAAATAATTTTCATTTAAATTATGTAGTATATTTATAGGCGTTCGAATTTAATTACTAAATCAACTTTAATATCTCTAATTAGTGTACATTTGTTATGTAATCAACTTTAATATCTCTAATTAGTGTATGTATGTAATGTTTGACATAATGATTGTAATAAGCTCATTGAAACATATACTTTGATATATGTATATATATATATATGGAAAAGGTACTATGCGCTCGACCTCACGATAAGCTGCCGTGAGGTCGAGCTGTGTGGGCCCCACCGTGATACGTATCGACAATCAACACCGTGCATTTGATGGGTCCCCTTTAAATTATGGGATATCCCAAAAATCACCCGTATACGGAACTCAGGTGGGCCATACCATCTAAAATCATGTGAAGACACCGTTAAAACATATAAAAGCACTTGGTGGGACCCACCTGAAATTTGCATGCGTCTGAAACTTAGTCTGAACCCTCATTCAAGTGGGACACACATAATGGATGGGATGGATTTGAAAACCACATCTCGGTGGGCCCAAAAAATGATTATGAATGTTTTAATAGTGCACGGCCCCTCTCCACTTCTGTATGTGGTGTGGCCCACAAAAGTCACGGATTGACTTGATTTTTGACATCTAGGCCCACGATGGAATGGTGCATCTGACTGATAGGGTAGATGGTCGACACGCATCACGGTGGGGCCCACACAGCTCGACCTCATGGGACGGACTCGTGAGGTCGAGCGCATAGTACCTTCCCCCCCCCCCCCCCCCCCCCCACACACACACACACACACATATACATATATATATATATATATATATATATATATATAAAGAGAGAGAAAATTTCAAGCCTTAGATGAGCCATAAGCATAGGATCACAACTAAGAGAGTAATCAATATTTTTTAACGATCGATTTACATGGCCAGTGTTTGGATTGCTCATGTCACTTTATTAAAGTAATTTTATTGATGTAATTGATAATTTGATTATTTAGAATATCATTAGTGGGCCATATCTACAATAATTAATAGCCTAGTGAAACATGTTACACATGCAATTCTCCCGCCTATAAAAATGAACAAAACAAGTGAGAGAAACGGTAATCCAAACAAAAAAAAAGGATCGTAAAACTCACCAAAAGTGAGCATTTGGAGTAGATACAAATCTCAGGTGGACTACACCACACGAAACTGTGGTGATTAGATCACTAAAAACTCGTTAAGGCCCACTATAATGTCTATTTGCAATAAGGTCACACAGACTTGGATGAAGGTAAAACACAAAAAGTAGCTTAATTCAAAACTTGTCCTCCAAAATCCCTAAGAATGGGAATTCAATTCCTATTGTGTCATCGACCTAAAAATTGTATCCACTTAATTTTTAAGGAGCACGCCCTATTATAATGACTAGCAAAACTGATGGACAACTGGGATACACAACACAAGCATCATGGTAGCAAAACTGATGGACAGGTTGGATATGTTAGACAAGCTCACGTGTCTTGTATACCTTGCATAGCTAGTATACCCTGTACAATTCGTTTTCATAGGTAGAGGATTCTGATTTTATTATTTTCCTTGTATAGATGACTGTAATCTCTATATATTCAACCCCTTTGGGTTGTTTCAAATACAGAAAATCTTTCAGTTCCTTTCTGTTTTTTCACTGTTTTTATTGTATCAGAGCTTCACTAATCCAAAACCAGCACCACCCATCAGATCCGACAATCCCTGCGTCCACTGCGTCCGGCCATCATCCCTTCTCGTCCGAGCATCACTGCGTCGTCTGACCACCTCTACAGCATCATCCAACCGCACATACTCGTCCAACCACCCCTACATCGTTGTCCGACCACCTCTACAGCGTCGCCCCTGCTCGTCCTACCACTCTAACTGCACACCCCTCTTCTCTCTGATCTGTTGTTATTACCGAACTTCGTTCCAGATTCAGCAACCCCTTTTGATGTTCCAAACCTAAATTTTCCAGATCCAGCGACCCCCGTTGTTGTTGTTATTACGCCAGATCCAGAAACTGCAATTCCTTGGGTATCTCCTGTTGTAAGGTACATTTAAAACCTTCTTTTATTGCGACTATGTATCTTCGTGCTTATTCGGATGCTGATTTGGCTGATTGCGCTCTCACAAGAAGATCTATCACTTGCTACTATGTTTTTCTTTGCACTTCTCTCATCTCTTGGAAGTGTAAGAAGCAGGCCACTGTTTCCAAATCGAGCATTGATGCCGAATATCGAGCGATATCCGCTGCATGTAGTGAGCTTGTTTAGTTACGTAGACTTCTTTCCGACTTGCGCATTCATCTGCAGAATCCTACTCCACTCCATATCGATAATCAAAGTGTCATTTAGATTGCCTGTAACCCAGTTTTTCATGAACGGACGAAGCGTATTGAAGTTGACTATCAGTTTATCCGTGAGAAATTTCAGTCTGAACTCATTTCTCTTCCACATGTTGCATCACATGATCAGATTGTCGACATTTTCACCAAGTCTCTCACTTCTGCACGTCACTCATTTGTAGTTGGCAAATTATTACCTGTCGATGACCAACATTAGTTTGAAGGGGGATGTTACATAGGCTCACATGCCTTGTATACATTGTATACATCATATAGTTCGTTTCCATAGGTAGGATTCTGATTTTATTATTTTTCTTATATAGATGATTGTAATCTCTATATAAAAGGGTTGTCTCAAATACAGAATTTTTTTTAGCTCCTCTCTATTTTTTCATTGTTTACAGGATATATAACACAATCATCGAGATGGGCTCCATGGTTAAGCAGCACCCATGTAGCTAGATCCCCAGGTCGCACCTAATCCACATATAACCTTTACATGCTATCCAACTTTGTTCATATGATCATCCTATAAGAAACTTCTATTGCCACATGAAGGTTTTAACGGAGGCTATTCATTAATCCTCAATGTTTCTATCTACCTAATTTTCTGGTTAACATCTAAGACAAGTTGGGAAATAGAGATGATTAGGTGCGGCCCGGCCTCACCCAAGACGGTGCGGACCTTACTGTAAAGCCCACCTTGATGTATTTATTCTATATCTGTGTCATCCATCCGTTTTGGCATATCATTTTAGAGTATGATCCAAAAATGAAAACAGATCCAAATTTCAAGTGGACCATACCATTTAAAACTTCTTGTGGGCCACAAGTATTCCATCAAGCTAATATTTGTTTTTTTCTTTTGTCAGGTTTGTGCGACCTTACCAACATGGGTGAGATGAAAAATAAACATTAAGGTGGGCCTTAAAGAAGTTTTTAATGGTGGAGCGTTCAATCACTACTATTTCCCTAAGTATGGTCCACTTGAGATTTGAATATGCTTCAGTTATTGGGCTCATGGCCTAAAATGATAGGAAAAAATGAATACATATATATATCAAGGTTGGCCTGAAGGGCCGCACCATCTTCGCTGAGGGAGGCGCGCACCTAATCTTCTCCACGGGGAAAGGGTGGGTGGGTTAAGACATGGCCAAGGCAGCTGCCTGCCTGCAGCACCCGCCACAAGAATACTCATGACGTGGTCCAAGTTCCGTAGGGCTCATCAGGATGCATGCGTTTTATTAATGCCATCCATCCATTTTTACGGCTAATCTTAAATATACATGAGTTTAAGACTGATGCAAATCCAAAGCTCAAGTAAACTAAAATAAAACAATGGAGAATAAACACCACTGTTGAAAACTTCCAAGGGCCTATAAAGATTTGGATCAAGCTTATATTTTTATTCTCCTTTCATCTAAGTTGTATGGCCTTATTAACAAATTGAATAGCAAATAAAATATTACAGTCGGCCCTAGCAAAATTTCAATAATGAGCGTTTAATCCCCTCTATTTTCTGTTTTTGTAGTCTACTTAAGCTTTGGCCCTGTAATGTAGTTTTAGGCTTATGCCTTAGGATGAATTAGCAAAACATACAATTAGATGAAACACATACATTACATTAAGCCTCACAGAGCTTAAGCCACGCAGTGCCACAGGGATATCCCCACGGCATGCGGATGCTTCAAACGTTAAGCTTAGATTGTAAATTTCCATCTGAGACAACATGCCTAAGTGGGTCCCAGTTTTTTCACCAATAAGAGCTAACCAGGTACAATGGGAGGCACCAACCTAGTTGCTACGGACGTGTATCAATAAATGACCAAAATACAAATGGTTGAGGAGAGTAACGAAGGAGAACTATGAGAGGTCAAGAACTTTATTACACTGGCAGAGCGTGATCATTAAACGATGTGACATGAATACTTTGAAGGTAAATTACTTGGAAACTGCACGCTCTGAAGGTAGATAATTCAAACTAGACTGTACACACATGGGTCCAAGTTAGATAAGATGTGGACTAAAAATTAAGTTTATTTTATCATCAGACTATCCAAGTAACATCTCAAGCATAAGACTGATGGAGGTCCGCATCTCTAAATTGGGGTGAGATGGCTCACGAGGTGAGGTATGTGAATTGCAAAATGTTTATAGAGTGTATCTCACCGTAGGACCTTGAGATACAAGATATAGGACCTTGAGATACAAGATAGCCCATTGGAGAAAGATATGTCGATTTGCTTTCAAGTGCCTATATAAAGAAATATTACTATACTTTTTAAACAATAACTTTTTGTGCGTTGGCCAGTACTTATCGCATCAAAGACGAAACATAATTCCCATTATTTGATTGTCCACCCATGGATGTCCTTAAAGTTTCAGCCGTCCAGGCTGTTGATCTGATAGGTCCACCGATGGATGCATTATGCCCAGTGAAATTCTCACATGGAATATCCTGGGCATCCAATTGTTTATTTCTTCTTCTCTTTTTCTTTTTCCTAACCATATATATCTACACCATCAATCAAAAGATGGAAGGCAACCCATTGATGATCTTCTTCAAGGAACTCCATCACTAATGGGACCCATCTAATCAACGGAGTAAATCGTTTGATCCAAGGAACTTTGCATCTCGTTAAGGGAAAAGTACCATGGAACTGTTGTATTTTTGTAATAAAAATAGATCTTATTTTTTAATAAATAAATAAATATAGTAATTATTTAAACTTTTCACAAATAGTGTATATAGTGAGTTGGTAAGAGAATGGATTTTTGCTTCTTCAACTAGGGTTCAAATCTTCTCAAGGATTGGCACCATCCGCGTAGACTGTTTGAGTGCTTTATTAGGCGCACTTACCACTTAGTCTTTTTAGCACGTGGTTCAAAATTTTTTTTGGCCATAGTACAAGTTGGTCATAGTTCAAACATTGCATCTCGTCAAGGGAAAGACCTTGGAACCCCTTGTTCATTTTGCCTCTGTCGCTACTTACGATCCACCCTCTTTTGCCACCCGCAGTGGTCTACTTGCTAGGTTGATCCGAGACTAAGTGTTTGTGCTCCTGTTACTGTTGAATAATCGATTGTCTCATTATCTCCTAACCTTTGATTTTCAGAGGTGATTGCTAGCCATTGAAGAATTTTTTTTCATTATTTAAAGTTCATCTACAAATGATAATGGAAGAAATTTTTTTAATCATTGTTTGAAGTTCATCTACAAATAATGATGGTTACAATTATACTTTTCAACTTAGCATGCCAGCCATTGTGGGTGGCCGCACAGGCATGGACTCATTTGAAGAGGTGAATGACAGTACACATGCCAGCATGGCAGATGTGAAAATTAAGGGTCCACATTTGATGTGACCAATGACCAACCTTTCGTGGCCGATAATTCTGGTTATAGCAAATTCACTCAAATGCGGGGCACATTGTTTGAGGAAAATGGTTGGCTAACAGAGAAAAGTGTCATCCTTGCCCATGGTTTGTTTAGCTGGGCAACTTGAATTGAGTGATGGCTTATTTGGGAGATTGAATTTAGAATATATTGGAATTTTCCAATTATATTGAATCAATGTGATTTTGAATCCTCAATTTAATTTGGTTGAAATGCATTATTATCTAAATCTGCAATTTAGAGCTTATGATTGAAATGCATTGGTATATTTATAGGGCCTTGATTTGAATAACTATATCAGCTTTCATATTTCAAATTATGACATGTCTAATATTTGATTGAATGATTGTAATAAGTTTATTCAAATATATACTTTAACAAAAAATGAGAAAATTTCAAACCTTGAGTAAGTCACATATATAAGGATTACAAATAAGTAACTCATTGGCATTTTCTAACCATTTATTTATATGTCCATCATTTGCATTATTCCATTAATATGATTTAGCGTTACAGTCGATAATTAAATTATTTTGAGAGATCATCGACATTCTATGTGTACAATGAATTAGTAGCCTAGCAACACCTTTGTTACAGTTATAATTTTTCTACCATTAAAAAGAGGTTAAAAAAACATTTCCTTTAAACTACATTTCAATCACAACATTTTGCTCGAATTTTAAAACACACCAATAGGCAATATTTGAAATACCCCGTGCATTTCCACTTATTGTCAAATTCAAGGCTGCCAATACAAAAAATACTTGGATTTGAAATACACCTATTTACCTCAAAATCATGTGATTTAGTTGAGTCAGGCCAAGTCATGCTAAATTCTCCATTCCAACTCATGATGTTGGATTGGATTCTACTCAATCCAAGTCAACTGAGATGAGTTGCAGCTGAATCATTAATTCGTATGAGCAGCCAACCCAACGAGCGAACAAGCCATTATTTTGAGATAATGCTTGTTGGGACTTGGACAAGTTTGCAGGTGACACATGTACGCCATTCACCTCATGCAATTCGATTGAGCAATTTCTTTTAAGGAACGTTGGAGATCTTCAAGAATTTTATGATCAGCTGATGATTATGAGAAATTAAAGGCAACATTGTGTAGAAATGAGGTCTGGGTTACCTATGAAAGATCATATTAGAATCTACAAAATATGTAATATCATATGATACAGAAAAAATTTCAATCGTGGCCATCCTTTGGTTATCCAAACGGTTGATTGGATGTGGTTAGATGAAACTGCCAGTAAAAACTCTCTTACCAGAAGAGCTTAGACATCCAATATTTGTTCTTTCTACAGATAAGTGATGGGATTTTAATTTTTTTAGGACCACTTGTTGGATAGTCAGGAATCTCCTATTCATTTTTTATTTATTATTTTATTTATTTTATTTTTTAACATTAACAATGGAGCTCATCAGATCGAAGGAATTGATTAATGAAGGACTGTCCCAATGGTATATGAAATGATGGCCAAAAGATACTTTATGTGGCATAGATTGCATGGGGACCCTGGTATCAGGTATGTACATATGTATATCTATAGTAATATAACATGGTAGGATTATATTGGGCGAGCAGTAATCTAACTAATAGGATTATATTGGGCCATGTTCGACGGTTTGAGATAGGGCATGCAAAGCATGTTTGGAAGTAGTAAGGTAAGATATAAACTTCACAGGCTTATTCTTGATAGTGGCATGTAATATAATTAAATTCACCGTATTGAGTCATCGTGATCATCCGTGGTGACAGGTGGAACGCAGTCCACATCCACTTTAAGTACCTTCATGCCAGTTGTCTTGTATGCTTGTGGATTTTATTTTAATTTTTCTTTTTTTAAGAGGTAACAAGACAGTATTAGCATCGTACAAACGGCACTAAGCCCAACAACAAACTTAAAATAAGAAAGATAAAAGCAAGCATAGCTTTGCTAAGCGCACACACGTGTTCATTAATTATCATATGCACACCACATGTGCCAATTAGGGGTGTACATCTAGCCTGATTGGCCAGCTTGGCTCAATTTGGTCAGCAAACTCGGGCCGAATTCACCATTGAAGCCTTTTCACAAACACCTAGACTGCAACTTCAAAATCCCTCTATATATGAAGTTATGGTTTTACAAATATTTTATCAAACACCTTCTATGCAATGTGAAAACCAAGAAAAAAAGAATATTTGTTTCGTGTACATACCTTGCCACCGGCTATACTTGATTGAGACATTTCATCGAACACTTGAGCAACATCAAAGAAATCAAGTCACCAAACTGGCTCGATCTAAGTTCGTTTCAAGCTGGATTCAAGTCGAGGAGGGGCTAGCTCGAACTCATTTTTAAGCTCAAAAAATCAGCTCGACACAAGTTGAATCGTGCTTTTTTGAGTCGAGTCGAGCCGAGCCGAGCGAGCTGAGCAACATCAATACCAAAGAAATTAAGTCACCAAACTGGCTCGATCTAAGTTCGTTTCAAGCCGAATTCAAGTCGAGCTGGGGCCAGCTCGAACTCATTTTTAAGCTCAAAAAATCAGCTCGACGCAAGTTGAATCGGGCTTTTTCGAGTCAAGCCGAGCGAGCTAACCGAGCTAGCCTGGTTCCTGTACACTCCTAGTGCAAACATGTCACATAGGATACAGGAGCCAAGAATTTCGCTCAAGTCTAGAAGGCCGGCAGAGGCATGGCTCATATAACAAGTGTGCAATTTCACCGTGTGGTGAGGCCATTTTTTAGCCATCCAAATCATTTAACAGGTTTGACTCAAGTGTATGGGTGATACTGAAATTAACTTGGGTGATCGTAAGTATTGGTCATTTCATTATTGATTGAAAGTTGAGGTTGTATTTTACTCTCATTAACTGATTATTTCCAGCCACCGTATTGAAGGGTTGGGATCTTTTAACCTACATTGTTTCCAAGTCATCTCTCATCCACCATGTAGCCCATCAAATTGATGGTTTATATCATCGGATTACAAGCCCCACACATAAAAATTACCCAAGTGTAAACAAACCATAGGTTAGCGCTGATATGCCTGACCATATAATCTAATACACTGTGATTTTCTTGAAAACACGTTTGTCTTATTTTTACTTTTTTCATTAAAAAATATTTACTCTCTCCGTTTTCTTAAGAAAACCTACCGCTTCTTTTTTCTTCAAAACTACCTCCCATGCTTTTCACTCTTTCTTCTTCCTTTTTTTTCCACACATCCGACCCAAAGATTAGGTATCTAGACCACCATCGCTCCTGTCTCCCATTTCATTAATCTGACAAGTCTGGTTGTAATGATGGGAAAAAATCAAGTCCTTTCAAAACATGGATTGAATTAAGGAGAGCGGCCCGTATCTCATTTATCCAAACCGTTGATACGATGGTTGCCTTCAAATATTCAAGGTAGGGCCTACTTTAAGTGGTCACTTGTGTTGTATTTGTTTTAAAATAATATTAAAAATTTGAATTTTCAAATTTCGGTGTTTTCCCTCCACATTTAAATTTTGGTGTTTTTGAGGTGTTGGTTTTGTCCCACATCGGATTTGACAAGAGAAATTCTCTTGTTTATATGATAGACTTTTTGCCTAGGGCTTGAGCCCCTTTCAGGGGGCATGTGAATTTGGTCCTGTGGGGGGGCTATGCCAATAGCTCTAATCTATGACATTAACCACACACGCACGCGTGCGCGTGCGCGACGGGACGGGCGCGGGTGTGTGGGTGTGGGTGTAAGTGTAAGTGTACTCGCGTGAGTGTGTGTGTATGGGTACTCGCAGGACTGTATGTGCGAGAGTGTACTCGCACTTGCGCCTTTTCGTTTTTAAACCAGAGAGATGCTTCCCTTCCGGTTGGTCGCCCCTGTTGGGTTTAAACCCAACGGACCTAACCTTTTGTAAAGGGTGCTTATGCACCATTTCGAAGTCTATATAAAGACTTCTGATTCCAGTTTCAACATACGAAAAATTCCCTGCCTTATAAAACTCTCTCTGATACGGTTTTGTTACTGAGTTCATTGCTGAGTCAACTCAGCACTTTCAGATTAAACTGCAAGTGGTTTGAGCCCGTGTACAGTGAGTGCACCGCTGGGACCGGGTCATAGTCGTTGTATCCTGGAGGTCGATTGCTCTGGAAACCTGTTGCACTTGGGACGCTGTCCAAGGGGAGCAAATTCGATTTCAAGCCGAGTGACTCAGTCACGCCTCGACTCAATTCAATAAGTTTTTCTTTCTCTAAATTTATTTTCCTTCTTTGGTTCTCGATTTTTATAGTCTATTTAATTCAACATTTTATCCAACAATCTTGAAATCGAATTTTGTGTTGAATTACATAGACTATGGCTACAGTAACAGTAAATGCTTCTACTGAGTTAGCCAAAATCGAACCGTTCGCTGGACAATCCTTTAAACGGTGGGAACAGAAATTGATGTTCGCTCTTACCACCCTGAAAGTTTCATACATTTTATCTGAATCATTTACTATAGATCCAGCAAATCAAAATGAAGTAATAGATGAAAATAATTGTAAAAATTATATTCTAAACTCTTTATCCAACGAATTATATGATGTGTATGCTTCTTACGCCTCTGCTAAAGATATATGCATTGCTTTAAAAAAGAAATACATATTAGAAGATGCAGGCGCTAAGAAACATGCAATTGCTAATTTCCTTCACTATGAAATGACAGACGATAAATCTGTCACAAATCAGATTCACGACTTTCAAAGTCTAATTCACGAACTATCGACAGAAGGAATTAAGTTGGATGAGGTGTTTCTGTCAGGAGCGTTAATAGAAAAGTTACCGCCCTCCTGGAAAGAATATAAAAATAGAATGAAACATAAGAAGAACGGTGTTTCTTTGGAAACCACTATCGTACACATACGAATAGAGGAAGCCAATAGAATCAGGGACCAAAAAGGAAATAAAAATGAGATAGATTCAAAAGCGAATCTTGTGGAATCAAGTCGGACAAATAATAAGAAAAAGGGCAACTGTCATAACTGTGGCAAACCTGGACATTATGCAAATGAATGCAGGCTCAAAAAGAAGAATGCAAACAATCAATTCAAGAAAAAGGGAAACTGCTACAACTGTGGAAAGCCTGGGCATCATGTTAAAACCTGCAGGCTTAAGAAAAATAAAGATAAGCCGCAAGCTAATCTTACAGAAACAGGCAATGAGTCTGACATAGTAGTGGCTGTGGTGTCAGAAGTCTTCCTTGTAAACAACTTGGAGTGGGTGCTAGATACTGGTGCAACTAGACACGTGTGCAAGGATCGTAGCATGTTTACCTCCTACCAAGTATCAGGAGATGATGAACAGGTGTTCATGGGAAATGCTAGAACGTCTCCAGTTGTAGGGAAAGGGAAAGTACTTTTGAAACTCACTTCTGGAAAGACTCTAATGTTAAATGATGTCCTCCATGTGCCTGACATTAGAAGAAACTTGGTCTCTGGTTCGCTCCTCAATAAGGCTGGTGTCAAATTAGTATTTGATTCAGATAAGCTTGTAATGACTAAAAATGGAACCTTTGTTGGTAAGGAGTACTGTAGCGATGGTTTATTCATTGTAAATGTATCCAATGATAATAAGAAAACATCTAGTTCTGTTTATATCGTTGAACCTTTTTATCTATGGCATAATAGATTAGGTCATGTGAATGTAGCATCTTTAAAGAAAATGAAAAGATTAGGTTTATTACCTAATATATCTAATGAAGAGTTTGAAAAATGTGAAACATGTGTAGAATCAAAATTTATTAGAAAACCCTTTAAACAAATAGAAAGATCATCTGTTCTATTAGAGTTGATACATAGTGATTTAGGTGATTTTAGAAATCACATGTCTAGAGGAGGAAAAAGATATTATATAACTTTTGTAGATGACTACTCTAGGTTCACTAGAGTATATCTATTAAGGAACAAAGATGAAGCTTTAGATGCTTTTTCTAAATACAAAATTGAAGTTGAAAATCAATTAAATATAAAAATTAAAAGACTTAGAACAGATAGAGGAGGTGAATATGAATCTTCTCAATTTAGAGAATTATGTGAAAAGAATGGAATAATTCACGAAACTACAGCTCCTTATACACCAGAACAAAATGGAATAGCAGAACGTAAGAACAGAACTCTAAAAGAAATGATGAATGCCATGTTAAATAGTTCAGGCTTACCCTCAAATATGTGGGGAGAAGCAATTCTGTCTGCTTTTTATATCCTAAACAGGATTCCATCTAAATCTTCTGAACAAACACCATATGAACTTTGAAAGAATCATATTCCTAGTTATAAATATATTAAAGTGTGGGGGTGTCTTACTAAAGTAGGATTGCCTGAAACTAAGAAAAGAAAATTAGGTTCTAAAACGACCGATTGTGTATTTATAGGGTATGCACAAAACAGTGCGGCCTATAGGTTTCTAGTTTTAAAAACTAAGGATAATATTCTAGATCCCAATACAATTATAGAAGCTAGGGATGCAGAGTTCTTTGAGAACGTATTCCCTATGAAATCTAAATCTATAGGAATAGAAAAAGTTAATGAATCAGATATTGCGTCTACTAGTAAAAATGCTTACGAGAAAGTAGTAGAAGAGATACAACCAAGAAAAAGTATTAGAGTTAGAAAAGAAACTAACCTAGGAGATGGTTTTTTCACATTCTTAGTAGAAGATGATCCTACAACTTATATAGAAGCTATTAACTCTCCAGATGCAACCTTTTGGAAGGAAGCAATAAATGATGAGTTAGAATCTATTATATCAAATAATACTTGGGAACTTGTAGACATACCACCTGGTAACAAACCAATAGGCTGTAAATGGGTATTTAGAAAGAAACTAAAATCAGATGGAACTATCGATAAGTTTAAGGCTAGGTTGGTAGCGAAAGGCTTTAAACAAAAGGAAGGAATAGATTATTTTGATACATATTCCCCTGTAACTAGGATTACAACTATTAGAGTCTTAATAGCGATAGCCTCCATATATAAACTAGTGGTACACCAGATGGATGTTAAGACTGCTTTCCTAAATGGAGACTTAGAAGAAGAAATATATATGGAGCAACGTGAGGGTTATAAGATATTAGGTAAAAAAAATAAAGTATGTAGACTAATTAAATCACTATATGGTTTAAAACAGGCTCCTAAACAATGGCATGAAAAATTTGATGGTGTTTTAAAATCAAATGGTTATCATATAAATGATGTAGATAGATGTGTATATAGTAAAATTTCTGAAAATGATTATGTTATCATATGTCTTTATGTTGATGACATGCTTATTTTTGGAACTAATATTAAATTAGTTAATGCAACTAAGAAATTCTTGTCATCTAAGTTTGACATGAAAGACTTAGGAGAGGCAAGTATAATATTGGGTATTGAAGTAACCAGGAAAAATGGTGTTATTATATTATCACAATCTCATTACATTGAGAAGATATTGAGAAAGTTTAACCATTTTGACTGTTTACCTGTCAGTACTCCTTATGATTATAGTGTGACTCTCATGAAGAATACAGAAAATAGTGTGTCTCAATTAGAATATTTCAGAATAATTGGTAGTCTCATGTATCTAACAAACTGCACTAGACCTGACATAGCTTTTACAGTAGGAAGGCTAAGTAAATATACACATAACCCTGGAAAAGAACATTGGAATGCATTGTCTAGAATTTTACGATACCTAAAAGGTAATATGACATATGGTTTACATTATAATGGTTATCCTACTGTATTAGAAGGATATAGTGATGCTAACTGGATCAGTGATTCAGATGAGACAAAATCCACTAGTGGATATGTCTTCACTTTGGGTGGAGGAGCAGTCTCTTGGAAGTCCACCAAGCAGACATGTATTGCTCGGTCGACTATGGAATCTGAGTTTATTACCTTAGAAAAGGCTGGATCAGAAGCTGAATGGCTTAGAAATCTCTTAGCTGATATACCATTGTGGCCAAAGCCTGTATCGGCCGTATCTATTCATTGTGACTGTCAAGCAGCTATAGCGAAAGCAAAAAGTAAAATATATAATGGAAAAAGCAGGCATATTAGACTCAGACACAACATAGTGAAACATATGTTACGTGATGGAGTCATATCTATTGACTTTGTGAGGTCAGAAAAGAATCTAGCAAATCCTCTGACTAAAGGACTATACAAAAAGTTAGTCAATGATACATCGAAGGGAATGGGGCTGAGCCTAATATATGAGCTGCCAGTGTCGGTAACCCAACCTATACAAGTGGAGATCCCATGAGATAGGTTCAATGGGTAAACAACAAGACACGAGGTAGACGATTGCACTGAGTTATATGAGCCCCTTCTATGGTGTACAGTGCGAGCAGCAACGCAGAAGGATGAGTTTTTAGAACTCTTAATGGATCCATAGCCATATATTTGGTGGTGTATACAGTTGCTGCATACACTTGATGGAATTCACCTATATGGGTGTGGAGGTAGAGGCCGCTTCCTATGAGAATCTAGGCGAATTCTCTAGAGCACTCATGAAATCCAGGTAATGGTGTATGGCCGAAACGCACCGAACCACAGAATCACTTGCAGAGGAAGAGTTGTGTGAGTGGCATGTACTTGCGATCTACATTAAAAGGATTCAGGTTCAAGACTATGGTGTCACCTGATTCCTGTAGACCTGTCTTGCTTACTCTAATGTCGGTTCAAGTCTATGGTGACACCGGCACCATTGCACAACTATTTCGCTTTAATCCGAAAGCATTTTATTTTAAAACATGTGGGGAATTGTTGTATTTGTTTTAAAATAATATTAAAAATTTGAATTTTTAAATTTCGGTGTTTTCCCTCCACATTTAAATTTTGGTGTTTTTGAGGTGTTGGTTTTGTCCCACATCGGATTTGACAAGAGAAATTCTCTTGTTTATATGATAAACTTTTTGCCTAGGGCTTGAGCTCCTTTCAGGGGGCATGTGAATTTGGTCCTGTGGGGGGGCTATGCCAATAGCTCTAATCTATGCCATTAACCACACGCGCGCGCGCGCGCGCCGAGTCGAGCCGTGCCGTGCCGAGCCGAGCCGAGCCGAGTCCGAGTCCGCGTCCGCGTGCGCGACGCGACGGGACGGGACGGGCTGGGCGCAGGTGCGGGTGCGGGTGTGGGTGCGGTGTAAGTGTACTCGCGTGAGTGTGTGTGTATGGGTACTCACAGGACTGTATGTGCGAGAGTGTACTCGCACTTGCGCCTTTTCGTTTTTAAACCAGAGAGATGCTTCCCTTCCGGTTGGTCGCCCCTGTTGGGTTTAAACCCAACGGACCTAACCTTTTGTAAAGGGTGCTTATGCACCATTTCGAAGTCTATATAAAGACTTTCGATTCCAG
The DNA here is from genome assembly GCA_037074715.1 of Magnolia kwangsiensis. Classification (NCBI taxonomy): domain Eukaryota; kingdom Viridiplantae; phylum Streptophyta; class Magnoliopsida; order Magnoliales; family Magnoliaceae; genus Magnolia; species Magnolia kwangsiensis. The sequence continues at coordinate 99,410,935 of CM073581.1, forward strand.
TTTCAACATACGAAAAATTCCCTGCCTTATAAAACTCTCTCTGATACGGTTTTGTTACTGAGTTCATTGCTGAGTCAACTCAGTACTTTCGGATTAAACTGCAAGTGGTTCGAGCCCGTGTACAGTGATTGCACCGCTGGGACCGGGTCATAGTCGTTGTATCCTGGAGGTCGATTGCTCTGGAAACCTGTTGCACTTGGGACGCTGTCCAAGGGGAGCAAATTCGATTTCAAGCCGAGTGACTCAGTCACGCCTCGACTCAATTCAATAAGTTTTTCTTTCTCTAAATTTATTTTCCTTCTTTGGTTCTCGATTTTTATAGTCTATTTAATTCAACATTTTATCCAACAACTTGCTGAACAACTGGGATGTTGTACTAACTCTCTAAATTGGCACATCGTTTCTTCATGTGGGCCCGTCCATCATGCAATTCCCTACTATTTCCTCAAAGAAAATAAGGCTAAACGGATGAGGAAAAAAAGACTTGTCCAATAAGAACTATGTTTAAGGTGATGATACGCTAAAGTAGAAGAACAGTAATATGGTGGTGCTATCTCCATAAGGTATACATTGGCAGGGTGATTTGCAAATCTCCGCCCATATGCCGGGCCACAGTAGGAATGATTTATATCTCCAAGATCACTCCTGGACAATCCTCTCCATCTGATCTAATGTCATTAAAGTGATGGTGGAAAAGAATCATCAGTGGTGAAATTAAGTAGTGGGATAAACTATAAAAAAAGAACACACATATCTATAACTTGAGTGGTAGACTGAACGAAGATAACTTTTTTTCCTCAGTAAGGTCTTGATATCACAATGAGATAAACTATCCTTTGCAACTTTATTTTTTATTTTTAAAAATAAAACTTAAAACAGAGACTTAGAAGAGAACTTTTCTTTTCATTCTCTACGAGAGCGCGGCTTATGTTGGATACACAGAGACTTTAGGTGATCTTTGGTGAAGAATCACATATACATTAATAAAATTAATGTAATGAACACATCCGTACATCCTTGGCAAATGTGTATGTGTAATTATGAATGGATGCATCGTTTAGGACATACATGTATAGATCATTACTTTCTGGAGGATAGATGTATGCTCATTTCCAAGCTCCATTGTAAAGGTGTACACCCACTTTTTCATTTTCTAGATATTACACGTAAACTTATAAAGAAATTTTTATCTAAACATTCTTCTATGTTAATTTTCTTATTAAAACTAACTATCCATTAGTTGTAGGATATTCCAACATATTTTCATTTCCTTTACATTTTAATAGGAATATAATTGCTAGTAGCTGATTCAAAAAGCGAAAGAGAATATTGACTTAAAAATTCGAGGGATTAAAAAAGAAGTCAATTCAAATATAAAAAAGCATCTCTATGAAGGCACATCCACAGGGCTTAAATCAAACAAGTAATGTTTAATTAGAGTCCATTGTATACTCTTTCTTTTTCTAAGATTGAGTACAGAGTTTGTAACCCAAGCTTGAATAGATTTTTGTGTATAACCCATACCGACATAAGTATATGATATAGAGCATGTCGCGGACAATTTCATGGCCAAGATGGATCAGAAGAGGCACGGTCGGCGACAGAAGTGATCCGGACCATCAGACGTTAGATCGGGCGTATCTCGCAATCCGGAATGAGTTATCCGACGCATAATATATGATTTTGGGGTAGAACGAGCTACTTGCAGCCCGGATTTGCGAGAAACCCCTTGATCGACGGTCGTTTTCCCATTTTAATTTCGTTTTTACTATTTATAGTAAGTTTTAGTTTGCTTATAGCTCTTCATCCGTTGGGCTTTAGGAATTGTGCCCAACATGAAAAGTTCTTAGGATAATTAGGAGAACGGTTTGGTGAAGCCAAATAGGACACTATTTTTGGCTGAAAACCTTGCGCACTAGTAGACATCACTGCCGTCTATAAATAGTATGTTGCGAATTTTAGGAGTTTTAGTTGTAGTTTGAGTCTGATTTCTTTCATATTGCTTGGTTCCCTTATTTAAAGGGGTGTAAACTCATTTTTAGTCATTCAGTAATCAATTTCAAATTTTATTAGAGTTTATTTCTATTTTCTTGCTTTCTTTCCTTGTGGATTCGAGAAGTCTCTTTGAGGAGTCCAGAGAAGCTCCGTGGATTCGGAGTAGTTATCCTTAAGGAAGATGGTGATCGACCTCATCACGTTCGTCCCTGTGTCAATTTGGTATCAGAGCGAGATTTTTTCTCGGGCCGATGACAAACAACGAAGGTATGAATCAAAATCCTCTGGACAGTGATACATGGATTCGTTATCTTTCGGAAAGAATGGAAGTTTTCCATCGGGAGAGTCAGTTGACCATGCAAGGCTGCAGGAAACCCTAAACCGTCTTGCGGATGCACTACTTCCGTCCCGAACCCTAGGCGGTGCTCCACCACCTATGGTTGCTCCACCACCCGTGGTTGCTGTACGACGTGACCCCGATTATCGTAGAGCACTACTAGTGAAAAACCGTAGGGTTACACCAGATGATTCTAGTTCCAGCGATGAGGACATTAATGAAGGTTTTGACCGACGACTAATCCATGGAGGCGATCGTCTAGATCGTGCTGAAAGAGACTGTCGAGGTAAGGCTGAACTTCCTAGTTTTAACGGTTTATTACGTATCGAAGATTTTCTCGATTGGTTAGCCGAAGTAGAGAGATATTTCGATTGTATGGATGTGTCAGATCATAAAAGGGTGAAATTGGTAGCGTTTAAATTAAAATCTGGTGCTTCTGCATGGTGGGAACAATTACAACTCTCACGAGCCCTCCAAAACAAGGCGCCCATCGCATCATGGCCTCGGATGAGACGTCTTATTCGATCACGTTTTCTCCCCAGTGATTATGAGCAGATATTATTCCAGCAATGCCAGAACTGCAGGTAAGGAAATTGAACTGTTACAGATTATAATGAAGAATTTCAGCGGTTGGCTACACGAAACGATCTGTCAGAATCTGAGTCACAGAAGGTGGCACGATTTATAGGTGGGTTGCAACCGGCAATTCAGGACCGAGTTCAGATGTATCCAGTCGGGACCGTAGATGAAGCAGTTCAATTCGCAGGAAGGGCAGAAACACAACTTGTAAGAGCTCCTGCTCATCCCTATCCTTCAAATCGATCCCCTATAACGGGTCCCACACAGGATCCAGTGCTGGCTCGAGGAAAATATCCGATAGAAGAACGTCCTCAACCTCCTCTACCCGTGAACCGTGATACGGGGAGCGGACCATCCAGACCTCAACGGGCAGCACCCACAACAGCGGGGCCGAGTAGGATTCCGAATCCTTATACTCGGCCAAGGCCGAACAATTGTTATCGCTATGGCCAACCAGGCCACTTAAGATCCGGTAACACACTTGACTATAAACGAAGGGGGCACTGAAGATGCGGCTGCAGAAGAAGATCATGGCTTTGATGAATATGAACAAACCACTGAAAAAATAGCAGATGGCAGTGAAGTGATAGGCGAGGATCGTGGCGAATCTCTCGTTGTGAGGCGACTACTGTATACCCCGCGAAAGGAATTACATCCACAACGGCACAATATATGTCGTACTCGGTGCACTGTCAGCGGAAAGGTCTGTGATGTGATTATAGACAGTGGTAGCAGCGAGAACATCGTCTCAAGAGTGATGGTGGACAAGTTGCAGCTACCAACGACGAGACATCCTTCCCCGTACTCAATTGGCTGGATAAAAAAAGTGAACGAGACCAAGGTAACTGAACAATGTACTATCTCGTTTTCAATTGGTAAAAACTATAAGGATCAGATACTTTGTGACGTGGTTGACATACAAGCCTGCCATATGCTACTCGGTCGACCCTGGCAGTCGGACCGTGATGCGACCCATCGGGAACGAGACAATGTATACATATTTGTTAAGGATAGTCGAAAAATAATCCTTACCCCTATGGCACCAGAGAACCACCCTGAAGCCTCTAAAGTGGAGGAAAATTCTCTCTTGACCATTAAGGATTTCATGGAGGAATTCAAGGAAACTGGCGAGTTATATGTCGTAGTGGTGAAAGGTGAGAAAGAGGAACCCTCAAACATCCCTTCAAACTTAAGACTATTACTAAATGAATTCAAAGAAGTCTGGCCTGAAGATTTACCCGATGGATTGCCTCCCATGAGGGACATTTAACATCATATAGATCTCGTCTCTGGAGCTAGCCTGCCCAATCGCCCTCATTATCGGATGAGTCCGAAGGAGTGTGAGATACTTCAGGGGTAAGTGGAGGAATTGATCCGTAAAGGTCTATTGAGAGAGAGCATGAGCCCATGTGTTGTACCAGCATTATTAAGGCCAAAAAAAGATGAAAGCTGGTGCATGTGTATTGACAGCCGAGCAATTAACAAAATTACCATCAAATATCAGTTCCCGATACCACGGTTGGACGACATGCTCGATATGCTACGAGGGGCTAAGGTGTTCTCTAAACTCGATCTAAAGAGTGGGTAATATCAGATTCGTATTCGATCCGGTGATGAATGGAAAACGGCATTCAAGACAAAGGAAGGGTTGTATGAGTGGCTGGTCATGTCCTTCGGCCTATCGAACGCACCAAGTACTTTTATGCGTTTGATGAATCAAGTTCTAAAACTGTCACGCCCCAAACTCAGAAATCGGGCTCACAAAATTTTTGATCACCGAATCCGGCGCCGACAGCCTCCGTAGAACCCCATTCTCGGCTCCTAATGCCCATTCTCCAGGTTTCGATCCTGGGATGCTACGAGGAGGATTTTCAATGTCAGTTTGATTCATAATAAGCATAACCAAAGGCATAACCCACAAACAACAACCAAGAACTCCATTACATTTTCACTATGATAAGTACAATGAGCATAAAGGAAAATACAATGGTAAAGAATAAAAACTCTAAAACACTCTGCAACGTGCTCCTGCCTCAGCGCTACTGCGATCTAACGTCACCTGCACGCAACGGTCGTATATAAGCTTACAGAAAGCTTAGAGGGTGGTGAAAGTGTGTGCGCAAGGTAGTAATATGAACATGCAATGTCAGAACAATGCAGAATATGCAGATGGATCCATAATATCATGAGCCGTACCAAGGCTTAAGCGATACAAGACATGAATGGTATCGACCATCATAAGGCCATGCGATGTGCAATGCAACTCAAGCATACAGATCTTCATCAATGTCCATACATCAATACAGCTCAAAATAGGAGATATCACCGGGGTCTAGTACACTCTAAACCAGATTGCCACCACATCGCGCGCAATAAGGTAAGTGGAAGAGACCACACTATCCGTCTGTCAATATCGGGCGCGACTCGTCGATAGCGAACCCATTCCTCGAGCTGGTCAGACTCAGCCTAGGATTGCCCCCTACACTCGGGCGGGTAAGGCTGCACCCCCTTCCAACCGACCACGACACAGTGGAGAGCGTAACCGTCTGGTAATCGGCACTCAACTCTCATCTACCCACTCGGTCTAGACGTTGGAGTAATCTCTTGGTACCATAAGGGTTTAGGGACTTTCACCCAGGGATATCAATAACACCCCATGTAGAATAAGATTTTCGATATCCAATCCTGCCAACCACGAAGTGTCTATGGAGGCTACGGTCCTGATGTCGCTAGGGCGTACAATACCCATGTCACACAAATGCGAAATGCATGATTCACGCTATCCAGTCATGCAACAAATCCTGCGCATATCGTGCGCTGATGTAGGGCAGCACTGCCTAATCAGGAGCCCATAAACAACCTACCCGAAGGCGTATGCTATGATTAGTCAATCCTCATATCAAGCATGCATATGATGCGTATGATCATGAGTCATGAAACTACACTAAACATGTAAATGAGTGATGATCCATTCTTACAATACAGATGGGCCTGGACGGCCTATACGCAGCAAGTACGGCCCAGTAATGGGCCCTAAGGAGAGTCGTAATGTGGACATCCAACCAACATTACACTCGCAATATGGACGTTAAACCAACATTGCTCCCAAGGCACGATCTTCGTAAACATCGGTACTTAGTCTGTAATGGATTTACACATTGCAATGGACCGTAGGTTCTTCCCATTGGACCTTACATATATATCAAATGGGCCATATCTTATGGGCCTTCTATTCATCAGATGGGCCACATAATTGGGCCATACCAATGGGTCTTATGTGCATTGCAATGGGTCAAAATCCGTGGGCCTTGGGTTGCATCAAATGAGCTTAGTCTCATGCGTCTAATATGTGACCAATGGGCCACACCAATTGGGCCCCCACATGTACATAAAAAGGGACTCAACCCATAGGCCTAACATGAGTCAAATGGGCCTAAACCCCTAGGCCTTAATCAAATAAAATGAGCCTAACTCATGGGTCTCAAATAAATCCAGTGGGCCTAATCTCATGGACCCTTTTATAATCAAATGAGTTTAGTCCCATGGGCCTTACAATATATCAAATGTCCTACTTCCATGGGCTTTAAAATTTCAACAAAAAGGGTCCAATTACATGGGTCTTGAAGTACATCAAATGGGCCTAGTCCCATGGACTTGCAACACATCAAATGGGCCTAAGCTCTTAGGCCTTAAATGAATCCAATGGGCCTAGCCCATAAGCATTTCATAAACCAAATGGGCCTAGCCCATAGCCCTTTTGAAATTCAAATGGGCCTAACCCATAGGCCTAAAATGATCTTTTCAAGTGGATGGACGGTCTGGATGCATCACCTGTGACAATGGTGGGGCCCACACGAAGGCGTACTATCGTGTATATTATATAATATATAAACTACATATAATATAATATATGTAATATATATAATATTATATGTAATATATATATATATATATATATATATATATATATAATATAATATATATATATATATGGATATATATATACACACATGCGGCACTCAGCACCCACACGTGGGGGTGGGCCCCACCGTCCAATGGGGACGGTGTGGATACAACACAAAATCACAGTGGGCGTCACCGTCCACGGACCGTGGACGGTATGAATAAAATACATAAATCACTGTGGGTCCCACGTATGTGGCCTACCGTGATGTTTATTTGAAAGCCAACCTGTTCATAAGGCCACTCTGACCTGGATGAAGGGAAAACATAAATTTCAGCTTGATCCAACACTTCTGTGGGCCCCAAAAAAAAATTCCAATGCTAGGTATACAGTTCCACTGTTTCCTGTGGTGTGGGCCGCCTGAGTTCTAGATCGGGTTGAAATTTGGAGGGGGCCCACCTGAGGATGGGACCCACCCCATGGACAGTTTGGATGGCATATAAAAATCAAGGTGGGGCCCACGGCTGGTGGCCGTGAGTCCACATCATCCGCCCGCCGCTGCAGCAGCAGCAAGGCTGCCTACCTCCTTCTCTCTCTCTCCTTAAATTTCTATTTTCGCCAAAAATCATGTGTGTGTCCCACTATCTGAAAATCCACTCCAGTCATAGCGTTCTACAGCTCGCAACAGACAGAAAGAGTCCGAAGTTCGAATTTTTTTGATGCCTAGAAACACCAGAAAAATTCTCAATGGTAACCGTCAAGGTTTCCCCATGCTATGGCCCACAAGATATTCAGATCAGTCCCATTCTTTTACTTGACGGTTAAATCGATGTGGGTAAGGTGATGGACGGCTTGGATCGAACATAAACATCAAGGTGGGGCCTACACTAGGGGACCACCCCAAAAGCTTCACCTTTTCTTCTTCTTGTTTTTTTTTTTTTTTTGTACAGGGACGTCCAGTGTCCCAGACGCTGGACGGTGGGCCTCCTTTAAAAATGTGCATTGTGGTGGGCCTTTTGATGTGGGCCACCACTGATGGATGATGGGGGGTACAACATGCAAGGTGGGCCCCACTTGAAGGACTCTTGGATAAAATAAATACCTCGAGGTGGGGTCCATTCAAGTGGGCCACACAACCTTATTGCATAAAAATAAAATAAAATAAAATAAAATAAAATAAAGAAATAAAAGAGAGAGAGAGATACATGGAGAGTGGGACACGCCTTGTGATGGAGGGACCCCGACATTATGGGCCCTCCCTTACATGAAATCATACATCAAGTGGGTCATTTTGCACATGTGACCATCAAAACTGAAGATCAACGGTGGGGATCCTTTCCCCACCAATATGGATGGTCTAGATGACCTTTCTAAAGAAAATAAACATCATGATGGGATCCATGGAGAATGGCCCCATCATGAAATGATCATGATGATCCAAGTAGGCCATCGGCCTTATCTTAGGGTCCCAAGTGAGATCCACACCATTGATCAGTGGGCCTCACTTGGCACATCATAGAAACGAGAAAAACTACCCTATAGAGGCACCCACCGTCCGATCTTCTTGCTCCTAGGGGTTCCTTGGCACCTTGGCTTCAACTTCAATGGATGAGATGAAGAATGGAAAGTTGAGATGGGAGATGATGGGGTAGGAAGGTGGGCCACTTGGAGCTTAGGAATTCTTGGAAAATTCCATACGTATAGGCTCTTGGAAATTTTCTTGTTGCTTAGAAATTTGAAATGAGAAAGAGAGAAAGAGAGAGAGTTGTAAAGGGAGAGAGAGAGTGATGGAAGGATGTGGTGAGTGATGGTTGTGTAAGAAAAGCTTGACTTTTGAGGCTTTTGTATAAGAGAGGTATGGGTGGTGAAGACTTTTGTGGCTTTTTAGAAAAAGGGAATAAAGTGATGTGTACTTGACATGTGATGGCTTGATAGATTGATTGATTGATAGGATTGATGTGATTGATGAGACACATCGTAGAGATTCCCTTGGTTTTCACAACGCACGGCGTTTTCTCGCACCGAATGTCGGCCCATATCTCTTGACCAGGGTATCACCTCGGCGCGCGAGTCGCGGCATCGGAACCCCGGCGACAACGCGGTCGCTATGGTATTGGTCTCGGGTTGAGTCGACTCGGGTCGTCGGCATATGAATCAGGGTCGCGCATCGATATCGGTTAAGGGTCGAAGGTTGCCGGAATTCGACCGGTAAGACCGCGGGAGTCTATGGAATGGTACAGACCAAGATACGGGTCTTACAAAAACTGTTCACTGGTCGATTTGTGGTAGTATAGTTTGATGACATATTGATATATAGCCAGGATGAGGCAGAGCATAAGAAACATCCTAGGCAGGTGCTGCAGGTACTACAAGATAACAAGTTGTACCTCAACTTGAAAAAGTATAGTTTTTTAACTGACAGCCTGTTGTTTTTAGGATTTGTTGTAACATCCACAGGCATTCGGGTGGACGATGAAAAAGTGCGAGCTATTAGGGAATGGCCGATCCCGACAAACATTCATGAGGTGAGGAGTTTTCACGGGTTGGCGACTTTCTATCGTCGATTTGTGCGAGATTTTAGCACCATAGTCGCGCCTATAACAGATTGCATGAAGAAGGGACCGTTCCAGTGGACCGATAAAGCTAACAAGAGCTTTCACAAAATCAAGTATCATTTGTCTACAACACCAGTTTTGGTGCTTCCTAATTTTGACAAATTATTTGAGGTTGAGTGTGACGCTTCATACGTCGAAATTGGGGGAGTGTTATCACAGGAAGGCAGGCCGGTAGCCTTCTACAGCGAGAAGCTCAGCGAAACCCGAAAGAAGTGGTCGACTTACGAGCTTGAGTTGTACGCAGTTGTTCAGGCGCTGCGATATTGACGGCATTATCTGATTCAAAGGGAGTTTGTTCTGTACACTGACCATCAGGCATTAAAGTTTATTAATAGTCAGACTAACGTGAATAGTGTGCATGCTAGATGGGTTACGTTTTTACAAGAATTTACGTTTGTTCTAAAGCATAAGTCAGGTCAGCAGAACAAGGTGGCTGATGCACTTAGCCATCGTGCGTCACTACTTGTTACGATGAGCAACGAGGTGGTCGGCTTTGACTGTCTCAAGGAGCTATATCCCGAGGATGAGGATTTCAAAGAGTCTTTGTTGAAGTACCAAGAAGGTCACCCCAGTGACCTCCATATATAGGATGGTTTTCTCTTCAAAGGGAATCGATTGTGCATCCTCCAAAGTTCTCTAAGGGAGAAGATTATTCAGGAACTACATGAAGGTGGCCTCGGTGGACACCTTGGGCGAGACAAGATGCGATCTCTTGTGGAAGAACGGTATTACTGGCCGCAATTAGTACGTGATGTGGGAAGAGCCTTACAACTTTGTCATATTTGTCAAACTTTTAAGAGACAATCTAAGAATACGGGACTCTACACCCCGTTACCTGTGCCTGACGGTCCTTGGAAAGATTTATCAATGGACTTCGTGCTTGGTCTTCCACGAACACAACACGGCATGGATTCGGTGTTAGTGGTGGTCGATCGTTTCTCCAAGATGACGCACTTTATCCCATGCAAGAAGACCCTCGATGCAATACATGTGGCGAATCTATTCTTCAGGGAGATCGTACGGCTACATGGGGTCCCTAAGACTATTACTTCTGATCGTGACACAAAGTTCATTAGCCACTTTTGGTGAACTTTATGGACTCGATTCGATACATGACTTCAATTCAGCAGTGCTTACCACCCACAGACTGATGGACAAACCGAAGTTGTGAATAGCACGTTGGGAAACCTCCTTCGCAGTATTGCAGGAGAAAGGCCAAAGCAGTGGGACTTGGCCTTATCTCAAGCAGAGTTTGCGTTCAACAACATGGTGAACCGCTCGACAGGAAAATCGTCATTCCAGATTATCTACGGACGAGTGCCTCGCCACACACTTAACTTGGTCCCTCTGCCCAAGCACCCAGGCGCGAGCATTGTAGCAGATCATATGGCAGATAAGATCATGGGCATTCATGCGAAAGTACAGGCCAAGCTACATGCCTCGAAAGAGAAGTACAAGGAACAAGCGGATAAGCACCGGCGACAAAAGGTGTTCGAGGTGGGCGACTGCGTTATGGTCCATCTGCGTAAGGAGAGATTTCCGACCGGGACGTATAACAAATTGAAAAATAAGAAGATTGGACCTGTACCGATCATCCGAAAGATCAATGACAACACTTATGTTGTTGATCTTCCAGATGACATGGTAATCTCACGGACTTTCAACGTCGCGGACCTGACCGAGTATCATGAACCAGCGCAGGAGGAGAACTCGAGGACGAGTTCTTTTCAAGTGGAGGGGACTGATGTAGAGCATGTCGCGGACAATTTCATGGCTAAGATGGATTAGAAGAGGCACGGTCGGCGACAGAAGTGATCCGGACCATCAAACCTTAGATCGGGCGTATCTCGCAATCTGGAATGAGTTATCCGACGCAGAATATATGATTTTGGGGTAGAACGAGCTACTTGCAGCCTGAATTTGCGAGAAACCCCCTGATCGACGGTCGTTTCCCCATTTTAATTTTGTTTTTACTATTTATAGTAAGTTTTAGTTTGCTTATAGCTCTTCATCCGTTGGGCTTTAGGAATTATGCCCAACGTGAAAAGTTCTTTGGATAATTAGGAGAACGGTTTGGTGAAGCCAAATAGGACACTTACTATTTTTGGCTGAAAACCTTGCGCACTAGTAGACATCACGACCGTCTATAAATAGTAAGTTGCGAATTTTAGGAGTTTTAGTCGTAGTTTGAGTCTGATTTCTTTCCTATTGCTTAGTTCCCTTATTTAAAGGGGTGTAAACTCGTTTTTAATCATTTAGTAATCAATTTCAAATTTTATTAGAGTTTATTTCTATTTTTTTGCTTTCTTTCCTCGTGGATTCAAGAAGTCTCTGTGAGGACTCCAGAGAAGCTCCGTGGATTCGGAGTAGTTATCCTTGAGGAAGATGGTGATCGACCTCATCACGTTCATCCCTGCGTCAGTATATATGTGTATATTATTGGTGAGTCTATAAAAAACCCTTTAAGTCTCCAAGGGAGCCACAGACATAGGTATAAATGTGTTTCACCAACAAAAGTGTGTACGTGTAGATTCTTCTATAAGACCGCCACTAGCACAAGTGTATACGTGTCCACCGACATGGGTGTGTATGTGTAGATTTATGACGAACCTATTAATATCCTTACTCTTGCTTTGGTGGTAGACTCTTAAGAGTTTCAACACAGTTGTAAATGTTTTTGGTAAACCTATAAAAAACTAATTAAGATAGTGAAATCTGGTACATTTGAGTTTAAGTGTGTCTACCAGAAGTGGTGTAGAATTAAGTTAAACCATTATACATTATTGTGTTTGTGATTCTTAATGATTGCAATTTTATTTATACTTGTGATTAGATTATTAATTACATATGAATGTATAAAATAAATTGTATGCTAGTGTAGACACCCCGTCCTAGGCTAATAAGCTAATTGAGTTTGAACCAATGGATGTTCAATCAAAATCATAATCCTTAATTCTATACTTAACCCAGTCAACCAAGTTGATCTAATCATAAACCATATAACCCTAAAACACTAAAGCCTTGAGTTAACTCATTCGATCAACCTACCCAGTTCCATAACCCAATCAACTCACCTAATTAAGCGTAAAATTAAGCCCGAATCAAAATCCAAAATCAAGTCTACTTAGAGTACAGTGTACAATAGGAGTACAACATCTTTCACAATAGAGCCTCCACATAAGAGGAGGAGACTGCTCGCTGAAGTAGGGAGTCCAAGTGGGGAGCGGCAGAAACTAGCTTACTGCCAGCCATGTAGCACTCCTCTTCAGGCTAGCCTTTCTCAAGTATGTACAGCTCCTCTTTTTCAAACTCTAAGTGTGCGACTGATTTGTATTTACTTTGATGCTTGTTTCCTTACCCAAATTTTCATTTTACCACCTTATTTAACCCATGATATTATGTCATATGACAATCTCCAATCATAATCCTTCAACCATCTTTTTACCTTAGACCTTTCAGGAATTACAAGAAAATTGGATTTACAAGTTATAAATAGCCCCATTCTCTTCTCATTTGGGGTATCCAGTAGATTCTGAATCAATCATCTACCAAGGAAAGTGAGTGAGAGAGAGAGAGAGAGAGAGAGAGAGAGAGAGAGAGAGAGAGAGAGAGAGAGAGAGTTCATCTATGATTTAGCCTAGCTTAGTCTAAATCTGAATCACATGAGCCACACAAGTCCTAATTTGAGCCACTAGATCTAGCATTTGTAACACTACCATTCACACAACCATTTAAGCTTCAATTGGTTTCATCTAAGCTTGAGCATTAGCATCGTGCAACACTCATTTCCTCCTCAAACCCCATGGTTCTCAAATACATCATTATTACATTGCATTTTATCATTTTCTCACATCTAATTAACGGGCGTATACTTTATGGTTTGCTGATATAATCAGATCCTGCACATTAGAAACCTAGCTAGTTAGTTGTAATTTTGTCATACGCATCAACATAGCATCAAGCATCACACACATATCATTTCTACATACTTTGCACCTTGCACTTAGTTAATTCAAACGTATGCTCTGTGGCCTACTGATATAATCAGATCTCACCCATCAGAAATTTGGATCGATTATCCGTCATTATCATTGCATTGTATTTCAATATTTTGTACATGTGAATTAATCGTATTCCTTAGAAATTACTAAAATCTTTTAAAATAAAGACCGTACACTCATATGGATAGAATGAGTGCCTAACATCTTACCTATGTATAACCGTGGTCTCTTACTCAAAATTTCTTGAATACAAACTTTATAGTCATTTTAGGACTAAGGATCTTCAAATTTTCAATCATGGGTGCTTCTAAAGGGTTTAACCAACTGTAGAATGGAAGTAATTGGTTAGTGACGACTTTAGTGAAACATAATACTTTTTTAATTCCAAAAAAGCTCTCGAGTAAGGCAACCCATGGAAAGCAAGTCGATCCCCCACTCATAATCTAGCATCCATAGCTAAGAACTTCATTTGTAGCACACACTATTGATATTTCATATATCATATTATTGACTAATAATTTATTTAGTTAAATCATTTGTAATCTATGTTCTCGGACCTAATTAACATTGTGGCTTAATTATATAAAAATTAATAAATATTTTAAAAAATCATATTCATTCGCTTCAGGACTTATCTATAATTCTAAACTCCATGAGTTTCTACATAGCCTAATGTCATGCTATACAAATGACACAATTTCAAAAGTACGTTTAAAATAATAATAATAATAACCAACTGGTGTTGTATAAGATAACCAATGTCAACATACAACACATGTATCAAGGTCATCTTCATGGTCTTAGTTTGACCAAACTCATTATTACCCATCCCCTTTGCATCGTGACAATTAGCCTTTTCTGAAGTAGATTCATTAAAATCAGGTTGACTAATTGATGATTGTGGGTTTTACTTAGGGCTGTCAATGGGCTAGGCTTGGTGTGCCAGCCCTATACAAAATTCTGATTTTTTATGTCTACTACCATTATATATGTATTGTATGTCTACACAGTCATTCATTTTCAAGCTCACACTAGAGCATAGGCTTAAAATTAAACTCATCCAAATCCCACGTGGACCACAGCACAGGAAACGATGGTGAGTGATAATTAAAATTTTCCTGTGAGCTACACGAGTTTTGCATCTATTTGATAATTATATTATTTCCTTCATCTAGGCCTGTTTTGACCGTATCCACAGGTTGAATGGCAAATAAAAGATGCACCTTAGGCAGTTTTCAACGGTTGGCTTTGAATAATCACCATCCTTATGGTGCAATCAACTTGAGATTTAAATCTGCTTCAGTTTTGGCCCACCTCTTAGAATGAGCTTGCAAAAACTAATAAACAGCGTGGATATTGTGCATCAAGGTGGTCCCATGGTCACAGCCATGGCACGACAGTACTGGGTAGAGGTGTACATGAACCGAGCTACCTCAGCTCAAGCCCAAAAAGCCCGTTTGGATTCGGTTCAATGCTGAGTTTGAGCCAAGTCAAGCTTATTTTTAGAGCTTGAAAAGAAATTCAAGCTGGCACCTCGTCTTGATTCAAACTGAACCTAATTCAATCCAGATGAGACTAGCTCAGTGACTTAGTTATTTTGGTATCGGTGTTGCCCACCAAGTACATGATGAGATAACTTAAGAAAGTATGGTGGGTGACAAGAAAGGTATATATATATATATTTTTTAATTTTTATTTTGCTTAAAATATGTCTAATAAAATACTTAGAAAACTTTTATTACTAATTTACATATATTAAAATTTTGAAGGTGTAATACAGGTGTTTGAGGAAATGCTGCGCACAAGGGTACTTAGCTTAGTCTTAGCTTGAACCTGGTTTAAACTTGTCTGTGATGACTTAATTTAGCTAAGTTGACCAACTAAGCCCAAGGATCGAGCTAAGCTGAGTGTGAGCTGAGGCCAACAAAAGTTGAGGCTAAGTCGCCGGTGTTCAACTCAGAGTAAACCCCTGGTGCCCCTCCACCCCGTACTGAGTAACTCATTAAGCTTATCCAACTTAGGAAACTCTGTGAGGTTTACACTAATTTATATATTTTATCCACTTGGTCCATGCATTTTACTAGATACTTTTAAGGCTTGAGCCCTGGATTGAAGCATATCCAAAGATCCAGTGGACCACTGCCCAAGAAACAGTGTGAATTGAACCTATGCTGTTGAAAAATTATAGGGAGCCACAGAATTTTAGATTAAGCTTATATTTGTGTTTTCCCTCCATCCACATCTATGTGATCTTTTATGAACGGTTTGGATTAGAAATAAACATCACTGTGGGCTGTAGCAAGGTTTCAACGGTGGAAATCATTATTCCCCTTGTTTCTTTGGTATGGCCCCCTTGAGTTTTGAATGTGTTTTTATTTTGTTTTCAACATATAAAATAACCTGAAAAAACGGTTGGACGGCATGGATAGACCATATACATTCACGGTAGGTAAATGAAGTTTACTCAGTGCGATAAAAGCGTACAAAGTAACCCAGTACGCAATCCGATTTTTACCTGGCTGAATCCATTCTCTAGCTGTTCTCCCGCTCGGCCAACCACAACGAGCCGAGCCGACCAGCTCCTCGCCGTGCCACAAAGCAGCTTGGTCACGTGAGGGGGGCGTGACATACACGGCGTATCCGTTCCTCGCAAGACCCGCTTTTAAGACAAGACACAAAAGACCGTACGAGAAGATCCACGCTACGAATGCGACTATGTACTGCATGGACACGTGTCGTTATTTAACAAGGTAGAGACAGCTACGAGTTCTAGACCGCACACGTGGATAGCGTCCTTTTCTCTTTAAGTGGCGAGGCAGGCCTGTCATGACTCCTCTCCTCCGTTTTTCTTACATGTGTCTCGTTCATATGCGTTCGTGTCTCGAGAGACGCGTGAAAGTGACGCATTTATTTTTTATTTATTTTTTTCCATTTGGGTTTTGACCGGTTACAAGAAATTGCAGCCGCTTATCTTCAAGCGCCTAAAACAATCTCTATACACCTGCTATAATGACATACACGTGCAAGATCCGAATCACTAGTTAAATGGCCCCTTGGTTGATTAACCTAACAAAAATATCTCTTTTAACTTTATACATGAAGCAAACTGTAAATACACCTCTTATTAGTATGCGGTAACCAACGGTACCAAATCAATGTGCACAAGTAGCCCCCACCCCCACTAGAAATGTATAATTATGACTTTTGGATCTGGTACTTTTCACCGGTGATGAACGTCCCGGATCTTCCACATGTGGGCTAATTAGGTACGTGTGGGACTCTTGTATTTTGGCTTTTATAAGGGGACGCGCGGTGCGTGTAGGATTCAAGAGTAGGGATTAATCTAACGACAGGTGCATAAAAGGGAGTGATTGACGGCTGACATTTGGGTAAATTATTAGTTGTTTGCTTGTTTAGGGCATTTTGAGGAGCACATGAGTAGTGATTCTGTAGAGGAATATATGATGGGGAGAAACATTTATACTCTGAAAGAGTTAAATGGATGATACTCAGGCACTTTGAAATTGCATACTTTGGAACGCAAGCAATTTGAAATAAAATTTCCAAATCATATGTCCATTTTAGATTGACCATGGAAAAATGATTTCGCTTATTGATGATCATCTGACCATCAGTTTGAACGGTTAAAGATCTAAATTATATATTGTTCTTGTTTCAACCAGTGTCTACGAACTGGAGGTCAGGATTTTTCGACCAATCTGATTTTGGACAGTAAGTTAAGGCAATTTACTCGGTTGATTTTAAGTTAATTTATGACACAGTGTGCAATTTCGGAGTGCCGGTGTATCAAGCATCATACGCTTCTAGAGTATCAAACAACTACCCTGATACACGACCGCGCATCTGCCTCATATTCCAGGAGTTTCGATTCTGCTAAGTGGGACCCATAGTTCAGTAATCTGAGACCACTGCAGCGATGGGCCATGTACGAAATTGACTTGTAGGGTGCATTTCTTGTTTGCGACCTACTAATAAATGGTCCACAAAAGAAGTACAGCAACAGTCCTTTCAAATATACAAGTCCAAGGATGGACGGCTGGACGTATCAATCTCGAAGATTTGTGAATATGGCCCACCCTGATGGGATGCATGAGACCAATGGACTGGATTATCGAACCATGAATCAATTTGCCAGAACTAAAAGACCGATTATTTTATGTGGAGCCTCGGGCCGCGCATGTTACTCTTTCGGGTGTCAACGTACCGGGATTTTAGGAATCTAGTAGCGTTTTCGGGTGAAAGCGAGAGGTTGGAAGTGGCAAAAGGCGCAAAAGTAAAATGTGTCGGCCGATACGCTCCTTATCGGAGTAAGCGGATTACGTCCTACCCCAGGTGGCAAGGGCTCTGTAGGGTACCGTGATGTATGGATTTTATCCAAGCCGTCTATTCATTTTTTCTCTGTTTATAATATGAGCCTAAAAATAAGGCAGAACCAAGGTAACACACACGGTTGGGATTTAACTTCCACCGTTAAAAGCTTTTTGGGAGCCGTAGAAGTTTTGATTAAGCTGATATTTATGTTTTCACTTCATCAGGTCCATTTGACCTTATAAAACAGGTTAGATGACAAATAAACATCACGGTGGGGTCAGGAATGTTTGAACGGTGGGCAACATTATCACCCCCTGATTCCTGTGGTGTGGTTCAGTTGGGCCTTGGATCTACCTCAGTTTTTGGACTCTTTAGCTAAAATGATCTGGAAAAATGGATGGATGGCTTGGATAAAACTCACACATTATGATGGGACCTATAAAGCCCTTGCCCGTACCAATCCTTCACTGTGTGGCTCATGGCAATGTATGTGCCTCGCGTCCACGAAGTCCATCGGTTTTGACAGGCCATTTTAGGCTATTTAATACTCACAAGTGGGCTACAACCTACGAAAACCAACAATAATGGTCAGTTAAGCTTGCAGGTTGTGTCCCACCTGCGATAGCGAAATCTCCAATATTTTAAGCACAAGTTCAAAGCATTTTTCCAACCTTGCATGTTTCCTATTTGTAGTGTGCTCTTCAGCTCTGATGGCGCCCTATCCAAAGGGTCAGTAATTTTCTATCTTAAGATATATAGATCACGTAGAGTGGGCCTATATATCAATGGTTCTTGGATCATTGAAAAAGGAAACCGGACCAAACTGACAGTTAACAGTATTTTACGATATTCCTTGGTCCACGCATTGTACAATATCTACTTATACAAACTGTTCATTCTTATACAAATGTTAGGTTGTACTCATGTAAAGAAGGCAATTTATACTCGGGTTTTCGTTAACCCATGCGTGATCCATGGTCCAGTAATATAGACCATTGGTCTCTTGGGGTTAACAATGGATGGACAGTGGCTATGAAATCGCTGACTCGAAATGTCCTAGTCTACATCCCTGGCGCTTTCAGTTGGATGTGGACTTGCTGCATTTATCTACTTGACCATTCATTTAGAAAGTCTCAGTTTGAATAGGGGTGTCAGCCAGTCCTGTGGGACAAAGGCTCGAGCCCTAAACTTAGCCCAAGGCACGGCTGGCCTGGGCGAATGACAAATACCCAACTCAGCTTGTTGACCTGGTCCATCTATTAAGTGGGACACTGCTATATATAGGTATAACAAATAATTTAAAGGTGTTTATTAATAATTTTCATTTATATATGTGTAGTTTAATAGTACTTGTTGGATACAAATCATATTTTACTCATCCAAAATTACTTGTATATGGGACATGGAGGGAATGAAATCTTAAATTAGACTTATTTCAAACCTTTGGTCATTGAACTATTTTTCTTATTGAGCCACCATTGTTTTAACCTGACCTTATTGGCCCCAGCTAAGGATTTCTTAACCCGATTCAAGACAAGGGCGAACCAGGCCCTGGGTCTTGTCACCCCTAATTTGAAATTCTAAAAGCCTATTTGGTTGTCCAATTACAATAGTAAATAGTAAATGACAATAAATGAGTAATGCTTATTAACTCTTGCAATTATGCGGTGTCATTAAGGTTTATTCGTTTGACCATTTAATTACAGTAAATGGTGGCAAATACATAAGAATTACTTCTCAAATCCATTTGGATTGGAGGGAACATGTGGAGGAAATTATGCGAGAATTTAAATTGCATCAAACAAGGTGCTTATGTAAAATATATGAGTCCCAAACATGATGTACGTGTCTGATCCATACTGTCCCCCCCCCCCCCCCCCCCCATTTTACCGGCTCATTTTAGAGCATGAGCCTAAAAACGAGGTAGATTGTAAGCTCAAGTGGATCACACCACGGGTAATGAGAGGAATAACTACGTCCATGGTTAAAAGCTAAAATTTAAGTAGGGCATATAGTGATGTGCGTTTGTCATCCAACCTGTTCATAAGGTAATAAGAACTTGGATAAACAAAAAGTACAAATATCAGCTTAATCCAAAGCTTTTGTGAGCCCTATGAAGTTTTCAACAATAGGCATTCAATTCCCACCTATGGTGTGGTCTACATGCATTTTGGATTTGCATCATTTTTAAGATCATGCCTTAAAATAAGTTGATAAAATAGATGGACGATGTGGACCAGACACATACATCATTGTGGGCCCCACAAATATTTTGTATCTTGTTCTTCTTCTTGGTTTTAATAAAGCTATCAACGTGCATAAATTAACTAGGTTAAATAATTATTAACAATGTACTATTATTTAAGGATGTCCAACAAAATAAAAGTAAATGAAAGATGTCATATTCCCTTCTCTTTTGATAAATATAATTATAAGGACAAAGTAATGTGTGACATGGTTAATATGAATGTTTGCCACATGTTACTTGGTCGATCATATTAGTACGATGTTGATACTCCACATAAAGGTCAGAATAATATTTATATTTTTGTTAAAGATAGTAAAAAGATTATCCTTGCCTTTAAGAGAATGGAGAACCAACTCAAAACTTGTAAAGTAGAGAGATAGTATCTCGTAATTGTACAGGATTTCGTCTAATAATTTGAAAGGATGTGGGACATCAATGCATTAGTTGAAAATGAAAATGAAGTAGAACCCATGAACATTCGAAAAAAGTTGAAATTAGTGTTGCATGAATTCAAGAAAATTATGCCTAATAAACTTCTCAACAAGTTGCTCCCCATGCGAGGTATTGTTCTTTTTCAAGTGGAATTCGCATTCAACGACATGTAGAATCGACACACAAACACAAAGAAGTCCTCCTTTGAGGTTGTATATGATCCTATTATCAAATATAACCTCGACCTAGTCCCTTGTCCCAAGTAATGGAGTATGAGTATTGGTAAATAAAATATGACGGATTAAATCATGATAGTGCATGCCGATTTCTAAAAGAAGTTGCAGGAGTCTAACATCAAGTAAAAGAAAGAGGCTAATAAACATAAGGGACAAAAGGTATTTGAATTGAGTGATAACCTGATAGTTCACCTATGTAAAGAGAGATCTCAAACTAAAAAATATAACAAGCTAAGGACTAAGAAGATACATCGTGTTCTAATCCTTAGGAAAATTAATGATAGTGCTTATTGTTGTTCAAATAATACAGAAGTTATATTTTTTGTAAATAGGTGAATCGAAAAATAATCAGGACAGGCTAAAGCACGTATGAGAACGTTGTCCTTAAAGCGTTATTTGCCCATTCTCAATCAAATTGAGAATGCTGAAAAGTTTTACGCAAACAGCTTCTAGGATACGACGAGCATGGTATGAATCTGCATTCAATAAATATGAGGATCCATTAATGGAACTCTAGGCACAAATTTCTGACAGATAATAAAAAGAAATAAATCTCAAAATGAAAAAGAGAAATGGAAATGTTTAAACCACTACATTGGTATGTTCTTGAGTTCTTTTGGCCAAGGTTCAGATGAATCTTGCACCTTTGTCTTGCTGGAGTACACTAGTTCGTATGAGTATGATTTAGAGTGTGTTTGTGTTCATTTGCAAACTCATCCAGGCATTGTATAAAAAGGTTAGGGTGGCTGACCGTTTTGGTCTAAGGCCATTAATACACATGACTGTTTCTAGTTGTTGGTGAGAAACTAGCCGTTATTAGCAATTCCTGACTGTTGTGCCTGTGGTGTAACAGTTGTTACATGCTAACTGTTTACAACTGTTGAGCTAGCCACATATAGCAGTTTTTGCATGGTCAGACTTAATGTGCATGAGGAGGTACACCTTATTCTAATGGCTAGTTTTTCCAACCTCTATATAAGTCATACGGGTCTTAGTTAAACCTTTAGACTCATCTCAGCCACCTAACCTATCTCTCTGTCGCATTGGTTCGTGAAGGAACGACCCTCTGCGACATGATGCGCACGTGCAAAGTGCAAAGTGTGCTACTAACGCTTCTATAGTCACACTGTCTCACATGTCCACACCCTCGCACTGAGTCCATGACTGAGCGTGAGTGTTCGCACTAGAACTGTAAGACCCGTATCTTAGACCGTACCATTCCATGGACTTCCGCGGTCTTACCGGTTAAATTCTGGCAACCTTCGACCCTTAACCGATAGTAACGCGCTACCCTGATTCTTTCACCGTCAACCCAAGTCAACTCAACCCGAGACCAATACCATAGCGACCGCGCCGTCGCCGCGATTCCGATGCCGCGACTCGTGCACCGAGGCGATACCCTGGTCAAGAGTTGTAGACCGACGTTCGGTGTAAGGAAAACACCGTGCGTTACGAAATCCAAGAGAATCTCTACGATGTGTCACATCAATCACATCAATCCCATCAATCAATCATCCATCAATCCATCACATGTCAAGTACATGTCAAGTACACATCACTCTCACCCCTTTTCCCAAGCAACCACAAAAGTCTTCCAAACCCATGCCTCTCTTACACAAAAAGCCATAAAAGTCAAGCTTTTCTTATAAAGCCCATACCTCTCTTACACAAAAGGCCTTAAAAGTCAAGGATTTCTTACACAACCATCACTCACCACATCCATTCATCACTCTCTCTCTCCCTTTACAACTCCTCTCTTTCTCATTTGCAAAAAAATCCCAAGCTCCATACGTATGCAATTCTCCAAGCATTTCTAAGCTCCAAGTGGCCCACTTTTCTACCCCACCATCTCCCATCTCAACCCTCCATTCCTCATCTCATCCATTGAAGTTGAAGCTAAGGTGTCAAGGAACCCCTAGGAGCAAGCAGATCGGACGGTGGGTGACTCTATAGGGTAGTTTTTCTTATTTTTATGATGGGCCAAGTGAGGCCCACCGATCCATGGTGTGGATCTCACTTGGGACCCTAAGATGTGGCCGATGGTCCACTAGGATCATCATGATCATTTCATGATGGGGCCATTCTCCATGGACCCCATCATGATGTTTATTTCTTAGAAAAAGTCAACTAGACCATCCATATTGGTGGGGAAAGGATCCCCACCGTTGATTTTAGATTTTGGTGGTCCCATATGTTAAAAGACCCCTCCGATTGTATAATTTTTTTTTCAAGGGAGGGCTCATAGTGGCGGAGCCCTCCATCACAAAGCGTGTCCCACTTTCCATCTCTCTCTCCCTTCTCATTTCATTTTTTTATTATTTTATTTTATTTTATGTCATTAGAAATGGTTGTGTGGCCCACTTGGATGGACCCCACTAGGATGCATGTTTTGGACCCAATCCATTTTTAGATGGGGCCCACCTTGTATGTGCATGGGGTAGCCATGTGATGGCCCACCTAATCAGGGCCCACCTCGATGCATTATATTTAATATATATATATATATATATATATATATATATATATATATATATATATATATATATATATATACCCAACCGTCCAGCGTCTGAGACGCTGGACGTCTCTGCCAACAGAAAAAAAAAGAAGAAGAAGGAAGGTTTGGGTGGGCCGGCTCATGCAGGCCCCACCTTGATATATGTGTTCAATCCATGCCGTTCATCCCTTTTACCAACTCATTTTAGGCGTTGAGCCGAAAAATGAGGTTGATCTGTTGATCTGGTGGGCCAAACTATAGATAACTGTATTCCTTGCCATTTAAAGCTATTTGGACCCACCTTGCTGCACCTAAATGCTAAAAATACCAAACATTAGACTCGTTTGGTGTATTTCGGGTCCTAGAAACTAATGGACGGAGTGGATCCTCATGATGCGGACCCCACACGATAAAACTCCAAGAAAATGGGTTTTTCCCTATTTTTAAAAGAAGCAAGGCAAAGGCCTCTGACATGTGATGCAGTAGCAGCACACTGCACGTAGTAGCGGGCGGGCGGGCTGGATTCCACGGCCCCTGCCGTGGGCCCTACTATGATGTATACGTGAAATCCAACCTGTTCATAAGATGGGCCCCCTCCTCAGGTGGGCCCCCTCCAAATCTCAACCTCCTCCAACGCTCGAGTGGCCCACACCATAGGAAACAGTGGAATTGTACCTTTATCATTGGGACCCTTCTCATGGGCCACAGAAGTTTCAGATCAATCTGAAATTTGTATTTTCTCTTCATCCAGGTCCAAGTGACCTCATGAATGGTTGGGATGGCATTTAAACATTTTGGTGGGCCCCACGTGGAGCCCACAGTGGTGTATTTTTGTTTAGCTGCCACTGTCTGCTGGACGGTGGAGCCCACCAGTCATGTGTTGTATTCACGCCAACCCCCCCCCCCCCCCCCCCCCCCCCCCCCCCCCCCGGCCACACACTGGATGGAAAATAAATGTCACAGTGGGCCCTGGTGCACGTGCCCTATGTGCACTGTCCAACGATAGTGGGCCCCACAATGAGACGTGTGTTGGATCCAAACCGTCTATCCATTTTACAAGCTCGTTCAGGCATGTGCTTAAAATAATGAGTCAGATCCATATTCCAAGTGGACCCCACTTTGGCCTATTTTAAGGCCCACCTTAATGCAGTGGTAGTAGTCCCTTGGGTGCCCACTTTGATGTGGATATAAGGCCTATGAGTTTAGGCCTACTTGATATTTAAGGCCTATGAGTTTAGGTCCACTTGATATTTAAGGCCTATGGGTTTAGGCCCACTTGATATGCTCCAAGGCCATGGGACTAGGTCCATTTGATATATTTTAAGGCCCATGGGACTAAACCCATTTGACTTATATAAGGCCTACGGGTTTAGGCCCATTTGATGTACTATAAGGCCTATGGGTTTAGACCCATTTGGTTCATATAAGGCCTAGGGGTTTAGGCCCATTTGACTCATATAGGGCCTATGGGTTGAGGCCAATTTGATGTACATGTGGGGCCCAATTGGTGTGGCCCATTTATTACATATTAGACTCATGAGACTAGGCCCAATTGATGCAATCCAAGGCCCACGAGTTTTGAACCATTGCAATGCACTTAAGGCCCATTGGTGTGGCCCATTGATGTGACCATTGATGAATAAAAGGCCCATATGATAAAGCCCATTTGATGTATTGTAAGACCCGTATCTTGGTCCGTACCTTTCCGTACACTTCCGCAGTCTTACCGGTCGAATTTCGACAACCTTCGACCCTTAAACGATATCGACGCGCGACCCTGATTCGTATATCGACAACCCGAGTTGACTCAACCCGAGACCAATACCATAGAGACCGCGCCGTCGTTGCGGTTTCGATACCGCGACTCGCGCGCCGAGGCGATACCCTGATCAAGAGTTATGGGCTAACGTTCGGTACGAGAAAACGCCGCGCGTTGCGAAAACCAAGGGAATCTCTACGATGTGTCACATCAATCACATCAATCTCATCAATCAATCACTCACCCATCAACCCATCACATGTCAAGTACACATCACTCTCACCCATTTTCCCAAGCAACCACAAAAGTCTTCACATCCCATACCTCTCTTACACAAAAAGTCACAAAAGTCTTCATCTCCCATACCTCTCTTACACAAAAACCACAAAAGTCAAGCTTTTCTTACACAACCATCACTCACCCATCCATCCATCACTCTCTCTCTCTCCCTTTACATCACTCTCTCTCTTTCTCTCTTTTCTCATTTCAAAAATGCAAGCAACAAAGAGTCCCACGTATGAAATTTTGTAAAAATTCCTAAGCTCCAAGAGGCCCACCTTCCTACCCCAAAATCTCTCATCTCAACCCTCCATTCTTCATCTTAACCATTGAAGTTGAAGTTAAGGTGCCAAGGAACCCCTAGGAACGAGAAGATCGGACGGTGGGTGCCTCTATAGAATAGTTTTCCTTATTTTTATGGTGGACCAAGTGAGGCCCACCGATCAATGGTGTGGATCTCACTTGGGACCCCTATTTGTGGCCGATGGACCACTTGGATCATCATGATCATTCCATGATGGGGCCATTCTCCATGGACCCCATTATGATGGTTATTTTCATTTAGAAAGGTCATCTAGACCGTCCATATCGGTGGAGAATGGATCTCCACCGTTGATTTACATTTTCAATGGTCCCATGTGCAAGGGATCCTTTTATTGTATAATTTTCTTATAAGGGAGGGCCCATAATGACGGGGTCCCTCCATCACAAGCCGTGTCCCACTCTCCATGTCTCTCTCTCTCTCTCTTTTATTTTATTTTATTTTATTACAATAGGATGGTGTGGCCCACTTGAATGGATCCCATCTTGATGTATTTATTTTATTCAAGCGGGGCCCACCTTAGACGTTATTCCCATGCCGCCCATCATGTGGTGGCCCACTTCTTCAGGGCCCACCTTAAAAAAAAAAAAATAATAATAATATTAATATAACTGTCCAGCGTCTGGGACGCTGGACGTTTTCAAAGGGAAAAATGAGAAGTAAAGAAGAAAAGGTGTTTGGGGTGGTCCACTCATATAGACCCCACCCTAATGTTTATGTTCAATCCACGCCATCCACCACCTTTCCTGGGATATTTTAGGCGTTGAGCCAAAGAATGAGCTCAATCCAATGATCAGGCGGGCCGTACCAGAGAAAATGGTACTTTTACTCTTCCAAGCCTAGTAATGCCCATTTTGTGATTTCTACGCTCGAAATCAGTGCCAGAGATGAGGTTGGTGTGGCCTGTTTGGGCCCTAAAATCAAGTGGGCGGAGTGGATTTTCCATCTGTGGGTCCCACCCCTATTTTTTTTTTTTAAAGCTCAAAAAAAAAAAGAAAAAAAAAAGGGGGGGTGGCAGCAGCACTGCCACCGTTTGAAGGCAGCAGGCGCTGCCTGCGCACGCCCAGACGGACGGACGTAAGGGGGCCCACGGCCCTGCGTGTGGGCCCCACCATAATGTTTATTTGTCATCCAACCTACTTATGAGGTGGGTCACCCCAGTGGTGGGCCCCCCTCCAAAAATGAGTCAGATCCAAAACTCAGGTGACCCACACCACGCGAAGTAGTGTGAATTGAATTCCATCGTTGAAAAGTTTCTGGGGCCCACAGAAGTGTTGGATCAAGCTGAAATTTTTGTTGTCCCTTCATACAGGTCTGAGTGACCTTATGAATGGGTTGGATTTCAAATAAACATCACGGTGGGCCACATACGCGGGACCCACAGTGATTCATGTATTTTATTCACACCGTCCACGGTCCGTGGACGGTGACGCCCACTGTGATTTGTGTTGTATCCACACCGTCCCCACTGGACGGTGGGGCCCACATATTTATATTATATTATTATATATATATTACATATAATATTGTATACATATTACATATATTATATTATATGTAGTTTATATATTATATAGTATATACGATTGTACGCCTTCATGTGGGCCCCACCATTGTCAGGCGATGCATCCAGACCGTCCATCCACTCGAAAAGATCATTTTAGGCCTATGGGTTAGGCCCATTTGAATTTCAAAGGGGCTATGGGCTAGGCCCATTTGGTTTATGAAATGCTTATGGGCTAGGCCCATTGGATCCACTTAAGGCCTAAGAACTTAGGCCCATTTGATGTACTTCAAGGCCCATGTAATTGGACCCTTTTGTTGAAATTCAAAGCCCATGGAAGTAGGCCATTTGACATATTGTAAGGCCCATGGGACTAAAACCGTTTGATTAAAAAAAGGTCCATGGGATTAGGCCCACTGGACTTATTTGAGAACCATGAGTTAGGCTCATTCTATTTAATAAAGGCCTAAGGGTTTAGGCCCATTTGACTCATGTTAGGCCTATGGGTTGAGTCCCTTTTTACGTACATGTGGGGGCCCAATTGGTGTAGCCCATTGGTCACATGTTAGACACATGAGACTAAGCTCATTTGATGCAATCCTAGGCCCACGGGTTTGACCCATTGCAATGCACATATGACCCATTGGTATGACCCATTTATGTGGTCCATCTGATGAATAAAAGGCCCATAGGATATGGCCACTTGATATATATATGAAAAGCCCAATGGGGTGAACCTAAGGCCCATTGCAATGTGTAATCCCATACCGATTACGTAGCGAAGTTTAAGAAGATCGTGCCTGGGATGCAATGTTGGTTTGACGTCCACATTGCGAGTGTAATGCTGGTTGGATGTCCACATTACGACCCTCCTTAGGGCCCATTGTTAGGCCCGTACTTATTGTCCAGGCCCACCTGCATTGTCAGGATAGTTCATCTCATATACATGTTTAATATTGTCTCATGACTCATGATCATACGCATCATATGTATGCTTGACGTGAGGATTGTCTGATCACAGCATTTGCCTTCGGACAAGTTGTTTATGGGCTCCCGGTTAGGCGGTGTTGCCTTACATGAGCGCACGATATGCGCAGGATTTGTTGCATGACTGGATAGCGTGAATCATGCATTTCGCATTTGTGTGGCATGGTTATTGTAAGCCCTAGCGACATCAGGGCCGTAGCCTCCACAGACGCATCGTGGTTGGTAGGATTGGATACTGAAAATCTTGTTCTACATGGGGTACTATAGATATCCCTGGGTGAAAGTCCCTAAACCCTTATGGTACCAAGAGGTTGCTCTAACGTCTAGACCGAGTGGGTAGATGAGCACTGAGTGCCGAATACCAGTTGGCTGTGCTCTCCACTGTGTCGTGGTCGGTTGGAAGGGGGTGCGGCCTTACCCGTCCGAGTGTAAGGGACAATGCTAGGCTGAGTTTGACCAGCTCGAGGAATGGGTCCGCTATCGACGAGTCGCGCCCAATATTGGCAGACGGATAGTGTGGTCTCTTTCACTTACCTTATTGCGCGCGATGTGGCGGCAATCTGGTTTAGAGTGCACTAGACCCTGGTGATATTCTATATTTTGAGCTGTATTGTTGTGTGGACATAGATGAGGATCTGTATGCTTGAGTTGCATTGCACATCGCATGGCCTTGGGATGGCCGATACCATTCATGTCTTGCATTATATAGCCTTGGTACGGCTCATGATCTTATGGTTCCATTTGCATATTTCGTATTACTCTAACATTGCATGTTCATATTACTACCTTGCGCACACACTTTCACCACCCTCTAAGCTTCCTGTAAGCTTATGCACGACCGTTGCGTGCAGGTGACGTTGGATCGCAGCAGCGCTGAGGCAGGAGCACGTTGCTGATCATTTTGAAGTTTTTGTTATTTACCATTGTATTTCCCTTTATGCTCATTTTACTTGTAAAGTTTTTGATCATAGTGGAAATGTAATGGAGTGCTTGGTTGTTGTTTGTGGGTTATGTCTTTGGTTATGCTTATTACGAATCAGACTGACATTGAAAATCTTCCTCGTAGCATCCCAGGATCGGAACCTGGCGAATGGGAGCTAGGAGCCGAGAATGGGGTTCTACGGAGGCTGTCGGCGCCGGATTCGGCGATCGCGAATTTTGTGAGCCCGGTTTCTGAGTTTGGGGCGTGACATGTATTTAAGGCCCAATGGGATGTACCTAAGGTCCATTGCAATGTGTGAGCCCAACACGAATTTTGTAACGATATTTGCGACGATCGTGCCTTGGGTGCAATGTTGGTTTGACGTCCACATTGCGAGTGTAATGTTGGTTGGATGTCCACATTACGACTCTCCTTAGGGTCCATTGTTAGACCCGTACTTATTATGTATAGGCCGTCCAGGCCCATCTGCATTGTAAGGATAGTTCATCTCATTATAACATGTTTAATATAGCTTCATGACTCATGATCATACGCATCATATGTATGCTTGACAAGAGAATTGACTGATCATAGCATATGCTTTCGGGCAAGTTGTTTATGGGCTCCCAGTTAGGCGGTGTTGCCCTACATAAGCGCACGATATGCGCAGGATTTGTTACATGACTGGATAGCGTGATTCATGCATTTCGTATTTATGTGACATGGTTATTGTACGCCCTAGCGACATCAGAGCCGTAGCCTCCACAGACGCATCGTGGTTAACAGGATTGGATATCGAAAATCTTATTCTACATGGGGTGCTATAGATATCCCTGGGTGAAAGTCCCTAAACCCTTATGGTACCAAGAGGTTGCTCCAATGTCTACACCGAGTGGGTAGATGGGCGTTGAGTGCCGATTACTAAACGGTTGCGCTCTCCAGTGTTGTGGTCGGTTAGAAGGGGGTGCGGCCTTACCCGCCCGAGATTAGGGGGCAATGCTAGGTTGAGTCTGACCAGCTCGAGGAATGGGTCCGCTATCGACGAGTCACGCGCGATATTGACAGACGAATAGTGAGGTCTTTTTCACTTACCTTATTACGCGCGATGTGGCGGTAATCTGGTTTAGAGTGTACTAGACCCTGGTGATATCCCATATTTGAGCTGTATTGATGTGTGGACATAAATGAGTATCTGTATGCTTGAGTTGCATTGCACATCGCATGACCTTGGGATGGCCGATACCATTCATGTCTTGCATCGCATAGCCTTGGTACGGCTCATGATATTATGGATCCATCTGCATATTCCGCATTACTCTGACATTGCATGTTCATATTACTACCTTGCGCACACACTTTCACCACCCTCTAAGCTTTTTATAAGCTTATGCACGACTGTTGCGTGCAGGTAACGTTGGTTAGCAGCAGCGCTGAGGCAGGAGCACGTTGCAGATCGTTTTGGAGTTTTTGTTCTTTACCATTGTATTTCCTTTTATGCTCATTGTACTTGTAAAGTTTTTGATCATAGTGGAAATGTAATGGAGTTCTTGGTTGTTGTTTGTGGGTTATGCCATTGGTTATGCTTATTACGAATCAAACTGACGTTGAAAAATCCTCCTCGTAGCATCCCAGGATCGGAACCTAGCGAATGGGAGCTAGGAGCCGAGAATGGGGTTCTACAGAGGCTGTCGGCGCTGGATTCGGCGATCGAAAATTTTGTGAGCCCGGTTTTCAAGTTTGGGGCGTGACAAGAACACACAAGCCTGATACACTATGTACCAAGCAAGTAAAACATAAAGGTACTCCACTTTTCTCGTACAAACCCCTATTTTTCCTTCCTCTTTTCCAATTTAGGACTTTTCCCAAAACACAAAAAAAAAAGAAGATTTTTTTGCAAAACTTTTTGATACTTATATATATATATATATATATATATATATATATATATATATATATATATATATATATATATATAATTAAATTATATTTTTTAATCAACCTTTTACAACATTTATATTGTTGATTTTTCCAAGGGTGTAGAGATCTTACAAGACTAGTATGAGTATTATGAGTCAGGTTTGTTGAATAACTCGATGAGTAGTTATTTCCAAGTAAAGGAGACTGATGTAGGATATGGTACAAATACATTCTAACATGGCTAGACCAACATAAAGCAAAATGGAAGTGAAAGTAATCATCAAATCTACGCCTAATCCTACCTACGTCATAATGTAACTAGGCTCTAGTCGCATCCGATTCAAGGAAATTTATTTTGGATAGGGAGAAATTAACATTTAAAGTGTGAATCGTAAATTGACCATAACTTTGATCTGGTTATCGTTATGAGACCCATGGCCTATTAATCTTTATCGTAACTAGCCATATGTATGGGTTTGCACAACGGGTTGCCCGGGTTTGTTTCATGAGAAAATGCTTTATTTAAATTCAAAATTAGGAATTAAGTTGCCCAGGTTTGTTTCACGAGAAAATGCTTTATTTAAATTCAGAATTAAGAATTAAAAATATATATTATTTTTAATAAATTTCATATTTTATTGTATCTCTTTATTTTTAGAGTTTTAGTATGTGGCGTCTTCTTAGAAATTGCATGTAATTATGCTGAGAGTAATCCAATAAGATTAATTTATAATCTTAGTATAATCATACTAGGAATTAAGATTTTATTTTTCTTTATTAGTATTATAATCAAGAAATTATATAAATT
The DNA here is from genome assembly GCA_037074715.1 of Magnolia kwangsiensis. Taxonomy (NCBI): domain Eukaryota; kingdom Viridiplantae; phylum Streptophyta; class Magnoliopsida; order Magnoliales; family Magnoliaceae; genus Magnolia; species Magnolia kwangsiensis. Next base: position 99,442,609 of record CM073581.1, read on the forward strand.
GCACATTATTTAATAAAATATTCAAATTATCTATCTTAATTTTATTTTATTTTTTATTTTGGATACAAGAACTTTTATCGTGTATTCAAGATTTGCTATCACTTGGAAACCGGTGATCTTTCTCTTAACTTTTTCACACACTTCTGTACATCACATAGGGGATCATGCATTTCCTAATCATTCAATAATGGATCTAAAGTGCTCTCCAAAATATGCTATTCCGGATTTGTTTAGGCCCCACAAAAGATCAGGACCTATCAAAACCGCCAAGGGAGAAATGCCATGCATATGGTGGACCCTGCCGTGGATTGTCAAGATTTCTACGGCTTCTAGTCATGTACCCCTTTCGCCATTTAGGGATGGTGAGATACACGCGTTCACATAACTTTCGGTGAACACTCGGGCGCTTGTGATCTTTTCTGAAAAACAAGTTGTGAAAAGCGTGCGGGTAGCTCTGCCGTACGAAGCTAGGTGGGGCCATTATAATGTTTACGATGATTTTGAGAAATCCATCACGTCTATCTATTTTGCCAGCTCATACTACGACATGAGCCCAAAAATACATCAGATCCAAAAAACAAATGGGCCACACGGTAAGAAAAAGTGGGGATTAATACCAACCATTGAAACATTTTTCACGCCACATACGTATTTGATCATAGAAATATTTTTGTGCTCTCCACTCATCCCATTGGGAATGACCTCACAAACGGTCTGGATGGCGTATAAACGTCACCGTGGACGTAGGGAAGGTTTCAATAGTAGGCATTACCCTCCTCACTTTTTCTTATAGTGTGGCCGCTTAGCTTTCAATCTGCCTCATTTGTTTACTTTTACGCTAACATGCGTGCAAAATGAGCTGAAATCAAAAAATAAAAAATCAACAGTCTAAACCCAACATACACGTGTGTGCCTTTGCCAGTGACTCTGCTATATTAATTTTATCTTTTCTCTACCTGTGGCATGTTCACGAATGCGGATTGCCTACTGACGCGGCTAGCAGCTGCTGCCCACAGTTCTCCGTGGGCCCCACCACCATTAAAAACTTACTTAGAGTCTACCATAATATTTATTTTCCATCCAACCTGTTAATTAGGTCCTGCGCGAATGGAAAACACGAATAACAGCTTCATCAAAAACTATTATCTCCCCAAGAAGTTTTTAATAGTGGGCGTTGAATCACCTCTGTTTCCTGTGGTGTGGTCCACACGAGGTTTGGATCTGCCTCATTTTTGAGCTTATACCATACAATGATATGGAAAAATGAATGGACCGCGTGAATAAAACTAGCACATACATCATGGCACTCCCCACCTAACAAATGGTAGAGATCTCCATTAATTATGCCCCACCTGATGAATGTCAGGGATCTGCCGTCAACTTTCATCTCCGGCACCTGCACCTGTTCTCCCTTTCAGATGCATGGTCTTAAGACTCCAATTTATACCGGGCAGCTTGTTCTGGTTGACTGGGGTTTGGTTGGATTTTCTCTGGTTTGGCCCAACAAAAAGGGCCGGCCTGACTCACCTGCGACTCAACCCATGCCTGGATGACGGATCCCAATGGCCGAGTCTCGTATCAGGGACCTCAAGTTGAACCGCGATGATTAAAATATAGTCAGTTTAAACAAAAGTCATCCATCCACAGAGACATGCTTCGGGGAAATACTAGGATTGTCTAATCAATGTGATTTTTTTAGACAACGGTGCATCCTCACGCTCCACCGTACCACGTGTGTTACTTTTGGTGGGCCTTGGTTTGTTTGGTAGTAGATAACTTCCATGAGGGGAGATGAAACTGTGGAAATTGGATTGAGTAATTAGTACGCTCTTATTGTACTAAGTAAATTATATTGGGCCCACCGTGAATATATTTGGTTAATATATGCCTGTTCATCTATTTTTTCATCTTATTTTATGGGTTGAGACAAAAATTTAAACATACCTAAAGATCAAATGGATCCTACACCATAAGAAACAGTTAAAATAGTGACATCCACAGTTGAAACCATTCTAAGGCTCACGGTGATGCTTATTTCTCATCCATCCTCTTCATAAAATCACAAAGGGAAAACACAAATATAAGCTAGATTGAAAAGCTTCAAGAAATTTTCAACGGTAGATGTTCAATTCACACGGTTTCCTATGGTATAGTCCTTTTGATGATAAAATATAATTCATTTTTAATCTCAACCCCTAAAATTATCTGTTAAAATAGATGGATAAAATGGATAAAATATATAAACCACGATGGACCTTATAAAGTTTACCCAAAACACTTACGGCCTATTTGATTTTCATCATTTCACCACGAAACGGTAAATACCCTCGAAATGATTGATTATCACCGTTTCACCTGTTTGAACATTCATGCGAATTACATTTCCTGAAACCGGTTCAAAAGTAGTAGTGACCATTTTGGAACCTTATCTTGATGTATATGATATATCTATTTTGTTCACCTATTTTATCACACCATTCTAAGATATGAGAAGAAAAATGTGTCAGATCTAACACTCAACTAGCCCAAAGCAAAAGAAACAATGGCCTCAAGAAGTTTTAAACGGTAAGTATTTAATTCACATTTTTATATGGCGTGGTCCACTTGTGCTTTGGATATGCCTCATTTTTTAGCCTATATCATAAATCCATATGACATAATGGGTGAACGGGGTAGATATATGATATGCATCATGGTGGGACCCACAAATATTTCATAATATTTATTATTTTTACATTCAAAAAAGTAAGCCGTCGAATCAACTCTGGGGAAGCACGCGGCAATTGAGGAGAGAAATATTTATCACCGTTCGGGGGCATTTTCCTGAGAATTTTCAAAATCAAACACGCGCGTAGTGTAATAAGTTGCTCAGTACGCAGTCCGCTTCCGAAACAGTGGTACCGGTAAATATTGAATTTATTTTTTAATTTGAGGTTTTTCTTAAGATATTATCAGAAAAAAGCTCTCTAATTTTTTTTAACTATATTGTAAATTAATAATTAATTTCTAAAAATGTAAAATGAGTTAGTTTACTTTTTAAATAATTTTCATGTTAATCAGGTAAATTTCTTGATAAAATCATGAAAAAATAAAAATAGCCAATATTTTAAAATCTACAAAGATTATCATAATAATATCTTAGTTGATTTTATTTTATTTTTCATGAAAATAGGGTAATATTATCAAAATCTCAACCATATTTGTAACGATAGACACGGTAGAGCCTGAAGAATGAGAGAGTAAAGTTGTGGCCGAGCACACATGGTGGGACAAGGCAGATCCAAGAGTCCATCTTGTTGTCCGTACAATTCATGGAAAATGGTTCAAAATACTTGTATATCTGACTATCCTAGCCACTTAATCAATGACCCTCAAATCAATGGTATGAAATGAAAGTGATTAACAGTCGAATATTCAGTGGGAAAGTTGAAGGCGAATGATAGGATGTCTAATGAGTGTGACTTTTGAAAGATAAGCCACCGGTGATAGGAGTAGAAGATGGACGGAACCAATTGATACAAACGGCCCCACCATATCATCTTATTACTGGTGCCGACAAAATAAGTTGTCCGTTGTTAATGGGATTGATTGTGACAGCACACACATGGGATGAGTATTATAGGTGGTTCTCATTAATATTTGAGGATGAGCAAATGATTGATCACGTGTCAGGCCCACCTTTGGCGTATCTGGAGGTGGTAGATCAGGTGGGTACAGTGGACTATTATTGTCGATCGGACGGTTTAAAAACAAATATCTAATGTTGCCTCTTAAGTGTGCCTTAGGATCTAAGGCTTATTTGGATACCACCCAATAAGTTACTTTTTAACTTATGTTAAATTAATAATAATAATATTAATTAATTCGGGTTAGTTTGATAAGATTGATTTATAAAAAAAATAACTTATGTTATGAAAGTTACTTTACCATAGAAGTTTCTTTTTTTTTGCTTTTTCTTGCTTTTCAATTATTAACTTCTCTCTCGGTTCATACTCAAGGAGGCCCCACATGATGGGTGGTTTAGGTTGAAGGTGGGTCCCTTATTATGAATGACCCACATCAAGGTGAGCCCAGAGAGTAGATTGTTCATATTATAGGTAGACCCCTACTGATGAATGACCCACATCCAGAGCGGGCCCTACATGATGGGCGACCCATATTGAATGTGGGGCCCACATGGTGGATGGTCCATATCAAATGTGGGCTCCACATGAGGGGAGTTGGATATGGAAGGTGGCCTCACATGACATACAATAACATTGAAGGTGGGCACCATGTGATGGATGACCCATATTAAGGTGGGCCCCACATAATAGACAATCCACATTAAAGGTTGACCCTTAATCATGCAGACCACATTGAAGGTGGGGCCCATACAATGGACGATCAATGTCAAAGGTGAGCTCCACATGATGAGCGGTGGACATTAAAGGTATGCCCAACATGATGGACAATTTATTTAGATGGTGGGCCTCACATGATGGATAACGCACATCAAGGTGAGCCCCACATAATGTGCGGTCCGCATAAAAGGTGTCAATGATGAAAGGCCCGCATGCATGGTGGGCTCCACATGATGGACAGTCCACATCAAAGGTGAGCTTGATGGGGCGGTGGATATTAAAGGTAGGCCCCACATGATAGATTACCCATATTAAGGTGGGCTCCACATGAGGACGATTCACATCAAAGGTGGGCTCCCTGCCTGTAATGACAAATGACCCACATCCAAGGTGGGTCCACTGGATGGACATCCCACTTCGAAGATGAGCCCTGCATGATGGACAATCCACATTAAAGGTGGGCCTATATGATAAACAACCCACATCCAAGGTGGGCCCGCATGATGAACAGCCTACATCAAGGTGAGCCTTGTAAGGTGGATGGTCCACATTGAAGGTATGCCCAACACGGTGGACAGTGAAGATCGGACTAAGGTGGGCTGAAAAATGAACGATGGGCACACACGATAGACAATGGATATTGAAGGTGGACCGAACAAACTTGAAGGATAAGTTCTCATGTGATGTTAGCAACCAAACATACTTTTTTACTCCATGGCTGATAAGTCTATTATTTACCAAACTTCTTTACTAAATAAGTAGAAATCAAAATAAGTTACTTAAGGCACAAATGACCCCTACATTTCTCATTAGCTTTTGACATTCCCCCTTTTTTTTTTCTTTTCTTTTTTTGTTGGGGGGGGGGGGGGAGGGGGGGGAGGTTAGCTTGTTAGTATGCACCCATGCATGTCAGTACACACACTCACACACTCAATGTTAACCACCCCCACTAGGGATTAATACCATGACCTCAAGTGTTGAAACGAGGTATCTCCACTCAGTCTACCGGCTGAGCTATGGATCTGGGTGTTAGCTTTTGACATCCCTAAATTCAATAGAATTTTACCAATCTTTTCTCTCTTTTTTCATTGTTAAGGCTAAGGATCAAATAACAATTCTCTTTCTTCATCATTTACTTTCATATCTTTATCAGAAATGCTAGATACATGATCATATAGCACAATAAGAGATTCTTTTTTTCAGGACAATTTGGAACGTGGGATGAGATGGTATGAATTGTATTAGATGGAATTTATATTATTATTATGCAATGACTATATGTTTGAAAATGTCATGGTATTTTGACTATTCAATCCGATGCTTGAGATCCAGTTTGTTTTTTTTTGGGAAAAACATTGTTTATGTGAAACCAAAATTTGGAATGCTGGAATTGTAATCAATGAACTTGATTTCATAACCGATGCCAGTCACATGTATTTATATGCAACTCGTGTGTTATGTGTAAAGAACGCATACGGATGGACAACATAGATGAAACAAATGCATCAATGTGGGGCCCACGCATACATTCACCCAAAGTCCACCAGGGTTGGAAGTTTAGATACCTAGGTTGATCTAATCCTTTATATCTATTTCAAATGTCGAATGGAATTTATATTCCGCCAAATGCAATTCAATACTGCATACTTCTGCATACCAAAAGAACCCATTAAATTTGAAAGGTGGTCAGGGCAGCAAGTGTAGAAGCATGTGCATTTTTAGAATGAGCAAGATGGACCATCATTATTATGCGAAATCACCTATCGAATGCATGACCCTAGAATACAACATGTACTCTAGAGGTATTGTTGTATGCCTTCAAGAAAAATTTACAGAGTACCATTATTTCCAGAAGAATTATTGGGTACTCGACCTTAGGCTTTGCCCATGTTACCTCGGTTTTCAATTCTAACAAGTGGGCTCATCGGTCAATTATCTAAAGCATTGGTCAAATGCATACATGTTAGGATAATCTAGACCATGTACAATAAGTCTCTCCTAGAAACATATACTTTCGTTTTTCTTTATCTGAGATATATTTAAAAGAGACACTCTGTGTTGAAAGATTGGGAGCACCAATGATCAACAATTCTACTTCAGAAACGGTTAAAAGATTTTATTTTTTATTTTTTATTTTTTTCTTACCTTGAGAGATATAAGTTTATCTAAATGGGATTTGTTAAAATTAAGAATTAAAATTTTCAAATCCTTTAAATCCCACTGCATTTTACAATAACATCCATCGTTACTACCTTGGGCAGACCATGCCACAAAAATTTGACTAATAGGTGAAATTGAGGGTGCAGACTGGTACTACCTACCAGGACCTAGATAGAGATGGATAGTTCTGTAAGGGGCTCTCTGGAGCCCACCTAGTATATGTGTTTTATCCAAGCCATTCATCCATTTTGAAAGACTTTTTTAGGATATGAGCCCAAAAAGGAGGTAGATTGTAAGTATTAGTGGACCATACGACTGGAGGCAGTAGTTAAAAGGACCCCACTGTTAAATCCATCCTAAGACTCACCGTGATGTTTATTTGTCATCTAACTTATTCATAAGTTCATATAAACCTGAATGTAGGAAAAACATAAATATTAGCTTGATTCAAAACTTACCTAGCTTCTAAGTGGTTTTCAGCCTTAGACATTCAATTCCTACTGTTTCCAATGGCATGGTCCACTTGAGCATTCCGTCTCTCTTGTTTTTGGGCTTATTTCTTAAAATGATTTTTCAAAATGGACTGACAATGCCACTAAAACACATACGTCACAGTGAGCCTCATAGAGCCCCTGACTGCACCGTCTGTCCCTAGCTAGGTCATGGTGGGGTGGTACCAAATTCCGGCCCTACAATTTAACTAGAAAAAGGCCCAATACTGATGACTGGATCCTCCAAAATGGGTGAATTTTGATACCAAATCCACCTGTGACGGTGCGCAACAAAGTATGATGTAGACTAACGATCCGTGGGCCCTACTTTTCCAACCTTGAAAGCTGACTACACTGCAAAGCATTGCGTGTGGATCCTATAAATCTCATCTTTTGAGCTGTCCATGGACTACACTACTGTGACTGTTCACCACAAATTTAAAGCGGTGGTGACTCATCCTCTTAACATATCTAGACCATCCAAAGTGTGGGGTACAATGTAAATGGAACATTCTCTGAATTTAATATTAGCATGTTTGGGAGTGTGAATTTGGAAACTCCTGGATTTGAAATCTTTTTATGGTGCATGGCACCTTGATCATGATTCCTCGAAAACCAAAAGTAGATATTTACTGCAGTTTGAATTTAATTACTAAATCATTTTTAATATCCTTAATTAGTGTACATACATAATGTTTGACACAATGATTGTAATAAGCTGATTGAAGCCCAAAAATGATGAAATTCTAAGTCTGAGGTGAGCCACAAGCATAAGATCACATCTCAATAACTAACCAACAATTTTTAACTATTGATTTACGTGGACAATGTTTGAAGAGTACAAATTACTGTATTAAAGTAATTGTAGTTATGTAATTGATAATTTGATTGCTTTGGGATATCATCAGTTGGCCATGTGCCCTATAAATTAATAGCCCAGTGACAAATGTTACACATGTAATTCTTGGTAGGATTTTAAATATAATTTAAACTTTCATTTTGGATTTCAAACCCTCTTCAAAGGAATTTAAAATGGATTTAAAATCCCCTCAAACCCTCCAAATCTACTGTGCCAAACCATCCGTAACCATTTATCAAATGGATGGTTAGAAGTGTGTAATTTCTTATTATGCTCCGTACGAAAGTGTGAAGGATTTGGACAATCTATATTGCCCCACAACTATTTCATGCATACCATAAAAACCACATGATCACCATTTTCTGGATGATGGTGAGCACTGAGCCATTATAGGAGCATCTAATGAGTTCGTTTAGCCTGCGTTAAAGGGGGAATCATTAACGTGGGTCCCACTAAAGGATTGCACATTAACAAAACCGTCCACCTTCTAGGCGCTACCACAGATTTTCTACAGCAAGGAACTTACACTGAAAAGATCATAGTGTTCAACGATATCCATATCTTAATTTGGACCATTGGAATGGAATTTATCAACGGATGTGATTCAACTCAGCACATCAACTATCATCCTTTATAGTTTGATTGTTGTATTATCATAGACCTACACGTGGACGGTTCTGATCACGGTTCATACCTACATGTTCCCGAAATTGTGGGGCACATGTTGATGATCGTGGGGTTACAAGGTAGAAACAAATAAGGCATTTCTTGTCGGACAGAGGAATGCTAGCTACATTGTCCTATCATATGTGGGCCAGATCCGGGCCGTTGATAAGTTGGGTTCCCCATTGTTGATGTTCCTGATCCCGAAAACAAAAGTAGTAGACCATTTACGACGTGTGCAACCATGCACTGTGAAATGGATGGTTAGGCCGTAACAAAGAGTTTACAGGGCACGTGCTATGCACATGGTGAGTTGGAAAACGGGAAAATTACAAGTGAACTCGTGCGAACAATGCAGCAAAACAGGATTTTTCTGCTTGTCGAAAGCAGAGGATCCGAGTTCAACTAGTTTGCAGGACGTTCATATCCATGAAAGGACGTGGATTTCCTGCTGGAATGCTACGTGGGGCACAATGATGTTTCCGAAAAATCTACTGAGTACATCCGTTTCTAAAATTATTTTGGGTGGCTGCACGGGACGAAACAATGGAAATTTAGTGGCCACGGTTTAAATACTTGTACGGCCACAAAAGATTAATATAAGGTTAATAATTGTGTTTTTACTCTATCCTAATATAATTGGACTTATAAACCGTTTAAATGGCATATAAACATCAGATGGACAGTTGAAAACTCTTTCTTAAGTTTTCCTTCTAGTACACCCGGATCCTTAGCTCAAGTGGTACAATGAGTGAATGATACCTGGTTTCAAAATTGAGGTCTTGACATCAATTCCCTAGTGGGGGTGGCTAACAATTAAGTGTCAACTGACGGTAGGTATACTAACTGTTGAGAAAATCTTCACCGCTTTCGACCGGTCGTAGGGATTGCTCGACCGATGATAGGGGTCCTTCAACTGGTCGTATCTCCCCTACGACCAGTCCTAGCTTGACCAGTCTGATTGCAAAAATTTGAGTCCTTTCGCAACTGGGATGCGAAAGGGAAGTTGCTTAAACTATAAATAAGTGTTCCTAGGGATTTTCTAGGGTATGGAAAACTTTCTAAAGGGATTATAGGGAAATTAAAGGGTGTAGCAAGGGTGAGATTCGAGGTTGTTCAAATCGGATAAGTCCTCTCTCTTTGTAATTTCTGTTTTTCATAGTGGAGATCTGTCGCTTTGTACCATGGTTTTTTTTCGCAAGGATTTTTCACGTTAAATCTGGGTGTTCTCTGTGTTCTCTTGTTTGCTTGGTGTCATTGGATTGCTATCCTAGATCTAGATCTGTGTGATTCCGCCGGGTAAAATCTCTAACAAGAGGTATCAGAGCTATCGTTGGGGCACAGATCTGAATATGAGGGATTAGTAATAATGGCGAGTTCTAAGTATGAGATTGAGAAATACTCAAGAAAAAATAATTTTGAGTTATAGAAGGTTAAGATGATTAGCCTTTTAACCAAGCAAGGCGAAGATGGTGTGCTCTTGAGGAGCGAAATTCTACTATGATTGATGCTGATTGGAATACTCTTGATAAAAAGGCTTTATCATCGATCCGTTTATGTCTCACTGATGAGGTTCTCTACAATATCATGAGGGAGAAAAATGCGGCTAAGTTATGAGCGAAGTTAGAGGATGTTTATGCGAAAAAATCCTGTGAAAATTACCTGCACTTGAAGCGACAGTGGTATAACTTCAAGATGACAGAGGGTGGAGATCTGGAGTCTGACATCAGCAACTTTAATAAATTAGTTTACAAATTGCTGGATATGGAGGAAGTAATGAAAGATGAAGAACAAGCATGTATATTACTGAATTCTCTTTCGGCGTCTTATGAGTCATTAAAGGACACTATGTGCAGCATGAATAAAACCTTAAGTGTCGACACCGTTATCTCAGCCCTTCAAGGAAAGGCTATGAGACAGCTACACAACGACATGGGGACATCTTCTGATGCACTGTTTACAATGGGTAAAAAATTTGGACAAGGTACAGGTTCTTCAGGTTCTATATCCAAATCCAAGGGCAAGGGCAAAGGAAATGTAAAGTGCTGAAATTGTGGGAAGGAAAGACATGTGAAGAAAGATTGTGAAAATCCTAAATCGAAGAGGGAAGATTCTGAGGCTTCATGCAGGGAGGCCAACGTTACCACGTCAGATGGATGTGATGGCGATGTTTTATCTGTCTTTGCTCAGACGGTTATACGATGATTGTAAGGACGAGTGGATGCTAGACACAGAAGTATCTTTTCACATGACTCCTTATCGGAGTTAGTTCACCACCTACAGGGAGTACGATGGTGGACAGGTATTGTAACGCCCTGAAAATCGGGGGTCGTGTAGAAACCCAACTCTCGAGTTCTAGACCATCACTTATGCAACAAATATACTTATAATTAAATATTGTCTGAGTTAGTGCATTGACATGAGTGAGATTATACTAAAACTGTAATTCATACTGCAGATCCAGTGATAAAACGCAAGCAGAAGACTGAAAGATATATATATATATATATATCACTGTATGTAAAACAAAACAATCTCGAACTGTCTCCAAAGTATGAATATAAATCTGAATCACAAATACATATAATAAACCAAAATCAAAGGTCATATAATAGTCCAACTAACAAAATTCCGCTGATTCAGGCCACCTATGCGAAGCCATCAAAAAACTGCATGTACGAGAACTTGTCCTGGTCCTCGTAGTAGTCCGGCTCCAGCTCCTGAATCGCTTCGCTATCTGCATCTAAGATAGAGTCTGGTAGGTGTTGCAAATGTCGTTCCGTAACGTGGGAGTGAGTGATCAACTCAGTGGAATCATAGATTAAAGATTAACATGTTATCAAATCAATCACGCGATAATAGTAAAACAAATAATCAGACATTCCTAGATACTATTATTAATGTAAGGATGAGATGCAGTAATGATGCATGCCCTCACCGACATACTACGTCATGCGACACCATCTTACGTCCGTGGCATGCTTTCTTCCCTCAATGATCCACATCTTCCAGGCACATGCAGTGCGATATGGATATGATTATCATGTTTTTATTAGTCCTTTCATACAACATTATTGAGAAACTAAGGTACTTCCCTTATATCAATCCCAACACAGATCCTTCTTAGGGTCGTCACTCCTAGTAATCTCATACGATAATATATTTATAGGTCGCTGCAAGGGTTGCCAGGGCTATTGCTCGCACTCATTGCACCGCTCCCCCATCACCTTATCAATACAGGCTTAGTTGTACTCTTGTTGATACGGAAGGGTCGTCGCCTCACGTAGACTCAGAATACGCTCGAGGTTACTACAAAGGGCTCGTCACCATTCAGAGTAGGCCGACAGCTCGAATGTAGTGTCCCATACCACTACAATCAGCTCACAAGTCTAAGGTGCTCACTGGTCACTACGGGGAGGTTTGTGGGCCCAGCGTAGGCAGACAACTCGACCACGGTGTCCCATACCACCATGCCCGGCTCATGAGTCTTAATGGATCAAGGTACCATGGTTATCAGAGTTTTCACTGGTAAGTTCAGTACCCTAGGTTCAAGCAGTTATGACCAATACAAGGTGAACATACAATGATCAGTCGGGTTACTTGACGAGCTCGACTAGTACAAGCGCACCCCAGGCTGAACGACATGAAGTGTATAAGCACCTCGTGTGGCCTAACCACTGCCGTCAACCCAAAGCACGACTTGGGTTCATCGATGCGTCTTTCGTGGTGAATAGAATCCAACCACGATTTTGAATCTGTTACCGACTGCCTGGACTAGAGTATAGCCGCAAACACTTGTAATCTACATCAAGGATCATATGAGAGTGACAGAAATGAAGCACAAATAATCCAAGCATGTTAACAACATGTTATAATATACAACATAAGCAAATCAACCAAACATAAGCATTTCATATGTATAAGGAAATCAATTCAATATAACAAACATGGAGGAAATCATGTGCATCATCATATTAGTTGAGAATCCAATCTCAAAACGAATCTACAACAACATTTACTCAATACTTACTAATACATACTTTTATACAAACACTTAGTCTACACACATTTTTCTACATAGCGTATGTCGACCCAAAGTGTGCGTTAGGGCAAATCTCTTCGCTAAACAGACCATACACGCCTAACTAGTATAATAACACGACAAATACACATGGCAATCATATCAGCAAAATACGGACGTATACAGTATTTCCTACAAATGCCTAAAATACCCTAAATCTCATATTCTCCGTACGTAATCGAAATGAAAAACAGACAGCATGTTCTACATGTCAAACAGCATCCTTGTCGATAATCTACTATCAAACGACATTGAAAGCTTTGAAAACAGTTAACCTAAGCATCTAAAATTCTCACCTTACGCCGTAGAAGCGTATCGAATCGAATAGGAACTCTATGCTTCGTCAACGTCGATTTGACGACCTAAACCACAAGATAAGTCAGCTACTTCGCTACTTGTATCGATGGAATTCCTAAAACAGGTTAAGGTTAGGGTTTTCTTACCTAGAATGAAGTTTGAATCACCGGAAGAGTGATTAGAACACGATGGCTAAGCATGTGTATTAGCAGGATCGAGTGACAGGAAACTTCCCTCATAACTCTCACAGAATCTCTCTCTTTTCTCTCTTCTCTTTTCTAGGGTTTGTGCAAATTCGTATGGGAGGGATGTGAGAGGGTTTAAGGTCCTTAAATAGGTTAGAAAGTCACCTATTTAGACTTTAAACCAAGGTATACTTGGGTTATAGCCAAATCGAATCTTTTTCGATCTAAAAGAACGTTTCTGGAGGTCCCCTGACTAAATGCGGTCGGACTTAAGCTTATGGATACTGGATCCTGATCACATTAAGTTTTCAGTTCGATAGGGTTTTCAGATCGCACGTGGCGGACCAGTTTCAGTTCAGCGGTCACTGAGACTCGATCGAGGATTCCAAGTACACTGACTTGAGTGGAAAATGTTCCCTGATCCGAGGGTGTATTTGGGTCAGATTCCAACGGTCTGAATGCTTATACTTAACCCGCAAGCGACACATGCCGGATTTATTTAAATCACATTTAATTTATAAAAAATTTTACTCTTTCTCACACTCCTTGCTCCAAGCTCAATGAAATAGCTTCAGAACATCAGTTGGGCTTGATTTTCAGGGTGGTACTTAAGTCCAACTACGCGGTCATAATAGTCTAAGTTCATTGATACCGGACTCACGACGCACGGTCAGAATCCATTACAAAGTTTCAAAGAGTTCCTTAGAGCAAACGGGTTTAGAGTTTGATCCTAGGTTTCAGGAGGTTATAGCGTTAACAATTCCACAAGTTTTGGGTCTTGTATAACGTATTTAAAGTGATCAGTGTTAATTTCACATCTAATCTAGCATAGCGCTAGTTATCTTATGCTTAATTTCTAAAAGAATTAATCCTAAGTGATTTCTGATCGAGGTGGTACTCGGGTCTCTGTACGAATTTTTTCGAGACGTTACAGGTATTTATGGACAATAACATTGCCTGTAATGTTGTGGTTATTGGTTCTGTGCGCATCAAGATGCTTGATGAGGTAGAGCGTACCTTGACTGATGTGAGACACGTTCCTGATTTGAAGTGAAATCTGATTTCTCTTGGTATGCTTGAGGCAAAAGAATGCAAGTACACAGGTATTGATGGTGCTCTTAAAGTATCTAAAGGGGCAGGGTAATCATGAAAGTACAACGACTCGGTAACTTGTACAAGTTGATCGGGAGCACTTCAAAAGGTGGAGCTGCAGTGGATGTAGCGGATTCCACCTTTGCATGTGTGTGGCATGTTGGGCATGGCCACATAAGCGAGCAAGGCAGGAAGGCTGAGACGCGCGGATAGGGATACAGAGCAGGTGGAACAGCCACCTGTGAGAAGAATCACATGGCATGATCGCAGGATATCGGCGAGGTACATGAACGACTCCAATATCGCTGGAGGATTCGTCTTCTATTCAGATGATTCTAGGTGAGCCTGGTGCTGAGAAGTGAAAAGTGACTATGGGCGATGTAATGGATTCGTTGTACCAGACTGACATCTGGGAAGGGCGGAGCTTTCAGTGGGCCGAAAAGCGGTTGGATGCAGGTGAATCTTCAGGAGGATATAACATAAATACAGGGAGAGGTTGGTAGCAAAGAGTTATGCTCAGAGAGAAGGGATCGACTTCTCAGAGATATTCATATCGACGGTATAACAGGTATCTATTAGATCAATGATTGGCGCTGGTTGGCCAATACGATCTTAAGCGGGAAGGATGGATGTGGAGTATACACTTCTGTAAGGAAAAGTGAAAAGCAGATCTACATGAAGCAACCAGAGCGGTTTGAAGTTAAAGGGGCTGAGAAAAGACTTTGCAGGAGGTCATGGTTCGACCTGTCTCATATGCAGTGATGTGATTCCTTCATGGTGAGTCAGGAATTGATAACATGTAGATTGTCAATTATGACATGTCTAAAATCAATGTACTGAAGACTCGGTTAAGTGAGACATTTAGGATGAAGGATTGGGGGGCTACAAAGATGGTTCTCGGCATTGAGACTAAAGGAGGAGTAGGTTTTGGTAATCAAAGAAGGAATACCTTTTGTGTAGGTATTGATCAAGGATGTGATGGGACAGGTAAAGCCGGAGAGTGTTCCCTACATATTTCTCCTTAAGTTTTTCTTAGAATTTGTTCCAAAACAGATGAGGAAAAGTAGGATATCTCATGAGCCTTATTCGAATACGGTTGGCAACAATATATGTCATGGTCTGGATTAGACCAGTTATTTCACAAGCTATCAGTGTTGTGAGCAAGTACCCCGGCAAACAATATTAGGTAGCGGTGAGATGGTAAGAAGACTGCGTCTTTCTTTGTAAGAAGACAAGAGCGAAGATGGTTAAGTACGTAGATTCTGATCTGACGGACATGCTCTCCTAGATCGTTCCTGCAGAGAAGTTCAAGTTCTGTGTAACTTCTCTGGGCTTGGCGATGGCGTAAAAGGAAGATGGAGTGTGCACAAGAAGCTATGATGTGATACAGAAATAAGAGAAGAGGTCAAAAAGCTACATGGTTAAAGGGTGAAGACTTGGTGGAGATTGTTGAGAAAGTCTTCACCGCCTTCGACCGGTCGTAGGGATTGCTCGACCGGTCGTATGGGTCCTTCGACTGGTCGTAGCTCCCCTACGACCAGTCCTAGCTCTCCTACGACTAGTCGTAGGTTATGCAGATTCGTTTCGTTATTTTGCGGATTGCGAAAATCTGAGTCCTTTCGCAACTGGGATGCGAAAGGGAAGTTGCTTAAACTATAAATATGTGTTCCTAGGGCTTTTTTAGGGTATGGGAAAGCTTTCTAAAGGGGTTAAAGGGAAATTAAAGGGTGTAGTAAGGGTGAGATTCGAAGTTGTTCGAATCGGGTAAGTCCTCTATCTTTGTAATTTCTGTTTTTCATAGTGGAGATCTGTCGCTTTGTGCCGTGGTTTTTTTCCGCAAGGGCTTTTCACATTAAATCTAGGTTTTCTCTGTGTTCTCTTGTGTGCTTGGTGTCATTGGATTGCTATTCTAGATCTAGATCTGTGTGATTCCGCAGGGCAAAACCCTCAACACTAACAAGCTAACAAAAAAAAAAAAAAAAAATTTTCTTTATAGCATCCGTCTTGAGCATTGGATTCTCCTGTATTTTGGTCCCCTCTCCTATAATGATCCCAAAAAAAAAAAACATGGATGAACGGCTTGGATTTGTCAGAAACATTATGGTGGCCCCCCAAGTAGCATCCCAGCATGCAGGAACTTCTGCTAAAGCCTTTCAAAGTTTCTATGCTGGGATGCTACTTGGGATCCACATCTATGTTTCTGAAAATTGTACCCTGTTCATCCTTTTTTCAGATCATTTTAGTACAAGTGGACTGCTGGGATCGTATGTTGGATGTTCATATACCATGCAGTGTACGCACTGGGCATTGGATAATTTATTTATTTTTATTCTTCCGGTCTTCCCTGTTTTAATGCATCCGAAGGCTCAAAAAACCAATGCATCACTCTCCCCTTCAGATACCAGTTGGTGACCAGTTCTCATAAATTGATGGGTTTTTTTAATTCCAGGGAACATGGCACGTGCCATGCATGTGTGGGATAAGAAGTTTAAGGAGAGAGGATTTTGGAAGGAGAAGAGAAAAGAAAGGAGAGAGATCCCACTGGAGTAGGATCATGTGATGTTGATGGAGTACTATATATCCGACAGTAACAAATAGCTCAATCAAATCTAGCTGCTTTAGGGCCTGTTTGGCCGGGTGGAATAAGAAGGATTAGGAAGGATGGGATGGTAAAATCCCAGGATATGCCAAACGAGCCAAACAGATCCGACTAACTTGTCCCGAGATATAGCAAACCATGGATCTTAAATCAATCCACTGACATCACCATCGTTACCTTAAAATTGATCTTATCCCTCTTAATCCCATTCAATTGTGCCCAGGGCGTGTTTGGTTGGACAGATTGGAAGGGATCGGAAGGAAATATCCCAGGATATGCCAGGCGTGCCAAACAGACTCATGAACTGGTCTGGGATATAGCAATCCATGAATCTTAAACCAATCTACGGACACCACCATCATTACCTTAAAATCCATATCATCCCTCCTAATCCCATGGGATCCGTCTGGCCAAACAGGCCCTTAGGGTCTCACTGTGTTGGGATAGGCCCTGGCGTATATAGCACCCGAGTACCTTCGACCTACACGTTTTAAGTGCAAAATTTACTCTGCTCAACAGTTTCTATATTTGTTGGTAGATATTGTCTTCAATAATCAGGTAGATCCACTAATTAGGTAGGTCACATCGTATGAAACAACATGAATGGGATGCCGCCTAGAGGTTCATGGCGTTGGTTTCGACGTGATGCATCTTTCATCAAATCCATCAATCAGGTATGACACACCACGATAAAGAGAAGATACAAATATCAGCTCCCATAAAAATCCCAAGTGTGTTGTACCTTGTAAATTTATAGGTTTAGGAGCAATTTTACATTGATCTTATTTGTGTGGTCCACATGAGTTCTTTTATAAGTTGATATTTTCCATGTGTGGTTTCAATTTTCACTTGATAGACGAAGTGGGTTTTACAGTACCCTAAGGTGGATCATATAGAATTGTATCTCCTCTACATGTGGCCACATGCAGGAAGAGTCCTGGTTGCAGGCTACCCACGTTAAAAGAAGTATAGAATGCAGGTTAAATCCAAGCCATTTATTATGCATTAAAATCTCTCAACCATTTCTTGCCAACCACTACAATTTTAGGACAGAGTTACCTTGGCTGGACCGACATTGTGGAGGCAAACTGCAGGGGCATCATACATAATAGAGAGGAGAACTATTGTCTCAGGCCTGCATTGTAACCTTGGTATAGTGCATTTTTAGCCTAATTTTTTTTTTTTAAAAAGTGATTTTTCATGGCCTAAAATGCAATGTACTGCTATTACTGTGCAAGGGTCCTGTAGCTAATGAGTTCTCTTTTGAAATTGGACATTCTTCCCCGTTAGAGACTCGATGGCAACCGGACCTGATCAATAAGAGATGTAGAGGATGCGAAGACCACACCTAGTCATCCAAGGCCTATTGGCCCTCTGTCTCAGTGTGGTATGAATCAGAGATCTAAATTGTTCATTTGGTGGGTCCAGTGTTTATTTGCCCTGGCCCAAAAATCAACCACCAGAGGTCATTCAGGTAGGCAAACCAGTACGAGAAAAAGTGGATTGAAAAATCAATCAATAGCTTTTAACATTAAGAGTTCAATCACCATTGCATCTTATAGTGTAGCCTGCTTGAACCTTTGTTCTGCATGCTTTTTTTAACTCATGCCATAAAATGATCTACCGAAATAGATAAATGACATGGATAAAATATGTACATCATGATTGGCCCTACGGAACCATCCATGATGTAAGGAAAGACGTGAAACAATAAGAGAAATATCATCTTCTTTCTCTAAGTGATTAATATCTTGAATTCATAAGAAGAGTTCTTTAACCCATAAGAAAATAAGAGAAATTTTTTTAATATTTTATTGAATAACATGTGCATAATTTTTCAATTACAATACTAATAAAGAAAATTCAAACTCTAATTTAAAATTACCTAAAGTAGTAAATCTCTTCTAAAATCTAATTTGTTAATTCTATCAAATTCTTATAAAATATAATTTCCTAATTTTACCAAAACCTTTTTAGAGCTTAATTTTTTAAAATAGAAACATCCAGATAAATCTTATTAGAACATTCTTAATATCATTACAAGCAATTTTTTAAAAAGACAAGACATCTTAAAACTCTAAAAATAAAAAGATAGGACAAAAAATAAAAATTATTAAAAATAATAATTTTTCCTAAACTTGTATTTATGAATTGAAAGTGTATTAGTGTTTTCCGGCAAAACAAAGGTGCGGGACCAACCATGGAGGTTAGTTGACCACAAAATCATTACCGCATAAGGATTGATAGGTTATGCATTTTGTGATACTGTCTGGATAAACAATTATGACTCTTTGATAGTCAAAATTTCAAACGACAATGTTTTTTTAACATTCGAAATGAATTTTTTCTTGCAAGACATACTTAGGACTCAGATACATCACACCTTATATAAGACTAAATCTCATTGTGACTAGTACTTACACTTTTATATAGGCTTATTTTGATTCAATTGTGCTAAAAATGCATATATGACACATCCTACATCCATTCACCTCTAACAAAATCCTAGCGAGGGTAGTACTCAATATGCACTCCTTATGTAAGTGATGAAAGGTTCAAATATACCTAATAATATTATCTTAAAAAAATAAGATAGGAAAAAAAAATGTATATAAAAGATCATCAATGGAAACCACGCATGCAATACGAGACGTTGGATTAGTCAAACCATGGATTGGTCCACTTTTAATTGGTGGACTAAGGAAGGGAAATACTTACTTCCTAAGTTTTCTTATGGCGGTGATAAAGGTTTTAATTATTCTATTCTAACGTGGTTAGGTAGGGTCTTTGGTCACTCCGGAAATTCTTCCTATTTTTTAGTACTTTCTTCCCAAATGATGTTGTTATTTATGTAGACATGGAAAACGAAGTTACAGTCGTGAATAAGAGAGGGGATTGTTTATTGCCACGCATGGCCTTTTGAGGATTTTGCATGAGAAATGTTGAGTACCAGTCACGTGTGGGAGATCACAGCCGTTCATAAGGCCATCCCTACCAGATAGATGCCATGTATCAAAATTTAAGGCCGCATGGTCACCAATCTATCCACATGGGTCTCAATAAAAGAAAGGTTAATGAAAATTGACCAATGGCTCCAATTCTATGTACAACGATGGCCCACTTGAGATTATGCCGGGATCATTGTTTTAGATGTAACATGTACGCGGTGATGATCTCCTGATTAGTGGCCGGTGGCCCCAATCTTTCACACGTGCTCTGATCTCCGCGTGGAAGGCGAGTGCAATTACACTCCGGCGTATGCATCTGCGAGCATGTCCCATTTTTCATAGAACTGCTTCTGTCATGGAATCTCTTGTGGATCCTCTTGTGGAAAAATTAGTTTGATCAACTCATCTCGTGAGCCACACGATGGAAAATAATGGATTGCCACTGAACTAACAAAAAAATAGGTATGACCCACCACCAAATGGATCGGGCTGTCCTTAGCATTAGATGATTCTCATGGAGGGGTCAATCTTTTGGAACGGGTTGGATGTCATACATACATAGCAGGACGGAAATTATAATTAGCTGGACGGTATATTTGGTGTCCAACTGCTTGTAGGATAATCCACGGTTTAACTAGTGCACATGTTTTAACCTGTCATGTATGTGCGACATCCAACCCGTCCAATAGGTTCCCCATTACTTGGATGACGATGTCAAAAATTTAGTCGGATCCACTACATAGAAATAATGGATTGCCATTGATATGAAAAAATTAAAGGTGTGGCCCATTATTTGGTGGATCAGGTTGAATTTTTCATATTTGATCCTCATGGTGGTATGAACCTTTTGGATGGGTTGGATGTCACACGTAAACAACAGATGAGAAATTATCTAATAGTTGGACGGTGAATTACCGGTCCAACTAGTTGGACATGAACATGTCTCTTTTATAAATACGCTCTTCAACTTCTCGGGGTATTTGAAAAGGTCCACTAGCCGTGATCTTCGGGACACTGGCCTTGTGACGGCGATGACAAAAATTCATCCCCTGTAAAACAGCCATGCATGTAGAAACGGTGGGCCAACAACTTTTGCTACACTCATGTGGGTGACACGTGTGAGATCTGGTCTCTTGATCATGTGAGGGCCATTATGCATCTATCTAGGCATAAAAATCAGCTTAGTCAATCTATGAACTGGGCCAAGCACGTACGTTGAATATGGACTGTTAGTTACCTACTTTTAGCTGTCCATCATTTCATCCATGGGTGACACCCAAATTTTGAACTGGCCTATGGTGCTGTTGATGAACGGCTACAAGTATGTCCAGTGGACAACCATGGGGGCTGCTGTCTTGCATTTGTAGGTGAGTGCTTGCAATGGGCCCGGCCACCCAATATTCAGGATACCAAACCCCTTTTTTTTAAATAAATAAATAAATAACATTTACACACACCCCCACACACTCACGCTAGTGGAATGTCACCACCCATGGGTGCCCGAACCCTTGACCGGGTGTGGAAACTCCTCAGAGTCTACCTCCCGTGCAAGAGCACGGACCCGGATACCAAAGTTAGGTATTAGTTACTGTGTAACAAAATCCTAATCATCCATTATATGGGGAATCATCATATTGTGTGGGCCCAGTGTGATGTTTGAGTGACATCCAATTTACATGCTCCATAGAGTCTTTGTTAGGCAGTGTCGAGTCTATTAGAGACGTATAGTTGCGTGTATGTGTGTGAGAGAGAGTGAGAGAGAGATTGTATCGTGATGAGAGCTGCTTCTTTGCTTTTTAGCCTTTGAGCATGGTGAATTAGTATAAATCTCATGAATCCGTGAATGTGAACCTAGGGGAATTATGCAAATTTCTAATTTGAATTTTCTTTCTACTGTTGTTTTGATTTTGATGTTGATGTGTATATATGGCCAAGAAGGATCTTTCTTGGAACAGTTTTAAATTTTTTAAATGTAGCCTGATCCGTAAGTCAAGTAAGCTGCGAGAGAATAACAGGGGGAATTTGGGAGGAGGACACCCACACCCGTCATCAAGCGCCTTCCACAGGGATAAAGGGACAAACCAAAATTCAAGGCATTCCAAAACTCACGTATGTGTACGTGCAGAGCGCAATGCTCCATGTGGTCTTTCCTGACTTATTTGACAGGGATGGTTTTTGAAATATGCCTGGTTTATATGAATCAAGGACTGACCCTATAGAGCTTCAACGTCGTGATTAATTTCCTTAAGGGCTTGTTTGATTTTTGAAGCTTGTGTATTTACCCCTGTAAATAGGTAATTATTATCATTTCACCCTGATTAAAAATCAAGCAATTTTTTTACTTTGGAAACCAGTTCAAAAGATGTTTAAATTTGTGGACCCTAATGTGATGTTCTTTATATATCCATTATGTCCATCCATTTTATCACAATATTTTGAGACATAATCTGAAAAATGAGACAAATCTAACACTCAAGTGGCCCACACCAAAAGAAACGGTGGCCCCAAGAGGTTTTTAACGGTAAGTGTTCGATTTCCTTTTTCCCATGATGTGGTCCACTTGAGCTTTGAATATGCCTCATTTTTTTGGCTCATGCCATAAATTTAGCTTGCATAATGGATGAACGGTGTGGATAAGTAATACACATTACGGTGGGACTTACAAATATTTTGTGGCCTTCTAATTTTTTGGTCTAAAGAGCTGAGAATAGTATTGTAAATATCAGATGAAATAATTATTACCCATTTATAAGGTATTTACTATTAAATTGAAAATTCAAATAGGATTAATGGAAAGCATAGGAAAGGAAATAATATTTTTGGAGAAACCTAATTTTCAAGAAATTGTGGAAAAAAATATTAATTTACTTATTTACTTTTTAAAGAATATTTTCTGAAAATTTAGGATTTATATGCAAATTTTTATTGTTTGGTAGAATAAAAAAAAAAAATCAGAAAAAAGAATTGTAGGTAGTTGCTACCATGTGCCAATTAGGACATGTGGGATGCTTGAAATGAAGTGGCACATGTGGCATACGTGGCATATGTAGGTTTTCTTTATACTCATTTTTGGCGCCTGATGTGGGCCAATCAAATGTCATCACGTGTTAACACCATAAAACTGCAACTAGCAGATGACATACTCTCACTTGAGAGTATCATTGTTAGCGTTTCCTTCGGTGATACACATTCAATGATTTGTGGAGGCACGAGCCCTTAAGCTAGCAAATCAACATAAGCCACGTGACCACAATTATTGTACTCATTAATGAAGCAAGGTACCCACCACATCTATTAAAAAAACTGCCCAGAGATCGAATCTTATTACAAATCTATCAATGATTCTCTTGACTAGGTCGTCTCTTCCAATCCTTCTAAAATAGAAGATCTTTTCAAAAATATCCAAAGAGACTATAGCGATCTAGATCAGACCAATGTCCAAATAAATGTAGCCATGGTTTGAACCCAAATAAATAAAGATAGATTTCTTGGGCCGATCATATCTTTCTCCGCCATACCTTAATTGGAACCAAGAGAATGAGATAACTACATCCAAAGTCTAGTATGATCATTCTCCATTCAAAAGTCTGGGAGATCTCGATGTGATGGATCATGTTTATCTATCCCCTCCAATAGTTTAAACCATCAAGATGATAGATCCTGTGAGTGAGCGGCCTCGATTTCTTAATGGGGTCTGTTCTAGATTAGCCCATTAGGTTTCAAAATCTAACCCGATAGCCTAGATCTAGAGAAATTTTGGTGGTCCCAAGCCTAATATTTATTGGGCCACGAAGTTCTTTGCAACAAATCAGCTACAAAACAAAATTTTTGGAAGCCAGCAAGTCTAAGTTGAGTTGCGATTCTTTCCTTCCAATGCAAGTAAACAGTTTTGGATCAATCGATGATTTTCATATCCAAACTAGTGATGTGAACACGAAAGATTTATAAGCAACAAAGAAACTCAAGGGAAGGCTTCTCCATCTCGACAATTTATAAAGGAAGTAATCCAAGAAGAGCTCAAGGCCATGCGTCAAACACATCAATCTGTCTTTTATTTACATTTTCTTTTAGCTTAGTTTAGCTGCCAAACGGTCCTAGCTACAATGCCTTAGAAGTAGAATTAGTTTACATCGTGATTCTTTCAAGGTTTGATTTGGGTAGAATTAGTTTACATCGTAATTCTTTCAAGGTTTGATTTGGTTAGTCATAGTCACATTTATCCATCTGTTTCGATAAGTATTTCAGGTATTTATCCATTTTCATTTTGTTTATTCTTTTGGTTGTCTCTCAAGTTGTCGGTTGTAATAAACATTTATTTTTACAATACTTAATAAAATCAACATATTTAGTCTTTATTTAATTTGAATATATATTTCTTTTCATTTGAAAAGTGTTTTTAACTTAAAATGCTGGTGAAAGAGTAAGTCTTTAAAGCAATAAAGTTATATCTATTATCATAAGATAAGAAGAACTTGTTCAGAAAGATTAACCTCATTTCATTTCACTAATCGCGTAAGTGAAGCACAATTTTTATAGTCAAAAGGATTCTAGATTTTTTATTCAAGTATCTAATTTATTTGTCTTGTTAAAGGAGACATCAACAATTCAATCAACCCTTAAGTTAGGCAAACTTTAGCAAGTCTAAACATCCTACTATACATGTATTCAATTTAAGCTCTGACGAGTGCTCTTGCTTGATGGAATTGGAGTACAATAGGTTCTTAAAGCTGAATTACAGCACACAAGGTATATGTTAGTTGCTTGAAGTCATATGCTCGCACGGGATAGATGACATACATTGGCACATTTGACACTAAGTACTTAGGATGGCCATCAATACTTATCCTCATTGGCATTGTTCGTGCGTGTGCCATATTTGAAGCAATTAACGATGGAGGATGGCACATGTGGAGTGCTTACACATGCAGGGTGTAAGACAAGAAGAATAGCGATACACATAACACATTAGCATATGAAGGCACAAGAGAAGAGGGATGGAATTACACGCGGCACATTAACACATGAGGGACATTTTATAAGTGTGGGGTGTAAAAGAAAACAAATGGTGGCACATTGGCACATGTGGCATAGTTAAAGATATGGACAATGACTTATTTAGCGCATTGACACATATGGCACGTGGGGTGACTGAAGATGAATGGCAGCGCATTCAAATCCATGGGAAAGTATCTTCTTTAGCAAGGGTAGAGGCGGAAAATGAATTTATTTATTTTAAAAAAGAGAAAGATAATGGGAAACAATATTTCTAACGAATTGAGATATAGAATAGCTTGAAAATTAACAAATTAAATTTCATAGGATACAATGTTTCCTTCACTTTCCATGAATCCAAACAGGCCATTAGATTGGAAATCGAGCAATTGGGCCTCCTAAGGTAATTTGGGGTTATGGGCCTCGAGCCCTTAGTGGGCTTTGTCTGTCCTGCATGAACCCGTCTGTTGGACACCCTTGCATGTTCATGGTCAGATGATCCAAATCTGGTGGAAACTAAGGTAGAGGGGCCACGGATCAAAGCTAATGATGATTGGACCTGATAGTCAGCCAATCATCAATGGCCTTTTTTTTTCTGTTATGCTGGACTATTTACTGTTTTCAGCCATCCTTCTGGATGCCATTAATTAGACGGTAAGAACCATCGACTGGCATGATTCTTAGATCATGGCCTATCCATGGCAGTGCCCGACAGATGTGTGATTCAGATCATTAGACCATGCAGCTTTGTGGTCCATATCCAGCGTTGTATAAGATCCATGGTTGGTTAATCAAACCGTTGGTCTGATGGGACCCACCATACTGCTTTCCTGGCACACTTATCAGCGGCCGCACAAGTATGTTGACCCAAAACTGTTAACAGGTCCGATGTAAACCGTCCATTGTTTTCGTACATGATGGTGGGCCCAACTGTTGCATATCTCCGATGCCCTACACGTGAGACATTAGGACATAAACTGAGCAGTTTTATGTCCAGAGCTCTGCTTACCCTCACCCGTTTACAAGGCATAAGACCACATTCCACCGTAATCCAAGCCGTCAATCAGGTGAGTCCAACCATTTAGGAGTTCTCATTGAAAAATAAAGTTGGTCTACTCAGCAGGTGGGCCACGTTATAGAAACAGGTGGTCAATTTCAAAAACTGGGCCAACTTCTTTTTCAACCGTCGATTTGAACTATGATCATTTACTCTGTGAACCGTGCCCCCTCTGCCTGGTGGATAATTCCGATGGATGGATCGGATGTCACACGGGAATTGTGAGAACTGTAGTTGATAGAGTACTACAATCATGTTTTCTCTCCCTCAACCATATTCGTGTCAACGGCTCCGATCAGTTAGCCATGGGGCCTACTTCCCGTAGATTATACAAACATGCATAACCCTTGGGGCCTACCTTGGAATTGGCGTCACAAACAAAACAAAGAAAAGATTTGTATTCTTTAATCAGTGGAAGACTTCACACGATGCAATTGATGGATGATGTGAAATGTAATACAATGACAGCCAAATCAAAAAGCAATGAGTGACGGTGGTCACCTCTAGGAATGTCGTTCTCGTCTTAATTCGACGGGTGTGGAAGGCCAAATCTTTCCTAGTTGAGATCCTCTTTTTTCTTAAGCAATCTAACTGGCACCTTTAGAAAGATATTTTCCTTAGCTTTGCCCACATCACACATACTTCAACAACTTAAAAATAAATAAATAATATAATATAATATAATATAAAACCGTGACTCAACTGTCTAGCTGGGTTGGATCGGAAAGGCTTAGTCGAGTTTTTATCTGAGTCGGCTCATTATTTTGTACTGGTAATTAAATTAAGGGATATTGTCAGAAATCTTCCCTCTGATTTCTCACAATTGCAAACACCTCCCATCTGGCTTGGTTTATTGCCTGTACTTAACTGTCTTACCCTCATCTCATAGGTAATTACTTGTAGACACGTGAACTTACCATATTGTTACCCTACTTATTAGTGTTTTCATACCGCTATGAAAATGAGAAATCCAAATATTAAGCTCATCCACCCATTAGGTGGCCCACCACGTAAATTTGAGTGTTTGTAGTTGTGTGTGAACCACCGGATGATTAGATTAGCTTGATTTTTCAGGTATCTAATATTTATAGTGGAAATTTCCTAAGGATGATTTAGAGACATTTATATATACACAACAGTGAGCCCCACACAAGGGTAAGTGGGCCATTTGGTTCAAATTCCTCCAATGACTCTAGGGGAGTGGGGTTCTTGCAATAATCCAAATCAGAGAGTTTACAATTGCAACAACGGAGAGGGTCCCTTAAATATATTTAATTGAAAGAGAAATGCTACCATTTCCACCTTCGTGGGCCTAGTGACATTTGGTATGGTCAATCACTGATCTAAACAGTCCATTTAATCATATTATTGAGGGCAAGTCATTGTGCAAAAATCATGCCGATCAACACACCTGCCCAATAGCATGAAAATGGATGGTCTAGATTAAACAAAGAAGAATAAAGGTCCGGTAATGGTTTTGAAAGATATATTAGTGAAGCACTTTGGTTTAGTGATGCTAAGTGGTTGTTTGGCAACACCAATTTGAGTGTATTGGATTGCAGTCATTTCATGGGTTTGGAGTTTAGGGGTCATCTGGCAACATCATTTTGAGTGTACTTGTATTTATATTCCAGTAATTATTTGGCAATATGAATTAATAAAATAAAAAATAAATGAAATACACAACTTGATGTGTTTTGACGTCTCACCATTTTAGTCATGGTGTCACAAAATACATAATTTGTGGTATCGGCAATATGAAATGCCTTTTTAGCCCCATCTCAAAGGTGGGTGTGTCACATGTGTAACAAAAGTACCGTAAGGCTCCTAATCCATGGCATACTGATGATATTCCAAAATAATCTAAGCTTTTAGAGCATGGCTAAAAACACATCAATAGAATAATTCAAAAAGTCCAAGGCTTGGATTTCATCTTCTTTCTCTCTTTTTTGTCAAAGTACATATTTCAATAGGATTGTTGCAATCACTCTCAAATATCTTATATGGATATTAATATGTGATATTAAAGTTCTCTAGTAAATATCTTACAAATTTCCAGTGTATTTCAATTATTAGATTTCCATACATTTCAATTAAAAGCTGCCAATACACGAGTTTAAATTTGAAATCACCTTGATTCAGCATAATTGTGACTTGGATTCTCATGCATTCCAAATACAAGCTCCCAATCGAGCTTTAAAGGGTTAAGATCTGACGATTTTTACAACACAAATTGCCCTCGTTAGTGAGATTTAATGGAGAATATTGCCAATGTATTTTTTCACTCCACATGGACTTACTGCGTGGATCATACAGACCATCCGAGCAGTATGATTTTTTTCCAAGGCAGCCTCTGAAGGGAACCTAATAGATGGTCCAAATACATGATATGGACAGTAACGAGCCAAAAACAGTTAGTTGCATCGATCTCTCATTGTTAATATCGCCGTCAAGAAAGGGACGTTAGCGTTTGCCATATTTAAAATTTACAAATAAATATTTAGAATAGTCATCGTTAATTTTAATATATAGCATAGCTAAAAATAAGGAGAATCCATCACATGCATTACCTTTGAGCTATGTGGGGTCCACCCATGGTGTCTATGTGGAATCCAAACCGTACAGCGGGTTTGCCTCCTCATGCTTTTCATCCCAATCCAAAATTTTCTTAGGACACAATAGGAAGTAATGTACGGTCACGACAAAAACCTACGTGTTAATTTTTTGTGGCCCACCTAAATATTGGAATTGATTGGGTTTTAGTATGTCCTTTCAGCCTGCAGGGCACACCTGATGACTGGGTTGGATGACATATACAGAAATGATGGATCCCATAAGTTTCTATAGTGTGTCCCTTTCCCTAGTGTTCCCTATCGCTACCTTGCATTTGCCTACTCATGGATCACGCTGGATTTTGAGATTACGACTAAACACGGGGCGAATATAATGGATGGGTTTGACAGCACTCATATGTGATGTCTGCCCGACAAAGCCCGAGTACATTCCAATGTACCTGATGAAACAGGGTGTTGATGCAGAAATATGGCTCACCCTCCTCGAGCTCCAGGCACTCGTGCCAAATACTGTAAGCTTACACAGGCAGAATACAAAGGAGACTCGGGCTAGATTAGGGGACCTCTGATGCCAAAGTCAGACTAAGAATATGGGTCTAAGTAGCGTACGTAAATCTTGAGTGAGAGATTTTACATACTTGTTCCTATAGACATTCCATATTTATACCGTTTGGTTCGAGTTAAAGTGTCCATTATTCTGGGCACAATCTCGGCCATTATGTGGGAGTTAAGCGACTGAAGGCATTGGTGGTTACTCTAAGATCGTGCACCGGATGTCACTCCTTGCGTGCGTTACTAGAGTTGACTCCTGCGATGATTATAGGTCACATCTCGTACAAGTTGACCCTATATTCCGAACCCTACTCACAATGATCTGAGCCCATGAGTAAGCCGAGCCCAATCACTTGCTGACGAGGATCTGGTAAGAGTCGACGGTTGAAACCTGTAATGACTTCTTCTAGGTTTCACGCTGATGTGAAAGATCTACAAAAGAACTTGACAGCCAGGCACTTAATCTAACTACCAATATCCACGTTATACCGACCCCTCACACGACTTACTTGAATTCCAGATGGGCCCAACCTCGAGCTATGCCCGTTGGCTCAATGGAGAGTGTTTTTCGCACCTTTCTTCCTGGGTTGACGACACCAACATTGCCATGACTTCATCGAGTTGAGTCGGACCATATTTCCCATTGTTGGGGATTTTGACTTGCGGAATCACACGGATCTAGATCTAGGATAGCAATTCAATGGCACCAAGCACACAAGAGAACACAGAGAACACCCAGATTTAACGTGAAAAATCCTTTCGGGAAAAACCACGGCACAAATCGACAGATCTCCACTATAAAAATAGAAATTACAAAGAGAGGGGACTTACCTGATTCGAACAACCTCGAATCTCACCCTTGTTACACCCTTTAATTTCCCTGGAACCCCTTTAGAAAACTTTCTCATACCCTAGAAAAGCCCTAAGAACACCTATTTATAGTTTAGGCACCTTCCTTTTCGAATCTCTGTTGCGAAAGGACTAAAATTCGCAATTTCGCGCAAAATTGCGGAACAAACTGCGTAACCTACAACTAGTCCTGTAAATTCTAGGGCTGGTCTTAGCCTCCTTTGACTAGTCAAAGCTCACCTTCGACTGGTCGAAGCCCACCTTCGACCGGTCGAAGCTCACCTACGACTGGTCGAAGACCGCGGAGAAAAACAGCAAAAACTCGTTGAACTTTGAGTCGTGTCAGGGCTCGAACCTACAATTGATCGAGCGCCTCCCACGACCAGTCGAAGCTGTCCCACGACCGGTCGAACGACCTCAAAAACTTTAGATTTAAGACTTTTCTCAACAATCTCCGCCAAGTCTTCAATCTTCAACCGTGTAGCTCCTTGACCTCTTCTCTTATTTCTGTATCATATAATAACTTCTTGTGCATACTCCGTCTTCCTTTTACGCCATCGCCAAGTCAAGAGAAGTTTCACAGAACTTGAACTTCTCTACAAGAACAATCTTGTTGATCATGTTTGCCGGATCTAAATCCACATGCTCAACCACCTTTGCTCCAGTCTTCTCAAAAGAAAAGACGTAGTCTTCTTACCATCTCACCGCTACTCAGTATTGCTTGCCGGGATACTTACTCACAACACTGATAACCTGTGAAATAACCAGTCTAATTCAGACCATGGCATACACTGCCCAGTGCATTCGAATAAGGCTCATGAGATATCCTATTTTTTCTCATCTGTTTTGGGACAAATTCAGAGGAAAACTTGAGGAGAGAAACGTAGGGAACGCTCTCCAGCTTTACCTGGCCCATCACATCCTGGATCAATACCTATACACAAGGTATTCCTCCTGTGATTACCAAAGCCTACTTCTCCTTCAGTCTCAACGCCAAGAACCATCTTTGCAACTCCTCAATCCTTCATTTTCAATGTTCCAATTGACCGAGTCTTCAGTACATTGATTTCAGACATGTCATAATTGGCGATCTACATGTTATCAATTCCTGACTTACCATGAAGGAATCAAACCACGCCTAGGCGACAGGCCGAACAACGACCTCTTATAAAGTCTTTTCTCAGCCCCTTTCACTTCGAACCACCCTTGTTGCTTCATGTAGATCTACTCTTTTCTTTCCCTTGCAAAAGTGCAGACTCCACATCCTTCCTTTTAGCTCAAGATCACATTGGCCAACCAGCGCCAATCACTGATCCAATAGACACCTGCTATGCCGTCGACACGAATATCTCTGAGAAGCCAATCCCTTCTCCCTGAGCATAATCCATCGCCACCAACCTCGCTCTGTATCTATGTTGTATCCTCCTGAAGACCCACCTGCATCCAACCACTTTTCGATCCACTGGAAGCTCCACCCACTCTCATATTTCGGTCTGGTACAACGAATCTATCACATCGCCTATAGTCACCTTTCACTTCTCAGCACCAGGCTCACCTAGAGTCATCTGAATAGAAGATGAATACTCCTGCAATATTGGAGTCGTCCATGTACCTCGCCGATATCTCGCGATCATGCAGTGTGTTTCTTCTCACAAGTGGTTGCTCCACCTGCTCTGTATCCCTATCCGCGCATGTCAGCCTTCTTACTCTACCCGCTCATGTGGCCATGCCCAACATGCCACACACGTGCAGAGGTGGAATCCGCTACATCCACCGTAGCTCCACCTTTTGAAGTGCTCCCGATCAACTTGTACAAGTTATCGAGTCGTTGAGCTTTTATGATTACCCGTGCCCCCTTGGATACTTTAAGAGCACCATCAATACCTGTGTACTTGCATCCTTTTACCTCAAGCACACCAAGAGAAATCAGATTCCGCTTCAAATCAGGAACGTGCCTCACATTTGTCAAGGTACACTTCACCCCATCAAACATCCTGATGCGCACAGAACCAACAGCCACAACATTACAGGAAATGTCATTATCCATAAATACCCGTCCACCATGCACTCCCTGTAACTGGTGAACCAACTTCGATGAGGAGTCATATGAAAAGATGCCCATGTGTCTAGCATCCACTCGTCCTTACAATCATCTATGACCGTCTGAGCGAAGACACAGATAAAACATCACCATCACTTTCATCTGACGTGGCAACGTTGGCCTCCCTGCATGAAGCCTCAGAATCTTCCCTCTTCGATTTAGGATTTTCACAATCCCTCTTCACATGTCCTTCCTTCCCACAATTCTAGCACATTACCTTTCTTTTGCCCTTGCCCTTGGATTTGGATCTACAATCAGAAGAACCTGTACTTTGTCCAGAATTTCTACCCACTGTAAACAGTGCATCAGAAGACGTCCCCATGTCGTTGTTTAGTTGTCTCATAGCCTTCCCTTGAAGGGTTGAGATAACTGTATCGACACTCAGGGTTTTATTCATAATGCACATAGTGTCCTTGAATGCCTCATAGGACGCCGGGAGAGAATTCAGCAACATATATGCTTGTTCTTCATCTTTCATCACTTCCTCCATATCCAGCAATTTGCAAACCAAATTATTAAAGTTGTTGTTGTGAGCCTCCAGATCTCCACCCTCTGTCATCTTGAAGTTATACCACTGCCGCTTCAAGTGTAGGCGATTTTTCGAAAATTTCTTAGCATAGATATCCTCTAACTTCGCCCACAAACTAGCCGTAGTTTTCTCCCTCTTAACGTTGTAGAGAACTTCATCCGTGAGATATAAACATATCGATGATCACTACAAGAAATGCCACTTTTACCAACGAAAATTTTCATAGGCAAAAGGCTTAATTTCGCAGCAAAAGAGTTTTACCAACGAAATTTTTCGTTGGCAATTTCGTAGCTAAAAGGCCGAGAGGAACACCTTTTACCCACGAAAAAAAAAAATCGTAGGCAAAGGTAAGACTTTTGCCAACGAAATTTTTCGTAGGCAAACAATTTTACCAACATTGCATTTCGTTGGTAAAAGTATTGACAAAACTTTTTACCTACGAATAGTTTTGCAGGTAAAAATACATACAAACACTTTACCTACCAACAATTTCGTAGCTAAAAATATATACACGACTTTTTACCTACAAATACTTTCGTAGCCAAAAATATTTGAAACACTTTTTACCTACCAACAATTTCGTAGCTAAACATATTTACAAGACTTTTTACCTACGAATACTTTCGTAGCCAAAAATATTAAAACCACTTTTTACCTGCCAATAGTTTTATAGCTAAATATATTTACAAAATTTTTTACCTACCAACAATTTCGTAGCAAAAAATATTAAACTCATTTTAGCTACCAAAAATTTCGTAGCTAAAAATATTAACAGCTCTTTTTACCTACCAATAGTTTCATAGCTAAAAGTATATTCATAGATAAAAATACTTAAAAAACGTTTCTCTACCACCAATTTTGTAGCTAAAAATTCCTTTGCCTATGCATATTTTCGTAGGTAAAAATATTTACCAAATAAACACGTTTAACTACGAATGATATCGTAGGTAAAAATACCCTACAAAACGTTTAGCTACGAATATTTTCGTAGGTAAAAACATTTGTGAGACTTTTAACTACGAAAATTTTCGTAGGTAAAAACTTGGAGGATTCTTTTACCTACAAAAATTTTTGTAGGTAAAAGTTTTTTTTTTTTACCCCACCCTATATTAAAGCACAAAATTCTTGAAATACACCTGATATACACCTGTTACAATATAATTCCTGATATACACCTGTTATGTAATATATTTCATCATATTCACATTCACAGCCATTTAACTCCAAAGTATATAAATAAATCTATCCAAACATAAACTACATCATGTATAAATACATATAAGTTTAACGTCATAAATAAAATACAAAAAATCATGAAGATGAACGCAGAGGTGGTGGGGCATCGATGGGTAAGCGTGCGACAAGATCTTGAAACATATTCGCTATCCGTCACTCATGCTCCACCCGCATCTCCTCCATCCACCTCTCATGCTCTTCCCTCAGCCTCGCATGCTCCTCTATCCTCATCAACTCCTGCTCCTCCCTCTGCCTCGTCATCTCCTCCATCCTCCTCTCTTGCTCCTCCCTCTGCCTCATCAGCTCCTCCATCATCCTCTCCTGCTCCTCCATCCTCCTCTCCTGCTCCTCCATCCTCCTCTGTTGTTCCTTCAACTGCTCACTCTTCTTCTCCAGCTGATCTCTGATGTCATTGATGACGACCTGTAGCTGGTGAACCTCTCTCTCAGCGATATCAGCTCGGCGGGTGGCACTCTCGCCAACAACGATGGATCGGGTGTTGAGAATAGGATTAAGAGTAGGTTTAGGTTTAGAAATTTGAGAACACATTTAGGTTTTAGGTTAAGGTTTTAGGTAGGTTTTAGGTTATAACTGTAGGGAATTGAGAATAGGTAAAGGTTATAGGTAGGTTATAGGCTATAGGTTTAGGGATTTGAGAATAGGTTAAGGTTTAGGTTTAGGAAATCGGGTTTGGGTTTGGGATCGGGTTTTGCTTTGGGTTTTCAAGTTTAGGTTTAGGTTTAGGTTAGGTAGTTGAGAATAGGATTAGGTGTAGGTTTAGGT
This sequence comes from Magnolia kwangsiensis, assembly GCA_037074715.1. Taxonomy (NCBI): domain Eukaryota; kingdom Viridiplantae; phylum Streptophyta; class Magnoliopsida; order Magnoliales; family Magnoliaceae; genus Magnolia; species Magnolia kwangsiensis. Next base: position 99,476,999 of record CM073581.1, read on the forward strand.
TTAAGGGTTTGAGAACATATTTAGGTTTTAGGTTAAGGTTTTAGGTAGGTTATAGGTTATAGATGTAGGGAATTGAGAATAGGTTAAGGTTTAGGTTTTAGGTTAAGGTTATAGGTAGGTTATAAGTTATAGGTTTAGAGATTTGAGAAAGGGTTAAGGTTTAGGTTTAGGAAATCGGGTTTGGGTTCGGGATCGGGTTTTGCTTTGGGTTTTCAAGTTTAGGTTTAGGTATAGGTTAGGTAGTTGAAAATAGGATTAGGTGTAGGTTTAGGATTAGGGATTTGAGAACACATTTAGGTTTTAGGTAGGTTATAGGTTATAGCTGTAGGGAATTGAGAATAGGTTAAGGTTTAGGTTTTAGGTTAAGGTTATACGTAGGTTATAGGTTATAAGTTTAGGGATTTGAGAATAGGTTAAGGTTTAGGTTTAGGAAATCGGGTTTGGATTCGGGATCGGGTTTTGCTTTGGGTTTTCAAGTTTAGGCTTAGGTTTAGGTTAGGTAGTTGAGAATAAGATTAGGTTTAGGTTTAGGGATTTGAGAACACATTTAGGTTTTAGGTAGGTTATAGGTTTTAGGTTTAGGGAATTAAGAATAGGTTAAGGTTTAGGTTTAGGAAATCGTGTTTGGGTTCGGGATCGGGTTTTGCTTTGGGTTTTCAAGTTTAGGTTTAGGTATAGTGTTAGGTAGAATTGAGAATAGGATTAAGTGTAGGTTTAGGTTTAGGGATTTGAAAACACATTTAGATTTTAGGCTAAAGTTTTAGGTAGGTTATAGGTTATAGCTGTAGGGAATTGAGAATAGGTTAAGGCTTAGGTTTTAGGTTAAGGTTATAGGTAGGTTATACGTTATAGGTTTAGGGAATTGAGAATAGGTTAAGGTTTAGGTTTAGGAAATCGGGTTTGGGTTCGGGATCGGGTTTTGCTTTGGGTTTTCAAGTTTAGGTTTAGGTTTAGGTTAGGTAGTTGAGAATAGGATTAGGTGTAGGTTGAGGTTTAGGAATTTGAGAATAGGTTAAGGCTTAGGTTTTAGGTTAAGGTTATAGGTAGGTTATAGGTTATAGGTTTAGGGATTTGATAATAGGTTAAGGTTTAGGTTTTGGAAATCGGGTTTAGATTCGGGATCGGGTTTTGCTTTGGGTTTTCAAGTTTATGTTTAGGTTTAGGTTAGGTAGTTGAGAATAGGATTAGGTGTAGGTTTAGGTTTAGGGATTTGAGAACACATTTAGATTTTAGGTTAAGGTTTTAGGTAGGTTATAGGTTATAGCTGTAGGGAATTGAGAATAGGTTAAGGTTTAGGTTTTAGGTTAAGGTTCTAGGTAGGTTATATATTATAGGTTTAGGGATTTGAGAATAGGTTAAGGTTTAGGTTTAGGAAATCGGGTTTGGGTTCGGGATCGAGTTTTGCTTTGGGTTTTCAAGTTTAGGTTTAGGTTTAGTTTAGGTAGTTGAGAATAGGATTAGGTGTAGGTTTAGGTTTAGGGATTTGAGAACACATTTAGGTTTTAGGTTAAGGTTTTAGGTAGGTTATAGGTTATAGCTGTAGGGAATTGAGAATAGGTTAAGGTTTAGGTTTTAGGTTAAGGTTATAGGTAGGTTATAGGTTATAGGTTTAGGGATTTGAGAATAGGTTAAGGTTTAGGTTTAGGAAATCGGGTTTGGGTTCGGGATCGGGTTTTGCTTTGGGTTTTCAAGTTTAGGTTTAGGTTTAGGTTAGGTAGTTGAGAATAGGATTAGGTGTAGGTTAGGTTTAGGGATTTGAGAATACATTTAGGTTTTAGGTTTTAGGTTATAGCTGTAGGGAATTGAGAATAAGTTAAGGTTTAGGTTTAGAAAAACGGGTTTGGGTTCGGGATCGGGTTTTGCTTTGGGTTTTCAAGTTTAGATTTAAGTTTAGGTTAGGTAGTTGAGAATAGGATTAGGTGTAGGTTTAGGTTTAGGGATTTGAGAACACAGTTAGGTTTTAGGTTTAGGTTTTAGGTTAAGGTTATAGGTAGGTTATAGGTTATAGCTGTAGGGAATTGAGAATAGGTTAAGGTTTCGGTTTTAGGTTAAGGTTATAGGTAGGTTATAGGTTATAGCTGTAGGGAATTGAGAATAGGTTAAGGTTTCAGTTTTAGGTTAAGGTTATAGGTAGGTTATAGGTTATAGGTTTAGGGAATTGAGAATAGGTTAAGGCTTAGGTTTTAGGTTAAGGTTATTGGTAGGTTATAGGTTATAGGTTTAGGGATTTGAGAATACATTAAGGTTTAGGTTTGGGAAATCGGGTTTGGGTTCGGGATCGGGTTTTGCTTTGGGTTTTCAAGTTTAGGTTTAGGTTTAGGTTAGGTAGTTGAGAATAGGATTAGGTGTAGGTTATAGCTGTAGGGAATTGAGAATAGGTTAAGGTTTAGGTTTTAGGTTAAGGTTATAGGTAGGTCATAGGTTATATGTTATAGGTTATAGGTTTAGGGATTTGAGAATAGGTTAAGGTTTAGGTTTAGGTTTAGGAAATCGGGTTTTGCTTTGGGTTTTCAAGTTTAGGTTTAGGTTTAGGTTAGGTAGTTGAGAATAGGATTAGGTGTAGGTTTAGGTTTAGGGATTTGAGAACACATTTAGGTTTTAGGTTATAGGTTATAGCTGTAGGGAATTGAGAATAGGTTAAGGTTTAGGTTTAGGAAATCGGGTTTGGGTTCGGGATCGAGTTTTGCTTTGGGTTTTCAAGTTTAGGTTTAGGTTTAGGCTAAGTAGTTGAGAATATGATTAGGTGTAGGTTTAGGTTTAGAGATTTGAGAACACAATTAGGTTTTAGGTTTAGGTTTTATGTTAAGGTTATAGGTAGGTTATAGGTTATAGCTGTAGGGAATTGTGAATAGGTTAAGGTTATAGGTAGGTTATAGGTTATAAGTTTAGGGAATTAAGAATAGGTTAAGGCTTGGGTTTTAGGTTAAGGTTATAGGTAGGTTATAGGTTATAGATTTAAGGATTTGAGAATATGTTAAGGTTTAGGTTTGGGAAATCGGGTTTGGGTTCGGGATCGGGTTTTACTTTGGGTTTTCAAGTTTAGTTTTAGGTTTAGGTTAGGTAGTTGAGAATAGGATTAGGTGTAGCTTATAGCTGTAGGGAATTGAGAATAGGTTAAGGTTTAGGTTTTAGGTTAAGGTTATAGGTAGGTTATAGGTTATAGGTTTAGGGATTTGAGAATAGGTTAAGGTTTAGGTTTAGGAAATCGGGTTTGGGTTCGGGATCGGATTTTGCTTTGGGTTTTCAAGTTTAGGTTTAGGTTTAGGATAGATAGTTGAGAATAGGATTAGGTGTAGGTTTAGGTTTAGGGATTTGAGAACACATTTAGATTTTAGGTTATAGGTTATAGCTGTAGGGAATTGAGAATAGGTTAAGGCTTAGGTTTAGCAAATCGGGTTTGGATTCGGGATCGGGTTTTGCTTTGGGTTTTCAAGTTTAGGTTAGGTAGTTAAGAATAGGATTAGGTGTAGGTTTAGGTTTAGGGATTTGAGAACACAATTAGGTTTTAGATTTAGGTTTTAGGTTAAGGTTATAGGTAAGTTATAGGTTATATCTGTAGGGAATTGAGAATAGGTTAAGGTTTAGGTTTGAGGTTAAGGTTATAGGTAGGTTATAGGTTATAGGTTTAGGGAATTGAGAATAGGTTAAGGCTTAGGTTTTAGGTTAAGATTATAGGTAGGTTATAGGTTATAGGTTTAGGGATTTGAGAATACATTAAGGTTTAGGTTTAGGAAATCGGGTTTGTGTTTGGGATCAGGTTTTGCTTTGGGTTTTCAAGTTTAGGTTTAGGTTTAGGTTAGGTAGTTGAGAATAGGATTAGGTGTAGGTTATAGCTGTAGTGAATTGAGAATAGGTTAAGGTTTTGGTTTTAAGTTAAGGTTATAGGTAGGTTATAAGTTATAGGTTTAGGAATTTGAGAATAGGTTAAGGTTTAGGTTTAGAAAATCGGGTTTGGGTTCGGGATCGGGTTTTGCTTTGGGTTTTCAAGTTTAGATTTAGGTTTATGTTAGGTAGTTGAGAATAGGATTAGGTGTAGGTATAGGTTTAGGGATTTGAGAACACATTTAGGTTTTAGGTTATAGGTTATAGCTGTAGGGAATTGAGAATAGGTTAAGGTTTAGGTTTAGGAAATCGGGTTTGGGTTCGGGATCGGGTTTTGCTTTGGGTTTTCAAGTTTAGGTTTAGGTTTAGGTTAGGTAGTTGAGAATAGGATTAGGTGTAGGTTTAGGTTTAGGGATTTGGGAACACATTTAGGTTTTAGGTTTAGGTTTTAGGTAGGTTAAGGTTATAGCTGTAGGGAATTGAGAATAGGTTAAGCTTTAGGTTTTAGGTTAAGGTTATAGGTAGGTTATAGGTTATAAGTTTAGGGAATTGAGAATAGGTTAAGGCTTAGATTTTAGGTTAAGATTATAGGTAGGTTATAGGTTATAGGTTTAGGGATTTGAGAATACGTTAAGGTTTAGGTTTAGAAAATCGGGTTTGGGTTCGGGATCGGGTTTTGCTTTGGGTTTTCAAGTTTAGGTTTAGGTTTAGGTTTGGTAGTTGAGAATAGGATTAGGTGTAGGTTTAGGTTTAGGGATTTGAGAATCGGTTAAGGTTTAGGTTTTATGTTAAGGTTATAGGTAGGTTATAGGTTATAGGTTTAAGGATTTGAGAATGGGTTAAGGTTTATGTTTAGGAAATCGGGTTTGGGTTCGGGATCGGGTTTTGCTTTGGGTTTTTAAGTTTAGGTTTAGGTTTAGGTTAAGTAGTTGAGAATAGGATTAGGTGTAGGTTTAGGTTTAGGGATTTGAGAATAGGTTAAGGTTTAGGTTTTAGGTTGAGGTTATAGGTAGGTTATAGGTTAAAAGTTTAGGGATTTAAGAATAGGTTAAGGTTTAGGTTTAGGAAATCGAGTTTGGGTTCGAGATCGGGTTTTGCTTTGGGTTTTCAAGTTTAGGTTTAGGTTTAGGTTAGGTAGTTGAGAATAAGATTAGATGTAGGTTTAGGTTTAGGGATTTAAAAATAGGTTAAGGTTAAGGTTTTAGGTTAAGGTTATAGGTAGGTTATAGGTTATAGGTTTAGGGATTTGAGAATAGGTTAAGGTTTAGGTTTAGGAAATCGCGTTTGGGTTCGGGATCGGGTTTTGCTTTGGGTTTTCAAGTTTAGGTTTAGGTTTAGGTTAGGTAGTTGAGAATAAGATTAGGTGTAGGTTTAGGTTTAGGGATTTAAGAATATGTTAAGGTTATAGGTAGGTTATAGATTATAGGTTTAGGGATTTAAGAATAGGTTAAGGTTTAGGTTTAGGAAATCGGGTTTGGGTTCGGGATCGGGTTTTGCTTTGGGTTTTCAAGTTTAGGTTTAGGTTTAGGTTAGGTAGTTGAGAATAGGATTAGGTGTAGGTTTAGGTTTAGGGATTTGAGAACACATTTAGGTTTTAGGTTAAGGTTTTAGGTAGGTTATAGGTTATAGCTGTAGGGAATTGAGAATAGGTTAAGGCTTAGGTTTTAGGTTAAGGTTATAGGTTTAGGGATTTGAGAATAGGTTAAGGTTTAGGTTTAAGAAATCGAGTTTGGGTTCGGGATCGGGTTTTGCTTTGGGTTTTCTAGTTTAGGTTTAGGTTTAGGTTAGGTACTTGAGATAGATAGGTTATAGGTTATAGGTTTAGGGATTTGAGAATAGGTTAAGGTTTAGGTTTGGGAAATCGGGTTTGGGTTCGGGATCGGGTTTTGCTTTGGGTTTTCAAGTTTAGGTTTAGGTTTAGGTTAGGTTGTTAAGAATAGGATTAGTTGTAGGTTTAGGTTTAGGGATTTGAGAATAGATTAACATTTAAGTTTTAGGTTAAGGTTATAGGTAGGTTATAGGTTATAGGTTTAGGGATTTGATAATAGGTTAAGGTTTAGGTTTAGGAAATCGAGTTTGGGTTCGGGATCGGATTTTGCTTTGGATTTTCAAGTTTAGGTTAGGTAGTTGAGAATAAGATTAGGTTTAGGTTTATGTTTAGGGATTTAAGAACACATTTAAGTTTTAGGTAGGTTATAGGTTATAGCTGTAGGGAATTGAGAATAGATTATAAGTTCAGGTAATAGGATTAGGTGTGGTTTAGGATAAGGGTGAGGTCCCTGCAAATACAGATATTAACATGGCCTGTCAACATGGTCAGGCCCTTCCAATGCTGTTCATAGAAAATGGACAACTTCATCATGGTCATAACAGTAGTTCCATCTTCCATTCAGATGACCCCCGCTCATCCGGATAGCTCCGACGCACATCCGGGTATGCTCCATTAATTTTGAGCTAATACCAAAATACGGCCTGTCCAAATGGCCAGGCCCTCCCAATGCTATCCATAAGAAATGGACGGCTTCATCATGGTCATAACAGCGGTTCCCACCTCCCAGGGACCCCCGCTCATTCGGATAGCTCCGCCGCACATCCGGGTATGCTCTATTAATTTCGAGCAAAATAACTTAATCGTAAATGAACTTTTATAAAATAAATTTTAATTTACTAAAATTTACCTGAAGGCGCTGACGGATGAGCTGCCGCACATCATCTATCTTGTCTACCCAACGGGGGGTGGTGGCGGGGATCAGAGATCGGCATAAGACACCGACCTCCGACGTAAACAAGCTGGCATTGTTCCCAACAGGTCTAATACAATCCTGCGGGAACTTTACCATCACCTGAAGAATGACACCTGTATTGAAAGAAAATTTGAGAAAGGCTTAGAGGGGCGTTAGAATGATATATTTTATAAACTTTTGTTATATTTCTCTAAGGAAAACAATCACACCTTCATACCATCATTTCTAGGATGATATTTCCTTGCCAGCAACCTAATTCTTCTCTGAGACAAGTGCCTATGAGTCAGTAAGGGTGAAACTCTGACAAGAGTGGGCTTGTTGCCAACCTGTTTGTAAATATTTATCAATGAAGAAGAAAAATAAATCATAACCAATATCCCTTTGAGCAAATATCCTTGTTGAAAATCCTACAAGTCTTCCATGAGAGATGTATATGCTATACTGGGAATTCACGAATCTTGTATTACTGGATTGTCTTTCCATCTGCATTCATAATGTCAATCCAATAACCAAAATGAGAAATGATATCCAAGATACAACATCCAACTTTGAAAAAGGAAAAGGCAAAAAATATCTAAAACACTGCAATGCAAGCATAGTTTTCTTCAAAGAAAAACTACAATAAGGTTTGAATGCAAGCACACATGGTCGAGTTGAATCCAAGAAAAACTATATAAGATCTTGACGTCACCAAAGAATATATCAAAATCAATTTGAAGGCACTGTGGATAAGTGCATTTTGCAGATAAGTATGATAAAAGGGTGTGAAGTACCTACAGAGACTGTCCACACATCACACGAACATATCATGACAGTTTTACATTCAAATAAACCATTCCATTCATCCATCAATTAGATGGATCTAGCAACTATAGCTAGTAATGAAGGCTTGCACATTCAGTTCCAAGTAATCGTATACAACAAATATATGGGAGACCATAGGTACCTGCATATAACATAGTGGTAAGAGTAATGGAAAAGAAGTAAAACTAGCAAGTAGAAATCCCATGAAATGGGACACCCTTCTACAACCTAAAAACTCACTTTCTTTTATAAGAAAGTGTGTGTGAGATACAGAGATAGGATATACCCTAGAGAGCGAGAGAGAGGTTTACCTTGACAACTGCTATAAACATCTCCCTTAAACTGCACTTCCTAAACCAATGGACACTCACACACCATTCCATGGAATGTATCCTGAAGAAACAATGCAACTATCAGCATACATGGGTGATTACTATTCATTGATCCAAACTGTCGATATTACGGGCTCCATTATTGATGGCCCATGCAATGAAGATCCTCAGATTGACAAAAATAACTAATGGTTTACATTCAACAAAAAAAAAAAAAAAAAGAGGCAAAAATAATATTTTATGCCTAGGATCTTCCAATCTGGGCCATTTTCTAGTTTGTGGGCCATTTTCAGTGAAACCATCATACCATGGTTCAGATCATTGAAAAATGGGTCCTGCTTCTCTACAAACCGAGAACCTAAGCAGTATTGTGCAAACCACAAGTTTGAACATGAATTAGAATTTCATTCAACATGAAAATGGATAATTAAAAAGAAAGATAGGATCACAACAATTGTCAAAATTCCCTCTTCTGCTTATGAATTGGGTGATCTGAGCCATCTTGTTTGAAAATCTACTATTTTCCAAATATGTAAGGTATGCATACCTAAGACCAACTGCAAGTTCTTTAGCAACTTTTTGATTAATTTCTGTGGAATCACCAATGACATAGATTGATGTTCCTTTCAAAATTTGCAAGAATCATGTGGTAAGTGACTCCCAAGTCTCTGTGATATCAGGCCATTTCAAGTCTATGTCAAGCTTTTTCAAGTTTACAGCTAGTTGATCCTCATCTATGTACCTGTTGAATATAGGAAAACAAAATAAATCAGCCGCACCCACAGCATGAATCTACCACTTCAAGGATGCAAAATTTATAGTACCCAAATCACATTTTCATGAAACGATTAACTTATAATATATTCCACTAGAAATCAGTTGAAAAATCAATTTTCAAACTCATGAGCATATAAAATGCTCCCCATAAAATACATGGAGTTGGATACCTAAGCCAAGTAACCTACAATCCACAACATTACAGGCAACATAATCAACATAAAACAAAGAAGAAGGTATCATTTATAAGGTGTAAGTGACTCAATTTGCAATAAATCAATTAAAATAAGTGAAAATGTTTGAAGTGGGACTAGCCCCACTTCATTTACAACAAGGGACAAGCAGCCAAATTAATATTGGATCATTTCCAGACCAACTTGAAACAAAGGGAATTACAGTGGTGTTTGGTCATCATTATGAATCAAATGGTAACTGAAAGGCATGTTTTCAATAGAGAACAGATTTTGTGCCTCAGGAGGCATTGGAGCAGGAGTATGGATCTACATACCATAAGCCAAATTCCCATCCCACCAATGCTCAAATGACCTTAGATGGAGCAGGACTGGCTTACTTGTCAACATGAAAAACAATCCAGCCAAACTAGGGGTCTAACCCACAAGCCTAGAAGCTGAGCAGAAACCATATCCCTAATCACAATGGGGCCAAGGCAGGTCCAAGCCAACTCAACCATGTTGCAATCATGCATTACAATCAGAAACTAAGGGATGTTTGGATGGAGGCAAACTAAAATGTGGATCTACAGAAGTAACCCCACATCTTCAAGAAATGGAAAACCGTGGATTCTGTTCCTTTAATTCAGTCTGTTTTTTAATTCCAATTTAAATGGATTCCACATACGGAATGCTCACTTCATGTGCCTTCTCTGCTTTGAAAAATCAATTTAACAATTTTTTTTGAAATAAAGATGGCAAGGAAAATCAGTTTCAATGCTACCATTTTTTCTCTCAAATGGAGGAAATTAGGTTTTCTACAAAAACTGGTATCATGTTCACAAACATGACTTGGCATTATTTGCAATGAAAGAGATACTGGGTAGATTAACAAAGCAAGGAATAAAGGTGACAGAAAGCATCAACAAACATGATGACATGGAAGCAAAAAGATCACACCACAACATCAAGGATCCAGGATCATGAACTATAGTCAAGGCAATGATCGCCAACCCCAAAAATGAATAGAGGGAAAAGGCTTCACACACAAAATAGACCAGAAGAAATACCAAGCAACTCATATATTCATTCTAACGACAGCCAATCTATTCAAATACATCCATATTAAATGTTCAAAATATCAGGAAAGTTTCACATAAAATTCACTAGGAAATAAATTAAAATGATTGTATCACAATATGGCAATGTATCAGGAAGTATCATTTATAAATTAAAAGGTTCATATCATTGATAGATCTCATACCGGTGCATAATTATTAGATTGGAACACCTATACATTTATTCCATGAATAATTTCAATGAATTGCAATATAAAAAAAACCATGGACATGAATGTGGGGAAGTATGATATCAGGAATCAATCGTGTTCATGGTTTGAAGTATTGGCAAAATTTGATACATATCAACATATACATAACATATCAACATATACATAATAGTCCTAGGCAATCTGGTACACCACACCAATCATATATACAGGAGCCACTCACCCTATGACTGGGCAGAATTGGTCCGACTCATTCAATTTCATATGAAACTGAAATAAATCTCGGGTGAACCACACCACAGGAAAACAATTGTGATTGAATGTCCACCGTTAAAAATCAGCCCTTCGGCCATGGATTAAACAGGAAAATTAACAACAACAACCAAAAAAAAAAAGAAAAAGAGAGAAACAAGAAAAGGAAGAAAAGGAAGCTTACTCAGGAAAATTAGCATTAGTCAACAATAAAAGCATTTTTAAATAGTTAAAGATAAGTACTAATGAAGTTTCTCAAATAGACAGCCATGATCTTATTTCAAAGACCTGGTTTATGGTTACACCAGACACAATAATAGTACTTTTTTTGCCAAATGGGGTGTCTGAATTCTGGTCATAAAAATCTATTAATTAATTAATTAATATATATAAACAAAAACAAAAACAAAAATAAAAACAAAAACAAAAACAAAACAAAACTCACCAAATGGGTATTTGATCTCAAAATACACAACACCATTTTATATCTTTAAAGAAAAGTTTCAAATTCCACAATAATCTCCCAACATAAGAATTTTATATCTTCAAAGGGAAGTAGGAGACACCCTTTGAAAATTTCTCAAATTGCGTATCTACAAACACCCTAAAAGCATCAAATTCTGATGAAATTCAAAACAACTTGAAATGGGTAGGAGTGATTTATGATTCTAACAGACACCCAAGGAAAAAAAAAGGCACTATTAGACACCCTTAGAAATTTTCCAACAATAGGCCTCTCCAGAAACACTAAAAGCATCAAATTCTATTGAAATTCAACAGAAATGGTAATGGGTAGGATTGATTTATGAAAAAAAAAAAAAAAAAGAAGAAGAAGAAGCAAAACTTCTCCCAAATTCTATACTAGAAGCATTGCTCTTTGAAGAATATGTTTATGGTTCTCACCACAGTTCACAATGCCATTAACTCTATGTTAAAGGGATTCTAATAGCATCTAGTTCACCACCTGTTTCAGGCTGTTTTCTACTGTTTTCTAACAGCATTCCAAAGGCCCACCATAAAGAGATGTGATCTACATTCATGAATTCGTAAACTGAAATTGAAAGGAACTGAGATGTGCAAAAATATTTGCAAAAAACTATGATGCAACATATTATGAGATATGATTAAAAGAACTTTTTCTCATAATTAATAGAATCTTATTAAAAAGAAAATGTAAGTTACAAACTAACAAATAGCCACCAATTAAAAAGCATCCTAGCTTCAGTACACAATGACAACCATAAGATATATGGAGTTTGTTGGTAATATTTCTGAATATGTATGTATCAACTAGCATGTTGTTTTTTTCTTTTCTTTTTTTTGGAGAAACAATTTTTTATTTTTTTTCACAAAGTACCAAACTGGCGGCAAAGAATACAATGTGCCTAATAATAAATAGCAGACTGAGCATTAGCCAGTTGCATCAACCCTACTGCAGTTGAAAACATCATTTGATGACAAATCTGGTATCACAACATCAACGCTGCTAGTTGCATCAACCAACTGCAACCTCCCTGAACTTGGACAAATCTGAATCCATATTACATAAACCAAATAAGAACCCAAGGCCAACAATTTCCTATACTGTGAGCTTAAATTCCACAAACCATGTTCATTTGTATAGTGCACAAGTGAGGTTGTACATGTGCTTGTGAATGTCCTTTCCCAACATCAACAACTGGTTCAGATGGAAAGAATCTAGAAGCTGCTGCAATTGAAAACATAATAGTTTTGTTGTCACTTAAAGCAACCACAAACATATGAAGTGAACATTACTCAAATGAAGTTTCTCAAATAGACAGCCATGATCTTATTACTCGGCAGAATCCCCCATTGATACAGTTCAGATGCACAACAGAAATAGAATACCAGTAAGAAGACGGATGAGTCCTGCTGCAAGCATTCCTGGTCTGAAAATCAAGGTAATCTAATTGCAAGGTGAGCCATGCCTGTACACTGAGTATAATCGTCAGTCTTACTTTTCCAACCATCCATTTTCTCATAAATGTGGGGCCTACTTAATGGCCAAATTTTTAGGACTAGGGCATTCAAATGGTGCACTTGATCAATGGCCCAGATGTCAGACTATGTCCAAACTCTCCTCATGTGAATTTCCTTTACCAGTTCTCAAGCTCTAAGCTAGAATCCAACACTTGTCAGGTAAGCCCTTTCCAACCATTCCTTTTCTCATACATTTGTGGGCCACTTATTATGATGTCATTGGAAACAAAATAAAGAATTACATGACAATTGCATTGGCGTTTATATAAACAGCAATAACAAACATCTCACCATTAAATCCACGGACAGTTGCAACAACAATGTCTTTAGTTCGAGCTTTGTAAACTTCCACAGTCTCGCAGTCTTCTCCAAAGATCTGATATGAGAATTCGGGAGATTGAGATAAGAGCATATAGTGGAAAGACATGCCTGCTAACACAAGGCGCTTGTTTACAGTAATCAGGACCATTGATTTTGTGCGCCACCACATGAATGGGCCATATCCACTGAGTTTGGACTGACATTCAATAGGCAATACTTATATGGCGATAGTTGTTTGATTGCTGCAATCTTTAAACTATGGCCCATCCAAGTTGTGGTCCACCAGATCAACAACCCTAATCACCATACATGTTTGCATTGGAAGAAAGGAAGAGAAGATTCGACAAAGAGTGAGACGTACCAAAGTCAAATTTGGTGGAATGGTTGGAGATTCAGATGGAATTGTCGGAGATTCTCCTAGGGCTGGATTTTACGTTCTCTGGGACAGGGGTCTTGCTTGAATTGGGGTTTGAGATGAGTTGATTTGGGGGTGTGTGAGGCCGAGGAGGATCAGGATGTTGGAGATTGATGGAAGAGGGAAAATGGAGGAAATTTGAGAGAGAGAGAGAGAGAGAGAGAGAGAGAGAGAGATTTGGGCATGAATTTGGGGCGGGATTTTTTTAGCTTCTGGGCACGATTTCTATTTGGGGCGGGATTTTCTGGAAGTTCCGATGCAAGGATGTTTGGTGGGTCCTACAGAAATATATTTGAGAAATCCATTCCGTCCATCCGCTTCGAGAGCTCATTTTAGAATGTGCGACCAAAAATGAGGTGGTTACAAAACTCAAGTGGGTCACACAAGAGGGAAAATGAGGGAAAGAAATTCGTACCGTTAAACCTTCCTGGGCCCAAATGTCAGACTAAAATGATCTGCAAAAGAGAAGGGGTGAACGGAATGGACGAAGAACACATATCATTGTGAGGCCCACAGAGCACCCCGTCGTTGGTGGGAACGGATTGGCTACTCCCCCTAACACCAGCCAATGGCCGATAGTCGGTGCTATGTGGGCCCCACCATGATGTATGTGTCAGAGGGAGTAGTCAATCCGTCTCTTAGTTTTTAAGTCTTGTGAGGCCCACCATGATGTATGTTATTTATCCACTCCGTCCATTCATTTTAACGAATTATTTTAACAATTGATCCAAAAAACGAGTCAGATCTAAGTTCGAGCCAAGTTAAGTTTATTTTTTTAGCTTGAAATAATTTTGAACCGAGTTCAAGCTTTTTTTTTTTTTTTTTTAGTTAGCTTGTTAGTACACTCATTGTCACTTCACACTTCATTGTCAGTTCAAGCTTGCCCAAGCTTGACTTGACTCCGATCGAACCCAACTCAAATTGAGCCAGTTCAGTGACTCAGTTACTTTGATATTGTTGTTGTTGACCAAGTGTTTGATGTAATGACTCAGTGAAGTGTGGCTGGTGGCAAGGAAGGTATGTATATGAAAAAATACCATTTTTTTTCTTGATTTTTATATTGCTTACAAGATGTTTTAGATCACGTACTACCATAACTTTCTATGATCACATTCTAATGTATCATATGAACATTATTGTGGAACTATATAGCCCCACCTAAATGACTACGGCTATGACCACTGTTTCCTGTGGTGTGGTCCACCAAAGTCTCTTATCTGCCTCCTTTTGGGTATCATAACCTAAAATGATCTGTCAAAATAGATGGACAGAGTGGAGGTGTAGGATTTGCACGCGGTTTGGTAAGTGACCCCAACACCAGCAGTCCACAAGTCAAAGCTCTATAGGCTATGATGATGTATGTGTTTTATCCACATCATTCATCCATATTTTTTTATATAAAGTTAGGGCATGAGCTCAAAAATGAGTTAGATTAAAATCTCAAGTGGACCACACCGCAGGAAAACAATGATGATCGAACGTCAACATTTAAAAACTTTTCATGGCCTACTATAATGTTTATTTCTCATCCAATCTGTTGATAAAATCACATGTATAGATGAAAGGAAAACACATATATCGGTATGATTCATAATTCTTGTGGCCCTAAAAAGTTTTCAGAATTTTCCAGAGATTTGGTTCTACCTTATTTTTGGCCTCATTTGCTAAAATAAGTTGGCAAAATGGATTGACAGGGTAAATAAGACACACGCATCGTAGTAGGGCCCACATAGCTTTGACACTAGCTAGCTGGCTAGGCTTGGGTGCACTAGTCAAACTGCCTATTGATTTCCAGCAAACATCAGGTATGCCCCAATCAAGAATTGCGTACTGAGTAACCCAATTAGATTACCGTACTAATTAAACCCTATTGAGCCCACTTTGAATGTGAGTATCTTATCCACACTGTCCATCTGGTACTTCAGCTCATTTTAGTGATTAATATCATATGTAGTATAATCGGGGGGAGTAACTAGTCAAATTAAGGGTAATGATCAGTAAAATAGAATGAATGGACCAGACATGTAAAATTGGACAAATATTCTTGTCAAAATTGTGACCCAACTTATTGACCTCGTGAGAACCTAAGAATTGATGTTGGTAAGTTTTGTGGGCCTCATCATGATGTGTGTCGAACATCAACACCGTGGATTTGATGTGTCCCCTTTAGGTTATGAGATATCTCAAAAATCATCGGTAAACGAAACTTAAGTGGGTTATGCCATCTAAAACTATGTGAAGACATCCTAAAAAATATAAAAGCACTTGGTGGGGCCCACACCGCTCATTCATTTTTGAATCAAGTTGATGTTTGTGTTTTTTCTTCATTTATATCTTTTTGATATTATGAACATATTGGATGTCAAATAAACATTATTGTGGGCCCAATGAAGGTATCAATGGTGGAAATCATTATTCCACACTGTTTCGCATGGCATGGTACACTTGAGTTTTGAATTTAACAAAAATTTGAGATCAACTCACACCGTTCATCCATTTTATGAGATAATTTTAGAGAATTATCTAAAAAAATGAATCATATCCAAAGATTAAATGGACCACACCACAATAAGGGGAACGGATTGGCTACTCCTCTTGACATCATCCAATGGTTGGGGGTTGTGCTTTGTGAGCCCTACCATGATGTATGTGTTTAATCTATGTCGTCTATCTATTTTTAAAGATCATTTTACGGTATGAGACCAAAAATGAGATATATCCAAATCTTAAGTGGACCGCATTCTAGGAAACAATGTTGAATGAGAGTCAACCATTAAAAAACATTTTGGAGCCATAAAAGTTTTGGGTCAAATTAATTTTTATTCTTCCCATTCATCTGGCCCTGTATGACCTAATCAACATATTGGATGTCAAATAAACAGTATGGTGGACCTTAGGAGGATTTTAATGATGGATATATAATAATTTTATAATTTATTATATATATGTGTGTATGGAAAAAGGTTTCATATAGTCGAGCTCATGAGAACTTCTCATATGGTCGAGCTGTGTGGGCCCCACCGTGATGGGTGTCAAACATCTACCCAATTAGTCAGATGCACCATTCCATGGTAGGCCTAGGGCTTAAAAATCACAAGTCAATCGGTGACTTTTTTGAGTCACACCACATACAATAGTTGAGAGGGGTTACCTTCCGTTAAAATATTCATAATCATTTGTTGGGACCACCAAGATGTGGTTAACAAATCCAGCCCATCCATTATGTGTGTCCGACTTGGATGAGGAGTCAGACCAAGTTTCATATCCATCGAAATTTCAGGTGGGCCCCACCAAGAGATTTTATATGTTTTAGGCATTTCTTCACATGATTTTAGATGGTATGGCCCACCTAAGTTCCGTATATGGCTGATTTTTGGGATATTCCATAATTTAAAGGTGGCCCATCAAATGCACAGTGTTGATGGTTGACAAGCATCAAGTGGGAACATAGAGCCCTACCAGATCCAATGCTCAAGTAGTGTTTTTTATTTTATGGTAAATGTGTGTGAGTTTTGCATTTACTCTAAATTTGTGGTGACTCATTTATAGAAATAGTGGTAATGATATAGGGTCATCCAGACCAACCAAATAATGGTTCTAGTTGTACATGGATAGTATGTATATATTTTCTTATATAAAACTATCTTAACCATCCAGTAAATGGTCCCTTACATGTACGGCTGTTAATATGGTGTATGCTATAAATGATAGTAAACGCACAATATTTGGATTTGAAATTATTTTCTTGCTTTTTATTTGTTTTTTTGTCTTTTCACCAAAAAATGCCCTAACCCTCGATCTCTCTCTCACTCTCGCTGTTGTTGCTGCCCGACCTCTCAATTTTCTACATTCACGGCGCAGACTGTCCCTCTCAATCTCTCTTATTCAGACATTTATCCCCCTCCAAAAACCCTCTCTGCTGCATTGCGCCCGTCTTGCTCGATCACGGAGACCATGGCAACCCCCCGCCGTTGATGTTCGACGGTTCTATTAGGAGTAATGGTTTTCATCAAGTCCCGTTGGATGTTGACACGGAGCCTGCAGCGAATCGCGAGATGGAAGAGGCGGCGTTCGCAGTGGCAGTGACAGAGGGGAGGGATTCGAAGGGGTGTTACAGCAATAATGGCGTCATTACCGAGATTCTTTACAAGTGGGTGAATTACGGGAAGGGGTGGCGGTCGCGGTGCTTCATGCTGCAGGATGGGGTGCTCTCGTACTACAAGATCCATGGGCCTAACAAGATCTCGGTGGGGGCCGCAAGCGAGAAGGGCGTCCGGGTGATTGGGGAGGATTCGTTGCGGTACATGGGGAAGCATGCTATGCTTGCATCCACCAAGCGGTGGAAACGTTTAGGCGAGATCCATCTTAAGGTTCAATTTTTGGGTTTTTTTTTCTTCCTTTCTTTTGGTTTTATTTTTATTTTCCGTTGATTTGAATGCTTGATGTGAAGGAAATGTGAGGAATTTAGTTTAATTGAAGGAAAGAGGGTGCTGGTTGGTTTTTGCTCTGTATTGTTTCTGAGAAATGGGAATTGATATTCACATCCACCATTTTTTGGTATATGCACCTTTTTTTCTAGACCTATTTTGGCAATAAATGGTACAATGCACATGAGCTAACTAGCTAACTAGCTAACTAGCTGTTTGGCCATCTTCTGTATCCGGTCAAGGACCATCAATGGAGAATTTGGCTATTTTTTCTTCACTTACACGTTGTTGGGATGTGTCGAATCCTCTGTTGAATTCCATGGAACTTGAGATTTCCAATGTTTGAATGCCCCGAGTTCCATGGATTATTCCCAACCTGACCTTACTCAACCTGCATTTGCTCAACCCAAACACAACCTGAATTCAAACTGGATTGTTGTTTTCCAAACCGAACCAACTCAAGGACCTTGACAGCCTCAGCCAAAATGGCCCAAACTCTAGTTGTCCAAAATCCAAGTTGTAGTCCTAATTGGGTATGCCCAGTTCTCTAATTACAAACAAAGAGTCTGAATTTCTTCTTTCCTAATTATGTTAGCCAGATAGAGAGGACCGTAATAGACAAATACGAGAATATCTACAACTTCTCCATAAAATCAAGGTTTGTTGGATTACTTTGATTTGTTTGACCAAGTTTGATTATTTGTTGTCATTCTGGCATCAACCCCACTTTACCCTGCCTTGGGAATGGTTGGCTTGTTGCTACCACGTGGAATTACAATGCTTAACTAATGTCTATTATACCATTTGGATTCCTTTGATATTTTATTTTATAATTCTTCTATGATCTCTAGAATATTGTATCCTTTGGAGAACTAGCCCCTCAGATGTTCTCTATAAGAGGGCAACATGCTCATTGATGTGTTAGCTAAGTGTTCACTCCCCAAGTGCAGGGTTGTGATGTAGTAATAACTCGGTAAGACCGAGGTCGAATCCCAAGGGACTGAAACTTGTACGTTATCTAAAATTAAATAGAACTAGAACTAGACTAAGATGCACTCTAAATCAAATAGAATTTTAAGAAATAATGATGGAATATTTATCTAAATTTTAGGAGAAATCAGAGAAAAGGAAACTAGGGATTCAGAGGATCCACTTGTAGAAATCAGGGAGAACTTATGCTTGCATCAAAAATTATGGAAATTACTGAACTGCCGTTGATCTAGTTTTCAAAGAGATGAAAGGTGTATGAATTAGAATGGATTCCATCACCAAACCATGCCCACAGACTATGGCAAACAACAGAATTAAACTAATTACCAACCAATCATATGTATGAAGGTTAAGAAGGGTACTGTCATCCAACCATGCCCAGGAGACTATGGTGAACAACGGGACGTCCTAACGTCATAAACATAAAAGGGATAAGAAAATATTCAAAGCATTGCAGACCCATTGTAATTTCAGTCACAACAGACCATTAAAGACCAAAAATATTTCCATTAAAATCAAACTAAAACCAACTTCAATTCAAAAATTAAAATTAAATTAAAAGCATATAATCTCTCATCTCACTACAAGCTTCACCTCCTAGCCCTAGCTAGGAGGATTTAGCCTGCCATGGATGGGCTCAATCCAAATAAATAAAGAGAAAAAGAAAAGGAAAAGAAAAGGAAAAGAAAAAACCAAGCTCCTCTCTCTCTCCTCTGCCCACGTTGAAACCCAAGCTTGAGCCCTCTGTTCTTCCTCCCCAGACTCTGAATGAATGCTCCCCACGTCCAAAAACCTCTTTTTATAGCTGTTGGAAGGCTGGAGTCAGTGACAGAGTTGTAGCAGGACACGGAGTGTAATTTTCGCAGCCAAGTTCGGTGCCTCGAAACACGCCACTTTCTTCGCTCAAATTCTAAAGAAACACCGTCCCTTAGTACTTTCTTGGGTCCTCTACATGATAGACGGTTCAGATCTGCCATATGATCAAAGATGGTGGGCCAAAACTGTCCGGAAAAGTCAGTTTTCGCGGATGTGCGAAACCTTTCGCACCATTTCGCTGTTGTGGTCGGTGGGCCCCACAGAAGCATTTTCTGGAAAATCCACCCCATCCATTGGATTCAGAACGAAATTTCAGTCAAGAATGGGTGGTTTTGAACGTCCATTGACTTGGCCCAGAGAAGAAATCACAGAAGAATCAGTTTTGAACGTTACCGAGAAGCCCTTTTATGGCCTCTGTATCTCACACGTATGCACGCATGGGTGAAAAGTGATAACATGATTTTGTAGTTCTCGCGGCTGTCTACACGGTGGACGGTTCAGATCGAGCTTATGGAGCACGTGTGGGGCCCACAGATGATCGCAAAAATGGCCAGCGGCCGTGCGTCCGCTGCACCTTACGCAGAGAGGGAGAGAGAGACGGGTCAGCGCTTGCGCTGACCCGTTGGTTGGTCCGGTGCGGCTCACATGTGCGTGTACTGAATGCACGCACACCCTCATGTGGGGTCCACTGTGATGTTCACGAGAAATCCGTGTCGTCCATCCTGTTTTCAATCGTATTTAAACCGTATAGACAAATTTTAAAGCATATCCAGATAGCATGTGGGCCCCAAATCATGATTTTATGGGCTGATATGTCAGTTGGGGCACTTCCCGAGATCTTCAATGGCTGAAATTTTATATGTACGGTTAATTTATGGTCCTCAGGCGACGTATGAAGTTTCGAGCCGAACGGATGGTGGGAACCTCGTGATCTTACATTCTGGACGTCCTTCAAGCCACTAGAGCTTCAATTTCTAACTTTTCTCGGATTTCTGACCGTGTATATTTGTCAATCTTGGTCCCCTGGAGTGTGTCCCTTGCCTGTGGCGTCAACAGAGTGTTAAATTCATACTTTTAACGTCCTTTTTCCATCCATGCTCATAAAATCACTTTGCCACACAAGAATGATAAAACGAACCATTAGACAGCATTATATTCATAAATCCAGACAATATCTGGGGTCTAATATGCAATATTTGACCCTCAACACAACCCCCAACCAGCATTTTGCTAGTCCCGAGTAAAGTATGCGAAAAATAAGTTGAAAATTATAGGAGAACTTTCTATGAAATCAAAGGAGATTTTGAACAAAATACGAGAAATTTAATATTCATGAATGTTAGAAATTGTATTCTCCTGAGCTCAAGCGCACCGTAGACTTCATAATCAAGTGTAAAGCATTAATCCATCAATTAGAAAAATTTTAAACATTGAGATCCATGGATGTATAGTGTAATCTCAGCTAATCACATTAAGATTGAATTTGTTATTTCATGATCTCATTGGTAACCGGCAAGAGAATTCGTGATAACCAAACTTGCCTCATAAATTTCATCTTTTGATCTTTTCAACTTTTTATTTTTCCATTAATAGTCATGCCAAAAAGAGGAATCAAATCCTTACCAATAGGGAGCAAACCTATGGCAAAAGACCAATTACCTAATAAAATTTTTTTTTTTGAATGTTTAACCTTGGGGAATCAAACCTTCACCTGTAGGGAGCAAACCCATGGTGAAGATTAATTGCCCAACCTGTTCAATTTTTATACCCTGATGGCAAGATATTTCAGACTGGTTCCCTTCGTGCTTAGTGATTACCAAGTTAATCCTTCGATATGGAACTGAAATCTTAATGTGTAAGCAAGACGTGTCCTGAAATCATGATTCAATCAATGTTTATAACTTCTAATCATGGATTAATAATTCACTTAACTATGAAATCTAACAGATACGGAATTCAAGAGTCATAAATCCAACATTATTTATCTTGAACTTCTAAATCAAGGGTATCCATCAAAATCACTTTGAATTCATAAAAATTTTCAGAAAAATTTTAAAATTTTTCACAATTGTTGCTCAAGACCAAGAAAATACGGATTAGGAAGCCTAATCTCCCACCCCCAACCTAAAATCTACATTGTCCTCAATGTAAAAGATATGAACATGCCATACACATGGAACAACGAAAGTAAAGTGATGGGAAGATAGTACCTGGATAACGAATCAAGAGAGAGACTTTCCAAGAGATCACGGCATGGAAGCTTGTCAGCATGAGAGAGAAAGCAGAACAAAAACAACGAAAGTAAAATTCTACCTATACCACTTTCGCAGGTGCTCTTGATTGCATTTAGCGAATGCAACAAGCCTTTAAACCCCTAGGTTACCCCCAGTGGACGAGTTGTAGTCTCGTGAGGGTTTACAGTAATGTTACCCACAAACATTGAATCGATCATCCCGCAAGGTTCCCCTTCCGGCCAATATCTTGATAAGTCTCTCAGTAAGCTTCTCAATAGGATCATCCAAAAGCCCTTTTTACAATAGGCTTGGATGCCCTGGAGTTTGACTTTCCAGAGAAACTTATTTACCTCATTAAAAATGTGTTGATGATTCTCCTGAGGTATCCAAAGTATAAATGATTCACCTGTGTCAGAAAAGTTTCAGAGTTAGTATCCCATGGTGAATCAGAGACTACAGATAGATCAAGTTGAGAAAAATTTTCAGGAAGTGGTGTAGTCTCAACACTTTCCGAAGTATCAGACTTCGGTTCAATTTTCAGCTCCTCCTCCCCTAATGGTAAACATTCAGGATCTGTGGAAGAAAGGGCTTCAGAGTAAGGGTTCTCTCGGTCAGTGCTGACTGCCGAGATGTTGTCTTGTAAGGCATTCACTATGTCTCTTATCATGGGATCATTTGAATCTGCAAAGTATGCCAAGCAATCATCAAAAGAGTTGGGACATTCTTCTGAGAGTGACTTATTTTCCACCTTGGAGCTCGTGATGATCTGCTCAAGGAATCCATCATCCTTAAAAGTGGACGGATGTATGCTCTCTTGCTCCAGCCCTGCACAGACAGATTGAGGGTCAGTATGCGAAACATTGATATGATCACTCTGTTCATTGAAATTACTCAGAAGAGGCATTGAATCGTCCACATTCAACAGTACAGATGGTGGCCTCAACTGGGTGGTTTCAAATTCCAGAGTCGTAGCGCGCAACTCGTCCTTCTCCCGAATCATATCATCATTCAATTCAGGAGAGTAGTCCAAATATGTTTCACAAGAGTTATAAGGGTCGGTCATAAGGGGATCCTCCACTTTTAGATCAGACATGTCAGGTGAGTGAAGTATCTCATTATGACCGTTCTCTTCGCGTACTTCTTGATCATTAACTTGGACCAAACTTGAGATTAGTTCCAGGGGAATTGTGGTTATACATTCAGGATCGTCATCCCAGTACTCATCATATTTTGGTTCAGTGCAGTGCACACTTGGGATGAAATCACTTTCCTCATATTTTTCACCTAGAATGGGTTGATGTTTGCATAAACTAACATCTTCATCATCATTAGAATCTAGTGTGTCATGTGATTGAAGTGTATCATTATATTTGAAAGACAGCCATGTCTCTTCCCCATTCTTTTGAACAGTCATAGAAATCGACTCATCGGTAAATTGGACCATATGCTCGTTAATGGAATCCAACTCCTCATTCCAAATTTCGGATTCTTTTAAAAGTGGGTGCGGATCACTTTTTTCGCATTGTTTTTCTAGATTAGGTCGTGGCTGGGATGACCGAGCCTCCTCTATCCTATCAAGACGCGCATCGACTCCTTTCATTGTTTCCATTACTTTTCTCATTTCCACAAGACAGGCCGAAAGATTACGCTGATACGAATCCTCTTGGATCATTTCTGGATGGATTTCAAAGGTAGGGGATCCAAGAGAATAATCATTATAACATGTTATTGGTTCATCTTCACAGCTTTGATGTTTCCACTGGTTATAGTCATACTGATCATACATGGGAGAATATGATGGCTGATAATAATCCTCATTCCCATAATTACGATCGTATACATCCCTATTAACCGATGGAAGATAACGTTCTAGTCGGTTCTCAATGTCTGTTTGTGATGGAGAAAAATCTTGAGGTATACGTTGAATTCCACAACCCTCGGGCATTCCCCAATATCTCCTATCCATCTCAGCGTATGCATGTACCCACGATTCCATGGTAGAACCCTGACTCTGAGTCTAATCCTAGAACAAAAGAAAAGTCCTATAGAAATATGGAAAGAAAGAAAAGAAGTTAGAAGGGTGTTACCAAGTAAGAAGTTCCTATGTTAAGATCCTGCAGAAAAAAAATAAAACAAGTTAGTTTCTAAAACAGTTAGTCTAAGATTATAAAATTTCTAAAAATCCTAATAGAAAAAAATAAAGAAATTAGAAAAGATATCACCAAATTAGAAGTTTCTATCTCAGAATCCTACAAAACAGGAAAGACAAGTTAGTTAAAAAAAAATCAGAAAAATCTAAACCTAAAACTGAAGTTAGTAAAAATCCTAATCTTAAACTAATCCTAAAACTAATTAATTTCAGAAAAACGTAGCCGACAGTCCCCGGCAACGGCGCCAAAAACTTGTTCACTCCCCAAGTGCAGGGTTGTGATGTAGTAATAACTCAGTAAGACCGAGGTCGAATCCCAAGGGACTGAAACTTGTACGTTATCTAAAATTAAATAGAACTAGAACTAGACTAAGATGCACTCTAAATCAAATAGAATTTTAAGAAATAATGATGGAATATTTATCTAAATTTTAGGAGAAATCAGAGAAAAGGAAACTAGGGATTCAGAGGATCCACTTGTAGAAATCAGGGAGAACTTATGCTTGCATCAAAAATTATGGAAATTACTGAACTGCCGTTGATCTAGTTTTCAAAGAGATGAAAGGTGTATGAATTAGAATGGATTCCATCACCAAACCATGCCCACAGACTATGGCAAACAACAGAATTAAACTAATTACCAACCAATCATATGTATGAAGGTTAAGAAGGGTACTGTCATCCAACCATGCCCAGGAGACTATGGTGAACAACGGGACGTCCTAACGTCATAAACATAAAAGGGATAAGAAAATATTCAAAGCATTGCAGACCCATTGTAATTTCAGTCACAACAGACCATTAAAGACCAAAAATATTTCCATTAAAATCAAACTAAAACCAACTTCAATTCAAAAATTAAAATTAAATTAAAAGCATATAATCTCTCATCTCACTACAAGCTTCACCTCCTAGCCCTAGCTAGGAGGATTTAGCATGCCATGGATGGGCTCAATCCAAATAAATAAAGAGAAAAAGAAAAGGAAAAGAAAAGGGAAAGAAAAAACCAAGCTCCTCTCTCTCTCCTCTGCCCACGTTGAAACCCAAGCTTGAGCCCTCTGTTCTTCCTCCCCAGACTCTGAATGAATGCTCCCCACGTCCAAAAACCTCTTTTTATAGCTGTTGGAAGGCTGGAGTCAGTGACAGAGTTGTAGCAGGACACGGAGTGTAATTTTCGCAGCCAAGTTCGGTGCCTCGAAACACGCCACTTTCTTCGCTCAAATTCTAAAGAAACACCGTCCCTTAGTACTTTCTTGGGTCCTCTACATGATAGACGGTTCAGATCTGCCATATGATCAAAGATGGTGAGCCAAAACTGTCCGAAAAAGTCAGTTTTTGCGGATGTGCGAAACCTTTCGCACCATTTCGCTGTTGTGGTCGGTGGGCCCCACAGAAGCATTTTCTGGAAAATCCACCCCATCCATTGGATTCAGAACGAAATTTCAGTCAAGAATGGGTGGTTTTGAACGTCCATTGACGTGGCCCAGAGAAGAAATCACAGAAGAATCAGTTTTGAACGTTACCGAGAAGCCCTTTTATGGCCTCTGTATCTCACACGTATGCACGCATGGGTGAAAAGTGATAACATGATTTTGTAGTTCTCGCGGCTGTCTACACGGTGGACGGTTCAGATCGAGCTTATGGAGCACGTGTGGGGCCCACAGATGATCGCAAAAATGGCCAGCGGCCGTGCGTCCGCTGCACCTTACGCAGAGAGGGAGAGAGAGACGGGTCAGCGCTTGCGCTGACCCGTTGGTTGGTCCGGTGCGGCTCACATGTGCGTGTACTGAATGCACGCACACCCTCATGTGGGGTCCACTGTGATGTTCACGAGAAATCCGTGTCGTCCATCCTGTTTTCAATCGTATTTAAACCGTATAGACAAATTTTAAAGCATATCCAGATAGCATGTGGGCCCCAAATCATGATTTTATGGGCTGATATGTCAGTTGGGGCACTTCCCGAGATCTTCAATGGCTGAAATTTTATATGTACGGTTAATTTATGGTCCTCAGGCGACGTATGAAGTTTCGAGCCGAACGGATGGTGGGAACCTCGTGATCTTACATTCTGGACGTCCTTCAAGCCACTAGAGCTTCAATTTCTAACTTTTCTCGGATTTCTGACCGTGTATATTTGTCAATCTTGGTCCCCTGGAGTGTGTCCCTTGCCTGTGGCGTCAACAGAGTGTTAAATTCATACTTTTAACGTCCTTTTTCCATCCATGCTCATAAAATCACTTTGCCACACAAGAATGATAAAACGAACCATTAGACAGCATTATATTCATAAATCCAGACAATATCTGGGGTCTAATATGCAATATTTGACCCTCAACACAACCCCCAACCAGCATTTTGCTAGTCCCGAGTAAAGTATGCGAAAAATAAGTTGAAAATTATAGGAGAACTTTCTATGAAATCAAAGGAGATTTTGAACAAAATACGAGAAATTTAATATTCATGAATGTTAGAAATTGTATTCTCCTGAGCTCAAGCGCACCGTAGACTTCATAATCAAGTGTAAAGCATTAATCCATCAATTAGAAAAATTTTAAACATTGAGATCCATGGATGTATAGTGTAATCTCAGCTAATCACATTAAGATTGAATTTGTTATTTCATGATCTCATTGGTAACCGGCAAGAGAATTCGTGATAACCAAACTTGCCTCATAAATTTCATCTTTTGATCTTTTCAACTTTTTATTTTTCCATTAATAGTCATGCCAAAAAGAGGAATCAAATCCTTACCAATAGGGAGCAAACCTATGGCAAAAGACCAATTACCTAATAAAATTTTTTTTTTTGAATGTTTAACCTTGGGGAATCAAACCTTCACCTGTAGGGAGCAAACCCATGGTGAAGATTAATTGCCCAACCTGTTCAATTTTTATACCCTGATGGCAAGATATTTCAGACTGGTTCCCTTCGTGCTTAGTGATTACCAAGTTAATCCTTCGATATGGAACTGAAATCTTAATGTGTAAGCAAGACGTGTCCTGAAATCATGATTCAATCAATGTTTATAACTTCTAATCATGGATTAATAATTCACTTAACTATGAAATCTAACAGATACGGAATTCAAGAGTCATAAATCCAACATTATTTATCTTGAACTTCTAAATCAAGGGTATCCATCAAAATCACTTTGAATTCATAAAAATTTTCAGAAAAATTTTAAAATTTTTCACAATTGTTGCTCAAGACCAAGAAAATACGGATTAGGAAGCCTAATCTCCCACCCCCAACCTAAAATCTACATTGTCCTCAATGTAAAAGATATGAACATGCCATACACATGGAACAACGAAAGTAAAGTGATGGGAAGATAGTACCTGGATAACGAATCAAGAGAGAGACTTTCCAAGAGATCACGGCATGGAAGCTTGTCAGCATGAGAGAGAAAGCAGAACAAAAACAACGAAAGTAAAATTCTACCTATACCACTTTCGCAGGTGCTCTTGATTGCATTTAGCGAATGCAACAAGCCTTTAAACCCCTAGGTTACCCCCAGTGGACGAGTTGTAGTCTCGTGAGGGTTTACAGTAATGTTACCCACAAACATTGAATCGATCATCCCGCAAGGTTCCCCTTCCGGCCAATATCTTGATAAGTCTCTCAGTAAGCTTCTCAATAGGATCATCCAAAAGCCCTTTTTACAATAGGCTTGGATGCCCTGGAGTTTGACTTTCCAGAGAAACTTATTTACCTCATTAAAAATGTGTTGATGATTCTCCTGAGGTATCCAAAGTATAAATGATTCACCTGTGTCAGAAAAGTTTCAGAGTTAGTATCCCATGGTGAATCAGAGACTACAGATAGATCAAGTTGAGAAAAATTTTCAGGAAGTGGTGTAGTCTCAACACTTTCCGAAGTATCAGACTTCGGTTCAATTTTCAGCTCCTCCTCCCCTAATGGTAAACATTCAGGATCTGTGGAAGAAAGGGCTTCAGAGTAAGGGTTCTCTCGGTCAGTGCTGACTGCCGAGATGTTGTCTTGTAAGGCATTCACTATGTCTCTTATCATGGGATCATTTGAATCTGCAAAGTATGCCAAGCAATCATCAAAAGAGTTGGGACATTCTTCTGAGAGTGACTTATTTTCCACCTTGGAGCTCGTGATGATCTGCTCAAGGAATCCATCATCCTTAAAAGTGGACGGATGTATGCTCTCTTGCTCCAGCCCTGCACAGACAGATTGAGGGTCAGTATGCGAAACATTGATATGATCACTCTGTTCATTGAAATTACTCAGAAGAGGCATTGAATCGTCCACATTCAACAGTACAGATGGTGGCCTCAACTGGGTGGTTTCAAATTCCAGAGTCGTAGCGCGCAACTCGTCCTTCTCCCGAATCATATCATCATTCAATTCAGGAGAGTAGTCCAAATATGTTTCACAAGAGTTATAAGGGTCGGTCATAAGGGGATCCTCCACTTTTAGATCAGACATGTCAGGTGAGTGAAGTATCTCATTATGACCGTTCTCTTCGCGTACTTCTTGATCATTAACTTGGACCAAACTTGAGATTAGTTCCAGGGGAATTGTGGTTATACATTCAGGATCGTCATCCCAGTACTCATCATATTTTGGTTCAGTGCAGTGCACACTTGGGATGAAATCACTTTCCTCATATTTTTCACCTAGAATGGGTTGATGTTTGCATAAACTAACATCTTCATCATCATTAGAATCTAGTGTGTCATGTGATTGAAGTGTATCATTATATTTGAAAGACAGCCATGTCTCTTCCCCATTCTTTTGAACAGTCATAGAAATCGACTCATCGGTAAATTGGACCATATGCTCGTTAATGGAATCCAACTCCTCATTCCAAATTTCGGATTCTTTTAAAAGTGGGTGCGGATCACTTTTTTCGCATTGTTTTTCTAGATTAGGTCGTGGCTGGGATGACCGAGCCTCCTCTATCCTATCAAGACGCGCATCGACTCCTTTCATTGTTTCCATTACTTTTCTCATTTCCACAAGACAGGCCGAAAGATTACGCTGATACGAATCCTCTTGGATCATTTCTGGATGGATTTCAAAGGTAGGGGATCCAAGAGAATAATCATTATAACATGTTATTGGTTCATCTTCACAGCTTTGATGTTTCCACTGGTTATAGTCATACTGATCATACATGGGAGAATATGATGGCTGATAATAATCCTCATTCCCATAATTACGATCGTATACATCCCTATTAACCGATGGAAGATAACGTTCTAGTCGGTTCTCAATGTCTGTTTGTGATGGAGAAAAATCTTGAGGTATACGTTGAATTCCACAACCCTCGGGCATTCCCCAATATCTCCTATCCATCTCAGCGTATGCATGTACCCACGATTCCATGGTAGAACCCTGACTCTGAGTCTAATCCTAGAACAAAAGAAAAGTCCTATAGAAATATGGAAAGAAAGAAAAGAAGTTAGAAGGGTGTTACCAAGTAAGAAGTTCCTATGTTAAGATCCTGCAGAAAAAAAATAAAACAAGTTAGTTTCTAAAACAGTTAGTCTAAGATTATAAAATTTCTAAAAATTCTAATAGAAAAAAATAAAGAAATTAGAAAAGATATCACCAAATTAGAAGTTTCTATCTCAGAATCCTACAAAACAGGAAAGACAAGTTAGTTAAAAAAAAATCAGAAAAATCTAAACCTAAAACTGAAGTTAGTAAAAATCCTAATCTTAAACTAATCCTAAAACTAATTAATTTCAGAAAAACGTAGCCGACAGTCCCCGGCAACGGCGCCAAAAACTTGTTCACTCCCCAAGTGCAGGGTTGTGATGTAGTAATAACTCAGTAAGACCGAGGTCGAATCCCAAGGGACTGAAACTTGTACGTTATCTAAAATTAAATAGAACTAGAACTAGACTAAGATGCACTCTAAATCAAATAGAATTTTAAGAAATAATGATGGAATATTTATCTAAATTTTAGGAGAAATCAGAGAAAAGGAAACTAGGGATTCAGAGGATCCACTTGTAGAAATCAGGGAGAACTTATGCTTGCATCAAAAATTATGGAAATTACTGAACTGCCGTTGATCTAGTTTTCAAAGAGATGAAAGGTGTATGAATTAGAATGGATTCCATCACCAAACCATGCCCACAGACTATGGCAAACAACAGAATTAAACTAATTACCAACCAATCATATGTATGAAGGTTAAGAAGGGTACTGTCATCCAACCATGCCCAGGAGACTATGGTGAACAACGGGACGTCCTAACGTCATAAACATAAAAGGGATAAGAAAATATTCAAAGCATTGCAGACCCATTGTAATTTCAGTCACAACAGACCATTAAAGACCAAAAATATTTCCATTAAAATCAAACTAAAACCAACTTCAATTCAAAAATTAAAATTAAATTAAAAGCATATAATCTCTCATCTCACTACAAGCTTCACCTCCTAGCCCTAGCTAGGAGGATTTAGCATGCCATGGATGGGCTCAATCCAAATAAATAAAGAGAAAAAGAAAAGGAAAAGAAAAGGGAAAGAAAAAACCAAGCTCCTCTCTCTCTCCTCTGCCCACGTTGAAACCCAAGCTTGAGCCCTCTGTTCTTCCTCCCCAGACTCTGAATGAATGCTCCCCACGTCCAAAAACCTCTTTTTATAGCTGTTGGAAGGCTGGAGTCAGTGACAGAGTTGTAGCAGGACACGGAGTGTAATTTTCGCAGCCAAGTTCGGTGCCTCGAAACACGCCACTTTCTTCGCTCAAATTCTAAAGAAACACCGTCTCTTAGTACTTTCTTGGGTCCTCTACATGATAGACGGTTCAGATCTGCCATATGATCAAAGATGGTGGGCCAAAACTGTCCGAAAAAGTCAGTTTCCGCGGATGTGCGAAACCTTTCGCACCATTTCGCTGTTGTGGTCGGTGGGCCCTACAGAAGCATTTTCTAAAAAATCCACCCCGTCCATTGGATTCAGAACGAAATTTCAGTCAAGAATGGGTGGTTTTGAACGTCCATTAACGTGGCTCAGAGAAGAAATCACAGAAGAATCAGTTTTGAACGTTACCGAGCAGCCCTTTTGTGGCCTCTGTATCTCACACGTGTGCACGCATGGGTGAAAAGTGATAACATGATTTTGTAGTTCTCGCGGCTGTCTACACGGTGGACGGTTCAGATCGAGCTTATGGAGCACGTGTGGGGCCCACAGATGATCGCAAAAATGGCCAGTGGTCGTGCGTCCGCTGCACCTTACGCAGAGAGGGAGAGAGAGACGGCTCAGCGCTTGCGCTGACCCGTTGGTTGGTCCGGTGCGGCTCGCGTGTGCGTGTACTGAATGCACGCACACTCTCATATGGGGTCCACTGTGATGTTCACGAGAAATCCGTGCCGTCCATCCTGTTTCCAATCGTATTTAAACCGTATAGACAAATTTTAAAGCATATCCAGATAGCATGTGGGCCCCAAATCATGATTTTACGGGCTGATATGTCAGTTGGGGCACTTCCCGAGATCTTCAATGGCTGAAATTTTATATGTACGGTTAATTTATGGTCCTCAGGCGACGTATGAAGTTTCGAGCCGAACGGATGGTGGGAACCTCGTGATCTTATATTCTGGACGTCCTTCAAGCCACTAGAGCTTCAATTTCTAACTTTTCTCAGATTTTTGACCGTGTATATTTGTCAATCTTGGTCCCCTGGAGTGTGTCCCTTGCCTGTGGCGTCAACAGAGTGTTAAATTCATACTTTTAACGTCCTTTTTTCATCCATGCTCATAAAATCACTTTGCCACACAAGAATGATAAAACGAGCCATTAGACAGCATTATATTCATAAATCCAGACAATATCTGGGGTCTAATATGCAATATTTGACCCTCAACACTAAGGGATGAAACTTAGACCTCTTTTGATTACCGGATTCATTTATTCATGATCTTAATGGATTGTGTTTCCTTTACTGCATCTGTTTTCCATTTAGAAATATTTTCCTTTGAACATAAAACCTTCTAACAATTTACTTATCTATGGTGCCATCATCATCATCATCCTTATCATAACCTTGTCCCAGCTATTTGAGGTCGATTTCTCATGATTTGCTTGGCAAAGGTTTTACCACTGGTTGTCCACCTAACATCAACTCTCCTTTGCCTGGGCTTAGGACCAGTTGGAGTGTCACTAGTAGGTGGAGTTGCAATGCTTATCTGTACGTAGTGTCTATCATATTATTGGATTCCTCTGTTGTCATCTATTGTAATTCTTCATTATTCTCTAGATATCTCACATATTCTAGAGAAGCAACCTATCGGTATTCATACAAGTGGCCAACACAATCACTAATGTTTTAGCTGATGGATGGGGACTCCTTTTTTGTATGTTGCCAATAATAGGCAAAATGTTATATTTTGGTTGTTGATTAATTTTATTGTTTCCCGATGTCTATTGTTCTTCAAAATTTGGCATTTTTAAAATTTTTTTTCCCATTTTGGCAGGAACAAGGCATATCAGTTCTAAATGATGCAATTAAATCTTGCACGGAAGAGATAGAGTGGCACAAGGGGAAACTTGTAGTGAAGGAGACACCTAGTGCTGTGAGTTATATTCTCATTGATAAATCTCTATTTGAACATAAAAGTTTCAGGCTGCTTTTGGATGCACTACTGAACTGAGTTGCAATAATTAGTTTGTGTTTGGAAAGCTCCAAAATTGATGTTCGGTGCTGTTTCCACCATGCCTAATTGAGGTTAAGGGTCGCAACTATTTGAAAAAGACAATGTGCAATGGACAGTTCACCTGATGTATTTTTTTCTATCTGGCAAACCAGTTTGAAATCACCATTCAGCTTTGTTCTTGTACAATAAGAGCTGAATGGGAGTTGAGCCAAGTAGGCCGATGCAACTACAGTTGAAAGAAGGTAATCACTGGAACCTGAAGTTTTATGTGTCAGATCTAGAGTCATGGATAATCACAAAAGAAAGGATAATGTCTTGGGCTTGCTCCACACAGGCCTAAGGCATCACACCCTAAGTCATTACACTAGTGGAAAAATATTTTATGTTGCAGTAAACACCTGAAGTTCTTTATTTAGAATAACCATCATAACTATTCATAAATTACTTTTGATATTTTCAATAATTTACCCACTGGCTACATGTGTTTGTTTTTTTCACTCGCAAGTTATGTTGGGATCCAACATATGTCCTTGAACTCTGAATATTTATGTTCGGTCCCAGCTCTACTTATCCTACTCCTCAAAATTGGGAGTTCTTAATGGTTCAGAACAGACTGTTTGAATTGTGTTTATGATTTTTTTATCTTGGTACAAGTAGCAGAAACAATTCAAATGGGTGTTTGCATTCTCTTTTTCACATTTCTTACTAGCATGCCTCAATTTTCTCTTCTTCTTGCAGTCTCTTCATACTGTTGTTCGAGGTCCTGATAGCTCACCCTTGGAGGTGCAAATAAGAACTCAGGTAGTACAACCTTTACTAGTACGAAATGTCAATAGTAATTTGCCTGGTGATACAATCTTGTAGTTTAGCAAATAGTGACAAGTGACTCTTCAACTGTGTAGAGGATGCATGAGCATACAGAATTTGGACTTGTTGCACATTGGCTTTATAAGGAAACTGAGAACAACGTTACATTCCCAAGCATTACACATAATTCCAGGATAAATACATCCCAATACCAATCCAAAGGGTTGGTGGACGAAACTCCATTACAAGTATCCCAATGTTTCCAGGAACATTGATTGAACCTCCATGTAACTAATCTTCTTTCTGGCATTTGTAGGCAAATAACTTAGTTATTTGTTGGTTTTTAACTGAAGAAACATGAATATATATATATATATATATATATATATATATATATATATATATATATATATATATATATATAACAATTTGCAGATTGTGAAATAATATCCTAAACCCAACAATATTTTCAAAGATGACCACCATTCCCTTTCTTTTTTCATCAAGCTAAAGACTATTTTTTCAGTTTTTTTTTTTTCTAATCGTCCATTTGTAATCATCAAAAGCCTTCCAATCAGTGTAATTTGTAACACATTGCCCATCGTCTTTAGGGGCTAGCAGATGAACAGTCTTTATTTCTCAAGTGTTTGCCACATGTAAAGAGATACAGGTGCTTGATTATTAACTTAGATTAAAATAAGAGACACAACTAGCTATAGATGAGAAATTTGTGCAACTAGTTGTGTGTGGGACCTGCTGTGGCATGATATTATTTTATTTTATTATTATTATTATTATTATTATTATTATTATTATTATTATTTTGACTCATTTCTTCTTGGAAATGAAGTGGAAATGAATAAATCCTCTCTCTACATGTGAAATCGTGGTCCTATTCTCATCCAAACAATCTGGATATACATTGCATTGGCAATATTTCTACCTGTAAAAGCCTGGTTTGGGTTGTACCAAAGGTTCAAAACGTGTTGTTCCTGAGTTTCACAAACAATCCAATTACCCTTGATTTTGCAGCTAACCAAACTTCAAGGTGAAAAATTAGGCTGATTTCATGGAGCACAGACTGCTACAGGTTTGGAAAAAGGAGATGTTGCAAGATTGAGTTAACTGAAGAAGAGAAACTAATCTCATCTTTTTATATTAAATTCTATAGGAATTAAAAATGCTAGAGTTATTTATCCATCGAAGTAAACCTAGGCCCTGTTTGGATACAAGGAATCTGTGGAAAAGAATTCTTTTTGCAGAAAACTACTGCTGTTTTTTGTTTACACTGTTTGGATTGTAAAAGAGTTTATGTGTAGGCGTGATTGTGGATGTTCTCTGTCAAGTAGAATAATTTTGATATTTACAACATATGTGTAGGTATGGTTGCAATCAATTAATAATGTCTCCCTTGCAGGTTCCATTGAGAAGTGACCAATCTTGGTTAGTTATGTAAAATATAAATATTGATGAATGGGGCCAGTAGCTGCTGCGGTTACAAGTTTTTTGTTGGATGCGGCTTGTAGTTGAGCTCATCGTAGGCTAGGCTGTATGATGTATAAATGAAGTGGGTTTAGAGATAAGTTATTGTGGCCCTTTGTCAGGTGGTGGATGTGTATGGCCTGCTTCACAAGTTCGATCCAAACTACTTAGAAACTCAAAAACTGTCTGAACCATTGTGAGCTATCTGTTGAATCGCTAAAAAGTTGTACAAACTGCAGTTGAACACATATCAACTGTTAGGTTTTACCATAATTACATATGTAAACACATGTAAATCTATAGACATGGGGATGATATCACAGTTCAAGCTGGTGGTTGAAATTGCAGGGTGAACAGTTTGATCTCCAGCTTTCTTTCTTCTTCTTTTTTTCCTTTTTTCTTTTCTTTTCTTGAAAGCATTGATTTGTAATGTAGCATTCTCATTTGTTGCAGCACACTGTTTTACCTCTTCAGCACCTTGTAAGCTTTGGTCTTAACCTTATCAGCCGAGCTTTCGAATTTCAGGTATGTAAACATGTAACTTAACAAAGCAATGTACCCTAAAATCCATATCTGTAGGATTTATGCTAGGACTGTGCACATCTGTATCTGCAATTTGTCTCCTGTCATCATCATGCAAGCATTGACAACCCCTTTTTTGGAAGCAAGCATGCAAGCTCAGGACAGTGTCAATTGAAAGAAAGAAAAACTTGGTAAAATCCAGGCACAAGACTGGCCCATTTTTTGAGCTTGGTAACCTGGCCATGATCTGTTCCACAGGTTCAAACTGAGAGTTGTGCCCAGCCCATAGCAAGATAGGATAGAAGCCATTTGGCCATCCTGTCCATTGACAGCCCTGGCAATGAAGGAAACAAAAGCAAACCATGAAATGTTGAGAAATTTTCCAAGTTAGATCAAACCAGAATCCAATTTTTAAAGATTAGGTTTTCAATAGTAATGTCAACAAAAAAAAAACTAATGGCAAGAAATTGTTCTACACTTTTTTTTTGAAAAATGAAAATTTTGTTGAAAGAAACAAATAGAAACAAAACCTACAGGGCAAGAGAGAAAAAACAGCAAGCTATAGGAACTATAAACATCTTTTGTAAGTGGGGGTAGTAGGGATCTGTGGTTTCAGACTTTTGGATTGAGTTAAACACATCTAAACAATTTATTTTTATCTTAGTTTAATTATAGAGGGCACATCTAAACTCTTGAATTATTTTTCCTTACTTTTGGATGTTTCTGTATTTCGTTTTAGGATGTCATTTCAAAAATAAGGCATTTTCAAATCTCAAATGGGCCACACCACAAGAAGCAGTGGTGATTGAACAACCACCATCAAAACTTCTTGTGGGCCACAGAAGTTTCAGATCAGTCTAATATTAGTGTTAAAGCCCAGACAGTGATTATGAGATCCAACCCCTGCAATAGTTGCACCACGACTAACTTGACCAGATCACCCAAAAATTCAATCCAGCTCATCCAACCATCTGGTAGGCAATCTTATAAAACTATAATACACCAAAAAAAAAAACACACATCCAATCGCAATCTGTCTTAGCTGCTCTCTCAAAACATTTAATTGGCCTAAATAATGTGGCTGATGTAAATGGGACTTGAACATTCAAAGAGTGAAACAGGGCCTTGTAGCCAGCAGTATTGAAACCAATAAGATTTCCACTGCATGTCATGCTATTTGCCACAAGCATTAGATGTTCTTTTAGCATGCCTTTTCCAACCATTTTTATAGATGTTGACAGTCACTGAATTGACTGACCAAAAGCACATGAAATTTCGAGCAGTTTTTGAATTTGTTGAACACCATATGGTGTAGATCTCCTCGTGTCAATTAAGTGCATCACAGGTAGGCATGAATCCATGGCTACCCTCCAAGCATCACCGCTTTTTTTGGCTGCATCTTTCTCAATGACCACCTTAACAGCTAGCTTACCCTTCCGCAACTTCCCATCGTTTCTCACCCAAGTTGTCGAATCTGAACCAATCCAAATAATGTTGGCCATATGCACTCGAGGGTCACCATTAACCAGAGTCCCCAAAAAAATTAGGCAGATAGCTTCAGCCATGATCTGCAAAGTTTTCTCAATCGTATCACCCTATTCACCCTGTGGACCACCATTTCCATCTTTACAGAAGAATTGCAGGCATGGCAGCTGAGACCACTTCTCATCACATTGTTGCTGAAGTGTGCAACATTCGCAAGAAGACAAATAAATCTTCTTAAAAAAAGGTGAAAGAGCGTGCTTCTTTCTCCCAAAGCAATTTATAACCTCTTGACAAGAGTGCAGGATCTCATCCATGCTCCGGTCAAGTCCTTTCAAGTGCATCTTATCAAGGTGAATGTGGCCAACAAGGCCTGTATCCGCTTCTGAACTTTCAGGTATTTGTCGATGCCTTTGGTATTCAATGGAGAAGTCAAAAACAACATCCTTTAAAGTGACTTTTTTCAAACGATTCTGAACTAAATATGCTGCATTCTCCTTGCAATGCATTTTCTCACAGAAGCACTCATTCAAATATAGAATAACTCTCTGGTCAATAATATCATTCTTAAAGTTAACTTTGCACAAAAGTATTTCCTTCATCGATTCCCATGAAGAGTTGTTGCTCTGAGAAGAATCAAGAACTGCTTTATATGCAGGATTTGATACTGCAGTAGCCGCTAATACACCAACTGGTTCACCAGCAAGAGAACTTCCAAGACTATTTTCGTCCACCTGTCCATACTCAAATTGAATTATAGAATTGCTGCAGAGGTTTTTCACTGTCCCATCATAACAGATAACGACATCTCTAAGTGTGGCCATTATATTTTTAAATAAAATTCCTGGTTTAGTAAGTCCTCTGGAAGAACGGATCAACACTTCCTTAGATGATATGGAATGGACCAACTCTTCATAGGGGGGTCGGACCTTGAAAAAAGGAGCTCTTAACTAACCAAAATGCCTCAGAAGAATAGTCTAACACCATTAACAGAATACTTATTTTGGAAGTGAAAACTCATATCCTCAACCAAACGCCTTGAATAAAACTTCCCTCGATCATAAAGTTGAAGCCCCAAAAAGCCAAGTTGTTGAACAACCTTACTGATAGCTGAATCATTTTTAGAATCTATCAAATTACCCAAAGCAGATAACTTTAGAATACGAGTCACGATAGACAGTTTTACAGTTTTCAGGTAGCTTTCCACTTGCAACTCTACAAGTTCATTGTAATTTGATCTCAAGTGAAGCAGCAAAGGCGATATGTCCTGAATCTTCTTCTTTATATCTTCAGTAACAGCCTTGGGAATGTCAAAATCATTCAAGCTAACACTATATCCTTCTAAAAAGAGAATCTCCATCAGCAATGGCTACAACATTTTAAAGAACTTAACAGCCTCTTCTGTTCCCTTCTTGTTAAGAACAGAAGTAACAATCTCTGTAAATGATGACTGCAGTAAATCTCTATTGAAATCAATCCTCACCATTTCACTTTTACTGATCAAATGCCTCTCCCCAAAGCAGTCAAAAAACGCAGGTAAAGCACTCTCTACTATTTGTAAAACAGTCCACAAAGGACCTGTACGGTGAACCGCAAAGCAAGTTCTGATAAAACTGGTGAAACACACATAGCCAATTGTTGTGCAGTCGCTTTGTTTAAGAAAAAAGTCCTAAACATGAGTTTAAGTGACAATAATGAATCATGCACCAGTTGTAAATTCAGACTACCACCATGAGAACTACGGATTTTGCTTTTCAACACTAAACAGCTCCAAAACTTCTGCCTTTGCTGTTAGAGACTGAATAAAATATATGAACACAATCCCCATCAAAATCTGCACCTAGGGGAGCACAAATAAGAGGATTGATCTTAACAGTATGGTCGTCATGCACATAGACAGAAAATGCTTGTAATGAATATTTATGAGTATTAAGTGGCCTATTAATGAAAACAATGTCTCTGTCCATAATATGCCTATTTATGATTTGACAACTTTCAAATCTGATTTAGTTTACTTTAATTCTCTTTTTTCCAATTCGAGGATTGTCCATTCTAGCTTTGGTAGTCTAAAATAACTTGTTTTCCATTCCGACTTGGAATTTGTAAAATGGACCTGCTATCTGGTGGAACACATGTATACATCAAATGTGCTATGAATCAAGTTTTCTTAACTATCTATTCTTGTTTACAGGTGAGGAGCACATGATCAGCACTCTAAAGCTCCAAGCAGTATAATCTCAATGTTGTGCCACTTACCGAATCAGCTATGCTTCTCAGCCCATTGCAAGGAAATTTCCTAGGGAGGAATTTAGGCTCATTGCAAGAAAAGGGCCTACATCACACATCGTGGACATATAATCTAACGGGCATAGACATTTGCCAGAAAATGTGGCTAGGAAAGGAAGACATATGATCGGTCCAGAAGGGGACTTTACTGAAACAGTTCATGTGAAAGGCTAGGAAAGGAAGACATTTATAGTTTGTTTTGTAAAATTTAAATAGACCATTAATTGTTTTGTTGATATTGTACGTTATCTAAAAATTAAGTAGAATTAGAACTAGAATAAGGTGAAATCTAAACTAATTG
Organism: Magnolia kwangsiensis; assembly: GCA_037074715.1. Lineage (NCBI taxonomy): Eukaryota > Viridiplantae > Streptophyta > Magnoliopsida > Magnoliales > Magnoliaceae > Magnolia > Magnolia kwangsiensis. The sequence continues at coordinate 99,516,061 of CM073581.1, forward strand.
TGATTTGAGGAATAATGATGGAATAATTATCTAAATTTAAGAGAAAGCAGAGGAAGGGTAACTAGGGATTCAGAGGATCCACTTGTAGAGATTAGGGAGATCTTATGCCTATTTCATAAATCATGGAAATTAACCGAACTGTCATTGATCTAGTTTTCAAAAGATGAAAGGTATATGAATTAGAATAGATTCCATCATCAAACCATGTCCAAGAGACTATGGCAAATAACAGAATTCAACTAATTACCAACTAATCATATGTATGAAGGTTAGGAAGGGTACCGACATCCAACCATGCCCAGGAGACTATGGTGAACAACGGGACGTCCTAACGTTATAAACATAGGAGGAAAGGAAATATTCAAAGCCATTGCAGACCCACTGTAATTTTAGTCACAACAGACCATTAAAGACTAAAAATATTTCATTAATAAAACCACAATCAATCACAGTTCAATATTAAATAAAATGAACAAACGAATTCTCTCCCATCACGCTACAAGCTTCACCTCTTAGCCCTAGCTAAGAAGTTTAGCCAGCCATGAATGGTCTCAATCCAAATAAATAAAGAGAAAAAGAAAAGGAAAAGAAAAGGGAGAAAAAAAATCAAAGCTCTTCTCTCTCTCTCTCTCCTGATGTTCCAACCCAGCCAACTCCACGTTTTCTTGCCCTCCACCCGTGAATGAATCTCTCTCTCTCCCTTCCTTCTCCTTTTATAGCCAGCAAGGAGTGGCTAGAGAATAGGTGGCGAAAAGCTCTTTACGCAGTCAGTTACGCAGCAGCAAAAGAAGACAACCGCGTTTGGATTGTGTTTGGCGTGGATGATCCTCCAATCTATCCATTCTGACACCATAGGAAGAAAGATGAACCCATTATTAAGACATTGACCAGTCTGGATCATACATCCGATTCATGATGATGGCCCACTGCTTCCTTGAATTTTCAGTTTTCCCGGATATCTACGAACAGGGACATGCGTAATTTCTTACGCTGTGAAGTCGGTGGGTCCCCTTTCACTGTTATTTTGCAAAATCCATGCCGTCCATTGTGTTCAGGACGAAAAATTGGTTGGAAAAGAGTATATTTGGTTGAATTTTGGTGCAGTCCGGTGATGTTTCCCTTTCGCCGTTCAATCTACATTTGATCACGATTTTCGTATATACACGTGCATGGGGCCAAAAGGCCACCTAGGCGAGGGTCAAGCCCGACCTCTGGATCAAATAGACGGTCCTGATCTTCCATGTGATGGATGGTATAGACCCTCTACGCGAATCAGCGTCCGTTGCTTGCGTAAACAGAGAAAAGCGGATTTCTTCCGCTGTGCTTCTGGCGAAGCCCATGATTCACTTCGGTTGGGAAATCCACTCCGTCCATTGGCATCAGGCTGAAAAACCATGTGGAAATGACTGGTTTTGAGTCAAATTCGGTGTGGCCCATGGATTATTTCGTTGCACCGTCGATCTTCTCTTTTAACCGCTGAAATCAACTTTCCGTTGTCTTCCAAGATTCTGCCACCTAGGCAATGGTCTTGGACACCTATTAGAGCAAATGAACGGCTTGGATCATCGAATCAGACCATAACTAGGGCCCATAACTGAGAACCGACGTTCTCTGTTGCGTAATCTGTTTAAAAACAGATATTTCCGTTTTGGAGTTCGGTGAGAGACGATTTGAAGGTCTCTGGTTTCAGTCGTGCACGGCTAGTGCACACATGCACTATGCACATGCACCTTAGATGGAGTCTACTATCATCCGTATGAGAAATCCGTACCGTCCATCTGTTTTGTCACCTCATATAAGGTGTTGAATCCAAATTTGAGAGAGTTCCAAATATCAAGTGGGCCCCACTTAATGAATTAAGGGGCTGATTTGACGTTAGGATACTTCCTCAGTGATCCAATGGTTGAAATTTAATATGTACGGTTAATTTGTATCCTGCAGGCCATGTATGAAGTTTCGAGCCAATCGGATGGCGGGAACCATGTGATCTTGCATTTTGTACCAATTTCGGTCTCATTTAATGCGAACGGCTTGATTTTCTCAGATCTCTGGCGTGTAAATCCTCAATCTTGGTCCTCCGAAGTCCGTATCTGGCCTTGGTGTCATCAGGGTGTTAAATCCATGCTTTAAACATCCTTTTCAGTCCCCGCTTATAAATCTACCTTGCAGCACAAACATGATTAAACCAAGCCGTTAAACAGTATCATATACATAAAACCAGGTAATTACTAGGGTCTGATATGCAATATTTGACCCTCAACACCTACAAAATTTTATTTCATAGGTAAAAGGAGTGGGTTCAATTTTTTTCCCTTTAGCTACGAACCTTTTTGTAGGTGAAGATAGGTTTTTATCTATTTTTGAAGAGTTGAATGGACCCTTTAGTTACGAATATATTCATAGGCTTGTGTTTTCCCTACGAAAATATACTTAGTAGGTAAAAGGAGTGGTTTTAATTATTAGTTAACAGACCCTTTTGGCTACGACTATTTTCGTAGGTGAATATAGGTTTTGCCTACGAAATTATATTTCGTAGGTAAAAGTAAGGTTTTCGATTTTTGATCTTTTATTTATTCTAAAGACCCTTTAGCTACGAACATTTCCGTAGGTAAAGTTGAGTTTTACCTACAAAATTAGAATTTGTAGGTAAAAGTAATGTTTCAATTTTTGGAAATTCAAAACACCCTTCAGCTACGAATATTGTCGTAGGTAATGATAGGTTTTACCTACGAAATCATTTCGTAGGTAAAAGTAAAGTTTTCGATTTTTTAGAATTCAAATCATCATTTAGCTACGAATATTTTCATAGGTAAAGATCGGATTTTTTATTTCAAAACACCCTTTGGCTACTAACAGTTTCGTAGGTAAAAATGGTTTTACCTACAAAAGTATGTTTCGTAGGTAAAAGTAAAGTTTTTGATTTTTTAGAATTCAAAACATCATTTAGCTAATAATATTTTCATTGGTAAAGATGAGATTTTTTTATTACCCATTAGCTACGAATAGTTTCGTAGCTAAAGATTTGTTTTTACCTACGAAATTACAGTTCGTAGATAAAAAATTCAAAATAACCTTTGGCTACGCATATGTTCGTTGGTAAAGGTGGGTTTTACCTGCGAAATTAGATTTTGTAGGTAAAAGTAATGTTTTCAAGCAAAACACCCTTTACCTATGAAACGTTTCGTAGGTAAAGATGGGTTTTACCTACGAAATTAAATTTCGTTGGTAAAAGTTGGCTTTTACCTACGAAAATAATGTTCGTCGGTTAAAGTCATCTTTACCTACGAAAATTATTTTCGTAGGTAAAAGTTTCGTAGGTAAAAACCATATTTCTTGTAGTGGATAAAGCTTTTTTATCAAGAGTATTCCAATCAGCATCAGTCATAGTAGACTTCCCCTCCTCAAGAGCACCATCCTCGCCTTGCTTGGTTAATAGGCTAATTATCTTAACCTTCCATAATTCAATGTTATTTTTCCCTGAGTACTTCTCAAACTCATACCTGGCACTCGCCATTATTACTAATCCCTGAGATTCAGATCTGTGCCCCAACGATTGCTCTGATACCACTTGTTGAGGATTTTGACTTGCGGAATCACACAGATCTAGATCTAGGATAGCAATTCAATGACATCAAGCACACAAGAGAACACAGAGAACACCCAGATTTAACGTGAAAAACCCTTTCGAAAAAAAACCACGACACAAATCAACAAATCTCCACTATGAAAACAAAAATTACAAAGAGAGGGGACTTACCCGATTCGAACAACCTTAAATCTCACCCTTGCTACACCCTCTAATTTCCCTGAAAATCCTTTAGAAAACTTTCTCATACCCTAGAAAAGCCCTAGGAACACCTATTTATAGTTTAGGTAACTTTCCTTTTGTATCCCAGTTGCAAAAGGACTCAAATCCACAGTTTTACGGAAAATCGTGGAACAAACTGCATAACCTACGACTAGTCCTAGAAATTCTAGGACTAGTCTTAGCCTCCTTCGACTGGTCGAAGCCCACCTTTGACTGGTCGAAGCTCACCTATGACTGGTCGAAGACCGCGGAGAAAAACAACAAAAACTTGCTGGACTTTGAGTCGTGTCAGGGCTCGAATCTACGACCGGTCAAGCGTCTCCCACGACCAGTCGAAGTTGTCCCACGACCGGTCGAACGACCTAAAAAACTTTAGATTTAAGACTTTTCTCAACACCCATAATAATAGGTATTGTCCTACTACATACATAACTTGCAGGGATGGAAATGGAACACGTCAGCCCTCAGGTTTTGAGTCTCGTCCCAATATGGGTAGGGTGCGGACTGGTTAGGTCAGGCGTGGTCCTAGGTTTTTCGAAGTTTCATTTTAAGCATGGGCTCAATTTCAAGAAAAAAGCCTATAAATGGCTAATTAGTGAGCCTGGGGCTGAAAATGAAGACTTAATACTAATGATGCTTAAAGCGTCAGTACCATTTAATAATAGACTAGCCTGGCCAAACCTGCCGCATTGATACGGCTAATAACAGAAGCGGATTTCATATGCAAGCCATTTGGTAGGAACTTCCTGCGCAAGGACACTGGGTGGGGCCCACCGTGATGTATGTGAAAAATTCACCTTGTCCACCCGTTTTTCTCTTGTGTGATTCACTTGAGTTTTGTATCCACTTCATTTTTGGTCCCACGTTCTAAATTGAGCTCTCAAAATGGATGGACGGAATGGATTGATTTCTCACATACGTTGCCGTGGCTCCACCCAGCATCCTTTCGCAAGAAGGCCGCGTCCCATGATAACCTGGACTAGGCATTTCAGGTCATAAGGTGGGCCACGAATGGATAAATAGACGAGCCAACATTCAATGAACAGGTGTGGCCAGCCTGATGAGTGGAAGGGTCTGATTTTGAGCCCAGCCAGGAACATGGAAAGGAGCGCATGATGCACGTCCTGGATGTGCTGCATGCCTTGTGTTGGCAAATGTATCCGGATGCCGACGTGAATGGGGGCCTAATACAAGGCTACTGCTTTTCTTCCTTTTTTACATCACCTGCTTGAAAGCACACGGGGAGTGCATGGGTAGAATCTCAACCAACCATCTGTTTTGTCCCCGAATGTTTCACTATACATCCAAAGAAAATTCCTGATCCAAAAGTCAGGTGGTACACACCTTGAGAAGCAATGTACAATTGCTTTAAAACCCATATTTTGATCAGGTGATTCGGCCCACCTGAGTTTTGGAATGGCCTGAATTTTGGTGGGTCCCTTCATCCATTTGTTACGAAATTGGCCAATGGGTTGGATGGATATAAGTAACACGGTGGACCCCACATTTCATATGAAAGTTGCTATATTGTGCATTGCCACCCTCCCTGATTTCTCCCATTTCAACCTTTGTTTTGGCCCACCTGAGTTTTATTTCTCCCCTGGTTGTGGCCAACCTTAGTTATGGATCAGACTTGGTTTTGGGATCTAGGTCTAAAGTAGAGGTTGCATCTAATCAACGGGTAGGATTCCACCTATACATTTAGGTGGGCCCCTCAAAGCTCGAAATAATGTGAGTGCTTGTCAATAGATATTAAAGACATCCATGATTCATTGCATTTATCTAGTTCATTGTTTTATTATTAACAAGGACCGACAAAGGAAATTACGGCAACAAAGTTCAACTAACAAACAAACTACTAATGATAGTGCAGATGAAGATACGCTGGTACATCAACGGCTATGAACGCTGTATATTTTCACCATCGAAGCTTCACAGGGAAAAACTGTGGCCATGAAAAAAGAAAAAAACACAAACAAGATATTAGTAATGAAAAGAAAGTGTAAGAAAAATGACAAAGGAAAAGACAAGTAAAATTAATATATTTTTAATTAGTAATTAAAAGTAAAATGATATTTTCTATCAAAATGACACTAAAGGCATGTGAAAAGGAACATGATTGACAGCTGGATCTTATCTTATCTAAATGATAAAAGCAATGGGGCCACGCTGCCATCACCGTACAATCTTAATTGAGCCACAGCCGTGGATGATGGGTCATGTCCAAAAATTCTACCCGATGAGAAAACACTAACATTTCAATGTGTAGCCAGGAAATAGATGGCCATTACTCAAATAAAGAAGGGCCCAAGATTGGCGGTTTGGATCTTAAATCTGTGGGGCTGTCACCGAGCCTCGAATTAGATTAAGACAAGATTTTGAAATGGTTGAGTCAGGCTAGCTGGGCCAGAACCATTTCATTTTTTTATTTTTTATACCTTGCTTCCTCAGCTCATTTATAGCCCTATTAATCTCATCGTTCATGTATGATTATCTCATCAGGCTAATAATATGTGAGATTTTTAGTGTGGTGATTCAAGTGTGGGAAAAAGAGTCACTTGAACACGTGGAACTACTTCAGCATCTCCTTTTCCCGTCATTCATGAGATACGTGTAGGCTCCATATCGGTGCTGGAAAAAGAAAAAAGCTCATGTCAGCAAAACAACAATGACATGGCTTGATACAATGATTCACTCAGCAAAGGTTGTGAGACTTGGTTAATTGGTAAAACTAATGGAATCTAATGATGAAGAGAGCCACTGGTGGAAGTGTTGTCTTAGGAGAGTAAAATTGTAAATTTATAATAAATTTATTATTGTTTTATTTTAAAAAAAAAAAAATTCTATAAAACCCATTTATTAATCAATTTAGTCTGATGGCTTCCAAACTTCCAAGAGCCTGTTAGCCAGCCCCGAACATGACCTAGACCACCCATTTAAGGTTCAAGGGCAATTTTGTTAATATATGCATGATTGGTCACACCTAATAAACAGCCTAGATCTTGCACAAGGGTGTCAGGCTTAGGTTGGGCCAGACTCAAGACTTATTCATCCATAATCATCACAGGCTGGGTCAAGTCGGTGTCAGAGCTAGATTTTACATTGCATGCTGGGCTCGGCCCATTGACAACTTACTGTAAACCAAGTCATGCCTAGTTTCAGTATCTGCTATTGTCCAAGACAAGGCCATGGGGAAGCCCATATATCTATAGGACTTAATGATTGGACTCAAGATCCACCATGTGGCAGGCTCAAATATGCTTGTTAAAAGTTGAGCTGTGAAAGGTAGACATGGCACACCAGATACATGTACTCGTCCTGGCCCCATGACATGGTGATTTTGTAGAGTCTGCAGTTCTCCAAGTAGATCCCGAGCTTAGTTTGGAAAATTGGGTTTTTTGAATTCAGGTTTTCCTTGAAATACTGCAATGAATAACATAAGATTTCTGATTCAAAATGAATATGGACCATCTACTTGCCACGAACAGAAAAATCATGCTTGTTGCGAGCTAATTGGACCACATCATCATGCAGTTAATGCAGTGGTGATGACAATGTCAATAATAATGTGGATGGATCATAATGCAAGAAATCATGAATTTTCAGTTCGTGAGAAGCAAAGAATCCATATTCAAAATCCAGTTGGCAGTTTTAGTAACTTGAAAAATAGTGGCGTTTTAGTGGTTCTCTAGATGATGGATGGCATGTGATGTATTGAATTACCTGGTAATGGACAATGGATTAATAGAGTTTGCATCCAAGGGGGAATGTATCACCTGAACAAGGCAAAGAAATTTGTGACCAAAACATCACCCATATGATGACCTAATGTGGATGGAGTATGGTGCAAAAATTCCCATTGATTAGACAATCCCAACCATCAAATCTATTACTTTCAAATGGATGGTAATAGAAGAATATGATTCAGAGCCTGAATTTAACAGGTGAAGTCAAATAGTCATGATCATCCAATCAGTGTAATCTTCAGGCCGAGCCACATGCCTCAATGGGGCTCGCAATTTAGATTGTCCAAACGGGCCTGCCTATATATATAATGTAAGTTGGTACTCACCGATACACCACTGAGGCTCTGCACCCAAATAAGGGTGCAAAAGAACCTTCCCCACATCTATTCATTCAAATGATAAAGGTCAGGACCACCATTAACATAATTAATGCTTTAAACAAATGGAGTCATTTGATACTCTTAGCGGAGTATGGCACTCAATACTCAGAAATTGTATCACATGGCATGCATTAATTATAATAAAAGTTCTTTAATTTGCAACCTCAATATCAGATTAGTTAAGTAATCCTAACCTCTGATTTGTGGACATTTGTTTGTTGACGTAGTGTCAGTTGATATTTTTCATTTTCAATGGTCCAATAAATGTCTGTCATCCAATATCAAGGTATATGTTCAAATAAGTGCAATTTTTCTCTAATACATCAACACAGTGACCCATATTTTAAACAATTTAATTTGAATTATTTGTATGCCATGTATGTAATTTCTAACTCATAAGTGCTTGCATGCGTATCATCCATCACAATCTACCATAGTATCACAGTCTCTCCTTTACAAAAATTCATAGTGACCATTGCAGCAGGAAAGGTGACTAGGTTGCATTATGGTTGTGAATGAGAATGTCCCCGGTAGTGTCGTGTTGCTTCTGACTTGTGTTATTCATTAAATAACAGTGATTATTTTATCTTCTCAGACCATAATAATGGGGTAAGAGCTGTCATTCACAATGGACAACATCTATTGTATTTAAATAAAATTGAGTTCGTCTTGTTATCATTGTGGCTTAGAATTGCTAACACAAGTCATCACTCTATTGGGGATGATATACTAAGATGGTACAATCTTTGTTTTGCATTGGGTACTTTTAGAGCCATCCCAAGAAACTTAGCCTGAATGGATGATTTGTATGGATAATTTTAGAACATTACAGAACAGCATTAAACTGCATTACACTTCATAAATTGATAGTTAGGATTATCACTGAAGTTGATTATGGGATAATGATTTGTTAGGGCAATGGTCCATCACCTTGCTTTAGAACAAGAGCATTTTTTCAAGGATAATATGGTCTTCTTTTAATATTGAGCAAGGAGCCTCATTTTAAGGGTAAAATGATCTTTGTGCCTGTCTACAAGTAATAGCATGTTAAAAGATTATGAAATATTATTTTCTCTTTGGTGCCTAAAAAAATATTGCCTTATATCGATAATAGAAAGATAAGAGAGAGAAAAGGTTTCTCTTCAAGGAGAATTTTCTTTAGTGGATTTCTATTAAGGTATTGGTAATGTGGGAAAAAAGGCATAGATGATTTTCTCAGGTATTCTTGGTGTATGACGAGAAAAGATAAGAGATGTTTCATATATATGCATATGCATTTTATCTTAGCACGTCTTCTTCTTGTCTTGAATTCTTCTTTATTTGTTAAGAGTATGTGTTTGTACTAAAATCTGGCAGAACTAAATTGACATTCTATCACATGGCATACATGGTATCTTTGTGGCATGCAATAGAGATGCAAGTGATCGGTCATATCTTTGAAGAGCTCTGGCATTTACGCAATCTTTTGCTGAGTTTGAGAAATCATTAAGACTACGTCAGTGCTAAAGCATGTTACAAGCATTTGACAAAGGCAGAATATGATTGAAAAAGGGTCATATCTTTGAAGAGCTTTGCATTTATGCAATCTTTTGCTGAGTTTGAGAAATCATTCAGACTACGTCAGTGCTAAAGCATGTTACAAGCATTTGACAAAGGAAAAATATGATTGAAAAAAGGTAAACTGTGGTGGCGTTTTTTGACCCATCGTCGACCGGTCATGAGTCCTGTACGACCGGTCATGAGCTGGTGCTCGACCAGTCGTCGGTTCGAGTCATGACACGACTCAAAGTCCAACGAATTTGAACTGTTTTCTTTTCGGGTGTTCGACCGGTCGTAGCTACGCAGATTCATTCCACGATTTTGCATGGATTTCATTTCGTAAGTCCTTTCGCAACTGAGATGCGGAAGGGAGTTTCCTAAAACTATAAAAAGGAGTCTCTAGGGTTTTTTTAGAGTATGTGTTGTGTGAAGAAAAAGCACAAGAAGATTTTCTAAAGGGTTTAAGGATATCAAAGGTGAGAGAGTGAGAGAAAAAAGAGAGAAGAAGCTTGTGGAAGGGAGCCGTAGTCTCAGCGCTTCTACGTCCTCGTGATCGGTGAGATCTCTCTGTTTTTCCTTTATTCTCTTATTGTTCATCCACTTCTGCGTAAGTGACGAAGGTTGTAACGTTCTACTTCATAGTGGATTATTGATCTGGACGAGATCCCGTGGTTTTTACCTCTTTGAGGGTTTTCCACTTAAAAATCTTTTGTGTGGTGTGTGATTGATGCTTTAATTTATTTCATTGCTATTATTATCCCATAATTCTGGTTTGTTCGGGAGGCTAAATCCTAAGGTTTTGTACAAGGCTCTCAACAAAGTGGTATCAAAGCGCTAAGTTCATTGAACGGGTAGGATCGGTTTGGAATTACGGAAGGTGACTCATCAAGGATGATCAGCCTCAATGGTTCTAACTGGACCATATGGAAGGCTAAGATGGAGGACTTGCTTTATTGCAAGGACATATACTCTCCAATTTTAGGCATATCAACAAAATCCAAAGATATGTCTGATGAAGATTGGAAGAAGTTGGATCGGAAGGCGGTGGGGTTTATTAGACAATGGCTGGATGATACTGTGTTCCACCATGTGTCTACGGAAACCTCAGCCGCTAGCCTATGGCTGAAATTAGAAGGGCTGTATGAGAGGAAGACAGCCGTTAATAAAAAAAATTTTGATAAGATGACTTGTGAATCTTAAGTTCAAGGATGGTGGTTCTGTAGCCGAGCACATGAATGAGGTCAGCAATATAGTGAACCAACTCTCCTCTATGAAGATTGTCCTGGATGATGAACTGTAGGCTTTGCTTTTGCTTAGTTTGTTGCCTGACAGTTGGAAAATATTGGTGGTGTCTCTAAGTAACTCCGCGCCAGATGAAAAGATATCCATGGAACAGGTTACTAGCTGTCTATTCAATGAAGAGACAAGGAGGAAGTCTCAGGGGTCTACTCAGCATGAGGCACTCGTGACACAGGAATAGGGAAGAGGAAAGAACAGGAAGGGCGGAAAGGTCCGAGATAAATCAAGAGGCAAGTCGAGTAATAAAAAAGATGTTGAATGCTGGAATTGTGGCAAGAAAGGCCACTATAAGTATGAATATCGTAAGGCTAAAAATGACAAGAAAGGAAAAGGAAAGGAGAAGGAAGATGAATCAGATTCAATTTCAGTTGCTTCAGATGGCGACGTTGTAGTTATTCTTTTTACAAATCTTGATGTATGTCTCACGGCTACGAGTCAGGACACCGACTGAGTGATAGACTCGGGGGCTTCTTTCACGCGATTCCACGTAGGGACTTCTTCACAAGCTACAAGTCAGGCGACTATGGGACCGTGAAGATGAAAAATTTTGGCGTATCGAAGATCGTAGGGGTTGGTGATATTTTTGTGAAGACTGATGTGGGTTGCACATTGGTTCTCAGGGATGTGAGGCATATCTCAGACCTTCGCCTCAACCTAATGTCGATGGAAAGGTTGGATGATGATAGCTATGAAAGTCAGTTTACTGGTGGGCGCTGCAAGCTTATCAAGGGTTCGTTGATCGCAGCCAGAGGAAAGAAGTGTTGCACCCTGTACAAGGAAAATGTTAGTGTATACAAGGGTGGGTTGAACGCAATGGAAGATTCAGCTATAAACATATGGCACAGACGTCTAGGCCACATGAGTGAAAAAGGGCTTTAACTACTAGTGAGGAAGTGACTCCTTACAGACGTGACAGGTACGCCTCTCAAAACCTATCTTGATTATTTATCAGGAAAACAACATAGAGTTTTATTTGTTAAAACTACTTCTCATGTTAATAAAGTGCATGCATTAAATTTGATTTATTCTGATGTTTGTGGTCCTATGAGGACAAAAACTTTAGGTGAGGCATTGTACTTTATTACTTTTATAGATGATGCACCTAGGAAGGTTTGGGTTTATGCTTTGAAATTCAAGGACGAGGTCTTTGGTGTGTTTAAGTTGTTTCATGATATGGTCGAAAAAGAGACAGGTAGATCATTGAAGTACATTCGCACTGACAATGGTGGTGAATACATTGGCAACTTTCATGAGTACTGCAAGTCTCTGGGTATACAGCTTGAACAGATGGTTCCCAAAACCCCCATTATAGTGGTGTAGTTGAACGAATGAATCGCACCATTGTTGAAATAATCAGATGCATATTATCCCATGCGAAGTTGTTCAAGACGTTTTAGGGAGAAGCAATGCACATGGCGGTGTATCTGATAAACAGGTCTCCATCAACCTTGTTGAATGGAGAAGTACCTGAGAAAGTGTGGATTGGACAGATCCATCGTACAGTCATCTCAGGGTATTTGGATGCAGGGCATCCATTCACGTACCAAAGGATGAAAGGTTCAATCTCGATATGAAGATCAGGCAATGTGTGTTCTTAGGATACGGTAATGAAAAGTTCGGGTACAGATTGTGAGATCCGATCGAGAAGAAGCTCGTCAAGAATAAATATGTGATTTTCTTTGAAGATCAGTGTATAAAAGACATTGGTAAGCTAGAGAAGAACCAACCTAGTTCAGGTGAGTTAGAGGACATAGATCCGGTTATTCCTCCCGTGGTGCCTAATGACGGGAGAGTACAGCAAGGTGCAGAGGATGAGGGAGTTCCTTAAAAAGATGGACCAGAGGAGCAGCTCCCACTTAATTCACCTGGTGAGCCACAGATGAGGAGGTCATCTAGGGACAAATAGCCGTCTAAGAGGTACTCGCCACATGAGTACATTATGCTGACTGATGGGGGAGAGCCAGAGGATTATTCTGAGGCCCTAGCCAACAAGCATAAGGAGGAGTGGTTGAAAGATACGCAAAAGGAGTTGAAATCCTTGCATAAGAACCACACCTATGACATGGTGAAACTGCCTAAGGGCAAGAAAGCTTTGAGCAACAAGTGGGTGTTCAGAAAGAAGGTTGAGCAGAAGAATTCACAGATGAGGTTCAAGGCTAAACTTATGGTAAAATGGTTCGATCAGAGAAAAGGTATAGACTTCAAGGAGATATTCTCACTAGTGGTGAAGATGACATTCATACGAGTGTTGCTTGGGTTGGCAGCTAGCATGGATCTAGAGATAAAGCAGTTGGACGTTAAAACTGTTTTTCTCCATGATGACCTGGAAGAAGAGATCTACATGCACCAACCAAAGGGATTCAATGTCAAGGGCAAAGAGTATATGGTGTGTAGGCTGAGGAAGAGCTTGTATGGGCTGAAACAACCTCCACGGCAATGGTACAAGAAGTTTGATTCGTTTATGTTACAACATGGGTATGACAGAATGAAATTGGACCACTGTGTGTTCACGCACAAATTCTCAGATGGTGATTTTATAGTTCTGCTCTTATACTTGATGACATGCTCATCATGGGAAAGGACATCAAGAAGATCAACAGGCTGAAAAAGGAATTGGGCAAGTCATTTGCGATGAAAGACTTGGGCCCGGATAAACAAATCCTAGGAGTGGAGATAACCCGTGACAAAAGTCGAAGGAAGCTTTAACTATCACAAGAGCGGTATATTGAGAAAATCCTAGAGCGGTTCAATATGAATGCAGCGAAGCCGGTCAGTACTCCACTGGATAGTCACTTCAGATTAAGCGACAGACAGTGTCCTAAGATGAAGGCAGAGGTGGAAGAGATGCAAAAGATACCCTACGCGTCAGCTGTAGAAAGTTTGATGTATGTTATGGTATATACACGCCCAAACATAGCATATGCGGTTGGTATAGTCAGCCGATATCTTACCAATCCTGGCAAAAAGCATTGGGCAGCGGTGAAATGGATATTGTGGTATCTAAGAGGCTTATCCAGGTTGAGCCTATGCTATGGTGACGGTAAACCTGTGTTAGAAGGCTACACAGATGCAGATATGACAGGTGAAATAGACTTCAGGAAGTCTACATCGGGGTTCATGTTCACGTTTGTAAGGGGAGCGATTTCTTGATAGAGTAAGCTATAGAGGGTCGTAGCATTGTCAACGACAGAGGCCGAGTACATTGCAGTCACAAAAGCATGTAAAGAGATGTTTTGGATGAAGAGGTTCCTATAGAAATTTAGCCTGAAGCAAGAGGAGCACGTGGTCTATTGCGATAGTTAAAGTGCTATACACTTGAGCAAGAATCCAAGTCAGCATTCCAAGTCGAAGCACATAGAGATTCGGTATCACTGGATCAGGGATACTTTGGAACAGAAGGTGTTGCAGCTTGAGAAGGTCCACAGGATGATAATGACCAAAGCTTTGTTCAAGGATAAGTTTGAGGTTTACAGAAAATAGGCTGTCTTGAAGAAGGTGAATCCCTCCTGGGTCAAAAAGGGAGAGATTTGATGAGATTTTTTGACCCATCGTCGACCGGTCGTGAGCCCTATACGACTGATCGTAGGCTGGTGCTCGACCAGTCATCGGTTCAAGTCGTGACACGACTCAAAGTCCAGCAAGTTCGAACTATTTTTTTTCAGGGTGTTCGACTAGTCGTTGGTGGTCCATGACCAGTCGTAGGTGGCTCACGACCAGTCGTGGACTTGGTACGACCGGTCGTAGCTATGTAGATTCGTTCCACGATTTTGCGCGAATTTCATTTCACAAGTCCTTTCGCAACTGGGATGTAGAAGAGAGTTTCCTAAAACTATAAAAAGGAGTTTCTAGAATTTTTTTAGGGTATGTGTTGTGTAAAGAAAAAGCACAAAAGGGTTTCCTAAAGGGTTTAGGGATATCAAAGGTGAGAGAGTGAGAGAAGAGAGAGAGGAAGCTTGTGGAAGAGAGTCATCGTCTCAGCGCTTTTATGTTCTCGTGATCGATGAGATCTCTCTGTTTTTCCTTTATTCTCTTATTGTTCATCCACTCCTGTGTGAGTGACGAAGGTTGTAACGTTCTACTTCATAGTGGATTGTTGATCTAGATGAGGTCCCGTAGTTTTTACCTCTTTGAGTGTTTTCCACGTAAAAATCTCTTGTGTGGTGTGTGATTGATGATTGGATTTATTTCATTGCTATTATTATCCCATAATTCTGGTTTGTTTGGGATGCTAGATTCTAAGGTTTTGTGCAAGGCCCCCAACAAACTGCTTATTTATAGCTAGTTAAACGTGAAGGCGCTATGTGGACAAAGGTTATCCCTGCGCTTCATCCAAAATGGCTATAAATAACAAAGGCTTATTCGAAAAGAGGCATCCATGATCAAAATCAAAATCAAAATCTAATCAACTATCAACCAACATAATGATGTTTATCTTAGCTTAGTTTGCCCTCCTCATCTCTCATCAGCCATGAAATGTTTTGATTTCAGTAGTTCAGTCTGATCCTATGCATACGTTGGACCAACTCCAGTCATAGCCAGTAACTGTAATTTCCTTTCATTTGCACATGTATATAAAATCTGAAAGAAGATCTTAGTCTTATTAATTGCCCACCTATGTTCATATGTTAAGTTGACTGTAGTTGTAATTTTCAATATTATTTTAACATCGTTCACCATCACACTGCTCCACCAAGTACCCTGTTGTTTTCAGTCATGGTAGTAATTCCGCTATAGTGATAAGTCTCGCTCATTTCTTCAAATCCATCTTTCATTTTATCTTCGTTCAATTATACAATTATTGTACCTTCGAAAGTTTCTAATTCTCAAGGTAAAAAAAAAAAAAAAAAAAACTCATTGGATGAAGAGCCCCAACCTACACAAGTCACCTGATAACACACTCAATTAAACAATTGATTGAATAAACGATTGGTTGAATCACGGGAGAATTACTTTATCTTGGCGCTAGAGGTCAATGATTACAATTCATATAGAACTTAATCAATTTTAATTTTAACACGCTCACAAACCATACACATGTCCCATATGGCCGAATTCAAGACCAACAATGTGACTTCTGATTAATATTTTGTATTTCATTTTCTATTCATTCACTCCACGTATATTCAAGTCTATGGTGATGGTCATTTCGCATAGGCATGGAGCATCCCTTGGATTCTACCCCAACATATCCTAAGGAAGCAAGATGAACTCTCAAAACGTGCCCCTTGTCCAAAAACACGAAATTCATAAATGCATATTTGCGTGTGCGTACACACGTATTCAAAGTACATGTACTTATGAGAGCATGCATCTGCTTGTCTATATATACTTTGGTAGACAACACACATTAAAACGTACATGCATATATATATATATATATATGTTATGGAGAAATCTGAGCCCGTGGCAAAACGTTAATTGGACTCGAAGTCCGAGCTGAGGCGCCCGAGGCATGATCCATCTGATCAAGACTACAGCATCGCAACAATAACACGAATGTCTTCGAGTCAAAGCCAGCTCAGAGTTGGTCCTAATTGTCAGATCAGATAACCCGCTACCCCCTAACTCCGAGGCGATTAAGTCAATCGGATCGGATTCGATATGACTGGTCGGATGGCGTCATACTCGGAGCGTTCCTCAATATGGCCTGGCAAGCCGAGCCGAGCAGACCTTCGGACGTGCGTATCCCACTCGCTAAATATGGAAACTGTCATAACCAAACGTGGCCGATAACTTCGCTCGCAGATGCGCACGATCCGCCAGATACGATGCACAATCAATAGATTGCGCCCAGTATTCCCATGATCCCAGAATCCCTCTGATCGTGCCGAGATCATCGAAACCGGACCGCTCCACAGGTAAGTATAAATAGCCTGCAGTGTTATATCTACAGGTACGCGAAATTAAGCTCTCCTCTACACTCGACATATATCCTGATTCCCTTGTCCTGACTTAGGCATCGAAGGGTCCCCCGGCTTAGCCAGGGTCACCTTTGCCTTTTCTCTTGGTGCAGGCTTCAGGGACGGCACGTGGAGGATCTTGAAAGCGTTGAGGGAGAGTCGATCAGATTTTTGCATCAACATTTTTTGACACCGTCTGTGGGAACCTGAAACTAGAAGTCAAGTTCTCATTCACCTAAGCAATGGCAAGGAAGAAGAAAGCTGTAGTGGTGGAACCGGTACCGAGCGAGTAGGCTCGGTCATCATCAACCCTTCATGCCGAGTCTGCACCAGGACTTTCTCAACTTTCTCGTAACCGGTCGAGTAAATACCGCGCCATACAAAACGAGAGTCAGGCCCTGCGCGATGAGATCAACAAGATGAAGCAGCAGAGGGAACCAGAGTCACGTCCTGTTCAGGAACAGCCTGTTCTCGAACCGGTGGGACTGTTCTTGGAGACCCGCTCCGTGCCGAGGAGTGTAAGACCTGAGGCCCCCCAACATTCAGGGGTGCCGCGTTCAGGACAGAACCCTCTCGCGGTACATGGCGAGGGATCCGCAGGGAATGGTGCTATCCGGGTTCCCATGACTGTTCATTCCACTACATCCACTCTGCCGCCCACGGACCTCCGTCATCAGTTAGAGCAAAGGAGAGAAGGAAAAACGCCAGAGGGAGAGGATACCCCAAAGGTCGTCGTAAAAAATAGAGACCTATGGGAGGCACGATTTACGGAGTTGAAGGATAAGTTCCTGACATTGGAGAAGAAGCAACAACAATCGACAGTTCCAACCACGATCTAGGCGATGATGGAAGAGACCGAGCCTCCCTTCACCTCAGTCATCATGACTGAAGTGATGCCGCAGAGGTTTTAAATGCCTCCCGTCATCCAGTATTCAGGATCTGGGGATCCATCCGAATACCTGGAGTCCTACCGATCGTGGATGCAGATCTAGACTGCAACAGATGCAATGATGTGCAGGGGATTCTCAATCACCCTCACAGGGTCCGCTCGGATTTGGTACCGACAGCTGAAACCAAATTCCGTGAGCTCTTTCGTGGAGCTGAGTCGACTATTCCTTACGCAGTTTATAAGCGGTAAGAGAAGTCGGAAGCCCAACACTCACCTGCTTACCATCAAGCAGGCACCGAAAGAGTCGTTGAAAGACTACATCGCTCGTTTCAATGAAGAGGCGTTGCATGTCGAAGACTATGATGACAAGATGGCTCTCGTGCCATCCTGAGAGGACTGAAGGAAGGAAAGTTCGCCTTCTCCATCGGCAAAAATCTCCCGAAAACGCTAGCGGACTTCATGGCGAAGGCTCAAAAGTATACCAACGTCGAGGAGTTCACTAACGCCCGTAAAGGACTACAAGTCGCCGACTCAGCAAACAAAGGGAAGAGGCTAAGGAACGAAGACTCTTAGCCAAACGGCAAAGGGACCGATGACCGCGCTCCCCGGAATCGTCGACCGAGCCGTAGGCCGGAGGGAAAATTCCGTTCCTATACTCCTCTCAACACATCTGCCGAGCAGATTCTGTTAGATATCCGAGAGACAAGCTACTTAATTAGTCGGTCTGCATGAGGGCTAACCCCGAGCAACGGGACAAGCAAAAATTCTGCCTCTTCCACCGAGATCATGGCCATAACACAAATGACTGCGTAGATGAGAAAGATCCGCTCGGAGGGAGGAACAGCCACGAAAAAATCCAAACAACCCCCCAGATGAACCCGTCAAAATTCGTACCATCTTCGGGGGATCATCCGGGGGAGGGGATTCAAACAGGGCTCGAAAAGCCCATTCCCGGAGATCCGAGTCGGAGCATCACGTTCACCTGATGGAATGTCCCAGCAAAGAACTACGAGTTGTTCCGTGCAGCCTGACCTTCACGGAAGACGATGCATGTAGGATCCATCATCCACACGATGACGCGCTAGTGGTTACCATGACTATAGCGAATCACAAGGTGTTCTGTATTCTGGTCGACACCGGGAGTTCGGCTGATGTCATGTATTCCGAGGCGTTCGAAAGAATGAGAATTCCACGGTCTCGGCTTCGACCCGTGAAGACTCCCTTGCACGGCTTTGTCGGAGAGAGAGTAATCTCCGAAGGAGCTATCTCCCTCCCAGTAATAGCGGGAGAAGGACAACATCAAGTCACACTTCTGGTGAACTTTTTGGTTGTCAATGTTCCATCTGTCCACAATGTAATCATGGGCCGACCCTCCCTCAATGCAATGAGAGCGGTCGTCTCAACTTACCATCTGATAATGAAGTTTCCAGCCGAAGGAGGGATCGGCTATCTCCGAGGCGATCAACGCGAGGCTCGAAGATGTTATGCTATAGCCGTAAGAAAAGGATCTGTCAAACAAACGCTCGTGGTGGACGCCTTAGATTCTCAAGAACCGATGGAAAGCTCCTCCATCGAAGATCTGATGAAAGTACCGCTCGATGAATCAGACCCGAGCAAAACTTTTCAGCTCGGATCATCACTGAATACCGAGCGGAGGAACGAATTACTAGCCTTCTTGAGTCAGCATCGACATGTCTTCGCGTGGTCGCATGCGGATATGCAGGGAATCTCTCCTGATGTACTGGTTCACAGGTTGAACGTGGACCCAGATCATAAACCGATCAAGCAAAGGAGAAGATCGTTTGACGCCGAACGATATGAAGTCATTGCCGAGGAGGTCTCCGTCCTACTCGATGCGGGCTTCATAGAAGAAGTGTACTACCCTGACTGGATAGTAAATGTTGTGCTCGTCAGGAAGTCCAACGGGAAGTGGCGGGTCTGCGTAGACTATTCCGATCTGAATAAGACGTGTCCCAAAGACAGCTTCCCGTTACCTCGGATCGACCAACTGGTGGATAGCACAGCCGGACACGAGTTACTCTCGTTTCTAGACGCTTATTTCGGATACAACCAGATTGCTATGTATCCCCCAGACAGGCAGAAGACGACCTTTGTCACAGACAGAGGATTCTACTGTTACCGGGTCATGCCATTCGGCCTGAAAAATGCTGGGGCAACATACCAGAGGCTGGTGAATCAGATGTTCGCTAAACAGATCGGGTGCACCATGGAGGTATACGTGGACGACATGCTGGTAAAAAGTATTAAAGCCTCCGATCACCTCGCAGATCTCGAAGAAACTTTCAACGTCCTCCGAGAGTATCAGATGAAGCTTAACCCTGCCAAGTGTGTGTTCGGAGTTGAGTCAGGAAAGTTTCTTGGCTTTCAAGTCAGCCAGCGAGGGATAGAGGCCAACCCGGACAAAATCAAGGCCCTCCTCGACATGAACTCGCTTCGAACTCTTAAGGAGATACAATATCTCACGAGAAGAGTTGCCACCCTCGGACGCTTCATATCCAGGGCCACGGATAAATGCATTCCCTTCTTTCAGTAGCTGAAGGGTCATAAGAAGTCTGAGCGGACGCCAGAGTGCGAGCAAGCTTTTCAGCAGTTGAAACAATACTTAGGATCACCGCCTCTATTGTCAAAGCCAGAAGAAGGAGAGCCCCTATTCCTCTACCTCGCAGTCTCGACTTCAACTGTCAGTTCGGCTCTGATCAGAGAAGTCGGAAACAAGCAGTACCCTGTGTACTACGTAAGCAAAGCCATGGTACCAGCTGAAACAAGGTACCAGTCTTTGGAAAAACTGGCGCTCTACCTCTTCGTAGTAGCCAAAAGACTGCGGCCATACTTCCAAGCCCACTCCATAGTTGTGCTAACGGACTCTCCTTTGAGGCAAGTCCTCCAGAGGCCTGAAGTGTCAGGTCGGATCACTAGGTGGGCCGTGGAGCTCGAAGAGTTCGACATTCAGTTCCGCCTTAGGGTGGCGATCAAAGGTCAAGCGGTATCCGATTTCATCGCCGAGTTCACGGCTCCGAGTGAGGAGCAGATCAGTAAAGAAGTTGAGATGACACCACCCGTCCCATTGAGCGACCAGGAGGCAGTGTCGGATCTTGGATGGATCCTTTATGTTAATGGGTCTTTGTCACGCCCCAAACTCAGAAACCGGGCTCACAGAATTCTCGATCGCCGAATCCGGCGCCGACAGCCTCCGTAGAACCCCATTCTCGGCTCCTAGCTCCCATTCGCCAGGTTCCGATCCTGGGATGCTACAAGGAGGATTTTGTATGTCAGTCTGATTCGTAATAAGCATAACCAAAGGCATAACCCACAAACAACAACCAAGAAATCCATTACATTTCCACTATGATCAAAAACTTTACAAGTACAATGAGCATAAAGGGAAATACAAAGGTAAAGTACAAAAACTCCAAAATGCTCAGCAACGTGCTCCTGTCTCAACGCTGCTGCGATCCAACGTCACCTGCACGCAACGGTCGTGCATAAGCTTACAGAAAGCTTAGAGGGTGGTGAAAGTGTGTGCGCAAGGTAGTAATATGAATGCAATGTTAGAGTAATGCGGAATATGCAGATGGAACCAAAACGTCATGAGCCGTACCAAGGCTATGCAATGCAAGACATGAATGGTATCGGCCATCCCAAGGCCATGCAATGTACAATGCAACTCAAGCATACAGATACTCATCAATGTCCACACGTCAATACAGCTCAAAGTATGGAATATCACCGGGGTCTAGTACACTCTAAACCAGATTGCCGCCACATTACGCGCAATAAGGTAAGTGGAAGAGACCTCACTATCCGTCTGCCAATATCGGGCGCGACTCGTCGATAGCGGACCCATTCCTCGAGCTGGTCAGACTCAGCCTAGCATTGCCCCCTACACTCGGGCGGGTAAGGCCGTACCCCCTTCCAACCGACCACGATACAGTGGAGAGCGTAACCGTCTGGTAATCGGCACTCAACGCTCATCTACCCACTCGGTCTAGACGTTGGAGCAACCTCTTGGTACCATAAGGGTTTAGGGACTTTCACCCAGGGATATCTATAGTACCCCATGTAGAACAAGATTTCCGGTATCCAATCCTGCCAACCACGATGCGTCTGTGGAGGCTACGGCCCTGATGTTGCTAGGGCGTTCAACAACCATGTCACATAAATGCGGAATGCATGAATCACTCTATCCAGTCATGCAACCAATCCTGCGCATACCGTGCGCTCATGTAGGGCAACACTGCCTAACCGGGAGCCCATAAACAACCTGCCCGAAGGCATATGCTATGATCAGTCAATCCTCATATCAAGCATACATATGATGCGTATGATCATGGGTCATGAAACTATACTAAACAGGTTATAATAAAATGAATTATCTTACAATGCAGATGGGCCTGAACGGCCGAAATACAACAAGTACGGCCCAGTAATGGACCCTAAGGAGAGTCATAATGTAGACATCCAACCAACATTACACTCGTAATGTGGACGTCAAACCATCATTGCATTCCAGGTACGATCTTCTTAAATACCGCTACATAATCGGTAATGGGTTTACACATTGCAATGGACCTTAGATTCCTCCCATTGGGCCTTACATATATATCAAATGGGCCATATCTTATGGGCCCTTTATTCATCAGATGGGCCATATAAATGGGCCACACCAATGGGTCTTAAGTGCATTGTAATGGGTCAAAACCCGTGGGCCTTGGATTGCATCAATTGAGCTTAGTCTCGTGAGTCTAAAATATGACCAATGGGCCATACCAATTGGGTCTTACATGTAGATCAAGTGGGTCCAATTTCATGGGCCTTGAAGTACATCAAATGGGCCTAGTCCCATGGACTTGCAACACATCAAATGGGCCTAAGTCCATAGGCCTTATATGAATCAAATGGGCCTAACCCATAGGCTCTTTTATGAATTAAATGGATCTAGACCCAAGGGCCTTGGAATATATCAAATGGTCCAATCCCATGGACCGTACATCCACATCAAAGTGGGCCCCAATAAGTGACACAAATACATCGAGATGAGCCACAAATCATGCTAAGACGGGGTCCACTTGGACTGTGGATTTGTCTCATACTTTGACTAATTCCACAAAATGATCTTTAAAGTGGACGGCTAGATTAGATGTAGCACCCGTATCAATGGTGGGGCCCACAAGAAGACCCACCATCATGTATGAAATCTACAATGTCATATATATATATATATATATATATATATATATATATATATATATATATATACAATATTATAATATATTATAGTATTATCAATAATATAATATAACATTATATATAGTATAATATATATATACACACACGCTGCATGTATGCTCACACACACGCACGCACGCTCGCACGCACGCACGCACGCCCAAAGGGGCTCCACAATCATCACCCTGGACTCCACCGTCCGTTGGACGGTGGAGATAAAATGCATACATCACTGTGGGTCCCATGTGGGGCCCACTGAAACGTCTATTAGCCATCCAAGCCACTCACTGGGTCACTCGGGCCTGGTTGAAGGGAAGACAAAAATTTCAGCTTGATCCAACACGTCAGTGGGCCCCAAAAGGATTTTAATGGAAAATTTCAATTCACATTGTTTCACTTGGTGTGGGCCACCTGAGTTTTGGATCTGCTTCATTTTTGGAGGGGGGCCCACCACTGGGGTGGCCCACCAAATGAACAAGTTGGATGACAAAATAGACATTGCTGTGGGGCCCACGAGCAGGGCCGTGGGCCACCTCCCATGCCCGTCCGCTGCCTGCACAAGGCTGCACGCAGGAGCGTGCAGCGCTGCCACCCGCCTAGCGCAAGAGCAGAGGCTCTGCCTCTTCTCAATTTCGAGAAAAACCCGTTTTTCTGAGGTTTTTCACGTATGGAGCCCGCTAAAATAAAATTCGCCCCAGCCATTGCGTCCAGTGGCTCGACGCCATCCAAATGAGTCCAGAGTTAGAATTTTTTTGATGCTTGGAAGTGGAATAAAATAAGAAATTATCATTTGAATGGTGACAATACAATATTTAGTAGTATGGCCCACCGGGTGATTGGATCAGCTCCAAACTTCTACCCAACGGCTAAAATGCCATGGGTAAGAGAATAGGCGGCTTGGATCGAACATAAACATCAGGTTGGGGCCTATGCAAGGGGAAACACCCCATTCCCTTCCTTTTCTTCCTTTTTCCTTTCCTTTTTTTTTTTTCTTGTTCTCATTTTCTTAGAAACGTCCAGCGTCCCAGGACGCTGGACGGCTGACGTTTATACACAATTATTTGTGATGGCCTGATGAAGTGGGCCACCACATGATGGGGGGCATGGAAATAACATCTAAGGTGGGCCCCACTTGAATAAAATAAATACATCAAGTTGGGATCCATTCAAGCGGGCCACACCATCCTATTACAATAAAATAAAATAAAATAAAATAAAATACAATAAAATAAAAGAGAGAGGGAGAGAGACATGGAGAGTGGGACACGGCTTGTGATGGAGGGACCCCGTCATTATGGGCCCTCCCATACATGAAATCATACATCAAATGGGTCATTTTGCACATATGACCATCAAAACTAAAGATCAACGGTGGGGATCCTTTCCCCACCAATATGGATGGTCTAGATGACCTTTTCAAATGAAAATAAACATCATGATGGGGTCCATGGAGAATGGCCCCATCATGGAATGATCATGATGATCCAAGTGGTCCATCGGCCACAAATAAGGGTCCCAAGCGAGATCCACACCATGGATCGGTGGGTCTCACTTGGTCCACCATAAAAACAATAAAAACTACCCTATAGAAGCACCCACCGTCCGATCTTCTCGCTCCTAGGGGTTCCTTGGCACCTTATCTTCAACTTCAATGGCTAAGATGAAGAATGGAGGGTTGAGATGGGAGATTTTGGGGTAGGAAGGTGGGCCACTTGGAGCTTAGAATGGTTGGGAAATTTCCATACGTGGGAGCCTTTGCAATTTTTTGTTGTTTGGGAATTTTGGAATGAGAAAGAGAGAAAGAGAGAGAGTGATGTAAAGGGAGAGAGAGAGTGATGGATGGATGGGTGAGTGATGGTTGTGTAAGAAAAGTATGGGTTAGGAAGACTTTTGTGGCTTTTTGTGTAAGAAAGGTATGGGTTGAGAAGACTTTGTTAGCTTTTGTGTAAGAGAGGTATGGGTTTGGGAGACTTTTGTGGTTGCTTGGGAAAAGGGATGGAAGTAATGTGTACTTGACATGTGATGGCTTGATGGGTGATTGATTAATGGGATTGATGTGATTGATGTGACACATCGTTGAAATTTTCTTAGTTTTCGCAACGCGCGGCGTTTTCTCGCACCGAACGTTGGCCCATATCTCTTAATCCGGGTATCGCCTCGGCGCGCGAGTCGCGGTATCGGAACAGCAACGACGGCGCGGTCGCTATGGTATAGGTCTCGGGTTGAGTCGACTCGGGTTGTCGACACAAGAATTCAGGTCGCGTGTCGATATCGGTTAAGGGTCGAAAGTTGCCGGAATTCGACCGGTAAGACCGCGGAAGTGTACGGAAAGGTACGGACCAAGATACGGGTCTGACAGTCTTCCAACATTAAAGGAGCAGGAGCCGGTGTTGTCCTGGTTGCACCTGATTCAGCGACAATCCAATATGCAATCAGACTCAGATTCAAAGCTTCAAACAACGAGGCCGAGTACGAAGCGTTATTAGCTGGGCTCAGGCTAGCAGCGAGCCTGGACGTTCAAACCCTACAGGTCCGTTGCGACTCACAGCTGGTGGTGAACCATATCTCCTCGGAGTACGAAGCTAAAGAGGTCAGAATGATCGCTTACCTTGAAGAAGCGAGGAAATTGATCGAGAAATTTTAGAGTTGCACCATCCGGCAGATCCCTAGAGACGAGAACTCATGGGTCGATGCTCTAGCGAGGCTCGCCTTAGCCTCCGAGGGAAAGATTTCACGTTTTGTTCCCGTCCAGTTTATTGAGCATCCAAGTATCGGTCAGTCGAAGAAAGTCAACCCCGTCCGGTCCCTTCCTAGTTGGATGGACCCAATCTTTAATTATTTGTCGTTCGGCGAAATTCCCACAGACAAGTTAGAGGCAAGGCGACTTAGAGTCAGGGCAGCTCGGTACGTCGTGTTGGACGGAGTGCTGTACAAGAAGGGACATTCTCAGCCTTACCTTAGATGCCTCCGACCGGACGAAGCTGACTACGTGATTCGAGAAATTCACGAAGGAATTTGTGGAAACCATTCTGGCGGCCGAGCCCTCGCCCTGAAGATACTTCGCCAAGGGTATTTCTGGTCCACTCTTAAGCAGGATTCAAAGGACTTTGTTCGGAGGTGCGACAAGTGTCAGCGCTTCGCGGCTGTGCCGAGGCGACCGACAGAAGAAATGACCCCCATGAGCGGGACCTGACCGTTCGCCCAATAGGGGATCGACATCATCGGTCCTTTGCCTACAGGGAAGGGACAGGTTAAGTTTGCCACAGTTACGGTCGATTATTTCACTAAGTGGGCCGAGGCTGAGCCAGTTGCCAAGATCACCAAGCAGAAAGTGATCAATTTTGTGTGGAAAAATATCATTTGTCGATTCGGAATCCCACATACCATCGTCTCTGACAATGGTCGTCAGTTCGATAATGATAAGTTTCGTGGTATGTGTAGAAGACTCGGCATTGTGAACGCCTACTCATCGCCTTGGCACCCACAATCAAACGGGCGGGTTGAAGCCGTCAATAAAATCATCAAGCATCACCTCAAGACAAAGCTCGAAAAAGTAAAGGGAAGCTGGGCCGAAAAGCTCCCCCTCGTCCTCTGGGCCTACAGGACCACAGCCCAGACTTCGACGGGTGAAACCCCATTTTCGTTATCCTATGACTCGGAGGCAATGGTGTTAGTAGAAATCGAACTCCCTACGGCGCGGGTAAGGAACTTCGAAGAAAATCAGAACTCTGAGCAGATAGCCGCTAATCTAGACTTGCTCGAAGAACTCAGAGGGGTTTTCAAGCTCCGAACGGCGGCTCAGCACCAACAGGTAGCGCGCTTCTACAATTCAAAGGTCAAAGTCAGGCACTTCCAACCAGGGGACTTAGTCCTCCGACGAGTCTCACAGAACACGGCTGAGCCGGGGGCAGGAGCACTCAGACCCAACTAGGAGGGACCATATCGTGTGGTCAGATCTACTAAACCGGGCTCGTACAACTTGGAAGACTTCGATGGCCGCCAGCTCCCTTATTCTAGAATGCTGAACATCTGAAGATCTACTACCCATGAGAAACTAGCCTTTTAAAGCTCATAATAAAGTATACGCCTCCAAGCGACTAGCCTTTAAGGCTCTTAATAAAGATTCCAATTCGGCCTCGGATATTACTCGACTGTCTTGGTTAGTACAACTATGACCTAACGGTCTGACCCCCAAGGGGTCGGAACCTAATCCCATAAAAATTAACAAGGCATCCCTTTGGGGGAATAGGCCTAATCATAATCCGATTCTCCAGTGGAGTATTCGGCTCGACATACGATAATGAAAAGCTCTCGCCTGAGGAGCGACGAACCGAGCATTCCAAAAGATCGGACCCAACTAAGACTTGGGCCGAAAGCAGATTAAGCAACAAGGGACTAGGCCCGTAAAAAGAAATCAGCTCAACAGCATCTCACAGCAAGTTGACAATGTAAAAAAAAATGTGCTTTTCATTGAATTCCCTCGAAGGGGCAAAAGTACATTGGTTAAGATACATCGAGGGTTTCTAAAAAAAAAAACAACCAAAATGATAAAACGTCTTCAGGCCGGAGGAGGAGCTTGGGCGTCAGGGGCTTGGTCTGAGCATACAACTTCGGCCGGGGCATCTTCGGAGTCGTCGGGCAGGAGGGAATCAAGATCGAGGTCTGGGTATAAACTCAGAACTGCCTCGAGACACGCGTCTAAGCCGCGGTTGTAAAACGTCACTGCCTCGGCATCCCTCTACTTGGAGGCTTTGAAGTCTTCAACTGCAGCAACAACTGCCGCATCCGAGGAAGCCTCATCCATGATCCGCTGAGCCTCCACAGCCTGGGCGATGGCTAGGGCCTGTTCTTCAGCTGCCTCGGTCTTGGCGCGGTTCAGGGCTTCACCAAGACGAGTGGTCTCCATTATCAAAGAGTCCGCGTGAGCCCTGGTGAGGGTCAACTCAGCGGACGCTGCAACGCCACTCTTCTTAAATTCATCTGTCTTGTCCTGCAGATGTAGCTCCCTGGTTTTCAAGTCAAAAATGACTCTCTGCAGTCGCCTAACCCTGACCCTCTCTCCCGTGAGCTGTTGGCGCAGATTAGTCTGCTCAGACCTCAAGGCCGCTGCCTCGGCCTAAAAAGCCTCAAACTCTGCCTCCTTACTCTTGTGCTCCCGCACCCTCTGCCGAATCGAGATCAGCATCGGGATGGCCTGAATAGGAAACAAAGATCAGAATCTACAGAATGTATAACTACATGAAAGAGTCTTCTCGGAGACATACCATATAGCATACGGAGGCGAAGTCGTTATGGAAGCCGCCCTCCGACCGCTCAAGGGTCTGAGCAATATCGTCTTCCTTTGCATGCTTGGCAGCCCACGGAGCTAAGCACTCCATATGATAGCCGGGTTCGAACCTCCCACTGCTTGTGCCCGCTTGGGGCAAGACCTCAGCCCCCTCGGCCCCTACCCTGCTACCGGCCTAGTTCTGACCCTTGGCACGGACCTCTCCCCCGACCTCGGGGGGGAAAGCGTATTATCGACCATTTTGTTGGCCTCCTCCCGTTCGGAGGAGGAGGGAACAGAGATGGGGGCCTCGGAGATCGCGGCAGGCACCTCTGCGGTTGGGAGAACGGTGACGGTGGGAGCTCGAGGAGCAACGGAGCTCGGCACGATTGGGGTGCCGACCACAGTCGTTTCGACGAGTCCTGGTGGAGGACGTATCAATGGGCGCAAGACTGCCGGGGGAACCGCGGCAGTGCTGGGGCGCTCCGGAGTCGGCAGTGCGGAGGGCGAGCTAACTGGCCTCGGTGTTGGGGCTGCTAGGGTCGGCGTAGAGGAAGATTTCCCCACACGAGAGGGAGTCATCTTCTTACCAGTGATCTTCACACGGGGGCTTCCTTTAGCAACTCCGTCGCGGTCGGGGCTGCTTTCCTCTTCCTAGCCCCGGAAGCCTCGGCCATGTCTGCGAAAAAGAAGATCATGTCAGCTACTAAATAACTGAAGAAAAGTTCATCGGAGAGATCAGGGCAGCTTACTGAGGGATGTAGGCGAATGTTGGGATTTACAGAGCCCAGACCAGTGGAGGTTGGCCGCAGTGATCAGATCAGCCCATGAGCGAAGCGCCTCCGACCGCGTTCTGGCCTTTGCAATCTGATTCTTCTGGTCCGAGTCGATGAGCGGCAACCCCTTTGCGAAAGCTGCAAAATAAAAAAAGAGACGTCACATCAACGAAAACATATGAAAACTAAGGCAACAACTCGGATACTAGATAAAGATCGACCTGGTTTCGTAAAGCGGGTCGGAATACGAGCCGTTGAGGCCCTAAGCTCAGCCGCTGGTGCCTCCAAGTCATTTGCCGCCCAGAACCACTTATTCTTCCAGTCCTTGTTGGAAGACGGCAGGTGCATAACTAATCCCGACCCCTTGCTCCCTCGAGTCGTAAAATAGTACCATGTATCGTTACTATCATGCTTGACCAGGTACAGGCTCAGCAGCTCCTCTGGGGTCAGTTCGGAGTTGTCGACTTGCCTCCAGATACTGTAGGTGGAGATCATCACCCTCCAAGCTTTCGGAGTAAACTGCCCGGGGGCCAATCCGAGGTGAGCCACGACCTTCCTGATGAAGGGGTGAAAAGGGAGTCGGACCCCGCATTGTAGCGCAAAGAGGAAGATGGCCACTTCCCCCTCGGCAGGAGTGTCAACAGCGTCCAAAGGGCCGGGAGCCCTTATCTGAACAGAGTCAGGGATCTGAAACTCCGAGCGGATCCACTTCATCTGAGATTCTGACATAACAGAACCTCCGGGAACTACCTATGCGGTACACAGACTTGTAGGCATCTCGATAGAGGCAGTAGTCTCGGCTCGGCGGGCTCGGGGGGCTGCCTTCTTGCTGGGCTGCTTGCTCTTAGAAGCCAATGTTTTTTACTTCCGAGGCGGGAGGTACAGGAGAGTGGTCTCGAAAGGGCCTTTGTAAGACCCACTCCCACTGTCAGTAGTCCCCGGCTCGGAGTTATCGCCGTATTCACGAACCATTTTCAGGTCGGAAGACATAGCAGAAAGAAGGGCGAAGGTCAGCGAGACTCACCGGGTGATTATCGGAAATCACTTTCTGCCGAAAACTTCGAGTTCGGCCGGAATCGCCTCTCGTCGAAAATTGCCTCCTCCGGTGAGCTCTTAAAAATCAGAACACAAAATGGCAAACAAAAATTTGGGGCGCCTTATATAGGCAGCGAAAGATTTTCGCATTGATGGCAAGCTTTGATGGCAGCAGCCGAATCAGCACGAGCCGACCTCCGAGCACACATGGCAACACCGCATAGGACGAGCATCGAACCGTCGGTACGGCTCTGACATCGAGCAGTGTGCCTCGACACGCGAAGCGATGCCACAGTAGTCGAAGCCATCATAAATACGTCATCTCAAGCCTGTGTGACAACTTCTTATAGGCTGAAAGAAGATCCAGAATCGTAACCGTCGCCACGCGTTAACCAAAGCGACCATCGCGCACAATCCGAGACCCGTCATCATTGCGATAAGGGCGGAAGATTCCGTATAAGTACTCTCCGAGCCTGCAAGCAAGCTCGAAGAGTGGGGGGCTTCTGTTATGGAGAAATTCGAGCCCGTGGTAAAACGTTAATCGGACTCGAAGTCCGAGCTGAGGCGCCCGAGGCATGATCCATCTGATCAATACTACAACATCGCAACAACAACATGAATGTCTTCGAGTCAAAGTCAGCTCGGAGTTGGTCCTAATTGTCAGATCAGATAACCCGCTAACCCCTAACTCGTAGACGATTAAGTCAATCGGATCGGATTCGGTATGACTGGTCGGATGGCGTCATACTCGGAATGTTCCTCAATATGGCCTGTCAAGCCGAGCCGAGCAGACCTTCTGACGTGCGTATCCCACTCGCTAAACATGGAAACTACCATAACCAAACGTGGCCGATAACTTCGCTCACAGATACGCACGATCCGCCAGATATGCTGCACAATTAATAGATTGCGAGCAGTATCCCCATGATCCCAGAATCTCTCTGATCGTGTCGAGATCATCGAAACCGGACCGCCCTACAGGCAAGTATAAATAGCCAGCAGTGCTATGTCTACAGGTACGCAAAATTAAGCTCTCCTCTACACTCGACATGGATCTTAATTCCCTTGTCCTGACTTAGGCATCGGAGGGTCCCCGGCTTAACCAGAGTCACCTTTGCCTTTTTTCTTGGTGCAGACTTCAGGGATGGTACGCGGAGGATCTTGAAAGCATTGAGGGAGAGTCGACCAGATTTTTGCATCAACAAAATATATATATATATATATATATATATATATATATATATATATATATATATATATATATATATATATATATATAAGTGCAGTGAGATACAACCAATCTTCATCGGGATAATCCGTGCGGATGGCTTCAGCCATTTGAAGGAGGTGATCGATCTGGGGCTCGTTAAGATCAGGATCGCTTTAATCCATATATTCGTTTGATGAGTCCGCAGCATTCCGGCCCATATGCTCATCTCTGCCTTATGCAGCCTTCCCTACTCATCTTTCTTCTTCCTTGCCTGATATGTATATTGTAAAGTATCTTTAGTACAATACAATCCATATGAGATGAGGGCTACAGTATTAGGATGGTTTGTAGCGGTGTATGATGACACGTACACTGCCCATACAGATACCACCCCAATCAAAACTGTCGACATGGCCACTATATAGGGGGCCTAAGCCTAGCATTACACTGAAAGGATGATTTAGTTTGATTTGTAGCCATCAAATGGACAGTTGAGATGAAAATAAATGGATCAAATTCAACAAACAAATAATCAGTGGTGAGGTGTTCAGTTTATTAGATTTGAGGGCTTCATAGCACCTGTTGTGAGACCCACACGCCCACGCGCACGCATAGATCTAGGTGGACCGCACAGTCAGGGAACCACCCACATGCTTGGAGAAACACTACTTTGGTAAACTGACAGAATGAGATGAATTATGCGCAGGCACTAAGAAATCACCGCGTAGAAATCACCGAAATTTACATATGGCATCTACTCAATATAAAATTAAATTACCTAACTTATGCTTCCTAATTTAGATGTATCTTATGCTTATTCAATTATCTAAATATCAAATTTATGAACATTTTATTGACCAATCAAGTATTAGAATTGTATGCTTATTTACACCTGATTTAATTGTGCCAATTTTAATAACACAAATAATGTTACTTGATGGTGAAAATATCAATGAAAGATAAATGTAAGATTTTTTCAATTACTTTGTTGAATAAATTTGATTAGAATTCAAAAACTTATAAGTAACCTAAAAATATAAGCTCAATTTACTATTATTAAGGGTGTACATGAACCGAGCTAGCTTGACTCGAAGAAGCTTAATTCGACTCGGTTCGAAGCTGAGTTTGAGCTGAGTCGAGCTGATTTTTTTAGCTCAAAAATGAGTTCGAGCTGAGTTCGATCAAGCCCCAGCTCAACTCAACTCGAATCGAATCCAGCTGGAATCGAACCAATTCAGTGACTCAGTTACTTATCCATTGATGTTGCTCACCAAGTGTTTGATAAAATGACTCAATGAAGTGTGACTGGTGGCAAGAAAGGTATGTACATTAAACAAATACCCTTTTTTTCTTGGATTTTTTTGATTTTTATGTTGTTTAGAAGATGTTTGATAAAATATTTGTAAAATTATTGCTTCTGTTTTACATACGGAGGTATTTTCAAGGTGCAGTCTCGGTGTTTATGGAAATGCCTCAATGGTGAACTAGGCTCGATCTTGGCTCGAACTTGGCCTGAGCTGGCCCAAACTGCTAACCGAACCAAGCTGAGCGGGCCTGTCAGGCTCGACGACCGAGTCAAGCCGAGTTCGAGCTGAGATCAGCCAATGGCTAAGCCGAGTCAAGTTGAGGCCAGCTCAACTCGGTTCGACTCGGTGTACACCCCAAGCTATCATCACGTGGTTCCCCGCCCCTCACCAACCCATGCCCATCTCTCTCTTTCCGTCTTGGGCTTGGGCTTGGCATAACCATTCGGCCTGCACTATTAAGAGCCGTTATGGGTCAAACTGGGCTTGGGTCTACGTTGGACAATGGGGGCGGCGCTTAGACTGTGCCCGGCCCGGTCTTAACCTGGCCGCTGACACCTCCACTAGAGAAGGGACGTTCAAGTGGGAGTTGATCCTGCCGCCGTCACGGATCAGGATGCGGCATGTGTCGCCACACACTGCGCCCACATGCTGTGATGGTCCAATAATTTTAATCGTCCATTTTCTACGAAAGAAAGTAGATAAGCCATTTTAACCGTCCATTTTATAGTTTAATGTGAGCCATTGAAAAAAAATCTTTGTTGTAAATCCATCTACAGATACTGATGGTCTCAAAAATGAAAAGGGGTGTATGTTTCATATGGTTCCCCGCGTAGCATATATTCAACATGGACGGTTCTGATAATCGGAACACTCAGCATGCGGGCCCAGCAGACCGCGACACACGCTGACATTTGAGTCGCAACAGAGGTAAAACGAACTCTTCGAGGCGAGTAGAAATGGAGATATTTTGCATGTTGGATGGAAAGAAGAAAAAGGGAGGGTGATGTTTGGGGATTGGAAACTGGTGGTGGAAACTTTCATATTTATCCGTTTTGTATTCTCTCTCACCGCCAAACACGCCGCGTTTTGAAATTCTTCCATGAGTGTCTGAAGAACATGGTTCTTTTCCTTGGCTCAAGCAAGCAATGGGGCATGGTTTTATGCTGGACTGGAAATGGGCTGTCTCAGTCCAACCCTCTCTCCTCTCCTCTTCATCAACCAGGCCCCACTCTTCTTCATGTCAGTTCAATTCTCATACTTTCATTCCTATGTTCTATTGTTACAGATCTTCATCTTCTTTTTTTAGTTCCTCGATTCCTATATGATGTTGGTTCTCTCTCTCTCTCTCTCTCTCTCTCTCTCTCTCTCTCTCTCTCTCCTTTTTCTGAATATGCATGATTTGATGTTTTTTTTGGTTGTATAATGTTCTATTCTTGTGATCCTTTCATGGGTAGTCTACTAGTCTCAAAATGGGGAATGATGGGGTGCTGGGCATCGTACCACAAGTATGGTGCAGGGAGGGATTCATTACTGTACACTTGGAATTTACCTCGAATTCAAACCGTCCAAATGGTAGGATACACTGTGGATGGATGATAACCGAATAATTACATTGAAAGTATGGTCCTAAACTGTCCAATTGGTCGGTGTTGAATGGATGGTAAAACCAGAAGCTACTAAAAATGGTTTAAATTCGACAATCAAGTGCACATTAATCAGATGTCGGATTATCTATCTGATTTTGGGGATGTGAAAGATCGACATTGAGTCCCACTGTTTGGGTGGTTTGGACTCACTGTACGTGTCACCTGTACAAAAGGGGGAATCCGCCCTGGAGCCGAAGTTACAGATGTTTGGTGTAATACACAGCACCCTATGATTCCCCTAGAATGTACAGCGAGTGTCATTTTGTAATCTAAGTTTCACTTCTAGAGTGCATTTGGAGGTTACTACATTTGCATTGAGTGGTATGTCCATTGGCTGAATGGGCATTGTGCTCAATTCAGCTTGACTTACCATTTTAATCCATTTGATGAATGGCGTATCCACATTTTCCAAAAGAAAACCCAAACCACAGCAGCCGCGTTAGGCTCCATTCAGATTCACTATTGAATTGTATATAGTAATTAAGCTCGATGAGGAGATGACCAAATTGTAATTACCTTAGTTATTCATGTTGAGGGACTAGCTGCAAATTGTAATTATATTATATTAGGCAACAACATCTTCTCCAACTAATTGATTATCAATCAAGACCAGTGTCTCGATTTGTTCAGCCTCTTCTCATAATTCCATTCCTTGGATAATTTTTTGTCTTATGATAAGCTCTCTCCCTCTCATCGTGCTTTCTTTGTAGCAATCTCTTGTGTCACAGAACCTAAAATCTTCACTCAGGCTGTAAAAGATCCAAAATGGTGTGAAGTCATGGCTGCTGAAATCCAAGCCTTGGAGGAGAATAACTCTTGGACCCTGACTCCATTACCTATCCACAAGAAACCCATTGGATGTAAATGGGTTTATAAAATCAAGCACAACTCGATACAAGGCCCGTCTCGTAGCTAAAGGGTATAATTGAAATGAATGGTTGGATTATCATGAAACATTTGCCCATGTCGCCAAAATGGTCACCATATGTTGCCTCTTAGCCATTGCTGCCATCCAAAATTGCATCTCCATTAGCTCGACGTTAATAATAGATTTCTACATAGAGATCTAAATGAGGAAGTATACATGACCATTCCACCTAGATTTGCACGAAAGGGGGAGACTAGGGGGTGCTGCCTCAATAAGTCGTTGTATGGACTAAAACAGGCTTCACGACATTGGTTTGCCAAATTTTCTACAACACTACTAGATACTGGCTACATTCAGTTAAAGCCAGATTATTCTTTGTTCACGCAATCCATTGGTTCATCCTTCACTGTGGTTCTTGTTTACGTGGATGATGTCATCATTGCCGGCAATGATATTGGCTCTATAAATGCCCCTAAAGGCTTCCTTCATAAACAATTCAAAATCAAAGACATGGTATCAGAGAGGAAGGTCTTGTGTTCAAAACCTGAGAGCCGCAAACATGCCTCGGTAATATATTCTCTCACGAGCGGCCAGGAAAATCAGGTCCGGCCCAAGGATCAGGAAATCAAGCCCATCCTGTTTATGGTGCGAGTGTCCCTCCACCCTTGTCCAGTATGTTCGCATGCGGAGTTCCACCCCGCATGTGCAGGAGAGTGTTAAAGTCCCTCAATATACATTGATACACCATCCTCTAATGGCTCGATCTTTTAGAGCAAGTGGTTGTTTAACATATTAATCTCAAGTTGAGCATGGAATGAATGTAATGAAGCTTGAGGGCTGCTTCCTTACATTTAACATTAGAAATACCTTTGCAGTTTGGCCATAGCCTTCTTTAATAATTTTATTATATTTTCTTTCTTTCTCTTCCTCTCTTGTTTTTTTTTTTTTGGAAAAGTTAAGTTGGTCATTCCTTTGAAATTCAGATACATGTTTTGTAGTCAGTAGCAAATTCTCCATGGTGGGGTATGTTGCTTCTGGTTGATGATCAGATTTGGAGAAGTGAAGGTTCAAATCAAAGAGACTATCAATAATTCAGACTATCAAACATGTTGCAAAGTTTCCTATTCATTTCATTGTTTGATACCCAAAAGAAATTTGGAACTAAAACGAGTAATTAAATCTTTTGGAAATTAGTATCTTGTAAATTATATATATATATATATACATATATATGTATATATATATATATATATATATATATATATATATATATATATATATATATATATATATATATATATATTAATCCCAAATGGTATATTTCATTTTCCCATGTCATATTGGAAAACATACTGTGAAAAGAATTAGTCAACTATTGTTGGTTCAGTTCATTAAACTTACAAGACATAGATATTGATACGCTGGCAAATTGGGATCCATCATGTCACATCCAAGCCATCCATGGCCCATCAGATGTGATCTGTCATGCTTTCCTGTCCGAAGAATGAGTCTGGTCCATTCGTCGGGTAGGCTGCAGTGTATGAAAGTAACAAATGGGCTGCTAAAAATCCTTGGCTGGCTGTTTTTGTCTGGCCATTTGCTTCATACATTGTGGCCCACCTTGAGTCTGTTTCTTGAGCCAAGATGCATGCTACGTAGACAGTGGATCCAACTGATGAACAGCTTGGGTCCAGCACATGCATGTAGAAGCATCTAGAGGGACTAGAAATACATGTGCGTCGAATTAGCAAAACATTATTTACATGAACGCGATATTTTTACTACAAATATGGCCAGCACTCACTGCTTTATCTTATGTATAATACAGTGAGAGGCAGGGAGGCTTCATTTGAATTAGCAAGAGCATCTGCCGTCTCTGTCATTCTTGAGGAAAATGAAATTCGATGTAAAGATTCTCACATGCCCTACACATGTTCTTTTGGAGCACTGCAAAGCTTTGAAAATGTTCATGCAGCAACGAAAGAGATTAAGGTCAGTGCTATGGCATTGCTAAATTTCAATGAGGGAAGCTTGGATTTTACCTCATTGAATTTCACAAAGAAGTCAACATCTTTAGAACTTATCACAGTATTTCATTCTTGTTGATCAATATTGGTTGTTTAGTAACTCGAGTGATCAGATTTTTTGTAATTGTCACGTGGGCCACATGTGTGCTTAGAACGTGGACCACTGGTCATGTTTAAACCATACATCTTTCATGCACAGGTGGCGCTGCTGATGAATGACTTAGATCTCGAACACATATGCCATATTGGCATGTGGAGTAGGATTTGGAATCTTACTCTTCCCAGTAGCCATCATGTGTCTCCATTTCTTCTGTTTGTAATTTCCTAAAGCATTTGCAGTTTCTGGACTTAAAAACGGCAAAGCTTTTAACATGGTTATTTGTAGTGCCAGATGGTCATTGGCAAGAGAGAGGACAATACAGCTTCCCGTACTATGTTAAGTAATGCCAACGTGCCAATTTTAGAGGATGCTTCTGCATGTCTTGCGAGTTTACAAGTGGATAGCACATCACATTTTGGTTTGTTAATGGAAAACCTTGAGAAAATAGAAGAGATCTTTGACGATTCGGATGCGGTAAGGCTGGAAAGAGATATTCTAATACAAATAGGAAGGCTGGGAGCTCTTAAAATATTCCACACGTGTCTATCCAGGACCGTTAAGGCACCAGATGCTCCTCAACAGACCTTCCCACTAACAAAAACTTCCAAAAATAGCCCTGAGGACACGCCTGTCTATGACCACATGAATAACATAACCGTCCGGTCCAGAAAGAAGAGGGAGAGGAAATCAAGGAGAGAAAGAGTTACAGAAAAAGCTGCAAAGATGTCAGCTTTGTCACCATCCTCAAAAGCAATTCATGATTTTCAACAGTTGCCAACAAATCCATCGAACTCAAGAGGCAGACGGCATTCAATTGCTCGAAACGAGTCAGAAATGTCAAGAGGAGTTAAGGTAGTTCTCTCCTGTAAAGTCACAATCATTCTTTGTCATGTTTGAAGAAGGATTGAACTGATGAGTTTTAGAAAATGTAGGAGATTGCAAACTTGGAAAAGGTACGTATGAGTTTGGAAGAGAAAATTGGGCGGGCTGCAAGCTTATCTAGGTGGGCCCATGCAGGTGGAATGGACGTGAAGATGCTGCTGCAGCGTTTACATTTTGGCAGGTACTGCAGAGATAAGCTTCTCAAAAGTACCCGTTCATTGGTCCTGTACATTGCAAGAAACTACCGAGGACGGGGACTAGGCCTTGAAGATCTACTTCAGGTTCATGAAATGCATCATAATCCAATAATTACAATGTGTTCAGATGTACCATTGATGGCAATTGCAGTAATTAGTTCAATAAAGTGAAAACTGCGACAGTGCATTGACCATAGTATCTACATCAAGGGACTAGTATCCAAGTTGCAGTGTATGTCAGTTTCAAGTTATATTTGAAAGGACTGTAACTGCAACTTGAGGGCTACTTCCTCTTTATGAATGCTAAATAAGGTAATTAAGATCAGCCTTATCTACTGAACTAGCTATTGCAATCAAATTCGAGGGTGCATCCAAACATAGCCTCATGAAATTCGATAGTTATCCTTACAACATCTCTAGTTTCATGCACCAATGTATCACAGGCGGGGAATATGGGTGTCCTTCAAGGTGCAGAAAGGTTTGATCACACGAGGGGATACCAGTTCTCAACGTATGTTCAGTACTGGATTAGGAAATCAATGTCGGCACTGATAGCACGGCATTCCAGAGGGGTCCGGATACCTGTATGTGCATTTTCTTGTTATTAGAGATCTAGGTCCTTTTGGTGTCGTTTTCCCATGAGTAAAGGCCCAACATTGATTTGATGTTTTGTGTTTTCCATGTCTTTGTAGGTTACATTGAACAATGTAATAAATAAGACACAGAAAGCTAGAAGAGCCTTTTATAACCACCACAGAAGATACCCACAAGATGAGGAAATAGCCAAGTTGACGGGTACGTCATTAACTAATGTCAGACTTGCTAACAAGTGCTCAAGAGTCATGGGTTCAACTGATCAGAAGGTGGGAGACTGCATCGGTGTAAAATTCATGGTATGATTCACACAAACTGTTCATGGTACTATTTAGTCATTCCTTTGAATTACTTCACTTTTTTGGACTATCATTACTCAAATATTGTTTCATTTTAATTCATAATATCTTGAATGCTAAAAACGGCGAGACTCCGAAGATAGGAAGCTGGGGTTTTCTTGAGGATTCTCCAATTTATGCAGGATTGGGCTCCGTGATTTGTGTGGGTTTTTTCCAGCAATGGTGCTGGTTGTTGTTGTATCCCTAGTTTCTTTAGGTTTTTTCTAGTTTTCTTAGGCTTCTTGTTGTTGTTGTTGTTGTTGTTGTTGTTGTTTTTCTTTCAGTTTGTCTGCGTTTGGTTTGTCTTCCCTGATTCTGTTTTTCTTTTTGCTTAATAAAATTTCACCTTTCAAAAAAAAAAGAAATGCCTAACAGTATGTTTGGACATAAGGAATCCAACAAAAAGAAAGGGAAAAAAATATATAATGAATTAATGATGATTTCCATGAGCACTATTAAAATGTTGATTCTGATTTTATACTTCTTGTTTGATAGCAAGTGGAAATATCACATTATTCTCAAAACTTTCACCTAGATTCTTGTGCCAAGAATCGAAATTATGGAAAAGTATAATGATTCTTTTGTGGTATGCATCCTTTGCCATCCAAACAACATATCGTTACATCAAAGGAAAACCATTTTCCTTTTCCATTGTTTGTCATGGAACCCTGGGTACCCAAACATGGCTTAAAGAAACATAGACAACATCAATTCAAATCATTAAATATAACTTTACTTTCATTCCACTATTTTTACCCACATATTGTTTCATTTTTATTCGCAATATGCCAACTGCTAAAACCTGCGACAGTTACGAACAAGTGCCTAAAGAAACATATACTACATCAATTTGACTCATTACCCTTTGATTTTGTATGTGCAATGGCTAACTGATTAGATAAGGGAGACAGCTAAGGCTGCATTTGGATGCAATATTTAATTGAATAGTATGACAGGTCAGTTCAATGAAGAGGAAATGGCCAAATTGGAACTACTTCCTGTGTATTCATTTAGAGAATTGGCTCCACATTGCAAAAAATTTTCCCATGTTGGAATAGAAAGTACTAAACTGCAATTTGTGGGCTATTTCCTAATATCATCATTTCCTCTTTAGTGAACTGATTTTTTCATAATTCTATTTGGTTTTGCATCCAAACAAATGCTAAAACGCTGCCTTTTGTACTGGAACTGATCTATATTGACTTCCAGAAAAGCAAAACTATGAAATGACTAATTTTAAGAAGACCCAACTCTGGGGCATTTCAGTGAGTAAAATGCTGTTATGCCATGCACATCATACATGTTCCATTTAATTCCTGTATCACCATTCATGCGGAAAACACGTAAACTGTTGATCTGGTGGGCCACCATGTTGATGGGCTATCGGCCTAAAATTGCAGTGTTTAGACAACTCTTAACATGAACTTGTTCTGAGTAAACAATCCCTTTTCAGGCCATTGGTCAGATGGCTATCACAGTCCAATCCCCTTGCCTTTTGGCAATGGCCCACCAAATCAATGGTACTGATCAATATATACAAGTGCCATGTGTGCAGCGGAGATGTCTCATCATCCATGGCACACACATAATAGTAGCATCCAACTTTTAATAATGGGTTAAAACAATCAAACATCCTTATACCAGCCAGTCAGCATGCCTGCATTCATTCACTTTGGGATGTGCCATGTGTGTTCACAAGTGTTTTCATATTTGCAACATGGTCATTTTGTTAGCCGTGTGCAGGAAATCACACCAGATACGTTAGTTAAGACTCCAGAAGAGACTGTTATGAGGCAGCACATGAGAAGAGAGATTCATGAGCTCTTGAACGGCCTGCACCCAAGAGAGAGGCAAGTGCTAGCGCTACGGTATGGGCTTGGAGACGGTCGGTGCAAGTCACTTGAAGAGATTGGGAGGCTTTTCCATGTGACCAAAGAATGGATAAGGAAGATAGAGAAAGTGGCATTGACAAAGGTAAGGAAGGAGGAAGTGCAAAGCAGTTTGAACTACTATTTGGAATTGTAGTTTCAAAAGGAACCCAAATGGTGTAAATTGCATTTTTTGAATGGGAATTGAAGATTTTGGCCATTTTACTAAGTTGATACTTTAGCCAAATTGGAAGTTGGATAGGTTGGTGGTGATGCAGAATTGATCCATCTTATGATACAGAATTAAATAATTGAATTTCCATCTTCGAGGATTCTGAAAATTAAAGTCTGCTTGCTGCGAGCAAAGAACCAATAGATTTGAAGCTGCATTTCTTTCCTCACATATGTACGAGATTTGAGAAAGAGATCTTATGAATAATAGAGCAAGTCCTGGTTGAGTGTATTGAATTCTAATCCTCCAAGGTGTTCGAGTAATAACAGGTTTATGGAAGATCATCTAGAAGAATGAGATTGGATTTTGAATCTTGTGCATGTGCGTGCCTGTGTGAGTGTGTGCTGGGGAGAGGATCTACCGTATTCTGCGTCCCACAGCTCCAGAACTGCATCATCTTGCAGGAGGGTTTCAAACAGAGGCAGATGGTCATACTAGCAGAATCAGAGTTCAGCAGAGCCATCTCTCCACCACACGGATGGTAGATGATTAATCAATCTGGACCATGAAGAAAGTAGGAGCCATCATAGATGGGCCCCGTTTAAAAAAGTACACTGTCGACTAGTAAATTACCTTGCCAGGTGTACCATGGAGAGATGGCTCTACCATATTCCGGTTCTACCAGCTCCAGCATATCATCTCTCATTTGCTTGTATTTCATTGTTGAAATGAAAACTTAAAAAAAAACAAAAAAAAAACTGAAAGTCACTTTTTTTTTATTAGATGGCGGAAGAGAAGATTATCAATCCAAATGCGATCATAAACTTCAAATGTGGAAGCTACCCCACCCAATCATATTTGGGATGCCTTTGGATGTCCATTTGAATTGAATTGCAATAGTTAATTGGAGAAAGTGGAAATTGCCAAATTCTGATTACCTCCCTTGGTTCTTGTGTTGAGGGCTTAGGCTGAAAATAGCAATTAGTTGGAATTGAAAGGCGTCTACTTGCTCTGAAGGCTAAGGTACGATATGATCATTTTGTATCCATTGACATGGTTGTTGTGATTCATTTAAATAATGCATCCAAAAGCAGCCTTACAGGCATCTTTGAATGTACTGGATTTGTATGAAAGGATGCCTTATCTTTGTAACGGTGGGACCTCATTTTTGTCATCTAGACCACTGGCCTGTTGGCTTGCACCATTGGCGCGCCATTTCCCACCATGGTGCACCACCATTTAAATCATAAAAAAAATGAAATACAACTACATGTCCACTATATTGGCCCCTTTCACTTACAACCCCACTTCCATGTGGGGGGCAAATTGAGATCGATATCCACTCGAGCTCTTGAGCCTTATCTGGTAAGGCTGGCACCTCTTCCTCCATTTCATAACACTCATTACCTGTTTTATTGAGTGTTAGGCCCTCCATTCTATTCTGGACTATTCTATACAAGTTTAGTTATACTTTTTTTTTTTTTTTTTAAAGACAAACTCTCAAGATATCTCTACACACCACTATAAGGGTCCAACCAACTCTCTATTGAAACAATCAAAGATTGATTGCTAGGATCAATCAATCCCCAAATAAATTTTCATAAATTGCAACCCTACTCCACCATATACAAAGAGCACAAGCTACATTTAGAGGGAGTGGATATTTATATTTTATACCTTTCCTATTATAAAATCTTAGTTCCGCAAACATATATATATATATACATATATATATATATATATATATATATATATATATATTATCACACGCACACACCGCCACACACTCATTCACCACCTATGGGTACTCAAACCTTTGACCAGGTGTTGAAACTCCTGAGAGCCTACATCTGGAGCAAGATTAAGGACCCTAGTTCCGTAAACATGTGCTATATTCGTATGTGTGTTCCACCCTCAAGCACTCTCTGCGCATGCACTAAATTATTAAGAAAATAGTTGTCCATGAGGCGTCATCATAAGGCATTAATTTTCACGGACAAACTTACCAATTCGCCCAAACACAGTAAATGAAAACACATTCAAAAGATTTTTAAACTATGAATAAAAAATCCATTTCTCAAATGAGTTTTCCAAGGATCCAATCCAGCCCTAACATACAACGGTCTAGATCGTCAAGAAATTGGTCCCACCTCTACAGACATGTGACATCGATTGTTCTCATGTACAGGATTGACTAGTCTTAGATGGCACAACCTACCAATGTTTTTGTTTTCCTTGCGAGTAAGCAAGACCACCGCCCAACCGTTCATTGATGGTACTCGACATATCTCATCCATAGGATAATCCTAGCCTTTGTACTCGTCGCTACAAATAAAATGGAGAGAAATACATGGTCCACCTTCAATGAACCCATTACTAGTAAGCTTTTGGGAGCCCATGCAACCAGAAGCACTGCGGCGCTATCGTGATAAGAACGATTAGGCCGGGCCGGTTCGTTCATCACTGGCCATTGCCCCAGGTCGGATCGAGCATCGTCTCTAGTTTCAGACGTGGGCTCGACCTTTGGGCCAAGTTTTCGGGTCCAAACCGTACCGTACATAGCCAGTCGATCGGGCCGGGCAGTCCGTCCCATTGCCATTTGTCACGAAATCGGATTGCGCACTGAGTTATTCAGAAGGCCTTTATCGTACTGAGTAAACTCAGTTGGGACCGCCTTGAATGTATGTATCCCGCCGACCATTCATTTATCCATCTAATTTAAGGGTGGAGCCCAAAATTAAAGTACATCCAAAGATCAAGTGGATCATGCCATTGGAAAACAGTGGGAATAATGATTTTCACCGTTGAAACCTTTATAAGCCTTACAGTGATGTTTATTTGTCATCCAACCTGCTCCTGAGACCAAGGTAAAACCCAATTATAAGCTCGATCCAAAACTTCAGCGGCCGCTAAGAACTTTTTAATGGTCGACGTTCAATTCTACTGCTTCCAGTGGTGTGGTCCATTTGAACATTGGATATGCCTAATTTTTTTGTCTCTATTTATAAAATGAAATGGTAAAATGGATGGACGGAGAGGATAAAATACGTAAATCATGGTGGACCTCACACAGCTTACTCGGTACGCTAAGCGCGGTGAGTTACTCACTACGCATTCCGCTTCCATTTG
Organism: Magnolia kwangsiensis; assembly: GCA_037074715.1. Lineage (NCBI taxonomy): Eukaryota > Viridiplantae > Streptophyta > Magnoliopsida > Magnoliales > Magnoliaceae > Magnolia > Magnolia kwangsiensis. The sequence goes on from CM073581.1 coordinate 99,560,284, forward strand.
TCACCCCGTGTGCAAAAGACGCCGGTCGCGCACCATCTCACCTCTCTCCCTCTCTCTCTGAACCCATCTCTGATGGATGCCCACGCACACGCCCACGACCCCCACGCCATGGCCCTGCCACCGACATTCCCTCCTCCCCATCACCATCTCGACATGAGGCCACAGTTCCCTACCCACCACCACCCTCTCCCTCCATCTCAGCCGTCCATCCCACCATCTCTGCCTGTCCAACCCCCTGTCCCGACCGACACCATCATTTCCCCCTCCACCGCGATCCACCACCCCTACACACTCCACTACCACCCGCACCCCCACCAAACTGCTGCTCCCGCGGTCTACATTAACCCCGAACAGCACAAGATCCACACTCTCTTCGTATCAGGCCTCCCCGACGATGTCAAGCCCCGCGAGATCCACAACCTATTTCGCAGGCGTCAGGGTTTCTCTTCTTGTCAGCTCAAATACACCGGCAAAGGCGATCAGGTCTCTTATTTTCTAGGGTTAGGGTTAGGGTTTCTGTCATTTTGAATTCCATGCTTCTTTCCCCCTTCTTTTTCTTTGAATATGATATGTTTATTTGTTTTTCCCCCTTGTGTAGGTTGTTGCATTCGCTACGTTTTTTAATCATCAATCGACTGTGGCGGCAATGAGTGCATTAGATGTCAGAACCGATACTGATTCTGAATTATTCTTTATTTTTTCTTTATATTTTCAGATTTTCTGCATTTTTGCTGAATGCCTGGAAACCAATTACAATGCATATATATTTTTCAAGGCTAGACTAGAATCATGTATTGGGTTTGTGCATTTTAAAAAATTGTGACTGTACACATGGTATGGTTATACGGCAATCCAGATCGTTCAGATTGCTGACCGAACTATGGATGGAGCATAACCTGAAAATTGTGCTGGGTAGATAATATTAAGGGTTTGTTTGGATGCCTGGAAAATCCTTATTGTAAAGGGATTACAGGTAAACACTTTACATGCAAGTGTTTGGGTGGCACGTTTGCAGTCTGCCTGTAAATTGTTTCAGGTTGTAAACACTCTACAGTTTAACTCATTTTTATTTTTGTTTTTTTTTTTTTTCTCCAGGCAAAAAGCCATTTTTGGCTTACAAGTGTTTACAACTAAAAAGACATTACACATAGTAGAACCCAATGGTTGATATGCACCCATGATATATGGGGCCCACCGTGACGTGTTCAGTACATCTAATATGTCCATCATGCGCGTCCCTTGATGCACTCCTACAGCCCCGAAAAGAAAAAAAAGAAAAAGAAAAGAGCAACCCAAAGGATCATCAGATGGACCACATGAGAGGGAGCATTTGGGATGGGACACCACCCATTAAGAAGGTTGCAGATTGTGTGTGCAGCTCACTGTGCATGCTTTGATGCTCTAGGGCTAAACAGTTTACAGGTGTAAAGTGTTTACAACACCCCCCCCCCCCCCCCGGGGGGGAAAAACACTGTTTCAGGTTGCGGGTAAAGTCTTTTTGACTGAAACTATATTATATACAGCAAAACATCATGGGTTGATACACACTCATGCTGTGTGGGGCACACCCATTATGTCTGTAGTACATCCAATCTATCCATCATGTACGTCCCTTGATGCCCCCAAGAAAGTAAGCCAGACTGCTTGTCAGATGGGCCACACAAGAGGGAACATTTCGTATGGGAACACGCACCACTGAAAACCTTCCAGATTGTGTATGGGGTCCATTGTAATGGGTGTAGGACATTCAATCCATCCAGTATGTGCATACTTTGATGCTCTCCCAGGGCCTAAAAAAACCAAGACATTTCGAATGCGATTTGCATATTTTGGAGGGATTTACCGCCCCAAGTTCTATTCGGTGGGAATACCTACTTAAAAGTAAACACTTTACAAGTTAGCCAAACACAATCTGTTTACTTGCAAACACTTTATTTACTAATTACTAGTTAAAACCCGAACAAAATAGCATGTAAATAGTTTAAACTTGAAATAATTTTCCGGTGTAAAGTGTTTACAACTTAAAAACTTTATAGGCATCCAAATGACCCCTAACCATCTGATTTTTCCCATTTTCTATGCTTACCTAAGATGCCACCTAACCAACCAACTTGGGACTTGAGCAATGCTTTGCTGATTGAGAGGACACTGCCCTCCAATGTAGCCAAAAAAGTTGGGGAAGCATACGGCTGACCTGATGTTAAGAAGCTGTAGCGATGTGGTTCCTGTTAGGAGAACCCATCTATTAGGTTTTTCAGTAGTAGCTTGTTACCTATAAAGGTAGTTATGCAAGGTTTGAATACTGGTAGCAGGCTATCAGCTCCCTTACTGTCAAGACTTTTGGCCAATGCATTACAGGCCTTATTGGCCAAACTCTTTTGGTAAAAAAATTCCAAAAATACTGGACAGAACATACGTGCATAGGTGTGTATCTGCATACAGAAAAACACTCTTGGACATTATTTTGTGGATTGAGGCGCACTACATTGAAACACAACAAAAAGAAGACTAATAAACGAAAGAAGTGATGGTTTACCTCCTCTAATTATTTCCCAAAATGATGCATTCCACTTTGATTTGTCGATAACATTCCAATCTTGTGGTTTGATCCTCAAAAAGGGCCCGGATCTTGTAAAATAAGTTTCTAAGCTTCCTTTGTGGTTTAAATGAAGAAGAAAGTAGAAAAACGATAGAACTGGAAAAAAAAAATAATAATAATCAAAACGGGACCTTTATGTCCATATGGGCATGTATCAAACTGTATGGGCATGTATTGCTTTGTATCAGTGTTGACATGGGTCTTATGTCTGTATCAGGCCTATTGACCAATATGGGGTGGTGCCAAGGTATTCCACAACAGTTGTGTAAAGATTGTAACGGCCATTACTTATTGGTAGCGTTGGTGCCTGCTATGCGATATGGGGTCGTAATGGGTACCCCAAGAACTTCTGGCAGTAACCAGCCGTTACAGGGTGTAATGGTCCAATGTGACTTTTATTTTATTTTTTAACACATAAAAAAGGGAGTTCTTTTGGGTTGAAATTACACATTTCTTGGTGGTTTGTGTTTCTTAGAGTGTTGGTAAGGCAATTTCGATTGTGTGTGTGCATTCCTAGGCCATTAAAACTTGAAATCGACGGATCAAAGCTTGATTGGGTCATTTTGGGAAATTTTGAAAAAACGGTGAATGCCCTTTTTTTGTGATTTATTGTTAGAAACAATGAAATTGAAGATGACAACATTGGATCAACCATATCTTGTTAGATTTGGTTTTTTTTTTTTTTTTCTGTAAATATGCTGTTTTTTACAAAAAGAAAAGAAAAGAAAAGAAAATAATAAAAAAGGGTAATGTTTGTATTTTGATTTTTTATTGTTCGAATACATTTAGAATGTTTACATATATAGTCACATGCATCAGATCAATTGTTTGAATGGCCTTTTTATAGTTTTAATTGACTTCTTTTAATTTCAGTTTGATATTGGATTGGAATGAATAGTGACAGTTTTAAAAAATTAGAAAAAATGTTTTTTTTTTTCAAATTTGATGGTTTATGGTTGGAATGCATGTACAATGATTGCATATACAATCACATGCATTAGGTCAATTGTTTGAATGCTTCTTTTTATATATATATATATATATATATATATATATATAATTGGGTTGAGAAGTCCCATTCTTCATTTGAGAAGGGGTTTAGAGGTCAAAGGTAGAAGGGGGAGTTGTGCCAAGAAGAATAAGATAAAAGAATTGGGCCCTTCTCTTAAGATGGTGGCAGCGGTTTAGGTTCAATGGCAAAGCCTTTGGAGAAAGGTCATTGCTAGCAAATATGGAGAACTGGAAAGGGGTTGGACTCAAGCAGTGTTACAAGGGGGCGGGGTTCTTTTATTTAGATGGCCATTTTGAAGTTTGAGGATGGGTTGAGAGGAGTCTGAGAAGTTCCTTTCCAAAGGTGTGATTTGAGATTGGAAGAATGGAAATAATAAGGTTTTGGGAGGATCTATGGGTGGGGGATGTGGATGTAGTGTGTTGATTCCCTGTCTTTACTCTCTTTCAGAGAGGAACATTCTCACTAAAAGGTTGTTATGAATATTTAGGTCATAATTTGGCGTAATGTGTGCCATTCAAGAGCAACTGGTGGCATTCGAGTTTGAGGAGTTGGAACTCATCCAAGGTCTTCATGATGTTAACCTTATAGGGTAGGCTTGTGGATTTGGGTTCATGCTTCTTGTGGAGGGCCTTTTTTGTGGGTAAACGAGTTATGTAAATCTCTACTTCTTATCACCCACTGTAGTCCTCCATGTGCGAAGTTTTGGGGCTCTTCTTCTCCACTGTGTTAAAGCATTCTACTTCATATCCATTGTCTTAATGAATAATTTTATTTCCTTTTTCTCTCAATAATTTTTTTTGTTACCAATCAAAAGAAAGATTTTTGTACCTTATAAGGTATTTTGAACACAAAGGATAAGAATCCACATACATACTTTCGATTTGTCTAAGCCAAAAAATTGCTCTTAAGTATTGTGCTCCCTTGTTCAAGGGTTTGAATATATTGAAATTGCACGTGCAGGGCCCACATGCTATGCTCGGAAGCTTGACAAAGCTAAGGAATGATAGCTATGTCCTATAGCGGGGATGATTAGGACCAATTAAAAATTATGCCTTTTTAAAGACACAATTGCTTAAGCCCATATTTAAATTAAACTAAGGAAATTTAACTCTTAAGGCTTCTGAGCCAGTAGAGGGTCCAATCACATAGACTACACAAGATGTGGTAATAAAATAACTAATCTATAAACATGATAGTGTACATGTGTGTGTGGGATGTGCTACTTATCAACTCCTAGCATTCATCTAATCATACATACATATAATTAAACATTCACAACATAAGCATAATTAAACAAGTGCTCAAATAACAATCCCAAATACAAGCATGTATAGTAGTTCGGTTTCCCTACTCCACTCTCGGCGAATGCACTCAACCCATAAGTGTATCGAATTTCACAAGGATCGGCTCCCACAAGAGACTTTACATAGTTTTCTATAGGCTCGCCACAAACCTCAGTCCTACACGAGAACTTACTGACGTATACTCCTGCCGGAGGCTCCCGTAAGAGACTTTAGTTGGTTTTCCTTAGGTTAACTAACAACCTCGGTCCTAATCCAATGACCTATGTTTACTCCTGCCGGAGGCTCTCGTGGGCACTAACATATACGCACCCGTGTCTGGTGGCCTGCACAAGGATTTTGATTTAGGCCGTACACAAGAACCTAGTTGAGTTTGACAATTCAAACTTGTACACTCAATCATACACAAGGAACGAGTGTATACGGACTTTTACACATGACAACTTGTTGGATTGAGCTCCTTTTGTAGCGCCTTCTGGGGTTGCTTGATCGATGCTCTCATGTGCTTCAATCAACTCTCATTTGTTGCCCCGATCATGATGTCGATGCTTTGCCAAGACTTTAATTATAAGATCAAACACCTTGCATGTGATGCTTTGATGCTCTGATGCTCTGATGCAGTGACCAAGGTGATGAGAGGTTGGGTAGAATCTCATATAACTAATGGGAAGTTGTAGAGCTTAAGGGATTCTACTTTAGGAATACTCTAGAGGTTGGTAGACACTTGGGTTTGCCAGGAGAAATGGTGTTTACACTTTAGAGAGGGCTTGAGATCATGATATTCTTGTAGAGGAGCTTAGAATGCTCATTAGAGTGAAAAATCACTAAGAAGAGAGCGTGGATCTCAATGGGATAGAGCCTAGGAGGTTTGGTAGAGCTTGGGATGCACTAGGGTCTCTAAAATTCCAAAATTCATTAATTTCACAAAAAATTGGGTGCTAAATTTATAGAAAAAATGCTCCAACGGATTTATAATAGCTAGTCTTCGATTGCACTGAGTGGAGGTTCGGTTGCACTGAAGTATGTTAGGTCGCACTGACTTTGAAGTTCGGTTGAAACGAATTAGACAGGAAAGCTGTTGGACAGATTTGGGCCCTTTCGGTCGCACCGAATGTGGGTTCGATGGGACTGAAGGTTGCTGAATTTGTGCGATTTTTCCAGCAACTTGGGACCTCTAAAGCCAATCTAAGGATGGTCAATTTTGGCTCGTATGGCTTAAGGGATGATCAATAAAAGATTTATCTATTAGGTTTAAGATCATCTAAAGGTTTAGGGTCAGGGTCACTAAGGCACTACATTTTACCTTTTCTTCGCTCCTTGATGCTCCACCTTCACTTATGTCTTCGGTCTTAAGCTTCCAAGGGTTTAACCAACTACATGACGCAAGGACTCACATGATTGACAAATAGGGTGCATAAAACAATATACTAACGTATATAATTGTCTGAACATCTTTAAGCGTTTTTTAGTTCTTAGATGGGCATCTTTGGATTAGGCATGAAGCAATGTGAAAAACTGGGGGAAAATTGCCTATTTAATGCTTAAATAACCCGTTTTGTGACAATTATGAAATTCCATTACCAGCTCTTGATTTTCCTGATTTGATTATAGTCAATTACTTCAATTAAGAACTACACATTTTTTTCCCTCCATTTCTGATTTTGAAGGGATCTTTCTAGCCTTCTATTTTTGCTTTGTTTTCCTTGTGTGCACAAATTCACACATTGTTGGGATCATCCTGTTTTGATGAAGCCCATCCACCAATGTTGAACTTATAATTCACTTCAAGTTATTATAAGTTTGTGTCACATTGACATGTCAGGTTGAGCATTATACTTGTGCCTGTTTGATGCTTCAACTTTGTGTGCGAAAACAATGGTTGTAACTCCGTTCTAGCAGTTATGTTGACTAATGAGCATAGCTACTGTATTCATTGGTTATGTTATTGTTTTGATGTTGGTCTCTTCTGATGGTCCTTTTTCAGGGTGTAATTTTCGACCCCCAGACTGGAGCTCGTCTGCATGTTGAGCTGGCCAGAACAAATTCACGGAGCAAACGCCCACGAGGTACATCAGTATCTCTTTATATTCAGAGGTTTCTACACTGCTCAAATTAGTAAAATCAGATTTCTGGGTTAGCTTGATAGCTGTTGGATTTCAATCTCTAGAATATCTCATAAGAAAATCAAAATAATGTGGTCTTTTTTGTACATAGGGGGTGAAGCCTATGCAGTGATTGATAAGAGAGTTAGAATACCAGATGATACTCAAGAAAGCGGGAGTAACGACGGTAATGAAATCTGTACATCGCGGATTTCAATGGAAGACAAATACCTTTGTGGCTTTTGTTGGTTGATTTATTATGGTTGGATCTGTTCTGTTGATGAGGCACTGTTGAATGCCAAATATGATATGCTTTATTTTTTCAAGATGTATGGTTGTTAACATTGTGCATCTCTTTCTCCTTTTCATATGCCTTGAGCTGAGATTTTCCCAGCCTAGATTTCACTAGAGAGACACTGTCACTGGAAGCTCACTGGCACATGTTTTGGCACATTTGCACATTCAGGAGATGGTGGATCTGATGAACCATCCGGCACTGATAATCCCGATTCGAGCAACAAGGGTGCTTTAGCTGCCACACAGAGGTTCAAACGCAATTCAGAACACACAACAATTGTATTAGATTAATGGATTTCAGATATTTGTTCATAGATGACTAGATATTATTAATTCATACTTCTCCATAGAATTCTGCAAGTTCTTCTCCCCCTTCTTTTGTGTTGGTCACTTCTTCTACATTTTGCTAACTATATCTTATTTGAATTTTCAGTGGTGAGATGGCTGGTGATCTTGATAATGCTCCATTGAATGTAAGTGATTTGGGATTTTGATGTATCTTGGCTATTATAATTCTGTGTGATTCTGTATTTTCATTTTATGCAAAATTCTGATGTCTTGTTGGTAAGGCTGTTCCCCTCTCTATGTATGCTGTATTTTCATTTTGTTCAATATTCTGATGTCTTGTTGGTAAAGCTGTTCGCCTCTCTATGGATGCTGTATTTTCATTTTGTTCAATATTCTGATGTCTTGTTGGTAAAGCTGTTCCCCTCTCTATGGATGTGGGAGATGCTTAGAACCCTTATTTGTAATGGAGTAACAAGAGTGAAACTAGTTATTTCAGGGTCTGGGTCTATCTGGTTTTAAGAGGGCAGCAATATAGGCTACTTTTTATTGCATGTGCTCATCCTGGATAAGATTCAAGAAATCCAAAATTTTAGGATGGCATGCAGTTTGTAGTTACGAGCAGTGTTCATATTATCGGTGAAAAATCGATAATATTGCCGATATTATCGGTGTCGTTGGAGTTGCGACACCGAAACTCACTTTTTTCGTTTCTCTTCCTAATATTCGGCGATTTTATCGATTTTTAATGTAAAATACTGTTGTCGACCAAAAATCGCGTCTCTATCAAGGGATAACTGTAGCCGACAACTCCTCCTTGACGATAAAAGGGACGATAATATGAGGAGTTGCGTAAATACCAAAAAAAACTGAGAAAAAAAGAAAAAAAAAGAAACTTTTGGAAGTATGTACCTGTAGAAGAGGATCGTTGATCGGAATTAATGGGGTGAAAAATATGCTAAATCTTGAAAATTTTGGAGAGATTTTTCGAGTTTTTAGGGTTTCCTTCCGGAACGTCTTCTATCGGCAGCTTTTTCGTCGAGGGTTTTTTAGGGTTTCGGGTTTTGAAACCCTTATAGAGAATCGGATTGCGTATGAGTTACTCGGTACGCTTTTATCGTGCTGAGTAAACTCAGTTGGGCCTACTGTGAATGTACATGGGTTATCCACACCGTCCATACGTTTTTCCAGCTCATTTCAGTGGTTTAGCCGAAAATTGAAGAATTCCCAAAACTCAAGTGGACCACACCACAGGAAACAGTGGGAATAATGACTTCCACCATTGAAACATCATTAGGGCCCACAGTGATGTTTATTTATCATCCAACCTGTTCATAAGATCACACAGACATGGATGAAGGGAAAACAAAAATAAAAGATTGATCCAAAAGTTCTGTGGCCCCAAGAAATTTTGGTCGGTAGAATTTCAATTCACATTGTTTCCAGTGGTGAGGTCCACTTGAGATTTTGATGTAATTAGTTTTTGGTTTAGAGCCCTAAAATCATCTGTTAAAAAGGATGGACGGAGTGGATAAAATATTTAAATCATGGTGGGCCCCACAGGCTTTACTCAGTACGTTTAGCGTGCTAAGTTACTCAGTACGCAATCCCCTTTTTAGCGTGCTAAGTTACTCAGTACGCTTAGCGTGCTAAGTTACATTAGGGCTATGTGGGGCCCACCATGATGTAAGTATTTTATCCACACCATTAATCGCTTTTTTTTAGATTGTTTTAAGATTTAATTATGAAAATGAAGTAGGTCCATAACTCCAGTGGACCACACCAAAGGAAGATACAGTGATAATGACACCCACAGTTGAAACCTTCCTAAGGGCCACCGTGATGCTTTTTTACCATCCAACCTATTCATAAGGTCATGTAGACGTTGATGAAGTGAAAAAACAAATATCAGCTTGATCCAAAACTTCTCCAGCTCCAAGAAGTTTTTAATGGTGGACGTTCAATCCCCAGTTTGTGGTCCACTTAAGCCCTATACCTGCCTTATTTTTTGGCTCATATGTTAAAATGATCTGAGAAAAATGATGAACGGCATGATAAAACACTTATATCACGGTGGGCCCCACAGATCCCTGCCTGGACGGTAATCCATCCGGGCTAGGGTAGGATGCAATCTGCGTCCCTTTTATCAAAAATCGGATTGCGTACTGAGTTAGTCAGTACGCTTTTATCGTACCGAGTAAACTCAGTTGGGCCCACTGTTAATGTATGTGGTTTATCCACACCGTCCATCCATTTTTACCGATAATTTTAGTGGTTGATACCAAAATTAAAGTGAATCCAAAGCTCAAGTGGACCATTACATAGGAAACAGTGTGGAATAATGATTTCCACCGTTGAAACCTTCCTAGGGTCCAAATTAATTTTTATTTGTCATCCAACCTGTTCATAAGATCACATGTGGCTTGGATGTCACCAAGTTCCGTCGGCCCCACCATGATGTATGTGTTATATCCACACGGTCCATCCATTTGGCGAGATCATTTTAGGTCATGAACCCAAAAATTAGACAGATCCAAAGCTTGGTGGACCACACCATAGAAAGCAGTGGGGACAATGATTCCAATTTTTGAAAACTTCCTAGGGCCCACAATGATCTTTATTTGTCATCCAAGTTGTCCATAAGATCGCATAGTCATCGATGAAGGGGAAAAACAAAAATTACATTGATCCAAAACTTCCATGGCCCCCAAGAAATTTTCAACGATAGACGCTCAAATTCACACTATTTATTGCGGTGTGGTCCACTTAATCATTGGATATGCTTCATCTTTGGAATCAAGCCCTATAATTATATGGTAAAGTGGATGGACGGAGTGGATAAAAGTATATAAATCAGTGGGCCCCATAGAGTTGACTTGGTCCACATAAAGTATTATATGAACTCATTTTTATTACAAGTGGAGTGATTTTGATCATAGTGGGCCCCAAAAAGTATTATATGAACTCATTTTGATTACAATTGGAGTGATTTCTTACGGCAACGCATGCTTTTTTGAACCCCATTAAATGAAAATTTATTATTTAATGCATTGTTTTGTAATTTTTTTTAATTCCTAAATATGTAAATATGTGTATTTAGGCATGCCCTGAAGTTTTACTGAAAAATTCTATCATTTTCTCCACTTTTCGCCATTTTTCTTCGCATTTCCAGTTATTGGCGATAACGATATTATATTTTTATCTCTAGTCACCGGAACTTGTAGCGATACCGACAACTTGAACACTGGTTACGAGGCACAGAAGGAACTACTTTTTTCTTTCACGCTGTTTGCATGTGCTCATCCTTTCATAGTCTGTTAGTGATAATGAGTAAACACTGCATTACATAGCATGTTTGGTTGCAGCCAAATTGTGGTTGGCTGGATTTCCTTGTCAATAAAAATGTATTTTCCAAATAGAGCAGCAGAATGCCAAACCTACATAAAGTGAGCTTCCATTTTTCCTGCATTTTTACATCCCAAATCACTGGTGAGATGTACAGGAAGGTCCTGAACATATCTTACTTGCATTGTGGCGCTTCTTTTCCCCAAAGGGGTGGCTTGGCCTGTCTTGACAATTTGGAGTTTGGTCAGATCAATTTAGAGGATGCAGACTATGTGGAACGTCCAATATAGGGGTTTTGAGGTGCATGTAGCTAGTTTGGGAAGTGATGAGGTTCCTGGGCTTGATGGCTTCCCAGTTGCATTCTTCCAAGTGTTTTGGGAGACTGAAGGAGGATTTGGTTAAGATCATTCTGGATTTTATAATTGTGGCAGGATTTCAAAGGATATGAACATCCTGTACTCATCCCCAGGAAGGACAGTGTAGCAAGGTGTTCTGTTGCGGTATCGGTGGGCGTAACGGTGCCCACCGTTACCGATACGGATACGCTCCATATCGGCTGATATGGGGTGTGCAACGGTGCAAAAAAAAAAGGTCAAAAAATTATGGAAAAATATCCTTTAGATCCGGAATATTCTAAATATTCCAAATATGCATTCATTTATAATTTGGAACATGTTTATGGTGGTGTAACGGTCCACTCTTTGATAAGAATGCTATATCGAGTTGTTTGATGGATTTATGAACCTGACAATCTGGAATTAATTGCAAACCGTTTATATTTAGTTTTCTAACTATATAATATCTATATAAATTTACTATAGTGAATGTAATACCAAAACATCTTATATTTTCAAGTTTTCCTTTTATTTATAGTGCTAGTGCATTGCATACTTCGTGACTCACATACATTTCATTTCAATATATAGAGTTTAGGGACTTTTGTATCCTATTATGTAATTCATATACCTAACATTTTGATATCATTTTCCTTAATAAATCTTTTAAAAAAATTAAAATAGTGTTGTCAGTTCGGGGTTAATTAGGGGACTGTTTGATGCCCTAAACTAGCATCAAATTAATGCAATCTATTGGCACTTATCCCACTAATGGATTGGTGGACATTTATTGGACAGTGAAAAATGAAAAATATCAAATGGTCCTATTTCAAAAAACAAGTGTCTGCAAACTAATAGTGAAAATTGTTCAAACAATTTAATTTTGAGGTTGTGACTTGGCAACAATGGTCCCAAAATTTAATTGGTTAATTTTGAGTTGATATATACCTCATGTATAAATTTTTAGGGCCATGTACTTGGGATTCACTCGATTATGTATTATATATACATGCCATCCGTCCGTTTGGTCAACTCATTTAAGGGAATTGGAAAAAAATGAGGTAAATCCATATCTCAGGTGGACCACTAGTGGGCCAGGCGGGTCACCTCGATTTATTTGTATATCCATGCTATCGATTCGTTTTGCTAACTCATTTAAAGGCATGGTCCAAAAATTCAGGTAGATCTAAATTTTCGGTGGGCCACTAGTGAGCATGCCTTTAAATGTGGGGCCCACCTCAATGCATTTGTTGTATATCCATGTGGTCCATCCTTTTTGCCCACTTATTTCAGGGCATTGACCAAAAAATGAGGCTGATCCAAATCTTAGGTGGATCTCAAAATAAGGATTTAATTCCCACCATTAAAATTTTCTTAGCACATTTTATTTTGGGATCAAGCTGTTATTTGTGTTCTCCCTTCATCAAGGTGAAGGTCCATGTGACCTCATCAACAAGTTGGATGTAAAATAAACATTATAATGGTCCCTAAGAAGATTTTAACAGTGGGCATTCAATCCCAAGTGCGTGGTCCAATTGAGATTTTGATCCCTTCATTTCAAGGATCATGCCTTAAAATGAACCTGAAAAATTATGGATGGCATGGTTTTATTATACATAAATCAAAGTGGGCCCCACCCCACATAATAAAATAGTGTGTGTGCACTATGCAGCGTACACTACAGAGTTAAAAAAAAAAAACTGCATCGTTTCTTCTGGAAAAAGAAAAGAAGAGAGGGAAATGAAAAGAAAAGAGGGGATAGAAACGAGAGAGAGAGAGAGAGAGAGAGAGAGAGAGAGAGAGAGAGAGAAGGGCAGCAACTGCTGCCGCAGCAGCGCTGCAGCCCAATAATAATAATAATAATAAGAAGAAGAAGAAGAAGAAAAGGAGGGTCCTTACTCTTGCTCCGGTGGTAGACTCTCAAGAGTTTCAACACCTGGTCAAGGGTTCGAGTACCCATAGGTGGTGAAATTCCACTAGCGTAAGTGGGTGTGCATGCGTTTTTTTTTTAAAAAAAGGTATTCTTTTTTTTTTCCTTTCATTTTTTCCATTTTTCTTTAGGGTTATGGCCTATAACGTTTGTTACGGCATCGCAACGGCCGTTACGAACCCAAAAAATAGAGGTGCCCCGTTTCGAGGTTGTATTGCATAATGATTGATACCATTACATATCGGCCGTTACGATCGAAATGTAACCGATTTTAAATACCCTGCAGTGTAGTGCACTTGAAAATTTTAAAGCCAATCAGCCAAATTGGTGGTCCGTACAAAATCTTGGCTGAGATTCTTGATACCAGGCGAAAGCTGATATTTTACGAGCCCCATATGCCCAGACATACTTGGTATGATGGCCATTTGACCCTTTGATCTGATCAAGAAATACGTATGTAGAGCGAGTGAACTATGAAATTGCCAGACCTCCCAAAGCCCCATACCAAAGAATTGTCCACTCTAGGAGCGAGCACGATCCCTTGCAAAAGAAACAGGAGGCGAATCGAATTAAATCATCGAATTCATAGTTATCCAAAACCCTCCTACACGGGGTAACCCAAACCCCTCCTGAGTTCATAACAAAGAAACACCCAACAACAGAAATATTAGCTATTGGACAAAGATTCGCTAGTGTAAGGAAGAAGATCTAAGAGGCAAGTCATTGCACCAAATATCATCTCAAAACCTAATCTTGGCAACACCACCCGCTAGCAAAAAAAAAAAAAAACTATAACCCTTTAACACCTTGGGAGCTACTTGCACCGCAACCTTCCAAAGGAAGGAAGCTCGGTATAAGGAAGAGTCTCCTGTCTACTGCCTTCTGGGGAAGGGCCATTATTACTCTCCACTACTTTCTTCCACTAACTAGAGGCCTGAACGCTGAACCGCCGGAGACCCATTTGACCAACAGGGCAAATTTGACATCCTCTAACCTCCTGAGCTTAGCTCCCCCCTCATCATAGGGATGGCAAACCTCACCATAGGAGATGAAATTTAGCTTTTGAAATCCTATCCTGCCAAAGGAAATCTTGACATTACTTATCAATACATAAGATGACCTTCTTAGGACACTAGAATAATGACATAAAATATAAAGGGAGATTGGAGAGGGACGATTTGAAGGATAGCCTACCCCCTTAGGGAGAGGAGCTTGCTTGTTTAGGCACTTAGCGTTCTCTCCATTATCTCCACCACCTTATCCCAAAGATGGGTGGCCATTTTACCAAGAAATCCGCCTTTATATAGATTAATATTCAAACTTGAAACAACCTCAAACCATCTAATAGAGGTCATCGGATTAAACATGGAAGAGTCAGCTGCCTCGCAAAACAAGATTGTGTCATTAGAAAATTGAAGCGGACTAATCAGCAAGGAAAGTTTTGGACTAAAAAGCCCCATGTAAAGATCCACAAATTGACCCTTAGGCAGCAGTTTATTGAGGTCTTCTACAACAATCACAAAAAGGAAGGGAGATAGGGGTCCCCTTCCCTAAGGCCTCGAGAAGCTTTAAAAAAACAGAAGGGGACCCATTAATGAAAACTGAGAAAGTAGCCAAGGACACATCATTGAATCCAACAACGCCATTTCTCCCCAAAACCTATCTGACCCGAGAAATAATTAAGAAAAGACAACTTCACATGATTGTATGCCTTCATGAGGTCCAATTTCCAAATCACACCACGATAACCCGATTTGTGACAAGAATCCAAACACTCATGGGCAATAAGAGCGCTATCAATAATCTGCCTAGAAATAAAGGCGATATGAAATTGGGAGATGACTTGGGGAGCACTACCCTTAATTGATGGCTCAATGCTATAGCAATGATTTTGTATGGACTAAGAAGAATAGTAGGCCTAAAGTTCCTCAGACAATTCCGCACCTTCAAGCTTAGGAATGATGGCCAAAAAGGTACACAGCTGAATAAAAAATTCCTCCGCGAATGCCAAAATATCCGATTTAATTAGCTTATAAATGGATTGGGAAAAGGCCAGCTAGAAATTGTCAGGCCTCAAGGCTTTGTCCCTACCTAAAGCCCACACAACCTCCTCTAATTCATCAAGAGACATTGGTACCTTCAGATTTAATGCCTCCCTGATAAAAAGAGACTCAAAATCCAAGTTGTCCAAAAGAGGTCTTTCTCGGCTCTCATCTGAAAGCAACTTATAATAAAACTTAGTAATTAAGTCACAGATAGAATCCTTATTAGAAACCTTTCTACCATTAATCATAAGGTAGGAAATGCAATTGGATTGGGCCTGGGCGCTGCTATTTTGTGAAAGAATTTGGTGTTTCTGTCTCCTTAAGCCAGATCACCCACGATCTTTGACACCATTTGATTTCCTCCGCTAAAAGCCTAACACAATAGTTAGAGGACAACTTATCTTTGAGATCTTTCTCTGCAAGGGACGACAAGCTGCTTTCCTCCTTAATGCCTTGGTCTTGGATTTTGCTAAGCAAAAAGTCCATCTCAAACTCCCTTTCGGCAAAAACCTCCCATTTTCAGGAAGAGAGCTTAGATTTCAACAACTTCAACTTCTTGAATAAGGAGAAACCTGCCCGACCCACAAGTTGGAAGGAGGACGACCACTCCACAACGAGATCTTGAAACCCCTCGACTTCAAGACACACCAACTCAAACCTGAAGGGCTTAGGAATTTGGTTGATCTCCTCGGCTTAAAAAAAAATAAGACAATGACCAGACACGAGCTTAGGAAGACCCTTTTGGCAACATAAGGGGAATTTCTCAACTCACCTAGAAGATAACAAGAACCTATGGGGGGAGGTCTTGACTGTTCGACCAAGAAAACTTGATACCCCAATTGGTAGGTCCACTAGATCGTGCTTCAAAGCCCAATTTGAAAAACCATGCATGCTACTAGAAGCCATGACACCAAGGTATTTCGTAATGGTAATGGTGGCTGTAATGGCCACCATCATTACCTTTATCATATGGGTTGTAATGGCCATTATGGTCTCTTTTTTTATTGAAAAAAAAAAAAACTCAAGAAACTTGCAGTGGCCCCATAATGGACCATTATGGGGTCCTTATAGCCATTATGGGGAGTGTAACAGGCCATTATAAGGTTTGTAATGGTTGTTACAGCCCCGTAATGTGTAATAGTTGTCACCGTTACCTTTACGGCTCTGTAACGACTGTTACCGCACACCATGTCTGAGACCCCATGCAACTTCTCGTGAACAGACTGGACAACATTGAAATCACCTTCAATACACCACAAGAGATGCCATTTATCGAAAACCGACGACAACTCCTCCCAGATAGAGTGGCAGAGAGGATGGTTGAGACCGTAGACACTCGAGAAAACCCATTTAAATCCTAAAGACACCTCCCGAAAGATGGCAATCGAGAAAAGACCAACCTAACTCTCCTCTTTACACCATAGGCTAGGATTCCACTTTAATAGAATACCCTCGGCTAACCTAATGGAGTCGAAGGCCTCCTGTGCCACTCCTCAGCAACCCCAAATAGACTCAACAAGGCTCCTATCAGCGAACTAGAGCTTAGTCTCCCGATGAATAATGATATTGGCCTTAGATCTTTTACACATATTCTTAACCTAAACGTGCTTTTGGGGGCATCTTAACCCATGGATGTTCCAAGTTAGGATTTTCATGAGGGAACAATCCTCGCCCCTCTTCCTTTTTTTTTAGCTCTCTAGGAATCCCCTCCAACTGACCCCATATTCCACCCCCAAGATTCATTAGTTCCCTACACCCCTTAAAAGCCTGAGGAGACTAATTGTGGAGGTCGGCTGAAGCAAGCTGGATACATCTTTCTTCCACCATATGAAAAAGGGCAATGTAGTTGGTGCAGGGACATGTGATGACCTAATTCTAGATGCATGTATAATTAGGTTAAAGAATATTCAAATGAATACATTAATCAACTAATCCTTTCCAATCAAAGAGATTAGGTAAATCTTAACACAAAGATGAAGTCATTCTGCTAAGATTATGCCCCTAAGCATAAAATCACGTAAACGGTAAAAATGGAGGACATAGGCATATGAGGATATCCTAGATTTAACATAAGTCAATCTACGGTAAAATTTGGATCTGATTTTACTGATCAATCATCCCTCTTTTCCGTTCAAACCAAAAGGGGGATATCTAGGGAGGAACAAAATGGGTAAAAAATGAAGGGTTTGAGATGAAGAAAGTATAGGTCCTTTGTCATCAAAAGAAAAGAAGGTGGATGATTCTTACCTTTTCTTGCACCTTGAAGATATAGAAAGAAGGAAACCTAAAATCAGGTGGAATCCTTAACACTTAAGGGCCAATCCTGACACTCTAATCTCTTGATAAAAGAAGAAGAAAATATACGAATTTCTATTCATTCAATAATAATTAAAATAGGGTTTCTCATAATGTATATATAAGCCATAGAAAAAGTAAAAGTGCACTAAAGCCCCTGAAAACAAGAATAATAATAATAAAAAGATGAAAAATAAAGAAAGTGTAACAAAAGCTCTTGAAACAAGAAAATAGAACAAAAAAAAAATCGTCCGAAACTAAAACACCCCTGTGGTAGGGTGTGAAATCTGACCCATGGATCTATGGTCAGGGTGCGGTCATGTCGCTCTTGCACTCATAGCGCGTTAGAAAGTGAGTTCGATGGACCCAGCGTCCATCCACATCAACTACTCTGCTTCGGTACTCTGTCGGCGACGCCTCCACCTCTGGTACACTCGAAACGGTGCACCACTGATGTCCATATTAGTAGTCCTCCACCTTATCCTTAAAGACAACCTCGAAAAGTCTACCCACATGACATAGGGCATCCCTCAAAATGTCACAACCTACACCAAAACTCTCTCAATGAATAGTCGAGGAACACATGTTACTTAGGGGGATGCCAACATAATCTTAAGCTCCCCGGGGGGGGGGGGCGTTCAAGTCGCGCGCACACATATATGGGGGGTGGGGATGCTGATATCATCCAACACATCCTCTCAAGTCTATACACGTGCATACACACACATATCCCACCGGACTGTAACTAAGCAATTTATGGTCTCTTGCATTGATTGGCACAGGTGGGCCCCATCATGGTATGTATGTGAAATACATTTGTACATCAGATGTGTCAACCCATGTTAGGCCTAGGTCCCAAAAATCAGCCCTATCTATCATTTAGGTGGGCCACATGAGTAAAAATACTGAAGGGGAATGCCACCCTCCAAACTGTTGACCTACATGTGGCCCACTTGAATGACAAATGAGGCTTTTTGGGCCCTGGGCCTAAATTTTAGTTTGGCGTGTACTGGTTGGAGTTGATTTGGGAAACACATGATGGTGGAGTCCACCCAAACTAGACGACCCTTTTTTCGTAAATGGCTTTTACATCGATAGGGATTGTGCAATGCGGTACTCACCACCCTTTACTATGGTGTGAAGACTCTATTGGCCCACCATGATGTGCGTTTTATCCATGCCTTCCATCCATTTTTCTGGATCATTTTAGTGTGTGAGACCAAAATTGAAGTATATCTGACACTCAAGTGGACGGAAACAGTGGGAATTGAATGCCTACTGTTGAAACTCTAGTGTGGTCCACCTGAACATTGGATATACTTCAATTTTGGTCTGTCCTAGAATGGCGTGGATAAAATATGTACATCGCAGTGGGCCCCATAGAGTCTTCACACCACGATAAAGGGTGGTGAGTGCCTCACTGGTCACATGTAAATGCCATTTACTAAAATTTTAGGTAAGGGATGGTCTAGTTGGGGTGGGCCCCACCGTCATGTATTTCCAACATCCACTCCAGCCATTTGTTAAGTGGCCCAATATTAGGCCTAGGGCTGAAAAACCAGCCCCATTCATGATTTAGGCGGACCATAAAATTGAAAATGGTGTATAGGGCGACACTCACCCCTAAAACTGTTTCCCTTGGTGTGTGGCCCACTTGAATCACAAATGGGCCTGGTTTTTTGGGCCCATGCCTAAAATTGCGTTTGTCATGTACTGTTTCAATCAAATTTCACATAACCATCACGGTGGGCCCTGTAAAAATCAGCGGTGCATGCCTCTCTCCCAATTGTTTCTTTTGGTGTGGCCCACCTGAATCATGGATAGGGTTGATATTTAGTCCCTGGGACTAACGTGGGGGTGACACACCTGGTGGTTGGAATGGATTTCACATAAACATTGCAGGGCCCATTTGAGCTGTCCACTACTTAAGACTGCACTTAAGGTCCCATGCTGTCTGGTACACATGCACACACAAGGTATCAAGTCAAATTTGTTGGATCTCAAGTTATGGTCCACCCAAGGGATAACTTATTGAGTGCATGGGACAACCAACCTTTACGATGCGGGCTATAATAGCCGTTACTGTCTCTTTTTCTTATTATTATAAAAAAATTCGAAAAACCTATATCGGCCTAATAATGGACCATTATAGAGTCGTTATGGCCTTTACAGGGGGCGTAATGAGCCATTAGGGGGTTTGTAATGGCTGTTACAGGTCATTTTTTCCGTAACGGCCATTGCAACCCTGGAACGTGTAACGGTTGTTACTGTTACCTTTACGTACCGGCTTTTACGGCCCCATAATGGCCGTTATGGCACACCATGGTTGGTTCCAACCATGTGGACATGTGAAGCAAAAAACTCATTTGGAATATGATGATTTTAAAGGATTTATGTGGGATTTTCATTGGGTTTTTAGGATTGTTTCCCTCAAAATTCCCAAAAAAAAAAAAAAAAAGTGTTAGTTTTTTGCTCTGGCTGTTTTTCCTAGTGTTTTCTGTGGAGATGTATCACATGTATTAGGTGTGGTTGATCATTAGCAATCACCAGAAAAAATTCCACTGAGATCTTGGTGCCATGATTTTTTATTTTTTATTGTGTCGTACGACCCTTGTTTTGGGTCTTTTTGCTGAGATTTCCTAGTGTCATCATGATCTGATGTTGTGAAATGAGTTGTACATTAAGGATGGGGATTATATAGTTGTTGTTCTTCCGTGCTTTGAGGGTGGTGATTATATAGTTGTTCTCTTCCTCTCTTCTCCTCTCTTTTTTGCCTCCCTTCTCTGGGAACTTGCCAACATATCCTTAAATAGGGATTTAATTTTTCAGATGCAATTGGATAAGTCTGACAGCTTTGTTTTTCTTGTCTTCCCAACTGCCATATATTTTAAGCATTAAATTTATGTGCATGCATATTCATGCAACTTGATGATTCACATGCTACCTTTTGCTGTCTCAGCAGATGCAAAAGCCAACAGCGGGGGATATACCTCCATGTTCCACTTTGTTTATTGCAAATCTAGGTCCGAATTGCACTGAAGAAGAGATCAAGCAAGTCTTATCGCAGTAAGTGGCTTGCTTTTATATGGTTTTGATGCCTTAAAAATGTTTATTTTGCCCCATAAAGGGCTTTGTGCCAGTGCCTTACTCTGTCAAACAGTACATTTGTTTTGTTTATTCATCTTTTGTACTCAACCTTTTCTCGACTGTGTTGGTTCGAAATGTTTGATATTCCGAATTCTTGCTTTTGCTAGATATACCGGATTCCATATGCTTAAGATGCGGGCAAGAGGTGGAATGCCAGTTGCTTTTGCTGATTTTAAGGTACATTACTGTTTGCACAATAACTCAATAACCAAGTATCTAACTCTAATACATCCCTTTTCTTTAAGTGATATTTCTTAAGCAACTCTGGTTTCAAGCATATGCATCCGATGCAGTAACTAATGGTTATTAATGTTTGTGTGGGGTATAATTATCTAAACTTACCGTTGAAAATAAAAGGTCCAATTAGGTCTGAATCCCTAAACGGCACACTTTGTGTGAATTGAATCATAATGTGCACGTATGAATCAAGTTAGCTTGCTTGAAGGAGCCAGAAATATTGTTGTTTGCAGGAAGTTGAAAATGCCACTGAAGCCATGAACGGACTTCAGGGAAGTTTGCTGGCATCATCCGACCGTGGCGGCATGCACCTAGAGTATCCTTCCTACCAATATATACTCAAAATCCTATCATTTGAATTTATGTTTTACACTTTCTTTTCAAAGAAATGCTGCTAACACAGTTATTTCCTGACTGGGATTCTTCAGATACGCAAGGTCTAAAATGAGGAAACGCTAGGCGAATTATGCTTGCAGAAATGAGTTGTCTTTTAATTGCGGTAGTCTTGCTTCTCAGTATTATTTCTCATGGAATTTTCGAAACCCAAGTCACTTGGTGAATTGCCTGTTTGCGCTATAAGAAGAATACTTATAGATGTTCAGAAAGCTTACATGTGTAGTCCCGCCTTCCAGTGTTCGAAATATCGGTATTGCGTTACGTATTGCACCCTTGGGATATAGATACGTATTGTTTATTGCACAAGATATATCATTTGTATCAGGTAATTTATCGCACTGTTTTGGAAACATGGGGAAACATTGGGAAATTTGTTGAATTTTTCAATGAAAATTGAGGGATTATTAAAAAAGACACTTTTAAATCATAACATCTCAAAAAAGAAATGCACATAATAGGTTTCCTTCGTCTAGGGTCCTAAGCTATATGTTGTCTAACTCAACTAATGCAACTATATTCAAATTGAATGCATAACGTTTAGAGTGTATGTGATGATCATTTTATCAAACTCTCATAAATACTTTAAAATTAGTCTCAATTGATAGGTGGTTGAAGGAAATTTTCGAAAATAATAATAATAATAATTTTTTATTATTATTAATTTTTAATTAAACAATGATTATTAATTTTTGAAAATTGACAAGGACTTCACAAATTAGTAGATTGACCCTCATACATGCTTGATTTCATATTTGGAGTGCAACATTGCAAACAATTTGGGAGAAATTGGGAAAATTTTAAAAAAAAATCTCCAAATTGGAGCACCAATACTCGAATTTCGAAATTAAAGTGTATGTGATGATCATTTCATCAAATACTCTAAAATACTTCAAAATTGGGAAAATTGTTGAATTTTTCAATGAAAGTTGAAGGATTATTAAAAAAGACACTTTTAAATCATAACATCTCAAAAAAGAAGTGCACATAATAGGTTTCCTTTGTCTAGGTCCTAAGTTATATGTTGTCTTACTCAACTAATGCAACTATATTCAAATTGAATGCGTAACTTTTAGAGTGTATGTGATGATCATTTTATCAAACTCTCATAAATACTTTAAAATTAGTCTTAATTGATAGGTGGTTGATGGAATTTTTTGAAAAAAATAATAATAATAAATTTTTATTAATTTTTAATTAAACAATGATTATTATTTTTTGAAAATTGACAAGGACTTAACAAATTAGTTGATCAGCCCTCATACATGCTTGATTTCATGTTTGGAGTGCAACATTGCAAACAATTTGGGAGAAATTAGGGAAATTTCAAAAAAAAAACTCCAAATTGGACCACCAACACTCGAATTTCGAAATTAAAGTGTATGTGATGATCATTTCATCAAATACTCCAAAATACTTCAAAATTAATCTCAATTGATAGCTAGTTTTTTAAAATAAAATTAAAAAATTAAAATAAAATAAAAATAAACATGAAGAACCAATTGATGTCAAAATCAAAGCTCCAACTCCATGACCCAAAAGTAGGCAGATCAACCCATTGGATTGGACAATGTATGAAACAAATGGAATGATAAAGCAATAGTATCTACATCTGATTATTTAAGCTGCCCTGATTTTTGGGCTAGTATCTACAATGTTTGACTGAATGGCACGTGTTGTGGCATGTAGATGTGACCTCAATGCATACAAGTTCCAACTTAGCAGAAAATGCTTGTAGCGTGCTATTGTCTTGGGGTTTTTCATTTTTCTTTTTAGCTTGTAAATGAAGTGGAATCGACATATCAGACACCATTCTGTGTTTCGGTTTGGTTCTCAGCTATCCAGCTATAATCAATGATGTATTACATAATACTCGGCAGAAGGTTTGTTCAGTAATCAGGCTTTCAGTTTTTGTGCAAGTTGGGCCAATGATGATCCAAGCACTAATGTGGTGGGCCTCACTGCTGATGGCCTATGCGCCAAAAACTTCCCATATATGAAGGTCCTGGCTATAGAGCATTTGAACTTTGTATTGGTTGAGCAGGTACTCATTTCTGTATTTTCTTTCTTAACTGTTTCTTAGCTGTCGGCCTACTGAAAGGTTTAACAAATTATGGAGGTTTTGGTGCATGGACCATATGCAGTGGGATGCACAGTATCAGCATACCTATTACAGAACAATAGGCCCTGCATCAAAATGAAAGCCCAGATGGTATGAGCTCTTGGCCCCAGCATTGTATTAGTACCACATTGTCGACCTTGAAATTGGTAAGTTAATGCTTGGCAGGCCTCTTTGATTTGGTGCTTTTGAAGAGGCACGGCTCATGGAAACTTCAGTGAGAGGCTTCCATACTTCCTAAACATTGACTAAGCGGATTTTGTGCTTGTTAACGGGTTTCAACAATAATCTGAAACATTATTTATAAACCATCTCAATGGGGCTGCTGTGATTGAAGCAAAGTTGTCTGCATATGCTTTGTAGGTCATGCTTTCAGGACTAGTTATTTTATTCTTTATTTCTCAAATACTTAAGAGCATGCTTGCTTTGCTTTTAAAAAAAGTGTTTTCTTTTTGTGATTTTGACTCTGAAAATCACTTTTTTAGGCTTTTGAGTGTGGTTGGTTGGCAATTAATTAATCAAAATTGAGAAAAACAGTTTTCCAAAATTGTGCTTTTTTGGAAGTGCAGCCCCCTGGTAATTGCACAATGGAGAGGTGTACACTTCCACTCGCTATCATGGCATGTAGGTCCAAGAGCAAATCCATCCACCGGTTGGTCTGACCATATTTTCCCTAATGGTAATTTGGTCCACTCGGAAGGTGGGCCCTAATATCGGAAATAGGTGGAAGAGTTAGAAAACTTAAAAGAGTGTTTTGGAGCCGTGCATTTGTTTTGCAAACTGTCGCCCTCCTAACCGGTGGATCATCCTAATTCTCGGGCTAAGGCATCAATATAGGTTTCTTTCAAATGGAAGGATTGGGTATTTGACTTACATGCCATGATGGCAAATGTGTGGTGTTACATGAGTTGTCTTTCATGCCTATGGACTTAGCTAGTATCATCTTCGGAGAAGTCTGATGGATGTGACTTTCGAGGACAAATCATTATTTTCTTAGCATCCTGTGCATGAGTAGGTAGTTATTTTCATAAGATCTTAGGTATAAATGAGTTGGACAAATTAAAGACAGGCTATATAGCCAGTGTTGTTGATGTCTACTAAACAAAACATTTGCTTACATAAGTTTGCTTTAAACCAAACGGTTAGATGTGTATAATTCCGTGGTGGAAGCGTGAAATAAACCTAGGTCCTGTCAGTCCGTCCTTAACCAATTTTGTGAGGATGGTCACACATATATAGCTAGGTTTAAAGTATCATCAGCGCACGGGTGTAACTGATCTCTTCCATGTCCGTAATGGCTTGGAACAGGCTGATGTTGATGCTATAATCCTATATGATAGTGAATGTTATGATAGAATAAAATTGGATCTTAATTGGTGATGCACATTTATGTGACTATTTTGAGAAGTAATAGCACGAGTTTGAAGCCCGTCACCAAAATACTCTTTTATACATACTTTGGACGGTATAAAACAGTGTAATAGGCTATTGTGGAGGTTGGCTTGGCTACAATCATATGCTACCTAATGGTCTATTATATACTAGAATCAACTGGTTCTGATGCAGTCGGGCTCATGGTTCGGCTGTGGGCTCATACATATTACTGATTGGAATACCTTATCTGATCTGTGGTTTTTATCGATTCTTTTAGGGCCTGTTTGGCCAGGCAGATCCCACCGTATTAGGAGGGATGGGATCGGCAATATCCTTGGATAGGCATGACGAGCCAAACAGATCCGGTGAACTTGTCCCTGGATATAAGCCATCCCATGGATCTTGAGACAATCTACTTACATCACCATCATTACCTTAAAATTGATCCTATCCCTTGGTTGAATGGATTGGAAGGTAAAATCCAGGGATATGCGGGGCGTGCCAAACAGACCCAGTAAACTTATCCCGGGATATAAGCAATCCCATGGATCTTAAGACAATCCACTGACACCACCATCATTACCTTAAAATTGATCCCATCCCGGATCTGCCCGGCCAAACGGGTCCTTATTGTGTATTTTGTCAACCCATTTTATTTTTATTTTTTTGGGCTACCGATCAAGGGCTGGGATCTTTGGAAACGGATTGTGTCCAGCAGGGTACTGGAGTTGTTCCATCCAGCTCCGAGGCACATATACAGGTATGGGACTACACGGAATACGCAAAATCTGCGTGACGCGCGCATGTGATTGGCGTCCAGGATCCTCCAGTATGAGATTTCTCGAGTATACTATTCACTATCAATGATGGGCCCATCAGATCACCTAGATGTGGGCTGGCGCATGCTGCAAAAGGACAGTTATGCAGAAGGTTGGGGAGTTGGGGTCAAGGGCATTGAAAACGTAGCTTGTCTAACCCCCCGAGGAAAGGAAAATAGATAAAAGAACAGAAACTGTCGCTTTCTGGGATGACAGAAATGCCACTTCTAATCCTGACGCTGACAGCCAGAGTCAACTTGCCATTTAAATGTTAGATTATTTGTTTAGTTATTTTATACTGTATTTTCTGCGGGTGCGAACTGCGTGTAACCTTGGCACAGGGGCTGTGTGGGGCCATAAAGATTTCCATGATAAATCCACTTCATCCATCTGTTTTGAAAAATCACGGTACGACGTCATTTTAAAAATCAGGCAGGTCCAAAACTCATGTGGTGGGGATTGAATGCCTAGCAGTGAGAGAAGTATTGTATCAAGAAGATAGTTGTTTCTACAGCTTATCTGAATGGTAATAATTCTATAAATGGTTTGGATGGCATATAAACATCATGGTCAGCTCAAAGAAGGTTTCAATGGTAGATGTTGCTGTTTCTACTGTTTTGTTGGTGTGGCCTACCTAAGTTTTGGATCTGTCTGATTTTTAAAATCATGTCGCATTGTGGTCTTTCAAAACAGATGAACGGAGTGGATTTTTCACAGACAACTCTACGGGCCTCACACAGCCTAGGCACAGAGATCTCTATTACGGGGGTCACAGGCAATCCGTTCTCATGCTTGACCACATGTAGTTTATGAAGTAAGCAGATTGCCTTGAGAGGGGTCTCCAGGGTTATCACTGATGACCTGACTCTCTGGAGCCCACCGTGATCTCTGTGTTTTATCCAGGCCGTCCATCCACTTTGCTAAGCACGAACCCTCCCCCCTCCTCCCCAACCCGCCCCTAAAAAGAAAAAAAGAGGCAAATCCAAATCTTCAAGTGGACCACACCAAAAGAAACAGATTGGATTGAATGCCTACGTTTGAAATCTTTTTGGGGCCAAAAGTTTTGGATCAAGCTGATGTTTTTGTTTGACCTTCATCACCGTGTATGTGACACTACGAATGGGTTCGATGGCAAATAAACATATGGGTGGATGGCAAATAAGCATCATGGTGGGCTGTTGAAGGTTTCAACGGTAGGTGTCATTATCCCACTGTGTGATCTACCTGAGCTTTGGATCCGCCTAAGCTGGAAAAATGGATGAACGGCATGGATGAAACATACACATCACAGTGGGTCCCACGGAATTAGGTCACCAGGTACAGGCAGTCTTCCCGTGAGGCGGGTAAAACGGAAGGAGATTGGGTAAGCATACCGAGTAATCTTTGTAAGGCCACCGTAATTTATGTACTTTTTTCACTTTGTCCATCCATTTTACCAGAATTTTAGGGCTTGAACGTAAAAGTGAGATATAAAAAGCTCAAGTTAACCACACTACGCGAAACTATGTGAATTGAAACCACACTACAGGAAACTATGCGAATTGAACATCGATCGGTGAAGAATTTTTGGGGGCCACAGAAGTTTTGGATCAAGTTGATAATTCTATTTTCCCTTTGTCAATGCGGGTGTGATCTTATGAACGGGTTGGATGACAAATAATCACCGAATTTTTGGAGGCCACGGTAGTTTTGGATCAAGTTGATATTTCTATTTTCCTTTCATCAATGTGGGTGTGATCTTATGAACCGGTTGGATGACAAATGATCATTACCGTAGGCCTTAGTAAGGTTTCAATGGTATAAATCATTATTCTCGCTATAACTGTTGTGTGGTCGCTTTAGCTTTGGCCATGTACGCATTTGAAAGTGATTTTATATCTTGCCCGCTAATTTTAAGGTATGTTTGAAAAAATAAAAATAAAAAATCTCAGGTGGACCGAACCGCATAAAACAGTGGTGATAGATGACTAAAAACTTCTTGTGAGTAGCAAAAGTTTTCGATCAAGCTGATATTTATGTCTATGGTTCGTCCAGGTCAGTGTGACCTTATCAATAGGTTAGATGACAGATAAACACAATGGTGGTCAACGGTGGGCGTTCCATCACTGCTGTTTCCTGTGATGTGGTCCACTCCTTCAGGCTTTGGCTCATGCCTTAAAATGTTAGCAAAACGGATAAACTGCGTGGATATATGCATCGAGGTGGCCCCACGATCACTGCCTAACCGAACTCGTGTTACCCTTACCTGACCGAATCCTCTCCCATTCAGTCGCGCGGGGCTGGACCAATCAAATCTTGCCGCCCTCACCGAATTCGGTTTCGTTATGTGCAGTCGTGTTTCTATCCCAACCGTCAATAGACAGTTTAAAAGCCATATGCCAAATGTCCAGATTCAACAGACATGTGCCTCCCTGATGAGTTGACTGGTCCGATTCTTCTAGTGGGACCCACACTATGTACCGCTGTACCGCTCGATTGTGGAAACTGCCCATCAGTTGGCACCTGACGTGTAATGGTGCAGTCCGCATTGGCAAACATACGGCAAAAAGTGTAATTTCCTTGGAAAAAATTAGATGCCTTCGTGTGGTAAAGCTCGCATTGTGCTGGCGGTCCTTCCTGAGGGTCATGTCAATTGCAAATCTAATTCACTACGTCCATGATTTTCTCTCGCTCATGGCCACTGTCAGCTTAATCCTTAGACGTAGGTGGGACATGATACAAGACTGACTTGAAAATCATGCCTAAGGGGGCCTTTGTGCATGGTATTATGCGGGATTAGGAGGGATAGAATTGCATCTGGTACGTGCAATTCCATCAGCATTTGCAAATGATGAGATTAGGTGGGTTGGAACTGCATTTAGTCTCTTGCAATTGCATTTGGTCCCTGCTGGATTTACATAGATTTTAAAATTTACTACACATGTAAGCCTTACATTGATGCATGTGTTTATCGATGCTGCTCATTTATATACATAGTCTACATGTGACATTCTAATTATATATGTGTACAAGTCAGCAACATTTGTTATGAATTTGATCCTTTGATTACAATTCCATAGTCTACCAAACATGATTTTGCTTAATCCCATGTTTTCTCATATTAAATTTTTTATTTCAAACATGAGATTAGATGACTATAATACTATAGCATTTCTAGACATGTTTAATCTAGACATGCAATCATTAAACAATAATGGCATTAATCCCATCTAATACCATTCAATTCTACAAATCAAACACACCCAAGGGGGAATTTGGATCTAAAGATTAGGTCGGGTAGAATTACATTTGGTCTCATGCAATTCCATCCGCATTTGGAGAGGATGGGAAAGGGTGGAATTAGGTGGGATGGAATTACATTTAGTCCCACATAATTGCATTTGGTTCGGAATTCTATGAATTTTAAAATCCATTACACATATGGGGACCACATTGATGCATGCGTTTATCCATGTCATTCATCCATATACACCGTTTACACGTGACTTCTGATTATATATATATATATATATATATATATATATATATATATATATATATATATATATATATATATATATAAATGAATGACATCCGTTGTGAATTTGGTCTGTTGATTACAATTTCATAGCCCACCAAACATAATTTTACTTAATTGTTTGTTTTTCGTAACAAAAATTTTATCTTAAATATGAGATTGGATGGCTATAATACATGATATTTCCAAACATATAACAATTGTATATGTCTGGAAATACAGTTCAATACCATATAATACGCTATTGTATAGTATTGAAATGTATTAAATAGAATTAACATCATTATTGCACAATGATTGTATGTGTGGAAGTACTATGATATTGTAGTAATTTCATCCAATCTCATGTTTGGAATAAAAATTTCGTTACAGGAAAACAATGAAATAAGCTAAATCATATTTGGTGGATTATAGAATTGTAATGAACAAATCAAATTCAAAACGGACGTCATTCACTTGTATACATATATAACATGAAATGTCACGTGTAAACGGTGTACATGGATGAACGGCAGGGACAAATGTATGCATCAATGTGTGGCCCACACGTAAATGAATTTCATAATCCATGAAAATCCAGCATGGGACCAATTGCAATTCCATGGAGCTAAACGTAGTTCCATCCCACCTAATCCCAACATTTCCTATCCTCTCCAAATGCTGGCTGGAATTGCACACGACCAAATGCAATTCTATCCCACCTAATCCCATCTAATACCCTATACCAAACGCCCTAGAGCATCTAACGTGGTGTGGCCCATCTAGGTTTCCAACTGGTCTGATTTTTGGTGTGTCCCTTCGTACTAGCAGGGAGTGTCTGTTGAATGGATTAGACTGTATATACACAGTCAGGTGGCCCCTGAAGTGTCCCCTCCCGATTGTCACTAGTGGTGTTAGCCCACCTGAGTTTCCATTCGGACTAGGTCTTGGCCCATGGCCTAAAATGAAAGGGCACACATAATGGACAGGGCGGATCTGACGCACAGTTCGCGTGGGCCCCACAAAAGCCCGGTTGGTGGTGGTACCATGTAAGCTCACCTCTTAGAAAACAACAAGCAAAGAGATTTGCAACTTGCAAGTACTGTGTACTTTGTGGCCCAATGCGAAAGTGGCACACATGGGTCGTGTCTTGTGGCCCGAAAATCATGCCGATACCGCCATCAGCTGGGCAGGCATGCACGACAGAATCGGATGTGTTAGCAAAACTGATCGCCGGACTTCATTGGACGTGCATGCGGTCCACCTGTTCTAGTGAATTTTCAGCCATGTTTAACCCAGCTGTTGAACGGCCT
Source organism: Magnolia kwangsiensis (assembly GCA_037074715.1). Classification (NCBI taxonomy): domain Eukaryota; kingdom Viridiplantae; phylum Streptophyta; class Magnoliopsida; order Magnoliales; family Magnoliaceae; genus Magnolia; species Magnolia kwangsiensis. The sequence goes on from CM073581.1 coordinate 99,590,727, forward strand.
AGATCCCCCACGCTGAGTGGAGCTGGGAATTGAGTGTATTAAGTTAAGATCGTACAAGTGCATGTATTTAATTCAAACGAGACCGTCCAAATCGTGCGCCCCACTTCAGATGGCGTCATTAGTGACACTAGACTGACACTCCTAATGGGCGTGTTGGTCGACTTTTATTGAGCTGCTAAAATCAAAAGTAGTCAATGGTGGAAGTTCAACAAACAAATGCCCATTAATCCGAATTAGGTCCGTTTAATCAATCTAGTTTTGCGTTATCACCTAATTCCATTGGGTCTCATGATCCGGACGGCTTTGATTAATACGCCAGGTCTACAGCTGAGCGCACGCGAATGCAGCAATATCAAATAACTCGGCAACAACTAAAACGTTCTTGAATATGAAAGCCCTAGATGACGAAAGTGCTCTTGAAAACTCTATATAGCATCTGGCGAGCTGCAGCCTGATGGAGAAAAGTCAACTGCGTTGCGGAAGCTAATGAAGAGTCCAGATCTCATGCACGTGTGACAGCAAATGAGGACGCGCGAATGAGCATTTCATTTTTTTGCCACTCAAAAACGACGATGGAATTGGGAGTATGTTGATACGCGATAAAGCGGGACGCTGATTGGGTACTACCGCCACGCTCAACGGGAGATGTGTCTGAGAAATACTTTCCATTCGTCCATTCTGCGAGCTTATTTTAAGACGGGAGACAAAAAAATGAAGTGAATACAAAACTCAAGTGGATCACACTGGAAAAAGATATAACTTGATACGAAACTTTTATAGCCATTAGAATGCTTCAACGGTGCTCATTGAATGCTTACTGTTTCTTATAGTGTGGCCCACCTTAGAGTTGGATAAAACTTATTTTTAGTCGCACACCTAAAATGTGCTAGTAAGATAAGATCTAACGCCCAAGTGAACCATATCATAGGAATCAGCGTGGTGGATAATGACACAACTTTTTAGCACACCCCACTCTCAGTTTACATTTACTGTTGGCCACACCCACCAGGAATGATACCCAGACCTCAGTGTTGAGACGAGGTATCTTTCACTCGGTATACCACTTTAGCTATGGGTCAGTGTCATTGAAACATTATTAGGGCCTACCATGATAATCATTTACCATACAACTTCTTCATAAGGCCACGTAGACATAGACATGTATGAAGGAAAAATGCAAATATAAGTTTATCTAAAACTTTTGTGCTCCAAGAAGGTTTCAATGGCAGGAATTTAATTGACACTGAATGGTCCACTTTAGCCTTAGTGCATTACTCAATTTTGGGCTTATTCTCTAAAATGACATGGAGAAGTGGATCAACGGTATGGATAAAACCCATAGATCATGGTTGCTCCTCAGAGGCCTGCCTGTGCAAGTCCGGGTCAGGTAAAGACAGTAACAAATCCGCGTCATGCCTACCAAATATGCAGGTGGAAGATCACTCTTAATTGGACCATTCAAATGGACAGCGCTCACTCATGGCTTTCAGATTCGGAGAGAAGGAATGACTATGGCATTTTTGCGATGAGCATCTGATCTCCATGAGAACACAAATAGCAGTATGCACTGTCGTTTGTTGAACCCAGACCGTTCCTTTCGTGTCGACCAACCGGATGATAAAGACATGGTTTTAGTTTAATTTTAAATTTAGGACCCACCTAAAGTGGGACCAAAGATTCGTACCATGTGATCTGAGTTACGAGAGGGTCACGTTACAATTTCTGACTGCATGTGCATGAACCACACCACGGGAAACAACAATGGTGATTGACCGTTAAAAACCTATGGGTCATAAAAGTTGTGTTTCCATTCAACCAGGTCTGTGTGACCTGATCAATCGGTTGAGGACAAATAAACATTATGGGGCTGGGAAGTTTTAAATGGTGGCCATTCAATTACTCCTGTTTCTTGTGGTGCTGTCCACTTGAGATTTGGATCTGCTTTAATTTTGGATTCAGCGATAAAATGAGCCAGCAAAATAGACGGATGGCGGGGATATACAGCATATACTTCAAGGTGGGCCACGGTCAGGGCCTGCCGTTACAACCTCACCGAATCCACTCCCCTGCTGCATATAATGCAGACACGAATTGTATAGTCTGGAGGTCATCGGGCCATAGCGTGGTATGGATAACTCTGTAGGGCCCATTGAGATGTATTTGTTTTATCCACTTGGTCCCTCCGGCTTTTCGGCTAATGTTAGGTTAGTGGCCCTAAATTGAAGTATATACAAATCTCAAGCGTACCACATTACAAGAAATGATAGGAATTGAACGCCTATTATTCAAAACTTCCTAAAGTTATATAAGTTTTAAATTAAGCTGATAGTTGTTCTTTTTTTCTTTTCTTTTCCTTCATTCAAGTGTGTGTGACCTTATGAACTGGTTTCATGACAAATAAACATTATTGTGGGTCATAGGAAGGTTTCAATAGTGGACATCATTATCCTTAGGAGTGTATACAAACCAAGTTAACTCAGTTAGCTCGCTCGACTTGTCTAAAAAAAGCTCGATTCGATTTAGTTCGAAGCTGAGTTCAAGCCGAGTCAAGTTGACTTTTTGAGCTCTAAAATTTTTCAAATTGAGTTCGAACTTGCTCGATCTCGACTTGACTCAAAGTGAACCCCAACTCAAATCGGACTAATTTGATGACTTGGTTACTTTGATATTGATGTTGCTCACCAAGTGTTTGATAAAATAACTCAACAAAGTATTGACTAATAGCAAAGAAGTTATATATATAAAACAAATACTAATTTTTCTTGATTTTAATGTTGCTTATAAGGTGTTTGATGAAATACTTACTGTTGTTTTACATTCAGTGAGAAATTGAAAATGCACTGCATGTGTTTGTGAAAATGACATAAAGGCTTGATTTTGTCTCAAACTCGGTTAGTACTGGCCCGACTTGCTAGTCAAACCGAGTTGAGCTGACCAATCAAGCTCGAGAATCGAGATGAGCCAAGCTCGAGCTACGGTCAACTAGTGGCCAAGTCGAGTCAAGCTAAGGCCAACTCGACTTGGCGTACACCCCTAATTATCCCAACTATTTTCTATGATGTGGTCCACTTTAACTTTTCATATGCTTCAATTTTAAGCTCATACTTTAAAAGGAGTTGTAAAAATAGATTGACAATGTGGATAACTAACATACATCAAGTGGGTCCCATATATTATCCACACCATGCATGCGAGCTCCTCGCTAAACAATCGGCGTCTCTATGATGCCTCTCTCAGTTGCCCGACCAGAGACCAAGGGCAGCTTCGTCCATCTAAAAGTACATTTCACTAATAGGGTCCCGATGCATGACACAAGAACATGAATATTTCATGACAAGCCACTTTAGACATGTAGGCCCATTTCATAAATAATTCCTATAAAATATCTCAGATGAAATGATTCTAACACTTTCAGTCTTTCAATAATGGTTGACAACTAAATACTTGTAGAAGAGCATAACAATCATCCCCAATAATGATTAGAAAACTAAAGCTTAATATGGAAAATAGTTAGATTATACATGTCAATCAAAAGAAGAAGTACCTTCCATTAATAGGGTCTTAATGCACAACATGAGAACATGAATAACACCATACAAGCCAATTTGGACATGTATGCCTGAAGTTTGCAAATCCCAACGGTTGCACGAAGAATCCCTATAAAATATCTCACATAAAATGATTTTAACACTTCCAATATTTTAGTAACGGTTGACAATTAAATAATTGTAGAAGAGTATAACAATCATTCCAAATAATGGTAAAAAAATCTAAACCGTACTATGGAAAATAGTTAGATTGTACTTGTCAATCTAAAGAAGAAATACCTTCCATTAATAGGGTCCTAATCCCCGACATGAGAACATGAGTAACACCGTACAAACCAATTTGGACATGTAGGCCTAGCAGTTTGCAGTTCCTGACGGTTGCATGAATAATCCCTCCCAAATATCCCAGATAAAATGATTCTAACACTTTCAACAGGGGTCGACAGCTAAATAATTACGAAGGAGCACACCAATCATACAAAATAAGGTCAAAGACATAAGCGTAGAACCATTAATACCAGAAATAGTTACTTGCCCATAGAAAGAAGTACCTTCCACTAATTGGATCCTGATGCACGACATGAGAATGTGAACAGTTCCTATAAGCTAGTTTGGACATGTAGGCTGAGCGGTTCACAAATCCTGACCATTGCATGAATAATCCCAAGGAAATATCCTAGATAAAATGATTCTACCACTTTCAACGGTGGTTGACAACTAAATGGTTGTAGAATGGCACAACAATCATTCAAAATAATGGTCTAAAATCTAAAGTGTAGAACCATTAATTTGGGAAATAATTACAACATACTCAATCCACACATGGACCCATCATATCAACGGTCTGGATCACTGAAGTGAGGTCTCCACTTACGCAAAATAGACGCATCAGGACACTGTTCACTGTCAATTGCATTAGATCCTCACAGCTGCCCGTCACTCATTCCCTGATTAAATTATGCTGACCATTTTGTAAATTTCAGGCATGCAAAGCCTCATTCTGATTCCGATCCCCCCTCAGGCGACCGGCGCCTGTTAACGGAATGGGAGTCATTTGATGCGCCGAACGAGTATGACGATTCATACACATGCACGCTTCCTCTCTATACATGGAGCAAATATATCGTAATCTAGACCGTTAAAAATGTAATAATTAATTTAAAATTTCACAGATTAATATTTATCTCTTGCTCCTATATGATTACAGATAGTTATCTGTTTATTGAATTTGGACCATTGAGTGCTTTTCGTTTAACAGTCAATTCTTTTTGGTAACCCCGAAATATTTTTAGCGATGAGTAATGTAATTTTCGGGTTATTAATTATATATGGTGGTATTCATTACTTTAGTAGCTTGGATTGCTGTAAATATATGCTATCCATACAGTAACTTTATGCCTGCATATGGATTTTCATCGTCTACCAGAGTACCTAGCTTTTTATCTTAACGGAACCATACCACTTCAAATCGGGAGATAATATGATAGAACCGGCTCTATCACAATATGATAAAGATACCTCTCTTCTGTTCGCATGTCATGAAATATGATGGATCGAGACCGTTCATCCAGTGGCCTTACCATGGATGAAAGATATTTAAATAATCGAAACAAAATGGAAGATCCTGAACGTTAATTCCGGTGTATTCAAATTAACGGTCAAAGCCAAAGTTGGTTAATGGTTAAGATTCAGCAATGAAAGGGGAAAGTTATGGCTAGGATTTCCCGAGCCTTGAGATTTTAAACGATTGGCCATAATTGGAGACCCCACTAGGTGGACAGTCCCAATCTGCCATCTAAACTGCCACGTGTATGGAGGTCTCCTTCATATTACAGTAGAGACGGTTCTTTCGGTACCATTTCCCCTCCAAATTCCGTCCTTTCAACCGCATCTGAGAAACGGCGACACCTCTCTCTCTCTCTCTCTTTCGGTCTCTCTCTCTCCACATATAAATTTCGTAATTCAGCCTCTCAAACCTCACTCCTACTTAATCTGCGCCACTTCTCATATCCTGTGCCTACTGTACCACTCATTTCCCTCCGAATCTGAAATGAGGAGCTCTTCCACCGACTCTCTCCCCACAGTCTTCTTCGTCTTCTGTCTCCTTCTCTGCTTCTCTTTCCTCTCTTCTCTCTCCCTCTCCCTATCCCTCGTCGGACCCCAAGAACAGACGGCCCAGATCAATGCCACTGAATCCAGCTCGGGATCGAAGGAGGACAGCTTTGCAGACATGATCGATCGGGCCCTCGAGAAAGAATTCCCTGAGAACGAGCAGACTGGAGGTCCGTAAGATCTGAACTTTAGCTTCTTCTTCGGGATTTTATCAGCTCCATCGCCTCTTTTCGGAAATGTGTGATTTGGAAGGATGAGTTAGGGTTTTGAAGGAATTAGGTGAAAGATAGTTGTATTTCAAAGTCATCTTCGTGGATCTACCGTGGATGATTTCTGTAGATTTTCCTTGATTGCATGTAAATTTTTATTTTTATTTTTCCGGGAAGTTATTTCTGCGACCTATCAGAATGAAGAGGTTTCTTCAGTATTAGAAATTTAAGCATCGGTATTTCAAATTCTTTCCAGGCTTCGCCAAATTTAGCTGCATTTAGATCTTGTGATCTCTACTCAGATTCAGTTTTTTTTTTTTTTTTTTTTTTTGCATCTAGTACCATCTTCGGAAGTCAAGGTATTGAATGAAGGATGATATGAAAGTCGATAGCAAGGCCATTCCCCTCTTCTGCCCCACCACGTGATGACCCAGAATGTTCCTATACAAGTTCCAACAGTAGTGGTTCACATGGGGAAAAATCTCTCATATGAGATGCCATCATACATGCAAAGTGACTTGGCACAAACAGCCAGAAGAGCAGTTTCTAACTCAGCTTTGCATGAAATCTGGTGATTGCTGATCAAGGAGATTCTTCCTGTATTGGGTCATTGGCAATTTACTATGGGAGATTCTGGATGAACGATCTGGATCATCAACGTCGTGCAAAAGAAGAATTGAACCCTGCTAGCGAACCTTCACTACATTGAGGGAACTGAAAACTATGATGGGGAAGAGCTCTTTTGGGCATTGATATTAGTTTACAGGACTCTGCATGTGATACATTACATGCATTTATGATGATCCGAACCATGCAGCCTGCGAGCTCTTCCACTGATTGCCCAAGAATCAAAAGTTTCCTTGATCAGACTATCCTAACCATCTAATAAATGATCAATTTATTTATTTTCTCTCACCTAATCCGAGCTGCTGTGTTTTTTAATCTATTTATTAGGCTCCATTCGTATGCCATGTAATGCAAACCCAAATAGATCAAATAAACAAAGAAAGAGATCATGGGAGGAAGCCAACAATCCTTTAGCAACATGCTAGAGACTGCTAAAATGCTCTCTTCAAATTTTCTATGGAATAAACAAACGACAAACCAAAGAAGTTTTATTCAAACATCATAATAATGCATTAAACCTCCATAACATAGCTTTATATGGACTCAAATTATGTAGAGAAGCCCTAACAACAGAAAATGACCAAAATACCCCTAAATCCTGTCACTACCATATTGGCTTTTTACAAATGGGTCATAACTCATAACACATTCAAACACATTCAAATGGGGTTAGAATTGCATGATTTGGGGCTTGTATGAAAGTTAACTCAGTGGGCTATCAAAAGTGACCAATTTTGTATCATTTGAACATCATTTAGTACCCCAAAAGTGGCCCACCAAAAAAGTGACGAATATACAAAAGTGGAGAAATTATTAAATACTTAATCAAACCCTATACCCTAATAGCTAACTAAAACAAATAAATCCTAGAAATATAATGATCATCCATTGATCCTCTCACCCCATGATGTAATCTGACCATTGATCCCATAAGATTGATCGTCACACCACAGATTTGGTCTAGACCATTAATTAAGACAATTTGAACAGATGGATTATTCAAATCTTGATCAATTGGCTTGTGTGGCCGTTGCATCCATTCCACCCGACTTTAGAAAGAACTCATTCTCGAGTTTAAATTGGTGGTCATAATCTTCTGTGAAGATCCTCGTTTGGAGTGCTTCTTCTTTGGCTTTGTTGGTGGTTGATGGTGGACATCTACATGTTGACAGGTAGCTAGTGCCTAATATGGTATTCAAATATGCACAATCTTTTTCTTTCACTTTTTGATGGTCTTTCATGTTCTAGACGTTGATTGTGGCTCTTTCATCATGGTTGGTTTTAGAAATGCGGCCTTGATTAATATGGCACCATGGTGATTGTGAAACTAGCCATCTCTTTGACCATCGGATCATTCATACTTATTAACCCTTCAATCTCCTTGATTGTGTCATTCGATGGTTAATCATTGATTTTCATTGGTGTGTCCTTCGATCGAGCCGTTGATCAATCAATAGGTGTATCCATGGATCCATTGAGCAAGCCAATAGTGGATTCCTCTTAAGTCACGACACTTACTTCAAACGTGTCATCAGGAAGTCCGAGGACAATTGATTGAAGTTCATAGCTCTTTTCTTGTTTAGTCAAGGGTTCAAAGTAAGCTCTTATCACCTCCTTGAATTCTTCTACAATATCTTCCTTGAACGCTCTAACCTCCTTCTTTAGTTCCCACAAATTCTCATACCGCGTCTCTTGAACATTATTAGCCGTCGCTACATTTCCAATAAGATGCTTTTGAATAACCACATATAGTTGCTATCGTTCATAACATCAGGAGAGGTGTTAAAAGGAATCGCCATAAGGTACACATGAAGATGGGTATGACTTGGGTGATATGAAGGATGACCTTGATCATCAAAGTAACTTGGATAAGAATAACGTGGTGGACATGGACAGGCTCGGGAGCCTGAATAGGGATAATTGCACGAGGCATTCGAACATCTTCCTACCCACGCCATCTCAAGGAAAGAGCGTAAAAGAATATAGGCTGAACTTTATGCTTGAGTTCTAAATCTAAGGGTTTTGGGGGGGGGGGGGGTAATGGGATTATGATTTGGTAGGGTTGGAAATGGGTAGAGTCAGGATTTGATGTGTTTGATTATTATTATTATTATTTTTTACACTTGATACGATTAGGGTTCAAAGGATTTGGAAAAAAAGGAAAAGGTACGGTTTAGGGTACGGTGATTTGGGAAGGGAAAAGGAAAAGAAAAGAAAAATGGAAGATAAAGGATTGAGGAAGAGGAGAAAGATGAAAGGGAATGATTTAGGAAGAGGTGAAAGATGAAAGGTAATGATTGAGATGAGGAAATTACCTTCGCAGAACTTGCTTTGATGCCATTTAAATGCAAACTCAAAAGGGAATGCAAGTAGATCAAAGAAAAGAATAAATGGATTGTGGGAAAGAACCTACCATCCTCTAGCCTAATTTTAGAGACCACGAAAATCATCTCTACATATTCTACCGAGTAAAGAAACAACAAACCAAAGAAGTTTTATTCAAACTATCATAGTAATGCATTAGACCTCGATAACATAGCTTTATGTAGACTCAAACCAAGTAAAGAAGCCCTAATAACAGAAAATGACCAAAATGTCCCCCATCACTACCATATGGGCGTAATATAAATGGGCTATAACTCTCTCGGATGGAGTTAGAATTGCATGATCTTAGGCTTGTTTGGAAGCTAACTCAATGGGATTGATTTCATATCATTTGAACATCTTTTAGTACCACAACATTGGCACAAAAAAAGTGATAAAAATACAAAAAGGGGAAATTATTAAATAATTAATCAAACCCTAATAACTAACCAAAACAAATGTTATCAATCATTGATCCTCTCAGCATCAAAATATAATCTAACTATTGATCCCATCAGATTGATCATCAGACCACGGATTTGGTCTAGATCATCAATTAAGACAATTCGAACGGGTGGATTCTTCAAATCTTGACCAATTGGCTTACATGGCTATTTGGTTGCATCACACTGATTGAAGGGTTGCAATCATCCAAGGACTCCAATCATTTTTTTTTTTTGGTGCACGTGCATATGCCCTGTTCACTATTGGAACTACTCAATGTATCGTTCCGATCTTATCCATGCTTGCCACTTGTGCAGCAATGACATTGAGACACAGGTACCTCCTATGCCCTCAGAGTCAATGATTCAGCTCCCTTACATTACCGTAGCACTATTGTCATTCATGGTAAATGTTGTTTTACAAGGAGTATCTATTATCCCTTCAGTGTTGCATGTTGTTCTAATTGTCACCCAATTACTCCTTTCTTATAATTACATTTTCATATCATGAAGGCATGCAATCTCGATCTTCAAACACAGATATACTTTTATATTCTCATGGGGTCCCTGATATTGTTAATAGTTATAGGCCCCAAAAAAGTAGGGAAAAAGTTGAAATTCTAATGCAGCCCCCTGACACACCTATTTATCTGCTTTCTTTGGCAGAAACTGATGCTGGCAGTTTTAACAACAGTGTAGCTGGACAGCAGGTTTGTTATTTGTGTTCTCTGGGAGTTGCTGACTGTTTATTCTTAAAAGATGCATAGATTGATGCCTTAAATATGATCTTTTGTCTAATCAGAAAGAATTGGGATCTTCTGTTGCATTAGTAGTTATCATTTGATGATTTAGGCTTCACTTCTATTGATTGGCTCAAAATGGAGGGAACACATAACCAAAGTAATATTTAAGTTTTGTTGGAACAAATAGTTCAAGGTCACTTCTTTTTGAAGCAGGAGCTTCCATCTTATCATGTTGGCACACTTGTGATTTTTATTCTAGCCTTTAACTATTGTTATTCAGTGAAGATTGTACTAAGATAGTATTTTATGTTGAATTAGTTGTTGTCAATTGATGATTTATGTTTGACTGTTAACGCATTGGCTCTAAATGGAATGAATATTCAATCCACCTAATATTTAAATTTTGGTGGAACCTGTAGTTCTAGGCAACTTCTATTTGAAGCCATAGCTTCCATTAATCATCTTGATAATCACTTGTGATTTGTGTTCTAAGCAGTAATTTTAATAGTACGGTTATTTAGTGTGGATTGTTAGATAAATATACCATCATGGTTGCTTTCTCATCCAAATCTAACTTCTTGTGAAATTGCAAGAAGACTGTTCAGCTTCTGGAAAGATCCATCTTCATTATTAAATATGTTTCAAGGGCTATTGATAAATGTTCCTGCCACCATGACCAATTATGATGATTCCAATGACTGGGTTTGGGAATTGGGACCCAATGGCTACGGTTGGGCTGTATGACTCACATGATGAACTAAAATGTAATGAATTCTTTGGCCTCATGCCTGATTGTCATCTCTCAAAAGCAACCTCCTTTGATGCCTTTTCAAGCCTAAAACGATGTATGAAAAATTTGGGTTTATGTATGTGGCAGATCTGAAGCAATTGAGTTAAGAAAGTCATTGAAAATTATGGTCCAACAGTGTTGAAATTTGTCAAACAGCAATACTGAAATGATATTCATTTTGAACTCAATACGATACCAAAATGGGGTGTCCACACAGCTACGGAAATGGTGGACCAAATGGATACAACATTGGGTAGCTTCAACACATCAAATCCAACTTGTGTAGTATGGTCTAACATAATGAAATGAAGTTGCTTTAGAACCAATAGTGCTTACCCTTTCATCAAAATCAATAAGGTGAAACAGTCAGATGATTTGATTTTGGGATTGGGTGACAAGGTTAATGTGTCTAGCAAGTTTATAGGCAGTCTAAAGTTGCAATAAGATGCCGCAAGGTACACAAACTTCCAAACATGGTTGAACAAGATTTTATCTTCCATATGTTGGCATTCACTGTTACTGGTTGGATGTTGGTGTTATTGTGGAAGTAATACTAATGTGCCAGAGTAGCAGATTTTATTATTTATTAGCACCTTCTCACAAATGATAGTCATTATGTGTTTATGGATTTATGGTTCCCATGTGGTTGGTTAGTAGCACCTCTTTTTCCTAGAAACCCCTCCAATATATTTGCTCCCATCTGCCTTTTGAACATGCTCACATCCATTGAGCTGCCTATATGAAATTACTCATCTTTGATATGTTAAATTTTTTTGATCTGTCAAGATAAACATGGTATGGTAATCATTCAAAAAAAGAAAAAAGAAAAAAGAAAAGATATTGTGAATGATGAAGAATATATACAGGGTTTTTCCCGTGTTTGAAATAGCTATGCCTTTCAAGGCCTTTTATTTTCTATCTAGGGAAGCATGTGCAATCCTGAATGCTTTCGTATTTCATTGCATATTTTGGTGGTTTCTTGATGTAATTCTTCTGTTCAATATATTTTCTTCATGTGTTTTTGTTCATCAGGCTGTTCTGGAAACTGTAGCTAGAGTCAAGTCCAAGAAAAATGATACCAAAGAGGATAAGTATATGCTTCTACTGTGCAAACATATTAATGATCTGGCTTGTTTTCCACTGGAAGTAACTTTTCTTGAATCATGCTTTAAATTTTGATTATAAGTCGGTTATGTTCATCCAAAGTTTGACTTCAGTCACCGTCTTTGTGGCTGTTATTTAGGTCATTTCAATTTCATGATGTTTTCAATTTGGATAATGAGAACCGTGAAGAGGAAACCCCAACCTTAATAGATCGGAAGGTATGCTCTTTAAACTCCTTAGGAGATCTCTATTGTAGGGCTGTCAATTAGCAGGTTGAATCAGGGTTGGCCTGAATCTGACCCAATCATTGATTGGACCCCAAGATTTGCCAAGTTGAATCCAGCAGACCCCAAATCTGGGTCCAGACCTGGATTGAAGTTGGACCTGGTCTGTGGCTGTGGGTTATTGAGTTGACCTAACTTGTCAACACTCTTCAGGTGGAAACAGATTGGATCCAAGTGTATCAAGGCCAGGACTGATCCAATGAGCAATCAGATCTTAGGACCCAGCCCCCAATCTGACCCTGCGAATCGAAAATGAGGGTCCAGGTCTGGATCCTTGTCAGACCTGGTCTGCTGGGTAGTCAGTTCAGGGTTGACCGAACGTATTTACACCCCTGCTTTATTGGGTCAAAATTGACATTGCATGCCCTTAGAATTAATCAAGTGCATTTCTGCTTTATATTTGTTGGTTTTTGACCTCTGACAGCCTCAAAAGCTAACCAAATAGAACGTACATGCTACAAACTGTCTTTTCAGGACAATGTTTTTATTATATCAAATCGCAAATCAAAATATCCTGTTCTACAATTGGACTTAAGGTATGCCTACTGATTAGTTGCATGGTCGATAGAGCCGTTAGTTATATTAACATGTCAGGTTTTCCACCAAGTTCAAATTACTTCCTTTGCAGGTTGATATCAGATCTTGTAGTGGTCATTGTATCTGCAACTTGTGGCGGCATTGCCTTTGCTTGTTTGGGACAACCGGTCTGCATATTATTACTGCACTAAGTTTTGTTCATGATGAACTCCTATTATTGAAGAAAGTATTATTTTATCGTACTTATGTATTTATGTGAACACGCCCTAAAATTTACCTTCCTGCCTTCAACACCAGTTCCAATATTGCCGTGGAATTGCTTAAAGTTGTCTTTTACACATTTTGAATTGAGTGCAGGTTATTACTGGATATTTGCTAGCTGGCTCGGTTATTGGGCCTGGGGGTTTTAGTTTTGTCAGTGAAATGGTTCAGGTAAGATTTTTGCTTTTTACAGGTGTGTAATTCACGCCTTTTCTTTTCTTTTTTTTCTTTTTTTTTTGAAAGATAACAAAGACTTTCATTGAAAAAGCACGGAAATAGCACCAGGAGACAAAAACAGCAAAAACAAAACAAAATAGCAAGAGGGCAAAAAAACAGGAGAAGTTGCATGTTTCCCATCCATCACTTTCCCACAGCTCATTTGACAATAGTATCCCAATCCAAGGTAGCTTACCTACTCAGCATTCCAGCAAACATCGCGGAAGCATCTGCCATTCCTGTCAACCCAAATCATCCAAAGAATAGCAAGGAGAGGGTCTCCAAACTGCATGACTAGTCTTGCGAAGAGCAACTCCGTGCCAAGCTAAAAGGAGGTTGTCAATATCATAGGGCATAAACCAAGCCAAGTTGAATCTAGCGAGAACAGAAAACCACACTTGGCTACAAAAAAGCAATGAATGAGAAGATGGTTAACCCACTCTGCATTGGACATACATAGGAGGCAAATATTCGGGATGATCATAGACTGCTTCTGGAAGTTATCAATTGTCAAAATTCTTTGTCTTCCCACAAGCTAAGCAAAAACCCCAATCTTTAGAGAAGAGCCATAATACCACACACCAGAAGCCTTCCCGGAAACTTCCCCTGTTTTTTGAAGCATGAAATAGAAAGATTTGACCGTTAAACGACCAGACTTGCCTTCGTGCCACCCCAAACTGTCTCTCTCCCCGATCAACGGTTTACAAGGATGCAGCCACTCCAAGAGAGCTACATACTCGTTGATCTCGCTATCTCAAAGGAGCCAGTGACGAGGTGGAGCCCACACGACCATCTCTTCATGAATCTCAAAGCACCTATCAATCGTGATACTCTGATCTGGCCCAAGGCTAGCAATGGCTGTGAATCTGTCCTGGAGAGGCATATCACCCCTCCACACATCTTTCTAGAAATGAATCGTCTCCCCATTCCACAAGGATAAGGCCAACCCTTCTAAGCACTTTGCTTTTGTGCTTAAGGTGCCTTTCCAAAATGCTGAAGCCTTACAGTTTGAACTATCCTTGGTCCACCAGCCTCCAGGTGAACACCCATATTTACTAGCAACAACCTTTCTCCAAAAAGCTCCCTTTTCCATTCCGAACTGCCGCCACCACTTGCCCAAATGGGCAAAAACTTCCCCCCCACCCTGAAACAACAAGCTATATCAAAGAGCACAAAACACACAAAAGCCCTTTCTTGAATATATTCTAATTTTTTCTTTCATTAAGTACATCTAACTGTTGGTGCATTTAGCCGAAATGCACCTTTAATTAATATGGTGAAGTCGAATAGATCACTCAAATGACCAATCACAAACCCAATTTCCACAATACAACAACAAAAAGAGACGAAGGGAAATCAAATTGAAAAACAAAGTAATGGGAGAAGACGATACACCCAAACACCATACCCAATTCAAGGAAGAAGAAGGAGAGTCCACTCTGTTTTCCTCTCTATTACAAACTTTTGATTTCCATAGGCCCTTTCTCATACATTACAAAAGACTTTTATTCTAACCTATCTAACAAGCATTTTTGGACTCTTGTATCCTTTTCCTAACTTCTAATGTTATCCACACATTGCTAAAATCAAGGAAAAGTTACCAAACTCCCTTGTTGTTCAAGTAAAGGAACTAAAACAAGGAGGTTTCCTGTGAAGTATAACATTGTGGCAGAAATTGGATGTCCACCATCCAGGGTGATCCAGAGCAAATCTGGAAGAAATAGTATGTCCACCACTCTGCCAGACTATCAGTGACACTTATGGCCCTGATCTTGCCACTCAATGTAGTCGATGGTCACAACATCTGCATCATGTGGTGTGAATGATGAACTCTGTCACCCATAACTTTGTGTTTGTCTTCATGAAGTATGCCTGTAGCAGAAAGCAAATTGTATTGACAAAAAAAAGCAACACGCTTATATCATGGTTCTTGGACAGAACTTGGAAAACCCAAGCATAACCATTGTCACATTGTTGCAGTGATATGTAATTGACAAGGCTCCAATCACATATGCACACATGCATGTCCATGCATGTTGAAGAACTTGCTGAATGTGTATTTATACATATTTTTTGCTGATTCAATTAAGAAATGAAAAGGAAAAAAAAAATCCCTCATGCAATATTTTCTTCTTTAAAGATGTTGGAAAAGGCTTATTCATTTCGTTATCAGTGGAGTGTCAGATTTAGCATTAATGTCTACTTTTGAATATGTAATTTTAACACCTCATATCACTTCAGATTTTCAATGTTTTTCTTGGGTGTAGGTTGAGACGGTTGCTCAATTTGGTGTAATATTCCTTCTCTTTGCATTGGGCTTGGAGTTCTCTACAACAAAGGTTGTTATCACCCTCATCCGAAAATTTGAAACTTGCAAATGTTACTAAATTCAGAATATGGCTTCAAGTATCAAAAAAGAAGAACGGCTTGACTGTGAGTTGGAATCATTTTCATGTGCAGCTTCGAGTTGTTCGAGCAGTTGCTGTTCTAGGAGGACTACTGCAAATTTTCCTATTTATGTGCTTGTGTGGCATAACAGCCTCGGTATGTCCTCAAATACCATCAACCACTGCAAATGCTTTTTTTAAACACTTGAAAATACAAGTCCGGAGATATTACTTGTTGATTTTGGACCTTTTAAATGTAATTTATCTGGAAAGTTCATTATTTCGATGAGTTTGAAATTTTCTTTCCATGATGTCTGAACTCTGAAGAACCATGTTTTTCCCCTATTCTCATTGCTGCAGTTCTAATATATATGACATTGCATGCTTTATGCAGTTGTGTGGTGGTAAACCTTCAGAGGGGGTATTTGTTGGGGTATTTTTGTCAATGTCTTCAACAGCTGTGGTATTTTTCTATTTCTTTAGGAATTCCATTTATATGTAGGATGAATAAGTTTTTCAAGATTCAATTTATTTACTGAAAGGTTATAGACTTTATTTGGTAAACATGAAAATTTCATAACTGCAAATTTACATGATCATGCATGAGAATCCTTCTCCATCTTATTACTATAAGAGCATTGGTTCAGACTTCTATATTTTTGTTGCCCCATTGTTTAAGGCCCTGTTTGGATAGGTAGAATCCATGGGAAACGAAGGCATTTTCCCTTTATGTGATGTTTTCCGTTGTTTGGCATGCAAAGGGTTCCGTGCGATTCTCTAGCAGAAGATACAAGGTGACCGTTGTGACTTGAATTTGGTACTTCCGCTCGTGAAACAGACAAGACACTTAAAAATGGAATCTATTTTTCAACAGTGCAGTCAGAATTTATTACTCAAGTAATCATACCATTAAGTAATCATTACTTTTTCCATGTCCACACCTCAGAGTGTGCCTATCCAAACATGGATAAGCAAAATGAACAAGTGAGTCCTAAAAACAAGGTAAAGAGATCCATCATCTACAAAGGCCATTACCAACCCTCATTGTGCAGTGTATGTGGCCCAACAGTAGAACTCGTTGCAGTAATAGGAGAATTTGCCTACCTATCCTTGACTGTTATTCTTGCCAAGGTTTTATATATCGTTATCGTTATATGTATTGCACCCTTCGGATATGCATATCTATCTGAGGGAAACATTTGGGAAATTTTCAATTAAACTATAGTTGTTAAAAGACAAGTCATTACACACCTAGGTCTCAAAAAATTACAAGAAGAAGAAGAAGAAACTATACATAATAGGTTTCCATTGTTTAGGGGTTCAAACTATTTGCTGTTGAACAAAAATAGTTAATAAAATATGATTTCAATGCACTAATTTTTAAGAAATTATGCAACAATTCAGCACATACAATGCTGGTATTGTAAAAAATATTGACGATATTATCGCATATATTGATGATATGGTGCATTTATTTGAAAGGGTTGGCGCTGATATATCTCATAATGTCAAAAATATCGTAAGATATCAGTGATAACTCGTAAACTGTGTCATTAACCTCAGTGACTGTGTCACTGAGGTGTGATACAGATAATAGCGGCCGATATTATCAATAATGTCCACAATATTTTTGAACACTGATTCCTGTAAGTTGTTACTAGTTGAGCTTACCCAGTTTGCTAGTTCTTTGTGTTCCTTCCATATTAGTTATGTGGGTCCTTCCTACGGGAATAGAAGCTTTATAGCTAATGTTTTGTTTTGTCCTCTATGAATCAATGCCACTGAGCTTTTGCTTCATTCCTCATGTCACCAAAATTTCTAAGGTAGCCATCTCCATTCTGCATTTTCCATTTTGATTGTGGGGATGCCTTATGCTTTTCTAGCCTTTTGAACTTCCATCTGGTGAAGAGCCTTGCGATGTTTTTTTTTTTCCTGAAGGATGACTCTTTGTTTAAAAGGCGGTGAAGCCAAAAGAATACAAAGAAAAAGAAAACCAACAAAAATCAACAACAACAAACAAAGAATGACAAAGCCCCACAACTAGGCCCAAAAACCTCAACACCCACCCACAGGCCAACAACTAAGGATGGACCACCATCCACTGAAAAACAACAGACCTAACTGAACAAAACACCCCAAGAGGGCCAATACAAATGTCCTGGAAGCATCTGAAATTTCTTTCCTTCCAAAGACTCCACGGCCATGCTAATAGATACAATCTCCACTCCTTTTTCTTCACAATGAAAAAACCCCTGCCATGCCACTGCCTAAAAAGCTCCTTGATGGATTCCAGAATGCAAAAACCCCTGAACCACTTCCAAAGAATCTTGCGATGTTTAAATCTTCATTTTCCTTGAACTCTTTTTTTTTTTTTTTTTAATAATTTTTATAGAGGTATTTGTATGGCTTTCTTGGTTCATACTAAGTATGCATCCTAGTTATTGAGTTTAGATTTATTTATTTATTTATTTTTTAAAGAGAAAAGAAAAGTTTATGGAATGGCCATTGGGAAACATTCAGTGATTACACATTTTTGTTTCCCACACAGGTTTTGAAGTTCTTGATGGAAAAAAACAGTATTAATGCCCTTCATGGTCAAGTTACCATTGGCACCCTTATTCTCCAGGTTCTAAATTCCTTCACATGTATCCTTTCATCATGAATTTCTATATAATTGTGGACCCCATGCTGCAATTCATTACTGATTGGTTATCATATAAATGAGTTATTGCCATATATCTCCTACATTGGACAATTATAAGAATGGGATGCTTCTTTGATGTGAACTTCTTTGCCCAAAATGCTCTCGGGTGATAAAGCTGTCTTTGCCTACCAGGATTGTGCTGTTGGCTTGCTGTTTGCACTGCTTCCAGTTCTTGGTGGTACTTCTGGTGTCCTTCAAGGAGTAATATCCATGACCAAGTTGTAAGTAAAGAACCTGCACACCATTTTCCCTCTCTTTCTGATGACATTTTTTTATTATAAAGCAACAGCAGTTATCCTTATTCTTACATTGCATAACTAATGTCAATGATGAACTTTAGTACTGTGTTTCCATATTGATACTCTGGAACCTTCTGGTCTTGCATGTCTAACTACCAACTGCTTTGACCTGTAACATCTGTAAATAAATAAAATGACAGGAGCTAAGCCACTAGACACCTGTAGCCTAGTTGGTAGTGTTGTAAAAACTTGGTTCTGTATTTGAACAGCGATGGAATGGTTTCTTGGTGGGATATCTATGTAACTGTGATGGAAGGTTCTTGTTGGTCTTGGGCCAAGGACTTCTTCTTCTTCTTCTTTTTATGGGTAATAAGTGATTTTAAGAAAATAGAAGGGAAAAAAGATACAGCTCTCAAAGGAGCTGAAAAAGGCTGCCCCAAAATAAAACGAAAAGAAATTAGACAATAATCACGCAGGGAAGCTACCATTTATCTTGGCTAAGGAATTGTAGATGCCATCCTTGTCAGGGCGATTGTAGATCATAATATCTGCTGCGGGGCCTTCAGACAATGGTAGAGGAAGAAGATTGGGGTGTTTTGGAGGCCCAATGGATGGTGAGAAGAAGATGAGAGCATTTTGTAGGTGGGACTGTTGTGTTTTGATCAATGTTTTTAGTATCTTGCAATATCGCTGATATATCTATTATCCCGACTAGGCGATACGAAACCCAACTTTAATATCCATTTTTCATGGTATCGTGCAATATATCGCACAGTATCATGATATATCATGGATATCGCAATACCGGGCAATATATCCACAATTCCACAATCCCCATTTATAAAGCCTTAATGTATCGTGCGATATATCAATGTCGAGTGTGATATCAAAAGGGATAAAAGGAAACCAGCACAGTTATGTCTAAAAATTTCTCAAAAATTCACAAATTTTTTTTTTGCAAAAAAAAAAAAAACAAACTTCTTCCTAGTAGGTTGAAAGGTGATTTCGACCGGTCCACCATAGTTTATTGGAAAAAATATTTGAAATTTCTCCGAAATTGCAATCAAAAGCTTCTTGGGGCTGGATTCTAAAATATGCGTATTTTTTAGTTTTAATTTATTTTTTTTCCTTTTTTTTAATATTGTAATTAGTGTCAAATGATAAGAAGCCCATGATTATTCATGTTTTGCACGAAAAAATTATAGACTTGAAGCTTAGGTTTTAAGATTTGGAGGAGATAAGCTGAGCTGCTAAAAACTACAAAAAAATTTGAAAATTTTCAAAAATTTCCCAAACTGATTGCAATCTTAGCATCCAAACACGAAATCCAACATATATATAAATTGATCTACAGATTCTTGGCAATTTGGGGATTTTTTGGAAAAAAAATTTTTTTAAATTAAAAATAATAAAAAATGTTAAAGTTTACTTCTTTTTTTTTTTTTTGAAATCCAATGGTATATTTCTAGTTTTCTGCTTCTTTCGCTTTTGAATATAATGCTTGTGTTTTCATAAATGTCTTTTTACATTTATAAATTTTATGAATTGACTTTAAATATAGTTGCATAATTTAGTTAGACAACACATAAATTAGGACCCTATCGAAGGAATATTATGTGTACTTGTTTTTTGTAATTTTAAAAAAATATATCTAGGTGTAAATTAGCGTCTTTTTTAACAACCCCTGAAGTTTCATTGCAAAATTCGACAAATTTTCTAATGTTTCCCCATGTTTCCTAACAACATCGATAAATTACACGATATAACCAATATATCCCGCACGATAACCGATGTGTCCGAATCCCAAGGGTGTGATACATTATGAGATGACGATATGACAAACATTGATTATAGCTTAACCTGGCCTAACCTACAATCAAGGGTGCTTTTCTAATTTTCATAATATATAATGCAACTCCTCTAAAATGCTATATCCCCTATTCTCTTCCACCCCCAACCCCCCCTTTCTAAACCCTAATCTACCACAACCCTTCTAATGCCAACTGCCACCACAACCCTCCTAATGATGGCGGCACCTTCAGTTAGCTCTCCTAACAAAACTTTTTCAAGCTTAGACCAGGCTCAACCATGATCCATATATTGTCAGTTTGGTCTACCTAGGCCTAGCTTGACCCAGCCCACTGCCACCCTCGATCTCGTACACTAATCAGGGTGGGGCCCATAAAGCTCCACAACCTTAATTTATGGGTATATGTGTGTGTTGTGTATTGTATTTTTCCGTTATTTATCGCATGTTCAACCAGCCTACAACCATTTATAATAACATTCATACATTGCTCATTTACAACATATCCTGCACCCATTCATCATAGAGAACCACGTCTCAATCTTTTCCCATTTTGCACCCATAAGCCGAAGGAATCCATCATCCTCTTCTTTTTCTTTTTAGCTGCTAGCATAGTTTGAATCCTTACCATTTCTCCAGAATCTTTCATCCTTCTGAAACTCAGTCATATAGAATAAAATCCCTATCTTCCCTCAAATCCGAAAATTAGAGTGTATGTGATGATGATTTCATCAAATGCTCTTGAATACTTTGAAATGAGGGCCAATTGACCACTGATCGAAGTGGAATTTTGAAATTTTTTTTTAAAAATTTTAATTCTTTTTTTCTTAAAAACCCCCAAATTACTAAGAATCACTAGATTAGGTTACATTTTAAGAATTACTAGATCAGGTTACATGTTTGATTGTATTTGGACACATATTGCAATTGATTTGCGAGAAATTGAGAAATTTTAATTTTTTCTCAATTTTCTGGAACTTGGCCCATCTCTCTCAAATCTCGAAATTAAAGCTCCTAATTCATGATTTTTTTTTTTCTTCAAAACATGAAGAATCATAGATTTGTAACAATTTGACAATAATTTAATATGATTTACAACTAGTGTTTCAAGTATCAATCTCGCTAAAAGTTTCATTGGCTGGGGATACATAAATAATATTGATATCACCGATAATATTGTTGATATCCAAAAATGTGGGAAAATGGGGAAAACGGTGGAATTTTTTAGTGAAACTTTAGGACATACTACAATACCCATTTGTATATTTAGGAATTAAAAAAAATTGAAAAAATAATGCACATATAATAAGTTTCCATTTAATGGGGGCTTAAAAGCATGTGTTGTCGTATCCATCCCATCTACCCATCCAACTATCCAACCTTTCATCCAAACATCCATCGATATTTCAGAATATCTACAACACGATATTTAGCTGAGAATCATCAACAAATGGAAAGGAAACGACAGATTGTGGTCTCGATGTTACCCATGCTACGATAACAATACTATCGCAATATTATCATCGACAAATTGAACACTATATACAACCATGCGCCCATTAAAAAATGAAAATGATTTTTTTTTTTTTTTTGAATAAATAGATTTTTGGTGATATCAATACGTTGGTGATATTATCAAAATATCATTGATACACTAGTGATACAGGAGACACCTGGAATTTACATAGTAAAAAATATTGGTGATATTAATACATTGACAATACAAGTGACACTTGGAATTTACATAGTTGAAAATATTGGCAATACATTGATGATATTGATACTTTACATGTCTGGTGGGCAGAAGGAAGGTTCTCACCGTCGATAACTTATGAAGGCGTGAAATGATAATTCGAAATGTATTCTTGCTATGCTACAAAAATGCTGAGTCTGCGGACCATTTATTCATTCATTGTCCTTTCGCATTTTCAATTTGGAGAGGTTTCCTCTCCTGGTTCGATATCCGGTGGGTTTTCCCAAGTTCAGTTGACCAACTCCTCTTGGCTTGCCACGGAGGGGTCAAAAATAAAGTCGAGAAACGTGTTTGGTTCTTATGTTTACTAGCTGAGCTGTGGAGCATTTGGCTGGAAAGAAATAGCCGATGTTTTAAAAATTGTAGGTGGTGGCCTCAAGTAGTTCTCAAAAGGACTACGCAAAATGTTATAGAATGGGTGCATGCAGCTAATATTTTAGTTGCTAATCAGTTTCCGATGTGCTGGTTTGAGCTGTAATTTCTATTCTTTCTCTATTTTTGTCTGTTTGTATTTTTTAGCCTTTGGCTTCTAATAAATTTTTTTTAATTTTTTTTTATTTGTCATCATTTAAAAAAAATGATGCTTCGCCTATACTTAGCGATACATCACCAATACTTGAAATTTCTGATACTACCAGTGTTATTGGTATCGCTGAGCTGGAGATACAGATAATATCAAGGATATTTTGATAATATCGGGAATACTTTGAACAATGTTTACAGGAAAAAAAAAAGGATTGAAAATTGAAAATTGAAAATGTTCACCGGATCTAACAGGTTGGATATAACAGCACTACGCGTGCATTTTATATCGCACAAGTAGGATACAAGATATATCATGGGTTATATCGGCGATATATTGGCCAATACTAAAAGCGTTGGTGTCAACATTATTCCCACACAAAGACATCATTGCCGGCCCCATTTTGCTTGACACTATCATAAGTTATGGTAGTGGAAACATTGTGCTCACATACAAACGTCACGGTCAGCCCCATCTTGCTTGACAAACTTATTGTTGCGTCGACAATGTGGTCCCACACAAACGCACAAACATGCATGCCAATACGGTGTATGTGCATCCAAGCTTTCATTAGGTGGGCCAGAGTGCACGAAACGAATGGGTGACTTGAAATTTTTGTTTTCCCATTCAAGCATGCATGCCAATATGGTAGTATGCAACATCCAGTCCAAGCTTTCATAGGTGGGCCAGAGTGGACAAAACAAATGGATGGCTTGACAATTTTGTTTCCACACCTAAAGAGTGAAACGGCCTGATTTTTAGACCTGAAAATCTAGACAAGATGGCCTACGTACCATAAGTCTTGGATCTCACACTTGTCATATTGGCATTGGTGCTTGCATGTGGATGGGTTCATATGCATGTGCTAATCAGACTTCTATATGTATGTGTTTGTGGGAATGTGTGTGTGCTTATGTGTGCAGAACTTGCTTCTAGTCTTACGAGTGTTGGTTTATGTAGGAAGAAGCAAGATGAGTTGCATTGTCTGGAGTTAATTCTTAAGTTTTGACAATAGATCCAAGTTTCATAATGATGCATTACACTTTACATCTGAAGAAGCCTTGAAAATTCTATTCCTAACTTTTCTTTCAGCTTTCCTTTTTTGACATGTATGATGTATAGTTAATTCTATATAAAGAACTGAAAACTGTCTGACCACCTTCCGTCTGCAAGAAAATTTTCTTATGTAACTAGGGCTAGTAGATTCGCTGTTGAAAGTAAATGCAATGCAGGCTTGACACATCTTTCTTTTGGAAGCATAAGCTGGGGACTCGAGTGTGAATCCCAATGGCTGTTAGGCCAGGTTCTGTGCCATTTGAAAACAGCTTTAACTCTAAACATGTTAATATATTTAATGTTGGACATTTAGGTGAAGAAGCGAAAATGAGAGAATGCCTTCACTTTTTGCCCCAAGATCTATTTCTGTCTTCTGAAAGAACTTTGATAAATTTGCCATGGTTAAGTTAAATCATTCATGGCGTGTTTTTTCTTTGACTAAAATTAATCAAGATTTATGTTCCATTGCTTGAGGTCATTTAGTTCCTTTACCCTTATTTTATGTTAAAAATCACAGAATCTAATTGCTGTAGATTTCTTTCATTGCCAGGATGGTTGTGCTGTGTACATTTTTGGGTATTTTGTCTATATTATCTCGTACATGCGTTCCACGGTTTCTTAAGCTGATGATCAGTCTTTCGTCACAGGTAAAGGATTTGCAAAGTCATATGGTTTGCTTCGTATTTTCTATTGTGTTATTTACTACTGAATCGTTAACCACTTTTCTAACGTACTGACATTGTCTGTGCAGACTAATGAACTCTATCAACTGGCAGCAGTTGCATTTTGTTTAATTGTTGCTTGGGTTTGTGCCACATCACTTCTTAATATATTGCGTCTTTATTTCAGTTTTGATTAGTACTTGTTTTGTAATATTTCTGTATAGTATTTGAATCACTGCATAGGTGGTCATGTTGTTCTTGCATAAGAAATTCATGCTGCCAGTCCAAATTTTCAAAAACCATTCTGACGTCAACATTTGGAATGATTCTGCATAAGAAACCGCTTGTATTGTTGTTTATGATTTCTAAAATGCATATGGTTCTTAAGACTGAAACAGAGTTAGCTCAGCTTGACTCAGCCAAGGAAGGCAGCCATTAGTTTGAACTTTGAAGCCTTGACCACTAGAATGGTCATTAACAGGACCATGTATAGACAATTCGATGTTTATTTAATAAAATAAGAAAAAAATATATGCAATTTTAACTGGTGAAGTAACAGTAATTGTCTTCTTTCTCCTGGCATCAAACTATAAATGGACCCTTACCCTGTGTCACAAATTTGCTTGAAGTCTCTCAACACCATCATCATCATGCAAGCCTTATACCAATTACTTGGGGTCAGCATTTGAAGTCTCTCATGTTCATGGATTTTAGGAAAGCCTTGAACATGTTATTGTGTGTGACTTCCTCTAGGCAGCATTCAGTTTTCAGTTTTTCATCAATTATTCAATGCCATGGAATTTCTTATTTGGATGCTTGGTATCATTTCAGTGTAGTGACAAGTTGGGTCTAAGCCTTGAATTGGGCTCATTTGCTGCGGGAGTGATGATATCGACTACTGATCTTTCACAACATACCCTTGAACAGGTAAAGATTCATTCTTTCCTTTTACTTTTCCTGGTGGGAGGTTGCATGTGCCTCACACATTACTGATGTACTTGTATTATGGGGGAATCTTCTGATTAGGTGATACTTTATTCTGGTTGCCTCAATATAATTTGGCTTGATTAAGTTTTTGAAAAAAATAGTTTTGATTTATCAATTGCTGTGCCAGTTTCTGTTCTTAGATATATTAGTTATGCCATACTCATGCCAGAGACCCCGATGAGATTTTTCATGTTCAAATCTTCCCAGACTGGGACATAGTTTTGATTGACAAGAAGGGGTAAAAGCAAAGCTGGAACTACAGAGGGATGATATAGGATTGCAAGGTTTTAAAACCAGTTGGACTAAAACATAGTACCTGCATTCCATTTTGAGTAACAATAGGAGTGGAAACGATAGTTAAGCTTGCTGACCCAGAAGTACACCAAAACGATTGATACCTTGGGTTGATAGTTCATGAGAGCGGAGAGATTGAGAAGATGTTGGTCAATGAATTAGAGCTGGGTGGATGACGTGGAGATGTGCCTTTGGAGTTTTATGTGAACGTCGCATACCAATCAAAGTAGAGGGTTTGATAGTTTCCGGTGGCAGAATGTTGGTCAGTCAAGGAACAACTTGTCATTGCGTTTATACAGTGGAGGGCCACTCAATTCTCCCACCCACAAATGGCAAGACATACAAACTGGCTGTTAGTCCTTGCCTATAGGCATGTTCCACACATGGTTTGTACTCATTAACAATTTCAACAAGAACAATATGGATCCGAGGAAGGTATTTCGTTGCAGTTATCTTACTTGAACTCATGACCAGTGTTTAAATTATCGGCGATATTATCAAATTATCACCGATAATTTCAGTGTCGCTGGAGTTGCGACACCGAAACTCCCTTTTTATGTTTCTCTTCCTAATATCGCCAATTTTTTCGCGATTTTATCGATTTTTTGCGAAAAGTCCAGTTGTCAGTGAGAAATTGTTGTATCTACTTACCTTGTCACGGGATAACTGTAGCAGACAATCCATTTTCAACAATAAAAGGACTGATAAAATCAGAGCGTTGCGTAAATACGCAAAATATCCCCCAAAAAAAGGAAAAAAAATGGGGAAACTTGTGGATTTCCATACCTGTAGAAGAGGAGGGCCAATCGTAGAAGAGTATCGGTGAACGGAAATTGCGGTGGGCCAATTGATTGATCGGCGTGCTGTAAGTGCCATCTAATATCTACTTTCCACTTTTTTTTCTTCGAATACGTCAAAAATTTCAAACGTAAAGATGATTTCGGTGAAGAATCGGCTGAAGATTAGGGATTCAGAGAGATTTTCTTTCAGAAATTTAGGGTTTTGAGGGTTCCCTTCCGAAACCCTCTTCGGTTTCAAAAACAGCCTCACGATGGGTTTTTACGGGGAAATCGGATTGTGTACTGAGTTACTTAGTATGCTCTTATCGTACTGAGTAAACTCTTTTACGCCCACTGTGAATGTATCTGTTCTATCCACGCCGTCCATCCATTTTTCCATCTTATTTTAGGGGTTGAGACCAAAATTTAAGCATACTCAAAGACCAAGTGGACCATACCATTGGAAACAGTTGGAATAATACCATCCACTGTTGAAACATTTCTTGGGCCACAGTGATGTTTATTTCTCATCCAACCTGTTCATAAGATCACACACATGGATGAAGGGAAAACAAAAATACAAGCTTGATCCAAAACTTCTGGCCCCCAAGAAATTTTCAATGGTAGATGTTCAATTCACAATGTTTCCCATTGTGTGTTCCACTTGAGGTTTGGATATACTTCATTTTTAGGCTCAAGCCCAAAAATTATCTATTAAAATGGATGGACGGAGTGGATAAAATACATAAATCACAGTGGACCCCATAGAGTTTACTCAATACGCTTAGCCTACTGAGTTACTTAGTATGCAATCCGCTTCCTTTTACGGGAGTAGATTTGCGTGGTGTGTGGGTGCGAACGTCAGCGGCGTGTGGACGTCACTAAGTTCTGTGGACCCCACCATGATGTATGTGTTATATCCACATGGTCCATCCAATTAGCGAGATCATTTTAGGTAGTGAACCCAAAAATGAGGCAGATCTAAAGCTAGGGTGGGCCACATCGCTAAGGCAGTGGGGACAATGATTCCTATTGTTGAAACTTGAAACCTTCGTAGGCGTTATGGCCCACAGTGGTGTTTATTTGTCATCCAAGTTGTCCATAAGATCACACAGAGATAGTTGAAGGTAAAATACAAAAATGACATGGATTCAAAACTTTTGTGGCCCCTAATGATTTTTCAATGGTAGGAATGTTCAATTCACATTGTTTCCTGTGGTGTGGTCCATTTGAGCATTGGATATGCTTCATCTTTGGGATCAAGCCTTAAAATTATCTTGTAAAATGGATGGATGGGGTGGATAAATTACATAAATCACAATGGGCCCCACACAGTTGACTCAGTACGATAAGCGTACTGATTTATACGGTGCGCATATGTCACTTGTTTGTATCCGTGGATTGATGGGCCGATGTTCTGTGGGGCCATCATAATGATAAATGTTTTATCAATGTCGTCCATTTATTTTGATAGATAATTTTAAGGCATGAGTCCAAAATGAGACAGATCTGCATTTCAAGTGGACCACACTAAAGGGAAACTGTGGTGTTTAAATGCCCACCATTAAAAACTTCATAGGGCCATTGTAATGGTTTTTATGTTTTTTGCCATCTAACCTCTTGATTAGGTCACACAAATCTTGATGAAGCGAAAACACAGTTTAGATTATGTTGGAATTTGCCACATGTACCATTTTCAAATGCTAGGTATCAAGTGTCATACACAGCCAGAGTATCAAATACCTTTTATGAAACAGAAGCCGATTAGCTGTTACCAGGTAACAACTTATTGGGTGTTACCCTTACCGTGTGGGGCCCACCTTGATGAATGCTTTCCACATCCATGTTGCCCATCCGTTTTTTCAACTCATTCAAGGACCTTATCCAAAAATTTGAGCAGATCCAAATCTATGGTGGACCACACCATTGGAAAAAGTAGCGAATGACTATTAAAAGTTTTTTGTAGGCCACAAAAGTTTTGGATCAAGCTAATATTTGTATATTCCTTTCATCCAGTTCTGGTTGAGCTTATCAACGGGTTAGATGGCAAAAACGCATTACAGATCTGCTGTACATTGGGCCTTGGGAAGTTTTTAATGGTTACCCTTCAATCATCACTCTTCGCATGAGATTTGTATACACTTAATTTTTGGATCCATGTCCTAAAATGGGCTGTAAAAACGGATGGATGGAGTGGATATACAATATATAATCAAGGTGTGCCCTACAGTAAAGGTAACACTTACTAAGTTGTTGCCCGGGTAACACCTAATCCGCGCCCTTATGAAACTGGGTGCGGATTGCGTGTGACCCCTATGTGGGGTCATAGAGATGTACATCACAAATCCACTATGTCCATCTGTTTTGAAAGATCAGATTAAGACAAAATTCTAAAAATTAGGCAGATCCAAAGCCCGGAGGGGGCCATACCACACGAACATGGGGATTGAATGTTTGGCAGTAACAAAAGTTTTGTATCAGGATGGTATTTGTTCCTACAATTTGTATGACTGATAATAATTGTATTGATGGTTTGGATGACATATAAACAACATATGGTTAGCTACGACCTACAGGAAGATTTCAACGCGTTGTTGTTCCCACTGTTTTGTTGGTATGGCCCACCACCAGAGTTTTGGATCTGCCTAACTTTTAGAACATTGTTCTATTGTGGCCTTTCAAAACAGATGGTAAGAGTGGATTTGTGACGTACATCTCTATCATGCAAAAACCACACTGATTGGATAATCCACGTACATCTCTATCATGCAAAAACCACACTGATTGAATAATCCAATCCATCAT
Source organism: Magnolia kwangsiensis (assembly GCA_037074715.1). Lineage (NCBI taxonomy): Eukaryota > Viridiplantae > Streptophyta > Magnoliopsida > Magnoliales > Magnoliaceae > Magnolia > Magnolia kwangsiensis. Next base: position 99,619,961 of record CM073581.1, read on the forward strand.
TGGCATCTTTGAGTTCATTTACTTTTACGTGTCTTAATTATTGTATGTCAGCTGCATTTGTAATATATAAACTCATTTTGGTTGCTATTAAAGAGATTTTTTATGGCACCGTATGCTTTTTGGGTCCCATTAAATGAAAACTTATTATGTAATGTATTCTTTTCGCAATTTTTTATTCCTAAATATGTAAGTATGTGTATTTAGGCATGTCTTGAAGTTTCATTGAAAAATTCCATCGTTTTCCCCATGTTTCCCTTTTTTTCCCTGCATTTCTGGTTATCGGCGATATTATCGGCGATAACGATATTATATCTTTATCTCTGGCCAGCAAAACTTGTAGCGATACCGACAACTCAAACACTGCTCATGACGAATTGGACCAGTGAACAGCTATTTCTTTCTGCAGGTTGAACCCATCCGCAACTTCTTTGCTGCACTTTTTCTCGCCAGCATTGGAATGTTGATCCATGTCCATTTCCTTTGGAACCATGTGGATATTTTACTAGCAGCTGTTATTTTGGTGATCATTGTAAAAACAATTGTTATCACCTCGGTTGTCAAGGGATTTGGCTATACCAATAAGACTTCAGTTCTGGTAAGACTTTAATTTCAACTGTTTCCATATCTATTTCTTTTGAGGCTTCCATATATTGCTGCAGATGAAGGTGACCTTAGGTTGTGTACTGTGTAGGTTGGCATCTCTCTTGCACAAATAGGAGAATTTGCTTTTGTTCTTCTCAGTCGTGCTTCTAATCTTCATCTGGTTGAGGTTAGTGTAAATTGATTCAAATATTTCTTTTCCCTTTTGAACCAATATGTCTAGACTAAATAAAGGGCACCATTCTTGAAAAGCAACCTTGATCACATGATCAAACGATCTTTGGGCTATACCATATACTAGATATATCAGGTCCTGTGACCCCTGCTCCGAAATTATTGCCATAAAGTGGAATTATGGTACTAATGTGTTAGAATGTGCCTATTGTCCTGATGCGGCCGTTTCATTCAAGTTGACCCATGTTTCATTGATCTGGCCTATTGATCTTATTGGACCCAACTGATTGGAAGATCCTAGCAGCCAAATCTTGGCCTTTTTCTAGACCATTTCTGTATTTCTTCTTATCCGTCAAAGTGGGCCAATGATCAAGGGCTAGGTACCTCTCATCTGTGAGATTTTTGGTAAATCCCCACCTGCAGCATGGATGAGAGAACTATGGGCCCCGTTTAGACAAAATGATGCATCAGGACACTGACCTATGGTTTAATTGACGATATGGTCCTTGGTAGAGTGGATTTGTGGAACAGGATGGATTCGTAAAACTGACCCCAATTAGTTGGGATAAGGCTATGATGATGATGATGAAGCATCAGGACACCAGTCATGTTCTGATGTATCAGGACTTGATAATTCTTCTAGGTGTTAACTTTATATGAGCTGATGCCAAGGGTAAATTTCCTCAAAATCATATGCTTATAAAGTAGACTCTAATCCCTAAAGTGGCTGCCAATCTACCTCAAGATACGGAACGTGTGCATGTTGCACATTGACACATCCACAGGAATCAATTATCTTTTGAATAGAAATGGACAATTAATTGCCAGTGATATTTTTTCACAGGGTAAACTGTATTTGCTGCTTCTTGGCACAACAGCTCTTAGTCTGGTAATTTTCTTATCACATCTAAATGCGTAATCCATTTTGAGCTATGTCATATGCTACAAATTTGTACAGGGTACCAAACCATATACACCCCAACCGTTATTGGGATATAGCAGTACAAACACCCATGCTCACTCAAGCACAAATACATGCATGCATGTATGCCTGCATCCCACAGACACAAATTACTCGAAGTCCCACCACTTGTTCGGCTTCCCATGTTACTTAGATACTGTCTGCATACATCTTTGGTTTGGTTTCTTATTCATGAGAAATAGGTCATCCCACAGACACGTATTACTCAAAAGTCCCACCACTTGCACTTTCAAAATTGGATTTTGCATATATTCTGTGTCACAAAAAAAATATTCATGTGTTGGAATTCTCCAATGGACCAGAGTCTCTTGTCATTGTGGGTTGAAGTACCCATATGCTACATAGATTGCATCTATTGATCTGCAATGCTCGACAATTTTTTTCTTTTCCTGCAATCATCTCTCATGCTTGCATGCATTTTCGCTTTCCAATTCTCATCATAGATCATTTAAAGTGGCCATGCAGGTGACTACGCCATTTCTTTTCAAGTTGATACCTGCAGTCATACATCTCGGAGTGCTGATGCGGTGGTTCTCACCCGATAGCGGTCAGATCGAGGTAATCTTTTCCAGATCATGTAATTCGATCCGTCACCTTGATTGCAACATAGTTCTCAGTGATTATATCTACTGTTTTTAGAGAAGGGGTTAAGGTATTTTGAATATGATTTCAACTTCCAGATGGGGTTTAAAGGCGAAAACCTTCGCGCAGACAGTGCTAAGCGTATTGCTTTGATGGTCCAAGGCTCTCATGATTCATGAAAAAAAAATGCACGAAAATGGAATTCCTGCTTTTACCTGATGGGCTTCTTACTACTCTGGGGGACAGGTACCTAAGAGTGCAAAGGAGATTGACTGATTCCCATTTTTCCTACAAGCGCTCGTCTCATCACGTCTCCTCCCATTCCTGTCCAAGTGAGCTGAGCTGTGCCCACGAGAAATGAATACACATGGTAAAGGGATGAAAAGGCGTAGGAGCTTGACAGATTTTTGAAGCTTGACCTTTGATCAGGTCATTTTACTCACCCACGTGTCGATTTTGTGTAAAATAGTTTTTGACTTTGTGATGTATTTGATTTTATTTTTTGACGGGTTTGTAGAAAATTAAAATTCATGTTCCAGCTGTGAAATTGTAGAATATATAACCATTCATGTAGTTTATCTGAAGTAAGATCTCTGGGAAGTAGCAGCAACCATCCATTCAAGTCTCATGCCAACCTATTTTGGCGGATGAAGGTCAGTGAGGCTTTTGAGTCCATTTCTTTACAGGAAGCTATGGAGCGACCGATCAAGGAATGCTACTTGTAGGCACCTGCCTGCAGAGAGGAAACAAAAACACACTCATGCATGGCCTACCCATGTTTACCAGACAAGACTGCAGGCATTGAGCACATTCATTGTTGGCCATAGAAATGAGCAGTGCAGATATTACAGTGTGCCACGCCATGCTGGTATGTTTGGATGCAAATAGCATTCCAATGTGGAGTCAGTATCTGCTCCCAAATAAAATATGAAAGGTTTTCAGTAAGATAGGCAGTAGAAAGATACGCATGGACCTTCTGCCCAACGACTAGTGTGACCCCATTCACATAAAAAAGAATTACGTCTCTGATGAGATATCCCTACCTAAGGAACAATAGCTTGGATTACATGGTGGGGCAGGAAGCCCACGCCAAAGCCAAGTTCTAAAACTTGGGTGACTCAGACTCAACACTTTGCCAACTCTAATGAGATTTCATCTTGAAACTTACACCGAGCGAACTCAACAAAGATTTTGAGCCTAGCTACTAGGGAACTCGCTCACAAGAATGACTTTATCATACCAGCTTGAAAAAACTCGTTTGCTCGCAGGCTCAGTTAACTCGTGCTTTCTTTTTTTTGGTGTGTTTTCTTCTTCAAAAAGGTAACCCAACAATTTTCAAATAAAGGACGGTTAACAGCCTAATACAAAACTCAGGTGTGCCACTGCCGCCCCACAGGTAACAACAGGGAGCACTCAGGAGAGGGTGCCTTGTATAGAGACCAAATTGTCTGGGGCACAGCATCCTGTTTATATGCCATCCAATCAAGTCATTGGATGCGCCCTATCAGGATGAAGGGACGAGAGCATTCCGTTAGGTGGGTCACAATGAAGTTGGGCGGCTGTAGGCATAAGTTTACTCTGCTCCCTGTGGTGTAGCACACCTGAGCTTTGGATCAGCCTGATTTTTGGGATGTACAATGAGCATGGTCTGCATTCCACACACATCATGGTGGGCCCCACAAGCTCTGCTATACAGGAACTCACGTTCTCGAAACATGTGATCATTCTTCCCCTTTGAGCTAGGATTATAAAGGAGCTCAATAAGGCATAAACACAGTTAGCCGGTTCACCTAGGGCTGGCAATGGGCCACGCCTGGGCATGGCAAAATCAATAGTTTTTGAATAGGCCAGGCCCAACCAGTCCAAAATCTGCGTCTGGACCCACCCGTTGCCAGCCCTAGGTTCACCCAAAAACACGATGCTGGAAAACATCTATTTCCTAGGCCAGCTATCGGTGGCTACAAATGGATGGTTGACGTGACAAGGTCGGTGGTCCTGCAGTTGGGTAGTCATGTGATCCGTGTTTTGTGGTGGTAATGGATCGACTGTACACCGACCTAATGCTCTGTACCTATGGGCATACTGCGCCGCATTATCAACAACTCTCTGTAAAGCACATCAACAGTCATCATTGATGCCAGAGTGACCCACTAAGATAAGATGACGATGATAAGAGAAGGAACGGATGACAGCATTTTTTATCAAATACAAAACCAGTAGTGACACATGAATCTGATACTCAATAGTTGTAAAACATGAATCAAGTGCTTTTAATCAAGTGCCAAAGCATTACAATCTCTCTTGATTATGATGATTGCTAGCAAAAATATGAGCAGAAATGGTATTCCATTTGCAGCAGAAAGAAAATAAAGGTTTCAAATCCCTAAGATGGTCCGTATCTGATCCGGAGGATGCCTTACCAAGGACCTGGGGTCAGGGTAACGATTTTTGGGATCAATGACCGCTTTGTAGACAAGTTCATATGCTTCTGCCAGTGACCTTGCCAGACAGATCAAGGTCTTAGAGGACAGCTGAGGGTCCTGCATCTGCTCGAATTCTGGGAGGGAACCTTCACTCCCAGACACGAGCCCAAAGAAAGTTCTTAAACACTCCGAAAGCAAGGGCGGTGACATGTCCTCTACCTCTGACAAAGGACCAATGTCATCGGCCTGCTCCTTGTTCATTGACTTGTGAATGTACAGCATCTTGCTTGACAAACCACATCTTCTTAGAATGGAATCCACTTCTTTTTCCACAAGAACGTTGATATGCATCTCGATCATAGATCCAAGGCTACTCACGTACTTGGCAGCAACATCATGCCCTAACAAGGCCTGCTGAATGGCCGATAAGCAGTTGATGAGGAATATCTTGGAGGCAGCTTCAGTATTCTACATCCACCAAAAAATGAGGGGGAAAAAAGGCATCAGAAGAAAATTAACCAGGTGTCATGTCATCACCATTCAAGGATTCTGTGTAAAAGATTAGCAAATGTCAGAAACTAAAAACTAGGTATACATGTATGTGCACATGCATGCATGCATGCATGGCATATGAGTATGCATGGGTGTGTGTAAATGCGTGCACATATGCATGCAAAGAAGTCCGGTAAATTTCTAATGAACAACAGACTCGACCAAGTTGACATGCGGCTACTTCATGCTTGGCCATTTCCTTCAGTAGCTTAAACCTGTTTCACCTTATTTAACACATGAGAGAATCCTTTGAGAACTCATTTCATATGATGTGTATATGCACCCTTCATCTAGCCTGGAAAAAAGGGTTAGGCAAAAAACCACGCCGTTTTGAAACTCAGGTGGGCACTTGTGAAAATCAAGGGTGGGCATTCCTCCCACTTTACTATGGCCCACTTGATTTTTGGATCAGGCTGATTTCTGAGCCCTAGAGGTTTCATGAGGTCACTCACCTAGTGGACGGTTTGGATTTTGTGCACATATCACGTAAGGATGAGTTGTCAAAGGGTTCTCACAAGTTCTCATGAGAACCGGTTCCTAGGAGAATATTTCCCATATTCAAAGTTCACTGTTTATACTGGAGCTGGGACAAATCAGGCTCTTGTCGGCGGTCTCTTGCAAAAGTTCAGTCAAACCAATGAACAACTTGGACAATTTTCATGGATGTGACCAAGCCAGTCACAGAAAATACAAGGTTGCTATTGGTTTTGAACATTCTTTTTTCCTTTTTTTTTTTTTTTTTCCTTTAATACTGATAATGGTTATCCTCCCATCAGATCCTGGGATGTTGGAGGTGGTGGGAAGTTGGGAAAGAAGAGATGGAGGCTATGCTTGCTTGCTGCCTTTTGGGCTTTATGGCTAGAGAGGAATAATAGGTGTTTTAATGATGTGAACAGATCAGTGAATGTGGTCCTGAGTAGTCTCTCAGTTTGTCAGGGATTGGGCTCGGGGATAATGGCTTGTGGGGTGGGGATGGTTTTGTGGTTCTTGTATTTTCAATTTTCCTTCTCTTTTCTCGGGTCCTGTAGCTTAGGTTGTCTGTTTTTTGTTGTGTTTTTCTGTTTTCCTTTCTTCTCTTTGTTTGCTGTTCTCTCTTTGGCTTCTGCCTTTTTCAATAATTCTATCACCTTTCAAAAAAAAAAAAAAAAACTGAAAAGGGTTATCCTCCCACAACCAAAGTAGTAAATCAACATATCAGGTATCATATCATTCACCTCCAATATGGCCTCATATCACCCATGTATCATGCTATTTCGGGCCAATACAGGCCGATACAGCCATGTCATTCATGGGTGATACCAGTATTGAGTGATATGCATCGGTTTTGGAGAATACATTAAACCTTTGCCCACAACAGGCATCCCTCTCTTAGAATGCAGCCATTAATTACTTCAAAATGAGTTCCAATACCAATACGAGAAAGATCACTTGGCAAATAGAGAGTAAGCATAACAAAGAACATCTAGTTCCACAAAATGACATAACCTTCAAGGTGACTCAAACACGGAAGGTTTCTCATTGGCATTTCCAGGTTTTCACAAAGTTTCTTACATCCTACATACGAGATTTCTGGTGCCCTTTAGGAAAGGGTTATGACACCCGGGTACTTCAAAATGGGTAATTTACATGTCTTCAAAACGGGTATTATGGTCCAATTGTAGATGACCAATAACCCAAGTACCATGCAAGTCTTTACTTGGAAGAGCGGAAGTTAATAATGAGGAATTATACAATACGTTCTCCTACCCAAAAGGGGTCTTTTATTTCATACATTGAATTTATAAAATATTTAATTTAAATCAAGTGAAATATATTTCCAAATCTGCACATCCTATTTTTGGGGTTAGGAAAATCTGACACTCCATACAGCTATCGAATTTTTACACTTGCATCTTTGTCCTTACAACATTGCATATAACTAATCTCAAACAAAAGTCATCAACTAACTGCAAAGATTTCCCTCTGGTACCCCAAAGGATCAGCGTCAGAAAACAAATTCAAGAACTTGTATAACTACCTAACAGCAGTAGCATAAAGATAATCATGAGAATAGATCCAAATATTGTAAAGATAACATATAGACATTTTCAGAAGAGTGGGCAATAAATAGATGGAGTAACTTCTGTTAGCTAACCTGAGTGGATGATCTAGAATTATTGCTGGTCAAAATTGCATCAACAGATGAAGAATCTCTACTGAGTTGGCTCGGGTCAGTACTCATTCTACTTCTTCTTGATGAATGAATTACTCCTTTAGCCCTGTGCGCCTCTGCTGCTCGTTCACACATCTGCCATGTTGCACAGTGAAATTTATTTCTATAGGATCATCAATCCAATTATTTATTTCTGTAGGGACTGTAAAGGAAGCCACAAAGCAATTCTAAATCTAAATAGTGTTTCCTGACGGTGCACTACAGATGAGAGGTTTTACTATAGATACGAGTAAGGTAATGAAGCAATGGTTTGATAAAGAGAAAATGAGAGAATATCTTGAGAAAAGCCGTGAATCCTTTATTTTGCATGCTTATTTGGGGGTGAGACATCCCCAAAGATGGCAAAAGAAAGAAAATAAAAGAAAGAACCAGCATTCGAAACAAAACACCAAAAGAAAGAAATAAAAAGAAAATTATATGAGCACATGGATACCTGAACAATAGGATCTAGTAAAGCAGTAATCACGGGATCAAAGTTGGGCTTCTTTCCTGAAGCGGGAACCATCATACTGTCGTAGGTATCAATTATCTCAAGCAGCACAGTGATCCCTTCTCTAACTGCTGGTGGTGGGGATAGATCAACTGCAACCAGGGGAGGGTACCTTAAAAGTTTGTCTCCCCGAGCCTTGAGGATGTCAAAGAAAGTCTGCTGAGCAGCATCCTTGAGTAACCAAATTGTATTACAGAGAGCTGTTTCTCTTCCCAGCAAGTCTGCAATCTGAGAAAGATCAAACACTTGCATGTTGGAATGATGAAATCTGAACTAATGAGATACATACATGAGAGGGAATCAATCATCACTCACAGTGTAGCTGTAGAACTCCAATGTATTACTGAGTTTATATGAAACTATAAGACTAGGTTGAGACTGCAGGACTTGCTCAACTCTCACTTTAAACGGCCGGCATACCCCTTCAAATATTCTATCCAGAACAAATGTCATGTCAGATTCAGTTTTTATTGGATCATTTTCTGTGTTCTTGGAAAAGCGGCGGGCAGTTGGTCCAGTATTTATCACTGCGTCTGGATCGAGTAATACAAGTACAAGTTCTCTTTCAGATGCCAAGGCCTTCCAAAAGAGCATAACAGTGACACGTCAATACCACCATAAATTTAATAATGAATTCTGAGCAAGAAGGCAAGCATTCGGACCTGATGCAGCCACCCCAACATATCGCCTACATAACGTAAAGGGTCATGAGCATGCACTTCAATGGGTCTAGGCATCCCGCCAGGTCCTCCACGAGTAAGAGCACTTATAAACCGCCTAAACAATGCATTATGCCTCATATTCGCCACCTGAAAGATGAGAAATTTGATGTGCAATAATTAACTATCATAACATCATAAAGATTATTCACTAATGCCTTTGGAAGTACAAATTTATTTGTTGGCCACATGTTTACTTCACAAATAAATTTACCTCTTCTGCACAGTACTTGAAAAGAACAGGCCTTTCTTTCAGGCAGCGAACAGCTGTCTTCAAAAGCTCACTAACTTCAGGATTATCAGTATCACCCAGTCTCCTACACTCCGCTTGAACCCACCTGGAACAAGGAAATCGTCCATGTCTTATCTCTCTTTCCATGCATAACAAAAAAATGTATGCTGAAACTATCGCTGCGGTCAGAATAAATGTGGATGCCTATAGAATGACACCTAGTCCTACACAAATAAAGTTGATTAGAAAGTAAAATGGTGGAATTTAGTGACCAGTTCCAAACATAAACTGCTTAGAAAAAGAAGAAGAAGAAGACCTTGGGCACTTCCCAGCACAATAAGAATCACCAAAATATTTAAAAAGTTACCCGGTGATGTCTTCAGAACTCCAAACTATTTAAGTACAAAGTTACCCGATGATGTCTTCTTCTTGCTCTCTGCTTCTATGCTTTTAAGCACCATGTTCACTTGTCAAAGAATAACACTTGTTGTGATTTTTGCTTCTTGTTCCTTTGTTGGGATTTCCTGGATACTCTTAAGGGTGCAATTGATGTTCCTTCTATGATTTCATGAGAGCTAGGATTTCTTGAATCATAAATAACACAGATTTTGTTGGGGGGAAAAAAAAACCAGCAAGAAAAGGAAGGATAATAAAACCAGCGGAAACCACATGCCAGTACAAAGAAAAATACTGCATCTTTAGCTAGGAAATCTTCAATGTGGTCAGCTTTCATAAGGGTGTCATGAAAAGATGTCTAATCTCAATGACTCATCACAAATCTCATCTGCTATTAAAAAAAAAAAAAGTTCCACAGTTCCAAGCCTTTTGAGAAGCCCAATTGATAGCATTTTATGCGTCTCCATCCATGATTAAAGGCATGAGAGGGGATTCCTAATACATTTCAAACCCACCCTCAAGAAAGCAGGTCTCCCCTTTGTTAGTGTTGTGAAATAGCCAGCCCCAGAAACCAATTTGAACCAAAAATTCATATGTTAAGGGATGACGGGATGAGGTAGTGGTTGAGGATCAAATTTGTGTGATTGCTCCATCATACCACAACTGATGCTAACTTTTAAGCAAAACTTCCTCCAATATGCATGCAGATATAGCAAGATAACATAAATGTCAAAGGAGCACAAGCACATATCCATTCAATGACAGTTCCAGTGGTTGAAGGAATTAGCATTTGCATTCTTGGAAAGAAACTATCAAAAGCTCAGAAATGTGCCCTGAAGAGTGGGTTGACATTACAAACTTATAGAAAACCACTACGACCAATTTTTAGCATATGTGTAATGTTAGGTTCCCTGTAATCAGACATGCCTATGTATAATGAAATCTAGTTTAAGGAAAGAAAAGTGGATGACAAGTGTGTATATATATATATAATTCCCTCTTGATATGTGAAATATTGTAAATGCTTTTTTACATTCTTTTGATCAGAAGTCCATTGCCCCTCCCTCTTGATAAGTGGAGAGGTGTAAATACTTGTGTTACGTTCTTCTGATAAGAAGTTTCACCTGCATAGGCGCTCATATGCTCCTTCTTGGTATACAGCCATCATATCCATCAGCTCCAGACCTGCACGCTGTGAAGAATCCCAGAGTAAGTTCCAGAAAAACTTGCAATTGACCTGGTTGTTCTTGATGTGTTATTCAAACTGCAAGTTTCAAATAGAAGATACAGCACCAAGCCTGTCCCAACAGACTCTGCACATAAAATAATTATAATAACTAAAAACAAGGTTTAAAGGCACAATATTGGTGACCTAATAAGTCATGGTAGGACCAAGTAGACTTGCTGATTAGATACTACTTGGTCAAGTCAAGTTAGTTACCAAATTGTTCAACTGTTCAAATACATAGAAACACACTTCAAGTCAAAAGTTCAAATTATATAACTTGTTGATTTCTATGAATTTCCCATCACCAAATTACAATTGAAATTGCCAAAAACCAATTATAATTAATAGAAGGAAACGTTCCAATACACAACCTCCGTACCTAGTTCAAACTCTTAAGAACAAAGGAAAAGGTTACGCACATATCCATACAGACATGCATACAATCAGTGAGATGTGACTCACTAGCATATGTTCAGTACAAAATTTGGGCAATATGATAAGAACTATGATACAGACAACAAAGTGGAAAGGTCAACACATATCAGAGATCAAATATGAAATGAAGATCTATGCCCATGGCAGCCGTGCCCCAGGTCCAGCGACAGTGTCCCAGCTGCTCATCACAATGCCACTATTGCTGGAGTCGAAATCTTCGAGTGCCTCATTCTTGTCTCTCAAATATTTGTCTATAAATTCTTCATGGTTTTTCTTGATTCATGTAAGCAGAGAAGATCTACCATACCACTGAGATACATACATTTCTGGTTGCACCCATGGTCTGCGGATAGGCCTCTATGCTCTACCTTTCCTAACCTACTCGGAATTGCGGTCAAGGAAGATGCTTGTCTCCCATTATGCTTCTAAGGCCAGTGATTGTGTGTTTGAACCCGTTGGTTTCGTTGGAATTTCACTGATGATGAGATAGCCAATTTTCTTTGCCTTGCGAACCTACTAAAAGACCAAGGTGTTTCACTGACTGATCGAAACAAATGGTGTGGAAGCCTACAAGTTCGGGCCGGTTTTTTGTCAAGTTGTTTTATGCAGCTATTGCTTTTCCTCCTCATTCATGAGTTTTGGACCCCATTCACCATGTTTGGAGTTCTGGGGTTCCCCTCGTATTTTGGTATTCACTTGAGTATGACAATGATAGTTATTGATGGATGCATCTCATGCCCTAGAGATGCTAAGACCGTGGATCATCTATTCATGCATTGTTCCTTTGCTGAGGAGATATGGTGGAAGTTCTTATCACTAATAGAATAAGATGTGTTATGCCAAGATCAATGAGGGAGTTACTGGGGAAAGGAAGGAGAGTAAAAGAAGATCATTATGGTGGCTTCCTCTCCTAGTGTCTAGTTGGTTGACTTTGCTTGAGCACAATGGCAGAGTTTTCAAGGATAAGTTCCATTCAACAGGGGTGGTCTTCCAAAAAGCTAAACGGCTTGTAATTGAATGGGCTAGGGTCTCCAAGGATTTGCTGATGGTCCTTTGGAGTAATTGGAGGACTTTAGGGAAATTCTTCTCCATCGTATCAAAAGTGGATGATGCCTAATCATTCTCCTTGTAATTACTTTTTTCCTTTTCGTTTAATAATTCTTTTTTTTTTAAAAATAAATTATTATTATTATTATCACTCAAAAAAGAAAATCCATACTCCAAGTGCAATAAAAATGAAAAAGACCCTGATTTCTTAACTTTTCTTTTTCATCTTTTTGGCATTTTCTTGATGCGAGATGAAGGTTGTCTAAGATAAAGTGATAAATGGGATCAATTTCCAGGTTACTACAATTAAGTCAAGCATTAAAAAACATGTACTCTACCACAAATCAGAAAAATCAGATTTAACTAGCTAGGTTCTAACCAAAGTTATCATCTACCATGCATAATCAATATAAAACTATGAAAGATTGGTCCCTAAGAGATGTGGGAATCCCGTTCTAGTATAGTATAGTCCTAACACTCAACTAGATTGATTATTTCAAGTCTTGGATACAATTTAGGGCTAAGCGTTCAAAATAGGAAACTTAGGGGTACGGTTTAGGGGAAGATTAGGGTTAGGGTTTCAAAAAGGGATGGAATAGGGTGTTAGGGTTAGGGCTGTATGGGAGAAATAAAGAAAAAACAAAGGGGAAATGGCTGTCGGCCATGTGTGCATGTGTGCGCATGTGCATACGGCCATGGGAAAGGGTGCACGACTTAGGGTTTTGGATGGGTTGGGTGTTTGGAAGATTAAGGAGAAGACGGAGTGAAGAAATAGAAAAAAGAGATGGCGTTTAGAGTTTGAATAGGAAGCGCGTGAAAACAGAGAGAGAGAGATTGGGTGAAGAAGAAGTATAGGTGGGCATCGAGTCAAGTCGGAACGAATTAGGTCTAACTCGACTCGATCCAGTTTTTGCAAGTACTTGACTCGAACTCGATCCGATTCGGGACCGAATCTAGCAAGGTTGACTCGATCCGAACCGATTCGTTGCTAGCCTGACCCGAACCGAGTCGGATCGAGTTGAACCTGTCCGATTGATTCGGACTGGGCTGACTCAACCCAAGCTAGAGACTCTGGTGCTATGAAGGAAATCAGGAGAGAAAAAAGGGAGAGAAAGGAGGAGAGGGAAAGAGGGAGAGAAAGAAGGAGGGAAGGAGAGGAAGTCGACTCAGGCTGTGGTGCCGCATAGGTTCATCTGGCGGCGCCGGCTTGGGTAGGGTTAGAGTTCGGGTAGAAGAATGATAAAGGGTTTTTTTTTTAAAAGAAGTAAAATCTAACTTTGAATTACCCGATTCTGGTCCGGATTGGATCGACTTGCTACATGACCCGAACTCAACTTGGTTCAGCGTCAGATCTAAGTGGGTCTACTCGATCCGACCCGATCCCGGCTTTTGGGTTGGATCGAATCAAATCCGGCTGGTTCAGTCGAGTTAGATCTGACGAGTCAGGTCAAATCCTGCCCACCTCTAAGAAGAAGAGGAATTGATAAATGAGGATCACCCTCGAGGCTTCACACCTCCTCTCTGATCCCTGGAGAGTCTATATCTTCACTTGCAAATCTCATGCAATGAGGAGAAAATAGAACAAAAGAGTTTTTTTTTTTCCTTCAATATTCTTGGGCTAGGCTGTGGACGTCTCCCTTCTCTAATTTATAGTCTTAAAAAGCAAAATTTACAATAATGCCCTAGTACTAAAAAATAATGAATCTAAATTATCAAATCCCCATCAAAACCATCAATCACGTCCAATATAAAGTAAAAATAAATGCCCACAACTACGAATCCATGTGGTCCAAAAGCTAAGTGGACCAGCGGTCCGATGGCTCGCAGATGATAATCTGACGGTCAAATGGGCCAACAGTTGCAATCCAATGGTTGAATGCCCCGACAATAGCAACCCGCATGCATCTTCCTAGTATGGAGTCTTCCAGATGCACAATCTAAGTATGTGGGGTCTTCAAAGTGGCCCATTGAGCCCCATATAGATGCCATCCATCCGTAACAAAACTGGGGCTGCTGTCTAGCCCACCTCCTCTGGTAGACCCTATATGATAGTCTGATGTCCTCATTATTTCTTGTGGCACCTATAGCCATCTCCTTGAAGCACAAGCATTGTCATGCAACCAAAACATGGTTGTAGCACCAAATGAAACACCCAAGCAGCTATGTTTAATCTCATATTGGGAAGTCTTCTGCTCCAAACAAAACTATAACTGATGCAAACCAAAGAGAAGACCTGCTATGGGATCAATTTTGACGCCCAAATGAGATAATGCAAACCAAATGTTAGATCTGCATATGGGATCAAATTTGATGTTCAAATGACATGATCCAATGGCTGGTGTAGAAATAGGGGCTCAAAAAAAGGTGTAGAAAGAAGAATTATCAGGAAAATACAGATAAAAAAGAGCAAATGGATAACCATAGTTTTCAGGCTACAAAACGAAGAACACAGATCTTATTATTTCTTAAAACAAAGTAACATATGAATGCCTTACAAGATCCGTCTTTTGGGTTCATATAGATACCTCAAGAATCCCTAAAAGAATCCCATCTCCAATCCAGATTGATTTCCATCCTTGCATCTAGCTGTAAGTTCCCAGAAGACCAAAACAGCCTTCTTTTCTAGCATTTAATAGATTGAGTTCACATGCCCTAAACCCCTTTAGTAGCAGCTTAAAAACAGCCACACTTTTAAAAAAAAAAAAATTAACATTTCATGGGAATTCATTTAATCCCCTTTTATTCCTATAAACTAAATCCAACTTAACATGTGGCAAAACTAACTCCTAGCTAAAGTAACTGAGCTAAAGATAATTAACTCCTGGTTAATTTAATTCTTCCACGTATTTCTCTTATGTCTTCTACGGAGGATTCATCGACATCCAGAACTTTTTAGACATTGACTGCATTACAACCCTTTTTCATATTCCTTAGGAATGAACAAGGATTCTTCTTCTCATCATGGATTATGTTTTGATCTTGTGTCCAGTCTTCCAAAAAGAATACAGCAATGGTCCTAAGGAAATGATCACACACTACAGATGTTTGAAGCATAGTTGCACAAGACGTGAAGTGAAGCGACAACAGATTTAGGTGCAAGAGCAGGGGAATGTCTAAGTATAAACAGCTAGAAAGCGGGAGTCAAGAGTACAAGATCAAAGTGCAATAGAAGTAAAAGCAGCACCTGTTTAGGTCTGTGCAACCAACCTTCTGAATAGACTTCCCTGAAGGAATACATAAAAAGGTAACCATGAGCTGGATATTCTTCACGCTCTGGAAAATAACCCAGATTTTACCATTTTGTTGTTGGTTTCTTGGAATTTTCACAACTATACTCATTGAATACCATCTTAGTGATCGTCCCATGTATCATATATCTAGTTGTAAATATGTCAACTTGTAAATACATAGTGCTTTAGGATTTTGGAAGATGGAGAAGATGGGATCTGGGGCGGGGTTTGGGAGACAGATTTTGAAATCTAGGGTCTAGAGAAGATGAGAAGAGAAGAAAACAGATGGGTTTTGCTTAGAAACAAGGGTTTTTGGGAAATATAAAAAGAAATGAAGAGATTAGAAATCTAGGATTTTAGACAAGATAGGAAAATAAGGACCGCTAGGTGGCTATGATCAGCTCACAATCACAACTGCTAATACTTATGAGAAAAATCAATGCAGAATTTGTTTTTATTTTTATTTTAAATGACTACATTCATTGATTTAGATCTTATGGCACAAGCTGGATAGCATCTCCGTGTCAAATAATTATTAGCATCACACCTTGTGTGAACATTGCACCTTGTGTGCATCAAGCATTACACACAATAGTTCTCAAGAACAAATCATCATCATTATCATCTAAGCCTTATCCCCATTAATTGGGTTCGGATACATGAATCATGTTCCGCCATTCCACTCTATCAAGGGTCAGACCTTCAATTAGACAATAGGTCATCAAGTCTTTTCTTACTACTTGTATCCACATCCTTTTAGTCCTTTTTTTCTTTTTTTCTTTTTTTTGAAAGATAACATGGGCTTGAACCCATGACCTCAATGTTGAAACCCATGCTCTTTTGGTCCTTCCCCTTTCCCTCTTAGAACCTTCAACTTGTACTAACTCACTCCTAACCGGCATGGTTCTTCATCCCTGTTGCACATGACTAAACCATTTAAGTCTACTTTCCCTCATTTCATTACCTATTGGTGCTACTCATAAGTTCTTTCAAATGCATTTATTTCTAATTCTATACTTCCTCGTCTTGCCACTCATCCATCTCAGCATCCTCATTTCAGCTATACTCATCCTATGAACATGTTGTTCTTTAACTGCCCAACATTCTTCCCATAAACCATGCCTGGTCTTATAGCATCCTATAAAATTTTCTTTTCAGTTTGCGTGGTACATGATAATCACATAAAACTCTAGAGGCAGATCTCCAAAAACCATGGCAACATCCTTTTCAGTCTCTCCACTCCCGTGAATTATTGACTCAAGGTATCAAAAGTGGTTATTTTGGGAAACTTCTGGGTCAGCAATCTTAACTAATTCCTCGCGCTCACTCCTATTATTACTAAAATTCATTCCATATATTATGTTTTAGTCCACCTAATTAAATGCAATAGTTAAAAAATAAATGACTAGATTCGTGGGTTTGAATCTTCCTGCATAAGTTGGATAGCATCACACTGTAAAATAATTATTAGCATGATAGCTTGTGCAATGCATAGTATTAAACCATGGATGTAGTGAGCATCACATTCACTCCCAATAGGTTTGAGGAATCACTCCCAAATTAAAAGAATCCCTTTATATACATAAAAGCTTCATATTTTCATTCAACTCTTTGTACATGAGTCTCTACTACATGCAGTCATCCAATGAAGATCGAATAGAAAGTGCATACATTAATGAAGGTATAGCATCTGCTGCAGTGTTGTAGACAGTGAGGACAGATTTTAGAAAGAGATACCTGGTGATGTGTCCTAAGCAATATCTTGCAATTGGCATGAATCTCTTGAACATGTGAAAGTGCCTTAAAAAAATTCTCATTCAGCTCTTCTTCCCTCAATGCATTTATCTGCACAAAACAGCCAAAAGTATAGAGACAATGCAAGTAAATACCAAAACAAATGAGGCAAATAAGGAGAAAAAGGAAGATAAAATCAATTGCAGTATACACTATGGCATAGACAAATTTTTCAGGATAGGTATTTACGCATGTATTGCAGTTGCACCCTTGGGATACAAAAAGATATCAGGCATCGCATGGGAAACATCACATGTATCGGTAATGTATTTTATTTTTGGAGAACATTGGGAACAATTGGGAAATTGGTAGAATTTTCAATGGAACTTCAGGGGATGTTTAAAAAGACATTAATACACACTTAGAAGTTAGAACTCAAAAGATCACAAAAAATAAGTGCACATGATAAGGTCCTAAACTATGCGCCGTCCGACAGAAGTGATGCAACTATATTCAAAATCAGTTTATATAATTTAAATCATAGAAGACATGTATGAAAACACAACCAATGCATTCAAAAGTCAAATCTGTCCTACAATGTATAATGCATTTATTTAAAAATTTATATATTTAAATTATTTCCTATAATTTTTTAAAATATAAATTTATTTCCGAAAATAAATAAATGGGTGTGGCTGATGTTAAGATCAACATACACTCATAATATACAAATATAAGGCTAAATAACATCTGGTCAATGTAAAAAGAAATTATTATTTATTTATCAACATTCTTAATTAATAATATATTTTTTTCAAAAATTCCCCCCAAAAAAAATCTATCAATCTGTAGATCAGCCTCAAAGCACTCTCAAATCATTTTCATACTCTTAAGTGCTAGTTAAACGGGTGAAATCGGGAATTTTTTGGATTTTCCCAATTTCACCCATTTTCCTCGAGTTTGAAAATTGAAGGTCAAAATCCATGATTGAGCATATAAACATGCAAAATTATGGATTACTAACATTGTTCCACAAATTCCGAGCAATTTAAACAAGATAAAACAATTTAATTAGCAAAAATTCACAATTGGATCTCTAGTACCACACGCCCTCAAATCTCGATTTCTGCACCCAAACCCCCTTTTCCCTCCAAAAATTGAAGATGAATGGTCGAAATTCCCTTAGCAATGTAATCCCAATAAAAAATCCCATAGTGAATCGATTTTTTTTTTTAATGGTTTTTTGGTGAATTTCCCAAAATTTTGGAAGGGGACCGATGTAAGTGTGATATCGTCGATACATGCGATATGTATCAATGATATCAGGAAACTTATAACAGCGATATTTCAGAATATCGCAATGTGCTGATATATTATCAATACATTGCGATAATATATCCGATAGTGGGAAGTTTTCCAATTACAGCTCAGTTTCGTATCAGCGCTGCGCAATATCAATAGCATTGGCTGATTCGATACTGCAATCACTGGGTATAGACATGGCTTAAATATAGCCGTTGGAGCATGTTGACGGCTCCAAAAAAATGACTAGGTATCAGGTCAAAAGATATACACAATCACTGTGATTTTGTTCAATTCAGTGCATTTTTAGTGATAAAAATAAAAATAAAAAATGTATAATATCCTTGGCCAAAAGAAAAGGCCGATGCATATGGGGTGATACATATCACATCAGAGGATATTGCTAAACCCTGGATATAGAATATTTACGTATGTATTATGTTTACCTCCTCATTAGAAAGTTGATAATCACGGAGGAAGCATGATACAATCTCTTGTCGTTGTGTGGTGACCTCGAGTTCTAGTTTGAGCCTCTCTGTGGTACTGATGATATCTCCCGTAGTTGTATTACAGCCGCTTAATGCCTTGGAAATCCTATGGATTTGCAAAAGTTTCGACATCATTTGTTCATGCAGTTACAGACTTTGTATACATTTAAAGGGGTTCCTGCTTGCCAGTTAGCACAGCAAGAATTATCATCAAACTGAAAAGTAAAGAGCATGGAAATGGGAATAGCTGGAAGAATAGCAATGTGCTTCAACAGTAAGCACACCTCACCCTACAAGATGGTGAAACATTGTTGGAAATCATTTAAAAGTAATTGCTTATAATCCCCTTGAATGCTTATATATACAAGGAGAAATTGGACAGTTCCATTCCCTTCACAAAAATGTCCTAGGAAAAAAATGCATATACAAACTAAATTAGCGTACGAGGTCTTGAAAGTCATACAGGTACACTAATCTCCAACCATAATGAGAGAAAATGTCAATGTACTAGAATGTTGTGCAAGTGACCTGCAGTTTCATTTAAAACTTCTTTGGAATGGATCAGCTTTTACCTCTTAATCACAAAATAAACTCTGAAACTGTTTCACTTTGATATTTCAATTGGAGATGTCATTCATAACATTTTCATACAACTATATGAACTTCAACGAAGACATGTTGATGTTTCGGCACGGACGTGAGATGTTAGACAAGCTCACCAAAGGCTTAATACTGAAGGCCTTATTATAATACAGGCAGTAGTGCATAAGAACATATGTTAATATAGCATCATTGTCATCTAAGCCTTATACCAACTAATTGGGCTTGGCTACACAAATCATGTACTGCCATTGTTAGGATTCATGAGAAAAAGTCCAAATTTTAACACTGGCTGCCAACCTGATGCAGCCACCTCCTTTATCCAAGCTTGGGACTGGCAATGAGAGTGTGAAACTCCCACAGGAGTGATTAAGCACACATGCGCTTGCTCACGCACACATATATAAATGTATAGCTGGCCCCAAATTGCTGGGACAATATGGATAAATAGAGTTATATTATGAACAGAAGAAAATGATTGTAGAAGTGAAGTGCATATGCAGCCGTGGTAGGTAGAATTCAACCAATTTATCTCTTATGAGTCTCAGTCATATGATGAATATATGAACTGCCAAAAGCACGAAGAAATTCCATGAAGAAGAAAAGTACTGAAGGCTGATCCACCAGTCAACAACCACGCACCTAACTTTCCAAAGCATCGAGTAAAAGGACCTAGGAATGTTTTAAAAGATCATATATTTATATACTTAAATGGTGGAATAACTGAGCAGTGAATACTCAACACCCCATCACTGGCCATTAATTGGGTCTGTCCACCACAACCCACTCCAAGATGCAGCAATGAAATACACCAAAAAAAGAAAAAAAGAAAGAAAAAGAAAAAAAGAAGCACATGCTTGCATAAAACCTTTTCTAATTTTTTGTTTTTGTTTTTATTTTATTTTATTTTAGTCTTTGGCATTCAGTATGGCTACCACAGGTACAAGATTAAATGGCAAGCTTCACAAAGAATTAAGGCATTCCATGCTTGAAATGGAAACCTGATCAACTGTATTCTGGTCCATGCTATTCAGGTGTCTAAGCTGCGGCCCTCTAACAGACATGCAAGAAAGAAATGCATGCTTCCTTGATGCCACATTCTAGGGAATTTAAATTGCTGGATGAATAGTTAAAAGTATCAACAATTGAAAGTAAAAATTATGATGCTCATGACAACTGCCTCCTTAAACATGATGACGAACAAAATGCTCTTAGAGAATCTATAAATAACCACTCTGCAATCAGTCTAGATAACACTGAAGAATTTCTAAAAACCCTGAATGGACCACAACCTAGTTTGTAGCAGTTTGGTCCAAAACAACCAGACCTGCTTTGGTCTGCTTTGGCCTGGAACTAACAATTATAAAACTAGAAGGAATTGATAGGTAATCCGTTGTTAGCATAGTGATTAGAGCATTTGATTTTCAACTAGAAACTGCAGATTCGAGCTTAACAGTTGTTTACTTAATTCATTATCACAGCATCATCATCTAAGCCTTATACCAATTAATTGGGGTCAGTTGCATGAATCATGTTCTGCCATTCCACTCTATGAAGCGTCAGACCTTCAGTTAGACCACAAGTCATGAAGACTTTCTTACCATCTCCATCCACATCCTTTCGGGCCTTCCCCTTGGACTTTTAGAGCCTTCAATTTATACCAACTCACTCCTAACCTGGGCAGTTTTTTGTCTCCATTGCACATGACCAAACCATCTAAATTATTTGATGGTTTACTACTCATCTACTTAATTGATGTGGGTTTATAGTGACTCCATGGATTTTGAGTGGCCAGTTCCAGTCTGACCTTCCAGTTCAGTCCAGGTTTTAGAATACTGATGCTGAAGAACATGAAAGAAAATCTGTGTGCTATGAGGTTATTCTCACATGGCTAAATTTTGGTGATTTAATGTTGAGAAAGAGAGGGAATAAAAAAAAAAGGGGGGAAGGGAAGGGGATCTCAATCTTACGTATCACAACATTCGGCTAAGGCATTTACTTCTTCCTCCACTCTATCCAACGCCTAAGGAAAAACAGAAAATATATTAGCAAGAAATCAAATCATTATTTAATAATAATAAAATCAAAAGGTAAAAATGTACCTCTTGAGCAGCTTCGGAGGCGAGGAGGAATTCATGGTTGATGGATAGAGATCTCTTCTCAATGGTGGATCTGAGATTCCTACGTGCTTGATGGCTGTTATCTGTGTAGAAGGTGGACAGAGTATACAACGATGCAAGCACATCTGGTGTGTCCGTACGTGACTCCAGTACCTTCTTCAGCTTCCGAGACAACCCCGGAGCAAGATTCACTGCCATCCTCTCTTTCTCTGCAAGATCTCCTCCTCTTCTCTTGCACCTTCAATTTTAATGCCTAGGTCAGATCGCAGCCTGCCTATTAGAGAACATAGAAACAAATGACACATTATGGGGTCCTCTCCTAAGGCCCACTGTATGTTTATTTGACATCCAATCTGTTGATTAGGTCATACAGACCCAGATGAAGGGAAAAACCAAATATCAGCTTGATCCAAAACTTTTATGGCAGTTTTTAATGGTCGACGTTCAGTCAACACTATTTCCTGTAATGTGGTCCACTTGAGATTGGAATATACCTCATTTTTGATCTCACATCATAAAATGATCTAGAAAAATAGATGGACAACATGGATGAAACACATACATCATGGTTGGGCCCACAGAGCACTGACCACCAGCCATTGGCTGGTGGCAAGGGGAGTAACCAATCCGTTTCCATCCTGATGCGGATTGCCTGGTGACCGGCCCTTTGACCCGACATGACGGTTTGATTGGCCATGTGCAACTGTCAAAGATAGAGAAGCGAATTGGCTGGTGTACCACACACCACCGATTTAGTTGGTGTGTTGACGTCACCAAGTTCTGTGGGTCCCATCATGAGGTATGTGTTATATCCCAACCGTACTTCCATTTGGTGAGCTTGTTAGCTTGAGCCGAAAATTAAGACAAATCCAAAGATCAAGTGGACTACACTGCAAAAAGTAGTGGGGGATTGAACATCTACCATTGAAACCCTTATGGGTTGCACAAAAGTTTTGGATCAATATGATATTTGTTTTTCCTCTTCATCCAGGTCTGTGTGACCTTATGAACAAATTGGATGGAAAATAAACGATATGGTGGGCCCTACGAATGTTTTAATGGTGAGAATCATTGTCCCCACTGTGATTTGTGGTGTGGTCCACTTAAGATTTAGATATGAATCAATTTTGGGATCATGCTCTAAAATGATCTCGCAAAATGGATGAACGGCGTGGATATAATAAGTACATCATTTTGGGGGCCATGTAACTTTGATCTCCTTTGAACCGTTCGTACAACTCGGAGCTCGAGGAGTGGCAACGCTCATCTTTGCACGACACATACCCACACCAACCAAATTGGTGGTGTGTGATACACCAGCCAATCCACTTCCCAAAGATGGGGCCCATGCAAAGATGTTTGAAAGGGACACAAATTGCTTGGTGACCTGACATTGCAGGATTTAATTGGGCCAATCCTCGTCCTACATCATTTTGGGGGCCATGTAACTTTGATCTCCTTTGAACTGTTCGTACAACTCGGAGCTCGAGGAGTGGCAACGCTCATCTTCGCACGACACATACCCACACCAACCAAATTGGTGGTGTGTGATACACCAGCCAATCCACTTCCCAAAGATGGGGCCCATGCAAAGATGTTTGAAAGGGACACAAATTGCTTGGTGACCTGACATTGCGGGATTTAATTGAGCCAATTCTCGTCCCAGAGATGGGTCCACGCAAAGCATGTTTGAAAGTTGTTCGGTCGAATACGTACTCAATCAAACCCAATCTCTAACAATAGCACATGGCTCAATCAAATCCCACCACATCAATCACCAAGGTCATCCTTGGTGACCCGACAAATGTATGGTCTACTAATGTGCAGGAATTCCATACATATGGAGCCTATCCTTCCGTGGTCGAAGAAGTAATTTATTTGATGAGCCTCATAAAGGATAGAAGATTATTGATAAATATTGAAATTAGATGATTCCATCCTTCGATATAGTGGCCTACAAATAGATGGTTGAGTAAGAAAGTATAGTAAATGT
This sequence comes from Magnolia kwangsiensis, assembly GCA_037074715.1. NCBI lineage: Eukaryota > Viridiplantae > Streptophyta > Magnoliopsida > Magnoliales > Magnoliaceae > Magnolia > Magnolia kwangsiensis. The sequence goes on from CM073581.1 coordinate 99,643,500, forward strand.
TCTCGTTATAGGAAAAATGCCCAATATCAAAGGATAAGGATCTTGTAACCTAATGGCTCGTTTGGTGGCTTGTATTCGGTATGAATTGGAATTCAAATCACAATTACTATGGAATCTATGTGAATTAGAATCATTAATTGTATTATCGATTGAAAGCTAAAAATTGTGTTTGGCAGCCAATAATTAGAATACATTAGAATTCTATAGTATATTAACAGCAACATATATTTAATTAAGTAAATCAACTTTAATAATCCAAATTAGTGTACATATATAACATTTGACAAAATGATTATAATAAGCACATTGAAATATATACTTGGGCCAAAAAAAAAGAAATTTCAAGCCTCGGGTAGGCCACAAACATAAGGATCCCAATCAACGCGACTCACTAACATTTTTTAACCGTGCATTGAATGGCCAACGTTTGGATAGTTTGGATCATTCTATTGGTGAAATTTTAATTTTAGTGATGCAGTCAGTAATTGGATTGTTGCAGGGTATCATCAATATGCCACGTGTACAATGAATTAATAGCCTAATGACACATTTGTTTACTTGTGCGACTCTCTTATCTTTAAAAAGGGAGCTAGTCAACAAAGATATTTCACACCAAACCGAATGGATTCGCAACAAAACAAAGAGATTTCAAAACACATCAAACAACAGTTTTTCATTTACCACCAATTACATGGTGCCAAACACACCAAAAGGTGCGAATACTATCAATTAGCACCAAATACACGGTGCCAAATGACACCTAAAGGTTTCATGGGAATCCCATTCTACATTTGACCAATCATATCAACAGTTTAGATCATCAAAACTTGGGTCCACATGTACAAAATCTTTCCTTTTAGTAAACATACATTGGCTGATGAAAAAGACCCCCTAATTCCTCAAACAAAAACCTGCCTCCTTGGAGTAGTAGTTTGACTATGCTAGAGGGCACCCCTGAACGTGGCCACACATGTTGATATATAAGTGAGAAATCCTAGCTATGAAAAAGGTGGAAACCACAATATCGATGACTTGGCCTATGAATTAGGCTATGATTAGTAGAGCCATACAAAATGTGGATGGTTGGAAATCATTAAACCGTCCTTTGTTCTCGATCATGTATGCCCCACCCGGCATCAACTTGTAACTTGATGGTTTGCCCATGTCATCTACAGATTGTAACCCACCTGCTGCTCAGCTCTGATTTCCTGCCCACGATGTGGCGATGGGTAGAGGTGTCTATGTGGGTTACTTACCAAGGCTGGCTTGACTACAACGATGGTTCAGCACTGTTTTAAAATTGTGTGACTGATCGAGCATGCACATGGCAAAGAATGCAACAATTCGAACTGTCGAAATCATAGTGATATTGTGGATGGAGCATAGCCCGAAAATCACACTGATCTGAAGATCTTAACCATTTAATTTCTCGAACTAAATCCTAACCACCGACTCATGGTTCTGATTATTGGTACCGGAGAGCTATCGGCCAGCCAAAAACCGAAACGATACGGTGTCAAGTATCAGTGTTTGCCCATATCAAACAAAATTCTTTTCTAACAATATATATATATATATATATATATATATATATATATATATATATATATATATATATATATATATATTGGGAAATTGAGATATCCAAAAATCTATCCATTTTTTGTGTTTTGACCATTTATTCAATGGTGTATCAAACCATTGTTTGATAAGTATGGTGTACGTTAGGTTAACCTATTGTAAGATGTGAATTTGCGATTTTGAGTCTTTTGGGTATAAATTGTTGATATCTGTCATAAATCGATATCATATATTACTACTATTGGATTATTAAATTATTCAAATCATAACAATAAAACATATATTGAAAATGAATATATTCATCTGGTATTTCATCCATATGTTCATTTTCCTAATTTATTAAAAAAATAAATAAAATACACCCACTTGAGGTTTGGGCGAATGGCTAGCACCATGGGTTTGCTCCCCATAGACACAAGTTTGATTCCCTTCCCCGCACTTTACCCAATGCACGTGGTTTGCGAGTGATTGTGTGCATCCGCAAGGATTAATCTTGCCTTAAAAAGAGGCAGGAACACCCTGTTGTCATTTAAAAAAAAAAAATTTAATACAAAAACTTGTGAAATGGTTGAAAATACATAACAAGGACAAAATTACAACTCATAGATAGTAATATATGTCCGAACCAGTGTTTTAAATAGCTACGTTATGTAGCATGTAGCTTACTCTATGTAGCATAGCTTAGCCTCAACGCTATGTAGCTCATGAAAAATTCTTAAGTCACCTGTAGCCTGGACTACATGATAATTGCATGAGCTACAAACTATGTAGACTATGCTACACGCTACACTACATGATAATTGCATGCGCTGCACGCTATATAGACAATGCTACACTACAACATTAAAATCAATTAATGTTTTCAATGATTTGTTACCTTTTTTTCTATTTTCAGTACAAATTAGTTAATTTTTTCAATGCTTTTAGTAAAATGATATAAATAATAATATTAAATCAGTTTCATTGCTCTTTCTTTGCTTTTATATTTAATCATTGCCATTTCCTATTACTTTAGGTTGTGTTTGGTTGCACCCAATATCATGAAATTTTTGTTAAATTTCATTACTAATAAGAGTCTAATTTAGTGCATAATATCATGAAATTGGTGCGATCAAGCGCAACCTTGATTAAAAATCTAGAAGCAGCTATGTAGCTTACGCCTCATGCTTTAGAGGGGTGAATGCTATGCAACACGCTATTCGCTATTTAAAACACTAGTCCAAACAACGTAGATCTATATTCAAACAATAATAATTTTTCATTTCCCCAATCTAACTTTTGAAATATTATATATATATATATATATATATATATATATGTGAAAATTGCCAAAAATATGTTAAAAATAAAATTACAATTCAACTTATAAAATGCAAATTGATGTTCAAAGATCTTACATCTATGTTCAAAAACATAAATCTATCATTCTGGCAAGGAAATTTTGGAAAAAAATAATAAAAACTACCTAAAACTGGCCAAAAAATACAAAAATAATATAAATCCAACATCAAATGGTAGAGCTATTTCAAAATAAGCATAGATTTACCTAGATCTATCATTTGATCCATTTCCATAAAATTATTATTTTTTCAAAAATCATAAAATGACAAAAAAAATTGTTGAAAATTTTATTTAATCAATGCATGTGTGAAATCTATAGATCCATATTATTATAAAAAAAAAAAAAAAAAAAAACTCTTTATGCATCATTACAACAATTATTTGAAAATGTTTTTTTAAAAAAATCTGAAGATTTCAAAAAATTCCAATGTAAATTGAAAAAATTAAATAAATAAAAATCCTAAATCGAAAACAAATCATGCATGATTTGATCAATATGGGATTATCATGTTGATTCAACTTAATTCCGGTAAGAAAAAAAATAGTTTTTTGCCTTTTTTTTATTTTCCCTAAATAGGGAGGGGCCTCCAATGATGAATGGTCAGCCTGGGCTTAAAATCTAGTCCTGGTGTACAGGCTGAGCTGGGTCCAAGCCAATGATGAATGGTCGGCCTTCCTCTTTGGCCTAGTCCGATCAAGTGGGCTACCATTGTATGGAAAGAACGGAAAATTTAAGGGCATATCTAGCAGTTCCCATGTAGCGTGCATGTGTTGTTAAAAGACAATCTCTGGATCGAAGGTCGTGTTTCAAGATCCAGCCCATTTATGTGACAGGACTAGTTGTGGATAGAGGATAGCCTTGAACAAAATAGGACTGGACTATATTTCAAACTTTTGATCATTGAACTATTTTCCTTAAAAAGCTAGCCTAGCCAACACTGGCACAGCCCTAGCACAGTCCGTGCCACCCCTACTGTTGATCAAAACCACATCATCTGCAAGTAGCATACACCAAGGGGCCTCATCTTGGAGACTAGCAATTAATTCATCCATAACAAGTGTACCAAAGTATGGGAGCATGGGTTTAATGTCAATCCCTAACAAAGACTGCCGTTGTAGGATACTCATCCATTCTCCAAAAGTTGTGCTCAATCTTGTAGCAGCACCCTCGTAGACAACTTTAATGATGTCAAGGCAACTCACCCACCATACGATTTCCCTAGGTGCTTTAAATGATTGCGGTATTGATAGTATCGGCCGATACTATTGATATCGCATGTGAGCGATACAAAACTGTGCATAAGTTCACTTTCTTCCCTGTATCATGCGATGCTTTCCAAAATATTGCAATATATCGACATTATGATATTTAAAAAATATCACAATTAGGGGTTGTTTAACAATGTGGGTTGAGGGGGTATTGGAGTGTATTTGGAATCCAAGGGTTATTTGGCAGCATGGATTGGGAGGTATTTGGAATCCAAGTGGATTTCAAATACTCATTTTTGCAATCTCCCTTTTCTTGAGATTCCCAATCCTCTCCCTTTTTTGCTCATTTTTAAAGGCAGGAGAGACACACGTATAACACAAGTGTCGCTAGGCTACTAATCCATTGTATGCATGGCCCATTAATGATATCCTAAAACAATAAGATCATTAGTTGCATCAATAAAATTACATCCGTAGAATGATTTGAGCGGTCCAAACATTGACCATGCATTGATTAGTTGCTCGGTTGTCATCCTGTGCTTGTGGCCCATCCAAGGCTTGGAATTTCATCATTTTTTGTCAAAGTATATATTTCAATGGGTTTATTACAATCATTGTGTCAAACATCACATATGTACATTACTTGGGGACATTAAAGTCGATTTAGTAATCTAATTCAAACTCCTGTAAATATACTATATAATTTCAATGCATTGCTACTTTGGATTCCAATGCAATTCCGAATACAAGCTGCCAAACACAATTGAAGGATTTGGAATCACCATGATTTAGAATCCAAGCATTTAAAATACAAGCTCCCAAATAGGCCCTTATAAACACATTTGTATTGTCAATACTATCATCAACCCCCTTTGCAAAAAAATTGGAAATTTTGTTGAAATTCCATAAAAAAAATTATGATTTTTTTTCTTCTTTAGTTACCTTCATAAGGTGATTTCAATACTCATTTTAGATTGTTTGGAGAGAAAAGGGGATTGGGTGCGAAATCAAAATCAAAATCAAAGAGAGTGTAGTACCGGAAATGAAATGGTGATTTTTTCCTTCGAATTTGAAGAGTTTTATCTTCTCTAAATCACTTGGAAAAAGTGGAACAAAGTTCATAATCTACGATTTTGCATGCCAAGCATGCTCAATCATGGATTTTGATCTCTGAACTTTTAATTTGGGGAAATTGAGACAATCCGAAATTTCACCCATTTAACTTCCAATTAGATTGTGAAAAACAATTGCATTAGAATGCTCAGAGCTTGATCTTTCTCTTATATGATCTCTAAATTATATCTGAAGTGATTTTAAATATATTGTATCACTTCTGAGGTCCCTAGACAATAGAAAATTATTATGTGTACTTTTTTTTTGTGATCTTTTGAGTTCTAATGGTGTAATATTGTCTTTTTTAACATCTCTTGAAGTTTCAATGAAAAAATTGACAAATTTTCCAATGTTTCCCAAAAACAGTGATACATCATGCGATACATGCAATATTTCCCATGTGATACCCAATATGTTTTCATATCCCAAGAGTACAATGGATACGTCAATACAGATACTAAAAACACTAGGTGCTTTTTCATATACTTCCACTAAATTTATAATTAAAAAAAATAAAAGAATGTTGATAATAACAAGGTTCCTCACAAAAATATTGTTGCATTGGATGTACACGTTGCATATTAGTGAAACACGAAAACTTATTTGATATTTACCCTGCACCTTAATCATGGTATCTGTAGGCTTTTCAATTTTGAAAGCCGGTCCCCACTTTTCAAAAGGGTACACATATGCATCCTGTGCAAAGAAAATGACCATGAATCATATAATTTCTTATGGAACATTCCCAAGGTATCCAAAAGTTTCATCATCATCATCATCATCTAAACCATATCCCAACTAAATGGGGTAGGCTACATGCATCCTCTTCTGCCATTCCACTCCTATCGAGGGCCATAACTTTAATTAGGACATAGGTCGTCATGTCTTTCTTACTACCTCCACCCACATCCTTTTGGGCCCTTTTATACCCTTCAACTAGCACCAACTCACGCTGAGATGTGCCCCAACTCAAAATCACCAGAATGTGTCACAAATTGGCACCCTCGGGCTGAGATGTACCACAACTAAGCTATGTTACAATAATCACATTTCAGTGATAATCTTGACCTTTGATTTTGTGAGCTGAACGTGGCGACTGAAAACAAATGTTTTCAATGTTGTAAATTAATCTACATAGAGGGGTGGCTTAAATCATCCGTTAAGCTTAGGTTTCCTATGGGTGGACCATATGACCAGATCCAGAGGATGGACAGTTCTTATCAACTGACAATCTCAGCATGCGGTTCGAAATAAAGTGATGCACATGAGGGGATCCTCATTCGAGAATGAGGCGAAACAAACTCATAAAGAATTGTTATTCCTTCTTGTGGTATTAATATATGGATAGTGCGAATTCCAGTGTTGAATTCGATCGGATCTGTGAGAATTGCAGGGATGGATAGTAGAGTATTGAGAACAGACCTGATCGAGGGGCTGATCTGGTTCGTAATTCTCTGTCGATTCTCGGATGTGAGGAGATCTGGAGCTTCAGCAGGGACGGAGATATGATCCCAGTCGATGCTTCTTGAGAGAGAGAGAGGATGATTGTATTTCGTAAGAAAGAGAAATGGAAATCGAGAGATCAGTTTAAAAAGTCTATTGCTGCATTTACCAAACGCACTTGAGGTTCGAATCGAATCTCTCTCTTCATCCCTCTTCTAATATACGCACGATGCGCCGAGCTCATAGAGGCTTGGTGGAATGCGTACCGACTATCGGATTGCGTACCGAGTTACTCAGTACGCTTGCATCGTATTGAGTAAACTTTGTTGTGCCCACCGTTAATGTATATGGTTTATCCACGCCGTCCATCCATTTTCACATACCATTTTAGGGGTCAAAATTGAAGTATATCCAAAGTTCAAATAGACCACGACATAGGAAACAATGGGAATAATGACTTCCGCAGTTGTAAACTTCCTGGTGCTTACAATTATGTTTATTCCCCGTCCGACATCACGGAGACATGGATGAAGGAAAACACAAATATCAGCGTGATTCAAAACGTCTGCAGCATAGTTCAATTATCATTGTGTTATGATCCACTTAAACGTTTGGTATGTTTTGTGAGCTCATGCTCTAAAATGAGGTGAAAAAGCAGATGAAGCTGGAATAAAACACATATATTGCAGTGAGGCCCGCAGAATATCCACATAATCCGTGTCTAAACTCAAAGCAAATCCAAAACTAAGGCCTTGTTTGTTAATGCTGAATTTTTGCACTTAACACGGAATGGGAAAATTTTTCCGTGTTTAGTGGTGTTTGTTAATGCGTTATTAACGCAGAAGACGAAAAGCGCTAAGTGGTTTTTCATTGAATTCTTTCCGTGATAGGAGTCTTACTTAATGGTGAATACGAAATGCGTCCCATGATTTTTCATTAAACAAAAAATTTTTGTTTCCAAAAGTACCCTTTCTCAAGTTACTACGAGGAATTTTTTCTTTTCAATTGTTTGCGAAATACAAAATCAACCTTTAACCTGTGAAACTTCTTTATGGCCCACTATGATTTATGTGTTTGATCCACACCGTCCATCAACTTTTTCAGATAATTTAAGGTGTGATCCAATAAAAAAGCAGGTCCAATGATTAATTGGACCATAAGGTGAGGATTAAACGTCTACCATTAGAAGCTTCTTGAGAGCTAGAGAAGTTTCAGATCAAGCTAATATTTGTGTTTTCACTTCATCCACGTCTACATGACCTAATGAATAGGTTGGATGGTAAAAAAAAACATCCCAGTGGCCCATGTAACTTTGATCTCTTTGAACCATCCGTACAAAGTACTACCCCGGCCGTCCTTAGCTCTGAATGGGCAGTTATGTGGGCGGGCCCACCGTGATGCATCTGTACATCCAAATCCTTTATCCCTTTTCTCATATTATTTTAAGGCATCAAAACAAAAATGAGCCAGATCCAACGATCAAATGGACCACATCACATATGACTCTTCCATTTAATGCAACTGGTGCATTTTAATGCAACCAAGATTATTATTTGGTGTGGTCCACATGAGCCTTGGATCTGCCTCATTTTTGTGTTCATGCCTTTAAATAATATGAGAAAAGGGATTGATGGTTCAGATGTACATATACATCACGGTGGGCCCACCCACAGAACTGCCGTTCGAAGCTAAGGACGGGCGGGGCAGTACGCAAACTACGTCCTATTTAACCACTAGGGGTGCACACGGTTCGGTTTGGTCCGATTCTGGAGTGAAATCGGAACCGAACCGTTCCTAACGGTTCTATGAGATTCGGAACCGGAACCGTAACCGAATCGTTGGCACCCTATAACCGAACCGGAACCGAACCGTTAAAACCGGTTCGGTTCCGGATCGGTTCCACGGTTCTGGGCTTTTTATAATCTAGCCCAATTTCATGTTTAATTTTATTATCTAGCCCATGTCCATCCATGTTGTTGTCCATTTAATGAATGGTTTAGATATTGTATAAGGTGTGCAAAAATATATTTATGAAAATAATTAAATGGTGCATTATAAATTATAAATCATGAGTCAAATATGGAAATAATCAACGCATTCTTGGTTCGGTTCCAAGCTCAGTTCTAGGTTCGGTTCCACGGTTCGGTTCTACAGATCGGATCCACGGTTTGGTTCTATAGATCGGTTCACGGTTCGGTTCGGTTCTAATTACCCCCAAACCGAGAACCGAACTAATGTAACCGGTTCTTTGATTTTTGGAACCGGAACCGGAACCGGTGCACTCTAGAACCGGACCAAACCGGACCATTTGGTAGGTTCTGGTCCAGTTCCACGGTTCTACCGGTTAAATGTGCACCCCTATTAACCACGGCTTGCACGCAAGCCGGGAACGGATTGGCTACTCCCACTGCCACCGGCCAGTGGCTGATGGTCGGTGCTCTGTGGGCCATACCATGATGTATTTGTTTCATCCATGCCATCCATCTATTTTCTCAGATAATTTCATGATATGAGAAAAAAATTAGATATGTAAAAATCTCAAGTGGGCCACATTACAGGAACAGTGTTGAATAGCGTCGACCAATAAAAACTTTTTAGGGGCCATAAAAGTTTTGGATCAAGCTGATCTTTATTTTTTTCCCTTAATATGGGCCTATATGAACTAATAAAAAGATTGGATGTCAAATAAATAGTAAAGTAGGCCTCAAGAGGATTTTAATAATGCATATCCAATCATTATTATTTTCCTATGGTGTGGTCCACCTGAGATTTATATCCCTCTAATTTTTAGGCTGAAGCACTAAAATGATCTGTAAAAATGGATGAGCGGAATGGATTAAACACATACACCATGAAGTGGCCCACATAGCACCGAACACGGTGACTTGTGGAGGAGCCACTGGACGCAGATATCCTGCGTGAAGACGTGGATTGCGTACTCGGTAGCGAGGTGGCTACTGGCAGTGCTCTGTGGAGCCCATAGTGATGTATGTGTCCTATCCATTCTATTCATCTATTTTTTCAGACTATTTTATTACATAAAACCATAAATTATACAGATCAAAATCTCATATGGACCACACCACAAGAAAGATTGGTGATTGAACACTTACCATTAAAAACTTCTTAAAGGCCACAAAAGTTTTAGATTAAGCTTATATATATATATATATATATATATATATATATATATTTTGCTCCTCTACCAGGTGTGCGTGAGCTAACCAACAAGTTGGATGACATATAAACATTACAGTGAGCCCTAGAAATTTTTTAATGGTGAAAATTCAATCTTCACTTTTTTCTTGTGGTGTGGTCTAGTGGAGATATTAATATCTTTAGTTTTTCGTATAATGCTCTACAATGATATTTAAAAATGAATGAAGGCTTCGATAAATAAAAAATACATCATGCAGGGCCCACAGAGTATTGTCAGTAGCCACATTGCTACTGACGCTGTCAGTACGCAATCCACGTCCCCTGCGAAAGCCTTTCATGGGAAGTTCCTGCGTTGGAAGCCTATATGGGGCTCATCGAGCTCAAGTTGTACGAACGGTTTTAAGGAGATCAAAGTTGGCGAGAAATCATCAGGTATGATACCAATTCATGTTTATTTTTTTCTAAAATACATCAAACTACTCATTCACTTCTCCATTGTATTATTAATTATTTTTTCAGTATCTTTATAAAAGATTATAAATATTTCTTTTCAACAGGTATTACAGTCTCTCTATCTTTAAAGATTGACTTGATTTTCTTAAGTTTTTATTTTTTTTAATCAAGTAAATTTATTAAAAGATTTTCATTTAATAAAAAATAATTTTTTTATAATGTAAAGCATTTCCAAACAAGAAATAGATAGGGGCAAACCTGTCAAATTAACATATTTCAGACATTTCAGATGTTTGTTAACAAACAGATTATTTCAAATTCAGTACTTAATTTTCAGACTTCAGCCATGGTTACCAAACAAGTTCTTTGACTTCAAATTTCAGATTCCGTCTTCAGATTTCAGATTCAGGCTTTAGACTTCAGATTTAACAAACGGGGCCTAAGTGTACCATACGAAAGAGCGAAAGAGTGGGATAGAAAAGCCCACAATTGAAACCTTCCTGAGGCCCATCGTGATATCCGTATGCCGTCTACTAGTTAATAAGGTGATTCAAGAAGAGCACGGATACAAGCTTGATCCAAAACTTCAGTGGAGGGTTTGAATGGTTGGCATTCAATCCCCATTGTGTTTTGTGGTGTGGCCTACTGAGTTTATGATCTCCGTGGTGTTTGCACTATGGCAGGCAAAATGAATGGATGGAGTATATGTAACATAAACATCATGGAGGCCCCACTGAGCATGGGGTTACATTGAATTTAGTGATGGTCAAGTCCATCTGGTCCACCCATGTAGTCGCACGAGGGCCCATTTACTAAATGACAAAGATTTGCATCCGGGCTTGACCAACCACCCATTGTCCTGTGGCCCATGGCCCGACAATCCCACTTAAAATTCACCAAGTCGCTAAGCTGACCCATATAATTGTAATCAGGTTAGGCTTTACTGTCCAACCCTAACAAGACCGTACTCAAGTTTAAGAATGAAATATGGAGCTAAAGACCGCCCTTAGTGAATACACACATCTCGTCCATGCATGTAAATTTATCATTTGTTAAATTGTTTGGGATTGTGAGCCGGATTGGGTTCTGGCCCAGCTCATTCATTAGTGCCGGGTCAACCCGAATTGGAGCCATTTACCAAGTGACATTTGCTAACAGAGCCCAACCCACTGCCCTTGTAGTTGGCCCAAGTCCTCCTAGGAAGCTGGTGTTGCCAGTTACTCACCTGACATGTTGCCACCCTTACATATGTCATAAATTTTAAAAATAAAATTGACCCTATCTATTGATTTTTCTACATTTATTCCATCACATTTTTTTTTTTTTATAGATGTTTTTGTTTTCTTTGTAATTTAAGGCCATGGATCATTGTACCGGCCAATATTATTGTCATTAGTGATTCGCTTCACTACTTTGACTGGTTTATTCTTCACTTTAGTTGAGAATTTGCTACCAACGATTTAAGTATATTACATTATTTTCTTAGTATAGAAATAAAAAAAAATCTCAAATTCAAATAACAACATCTGTATAGTTTAATGTTTAATATTGATTTGACATTATAAGTAATGAAAAAAATGCTGTCATTATGATTTTATTGTCAATAAACCAATCAAGGGAATAAATAGTTAAATGTGTTGTGATTCGTGGAGCCTGATCATAAGGAATGTACTATCTATCTAGCCACAAATTTCAAGGACAATTTTATAATTTCTCGTGGAATTTCAATACTATGAGAGAGAGAGAGTAATCATTGTATTAAGAGTTGCTTCTTTATTTTTTTTTTATGTATAGTAGATTAGTATGAATTTGTAAACATACCAAAAGGGAATTATATAACTCTCACACTGTTATGGTTTTATTTTATTTTTTCTATTTTTTTATATATATTATTATATGCATGGTCGGATGTTTGTTGTTAAGGGAGAAATCAAGTACAACCTGATCCATAGCTCAAGTGGTAGACCGAGTTAAAGATACATCATTTCAACAATGGAGTCTTGGTACCGATCCCTAGTAGGGGTGGCTAACGGTGAAGTCTTGTAAAGTGAACTTACAATGGGGTGTTCTAAGAAGCTAACAAAAAAATAGAAGAAAAGAAAAAAAAAAGGAAAGAGAAATCAAGTAACTTATAATCATTGGACATATCCTATATATATATCTAGTAACTTATAATCATTGGACATATCCTTTACACACACACACACACACACACACACTGTGTGTGTGTGTGTGTGTGTGTGTGTGTGTGTGTGTGTGTGGTAATTGGTAAAACAAACATCTCTAGCTAAAATGAGAGAAATCATTTTTAAGTGGCAATCAAACAGGCCTGCCTGAAATTCCCCAAGTCGGGGTTGCTTAAAATTGATAATATCATGGTTTTACTTTTTCAGAAATAAATATAAGATCAATTCCAATGCAAAAGGTAGTAGTTTAGCATTTGTGTGGATGGTCAAAACCAAATAGAATTATAAAAATTCAGTTTAGAAAAGAGGAAATGACTTTGTTTCTTAATATCAGGAAATAACCCTCAAATTCTAGCTTAGTAGTCTCCACTCCAAATTGAAAACTGCATTTAGGAGCTAATTCTTTAAATGAATACCTGTGAAGGTATTCCAATTTTCTTATTTCCTCTTCATTAAACTGACTTGTCATGATTCATTAAATATTGCATCCAAATGAAGCCTTAGTTGTCTCCTCTATCCCTAATCAGTTAGCTTTCGCACATACAAAAATCGTAGGTAATGAGTCAATTTGATGTTGTATATGTTTCTTTAGGCACTTATAAGTCCTGCAGGTTTTAGCAGTTAGCATATTGCGACTTAAAATGAAACATTATGGGTAAAAATAGCAAAAAACAAGTGAAATTATATCTAATGACCTAAATTAATGTTGCATATGTTTTTTAGGCCATGTTTAAGTACCAAAGATTCCATGCCAAAGAATGGCCAAGGAAAATGATCTTCTTTTAGGGGCGTTTGGATACTACAAAATAAGTTACATTTTCTACTTGCAACAGTAGGTAAGTGACTTATTTCTGATAAGTTTGGTTTATGATTCATGATGAGTAACTTTTTTTTACATAAAGGTACATGATCACTTTAATTAATTTGTTTAGCATTTCTACTTTCATAAAATTGCTGAAGAGAGGCATCGGGAGAAATGAAAGAGGAAAGAAGCTTATAAGTATGTTGTTTGCCAAACATTCTTTTCTTCTTAATAAGTAAAAGCTAAGATAAGCTAATTACTATCCAAATGCCCCCTTAATGTAATATTATATTGGTTGGATGTTAAAGAAAAGGATGATTTACACAAAAGAATTATTATACTTTTTCATAATTTGAATTTTTGACAACGGTTTTAAAAAAAATATAATATTTTTGCTTGCTATGAAACAAAAAGTCTAAATCGAAAATCATGTTGTAGTAGTACTCATGGAAATTATTATTACATAACAATAATAATTTTTTCCTTAAATTATATATCCTAACACGCCCTTAAATACCATTTACTAAAACTTTAAATTATCAAGGATGTATTATTTCAATATGTGAGTTTTTGTGTCCCCATCTATGGTGAGGCCTAGCAGAAAAACCATTGAGGAGATTTATTCTAGCCAACCTTTCATCTTAAATATCTCTTCCGTTTACCAGTTTGTTGTTGAGGCCACACAAGGGGTATTAATCGTTCATAAACATGCCACCGCCATGTGCTAGCGTGGCATGAGGGCATGAGGTCCAATCTGTGCTTCTCCTAAGTCCCACCAAGTAGATCCTATGGTCCAGAAATTAGGCTGATCCCCTCATTAGGTGGACCAATGTGCTATAAATAGGTGGGCAGATCAGAAAAATAGCCCAACGTTTTATCCATCCATTTGTTTTGTAAATGATGGTTTTGTGACCCAGCATGCAGGCATTATTCATATAAACTATGGGACCAAACTGTGGACGGCTGGGATCTCAATCCAGTATGCCATGGGTGTTCTATTTTTCTTTTGGTGGACGGTACCGTCATGAGCTTTATGTTAATAATATAAAGAAAGAAAAAATTATTCTAGATTCACTACTAGTTTTCCAACTTCAGATTCAGACTTCGGGATTCAGATTTAACAAACAGGCCTAAGTCTATTTGATCACATGAAATGCACCTGTGGCCTAACGGCACATGTGATCACGTGTAACATCCTGTCATTCATCAAGTAAGCAATGATATTTTAGCTGGGATTTGGACTGGTCTATTTTAATTAAGTAGGCCGAACATGTAAATTGGTCTGGGCCCATTAATGTGGGTGCCAACAATTTGGTAATACAGATTGGTCTGCATGGATACTGCATTTATCTGTTGTCACAAATTTTCCGGCTGGGGTATCAACCGTTTAGGATTGCCTGGATAGGGCCTGCTAAGTGCAGCCCAAGGAATAAAGCGTGTGACAAGATAGAGAGGCCCGAGCCTAGACCATGCTTAAAGTGGTAAGTGGTAAGCCCAACGGGAACATCACATAAGACTCCATTAGGTGGGCCCATTAGGTGGGCCAATCATCAATTTAGATCTGATCGTTGGATCATTCACATTTAGCGATTCAGTGAGCTCCACTACAATTGTGATGTTGTAAATAGGTTTGGAGTGGGACACTTGAACTGCGGTCCCTATACTCAGTTATTAAGCTAGATATGAAAACTTACGGTATGAAGACACCATAGTTTCATTGAATGTTTTCCTAAAAGTGTGATGTGTGAAAGATCAAGATTCCTATCAGCGACATCAAAGTATCGGGAATATCTTTTTAATGATTCATCAATTCTACCATACACCTCTGTTGTAGAAGAAATTTTATAAGTGAAGCAATTGTCTATCCAAACCGTTTATTTACCTACACCTTTTGAAGTCTTCTAATCAATGGTGGTGGTTATTAAAATTTCAGTTTGGATACTCAGCTGTGAGCAGAAGATTTAATACTCTGGCAGAGGGGTGGATAATGGGAAGGTACTTGGGAATAACTTAGAAACTGTCCTATGTGGCATACCAACAATTTAAATTAAGCTGTTTAAATTATGCTTATGTGATTTTCTTATTAGGACATTTATTGGACAGTTAAAAGTGAAAAATATGCAATAAACATGCTTACGCAAACAAGTGTTCATCGATTACAGGTTAGGCTTGCTTGCTGATCTGATTTTGGCCTGTCACTTGAGCCGGTTGATTAAACTTATTTTCAGCATTTATCACTGAAATTTAATATTTTCAATTATTTTATATTAATTTGACAAATCTAAATTATTAAGTGCTTAAATTAATTTTCATGGAAAATACTTGTCATCTTTTCAGTTTCCCTGCCTTCACTTAATGGCCTTTAATTTTTAATTTTTAAACTTTTAACTAAAATATTCCTAAAATATTTTAAAATTACAATTTAGCACTTTAAGTTTTCGTGACTCAACTTTCAAAACTTAATTTTCAATTTGTCACATGCTTTGCTAAGAGGGTTCATGTGTGTGATATGTGACAAATCTACTCCGTACATCTGTTTTGCAAGAACACAACAGCACAGGAATCTAAAAATCAGACACGGACATGTCTGTGGACCCCACACAGCCCCGGACACAGGTATATCTATGCGGCCAGGGTCACAGGCTATCCACTCCCCAGTTAAAAATCTGGTCTTGCTGAGTTCAGGTCCAGGAGGGGTGGCAATGGGCCAGGCCAGGTTGACCCTAGCACAGCTCTAATCCCACAGGCCTTTTATGGAAAAATATTTAAATGATCAACATATTGAAATAGTCTGATTAAGGAATTTTCTTACGTATCATTCCTCTATGATGAATCCCATCATATAAACGGTGTGGGATTGTTAAAACATTAATCAGATCCAACCAGTGCCAAATGCCAAATGCTTGCTGAATGGGAATAACTTACAGGTGGCTTTAAACAGTTGGTTCTTTTTTATGCAAGGATTGCCTACTAGACCCACGGGCCATGCAATGGTAGGCAATCACTAGCACGGGCAGAGCCCAGGTAGGATACCGGACCTAGATTTCAAACCTGGGTCCAGCCCTAAGGCCAAGTTTAGAGACCTAAGCCCTGACCCTACAGGGCCGGGCTGGGAAGCCCAACCATTGCCACCCCTAGGGGTCTGGTCCAATGTTTTGGACCTAGTTTAAATCCGGGCTGGGCCCGGCAGCACAGCTTGTTTCCACCCGTAGGGTCAGGTCCACTGTCTTGGACTTCGTTTAAATCAGGCAGGTCAAGTTTGGGTAAGACTCTATTAATTTTACTAGTAATGTTATATGTGTTAAGTAATCTAGTAATGGAACGAAGTTTGCTAAGCCACGCGCATGTAAGAGAGCTGTTTACACACCACGAATGTGTTAGAGGTGCACACGTGTGTGCAATCTAATCCATCCATCCAATGGTATGCCCTCATAATTTGACCTAGGCTTGATTTAGATCAAATCCAAATTGACCTAAAACAGGGTCCAAAGACTCAATCAAATCCAGGTCCAAGTCCTCAAAAAATACAAACCCACTCAAAAAAAAGGACTCAAACTCGGCAAGACCCGAGCCAGATCAACTTTCGGATGGGTATTCAAGGTCCTGACTTTTTGACCCTTAAAAACCTTAAACGGGTGGACTTATGGGCTTTACAAAAAGCCAGAGCATGGCCGAATCAATAAGCATGCTTAAATATCAGGACAGGGCCCACTGCTAGGCTTAACAAAGATGTGGGCCCTTAGTGGGTCAAGTATGAAAACCCAATGGTACAACCCCGCCCATTAACAGCTGTATTGCCTTTTGCAATGGAATGGTGTTGCTTCATAACTGGGCATTTTAGATCGGACATGATCACGTCTCTGATGTGTGAGGGAAAGGAAGAAAAGGAAAGATAATAGCCCACGACTAAGGCTCTCAATGGCCTGGGCTTGGGGTTGTCTTCGGCCCGATTTGAAGTGTTTTGACTGGGCCTGCCCAGCTGTAACTATTCCGTTTCGGATCTTACCTAGTCGAGGACCTCTTGGGGTTAAGGTCTGGTTCTTAAAGACCCAGACCTGGATCTGATCAGGTTTTGGTTCCATCCAGTACCCATTAGCCTTTGGACCTAGTTTTTGACTCAAATAAGAGCATTTATATGATCAGTCCCACCTAATAGATGGATTATATTGCATGCACATTTGCCACTTTAATAGATATGTTGGTGTGTAGGACTCTCTTATATGCATGTGGCGTAGGAGACATCATTCTCTTGCTAAAATGATGCAGGGAAGGACGTGAGGTCGAGCACCGTCTTCCTCAAGATGATAAATATTTCGAATCCACGGAACTTCTCTGGACTCCTCACAGAGACTTCTCGAATCCACGAGGAAAGAAAGTAGAAAATAAGAATAATTTCTAATAAATTCGAAATTGATTAATGAATCCCTAAAATCGAGTTCACAACCCTTTAAATAAGGGAACCAAGAAATAAGAAAGAAATCAGACTCAAACTACAACTAAAACTCCTAGAATTCGCAACTTACTATAAATAGTAAACTTACTATTTATAGACGGTCATGATGTCTACTAGTGCGCAAGGTTTTCGGCCAAAAATCGTAAGTGTCCTATTTGGCTTCACCAAACTGTTCTCCTAATTATCCTAAGAACTTTTCATGTTGGACACAACTCCTAAAACCCAACGGATGAAAAGTTATACTCAAACTAAAACTTACTATTTATAGTAAAAACAAAATTAAAACGAGGAAACGACTCGATCAGGGGGTTTCTCGTAAATCCGGGCTGCGCAACCCGGCGTAGCGGGGTTGGTTGGCTAAAGTAGCTCGTTCTATCCCATAATCATATATTTTACGTCGGATAACTCATTCCGGATTGTGAGATACGCCCGATCTAAGGTCCGATGGTCTGTATCACTTCTGTCGCCGACCGTGCCTTTTCTGATCCATCTTGGCCATGAAATTGTCCGCGACCCGCTCTACATTATAAAATTATATATATATATATATATATATATATATATATATATATATATATATATATATATAAACATAATAATAATATTAAAATTAACTGACTTAACTTGATTTTAACTTGGTCTAAGTTGATGGACCTACCAAGACTAGGTCTATGTTTTTGGAATACGGTGAGATTTGGTTGGATCATATGCTGCTAAAAATTGGTTGCTTGAGTACATGCTTAGCCTAACAACTTCAAAACATATTTTCCATGGGCTCATTTGTAACGACGCAGCCTCGCTCAATCAAATTCCCCCCATCTTGGAGTCACTTGGTGATGGGGTCATTGGGCAATCCACATCCAATTATAACTCAATCCAAAATGGAGAGACCTAATCCATACCTACTTGAGTGTCAGTTCCAAAAAGTTGGAACTCGAATCGTTTAAATCGGATCAAATCTAGAGTTGGGCTTGAGTGAAGTTGGACTGAGTTAGCGTTGACGTGATTTGATTCAGTTTTGAAATAGGCTTAACTCAAACTCGGCTTGACTTGGTACCAAGTTTAGCATCTTGACAGTTTTTGAGTCTAGGTATAGCTTAGATTAATCGGGACCACGTCTGATCCGGTCACAAGTATTGAATTGGGTCACATGAGCTGAAATCAAAACTCAAAATCTATGTTCGCTCGCCAGAATTGCAATCTCTCCATCAGTCAAACCCTATTTTTAGCAATAGGAACTTAGTCCCTATTTTGTGGTCATTTGAATCTTGGATCTCTGTTATTTTTAACCTACAGTGTAGTAATCTAAAATGATATATAAAAATAGATGGACAGTGGATGAAATTCATATATCACATACACATTAGCCCCTAAGTGGCACCGAGCTCCGAACAGGGCTAGGACAGTACCTAATCAGCGCCCGGTACGGAAGCAATTGCTCGTCCAGTGCAGTCCTCTTGGACCACTAGTGTTACCGTACATGTGTGGCCTACCTAATAATTGAAGGCTTGAGTTTTACCAAATGATCTATGCGGTCCTGTCTCACCTGTAGACCGTTCAGATGTTTTACGAGTGTATCCCGTGTAGAGGTGCTTGTGGGGCTATTAAACCTCATGGCAAGAAATAAAGGACATTCATAGATGGATACTCGGATTTCTAGCTTTCCATATATTTATTTGGCGCAGATTTGGACCTACCCCACCTCTTCCGAGCATGGAGAGGGCCAATGAGGGCGACGGTGTTGTATTACTTTTATTCGTACCGTTCATCTATTTTTTTTAATATCATTTTAAAGTATTGTACAAAATAAGTCAGTTCCAAAGTTCAAGTGGACCACACCACAGGATACAACGGTGCTAAGGACGTCCACCATTAAAACCTTTTTAGGGTTCACGGTATCGTTTATTTTCCTATTGGTATGCTCATATACATATGGATGAAATGAAATTTTTTTTTTTTTAAAAATCTTCTTGATCCAAAACTTCGGTCGTCCCTAAGAAAATTATAATGGTAAAAATTTAATCCCCACGGTGTGGTCCATTTAAGTCATGGATCTTTTATATTTTTTGGCATCACATTCAAAATGATATGAAAAAAATAAATGAACGGTGTGGATAAAATTAATACACCACGGTCACCCATCAGTAGCCCTCGGAGACTCCGCCTGTCGGGAGCATAAACAGCCAGGGGTAGTTCCTAAGGACGCGGATTGCGTCCTACCCCCACCCGGACGGTAATCCGTCCGGGCAGGGCTCCGTGGGTCCCACCGTGATGTAAATGTTTTATCAACGCCGATGAATCGCTTTTATCAGATCAATTAAAGATATGATTCAAAAAATATTTTATCCATGCGGTTCATCATTACAGCTCCAGTGGACCACACCAAAGAAATCTATAGTGATAATGAAACCCACCGTTGAAACATTTCTAATGGCCACCTTGATGTATTTTTTTACCATCCAACCTATACATAAGGTCATGCACACGTGGATGAAGCGAAAAAACAAATATCAGCTCATCCGAAACTTCTCCACCTTCCAAAAAGTTTTTAATGATGGACGTTCAATTCCCATTTTGTGGTTGACTTAAGATCTGTAGCTGCCTCTTTTTCTTGCCTATTACCTTAAAATGATCTGAGAAAAACTATGAACGGCGTGGATAAAATATTTACATCACTGTAGGCCCCACAGAGCTGGTAGGACGCAATCCGCGTCCAGTACCTAAGCCGCGCGCATATTGATGATTGAAATGGACATTCATCATATGAGTCACGGAGTCCTATCAATAAGAAAACATGTGGATATATGAAAATGTACATAGATGTCCCGTACATGCTGACGTGGATTTTTGACACCTCAGTGATAGCTACATGCCGTAAAGGAGACACATTCAACAGTTCACATGTCACTGTTTTTCTAAAAGTGCACCTAACATGACAAGTCATTCGTACTCATATCAACCAAACAAAAGCTAGTGGACCCATCTACCAGGGGCCAACCATGATCTATATGTAACATCTAATATCCGACCGTCCAGTCATCCTCAATTTTCGGTGCTGAAAAAAGTGATACATATCAACAGCTCAGGTGGGCCACACAAAGGGAACATAGGAATGGGATGCTTACCATATCTTCTTGCATGAGGCCACTGCTGTTTATCTTTCATTGAAGTCATTAATCAGCGTAACTCACCAGATGAAGTGAAGATGCAAAAACTAGCCTGATCCAAATGTTAGGTGGGCCACACCACACAAACTTAGAGATTTTAGAAGTAATCTGGCATTGTTCACATCTGTACGGCTTATGACGGCCGGTTTTTTATAGGCTAATATTTTAAATGTACAATTAAAATAATTTGTTTGCCTATGGATGTAGTGGATTTACACATGCTACATGCTCTTTCTCATAAATTCTTCACATCATGAATGGAGTGAATTTACACATGCTACATGCTCTCTCTCTCTCTCTCTCTCATAAATTCTTCTCCTGATGATGATGATGAAGTGAATTTACACATGATGCATGCTCGCTCTCAGCCTAATACTTTAAATGTACAACTAAGATAAATTCTTTACCCTATATGAATCGAATAATGATCATGATATGTCTCTCTCATGATGTCTCTCTCTCTCCAATCTTATGGGAGCTTCTTGTGAGGTTGAGCCCTGTGGTCCCTACTATGATGTTTGATGGACATCCGCGTGGTTCATCTGATATGTCCCCTCTAGGTTGTGGGATATATTAAAAATTAACCATATTCAAAATTCAAATGGGCCATGCCATCTAAAACCATGAAAAATCATGCCTAAAACATCTAAACACACTTAGTGCAACCTACTTGATTTTGGAATGACTTAAAATTTAGTTTTGACTCATCATCCAAGTGGGACAAACATAATGGATAAGCTGAATTCTAAAACAACATCTCACTGAGCCCTATAAATAATTTGGAAGGTTTTAATGACGTGCATTTTACTATCAATTGTTGTCTGTGGTGTGGCTCACCGTAGTCAAGGATTGGCCTAATTTTTAGGCCCATAAATTACCATAGAGAGGCATATTGCACCTAATTGTATGGATGTATTTAACAATGTTTCCCACAATCTTGGGACATTGAACATCCCAAAACCTTTTGAATGGCACATGAGTGACTTATTGTTGATCTAAACCATTCATTCATCCATGCAACTAGGAGCAAGTCATGGAACAAAAATCATGCTAATCAAGCTATCTTAAGCTTCTAATTAAATTGACAGCCAAAATTTACCAAAGAAACAAAATAAGTCGAATCATATCATCTTGAAACACCTAGCAGATAAATCTCACTTTGTATTTCATACAAGTTTAAAGTAACACTTTGATTTGATAAATTTAAACATGTGATTTATGTCTAGTAAACAATGGATGATTGTAATAAATTGGCTCTACTCAAAGGGTCATAATAATCTAATCAGTATAATTCTTGCACCATACTTTACTCTAATTGTATCAATGAATATATAATTTATATTGATATTAGAACACCCCATATGCCATCTAGAAGTTTACAGAGAATGCTATTTAATATTCTATTAAGGTGGGGAGGCTAGCAAAACGCACACATATGATCTAGACAATGCTCACACATAAATTTTATTTATTTTTTTCTAACACACACTGTACACACTCATGCTGTATTGGGATTTCACCACCTATGCATACTTAAACTCTTAATCGGGTGTTGAAACTCTTAAGAGTCTACCACATGAGCAAGGGTAAGGATCCGCTCACACACAATTAAGTGTACTTCCAACTAGTTTTTGTGTGGGGTCTATTATAGTGTTTGTATGACATCTCACCTGTAAAAATCAAGTTAAACTCATCACCACATGTACCCTAAATGATCGCAGAGAAATTTTTTTAGTGGTTGTTTAATATTTTCTATGGGGTGGCTTACTTTTTTTTTTTTTGGGTATTAGCTTGTTAGTACACCCACATTCAATTCACACATCACCGTTAGCCACCCCCAGATGATGTGGCTAACCTAAAATAAGATGGACGTGATTTTGGAGTCTCATTTTCATTGCGGAAAGACCTTGCTAGAGGCCAAGATGTTGTACAATCACCGCAGAGCATCTCTATGCAGGAGTAGTGTGGAGCATTGCACGGTATAGTACTCTTAGTTGCATTGGGACACTCAGACAATGTAATTCATTGGTTTAAACTGTTCATTAGGTTTAATGCACATTTTGTCAGCTTTCATGCAAACATTACATCATTATGAAAAATATTAATCATTTGATCAATGGATTTTAATGTGGGTTGTCATATGAATGTTTACACAAAAATATATCCAACTAACCATTTGATGCATCTATTAATTAGGGCCAGCCATCAATTACTTGTATGCTTCCAAAGAACCACTTACACTTTTGTTAGGCAATCATAACCATCCTATGGAGAAAGGACGGCTAGAATTAATAAGGCCAAATCAAGGGTGACTGAACCATTCGAATGAGTCCTATTTTTTAGTGGTATCCAATGAAATGTGTCATGACTGTCCGGATTGCTTGGCTGATCTGTTGGAGAATTGGAGCACGTGCTCGCATGCGTATGTCTCTCACACACGTGTGTGTGTGAGAGAGAGAGAGAGGGAAATGCTCACCTGCCCACTGCTCCGACGAGAGTTTGTATTCTTAAGAACTCATCTCGCATTATATGAGTTTAAGATCTAAACCGTTCATGTGATGTAGTACCCATGAACCCCCAAGGGCCCAACTTTTAACAGATTTAAAACTTTGGTGAGCCATGACAATGGAGAGAAGCAAATCAAGTGAGGAAATTGTTTTGTTTAGCCGTGTCCCACCAAAGTTTTGGATCAAAGTAAAAGTTGAGCCATAAGGGTTTCAGAGGGTGTTGCTTCACATAGACGGTTCAGATCTTGCACTCATATCATAGGAGATGAGTTTTGAAAAAAAGTATATATATACACACACCCACCCATAAAATACTTAGTTCTTTTAATAACTTGTGGTAACTTTTGGAGAAATCTTATGTGATATAAGCTCAAAATCTTAACCATCCACATGATGCAGTATCCCACAAAACCCTATTGCCCAACTCTTACTCTGATCCAAAACTTTGGTGGGTCATTGCAAAGGAAACAATTTCTTCCCTCGATTTGCCTCTCTCTTTGTTACGGTCCACCAAATTTTGAACTCGGGTTAAAAGTTGAGCTTTGGAGGTTTCATGTGGTGCCGCATCACATGCACCATTTGAATTTTAGGCTCACTTTTGCCCGTGTCATGAGCAGGTGAGCATGAGTCTCTCTTTTTTATACATAGAGAGTCTCATAGGGCCAGGCACCATTCTAAAATGGTGGTGATGGACACGTGGCATAGTTATATGGCAAACCAACCATCCAAACAGTGGACCTACTTACAGATGGAGCATAATCCAAAAATTAAACTGAGAATATGACAGTAACCTTCTGGTTTTCTCCTTGCATTTAGGACCACTACCTTAACCATCAATTTGGATAGTCTGGATATACTCTTACTTGAGTGTCACATGAAATGAGGATCAATCACCACCATTTTCAAAATGTTGGTGAACTCCCACAGGAGACTAGCTCATATTACTATTATGGATGACTTAGTCTGTCATGCCCCAAAATTTGGGTACCTGAATAGGGTGTTCAAGACCCGAATTCCAGACCCGTGATCTATAAAATAAATAAATAAAATAAAACGAAAAGATAAGGTATTACAATTTCATACACATTTCATTTTTTTCCCACCATAGTCCAAAATTTTAAAATTCAAACACATACTTAGATCACTAATTACATAATTCATTATTACATCAATGCATACTTATTTAACTTAACTTGGAGTAAGAAAACTAAATCAGACGTTACTACAATTCAAAGTTCTAAAATAAAATTTATCTTATAATGACATGCCACGTGCATCTAACCACATTCCATGTTCCACTACTAATAGTAATGTCTTGCATCTTCAAAATATTCGTAACCCGAAACGGTTAAAACATAATGAGTTGATAACTCAATAGGATCACATCAATCCCGAATTGAAAATCTCACAAATATTACCAAATTTAATCTCGACATATTAATCAGACAAAAGCGAACATTAGATGTAAAATCATAGTCAATAAATTGACATGCATGAACATGAAATAAATGCATTATTTAACATAGCTTTTCTAAAAATACTAAGATTTGGAATGGGCAAAACACTCATGTGTGCTGATCCTTTTAGGGGATGACCCACGGCAGAGCACCGGTGTTGATCCTTTCAGGGTATGACCCTCGGCAGAGTACCGGTATAACCTTTTAGGGACAAAGGCCCAGGGCAGTGCACCCGTGTATTCTGATCCTTTTAGGGAATCACCCAGGGCAGAGCACCCGTGCTGATCCTTTTGGGAATGACCCTGGGCAGAGTACCCGTGTCGTGCTGATTATTTCGGGAATGACCCTGGGCAGAGCACTTGTAAGAATCATTGTATAAATAAAAAATAATTAATCACATAAGATGCATTTAACATACAAGGAAATATGACAGATATAGTGTACATGATCACCTAATGAATATTCATTATCACCACTAAATAATATTAAATGGAAGAAAAAAAAAAATAAATATTTTCTTTGATTCAGTCAAATAAAAAAAAATATATCTATATATCTAGATTATATAAGGCAATTGCTTATGAATTTTTCAAATAAGGAATGATCACCTACTTGTTATGAAAAAATTGTATGAGAAAAATAATCTGAAGCGATGCTGATTAGATTAAGTCAACTTGGTGGAATGACTCGATATATGCTACCTCCACTCAGGATCTCTCTCTCTAGAATAATTGCAAAGGATACTGGAAAAACCGACAACGCATCATTGGGGATTGAGTCAGTGAGGTATGAACTCGATGTTAAACCCTCACGGATACTCTCCCTTCACCTAATCTCTCTTTTTCTTCTCACAATCTTTCTTTTGTGATTTTCTCTATGGTTTTCTCCAGATAGAATGAGAAAATGGGGTGCAAAATATTATCATGTGAGTTAGTGGGTTGGGACTTCATTGGACGGTTTAGATTGAGGAGTGGGTCCCATCATGATGATATCATGCATGGTGGATGGGTTCATATGCACAACTGCACAGCAAAGAACAAGGAAGGAGAGAGAGAGTCGTGAAGGAAAGGAGTGGTTGGTGGGTGATCGCACGTCACTTGCTTTGCTCTTTTTTTTTTTTTTTTTGAGAAATGGGCCCCACAGGAATAACATGATAAATCATCACCGTTCATCAGTCTTGCCCTTCAAAGTTAGGGCATGAGCTCAAAAATGAGGGCCAACCACAGCTCAGGTGGGCCACATCATATGAAACAATGGGTTAACGGTGGAACCCACTGTTTTCAAAAACAGAGTATTACATAGTCATTGAAGATAGTTGGCTAATGCTCTTGAATTTTGAGATATGAAAAGCAATTAACACATTTTCACATCGATCACTTTCTCTATTTCAATGCTTTGTTGACTCTATCAATACCTCCTTTTGAAAATTAGACTTCTTTTGAGATATTTTCGTGAAGATTTTAGGTCAGGTTCCTTCATATATTTGTGGGAATTTGCCTAAATATACCTCTAATCCTACGCCACGTTTATGTAATGACAAAATCTAGTGGTAAGTCAATCATGATAAAGTTAGGTGTTCGAAAAAGACTAATCTAGCTTGAATTCTTTGTATCTATGGTGTAAATTTATGTGGGGCCCAACTGGATAAATTATGATTGTGATAGACAATTGGATAGAAGGGGCCACCATGGATGTCACATGGCTCCCACATCGCCCTGATCGTGCGGTCACGACATTCAAATGAGTTGTGTTTGGATGCCCTCTATTTTTATTGCCTCTCACACACATTTTAAAATATGATATTTTTAAGAAAATCCTACCGTTCATTAGACTCTTTTCGTTTTAAAAATAAAATAAAATAATAATAAACTCAAACGGGTAAAATTTCGAGCCTGTTGGATAATTGAGTGTCCCACCATCTCACATTTAATTCTAGCCATTGATATGCTTGTCAGTGCCCTGTGGGGAGAAAAAATGCATTAAGACCCATTTTTAGTTGCATCCAAACAAGCCCAATTTTATCCTTAAGATTACCTCATTATGATTATTTTTAGGCCATGTGCAATGTAAGTTTAATTCCTCTTATCCAATGGTCTTTGTTGATTAAAAGTGGGCCACTGGAGCTCCACATACAAAGGAAATTCGTAGTCCAGTGATAGATGTCCCCCTATGAAGGGTAGGCTGTTTCACTCCAACCTTGTGGACAAGCTTTCTTCCCTTGCTTACCTTATCCTTTCATAGTACAAGAGGGGTAGGGTGGTGATGTGTCTCTTGGTCATGCATTTCACATTTGGATAACTTGGGGGTGGTGATGTGTCTCTTGTTCATGCATTTCACATTTGGATAACTTGGGGGTGGTGATGTGTCTCTTGTTCATGCATTTCACATTTGGATAACTTACATGCCGACACCAATGTCTACAAAGCTTGAATTTTGCACTTTGGTCTTGAGTGCTCAAAAGTACTATTTCCTTTTTTATATACCTAGCTAGCAACGTAATACTATACTAAGCTGTAGATGATTATATGGTGTGGCCACCGGCATCTATGTATATTTCCCATGGTTTGGCAATCTAGCTTTGTTGCTTCTCATTATAGTATATGGGTACATATGACAAATGCACATTAACATTTCTATTGTATTTTTTAGTATTTGAAGGTTGATGGTGCACAGAAAGACATGTGGGTACTTATTTGGATAGTTATGTTGTTGATGTTTCAAATCTGTTAGAGCTTTGTCGATGCCATTGATAGATCAGTCAATGCTATCAAGCAAATGTTGATGTCATCAATAAATACTTGATTCGATTGAAAAAATTAGAAAAATTCATGTTGGTTGCTGGAACGTTTTAGTGTTGCTACTCTATGGCATTGAATGCATCGAATGAGTTAGATGCCATCACAAAATCTTCAATGGGGTGTCAATGCCATCAAAGGTTCCATTGAAGATACGCGCAAAATTGCGTAAGGGCGCAAGTTGTTTCCTATTCCATTTGTAGCACTATATATATATAAAGTGTAATAATAAAGATTTGGCAGAGAGGTGTTCTATGGCTTTCTAAATCGTTATTAAGGGTTTCAAGAGTATAGATAGAGCTTATGAAGTAGATTCGAGGCTTGTTCGAATCGGTAAGACTATCGCTTGTAATTTCTACTTTCATAGTGCATTACTCGTTGCTTTGTGCTGTGATTTTTTTCTCATAAAATTTAGATTATTCTTGTTTAAACTTAGTGGTGCGATTGTGTGTACTTTGCTTTATTTGTATCTGGGTGTTT
Organism: Magnolia kwangsiensis; assembly: GCA_037074715.1. Lineage (NCBI taxonomy): Eukaryota > Viridiplantae > Streptophyta > Magnoliopsida > Magnoliales > Magnoliaceae > Magnolia > Magnolia kwangsiensis. The sequence goes on from CM073581.1 coordinate 99,671,646, forward strand.
CTGCGTTTCCAACAAGTTACACATGTGATACATTAGAACATGTCATGCATGTTCACCTGTTGTAAGTGTGATTATTGTTTGTATTAAAATTATAAAGTAAACATTGACAAGTAGGCTCAAGTCTCTATCAAAGGCATTCGATCCATTGTCTAATGATCACATATCCATGACTAATAGTCTAAAAATTCATTAATTCATGCACGAGGGCGTTAATTAATAAGCCTATAGAAATATAGGTATTACTGCACAACTATAATCAAATCCAAATGGTCTCTTAATGTGTTGCCAAAGAAGCTGTGACAAGAGGGTGAAAGAGTCAATGAAAATTTGAAGAGTTAATATTTAGGAAGTAAATAAAAAGCAGAGGGAAATAAAGTTCTTTGAACCTTAAATATGTGGGATTCTTGAAATTTGATGGAGCTTAAGATTTAAATCCAGACTTTAGATTTCAATTAGAAAGGTATATTCTGGCTCCATGGAAAGAGTCATCCACCATTTAAAGACATGGGCATGAATCTAGTGAGCGTTTCAAATATGATTTTTCATGAAACCTTTCTGCCTAATTAATTAACTTCTTAATAAGTCGTTTAGATGCCTATATATTCTTTTAAGTGGGAGGTAGCGTACAAGTAAGTCACTAAAGGTAGTGTTTGGGGAACAACCTCTAAAGGTTCTTTCAGCACACTCTTTCTTTTGGAGGGTGTATGTGTACCTACTACCTATGCAATCTTTTCCCTTCTATTTCAAGTTAGTTGAAACTTATATAAGCCTCCATTAAGATAAAGCAGTGTTTTTTTTTCCCCTCCTTAGTTAAGTAATGCTTGTTTTAAGCGTGATTGAAGTAGAAATTGTGGGAAGATACTTTCATAGAAAACAGATCTTATTATAATAAACTGAGAGCTTCCGAATGATTATTTTTTCTTTTTCTTTTCTTGCTTAAATGAAAATTAGCCATTAATGTGCCAAAATCAAATAAGAAAAGAATTGAAGTGTCATGTAGACTTCAAAATGCATTCCCTGTTTGGGATCAGGGAAATGAAAATATGAATTTGGTAAAGCCATGAACTTAACAGATTTACATTGTATTTGAATTTGGAAAATCTTAGTCCATAGTTTGGTATCAAGCAACAAATACATAGGTATGGAGAGCATATATGCAATGGCTGAGCATTTATTGCAAGGAAAGAACTTATATTGCTTTTGAGAAGAGTATTATTTTGTGTATTTGCCAACTTTTTATTTATTTTATGGAATTCAGGTTTGCCCGTAATCTATGGATTTATGGGGATTGGAATTGGGAAATCCACGGGTTCTGCAAATCCTGACTATAAAACAAGTTGAGGAGATTTGAAATCTGTGGATTTCACAAATCCACGATCCATATCCCTCACCCAAAACAGCTTAAATGCATAATCAACCTTCATAGGCTTCCTGGTCTTGTTTGCTGATTAGATTAGGCTTTTAGGCCCATGACATGGATATGCCTAGAACTTCCTTAATCAGCTTTTGGGTCCCCAGTCCATTAATTGGAGATACCAGTTTCTCCAGATGGTTAAACAGCAACGATTTTCATTCTACAACTAGAATCTTCCAATCCATGGGAACTTTTGGTTCATTGGCTAACCATGACCAGGCCCATCATATTAATGGATTGGATCACTAAACCATGACCCCACTTGCATAAACTAAAAACCCAAATGTGCTGTATTTAAAAAACCAAGTCGAAAAATTGGTGGGAACACATCACACTAAATGTCCTTTAAAGAAGAAGAACATGCATGTTTTCCTCATTAGAGAATTAAAACTACAAAATCCACAACATGTAGGTTGTTGATGTTCTTCTTGTAACCATACATACACTAGTTTCCTGAGTGATGCTTTCAAATTTATTTAGGCATCGATTGTAGTTCTTGGACTGAAAATGGGCATAGTCCTGTTTGAAACATTTTACTATATAAAAAGATTTGAAATCATAAAGGATCGAACGGTCAATCCTTCAACATGTTCCTTCCAGGAAGAGAAATCCTCGCAGGCTTGGCAGGTCTTCAACATGATCAGTCATCAAGTCACGCTTATGGGTCCCATCAAGAGAGGGCTTGGTGATGGCTTGGTTTGATTGAATGGCCTTGGGGCTGCAATGGTGAGTTCCAGATCAAGAGGCTCGATAGGAAGAGGAGGTCTAGTTAGGGAAGAAAGTGGTTGAGAAGAACCAACAGAGGAAGAACCAGGTGAACTGTATAATGGCCAAACTGAAATTGGATAAAGATTAGAAGGTGATTGAAGATGCTTCGTTTCTTGGTTTCCCAGTTTGGTTGCTTGTTCCGATGAATTGAGATCGATTAAGGGGGCGCTTTCATGACAAGGAGTTATAGTATGAATAGGAAATTCACATGAGAAAGGAGGGTCTTCAGACTTCAAATTAGTAATGGGAAGTGCCGTCTTATTGTTACTGACCTGCCAAAATGAACAAAGAAAGCCTTAGCTCGATTTCTACATTGAGGACGGTAGACAGTAAAGCAGATATCAGTCTGTGCATTACCATGTCAAAGAGACTGGATCGACGCTTCTTCTTGTTAAGGCTGTTCTGTCTCAGGAAGTATTTCTGAGCATGACTAGCGACTTGGGTCGGAGTTCTTGTCGTTACATAGTTCCTTGAAATACCTCTCCAATCGCCCTTGCCGAGCTTCTCCAGCCCAGCTAGAAAAGTTCTATGCTCTTCCTCAGTCCATGGGACACCTAAGGACCAAAGAAATTCATTGCATTACCCAAATCATGTAAAACCCAAAACAAACACAAAAAGATAAGAGAAAGGCGAACAAAGGCTCCAATTGAAAATTGTGTATAAGTTTTTGAAGTGAAGAAATGCAGAAGAGAAACAAACCTTAAATATAAATTAGTCTTCAACGAAACCAAGATTAGAATAAAGAGTATGTTGAAATTAACAGAGTATTCTTCAGTGATATGTAGAGCCATGATCCATCTGACCTTATTGGGGTGCAAAGTTTACTGGGCCACATGCAATCCACCTTCGATCCTTCCCATTCAATGGTCCACCATGATAAGAAGCAGTTCCACTTTGGCCCACATACAAATTTGCACTGAATAAGGTATGAAGAATTTGTACTGGATCATAGCTCCTCCAATGATGGCAACAAGAAAAAAAGTTCTGCAATACATTTGGAGATGGCAAGCATGAAAAAATGGTATGAAAAGAGAAGCAGAGAAGTAGAAACAAACCAGGCAAATTGAATAAGCAACCATTCCCAATTTGAATAAGATATTCAATAATCATAATAGAAAGAAAACAGATACATGCCAAAATTTCAGTAATTGAAAATGTGAAATAAATGCATAATAATTTAATTAAAATTATGGTTGATTTAAAAGAAATCTGTGGAAAAAACCAAAAAACAGATACAAATCAACAACACCAAAAATACAAATATATGAAAGTAAATGAACATAACGTAAACAAGGCTTCAAGAATGAAATTGTGTTGCATAGGAAAACAGAAGAACATAAGCCAAGGTATTAAAAAGAAGACTAGACCATGAAAAGCATGCGGTCAGGAGATGAAAGGATTCCTATTTTTATACATGGTTTTTATATGATGACAATGGAAATTTCCATTTTCGTACTAAAGTTTAAAATATCAGAACTGGGTTTTCTGAAAAAATTCAAAAGGATTCAAACTAGTACAAGGGACTACAATGAAACAACTATACAAGCGATGTTTATAAACTAGAAGAAAAAAAAAAAAAAAAAAAAAAAAAAAAAAGTCTGATGTCAACCTTATAGAAGAGATCAATGTCCTTTCAGAATTGGAAGAAAGAAATCACATGGATGACATGAAACAATCTGTTTATGATCTGTGAGAGAGAGAGAGAGAGAGAGAGAGAGAGAGAGAGAGAGAGAGAGAGAGAGAGAGAGAGAGAGAGAGAGAACCTTTCTTCTCTTGGGTTCTTGCAATGAGGTCATCAGAAAGATAGCCAATGGGTGTTTTGTCAGAGTTAAGATCAAGAGAGATAAGGGAAGAAGAGGAGGAGGAAGAACACAAGCACTCCATGCTAACGCTTTTTTTCATGGGAGAGTCCAAGTCAAGCTGCACTCCAAAGAGCCTCAGCCCACCAACACCAACACCAATCACTCTGCTGTTGCTGCTACAAGTCCTTGAATTGTGGCCGTTATTCCCACAATGGGAGCATTTCCTGCCCATTCTCCCACCGACACAAGCTGAGAGAGAGAGAGAGAGAGAGAGAGAGAGAGAGAGAGCTGTTGGGTGGTATGATGGATGGGGTTTAATAAGGCCAACCAAGAAGGAATGATTGGTTGGAGTTTGGACATTGTTTTTATTTTTATTTGTGGTGGACGACTTTCCACCTTAAGGATAACATACTATGCATTGCTAGAGTATGGGATTTGATACTCGTTCCAAACTCTCCTAGCTTATTGGCAAATATTTAGCTCAATCTGAACCGTTAGATTTTTAGGCCCTTTCTGGATAAGGTGGATTCCAAAATTTACAGCTTATGGGTTATAATAACTGTTCATTTGGTGCTGATCAAATGGATGGTGAAAATGAGCAATTGATGTTTATTATTCAGATGAGTAGGATTGTCCTATTATGTGTTTTACCAAATATGCAAAGGGGACTGAGGACTTTGAATTGGGTTACGCGCTTGTTGTGTGTGGATAATGGATTTATGCAAGCATGTGGTATACCATTCACTTAAAACGAGTCTATAAATGCTTGTATACATGTATCATGTAAAAATCTACTAAATCAAAGCTGATATGTACGTGCATGGATGTATAAACATCCACGTATGTATTCTTGCATGGAAAATGATTACATGCATTGAATTACCGTATGTTCCAGCTGTATGAGGCCCACAAATGATGTTTATGTGGAATCCAAACCATACATGGGTAAGCTTCTCCCAAGGACTGGATATGACAAACGATATGGAGAAACGTATATATTCACGTGTAACGTATATATGGAGAAACGTATATATTCACGTGTTGAGATAACACTGGACCCCACATTCCATCTGGGAGTTTTTAGGGAGGGTGTTTCCTTTGGTTCATAGCTCATCCAACTTATGGACATTGGTGCTGGTGTAAAAATATTGATTTTATAAAAAATATATAATATAATATATAAAAAGTGTTTGGAAAACACTTTTTTGTGAGTTTTTGGGAATAGTCCCACATTAGAAAAAGAGAAGAAGAAAAAATGGTTTAAATGATAATGGTGGAGTACTATAATATTTGCTTACCTAGTCCGTGGACTATGGGAGTACTTGCGTGTCGCGCACCCGCACGCCCTCGCGCTCGGGCTCGGGCTCATGCACGGTGCGAGGGAGTGGGCATGTGAGGCAGTGTGACTGTAAAGGCGCTAGTGACGCACTTTGCACTTCGCACTTCGCACGTGTTGCAGAGGATCGCTCGTCGCGGTGCGACTAGTGGATAAGGCAGATGGTTGGTTAGACGAAAATCTAAAGGACTGAATGAAAGTCCCTCAGAATATATATATAGAGGGCTGGAAAAGAGCTGTTGCAGAAAATCTGTAACAGCTGTGCAATAAGTGTAGGGGCTAACTGAAACTGCTGCATGGCTAGCCCCAACAGCTATAAAACGGCTAGCTGTTGTCTCACAACAGTTAGCATGCAGCAGCTTAATGGGTCATACACAACAGTCAGAAAATGGCCATAAAACGGCTAGTTTTCTCCAACAGCCAGAAAATGGTCATGGAATTTATTTCTTTGGACCATAACCCCCAGCCACCATAGCCTATAAAAGGAGGGCCTGGATGAGTTTCCAAACCATCTCACAACCCATTTCAGCACTACTATACGAATTTGAGACAACCCACTACTCTTCTCTCTATGCTCCAGTAATAATTCCAACAAGATAACAACAGTTAAACCCTTTGCAAGAAGAACAGACCAACGGTGTGGTCTAGAACGGTTCAACAGAACTAGTGGCTGAAGACTTGACCAGTGCAGTGGTCTAAAATAATTTTCTTCTTCTTTTCTTTCTTCTGAGATTTTTTCATTCATTGTATTTCTGCCAGACTGTGCCTTTGTGTTTGCTGAACGCAGACCCACATCAGGCTCGTCGTATCCTAAAAGCTATTTGCCTGTAACCTATCAGCATACTCAACTGACCTGAGTAGGGGCAAATAACACTTTAAGGACAGCGTTTCAAACGTGCTTCAGCCTGTCCAAATTTTTATAGTATTTGTGAATTTTGGTTTCCACATTATACAGAATTATATTAATCTGTATAAAATTTTCAACAAGTGCCCCATCTAATGGACGGGTTAGATTGCATTCACACATCATGGTGTGACGAAACACAGCTGGAACAATTACCACATGTTTGAATGCATCTGACGTGTATAATTTTGCTAACAATTAATGTTCCTATGAAATGTTAGCAAAGCTTCCATCCTTTTGAGTGTGACATGTGAGATGTTGTTCGGTCAATAATACCATCAGAGTTAAGGCTAAAATCTGCACAGAGTTCAACCTAACCTACCTGTGACGGACCCGATATTGGGTTGGGCTCGAGCCAACCGGTGACTGACCCGATGTTGGGTTGAGCTTGGGTGGGATGTATCAAGTTCGGTCTCAAGTTTGAGCTATACAAACACCGACCCGATAAAAGTTGGGTTAGGTTTGGATTGAGGTCTCAGATTACCTGATCAACCCGAACCTAATTGATATATGTAAGTTACTTATAAATTATAATTGAGTGCAAATTATTTGAATTGAAAGCATATGAAATATTAGTGCCATCAGGTTTATTGGTCTACATTATTTCCGGTGACTCAAGCAATAGGATATGCCATATTTCTCTCTCTCAAATAGATTGCTAGCGACACAACATGACTTTTAAAGGATAGTTGTCCCATATATTTAGCTTGTTTATTTATAAAGCATAAAGTTCTTTAAAATAAATAATTACATATACATTTAATAAAATCATATGTTGAAAAAATAAGATGTGTGTTAAAAATATAATAAATTAATGTAATAACAAAAATATTAGCATATATCCACCTGACCAGCCAGACCAAGCCCTCTTGCCTTGGGCTAAGGTTGAGCACCAACCCAACCCAATTCACTCGACTTTCACCCTAATCAGAGTAAGCCATTGTGTAAGAATCATGCCGTTCACTCAATACCACCGGAACAAGTCATGGTATAAGAATCATGTGAAGATACTCACTCTTAAATGTGGCTAATTTATTACAACCGCCTATTATTTATGGGCAAGATATCACATGGTTACAATCATCCGGCTAAAGTGCTACTTTCGAATTATGAACAATACGGAGTGAGATCTATTTAATAGATACTCCAAGATAATAATTAGACTATTTTATTTCCCAACTAAATATTGACTATTTAGGATAATCTAATTGGTGTGATTGTTGCACCATGGCTTATCCCAAGTTGTGTAAATGAATGGACGGTTCACATCAATGATAGGCATGCATCCTATGTGGCGTTTAGAAGGGTCAGGGACGTTGCTAAGGTGTGCTAAGGTGCGAGGACAAGTTGCAAAACCTAGGGATGTATGTATGTACGTAAACACGCAATTTTATATATACAAATGTACGGATGGCATGATATTGGTGGCCCGAATTCCATACATGTTTATTCACGTGCATTTGAGACGGAAGCTGAGGAGAGAGAGAGAGAGAGAGAGAGAGAGAGAGAGGTTGGAAGAAGACAAGATCCACCAATGGTTTGTTGGTGGGTGGCTGGAATAACTTACAGATGGGAGAAGATGTACATATTAAGAAAAAGGAACTTGAATGTTGATGTCCAACGAACATATATTTTTTATGCTGTGCACTAAGATGATAGTTTGCCATCATTAGGTTGTGGCCTCCTCCTCCACACACGTGGCATGTACAAGAATCTAGACTGTCCAAATTGTGTCCATTTTGAGTTGAGAGAGCATAGCCCACATACCACACAAAAAATCGATCTTAACCGTCCAATTTAACCTGTTGAATTTGGATTGCTTACATTTCATCTTTACCATCCATCTGAGCATTAGGATGGGACCACCATTGTGATTTTTTGGGATATAATCCATCAATAATAATCCTTACCATTTGGATGGTCTAGATTGAAGAACATGTATGCCGCGTGTACCATATGTGGGACCCTACAACATTATAGAGGATAGTGAACTGTAATGTATAACTGAATAAATTGATTAAAGTGACTTTGACTTTGTCTGCACATGTCTGTGCATGATTTCTTATTATTTCACTAAAAGAATTTTCCGGGGCAATGAGGGTTTTAGGGTATTTTTCTACTGAAAATGATTTATTGTTTTAGTTGTGGATCACTGTCCGATAATCCAGGCAATCTGTTTGATGGGCGACTACCATGCCTGAGAATCTTCTCGATGGACAATCATAACCATTGTGGCACACAAATAGACAACGAAGGAAAATGCATCAGCGCTCAATGGGCCAGGGTAGCTGCCAGCAATTGAATTTTCAGGATCATACAATTGATGGGAATAAATGGAAGTAAACAGGGGGTATGGGGAGTAAGCTGGAGGTAAATGATATTTGAGGTGTGTTTAGACGAAATAAATTTTTGTAAATTGTTGCTGCCAATTCAATCAAATAAGGTTATATATGTGAATAACAGCTCATATTCAAATTTTTTTATGCGGGGATTGTTAGTGTTCCCAAATTGGAGATTAGAGAAAAGATGTAGCTATCCTCTCAATCATTGGTATCACTCAGTGTTAAAGGGTAGAGGGTTAGTCCTTCTGAACGGATTCCTTTTGCCTTATAACAATAGACATGAGAGTCTACAAACTTAATTAAAGATATGTTCTTTCCCTAGTATTTTCAACTCTATTTTTTAAAGGTTCAGGAATATATAGATAAATGAAAGAAGACTAAATAATACTTATTTTCTTAATATTTGAATGGATGACTTATAACAATGGACATAATATTAAACAACTAAAGAAATAAATGAAAAGAAAGCTAAATATTTAGATTCATCTATCAAAACAGATGCTTGGGGTGGGTGATTTGAAGAATGTGACCGGATGATATGATCAGCTAAATGCGAACTTAATTGATCATAGATTTACAACTTAAGATTGCAAATATTTAATCTACTTATAAGGTAATGTAACAAAAGCCGCTAGGCATTAGTAATTTATGCTAAAGATGGAAGTAAACTAGGTAGTAACAATCTATGCTAATGCTAGAGATAGAAGTAGACTAGGCTAAGCTAATATAAATGTTCCCAACTATTATTATTTTTCTAGTACAAGTTTGGTAAGCCGAATGAGTAGGCGCGCATTACCTGATGAATAGCCCATATCTTTGACATGCCTGTCGTATAGGATTTTTAGAATGTGGTGTCGTTGAATCTTGGTGTTGAGCATCCTTGAAGTTTCCTTAGCAAGTGTACAATGGCTTATTTATGGTAGCAAAGGAAATGAGTTGGACAGCACAAATCATCAATACATCTTAACAAGTGTGGCCAATAGATGGGGATACACTATGGAACATTGTTTTGTCTTCCATATTGGAACTCTCTAGATTCGAAACCCCTTCGGATTTGAAATCCTCATATTGTATTTGGCACCTTGGAATGGGAATCAACTTTAATCCTAAAGTAGCTATGCATGGTATATTTACATGGGTTTAAATTTAATTACTAAATCACTTTTATTATCTCTAATTAGTGACATATATAATGTTCGACACAATGGTTGTAATAAGCCTGTAGAAATACATACTTCGCCTGAAAAAGATGAAATTCCAAGTCTTGAATGAGCCACAAGCACCAGATCATGTATAAGTGACTAACTAACAATTTTTAGCCATTGATTTATATGAACAATGTTTGGACGATGCTGATCATCATATTAAAGTGATTATAGTGATGCAATTGATAATCTTAATTGTTTTTGGATATCATTAGTGGGCCATGTGCCCAATAGAATAATAGTATGATGACACTTGTTACACATGTAACTATTGAAAATTTTTTAAGTGTAACCCAAGCTTGCACTGTGAATTTCAAACCTCTCTTCGAGGGCATTTGAAACCCCTAATTACTTTATGCTGCCAAACAAGCAGGGATTTGAAATACCATCAAATTTACGGTGCCTAAAGATCCCTTAGTATTTTTATTGTTACAACAATCCCATACATGCATAGAGGGAGAAAGAATCATTCACCCAATCAGCGTCTCCACTCAGGTGTTGGTAAAAGTAGACACACCGTTCAGTGATCAAGATCAGTGGTCTTTTGGGCCCACCGATGATGTACCAGGTCCGAAAAATCTCTCAAATTCGAAGATCTTTGATATATTTTAGTTGAACGTGGACCATTGCTTATGTTTCTTCTCTTAAAGGGATAGGATTAACCTAGAGACCAGAATCTTGGGGCCTAGTCCATCTATAACAGGGTCCCACATACAAATGGTCTAGAAAACTACACCAGGGCCCCACCTTTACCATCCCAAAACCCAAGTGTAGTGTGCATATCTCATATCTGCCTATCTGGGATCACATGAAAGCTAGCTGGGAATTAAATATAAATGGACCAGATTCGTTGCTTCCCAAAGTACCAATGTTTCGTGCCACCAGTTTTTATAAGGTACACGTGGCATGCTTGCATGATGATCTCAACCAACCATTCATCGAACAGATCCATATAAGGACCAGACACCAAAATTAAAATAACGCATGTACAAATCATATTTTAGGGCCTGTTTGGCTCACGTCATGCCGATGTGTATAAAAGATACATTATTTTGCATTTGGCTTGTTAATTGACTACGCTAATAGTGAAATTATCTCAATACTACTACTTCTGCACAAGGATACTCTAATTAAATCCACACCGTCCATCAAGTGGCCACTTCATTTTCACCATATCCCAAAATTAGGAGCATCCATAACTCGAGTGGGCCACACGTGTGAAATAATTGGGATTGGATGTCTACCATGAGTTGAGTTTGGGGCCACAGGAGTGCCATCCAATCCACTCATTTGAGCACCCTACAACTGTGAAGGGATTACCCAAAATTTAGGCCATTCCAAACTAATGTATCTCCCACCAAATAAATTTAGAGGTTTTAGGCATGATTATGCACTATTTGCTATGGTTTGATCCTTGAATTTTGATATCATTATATATAAAAAAAAATGTGAGGACGCATCTGATAGAAGGTGTGGATCTTGTGCATATAATTGGTTCCGTCCACAGGGAAATGAGACTAAATATGGACCGGTGGAGTACGATGGTAGGTACATATGGACGCGGATTGCGTCCTACCCCCGCCCGTCTCTAGCCCCGAACGGGCAGTTCTGTGGGTGGGCCCGTGTTATGCATCTGTTTATCTAAGCCGTCTAGCCCTCTTATCGTATCATTTGAATGCATGTACCCAAAAAAAAAAAAAAAGGTCCAACGCTCAATTGTACCACACCAAATAATATGCTTGGTTGCATTAAATGCATAAACCATGAAATGCCAATTGCATTAAATGCAATAGTAATCTGTGGTGTGGTCCATTTGAGCGTTGGATCTGCCTCATTTTTGCACTTTTGGCTTGAAATGATATAAAAAAAGGAATAGACAGCATGGATAAACAAATACATCACGGTGGGCTCGCTACACAACTGACCGTTCGAGGCTAGAGACGGCGGGGGTAGGACGCAATCCGCGTCCGGTAGATATGCTCTGAAGAGTGAACGCCCGTGCAGTAATCCGTCCGGGCAGAGATCTGTGGGGCCCACCATGAAGTAAGTATTTTATCCACGCCATTAATCGTTTTCATCAGTTAATTTTAACATGTCAACCAAAAAATGAGCCAGGTCTGAGCTTAACTGAACCACAAAGTTGGGATTGAACTTCCACCATTAAAAAATTATTGGGGACTGTAGAAGTTTCGGATCAAGCTTATATTTGTTTTTTCACTTCATCAACGTCTACATGACCTTATGATTAGGTTGGATGGTAAGAAAACATCACGGTGGCCCTTAGAAAGGTTTCAATGGTGAATGTCATTATCACCGCAGCTTCCTTTGGTGTGGTCCAATGGGTCTGTGAACCTTTTTCATTTTAATGTCACAACCTTAAAATGATCTTAAAAAAATAATAAAAGGTGTGGATAAAACACTTACATAACGTTTGGCACTGCAGGTTCCTGCGCGGACAGATTATGGTCCGGGGCGGGGGTAGGACGCAATCCAGGTTCCCTGAAGAGAGTTGGTGGGATGACTGCAAGACAATTTATACCGTTCAAAAATAAATGGAGCACAACCTCAAAATTGCATTCAACTTTTGACACGTGCATATGATCATTTATCCAAACACCATATCTCCGCTGCATTATCTACGAATGCTTACATGAATAGTCAATGTCACAGCCAAACACGATTTATTCATTTTCATGAATAGTCAATGTCACAGCCAAACATCTACGAATCCTTATGAAGTATTCTCATCACGGCAACACGATAAATACGAAGGCATGACGTGTGGCTAACGCACGTTAGTTATTTTTTTACATGCGCGGATTGGCTACTGAGGGGTTGAGTAGCGAGACGGCTAAGGAATTGGCGTCACCGAGTTCCGTGGGCCTCACCATGACGTATCTTTTGTATCCATTTCGTCCATCCATTTGGAGAGATCCAAATAATGAGTCACATTCAAAGCTCCAATGTACCTCATTACAGAAAACAGTGGGAGAGTGACAGCACTACTAAAAGCTCCTATAGGCCACAAAAGTTTCCGATTAAGTTGATATTTATGTATTTCCTTTTTTAATGTATTTGATCACTTTTCTTTAACCTATTTGTTAACTTTTGAATCAGTTAGATTTTAATAAAACATCACGGTGGGCTTAGGAAGATTTCAATGGTGTGTATCAATCTTCCTACTATTTTCTGTGATGGGTCCACTAAAACTCTAAATCTTTCTCGTTCTCTAGGTCATACCTTAGAATAATTTCCAAATGAATGGACGTTGTGGATACAGCAAATACAACATAGTGGGTCACATAACTTGGTGACGTCACTTCAGCAGGAGTCTCGCTACTCAACATCCGCGTCCGTTTAGACAGGAGAGAGGCTTATGTCTAGACCATTGGACCGTTAATCCACCATTCAACTAACGAATATTATTCATCCTATCGTATTCGTGTGATGTCCAACCTGTCCAAAGGGTTGGTCCCACCACAAAGATAGCCTTATGAGAAAAGGAAGCGGCTTGGGTGGATCCAGTCGGTGGATCCCTGACTGTGGGGCCACTGTGATGTATTTGCCTTGTATGCATGCCATGCATCTGTTTTGATAGCTCAGCTGATGGCATTTTTAGGACATGATTCTGAAAATGAATCAGATTCAAATTTCATATGGACCATACCACAGGAAACTATGGTGATTGAATGCCCACCGTTAAAAACTTTTCGGGGCCACAAGTTTTGATCCCTTGAGAAGTTTTTAACGGTACACTGCTGTTTACTGTGGTGTGGTCCACCTGAAATTTAGATCTGTTATATTTTGCAAATCATGCCATAAAATGAGCTGATGAAACGGATGAATGGCGTGGATATAAGTCACATACATCATGGTGAGCCCAGCCATCAGGGGTCGACTAAAGCCACGTCCATGAGAAGAAGCCTAATCCACCCGTTACCATGTTCCACACCTGTATCCATTTCTTATATCAGCGGCTATCCATTTTTAATTTTTAATATGGTGTGTCGCAACTGATGACTGAAATGGGTCAAATTTTATAAATGGTGATCTTATGGTGGGCTCAACCTATTAGATGGGTTAGATTTCACACACGACTCATGAACTTAACTGCTAGTTTCACGGTAAGTATAGTCCAGCAGGTCGGATGTGAGCATTTCTCCTAAAATAGATGGATTGTCCCATCATAACGATTTTTTGTCTAGGAGCTACCACGGTTGTCGTGAATAATGAACAGTTAGGGCCTGTTTGGCCAGTTGCATTGGCGAGAATTAGGTGGGATGGGATTAAAAAACAAAATTATTATCCATGGCAGGGATTGTCCCTATTACCATAGGATAAGCTTAATTCCCTGCTTTATTTATAATACAGTGGTACATCGAAAGGATATACCCACCATCATTTGAAACTATTGAAAATAACATACATGTCTTATATCTAAATTGTTCATTTGTTTTGTAACCTCATTTTATAGCATGAGCCTAAAAATGAGGTGGATCTAAAACTTACATGGCACCAAAGAAGTTTTCAACAGTAAGTATTTAATCTCCGTTTCTTTCTATGGTGGGGTCTACTTGAACTTTAGATCTACCTAATTTTTTGGCTCATGCTCTAAAATGATCTCAAAAAATAGATGGACGGTGTGGATATAGCCCACACATTATGGTGAGACCTACACAACTTACTAACATTGAGTGAAATTAGCATAAGACCCAAATACAATTCCATCTGACCTACTTTCAAGATTTTCTACTCTTCCCAGACATAGAGTGGAAATGGCACAGGACCAGATGCAATTCCTTCCCACCTAACCCCATCTAATCCATCCCACCTAACCCCATCTAATCCAGCCGGCCAAACAGGCCCTTACAGTTCGTCGTACAAGACACCACGTATACAGTGTAAAAGTGGCGGCACGAAACTTTCATCCTCCTAAGAGCACCGAATCCCAGCCCATCCATAATTCCTATTTGGATGTTGCTTGATAGAAACAGACGCCTGAGTTTTGGATCATGTTCCTAAGTTTTTATTTTTTCACTTTAACCCTTCTAAACGGCTTGGATGGCATGTAAACATCAAGGTAAAGCTAAAAGATTTCAACAGTAGACATTTATTTTCTCAATTTTCCCTCTCGTGTGTCCCGCTTGAGCTTTAGATCCACCTGATTTTTTGTCTTTTTTCCTAAAATAATCTGGAAAAACAGATGAACGAGTCGATTTCTCGTAAACATCACGGTGGGCCCCACCTAGTATCCTACGGCAGGAAGCCTTTAGCGTGAAATCCACGTCCATGAAAAAACGGGCGCGGGTGGATGCCTAACTGTGGGGCCCACCTTGACGATTCTCCTTACATCCACACTGTTCAGCCGTTTTGACAGAACATTTTAGTGTGTAATCCAAAAAATGAAGCAAATCCAATCTCAGATGGACCAAACCATTGTTGAATGATCATGATTAAAAACTTATTGTGATCCACAAAAGTTTTGAATCAAGCTGAAATTTGTGTGTTCCTTTCATCTATATATTTTTTTATCTTCTCAACAGCTTGGACGGAAAATAAACATTTCAGTGGCCCCAAGAAGCTTTTAATGTTAGATATTCAATCACCACTCTTTCCCGTGGTTTAGTCGGCCTGAGATTGGATCTGCTTCTTTTTGGGATATTTCTCTAAAATAATATTTCAAAATGAATGAACGGTATGAATTTAAGTCACACACATCAAGGTGGGCCTCACAGTTAGGGATTCACCCCAGCAAAAACACTCTTTGTTGACCTAAAGAAACAGAAGAAGAGTATTTTGCGAGCATACCCGTTTGGCATGTCATGTTGGGAAGAATCTTTTTTGTTTTTTTCCTTGGGAAATCTTTTTTTAATTTTAAAAATGCTGTTTAGGAATTTATTTGTTTATCCGGATAAAAATCAGTTCTTCTTCTCCTTTTTTTTTTTTTTTTTTCCCTTCTTTTTTGGTGAAGTACTTATTACAATGATGTCACAAGTTATCATTTTCTTCGTGAGCTTTACTCACAAAAGTTTACTCTGGCGGAGCATGATGCTTGATATGCTGGCACTGGGAAATTTTACACGTGGCATACATTAGCTTGAATTGAATTAAAGTGGCTGAATTGTGAAACCACTGTCGCTAAGTCATAGCCTGAAAATTATATTGATGGAACAATTCTACCATCTGATTGATGAACACTTTTTGTTGAAGAGTACCATTGAATATTTTTCATTTTTAGCCCTCCAACAAATGTACACCAATCCAACAGTCGGATCATCAACAAGCATGATTTTTTGTTCTTGATACATCTGAACTGGGACCCATATCTTGGACAGCTTATTTTGAATTACTTATAAGCTACAGTGCCGTGTCTAAGCAATTTCTAAGTTGCTGTATCATCCATCAGTGTGCCAGAGTATCAAAGATTTTTTCTTATCAAAGAAATACGGGAGTGCTCGTTCACCTCCCATGCAGGGGGACAATGGTTACAATATATTAATATAGAAGAATGGTCCAGTGCTCCTAGTTGCACCAGTACACTTGAGTACCAGTACCACCAACCAATTTGAATGGTATATTAGGTTCAATGCACATTTCATCTTTACAGTGTTGAAATTACAATAATTAACAATTAGATGATCTCATGAGGATCCTTGCTCTTGCTCGGGTGGTAGATTCTTAGGAGTTTCAACACCCGGTCAAGGGTTTGAGTATCCATAGGTGATGAAATCCCACTATGGCATGAGTGTATGGGGGTGTGTGTGTGAAAAAAAAGAGAAGATGATCTGATCAATACAGAAGTATTTTGTTTTATTGTAAGAGTTATGAATGAATTTTGTTAATGCCCATTTTAATTATTTCAGATTGGACAACTCAAAAGATGATATATGGCGACAAAAATCTCATCAGAGAAATAAACTTTTCACTTTATAAATCGCTTGATTGTTTTTGCTAGCAATTGAATAAATGATGGAATAATCAAATTATTGGTCATAGACAATTGCTCACGGTTTACCTGTCTATCTTAAGGCCGGGAAGGCAAAAATTTTTTTTTCTGTTGGAATGCTGTTGGGCACACCCCCAAACTAAACAATCAAATTTCGAGCTAAATAAATAGTTAGGATTCTCTAACAAAAGTGATACTTTTATAACCGTACACTATTCCCAGTGGCCTCAACAATATTATTCAAATTGTTGGCTAGCTCTATATTTTTCCATGAATGATATGGACTGCCCATTTTGTAGGATATTGATAGGATGGAGCACAACTCAGGTTAATCCATTGCACCATCCAATTATCCCAATGTAACTACAAGTGTCCAAGCCCGATCCCTTTATTTTCTGGTCCCAAAAATCAAGATCAGGCCCACAGGCCCCACACTATAGGTCCATGAAGCCACAACAGCCATAAAGGGCCCTTGATTTGGGATCTGGGCATCGACAAAAATTTGGGCCGCCCGTTCGACCATTAACGTCTTGCCAGATAAGAAGCTTGGGCCCTATCTACAGGACAGAAAGTCAGACCCAAGCCCGGTATTCCTAAGCTAGACTAATACCCTAGCGCACTGTTTTGGACGACTGTGGATTAGGGCTGAAAGTTGGGCAGATTCAACCCGACAGACCCGTGATTGACCCGACATTGGGTTGGGCTCGGGCAGGATATATCGGGCCCGATCTTAAGCTTGGGCTATACAAACCCCAACTCGACAAAACTTGGGTTGGGCTCGAGTTGAGGTCTTGAGTTGCCCGACCCAATCCGAACCCGATCATGATATATAAGTTACTTATAAATTATAATTGAGTGTTGATCGTTTGTGTCGAAGGCACACTAGTAATGTCGAGTCTCATTTGCCCATGTCATTTTCAAAGACTTAAGTTAACAAGATATGCCAGATTTCTCTTCTAAATAGACTCTGTGCTATGCTACATGACTTTTAAAGTAGCTGTCTTATATTTTAGCTTGTTTTTTTAAAGAAAAAAAATGAAGTTCTTTATAATGAATAATCACATATATAATTAATAAAATTATAGATATAAAAAATAAGTCATATATTGAAATATAATAAACTAATGTAATAATGAAAATATTAGCGCGTATATACTCGACCAACTCGATCAACCCGATCGAGCCCACTTGGGTTGGGCTTGGGTTGAGAATTTTCAACCTGAGATTGGATTAGGTTGGGTTAGGGTTGAGGTATAGGAACCTTGGGTTGAGTTAAGGTTGAGCACCGACCCGTCCCGACCCGACCCGCCCGACTTTCAGCCCTACTATGGATACTTGAAATACTTGAGCAAGGTATATTTTCATCACAGAAGAAGGTTAGCAAATAGATTACTATTTATAGCGTATTTGGGAGAAAAGCTAAAAAATTACAGCCGTGCTTTGTCAGTGAGCCTCCATTTGTGGAACCCACGGAGCAAATTGCAAGTGGGGAGGAATTTTTTGGTCAGTTGCCAGAGGCCCACATATCAGTTGATATTTTAGGCAAGTACAATGATGCTTGTACTGCAAAACCATTGAATTGTAAGATGGGTTTGGCTAGTAAGGCTTTTGCTAAGAGGCTCGCCGCTTTTGCCCCACCATGTGATGATCACGGCCGTTTAATTTGTCTAGAAATTCTTGGCTCAGATGGTTTACATGGAAAAGATCTCATTACCCATTGGAATTCGAAGTGGCTTTGAAACCCCGGTCCAGAAAATCAGTTTCTAACGTCTCTTTGAATGAACGGTGATGATCTCCAATAAGGGTATATTCTATGGGCTCCACACATATATGATAAATCCAGTTCATATGCCATTGAGGTCTTCTTTACCACACATATGCCAATGTGACATAAGTGTAAGAGAACCTAGCTATCCATCAAGTGGGTCCCATCCATACCTTGCCCTAAAAAAATAATAATAATAAAGCTAGCTTGTCCACTCATATATGTCATATTCCAAATACATGTGGCCCACCCAATCAAGTGGATCAACCAGGCCAACATTGGACCTAATGCTTACAATGAATCCTACCTATAGGACTTTACTCATGGCTTAATGGTAGATAGATTACGTTTCAATATTGAGAGAAGGGGATTAACTGGCCATCTAAAGCATGTAGACGTTCATTAGTAAAAATTTTTTTTTTTAAAAAAAACCATCTCAGGATTCTTGAATAGCCGGTCCAGAAGAGGGTTTTGGTAAGTATTTTACAAGATTGGTGAGCTTTGGTAAAATTGTGTATGGCCTGAAATTCACAAACATATGTTATCCTTATAATTCAATTGGTGGCCATTAAATGGAAGATGATAAGAAGGAAATATTTTCGAAATTGGACCTATGATTGTACCTACTTGTCAGGATAAAACGACGCATTTGCACCTCATCTTGAAAACAAACAGTGATAAGCAGGTCTTTTCATGGTCATATGGTAAAACTGGAACAGCGTAGAAACTGAGTGAAGGAGTGACAACTAGCATCTAAAATTACTTTTCATGGATAAAGAAGAATGATGGTTGTATGCACCGTTGAAAGTGCATGAATTTTTATGCATCTGCATGATTTGGATAGGTGCACGAGGGACACACCTTGTGCATTTGCAGCGGATTGCCAGCCGGGGCCCACAGAGATGTCTGTGATAAATTCACTCAGGCAGGATTATAAAAATCAGGCAGATTGAAAAGTCAGGTGGGGCACCACCACTAAAACAATGGGAACATCAACGTCCATAGTTGAAACCTTTTTGGAGCTGAAAATGATGTCTATGTGCCATCTAAACCGTTGGTAGAATTATTACCACTCAGATAAAATGTTGAAACAAAAATCGTCCTGACACAAAACTTCTGTTACCGTGAGGCATTCAATCCCCTGTTTTGTGCAGTATGGTACTTTCGAATCTGCCTGATTTTTATAATCCTGTCTGATTAGTATTTTAAAATAGATTAGCGAGGAATTTTCACCGACATCTCTATTAGCCCCACAAAGCCTCGGGCATGGAGGTACCACTGTGCCCAATGTCACATAAATCCGCTCCCTAAACATGCATTACGGTAGATTTACACGACGATGCCGATTTCCTGCCAAAAGCCTTTCCCAGGACGTTCTTCCTGGAATGCTAAGTGGGGCTCATTGTGATGTTTGTGAGAAATCACCTCGTTCGATCTTTCTGCAAGCTCATGTTAAGACATGCGGTCAAAAATAAGGCAGATAAAAAACTCAGGTAACTTATGCTAGAGGGAAAACTGGAAAAGATTCTCCAACCATTGAAATCATCCTAGGCTCCTCCACCGTGAAGTTTATATGACATTCAAACAGTTTATAAGGTCATTAGTTTCCACTGGGATGAAGTGAAAACATAAAAAACGTAGCATGGTACTAAAATTTTGTGGCTATAAAAATGTTTCAATGGTGGTTATTGAATTTCCACTGTTTCCACTTGCATGGCCCACTCGAGTTTTGGATTTATCTTATTTTTTGTAACATTTTCTAAAATGAGCTCGCAAAATGGATGGACGGGTGGATTTCTCGCCAACATAAAGGTGGGCCCAACTAGCATCCCAGCGCGCAGGAACATGTGAGCAGGGAAATAGTACGCGGATGCGGAAAGAGGCTGGGCTTCTGAGGGGACCACAGTTATGTATGAGTTTATCAACACCGTCCATCCACTTTGACATATCAACTTAGGGTATAAGATCAAAAATGAGTCATATCCAATACTCAATGGTACCACACGGTGGGGATCAAATGAACGCCATTGAAAACTTCCCGGAGCTCCAGCAGTTTTGGATCAAGCTGATATCTGTGTTTTTCCTTCATTCATTCATGTCCATGCGACTTATGAATAGGTTGGATAGCAAATAAACATCACAGTGTGCTGTAGAAAGATTTCAGCAGGGCGTGATTATCACCCTGCCTTATGTGATGTGGTTCACTTCAGATTTCAGTATGCAGATTGCGTACTTATGTATGAAGCGAGGTGGGTACTGACAGTGCTCTGTGGGCCCCATCTTGATTTATGTATCATATCCACACAATCCATCTATTTTTTCAGACTATTTTATTGAATAATCCCATACATGAGGCAGATCAAGATCTCATATGGACCACACCACAGGAAAGAGTGGTGATTTAACACTTACCATTAAAAACTTCATAAGGACAATAAAAGTTTTAGATTAAGCTTTTATTTGTTCTTTCTCTTCATCCATGTGTGCGTGAATTAATCAACAGATTATTTGACAAATAAACATTGAAATAAGCTCTAGGAAGTTTTTAATGGTGGGCATTCAATCTCCACTATTTTCTTGTGATGTGGTCCACTGCAGATTTTGATATCCCTCATTTTTTGAATAATTTTCTATAATTATCTGAAAAAAATAGATGGACGGCTTGGATAAAATACACATATACCATGTGGGGCCAACAGAGCATTGTCTTTAGCCACCTCACTATTGATGCTGTCAGTAAGCAATCGGCGTCTGGCGGCTTACATATATCATATACCATAAAATGACGTGGCGGTGTTGATAAATGCATACATTACATGGCCCATGGTAGTCCCATCATGTCACATGGGTGACATGCTACCTAATCCGCATCCTTTGCATGTGAACGGTTTTGGCAGAAGCTTAGAAGCTAGTTTGGGCTACCATAATGTTTGTGAAAAATCCCCCTGCAAAATCAAAGTAATACTCATAAAAGATATAAAACTTAATTGGCTTATACAGCAGGAAAAAGTTTGTTCGAAAATGCCATTAAAGCTTTCTTAGGTCCATCATGATGTTTGTATGGCATCCATGCTGTTCAAAAGTTTACTTTATATTTATGCCCATTCTTGATCATTTTGGAAATGAGCCAAAAAATACAAAATGATATGGATCAAAATCTTAGGTGAACTATATTACAAGAAACAATAGTTATTGATTATTAAAACTTAGTATGGCATTATATATATATATATATATATGGGAAATGGTACCATGAGGTCAAGCTGTGTGGGCCCATTATGATGTGTTTCAAACATTTACCTCATCACTTAAAAATCAAGTCAATTTATGACTTGGGTTAGCCACACCGCATACAATATTTGAGAAGGGTTAACCTCCCATTAAAACATTCAGAATCATTTATTAGGTCCACTAAGATGTGGTTCACAAGATCATCCATTGCGTGTGTCCCACTTGGATGAGGGGTCAGACTAAGTTTCAGCCGCATCTAAAATTCATGTGAGCCCCACTAAGAACTTTCGTTAGTTTTAGGCATATCTTCACATGGTTTTAGATAATATGGCCCATCTAAATTCTGTGTATACGGCTGATCTTTGAAATATCTCGTAACCTAAAGGGGACTCATCCAATGCACGATGTTGATATTCAACACATCCCGATAGAGCCCACACAACTTGAGCTGGTGAGAAATTTTCATGAGGTCAACCTCATAATACCATTTCCCACACACAAAAAAAATTTTCATGAGTTCCACCACATAGTACGCACATCATAGTACCATATATATGGGGAGATGAGGAAATTTCGTGTGTGAGTGTGCGCGCACGTGTGAAATGGTACTATGAGGTCTTACCTCATGGAAATTTTCCATAAGGTCGAGTTGTTTGAGCCTCACTGTGATGTGTATTGAACATCAACCCCATGCATTTGATGGGTCCCATTAGGTCATGTGAAGACATTAGCCGTATATGGAATTCAAGTGA
Source organism: Magnolia kwangsiensis (assembly GCA_037074715.1). Taxonomy (NCBI): domain Eukaryota; kingdom Viridiplantae; phylum Streptophyta; class Magnoliopsida; order Magnoliales; family Magnoliaceae; genus Magnolia; species Magnolia kwangsiensis. The sequence goes on from CM073581.1 coordinate 99,694,111, forward strand.
GCCATGCCATCTAAATCCTTGTGAAGACATGCCTAAAACATATAAAAGGTCGACCTCATGGAAATTTCGCGCGCGCGTGTGTGGGAAATGGTACCATGAGGTTTGACCTCATAAAATTTTTTCATGAGATCGAGTTGTGTGGGCCCCACCGTGATGTGTGTTGAACATCAACACCAAGCATTTGATGGGTCCCATTTAGGTCATGTGAAGACATCAGCTACATATAGAACTTAGGCGGGCCATACCATCTAAAACCATGTGAAGACATGCCTAAAACATATAAAAGCACTTGGTTCGGCTCACCTAAAATTTGGATGGAGCTGAAACTTGGTCTAACCCCTCATTCAAGTGGGACACTCACAATGGATGGGCTGCATTTGTGAACCACATCTTAGCGGGCCTAACAAATGATTATAAATATTTTAATAGGAAGGTAATCCCTCTCAATTGTTGTATGTGGTGTGGCTCACCCAAGTCAAGGATTGACTTGATTTTTAAGCCCATGGCTCACTATGGAATAGTGCATCTCACTGATGGTGTAAAAGTTCAACACGCATCATGATGGAGCCCACATAGGTTGACCTCATGAGAAGCTCCCATGAGGTCGACCTCAGGTACCATTTCCACACACACACATACCAACAAGCTGGATAGCAAATAAACATTACCAAACATTTGGATAGACCCTGCGAAGTTTTTAATGGTGACGCATTCAATTATCATTGCTTCTTATAACAAGGTCGGTATAAGATTTGGATATGCTCCATTTCTAGGCTCATTTCCTAAAATGATCTAAAAATAACAAATGGACGAAATGACATATAGTATGTGCGAAAAAAAAAGGCCCCACAGTAAGGGCCGCACCTATTACGCTCCCTAATGAGATTGGTACCAATTTAAGAGAAGTGTCTGAAATATTTTTTTAAAAAAAAAAGTTTTCAAAATTTCTTTTTAAAAGTTCATTTAAGATGCCACTTAGCATACTTACTATGTCTAACCTCCTCCATTGTATTATTATCTCGCTACCTCGGTTTAAATCAAAGAGATGTGTTCACATGCCTATGTATGTGAAAGTTTTCATGCAATACGGCCTTTTTATGCCAATCCATCACTTTTTAAGAACACCCAAGCTGTGGAAAAGGTGGGTCACCCCAAGAAATATCAACTAGGGCAACTACCAAGATGGTCCACTCATCAGCGCTGTACACCTTGAAAATCAACCGACAGCCGATGCTATGAATCAATGCATGCATGTAGTGCACCCTATGAGCAGATTGGTCCTATTTTCACCACAAATGATCTTTATGGTGCTACCAACCTTCTGCACGGCTAGGATGTTGTGGACAAGGAACACACCGGCGGAAAAGAAATGGGACGTATGAGAAAGCTCATACGACCTTGTCAATGAAAAATTTCCAAAATCAAACAAATAAGCCTACCTTGGACCGGTGACGAAAGAAGAAACAAACAAAAATAAAGTGACAGACGTAAAGATAAAGAACATGTTTTTCCAATCCATTCTCTCCCAATAAATATAATAGTTAGTGGGCCAGGGAATGGAGCCCACTGAGCAATTGCTAACAAGAAGGTTTTCGTCTTATGGGTCCATCCAAGCCAGATAGCTGTTGGCTTCGAATAGGACATTTTCCACGTATCTACAGCCAATCCCTTCAAACTTCCCAGACAGCTTTTCTTTCACGCAAAAAGGGTCTAAAAGAGACCAGGTGCTGGGAATGAGAAAAACTAATGATGCAACTCACATCAACGTTGTACCATTGAGTGAAGAAAGATGCAAATCAACAACATGGGCCACACCCAAATACATCATCTCAACCACTTAAATGTCGTACTATAACCTTTTCCATGTGAAGAAATTTTGTAACTCTGGAACTACACCATGGTGTGCCGGTAGCCAGTGATCAGCACATATGTATCCCAATCCAAACTGTTCAAATGGTGGGGCCCCATTTTCCCACCAATCTGATTGGGTACATGGCCCATCTACAGTGGGGTCCATGGTTTAGACAGTTTGGACGGTGGTACATGTGTGCCTTGTGTGCCATGGACTTCAGGTGCCATTTTCTAATTTTATAAGTTGCATAAACAATCATGTGGGATTTTCTTCATCTTTCCTTAATGAAAGAGAAATTATGATTGCATTTTCATGTATGTAGGATAGGCATGCACACGGTTCGGTTTGGTCCGGTTTTGAGGTGAAATCGGAACCGAATCGTTCCTAACGGTTCTATGATATTTGGAACCGGAGCCGAACCGTTGGCACCCTAGAACCGAACCGGAACCGAACCGTTGGCACCCTAGAACCGAACCGGAACCAAACCGTTCCGAATCGGTTCCACAGTTCTGGGCTTTTTATAATCCAGCTCAATTGCCTACCAATGGGCCATCCTGGCTCATGCGTTCAAGGTCTACATTTCAGCAAGTGGTCGCCATTATTTAGCTGTCCTGTTGTCAAAATCATGTCATTACTCATCAGGTGGGCCACAATAACTGCCACACGTTTAGTTGAATGGTTAATTGATACGCGTGTACAATCTAGTTCACCAGTTGAAGAGAACAGATCCTATTGTGGCCCACTTGAAGTTACCGTCCAAAGCCTGCTTGCTTTAACTTGTTGAGTCTCTACTGAAAGGTGCCCTATGCCCTAATTTTTAAATAAGGAAGCTCGTACATTTGCTTGTTAAAAAGTGTCCATTGCTATTTTTCAAATTTTCACAGGATGTTGAACTTAGTAAAGATCATTTTCAGGATAGAAAATCTACTTGGCAGTTGTTGGCATGTGCCGCATGTTAATTTGAGATATGCTAAGAACAAAAGATATGGCCTTGTTGAGTTGTGGGTTGTCGGAAGACTTATAAAGCCAAGAACGAACAATTTTCTATCTGTAGGACTAGTTCAATCCCACAAGTGCAGCTGAAAAGTCTCCAGAATCAATAGGCCCATCTCACAAGTGGTAACTTTGAATTTGACTGCATTACCTGATCAAACATAAAAATCAAAGCATTCTTAGTTCGGTTCCAAGTTCGGTTCCAAGGTTCGGTTCTACGGATCGGATCCACGGTTTGGTTCTACGGATCGGTTTACGGTTCGGTTCAGTTCTACATACCCCCAAACCGAGAACCAAACCAATGTAACTGGTTCTTTGATTTTTGGAACCGGAACCGGAACCGGTGCACTCTAGAATTGGACCAAACCGGACCGTTTGGTCGGTTCCGGTCCGGTTCCACGGTTCTACCGGTTAAATGTGCACCCCTAATGTAGGATACCTAAGGAGGTCTCAATTACCACCATGCAATATACGTAAAATCGACTATCGGTTCATTAGGAGTTATCCCTAATCCTAGGACCTGTAAAAAAAAATAAATAGTAGATTTTCCACCATGGTATGTATTTTGTCAAATTATTCAAGTGCAACTTATCAAGATTAAATGAAAAAGCAAATATCAGCATCATCCAAATATCAGACAAATCATACTGTGAGGACTTTTATATGTATAATTCAAATGATGGTTCTCGCATGATGAAAATAGTGAATATAAAACCTTTTAAGAAATACTAAGCACACAAGATCCAGTTTTCACAAGGTTAGAAATAATAATTAAAAATTAGACAATTATGCTCTTCAGGTGGGCCACATGCATAAATAAAATTAAACTATTACAAATTTTTATTTTCAGTGGTCCACTTCATGCGTGAAATAGCCTAATTTTTTATGACAAAATATCTAACAGCGTAGTTCACGTGATGGAAAGCTTAGTCTCACAAGCATATCCTGTTGTGATGCATGTGTCCACATGTGAATGTGCAGGCATACACTCGTGAGAGGAGTTAGAAAAACTAGATACTCTGGCAAACTATGATGGATGATATACACATGCTTAGAAATTCCTTAAGAATTTGTTGATGTAGATCAGAGGCTGCCAGCGCGGCGGTGCCAGATGCGTGAGAAGGTACTGACCTTGATGCTCCGAGCTGCCGACTCTTGCAGGAGACGACAGGCACGTTGGATGGCTCGGAATGCTCTCGAATCGTTGGTCTCGCCATTGGCCTATTCCCTTGTGTGGGGCGGGGTTGTAGCTGTTCCAATAGCTACTTCATAGAATTCATGTTATTGTTCAACATCTCAACTTGTTACTCGAGGGAGACAAGTCGTCCTCCTTGACTTCGAGATCTTTGTACTGACTCCGTAGGCGCGAAATCAACCTGCAGCTGAGAAGAGGAATCCTTATGGCTAACGGACTGGTCTGGTGGCACGAGATTGGGCGCAACAGAGGAGGCGAGAGCCTTTTTCTTCCCCTTCACCACTGTCGAGATATGGTGGGATAAGATCAACTTTCAATGTCGTTTCCACAGACAGTGTCAAACTGTTGATGCAAAAAATCTGATTAGCCCTCCTTAGGCTCACGAACCTGCACAAAGGATAAACAAGGAAGACCCTGACTTTTGTAGGGGACCCTCCGATGCTTAAGTCAGGAATGGAATCTGTGTCTACTTGAATATTAAGGGTTTAGGGCTAGAGATTGTACGTACCTTTTACCTTTGGGGGCTTTCTCATTTATAAGTGAGGAAAGGTGGTGTTATAGAGGGCACCTATCCCTGGTTGGCAGTAACTGATTATAGTAAGATTTAGACTCCTTGCGCGGCGGATCTTTTTAGATCCTTGGATAGAATCTCGGGGTGATCCGTGTGGGAATCGGTTTCTGCAATTTTCGACTAAGAACATGAACAGACCCAATTGAGGTTAGATTGGATCCCATTAAGGGTGGGTCCAACTGTCCTAAAGTGATGTAGAGTGGGTCGTGGACAATTTCATGGCCAAGATGGATCAGAAAAGGCACGGTCGACGACAAAAGTGATACGGGCCGTTGGGGTAGAGTTATCTGACGTAAAACATATGATTTTGGGGTAGAACGAGCCACTTTAGCCAACCAACCCTACTATGTCGGGTTACGCAGCCCGAATTTGAGAGAAACCCCTTGATCGACGGTCGTTTTTTCATTTTATTTTCATTTTTACTATAAATAGTAAGTTTTAGTTTGACTATAGCTTTTCATCCGTTGGGCTTTAAGAGTTGTGTCCAACATGAAAAATGCTTAGGATAATTAGGAGAACGGTTTGGTAAAGCCAAAGAAGACACTTACTACTTTTGGCCGAAAACCTTGCGCATTAGTAGACGTCACGACCGTCTATAAATAGTAAGTTTACTATTTATAGTAAGTCACGGATTCTAAGAGTTTTAGTTGTAATCTGAGTCTGATTTTTTTCATATTACTTGGTTCCCTTATTTAAAGGGATGTAAACTCGTTTTTATTTATTCATTAATTAATTTCAAATTTTATTAGAATTTATTTGTATTTCTCTGCTTTCTTTCCTTGTGGATTCGAAAAGTCTCTGTGAGGAGTCCAGAGAAGCTCCATGGATTCGGAGTAGTTATCCTTGAGGAAGACGGTGATCGACCTCATCACGTTCATCCCTGCGTCATAAAGTAATTTGACTTGATTCACAACTGAGGTGGGTGTTGTATCCGTCTAAGGATGAGTCTTGTCGACCTAAGGTGAGTTAGCTGGCATCTTTCATATTGCAATTGATTATATTTGATTAAAAACTTTCTTAACCTTGTGCCTGGAGGTCAAGCTCAGTCTTTCTCCGTACTTAGTTAAATAGGTTGAGCTCGGCCTTTCTCCATACCTGGTTGAGGAGGTCGAGCTTGGCCTCTTTCGTTACTTGGTTGAGAAGATGAAGGTTGGACCATTGCATCACACCAGTTGCGGCTTGAATTGTTAACCTGGCTCGTTAACAGTAGGTCAGGCTATTTTCCCAAAACAAATTATACATGTCATACAAATAGTAAAATTAAAGTATCGTACCCATGGTATATTTATTATGCACTGAGAATTAAGCTTATTTGACTACCTGACTCCAGACCAATGACATTTATTGGATGATTAAAACTGAAAAAATCCAACCATCCATTTCCATGAGAATCAAGGGTTAGGATTGTTCAACCAATCTGATATTGTGATTTTGACCTGTGGACAGTGGACTGCACAATCAAGTTGATTTTATTTGAGTCAATGTGAACAGCATCTGAGTGCCTGCATCTCAAGCATCGTACGCAGCCTGAGTGTCATATGAAACCTCTCTTATTTAGGGAGCGTGATAGTCTAAAACGTACCGTTCACGTGCGTGAAACTACCAAACTCTTTGGCGCTCACTATCTTTTATATGTAAATCAACTCCATTCAATAGCTGAGAAAAATCATTTTAACCGTACATACAAAATATCAGGCTAATATATGCTCTTATGGGCCACAATATTGAAAAAAAAAATGTAAAAATGCACTTAAAGCATCTAAGTTCACATAGTATGGCCTGCCTGATATTTGGATCAGGTTGGTTTTTTTTTTTTTTTTTTTTTCTTTTTTGTATTTTCACTTCATCCTGTTACGTTACACCTGATTAACGGTCCGATGAGAGGTATACACCATGGTGGCCCCACACACAAGGCTATCGTTAGCATCCCATCCCCATTGTCCCTTGTAGTGTGGCTTACCTCAATGTGGATCTCTCTGACTTTTTAATCCAGTTCCTAGAATCGAAGATAGATCTGATGGACGGAGTGGATTTTACATATACAGCTCATAAGCTCGGGTAAAACAGGTATTGCAGACGATTAGGTTGCGATGGGTAGAAACGGAAATAGCTTGCGGGGGTAGAATTGTCATTACACGTGAAAATTAGCAGAGAATGACGGGAGGTACCCTCCTTCTGGCAAAGATTTTTAAGAGGCCCAGACACTACCGTAGATGGGAACGAGGACAGAGTAGTTCCTCACAGCTGGGGCCCACAATCCAGTGATCTAGACCATTTATCTGATGGACCATGTCCAAAGAGTGCAATGCATTGGAATTATATGCATCCTATATGTCCTTTTTAGCATTAGAATTGCCCGTGGCTGTATCATTTTCTTCACCGTCTATTTTATGGCCACCAAATAACCAGATACGATCATTCCTTGAAGGGATTTTTTTTTATTTTTTTTATTTTTTGGAGGTGGTCGACGGTGTGACCAATCAGATCAACGGTCTAGACCATAGAACCATGAGCGCCACTTATACAGAGGGTTCTGGGATTCTGTCCTTGCGTCAAGGATCCTATGATTCCTTCTCAGACGGAACGCATGTTACACTAGGTGGTCCCATCATTTCCACATGTAGGCAATAGGGACCATGGGAATCAATTATCCATACTTTTTATTAAAAATTATATAGATTAATATTATTTCTATATAATATGAAAAGCAAAAATAAAAAATTATCTGAACTGAGGACTGACTAAAGCACGGCTGACACACTGTCCTTAAAGCATTATTTACCACCACTCAAATGAATTGAGTATGCTGATAGGTTATAGACAAATCACTTATAGGATACGACGAGCCTATTGTGGGTCTGCGTTCAGCAAACACGAAGGCCCACCAAATGGAACTCTGTTACACTCAGTCTAGCAGAAATACAATAAAAGAGAAAAGAAGATGTATGTAAATGAGACCACTGCATTGGTCTATTCTTCTTGTTCTTCAGCTATTGGTTCAATTAAACCGTTTTAGACCACACCGCTGGTCTGTTCTTTAAGGAAAGGTTCAACCGTTGCTGTCTTACTGAAATCACTGAAGTATAGGAGAGGAGTGGTTGGCTGTCTTAGTTCGTATAGGTCTGCTGTAGTGGGTTTTGAGATGGATTGGAAACCCATCCAGACCCTTCTTTTATAGGCTATCGTGGCTGGGGGTTATGGTTCAGGGACATAAATCCCATTAATGAAATTTCTAGCTGTTGAGAAACTAGCCGTTTCTAACTGTTGTGCATGACCCATTACAACAGCTGCATGCTAACTATTGTGAGAGGTGGTTAGCCGTTTTTTAACTTTTGGGCTAGCCATGCAACAATTTCTGCATGACTTCTGCAATCAAGTCTATAACTGTTACACATTTGCGTAACAGCTATATTTTCAACCTCTACATAATCAGAGGGACTCTCATTCAGTCCTCTAGATTTTGTCCAGTCATTCATCTGCCTTAGCCAATTAGTTGCGGTGAAGTGCAAAGTGGGCCACTAGCGCCTCTACAGCCACACTGTTTCACATGCCCATGCCTACGCCCTCACACCGAGCCCATGACTGAGCCCGAGCACGCAAGTCCCATGGTACTCGGACTAGGTAAGCAAATATTATAGTACTCCAACACTTTCATTTAAACTCAAAAAACTTCTTTTTTTTCAATATATGACTATTCCCCAAAAACCCACAAAAAGTGTTTTTCAAACACTTATTATATAATATAATTATATATATATATTATTATTAAAATCAATATTGTGCAACACTTTTTACTGAGGTAAAATTAAGATAATTATTAGTCGCCTTTTAGACCTTAGTTATACCGTAAATTGCCATGCAGCTCCAGTTTTGACTCCCAACTCGCCACGTGGAAGACATCTGACGCCGAACAGAATAACGATTATTCTGTAGGCTAGTTTCAACAGATAATTCACAATGAAGAACACAAGAAAATCGACCAAAAATACTGAGAAAAACCTTTGATGTTCAATTCTATTGATCAAATAATAATAATAAAAAATCCTCCCCATAAATCAACCCACAAGCCGGGCTATATAGCTAAAATTCATCCTTATCAGAATTTTACCAAAATAGCAAAATCCCAATAATCATGCCAAAAATCTGAAAATCACCTGTCATCTTTGCGCTGATCTGCCAACTCAAGGTATCTCAACGCCATCAACGTGCCATCTGACAACTCAGCATCATCCGACTCGGATCCTCCAGCATTAGTCGCCCCGGGTTGGAAAGAACTCGTCCTCGAGTTCACAGTAGCATCATCGGAGTCCACGAAGCAAAGACTTAGGTGTTTCACATTAAAGACATCAGAAGTCTTCAAATGACTAGGGAGGCGCAACCTATAGGCGTTATCATTGATCTTCTACACTATCTCACAAGGTCCAATCTTCCGCTCCTTAAGCTTAGTATACTCTCCAATAGGAAAACGATCACGAGTTAATACTGCCCAAACAAAATCACCAACATAAAAAAAGTACCTGACAACGATGACTGTCGGCCCGAACCTTGTACTTGTCATTGCTCTCGTGAATGGCCAGTTTCACCTGCTCATGGATGCCCCGAAGATGTTCTGCCATTCATCTGCCTTAGGACTTAAACGACCTACACATGGAATGGGGGCTAAGTCCAGCACCCCGAATGGATTCTGACCATAGACAATCTCAAATGGGCTCATTCCTGTGGTTCTATTCTTCAATCTGTTATAGGCAAATTCTGCTTGAGGTAACGCCAAATCCTACTGCTTTGGTTTAGTTCCTGCCAAACACCTCAAAAGGTTGCCTAAACTCCGGTTCCCAACCTCGGTCTAACCATCTGTCTGGGGGTGGTAGGAACTGCTGAAATTCAACTGTGTCCCCAGTTTCTCCCATAAACTTCTCAGAAATGACTCATGAACTTAGTGTCACGATCTGAAATGATTGATCGAGGAACACCATGTAAACGCATAATCTCCCTGAAGTAGAGATGGGCGATCCGGGCAACATCCATTGTTCTCCTGCAAGCTACAAAATGGGCCATCTTGGAAAACCTGTCAACCAGAACTAAAATAGAGTCCAAGGCTCGTTGGGTACGAGGTAAGCCCAACACAAAGTCCATACTGATATCGAACCAAGGGGCCTCAGAAATAGGTAAAGGTGTGTACAGGCCCGCATTAGTGAGAACTCCCTTGGACCGTTGACACACATAACAACGCTCCACATAATGAGCCACGTCACTGGCCAATTTGGGCCAATAATAGTCAGAAGAGATCAGGGCCAACGTTTTATCTCGCCCAAAGTGACCCTCTTTATAAAGTTCACTAATAATCTACTGCCTTAGGGAACAATCTGGAATGCACAACTGTAATCCACGAAACAGATAACCATTATGCAAAATAAAATCATGACGTTGACCATCAGTTACCTCTTGCATTATCCTCCCAAAAGAAAGATCTGTTGCATACATATCAGTGAAAGCCTCAAATCCTGCAACTCTGGTGTTCATGGTGGTGAGGAGTAACCTACGACGGCTTAGTGCATCTGCAACACGATTCAGACTCCCTGCTTGGTGCCTCAGTGCAAACGTGAACTCCTGCAAGTATGCCACCCACTTGGCATGCCGTCTACTCAGCTTGTGTTAGCCATTGATGTACTTCAGGGCCTTATGATCAGTGATAAGAATGAACTCCCTCTGTATGAGGTAGTGACACCAATGCTTCAAGGATTGAACTATAACATAATACTCTAGATCATAGGTGGAATAATTCTTCTTTGATCCCGATAGATTCTCGATAAAAAAAGCTATGGGACGCCCCTCCTGACTTAAAACACCCCCAATGCCAACCCCAAATGCATCACAATTTACTTCAAACACCTTTTCAAAATCAGGAAGTGTCAAAACTGGTGTCTCTGTCATCTGTTGCTTGACCAGTTGAAAACTGGCCTCTACCTCCTCAGGCCACTGGAAATCACATCCCTTGAGGCACTCTGTGATAGGGGCAATCAAGGTGCTGAAGTTTCTGATGAACCGGTGGTAGAAGGACGCCAATCCATGGAAACTTCTGACATCGTGCAAGGTCTTTGGTTTGGGCCACTCCAAGATCGCATCTATCTTTGATTGATCTGCATGAACACCATTAGTAGACACAACAAAACCAAGAAAGGTTACAAAAGTAGTGAAGAAAGAACACTTCTTCTGATTGACAAACAGGCGCTCTGTCCTCAGCATATCAAAAATAGCACGGAGGTGCTCAAAGTGTGACACCCATGTCGGGCTATAAATGAGGATATCGTCGAAGTAAACTACAACGAATTTCCCTATAAAAGGCCGTAAAACCTGATGCATAAATCTCATAAATGTACTGGGCGCATTGGATAGCCCAAAAGGCATGACCATCCACTCATACAATCCATGTTACGTCTTAAATGCTGTCTTCCACTCATCTCTAGGTCTTATTCTGATCTGGTGGTATCTGTTTTTAAGGTCAATTTTTGAGAAAAACTTAGAAGATGACAGCTGATATAATCTAGGTGAGGAATTGGAAACCTGTATTTCACTGTAATCCTTTTAATTGCTCTGCTATCAACACACATACGTCAAGAGCCATCTTTCTTTGGCACCAGTAGGGCAGGGACTGCACATGGGCTCATACTCTCACGGATGTAGCCCCTTTCTAACAACTCTACCACCTGTCACTGCAACTCTTCAGATTCCTTAGGACTAAGGCAATAGGCCGGTTGATTAGGCAAACTCGACCCTGGAACAAGGTCGATCTGATGCTGAATATCCCTCATAGGCGGCAAGCCAGGAGGAAAATCCTCTGGCATCAGGTCAGAAAACTCTGCTAGCAGTTGTCGCACCTCTGTTGGTAAATCTGGGTTCATGTCTGCTGCACTATTCCCACAAGGCAGCAGAGCGTAGACCACGTCTCCACGCTCAATCTCAACTAAAAACTTGGATATAGAAAGCAGGTTAGTATTATTGGTTACCAGGGTAGGAGTGGTTCCTTCCCAACGAGGCGCCAACACAATCTTCCTCCCTTTGATGTTAAGGGAATATGTATTTTTCCGCCCATCATGAACAACACTACGATCAAACTGCCAAGGTCCGCCCAATAATACATGACAAGCATCCATAGACACAACATCACACCAAGCATTATCAAAATATTTCTTGTCGATCGAAAAAGACACTAAGCATCGCCTATCTACTTTTACCTCACTGCCTTTATTCAACCATGACAATTTGTATGGTTTGGGATGACGATCTGTTTTCAACTGCAATTTTTGGACGGCCTCTTCAGACACTAAGTTCTCACAACTGCCACTGTCAATGAACATCTTGCAGACTTTATCTGCAACTGTGCAGGTCGTTTGGAAAATATTGGTCCTCAACCATTCGTCCCCCGAATCGCCCTTGGGAGTTAGTAGGCTCTTGTGAACGATCAAAGTCTCATGGCCATCTCCATACAGCACATCTCCATCTTCATCATCGTCATACACAGGCTCTCCAACCTCCTCAGTTTCGTCTACCATGTCTTCCTCAATCAGAAATTTTTACCCTTCTGACTGGCAGGTTTCCTGCACTCAGTCGCTCTATGTCCCTATTCACCACATCCGAAACATCTAATATTAGAGTTAGAATTACCTTGCGGTTGCTATTGGGTAGGACAGGATTCTTGAGGCCGAACTGGCCGACTGCTTTGATCGTTTCGGTTCACTGGGTTCCTTTTTTGCTGTTTTTCCACAGCAATTGCACGCTGGTATGCTTTTGAAACGGTCCACAGCGAGTGAAGGCTGAGGACATCCTGCAAGGGCTGTCGCAATCCCCCTAAATACTGCGCCACCATCTGCTCTTCCGTCTCAGATAAATCATTTCGGGCTATCAATTGATAGAATTCTTTCGTGTATTCATTAACCGATCTTGTGCCTTGCCTCAATGAATGAAGTCGCTGAAACAAGGTTTGAGTGTAGCCAAATGGAAGGAAGTGACCCTTCATCTTCTTCTTCATCCTCTCCTAATTAGTGATCTTAGCTTTGCCCTACCTCTCTCGTGATCGCCTCAACTGCTCCTATGTGAGACCCGTATTTTAGCCCGTACTATTCCATAGGATCCCGCGGTCCTTCCGGTAGAATTCTGATGACTCGCGGCGCGTAGATAACATTTACGCGCGCTTTTGAATCACATCCTATAAACCCGAACCGACTCAACTTAAAACCTATGCCATTTCAACCTCGTCGTTGCTGGGGTTCCAACGCTGCTTCTCATGCATCAATGCGACTCTTAGATCATGAGATGTAGCTCGCGCATTATAATAGCTGTGGACCGCACGTTTACGGGACCCACATATCACAATGGCACTACTTCCTAGGTGTCATGGGGTGATGTCATCACCCCATGCCAAGTAATAAATGCTCACAAGCAATTATGACATTTATTTTCTCTATAAGTCAACCCTAGCATTTATAACCTTACATGAATTAATTACTCTCTTTCTCTCTCCTTCCTTATTTTCATCTCCCCTAGCAACTAAGAAGCCATGGACGTCCCAACCCATCTCCATGGCCAACCCTCTCACCTTAGATCCCCTTCAATCTTACCATTAGAAGCCCATCTCCACCGTTAAAGGAGCCTCATTAGAGCTTTGGAGCACTACGGAAGAAAAAGAAGGAAGGTGGGTGCATCTTTAGGTTAGATTTCTCCATTTTTATGATGTGGGTGCTTCTCTCTCTCTCCTTTCTTTATTTTGTGACCCATATGATGAGTGTATGTGACATCTAGACCGTCCATCCAATGGACCGCGTGGCCGTCCAAACATGGGGAGCAACCCACCTCGCTACTATTTTTGTTTGAAGGGTCCGGATGATGGAAAAATATAAATGCTATGGTCGGCCCAAACATGGCTAGATGGGCCAATCCAGACCTTGCTAGACGTTTGCTGTCCTGGCCATCCAGTAACGTCTGAACGTTGTTGGGACGTTGCTGGGATGAAAAATAAAAATACTAGCTTGATTTAGAAGCTTTGAGTGTGCTGCACATGTAGGCCCTACCTTGAGGTACGAACTTAATCCACACTATCTATTCAGTTCCTCAGATCATTTTAGGCATTGAGCCAAAAAATGAGACCGATCCAATTATCTGGCGGGCTGTGGCATTAAGAATGCTAGTATTTTCTGTTAAAACTTGAAAAAATGATTGTTGGGGTCCACATGCAACTTAGACCCACTTGAAACTTGGTTTGGACCCCTAATTTTGTGGGACACATATAATAGACGGGGTATATCTGGTTAATGTGGGTCCCACCTATGAAAAATAAAATAAAATGCATCTCCAGCATTGACGTCCAGAGGAGTCTGGACGTCCAACGTTAAAAAGGGTGGCCCCATTAGCTCCAGTTGTGGACCCTACCATGATGCATTTTCTACATCCATGTCGTTCATTTAATAGGTCTCCTTTAATGATGCATTGACAACAAAAATCAGCCATAAATACTTCTCGGATGGCCCACACCATCACCATTCATGCGATGGTATGCCAAACCACATGGAATCAAATGTTGGGGTCCACATGCAGCTTAGACCCACCTGAAACTCGGTCTGGACCATTAATTGGTGGGACACACACAATGAATTGTTGTAGCTACCAAAAACCACGGGATTTCCCATTAAAAAAGAAAAGAAAAAAGAGAAGTGCTGCTGTTGTCAATGGGCGGGCGGACAGACGGGCTGGCCCTCACGGCCCCAGCTGTAGGTCCCACCATGATGTGTTTTGTACATCAACACCGCCCATTTGATGGGCCCCCTTTTATTATTTAGACATGTAAAAAATCAGCCGATCATAGCACTCACGTGGCCCACGTCACAGCAAATAGTGTTGACTAAACGTTTGCCATTGAAATCCTTTGGGATTTCACAGAAGTTTTGGATCCAAAGCACGTGGGCCATGTGGGACCCACCTTGATGAGGTGCATATCCACATCGTCCTGGACTTATAGTGAAGAGTGGACCGATGGTGAAGATGGCTATGAGTAAAGTACTAACTGACAATGGGTGTACTGGCTAGCAGTAAGAAAAATATATATATATATATATATATATATATATATATATATATATATATATATATATATATATATATATATATATATATATAAAATAATCATAATAATCATGATGTTACATGGGAGGGTAGTCAGTACGTGGGACCATCCCTCTTTTTCCTCTTTTGGCTGCAACTTGCAGCACCTGAGAACGTCATCAGGGTCCATGGGACCCATCCTCGTCATCCATCCATTGGCCGGGCCACACCATGTGGCATGTGACGTGTTCACTCCCCAAGTGCAGGGTTGTGATGTAGTAATAAACTCGGTAAGACCGAGGTCGAATCCCAAGGGACTGAAACCTGTACGTAATCTAAAATTAAGTAGAACTAGAACTAGAATAAGATAAAATCTAAAGCAAGTGTAAATTGAGGACTAATGATGGAATAATTATCTAAATTTAAGAGAAATCAGAGAAAAGAAACTAGGGATTCAGAGGATCCACTTGTAGAGATCAGGGAGATCTTACGCCTGCGTCAGGAATCATGAAAATTAACTGAACTGCCGTTGATATAGTTTTAAAGAGATGAAAGGTATATGAATTAGAATGGATTCCATCACCAAACCATGCCCAAGAGACTATGGCAAACAACAGAATTAAACTAATTACCAACCAATCACATGTATGAAGGTTAGGAAGGGTACCGACATCCAACCATGCCCAGGAGACTATGGTGAATAACAGGGCTTCCTGACATCATAAACATAAAAGGGAAGGAAATACTCAAAGCCATTGTAGACCCATTGTAATTTCAGTCACAACAGACCATTAAAGACTAAAAATATTCTCATACTAATCAAACTAAAATCAACTTCAATTCATATATTAAAATTAAATTAAAAGCATGGAATCTCCCATTTCACTACAAGCTTCACCTCCTAGCCCTAGCTAGGAGGTTAGCTAACCACAGTCATGAATCACTAACTCTTAAAGAAAACAAGTAACAAATAAAATAAGAAAAAATAATCTAAAGCTACTCCCTGTCTTGCACTCCAAGTCCTAGGCCTTCCAGCCAAGATCCCCCATCCTTTCTCTCTTCCTCTTTCTTATAGCTGTCAGGGGGTGGAAGTCCTTGCGCAAGATGTTACGCAGCAATCCTCCTTTCGCAGCAAGGAAAACAGAAGATCATACGCAGTCTGTGCGTATCTGTTACGCAGCCGCGTGCGTAATAGGGCCCACCAATGTATCGGCGCTGGACTCTCTGTGGGACCCACTTCCATCGACCTTTGAGAATTCCAGACCGTCCATTCATTTTCCCAACGAAAAACGCTCAGTCCTGCTCGGTTTTGGATCCAGACTGTGGTGTTTCATGGACGCTTGCTTGGCGCAATCCAACTTGCGTCAAAGCTCTATATACATGCATTATGCAAGAAAATCAAGAACAAGGTCAGGGGGTGGTCGGTTTCACCTCCTTGTCTCAATGAACGACTTGGATCGGTGAATGGAATGATGATGGTGGCCCAACAAGCTTCGTTCGCAACTCTGCTGCGGAACAGAGACTCCGCAGTTCGCCTCGGCTACATGCACTAGCCCACTTAAGGAGGCCAATTGGAAAATCCACTTCGTCCATTGGTTCCAGGACAAAAAATCATTCGGGAGGATGTATTTTTGTAGTGAAATCGGTGCGGCCCACTTGATCTTTTGTTCCGCCGTCCATCTTGCTTTCAACGGCCAGGATGTTCCAATAGCTTGCATGGGACCAGAAGATTACCTAGGTAAGGGTCGTGACCACCCCCTGAGGTACTTGGACGGTTCGGATCATCGAAAATGACTACGAGTGTAAGACCCGTATCTTGGTCCGTACCTTTCCGTAGACTTCCGTGGTCTTACCGGTCGGATTTCGACAACCTTCGACCTTTAACCGATATCGACGCGCGACCCTGATTCATATACCGACAACCCGAGTCGACTCAACCCAAGATCAATACCATAGCGACCGCGCCGTCGTTACGGTTCCGATGTCGCGACTCGCGCGCCGAGGCGATACCCTGGTCAAGAGTTGTAAACTGACATTCGGTGCACATCAATCACATCAATCCCATCAATCAATCACCCATCAATCCATCACATGTCAAGTACATGTCAAGTACACATCACTTTCATCTCTTTTTCCAAGCAACCACAAAAGTCTCCCAAACTCATACCTCTCTTACACAAAAAGCCACAAAAGTCTTCACCACCCATACCTCTCTTACACAAAAGCCTCAAAAGTCAAGCTTTTCTTACACAACCATCACTCACCACATCCATCCATCACTCTCTCTCTCTCCCTTTACAACTCTCTCTCTCTTTCTCTCTTTCTCATTTCAAATTTCTAAGCAACAAAAAAAAATTCCAAGAGCCCAAACGTATGAAATTTTTCAAGAATCCCTAAACTCCAAGTGGCCCACCTTCCTACCCCATCATCTCCCATCTCAACCTTCCATTCTCCATCGCCTCCATTAAAGTTGAAGCTAAGGTGCCAAGGAGCCCCTAGGAGAAAGAAGATCGGACGGTGGGTGCCTCTATAGGATAGTTTTTCTTATTTTTATGATAGGCCAAGTGAGGCCCATCGATCCATGGTGTGGATCTCACTTGGGACCCTAATATGTGGCCGATGGACCACTTGGATCATCATGATCATTCCATGATGGGGCCATTCTCCATGGACTCCATCATGATGTTTATTTCATTTAGAAAGGTCATCTAGACCGTCCATATCGGTGGGGAATGGATCTCCACCGTTGATTTGCATTTTTGATGATCCCATGTTCAAAGGGATCCGTTTATTGTATGATTTCATTCAAGGGAGGGCTCATAGTGGCGGAGCCCTCCATCACAAGGCGTGTCCCACTCTCCATGTCTTTCTCTCTCTTTTATTTCTTTTATTTTATTTTATTTTATTTTATTTTATTTTTATGCAATAGGATTGTGTGGCCCACTTGAATGGATCCCACCTTGAGGTATTTTATTTTTATTCAAGTGGGGCTCACCTTAGCCGTTGTACCCATGTCACCCCTCAGTGGTGGCCCACTTCATCAGGGCCCACCACTATTAAAAAAATTAATAATAATAAAACCGTCCAGCGTCTGGGACGCTGGACGTTTCAAAGGAAAGAAGAAAAAGGAAAGAAGTAAAGGGGCTTTGGTGGTCCACTTGCTTAGGCCCCATCATGATGTATTTGAACAATCCAAGCCGTCCATCCTCTTACCTACAATATTTTAGCCGTTAGGTAGAAGTTTGGGGCTGATTGGAAGACCTGGTGGGCCATAGCATCAAAGAATGTACCACTACCATTCAAGGATCCTTTTCTGTTTTTATTTCATTTTCTAATTTCAAAAAAATACAAACTTTGGACTCATTTCAACTGTTACGGGCCACTAAACGCAATGGCCAGGGCGGATTTCATTTTTGCGGGCCCCACATACGAAAAACCTCGGAAAAACAGTTTTTCTCCAAAAATGTGAAGAGGCAGAGCCTCTGCTTCTGCATGTCAGCGGACAGCGCTGCACGCTGCTACGTGTAGCCGTGAAGGCGGGCGGGCGACCGCTGGCCACCCACGGCCCTACACGTGGGCCCCACAGTGGTGTTTATTTACGATCCAATCTGTTCATGTGGTGGGCTACCTCCTAAAGTGGGCCCCTACAAAAATTCAGGCCCATCCAAGGCTCAGGTGGACCACACCAGAGAAAACAGTGGTGGCTAAAGGCTTACCCTTGAAGCCATTTTTTTTTTGCCACAGAAGTGTGGGATCAGGCTGAAATTTATGTTTTCCCTTCATCCAGGTCCGAGTGACCTTATGAACGGGTTGGATGCCAATTAAATATTACAGTGGGCCCCACTAGGGGACCCACATTGGTGTATGCATTTCTCCACCGCCCGCTGGACGGTGGAGTCCTCTTGCTGCATGTGTTTTGTGCACGCCACCACCAGCGGGCGTGCAGAGTGTGTGCGTGCTGTGTGGGTGTGCATGCGTGTGTGGGTGTGTGCATGTATATATATACATACATACTTATATATACTATATGTAATATATGTACATATTATACTAGTTGTAAGATATATGAAGGTAGGCCCTCATGTGGGCCCCACCCTTGATGCATGTGATGCATCCAGACCGTCCATCCATTTGATTTGTTTAAAGCATATGGGTTAGGCCCATTTGATTTATGAAAGGCCTATGGGCTATGCCCATTCGGATTGTAAAAGGCCTATGGGTTAAGCCCACTTGAAACACATAAGGCCTATGGGTTTAGGCCCACTTGATATGTTTCAAGTCCATGGGACTAGGCCCATTTGATGTGCTTCAAGGCCCATGAAATTGGACCCATTTGATATATGTAAGGCCTAGGGATTTAGGCCCATTTGACTCATATAAGGCCTATGGGTTGAGGCCCATTTGATGTACATGTGGGGGGCCCAATGGGTGTGGCTAATTTGTTATATATTAAACTTATGAGGCTAGGCCCAATTGATGCAATCCAAGGCCCACGGGTTTTGACCCACTGCAATGCATATAAGACCCATTGGTGTGACCCATTTATGTAGCCCATCTGATGAATAGAAGGCCCATAAGATATGGCCCATTTGATATATATATGCAAGGTCCAATGGGAAGAACCTACGGTCCATTGCAATGTGTAAATCCATTACAGACTAAGTACCGATGTTTACAAGATCGTGCCTTGGGAGCAATGTTAGTTTGATGTCCACATTGCGAGTGTAATGTTGGTTGGATGTCCACATTACGACTCTCCTTAGGGCCCATTACTGGGCCGTACTTATTGTGTATAGGCCGTCCAGGTCTATCTGCATTGTAGGATAGTTCATTTTATTATAACATGTTTAGTACAGTTCCATGACTCATGATCATACGCATCATATGTATGCTTGACGTGAGAATTGTCTGATCATAGCATTTACCTTCGGGCAGGTTATTTATGGACTCCCGATTAGGTGGTGTTGCCCTACATGAGCGCACGATATGCGCAGAATTTGTTGTATGACTGGATAGCGTGAATCATGCATTTCCATTTGTATGACATGGGTATTGTACGCCCTAGCGATATCAGGGCCGTAGCCTCCACAGACACATCGTGGTTGGCAGGATTGAATACCGAAAATCATGTTCTATAAGGGGTACTATTGATATCCCTGGGTGAAAGTCCCTAAACCCTTATGGTACCAAGAGGTTGCTCCAACGTCTAGACCGAGTGGGTAAATGAGCGTTGAATGCCGATTACCAGACGGTTGCGCTCTCCACTGTGTCGTGGTCGGTTGGAAGGGGGTGTAGCCTTACCCGCCCGAGTGTAGGGGGCAATGCTAGGCTGAGTCTGACCAGCTCGAGGAATGAGTCCGCTATCGACGAGTCACGCCCGATATTGGCAGACGGATAGTGAGGTCTTTTCCACTTACCTTATTGCGCGATGTGGCGGCAATCTGGTTTAGAGTGTACTAAACCCCGGTGATATTCCATATTTGAGCTGTATTGATGTGTGGACATAGATGAGGACCTGTATGCTTGAGTTGCATTGCACATAGCATGGCCTTGGGATGGCCGATACCATTCATGTCTTGCATTGCATAGCCTTGGTACGGCTCATGATCTTATGGTTCCATCTGCATATTCCGCATTATTCTGACATTTCCTGATCATATTACTACCTTGCACACACACTTTCACCACCCTCTAAGCTTTCTATAAGCTTATGCACGACCGTTGCGTGCAGGTGACGTTGGTTCGCAGCAGCGTTGAGGCAGAAGCACGTTGCAGAACGTTTTGGAGTTTTTATTCTTTACCATTGTATTTCCCTTTATGCTCATTATACTTGTAAAGTTTTTGATCATAGTGAAAATGTAATGGAGTTCTTGGTTGTTGTTTGTGGGTTATGCCTTTGGTTATGCTTATTACGAATCAAACTGATATTTAAAATCCTCCTCGTATCATCCCAGGATCGGAACCTGGCGAATGGGAGCTAGGAGCCGAGAATGGGGTTTTACGGAGGCTGTCGGCGCCGGATTCGGCGATTAAAAATTTTATGAGCCCGGTTTTCGAGTTTGGGGCATGACAACGAGTGGGGCCCACAGCTGAAAAAATGGACGAACAGCGAAGGACGCTGTCCGTTCTTCACTTTGGAAGATAAGAGTCGGTCAGCGTCTTTGCTGACCGAGCTCCTTGGCGCGGTGCACGTTGGCATGTGTGTACACCATGTACACACGATGCATTGTGGGGCTCACTACAATGCTTATGTGAAATCCAATCCAGCCATCTGTTTACTCATAATATTTTAATGGTTGGGACCAAAAGTGAGGTATATCCAACTATCCGGCGGGCTTGAAATTGACGATTAATAAGCTGATCTGTCCATTGGCTCACTTTTCGAGATATTCAATGACTGAGATTTAATATGTACGGTTAATTTATGGCCTCCATCACATGTATGAAATTTCGAGCTGAACTGATGGTGGGAACCCAGTGATCTTGTGTTCTAGACCAATTTCGGGCCATTTGAACTTCAGTTTCTCGATTTTCTCGGGTCTCTGACGTGTAAATCTGTCAATCTTGGTCCCCTTGGGTCCATCCCTTACCTTGGTGATCATCAGAGTGTTAAATCCAAGCTTTTAGCATCCTTTTTCAGCTTAAGCTCCTAAATTCAACCTGCAGCATAAATACAATTAAATAAGCCGTTAAATACTATTATGCTCATAAATACAAACAATATCCGGGGTCTACTATGCAATATTTGACCCTCAACATGACGGTGGATACCCACCTTGGTATACGTATATCCACCTGTCCAGGTAGCCTGAGATGGTGGACCCCATCATGAGGTATGTGTTAAACCCCAAAACGTCCATCTATTTCATCCAGCCGGGTCGTGGATGGATGATGCACGTGCTTTATATATGTACACATCTATAATATATTATATAATATTATATGATACAAATATGAGGGAGAGAGGGCTGTAGTGGGTGGCCCACCACATGGGACCCACACTTATGTGTTGTATCCATTGTTCAGATGGCTGGACGGTGGGACCCACGGTTAATGAGGATGTTCCATCCAAACCATCCATACATTTTGCAAGATGGTCTTAGGTGAGCTAAGTACATGGACCCCCCACCCTGATGTATAAGTAACATCCAAACTGTCCATCCATTCGATCAGCTCATCCTAGGGCTTAGAAATAAAATAAAATAAAAATAAAACAGATCTAGTTATCAAGTGGACCCCATTGCTAAAAATAGTAGAGATGGGACATCTACCATTGAAACCCCTTTTGGCTCACAGAAGTTTTGGACCAATATGAGTTTTGCTTCATAGGTTGGTCCAAGTCCCTGTGACTGACAAACAGACTAGATGGAAAATACGTGTTATGATGACCCTGGTGATGATCCCAGAGATGAACCATACTGATGTAGACTTATTGAGTAGGAGTTGCATGCTCATTCATTCATTCATTTACTATCCACTCGGGCTGGTGGTACGCAACTAATTATTGTGTACCTTCGTTATGGTAAGGATTTTGGTTGGGCGCACGACTAACATGAGATCAAGAGTTTACCACGTTGAGTCTGACTATCCAAATTTAGGTATGGAACTGGTTTGGATAGAAGTCCCTTATGGTGGACCCCATAGCCTGCGATACTACGTATTATCATCCCGGCTTCACACTCCAACATGGTCATTTCATTCGCATCGCATATTGCATTACATCCGCAGGTATATGTCATTTTGGGTTACTATGTTTTTACACTTATATGGCCTAGACAGACTTAACATGATTTGTATATTGCATGACATTTTCGGCATCTGATATTTGGCTCTTTATGACTCCTTATTACATAGTTGTTTTATATTGTGTATTCTGATATTGATTGACTTATGGACTTGTCCATACTTTCGCTTACTCTGTTATCGTTTAATTCATGATCTCGTCAGTATTTCTGCTTATTCCGATAATGTACGATTTATGGATTATCAGTAATTTCGGTATTATATGATAATGGCATTGTATTGAATACTTGACACTTACTTTGTGCACACACTAACACCACCCTCTAAGCTTTCTATAAGCTTATGCACTATAGATGCGTGCAGGTGATGTTAAGTTACAACAGTGTTGAGCTTGGAGCGTGTAGTGGTCTTCTAGAGCTTGATTTTCGATTTATGTATTTCCCTTTCAGCATTGTACTCAAATGATTATATTAGTGGATATGTGACGATGATGTTGCCTTTGTGAATTGGGTAGTCTTGTGGTTATGTTTATTACGAGTTAAATGTACCAAAAAAAAAAACCTCCTTGTAGGATCCCAGGATCGGAATCTAGCGTATGGACACTAGGAGCCGAGAATGGGGTACTACGGAGGCTGTCAGCACCGGATTAGGCAATCGGGATTCCTTTGAATTCGATTTTCAGGTTTTGGGCGTGGCATCCCACCACGCAGATGTTCTGCCTTTGAGTTTGATAGCGACCGGTTTCACTTTGATATGATCTAGGACTTCCTTACAATAAAAAATACGCTCAACTTCATTCAACCAATCGATGAATCCCTCAGCCTGTAACGTACCAAAAAACTCGGGCAGATCCACTCTGAAACCGAGGTCTCCATGACGATCCTCCCGACCACGGTGTTCCCAGAATTGAGTATGATTGTGAAACGGGTTTTCGAAACTGGAATCGGAATCGTTATCTTTCATCTCACGATTACCGAAATCTTGCGTCGTTAAACGCCAGGTTAACTCTGCAACTTGCCTCTGCAAATCCTCAATCATCACATTCTGAACGCTACGATCACGACGCGGGACTTCCTCGTTCGAAACCTACCCACGACGACCACGACCACGACCACCAGCCATTGAAATTGATGAGATCTCACCCCAGGAGGATGTTAATGCTCTAATACCAACTGACGCCGGACAAAATAACGATTATTCTGTAGGCTAGTTTCAACAGATAATTCACAATGAAGAACACAAGAAAATCCCCCAAAAATACCGAGAAAAACCTCTGATGTTCAATTCTACTGATAAAAAAAAAAAAAAAAAATTCTCCCCATAAATCAACCCACAAGCTGGGCTGTATAGCTAAAATTCGTCCTTATCTGAATTTTACCAAAATAGCAAAATTCCAATAATCATGCAAAAAATCTGACTCAAATCGTTTTCAAAATCACCTACCATCTTTGCGTTGATCTGCCAACTCAAGGTATCTCAGTGCCATCAACGTGCCATCTGACAACTCAGCATCATCCGACTCGGATCCTCCTGCACCAACATCCGTACCATGAAAATAGTAGCACTCAAGAATAAAGGTAACGTAGCACAGAAATCGAACTAGTTATTGCATCAGGTGGGCCACACAGTTGAACTCAATGAATAGCAGACTGCCTAGCATACGTATTAGCTTACCTACTTATCGGATCATCAAGCTCTTTTCTTTTTTCTTTTTCTTTTTTTTTTTTAAAAAACATTTTCATTGTTAGAGGTCCTCATCGTGCCACCTACCATTTTCATAACATTGAACATTTTATTGAAATTGAGCCTTAGAAAAAAAAAGAATAATAAGGCTGCATGAAACTTTAAGACTTATTTATTTTCAAGATTTTTATAATATAAAGAAGTTATTATTATTATTATGATTTTATCATCGGCAAACTAAACAATATGAATCCCTAATCAAATGCATATGAGATAGGAAAACGAATTTGTACCTATTATAAATTTTCATATATTTTTATATAAAAAATAAATTGATATTAATATATTTTGATGATGATTTGACTTTAATATAAAAATATCATTATTATAGTTTGAGGCTGATAAATTAAATGTGAGAATTTGCAGCCAAATATGGATAATCTTATAGGATATGTAAAATAATTTATAATCAGGGTACATTTCTTGATATTATCACGTAGTAAGTGTCAAAATACATTTCTTCTATATTAACTTTCTTCTTCTCGATGAGAATTTTCTAAAAGCAGATTAGGTAGGGCTGGGGCTGACATATAACTCTCTTCTTTTCAAAGAGATTTGCCTAAAAGCAGATTAGGTAGGGCTAGGGCTGACATGGGAAGATTGGATTCATGCTGATTTGATTAGGACACCGTAAACATAATCTTCAGGGATGTCTCCCATGAGGTCATGGAAATCGGCTCTTATAGCTCTCTGGTAGGATTCCGTAGCCTCTCAAGCAAGAGTGTGAAGCAGTTTTGTTCTCGAGTGCATGCTACTGTACAGTATTAGCCATGTGAAACATGTTCGAAAGTGACTGACTACCTACTCAACTGATGTAGACACACTGGGAATCAAATCTGGCTGGATCAGAGCATTACCATGTTGTCTGCCTCACTAACTCAGCTGCCAGTTTGGCTAGGGCCTTTAGCTGGGAGACCACCCACAAGCCACCCCACGTGCTCAAGGGTGGCAACCGGTCGGTCCAGGTCGGGTCGTTGTAAGCCTGAGCCCAACCCGTTTACAATCCGGGTCGAGAATCATAGCCTACACCAGGGTGTGTGAAATCCCATCTGTTGGGCTCATGGATTTTCTAACCTGAAAATATTGTCATTGTCCGTTCTCGGGGCTGTTACCTGGCTAGAAAAGGATAGTCCTGTCACGAGATCTGTGGGGCCACCGTAATGTATATGTTTAATCCAATGCATCCATCCATTTTGACTTATCATTTTAGGAAAGAGGCTCAAAAAGAAGGCGGATTGAAGACTCAAGTGGACCACACCACTGGAGGCAGTGGGGATTGAAATCCTACCGTTGAAAACTTCATAGGGCCCACCATTATGTTTACTTTCCATCCAAGAAGTTCATAAGGTCACATGGACCTATATGAAAGGAAAACATAAATATCAGCTTGATCCAAAACTTCTGTGCCCTCAAGAATTTTTCAACGGTAAGTTTTCAATTCCCACTGCTTCCTGTGGTGTGGTCCACTTGAGCTTCAATATGCCTCCGTTTTAGGTTCATGCACTAAAATGATTTGTTAAAAATGGATGAACGGCGTGGATAAAACATATACATCATGGTGACCCCACAGAGCCCCTCACAGGACCGTCAGTCTCGAACTAGATCCTGGTGGGTGTAGTATCCAATCCACGTCCATTTGTCTTATAACAAATGGATGACTAGAAAAGAAAAGTTATCTTATCCGTCCCGTTCGTTTGGTACATTTTGGCCCACTTAACTTTAAGGGCTGGACTTTAGGAAACGTGTGTTCATGCTTATTAGCCGTTGATTTGATGGGCGTAGCCGATCTCTAAAAATTAAAAACTGAGATTGGAAGATCTCAAAAATATTTAAAACTGTAGCCCATCTGCTAGGGCATTCAGATAGAAGGACCCACTGATGGATGGCTTAGATCTTGTGGCTATGTACCATGGTAGTAGCACATACGTGGTGTGTACAAGATCTGCCTTGTACACGTGCGTGCGTAGGAAAGCTCTGGATATAGATAGGAGAAATTTGCGACTGTACGACCCATTTAGGAGATTAAGCCCACCTCATTTTCCCTTGCGAGAATACGCCCCCGGCTGTACGGACGCCTTGCCAAAGGTCGAAAATGCCCCTGCTTCTTCCTTCAAGCGGATCGGCCGCTGCTCGAAGACGAGTGCTGACACTCCTCGAACTCCGAGCTGTACGAACGGCTCAAAAGATATCAAAGTTACATGGGTCCCACAGTTACGTATTTATTATATCCACAACGTTCATCCATATTTCGAGATAATTTCGGACCGTTATCAAAAAAAAAAAAAAATTCATATCCAAAGATCAACTAGACCACACCACAGAGCAGCAGAAAATTGATTTCACCGTTGAAACTTTTACAAAGCCCACCGTAACATTTATTTTCCATCCAATATATTCATAAGTTCACGAAGACCTGCATGAAGAGGAAAAGAAAATTTCGTAAAAACTTCGGTAACTCCTAAAAGGGTTTCAACGGTAGACGTCCAATCCTCCACTGACTTTTATAGTGTGGTCCACTTGATAGCTAACTCTGTCTTATTTTTCTTATCAAGACTTATAACGAGTTCACCAGATAGATGGACGGTTTGGATATAACACATACCTCATAAAAGGATCCACAAAGGCAGTAGGGATTACCAAAAAAAAAAAAAAAAGAAGCCTGGAATCTATTGCTGCGGTTTATACGTAAACATAACTGTAGCCCATGGTTTTTCAATATGTAGTTTGCTATATATCAAAGATCTTTCGATTAATTGAAAAAGATTTAGAATTGTTTAACGACTTTGCATAAAAAATCTTATAATTTTCGATATATCGAAGGGTACTTGATATTATGGAAGATATAGCTAAGGATTATAGCCGTAGCCATAACTGCAGTCCGTAAAAGTCTATGCAAATTTTTTTAAATATTTTAATTTTTCTTTTTTATGGGGAGAACTTTATTCTACCTACAATTTTCTCTAATACATATTTATATAAATATGTATATATAAGTATATAAAAATAAATTTCTCTCTTTTTTTCATTTCTTTCTTTATTCATTTAACAAGAATATCTTCTAAACCAAAATTAGTTACTCGATGTACCCTATATGATTTTGAGGTAGGAGAAGCTACTTTATCCAACTAACCTAGTTATTTTTCAAGATTTCATCAGGTCGATGGTCAAAAATCCATTTCATATTCACTTTGCGGTCAATTTTAATCAGTTCACGGTCAATTTCATGCATTTCATTTACTTCATGGTCATTTTCATGCATATCACGGTCATTCTTGCCTATTCCGTGTCGATTCACTGTCCTTTCGGTGCATTTCACGGTCAATTCCCTTCACTTCACGGTCATTTGCATGCATTTTACGGTCAATTCACTTCAATTCATGATCACTTTCATGCATTTCACGGTCATCCGTAACAATTCTGTGTTGATTCACGGTCATTTCGAGGAATTTCGAGGTCAATTCCCTTCACTTCACGGTCATTTGCAAGCATTTTACAGTTAATTCACTTCAAACCATGATCATTCCCATGCAT
Source organism: Magnolia kwangsiensis (assembly GCA_037074715.1). Classification (NCBI taxonomy): domain Eukaryota; kingdom Viridiplantae; phylum Streptophyta; class Magnoliopsida; order Magnoliales; family Magnoliaceae; genus Magnolia; species Magnolia kwangsiensis. The sequence continues at coordinate 99,721,831 of CM073581.1, forward strand.
TTACGGTCATCCGAAACAATTCCGTGTTGATTCACGGTTATTTTGAGGCATTTCGCGGTCAATTCCCCTCACTTCACGATCATTTGCATGCATTTCGTGATCAATTCGCTTCAAACCATGATCATTCCCATGCATTTCATGGTCATCCCAAACAATTCTGTGTTGATTCACGGTCATTTTGAGGCATTTCGCGGTCAATTCCCTTCACTTCACGGTCATTTGCATGCATTTCGCGGTCAATTCGCTTCAAACCATGATCATTCCCATGCATTTCACGGTCATCCCAAACAATTCCGTGTTGATTCATGGTCATTTCGAGGCATTTTGCGGTCAATTCCCTTTACTTCACGGTCATTTGCATGCATTTCTAGGTCAATTCATGATCACTTTCATGCATTTTAGGGTCATCCGAAACAATTCCGTGTTGATTCACGGTCATTTTAAGGCATTTTGCGATCAATTCCCTTCACTTCACGGTCATTTGCAAACATTTCACGGTCAATTCGCTTCAAACCATGATCATTCTCATGCATTTCATGGTCATCCCAAACAATTCCTTGTTGATTCACGGTCATTTCGAGGCATTTCGCGGTCAATTACCTTCACTTCATGGTCATTTGCATGCATTTCCCAATCAATTCGCTTCAAACCATGATCATTCCCATGCATTTCATGGTCATCCGAAACAATTCCGTGTTGATTCACGGTCATTTCGAGGCATTTCGAGGGTCAATTTCCTTCACTTCACGGTCATTTGCATGCATTTCGCGGTCAATTCGTTTCAAACCATGATCATTCCCATGCATTTCACGGTCATCCTAAACAATTTTGTGTTGATTCACGGTCATTTCGAGGCATTTCGCGGTCAATTCGCTTCAAACCATGATCATTCTCATGCATTTCATGGTCATCTGAAATAATTCCGTGTTAACCGTGAAATGCATTTCGCGACAATTCATGATCACTTTCATGCATTTCACGGCCATCCGAAACAATTACGTGTTGATTCACGGTCATTTCGAGGCATTTCACAGTCAATTCCCTTCACTTCATGGTCATTTGCATGCATTTCACGGTCAATTCGCTTTAATTCTTGATCACTTTCATGCATTTCACGGTCATCCGAAATAATTCTGTGTTGATTCACGGTCATTTCGATGCATTTCACGGTCAAAATCCTTCACTTCACGGTCATTTGCATGTATTTCACGGTCATTTCGCTTCAATTCATCAACACTTCTATGCATTTCACGGTCATTCAAAATAATTCCATGTTGATTCACGGTCATTTTGAGGCATTTCATGGTCAATTCCCTTCACTTCACGGTCATTTGCATGTATTTCACGGTCAATTCCCTAAACTTTAACCTACAACCTATAACCTAAACTCAATTCCCTAAACCTTAACCTATAACATAACCTAAACCTAAACTTGAAAACCCAATCCCTAACCCGAACCCGATTTTCTAAACCTAAACCTTAACCTATTCTCAATTCCCTAAACCTATAGTTTATAACCTAAACCTATACCTAAACCTATACCTATGACCTAAAACCTTAACATATAACCTATAACCTAACCTTAACCTAAACCTATAACCTAAACCTTAACCTATAACTTATAACCTAAAACCTAAATGTATTCTCAAATCCCTAAACCTAAACCTACACCTAATCCTAATCTCAACTCTCTACCCTAAACCTAAACTTAAACTTGAAAACCCAAACCTAAACCCGATCTCGAACTCGAACCCGATTTCCTAAACCTAAATCTTAACCTATTCTCAAATCCCTAAACCTATAGCTTATAACCTAAACCTAAACCTAAACCTATACCTATACCTAAACCTAAACCTATGACCTAAAACCTTAACATATAACTTATAACCTATAACTTAACCTTAACCTAAACCTTAACTTATAACCTAAAATCTAAACCTAAACCTAAAACCTAAATGTATTCTCAAATCCCTAAACCTAAACCTACACCTAATCATAATCTCAATTCCCTAACTTAAATCTAAACTTAAAAACCCAAACCTAAATCCAATCCTGAACCTGAACCTGATTTCCTAAACATAAACCTTAACTTCTTCTCAATTCCCTAAACCCATAGCTTATAACCTAAACTTAAACCTAAACATAAACCTATAACCTATAACCTAAACCTAAACCTAAACCTAAAACCTAAATGTATTCTCAAATCCCTAAACTTAAACCTACATCTAATCCTAATCTCAACTCCCTAACCTAAACCTAAACCTAAACTTGAAAACTTAAACCTAAACTAAACCTAACCTAAACCTAAACCTAAACCTAAACCTATAACCTAACCTAAATCCATGGGCATATCACGATCATTCCCACCTATTCCGTATTGATTTATGGTCCTTTTGGCACATTTCACGGTCATGCCCTTTCACTTCACGGTCATTTCTGCGTATTTCACAGTCCAATCGCTTCACTTCACGGTCATTTCTATGCATATCACGGTCATTCCCATAGATTTAGGTTAGGCTATAGGTTTAGGTTTAGGTTAGGTTTAGGTTTAGGCTTAGGTTTAGGCTTAGGTTAGGGAGTTGAGATTAGGTTAGGGAATGACCATGATATGCCCATAGATTTAAGTTAGGTTATAGGTTTAGGTTAGGTTTAGTTTAGGTTTAGATTTAGGCTTAGGTTATGGAGTTGAGATTAGGATTAGGTGTAGGTTTAGGTTTAGGGATTTGAGAATACATTTAGGTTTTAGGTTTAGGTTTAGGTTTAGGTTAAGGTTTAAGTTTAGGTTTAGGTTTAGGTTATAAGCTAAGGTTTAGCGAATTGAGTTTAGGTTATAGGTTATATGTTATAGGTTTTGGGATTTGAGAATAAGTTTAGGTTATAAGTATAGGTTTATGTTAGGTTGTAAGTTAAAGTTTAGGGAATTGACCACGAAATGCATGCAAATGACCGTGAAGTGAAGGGAATTGACCGCGAAATGCTTCAAAATGACCGTGAATCAACACAGAATTGTTTCGGATGACCGTGAAAAGCATGAAATGATCATGAATTGAAGCGAATAGACCGCGAAATGCATGCAAATGACTGTGAAGTGAAGAGAATTGACCGCAAAATACCTCGAAATGACTGTGAATCAACACGGAATTGTTTGGGATGACCAAGAAATGCATGAGAATGATCATGGTTTGAAGGGAATTGACCGCGAAATGCATGCAAATGACTGTGAAGTGAAGGGAATTGACACGGAATTGTTTCGGATGATCGTGAAATGCATGAAAGTGATCATGAATTGAAGTGAATTGACCGCGAAATGCATGTAAATGACCGTGAAGTGAAGGGAATTGACTGTGAAATGCCTCGAAATGACCGTGAATCAACACAGAATTGTTTGGGATGACCGTGAAATGCATGGGAATGATCATGGTTTAAAGCGAATTGACCACAAAATGCTTACAAATGATCATGAAGTGTAGGGAATTGACTGCAAAATGCCTCGAAATGACCGTGAATCAACACAAAATTGTTTAGGATGACCGTGAAATGCATGGGAATAATCATGGTTTGAAGCGAATTGACCGCGAAATGCATGCAAATGACCGTGAAGTGAAGGGAATTGACCGTGAAATGCCTCGAAATGACCGTGAATCAACACGGAATTGTTTGGGATGACCGTGAAATGCATGGGAATGATCATGGTTTGAAGCGAATTGACCGCGAAATGCATGCAAATGATTGTGAAGTGAAGGGAATTGACACGAAATGCCTCAAATTAACGTGAATTAACACGGAATTGTTTCGGATGACCGTGAAATGCATGAAAGTGATCATGAATTGAAGCGAATTGACCGCAAAATGCATGCAAATGACCGTGAAGTGAAGGGAAATGACCGCAAATCAACACGAAATTGTTTGGGATGACTGTGAAATGCATGGGAATGATCATGGTTTGAAGCAAATTGACCGCGAAATAAATGCAAATGACCGTGAAGTGAAGGGAATTGACCGCGAAATGCCACGAAATGACCATGAATCAACACGGAATTGTTTCGGATGACCGTGAAATGCATGAAAGTGATCATGAATTGAAGCGAATTGACTGCGAAATACATGCAAATGACCGTGAAGTGAAGGGAATTGACCGCGAAATGCCTCGAAATGACCGTAAATCAACACGGAATTGTTTGGGATGACCGTGAAATGCATGGGAATGATCATGGTTTGAAGTGAAATGACCGCGAAATGCTTGCAAATGACCATAAAGCGAAGGGAAATGACCGCGAAATGCCTCAAAATGACTGTGAATCAACACGAAATTGTTTGAGATGACCGTGAAATGCATGGGAATGATCATGGTTTAAAGCGAATTGACCGCAAAATGCATGCAAATGATCATGAAGTGAAGGGAATTGACCGCAAAATGCCTCGAAATGACCGCGAATCAACACGGAATTGTTTAAGATGACTGTGAAATGCATGAGAATGATCATGGTTTAAAGCGAATTGACCGCGAAATGCATGCAAATGACCATGAAGTGAAGGGAATTGACCACGAAATGCCTCGAAATGACCGTGAATCAACACAGAATTGTTTCGGATGACCGTGAAATGCATGAAAGTGATCATAAATTGAAGCGAATTGACCGCGAAATGCATGCAAATGACCGTGAAGTGAAGGGAATTGACCTCAAAATGCCTCGAAATGATCGTGAATCAACACGGAATTGTTTCGGATGACTGTGAAATTCATGGGAATGATCATGGTTTGAAGCGAATTGACCGCGAAATGCTTGCAAATGACCGTGAAGTGAAGGGAATTGACCGTGAAATGCCTCAAAATGAACATGAATCAACACGGAATTGTTTCGGATGACCGTGAAATGCATGAAAGTGATCATGAATTGAAGCGAATTGACCGTGAAATGCATGTAAATGACCGTGAAGTTTAGGGAATTGACCGCGAAATGCCTCGAAATGACCGTGAATCAACACGGAATTGTTTCGGATGACCGTGAAATGCATGGGAATGATCATGGTTTGAAGCGAATTGACCGCGAAATGCACGCAAATGACCGTGAAACGAAGGGAATTGACCGCGAAATGCCTTGAAATGACCGTGAATGAACATGGAATTGTTTCGGATGACCGTGAAATGCATGAAAGTGATCATGAATTGAAGCGAATTGACCGTGAAATGCATGCAAATGACCTTGAAGTGAAGGGAATTGACAGCGAAATGCCTCGAAATGACCGTGAATCAACACGGAATTGTTTGGGATGACCATGAAATGCATTAGATCATGGTTTGAAGCGAATTGGCCGTGAAATGCTTGCAAATGACTGTGAAGTGAAGGGAATTGACCATAAAATGCCTTGAAATGACCGTGAATCGACATGGAATTGTTTCAGATGACCGTGAAATGCATGAAAGTAATCATGAATTGAAGCGAATTGACCGCAAAATGCATGCAAATGACGGTGAAGTGAAGGGAATTAACCGCAAAATGCCTCGAAATGACCGTGAATCAATACAGAATTGTTTGGGATGACCGTGAAATGCACGGGAACGATCATGGTTTGAAGCGAATTGACCGCGAAATGCATGCAAATGACCGTGAAGTGAAGGGAATTGACCGTGAAATGCCTCGAAATGACCGTGAATCAACACGGAATTGTTTGGGATGGCCGTGAAATGCATGGGGATGATCATGGTTTGAAGCGAATTGACCGTGAAATACATGCAAATGATCGTGAAGTGAGGGGAATTGACCGCGAAATGCCACGAAATGATCGTGAATCAACACGGAATTGTTTCGGATGACCGTGAAATGTATGAGAATGATCATGGTTTGAAGCGAATTGACCGCGAAATGCTTGCAAATAACTGTGAAGTGAAGGGAATTGACCGTGAAATGACTCGAAATGACCGTGAATCAGCACGAAATTGTTTCAGATGACTGTGAAATGCATGAAAGTGATCATGAATTGAAGTGAATTGACCGTAAAATGCATGCAAATAACCGTGAAGTGAAGGGAATTGACCGTGAAATGCGCTGAAAGGACCGTGAATCAATACGGAATAGACTAGAATGACTGTGATATGCATAAAAATGACCATGAAGTAAATGAAATGAATGAAATTAACCGTGAACTGATTGAAATTGACCGCAAAGTGAATATGAAATGGATTTTCGACCATCAACCTGATGGAAACTTGTAAAATAACTAGGTTAGTTGGCTAAAGTAGCTTCTCCTACCCCAAAATCATAAAAGGTATATCAAGTAACTAATTTTGGTTTAGAAGATATTCTTGTTAAATGAATAAAGAAAGAAATGAAAAAAAAGAGAGAAATTTGTTTTTATATGCTTATATATACATATTTATATAAATATGTATTAGAGATAATTGTAGGTAGAATAAAGTTCTTCATGTAAAAAAATAAAAAATAAAAAATAAAAAAATTTGTATAGACTTTTACGGACTGCAGTTATGGCTACGGCTATAACCCGTAGCTATATCTTCGATAATATTGAGTACATTTTGATATATTGAAAATTATAGAATTTTTTATGCAAAGTTGCTAGACAATTCTGGACCTTTTTCGATTAATCGAAAGACCTTCAATATATAGCAAAGGACATATCGAAAAAGCATGGGGCTACAGTTATGGCTACGGATTATAGATTTCGGGCTTCTTTTTTCTTTTTTCCTTGTTGTAATCCCTACCACCTTTATGGGCCCTTTTATGAGGTATGTGTTATATCCAAACTGTCCATCTATTTGGTGAACTCGTTATAAGTCTTGAGAAGAAAAATAAGATAGATTTAGCTATCAAGTGGACCACACTGTAAAAGGCAGCGGAGGATTAAATGTCTACCGTTGAAAGCTTTTTAGGGGTCACGGAAGTTTTGGATCATTACGGAATTTGTTTTTCCTCTTCATCCAGGTCTCTGTGACCTTATGAATAGATTGGATGGAAAATAAATGTTACGGTGGGCCTTACAAAAGTTTCAACGATGAAAATTAATTTTCTGCTGCTCTTTGTGATGTGGTCCAGTTGATCTTTGGAAGTGATTTTTTATTTGGATAACGGTCCGAAATGATCTCGAAATATGGATGAACGTTGTGGATATAATAAATACGTAACTGTCGGCCCATGTAACTTTGATATCTTTTGAGCCGTTCGTACAACTCGGAGTTCGAGGAGTGTCAGCGATCGTCTTCGAGCAGCGGCCGATCCGCTTGAAGTTAAAAGCAGGGGCATTTTCGACCTTTGGCAAGGCGTACGTACAGCTGGGGCGTGTTCTCGTACGGAAAAATGAGGTGGGCGTAGTCTCTTAAATGGGCAATAAATGGGTAGTACAGTTGCAAATTTTTTCATAGATAGATATAGATGTTGACATGATGGATTGCTCTAGTACTGTAGTGCTCCAGTTGTATCTGAAGGCTTAAACAGTTAAACCAATCAATCCAAGCCGTCCATTGGGTCCATCACACATTATAATGGCTACCATGCAAGAATGGCTCTTATAGAAAGATTTTTTGTGTGCTTTGTGGCCTTCTCATTTATATCCATTTGTCTGCCAAGCCACGGGTGAGGTAGTTAATATTGCCTGATAATATTGATTTTTTTAAACTATAAGCAATGCATATGAAATACAACGAATAGATGGCTCAAATTGTTGTTGGACCTTCATTTGCATAGATGATCTTGACCATCCATTTTATAAGCAGTGAAATGGGTAGTTAGAATCGTCAAATACTGTGAAGTTTGGATGGTGATCCGCAGAATGTGTGCAGGATGTAGTAATCTGTACAGATCAGTCATTCAAATTAATGCTGGGAAGCCGGACCTGGGCGGAGTAAAATCAATGTTTAGATTGGAACCCAAAAATCTAGACAACCAGTTCAAATGAAAGCCCATGCCCGGCCCATTGCCAGGCCTGATTAAAACTATCCATCCAAGTGTCCTAGATACAAGTAGGAGCACCAAAACTCAAGGTGCAATGAGAGATTGAGGAATGATTGCCAGGCCTAATTAAAACTATGCATCCAAGTGTCCTAGATACAAGGAGCACCAAAACTCAAGGTATCTATGATCCACATAGGGGCATTGCCCATTCAAGCATGCGCGTGTCCACATATACACACAAAAGAACTGTTCATTTCTCCCGTGTAGGAAGTACTTTGGATGGGTGTAAAAAACAGAGATGGAAGAATTGCTTGTATTTTTTATTGAGAAAATTATAATTAATTTAAATTTAATCTTTTCTAATTAAATTTGACTAAAAAGGAAAAGAAAATTTGCTAGTTGAATGAAATATATCTTAATATAAGCAAGGAAAGTAATTTTGGAAAAAAAAAATACAGGGGAAATAAAATCAATCCATATATACAAATATATAGTGAAATGCTCACCGCGCACCTGTTCTCATGAGAACTCGTGAGAAATTTAAAAGGTCCACGTAATGCAACGCCCCATGAAACCCCCTATGCTAAACTTTTCCCCACATCCAAAACTTTGACAAATAAAAACAGGTTCCTCCCATGATTTGCCTTTTATATATATATATATATATATATATATATATATATATAAAATATCATCTTTCCTATTAATAAGTGGGGCCATCTGATTGTGGATGTAGGGAAGAGGTTGAAGCACATGATACTCCTAGAGCAATATATAAAATGTAGTCTGGCTCATAATTAACAATTTGGCATTCAACAAATGTATGATAGAGGAAGATAGAGAGGTATTTCGGCTATTCAACACTTTTACTTAAAAAGTTTGGAATAAAAATTTGGACCAGATAGACTAGCTCAGCCCCATATTTCTGCCTATCCACATCCGCTGCTGAGCCACAATTATTTTGGAACGTAGACAGTTGAGCAATGATTCTAAGCCGTTCCTTTTTCTTTTCTTTTTTTTTCTTTTTTTTTTTTTTTTTTGGTATATGCAGATGTCTTGTATTCTGTTGAATAATGCAGGTAAGTGATATATAAAGCCCAACAGGAGGCTTGTCTCCCTGTATATGAGACCCAACCTGAAAACCCGAGCTAACCGGACGACTTTATTCTGAGTATTTCTATATGTGAAATATTAATATTCTCTATGTGAGTTGAATTAGGGTCCTGTAAGAGAAGCTCTTACAAGTTATTTAAGTGCTAGAAAGTTTACGGGCTATAATTATTCTTGTGAGAAGATAATAGTGATATTAACGGGGACTTATCCATCATGTAGGCATAACACCAAACCATGTAAATCTATTGTATTTTGTATGTTGGTTTTCTTTATGCATTGGTTTGTTTCTTACATTTTCATGTACGTACTAGGTCAGACCATTGTTCCAATGGGGTTGACAATTAATTGTCTTGAATCTTTACTAGGTACATCTTCTTACAATGAAAAATAAAAGGAAGAAACATATCCTTTTTGGCCAATAATTTCTACCAATGATGGATTTTTTTAATATTTTTTCTGACAAAATAGATAGAATGAAGAGATGACGTAGAGAATGAGTGATTGCAAATTTCTGGTTTTTTTAGTGGGAGTTAGAGATTAGGGTATGTTTTATATGGAAGTTGAAGAAGCAATAAAAAAAGAATTGAAGAAGCAATAAAAAAAGAACGCAGTTTTACAATGGAGAGTTTAATTGTTTAATATGGAAGTTGAACTGCATTTTAAACTAATAAAAAAATAAATCAGTTTTTTTTTTTCTTAAATACAAGTACCATGCATGTTTATACACAAGATAAAAGCTATTTAATATGCCCGAAAAAACGTTTTCTCAATAAAATAGTGAAGATGCATGTAATACATAGTATCATTTGTGTATTTACTATTTATGGTGATTTTTCAATTTATATGGGTAGTGCCATGGTCAAATGTCTATTTTTCTCATGCCAAGTGAAAGGTTCCGAATTCTATTGAAGAGATTCTTGGAGCATGGGTCCATCCACAGTGGGCCTAGTAGACCAATGGCCTGGACCATTGAAACATAAACCTACTTGTACATGGGTCACACAGCGAGAGAAAGTTATGGGCCAATACTTGCAACTTGAACTCTGTGAAAAAGGAGATTCTTCTTTATCCAATAAACTGTGATGTGTATGCGTGGGCTCCACTCTAAGAATCGAAGACTTTAGGGTTTCGAATTCTATTGAAGAGATTCTTGGAGCATGGGTCCATCCACAGTGGGCCTAGTAGACCAATGGCCTGGACCATTGAACCATAAACCTACTTGTACATGGGTCACACAGCGAGAGAGTTATGGGCCAATACTTGCAACTTGAACTCTGTGAAAAAGGAGATTCTTCTTTATCCAATAAACTGTGATGTGTATGAGTGGGCTCCACTCTAAGAATCGAAGACTTTAGGTTTTATTTAGGAAGTTCCCATCAAGCCAGATGGAGAATTGAACTCCATTATGCTCAATGGAGGAATACCTTTCATTTCATTAGGCCATTTAGAGCCATCCCAATTGCAGGCCACCGTCTATGCATTAACAGGTTAGCCTGAGGCTTGGCCCAACTTGAGGTATTGAATACTCAACCCCCAACTGCATGCTCGACTTAACCCAAAGCCACCAACCACACGATTGTTTCCCATATGTGAAAGCCTAAAATAAAATCTTCTTTTTGAAAAAGGAATTGGAAGTCAATGGGATGAAATGCCTTCTTGAGCTTCCTTGGAGAGTTGCAGGAACAATGAGAGATGTCACTACACACATCTGCCATATGCATGACATGCTGATGATACTGCGAAGCAATCCAATTATTAGCTACACTAAAATCACACCAATAGAATGATCCAAACCATCATTGACAAGTTTTGCTTGTGATCCTTATGTTTAAGGCCCACTCGAGGCTCAAAATTTCCTCGGTTTTTGCTTAAGTACATTTTTCAATTGGCTTATTACAATCATTATGTTAAATATCACATATATGCACTAATTTGAAATATTAGTGCTGATTTGGGAAATCATATGTTCCTGTGAATATATTGAAAATTTTCAATGCATTTCAATTCCTCCCATTTATTCCCATCCAAACAGAATATTTAGATTTCAAATGCATTTCATTTACTCCCATCCAAACACAACTGAGCAAGTCATTTACCTATAATTCCATTTCCCATTTACCTCCATTTACAAGCTATCAAACAAAGCCCGGATTCTGATCATTTCTTATTATGATCCATGAGGATGGATGATTTTCTGATGACCATACATGCGGTTGGATCATCCATCTAAGAGATCAAACAGCTTCGAATTCATTCACAAATGATCAACCGGAGTCGTCCTACATTGCTAGATGACAGTTGCCTTCCAAATGAATGCAACAAAACCCCATGATGCTTACTACTGTACAATCAAAACTCTAGAACGTAAAAAGAAAAAAGAAGGGAAAAAGAAAAAAAAGGAACTAGATGAAGGAGAACACATCAAATGCAAAGAAGAATTTCACATCCTCCACACATTGCATGCATCTACCTTGGTTTTACAGATCGTCATCACATGAGGCCCGCCTCGCTTTCTCCCTTTCCCTCTCCCAGTAAGCTGCTCTTAGAGCCTCGTAAGAGAGTTTCCCTGCCAACCCCTCTGATGCTTCATTCATGATAAGACCATTGTATTGCTGATGCTGCTGCTCCAGCCATATCCTCCCACTCCTGCTTCCAGGTTCATATCCTGGCGTTGAAACATAATTGGAGTCCATGACCATATCTCCCTCCAATATGCGAAGTACCTTCAAGAGGAATACCACCAAACAAAGAAGTCAAAAAGAGGCATGACAACAAACAAATAATTCAAAAAGAACGACCCTAGTAGAGCTTATTTTTTTAGTCTGATTGGTGAAGGAGAAATGCCAAGGCAATTTCAACAAAGATTGAAGTGGCAACTTGCCACAAACATATGCAAGAGCTGGCCCATTCATCAGGCAAGGTCCACACATCGGGTGGCCCACATGAGTACATTGACTATAGACCATTGGTTGTCCTTTCTTAACATGTTTGTGGCCCACTTGATGAGTGGATGACAGGATTTCACACAAGCTGTTCATGGTGGAGCCCACCTAATGAATGTTCTGGCTCTCAAAGACATGCATCTTCAATTTTTCTTCGCATGAACTGCCTAACCATTTCTCATCAGAAACCACTTTCACATATTTAAAGTGAGTTCCCTGAAGGGAGGGATAATCACATGAATCACATCTCAAACCCATTTCCTTCTTACCTGAGACATGCGTGGCCTTGAATGGGGGTCACGCCGAATGCACAATGACGCAGCATGTAGCATGCAATAAACCTCATTTTCTAAATAGCAGTTTCCCAGTTGTGGGTCCACCAGTTCATCGATCGCATATTCTTCCAGTAAAGGGCGGGCCTGAAATGCAAGCAGCATAAAAAGAAATAAGTATAATTGTAGGAGAGAAATAAACTGGATATACCAGATTGATAACTTCCGTCTTTTTACCCATTCAGTCAGGCATTGCTGGCCCTTGGGCCGGTTAATGTCCACGGCTTTCCGCCCCGTAACAAGCTCAATCAACACAACTCCAAAGGAATACACATCAGCTTTCTCTGTAATTTGGCCACTTTGCGCGTATTCTGGTGCCAAGTACCTAAATGAAGGCAGGAGGAAGAGCAGATTTTTAACATTGCTGTCATTTGCTAATAAAAGAGTGGTAGGTGTTTGCATGTGGGCGTGCATGTGATCCTTTTAGATTTACCCAAAGGTTCCAATAACTCGTGTTTCCACACCCAGGTCTCCATCCGGCTGCCACCTCGCCAGGCCGAAATCTCCCACCTTCAGAAAACCAAATTCAGGTCAGATGCCGAACTGTTCCCTTTAATGGTCAACAGATTGTGGGCAAAAAGCATGTGTGAGGACAGGTGAAGGGTAAATTGAAGGACAAGGCTTTCTTATGTGGAAATTCACAAAGGGTCATGATTCAACAACGTGCCCTCATGTGAGGGGGTGGTGCGCATGTCAGAGATCCAGGTCATTCACCAGGTAGGGTACAATTAACATGCCATGGATCAAAAATAATGTTATTTTGCTGATCGAGCAGGTCAAACTTGCATGAGAAAAATGGGTGATTAGAAAAAGAAATCAAACAATCCAAATTCAATGTATGTCTCAATTGATGAGTTTACTACCCTGATTTTGGTAAGGGCATGTTCGGTATACTCTTAACCTGATGAATGAACTGTATCTCTGATACATGTACTGTTTGCATAGATCACTAACAAGTATTCCACCCCCTAACATGAGAGACCCCTCATTGCATCACAACCCATTCATAAATGCCATGTGATTTAAAAAGTGGGTCACATTAGCTGCATTCACCATGTAGCTTGAGAGAATCTAGTCGTTACTAACATTTTCCCATTCACATGCTTTTTAAAAAAAAAAAAAAAAAAAAAACGAAAAGAAAAGAAAATTCACATGCTTTATGTGCCAGTTACAAGGGACGCTGTTTAAGAAGCGGATAGACCAATCTTTTGGTAGTCACTGACCGTAGGGAGGACAGTTACAGCAGGTCTGAGGATTGATAATAGGCTTGATATTACTAGTCATCAAGGACACATGCCAGAAAGATTATATCTCTAATTCGATATAATACCCAGATCTCCTCGATGATAATTCCCAACCTCCTTGGACCTGACCTCTAGACATCCATGAAACAAACCACTAGAAGAAACACCTTCAAAACAAGCTTTCTAGACATAGGACCTAAACATCTTAAGATCTTCAAGCTGTCCTTTCTGCTCATTCAGAACTTTCTCACTAGTAAGGCACACAAGGAATCTGTGAAGGTCGAGTGGTGCTGCTACTGCCCACTAACTGACTGAAATTGGCATCCGGGTGAATGGGGTGCAGTTCCAGAGGAGCCTGATGGTCATCACTTCAATTTTTCAGCATCCGTTTGTGAGTGGACAAACATTTGAATAAGAAAAGCTTTTTGAGCTTGCTGGGTTCATTTGAGAAAGTTGCTTGGGGAATCATGAGATTCAGGTTTAGTGCAAATTTTTTTATTATTTTTTTTCAAGTTCAATAGATAGGTAGGTAGGTAGCATGTGAAAGATAGTGGGCAGAGTTCTCTCACAAAGAAAGATCCTTCCACATTTTTTTGCTGCTCACATGTGCTCTACATATGAACTACAGCCACACCTTGTCATTACCACATATATCTTGCGATTTGGGGGTTGGATTGAATCCCATATACAAACCTTTCCACAGAAGACACCTTTAGACATACCCACAGGCAAAGGCAAAGACACTAATCAAAGTACCCTGTGTTACCTAGTCAACTTTCAGAGTGCATAGCTGAACCATCTCAATCACTCTCCATCAGTTCATCTCTTACTGGAATACTTTAGGCTGCTTTGGATATCCTCTTTCTGGGTTCTTGGTTCTATCCTCCCTAATTTTTCCACACATTCCATCTCAACATCATCTCTGTGAGAGCATTTCTAGTCAAATAACCACCTACCAAAATCTTCCTTCATGTTTCATTAGCATGCAACCACAATACTATAGAGGCACATCACCTCCTCACCCACCCACCCAACTCTTTAAGTCTATTTGAAACATTTCCATCAACCTGTTCATCCTTTTGAACTATAAAATCAGGGCAATAGAGCATATCATGTTGAGGAATCTCCTGGTCGTTGGTTTAACTAGGACGTATAATACAGTGCTTAAGCTGAGAGCTTGTACAATACGTTCAGTTTGCACAAGTGGGGCACATGCTTCAGCGATCCAAAAACCATTGATACAATGGACCTCATGGACAAAGAGTACCCCAGATTGGAAGATCCTAGCTATATAATATTTGGCTTTTTCACATTGAATGTGAAGGTTGGCTGCATTTTCTTTCTTAACTGTCCATTTATTTGGTCAACTATTGAAGGGTCAGCGTTTTACCAACTGGGAGATGAGCATGGGCCATCCATAGGGGGGACAATCATACCGACGGTTTAGATTGCTGAATCATGGGCCTCGCTTGTACAAAATGAGCTCAAATGGTATTGTACAAACGTTCAAACTGCGCATTGTATAATTCCTCTTTCACTAAAGCCTTGTCCCTATAACTATTCCAAATAAATTTGCATACCTAGTAATGTGGCATGGTTTTTACTAATTTTTAAACCTCGACCTACATTTGAAAATACTTCCAAACAACTCAACTTGGCTAGTCAACTCAACTCAATCAGGTTTCATAAAGACTTGAAAAAAAAAAAAAAAAACTCAAATTGGTCTGAACTTGGTTGCCTTGACTCGACTTAGGCTCAATGCAAAACTCAACAAAACTTGGCTTGATTCACTTGGATTTATAACTTCGAATATTATCAAGTCTTTTGCGGAAGACTTGAAAACTTGAACAAGTCAAGAAGACTCCAAAACCGAGTTGAGTGTTGGAGTTTTAAAACCATGCTCTAGACTCTACAGGCTTCCTTCAATGATTACTACTTTTCTTTCTTGATCTACCAGCATCATCTATGTTGGGAAGCGCGGAAGATGAGCCCTCAAGATCTGACGGTCTACACGAAGTTTGGGACCCTCACAAAGCAGAATAACGGTGTTCCAATGGCCCGCCTATCTACAACTGGAGCAGATCAAACTATTCACTCCTCTGATCCTACGGTATATAGTGGCCCCGGATTGCGATCTATGGATCAAATCGTCCCAAGGACAAAGCCAAAATAGACAGACTATAATGCACTCTCTTTCTCTCTGTATACTCTCGTGTTTTGTATGATTCGATGCGTTACATGAGAGAAGCGCACTCCCTTTTATAACAGAGGAAGGAGAGTTTGAATGGGATTGAGATAAGGCCACACGTAAGCCGATCACATCCTAACAGAGGAAGGAGAGTTTAAGTGGGATTGGGATAATGCCACATAATCCGCTCACATCTCTATCTTCAATTAAAAATCAAATTCATATTTGAATTTGAAATCTAATTGAAGGTAATCGTACCCACTAGTGATTGCTCACAAGTGGGCCCCACTGGTCTACGTCCAACAATCTACAAACAACATAAACCAAGAGAACTCTTTCTGAAAGCTGGCAGTGAATTCGTCTATAGCAAGTTCAAATCATCAAGTGCTCAGAGTCAAACTTTATCGAAGACACCACTACAAGCAACTAGTCAACCTCACAAATTTACACTCAATACTATAACACCACTCTTTTGGCTCTAATCCATCTCTTTTATGATGCCAATATCCCTAGATACCCTTTAGCCTCCCATATGCAAATTTGTCTAGGATAACTAAAGAGTTAATAAAGTTGAGTTTCAAGAGTAAATAATGTCAAAAAGATTACATAAGAATCTGCTCACACATAAATCCCCCCAGTCTCTAGCAAGAAGTAGGAAGTGGTCCGTACCAGTGGTTCAAAGTCATGGGTTATGAGGATATTGTTTGGCCTCATATCCCGATGGACAATGCAGCCAACTCTACATTCTTCATGAAGGTATCGTAAGCCTCGAGCAGCTCCCACTGCAATTTTTTGTCGTGCAGACCATGTTAAAGGATCTTGGTTACGTCCTGTGAATTTTCAAATTAAAACCAGTACCATTTGTAAGTAACAATAAAAAGAACAAACACCATCAACTAACATAAACTCGAGAAAAAGAAATTTTGGTGATATTAAGAACAATACACTCCATATTTTACAAATGGGCCATAAGAAACCATTTATTGAGTTCGTAAAGAAACAAACAGAAAATCAACTTACTGGAGCTTGGATTTCAAGAAAAAACATTGAAAAGGCCCAGAAAACTATGGAATTTAGGTTATACACCAGACAATGAGATGTACATATAGTTCACACTCTGGTTGATCTTATGATGGCTAATAACATCATGTTGACTAAAGCTTGAATAATAGATCTTTGCTAAGTACACACGCATGTGCAATAAAGCTCACCTACATGCCCCACACGTGCCATCATGGCACATAGGTGCGAGATCCAATCCAACCATCAGCTTGGTCTGACCTTGTACGTGTTTTCCCAAAAATAAATCTGTTCCACTCAGCTTGCGGGGCCCAATATTGAAAACAGGTCAATGGGTTAGAAAATTCAGCCAAGTTTTTCGGAGCTGTACATTTGTTTTGCAAACTGTAGCCCTCCTGGCCAGTGGATCAACCTGATTCTTGGGCTAGGGCATCAATATAGCGGTACTGTTCTAACAGATGGATTGGATTGCAGACATGAATTTTATTGCACACAAGTGTGGGCTTAGCAAAGCTGTGAATAATAAATGTGCCTAATTTACAAACATTTGTTAAAAGACCAAAAAAAAAAAAACACTAAAATCAAGTGCATTAGCAACCTAAATGCAGAGGGCAATTTTTTCATGGAAAATAGCTTTAAGTCATTTCCCATTATTTTGATTGTATTTGTGAAATTGGTTGATGTTGAGGTCATCAGGGCATCTCCTAAAGAACGACTGTACTTGATAATTTTCACTAAACATGTCTCCTGCTTGGGACTGCAAAGTAATTACCATAAAGATGAGCATCCAGCGACCCATTGCAGATATATTCATAAACCAGCAACCTTCTCCTATCCTCAACACAGAAACCAATCAACATGACAACATTCCGGTGCTGTGCACAGCTGAGAACTTCCACCTCCGAGCAGAACTCAAGATCCCCCTGAGAACTAGCCAGTTTGTGTTGCTTGACTGCAACTGCCTGGCCATCAGGTAAGACCCCTCTATGAACCGATCCAAACCCTCCTTCAGCCAGGAAATTTGCCTGCGAAAACCCACCCGTTGCAAGCTCCAGCTCAGCATAGCTAAACCACCTTGGAGGTTTTCCAAACACAGGTGCCTTGTGCTGACAGATTGAACAAAGTGGAGGTGGGCCAGGAGGTGCATTTCTGGAGAGTGAAATTGCTTCTCTAACATTTCCACTGAATTCCAGATCTGCTCTATAGTTCAGCATGCCAATACCAGCTTCTCGATCAAGCTTAGAGAACTTCTCCAGCAAAGCTTTTGCTGTGGAACTCTGAACATTATCAATGTGCCTTGGTGAGCTTTCCTCAACATGCTTTGAAAGGCGTCCAGTACTCAGAATCTCGGCCATCCATGGCTGAAAGTCTAAGCTCGTTGAATGGCCCAATTCTTCACTGTCGGTGTCAGAACTGGTTGCATCCAAATTCTGAATTTCCTTCGAGATTATTGACTCCTCTTTCTTGGTATCTCCATTTATTTCAGAGATGAAAAATGGAGAAGTTCCAGGATCTGAGCTTGATACCGAGGATGTCCCAGCTTCTGTTGCAGTGAATGGTGTCCCTAGCTCCGGACTGCTAGTTGGAGTCACGACTGGCCCTCGAATGGAGTTCAGTTGATCGCTGACATCTTTTGCAGTTTTTTCAGACACTTCTAACCCAGGAAGCAAAGTGCAGGCCACTTCAGGCTCCATTTTAGATGATCCTACCAAATTCAAGCGGAGAACTTTAGGTTGTGAACGTTTCATAACCACAATGTTACATTGCAGCTCTTCCAGGCACCTTCTCTCCTCCTGCTTCAGCTGTCTGGCCGGAGAAGCCAAGAAAGTGAGAAGAGTCAAGACAACAGAAACTAAAAGTATGCTGAAAGGAAAGAAAGCATGTGAAATGCTTGTACATGTGAAACTAAACTAAAAGAAGGAATTAAATTTGTGCAATCCAAAAAATAACTGAAAGCATAAACCATAATTACTTGTCCAAGACAACCCAGTTTGCTTGAGCTCTCTTGGATTCTGCAGCCACTACTCCGCTTGGTGATCCAGACACGATCTTTATCTTTACATTGATCTATGAAACAAGAAATGAATCATGTAAAGACACCAACCCAGTAGTTGAAAAGAAGGACAAATATAGGAAAATATTCAGGTGCTAACCTTATTTGGGTCATAAACGTCATGGAGCTGAAGCATCATCTGAGAACAGGAATCTGTAATATCACACTTCTGCTCCGAAGTAGTTCCTGTGTAAGACCTTCTGTGGCCACTGGCACAGTCTCCCGCAAATCTTGGAAAACCCCATAGTTTTCTACCTGAGGAAACAAAGATAAATCTCATCAGTTACCAGCAGCACCCACTGGCAATCTAAACAAATCAGACATGGGCAGAAAGACGTCGAGAAAGAATTATTTAAGGTTCACAAAATGCATGAGAACCCGCTGATGCGAGTCACGAAACTATAATTTGTCTCCATCCGAGAAATGGATTTCAGCAGTGATACAGTCAAATTCAAAATATTTCAGAAATAGTCCAGTACAGCCACAAAGTTGGATAAAACTTTTTTGCACCAGCAGATTTCATGGATATCACTACTGTAAGCCCAAGGGGCTAAGTGAAAAGAATACTGCTGCAATGCAAAATGGTCTTCCCTGTTTGAAGCTTCAATTCCCAAAAATTGGCCCCAAAACTTTGGAAAGTTGCAAACATCCTTTCAATTTAAAACAAACAGCTGCTGTGTATCAGCTGGAAAAATGGCATTAATTGTTCAAAACGAAATGGATAATTGAATTGAAGATCAAACAATTCAGTGAGCATCCTATCAACTCCTAATCTACTGAAGTAAACAGACTCACTGAACTAATAAGTTGCCCACAGCAGCTCAAAGATATAGCAACCACAAAACAAATCTACCTTCTTTGTGGATAGATGGCGAGATGTTGCAGGAAGGTGGTGACGGAACATTTAAAAAAAATAAAAATATAAATACAACAAACATATAATTTGAAAGGGCAGATGAAGATACCTGACCCATGCGATGGGATAACAACCAGCAACGTGATGCAATCCCCAGGCTGAACAACATGAGTTAAAGCCCACACAAGTGCAGTCCTTGGAATTTCCCTGGAAGCCTTAACGGCAACAACGACCTTCTCCGCAACATCTGAACCTTTATCCTGCTTCCCACGCTTCTGTTGCAGATCAGTATTCATGGCACTCACGAATTCCGACCACTTCCTTCACCAAACCCAATCTTCCATACCCATCTCACAACACTCAATTTCTTTCTGAGGCAGCCGAGAAAGAATCCAAGAGCAGATAGACGAGAGCTGCTCAAAACAACAAAGAAATCATCCTTCAGGAGAACTAAACGTTTAGAGATCCAACCATTTCTATTCTGTTCTAGCAATCAACATTGGAAAAACCCTTATTGATCTGTTAAGAAGAAATGCTTGGGGGGAAAAAAAATCGAACGAGGAGACAGAAAAGCAGAGCATCCTTCAAGATACCTTTCAAACGTGCAGTAAATTTTGCCTAGCCAAACGCTCTTTTCTCTTTTCTTGTCACTTTTTTCCTGCAACCCTATCCTTTTCCCTTTCTAATCGAATACTACCTTCCAAAAACCTTCTTCTTTTCCTCCTACAGACAATAATACCTCTCTTTTGAAAACTCTCAAAGGGGAGATTCTAGGGCTTGAAAGCAAGCAATTGAGGCTAAACCATAGTCTCTTTAATCGAGTAGCTTTGAAAGCTCTAAAGCAAAAGTATCAGAACAGTGTTGTTGGGAATGTACAAGTGATCGCTGAGGGAAAACGACACGGCTAAAGCAGATCTCACTATCTTCCACAGTAATAACCTTCCAAGCTTTCAAATCAAAGAACCCTATGATAAAATAAACAGCTTCAATCCCAGTAAATGAACAGATTTCGGATCAGAACGGAATAGAATCGCTCGATTCCTACAGGAATGAGCTCAGGACCTTCAAAGCAAAGGATCGAAATGGTAAATCGAGCAAAAAAGGGCTTCGGATGAACAAGATGGACGCATTGCAGTCCAATTCAAGAATCTTCAACCGACTTACTTCAGAAACTTCAAACGTTGAGCAAAAACGTTCAAATCGAGCGCCGAAATCTTCCAAATCCACTCATTTCAACTGCATTTCCAAAGTTTAGCTGACGAAACTCGATTTTCACAAGGGAAAGCACCGAAACGCATCAAATCCAGCACATTACTGACATTCTTTCCATTCCTAGAAACGAAGATAGCTCGTCGTTTACGAGAAATTACCAAAAAGAGCAGCTACCAATAGAGAGAAACGAGATCAGATCCGTTCCAAACGGCATTTTCACCGTTTTCCATTTCGAAATCCAAAATCTTCTATTCCGAAGTTCTTCCGACGAAGAAAACACTATGCTCGTTCAGGAGCCTACATATCGATCCTCATAACCGTCGAAAACGTCGAGAAAAAGCAGCAGCTCCCGATGGAGATGAACAAGATCAGATCATTCCAAACCGAAGCTCTGCAGACGAAGAAAACGCGAATTTCGCTCGAAACCCTCCAAATCGAGCCCGATAATTGCTGAACTAACGAAAAGAGCAGCTCCAGAAGCGGAACAAACGGGATCAGCTCGCTCCTGACGATAGTTTCCGCCGTTTCTGTCTTCGAAATCCTAGAATAACCGAATCCGAAGCTTCGAAATGCGATTCTCGTTTTGACACGGATTCAAAAATATCAGAATCCCGATCAATCCAAACGACTTTTATCGATATTTTGACTAGTTTCACACCAGAAACGGCAAGAAAACGCCAACTGCAAGAGAGAGATTAGGAAAAAAAAAAAAAAACAGTAAGGTAAAAATGATGCGATGAACTCTCTGAAACTCGGCTCTGCAGTCTACAATCAGTTGCAGATTTTTACAGCGAGTCGACGTCGAAGGCTATAAAAAGAGTGCCACTGTTTTTCTACCAAATTACTAAAATAACCTTCCCTTTCTCCGCTTACCCTTCGGCAGCGGATTAGGTGCGGCGCCGACCTTACCGAAGATGATGCGGCTCTTACCATGGCGCCGAACTTGATGTATGTAATCTATATCCACGCCGTTCAACCGTATTTAAAGACCATTTTTTGGTATAAACCTAAAATTTAAGCATATATAAATCTCACGTAGACGATAACATAAGAAACAGTGGTGATTGACCGTTAATGGGCCACAAAAGTTTGTATCGAGACTATATTTATTTTTCCCTTAATTCAAGGTATACGTGACCTTAAAAAGAAGGTGGATGTCAAATAAAAATTATGGAAACGTTGGGCGCTGATTAGATACTTACAAGGTTACTAAAATGACATCACCTGGACTTATATCCATGCTCTCCAACCATTTTTAGACCTCGTTTTATGACATGAGAAAAAGAATTAGATCACTTGGACCCACCATTGAAACATTTATAGGGCTCACCATGATGTATTTGAATGATGGATGTTATTGTCCCCACTGTTTTCTATAATGGGTCCACTTGAACTTTAGATCTATCTTATTATTGTCATCGTTCCATAAAATGATCGCTCCAAATGGATCGACGGCATGGATATAAAACATACATCATGGTGGGGCTCACAAATCTTGATGACGCCACTTCAATAGTGATTTGGATACTGACCTTGTTAGTATATAATCCGCGCCCAGAAACATTAAGTGCCTTTAGGAATATTTTAATGGTAGGGCGTTCAATCACCACTGTTTACCATGTATGATCCACCTAAAATGATATGGGCAAAAAGTATGGACGGATTGAATATAGAATAAGTACGCTAAGGTGGGTCCCAGAGTAAGGGCCGCACCGTCTTGGGTTAGGCTGGGGCCGCGCCTAATCCGCTCCTCTGCCCTTCAACCTGAAAATTAGTCTCCGGTGAGGGAAGCGGGCTATCTCTTCCCTGGGCACAGGAATCTCGGTGACCCCTGTTGTCAGAAGCTGTGTGGGCTCACAGATATTCTCGTAACAAATCCACTCCGTCCATCAGTTTTGAAAAACTATAATAGAACAGTTTCCAAAAATCGTGTGGGCCATCCCCCACGAAACAGCGGGGATTGAACAACCACCATTGGAAACTTTTTGGGGCACAGAAGTTTCATATCGGGATGATATTTGCATACAATTTATCTGAGTGGTAATAATCCTATTAAAGATTTGGATGGTATATAAATATCATGGTCAGCTTCAGGAAGGTTTCAACCGTAGACGTTCCGTTTCCAATGTCCCCTTGTGTGGCCCACATAAGTTTTGGATATTACTGATTTTTAGAAACCTGCTCTACTGTGTTCTTTCGAAACTGATTGACGGAGTAGATTTGACCCAGGGATCTATGTGTGCCGCACACAGCTTCAAATAACAGGAGATATTCCCGTGCGCGCCGGGGGCAAAGGTAAATCCCGTTTCCGTCCGAGAGTGAGAGCGGGTTAGGTGAGTTAGACCCCGGCCTCATCCAAGAGGTAGCGGATTGTTCAGTGTACCACACACCACCGACTAAGTTGGTGTGTTAACGTCACCACGTTATGTGGGTCCATCACGAGGTATGTATTATATCCAAACCATCCGTTCATTCGAGCTTTTTGTAAGTCTTAAACCCAAAAAATAAGACAGATCCAAAGATCAAGTGCATCACACTTCAAGAAGCGGTGGGAAATTGAACCTCTACAGTTGAAATTCTTGTTAAGGTCATAAAAGTTTTGCATCAATATGATATTTGTTTTTCTTCTTTATTCACGTCTCTGTGACCTTATAAACAGATTGTAAGAAAAATAAACGTCATGTGAATGCTACGAATGTTTTAACGGTAAGAATCATTATCCCCACTTCCTCTTGTAGTGTGGTCCACTTAACCTTTATATATGACTTATTTTTGCATTCATACTCTAAAATAATCCCGCCAAATGAATGAACGGTGTGGATATAATAAATACATCATGCCCATATAACTTTGATATGCTTTTCAATAGGTCGTACACCACCGAACTCAAGGAGATTCTGCTTCCACCTGAGACTGTGCTGCTCTTACCGTGTGGTTACAGTTGGGCCATGTATCCACTCCGTCCATCCGATTTTCTAGATCATTTCAGGGCATTATTCCAAAAATGAATTAGATCCAATTATAATGTGGAACATAATATTTTAAAAAATGTAGTGATTAACCGTAGTGGGCTACAAAAGTTTTGGATCAAGCAGATTTTATTTTTTATTTTTACCTTCATCCAAAGCTCACGTGACCTTATCAACAGATTCGATTGGAAATAAACACTGCGTAAACATCAGGGTGCGCTGTAAAAAGTTTTTAATGGTAGGACGTTAAATCACCACTGTTTTTTATGATGGACGGAGTGGATGCATAATAAATACATCAGGGTGGCCCCACAGTAACCCCATGGTAAGGGCCGCACCGTCTTGGGTACGGCCGAGGTTCACGTCAATACGTCATCCTTTCTCACGGAAAGACGGAAAGTGGAGTTATGCGGTATTTGTTACTCCGGTGGAATGTAATAGTTCATACTAACGCGCTAAGACATTGTATGCGAAGTAGAATATAAAACAAAATGAACCGTTAAAATGATAGGAAAATATTTAGATTGTTTATAAACATAGGCTAAGAATTTATAAAATATTATTTCTTCTGATAGGTGGATTTATCTTTTGGATTTGGTTCATTCACTGTTCATTTTGACCGTTGTATAATGTCCACCGATTAGAACTTAAGAGGTTTTAATTTGAATTATAATCCATATAATATGATTCCAAATATTTGGAGGGTTCAGATTTATTTAGATGTAATCTAAAATTGCACTTTATTAGTAGATGCTTATGAATAATCATGCTTTGTTTAGAGTATTAAAGTTTTTCTCCGGTGGAGCATGAGCATCCTTCACACACATCCAGACCGTCGCGACTTATGTAACACAATCCAAACCGTTCAAACTTCTAGGCCCACTGTCTGATAATGAAATATCATGAAATTTGCTGCATCCAAAAGCAGCCTTGGACTGATAATTATTTTTCATTTCACCATCCTCTCTGGTAAAACCGCAATTTACAATGATTTTTAGTATGATTTTTAGAAAATGAATCATCTTCAGTGGATCCCACAATTTCAACGGTTCAGATTAAGGGCATATATTGCACGCGCCCACTAGCTTTTCACATTTCCATGAAATCTCGTACTCTGCTAGAGTATCAAAGTTTTTCGGGTAAATCTCAGTGAGCTGGCAAACGGCAATCGAGTGTGGACGGCTACGGTGGTTGGCTCAAGTGAGGCTCACTTTCTGTACTGTAGAAGAAACCATATAGTGGTCGGAGGTAAGGGGTTCATCCATGTCAGCATCCCACGTGAAGTACTGCTACTTTTAGTCACGAGGACCTGTAATCTTGCAGGTACCAGTTTGGGAAATCAGATTGTGTACTATCGTACTGAGTAAACTCCGCTGGGCCCACTTTGAATGTACGTGGTTTATCAACTCCGTCCATCCATTTTTCCGATATCATTTATGAGGTTGAGCCCAGAACTAAAGGTTATCCAAAAGATAAGTCGAACACATCATAGAAACGGTGGAAATAATGAAATCTACTTTTGAAACCTGTCTAGGACCTACAGTGATGTTTATTTTGTTATTACAGACAGTTGATGAGATAAAACAAACATGAACGGTGGGAAAAAACAAATATAAGCTTGATGAAACTTTGTGTTCCTCGGGAAAGCTAAACATAATTTATACTATTTCATATAGGGTAGTCCATTTTAAGTTTGTATATGCTTCGTCCTTTTTTGGAGATCCTAAGGGCTCGTTTAGCCGGTCGGATTGGAAGGGATTGGCTAGTATTGAAAGGGATTGGAAGTTAAATCACAAGATTGGCAGGGCGTGCCAAATAAAGTTGGTGATCTAATCCCAATCCTATGGATCTTAAGGCAATTCACTGGCAACACCATCATTACCTTTAAATCTCATCCAATCCATCCTAATCTATTTAAATTTACCTAAGATATGTTTGGTTCGAAGGATTGGAAGGGATAGAAAGGTTTAATCCTGAGATTGGCCGGGCATGCCAAACAGACTGGATATAACAACCTAGGGATAGAGCAATCCCATGGATCTCAAGACAATCCACTGTCAACACCATCATTACCTAGAAATCCATGCCATCCACCTTAGCACCATTCAACCCCTTCCAATCCACCCGGCCAAACAGGCCCTAAAATGATATGGTAAAATGTTTGGTGAGATTAGATCAAATATATAAATTACAGTGGACCACAGCAAAGTTTACTCAGTACACTTTAGGGCCTGTTTGGCCAGGCAAATCCCACGATATTAGGTGGGATGGGATCGGCAATATTCTTGGATAGGCATGACGAGCCAAACAGATCCGTTGAACTTGTCTTGGGATTTAAGCCATCCCATGGATCTTGAGACAATCCACTGACATCACCATCATTACCTTAAAATTGATCCTATCCCTTGGTTGAATGGATTGGAAGGTAAAATCCTGAGATATGCGGGGCGTGCCAAACAGACCCAGTGAACTTATCCGGGATATAAGCAATCCCATGGATCTTAAGACAATCCACTGACACCACCATCATTACCTTAAAATTGATCCCATCCCTCCTAATACCATGGGATCTGCCCGGCCAAACAGGCCCTTAAGTAGTGAGTTACTTGGTGCAAAGGCAAAATGGGAGCTGACTCGGTGAGAAGCCGTTCAGGTGCTGCCCGGCATAATTCAAGACGGTGTGACACTTACCGTGGGACCTACCTTGATGTATGTACAGTATATCCAAGCCATCCATTTGTTTTTTCAGATCATTTTAAAAAATGATACCAAAAATGAAAACGATCCAAGTCTCCAGTGGACCATGTCATAGGAAATGGTGGTGATTGAATGCTCCACCATTAATAACTTTATAGGGCCTACTATAATGTCTTGGTAATGTTTATTTGCCATCCAACCGGTTGATAAGGTCACACAACGCTGGATGACGGATAAAAACAAATATCAAAGTAAAGATCCACCAGTACAAAAGTATGTTGTCACTGCATTAGAAGTTGTGTCCATCATGTGGCCCACGGAAAAGTATTTAAAGGTCAATAGCCACTCTTTCTTATAGTATGGTCCACCTAAATTTTGAATTTATTGTATTTTTGAGGTCATAGCCCCGTAGTAAGGGTTGCACTAACTTGTGTGATGTCAGGGTGCACCTAATCCGGTCCCTAGACCTTGTCGTGGGACACCTCAGTAAATACTTAATGAAATCAATTTCAAACATGCTTTGTGTTCCTCAATTGTGACTTTGGCATGTGGCCAATCACATCTTGCAGCCTAGCTGTTTTGGGTGAGGGCCTCACCTAATTCAAGCTCATGCAAAACTGCCCAGGTTGTACGGTCCTAGACTTTCAATAGCTGGCAGGGCAAGTAGATGATTGAAATATATTAGGCAAAGTGAGTAATCTGATTTTAATGGGTGGAGGTGTTATTAGGTCCAGGCTAAGTAGGATCCAATTTATATAGTTTCATTTGTACCATTAAATATAATTGTTGTTGTTCAATCCAAACACACGTGGATGCCGGCCATGAAGCCACGGACAATCTAATCACAGCGAGTCTTTGAGAAGCTTCTTGTACATGTTAAGGATCATGCATGCTTGCATCCGTTAGTTATGTACCGTACAAAAGATAACCCTATTTTTGTCACAACCATGCGTATGAGTCTGAGCATCTAGCTATTTTGTTAGGATACGTGTGCTCAAGAAATAGGTCTATTCAAGAGATAGGCACTGGGTACGTCTCTTCTAGTGAGTTTGTTTCTGTCCTGTATTTCGCACTGAGTGTGCCGATATGTATTGGCGTCTTATTTGTTAATATAGATCATGTCAGATTAAGTGTAAACAATATTATTGTAACAACAATTCTGAATTTCATAGGCCACAACAAGCATATGTAAAAAAACTCATTTATACACCATCCTTGTATCAAAGTGGCATATATACATGCCATTTAATCTATCCACTTTGTAGGCACAATCATGCTGTTATGTTTTTCTTGAAGCCAACCCGAAACCTAAATCTAAAGACCTAATGAGATTTGGTTCCAAGTCTATCAAAATGAGACGAAGAAAAGCCCCAAACCTATTAAAATGGAAACCGGTTAACCCCGCTAATATGTTGACAACCCTAGTCATTGATCTGCTTGCACTAAGAAAGGGAGTTGTTTGGATGCCAGTATTTATGTTCGTGGCAGGCTATGTGCGATGGAAATCTGATCACCCCTTATATATCAAACACAATTACCCAGTTTGTCAAACACATGGGCACTCATCAAGATGAGGACAATGTGGCCCATGGCCTACCAAAATAAGGATAGCATCCCAAAAGGAGCCGTTTGGATTCCAATAAGAATGTGTCATGACAAGCAATAAGAGCTGATTATACTGGCATGCCGCCCATGTTTATTATCACTAGTCATCCCTTCTTTATTAAGCTCTTTTCATGAGTGTTACACACATAGAGAGCTTACTATATACGGTGTGATCACACATGAAAAAAGTTTAATATGGAGAATGTCATCTTAGTACATCTGTATATCAATACATTTGTCACATGTTGGACATTTGAAAAATAATAGAAGTAAATATGCATATGTAAATGATAAGTTTGACCCTAAATAGTTGCTCATATGATATGTTTGGAACATGTAATGCATGTGAGTGTGTAGAAAAATGCATGTACACAGAGAAAAAAAGTAATCCTCACATACTTCAAATTAAGAAAAGGTACTTTACTACCTTACCAATACAGTAAATTTTTGCTAAATAATTATATGTTAAGGCTAATTATTCTTGTTTATCCAAATTGTCATAAAACTCAAGTACACGAAAGTAAATGACATTTGAGGTGTGTATGGATAGGGATAAATTTATGAGAATGTAATGAAATGGGAGTAAATGGCCTGTAAATGAAATCCTCACTCGGAGGGAGGATTTGGAAGTAAATGGGATGTAATGACTCTTTTTTTAACTCCATTAAATAATTGCAAAAACATATGAAAGCGTCACTACATACATGTTCATTGTAAATATGACACATTAATAATACTCTAAAATAATTCAATAGTCAACTATATCCCTAAAATCACACTAATAGAATGATCCAAATAGTTCAAAAGTTAGCTATCTAAATGAATCATTAAAAAAATAGCTCCATGTTGCATATTTGTGATCTTTATGTTTGTGGTTCACTAGAGGTTCAAAATTTCTTATTTTATGACAAAAATATATACTTCAATGATTTTATTATAATTATTCTATTAAATATCACATATATACTAATTTAATATATTGAAGTTGCTTTGGAATATCTCATATATTTGTACAAATATATCAAAAAATCTAATGCAGTTCAATTGCTCTCATTTACTTTCATTCAAACAAATGTATGTCATTTACTTTCATCCAAGTACAATAGGGTAAGCCATTTATTCTTAGTTCATTTACCTCAATTCCATTTACTCAAATGATAAATTATTTAGCTGTATATAATTTTCCTAACACCAAATCCCCAAAACATGATAGGTATAAGGATAATATTTCTTTGCTAATTTTCACCAAATGTGCAATGCGCATGGGCAGTTATTTTATATTCAATCATCACACGTGTAACATTTACATACATAAATACTTAATCATGGATGCGGATTAAATACTACCCCCCACCTATTCTAAGCTTGGGACCGGTGGCCACTGAGGAGTCATCATGATGTATGGCTTTCATCTACACTAACATATCATTTTAGAAAATTGGACTAAACATAAGGCAGATCTAAGGCTTAAGTGGGCCACACCATAGGAAGAAGTGATGGTAAGTACACCCACCATTGAAACCTTCTTAAGGTCTACCGTATCGTTTATTTTCCATCAAACCCGATGATATGATCATATACACTTGAATGAAGTGAAAAAAAAAAAACAAATATTATCTTGAACTAAAACTTCCATAGACCCTAAGAATTTTTAAATGATAGAAATTAAAACCCCATTGTATGATCCACCTGAGACTTGAATATGCCCTAAATATAAAATTATATGAAACAATGGATGGTCAGAGTGGATAAAATCCATACATTACGTTGGCCCCTCAGTGGCCCTCGGAGCCTGTCCCGAGCTCGGTACAGGCGGGGTAGTACCTAATCCACGCCCCTTATTCACCATCCGTATATTTCTGTACATATCAAGATGCACATGCATCATAAATGCCATGCAAGCCATAAATACTACATGCTCCATAAATGCATCCACCGGATTGTCGAGATGGGATTGTGGGATAAAAAATGAACTCAGGGAAGGAAAAAATATGCGGCTCACATGCAAAGAATGTGCTGTTGATCACTGACCTAACGGATATTAACCGTCTAATCTTAATTTGTAACCGTGTGCACA
The DNA here is from genome assembly GCA_037074715.1 of Magnolia kwangsiensis. Lineage (NCBI taxonomy): Eukaryota > Viridiplantae > Streptophyta > Magnoliopsida > Magnoliales > Magnoliaceae > Magnolia > Magnolia kwangsiensis. The sequence goes on from CM073581.1 coordinate 99,752,046, forward strand.
CATAGGGAAGCAATTGTAGGTCAGTGGGCCCACAGATATGTGATCCAGACCGTTGACATGATGGATACCATGGTCGATTAGGTCTTCCCGAAAGTTTTCCATCATTGAATCACACTGCGATCTCATGCCGTGTCCACCTCTGAAACCAGACCGTCCGATGGATGCCATGCCGTGTACACTTCTGAATCCAGACCGTCCGATGGATTATCCAGTGAATGCCCCAGCGCAGGTAGTTGTGTCCTGTTATGGAACTTGTGGGATTTCTTGCACGTGGTTTGGCTAGCGACCCCAACATCAGCCAGCTATCTGGTGTCAAACTTGTGTAATACCACCGTGATGTATCTGTTTTATCTACGTTGTCCAACTATTTTAAAGGCATGATCCAAAAAAATAGGCAGATGGACCACACTATACGAAAACATTGGGGATTGAACATTTAATATTAAAAACTTTTTAAGAGCCATTTTGTACAAGTTATATTTGTGTTTTTCACATTTGAATTTGTCTTATTTTTTAGTTCATGCCCTAACATGAACTGGCAAAATGTACGAAGGGAATAGATAAAAAACAAAAACCCGCGTATCTCTAACACCAGCCACCTGGAGGGTGTTGGGGTCGCTGGCCAAACTGGTCAGGATATCACCTTTCTCCCCCGTCGAATTTTAGCAAGAGACTGTTCATTTGTTAACCCGAATATTTCTGTCGTGTGCCAAAAATAGGCCAGCTCAGTCCTCAAGTAGATGAAAAAAAAATCGTGAAATTAAAAGCCCACTGACCTGCATTCATCGTACAAATACGTATGTATCATCTGATGATAAACTAGGCTCTCCTTTTTTGCCACTGCAAGTATTCATTTATTCCTGTCTAATGAACGGTCGAGATCTCATAGAGTGATTGACTTTGTTTGGAGAGAACAGCGACCTGCCAGTGACCGTACTCTCTTTGGAAACCTTGCCCACATCATTTTGATATCTTTATATCAAACGGGCAAAATATCTCGAAGTGGGCCACACCACAAAGAAAAGTGGAGATTGAACTCCCACCATTAAAATCTCATCGAGTCTCGCTAAATTTATAGTTTTAGAATGATAATGATGCATTGGTTAGAGTCGCATGGAGCAGTTGAGTTTCAGATCTACCTGATCGTTAGGTCCGTGCTAAAATATTCAGCGAAACTTGCGGACGGGTCGAACGTCAGGCGGAAATCGCGGTGGCCTCACGGGGGTTGCGCGCCCTATGCGCAATTTAGACGGTGGAGATGGTTCATAAAGGGAGGCGAATTGCGTACTGACTCAGCATACTGAGTAAAATCTGTGGGGGCCACCGTGTTGTATGTGTCTTATCTACTCCATCCATCCGTTTTACCGGCTCATTTTAAGGCATGTGCAGAGAATTGAAGCATATTCAAAGCTCAGGTTGACCACACCATAAGAAACAGTGGATATAATGACATCAACCGTTGAAACCTTCCTAGTGCCCAAGTGATGTTTATTTGTCATGGGAAAAACAAATATCAGCTTGATCCAATGGTAGGTGTTCAATTTCCAATGTTTCTTATGGTGTTGTCCAATTGAGTTTTGAATATGCTTCAATTGTGGGATCACATATTAAAATGAGCTTGTAAAATGGACGGACGGCATGGATAAGACATATACATCACAGTGGGCCTCATAGAGTTTACTGCGCACGCTGCAGGGAACTGACCCGTCCGGCGGAGTTGCATCCCAAAATTCATAGACGTGAAGGGAGAGGGCAGTTGGCGTAAATAAATACAAAGAGTGAGGGTTTTTTCACTTCTCGTTCGAAATCGATCGCTGCGAAAATCGTTACGTCACCCACATGCGCAGGTTAATCGAACTGAAACAAACTGCGGTTAGTGGCGGTTGAGTGGGAGTGGGCAAGCTACATTGCTACTCTATCACTTGGACGGATTGCCCAAGCAGCCTGGGTGGAGGAATTCGTACAGCCCTTGTCTCGTTCGGACTTACTATCACGTGTAATGTCCATTCCATGCGTCGGTTTCGTAACCTTCTTTTGGGGCATAGGCTAAACATTGAGAAAGATCCAAAGCTGAACTTGACCACACCACAAGAAACGGTCGAAAGTGATCCCCCACGGTTAAAAACTTCCGACGGATGACAGTGATCCCTAAGAAGATATCAACCGTTGGTGTCCTTATCTCCACTGTTTATGGTGTATTCTACTCGAGATTTAGATTTCAGTCTCGTGCCCTAGAATCAGTTGGCGATACAGATGTACGGCGTAGATATAACCAGTGCTCCACCAGGCTTCGGTGGATGGCGAACCACCAAGCTCTGAGACTGTGGCCGTAGGGAGGTTTCAACGGTGGTGTGGTCCACTTTATCTTTGGGTGTACTTCAATTTTGGGATAATGCCCTGTAATGAAATGAAAAACGGATGAACGGTGTGAATAAAATATATATATTACAGTGGGCCCCACGGTGCATCAGCCTGGTGAGCTCCTCTTCGACCCGCGGCCCAGGGCTGGGTGCGGTAGGCAGTCCGCCAGGACCGCCACGGGGAACGGATTGGCTACTCCCCCTGCCACCAGCCCCGTCCCTGTTGGTCGGTGATATGTGGGCCCCATCATGACGTATGTGCTTCATTCATTCTGTTCATTCATTTTTACATAACATTTTATGGCTTGATGCAAAAACTGATAAGAATATAAATCTCAGGTGGACCACACCATACGAAAACAATAGTGATTGGATATCCATCATTAAAATCCTCCTAAGGCCCATTTGACATCAAACATGTTGATTAGGTCATACTGACCCAGGTGAAAGGAAAAAACAAAGATCACCTTGTTCCAAAACTTGTATGGCTCTCAAAAAGTTTTAATGGTCAAAATTCATTCAAAACTCTTTCCTAATGTGCTCTAATTCATATTCTTTTATACCTCATTCTTTTCTTTATTTCATAAAATGATCTAGAAAAATATATGGACGGCATGGATGAAATACATACATCATGGTGGGGCCCACAGAGCACCGACCATCAGCCATTGGCTGGTGGCAGGGGGAGTAGCCAATCCGTTTCCGACCGCCACCACATCGTTTCACGTAAGAAAAGCCAGGTGGGCTCGCGCGAGTGTACTTTTCTGGTACTCGACACCCATAAATGCCAACTCCGACAATATGTGCAAGATCCAAGCCTCTCATCAGGTGAAGCCCATCGTTTAGATTTTAAGAATCAGACCTATCTATCATCTTATCAGCCATATATTAGTTTAATATCTTCAAACGGTTAATTTTCTCTCACTATCTGTTTCTTTTGTAAACGTGCTCTCGTTTTATCTACACGAAAAATGAAATTTGATCCTAGGCTTCAAGGCTGTGGTCCCTCGTGATGGACGGACTAGATCTGTCGTTTGGGCTAAATGATAGGACACGTGAGCAGCGAGAACAGAAAAGTTTACTCTCGCAACTTACTCCGTTTACTTGATTCCATCCAGCATGATAGTCAGGCCAATCAGGACTGGCCACGCACGTTATCGAACGTGACAAATGGCAGCGTGATGTTAAACCATGATCTGCATTAATTGCGGTTCTGTACGAGACGGCGACCTAACGGCGACACTTAACGATGACGTCATCTATTTTGGCACCATCCGCCCGATCGCGCCGCTAACCGTTGAATATGAATATCGAGCAATAATAAAATGAGGAGCTGTCTGTATAATACTCTGGTTGCGTGTAACGCTTGATATGCAGGAAATGATAAATTCTACACCCTAACATATATTAACTCAAATAACTATCTTCAAGTTACAATTACAAAATCAGATCAGTTACAGTTGAAGAATCCTAAATTTTTTTTCATGCACACTTGTATCGTGGATATAGGACGGATGGATATTTTTAGTTTTTACCGTCCAATAAATGCCTATCCATTTAATATTTACGTCATCAAGTAAGCCTAATTTTTAGTTTACTAAACATCTAAAATGAATGCCATAATTTGGACCGTTTAATTTGACTGCTGTTATGACACAATTGTCACTTTTATCTGCCTACGTATCATGCATCGCACCCTATCACAGTATCGGAGTTTTTATCTTATGAAATCAAGAGCTAATGCGTTGGGGTTTGCTAGAAGGCTCGTAACCCAATGGAATCATTAATGACACGTGGCACGCATTTAAACCAACGGTTGATCGGGGGCCATGACTGAAATCGCCACCCACTGATGGAAACGGATAGGCTACTCCCCCTGACACCAGCCCCGTGGCTGATGATCGGTGCTCTGTGGGCCCTACCATGATGTATGTGTCTCATCTATTCCGTTCATCCATTTTTACAGATCATTTTATGGTTTGATACCAAAAATGAGAGGGATATAGATCTCAGGTGGACAACACAGCATGAGAACAACAGAGATTAGATATTCACCATTAAAGTCCTCCTAAGGCTTAATGTACTGTTTATTTGACATCCAATCCGTTGATTACATCCAATCCGTTGATTAGGTCATACAGGCCTAGAGGAAGGGAAAAAACAAAAACCAACTTGATCCCGAACTTTTATGGTCCCCAATTTATTTTTTAATGGTCAAAAGTTATTCAACAGTTATTCCTGCAATGTGTTCCACTTGAGATCGGGATATATTTTATTCTCGTTCTCTTATTGTAAAATGATCTATAAAAATATTTGGAGAGCATGATGAAACGCATACACCATAGTGGGTCCCACGTAGCACCAAACACCAGCCAATCAGATTGGCTACCAGCCCCGTTGGGTTCGGAAACGGATGGGCTACTCCCCTTGACACTGGCCCCGTGCCCGGTGGTCGGTGCTCCGTGGGCTCAACCATGATTTATTTGTTTAATCCATTCCGTTTATCCATTTTTGCATATCATTATATATTTTTGTCTAAGATTTGAGAGGGATATAAATCTCAGGCGGACCACACCATATGAAAACAATAGTGATTGGATATCTATCATTACAGTCCTTCTAAGGCCCACTGTACTGTTTATTTGACATCCAATCTATTGGTTAAGTCATACTGGGCCAGGTTAAGGGAACAAACAAAAATCAGCTTAATCCAAAACTTTTATGACCCCCAAAATGTTTTTAATGGTTAACGGTCATTCAACACTGTTTCCTATAATATGGTCCACTTGAGATTGGGATATAGCTCATATCTGGTTTCACACTGTAAAATCATCTGTAAAAATAAATGAAAGACATGGATGAAACACAAACATCATGGTGAGGCCCACAGAACCCCGACCACCAGCCATTGGCTCATGTCAGAGGGAGTAGCCAATCCGTTTTAGTTGGGCTCCCCTGACACCAGCCCCACCATCGTGTATGTGTTTCATTCATGCCGTTCATACAACTTTAAAGATCATTTTAGGGCAACGAGGGTTATATAAATCTCAGGTGGACTACACCCACATGATGATTGGATATTCACCATTAAAATCCTCCTAAGGCCCATTGTACTGTTTATTTGACATCGAACCTATTGATTAGGTCATATAGGCCCAGATGAAGGGAAAAAACAAAAATCAGCTTTATCTAAAACTTTTATGGCCTCAAAATGCTTTTAATGGTTGACGCTCATTCAACACTGTTTCCTATAACGTGGTCCAATTGAAATTTGGATATATCTCATTTTTGGTCTTATGTTGTAAAATGATAGGTAAAAATATATGGACGGAATGGATGAAAAATATACATCATGGTGGAGCCCACGGAGCACTGAGCATCAGCCATTGGCTGGTGTCAGGGGGAGTAGCCAATCCGTTTCCCCCCACTGATCATGGGATGTGCTTGTTGATCATATCGCAGGATCGGGAGATCTTAGGTCCAATTGGCTTGACAGCCAGGCGGCGGTCCATCTACGGGATGTTTTCTTAACCTTTTAAAGTCTTATGACATTTAAGTCCTCTTAATAGGTTGGCCCGACATGGTTTATTTATTGCAAAAATCAGCCCAATCTACTGATCAAGTAAGTTCCACCGTAGGAAATAAATTCTAACCGTTGATAAATAGCGAAATGTAAGTTTGGTCCACTTGATGAGTGACTGTGGTTTATTTTCGTAGAAGCTGGCCTTGATGATAGGTCCAACTAATTGGACGGGTTGGATGCAGGATGCACTCAATATGTTGCAATTTGATTGCTGGGTGGGTGGACCAAAACCTTCCATCCACCCGGTTGGACTTGAGGCCTCCGCAGACTACTTTTTCAGTTAGATTGATGTAGAATATTTTCCACACGGATCAAACGGTCTTGATCTCTCAATTGATGTAGATTTCAGGGAGGTGGCTAATCTGCTCTCCGCCGACTAGAACACTGGATTTGCTTCATTTTTGAGTTCATGCTTTGAAAAAAATGAGGGTGGTGGTGGTGTTGGAACACCACGTAATCCGCACCCTTCAAACAGGACCTACCATTAGTAGGCCGTGTTTTAGTCGCACGTAGAATCTAATCACTTACCTTCAAAGCAAAAGCGGGAAAGAAACTTGATTAGGGGTCAATTAACGAAAGCAAGGGCTAAATTGTCGGATAGTTGTGATCTTTGATATTCTGCACATCCATGATTGGGCCCATTAGATGGGTGGTCTGGATTGACTAATGACCGTGCCACATTCACCCCCATTTCGCACACGTTCCACATCACACATGTTCTTTGAAGTCATGGTACTGAGGAGAAGATCCCATCCATTCAAAAAAGAGCTGGCCAAGACAAAAGTCGCCAGTGTTTGTTTTGTCAGGGGAAGGCGTCACATGTTTCTCTTTAATACGGTGGGCCACCTTCGACGTGATTGAAATACATGATTTGTTGTTATCCGTTTGTACGTAGCGCTTTTCACAGAGACGACCCACTGTTTCTAAATATCGTTACGATATTGAGTTTTTCAAATTATCAGATTTTTTTAACTGAAAATTAAAACAATGCAGTTTATACTCTAATATTCATTTTTTAAGATTATTAATAATTTATAATATATTTTGAATATCTTATTTTTAGCAAGATTTTCCCGAGAAAAGTCAAAATCTGAAAATATCCCGAGAAATTGTCGGGCCGAGAATTGCCGAAAACGGGATTTATCACTGGAAGGTTGCTTTCTACGGTATTATCATCTACAGCGTAAAAGTGACAGGTACTGTCCTATGTTGATCGAGTGGCTGAGGATTGGTTTTGAGAGTTGAGCTCTTTTCAAAGGAGAACTTTGGTGCTCGGGAGAAAGGTGACGGATGATACGCAGACACTTATTAGAAATTACGAGGAAATTACATACGAGACAAACAAGTAATTCAAATTATACCGTCCAAATTATGTGCAAAAGTCCAGATGTATCCTGAATAATTAAAAAAGAATCTTCTTGGATTAGCTGGCTGTCAGATTGGACGGTTAAAATGCAAAATATCTGATGCTCTTATTTCAACAAACAAGCGTCCACGAATCAGCGGTTAGGATTGTTCTATCAATCTGATTTTTGAATTGTAACTTATTGATAGTGGGTTCCACAATTTACTTTCTTTAATTCGAGTTAATATGTATCACATGTACGGTTTCCAAGTGCCCGCGCATTAGCGTCATAGGCAGCCAGAGTAGAGAATGACTGATAACTCCCCTGTTTAAAGAGGCCCTACAGGGTGTCGATCAGCAGCAAGTGCACCTTGCTGTTGAGAGGGATTACTTATATACAAGGCCAATGGTTTAGCAATCCAAACCGTCCATCTGATGGGCCCCAACGTGGATAGTTAGTTTCCAGGATCGGAAGATCCTAATTGTTCAATCTTTGACACATTATGAATTTAATACGGATGGTTGATTAAGGGTTGTTATTTTCTGAATATGGGATATTTTTTTTAGCAATCCCTCCACAGAGTAAGGCCCTTCTGATTGATGGGCTGGATCACCCAACATGAATTCCCACGTGTTAGGAATTAGGGAAGTGATCATGATATTATATAGAGTAGGATCTTATATATACGTATAAAGTCAATCCGTTACTTGTATGGGCACACCATATACAGAAGTTGTGAGGGGCTGTGCACCATTAAAACATTTATAATTATTTTTTAGACACATTGAGATGTGGTTTGTAAATTCAGTCCATCCATTATGTGTGTCTCACTTGGATGAGGGTTCAAACCAAATTTCAGATGCATGAAAATCTCATATGGACCTCACCAAATGCTTTTATATATTTTTGGTATGTCTTCACATGATTTTAGATGTTATGGCCCACCTAAATTCCTTATACGACTGATTTTTGGGATATCCCATAATTTAAAAGGGACCCATCAAATGCACGGTGTTGATGGTCTACACACATCATAGTGAGACCCACACAGCTCAACCTCATGGGAGCTTATCGTGAGCTCGAGTGCAAAGTACCTTTTTCCATATATATATATATATATATATATATATATATATATATATATATATATATATATATAAATAAGGCATGAGTAAAGACCTCAGAAGGACCTAGAATATGTTAGAAGATCGCTTAGCCGTACAATTGGCATGATGATGTATCAATCACGTCCATCCATATGCTGGTCCTATTTCATATTAAAGAAAGTGCATTCTGGCTCGAGGTTAATCTTGATGCTGATGCCATAGGTCCCTAGCGCCAGTAGGACACTGTTAAACAAGCAACTTTTTAACTCACATTGGGCTAATAAGTTACTTTTTAAGTTAGTTTAGATGCCTGCATTCCACGTCAAAGGTTAAGCCCACATGATTGGTGGTCCATGCTAAAGGTTAGGCCCACACATATAGGACCCTAAATATTACGGGTGGACCTAACAAACTTGAGAAATAAATACTTATGTAATATTGAAAGCCAAAAATATGCCTATTTTTTATTTTTGACTGATTAGTATATCGTTTACTAAATGTATTAATATGTGCGATAAGTAGAAATCTAAATAAGCTACTTAGGCATAAGTAGCTTATATAAAGCATCTTACTTTTCAAATATCCTCTCTGAAAAAGTCATTAATGGAATTAAATTTTGAATTAAATTATAGGTCCCAACTTAGATGAATTATCAACCAAAGATTGAGCTTATTGATTAATAAACTATATATATAATTAGTGGAGATTTGTTAGTCCTTAAAAAATGAAAATATCTTTATTTGCTTGGATGTCTATAAGTTTTATTACTTGTGAACAAGTAACTCATTTTTAAATAGTGTTTGAACATAAAATTTATTTAATCTGAAAGTGAAGTATAATTTATAAGATGGTTATAAATTGTAAATCACTAATAATTTTTCAGTACATTTGAGGTTCAAAGCATTAATTAAACTTATTCTTTGATTGCTTAAACTTGAAAGTGAGATGTAATTTTTTTACAATAAAAAAAATTTACAAGCATTTCAACAATCTATTTACGTTTGATTTGACTGTGTCAGATCTAATAACTTAAATAATATCACATAGTAAGTAAGATATTAAAAAGAAACAAAAAGAAGATCTATTTAGTTGTCCTGCCTAGCAAATATGATTAGAATTTGAAAAGTCAGGAGTGTCTTAGAAAGAATAAATCCATTTAGCTATCACCGTGAGACACATGTGCATATCTCAATCATGTGACACAACTATTGTCATAAGGGCCTTATGACTAAAAACGGGTATTGGCCGGAACACATCCGCAACAAGTGGTGGATTCGACTAATGCACTATAGCAACATACAAAAGACATCCTTACCACCAAAATTACTTAAGAAGTGGAAGAATAACAACACTTATTTTGTTGAGTTCCACAACGCACTACACACATTTGCGTGGAGAAAGAAATAACTATTACTAACATGCGACGTCACAAGATGAGCTCCCATTCATACAACAGGAGCAGGACATGCATGCAACAAATGGCTAGCCCATGACAAATGTTGCTTGATAAGACAACTATCTTCGGGCTCAGATAGTTATTTCTACATTAGTAGACGCGAAGAGTAGCCACGGAGATATCTCTTCCATTACTTCTCCAAAGTCTATAAATGGGAGAAAGATCTAAGAGCTCTAGGCTCTCACCAACCCAACACAAATCAAATTTAGAGTGCACTAATGCTTATCTTATCTTTGTTTTTAATCTTAAACTATGAGTAGTTTAATCAAACTCATCTATAACACTACACTAGGCCAACGTTAGCTTCGAAGTAGTGTAATACTTTTCATGTACACTAATACATTGGACCCACCTAGATTATGAATAGTGTAATTTCCTTCCATTTATGCCAAATGATGGATCATGAGAATGACATACTTATTTTTCTTTCAGTAGTATATAGTCCTTCATACCCCCCAAGTTGTTGGACCAAGTAAACTTCAGGTCTAGGACCTTGTTATCTATAGTATGGTCTATAGATGTTGGAAATTTTTTTATTGTTTTTTTGGGTTAGCTTGTTGGTACACATCCATGTCAGTACACACACTCCATGTTAGCCACCCCCACGAGGCATCGATACCGAGACCTCAAGTATTGAAACGAGGTATCTCCACTCAGTTTGCCAGTTGAGCTATGGATCTAGGTGTAGATGTTGGATTGCTTATGAATACTTTTGTAAGTTTTTACTTCAATTTCATTCAATGCAATTGAGTTCCTTCTGCTACTTTCACATTGCACATATTGAATTATCTTTGTTGTCATGATCAGAAAAAATATTTTTAGCCGAGAGGCAAAAAGAACTTATTAGAAGAAACCATCCCATTTGTAAATTGCTTAATTTCACTTATAGGTGACTAAATAGATGACCAACTCCTTTAGTTCTTGGTCATTGACAGCTACTTACGGCCTCTTTATCTATCCCAACACTTGGCGTTACATGTGTTCGGTTTGGATTGGGCTGGAATAAGCTTAGGCATATTCAACACTGTAAACACATACCAACAATTAAATTTTTAGCCAAACATAACTTTTAAATGTCCATGAATTAGAGGTTAAGATAATTTAAACTGTTGATGCAGTTTTCTAGTCATCTTAACTAGGCCTTTGAATCCTGCACAAGTAAAACGACAATGTGAACCTTGGTTAAGACAGGGGATCCTCCGATGCTAAAGTTAGACAAAGATTTGGATTTATATGTGTTAAGGTTTTAGTGTATACCTTTTTATATAAATTGAGACCCTATTTATAACTCGTGGATGAAAAATTTTCCTGCTTGGAAAGTATTAGTTGTACCTGTCTTTCGAAATCCTTGATAGATATCTCATAATGACTTTAGCAATAAGGTTAAGTGGTTAGAACCTGGGAAGGCTATAGTAGATGGGCGAACCTGACCAACTGAAGCCGAGCTATAAGTTTAAGGGTCAATGTTGTCCTAATGTTGGTTTTCCAAAGTTAGAGAGTTAGGTGTTCGGCTGGGATCGAATTGGCTTGCACAGTAACTCTTTGGTTGTAGCAATGAGAGCTCGACAGTGACAGGACTTTGTTTGTGGTCGGGTCGTCGAGCCGTTCATGAAGGTCACGCTCTATTATACAACCCGGTCTACTTAACCATGGCTGCCATTCTCCTATATCGGTCACCTTAGGTCAGTCCATTTTTACCTACAACATAAATTATCTAATTTTTGAATTATTTTTAAGGAACTAAGTCTTGAGTGCATAAGTATAATATGCCGCTGGAGTATTAAATGACTCTCCAGTTGATAGGACTACAATGACTTATCCTCATATGTGGTGGTGATGAACTCTATCCAAACCATCCAAATTGTGGGTCTCATTGTCGATGGAGCATGTCTCTAAAATCACACTGATGAAGCAATCTAACTATACAGTTAATGTCTTCTAAGTGGAAGGTTATGTCCACACATTTAATCAGTGCATAGGGTGCGTCCGTTCATGTCACACCTATGGTGAAAATCAAGCCACACCCTGATGGCCAGATATAGGTTGCACACTTCAGCGCCATCCATTTTTTGATCTCGTTGATTCAGCAAGTGAGTTGTTATACACTCATTGGCCGATTTCAGCTTGAAAAGGTAGATGACCACTGATAAAACCTTTCAAATTATGCATAGGCCAATGTTCGTTTATGTCATCCAATCCATTCATAAGATGCCCTGCACTAGGACGAATGGACATCTAAAATAATAGGCCATTCAAAAAGTTGAGTGGACCACATCACTTGATTTTAAAAGTTTGATGCATGATTTTACATTTGCCCATTTGATTTTGGACCAGCCTGATTTTTAAGAATGAAGGAGAACATTAGGGGGCAGATATAGCGGACGGAGTAGATGTAATGTGTACATGATGGTAGGCGTAGCACTTCCTTTTGGCACATGCAACACCCTCCCCAATGTTTCAAAAATCAAAACCATTAGACAGTCTTTTCTATCAGTTTTCTTAAATTTACCATAGTTAATCTTGACCGTTAACTGTTTCATTCTCCACCATTAATTTGATAGCCATAATCAGATGGATGGGGTCGTCTAAAATCTGTACTTTTCGACTTATAAGCCAACCTCCTTGGGGTCCACCATATAGATTGGGCCCAATAAGAGATGGCTCTACTATATAATGGTTGTTCTTGTTCTAGCGGCTCGTCTCCCTTAGGAGGGAGGTAATGGGCCTCAGGCCCTGATCCAACTTAAGCCCCAAGGTCCAAGCCCAGAATGGGCTCGCGCAACCGGTCTAGTCAGAACCAATAAAAAATTGGCTGGCCTAGGGCCTGCTGCGGCCCTTTCCAATCCTTTTAGGTCCAAGGCCCGAGCCTTGGCTAGGCCTAGCACTGCGTCGAATTAACTATCTCTTTAGAAGAATAGAAACCAACAGTTGCCTGATGAATGTTTTTCTTCATCAATGATATATATATATATATATATATATATATATATATATATATATATATATATATATATATATATATATATATATATATATATATATATATATATATATATATATATAAAGAGGGCATGAGTAGATGTGAAATTGGGCTAAAATCACCTGAGCCCAAGCCAGGCCCATGGGCGAAGCCAGAAGTCTGGATTTTGAACCATAGAAAAACAAAGGGGCTCGTTTAAGAGCATAGAATTGAAATTCTAATTATTTTGTTTTGTTTTGGATTTCAGAAATCATGTTTAGAAGCCTGGATTTTAAATCCTGTATTTCTAGAATTGTTTTGTGGTATATCCATTAGATAATGAATGCAACCAATTAATTGCTCTTGAAATATAAGATAATCATTGCATTGAGTTTATTATAAGATAGCATTAGTTAAAAAATAAAATAATTTCAAGCTTTTGGTGGCCAATGAAAGTTGTCCCACTAATTTTATAATTTAAAAAAAATCTAAATTTCTTTTTAGGTGATTTTTTTTTTTTTTTCCCTTTTTATATAGTGTGGCTCACATAATGATTATATATGTTTGTTGGTTGTAGTATCCTATTACCATAGTATGAATACAAGTAAAAACATCCAATGGCATAAATGAATGTGAGCACCTTAGAGATGTCCCTAAAAAGTTTTAGATTTTGAATTGAAATAGGGTAAAAATTCAAAATTTTGAACCACCCTGTAATCAAAATTTAAGATTTTTAAGTGTATCTAAAAACTCTATTTTTAAAAATCTTGGATTTCAATTCCCAACTGTTTGTGAGGGTGTCAAATAACTCATAATTATTTATAAATTTTATTCTAATGATCATGTGTGTTTAACAAGCTTATGTTAGTTCCCAGCTCTTAATGTTATGGGCTTATATATTTCTAAATAAGGGCACAAATTATTTTGTGAGATTCATGATTTTCTTTATCATTTAAATGGAAAACATCAAATCAAGAAAATAGATTTTTTTTTTTTTGCTTGATGAATTCTACCTAGCTAAAGAGAGTTTCAGATTATTTTATGAAAATCACGTCCAGTAGATAAATTGCTCATGGCTGAAGTATGTGGTTGCCATGCACACGAATGACGACCACTAAACATTTTCTCAATAAGCCTTGAGGAATAATCAGATACAGCTGCTTTATCAATAATTCTAAACTTCTGATACAACCCCTTTTTCCCCAACATGTCAACTGTGCAGGGAAGCCATACAAAGAGGCAGACCACTCCATAAAAATTATCTCACAGGAATCAGGCATATCTGCTCATTAGGTTGGCCACACTAGATTCCTAAGTCATACCATTAATTGTTCATTGATTTTGATGCTATGGCTAATTAGGTAAGTGGATTAGTTTATAGTTTTGTACTAGGGGATTTGTTGGACATGGCTCTTTGGGGCCAATTGTGAGCAACCACTAGTAGATAAGTCCTGTACCTAGGGGTGTACATGAACTGAGCTAGCTTGGTTAGCTCGCTCGACTCGACTTGAAAAAGCTTGATTTGAAGCTGAGTTAGAGCTGAGTCAGGTTGATTTTTTAAGCTCGAAAATGAGTTCGAGCCGAGTACGAGCTAGCCCAAACTCGACTCAACTCGGATTGAACCTAACTCGAATCGAACCAGTTCAATACCTTGGTTATTTTGATATTGATGTTGCTCGCCAAGTGTTTAATGAAATAACTCAATAAAGTGTGGCTGATGGCAAGGAGGAATGCATATAAAACAAATACTATTTTTTTCTTGATTTTTATGTTGCTTAGAAGGTGTTTGATAAAATATCTGTAAAATCAATGTTGTTGTTTTACAAATAGTGAGATTTTGAAAGTGCAATCTATGCGTTTGTGAAAACGTTGCACAGGCGAACTCGGCTCAAATTGGCCCGAGCTACTGACCGAATCAAGCCGAGCTGACAGTCAGGCTTGACGACTGAGTCAAGTCGAGTTCGAGCTGGGTCAGCTAGTGGGCGAGTTGAGGCTAGCTCAACTCAGTTCGACTTAATGTACACCCATTCCTGTACCTATCTTCTAATAGTTTCCGGATCTAGAAAGAAAATGGAGAAAGAACGCATCTTACCATTGGTTCTAATTTAGGATCGAATTAGATGGTGATTAGACCTCTTTGCTTCATCCATAGTAATTAGCCAGACCTCTAGTTAATTAATCATTCATCTTCAGCTTTGCAAAGATTCCAAGATCATGTAGACCGTCCAATCCTTTGGGCCCACCCATCTAAAACTGTCTTTCATGATCATGGTGTTCCTGCACTTTTCAAACATGACAATCTACACAAGGGACATGTTGACAGAAGAAAAAGGCTGCATCAGAACTCTACACTGGTGTATCTGATCATTTCTCTTTCTCAATTTAGTGATCTTCTTAACCTGTCACTGTTTTAGTCACCAGTCACTTCACCGTGGCGAGCTACATTAGGTAGGAATTCGAGGATAACAATAAACGGTTAGGAAGAAAGTCCAAGCAGTGATTTAAATTCATCGGTCTGGATGCATTAGAATGGTGTCCTTGCACCCATTACATACAAGTAAGACCAGTTGTCTTATTTTATGGGCTCCCTGTGGATAGGTAGGCCCAAAATATTTAAAACTCACAAACAGAAAGTTTTTAGCCTTTGATTTTGCCCTTCTCTCCGGATCTTTGCCTTTGGTATCTAAACACTGATCTAACGGTTAGGATCTTCTAATCCTGAAAACTTTTGGGGCATCTCTAGCCAAGGGTCCCATTTTAGACTCTCAGCCATCACAGCCGGACATATACTGTCCATCTGATGAAGGGATGGACTAGGAACAGTCACGGTAGGAAATGAGGATTATATACACACACACACACACATCGGGTTCGTCCTTGGCCCGTGTCGGGTCCATGACAAGGTCGGGCCCGTGCCTGGCCCATTTCCATCCCTAACCATATACAAGCGGGCTGCAATGTTGGATAGGCAAAATGAAATCATGAATGGCTGTCCAATCCTGGTAATCAGGCGGGTAGAACTCATGGATCCAGACCGTTCATCTAACGATCTCCACCACTCGTGAGTGGTACCACAAAGACTCTCATTGGAATCCAGGTTATCAGTTAGATTGAGTGCAAGTGGATGACCAGCGGCCCACTGCAGATGGGAAGGTCCACCGATCCAATGGCTGGGATTTGAGGGGCCTACTAGATGAATAATCTGAAATTTGAAATACAGACCCATCCATACAGAATGCTTATCCAAATCATAACACTGGCGATCATTGGATGATACTTTCTTAATTACCAATAGCGAAAACTCCATATGTGGACCCCGCCCTTAGTCAAATAACCGTTCATTGGGTACAAAAATTTTCATGCGACCATCCGTTAGGGAGCAGCAGTGGACCACACCTGGCCAATCCATGCTACTTCTAACCAGATGAATGGCTCTGATCACAAACAGTGGACCCCATGGCAAGGCAAGGCGAGCTACAATTTTTGCGGTGAGTATATGGGCTTAGCCAATCTTTTTAGGCCCGGCCCACAAATTTTAAATTAGGAAAAGCCCAAGCCCAGCGCAGCCCATTAAGCAATTTCCATGCAAGATTACTAATATCATGCCACTGCCTATCTTGGACAGCCTGACCTGCCTGATGGACAGCTGAGATGAGGGCCCATCCTTATTATCCATTACTAATTGCTTCCCAACCGTTAATTGACGTGGCCCAATGGTCATAGGAATCTACGCTCCAGATCTACCATAATGGGTCAGGCCCAAGGATTCCATGGGCTGGCCTAACCCTTTTGACACCCTTAGTTTGTTTGGCTCAATGGGCCATGCAGGGCCTCTGGGAGTTTTAGCTATCGGGTCTTATCGGGCCCACTATGTAAATGGGTATGGCTAGAAAATGCAATCTTGGGGCCATGTCTTTATTTAGTGGATGGGCGGGATTTAATCCAGTCCCCAGCTTGCGACCCCAAAAATGAGACAGATCCAAATCTCAGGTTGACCCCACCACAAGAAACAGTGGTGATCAAACTCCCACCATTTAAAAAGTCCTAGGGCCCACTATAACATTTATTTGCCATCCAACCGTTGATTAAATCACAGAAACGTGAAAGAAGAGATAGGTTCATCTAAAACTTTTGTGGCTCTTAGTAACTTTTTAAGGAGGGTGGACAATCACCACTGTTTCCTTATATCATGGTGCACATGAGATCTGGATCTACCTCATTTTTAATTTAAGCTGAAAAGTGGATGGATGTCATGAACAAAACACACAAATCATGGTGGGCCGCATAGGGATTTTTCCAGCACCGATGTCACTACCGAATCTGAGTAACATTAAAGCATTTCCATTTTCAAAGTTTCTAAATTCCCGAAACCATGTGATTGGGAGTGTTGGAGTTTGCGCGGATTTAAAACCATTGTCGGTTGAATGTAAGATCTGACGAGCAATGTATTCAGTGCAGCACATGCTACATGGCATAAAATATACATAGTGGAAAACATGAGGGATGTGGTCTGGAAACGGATTGGGACGTAGATCTCCTGCGAAGGCCTTTCACGGGAAGTTTTTGCGCAAGGATGCTAGGTGGGGCTCATCGAGATGTTTGTGTGAAATCCATCTTGTTCATCTGTTTTGAGAGGCCATTTTATATTGGGTGACTAAAAACATAGGCGTATCCAACACTCAAGTGGACCGCACGATAAGGAAATATTGGATATTTAGTGAGCTTCGTTGAAGCATTCTTATGGCCATAAAAGTACTGAATCAGGCTCTAGTTTTGGTGTTTTCTCTTCATCCCATTTGGAACGACCTTAATGAGGATTTGAATAGCATATAAACATCAAGGTGGAGTCCAGAAAGGTTTCAACGGTGAAAATTTCTTTTCCCATATTTTCCTCTCGTGTGACATCCAACTCAATTTTGGTATCACATCCTAAAATGAGCGGGAAAAATGGTTGGACATGATAAATTTCTAACATACATTGCAGTGGCCCACGTAGCATGTATGAACTTACTGCGGAAGGCTTCAGCAGGAAATCTGCGTCCAACGGATTAGCTACTGACACTGCCACTAGCCAATGGCTAGTGGGCTGGCTCTGTGGGCCCCACATGATGTATATTTTTCATCAATGCCGTCCACCCATTCTTTCAGATCATTTTATAATATAATCCCAAAAATGAAGTTGATCCAAATCTCAAGTGGACTGCACGGTGTTGATTGAACGCCAATCATTAAAAGCTTATTGGGGCTACAAAAGTTTTGGATCAAGCCTATATATTTTTTATAACCCAGGTCGGAAAATAAGCCATCGGAGGACTCCACCAAAGCTCCTGTGGAGCCCACCATGATGTATCTGTTTATCCACGTTGTCCATTTATTTTCTAATATCCTTTCGGGCATGAGTCTTAAAATAAAGTAGATCCAATGCTCAAGTGGACCACACCAGATATGAAACTTGCATTTTATGCAAACAAGCTCACTATTTGGTATGGACCACTTGACCGTTGGATCTGCTTCAATTTTGATTTAATAATATCTTAAAATGATCTAAGAAAATAGATGGTCCGCATGGACAAACAAATACATTAAGCTGGTCCCACGGGAGCTTTGGTCAGATAGCTTATTATCCGACCTGTACTATCGGTTTAGCAAGCAATAGTGAAGATGGAATGTATTTTTTTTCAAGCCTAATAGGTAGGGCTGTACACGAATCAGGCTAGCCCGGTTAGCTCACTTGACTCGGCCCGAAAAGCTCGACTCGACCTAACCCGGAATTGAGTTTGGGTCGAGACAAGCCATTTTCTTCAGCCCGAAACTGAGTTTGGACCGAGTTCAAATAGGTCCTAGTTTGGCCCGACTCGGCCTAAAACTCGACTCAACCTGGCCCGACTCGATCGAGTGGTGTGTGTGTATATTCAAAACCCTACTCGTCTCTTTTTCCTATACCCTTCTGGGATAGTTTACCACCCATCTTTGAAGTGACACCATCCACCTCACAGACGTATAACTTGAACGGCCTAGATTCATCCAAATACAAAAATGAATTATAATGTCTTGACTATTTAGATTTTTTATGGAGTTTATAGTTTAACTATCTAAACCATGATCGAGGGCCTTGTAATGGGATGTGGATTGCTGATCAGGCCGAGTTTGGGCTGGACATGTTGGCCCGGTGACCAGGCCGGGTCGGGTTCGGGCTAGACATGTTGGCTCGGTGATTGGGCTGGGCCGGGTTCGAGTTGGGTTTGGCTCGTAACCGAGTCGGGCCGGGTTGAGCCCAGTTCGACTCGGATCGACTCGTGTACACCTATAATGCAGGAGTTGTAGGTAGTCCTTGTCTCATCTCATTTAGTATCTAGCTAGATAATTAGATTAGATGTCTTGTGAGTTGTGAACTAGGGGAGCTTTTGGTTCAACCCAACCGTGCCTCTCCATACCTAGTTTTGGTCGGGTTGTTAAGGTCTTTGGGTTTGGTTAGGATTGGAAAACTCCAATTCAATTTGAAATCTAGTTAGGTTCAGGTTAAAGAAATTTGGTAAAGATGAGTGGGAATAGCAACATGAAATTGTGTCCAAGTGGGTTGGGTCAAGCTAGAGTTGAGTGCAGAGGAATTTGGGCTGGGCTTCTCAGGTTCAATTTTGGGTTGGGTCCTCCTAAAGTATGGTTGGGTTTGAGTTGACCCTGAACCTAACCCAACTTGTCTGAGTTACAGTGTGAATGTGAAGAATGCCACAACATCAAAAAAAAAAAAACAAAAAAAAAGAAAAAACAAATATATTTTATTCTTTTAGCTTTGTCATATCTTGTTTGTCTTCGTGGTTTCGTTACCTAGTAATACGCACCGGGTGATGAAATTTAAAGTCTAACTCGAGCTTAACCTAACCTAACCTAAATTTAACCTTATATGTAGCAAATTATGAATTATAACAAACAACTAACATATATGTAAAATCATATCTTGCATAATAGTAGGATCATGATTAAAATAATTCATGCTGTGGACTTTATGTTATATATGTTCATGATCGGAATGATTCATGCATGAAAAATAGGGTTAACGATTGGGCTAACTTAGGCTCTACATGCAGAGTGATACTATGATTGAAATTGTTGAGAATTCTATGCTATGTGAGCCACAGTGACCAAGTTAAAATGATAGTTAAATATTTAATTTTACGTATTAGTTTATTAGTTGTAGGTATTCACTCAATTTAACTGAAGCTAACATAAATTGACTGAAATAACATCATCTTTAGTTAGGCTTGAAGCTGACTCCCTTCAAGGTTGGGTTGAGCTTTAGCTGGCCTTTAACTTGAAATGGTTCACCTGACATGTCTAATTGGAGGTCAACCAAGGCCTTGGGACCAACTCAAGGTATATACATTCACTCACGCAACATGGGAACTCAATCTCTAGTCCTAGTGTTGAAACAGAGTCTATTTACCACCTAGCCATGAAGCTAAACCCAATTCATGTTAGGTCAAGATAGTTTAGTTTGAATCAGCATAAC
This sequence comes from Magnolia kwangsiensis, assembly GCA_037074715.1. Lineage (NCBI taxonomy): Eukaryota > Viridiplantae > Streptophyta > Magnoliopsida > Magnoliales > Magnoliaceae > Magnolia > Magnolia kwangsiensis. The sequence continues at coordinate 99,772,363 of CM073581.1, forward strand.
ACATAGAATTGGATAAATGAATTTATAAAATTAAATATTAAACCATCAAATAACATTATCAAAACCATATTTATAACAATTAAAATAACACTAGAAGAATAAAATCTATAATCATTCCTTGTAAATAAATAAATTAAGAAAAATAATTTAAAAGTACTTATTTTAAGTTGGTTACCCAAAGTCTACTCTATTGTTAAAAACTTACAAAAATGCAATAAATTGTTTACCTATAATACACTTCTATAATACTCCTGCTTTTATGGGGTTTCAACTACCTAACATGCGGGGTTGGGGTGTCAACCAAAGCCTAGCCCAACTACAAGAGAAGCCAACTTGGGGCCCAACTCAAGGTGTCGAGTACTGAATTATAACACAATTCATGTTAGGCCGTGTTAGACTGGTTTGAATCAACATAATACTCACCAATGGATAAGTGAATTTATATAATAAAAAATCTAACAATCAAATAATACTGTTAAAATTATATTTATAACTACTAAAATAACACAAACAAAATAACATTTATAATCACAACTTGTAAACAGATAAATTAAGAAAAAATGATTAAAAATACTTAATTAAAGTTGGTTACACAGTCTACTCTATTAATAAAGATATACAAAAATGCAATGAATATTGTTTACCATAATATACTTATGCTTTTATAAGGTTTAAATAGGATCCCAAGCCGGACAGTTCACAAATAGGTGGTAGCTAGGTTTTCACCCTTAGATTACATCTCAGATGATGATTTGAACTGTTCATACTTTCTGATTCCATTTTAAGTGACCATTTTAATTAGATGCATGGGTTGAAAGGATGGATGATTGTACCCAAAGATAAATTGAAAACATTAGTATAAAATTTTAATGGCTTCTAATCAAATCCAAGAGCCAAAGGTAATCAATTTAATGAAGTAAGATTGTTTATTATTAGATAGTAACGATAACATTAATGGTTTAGATCATATGGCCGCTGTATCTTATTAAAACCCTGTTACTTGTCATTTGTTTACTAAATCCTTGGTTAGAGGTTTACTAATTCCATATGCTGGTGGGACCCATCCCCATCCACACGTGCTACTTTTTTTTCTTTTAATTCCCGCCCAAAAACCAGGTCACACACCATCAGTACACAGTAATAATGAGGAAATAAAAAAGGAAGATTAGATCTCTTATAATTATATACATTGGGATCGAAGCTGAAGAGGTGTAAGGCGAATATATATTGTTTTGAAACAGACGAGAAGTTCAGATCTTGCACACCCGTTCCATCTTGCAATGAAATGAGCTACACTCAGGGCACGTTTGATTTTAAAAAATAACTATTATTGTTTTGTGCATTTATATAATGTCTGATGTGACTGTTTACTTTCTAACACAAAAATTAAAAATATTACAAAATACTTGTAGATCTCCTGTGATGCATTTTACTTATCCGTTTAAAACTTTGTGGGGCTACCATTTCCTTCGCGTGAGAAACTTGAGCATTAGATTTATTTTATTTTTTGTCTCATACTTCAAAATATTATAATAAAATAGGTAGGCAAAATAGATATAATATATAAATTATCATGTGGTTTAAAAATTACAATTATATCTTTTGAACCAATTTGAAAGACATGAGCACCTGTAAATTTTCAAACGCCTGAAATAGGAAGAAATATTATTTACCGTGTATGTACCATTTCAAACAGGCCCTCAGTATATGTAGGGATAGGACGAAACGCCCCTTTCAATATTATGATACATGTCATGTCATATAGACATGGTTGCCCCTTGAAGGATTTCTCACCTTTGATGTCTCTTTCCACGTTTGGTTATGTCGCAGCGCACTTGAGTGGGAAGAGGACTGCATACTGATTTATGTTTTTCATCACCCCGTCTATCCATTTTACCAGATAATTTTAGGATTTAAGAAGAAACATGAATCATATCTTAGAAACGGATTGGCTACTCCCCCTGCCACCAGCCGATGGCTGGTGATATATGCTATGTGGGCTCCACCGTGGTATATGTGTTTCATCCAAGCCATTTATTTATTTTTCTAGATCATTTTAGTGTATGAGACAAAAAATGAGTATATTCCAATCTCAAGTGAACTATATTATAGGAAACGGTATTTATTTATTTTTCTAGATCATTTTAATGTATGAGATAAAAAATGAGTATATCCCAATCTCAAGTGAACTACATTATAGGAAATAGTGTTGAATGCACATAGGTTATTAAAAACTTTTTTGAGGCCATAAAATTTTTGGATGAAACTGATATTTGATTTTTCCCTTCATCTAGGTCTGCATGACCTAATCAACCGCTTGAATGTCAAATAAATACTACAGAGGGCCTTAGGAGGATTTTAATGGCGGATATCTAATTAATATTGTTTTCCTATGATGTGGTCCACCTGAGATTTATATCCCTCTAATTTTTGGGATCAAGACATAAAATGATCCGTAAAAATGGGTGAACGCATGGATGAAACACATACATCATGGTAGGATCCACAGAGCACTGACCACCAGCCACCGGGCTGGTGGCAGGGGGAGTAGCCAATCCGTTCCCATATCCAAAGCTCACAGGTGCACCACAGCACACAAAACAGCATGAGTTGAACATCTACCGTTGAAAAATTCCTGGGGCAAAGAAGTTTTGGATCTAGCTGATATACGTGTTTCCCCTCCATCCATGTCTGTGGATGACAAATAAACATTGCCGTGGGTCCAGGAAAGGTTTCAACGGTAGAAATCATTATTCCCACTGTTTCTTGTGATATGTTACACTTTAGCTACCGATATGCTTCAATTTTGATCTCAACCCTTAAAATGAGCTGGAAAAACAGATGGACCGCTTAGCCAACAGAGTTTACTCAGTACGGAATTGGATTTCACATGAGTGTGTGGATCTGCGTGACTTCGGGGTTACATCCTAAAATGAGCTGGCTCGGGTAATAGGTGGACTGGATGTTACGTCAGATCATGGCGGCCCTTGGAAAGATTTACGGTGCCAGCAGCGATTGGAAGAGAGGACATGCATGAGCTGTCATAGACGCGGAATGTTGGACCAATGCATTGACCCTTGTATTGTTGGAACCACCATGATGTACGATGTACGTGTTTTATTCACGCTGTCCATTCATTTTAAGAAGATCCAAATATCAAGGTGGACCACATCACAGGAAAGCAATAGTCATTCGAATGCTCACCGTCAAAAACTTTAGTAGATTAAGTCACACACGTGGATGAACATAAAACACAAATACCATTTAAAATTCATAACTTTTGTAGCCCCAAGAATTATACTCAACAAGTCAATGACTATAACACTCAAGTCGTGTGGGGCTCACCACATTCCATGTGTAACATCCTGTCCGTCCATCAATTTCTATCCTCTATATTAATCCCGGGAGGAAAAAATCAACCAGATCCATAACTTAAATGAACCACACTGAAAGAAATAATTTGTATGAGGCACCATCCATAAGTCTTTGTGTGGCTGTGTATCTTTTATCAAAACCGTTAATCAGGTCTTACTCACGGAGTCCCCCACCGATGTGAACTTAAGAACTTTAAAAGTTTTCATTGTTACCATTGGTGTGGACCATTGAGTTTTCTATAAGGGCCATCTTCAAAATGTAGGGTTCAAATAATGTTTATCACGATGGATGGAGTGGATTTACATATAAAACGTTGTGGCCCTCAAACTCGAGGGTTTTACTCGCGGCTTAAAATAGGTGCTGTAGACGCAATCACCACTACCCCAGCCTTGGTGTGTCAATATGTTGGGCACCCAGCGTGATGTATACGTTTTATATCCACACCGTTTAATTGTTTTGCTCTGTTTTTTTCGAGCTTGAACCCAAGATTAAAGGAGATCAGGCGCTCAAGTAGACTACATCATAGGATAGAGTGGTGATTGGAGGCTACAAAAGATGATATTTGTAGTTTCCCTCTTCATCTTCATCCAGCTCTGTGTGACCTTTTCAACTATGACAAATAAACATTACAGTAGTGGGCCTATAAAAGTTTCAACGGGTGTCATTATCCTCTTTCATGTGGTGTACTATTTCAAGTGATGTGGTCTACTTGAGCATCAAACCTGCTTTATTTGTAGGTAAAATGAGCTGGAAAATGTAGGCACGGCGTAAATATAAAATACATACATGTTGTAATTAAGAACCCACACCGCCCAACACATCAACACGGGGTGGCATTGGCAACCGCAACACCACCTTATCCAAATATAAGACGCAAGGTTTGATGGCTGACTGTAATGCCTATCTTGATGTATGTGCCTTATATCTATATTATTCCTCCGTTTTGAAAGTCTATTTTAGGGTATGATCCTATTCAGTGGTTATTGACCAATCAGTTTAGTGACCACTTAATTTATTTTCCATCCAATCTATCTATAAGGTCATAGAGGACTAAATGAAGATTGTACAAAAATATCAGCTGCATCCATTTTTTTTTTTTTCCTAATGGTCAGTCACCGATGCTTCCATCAGCGCACTCCACCTGATATTTGAATTTATTTTCTTTTTAAGTTCATGCTTAAAAATGATCTTTCGATACATATAGACATGTAGATATATATCATATACGTAAATGTAGGCCCCAACTTCAGATTGGAGGGGATGGACGTGAATGAAATTGGAATGCTTACTGAGTAAACTGTGTTGGGCCCACTGTGAATGTCAGTGGCTGTTCATCCGTTTTTCTAGCTCATTCATGGGGTTGATGCCAAAATTGAAGCATATCCAAAACTTAAGTAAACCACATCACAGGAAATACTGGGAATAATGATTTTCACCATTGAAACCTTTTTTGGCTCCCAATGAATTTTATCCATCTGCCAGCTTGTACATAAGACCACACAAATATGGATGAAGAAAAACCTAAATATCAGCTTAATCCAAAACTTACGTGGCATCCGAAAATGTTCACATTTAATTCATAATATTTTCTGTGGTGTGGTCCACTTGAACTGTAAATATGTTTTATTTTTTGGGCTCAAGATCTATAATTACATGTCGAATTGGATGAACTAGGTGAATAAAATAAATATATCACGGTGGTCCCACAGAGTTGACATCAACAATCGGCTTTCTACGCGAATCTCGTATAATCCTATTGAAGCGAAAAGCTTCCATTGCTACAGGGAGTCGCGTGGGGGAGTGAATGTTCTTCCGCTTGGATGGAAGACTTCACGTGGATGAGATCTACTCCGTCCATCAGGTGTGCTACCCTGTGCTTGAATCACGTTTCCAAAACTAGGCCGATTCAAAATTCATTTGAGTCACAGGGTGAAGTCCTAATATTGTATAGGGTCCACCGTTGCGTGTGAAAGCCATCCAATCCACTCATCTGACGCTTTACGCTAGGATTAGAGGACTACCCGAAACTCATGTATGTCAACCATAGCGAATGTGTTGTTTTTAGGTATCATTTTACACTTTTCCTTGTCGTGTAGCCCACTAAAGCTTTGGATTGTAGTGAGTTTTAGGATCCATGGTGAAAATCTAGCCACTCACCTGATGAACGAGGTGGATTTGAATTACATTCTTCCCCACATGGTGCTCATGTCATGTTCACTCCACATATGTCAAGGTAGGCAACAGGTGCAACATCACGCCATCCATCAAGTAGGTCCGATCTTGTTGATGCTCTTCCCTTTACGTAAATCTGCCCATGCAATTAGGTGGACCATGATGTTAGAAACAGTTTGATGAGTAAGAAAATTTCAGCCAAGTTCTTTTCCATCTGTTTATTTACTAAATTGTGGGACGCGGATGGCATGCCACCAATGTCCTCTGTGGTTGTGGGAGGACTCAGTAGGGCCCATCGTGATGTATGTTCATTATCCACACCATCCATTAGTTTTTCAAGATTATTTTAGGGCACAAGCCCAAAATTCAATCATACTCAAAGATCAAGTGGACCACACCACAAAAACAGTAAGGAGAGTGATGTCCACCGTTGAACTTACTTAGGACTCAAAATGATGTTTATTTGCCATCCAACTGGTTGATAAGACCATGTAAATCTAAATAAAGGAAAAATACAAATATCAGCTTGATCTAAAACTTTAATGAACGCTGAGAAGTTTTCAACATTGGCATTTAATTTTCACCATTTCTTGTGGTGCAGTGCATTTGCATGCTTAATCCCACTGTTTCATGTGATGTAGTTTATTTAGACTTTAGATATATATGTTTCAATAATTTTATGCTTATGAGCCAGCAAAAGTGAACGACTGCATGAATAAGACACATACATCATGGCGGGTGTAGGGAAGCGCGGAAGATGAGCCCTCAAGATCTGACAGTTTACACGAAGTCTGGGACCCTCACAAAGCAGAAGAACGGTGTTCCAATGACCCTCCTATCTACTACTGGAGCAGATTGAACTATCCACACCTCTGATCCTACGGTATATAGTGGCTCCGGATTATGATATATGGATCAGATCGTCCCAAGGACAAGCCAAAATAGACAGACTATAATACACTCTCTTTCTTTCTGTATACTCTCGTGTTTCGTATGATTCGATGCGTTACATGAGAGAAGCGCACTCCCTTTTATAACAGAGGAAGGAGAGTTTAAGTGGGATTAGGATAAAGCCACATAATCCGCTCACATCTCTATCTGCAATTAAAAATTAAATTCATATTTGAATTTGAAATTTAATTGAAGGTAATCGTACCCACTAGTGATTGCTCACAAGTGGGCCTCATTGGTCTACGTCCAACAGTGGGCTCCATGAAGTCGCATCAAGGTAAGTTGTGACCCACCTGACAAGTAGGTAATTTTATTAGCATATCTTTTAACTTATTAGATTTTTTTTGCGTTAAGCTGCGATAGCTTCACAGAAAAATTGCCAAAAAAAAAAAAACTTTCGTTATTTAAAAATGTGGGGATATTGTCATTATTTAAAATCTCAAGTTATTCTTTCAGTGGAATTTCTGACAGTTGTTGTAATGGCTAATCTCTACAACCTAGAGAGAAAAGCAATTGTTGACTAGCGGGGCTAGATTCTGTGAGGTTGGTGATCGCTGGATTTAAATAATTATCCAGGGAGACGAGTAGCCCGTGACAAATGCACTTCCTTCATTGGTTTCTCAAGATCACAATAGGGGTGGAGTCAGGCAGATTCAATACACGGGTGGGCCACATCATACAAAATATGAAGAATAAAAATTTCTGCCCTTGAAAAATTTCTAGAGCCGGCCATAATGCTTATATGCCATCCAAATTATTTATAGGACTATTACCACTCAGATAAATGGTCTATTACAAAACTAACATTATGATACAACTTTTATAACCACCACAAAGTTTCCCATTATTAAGGTTCAATCCCCACTGTTTCATGTGGCGGGGCTAACCTAAGTTTTGAACTCTCTCTCTCTCTCTCTCTCTCTCTCTCTCTCTCTCCTCTCTCTCTCTCTCTCTCTCTCTCTCTCTCTCTCTATATATATATATATATATATATATATATATATATATATATATAGTTATTCTCATCTCCACACCTACCTACTTGTGCACCTTTGCACATGTGTCATGGGCGTCTAATTCAAAGAGTCAATATGATGCAAAATCTCATGAAACCCCAAGGGTTAAATTTTCACCTTGATTTAAAATTTTAGTAAGCCATAGAAAGATAAATGTAAATCAATAGAAGAAACTATTTTCATTTTTATGACTTACTAAAGTTTTGGATCAAAGTAAAAAATTGATCTTGGGGGATTTCATGAGGTGCTGTTTCATGTGGACCGTTTAGATTTTGGAGTCACATCATATATGGTGAGTTTTAAAAAAAGTTCACATGAGTTCTGTGCGAACTAGTTTGCAGCTGAGCATTTAGATATACATATACACACACAATCTTGATGAACTAGTTATAGTAGATTTGTTACCCACATCTCTGTGGGCCCACATAACTTCAGTAAATTCGTGTGGCCACGGGCAGAGGACATCCGTGTACATTTTTACTAGCTAAGGCGTAACCAGCAGTGACGATGGGTGGTATCCTAGCTAGGGGAACAACCTTGATATGTATTTTGTTTATTTACTCATCCATCTATTTTGCCAACATAGTTGATGTCATGAGCCAAAAAATGATGCGGATACAAATACAACGTAAAATATACAGTAGAAACGGTGGTCATTGAACGTTCACGGTTAAAAACTTTATAAGGCTCATTATAATATTTATTTTCCATCCAACCTGTTGATAAAGTCGCACAAACCTGGATGAAGAAAAAACACAAATTTCAGCTTGATCCAAAAGTTTTATAGACCACAAAATCTTTTAATAGTCATCCACCACAGTTTCCTGTAATGTGGTCCACTTGTGATTTTTAACTACTTCATTTTTGAGCTCATATCATAAAATGAGTCATCAAAACGGAAGGAGGGTGAAGATATGAAACATATGCATCAAAGTAGTCCCCACCGTCAGCTTTGTTTGTGTGGATTACTTGCAACAAATGGGAAGAAACAACCCTAATCGATCGGCGATCTATTCTTCAACGGTCAGAGTAAAGACCAAGAGAGAAACATGGATCTTGTCACTTTGCACGTAATAGCCACTTTGCACGTAGTAGACACACACGCTTATTTTCACACGAAGAAAAGCACACGTACGCATAGAACTACAGTGCTGGGTAATGACACGTGCAATATAAGATTAGTTCATGCCCGCCAAAAAAAGTAATAGACTAAATGACAAAACTAGGTGTGGGTTCATGGTCTTGTCAAGACATTTCGTACATTCTCTGAATTTTGGAGACAAAGGGGCCCACTTTCTTGACCCTGGGTTCACTCACTCAAGAATCAATTCACAGCTGGACATATCTTCAGATTTCAGGCCACTCGTTAGGTGCGGTCCACTCGAAAAATGTTCTATCAAAAAACCAAAAACAAAAACTAAAAAAAAGAGGCAAGATTTGCTGAGGTGTGATACTTTGAATCCAGACATTAGGTTATTGTAATCTTCTTGTACACATTTTCCTCAAAGATGTGTGTCCACCTCGTTGTGGCCCTGGGTTTATTCGCAATGGGGCCCACCCTATGAACGACCGGATATCACACCGGCATACCATCTCGTCATGCCAATCGCTCTTGCAGATCAAGTTAGTTCTTCTGAGGCATCTTCAATCCACATCTCATCATATCAATGAGAGAAAAAGACAGCCAGTGGACCACAAATGTTATTATCTTCTATATATATATATATATATATATATATAAAATTAATGTTACCGTAAAGAGGTTGGATATTTCAATATCTGTACCCGAACCGCTTATTATTCAGGTAATTAGATGAAATTTTGAATTAGAAAAACAATCACATGCTCCAATCGGATTTTCTCATGCAAGATATGTGAGGTAAGGATGCGGATTGCGTCCTACCCCTGCACGTCTCCAGCTGGGAACGGTCAAGAGCTTTGAGTGGTGACCATACAGTATGGGTCTTATACACACCGTCAATCCATTTTTCCCTATAATTTTAGGGTATTAGCCAAAAACTGAGGCAGAACCGAGGCTGAAGTGGACTACACAGTAGGGATTAAACTCTTACCGTTGAAAACTTCTTGGGCCACATGGAGCTGATATTTGTGTTTTCTACTAAACTTTATGAGATGGCAAATAAGCATTACGTTGGGCCTAGAAATCGGTTGTTTTTCTAATTCAAAAATTCACCCAATTAAGTGATGCAAATTTAAAACTCAAGTGAACCACACCAAAGAAGATTGAATATGCACCGTTTAAAGATGCGTAGTGCCACTGAAATTTTGAATCAAGTTAATTTTTATGATTTAATCAGTTCATCCTACTAGGAATGACCTTATGAACTGCTGAATTGTATATAAACATCACAGTGGACCCCTATGAAGTTTCAACGGTAGGAAGTTACCCATGTTGAGGGTCAAATATTGCATATTAGACTCCAGTATTACATGGATTTACAGACATTGACATTATTTAACGATCAGATTTCATTGTGTTTGTGATGCAGGGTGTATTTTCAAGCCTTGACCGAAACAGGGTATTAAAAACATGGATTTAACTTTCAGAATTTATCAAGGCAAGGGATGGACCCCAGAGGACCAAGATCGATGTATTTAAATGGCCGATATTCAAGAAAATCACGTGTTTCACGCTAAAGAGGCCTGAAAGATGCTTAGAGATCAAGATCACAGGGTTTCCACCATCCATTCGGCTCCAAAATTTACACAAGACATGAGGACCATAAATGAACCGTACACGTCGAATTTTAGCCAATGGATCTTTGTGGAAGTGGGCTAACGAATAGATCAACCCTTTAATTCACTAAGTGGGGCTCACCTGATGTACGGATATTCTTCAAGTTTGATCTCAATACTTAAAATGAGGTGGTAAAGCAGATGAACGGAGCGAATTTCTCACGAACATCACGATGGACCCCACATATGCATTACATGTACAAAGTGTACACGTCCTCGAGAAGTACACCGATCCACTAAAATCGATTCAAGTCAATTTGACCAACTCAATTAAAAAACCGCAATAGCCGTTTTCAACGTCCGTGAAACAGAGAGATCGGACGATTTCAATGGGCCACCGTCATCATGTATTTAGATGATCCACACCGATCATTCACTCCATATTGTAGGCATGACCAAGGCCTAGCTGAAAAAATTTAAAAGGATGATGAAGATTGGTTTTTGATTATTCAAACGTAAGTTGGACGGCTAGAGCTTGGAAGTGGTAGAAAGAGAGAGTAGAGAGTTGTTTTCTTTTTATTTTATTTTATTTTATTTATTTATTTAAGTGATCCAGCCAATTCATGTTGGGCTGAACCTCTTAGCTAGGGCTAAGAGGTGAAGCCTGTAGTTGATGGGATTGATTTTACTGCTTTGATTCATGTTACTTGAACTTTCTTTAGTTATAGTTGATTAATAAGAATGCTTTCAGTTTTCAATGATTTGTTGTGACTTAAATTACAATGGATTTGCGATAGCTTTGAGCATGTTCTTAGCATTCTAGGGTTGGTGAATTTGGGAACCCTGTTGTTCACCATTGTCTCCTAAGCATGGTTGGATGACGGAATCATTTCTAATGTTCATAAATTTATTAGATTGGATGTGGATTGGTTAAACTTCTGATGTTTGCTTTATCTCAAGGGTATGGTTTTATGATGAAACCTACTCTAATTTACATCCATCTTATCTCTTGAAAATTAGATTAAAAGAAGTTCAGATTGTGCTTTAGTGATATATCTTCTGACTAGATGAAGATGGGACTCGAAGTCTAGTCGAGTTAATGAATCGATCGTAAATCACCCTAATCTCTACAAGTGGATCCTCTGAATCCCTAGTTTCCTACTTTTGAATTCTTTAAGTTTAGATAATTATTTCATCATTATTCTATCAAATTCATTCGGTTTAAGTTTCATCTTATTCTAGTTCTAGTTCTATTTAGTTTCAGATAACGTACAGGTTTCAGTCCCTGTAGATTCGACCTCGGTCTCACTGAGTTTGTTACTACATCACAACCCTATACTTGGGGAGCGATCAAGTTTTTGAATGTAAACATTGGGGAATCAAACCTTCACCTGTAGGGAGCAAACCTATGGTGAAGATCATTCGCCCAATTCTTTCAATTTCTCAGGTTGGTTCCTTTCAAGCTTAGAGATCACCAAGTTAATCTTTCAATATCGAACTGGAATCTCAATGTACATGTGAGATGTGTCTTGTGAAATCATGACTCAATCAATGTATAAAACTCCTAATCATGGATTAACAATTTAAACTTAACTGTGAAATCTAACAGATTACTGAATCCAAGAGTCATAAATTACCAACATCATTTATCTTATAATTCTAAATCAAGGATGGTTGTCAAAATCACTTCGAATTCACATAAATTCTAGAAAAAATTTTAAAAAATTTTCATAATTTTTGCTCAAGACTAAGAAAATACTGATTAGGAAACCTAATCTCCTACCCCCAACCTAAAATATACATTGTCCTCAATGTAAAAGATATGAGCATGAAATGCACATGGGACAACGAAAGTAAAAGAAAAGTGATGGAAAGATAATACCTGGACAAAGGAATAGTGAGAGACTTGCCAAGAGATCGTATCATGAAAGCCGGTTAGCACGAGAGTAAAGACACGAAAGCAAACTATCCTAAAACAATGCATGAAGCAAACTAACTTAACGGCATAAAACCGACTATCCTAGAACGGCATGAATCAAACTACCCTAGTCCTATGAAAGCAGGAGAAAAACTACTCAGTCATGCTCTAAAGTTCCTTTTTGTAATAGGCTTGGATGCCCTAGAGCATGAATGTCAAGAGAAACTTATGTACCTCAGCAAAAATTTGTAGCTGATTTGCCTGAGGTATCCAAAGTATATATGATTCACCTGTGGCTGAAAAAGTTTTAATGTTAGTATCACATAGTGAATCAGAGACTAGAAGTGAATAAAACTCAGAAAACTTTTCAGATAGTGATGTAGTCTCGACACATTTCGAAGTTTCAAACTTCGGTTCAATTTTCAGCTCATCTTCCTTTAATGGTAAACATTCAGGGTATGGAGAAGGAGGGGCTTCAGAGTAAGGGTTCTTTTAGTCAGTGATGACTACCGAGATGTTGGCTTGCACGACATCCACTATTTCATGGATCATGGGGTCGTCAGAATCCACAAAGTATGCCACGCATGTAGATGTGGGAAAGTTAGCTGGGAGTGACTCGTCTCCTGCATAGAAATCTATGATGATGAGCCCAAGGATTCCATCTTCTTTTGAAGTAGATGGACGTATGCTCGCTTACTCATGCCTTTCACAGACAGATGGACAGTCAATAGGCGAAGAATTGATATGAAGACTCTAGTCATTGAAGCTTCTCGTTGGAGGCATTGAATCGTCTAAAGTGTGTAGCTCAGATTGTGGCCTCAACTGGGTAGTTTCAAATTTCAAAGTCATATCAAACAAATCGTCCATCGCTTGAATCATATCATCATTAATTCAGGGTGGTGGTCCAAACATGCATCACAAAGGTTGGAAAGATTAGTCAAAAGTGGTTCATCCTCCACATTTAGATCACTCATGTCAGATAGGTGGAGTAGATCATTATGGTTAACAACTTCCTGAACCTCTTGATCATTGACAGGGGCTACACTTGAAATTAGTTCCAGAGAAATTTGGGTTGAACATTCATGATCATCATCCCAATACGCATCATCGTCTAATTTCGTGCAGTGCACAGTTGGGATGGGATCGCTTTCCTCTTATTCTATACCTAAATTTGGTTGAAGTTCGAATAAACTAACCTCTACCTCATCATTAAGATCATGTGTGTTATGTAAGGAAGATGTGTCATCATCACTGTATTTGAAAGACACCCATGTATCTTCACCAGTTTTTTGAATAGTCATCGAGATCGACTCATCGAGAAATTGAACCGCATGCTCATTAATGGAATCCAACTCTTCATTCCAAATTTCAGATTTCTTCAAAAGCGAGTGAGGATCGTTTTGTATTTCTGGATTGGGTTGTGGTTAGGATGAGCGAGCTTTCTCTATCCTTTCGAGGCGCGAATTGAGTGTTTCCATTGCTTTTCTAATTTTCACAAGACAAGCCGAAAAAATGTTACACTAAAATGAATCCTCTTAGATCGTTTCTAGTTGGATCTCAAAGGTAGGGGATCCAAGAGAATAATCATTATAACATGTTGTTGGTTCATTTTCTCAATTTGATGTTTTCACTGGTTATAGTCATACTGATCATAGGTGGGAGAATCTGCTAGTTGGTAATACTTATTATCACTCATGATATAATCACACATTATTTTATCGGATTGGTGATAATAATTCTCACAACCATAGTTATGATAACTCCAATACTCACGTACTGTTTTGTTAATCCGTGGAGTGTAATTATTCTCCTGCATATAATTACGTAAGGACTTCTTAGCCAGTAGATCTTTATATTCTGATCGGTTCTCGATGATAGTTTCAGAAAATTTTTGAGACATAGGTTGATTGCTATCATCATCATTCCAATATAGGTTATTCTTGTCAGTATACTGATGTTCCGACTCATGCATATACATAGTGTAACCCTAACTCTGAATCTAATCCTAGGAAAAAGAAAAGATCCTACAACAATATGAAAGGTAGGTAGGGAAGAAGTTATAAAGAAGTTACCAAATTGGAATTCTATGTTAAGATCCTACCCAAGAAAATAAAAGAAATTGCCTTCTAAAAATAGAAATCCTAAAGTTAGAAAATTCTAAAATAGAAATAGAAAGTTAGTTTTCTAAAAAAGAAAGTTTCCTAGACCTAGAATTAGAAAGTTTATAAAAATAAGGGAAAATGAGTTAGCTTCTAAAATTAGAAAGAGTTTCTAAAAAGGAAAATAACTAATCCTGATTTCTAAAAACAAAAGAGGAAAGTTCTAAACCTAAAGTTAGAAAGTTCTAGATTAAAAATCCTAATCCTAAAATAGAAAGTAATGTTAGCTTTTAAAAAGGAAAAAAAAATCTAAAAAAATAAATGAAAGCCTAGAATTAGAGAATTTCTAAATTAGAAAATCTAAACCTAAATTAAAAAGTTTCTAAAAATTACTTAATTCCTAAAAAGGAAAGTTTCTAAAATTAAAAGAAATTGTATAGAAATTCTAAAAATAGAAAACACAACCCTAATCCTAAAAATAGAAAAAGAAGAGAAGTTAGGAAGGGATTACCAAATTAGAAGTTTATGTAAGGATCCTACAAAATAGGAAAACAGGTTAGTTTCTATAAATCAGAAAAACCTAATCCTATAATTAGAAAAATCCTAATATTCAACTAATCCTAAAACTAGTTAATTTCGAAAAACATAACCATCAATCCCCGGCAACGGCGCCAAAAACTTGATCACTCCCTAAGAATAGGGTTGTGATGTAGTAATAAACTCGGTGAGACTGAGGTCGAACCCACAGGGACTGAAACCTATACGCTATCTGAAACTAAATAGAACTAGAACTAGAATAAGATGAAACTTAAACCGAATGAATTTGATGGAATAATTATCTAAACTTAAAGAATTCAAAAGTAAAAAACTAGGGATGATCCACTTGTAGAGATCAGGGTGATTTACGGTCGATTCATGAACTCAACTGGACTTCGAGTCCTATCTTCATCCAGTCGGAAGATATATCACTAAAGCACAATCTAAACTTCTTTTGATCTAATTTTCAAGAGATAAGATGGATGCAAATTAGAGTAGATTCCATCACAAAACCATACCCATGAGATAAAGCAAACAAAAGAAGTTTAACCA
Source organism: Magnolia kwangsiensis (assembly GCA_037074715.1). Taxonomy (NCBI): domain Eukaryota; kingdom Viridiplantae; phylum Streptophyta; class Magnoliopsida; order Magnoliales; family Magnoliaceae; genus Magnolia; species Magnolia kwangsiensis. The sequence continues at coordinate 99,787,680 of CM073581.1, forward strand.
ATCCACATCCAATCTAATGAATTTATGAACATTAGGAATGGTTCCGTCATCCAATTATGCTCAGGAGACGATGGTGAATAATAGGGTTCCTAAATTCACCAACCTTATAAAGCTAAGAACATGCTTAAAGCTATTGCAGATCCATTATAATTTAAGTAACAACAAACCATAAAAACTGAAAGCATTCCTATTAAACAATTATAACCAATGAAAGTTCAAGTAATATGAATCAAAGCAGTAAAACTAATCCCATCAACTACAGGCTTCACATCTTAGCCCTAGCTAAGAGGTTCAACCTAACATGAATGGGCTAGATCCCTTAAACAAATAAAATAAAATAAAATAAAAAGAAAACAAGTCTCTACTCTCTATACACTATACACTTATGGAACTCAATGTTTAGAATTTTCTCTAATTGATGGATTAATACCTTGAGCTTGACTATGAAGTTTACCTTGCGCTTGAGTTCAGGAGAGAGTAATGACTGACATTCATGAAGCTTAGAATCCTAGTATCTGGATTGTTTTTCAAAAATTTACTCGATTACATAGAAATTATCCTGTTGTTCTCAACTTATTTTTCACATACTTTGCTCGGGACTAGCAAGATGCTGGTTGGGGGTTGTGTTGAGGGTCAAATATTGCATATCAAACCCCAGTATTACATGGATTTACGGACATTGACATCGTTTAATGACCGATTTCATTGTATTTGTGATGCAGGGTGTATTTTCAAGCCTGGACCGAAACAGGGTACTAAAAGCATGGATTTAACGTTCAGAATTCATCAAAGCAAGGGATGGACCCTAGGGGACCAATATCGATGGATTTACATGGCCGAGATTCGAGAAAATCATGTGTTTTACGCTAAAGAGGCTTAAAAGATGCTCAAAAATCAAGATTACAGGGTTCCCACTATCCGTTTGACTCCAAAATTTACACAAGGCATGAGGACTATAAATGAACCGTACACGTACGTCGAATTTCATCCGATGGATCTTCGTGGAAGTGGGCCAACGAACAAATCAACCCTTTAATTCACTAAGTGGGGCTCACCTGATGTATGAATATTCTTCAAGTTTGGTCTTAACACTTAAAATGAGGTGGTAAAGCAGATGAACGGAGCAGATTTCTCACAAACATCACGATGGACCCCATATATACATTGCATGTACATAGTGTATGCGTCCACGAGAAGTGCACCGATCCATTAAAATCAGTCCAAGTCAGTTTGACGGACTCAATTCAAAAATGGCAACAACCGTTTCCAGCGTCCGTGAAATAGAGAAATCGGACGATCTCAGTGGGCCACCGTCATCATGTATTTAGATGATCCACACCGATCATTCACTCCATATTGTAGGCATGACCAAGGCCTAGGTGGAAAATTTTCAAAGGATGATGAAGATTGGTTTTTAATTATTCAAACATAAGTTGGACGGCTAGAGCTTGGAAGTGGTAGAAAGAGAGTAGAGAGTTATTTTCTTTTTCTTTTATTTTATTTTATTTGTTTAAGGGATCTATCCCATTCATGTTGGGCTGAACCTCTTAGCTAGGGCTAAGAGGTGAAGCCTATAATTGATGGGATTAGTTTTACTACGTTGATTCATGTTACTTGAACTTTCTTTAGTTATAGTTGATTAATAGGAATGCTTTCAGTTTTTAATAGTTTGTTGTGATTTAAATTACAATGGATCTGCGATAGCTTTGAGCATGTTCGTAGTATAATAGGGTTAGTGAATTTGGGAACCCTGTTGTTCACCATCGTCTCATAGGCATGGTTGGATGACGGAACCATTCCTAATGTTCATAAATTCATTATATTGGATGTGGATTGGTTAAACTTCTGTTGTTTGCTTTATCTTATGGTAATGATTTTGTGATGGAATCTACTCTAATTTACATCCATCTTATCTCTTAAAAATTAGATCAAAAGAAGTTCAGATTGTGCTTTAGTGATATATCTTCCGAATGGATGAAGATGGGACTCGAAGTCCAGTTGAGTTCATGAATTGACCATAAATCACCCTGATCTCTACAAGCGGATCCTCTAAATCCCTAGTTTCCTACTTTTGAATTCTTTAAGTTTAGATAATTAAACTTCTGAATCCCTAGTTTCCTACTTTTGAAAGGACTACACTATGTATTATCAGAAACGACGTACGTAAGAATGTCGTTGAGAAAATGAAAGGGAATTAAATAATTAAAGATAAAGGTTACTTTTTACAAGAGATGACATGGAATATATAGCCTCACACCTAAGGACACAGTATTAGATACTCAAAACCCATGACCATCGTGTTAAAGCGTTTAGATCAAATTATTAAACTATGAGTAGGGACCCAAGTTACCCATGTATGATAGATCCATCTCTCCATGGATGCATCAGGTCCATCTATTTGTTGGGCCTTAAGAGTGAATGACTTGAATAGTAAATACATCTACACATCTAATTAGTGACCATTAAAGGTATAGTGGAAATTGAAAATAGTTTACAATTAAATATTTAGTAAGTTTTATTTATTTATTTATTTATTTATTTTAACACACTTAAACACACCCCACACACTCGTGCCGTAGTGGAATTTCACCGACTATAGGTACTCGAACCCGACCTGGTGTTGAAACTCCTAAGAGCCTACTGACCCAAATATTTAGTACGTTAATTTATAGAAAAATGATTGATATAATAATTGTTGGGGATTTTGCCCTATAGAATCACACAGATCTAGATCGAGGATAACAATCCAATGATTCTCAACAAGTGGTATTAGAGCTATCGTTGGGGCACAGAACTGAATCTGAGGAATTAGTAATAATGGCGAGCACTAAGTATGAGATTGAGAAGTACTCAGGGAAAAATAGTTTTGAGTTATGGAAAATCAAGATGATGAGTTCCTTAATCAAGTAAGGTGAATATAATGCTCTTGAGGAGCGGAAGTCTAATACGACTAATGATGAGTAGAATACTTTTGATAAGAAGGCTTTATCATCGATCCGTTTATGTCTCACGGATGAGGTTCTCTACAATGTCATGAGGGAGAAAATTATGGCTAAGTTATGGGTGAAGTTAGAGGATGTATATGCAAAAAAATTCTCTGAAAATCGCTTGCACATGAAGCGGCAGTGGTATAACTTCAAGATGGCAAAGGGTGGAGATCTGGAGGCTCATATTAGCAATTTTAATAAATTAGTTTACAAATTGCTGGATATGGAGGAAGTAATGAAAGATGAAGAACAAGCATATATGTTGCTGAATTCTCTTCCGGCGTCATATGAGTCATTCAAGAACACTATGTGTAGCATGAATAAAACCCCGAGTATTGACACCATTATCTCAGTCCTTTAAGGGAAGGCTATGAGACAACTAAATAACAACATGAGGACATCTTCTGATGCACTGTTTACAGTGAGCAGGAATTCTGGACAAGATATAGGTTCTTCAGGTTTTAGATCCAAATCCAAGGGCAGGGGCAAAGAAAAGGTAAAGTGCTAGAATTGTGGGAAGGAAGGACATGTGAAAAAAGATTGTGAAAATCCTAAATTGAAGAGGAAAGATTCTGAGGCTTCATATAAGGAGGCCAACGTTGCCACGTTAGATGGATGTGATGGTAATATTTTATCTGTGTCTTCGCTCAGACGACCATACGATGATCATAAGGATGAGTGGATGCTAGACACAACAGTATCTTTTCACATGACTCCTCATCGGAGTTGGTTCACCAAGTATAAGGAGTGCGATGGTGGACAGGTATTTATGGGCAATGACATTGCCTGTAATGTTATGGCTGTTGGTTCTATGCGCATCAAGATGTTTGATGGGGTGGAGCGTACCTTGACAGATGTGAGGCACGTTCCTGATTTGAAGCAGAATTTAATTTCTCTTAGAGTGTTCGAGGTAAAAGGGTGCAAGTACACAGGTATTAATGATGCTCTTAAAGTATCTAAGGGGGCATGGGTAATCATGAAAGCGCAACGACTAGGTAACTTATACAGGTTGATCGGGAGCACTTCAAAAGGTGGAGCTACAGTAGATGTAGCGGATTTCACCTCTGCACGTGTGTAGCATATTGGGCATGACCACATAAGCGAGCAGGGCAGGAAGGCTGAGACGCGCGGATAGGGATACAGAGTAGGTGAGCACCCACCTGTGAGAAGAATCACACAACATGATCGTAGAATATCGGTGAGGTACATGGACGACTCCAATATCGCAAGAGACTCATCTTCTATTTAGATGGCTCTGGGTAAGCTTGGTGCTGAGAAGTGAAAGGTGACTATGAGTGATATGATGGATTCATTGTACCAGACCGACATATTGGAGCGGGTAGAGCTTCCAGTGGGTCGGAAAGTGGTTGGATGCAGGTGGATCTTCAGGAGGATACAATATAGATACAGGGCGAGGTTGGTAGCGAAGGGTTATGCTCATAGAGAAGGGATCGACTTCTCAGAGATATTCGCGCAGACGGTATAACAGGTATCTATTAAATCTGTGATTGGAGCTAGTTGGCGAATGTGATCTTGAGCTGGAAAGATGGATGTGAAGTCTATACTTCTATAAGGAAAAGTGAAGGGAAGATCTATAAGAAGTAATCAGAGCGGTTTGAAGTTAAAGGAGCTGAGAAAAGACTTTGCAGGAGGTCGTGGTTCGACCTGTCACCTAAGCAGTGATTTGATTCCTTCATGGTGAGTCAGAAATTAATGACATGTAGATCGACAATTATGACATGTCTGAAATCAATGTATTGAAGACTCGGTTAAGTGAGACATTCAGGATGAAGGATCGGGGGGTTATAAAAATGGTTCTTGACGTTGAGACTGAAAGAGGAGTAGGCTTTGGTAATCACAGGAGGAATACCTTATGTGTAGGTATTGATCAAGGACATGATGGGCCGGGTAAATCCGGAGAGCGTTCTTTACGCATTTCTCCTCAAGTTTTCCTAAAGACATATCCCAAAACAGATGAGGAAAAGCAGGACATCTCATGAGCCTTATTCAAATGCGGTTGACAGTGTATGTCATGGTCTGGATTAGATCAGTTATTTCACAAGCTATCAATGTTGTGAGCAAGTACCCCAGCAAACAATATTGGGTAGCGGTGAGATGGTAAGAAGACTACGTCTTTTCTTTTGAGAAGATAGGAACAAAGGTAGTTGTGCACATGGATTTTGATCCGGCAGACAAGCTCACCTAGATCGTTCCTGCAGAGAAGTTCAAGTTCTGTGTAACTTCTCTAAGCTTGGCGATAGCTTAAAAGAAAGACAAAGTGTGCAAGAGAAGCTATGATGTGATGTAGAGATAAGAGAAAATGACAAGAAGCTACATAGATGAAGATTGAAGACATGGCGAAGATTGTTATGGACGGATGTCTTAAATCTGTCTGTCGATGATATCGACAGGGTTTTAGATGATATCGAGACTGTCATCGAGAGTGGCTCGATGACATCGATAATTCACAGAATTTTCACCATTGGTCGCTGGACAGTTTTTTGTGTCCTGTCGATATGATCGAGAGACTTTTAGATGATATCGACGCTGTTATCGAGAGACGTTCGATATCATCGAAGAGTTCCACAGATGCGATTGCGGAAACGCAGATTTTACGAATTTTATTTCCTATTTGGATTCTACCTCTTTCTATTCTTATATAAAAAGGTGTATCTGGGATTGGGAGGATGAGATAGTATGCCAAGGCTTTCTATAGGGGTTCCAAGGGTATGCTAGAGTTTCTAAAGGGTCTAGCATGGGTGAGATTCGAGGTTGTTCGAATCGGATAAGTCCTCTGTCTTTGTAATTTTTATTTTCATAGTGGAGATCTGTTACTTTATGCCGTGGTTTTTTTCCATAAGGGTTTTCCATGTTAAATCTGTGTCCTCTTGTGTGTTAATTAAATTGCTATCCTAGATCTAGATCTATGTGATTCCATAGGTCAAAAATCCTCAACAATGATCTAGTAGGTTTAATTATTGAAACACAAGGCATCTTCTTTTTGACCCAGGAGAATGATGCATAAAGTAAAAGCGGGTGGCTTCGGTTGATCAATGGATCCTCAATTATAGTGCCCACCATGACCATGATGTATGTGTCTTATATTCATGTCATCCATCAATTTTAGGATGTGAGCCCAAAAATGAAATAAATCCAAATCTCAGGTGAACCACAACAAAGAAAACAGTGTTAAATGACCATTAAAAACTTATAGGGGCCACAAAAGTTTTGGATCAAGTTGATATTTGTGTGCTCCTTTCATACATGTCTTTGTGACCTTATCAATAAGTTGGATGACAAATAAATATTTCAGTGGCTCCCAAGAAGTTTGTGATGGTGGGCGTTCAATCATCCCTATCTCCTGTGGTGTAGTCTACCTTAGATCTGGATATACTGCATCTTTTGGGCTTATATCTTAAAATGATTCTCCAAACAGCTGATGTACACTAGGACACATGTGTCAAGGTGTGTCCTACAGTAAAGGATCCACCCAAGCTGCGACCCGGCCAGCTAGAAATATATAATTCTTTATGGTGTACGTGCAACTCCACTTGATGATCACATTAACCTAATTTTCCAGACAAGGCATGTGTACGATAGGCACATCTGATGTGCTACTTAAACCGTACACACGTGTGCCACGCTGCCATATTTGAAAGTTAAGTGTACAGAAAGTATACTCGTGCAAGTTCACTTTTCAGGACAAGATGAGGGCATTTTTGTTTGTCTTCCAGAATTTTCTATAAAATCAAAATTATTTGCCAAGCTGATTCCATGCATCCTATCATTTTGAACATGTGCAACACATGAATGAAATCATAACCATCAATTTATATCTCCAATAGTAAATGGGCCATTGTCCAAAATCACAATCTAGATCAATCTATCTTTTTAACGGATATTATATATACGTCAGCAACGAGTCCCATTAAGTGAGGAAAGGCCCACTTATTAGTTGGTTAAAACATTCTGGTCGTAACAAAATTAAAATAAGACCCAGTCAAATGATTAACGTACATGATGCCTGGTTCAGATCACCGCGGTAGTCAATATGAATGCATAAAAGTGAGTGCCACCAGAAATTTCTTACCAGGAGTTGATGATATCCAGGCAGTACATGACGCTTGATATGCAGGCACTCAGAAATGTACTCATCACATTCATTCACCCAAACAAACCTACTAAATTGTGGAACCAACTGTTGCTAAATCACAAAAGAAAAATCAGATTGATTTAACAATCCTAACCTTTGATTTTTGGACATTTGTTATTTTCATTTATAACCGTCTAATTAATGTCCACCAATCATATAATTAAACAATAAGTATAGTTTCAGTTCATGATGCATCTAAACTAGAACCTATAATTTAAAAAGTTTAAATGGACTTGCATACCACGTCTGCAACATGTAAGCAATTTCTAAGCTACTGTGTATCATCCATCACACTCTACCAGAGTATCAAACTTTTCTCATTTCCTTCTTCTTCCACGTGATTCGTATCTTTCCCACTAATACAAATCGTCTTACTTTTGTTTGCATGTATTAGTTGTAATTATTTTTTTTTCTATTGTTAATTGAAGCATTACAAAATCCTCCAGCTGACAGTATGGTACGCGCAGTCTAGTCCAAAACCAAACCAATCACCCGTCTAGTTGGGTTGGCCAGAAAGGAGCCAAGGATTATCATTGCATGGCATTAAATGACATTGTCCATTAGTTGCACTGTTTCAAATTTAAAAATATGTCGAATTTCTACCGCATGTTTGGATTTTACTCGTTTCTCACCATTCCTGGACAGTAGCCCATTTCCGTGTCTCTTTGTGTGTGTGTATATCTGGCTTATAAGCCTCAACAAAGGCTACTTGGTGTGGATCTTTATTATGGAATTGAAAAATCATCTGTGCATCAATAAAGGATATTCAACACGATAATTTTAAGGCGTACCTAATTGGTAAGTTATCCGATGCCTTGATGTTATTGATAGGAATCTTGATCTTCTGCACCTCACACTCTTAAAAATACTTTGTGTTGGTTTTCTCTCTTGTCTTGATGAGGAGACCAAGTATACATGAAAGAGGGCTAGAAGCTTACCCATTATACTTCTCACCTCTACGGTACTCTCCACACCGTAGGTTTTTATATCCAGCTTAATAACAATATATAAGAAACATGGTTTAAGCGATCACAACTATAATGAGGCCCACTGAATCACTCAATCTAAATAATCCAATAGTCAAATCTAAATCAATGATCATATGTGGCCCACTTGATAAGAGTATTACATTAGAGTCTTACACTTGGGACCCATCATAATAATGGTGTAATATTTATTTGTATATTAATTATACTATTTTGTATTAAAATGTCAACAAAAAAAAGAAATAGATATTAAAGTTGAGGATGTCACGAAATAAGAAAAAATATAGATGGTACCAGCTTTCTCTCTCTTAATGCACGTGTAACTACGTTCTTTGGATTTTTACTGGCCTTTTTCCTTTCAACCGCTCCCAATGTGTCTCTCCCATTTCTCTCTCCTTTCCTCTGTCCAATCGTATGTGTTAATTATGTAACCATACCACGGAGAAATGGTGCTCTTGTAGCACTATAGACTGTTCACTCCCCAAGTGCAGGGTTGTGATGTAGTAATAACTCGGTAAGACCGAGGTCGAATCCCAAGGGACTGAAACTTGTACGTTATCTAAAACTAACTAGAACTAGAACTAGGCTAAGATGAATTCTAAATCAATTAACAATGGTGGAATATTTGTAAAATAATTAATCTAAAACTTAGGAAAGAAATCAGAGATAGGAAACTAGGGATTCAGAGGATCCACTTGTAGAGATCAGGGAGAATTTATGCTTGCATCAAAAATTATGAAAATTACTGAACTGCCGTTGATCTAGTTTTCAAAGAGATGAAAGGAAGATAAATTAGAATGGATTCCATCACCAAATCATGCCCACAGACTATGGCAAACAACAGAATTAAACTAATTACCAACCAATCATATGTATGAAGGTTAAGAAGGGTACCGTCATCCAACCATGCCCAGGAGACTGGTGAACAACGGGACGTCCTAACGTCATAAACATAAAAGGGATAAGAAAATATTCAAAGCATTGCAGACCCATTGTAATTTCAGTCACAACAGACCATTAAAGACCAAAAATATTTCCATTAAAATCAAACTAAAACCAACTTCAATTCAAAAATTAAAATTAAATTAAAAGCATATAATCTCTCATCTCACTACAAGCTTCACCTCCTAGCCCTAGCTAGGAGGATTTAGCCTGCCATGGATGGGCTCACTCCAAATAAACAAAGAGAAAAAGAAAAGAAAAAGAAAAGGGAAAGAAAAAACCAAGCTCCACTCTCTCTCCTCTGCCCATGTTGAAACCCAAGCTCGAGCCCTCTGTTCTTCCTCCCCAGACCCTGAATGAATGCTCCCCACGTCCAAAAACCTCCTTTTATATCTGCTGGAAGGCTAGAGTCAGTGACAGAGTTGTAGCAGGACACGGAGTGCAATTTTCGCAGCCAAGTTCGGTACCATGAAACACGCCACTTTCCTCGCTCAAATTCCAAAGAAACACCATTCCTTAGGATTTTATTGGGTCCTCTACATGATAGACGGTTCAGATTTGCCATATGATCAAAGATGGTGGGCCAAAACCGTCCGGAAAAGTCAGTTTTCGCGGATGTGCGAAACCTTTCGCACTATTTCGCTGTTGTGGTCGGTGGGCCCCACAGAAGCATTTTCTGGAAAATCCATCCCATCCATTGGATTCAGAACGAAATTTCAGTCAAGAATGGGTGGTTTTGAACGTCCATTGACGTGGCCCAGAGAAGAAATCACAGAAGAATCAGTTTTGAACGTTACCAAGCAGCCCTTTTGTGGCCTCTGTATCTCACACGTGTGCACGTATGGGTGCAAAAGGCTAGCATGGTTTTGTAGTTCTCGAAGCCCTCTACACGGTGGACGGTTCAGATCGAGCTTATGGAGCACGTGTGGGGCCCACAGCTGATCGCAAAAACGGCCAGCGGCCGTGCATTACACGGACGCGAAAACGGAATTTTCTTCCCCTGTGCTGATCGGTGGGGTCCACTGAGCTTTCTTTTTGAAAATCCACACCATCCATTGGCTTCAGGACGAAAAACCGTCCAAGAAGGGGTGTTTTTAGAGCATTTCGGTGTGGCCCACAGAATCTGTAACCCAGCCGTCCATCCTGCGTTTTCCATCCATCTACGTCCGTACCTGTGCATAGGATCAAAAAGACAGCTAGGTGAGGGTTTTTCCCCCCCCTATCGAGAGTATGGACGGTTCAGATCACCAATCCAGGCTACAAATGGGGCCCACTAATAACAAACGGACGGACAGCGTAAATACGCTGTCCGTTTTTTTTCACAGTAGAGGATTGAAGACGAGTCAGCGTACGCTGACCCGTTTCTGGTTTTTGTGTACACTGCGGACACGTGCATTGGGTATGCGCACGTGCATATACAGGGTCCATTGTGATGTTTCTCAGAAATCCAAACCATCCATTCACTTCATATTCATATTTAAACCGTCCATGCCAAAGTTGAGGCAATTCCAGATATCAAGTGGGCCCAGAATCAACGGTTTATGGGCTGATCTATCAGTTGGGGCACTTCCATAGTGATTCAATGGCTGAAATTTTACGTGTACGGTTAATTTATGGCCCTTATCTCATGTATAAAGTTTCGAACCGAGCGGAGGGTGAGAAACATGTGATCTTGCATTCTGGACGTCCTTCAGGCCACTTGAGCTTCAATTTCTAACTTTTCTCGGATTTCTGACCATGTATATTTGTCAATCTTGGTCCCCTGGAGTGTGTCCCTTGCCTTTGGCGTCATCAGATCGTTAAATCTCAACTTTTAACGTCTTTTTTCCATCCATGCTCATAAAATCACTTTGCCACACAAGAATGAGAAAACGAGCCATTAGACAGCATTATATTCGTAAATCCAGACAATATCTGGGGTCTAATATGCAATATTTGACCCTCAACATAGACCCCATTTATTGCTTGGATTTACGTCAGGGTATTATTTAATAGCTCAAATTAATCATATTTTTATGCAAGATGCATTTACGAGCTTGAACTTAAATAGGGTGGTAAAATTGTAAGACCAGTATCCTAGCTCGTACCGTTCCATAGACTTCTGCGGTTCTCCCGGTCGAATTCCAGCGATCAGCGAACTGTTATCGGTATTTGCGCGCGACCATATTACGTATCCCATATTTCAGAGTCAGCTCGACCCGAGACTTATACCCTAGCGATGGCGCCATCGCCGCTGTTCCGATGGAGCGACTCGCACGCCGATCCGATACCTTGGCCAGGAGATGTGGGCTCACGTTCAGTTTGAGAAAAATACGTGGGTGTGAATTCTGAGAGAATCTCTACAACATGTCATGTCAATTAATCAATCACCTCAACCAAGTACACATCACCATACCACAAGTATAAGCAACCCATCCATTTTCCATTCTCAAAGTCAGATCTCCAGGTTTGGGGCGTGACAAAAAGCATGGATTTAACACTCAGGAATCACCAAGGTAAGGGATAGATAGCAAGGGACCGAGGTCTATGGACTTACACGCCAGAGATCCGAGAAAATCTAGAAACTGAAGCTCAAGTGGCCTAAAAGTAATCTATAATGCAAGATCACAGGGTTCTCACCATCCGTTCAGCTCAAAACTTCATATATAGCCTAAGGATAAAAAATTAACCGTACACATCAAATTTGAGCCACTGGATCCTGATGGAAGTGGCCTAACAGACAGATCAGCCTAGAAATCATCGATTTGTGGCCCATCTAACATTCAGATATGCTTCACTTTTGGTCTTAATCCCTTAATTGAGATGGGACAACAGATGGACGGATCATATTTCACATATACATCAATGTGGGACCCACTTTGCATGCCAGGAGTGCACAGCCGACTGTGCACGCACTATGCATTGAACTAACACGAGCGGTGAAACGCTATTTGACAACAAACTTCCACCCGCAATAGAGGCTCTGTTTCAATAAACAAACGGCTGAGATCTTGAAGCGGGCCACCATTTGAATGACTCAGTCTGATCAGGACAGTCCAATAGACTCCAAAGGGCCATATAACCATCACTTAGGTGATAGGATCTTATAACATAGCAAAGAATGGTTTTCGATCGTTCAAACGGAAGATAAACGGCAGTGAGAAAAATAACCAATGGGCCACATAAAATTCAAGCCAAAATGGCCTGTCCTAGATGGTTTTTCGACGTCGATCCAATAAAAGGAGTGGATTTTTTCACCAATCGACAAATGTGGACCCCATAACGTCCAACGGAACACGTGGTGTGTAGTTTGCGAAGTCTAGGAAATCTGAATTTTTCGGCCATTTGTGGCCCACCTTCTTCGATCCATTTGACGATCCACACATCCAAGCTTTAGAATCAGGGGTCTCAACTAGTCCTAGGTGGTCAGATTGATTGGACTGGTTGCATTGTCATCCCAAATTCAATGTAAACGCAAGTTCTTTTTAGAGCCTTCTTGCGCAAAAATAGCGGAGGGCGAATCCTTTCGCGCCACGTAAAGAGAGTCAGTCCTGCCGACTTTGGCCACCGACTGTTCCTCCTCTATAAAAGGAACGTGAGGAGGAGATCTTTGGATCTTATCGGGGGCAGCCGTGAAGGCCAGAGACGTGGAGAGAGAAGTGGAGCGGCTTGAATGTGGAGTGGAGCACATCTTCCTTCTATTGGTTCCTCTTTCTTTTTCTTTTTATGGTATTTTAGCATGTTTATGACAGGCTAAACCTCTTAGTTAGGCCTAAAAGGTGAAGCTTGTAGTGTGATTAGGATGGTTTTGATTCATGGTTATTGAGCTCTTATGGATTCTAGCTTGATTATCAAGGAATACTTTTAGTTTTTAATGGTTTATTGTGACTCAAATTACAATAGATCTGTAATAGCTTTGAGTATGTTCTTTTCATTATGAGATTGTGAACTTAGGAGGCCCTGTTGTTCACCATTGTCTCTTGAGCATGGTTGGGTGATGGAACCTTTCCTAACTTTCACAATTCTCTTGTGATTGGCTGTGAGATTGATAAATTGCTGATGTTTTCCATAGTCTCTAGGGGCATGGTTAGGTGACGGAATCACTTCTAAATCTTCGCCATTCTTATCTATTGATGATTAGACCCATGAGAAGTTCAAAGATCTGACAAATCTCTTTTTACTAAATGGATAAGATAGGACTCTGATTCCAGTTATGTCCTTGATCAATCATTGCTAGGTAATTCCCAATTGTTATAAGTGGATCCTTGACACCCTAATTTCTACCTTTGAATTCTACATGTTCTAATTTAATTATTCACCATTATTCTTTTAAAAATACTCGATTTAGATTTCATCTTATTCTAATTCTAGTTTAACTTAGTTTCAGATTATGTACAGGTTTCAGTCCTTGTGGATTCGACCTCGGTCTCATCGAGATTATTACTACATCACAACCCTATACTTGGGGTGTGAACACATGTCTCCATAGGTGACGCATGGATGAACGTGATGAGGTCGATCACCGTCTTCCTCAAGGATAACTACTCCAAATCCACGGAGCTTCTTTGGACTCCTCACAGAGACTTCTCGAATCCACGAGGAAAGAAAGCAAGATAATAGAAATAAATTCTAATAAAATTTGAAATTTATTAATGAATAATTGATAATTCTCTAATGTGTCTCCTTACACCATTAATATAGAAAAAAATAAACTAAAATTCACAATTACCAAAAATAGCACAATTCTAAGTCTAACAAAAATCCTAGTTCTAATAAAACTCTTCTACTGCCTAATTTTGCCTAATTTCTAAAAATAAAAATTGTAAATAAACTTTCTCTAGAAGAGTCCTAGTATAACTAAAAGTTATTTTTAAAAGGAAAGAAAATTTAAAACTCTAAAAATATTAAAAAATCAGAATTATTAAAAATAGTAATATTTTTCTATAAATTCGTTTTTAAGCTGAAAGCACGTGTTTTCTGATGAAACGGACAGATGTGACCCACAATGTGGGTTGGTTCACCTCGGATGACCCATTTCAGTAAAGATTGATAGGTTGTACGCCCCATAACGATACCCGGATCAAAAGTTATGGTCAATTCACGGTCCATCTTCTTTTGGCTCAACCATGCTGGGAATATCTCTATGACACGTTCTGCATCAGACCCCTCCACTTGAAAAAAAACTCATCCTTGAGTTATTCAAGGGACTTGGCTCATGATTTTGAGATAATTTCTGACGTCGATATTTATTAGCCCTTTTTTTGTACTTGGCATTAAGCTCTTGAGCTGACACAATACACGTACTCATGCTTTCCTTGACTTGACTAATATTAATCAATTCCTTCACATCTGTCTTCAAGATCTCATATTTTTTCTGATAATATGGGCAATTAGGCGAACTTGCCCCTGAGACGGGATCAACGTGATTTTGTACATCTCGTATGGGAGACAATTTATTAGGGGGTTCATCGAGCACAATCTCTTTGAACTCCTGCAAAATTGGCTTCAAATCTTCTAAGATATTCACAGGCTCCATATATTCATTCTTTTCAACTACTGGATATATATATCTTGTTTCCTCAGATTGTTTAACAAATGCTTGTTCAGTTGTAACAAACTGTTCCTCAACTTTAGAAGTCTTGGGTTGGTTCTCCCTTCCTATAGGAGCGAGAATAATTTTTTTACCATATTTAATAAAGATAAATAAGTTATCCCGATCCTTATGTGTAGTATTAATATTATTTTGCCAGGGCTGACCAAGTAACATGTGACAAGCTTCCATGTCGACCGCCTCACACATTACTTCATCCTTATAATATTTATCAAGGAAAAAAGATATACAATATCGTTCAGTTACCTCTGTTTTATTGACCTCCTTTATCCATCCAATCATGTATGGAGATGGGTGTCTTTCTATTTTCAGTTGTAGCTTTTCTATCATTATTTTCGACACGAAATTCTCATCGCTCTTAACATCAATGATTACATTGCAGACTTTTTTATATGCAGTGCAGCTTGTTCGAAAGATGTTGTCTCGCTATAATTCTATTTTTACCTTTGACATGTATAACAGCTTCCTAATAATCGAAGTGGTGACCTGTGATTTACCATCATCTGATGGTACTTTGTAGAAATTGGAGTTATGTCGTACAGCGGCCACAAGCGGTTGAGCATCACTTTGAGCTCGAGACGGAATTAGCACATCCGCAATACGGTTGAGGGTTGCCTGCAGCCCTTACATGGTCAACTGACTCTCCCGGTGAAAATCTTCCATTCTTTTCAAAAGATAACGAATCCTGAATCACTGTCCACAGGATTTTGATTCATACCTTTATTGTTTGTCATCGGCTCGAGGAAAAATCTTACTCTGATACCAAATTGACGCAAGGATAACTACTCCGAATCCACGGAACTTCTCTGGACTCCTCACAGAGACTTCTCGAATCAACGAGGAAAGAAAGCAAGAGAATAGAAATAAATTCTAATAAAATTCAAAATTGATTAATGAATAATTGATAATTCTCTAATGTGTCTCCTTATACCATTAATACAGAAAAAAATAAATTAAAATTCGTAATTACCAAAAATAGCATAATTCTAACTCTAACAAAAATCCTAATTCTAATAAAACTCTTCTAACGCCTAATTTTTAAAAATAAAAATTGTGAATAAAATTTCTCTAAAAGAGTCCTAGTATAACTAAAAGTTATTTTTAAAAGAAAAGAAAATCTAAAACTCGAAAAATATTAAAAAATCGGAATTACTAAAAATAGTAAAATTTTTCTAAAAATTCATTTTTGAGCTGAAAGCGCACGTTTTCTGACGAAACGGACAGATGCGGCCCACTATGTAGGTCAGTTCACCTCGGATGGCCCGTTTTAGTAAAGATTGATAGGTTGTACGCCCCATAACGATACTTAGATCAAAAGTTATGGTCAATTCACGGTCCATCTTCTTTTGGCTCAACCATGCTAGGAATATCTCTGTGACACGTTCTGTATCAATTGGCTAGCTAGTAATGAGCTTCTTATGAGTTAATGATACTCAGTCAGCATATGAAGCTCGACATTCAGGCACTCAAAATAATGTATCCATAAACTCAAACCAAACTTAAATCCTACTATTGCAAACTTGCAATCCAAAAATTAGATTAGTTTACCAATACTAACCTCCAATTTTTGGACATTTTGTCATTTTTCATTTGTAACCATCTGCTAAATGTTCACTGATTCTAAGTTAGTATAATTTTGGTTCATGATTCATTTAAACTGGAACCTATAATTTGAATAATTTAAATTGATTTTCATGCCAAATGTTCGACGGAGAACCCATGTGGTGGGGCCTACTAAAGCACCCCACACGCGTCAAATATGGTTTGCATGAATTAGATTCTAAATATAGTATCTAGAATGCTAGCTGGCGTCAAAGGTAAGATTTCATTCTACAGTTGCTAAAGACTCCTTGCAGTTAAAACCTATATTTAGAACGACTGGGAAATAGGTACAGAGTCAACAAATCATCTCTCTTGCGTAAAGTTATTCTCTGGTAAGATTAGGTGACCTTTGTACTTTCATTAACAAGAGTAAGCCGATCTTTCCGTTTGTTATTGCATGGGACATCTATATTAGCCAGAGTTGTTATAGGATTGGAATCTCTCTCTTCTTTCAGAAGTCATTGAATTGAATGAGAGTTTGTTCAAGTCATACATGGCCCCATTCGAGTTTGCTTCCGCCACATTAGTGTTCGTGTAATTAAAGACCAGGTGCAGCCATGATTGACACCAAATTTTGTGGGCCTCATGATGATGTATGTGTTACATCCACATTCTCCACCCATTCCATGAGATCATTTTAGGATATGAGTACAAAATTCCGGCAATCCCAAAGCTCAAGCCAACCACACCACAGAAAATAGCGTAGACTGAACGTTAACCATTAAAAACTTCTTATGGGCCAAATAAGTCTAGATGAAGTTGATATTTGTGTTTTCACTTCATTCAAGTTTGTCTGACCTTTTAAACGGGATGGATGGAATATAAACATCATGGTAGGCCCTAAGAAGGTTTCAATGATAGACATCATTGTCTCCACTTCTTTTTGCATTATGGTCTACTTGAGCTTTACATCTGCCTCATTTTTGGATCATGCTCTAAAATGATCTCACACAGTTGGATGAATAGTGTAGATATAACACATACATTATGGTGGGCCCCACAAAACTCGGTGATGTCAGCACACTACTGTGGTCAGTGGTGCATGGCAGACCAAGCAATCCACCTCCATTTCTAAGCTAGTGTGTATCATCCATCAGACTCCTGGGGGTATCCAAGTTTTTCTCATTTCCTTTTTCTTCAAAGTGATTCCACCCCATATGTTTCCCACCCATGCAAAAGGTCTTATTTTTGTTTGTAAATGTCACTAGTTATTTTCCTATTTCTCATTCGACTAACACAAATCCTCCAGCTAATGAACAGTACAGTACAGGTTGTTGAATCCAAAGCCAAACCAACCACATGTTTAACAGGGTTGACCAAGAAGGAAGAGAAGAGCCCAGGATATGCATATTATTGCACATTCAATAGATTTTAGGACAGACGTTGCATTTAAACATTAAATGAGATAATTCAAAATCTCCTGGACCATATGGGACCAGCTAATTATTATAACATCTATCCATATGTTTATTGACTCATGTTAAGATGTTAGCCCAAACAAATGTGGATTTAAAAGTTGATTATGTCATGGCATTATATGACGTCTCCTGCCATTCATTTCTAGATCTCTCTTAGGAGTGCATTTGTATTTCAAATTACTTTATATAAATTATTTATGCCTAAAGTTGTTAATATTAGTTTTTACTTATTCAAGAGATAAATATGTTCGGTAAATAACATATTTTTCGGTTAAAAAGTTTTAAAAAATGTTTGATCTCAAACATAACTTATCCCTCAAGTTTGCTTGCTCCACTCCTTAATATTCACTGTCCATCATGTGAGCCCAACCTTTAAATGTGGATTGTTGTTGGTCATGTCTTTAATATGTGTTGTGCATGATGCCTTGAATTATGCCAATACATTATACAAAGAAGTTTAGGTTCGATTCCATCGAATGCATTTTCAATTCGACCATAAATAGGAGAATTTTCAAGTTGCTCTCTATAATATTTTGATCAACAAAAATGCCCATAATAGTAGGAAGCTATATGAAAATAGAAAGATTATTGCTCTCAGTGGCATGATACTACAATGCCTATATAACCAAATAGAATACAGGTGCTACCTAATCGTAAGATTATTGCACAAGTTACAAAATCTTTCGTATGGTTAACACTTATCAAAGTTTATAAAAATAGCACATAAAGAAGAGCTGAAGGCCTCGATACAATCACATGCAAACATTACAACTTTGCATTGCTTATTTCTTTGGCCTCCATTGACACTATTCTTGTTAGTTTAATTTTAAATCTCTTCACCTTTGTCCAACAATGCTATATCAAGCTCGAAGTGTTTAGTTTAACTTCTTAGCTTTTTTTTCGCTACTATCCAACCAACGCACGGTTGGAAATTCTCTTATCACATCTTATAGACCATGCACTACGACTGTCTGGTATTTTCCACTGTCATTTCACGACTGTCCAAGTCTAGTGTACCGTCAAGACCATGGTCATTCCGTCTGCACTGATGGTGGCCAATAATCTCTTCTAGTTATTTAATTTTCTTTTTATTAATTGTACTGTATTTGCATTCAAATAAATAAAATTAACGATTAAGCCATTAGTTTTTAGTTTTTCTATCTTTTGTTATATTGTAGAGGAAATATAACCTAAAGACATGATGGTTGAAAGAAAAATTCTTGTCCTTAAGGTGAAAGGGACTCACTTAAAAAGATTAACCATCCGCTTCATAAATTACATTCTCCTTTAATGTTGGTGTCTAGAAAGTCAGGCTAATCTTCACATATGTAATCTGAAACCAGTTAATTTAGTCATTGGGTGATGAGCATTCAATTTGATTCCAGTCGAATAAAGCTTTACTAATCTCGGCACTTGATCAATCCACACATTTAACTGAAAACGGGATCATCCATTGCACGTGTCCTCGTATGTCTGGATGTAACTAACATGTTACCCTAGAAACACACTTCTGATTTGCTTATTCTCTACGGCATGCGGAGCCGTTGTATCCATACATGGACACGTGTATATTTGAAACATGCGGTAGAACTTCTGCATGAAGTTTGAAAATCAGACAATTTCGCAACGGAGGTGGAGGCTAAAACGTACCAAGATTGAGTCATGTTATAACACGTGCAGCACAAGGACGTACGAATAATCTTTTTAACATGGGAAACGGATTGGCTACTCTGCCACCAGTCAATGGCTGATGGTCGGTGCTGTGGGCCCCACCATTATTTATGTGTTTCATCCATGTTGTTCATCTGTTTTTCTATATCATTTTATGGCATAATACAAAAAACAAGGTATATAACCATCTCAAGTTGATCACATTACAGGAAAGAGTATTGAATGAACATCTATCATTAAAAACTTTTTTGGGGCCATAAAAGTCTTGGATCAACCTGATATTTATTTTTTCCATTCATATGGGTCTATATGACCTAATCAACAGATTGGATGTCAAATAAAAAGTACAGTGGGCCTTAGGAGGATTTTAATGGTGGATGTCTAATCACTATTGTTTTCCTGTGGTGTGGTCCACCTGAGATTTATATCCCTCTCATTTTTGGGATCAACACCAAAATAATCTTTAGAAATGGATGAACGAAATGGATGAAATACATACATCATGGTGGGGCCCACAGAGCACCGACCACCAGCCACCGGGCTGTGGCAGGGGGCGTAGCCAATCCATTTCCTTTGACATGCCAACATCTTATCCCTGCGAAACGTGAACCGCATAGTGGTGATGATCACCTGCTGTTAAATCAGAAAATGAGACACAGTGTCACAATCACTGGACAGCCAAAGGTATATATGCCTGCAGGCCAAAATGTAATGATTTCACTGTGTCCGGAATTTTCGGATAATCCTATGGCTTGGAGGCGAAAACGGATTGGCTACTCATCTTGCCCCAACCGGTCGGTGCTCCGTGGGCCTCACCACGATGGATGTGTTTCATTGCTGCTGGCACTCATTCTTTCGTGTTATTTTTCGGTATGAGTCCAAAAATGAGTTTGGCCCTAGGAGGTTTTGAATGTTGTAATTCAATCACTACTGTTTCCCATGGTGGGGTCCACCCGAGATTTATATCTATCTCATTTTTGGAATCAAATTTTAAAATTATATTTCAAAATGGATGGACGATTTGGATAAAACACATATCATAGTGAGGTCCACATAGCACCGATCACTAGCCACACAAAACTCAAAGTAGGAATGCAGAAATCTTTACCCGATGTTGATTCCAGGAAGGGACTTCACAACCCATACCTTATGTGAGTCTATGGGTGTACATCGAGTCGAACCGAGTCAAGCTGGCCTTAAGTTGACTCGACTCGAACAATGGCTAATCTCAGCTTGAACTCGGCTCAGCTCGGTTCGGTCAGCAGTTTATGCCGACTCGAGTTGTGTTTAAGGCAAGATCAAGCCGAGTTTGCCATTGGGGCATTTCCACAAACACCTGAACAACTTCAAAATTCCACTATTTAACAAATAAAGGGAATGATTTTATAGGTATTTTATCAAACACTTCTAAGTAACATAAAAACCTAAAAAATAAAGAAGAGAAAACAAAAAAAAGAAAAGAAAAAAAAGGTATTTATTTCATGTATTGCTTGCCACCAGACAAACTTTCCTTGCCACGAGCCAAACTTGCCTTGCCAACAGCTACATTTTGTTGAGCCATTTTATTAAATAGTTAGTAAGCAACATCAATGGAAAAGTAACCAAGTCATCGAACTAGTTCGATTCGAGTTATTCGAGCTGAATTCGATACGAGTCAAGTCGAGCTGGGGCCTGCTCAAACTCGGCCTGAACTCATTTTCAAGCTCAAAAAATATCTCGACTCAGCTCGAACTCAGCTTCAAACTGAATCGAATCAACCTTTTTCGAGTCAAGTCAAGCAAGCTAACCAAGCTAACTCGGTTCATGTACACCCTTATGTGAGTCGCAAACAGGACCTTGCCATGATCCATAGAATCTTAAAACTCACTCCCATCTAATCCCATTTAAACCCATGTGCCAAACGCCCACCTCTGCCTCACCCAAATCAGTGTAGGCCTTGTTGTGAGGTCGACCTTGATGTATGTATTCTATATCCACGCTATCCATCTATTTGGCCTTATCATTTTATGGCATGACCCCAAAAATGAATCAGATCCAATTCTTAAGAAACAATATGGTCCATTCATCCAGGATTTTGTGACCGGATCAATAAATTGAATTGCAAATAAACATTTTGGTGGGCACTAAGAAGCTTTGAATGGTAGAGAATTCAATCACCACTTTTTTCCTATGGTATGGTCCACCGAAGAATTGGATTTGCTTTATTTTTAGGCTTATGCCCTAAAATGATTTAGAAAAAAAGATGGATGGAATGGATATAGAATATATACATCAAGGTGGGCCTCATGGTAAGGGCTGCACTGTCTCTGCTGAGCCCCTGTTATAGAATATATACATCAAGGTGGTCCCCATGATAAGGGTTGCACTGCCTGGAGTGAGGCCAGGGTCGCACCTAATCGGCTCCCAAGACTTAGTATATTATTGTCCACGCAGTAGATTTTCCTACAAGTAATTGTTGTGGTGTAGCTATCTTGTGCGTATAGGATATTCTTCACATGTACCCGGTTGGCCGATCAATGGGAACCCTTCATCTATTTGTCCCTACTGTCGATGGACAATGCGCTTTGTAGAACACATGCTGTGGGATGATCCAAGATACCTGATGAGCGTAATTATAACTGATGGTAGGGGCGCGGTACGAGGCCCACCAGATGCATGGTTAGGATTCCACCTAAACATCATAGGTGGGCCCCATACAGCTGGAACGTATGGTAGTTCACAATAAGGGATAAGGTTATGTGCCCCACTAATGTGTACAAGATTTGAGACGTTCTTTAAGCGAGGTGTACCTTGGATCCTTACTCTTGCTCTGGGTGGTACTCTCAGGAGTTTCAACACCCGGTCGGTCAAGGGTTCGATTGTCCATAGGTGGTGAAATCCCACTATGGCGTGTGGGTATGTGTGCATGCGTGTGTTAAAAAAGAAAAGTATACCTTGGACGCCAGGTAATCCTTACTCTTGCGCTGGGTGGTAGACTCTCAGGAGTTTCAACACCTGGTCAAGGGTTCGAGTGTTCATAGGTGGTGAAATCCCACTATGGTGTGAGTGTGTGGGTGTGAGTGCGTGCGTCTGTAAAAATTTTTTTTTTTTTTTTTTAAGTGTACCTTAGACGTCAGGTAATTCAGAAATCACAGCGATTAGACAATCCTAACAAATCTATTTTGAGCAGCTTGGGGAAAGAAAATGAATGGTTAAGAAAACAGCAAGTAGGAATTACTTTAACTATCCATCTTTTTTCAATGTAAGTTTTGGTACATGGCCCATAGAGGGTCCCACCTATTTGGTAGGATTTGTACACATTTGACACATCAGCAAGTAAAGTATACAAAGATGATAACCATGGTTTTACTCACATGGGTATTTGATTTTTTATTTACATTTGTAATTCATTGTAAATGAGTTATGATTATTTACTGGTGTAATTAGAGTAGGGTTTTTAGTATTGATGTACAGGGAGTTTGTTTGCAAAACTTCATATTCCACTTGCAAAGCTTCAGAGTCCACTGTACAATTTCTGCATGTAAAAATTGTGAGGCTTATCATGATGTCTTTATCTTATCCATGCTGCCTATTTGTTCCGCTAGCTCATTTTAGGGCGTCATCAGTTCCAAAGCTTAAGTGGACTACACCAAAGGAAATGGTGGAAATTAAATGCTTAATATTAAAAAATTCTTGGGGCCTACAAAAGTTTGGGATCAAGCTAATATCATGTATGCCTTTCATGCATGTCAGTGTGGTCTAACAAGGTTTGATGATGAATACTCTAGATGTTGGGAGGTTTTATTTTTTGTGTTTAATAGACATATCTGTTGTGGCGTGTACAAAATGTGGTATGGCTTGAGATAGATTTGATCCATCCTATAATATTGAATAAATTCTGATAGAAACTTTGGACGGTCAAGATCTAGGGTAATCGATATGTGTCGGTCTGATCTGTCATACTGCATCTATAGCCTTGATCAAAGCATTAGACAATCAAGATCAAAGATGTTGGATGAGATAAACTTGATTTACCACCTTGCGTCCAAATAGCCCTTTTGAAAAATTTAGCCCATCGGAATCAGGATTTGATTGATGTGGATAATGCAAATCTGATCTATCATACGGCGTCTAATGGCTTCCATCAAAGCTTTAGACAGTAAAAAATGGAGATGTTAGATGAAATGGAACGGACCTGATTTGTTAGATATCTAAAAAATGTTTTTAGAAATTTAAACTAATGAAATTGAAGTTCTCTTATTAAATAGTATATAAAAATGAAATGCATATAAATGCGTTGTATAATTAAATGCAATTCACAAAGTGATAAAATGGAATGGATATAACCTTGTTGGATCTTTAGATAATTTATAACTTTCTTTGTAAATACAAGAGAATTGGCTTATCTTCAAGATAATGCAGGATCGAAGGTAGATAGAAGGAGAAGACTGGTTACTTATAAATTTAACCGATTTGCTAAAAGGCTTATTGAGGCTAGCCACACTGAGGCCCATCAAATGAATGGTCAAGATCATCATGCTGTTCGTTTTCGTACGGGTGTGATTTGCTGAAAAATTTTTGGGGCGATCTACAAGGTTATTTTTAAGTCTTTCATTGCAGTAGCAAAGTTGTCAGCTCTCCTGGAGAGACGTGAGGCTGTTGATTGCCTGCTTGCGACGGATGATACCGTCATGCAGATGAGAGGATTGGGTCTTCCCTGTAAGACTGACAGCTCAGATAATCCACGCTTTGTAGATTCCATGCACCTAAAATGATCAAATAAGTTCATCAGGTGGTCCACTTGTTTTGGATGACATATATGTGATCCAGGCCATCCATTAGGTAGTGATCGGTGTGAATATCCTGTGTACCAAAAATCTGGCTAGCACCTTCATCATACCAGCCACCCATGTACGTCATATCTAAACCTTTGAAACTCTCTCTAACCATCCCTTTTCTAATATGAGTGTGATCTGCTTGATCAAAGGACCAACATTAGGGTATGTTCATGGTGGACTACCACCTGATGAGTGGCTATGATCATGCCTGCCATCCAACCGAGGAAACTAGGGCGCCACGGTAGCTGCGCTGCAGGGGCCAGCATTTATGAGTTCATCATGTTCTTCTCCACCAACCTATCAAATAGCTCACGGCAAGCTGTACGCGTATAAGCAGACACTATAAATCTGACAACATGTACGACGATCCAAACCGTTCAAATGATGCAGTAATTATGGACCAGTCATAATCCGTAGATTCAATTGAAGGAACGGTCCCAGAATACCAAACTGGCAGCTAAAAGTATCAACGGTCAAAATTCAACAAATATTTTAAGGACTATCGAATGCGATGTTTCGGAGATTCTCGATTGCTATTATTTCTTTCCACTTTTAAATCTAGTTCCGTGAGCCATACGTGTTCCTTGGATAGTTGAGGTTTGCTACGCCAGGCCATATCTCATCGTGGAAAATGCATGAGAACCTGACCATCCATTAGAGGGACGCAGTGCGTAGATTCCCCTATGTTAATAATCAGGTCCGTCGGATCATCAAACATGCCATGATGATGTCTTAGAAAATTGGCTTCTTTTTTTTTTTGATTTTTTTTTCACATTTGTTTAGTTAATTGTATCTCAAATTATCAGTGGTCTATGTGATGGGACGGGAGCGAATTAGGTGAGATCCCGGCCTCACCCAATACAGTGTGTAGCCCTTATGTGGGGCCCACCTTGATGGATCCATTCTGTATCCATGCCGTCCATCCGTTTTTTCGGATCATCTTAGGCAGGATCCAAAAAATGAAGAAGATTCAAATCTCAAGTCGACCGTTCTCTAAAAAATAGTGATGAGTGAATGCCCCATCATTAAAAACTTCTTAGAGCACACTATAGTGTTTTTGTAGTGTTTATTTGCCATCCAATACGTTGATAAGATCACATAAGCATGGATGAGGGAAAAAACGAATATAATTTGGTTGATCCAAAACTTTTATAGCTCATTCATGGTCAATGACAACTGTTTCCTATGATATATATGGTCCACCTGATAATTAGATTTACTTCATTTTTATATCACGCACTAGAATGATCTCGGCAAAAAAAGATGGACGGCATGGATATAGAATAAATATATCAAGGTTGGTCTTGCGGTAAAGGCCTCACTGTCTCGGGTGAGGCCGGGTACTCCCCCCAAATCGCTCCTGCGGATGGACTCCCTTGAACCACGTCAGTGCTGGAAGCAGATTGCGTGGGGACGCGTAATTCTGTGAAAGTCTGGAAGTCCGCTACGCTTTGAGGACTAAGGTGGCCCACCGTGATGTTTGTCATAAATCCACCTTGGGTATATATATATATATATATATATATATATATATATATATATATATATATATATATATATATAATCCATTTTAAGACATTGGATAAAAACATTTGCATAACCACTAAAATTTTATATCAGGCTAAGTTTTTATGTTTTCAGTTCACCCCATTGAGATGGCCTTATACATGGTTTAGATGTCATATAAACATTAAGTTAGAATGCAGAAAAGTTTCAACAGTAGAAATTTCTTTTCCTAGTGGCCTACTTGACTCCGCAATCTGAATTAGTTTTGATAGCATATTTTAAAAAGATATCTCAAAGCTTAAGTGAACTACACCACATAAAGATGAAGAATTGAATATCTAACATCTGGGGACCAGTAAGTTTTGGATCAATTTAATATTTTTCATCTTTCTATGAATGTCTTGTATGACAAATAAATATAATTGTGAGTGTTTTTTTTTTTTTTTGGGGGGAGGGGGGGGGGGGGGGAAGGGGGACCAGGCCTTAAATTAATCTTTAAAATGGATTTACAGTGTGGATATAACACTATACCATGGTAGGTTTTACAAAACTCGGTGACGTTAATACGTTACCGAGACCGTGGTGTATGAGACACCAGGCAATCCGCTTCGGTCACTGCTGAGCAAAGCTCACCTCGCTACTGCGTCACATACATTCCTGTCGGCTTTCGGTTTTCAGCAGATCCCAGCCACCTTCTTTTCCCGCGTTATCATAAACAAGGGAAACCGGCGCGCTTTGCACGTGGAGAGAGCAAGAGAGAGATATGAGCGCTTAAAAAAACAAAAGAGAGGATTAAGTGTTGCCGGCTAATAACTTAGGGAGTACTACTCTTACAGTGGGGGCCACTTTGTTTATGTGTTGTACATCTACTCTATCCATCCATTTTTCCAGCTCATTTTAAAATATGGTCTCAAAAATTAAGATGATTCAAATTTTAAGGGGACCACACCATATGAAAGAGTGGTGATTGAATGCTCACCGTTAAAATTTTCTTGAGCCCCATTGTAAACAGATCCTCCATGTTTATTTTACGTCCAACTCCATTGATACCAGAACCAGAAGAAGCGACAGTACAAAGTTCAGCTTGTTCCAAAAATTTTGTGACCTAACAAAATTTTTTTTAACAGATATTCTCCATTGAAACACTTTTTCAATGACATGGTCCACTAGATATTTGGATCTACCTTGTTTTTGGGAATATACTCTAAAATGAGTTGAAAAAATGGATGGGCAGCACTTGACCTATAACACATTCATCAATGTGGGCCCCACATGCCAAGGGTAACACGCACTAAGGTATCACATGAGTAGCATCTAATCCACTCAAAAAAAAAGAAAAGAAAAAAAGAGCTTACATAGGCTTCTTACCGATAAATAGAAACCATTGGTTGAAATTTGAAAATGAAATTTGAGTCGTCTGCATTTTCTTTTTTTCTTTTTTATTTTAGCATAAAACTTTTTAGTTGAAAGTTCATTCAATGTATTTGGAAAATAGAATGTCGGATGCCCACCATGTATTAACTTGGGGAGGGGGCAAACATGTCCAAAATCTATTGCTATATATAATATTATAAATATAGTATATTATTAAATTATTTTTTGGAGGGAAGAGAATAAGATGGGCAAGAACTTATCTCTCTACCTACACATAGCTGTTGATTACGTTTGGCCTAATCTCTCCACCAACACATAGTGGGTGATTTGCAAATCATTAACCCACATGGGAAACCTGGCTTGGCTGATTTATGCCTTCAAACCACTCTTGTTAGACAATCCTATCCACGTTAAACTCTGCTATTGAAGTGACTAATAGATAGGGGTGTACACGAGCCGAATTAGCTTATTTAGCTTACTCGACTCGACTTGAAAAAGCTCAATTCAACTCGATTCAAAGCTAATTAAGTTCAAGTCGATCAAGCTGATTTTTTGAGCTTGAAAAAATTTCGAATCAAATTTGAACTTGCCCAGGCTCAGCTCAACTCAACTTGGATCAAACTCCCAACACAAGTCGAACTCAAATTGAACTAGTTCGATGACTCAATTACTCTAATATTAATGTTGCTCACCAAGTGTTTGAAGAAATAACTCAATGAAGTGTTAGCTAATGCTAAGGAGTATATGTATATGAAATAAATATCAATTTTTCTTGATTTTAATGTTGCCCAAAAGGTGTTTGATGAAATACTTATAAACAGCTAATGATGTTTTATATACAATGAGAATTGAAAGTGTATTGCATGTGTTTGTAAAAATACTGCGGAGGCTTGATTTTAGCTCAAACTCAACTCGAACTAGACTGAGTTGCTGACTGAACCAAACCGAGTTGGCTATTCAAGCTCGAGAACTGAATCGAGCTAAGTTTGAGTTGGGGTTAGCTAGTTGCCAAGCTGAGGGAGAGAGGTTTGGTTGGGCTAGTGTTATGTTTACGAAAAATTCACTCTATTAACCTATTTTGTCATATTAATTTAGGACGTGTGCTAACAAATAAGGTAGATTAAAAACTCGAGTGAACCGTGAGACAATGAAAAGTAGGTAGGAATGCCAACCGTTTAAACTTTCTTAGGATCCATCATAATATTTACATGACATTTATATCATCTATTAGGTCATTAGTTTTAGGATGAACTAAGAATAAAAAATATTAGTATGATTTAAAACTTTTGTAACAATAAATGTTTCCATGGTGGACTTTTAACGGTCACTATTGCACTTTGTGTTTTGGATCTTCTTTGCTTTTTGGCCTGTGTACTCCAATAATCCAGTAAAATAGATGATCAGTATAGATTCCAAAGAAACATCACTTTCGTCCGGTCAGAAGTCTTTACCAGCTTTACAGTGAAATTAACCTTTTCCTTTTTCTGATGGTAAATCTTACATTTTTTATTTTTTAAGGATGGGGACTCATCAATTTATTATGTTGTGTGGCCCACGTGCATGTATTGTATATCCATCTCGTCCATCTGTTTTTACAGATCATTTTATCATGGGAGCCCAAAAATTAAGAAGATTCAAATTGAAGGTGGGCCACGCCACAGGAAACAGTGGTGATTGACCATTAAAAACATTTTATGGGTCACAAAAGTTTGGATCAAGCTGATTTTTTTTTTCCCGTTTATCCAGCTCCCTGTGACCTTATCAGCTGGTTGGATGCCAAATAAACATTCTGGTGAGCCCTAGGAACTTTTTAATGGTGGGTGTTCAATCAACACTGTTTCCTATGGTGTGGTCCACCTAAGATTTGGATCTGCTTCAGTTTTGGACTCATGCCCTAAAATTAAGCTGAAAAAAGGATGGGCAGCAAAGACATACAATACATGAATCAAGGTGGGCCCAACACTGGGCTAAACCTAATCTGCAAGGGTGCCTTCCGTTGCTCGGTACACAAGTAAAACCACGCGGTCCACACCCTTCCCGCACTTAACACAGAAGCGGATCAGCTGGTGTACCACACACCAGCTACATAGCTGCTGTAGGTACGTGTTGTGCGAAGACGAGCACCGGGGCTCCTCGAGCTCCTAGTTGTAGGAACGGTTCAAAGGAGATCAAAGTTATGTGGCCCCACACTGATGTATTTATTATATCTACACCGTTCATCTATTTTTTAGACATCATTTTAGAGCATTATCCAAAAATTGAATCGTATCCAAAGATGGTTTGAACCACACCACAAATAGCAGCTGAGATAATGATTTTCACCCTTAAACGATTCGTAAGCCTCGCTATAACGTTTGTTTTCCATCTAAAAGTTCATAAGGTCACATATACCTTAACTGAGAGAAAAACAAATTTCATATTGATCTAAAACTTCTGTGACCCTAAAATGGCTTTCAATAGTAGACATTCAATCCTCAACTTTCTTTTTCAATGTGGTCCACTTGATAATTATATCTATCTTATTTTTAGCCTCAAGCCCTCAGTCAAGCTAGCCAAATGAAAGATGGTTTGGATATAAGACATACCTCCTGATCAGACTCACAAAATTTGCTTGCTGTGGTCGATACATCCCCCTATAGCTGGAGTGAGGTACATTGGCCAAACCCGCTAAACACACCCCTTGTACTAAGCCTGCCACCTGCCCATTACATCAGTACTATCAAAATATCACATCCCAGTGTAAGGAAAACCTTTTTTGAAAATCAGGCTGATCGGTCTGTTCAGTGGACCCATAAAAAAAATTGGTTGGGCAGCACTCGACCTATAACACATTCATTAATGTGGGCCCCACATGCCAAGGGTAACACCCACTAAGGTATTACCTGAGTAACATCTAATCTACTCAAAAAACAAAAAACAAAAAACAAAACTCACATAGGCTTATTACGGGTGAAATAGAAACCATTGGTCGAAATCTAAATTTGAGTGGTCTGCTTTTTCTGTCGTCTTATTTGAGCACGTAACTTTTTAGTTAAAAGGTCATTCAATGTATTTGGAAAATAGAATGTTTGACGCCCACCATGTGTTGAGTTGGGGAGGGGCTAGACATGTCCAAAATCTATTGTTATATATAATATTATAAATATGGTATATTATTAATTTTTTTTTTAGGGGGGAAGAGAATAAGATGAGCAAGAACTGATCTCCCTACCAAAACATATATAGTGGGTGATTTGCAGATCATTAATACGCATGGGAAGCCTGGCGTTGCTGATTTATGCCTTCAAAACATTCTCGTTAGACGATCTCATCCATATTAAGCTCTGGCTCGAAGAATCTTATAGAGGGAAAAAAAGGAAAATTACCGTTGGAGGAGCAATATATAAAAACTAATGGATAGGACAATCTCGTGGGTCATTTTTTAAAAGGATGCCATTCGTTTCAATGATGATCCATAGGTTGAACCAGTGAATGCATTACCCAACCAAGGGCACAAGAGGAAGGCTTGGTTGGGCCCAATGTTATGTTTATTTTAGAACAGATCAAAAACTCGAGTTAGCCCAACTATAGTATAAAGTAGGGAATGCCAACTCTTAAAACTTTCCTCTGACCTACCGTAATATTTATATGACATTTGTACCATTTATACGGTCATTGGTAATAAAATGAATTAAAATCATAAAAATATTTGTATGATTCAAAACTTCCGTGGTAAATATTTCAGCGGTGTACTTTTAACAATCACTATCACACTAGTGTTTTGGATTTCTCTTGATTTTTTTGTTAGTGTCGTAAAATAATCTAGTAGAAAGATGGACGGATAGATTTCTAGAAAACATCACAGTCCTCCGGTCACCAGGCTTTACGAGCTTTACCGTGCCATTGATTCTTACATGTTCGTAGGATTGGCACTCATCAATTTATTATGTTGTGTAGCCCATGGGCATGTATGTATTCTTTACCCATTCTGTACATCTGTTTTTACAGCTCATTTTAGGGTACGATACCAAAACTTAAGAAGATCCAAATTATAGGTAGACCACACCACAGAAAACAGTGGTGATTAACCATTAAAAACGTCTTGTGGGCCACAAAAGTTTGGATCAAGCTGATGTTTGTTTTGTTTTTGTTTTTTTTTCCCTTTCATCTGCTACGTGTTACTTTATCAGCTAGTTGGATGGAAAATAAACATTCTAGTGAGCCCTAGGAATTTTTTAATGGTGGGTGTTCAATCAACACCGTTTCCTATGGTGTGGTCCACCTAAGATTTGGATCTGCTTCAGTTTTGGATTAATGCCCTAAAATGGAGCTGAAAAAAAGATGGACAGCAAAGATATAAAATACATTTATCAAGATGGGCCCTACGCTGGGCTGAACCTAATATGCAAGGGTGTATTCCATTGCTCGCTACACGTCTGTCTTCCAGCGAAAGTGAAACCACACCTTTTCAGTCCATAATACACCCCTTGCACCGACCTTTCCCACAAGCGTGCCACCTGTACATTACATCAGTACCATCAAAATAGCACAACCCACTACAAAGATTACCTTTTTCAAAAAACAGGTCGATCGGTCCATTCAATGGGCCACACCTGAATGTGGATTCATGCCATCGAAATGTTATGGCCCTCTTGATGAGCAGAACACATTGATATTTGTCCCACGTGATTTTTATGATGGGGTTACTGTTTTCATCACTACGTTCCCCACACCATTAGGACGTGATTGGAAAAAGATGGTACGGTACCATATGATGCGGTGCATTGCTTTTGTGTGATTAGTTCTCAACTTGGGACTGACCATTGGAGATTGAGAACTGAACATCTGCACACGTCTCACCGTAACTTCGTCGGAAGCGGATTGACCGGCGCGGAAACGGATTGGCTACTACCCTGCCACCAGCCAATGGCCGGTGGTCGGTGCTGTATGGGCCCCACCATGATGTATATGCTTCATCCATGCCGTTCATCTGTTTTTCTAAATCATTTTATGGAATGTGACCCAAAAAAAAGTGCATCCCAATATCAAATGGACCACATTATAAGAAACAATGTTGAATGAACGTCGACCATTAAAAACTTTTTGGGGCCCTAAAAGTTCTGGATCAAGCTAATCTTTGTTTCTTCCCTTCATCTGGGTCTGTATGACCTAATCAACAGATTGGATGTCAAATAAACAGTACCTTGGACCTCAGGAGGATTTTAATGGTGGATATCCAATCGCTATTGTTTTCCTGTGGTGTGGCCCACCTGAGATTCAAATCCCTCAAATTTTTGGAATGAAGCCCTAAAATAATCTCTAAAAATGGATGAAGCATATACATCATCGTGGGCCCACAGAGCACGTCCACCAGCCACAGGGCTGGTGTTGGGGGAGTATCCAATCCGCTTCTGTGTACCGCACAACAGCTATATGGCTGATGGGCGAGGATTAGGTATTACCCTTGCCTGTTCCGAGCTCGAGACAGGCGGAGGTTCCCCAGGAAACTGAGGGCCCACTGTGATGTATGAAATTTATCTAAATCGTTCATCCATTTTTGCATATCATTGTAGATCATGAATATGATTTTTAGAAAAGAAAATAATTTACAAGAATTCATTTGTAATAAGATTCTGATTCTCTTTCATTATCAAAATGTGATTTCGTACCCACAATTAGGTACTGTGAGGGACAGTACATGAGTTCCTTGACTTCCAAAAAATCAAAATGTATCTGTCATATTTTTAGTTTCAAGCCTTAGGATGAGATTACTGAATGAAAGGACAGCTGGGATATAACACACACCTCATGATGGGACTCATAGAAGTTGGTGACGTCAACACACCAGCAAGATGGGTGGGTGTGGTACACCAGCCAATCCGCTTCCTACATGCATGTGTAATGCTGGCTGAAAAGATGCATGGTAAGTTGTGGTGCAGTCAGCTTTAGGTGATTACTTCACCTGAAGGGATCTGTACGTTAAGCGACAACTGATTTTGGCCATTAGTCCCGCTTGAGGAGTGGACCAGCCTGATTACTGAGCCAGGATATGACCATGGACCACCTTGTGCACGGCTCAGATACATTTCACGTGCTGCATGTGCGTGCACGTGTAACCTGTTTACACTTTCTGTGGACGTGCATGC
Organism: Magnolia kwangsiensis; assembly: GCA_037074715.1. Classification (NCBI taxonomy): domain Eukaryota; kingdom Viridiplantae; phylum Streptophyta; class Magnoliopsida; order Magnoliales; family Magnoliaceae; genus Magnolia; species Magnolia kwangsiensis. Next base: position 99,820,851 of record CM073581.1, read on the forward strand.
AGACAGAGTCTGTTCAAATGGCTCTTCCGTTGATAGTAAGTGGGAAAATTAAAATAAAATCACAGTCATAATCGAAAAGAAATTGTGAAAATCCAAAAAGAAAGAAAGACAATCGAAGAAGACAAGGATCAATGTGGACTATATTATCATGTTAGAGATATCAAGACGCTGCTCGCTCTCTCTATGAACTCTTGGGAACATGGCTTCTTTTGAGAGATTGCAAGGTACCCTTGTCACCCTTCTCTGGGTTTTGGATTTTTTTTTCATCGTTTTTTTATTTTCTCAGCTTTTGTTGTTGCTGGTTTTCTTTTCTGCTATGATATCTATTTTATGATTTTGGGTCTTTTCTGTTTTCTGATATGGTATCTAATGGTATCTACCGCGTAGTGTTTTGAGCTCCTTTACTATTGATTTTTTTTTTTTTTTTCTTTCTTTCTCATGTGTTCATCTCTTGTGGATTGTCGGGATTCTTTTCTCTTGTTCTGTTTGGAGGTTTTTGAGTTTCTGATCTGTTATTTTTCTGCAGTTCTTTACTGCGATATTTGGGTGCTTTTGCGTGCTTCTAGTGCATGTTTCTTTTGTTATTCTTTTCCTTTATTGACATGTTATCTTTTGATTTCTCTTGCATCGCACTGGATTTTTCTTATTTTGACTCTGTATCTTGACATGGCAACTGCCATATGGATTGTTTTGATACTCTCTCTCTCTCTCTCTCTCTCTCTCTCTCTCTCTCTCATACAATATGATAGCTTGCTATTTGAGTTCTTTTTGTTTCTTGTCATGAATGAAATTTAGTTATTTTTACCTTCTGCTATGCCATGATTTTCCCCTTTTTGTCGCTCATGAAGCACGGTAGCATTTACTTCCTGTTATGTTGCACTTTCTACTTAATTACATTTTTTAACAGTGCCCATTTTTTTTGGGTTTTCTTCCTTCGGTTCTCCTATCTGTCTTTTCCTCTCTATTTTTGTTCTTTTTCGTGAATTCTATCTGATATTAGAAATTGGGACATTTGATTTATTTCCCCCTGTGTTTTTGTTTTTTTTTTTATATGCATGGACTTGCAGGTGGATTTCATTGGATTTGTGAAGGGGGATTTGATTTGGGGTCTCCATGCATTCACAGAAGCCTAATAGATGTTTTGAATCTTCTATTCATCTTTGCTTTCTGCATTCTTTCTCTTGTGAGTTATATTAGAAAGTATCATGTTCGTGGAAACAGAACAAGGGATTGGATTTCTGTGGTTGTTTCAGCTTGTTGTGTTGTTGCAAGCATTGCATATTTTTCTATTGGTTTATGGGCTGTTCTAAAGAGAAATTATGGATTTATGCACTGGAATGGGGTTAGTTGTCTTGTTAGGGGATTGGTTTGGGCAGTCTTAGCTGTTTCGGTGAACATACAGAGAACCAAAGTGGAAAGAATCTTAATTCTGCTTTGGTGGGTCATTTTCTTCATTCTGGTTTCCGCTCTGAATGTGGAAATTCTGGTGAAAAAACACACTCTTTCGATCCTTGACATCGCATCATGGCCTGTCAATTTGTTGCTCCTCTTTTGCGCTTTCCGGCTCTTCAAGAATCTCAATTCCCAAAACCCACCATACCAGACCTTATCCGAACCGTTGCTGGGAGAAAAGGGCGAAAACAAAACGAGTTTGGATAAAATTGGTTTCATTGCCCATTTAGCATTTTCTTGGATTAACCCTTTACTCAGGTTAGGCTACTCGAAACCATTAGTCCTTGATGACATTCCACCTTTAGAATCAGAAGATGACGCACATTTGGCATACCAAGCATTTGCTTGTGAATGGGATCTTCAGAGAAAGCAAAGATCGAGTACTAGCAACTTAGTTCTCCGAGCACTAGCTAACTGTTACATGAAAGAAATGATAATGGTCGGGTTCCTTGCATTTCTTAGGACAGTCGCCGTTGTAGCAGGCCCACTTTTTTTATATGCATTTGTGCGATATTCTGCCAAAGAGGAACGGAATCTCAGTGAGGGCCTCTTACTTGTAGTATTGTTGATTGTAATCAAAATCGTCGAATCCTTGTCACAGCGGCATTCGTTTTTCGGTGCAAGAAGGTTTGGTATGCGGATGCGGTCGGCTATGATGGTTGCAATCTTTCAAAAGCTTCTTAAGCTTTCTAGTTTGGGTAGGAGAGTTCATTCGACAGGAGAGATCGTTAATTACATTGCGGTTGATGCATACCGTCTAGGAGAATTCCCGTGGTGGTTTCACTCAGCATGGACTCTGCCATTGCAGCTGATTTTTGCCATCAGCATACTTCTTGGCACTGTTGGATCGGGCGCACTTCCTGGGCTAGTCCCGCTCATCGGGTGTGCACTTTTAAATGTCCCATTTGCGAAGATGTTGCAGAAGTGCCAGTCGCAATTCATGAAGGCCCAAGACAACAGACTTAGAGCCACTTCTGAAGTCTTGAACAATATGAAGATCATCAAATTACAATCATGGGAAGAAAAATTCAAGAACATGATTGAAACCGTCCGTGATGTCGAATTCAAATCACTGGCAGAGCTGCAAATCAAGAAGTCCTATGGGACTGTATTGTACTGGATGTCTCCCATCTTGATTTCTTCAGTGGTCTTCGCAGGTTGTGCAGTGCTGAGAAGTGCACCTTTGAATGCTACTACATTTTTCACGGTCTTGGCGACATTGCGGGTCATGTCAGAACCTGTGCGGATGCTACCTGAGGCTCTCTCAGCGTTGATCCAGGTCAAGGTCTCATTGGATCGTCTTGATGTGTTTTTGTTAGATGATGAACTCAAAGAAGAGGATGTGAAGAGGTTACCATCAGAGAATTCAAATTTTAGCTTACGAATACATGATGGAGTGTTTGGTTGGAACCCAGATGCTGGTCATACAACACTGAAAGGTTTAAATATGGATATAAGCAGAGGACACAAAATCGCTGTTTGTGGACCGGTTGGTGCCGGAAAATCATCACTGTTGTATGCTGTGCTAGGCGAAATACCCAAAATCTCAGGATCTGTGAGTCCCAAAAACAGTACTGAAAGCTTACCGTTATATGCTTCTAGAACTGTGAATATGAATAGTATCCTTGAATCTTCAGTTTGTACTAGTGGATCTGATAGGCCCCAAAATGGCTAGACTACATCATCCAATGTCTGGCAGTTGAATGTGTACTGTTTCTATTTCTGAATTGTCTAATGTTTATGTGCAATCCTCCAATCAAAAGGGTTAGGTTTGTCCTATCGGAGAAATTTTTGGAGCATTGTCCATCTCCACTGGGACCAATCAGACCAACAGTCTGGATCACTGAATTATGGATCCACTAGCCCAAACCAAAAGCCAAAAATACCATGCTTTAATCACAGATCAAATATCATAATTCATCATTCTTCGAAGTGAGTCGAAATTGATTTCTTGTCGCATTTAGGTTGAAGTCTATGGGTCGATTGCGTATGTTTCCCAAACAGCTTGGATCCAAAGTGGGACGATTCGCGATAATATACTCTATGGAAAACCGATGGACAAGAAAAGATATGAGAAGGCCATAAAAGTATGTGCTCTGGATAAGGACATCAACAATTTTGATCACGGTGACCTTACGGAGATCGGACAGAGAGGACTCAACTTGAGTGGAGGGCAGAAACAAAGACTCCAACTTGCAAGAGCTGTCTATAACGATGCGGATGTATATCTCCTCGATGATCCTTTCAGTGCAGTTGATGCACATACAGCGGCAATCCTTTTCAATGTAAGGAAAATTGATAGAACTTGTTCACTAGTTCTGTTTACACAGATGCATGCAGACATTGTGTTCATACGAATATACTTATGTACATGCATACATATAAACCTGCATTCACACTCAAATGCATTCTTCATATGGTTACTGAAATGCAAGTCGAGCAATTACAGGAATGCGTCATGGCTGCTCTGGAAAAGAAAACTGTTATTCTAGTGACTCATCAAGTCGAGTTTCTGGCAGAAGCTGATCGGATTCTGGTAATGTGGTTTAGCATGGTAGATTTATTTTTTCCCTCGGAGTCTGTCCATGGTTATGTGACATAGATTAAGATCAGATGATTTCTTTTTCCAGGTCATGGAAGCTGGACAGATTACTCAATCAGGAAACTATGCAGAACTCTTGAGAGCCGGGGCGGCATTTGAACAGCTCGTGACCGCCCATCGCGATGCAATGACAGCATTCGATAGTTCAAATAAGGAAAATACAGGGAAATCCCTAAAGGAAGATGGGAATCAAATGGAGTTTGGTGGGCCACGGCCAACGAAAGAAAACAGTCAGGGTGAGATTTCAGTCAAGGGTCTGTCAGTTCAGTTAACGGAAGACGAAGAGATGGAAATTGGGAATGTTGGGTGGAAGCCATACATCGATTACGTCCGCATTTCAAATGGGTCTCTTCTTGCTACTTCAGTTACAATCGCTCAATCTCTTTTCATAATTCTTCAAGCCATGTCAACTTATTGGCTAGCAATAGCAGCTAAAATTCCTCATATTAGCAGTGGTGTTCTAGTAGGAGTCTATGCAGGAATTTCGACATCTAGTGGCATCTTTGTGTATCTAAGGACCTTTTTTGCAGCCCATCTAGGACTCAAGGCTTCAAAAGCTTTCTTTTCAGGTTTGCTGAATTCAGTGTTCAAAGCTCCAATGTTATTTTTCGACTCGACCCCGGTAGGAAGGATTTTAACGAGGGTAAGCCAGCTTATGTTCTTGTTTGATTTATGAATTATCCAGCTACAATACCCAAAAACTTACATTAGGCCAAAGTAGTCACGTAGAGATGGATCTGCATAGAAGGCAAACCTGTATCTGATGTATAAATCCGAGTCAGTGTAAGGGTGTGTTTGGAAGCTCAATTGAACTGAATGGAAATTCATTTAATTTAATCCGTTGTAACGGAAATGGCCGCTAGGGGTGTCTCCATTTCAATTCGTAATGAGAACCAAACCTTTAGTTGCAATTATCTGCATCTCAAGTTGAATTTGAAATGATTGTAACCACAATTTGGGGGGGAGTCTTTCCATGATTGGAGTCTGGCTATGCCCACTTTTGTCATCTACTCTTTATTGAATTGAACTATTGCAACTTCAATTTTATTGAACACCCAAAAACGGGTTTACATGGAAAATGATTACTTGTTTTTCCCTTTTATGGTCCTATCCATATCCATATCCGCATATGGGAATCATGTATGCCCACTTGGTTATTCATGTCCCGCAGTTATTTGAGGTTTATGTCATGCAGGCATCTACAGATATGAGCATAGTGGACTTCGACATACCTTTCGCCCTCGCATTTGTACAGACCGCTTTTCTCGAAGTGATAGCAACCGTACTGATCATGGCCACAGTGACGTTTCCAGTACTAATTGTAGCAGTTCCAGTTTTCTTCATTGCAAGATATGTTCAGGTGAATCCGGATTTTGACATTAGGCTGAGTTTGGGTGCATTATTGAATTGAATGGCAATAATTATTTCAACACAGTGGAAACAACTAGATTGCAGTCCCAATTATTTCTACTCTAGCTTGACATTAATGCAATAGCAATTTTGAAGTGGTCCCTCACCACGGTAACTGCAATTTGGTAGTTTCCAATTTATTTGGGTGTGTTTGGTTGCACGAAAATATCATGAAATTTATGATATTGACAGATTAATCATGAAATGTCATGATATTTAGTGCAACAAAATACACCCTCATCTAATTATTGCAATTCAATCAATTAGTGCATCCAAATGCATTCCATAATTTTTAATCCCTACCATCCTTTGATCGATGAAGACAGAATTCAGTAGCTCATCATTTCTGTGGGTCCTTTTGTCCTTGATTTATTTGATTAAAAGGAGTACTATCAAGCATCTGCAAGGCAGCTAATTCGGATCAATGGGACAACCAAAGCACCTGTGATGAACTACACAGCAGAGACGTCACTTGGTGTGGTCACAATAAGAGCTTTCAATGTGATTGAAAGGTTCTTTGAGAACAACTTGAAACTCGTCAACACAGATGCCACACTTTTTTTTTATATGAATGCTGCCATGGAATGGGTACTTATACGTGTGGAAGCACTCCAAAATCTGACCATATTCACTGCAACACTGCTCCTTGTTTTGCTTCCTCGGAGTACCATATCTTCAGGTAATTGCCAATGAGGATGGTTTAGGCTTGTTTGGATGAACTATAGAAATGAATCGTGAAAATCAGTTCAATAGAGTAGTATTCATGTTGAGGGACTCGGCTCCAAGTTTGTGATTATGTTTCTTTCAAGTTGGACTCGAAAGGAATATAATGGCGATTCGAAGATCAATTCCCCATTATGCAGTGAAGGCAATTATAATATGTTTGTTTCTCTATATTGAACTAATCATGATAAATCAATTTCATAGGTGCATCTAAACACATCCTTAATTGGATTGCTATTTTTCTATTCCTTCTCTGATTCATTTGGATTCAAAACATTCAACTGCTTCAAATGGTATTTTCAGCATTCGTGGGGCTTTCTCTATCCTACTCTCTAACGCTGACATCCGCACAAGTGTTCCTAACGCGATGGCAAAGCAATTTAGCCAACTATATTGTCTCAGTCGAACGAATAAAACAATATATGCACATTCCATCAGAGCCTCCAGCTATTGTTGATGACATGAGACCACCCCTTTCATGGCCCTCTGAAGGGAGAATAGATTTGCAGGACCTGAAAGTAAGGAAGCCATGCAATTAAGGGTTCCAACCCCATTATGGTCATTTCTTCCTTATTGAATTGGATTATTGCAATTCAACTTAGTGAGGATTTCTTGAATTTCCCATGCCATTTTTGTTGGACATTTTCAGATAAGATATCGTCCAAATGCTCCTCTTGTGCTCAAGGGGATCACATGCACTTTTAAAGCTGGGAATAGAGTGGGAGTGGTCGGGAGAACCGGAAGTGGGAAAACAACATTGATAAGTGCTTTGTTCCGTCTTGTGGAACCTGTGAGTGGGAAAATTCTTATTGATGATCTGGACATATGCTCCATGGGTCTGAAGGATCTTAGAATGAAGCTCAGTATAATTCCTCAAGAGCCAGCACTTTTCCGTGGCAGTGTCCGCAGTAATTTGGACCCACTAGGCCTTTACTCCGATTGCGAGATTTGGGAGGTTTGTTGATTTTTATCTGTAAAATCTCCATGAGTTCTGTACTGTTTTTTCAGTGTGCAATGCTGGATTTGCAGCATAAGGTCCATGATCCAGACCATTCATTGGGCTGGTCCCTCTATAAGTGATTGGCCTAAACAGATAATCTTAATCATCCAATTGGTGACCAACAAATGAATGGTTGAGTGGGTATTGGAGGCAATCAGCATTGAACTGATCCATTGCTTCTGGAGAGGAGTTGCATTTTCATGTCTCCAGATCGAATACCATACACATGGCACATGTATGATGGTCTGGCATCCCGCAGGCTCCATCATTGATTGGCCTTAATAAAAATTGCTTTGATTTGACCATCCTAACCATCTAATAAATGGACCTTTTCTTATAGTTTCTGTTCTTCTGCCACCATTTAAAGGATTTGGATCAAGATTTGAAATTGGTGTACTGGTTATTATATTGTTCACTGTCAGTATGGGCATGTATCACCCTGTTTTGGGCTGTTTTAAATCATGATTAGGATTGTCCAAACAGTGTCATCTTTGGACTATGACCTATTCACTATATGACCCATCAAATGGATGACTTTGATATGGCTGATGTATGCTGCATTTGGGGCAATTGCATGGAGGCACAGTACCTCCCATGCATTCAGAGGCACTAGATGGGTCCCCCATAAGATAATTGGCCATGAATTAGCAGAAGGCAACTTGATTAATGGATTCCATTTTTTATTTTTATTTTTTTGTACATCCAAATACTTGTAATGGTAGCAAGTAAAGATTCTTATTGATCTCATGAGCATTCTTCAATATGACCTGGATTCGTTCTACTAATTGCAGGCATTAGAAAAGTGCCAATTAGTGACTACAATCCGTAGCCTTCCCAACCTTCTTGATTCATCTGGTACGTCGATTCTATCATCCATTGATAAGAAGAATGTCCCATAAAGTGCGACTAAGTGAAATTCATTCTTCTCCTTCTGTTTCAATTGACAGTGAGCGACGAAGGTGAGAATTGGAGTGCTGGGCAGCGCCAGCTTTTTTGCCTCGGCCGTGTCCTTCTCAAGAGGAACAGAATACTAGTTTTGGATGAAGCAACCGCATCCATTGACTCTGCAACAGACGCTGTACTCCAGCAAGTTATCAGGGAGGAATTCTCAAGCTGCACAGTGATAACAGTGGCTCATCGAGTTCCCACGGTTACTGATAGCGACATGGTCATGGTTCTTTCTTATGGTATGCCACCCTCTTTGACACCATTCATTTTAGAAACTGATCTGAATTTCCATAAACATGTTTAAGGTACAGAAAAACATCATCATCATTCATCACCCCCACCATCGTTTACGGACATGGACTATTTTAGCACAAGGGTAGTTTCAGGACATGGTGCATCTGATGGAAGGTTGGGATCTCGCACATGTGCAATGGACTAACATGTGCATGTCAGGGCGGTGAAATCCTACATCCCAAATTCACTTACAGGGATGAATACACGCCTGTGAATCGTGATCTTTTTCAAACGTCAATATAGAATAGCAGTATTCCATGATGAATGATAATTTGTTGTCACCCAAACAAGACCATATCCTAATTAATAGAATTGTATCGGGGGACACATCGACATACTACTACATCTTAATACCATCAAACAAAGAAAGGAGAAACCGGGGTTGTCTTGATTAAGGTGTCCACTCCTATATGGCCCATGCAGCTAACAAGCTCACTAAAAGATTTTTTTTTAAGAGTGAACAAAGAGTAACTGACTTGATTGATGCATTTTATTAAAGAAATGATGGGTTAGAGCTAGTGAGGTTATATGACTAACTGCATTGATGATTTGCAGGGAAGCTTATCGAATATGATCAGCCGTCGAAACTAATGGAAACCAACTCCTCCTTTGCCAAGCTTGTGGCAGAGTACTGGTCCAACTGCAGGCGGAACTCGTCGCAGAACCTCAGGCACTTCTAGTACCCGGGTTTCCTTCTAAGAACATGTAGAATATTTTCTTACTCGATTCAAGAAGTTCCAAGAAGCCGAACCCCAAATAACTGCGATAAGATTGCATTGGGCGACGATGATGACGATGGAATGTTCTGGAATATTGAGAGTAAAAATGAAACATGGGATTAGAACAACAACAATAAAAAGTTACGATGATTCTATATATATATATATAAAAGGGTAGCCCTTTGTATGCATTGAGTCATGTTGGAACAATGAAAGGTTGTAATGGCTTTGCAAGCCTTTTGAACTTTTATTTATGTATCACACCATTATTTTGTTCATGTGGACCAATAGAGGTCTTGGGCCAAGATATTTATGTTCTAAAAATGGCCATTTTAATACAATGGTTACATAAACTGGCCTACGCTCTTCTTCTTTGATGGCATGTTGGCATGAGGTCTATGAGGCGCATTGGCTGGTTGCTGTTTGAAAATCCTGACAAGATGGCCCGCCCCGTTGACACCCTCAACAGATGTTTGAAAACCCCATCTTAGATATTTGGTTGGAGTTTCCCTTGTTAATCTTGTAATTGAATACTCGACGTGCTAATCCAGATGTTTCTCTTGATATGTTGGGGGACTCTCTTTTTTTTTTTTTCTTTTTTTTTTTTAAGTATTTTTCACAATTTAGGCAAAAGACTTTCCAGACAAGCACAAGCCACAAGCATTTTGGGTGTAAGGATGGCAATGAGCTGGGATGGTCCATGGCATTTCGGGTCCTGTCCTGATAAGAGTAAGGCCTGGGCCTATCAAAAGAGTTCTGTGGGTGAAAATGGTTTTGTTTGGTTTTTCAGCTTTAGAAATATTCCCATATCATATTTGAGAGAAGAAAAAATTCTCTTAATAAGGTGTTGAGTACCTTAATATTTGCTTAGTGAGATAGATGAGTATCGAGACTTGCGTGTTCCAATGCTCAGGCCCGGTCTTGGATTCAATGCGAGGGTGTGGGCATCCAAGGCAGTGTAGTTGTAGTGTAGAGCCACTAGTGGTGCACATCATCTCCCAGATGGGTCACTCCCTCGCGACCTTATGCAAACTGGCATGATGCAGGTGCGAGTCGTAATACAAACTGGCATGATGCAGATGCGAGTTGTAATGAGACGGTGGTTGGGAGAAATGAGTTAGGAGTGTGAACTAGCATGAGGCAAGTGCAAGTCATAGTGCGACAATGGCTAAGAGAAATGGGTTAGGTGGCTGGATTCGGAATGCTATCGGTAAGAGGTTTGAGAGAGACCTATACGCCTTACATAGGAGCTGTAGAGTCATTTAATTCCTAGTGTAACTATTCATGTATTAATTAACTAGACTATGCAGAAATTGCTTCATGTGGCTAGCCCAATAGTGAAAAACGACTAGCTACTGTGTCTAAACAGCTACCATGTAGCTAATCTCCCACATGCAATATGGTTAGAAACTGCCAAAAATGGCTAGTTTCTCACCAACAGTTAGACAACGGTACATTGCATTTATGACCCTGGACCAAAACGTCCAGCCACCCTTGCCTATATAAATAAAGCTTGACTGGTTCATTCGATCTTTACAAATAAATCAACTTGTTCTCTCATATGAACCAATAAGCTCTAAGAGTTCTCTAATCAAGCCATTAAGTTCAATACAAACCTCAACCAACTAAAACTAGGTCCATAAGAATCACACCAATGCAGTGGTGTAAGCCAGCAAAGCCAATCTTCTGCTTTCTATTTCTTTTTCCATTTGAGAATTTTCTTCTTAGCTTTCATCTGCCAATAAAACTGTGCTTACAGATTTCCATCAGTGGTTCCTTCGTGCTTGCTAAATATAGAACCACACACAAGCTCGTCATATCCTAAAAGCTATTTGCCTACAACCTATCAGCAGTCTTAATTATTTTTAGAATGGGCGAATAATGCTTTAAGAACAACGTAATCACACATGTTTCAACCTGTTCTTAATATTACATTTCTCATTTCCTATTTCCTTCAACTTTACAATAAATATAAATCTATAATTTAATATTATCAAATCTCAACAAGCCTGATGTTGGAGTAGATGAATGAGCAGGCCTTGCACAGGCATATATAGTTTTTTTAGAAACTCTCTATTGGGTCCCAACCTGGGCTGAAAATGGTCTTGCTTATGATGTTAATGGGTGAGCTTGGGTTTGAAATCAAGGGCCTGCTCATTAAATGGTCTGGCCCCAAGACAGAATTGTAAGCTTGGTAATAATCAGATTGGGCTTGGGCTGATTATAAAACTGTCCAGCCCAGCTTCACTCACTACTCCTAGCTTCCCAAAAAGAAAATAAGTAGGCACATACCCATATCAGGGCTGTAATCCAAGAGCATTTCTCATCTTAGAAACAATCAAAACTTGTATATGCTTATGCAAAGATGCGGGCTACCAATCATATAATTCCTCAACGCGGGGTTCCTCATGTTAGGGGCAGCACGTGTCAACATCCAGGTGGACCGAACTCGTGTCCACGATCCTGGCCATTTGATGTAGAGCGGGTCACGGACAATTTCATGGCCAAGATGGATTAGAAAAGGCACAGTTGGCGACAGAAGTGATCCGGACCATTGGACCTTAGATCGGGCGTATCTCGCAATCCGGAATGAGTTATCTGACGTAAAATATATGAATTTAGGGTAGAACGAGCTACTTTAGCCAACCAACCCCGCTACACCGGGTTGCGCAGCCTGAATTTGTGAGAAACCCTCTGATCGACGATCGTTTCCCCATTTTAATTTTGTTTTTACTATAAATAGTAAGTTTTAGTTTTATTATAACTCTTCATCCATTAGGCTTTAGAAGTTGTGTCCAACATGAAAAGTGTTTAGAATAATTAGGAGAACGGTTTGGTGAAGCCAAATAGGACACTTATTATTTTTGGCCAAAAACCTTGTGCACTAGTAGACATCACGGCCGTCTATAAATAGTAAGTTTACTATTTATAGTAAGTTGCGGATTCTAGGAGTTTTAGTTGTAGTTTGAGTCTGATTTCTTTCCTCTTGCTTGGTTCCCTTATTTAAAGGGGTGTAAACTCATTTTTATTCATTCATCAATCAATTTCAAATTTATTAGAAAATCTTTTCTATTTTCTACTTTCTTTCCTCGTGGATTCGAGGAGTCTCTGTGAGGAGTCTATAGAAGTTCCGTGGATTCGGAATATTTATCATCTTGAGGAAGACGGTGCTCGACCTCACGTCTTTCCCTGAGTCAATTTGGTATCAGAGCGAGGTTTCTCCTCGGATCGATAGCTTCTAACGACGTGTTGGGCAACAATCTCATGGGCAGTGTTACAGGGAATTTACCTTTAATAGTGGCAGCTTTCGAAGCAGCATAGCAAGAGAATCAACAAGCCATGCAAGGGCTGCAGGCTTCCATGGACCGCATAGTGGGTCTCTTGACGGAAACCCTAGTGCAACTATGTGTTTTTGGTGGTAATCATCTACCGCCGATTGTTGAAACTCGCAATCACCCTGATCGCAGGATAGTACCGGCAGTGCATCTATGGGTCATTCTTGAGGAAGGAGGCTCCAGTAAGGAGAAAATTGACGACATAATCTTCCAACACCCCAGACAAGGATGCGATCGAGTAGATCGGACAGATCGAGAATTCAAGATGCGGGTTGATATTCCTAACTTGGCCAACTACACATTGAGAATTGTCTCGATTGGCTTTCTTAAGTTGAGCAATTTTTCGACTATATGGACATCCCTGAAGCAAAGAAGGTCAAGCTTGTGGCCTACAAGTTAAAGGGAGGAGCTTCAGCTTGGTGGGAACAACTACAACTCGCATGAACCAGACAGATGAAAGCATCAATTCGCACATGGTAACGGATGAAACAGCTACTACGTGCCCGATTCCTCCCTAGCGATTACGATCAAGTATTATTCTAACAATACCAAAATTGTCGACAGGATAATTGGTCGATAAGATAATATGCAGAAGAATTTTACCGCCTAGCGGTTCGTAACGATTTAGTCGAGACTAAATCGCAGCAAGTCACCCGATTCAACAGTGGACTGCATATGGCGATCCATGATCGGGTCCAGATGCAGCCCGTCTGGACGATGAATGATGCGATCAAATTGGCTACTCGGGCAAAAGCGCAACTTGAACGTTCTACCACACGGTCCTATTCTACCGCAAGGATCACTACGGCGGGTCCACCCCAGGGAGCTCCACAGTCTAAGGGGAAGGAACCCGTAGGAGCACACACTCAAACTCCTACGTCTGAGAGTCGAGATCAGGAAAGCAGACAAGCTAGACCCCAAAGGGGCGTATCGACTGCTGCTGGTCCAAGTAGAATCCCGAACCCCTACGCTCAACCCCGACCTGACAACTGCTATCGTTGTGGCCAACCGAGACACCTATCAAATACTTGTCCCCATCAAAAGGTGGCAAACCTCACCATCAATGATGGTAGTGCTGATAACGCCGATGAAGATCCAGATGTTGAAGAGTAGGAGCATACCACTGAGGACGAGGTAGATGAATCAAGTTGGGTTCAGCAAAATCGCGGCGAGTCACTCATCGTGAGGCGGCTATTATATGCGCTAAGAAAAGAAGTGCATCCATAGAGGTATAACATCTTCCGCACTAACGTACGGTGAATCGAAAGGTTTATGACGTGATTATTAATAGTGGCAGCAGCGAGAATATCGTCTCCAAGGTCATGGTGGAGAAATTGCAATTGAAAACAGAGCATCATCCCTCTCCATATACAATCAGTTAGATCAAAAAGGTTAGCGAAACAAAGGTAACTGAACGGTGCACTATATCCTTTTCAATTAGTAAACATTATAAGGATGAAGTAGTATACGATGTGGTTGACATGGAAACATGTCACATATTACTCGGTTGACCCTGGCAATCTGACTGTGACGCCACTCATAAAGGGCGAGATAACATATATATCTTCGTCAAGGACGGCCGAAAAATCATATTAGTCTCTATGGATCCAGAGGGACCACCTGAAACTTCTAAAGTGGAGGGTTATTTTCTCTTAACCATACGGGACTTCGTGGAAGAATCCAAAGAAACATTACAGGCTTATGCATTAATTGTAAAAGAAAAAAAAAACTCGAGCCTACCATCATCCCTGAAAGACTTAGGCCCTTGCTACATTAATTCAAAGAAATCTGTCCCAATGACCTTCCCGATGGGTTACCTCCCATGCGGGATATCAAACACCATATCAACTTTATCCCCGGGTCCAGTCTACCCAATCAGCCTCATTATCGAATGAGTCCGAATGAGTGCGAGATTCTTCAAGTGCAAGTGGAAAAGTTGATCCGTAAGGGTCTTATTCGACAAAGCATGAGTCCATGTGTTGTACCAACTCTGTTAACTCCAAAGAAAGATAGGAGTTGGTGTATGTGTGTCGACAGTCGAGCCATCAACAAAATCACTATAAAGTACAGATTTCCTATACCCCGGTTGGACGATATGCTGGACATGTTAGAGGGTGCCAAAATATTTTTTAAATTGGATCTAAGGAGTGGCTATCATCAGATTCGAATACGACCGGGTGATGAGTGGAAAACGGCCTTTAAGACCAAGGAAGGATTGTATGAATGGATGGTCATGCCCTTCGGTCTTTCGAATGCACCTAGTATATTCTTGAGATTGATGAACCAAGTTCTGAAACCTTTCATTGGGCGGTTCGTTGTGGTTTATTTCAATGATATTTTGATATACAGTCAAGACAAAACTACCCATATGGAGCACCTCAAGAAGGTCTTTTAGGTGCTTACTAAAAATAAACTGTATCTCAATTTAAAGAAGTGCAGCTTCATGACTAATAGCTTCTTGTTTCTGGGTTTTGTCGTAATATCCACGGGCATTCGGGTAGATGAGGAAAAGGTGAAGGCAATCGAAGAATGGCCGGTTCCCAAAAATATTCACGAAGTGCGAAGTTTTCATAAACTGGCGACATTCTATCGTCAGTTCGTGAGAAATTTCAATACTATTGTATCACCAATCACAGATTACATGAAGAAATGACAGTTTTAGTGGACTGATGAAGCCGACAGGAGCTTTGCCAAAATCAAGCTCAGATTATCCATGACCCCGATTCTTGTGCTTCCCAACTTCGACAAACTGTTTGAAGTTGAATGTGATGCCTAAGATGTTGGAATTGGGGGAGTTTTGTCTCAAGAAGGTAGGCTGGTAGCCTTCTATAGTGAGAAACTTAGTGATGCACGCAAGAAGTGGTCTACATATGAGATCGAGTTATACGCAGTGGTCCAGGCACTGCGGCATTGGTGACATTATTTGATTCAAAGGGAATTCATACTTTAAACGGACCATCAAGCTCTCAAATTCATTAATAATCAAGCTAACATTAACCATGTGCATGCTAGATAGATCTCGTTTTTGCAGGAATTTACGTTCGTGCTAAAACATAAGTTAGGACAACAGAACAAGGTAGCCGATGCACTGAGTCGCCATGCAAATTTGTTAGTAACTATGAGCAATGAAGTTGTCGGGTTTGAGTGCCTCAAAGACATATATGCCGACGACGACAACTTCAATGCCAAGAAGGTCACTCCGGCGACTTACATATGTAAGATGGGTTCCTTTTCAAGGAAAATCGATTATGCATCCCCAACAGTTCGTTAAGGGAACAGATAATCGAAAAGCTACATGGAAGTGGCCTTAGTGGATACCTTGGGCGAGACAAGACGCAAGCTCTTGTGGAAGAACGATATTACTGGCCGCAGTTGGTACGTGATGTGGGAAGGACAGTCCAACATTGTTATATTTGTCAAACCTCCAATGGGCAATCTCATAATACGGGCCTCTATACCCCGTTGCCCGTGCCTGATGACCCTTGGGAGGATTTATCTATGGACTTCGTGCTTGCTCTCCTACGGACTTCATGCTTAGTCTCCCACGAACATAACGTGGCATGGATTTGGTGTTCGTGGTAGTAAATCGTTTCTTCAAGATGGCGCACTTTATTCCATGCAAGAAAACTCTCGATGCAACACACGCGGCAAATCTATTCTTCAGATAAATTGTGCAGCTACACGGGGTTTCCAAGACTATTACTTCTGATCGTGACACGAAGTTTATAAGCCACTTTTGGCGAACTTTATGGACTCGATTCGATACACGACTTCAATTCAGCAGTGCCTACGACCCACAGACTAACGGGCAATCTGAGGTTATGAATCGCACTTTGGAAAATCTCCTTCGATATATTTCAGGAGAGAAACCGAAGCAGCGGGATTTGGCCTTGTCTCAAGTGGAGTTTGCATTCAATAACATGGTGAACCGCTCAACAGAGAAATTCCCGTTCCAGGTTATTTACGGACGAGTACCTTGCCACACACTAGATTTGGTCCCTCTACCAAAGCTCCCAAGCATGAGCATTGCAGCAGAATATATGACAGACATGATCATGGGTATTCATGCAGAGGTGCAAACTAAGCTACATGCCTCGAACGAAAAGTACAAACAATAAGCGGACAAGCATCGTCGACAAAATGTGTTCGAGGTGGGCGACCAAGTAATGGTCTATCTGCGAAAACAGAGATTGCCGATCGAAACGTACAACAAATTGAAGAATAAAAGGATTGGACCGGTTCCAATCATCCGAAAGATCAATGACAACGCTTATGTTGTTGATCTTCCCGATGACATGACGATCTCACGGACTTTCAACGTCGCAGATCTAACTGAGTATCATGAACCAGAGACGGAGGAGAACTTGAGGACGAATTCTTTTCAAGTGGAGGGGACTGATGTAGAGCGGGTCGCGGACAATTTCATGGCCAAGATGGATTAGAAAAGGCACGGTCGGCGACAGAAGTGATCCGGACCATCGAACCTTAGATCGGGCGTATCTTGCAATCTGGAATGAGTTATCTGACGTAAAATATATGAATTTGGGGTAGAACGAGCTACTTTAGCCAACCAACCCTGTTATGCCAGGTTGCGCAGCCCGAATTTGCAAGAAACCCTCTGATCGACGGTCGTTTTTCCGTTTTAATTTCGTTTTTACAATAAATAATAAGTTTTAATTTTATTATAACTCTTCATCCGTTGGGCTTTAGGAGTTGTGTCCAACAGGAAAAGTGCTTAGAATAATTAGGAGAACAGTTTGGTGAAGCCAAATAGGACACTTACTATTTTTGGCTGAAAACCTTGGGCACTAGTAGACATCACGACCGTCTATAAATAATAAGTTTACTATTTATAGTAAGTTGCGGATTCTAAGAGTTTTAGTTGTAGTTTGAGTTTGATTTCTTTCTTATTGCTTGGTACTCTTATTTAAAGGGATGTGAACTCGTTTTATTTCATTCATCAATTAATTTCAGATTTTATTAGAAATTTTTTTCTATTTTATGTTTTCTTTTTGTTGTGGATTCGAGGAGTGCCTGTAAGGAGTCCAGGGAAGTTTCGTGGATTTGGAATATTTATTATCTTGAGAAAGACGGCTCGACCTCACATCCTTCGCTGCGTCACCATTCATTAGGTAACATCACTGTTAACATGCTATATACCAAAACTAAGGGTAATACACTCATCATGTGAGCCACACGTACGTTTTTTTCCTAGGTAGCCACACATAACACATGTACATTGAATTTGCATTGTTGGATTCTTTTCTGGCCGCCCATTCGCCTGGTGCAAATTGGACTTGCCTTATCAGGGAATTTTTTTTTCAGTGTACCTTACCTGATGAATGGCATGGATCTCTGACACGTGCTCCATCCACCCGGATATACGACACGTGTTCTGATCTTTCATGTGGGGCCCTCATTTAAAACACGACCCTGGCCTTAATTTGAGTTACACTCCGAGAATTAATATGACACAACAACCTGGTCCATCTTTATCATGATATGATGGACCAACCGTTTAGGTGTGAGGACGTTTAAGTAAACGCTGTAGGCCATCAGTGATGTATGTTTTTCATCCATGCCGTCCACCTTCTTTTTAAGCTCATTTTAAAGCATGAGGCCAAATTTGAAGCATTAGCAAAGCTTAGGTGGACCACACCAGGAAACAGTGGGGATAATGACGTTCCCCTTTTGGACCACCTAAGATTTGGATCTGCTTCAGTTTTGGACTCATGCCCTAAAATTGAGCTGAAAAACAACAATGGGCAGCGAAGATATAAAATACATGAATCAAGGTGGCCCAACGCTGGGCTGAACCTAATCTGCAGGGGTGCCTTCCATTCCTCGGTACACGTCTGCCTTCCGACCAAAGTAAAACCACACGCTCCACACCTTTCCAGTCCTTAACGCGGAAGCGGATCGGCTGATGTACCACACACCAGCTACGCAGCTACTGTAGGTACGTGTCGTGCGAAGACGAGCACGGGCGCTCCTTGGGCTCCGAGTTGTACGAACGGTTCAAAGGAGATCAAAGATACATGACCCCACAGTGATGTGTTTATTATATCTACACCGTTCATATATTTTTAGACATCATTTTAGAGCATTAACCAAAAAATGAATCATATCCAAACATTATCTTGGCCACACCATAAATAACAGCGGAGATAATAATTTTCACTATTAAACAATTCGTAGGCCCCACTATAACGTTTATTTTCCATCCAATACGTTCATGAGATCACAAAAACCTAAATGAAGAAAAAAACAAATTTCATATTGATCCAAAACTTCTGTGACCCCAAAACGGCTTTCAATGGTAGACGTTCAATCTCCACTAATTTTTCAAGTGTGGTCCACTTGATAGTTGTATCTATCTTATTTTTCGTATCTAGCCTTCAGACAAGCTCGCCAAATGGATGGACGGTTGGATATAACACATACCTCGCGATCAGACCATAAAACTTGCTAGCGATGCAGATAGAGTGAGGTACACCAGCCAGTCCGCTTAATGGACCCTTTGTACCGCCCTTTTACAAAAGCCTGCCGCCTGCCCAACACATCAGTACCATCAAAATATCACATCCTGTTATAATGATAACCTTTTTAAAAAATGAGGCGGATTGGTTCAGTAGACCCCAAAAAAAAATTGGATGGGCAGCACTTCATGACCTATAACGCATTCATCAATGTGAGCCCCACATGCCAAGGGTAACACCCACTAAGGTATTACCTGAGTAACATCTAATCTACTTCGAAATAAAAATAATAAAAAAAGCAGCTTATATAGGCTTATTACGGATGAAATAGAAACCATTGGCTGAAATCTAAATTTGAGTGGCCTGCATTTTTTGTCTTCTTATTTTAGCACGTAACTTTTTAGTTGAAAGGTCATTCTATGTATTTGGAAAATAGAATGTTTGACGCCCACCATGTATTAACTTGGCGAGGGCCAGATATGTCCAAAATCTATTCTTATATATAATATTATAAATATGGTGTATTATTAAATTATTTTTTTGGGGGAAGAGAATAAGATGAGCAAGAACTGATATCTCTACCAAAACATAGTGGGTGATTTGCAGATCATTAACCCACGTGGGAAGCCTGCCTTAGCTGATTTATGCCTTCAAAACAGTCTAGTTAGACAATCTCTCATCCATATTGAGCTCTGGCCATTGAAGATACTTGTAGAGGAGAAAAAAAGAAAAATTACAGTTAGACGTGAAATATATAATAACTAATGGATAGGAACATCTCATGGGTCATTTTTTGAAAGGATGCCATTCGTTTCAGTGATGATCCATAGGCTGGCCTGATGGATGAATTACCCAACCAAGGGCATAAGAGGAAGGCTTAGGTGGGCCCAATGTCACGTTTATTTTAGATCATGGGCTAATAAATAAAGCAGATCAAAAACTCAAGCCTAACTATAGTATAAAGTAAGCAGGGAATGCCAACTATTAAAACTTTCCTCTGATCTACTGTAATATTTTTATGACATTTGTACCATTTATAAGGTCATTGGTGATAAAATGAATTAAAATTATAAAAATAATCTAACTTCCGTGGGGTGGTAAATGTTTCAGTGGTGTGCTTTTAACACTCACTATCCCACTAGTGTTTTGGATTTTTCTTGATTTTTTTCTGGTGTCGTAAAATAATCTAACCCAACTTGTCTGAGTTGCAGCCTACAGTGTGAATGTGAAGAATGCCACAACATTAAAAAAAAAAAAAAAAAAACACAACAAAAAAAAAACAAACATATTTTATTCTTTTAGCTTTGTCGTATCTTGTTTGTCTTCATGGTTTTGTTGCCTAGTAATACGCACTGGGTGATGAAATCTAAAGTCTAACTCCAGCTTAACCTAACCTAACCTAAATTTAACCTTATATGTAGCAAAATATGAATTATAACAAACAACTAACATATATATATATATATAAAATCATAGCTTGCGTAATAGTAGGATCATGATTAAAATAATTCATGCTATGGACTTTATGTTATATATGTTCATGGTCGGAACGATTCATGCATGAAAAATAGGGTTAATGACTGGGCTAACTCATGCTCTACATGTTGAGTGATACAATGATTGAAATTGTTGAGAATTCTATGCCATGTGAGCTACAGTGACAAAATGAAAATGATAGTTAAATATTTAGTTTTACGTATTAGTTTATTAGTTGTAGGTGTTCACTGAATTTAACTGAAGCTAACATAAATGGACTGAAATAACAACATCTTTTGTTAGGCTTGAGTTGGGTTAGGCTTGAAGCTGACTCCCTTCAAGGTTGGGTTGAGCTTTAGCTGACCTTTAACCTGAAATGGTCCACCTGACATGTCTAATTGGAGGTCAACCAAGGCCTTGGGACCAACTCAAGGTATATACATCCACTCACACGACATGGGAACTCATTCTCTGGTCCTAGTGTTGAAACAGAGTCTATTTACCACCAAGCCATGAAGCCAAACCCAATTTATGTTAGGTCAAGATAGCTTAGTTTGAATCAGCATAACACATAGAATTGGATAAATGAATTTATAAAATTAAATATTAAACCATCAAATAACATTATCAAAACCATATTTATAACAATTAAAATAACACTAGAAGAATAAAATCTATAATCGTTCCATGTAAATAAATAAATTAAGAAAAATAATTTAAAAGTACTTATTTTAAGTTCGTTACCCAAAGTCTACTCTATTGTTGAAAACTTACAAAAATGCAATAAATTGTTTACCTATAATACACTTCTATAATACTCCTGCTTTCATGGGGTTTCAACTACCTAACATGCGGGGCTGAGGCGTCAACCAAAGCCTAGCCCCACTACAAGAGAAGCCAACTTGGGGCCCAACTCAAGGTGTCGAATACTCAATTATAAAACAATTCATGTTAGGCCGTGTTAGATTGGTTTGAATCAATATAATACTCACCATTGGATAAGTGAATTTATAAAATAAAAAATCTAACGATCAAATAATACTGTTAAAATTATATTTATAACTATTAAAATAACACAAACAAAATAACATTTATAATCAATACTTGTAAATAGATAAATTAAGAAAAAATGATTAAAAATACTTAATTAAAGTTGGTTACACGGTCTACTCTAATTAATAAAGATATACAAAAATGCATTGAATATTGTTTACCATAATATACTTATGCTTTTATAAGGTTTAAATAGGTTCCCAAGCCGAACAGTTCACAAATAGGTGGTAGCTAGGTTTTCACCCTTAGATCATATCTTAGATGATGATTTTAACTGTTCATACTCTCCGATTCCATTCTAAGTGACCATTCTAATTAGATGCATGGGTTGAATGGATGGATGATTGTACCCAAAGATAAATTGAAAACATTAGTATAAAATTTTAATGGCTTCTAATCAAATCCAAGAGCCAAAGGTAATCAATTTAATAAAGTAAGATTGTTTATTATAAGATAGTAATGAGAACATTAATGGTTTAGATCATATGGCCGCTGTATCTTATTAAAACCCTGCTACTTGTCATTTGTTTACTAAATCCTTGGTTAGAGGTTTACTAATTCCACATGCTGGTGGGACCCATCCCCATCCACACGTGCTACTTTTTTTTCTTTTAATTCCTGCCCAAAAATCAGGTCACACACCATCAGCACACAGTAATAATGAGGAAATAAAAAATGAAGATTAGATCTCCTATAACTATATACATTGGGATCGAAGCTGAAGAGGTGTAAAGTGAATATATATTGTTTTGAAACAGATGAGAAGTTCAGATCTTGCACACCCATTCAATCTTGCAATGAAATGGGCTACACTTAGGGCATGTTTGATTTCAGGTGAAATGGTAAATATGGGATAAAAAAATAATGATTATTTCCTAATGCATTTATATAATGCTTAATTTGATTGCTTACTTTCTGATAAAAATATTAAGAATATTGTAAAATATTTGTGGGTTTCATTATGATACATTTTGCTTATCTGTTAAAAATTTTGTGGGTCCACTGTTTCTTTTGACGTGGGAAACTTGAGCATTCGAACTACTTTATTTTTTTTCTCATGCTTTATAATATTATAGTAAAATATATATACAGAATGAATACATCATATACATTATTATTATGCAGTTCAAAAATTACAATTACATCTTTTAAATCAATTTGAAAGATACTAATGCGTATTAATTTTCAAACGTATGAAATAGGAAGAATTACCGTTTACCGTATATTTTTCCTCTTTTTGAAAAAACAAACGGCCTGAGCGGACGAAACGCCACTTTCATCATTATGATATATGTCATTTCATATAAACATCAAGATAGCCTCTTGAAGGAATTTTTTTACCGTAGACGTCTCTTTCCACGTTTGGCTACGGTGCAGCGCACATGAATGGGAAAAGGACTAAGTACTGAGTTATGTTTTTTTATCATATCTAAGGAAACGGATTGGCTACTCCCCCCGCCACCGGCCAATGGCTGGTGATCTGTGCTATGTGGGCTACACATGATATATGTGTTTCATCCATGCCATTCATTTATTTTTTGGGATTATTTTTGTGCATGAGATAAAAAATGAGTATATTCCAATCTCAAGTGGACAACATTATAGGAAATAGTGTTGAATGAACGTAGACTATTAAAAACTTTTTGGGAGCCATAAAAGTTTTGGATGAATCTGGTATTTATTTTTTCCCCTTCATCTAGGCATGCATGACCTAATCAACAGCTTGGATGTTAAATAAACACTAGAGAAGGCCTTAGGAGGATTTTAATGGCAGATATCCAATCAATATTGTTTTCCTATGGTGCGGCCAACCTGAGATTTATATCCCTCTCATTTTTGGAATCAGGCCATAAAATCATCCACAAAAATGGATGAACAACATAGATGAAACACATACATCATAGTAGGGCCCACAGAGCACTGGCCATCAGCCACCGGGCTGGTGGCAGGGGGAGCCATATCCAAAGCTCACAGGTGGACCACATCACAAGAAACGGTTTAAATTGAACATCTACCGTTGAAAAATTCTTGGGGCCAGAGAAGTTTTGGATCAAGCTGATATACGTACGGAATTGGATTTCACTTGGGTGTGTGGATCTGCGTGACTTCGGGGTTACATCCTAAAATGGGCTGGCTCGGGTAAGAGGTGGATTGGATGTCTCGTCACATCATGGTGGGCCTTGGAAAGATTTACGGTGCCAGCAACGATTGCAAGAGAGGACATGCATGGGTTGCAATGGACGCGGAATGTTGGACCCTACGCATTGACCCTTGCTTTGTTGGACCCACCATGATGTACGATGTACGTGTTTTCACGCTGTCTATTCATTTTTCCAGCTCATTTTAGAGCATGACCAGAAAATGAAGAAGATCCAAATATCAAGTGGACGTCACAAGAAAGCAATAGTCATTTGAATGCTCACCGTTAAAAACTTTTGTAGATTAAGTCACACACGTGGATTAACATAAAACACAAATATCATCTAAAATTCTTAACTTTTGCAGCCCCACGAATTATACTCAACAAGTCAATGACTAAAAAACTCAAGTCGTGTGGGGCTCACCACATTCCATGTGCAACATCCAATCCGTCCATCAAGTTCTATCCTCTATATTAGTCCTGGGAGGAAAAAATCAACCAGATCCATAACTTAAATGAGTCACACTGAAAGAAATAATTTGTATGAGGCACCATCCATAAGTCTGTGTGTGGGGCTGTGTATCTTTTATCAAAACCGTTAATCAGGTGTTACTCACGGAGTCCCCCACCGATGTGAACTTAAGAAGTTTAAAAGTTTTCATTGTTACCATTGGTGTGGACCATTGAGTTTTCTATAAAGGCCATCTTCAAAATGTAGGGTTCAAATAAGGTTTAGCACGATGGATGGAGTGGATTTATATATAAAACGTTGTGGCCCTCAAACTCGAGGGTTTTACTGGCAGCCTTGGTGTGTCGATATGTTGGGCACCCAGCGTCATGTATACATTTTGTATCCACGCCGTTTATCTGTTTTGCTCTGTTATTTTAGAGCTTGAACCCAAAATTAAAGAAGATCAGACACTCAAGTAGACTACATCATAGGAAAGAGTGGTGATGGGAGGCTACAAAAGATGATATTTGTAGTCTCCCTCTTCATCCAGTTCTACGTGACCTTATCAACTATGACAAATGAACATTACAGCAGTGGGCCTGTAAAAGTTTCAACGGGTGTCATTATCCTCTTTCATGTGGTGTACTATTTCACGTGATGTGGTCCACTTGAGCATCAAACCTGCTTTATTTGTAGGTAAAATGAGCTGGAAAACATAGGCACGGAGGAAATATAAAATACACACATGTAATTAAGAACCCACACCGCCCAACACATCAACCCGGGGTGGCATTGGCAACCGCAACACCACCTTATCCAAATATAAGACGAAAGGTGGGTCCATGGCTAACTGTAATGCCTACCTTGGTGTATGTGCCTTGTATATATATTATTCATCCGTTTCGAAAGTTCATTTTAGGGCATGATCCCACTCAGTTATTGACCACTCAATTTAATTTCCATCCAATCTATCAATTAGGTCATCGAGGACTAAATGAAGATTGTACAAAAATATCAGCTTCATCCAATTTTATTTTTTATTTTTCTAATGGTCAGTCACCGATGCTTCCATCAGCGCAGTCCACCTGATATTTGAATTTATTTTATTTTTAAGTTCATGCTTAAAAATAATCTTTCAAAACAAATAGACATGTGGATATATGTCACATAGGTGAATGTGGGCCCCGACTTCAGATTGTAGGGGATGGACATGAACGAAATTGGAATGCTTACTGAGTAAACTGTGTTGGGCCCAGTGTGAATGTCAGTGGCTGTTCATCCGTTTTTCTAACCCATTCATGGGGTTGACGCCAAAATTAAAGTATATCCAAAGCTCAAGTAAACCACATTACATGAAATACTAAGAATAATGATTTTCAACATTGAAACCTTTTTTGGCTCACAGTGAATTTTATCCATCATCCAGCTTGTACATAAGATCACACGAATATGGAAGAAGAAAAACACAAATATCAGCTTGATCCAAAACTTATGTGGCATCCGAAAATGTTCACATTCAATTCACAATATTTCCTGTGGTGTGGTCCACTTGAACTGTAAATATATTTCATTTTTGGGCTCAAGATTTATAATTACATGGTGAATTGGATGGACTAAGGAATAAAATACATATATCATGGTGGTTCCCACAGAGTTGACTTCAACCATCGGCTTTCTATGCGAATCTCGTATAATCCTATTGAAGCGGAAAAGCTTCCATTACTACAGGGAGTCACGTGGGGGAGTGAATGTTCTTCCGCTTGGATGGAAGACTTCACGTGGATGAGATCTACTCTGTCCATCAGGTGCGCTACCCTGTGCTTGGATCACGTTTCCAAAACTAGATTCAAAATTCATTTGAGTCACAGGCTGTAGTCCTAATATTGTATAGGGTCCACCGTTGCGTGTTAAAGCCATCATCTGACGCTTTACGCTAGGATTAAAGGACTACCTGAAAATCAGGACATTCGGAGACTCATGTATGTCAACCATAGTGAATGTGTTGTTTTTAGGTATAATTTTACACTGTTCCTTGTCGTGTAGCCCACTAAAACTTTGGATTGTAGTGATTAGTTTTAGGATCCATGGTGAAAATCTAGCCACTCACCTGATGAACGAGGTGGATTTGAATTACATTCTTCCCCACATGGTGCTCATGTCATGTTCACTCCATCACATATGTCAAGGTAGGCAACAGGTGCAACATCACACCATCCATCAAGTAGGTCTGATCTTGTTGATGCTCTTCCCCTTAAATAAATCTGGCCCATGCAATTAGGTGGACCATGATGTTAGAAACAGTTTGATGAGTCAGAAAATTTCAGCCTACTTCTTTTCTATCTGTTTATTTACTAAATTGTGGGACGCGGATGGGATGCCACCAATGTCCTCTGTGGTTGTGGGAGGACTTAGTATGGCCCATCGTGATGTATGTACATTATCCACACCATCCATTAGTTTTTCAAGATCATTTTAGGGCACGAGCCCAAAATTCAATCATACTCAAAGCTCAAGTGGACCACACCACAAAAACAGTAAGGAGAGTGATGTCCACCGTTGAAACCTACTTAGGGCTCACAATGACGTTTATTTGACATCCAACTTGTTGATAAGACCATATAAATCTAAATAAAGGAAAAATACAAATATCAGCTTGATCTAAAACTTTAATGAACGCTAAGAAGTTTTCAACATTGGCATTCATCTCCGCCGTTTCTTGTGGTGCAGTGATTTGCATGCTTAATCCCACTGTTTCATGTGATGTAGTTTATTTATACTTTAGATATATATGTTTCAATAATTTTAGGCTTATGAGCAGCAAAACTGATCCACAGCATGAATTAAACACATACATCATGGCGGGCTCCATGAAGCCGCATCAAGGTAAGTTGTGACCTACCTGACAAGTAGATAATTTTATTAGAAAATCTTTTAACTTATTGGATTTTTTGCGTTAAGCTGCGATAGCTTCACAGAAAAATTGTGAAAAAAAAAAACCTTCTATTATTTAAAAATGTGGGGATATTGTCATTATTTAAAATCTTAAGTTATTCTTTCGGCGAAATTTCTGACAGTTGTTGTAATGACTAATCTCTATGACCTAGAGAGAAAAGCAATCATTGACTGGCGGGGCTAGATTCCGTGAGGTTGGTGATCACTGGATTTAATTGATTTTCCAAGGAGACGAGTGGCCTGCGACAAATGCACTGCATTCATCGGTTTCTCAAGATCATAATAGGAGTAGAATCAGGCAGATTCAATACACAGGTGGGCCACATCATACAAAATATGAAGAATAAAAACTAATGCCCTTGAAACATTCCAAGAGTCGACTATGATGTTTATATGCCATCCAAATTATTTATAGGGTTATTACCACCCAGATAAATGGACTGTTACAGAAGTAACATTATGATACAACTTTTATGGCTACCACAAAGTTTCCCATTATTAGGGTTCAATTCCCATTGTTTCATGTGCCGGGGCTCATCTAAGTTTTGAACTCTCTCTCTCTCTCTCTCTCTCTCTCTCTCTCTCTCTCTCTCTCTCTATATATATATATATATATATATATATATATATATATATATAGTCATTCTCATCTCCACATTTACGCACTTGCGCACCTTTGTATATGTGTCATGGGTGTCTAATCCGAAGAGTCAATGTGATGCAGAATCCCATGAAACTCCAAGGGTTAAATTTTCACCTCGATCTAAAATTCTGGTGAGTCATAGAAAGATAAATGTAAATCAATGGAGGAACTATTTTCATTTTTTATGACTCACCAAAGTTTTGGATCAAAATAAAAAATTGATCATAGGAGGTTTCGTGAGGTGCTACTTCACATGGACTGTTTAGATTTTGGAGTCACATCATATGAGATGAGTTCTAAAAAAAGTTTAAACGAGTTCCTTGTGAACTGGTGTATAGCTAAGCATTCGGATACACACACACACAATCTTGATGAACTCGTAATAATAGATTTGTCACCCACATCTCTATGGGCCCCACATAACTTCTGTAAATTCATGTGGCCAGGGGCAAAGGACATTCGTGTACATTTTTACTAGCACTGGATTAACACGTAACCAATGATGGTGGGTGATATCCTAGCCAGGGGAACAACCTTGATATGTATTTTGTTTATTTGCTCATCCATCTATGTTGTCAACATATTTGATGTCATGAGCCAAAAAATGATGCGGATACAAATATAATGTAAAATACATACTAGAAACGGTGGTCATTAAACATACACAGTTAAAAACTTTATAAGGCCCATTATAATATTTATTTTTCATCTAACTTGTTGATAAAGTCATTAGGACCTGGACGAAGAAAAGACACAAATTTTATCTTGATTCAAAACTTTTATGGACCACAAAATCTTTTAATAAGTCATCCACCACAGTTTCCTATACTGTGGTCCATAAGTACTTCATTTTTGAGCTCATACCATAAAATGAGTCATCAAAACGGAAGGACGGTGAAGATATGAAACATGTGCATCAAAGTAGTCCCCACCGTCAGCTTTGCTTGTGTGGATTACTTGCAACAAATGGGAAGAAACAACCCCATTCGATCGGCGATCTAATCCTTCAATGGTCAGAGAGTAAAGACCAAGAGAGAAACATGGATCTCGTATTGATTCTGTCGAAGATGCGCAATAGACACTTTGCACGTAATAGACACACACACTTATTTTCACACGAAGAAAAGCACACGTACGCATAGAACTACAGTGCTGGGTAGTGACACGTGCAATATAAGATTAGTTCACGCCCGCCAAAAAAAAGTAGTAGACTAAATGACAAAACTAGGTGTGGGTTCATGGTCTTCTCAAGACATTTCGTACATTCTTTCAATTTTGGAGACATATGGGTCCCCTTTCTTGTCCTTGGGTTCACTCGTTCAAGAGTCAATTCACAGCTGGACATATCTTCAGATTTCATGCCACTCGTTAGGTGGTCCACTCGAAAAATGTTCTATAAAAAAAAATAAAAAAAGGCAAGATTTGCTCCTCAGGTGTGATACTTTGAATCCAGACATTAGCTTATTGTAATCTTCTTGTACACATTTTTCTCAAAGATGTGTGGTCCACCTCGTTGTGGTTCGCAATGGGGCCCACCCTATGAACGACCGGATATCACACCGGCATACCATCTCGTCATGCGAATCACTCTTGCAAATCAAGTTAGTTCTTCTGAGGCATCTTCATCCCCTGCACGTCTCCAGCAGGGAACGATCAAGAGCTTGGAGTGGCCACCATACAGTATGGGTCTTATCCACACCGTCGATCCATTTTTCCCTATAATTTTAGGGTATTAGGCAAAAACTGAGGCAGAACCAAGACTGAAGTGGACTACACAATAGGGATTAAACTTTTACCGTTGAAAACTTCTTAGGCCACATGGAGCTGATATTTGTGTTTTCTACTAAACTTTATGAGATGGCAAATAAGCATTACGTTGGGCCTAGAAATCGGCATCCTTACCTCACGTATCTAATTTGAGAAAATCCGATTGGAGCATGTGGTTGTTTTTCTAATTCAAAAATTCACCCAATGCAAATCTAAAACTCAAGTGAACCACACGAAAGAAGATTGAATATGCACCGTTTAAACATGCGTAGTGCCACAGAAATTTTGAATCAGGTTAATTTTTATGATTTCAGTTCATCCTACTAGAAATGACCTTATGAACTGTTGGATTGTATATAAACATCACAGTGGACCCCAATAAAGTTTCAACGGTATGAAGTTACCCACACACGTTTTCCAGACATATAATTACTAAAGTTTTCCATTTAGATAATTTTTTGGCCCATTTCCTAAAATAATCTTTAAAAAATAATAAACATGGTTGATTTTATAAAAACATCATGGTAGGTCATATCTAGCTTCTCATCAAAAGAAATTCCTACAAAAATTATCAAAATGCACTCATGTAACAAGCAGGTTAACGTAGATATGATAATATCTGCATCTAATCTCATTAAAGGTTGGGTCAACAAGTAATTGAGTAAAAATTAAAACACTAGATGCCAAGTCATACTTTACTGCCGGCCATGTATATAATATATAATAGGGATTACCGAAAGCAAACATTTTAATCCAATTAGATTGTTCAAAGGACTACACTATGTATTACCAGAAACGACGTACATGAGAATGTCGTTGAAATAATGAAAGGGAATTAAATATAATTAAAGATAAAGGTTACTTTTTACAGGAGATGACATGGCATATACAGCCTCACACCTAAGGACACGGTATTAGATACTCAAAACCCATGACCATCGTGTTAAAGCGTTTAGACCGAATTATCAAACTATAGAGTAGGGACCCAAGTTACCCATGTATGATAGATCCATCTCTCCATGGATGCATCAGGTCCATCTATTTGTTGAGCCTTAAGAGTGAATGACTTGATCAGTAAATACATTTACACATCTAATTAGTGACCATCAAAGGTATAATGGAAATTGGAAATAGTTTACCATTAAATATTTAGTAAAGTTTTATTTATTTTAACGCACTCAAACACACCCCACACACTCATGCCGTAGTGGAATTTCACCCCTTATAGGCACTCGAACCTAACCTGGTGTTGAAACTCCTAAGAGCCTACCGACCCAAATATTAAGTTAATTTATAGAAAAATGATTGATATAATAATCTAGTGGGTTTAATTATTGAAACACAAGGCATCTTCTTTTTGACCTGGGAGAATGATGCATAAAGTAGAAGAGAGCGGCTTGGGTTGATCAATGGATCCTCAATTATAGTGCCCACCATGACCATGATGTATGTGTCTTATATTTATCTCATCCATTAATTTTAGGATAAAAGCCCAAAAATGAAATAAATCCAAGTCTCAAGTAAACCACAACACAGAAAACGGTGTCGAATGACCATTAAAAACTTATCGGGGCTATGAAAGTTTTGGATCAAATTGATATTTGTGTGTTCCTTTCATCTATGTCTTTGTGACCTTATCAATATGTTGGATGACAAATAAACATTTCAATGGCTCCCAAGAAGTTTGTAATGGTGGACGTTTAATCATCCTTATCTCTTATGGTGTAGTCCACTTGAGATCTGGACATACTGCATCTTTTGGGCTTATATCTTAAAATGATTCTGCCAAACAGCTGATGTACACTAGGACACGTGTTAAGGTGGGCCCTACAGTAAGGGATCGACCCAAGCTGCCACCCCCCTTATATCTTAAAATTATTCTGCCAAACAGCTGATGTACACTAGGACACGTGTTAAGGTGTTGTATTTTGTTTTAAAATAATATTAAAAATTTGAATTTTCAAATTTCGGTGTTTTCCCTCCATATTTAAATTTTGGTGTTTTTGAAGTGTTGGTTTTGTCTCACATCGGATTTGACAAAAGAAATTCTCTTGTTTATATGATAGGCTTTTTGCGTAGGGCTTAAACCCCTTTTAGGGGGCATGTGAATTTAGTCCTGTGGGGGATATGCCAATAGCTCTAATCTATGTCATTGACCACACGCGCGCGCACTTGCCGAGCCGAGCCGTGCCGAGCCGAGCCGAGTCCGAGTCTGTGTCCGCGGGTGCGGGTGCGGGTGTGGTGTAAGTGTACTCGCATGGGTGTGTGTGTATGGGTACTCGCAGGACTGTATGTACGAGAGTGTACTCGCACTTGCGCCTTTTCGTTTTAAACCAGAGAGATGCTTCTCTTCCAGTTGGTCGCCCCTGTTGGGTTTAAACCCAACGGACCTAACCTTTTGTAAAGGGTGCTTATGCACCATTTCGGAGTCTATATAAAGACTTCTGATTCCAGTTTCAATATACGAAAATACTCTGTCTTATAAAACTCTCTCTGATACGGTTTTACCATTGTTACTGAGTTCATTGTTGAGTCAACTCAGTACTTTTGGATTAAACTGCAAGTGGTTCGAGCCCGTGTACAGTGAGTGCACCGCTGGGACCGGGTCATAGTCGTTGTATCCTGGAGGTCGATTGCTCTGGAAACCTGTTGCACTTGGGACGCTGTCCAAGGGGAGCAAATTCGATTTCAAGTCGAGTGACTCAGTCACGCCTCGACTCAATTTAATAAGTTTTTCTTTGTCTAAATTTATTTTCCTTTTTTGGTCCTCGATTTTTATAGTCTATTTAATTCAACATATTATCCAATAATCTTGAAATCGAAATTGTTGAATTATATAGACTATGGCTACAGTAACAGTAAATGCTTCTTCTGAATTAGCCAAAATCAAACCGTTCGCTGGACAATCCTTTAAACGGTGGAAACAGAAATTGATATTCTCTCTTACTACCCTGAAAGTTTCATACATTTTATTTGAATCATTTACTATAGATCCAGCAAATCAAAATGAAGTAACAGATGAAAATAATTGTAAAAATTATATTCTAAACTCTTTATCCAACAAACTATATGATGTGTATGCTTCTTACGCCTCTGCTAAAGACATATGAATTGCTTTAAAAAAGAAATACATATTAGAAGATGCAGGCGCTAAGAAACATGCAATTGCTAATTTCCTTCACTATGAAATGACAGACGATAAATCTGTCACAAATCAGATTCACGACTTTCAAGGTCTAATTCACGAACTATCGATAGAAGGAATTAAGTTGGATGAAGTGTTTCTGTCAAGAGCGTTAATAGAAAAGTTACCGCCTTTCTGGAAAGAATATAAAAATAGAATGAAACATAAGAAAAACGGTGTTTCTTTGGAAACCATTATCGTATACATACGAATAGAGGAGGCCAATAGAATCAGGGACCAAAAAGAAAATAAAAATGAGATAGATTCAAAGGCGAATCTTGTGGAATCAAGTCGGACAAATAATAAGAAAAAGGACAACTGTCATAACTGTGATAAACCTGGACATTATGCAAATGAATGCAGGCTAAAAAAGAAGAATGCAAATAATCAATTTAAGAAAAAAGAAAACTGCTACAACTGTTGAAAGCTTGGGCATCATGTTAAAACATGTAGGCTTAAGAAAAATAAAGATAAGCCGCAGGCTAATCTTACAGAAACAGGCAATGAGTCTGACATGGTAGTATCTATGGTGTCAGAAGTCTTCCTTGTAAATAACTTGGAGTGGGTACTAGACACTGGTGCAACTAGGCACGTGTGTAAGTATCGTAGCATGTTTACCTCCTACCAAATATCAGGAGATGATGAACAGGTGGTCATGGAAAATGCTAGAACGTCTCCAGTTGTAGGGAAATGGAAAGTACTTCTGAAACTCACTTCTGGAAAGACTCTAATGTTGAATGATGTCCTACATGTGCTTGACATTAGAAGAAACTTGGTCTCTGGTTCGCTCCTCAATAAGGCTGGTGTCAAATTAGTATTTGATTCAGATAGGCTTGTAATGACTAAAAATGGAACCTTTGTTGGTAAGGGGTACTATAGCAATGATTTATTCATTGTAAATGTATCAAATGATAATAAGAAAACATCTAGTTCTGTTTATATCATTGAACCTTTTTATCTATGACATAATAGATTAGGTCATGTGAATGTGGCATCTTTAAAGAAAATGAAAAGATTAGGTTTATTACCTAATATATCTGATGAATAGTTTGAAAAATATGAAACATGTGTAGAATCAAAATTCATTAGAAAACCCTTTAAACAAATAAAAAGATCATCTGTTCTATTAAAGTTGATACACAGTGACTTAGGTGATTTTAGAAATCACATGTCTAGAGGTGAAAAAAAATATTATATAACTTTTGTAGATGACTACTCTAATTTCACTAGAGTATATCTATTAAGGAACAAAGATAACGCTTTAGATGCTTTTTCTAAATACAAAATTGAAGTTGAAAATCAATTAAATATAAAAATTAAAAGACTTAAAACAGATAGAGAAGATAAATATGAATCTTCTCAATTTAGAGAATTACGTGAAAAAAATGGAATAATTCACGAAACTACAGCTCCTTATACACCAGAACAGAATGGAATAGCAGAACGTAAGAACAGAACTCTAAAAGAAATGATGAATGTCATGTCAAATAGTTCAGGCTTACCCTCAAATATGTGGGGAGAAGCAATTCTATCTGCTTGTTATATCCTAAACAGGATTCCATATAAATCTTCTGAACAAACACCATATGAACTTTGGAAGAATCATATTCCTAGTTATAAATATATTAAAGTGTGGGGGTGTCTTGCTAAAGTAGAATTACCTGAAACTAAGAAAAGAAAGTTGGGTCCTAAAACGACCAACTGTGTATTTATACGGTATGCACAAAACAGTGCGGCATATAGGTTTTTAGTTTTAAAAACTAAGGATAATATTCTAGATCCTAATACAATTATAGAAGCTAGGGATGCAGAGTTCTTGGAGAACGTATTCCCTATGAAATCTAGATCTATAGGAATAGAAGAAGTTAATGAATCAGATATTTCGTCTACTAGTAAAAATGCCTATGAAAAAGTAGTAGAAGAGATACAACCAAGAAAAAGTGTTAGGATTAGAAGAGAAACTAACCTAGGAGATGATTTTTTCACATTCTTAGTAGAAGATGATCGTACAACTTATTTAGAAGCTATTAACTCTTCAGATGCAACCTTTTGGAAGGAAGCAATAAATGATGAGTTAGAATCTATTACATCTAATAATACTTGAGAACTTGTAAACCTACCACCTGGTAACAAACCAATAGGCTGTAAACGGGTATTTAGAAAGAAACTAAAATCAGATGGGACTATTAATAAGTTTAAGGCTAGGTTAGTAGCGAAAGGTTTTAAATAAAAGGAAGGAATAGATTACTTTGATACATATTCCCATGTAACTAGGATTACAACTATTAGAGTCTTAATAGCGATAGCCTCCATATATAAACTAGTGGTACACCAGATGGATGTTAAGACAACTTTTCTAAATAGAGACTTAGAAGAAGAAATATATATGGAGCAACCTGAAGGTTATAAGATATTAAGTAAAGAAAATAAAGTATGTAGACTAATTAAATCACTATATGGTTTAAAACAGGCTCCTAAACAATGGCATAAAAAATTTGATGGTGTTTTAAAATTAAATGGTTATCATAGAAATGATGTAGATAGATGTGTATATAGTAAAATTTTTGAAAATGATTATGTTATTATATGCTTTTATGTTGATGACATGCTTATTTTTGAAACTAATATTAAATTAGTTAATGCAACTAAGAAATTCTTGTCATCTAAGTTTGACATGAAAAACTTAGGAGAGGCAAGTGTAATCTTGGGTATTGAAGTAACCAGGAAAAATGGTGTTATTATATTATCACAATCTCATTATATTGAGAAGATATTGAGAAAGTTTAACCATTTTGACTGTTTACCTGTCAGTACTCCTTATGATTATAGTGTGACTCTCATGAAGATATAGAAAATAGTGTGTCTCAATTGAAATATTCTACAATAATTAGTAGCCTCATGTATCTAACAAACTGCACTAGACCTGACATAGCTTTTGCAGTAGAAAGGCTAAGTAGATATACACATAACCCTGAAAAAGAGCATTGGAATGCATTGTCTAGGATTTTGCGATATCTAAAAGGCAGTATAGCCTATAGTTTACATTATAATGGTTATCCTGCTATATTAGAAGGATATAGTGATGCTAACTGGATCAGTGATTCAGATGAGACAAAATTCACTAGTGGATATGTCTTCACTTTGGGTGGAGGAGCAGTCTCTTAAAAGTCCACCAAGCAGACATGTATTGCTCGGTCGACTATGGAATCCGAGTTTATTGCCTTAGAAAAGGCTGGATCAGAAGCTTAGTGGCTTAGAAATCTCTTAGCTGATATACCATTGTGGCCAAAGCCTGTATCGGCCGTGTCTATTCATTGTGACTGTCAAGCAGCTATAGCGAAAGTAAAAAGTAAAATATATAATGGAAAAAGCAGGCATATTAGACTCAGACACAACATAGTGAAACATATGTTGTGTGATAGAGTCATATCTATTGACTTTGTGAGGTCAGAAAAGAATCTAGTAGATCCTCTGACCAAAGGAATATCTAAAAAATTAGTCAATGATACATCGAAGGGAATGAGGCTGAGCCTAATATATGAGCTGCCAGTGTCGGTAACCCAACCTATACAAGTGGAGATCCCATGAGATAGGTTCAATGGGTAAACAATAAGACACGAGGTAGACGATTGCATTGAGTTATATGAGCCCCTTCTATGGTGTACAGTGCGAGCAGCAACGCAGAAGGATGAGTTTTTAGAACTCTTAATGGATCCATAGCCATATATTTGGTGGTTTATACAGTCGCTGCATACACTTGATGTAATTCACCTATATGGGTGTGGAGGTAGAGGCCGCTTCCTATGAGAATCTAGGCGAATTCTCTAGAGCACTCATGAAATTCAGGTAATGGTGTATGACCGAAACACACCGAATCACAGAATCACTTGCAGAGGAAGAGTTGTGTGAGTGGCATGTACTTGCGATCTACATTAAAAGGATTCAGGTTCAAGATTATGGTGTCACCTGATTCCTATATACCTGTCTTGCTTACTCTAATGTCGGTTCAAGTCTATGGTGATACCGGCACCATTGCACAACTATTTCGCTTTAATCCGAAAGTATTTTATTTTAAAACATGTAGGGGATTGTTGTATTTTGTTTTAAAATAATATTAAAATTTTGAATTTTTAAATTTCGGTATTTTCCCTCCACATTTAAATTTTGGTATTTTTGAAGTGTTGGTTTTGTCCTACATCAGATTTGACAAAAGAAATTCTCTTGTTTATATGATAGGCTTTTTGCGTAGGGCTTAAGCTCCTTTCAGGAGGCATGTGAATTTGGTCCTGTGGGGGGGCTATGTCAATAGCCCTAATCTATGTCATTGACCACACACGCGTGCGCGCGCGCCGAGCCGAGCCGAGCCGAGCCGTGCCGTGCCGTGCCGAGCCGAGCCGAGTCCGTGTCCGCGTTCGCGTGAGCTACGCGACGGGACGGGACGGGACGGGCTGGGCTGGGCTAGGCACGGGTGCGGGTGCAGTGTAAGTGTACTCGCGTGGGTGTATATGTATGGGTACTCGCAGGACTGTATGTGCGAGAGTGTACTCGCACTTGCGCCTTTTCGTTTTAAACCAGAGAGATGCTTCCCTTCCGGTTGGTCGCCCCTGTTGGGTTTAAACCCAACGGACCTAACCTTTTGTAAAGGGTGCTTATGCACCATTTCGGAGTCTATACAAAGACTTCCGATTCCAGTTTCAATATACGAAAATACTCTGTCTTATGAAACTCTCTCTGATACGGTTTTACCATTGTTACTGAGTTCATTGCTGAGCCAACTCAGCACTTTCGGATTAAACTGCAAGTGGTTCGAGCCCGTGTACAGTGAGTGCACCGCTGGGACCGGGTCATAGTTGTTGTATCCTGGAGGTCGATTGCTCTGGAAACCTGTTGCACTTGGGACGCTGTCCAAGGGGAGCAAATTCGATTTCAAGCCGAGTGACTTAGTCACGCCTCGACTCAATTCAATAAGTTTTTCTTTCTCTAAATTTATTTTCCTTTTTTGGTTCTCGATTTTTATAGTCTATTTAATTCAACATATTATCCAACATAAGGTGGGCCCTACAGTAAGGGATCTACCCAAGCTGCCACCCGGCCAGCTAGAAATATATAATTCTTTATGGTGTACGTGCAACTCCACTTGATGATCATATGCACCTAATTTTCTAGACAGGGCATGCGTACGATAGGCACATCTGATGTGCTACTTAAACCGTACACATGTGTGCCACGCCGTCACATTTGAAAATTAAGTGTGGAGAAAGTATACTCGCGCAAGTTCACTTTTCAGGACAAAATGAGGGCATTTCTGTTTGTCTTACAGAATTTTCTATAAAATCAAAATTAGCTGCGAAGCTGATTCCATACATCCTATCATTTTGAACACGTGCAACACATGAATGAAATCATAACCATCAATTTATATTTCCAATAGTAAATGGGCCATTGTCCAAAATCACAATCTAGATCAATCTATCTTTTTAACGGATGTTATACGTCAGCAACGAGTCCCATTAAGTGAGGAAAGGCCCACTTATTAGTTGGTAAAAACATTATGATCGTAACAAAATTAAAATAAGACCCAATCAAAAGATTAACGTACAGGATGCCTGGTTCAGATCACCGCCGTAGACAATATGAATGCAGGAAAGTGAGTGCCACCAGAAATTTCTTACAAGGTGTTAATGATATTCAGGCAGTACATGACGCTTGATATGCAGGCACTCAGAAATGTACTCATCAAATTCGTTCATCCAAACAAACTTACTAAATTGTGGAACCAACTGTTGCTAAATCACAAAAGAAAAATCAGATTGGTTTAACAATCCTAACCTTTGATTTTTGGACATTTGTAATTTTCATTTATAACCGTCTAATTAATGTCCACCAATCATATAATTAATTAATAAGTATAGTTTCAGTTCATGGTGCATCTAAACTAGAACCTATAAATTAAAAAGTTTAAATGGACTTGCATACCACGTCTGCAACATGTAAGCAATTTCTAAGCTACTGTGTATCATCCATCACACTCTATCAGAGTATCCAACTTTTCTCATTTCCTTCTTCCATGTGATTCAACACCTTATCTTTCCCACTAATACAAATCGTCTTACTCTTGTTTTGCATGTATTAGTTGTAATTATTTTTTTTTCTATTGTTAATTGAAGTATTACAGAATCCTCCAGCTGGCAATATGGTACAGGCAGTCTAGTCCAAAACCAAACCAACCACCTTTCTTGTGGGTTGGCTAGAAAGGAGCCAAGGACAAGTTATCATTGCATGGCATTAATTAATGACATTGTCCATTAGTTGCATTGTGTCAATTTTAAAAATATATGTGTTGATGATAGATGAATTGAATTTCTACCGCATGTTTGGATTTTACTCGTTTCTCACCATTCCTGGACAGTAGCCCGTTTCCGTGTCCCTTTGTGTATATTTATGTAGCTGGCTTATAAGCCTCAACAAAGGCTACTTGGTGTTGGTTCTGTATTACGGAATTGACAAATCATCTATGCATCAATAAAAGATATTCATCACAATAATTTTAAGGCGTACCTAATTGGTAAGACATCCGATGCTTTGATGTCATTGACAGAAATCCTGATCTTCCACACCTCACACTCTTAAAAAAACCTTGTGTTGGTTTTCTCTCTTGTGTTGATGAGGGGACCAAGTATACATGAAAGAGGGCTAAAAGTTTACCCATCACACTTTTTACCTCTAGGGTACTCTCCACACCTTAGGTTTCCATAACCGGCTTAATAACCATGTATAAGAAACACGATTCAAGCGATCACAACTATAGTGGGGCCCACTAAATCACTCAATCTAAATAATCCAATAATCAAATCTAAATCAATGATCATATGTGGCCCACTTGATAAGAGTATTACATTAGAGTCTTACACTTGGGACCCATCATAATAATGGTGTAATATTTATTTGTATATTAATTATACTATTTTGTGTTTAAACATCTACCAAAAAAAGAAATAGATATTAAAGTTGAGGATGTCACGAAATAAGAAAATATATAGATGGTACCGGCCTTCTCTCTCCCAATGCACATGTAACTACGCTCTTTGGATTTTTACTTACCTTTTTCCTTTCAACCGCTCCCAATGTGTCTCTCCCATTTCTTTCTCCTTTCCTCTCTCCAATCGTATGTGCTAATTATGTAACCATACTACGGAGAAATGGTCCAAGTGCTCTTGTAGCACTATAGCTTATACACATGTGTCACATTTACGGTACACAATATGAAAGCATGAAAGTGTCATGCTATCGAGGGTCAAATATTGCATATCAGACCCCATTTATTACCTTGATTTACAACATGGTACTGTTTAACAACCTAAATTAATCGTGTTTGTGATGTAAAGTGTATTTATAAGCTTTGATTGAATTATGGTGGTAAAACTGTAAGGCCCGTATCCTATCCCGTACCGTTCCGTAAACTTCCACGGTCCTCCCGGTCGAATTTCGGTGATCCGCAAACTGGTATTGGCATTTACGTGCGACCATAAGATGTATCCCGTATTTCAGAGTCAGCTTGACTCGAGACTTTTACTATAGCGACAGTGCCGTTGCCGCAGTTCCTATGGCGCGACTCGCGTTCCGATCCAATACCCTAGCCAGGAGATGTGGACCCGGGTTAAGTTCGAGAAAAATGTTACGCGTACGAATTTCGAGAGAATCTCTACAACATGTCACATCAATCAATCACCTCGACCAAGTACAAATCACCATACCACAAGTACAAGCAACTCATCCCTTTCCCATTCCCAAAGTCAGATCTTCGGGTTTGAGGCATGACAAAAAGTATGAATTTAACGCTTAGGAATTACCGAGGCAAGGGATAGACCCCAGGAGACCAAGATCTATGGACTTACATGCCAGAAATTCAAAAAAATTAAAAAAATTGAAACACAAGTGGCCTGAAAGTCGTCCAAAATGAAAGATCTCGAGTGGTCAAACGTTGTTTGACCGCAAACTGTCACTCGCAATAGGGGAGGCTCTGTTTCAACAAACAGACGGCTGAGATCTTGAAGCGGGCCACCATCTGAATGACTCAGTCCGATCTGGACTGTCCAGTAGACTTCAAAGGGCCCTGTAACCATCACCTAAGTGACAGAATCTTAAAACATAGCAAAGAATAGTTTCCGATAGTCCAAACGGAAGATAAATGGTAGTGAGAAAAATAACCAATGGGCCACATAAAATTCAAGCCAAAATGGCCTGTCCCAGATGGTTTTTCGACGTTGATCCAATAAACGGAGTGGATTTTCTCACTAATCAATGAATGTGGACCCCACAGCGTCCAGCGCAACACGCGGTGTGCAGTCTGCAAAGTCCAAAAAATCTAAATTTTCTACCCGTTTGTGGCCCACCTTCTTCGATCCATTTGATGATCCACACCGTCCAGGCTTTAGAATCAGGGGTCTCGACTAGTCCTAGGTGGTCAGATTGACTGGACTGGCTGCGCTGTCGTCCCAAATTCAAT
Source organism: Magnolia kwangsiensis (assembly GCA_037074715.1). NCBI lineage: Eukaryota > Viridiplantae > Streptophyta > Magnoliopsida > Magnoliales > Magnoliaceae > Magnolia > Magnolia kwangsiensis. Next base: position 99,861,985 of record CM073581.1, read on the forward strand.
GCAAACGCAAGTTCTTTTTAGAGCCTTCTTGCGCAAAAATAGGGGAGGGTGAATCCTTTCGCGCTGCGTAAAAAGAGTCGGTCCTGCCAACTCTGGCCACCGATTGTTCCTCCTCTATAAAAGGAACGTGAGAAGGAGATCTTTGGATCTTATTGGGAGCAGCCGTGAAGGCCAGAGATGTGGAGAGAGAAGTGGAGCGGCTTGAACGTGGAGTGGAGCACATCCTTCTTCCATTGGTTCCTCTTACCTTTTCTTTTTATGAGATTTAAGCATGTTTATGACAGGCTAAACCTCTTACATAGGCCTAAGAGGTGAAGCTTGTAGCGTGATTAGGATGATTTTGATTCATGGTTACTGAACTCTTATGGATTCTAGCTTGATTATCAAGGAATACTTTTCGTTTTTAATGGTTTATTATGACTCAAATTACAGTAGATCTGTAATAGCTTTGAATATGTTCTTTTCATTACAAGATTGTGAACTTATGAGGCCCTGTTGTTCACCATTGTCTCTTGGGCATGGTTTGCTAATGGAACTTTTTCCTAACTTTCACAATTCTCTTGTGATTGGCTATGTAATTGGTAAATTACTGATGTTTGTTATAGTCTCCAGGGCATGGTTAGGTGACGAAATCACTTCTAAATCTTCGTCATTCTTATCGATTGATGATTAGATTCATGAAAAGTTCAAAGATCTGACAAATCTCTTCTTACTAAATGAATAAGATAATTCTCTGATTTCAGTTGTGTCCTTGATCAATAATTGCTAGGTAACTTCCCAATTACTACAAGTGGATCCTTGGCACCCTAGTTTCTACTTTTGAATTCTATATAAGTTTTAGTTTAATTATTCATCATTATTCTCTTAAAAATACTCGATTTAGATTTCATCTTATTCTGGTCCTAGTTCTACTTAGTTTCAGATTATGTACAGGTTTCAATCATTTTATATTCGACTTCGGTCTCACTGAGATTATTACTACATCACAACCCTATACTTGGGGTGTGAACACATGCCTGCATAGGCTAGCTAGTAATGAGCTTCTTATGAGTTAATGATACTTAGTTAGCATATGAAGCTTGACATTCAGGCATTCAGAAAAATGTATCCATAAACTCAAACCAAACTTAAATCCTATTGTTGCAAACTCGCAATCCAAAAATTAGATTAGTTTAACAATCCAAACCTCTGATTTTTGGACATTTGTCATTTTTCCTTGGTAACCATTTGAATGTTCACTAATTCTAAATAAGTGTAATTTTGGTTCATGATGCATTTAATCTCGAACCTATAATTTGAATAGTTTAAGTTGATTTTCATGCCAAATGTTCGACGTGGAACCCATGTGGTGGGGCCTACTAAAGCACCCCACATGCGTAAAATATGGGTTGCATGAATCAGATTCTAAATATAGTATCTAGATGCTAGCTGGCGTCAAAGGCAAGATTTCATTCTGCAATTACTATAGACTCCTTGCAGTTAAAACCTATATTTAGAACAGGTAGGAAATAGGTACAGATTCAAAAAATCATCTCTCTTGCGTAAAGTTAATCTCTGGTAAGGTTAGGTGACCTTTGTACTTTCATTAACAAGAGAAAGCTGATCTTTTCGTTTATTATTGCATGGGACATCTATATTAGCCAGAGTTATAGGATTGGAATCTCTCTCTCTCTCTCTCTCTCTCTCTCTCTCTCTCTCTCTCTCTCTGTTTTTTTTTTTTTTTTTCAGAAGTCATTGAATTGAATGAGAGTTTGTTCAAGTCATACATCGCCCCATTCGAGTTTGCTTCCGCCACATTAGTGTTCGTGTAATTAAAGACCAGGTGCAGCCATGATTGACACCAAATTTAATTTGTGGGCCCCATGATGATGTATGTGTTACATCCACATTGTTCATCCATCCTATGAGATCATTTTAGGGCATGAGTACAAAATTTAGGCAGTCCCAAAGCTCAAGCGAACCACACCACAAAAAATAGCGTAGACTGAAGGTTAACCATTAAAAACTTCTTATGGGCCAAATAAGTCTAGATGAAGTTGATATTTGTGTTTTCACTTCATTCAAGTTTGTCTGACCTTTTAAACAGGATGGATGGAGTATAAACATCATGGTAGGCCCTAAGAAGGTTTCAATGATAGACATCATTGTCTCTACTTCTTTCTGCATTATGGTCTACTTGAGCTTTAGATCTACCTCATTTTTGGATCATGCTCTAAAATCATCTCACACAATTGGATGAGTAGTGCAGATATAACACATACATTATGGTGGGCCTCACAAAACTTGGTGATGCCAGCACACTACTGTGGTCAGTGGCGCATGGCAGACCAAGCAATCCGCCTCCGTTTCTAAGCTAGTGTGTATCATCCATCAGACTCATGGGGGTATCCAAGTTTTTCTCATTTCCTTTTTCTTCAAAGTGATTCCACCCCCGTATGTTTCCCACCCATGCAAATCGTCTCATTTTTGTTTGTAAATATCACTAGTTATTTTCCTATTTATCATTCAACTATTACAAATTCTCCCGCTAATGAACAGTATAGTACCCATCGTCAAATCCAAAGCCAAACCAACCACATGTTTTACAGGGTTGACCAAGAAGGAAGAGGAGCCAAGGACATGGATATTATTGCACATTCAATTGATTTTAGGAGAGACATTGCCTTTAAACATTAAATGAGATTTACAATTAGGAACACTTTTTTAAATTTTAAAATTTTCTGGACCACATGGGACCACTTGATTATTGTAACATCTATCCATATATTTATTGCATTGACTCATGTTAAGACGTCGGCCCAAACAAAATGTGGATTTAAAAGTTGATTATGTCACGGCATTATACGACGTCTCCTACCATTCCTTTCTAGATTTCTCTTAGGAGTGTATTTGGATTTCAAAATACTTTATATAAATTATTTATGCCTAAAGTTGTTAATATTAGTTTCTACTTATTTAGGAGATAAATATGTTTAGTAAACAATATACTTAAGCCAAGTTTAAAAATATGTTTAATCTCAAACATAACTTGTCGCTCAAGTTTGCTTGCTCCACCCTTAATATTCACTGTCCATTATGTGAACTCAACCTTTAAATGCAAATTGTTCTTGGTCATGTTTTTAATGTGTTGTGCATGATGCCTTGAATTATGCCAATACATCATACAAAGAACTTTAAGTTCGATTCCATCGAATGCATTTTCAATTCGACCACAAATAGGAGAATTTTCAAGTTATTCGCTGTAATATTTTGACCAACAAAAATGCCCATGATAGTAGGAAGCTATACGAAAATAGAAAAATTATAGCTTGCAGTGACATAATACTACCATGACTCTATAACCAAATAGAATACAGGTGCTACCTAATCATAGAATTCTTGCAAAAGTTACAAATCTTACTTATGGTTAACACTTTTCAAAGTTTATAAAAATAGCACATAAAGAAGAGCTGAAGGCCTCAATACAATCACATACAAACATTTCAACTCTACATTGCTTATTTCTTTGATCTCCATTGACACTATTCTTATTAGTTTAATTTTAAATCTCTCCACCACTGTTCAACACCATGCTATAACAGGCTCGAGGTATTTAGTTTAACTTTTTATCTTTACTATCGAGCGCACTATTGAAAATTTTCTGATCACATCTTGTAGGCCATGCACTACGTCTGTCTGGTATTTTCCACTGTCATCTCATGACTGTCCAAGTATAGAGTACCATCAAGACCATCGTCATTCCATTTGCACTGATGGTGGCCGATAATCTCTTCTACTTATTTCATTTTCTTTTTATTAATTGTATTGCATTTGCATTCAAATAAATGAAATTAACTATTAAGCCATTAGTTTTTAGTTTTTATATCTTTTGTTATATTGAAGAGGAAATATAACCTAAAGACATGATATAGTTGAAAGAAAAATTCTTCTCCGCAAGGTAAAAGGGACTCTCTTAAAAAGATTAACCCTCTACTTCATAAATTACATTCTCTTTTAATGATTGGTGGCTAGAAAGTCCGGCCAATCTTCAACTATGTAATCCGAATCCAGTTAATTTAGCTATTGGGTCACAAGCATCCAATTTGATTCCAGTCGAATACAGCTTTACTAATCTCGGCACCTGATCAGTCCACACATATAACTGAAAATGGGATCATCCATTGCACGTGTCCTCGTATGTCTGGATGTAACTAACATGTTACCCTAGAAACACACTTCCTGATTTGCTTATTCTCTACTGCATGCGGAGCCGTTTGCATACATACATGGACACACGTGTATATTTGAAACATGCGTTGGAACTTCTGCATAAAGTTTGAAAATCAGACTTATGGAGGTGGGAGCTAAAAAAGTACCAAGATTGAGTCATGTTATGACACGTGCAGCACAAGGACGTTTGAATAGCCTTTTTGACGTGGGAGACGGATTGTCTACTCCCCCTGCCACCAGCCAATGGCTGGAGGTCGGTGCTCTGTGGGCCCCACCATTATTTATGTGTTTCATCCATGCGGTAAATCTGTTTTTCTATATCATTTTATGATATAAGACAAAAAAAGATGAATATATAACAATATCAAGTAGACCACATTACACGAAACAGTATTGAACAAACGTCTATCATTAAAAACTTTTTTGGGGCCATAAAAGTTTTTGATCAACCTGATATTTGTTTTTTTCCATTCATCTGGGTCTGTATGACCTAATCAACAGATTGGACGTCAAATAAAAAGTACAGGGGGCTTAGGAGGACTTTAATGGTGGATGTCCAATCGCTATTGTTTTCCTGTGGTGTGGTTCACTTGAGACTTATATCCCTCTCATTTTTGGGATATAGATCTAAAATAATCTTTAAAAATGGATAAAAAGAATGGATGAAACGCATACATCATGGTGGGGCCCACATAGCACCAACCAACAGCCACCGGGCTGTGGCAGGGGGAGTAGTCAATCCGTTTCGTTTGACATGTCAACATCTTATCCCTGCGAAACGTGGACCGCACGGTGATGATGATCACCTGCTGTTAAATCAGACAATGGGACAGTGTCACAATCAGTGGACAGCCAACGGTATCTATGCCTGCAGGCCAAAACGTAATATTGATTACCCTGTGTCAGGGATTTTCGGATAATCCCCGGCTCGGAGGCCACATCCAACTTAATGTTTGGAAAACGGATTGTTTACTCATCTTGCCACAACCTGTAGGTGCTCCGTAGCCCCGTCATGATGTATATATTTCATCCATGCCGTCCACTCATTCATCCATGTCATTTTATGATATGAGCTCAAAATTGAGTTTGATCCAAATCTCAAGTGGATGGCACAATTGGCCTTAAGAGGTTTTTAATGGTGTAATTCAATCACTACTATTTCCCATGGTGTAGTCCACTTGAGATTTATATCTACCTCATTTTTGGAATCATGCCCTAAAATTATATTTCAAAATGAATAGACAGCATGAATAAAACACATACATCATGGTGGGGTTCACAGCACTGACCACTAGCCACACGAAATCCAAAGTAGGAATTCAGCAATCCTTACCCCACAACGATTCTAGGAAAGGACTTCACAACTCACCTTATATGAGTCTGCGGGTGTACATCGAGGCGAATCGAGTCGAGTTGACCTCAGCTCGACTCGGCTTGAGCAATGGCTGACCTCAACTCGAACTCGGTTCAGCTCGTTCCTTGAGCTTAATTGGCCAGCTCAGTTCGATTCAATCAGCAGCTCAGGCCGAGTTAGAGCCAAGATTGTCATTGAGGCATTTTCACAAACACCTGAACTGCAACTTTAAAATCTCACTTTGTTACAAACAGAGAAAATGCTTATACAGGTATTTTATCAAACACTTCTAAGTAACATAAACCCCCCCACCCCCCCCCCCCCCCCCCCCTAAAAAAGAGAAAAATGTATTTATTTCATGTACAAACCTTGCTTGCCATCGGCCAAACCTTCCTTGTCCCCAGCCAAACCTGCCTTGCCACCAGCCACATTTCGTTGAGTCATTTTATCAAACAGTTGCTGAGCAACATCAATAGTAAAGTAATCGAGTCACCGAACTGGTTCGATCCGAGTTCGATTCGAGCTGTATTCGATTTGAGTTGAGTCGAGCTGGGCCTACTCGAACTCGGCGCGAACTCATTTTTAAGCTCAAAAAATCAGCTTGCTTCGGCTCGAACTCATCTTTGAACTGAGTCAAATTGAGCTTTTTCGAGTCAAGTCAAGCAAGCTAACCGAGCTAGTTTGGTTTGTGTACACCCCTATGTGAGTCGCAAACAAGACCTTGTAATGATCTATGAAATCTTAAAACCCGCTCTCGTCTAATCCCATTTAAATCCATGTGTCAAACGCCCACACCTGCCAGCCCTTGCTGTGAGGCCCACCTTGATGTATGTATTTTGTGTCCATACTATCCATCCGTTTTGCCATATCATTTTATGGCATGACCCCGAAAATGAAGCAAATCCAATTCTCCAGTAAACTATACCATGAGAAACAATATGGTCCATTCATCCAGGATTGTGTGACTGCATCAATAAATTGGATTGCAAATAAATATTTTGGTAGGCACTAAGAAGCTTTTAATGATAGAGAATTCAATCACTACTTTTTTCTTATGATATGGTTCACCTAAGAATTGGATTTGCTTCATTTTTGAGCTGATGCCCTGAAATGAATTAGAATAAAAGATGGATATAGTGGATATAGATTATATACATCAAGTTAGGCCTCATGGTAAGGGTTGCACTGTCTCTACCGAGCCCCTGTTATAGAATATATACATCAAGGTGGGCCCCATGATAAGGGTTGCACTGTCTGGAGTGAGGCCAGGGTCGTACCTACTCGGCTCCCATGACCTAATGTATTATTGTGGTCCACGCAGTGGATTTTCCTACCAAGTAATTGCTGTGGTGTGGTTATCTTGTGCGGATAGGATATTCTTCACATGTAACGGATTGACCGATCAATGGGAACCCTTTATCTCTGTCCCTACTGTCAATGGAAAATGCTTTGTAGAACACGTGCCGTGGGATGATCCAAGATACCTGATGAGCGTAATTATAACTGATGGTCGGTGCGCGGTAGGAGGCCCACCAGATGCATGGTTAGGATTCCACGTAAACATCATAGATGGGCCCCACACAGCTGGAACATATGGCAGTTAATAATAAGGGATAAGGTTATGTGCGCTACTAATGTGTACAAAATCTGAGACGATCATTAAGCGAGGTGTACCTTGGATTCTACTCTTGCTCGGGTGGTAGATTCCCAAGAGTTTCAACACCCATCAAGGGTTCGAGTGTCCATAGGTGGTGAAATCCCACTAAGGCGTGAGTGTGTGGGGGTGTGTGTGTGCGTGCGTAAAAAAAAAAAAAAAACAAGGTGTACCTTAGACGTCAGGTAATTCAGAAATCACAGTGATTAGACAATCCTATCAATTCTATTTTGAGCAGCTTTTGGAAAGAAAATGGATGGTTAAGAAAAGAGCACGTAGGAATTACTTCAACTACCCATCTTTTTTCAATGTGAGTTTTGGTATATGGCCCATAGAAGGTCCCACCTATTTGGTAGGATTTGTACACATTTGACACATCAGCAAGTAAAGTATACAAAGACGATAACCATGGTCTTACTTTCACGGGTATTTGATTTTTTATTTACATTCGTAATTCATTGTAAATGAGTTATGATTATTTACTGGTGTAATTAGAGTAGGGTTTTCAGTATTGATGTACAGGGAGTTTGTTTGCAAAACTGCATAGTCCACTTGCAAAGCTTCAGAGTCCACTGTACAATTTCTGCATGTAAAAATTGCGAGGGTTATCATGATGTCTTTATCTCATCTATGCTGCCTATTTGTTCCGCTAGCTCATTTTAGGGCATGATCCAAAAAAAGAGGCAGTTTGAAAGCTTAACCAAAAAATGAGGCAGTTTCAAAGCTTAAGTGGACTACACCAAAGGAAATGGTGGAAATTAAATGCTTAATATTAAAAAAATTTTGGAGCTTACAAAAGTTTGGGATCAAGCTAATATCAAGTATGCCTTTCATGCATGTCAGTGTGGTCTAACGAGGTTTGATGACAGATACTCTAGATGTTAGGAGGTTTTATTTTTTTATTTTTTGTGTTTAATAGACATATCTGTTGTAGCGTGTAGAAAATGTGGTATGGCTCGAGATAGATTTGATCCATCCTATAATATTCAATAAATTCTGATAGAAACTTTGGACGATCAAGATCTGGGGTAATCGATATGTGTCGATCCGATCTGTCATATTGCATCTATAGCCTCGATCAGAGCATTAGACGATCAAGATCAAAGATGTTGGATGAGATAAACTTGATTTACCACCCAACGTCCAAATAGCCCTTTTGAAAAATTTAGACCGTTGGAATCAGGATTTGATGGATGTGGATAATGCAAATCCGATCTATCATACGGCGTCTAATGACTTCAATTAAAGCTTTAGACAGTAAAAATCGGAGATGTTAGATGAAATGGAACGGACCTGATTTCTTACCCGATATCTAAAATGTCTTTTAAGAAATTTAAAGTAATGGAATCAAAGTTCTCTTATTAAATAGTATATAAAAATGAATTTTATAATTAAATGTAATTCACAAAGTGATAAAATGGAATGGAAATAACCTATCATGGACATCAAAATATCAGCTTTTTAGATCTTTAGATAATTTATAACTTTCTTTGTAAATACAAGAGAATTGGCTTATCTCCAAGATAATGCAGGATCGAAGGTAGATTAAGGGAGGAGACTGGTTACTTATAAATTTAATCGATTCACTAAAAGGCTTATTGAGGCTAGCCACACTGAGGCCTGTTCACTCCCCAAGTGCAGGGTTGTGATGTAGTAATAACTCGGTAAGACCGAGGTCGAATCCCAAGGGACTGAAACTTGTACGTTATCTAAAACTAACCAGAACTAGAACTAGATTAAGATGAAATCTAAACTGAATGTAATTTGAGGAATAATGGTGAAATAATTATCTAAACTTGAGAGAAATCAGGAGAAGGGAACTAGGGATTCAGAGGATCCACTTGTAGAGATCAGGGAGATCTTATGCATGTTTCATGAAAATTAACTGAACTGTCATTGATCTAGTTTTTAAGAGATGAAAGGTATATAAATTAGAATGGATTCCATCACCAAACCATGCCCAAAAGACTATGGAAAACAACAGAATTAAACTAATTACCAACCCATCACATGTATGAAGGTTAGGAAGGGTACCGACATCCAACCATGCCCAAGAGACTATGGTGAACAACAGGGCTTCCTGACATCATAAACATAAAGGAGAACGAAAATATTCAAAGCCATTGCAGACCCATTGTAATTTCAGTCACAACAGACCATTAAAGACCAAAAATATTTCCATACTAATCAAACTAAAATCAACGTTAATTCATATATCAAAATTAAATTAAAAATATAGAATCTCCCATCTCACTACAAGCTTCACCTCTTAGCCCTAGCTAAGAGGTTTAGCCCGACATAGATGGACTAAATCCCTTAAACAAAATAAACAAAGTAAAAATAAAAATAAAAAGAAAATAAAATACCCTCTATTCTCTCTCTTGCCTCTGTGCTCCACACCCCAGCTTCCAAGCTCTGATCTTCCTTCCAAGACCTTAATGAATGCTCTCCACGTCCAAAACCTCCTTTTATAGTTGCTGGAAGGCCGGAGTCAGTGACAGAATTGTAGTAGGACACGGAGTGTAATTTTCGCAGTCATGTTCGGTGCCTCGAAACATGCCACTTTTCTCGCTCAAATTTTAAAGAAACACCATCCCTTAGTACTTTCTTGGGTCATCTACATGATAGACGGTTCAGATCTGCCATATGATCAAAGATAGTAGGCCAAAATCGCCTGAAAAAGTTAGTTTTCGCGGATGTGCGAAACCTTTCGCACCATTTCGCTGTTGTGATCGGTGGGCCCCACAGAAGCATTTTCTGGAAAATTCACCCCGTCCATTGGATTCAGGACGAAATTTCAGTCGATCTTGGTCCCCTGGAGTGTGTCTCTTACCTTGGTGCCTCTTGAGTATTAAATCCAAGCTTTTGGTATCCTTTTTTCAGTCAACTCTCCTAATCACACCCTGCAACAAAACACGATTAAAACTGGGCATTAAACAATATTATGCTCATAAATCCAAGTAATAAATGGGGTCTAATATGCACTATTTGACCCTCAACACAACCTCCAACCAGCATGTGAAGCTCGTATCCAAGACCTTACTGTTCCGCAAGCCTACGCGGTCTTCCCAGTCAAATTCCGGCTACTCGCGATTTGTAATCAGCAGTTGCGCGCGACCCTGAGTCATATTCCGTAATTCAGAGTCGGCTCGACCCAAGACTTATACCCTAGCGACCGCACCGTTGCCGTGGTTCTGACGCCGCGTATTACGCACCGAGGCGATACCCAGGCCAGAAGATGTGGGCCCGCGTTCAGTTCAATAAAACGCCGCGTATTTACAATCCCAAGAGAATCTTTACAACATGTCAAACCAATCCCATCAATTATCACATCATGTCAAGTACAACCACCCCTCTCCTAAAGTCAACTCTCTCTCTCTTACAAACCCATCCCTTACATATCAAGTACCCATCACCCATCCCTCTCTCTCTCTCTCTCCCTCTCATTCTCTCTCTCTTTCATTCTCTCTCTTTCATCCTCCAAGCAAGAAACCATCCATGGCTTCCATGGAGAAGCTAGGTGTGACCCACCTTCCTACCATCGAATTCAACCCTTGACCATCATCTCAACCATTAAAAATGTCCTCTTGAAACTCTAGAGTGCATAGGCGGAAGAAGGAATAGGCGTTCAAAGGTGGGTGCTTCCGGAAGGTTAGATTTATATGATTTTTTTTTGATTTGATGATTTGATGACCCACCTGTAGTGGGATCCATCTTGATGTACGCATTGTTTGGAGGGGTCCATAGTGGCGGGGTCACTCCACCATCCGACGTATCTCTCTCTCTCTCTCTCTCTCTCTCTCTCTCTCTCTCTCCCCTTCTTGTGATGCCGTGTGGCCCACTTGATTTATGCTTTTCATCCAGCCGTCCAGCTGGTACGGTGGAGCCAACCTAATGTGTATTTTGCAGCCACACCGTCCATTGTTGGATGGTGCTGTGAGGTACACCAAGATGTATGGGTTTTATCCTGACCGTCCAACCTACTGGGCGTGGTCATGGGCCACCATTGATGCACGTCCTTCATCTGTCAATCCATCCAGTGGGACACACCCTACACGTGGGGCCTATCTTCATATGGGAAGGCAGAGAGGGCCGGTGTACCTACAGCAGCTAAATAGCTGCTGTAATGACGTCATTATGGGTGCTGGGCCCTATCATGCTATCTGTATTATATCCCCACCGTCCATTTATACGGACCTCACCATGATTCGTGTGATACTAAGTGAGGTGGCCACGTGTGTGGACCCCACCATGACGCACCTGCCATATAAAACGTCCATCCAAACGTCCAGCGTCTGGACGCTGGACGCTGGACTGGATCTTATTTTATAATAATAATAATAATAATAATAATAATAATAATATAATATTATATCTTAGATATGTGAATGCATATATATCTGTGGTGGCGCCACGTGGGACCCACCCACCTTAGCTGATCTGAAGGAAAATCCACACCGTCCACACCTTGGACGGTGGGGGCCACCATTGATGTATCTATATATCCATACCGTCTAGCATTTTCTGGACGGTGGAGCCCGTTGACACGTGATTTACACCATGTGTAACCCCCACAGCGTGCACGTGTAACCCACCTTGATGTACGTCTTTTGCATCTAAACTGTCCTTTGATTTGGACGGTGGGACCCGCCTTATGGCGCTACATTTTTTTTTTGAGCCGTCCATCTGTTGTGGCCTCATGCAGGAGCAGCTGCTGTTGCAAATTCTGACCAGCAAGTTCTGTGGTCCCTTTGATCCACGCCGTCTGATGGAGCCCACGTTGATGTATGCTTCAGATCCACACCGTCCAGATTTCTTTTTTTGGATGGTGGCTGATCTTGAGGAGTGCGTTATATCCTATCCGTCCAACCATCTGACGGTGGACCACACTATGATATATGTGCCTTATCTCCACCGTCCAGTGATCTGGACGGTGGACACCATCATGATGTATCTATCCCGGGCCGTCCATTCATGGGGCCTACCTCCTGCACGTGTGGAATCCTCACCGTCCAGCAAGGACTGTGGGATCCACAGTGATGTGAGTGATTTATTCACACCGTCCAAATACGATGTATGGACCCCCATGCCGCATGCGTTTCATCTAGCCGTTCAACTGTGGGCCCCAGTGATGCATGTGCTATATCCAAGCCGTTCATCAGTTAACGTCCAGGGTTGGACGTTGATGTTTATAATAAAATATAATAAAATATAATATAGTTTATATATAGATGTTTATATATATCTGGTAGGCCCCACGTGGGACCTACCTCTATGATATGGGCTGGCTGGTGTACGATTACACCAGCTATGCAGCTGTTGTGCACGTCAGCTAGCTATGTGGGCCAGCGTGATGCACGCGCCACATCTAGACCGTCCATCTGTCAGGACGTAAGCAGTTCCGTGGGTCTACCAGCTGTCTGACGTCAGTAACTCTGTGGGTCCCACACACTGTATGTGTTTCGTCTGTACCGTCCAAAAGGTGGAGCCCACCTATTGTGTAGTTTTGTGGGTCCACACATTGTATGTGTTTCATTTATATCATTCACGGGATGATGGGACCTACCTTGTTGGTGTGCTGTATATCCGCTCCGTCCATGGGATGGTGGACACCGCCATGATGTATTTGTTTCATCCACACTGTCCAGATGGTGTTGGACGGTGCTGACAATAGCTAGACGGTCTTGATTTACTTGGATGATGTTTGGATAGTACTGATTTACTTGGGCAATGTTTGGATAGTGTTGTGTACTGCTCCATCATGATGTAGTGTTGGATATGTACCGTTTATGCAGTGGCCCACCTTCATGCTTGAGTTTACCACGCTGTCCGTCCATTTTTTTTGGAATAAGGCCCACCTGTGTGTGTGTTGTGGGCTGCACCATGATGAATGTGTTTCAACCACGCTGTCCATCTATTTCGTTAGACCTTGGGCTACCCCATCAGGCCCACTTGATATATATGAGGCCCACCTGTTGTATGAGGCCCACCTGTTGTATGAGGCCCGCCTTGATGTATTTTATAGCCTATTTGTGAGGCCCACCTTGATGTAATTGTAGGACATTGTAATGCTTATGAGGCCCATTGGTGCAGCCCATTGATGCGGCCCACTTGACGTGTATGAGGCCTAAGTGCAAGGCCCACCTGTTATGTATATTGGGCCCATGTGCAAGGCCCACCTATTGTGTGTTCATGGCCCTTTTTGGCGTGGTCCATTGAGTTGTATTCGCGGCCCTTGGTGATGTATATTAGGTCCGTGTATGTGGCCAAACGTGATGTATGTATTGTATATCTATGCCATCCATTTGTGTGGCCCGCAATGATGTATTTACGACCCATATGATGGGGCCTAATGTGGTATATTTGTGATCCATTGATGAGGCCCAAAGTGATGTATTCACGGCCCATGTGTGAGGACCATTGTGAAGTATAGCAGCCCTTTGAGTGAGGCCATGGGCCCACTGTACGTTTGGCCCTATGTGGGCCACCCCTTGGGAGCAATGTTGGTTAAATGGCCATATTGATAGGCAATGATGGTTTAATGTCCACATTGTGACCTTCCCTTTTGCCCTTTGTTAGGTCGATTATCGTGACCAATTACTGATCATGGCCGATTATCGTAACTGATTATCGATCGTGACCGATTATCGTGACCAATTACCGATCGTGGCCGATTATCGTGACTGATTACCGATCGTAGCTGATTATCATGACCGATTACCGATCGTGACCGATTATCGAGACCGATTACCGATCGTGGTCGATTATCTATTGATGTGACCGATTGCCGACTCTGCGTATCGTGGCCGATTGACCGATTACCGATCGAGGTCGATTATCGTGACCAATTACCAATCGTGACCGATTACCGATCGTGGCCGATTATCGTGACTGATTACCGATCGTGGCTAATTATCGTGACCGATTACGGATCATGACCGATTATCGCGACCGATTACCGATCGTGGCCAATTATCGTGACTGATTACTGATTGTGGCTGATTATCGTGACCAATTACCGATCGTGACCGATTATCGTGACCGATTACCGATCGAGGTCAATTATCGCGACCGATTACCGATCGTGGCCGATTATCGCGATCAATTACTGATCGTGACCGATTATCGATTGACGTGGCCGATTGCCGACTCTACGTGTCATGGCCGATTGACCGATTACCGATTATGAGTATGTGACTGCATAGCATCATGATATATGCCCATACGCATCATTTGTATGTTTATTATGAGATATGACTGACCATTGCATATGTCATAGTGCCGATTGTTATGAGACTCCCTGATAGGCGGAGATTGTCTCACATGAGCGTATGGTATGTGCAGGATTGTTGCATGACTAGATTGTATGACTTATGCATCTTGCATTGTGTGTTGTGATTACTGTATGCCCTAGCGACATCAGGGTCGTAGCCTCCACGGGCATATCGTGGATGGCCAGATGAGACACCGAAAATCTGTTTTACATGGGGTGCTATAGATATCCCTAGGTGAAAGTTCCTAAACCCTCTTGGTTCCAGAAGTTGCTCCAATGTCTAGACCGAGTGGGTAGATGAGCACCGTGTGTCGATTACCAGATGACTGCGCTCTCCACTGTTTCGTGGTCGGTTGGAAGGGGGTGCTGCCTTACCTGCCCGAGAGGAGGGGGCAATGCGAGGCTGAGTCTGACCAGCTCGAGGAATGGGTCCGCTATCGACGAGTCGAGCCCGATATTGGCAGACGGATAGTGAGGTCTCTTCCACTTACCTTATTGCGCGCGATGTGACGGCAATCTGGTTTAGAGTGTAATAGACCCCGGTAATTTTCCAGAGAGGAACTGTACTGATATGTGGACTTATTGAGTAGGAGTTGCATGCTCATTCATTCATTCATTCACTATCCACTTGGGCTGGTGGTGTGCAACTAATTGTTGTGTACCTTCGTTATGGCAAAAATTTCGGTTGGGCGCGCGACTAACCTAAGATCAGGAGTTTCCCATAATGAGTCTGACTATCCAAATTTAGGTATGGGACTGGTTTGGATAGAAGTCCCTTGTGGTGGACCCCGTAGCCTGCGATACTACGTACTATCATCCCGACTTCACACTCTAGCATGGCCATTCCATTCGCATCGCATATTGCATTACATTTTCAGGTATATGGCATTTTGATTTCCTATGTTTCTGCACTCATATGGCCTAAGCAAACTTAACAGGATTTGTATATTGCATTGCATCCTCGGCATTGATATCTGACTCTTTATTACTCCTTATTGCATAGTTGTTCTATATTGCGTATTCTGATATTGATTGACGTATGGACTTGTCCATACTTTTGCTTACTCTGATAATTCCTGCTCTTGTCAGTGTTTCTGCTTATTCAAATATTGTATGGTTTATGGATTACTAGTTTTCCGGTATCGTATGATTGTGACATTGTATTGAATACTTGGCACTTACCTTGTGCACACACTTACACCACCCTCTAAGCTTTTTATAAGCTTATGCACGATAGATGCGTGCAGGTGATGTTAGGCTGCAGCAGTGTTGAGCTTGGAGCGTGCGGTGGTCTTCTGGAGCTTGATTCTCTATTTATATATTTTCCTTTCAGTATTGTATTAAAATGATTATATTAGTGGATATGTGATGTTGATGTTGCCTTTGTGAATTGAGTAATCTTGTGGTTATGCTTATTACTAGTTAAATGTACAAAAAAAAAAAAAAATCCTCCTTGTAGGATCCCAGGATCGGAATCTGGCATATGAATGCTAGGAGCCGAGAATGGGGTACTATGGAGGCTGTCGGCACCGAATTCGGTGATCGGAATTCCTGTGAACTCGATTTTCGAATTTGGAGCGTGACACAGCATTTTGCTAGTCCCGAGCAAATTATGCGAAAAATAAGTTGAGAATTATAGGAGAACTTTCTATGAAATCGAGTAAGATTTTGAACAAGATACGAGAAATTTAATATTCATGAATGTTAGAAATTATTTTCGCCTGAGCTCAAGCGCATGGTAGACTTCATAATCAAGTGTAAAGTATTAATCCATCAATTAGAAAAATTTTAAACATTGAGATCCATGGATGTATAGTCTAATCTCGGCTTATCATCATTAAGAGATCCAATCGTCAATTTCATGATATCATTGGTAACCAACAAGAAAATTCATGACAACCAAAACCTAATCCAAAACGTGCCTCATATATTAACCTATTAACTTGTGATTTTTCTATTCAAAGTAATGCCAAGGAAGGGGAATCAAATCCTCACCTGTCACGCCCCAAACTCAGAAACCGGGCTCACAAAATTTCCGATCACCGAATCCGGCGCCGACAGCCTCCGTAGAACCCCATTCTCGGCTCCTAGCTCCCATTCGCCAGGTTCCGATCCTGGGATGCTACGAGGAGGATTTTCGATGTCAGTTTGATTCGTAATAAGCATAACTAAAGGCATAACCCACAAACAACAACCAAGAACTCCATTACATTTCCACTATGATCAAAAACTTTGAGTACAAGGTGTATAAAGGGAAATACAAGATAGTGCTAATAAAAAAAACTCCAAAGGCTCGACTGCACGCTCCTGCTGTTACTACGCTACGGCTGCGTCCTGACATCACCTGCACGCATCAATCGTGCATAAGCTTATAGAAAGCTTAGAGGGCGGTGTAAGTGTGTGCGCAATACGAGCGTGCTCAGAATACAAGGTTAGAATAATGCAGAATTATGCTGATGAATACGTGAATGCAATCAGCCGTACCAAGGCTATACAGTGCAAGATATGAATGCGATCGGCCATATCCAGATCATGTGATGCGAGATGCAACTCAAGCATGCCAATCCTCATCATATATCAGTACAGTTCTCATTCTGGATAATCACCGGGGTCTAGTACACTCTACGCCAGTTTGCCGTCCCTATCCGAACGCACAACTGGGAGAGCAAAAGAGACCTCACTATCCGCCTGTCAATATCGGGCCCGGCTCGTCGATA
Organism: Magnolia kwangsiensis; assembly: GCA_037074715.1. NCBI lineage: Eukaryota > Viridiplantae > Streptophyta > Magnoliopsida > Magnoliales > Magnoliaceae > Magnolia > Magnolia kwangsiensis. The sequence goes on from CM073581.1 coordinate 99,879,192, forward strand.
GCGGACCGATTCCTCAAGCTGGTCAAACTCAACCTAGAAGTTGCCCCCTTACTCAGGCGGGTAAGGTCACACCCCTTTCCAACCGACCATGACACAGTGGGAGACGCGACCTACTGGTATACGGCCCTCGTGCGCTCATGTATCCACTCGGTCTCGACGTTAGAGTCATCCTCTGGTACCATCGGGTTTAGGGGTTTTCACCCAGGGACATCTATGGTGCCCGTATGCTAGAACCAAACATTTCCAGTATTCAATCCAGCCACCCACGATGCATCTGTGGAGGCTATGGCCCTGATGTCGCTAGGGCATACAATAATCACAATCATACAAATGCAAGTGCATGAGTCACACTACCAGTCATGCAACAATCCTACGTGTACCATGCACTATGGCAACTCCACCTACCAGGGAGCCCATAAATAGTTCGCCCGAAGGCATATGCTATGATCAGTCACTTCTCATATCAGTCATACATATGATGCGTATGATAACGAATCATGGATTTATACTAAACATGTATATAGAGATGGGCTCTGTGTATAACTGAGATGGGCCTAGACGGCTTACTTACTACAAGTATGGGCCTATTAGTGAGCCTTAGGGAGTGTTACAATGCGGACATTTAACCAACATTGTACCTACAATGTGGACGTCTAACCATCATTGTTCCCGAGGCATTACTTACTATAAATATCGTTATTTGCCATGGAGGGATCACGCATTGCAATGGACCTAGTTGCACTCAATTGGGCCTTAAGTACATCAATTGAGCCGTATCATATGGGCCTTGCATTCATCAAATGGATCACCTTAATGAGCCTCACCAATGGGCCTTACGTCCTTTGCAATGGGTTATAACCCATGGGCCTTAGAATTCATTAAAATGAGCCCAATCATATGAGTTTTATGTACATCAAATGGGCCTAATCACATAGGCCTTATATATACCAAGGTGGGCCTCAACAATGGGCCACAAATACATCAATTGGGCCTACACACATGGGCTCATAAATAACAAAGTGGGCCTTAGTGGGCGGGCCACAAATACATTAAGATGAGCCTCAACAATGGCCTTAAAATGATCTCAAAATGGTTAGACGGTTTGGATGAAACTCATGCATCATGGTAGACTCCCATGTGGGCCCAGTATAACATTTATTTCCAGCCAATCCTGGGCCCACTGAAATGCTTATTTGCCACCCAACCTGTTGTTAAGGCCGTGTGGCAAGGGGCCCGCCAAAATGTTTATTTTACATTCCACCTGTTGATAAGGCCATGTAGCAAGGGGCCCACCAAAATGTTTATTTTCCATTCAAACCTGTTGATAAGGTCATATAGACCCAGGGCCCACCGAAATGTATATTTTCTACCCAACCTGGGTCCACTGTACTATTTATTTGCATCCAAACTGTTCATTGAATCACATGGCCTAGGGCCCACTGTAATGTTTATTGTCATCCAAACCTGTTCATAACGTCACGTGGCCAGGGGCCCACGAGATGGACGGCGTGGACACAATACATACATCTGAGTGGGGGCCACCGTCCACTGGCGTGGACGGATGGCGTGAGTAAAACACTTGCATCACAGTGGGTGTCACCACCCACTGTTGTGTACGGTGTGGTAAGCCACACATACCACAGTGGGTCCCATATAGGGCCCACCAAAGTGTTTATTTGTAATCCAACCCGTCCATTATGTGTGTCCCACCTGTTTGAGGGTTCACACCAAGTTTTAGCTACATTCAAAATTCAGGTAGGCCCCACCAAGTGTTTTTATATGATTTAGGCATGTCTTCACATGATTTGGATGGTATGGCCCACCTGAGTTCAGTTTGTGGATGATTTTTGGAGTCAACGCACCATTCAAGGGGACCTATTAAATGAACGGTATAGATGTAAAATATACATCATGGTAGAGTCTACAAGTGGGCCAATACGGCCACCCTTTTTAACGTGGACGTCTCTGGACTCATGGCACAAAGTCATGACAAAAAAGAAAATTATTTTTTTTTTATCCTAGGTGCGACCCACATTAACCAAATCTACCCCATCCATTGCATGTGTTCCACAAAATTAGGCGTCCAAACCAAGTTTCTGCCACGTCCAAATTTCAGGTAGGCCCCACCAAATGTTTTTGTATGTTTCAGGCATGTCTCCTCATGATTTTAGATGGTATGGCCCACCTGAGTTCCGGATTGGTCCCAAATTTTGGTTCAACGCCTAAATTAATCTGAGGAAGATGGTGGAAAGCTTGGATTAAATCCATGCATTAAGTTGGGGCCCACCATTTCCCTTCTTTTCCTTTCTTTCTTTTTTTTTTTTTTGGTTGGACGTCCAGACCTCTGGACGTCAAGTAGCAAACGCATGCATGGATTTCCTTTAATTTTATTTTCCTAGGTGAGACCCACATTAAACAAATCTATCCCGTCCATTGCATGTTTCCCACAAAATAGGGGTCCAAAACAAGTTTCAGGTAGGTCGAAGCTTCTGGTGGACCCCAGAAATCATTTTTTTAAGTTTTAAAGGAAGATACTAGTATTCTTAATGCCACGGCCCGCCAGATAATTGGATTGATCTCATTTTTCGGCTCAACACCTAAAACGATCCCGAGAATAAAATGGATGGCTTGGATTAAAAATATACATCAAGGTGGGGCCATGTTGGAGCAGCCCACAATTTTCCTTTTCTTTTTCTTTCTTCCTTTATTCCCTTTCTGTTGAAACGTCCAGCGTCCCAGACGCTGGACGGTCTTTTGTTAATTAATTTTTTTTTAGTGTGGGCCTTGATGGAGTGGGCCACCACTGATGGGTGTCATGGGCTCAATGTCCAAGGTGGGCCCCACTTGAATAAAAATTACATCAAGGTGGGATCCATTCAAGTGGGCCACACCCTCCTATTGCAATAAAATGAAATAAAATAAAATAAAATAAAATAAAATAAAAGAGAGAGAGAGAGAGAGACATGGAGAGTGGGACACGGCTTGTGATGGAGGGACCCCGTCATTATGGGCCCTCCCTAGCAACAAATCATGCAACAAGTGGGACCTCCGAAATTTAAAATCAACGATGGGGATCCTTTCCCCACCGACATGGACGGTCTAGATGACCTTTGAAGAGAAAATAAACATCATGATGGGGTCCATGGAGAATGGCCCCATCATGGAATGATCATGATGATCCATGTGGTCCATCGGCCACAAATAAGGGTCTCAAGTGAGATCCACACCATGGATCGGTGGGCCTCACTTGGTCCACCATAAAAACAATAAAAACTACCCTATAGAGGCACCCACCGTCCGATCTTCTCGCTCCTAGGGGTTCCTTGGCACCTTAGCTTCAACTTCAATGGTTAAGATGAAGAATGGAGGGTTGAGATGAGAGATTTTCGGGTAGGAAGGTGGGCCACTTGGAGCTTAGAAGGGTTTGAGAAATTTCATACGTGGGACTCTTGGAATTCTCTTGTTGCTTGGAAATTTTGAAATGAAAAAGAGAGAAAGAGAGAGAGTGATGTAAAGGGAGAGAGAGAGAGTGATGGATGGATGGGTGAGTGATGTTTGTGTAAGAAATCTTGGACTTTTGTGGCTTTTGTGTAAGAGAGGTATGGGATGTGAAGACTTTTGTGGTCTTTTGTGTAAGAAAGGTATGGGTTAGGAAGACTTTTGTGGTTGCTTGGGAAAATGGGTGAGAGTGATGTGTACTTGACATGTGATGGGTTGATGGGTGATTGATTGATGGGATTGATGTGATTGATGTGACACATCGTAGAGATTTCTTTGGTTTTCCCAACGCGCGGCGTTTTCTCGCACCGAACGTTGGCCCATAACTCTTGATCAGGGTATCGTCTTGGCGCGCGAGTCGCGGTATCAGAACCGCAACGACGGCGCGGTCGCTATGGTATTGGTCTCGGGTTGAGTCGACTCGGGTTGTCGGCACGTGAATCAGGGTCATGCGTCGATATTGTTTAAGGGTCGAAAGTTGCCGGAATTCGACCGGTACGACCGCGGAAGTGTACGGAAAGGTACGGACCAAGATACGGGTCTTACATCACCTATAGGGAGCAAACCTATGGTGAAGATCGTACACCTGACTCTTTTTAGATATCATTCAAGGGGTATTAAATCTACACCTATAGGGAGAAAACGTACGGTCAAGATTATTCGCCCAAATCTTTCCAAAGATATCTTCTTTTCTTCTTTTTTTTCTTTAATTGATCATAATGGGCAAATTTCAAACAGGTTCCTTCCTTAGTGATTACCAAATTAACCCTTCAATATCAGACTGAAACCTTAATGTGAAAGTGAGATGTGAGATGTGAAATCATGACTCAATCACTGTTTATAACTTCTAATCATGGATCAATAACTTGATCTTAACTATGAAATTTAACAGATACTGAATCCCAGAGTCCTAAAGTATCAACATCACTTATCTTAAACTTCTAAATTCAGGATATCCATCAAAATCACTTCGCATTCACAGGAATTTTCAGAAAAAATTTAAAAAATTTTCACAATTTTTGCTCAAGACCAAGAAAACACTGATTAGATAACCTAATCTCCCACCCTCAACCAAAAATCTACATTGTCCTCAATGTAAAAGAATTGAGCATGCAATGCACATGGGACAAAAAAAGTAAAGTGATGGGAAGATAGTACCTGAATAACGAATCGAGAGAGATTTTCCACGAGATCACGGCATGGAAGCTTGTCAGCATGAGAGAGAAAGCAGAACAAAAATAACGAAAATAAAATTCTACCTATACCACTTTCGCAGGTGCTCTCGATTGCATTTAGCATATGCAACAAGCCTTTAAACCCCTAGGTTACCCCTAGTGGACGAGTTGTAGTCTCGTGAGGGTTTGCAGTAATGTTACCCACAAACATTGAACTAACCTATGAAAGCGACTATCCTAAACTTATGAAAGCGATAAACCTACCTATACATCCATCAGACTAGGAGATCAGTCCTGGTAAACAGGAGCAATCAGAGGCATGGACATGTCCTCTGAATCAAATGTATCAACAAATGACTTTAATCGATGTCCATTTACTTTAAACTCCTTGCCATTTTCGGGATCTTTTATCTCGACGGCCCCATGAGGATAAGTAGTGACAACAATGTAAGGGCCGGTCCAATGAGATCGAAGCTCACCCGGAAAGAGATGTAGTCGAGAATCGTACAAAAGGACTTTCTGACCTGGCGTGAATAATTTTCGTATAATATGTTGATCATGAAACGCCTTCATCTTGTCCTTGAAAATTCTCGAGTTCTCATATGCATCGTTCCGGATTTCTTCAAGTTCATTTAATTGAAGTTTGCGTACCGAGCCAGCGTTGTCCAGATTAAAATTTAGATTTTGATCGCCCAGTATGCTTTATGTTCCAATTCCACAGGCAAGTGACAGGCTTTCCCATAGACAAGTCTAAAGGGAGATGTTCCAATAGGAGTTTTGAAAGCAGTACGGTACGCCCATAAGGCATCAGTCAATCGGATTGACCAGTCCTTACGATCAGGGTTAACCATTTTTTCTAGGATATGTTTGATCTCCCTATTGAAAATCTCAGCTTGTCCACTTGTCTGTGGATGGTATGGGGTGCTCACCTTATGCGAGATACCGTATTTCTTCATTAAGCTCTCGAATGGTCTATTACAAAAGTGTGAACCCCCATCACTAATGATGGCTCGAGGCGTTCCGAACCGCGACAGGATATTTTCTTTCAAAAATTTAATGACCGTGCGATGGTCATTTTTGCGGCACGGTATCGCTTCGACCCATTTAGTGACATAGTCTACGGCAAGCAAAATATACAGATTTCCAAATGATTTGGGGAATGGTCCCATGAAATCGATGCCCCAACAATCAAATGCTTCTATAATAAGGATGGGATTCAAGGGCATCATATTTCGACGGGACAATGCTCTCAATTTCTGACAACGTTCACAAGCCTTGCAAAACTCATGAGTGTCCCTGAACATAGTGGGCCAGTAAAAGCCACACTGTAGAATTTTGGCCGTGGTCTTTTTAGCAGAAAAGTGACCACCACAGGCCTGTGAGTGACAGAAGGAGATGACTCTCTGATGCTCATCGTCTGGCACACATCTCCTTAAGATTTGGTCTGCGCAATATTTAAACAAATATGGATTATCCCAGAAAAAGTTACGCACCTTGGTAAAGAATTTCTTCTTATCTTGTGACATCCAGTGTGTCGGTATGTCACCTGTAGCAAGATAATTAGCAATATCACTGAACCAAGGTGAATAGGAGACTCTAAACAGTTGTTCATCAGGGAACATGTCATTGATATGGGTCGCCTCAAGGGAATCAGAGATATTAAGACAAGAAAGATGATCGGCCACTACGTTCTCTACTCCCTTTTTATCTTTGATTTTCAAATCAAATTCTTGGAATAGAAGGATCCATCGTATCAAGCGGGGCTTAGAATCATTCTTAAAAAGAAGATACTTAAGTGCCGCATGGTCTGTGTAAATGATGATCTTGGATCCGATCAGGTAGGATCTAAATTTGTCCAAAGCGAACACTACGGCTAAGAGTTCCTTTTCCATAGTCGAATAGTTCACTTGGGCAGGATTTAGAGTCCTACTTGCGTAGTGAATGACGTAAGGCCGCTTATCTTTTCTTTGGCCTAGAACCGCTCCAAGAGCATAATCAGAGGCATCGCACATAAGTTCAAAAGGAAGACTTCAGTCGGGTGGCTGCATGATCGGTGCAGTGGTTAACATACCCTTAAGCTTAGTGAAAGCTTCTTGGCACTGCTCAGTCCACTCATATGGTGCATCCTTTTGAAGAAGATTACATAAAGGACGAGAGAGGAGACTAAAGTCCTTTATGAATCGTCTGTAGAATCCTGCATGTCCCAAGAAGGATCGCACATCTCTTATGTTCTTGGGTGGAGGTAGGTTAGAGATAAGATCGATTTTTGCCTTATCTACCTCGATTCCTTTGGACAAGATGATATGCCCAAGTACAATTTCCTTTTGAACCATAAAATGACACTTCTCCCAGTTAAGTATCAAATTTTTTTCTTCACATCTTTTCAGCACACATTTAAGACTTGCTAAGCATTCGCTGAAAGATGAACCAAAAACAGAGAAATTGCCCATAAAGACCTCTAGATATTTTCCCACCATGTCAGAAAAGATACTCGTCATGCATCGCTGAAAGGTGGCAGGGGCATTACATAACCCGAATGGCATCCTTCTGTAAGCAAAGGTGCCATAGGGACATGTAAATGTGGTCTTTTCTTGATCCTCGGGGGCGATTTCAATCTGATTATAACCTGAATACCCGTCAAGGAAACAATAATAGGAATGACCAGCTAGCCTTTCCAGGATTTGATCAATGAAGGGCAAAGGAAAGTGGTCTTTCCTTGTGACGATATTCAGCTTTCTGTAGTCAATGCACATTCTCCAACCAGTAGTAACTCTGGTCGGCACGAGTTCATTATTGGCATTGGCTACGATGGTGATCCCGGACTTCTTAGGAACCACTTGAGTTGGACTTACCTATTGACTATCGGATATGGGGTAAATGATCCCCACTTCCAATAGTTTGAGAACCTCGGCCTTAACCACTTCCTTCATGTTTGGATTTAGTCTACGTTGTGATTGCTGAACAGCCTTTGCATTGTCCTCAAGATATATACGGTGAGTACAAATCGATGGGTTAATTCCCTTGAGGTCCGCTATCGTCCATCCAAGAGCTCCCTTATGCTCAATAAGAATAGATATCAGCATACTTTCCTGTTCTTTCTCCAAGTGGGCAGAGATCACCACCGGGTATGTCTCATCTTGACCTAAATAGACATATTTTAAATCAGAGGGCAAAGGTTTTAGGTCAAGCTTCGGTGGCTTGAGGTTAGACGGTAGAGGCACTACATCAGTTTGGGGCAATTCTTCAATGTGTGGCCTCCACCGGTTAACTTCAAGTACCGGTGCAGTATCGAGCATGACACACGTCTCCCTAATTATATCATCATCAAGATCATGAGAGTGGGCCAGGCACGTCTCTAGAAGATCAGAGGATAAGGTGAGAGGCGTTCTATCTTCCACAAAAGAATCAATCATGTTAACATCGTGGAAATCATCATCATCCTCTGAGTTGCTGCCGTTATTGAAAAAGATATTTGATTCCAATGTCAATTTTCAAAGGACATAGTCATGACACCATTCCTGCAATTAATAATTGCATTTGAAGTGGACAGGAATGGACAACCAAGAATGACGGGAATCTGAGTGCTCATGTCATTGATGGGTTCGGTGTCCAAGATGATAAAATCAACAGGGTAGTAGAATCTATCCACCTGGACCAACACATCCTCGATGATCCCTCTTGGTATACGAACAGAACGATCAGCAAGTTGTAATGTGGTTCGAGTGGGTTTTAATTCACCCAAACTTAACTTTTGGTATACCGAATAGGGAATCAGATTGACGCTCGCTCCTAAGTCAAGAAGTGCGTGATCAATTCGATAGTTCTCGATTATGCATGATATGGTTGGGCAACCGGGATCTTTGAATTTTTACGGCACATCTTGTTTTAGGATGGCACTCACTTTCTCAGTCAAGAAGATCTTCTTTTGAACACTTTTTCGTCGTTTGGTAGTACATAAGTTCTTTAAAAATTTAGCATATAAAGGAATCTGTTTTACAACGTCAAGCAGAGGAATGTTGACTTTCACTTGTTTCAACACCTCTAGGATATCCTGAGAGTTAGATAGACGTTTTGGTTCAACCAACCATTGGGGAAACGGAGCAACTGGCTTTTCTAGAGGTTCCGGTTCAAATTTTTGTGGGGCGCCACTAGATCCATCATTGTTGTCCTCTTCTGGTTCTTGAGGCTTCTCGGGCCTAACCGGAAGGGTTTTATCAATAACCTTCCCACTCCTAAGAGTGATGATGGATTTAGCGTGCCCCATTTGATTTGAAGGGCTGAGATCACCTGTCTCGTGTTGCGGTTTCGGATTAGGGAGTGATTGTGTAGGGAGCATCCCTTTTTCCATAGTCGTCATACGTGAATCTATTTTTTGCATAAAATCTGAAATTCCTTGCATTGTCCGAGCCAGCTCTTGTATGAAAATTTGAACCGATTCTTCTTGAGGTTTCTCCTGATTTGGATTTTGATTGAAGAAACCTTGAGGGGTAGCAGTTTGTCCGTTCCTCCAACTAAAATTCGAATGATTTTTCCAGCCAGGATTGTACGTATTAGAGGGTGGTCCATTGAAAGGTCTTTGATAGTTATTTACGGCATTCGATTGTTCATTCAATACTTCTCGAAAGACAGGTATTGAAGGACAATTTTCAGTAGTATGAATGTTGCAATCACAGATGCCGCAAACACTTTCATTAACCTTTTCCTTCCTTCCTTCCATGGCCTCAAATTTTCTAGTGAGATTGGCCACCTTAGCGTTAAGATCATTATTCTCTTTCAGGAGATATATTCCTCCTTTTTCCCTTGAATGAGTCGGCCTAGACGTAGTGTTCGTCCTTGGGTAATAGTCTCATGATTGTGTTTTTTCAGCGAGACTATCGAGGTAATCCCATACCTCGTCGACATTTTTATTGATGAATTCTCCGTTACAAATTGTCTCGACCATTTGGCGCATAGAAGATGTTAGCCCATCATAGAAAAAATTTGTAATGCGCCATATTTCAAAGCCATGTTGTGGGCATGCATTAACCAGATCCTTGAACCTTTCCCAACATTGAAAGAATGTTTCATCTTCCTTTTGGGCAAAGTTCATGATTGCTCTCCTGAGGGTAATTGTCTTATGATGTGGGAAAAATTTCTTTATAAATTCCCTCTGCGTATTATTCCATGTGCCAATGGATCTAGGACGCAGTGAATGTAACCACGTCTTGGCTTTTTCTTTCAAGGAAAATGGAAAGAGTTTCAGCTTAATAGTATTCTCAGATACATTAGGAAAGTATAAGGTGCCTATGATTTCATCGAACTCTTTCAGATGCAAGTATGGTTCTTCAGACTCAAGCCCATGGAACTTAGGAAGGAGTTGGATAACCCCTGGCTTGATGTTCATATGTCCTGTATTCTCAAGAAAAATCATGCATGAGGGGGTACTCACCCCCGCTAGTTGTAAATAATCTCGTAAAGTACGAGGCGGGGGTGCCTGATGCACCTCATTCTCATCATGTACTTCCTCAACCCTTGGTTGGGGTAGTGCTTGAGGTTGATTTTCAGCCATAACGTCCTCTAACTCAGGAGAATTCAAGTAGTGTCTAGTCCTGCGATGGACAGTCAACCCCTCAACCAATCCTCTTTCAGTCACGAGACGTCGAGTGTTGTCGTGTGCCCACTGGGGTATAAAACACACTCAGCCCTCAAATTCTAACTTAAACCTAAGAGAAAGGAAGAAGAAATCTAGAGAATAAAAGAGAAAGATGGAAAGAAGTTACCAAATTTGGAGTCCTAGGTTAAGAATCTGCAAAACAAAACAAAATAAGTTAGTTTCTAAGAATAGAAAGTCCTAATTAAAAGTAAATTAATTTTTAGAGAAAAGAAGAAATTCCAAAGAAAGAAGAATTAGAAAGAGCTTACTAACTTAGAAGCTTCCTACAAAACAGAAAAATAAAATTAGGTTAGTTCTAAAAATCAGATAGAATGAAAAATAACGAGTTTCTAAAGTTAGGAAAAATTTCTAATAAGGAAAATAACAAAGTTTCTAAACCTACAATTAAAAATTTCTAAAAAGAAAATCTAATCCTAAAACTAATTAATTTCAGAAAAACGTAGCCGACAGTCCCCGACAACGACGCCAAAAACTTGTTCACTCCCCAAGTGCAGGGTTGTGATGTAGTAATAACTTGGTAAGACCGAGGTCGAATCCCAAGGGACTGAAACTTGTACGTTATCTAAAACTAACCAGAACTAGAACTAGATTAAGATGAAATCTAAACTGAATGTAATTTGAGGAATAATGGTGAAATAATTATCTAAACTTGAGAGAAATCAGGAGAAGGGAACTAGGGATTCAGAGGATCCACTTATAGAGATCAAGGAGATCTTATGCATGTTTCCTGAAAATTAACTGAACTGTCATTGATCTAGTTTTCAAGAGATGAAAGGTATATGAATTAAAATGGATTCCATCACCAAACCATGCCTAAAAGACTATGGGAAACAACAGAATTAAACTAATTATCAACCCATCACATGTATGAAGGTTAGGAAGGCTACCGACATCCAACCATGCCCAGGAGACTATGGTGAACAACAGGGCTTCCTGACATCATAAACATAAAGGAGAACGGAAATATTCAAAGCCATTGCAGACCCATTGTAATTTCAGTCACAACAGACCATTAAAGACCAAAAATATTTCCATACTAATCAAACTAAAATCAACGTTAATTCATATATCAAAATTAAATTAAAAACATGGAATCTCCCATCTCACTACAAGCTTCACCTCTTAGCCCTAGCTAAGAGGTTTAGCCCGACATGGATGAACTAAATCCCTTAAACAAAATAAACAAAGTAAAAATAAAAACAAAAAGAAAATAAAATACTCTCTATTCTCTCTCTTGCCTCTGTGCTCCACGCCCCAGCCTCCAAGCTCTGATCTTCCTCCCAAGACCTGAATGAATGCTCCCCACGTTCAAAACCTCCTTTTATAGCTGCTGGAAGGCTGGAGTCAGTGATAGAGTTGTAGCAGGACATGAAGTACAATTTTCGCAGCCAAGTTCGGTGCCTCGAAACACGCCACTTTCCTCGCTCAAATTCCAAAGAAACACCGTCCCTTAATACTTTCTTGGGTTCTCTACATGATAGACGGTTCAGATCTGCCATATGATCAAAGATGGTGGGCCAAAACTGCATGAAAAAGTCAGTTTTCGCGGATGTGCGAAACCTTTCACACCATTTCGCTGTTGTGATCGGTAGGCCCCACAGAAGCATTTTCTGAAAAATTCACCCCGTCCATTGGATTCAGGACGAAATTTCAGTCGATATTGGTCCTCTGGAGTGTGTCCCTTGCCTTAGTGCCTCTTGAGCGTTAAATCCAAGCTTTTGGCATCATTTTTTCAGTCAACTCTCCTAATCACATCCTGCAACAAAACACGATTAAAACTGGACATTAAACAATATTATGCTCATAAATCTAAATAATAAATAGGGTCTAATATGCATTATTTGACCCTCAATAAGGCCCATCAAATGAATGGTCAAGATCATCATGCTGTTGTTCGTTTTCGTTGGGGTGTGATTTGCTGGAAAAATTTTGGGGCGATCTATTAAGTCTTTCCTTGCAGTAGCAAAGTTGTCAACTCTCCCGGAGAGACGTGAGGCTATTGATTGCCTGCATGCGACAGATGATAACGTCATGCAGATGAGAGGAGTGGGTCGGAGTGGGTCTTCCCTGTAAGACTGATAGCTCAGATTATCCACGCTTTGTAGATTCCATGTACCTAAAATGACCAAATAAGTTCATCAAGTGGTCCACTTGTTTTGGATGACATACATGTGATCTAGGCCATCCATTAGGTAGTGATCGGTGTGCATATCCTCTGTACCAAAAATCTGGCTAGCACCTTCATCATGCCAGCCACCCATGTACGTCATATCTAAACCGTGGAAACTCTCTCTAGCCATCCATTTTTCTAATTTGAGTGTGATCTGCTTGATCAAAGGACCAACATTAGGGTACGCTCATGGTGGACTACCACCCGATGAGTGGCTATGATCATGCCTGCCATCCAACGGAGAAAACTAGGCCGCCATGGTAGCTGTGCTGCAGGGCCCAGCATTTATGAGTGCATCATGTTCGTCTCCACCAACCTATCAAATAGCTCATGGCAAGCTATACGTGTGTAAGCGGCCACTATAAATCTGACAACATGTACGACGATCCAAACCGTTCAAATGATGCAGTAATTATGAACCAGTAGTAATCCGTAGATTCAATTGAAGGAGTGGTCTCAGGATACCAAATTGGCAGCTAAAAGTATCAACGGTCAAAATTCTACAAATAAATTAAGGACCATCGAATGCGATGTTTCGGAGATTCTCGATTATGAATTCTCGATTGCTATTATTTCTTTCCACTTTTAAATCTAGTTCCGTGAGCCATACGTGTTCCTTGCATAGTTGTACTGAGGTTTGCTACGCCAGGCCATATCTCATCGTGGAAAATGCATGAGATCCTGACCATCCATTGGGAGGGACGCAGTGCTTAGATTCCCCTATGTAAAAAATCAGGTCCGTCTGATCATCAAACATGCCATAATGATGTCTTAGAAAATTGGCTTAAATTCTTTTTTTTTTTCACATTTTTTTAGTAAATTGTATCTCAAATTATCAGTGGTCTATGTGATGGGACGGGAGCGAATTAGGTGAGATCCCGGCCTCACCCAACACTGTGTAGCCCTTATGTGGGGCCCACCTTGATGCATCCATGCCGTCCATCCGTTTTTTCGGATCATTTTAGGGGAGGATACAAAAATGAAGAAGATCCAAATCTCAAGTCGACCGTACTCTAAAAAACAGTGATGAGTGAATGCCCCATCATTAAAAACTTCTTGGAGCACGCTATAGTGTTTTCCTAGTATTTATTTGCCATCCAATACGTTGATAAGATCACATAAGCCTGGATGAGGTAAAAAAACAAATATTAGGTTAATCCAAAACTTTTATAGCTAATTAATGGTCAATGACAACTGTTTCCTATGATATGGTCCGCCTGATAATTAGATTTACTTCATTTTTATATCACGCACTAAAATTATCTCGGCAAAAAGGATGACGGCATGGATATAGAATAAATATATCAAGGTTGGTCTTACGGTAAAGGCCTCACCCATCACCGTCTTGGGTGAGGCCGGGTACTCCCCTAAACCCCTCCCGCGGACTCCCTTGAACCACGTCAGTGCTGGAAGCAGATTGCGTAGGGACGTGTGAAAGTCTTGAAGTCCCCTACGCTTTGAGAACTAAGGTGGGGCCCACCGTGATGTTTGTCATAAGTATCCATTTATTTTATTTTAATTTTTAATAATAAAAAAAACCATTTTCAGACATGGGATAAAAAAGATTCGGATCCACGACTTAAGTGAGCCATACAACACGAAAGAGGGAGGATTAACTACTATTGAAACATTTATATAGCCACCAAAATTTTATAACAGGCTACGTTTTTATGTTTTCAGTTCATCCCAATGAGATGACCTTAAAAATGGTTTAGATGTCATATAAACATCAAGTTGGAATGCAGAAAGGTTTCAACAGGAGAAATTTCTTTTCCTAGTGGCCCACTTGACTCTGCAATCTGATTTAGTTTTGATAGCATATTCTAAAAAGATCTCTCAAAGCTCAAGTGAACTACACCACATAAAGATAAAGATGAAGAATTGAATATCTAACATCTGGGGATCAGGAAGTTTTGGATCAATTTAATATTTTTCATCTTTCTATGGATGTCTTGTATGACAAATAAATATAATTGTGGGGTTTTTTTTTTTTTTTTTTTTTAGGATCAGGTCTTAAATTAATCTTTAAAATGGATTAACAGTGTGGAAATAACACTTTCACCATGGTAGGTTTTACAAAACTCGGTGACGTTAACACATTACCGAGATCGGTGGTGTATGAGACACCACGCATTCCGCTTCGGTCACTGCCGAGCAAAGCCCACCTCGCTACTGCGTCACATATATTCCTGTCGGCTTTCGGTTTTCAGCAGATCCCAGCCACCATCTTTTCACGCGTTATTATAAACAAGGGAAACCGGCACGCTTTGCACGTGGAGAGAGAGGATGAAGAGAGAGATATGAGCGCTTAAAAAACAAAAGAGCGGATTAAGTGTTGCCGGCTAATAACTTAGGGAGTATTACTCTTACCATGGGGGCCACTTTGATTATGTGTTGTATATCCAATCTATCCGTCCATTTTTCCAACTCATTTTAAAATATGGTCTCAAAATTTAAGAAGATTCAAATTTTAAGGGGACCACACCATATGAAAGATTCTCACCGTTACAATGTTCTTGAGCCCTATTGTAAACAGATCCTCAATGTTTATTTTACGTCCAACCCCATTGTTAAGGTCAAACAGGACCAGAAGAAGCGTCAGTACAAAGTTCAGCTTGTTCCAAAAATTTTTGTTAGGTCAAATTTTGTGGCCTAACAAAATTTTTTTAACAAATATTCACCATTGAAACACTTTTTCAATGACATGGTACACTAGATATTTGGATCTACCTTGCTTTTGGGAATATACTCTAAAATGAGTTGAAAAAATGGATGGGCAGCACTCAACCTATAACACATTCATCAATGTGGGCCCCACATGCCAAGGGTGTTACACCCACTAAGGTATTACATGAGAAACATCTAATCCACTCATAAAATTAAAAATAATTTAAAAAAAAAAAAAAAAACTTATAGCATAGGCTTATTACCGATAAATAGGAGCCATTGGTTGAAATTTGAGTCGTCTTCATTTTTATTTATTTTTCCTTATTTCGGCATATAACTTTTTAGTTGAAAGGTCATTCAATGTATTTGGAAAATAGAATGTTTGACACCTACCGTGCATTAACTTGGGGAGGGGCAGACATATCCAAAATCTATTGTTATATATAATATTATAAATATGGTATATTATTATTATTATTTTTTTTTTTTTTTTGAGGAAGAGAATAAGATGAGCAAGAACTGATCTCTCTATCAAGACATAGTGGGTGATTTGCATATCATTAGCTCACATGGAAAGCCTGGCGTAGCTGATTTATGCCTTCAAAACAGTCTCATTAGACAATCTCATGATTCA
Source organism: Magnolia kwangsiensis (assembly GCA_037074715.1). Lineage (NCBI taxonomy): Eukaryota > Viridiplantae > Streptophyta > Magnoliopsida > Magnoliales > Magnoliaceae > Magnolia > Magnolia kwangsiensis. Next base: position 99,894,989 of record CM073581.1, read on the forward strand.
TCCCTATTAAGCTCGAGGAAACTCGTAGAGGGTAAAAAAGAAAAATTACAGCTAGACGTGCAATATATAAAAACTAATGGATAGGAACATCTCATGGATCATTTTTTAAAACGATGCCATTCGTTTCAGTGATAATTCGTAGGCTGGCCTAGTGGATGCATTACCCAACCAAGGGCACAAGAGGAAGGCTTGGTTGGGCCCAATGTTATGTTTATTTTAGAACATGGGCTAATAAATAAAGCAGATGAAAAACTCAAGTTAGCCGAACTATAGTATGAAGTAAGCAGGGAATGCCAACTTTAAAACTTTCCTCTGATTTACTGTAATATTTATATGACATTTGTACCATTTATAAGGTCATTGGTAATAAAATGAATTAAAATCTTAAAAATATTAGTATGATTCAAAACTTCCATGGCCCGGTAAATGTTTCAGTTGTGTACTTTTAACACTCACTATCTCACTAGTGTTTTGGATTTTTCTTGAATTTTTGCCAGTGTCGTAAAATAATCTAGTAGAAAGATGGACGGATAGATTTCTAGAAAACATCACTGTCGTCTGGTCACCCGGCTTTAGTAGCTTTACCGTGCCATTGAATCTTACATTTTCGTAGGATTGGCACGCATCAATTTATTTTTGTTGTGTAGCCCATGGGCGTGTATGTATTGTTTATCCATTCTGTACCTCTGTTTTTACAGCTCATTTTATGGTATGTAACCAAACTTAAGAAGATTTAAATTATAGGTAGACTACACCACAGAAAACAGTGATGATTAACCATTAAAAACATCTTGTGGGCCACAAAAGTTTGGATGAAGCCGATGCTTGTTTTGTTTTTTGTTTTTTTTCCCTTCACCCAGCTGCGTGTTACCTTATCAGCCAGTTGGATGGCAAATAAACATTCCACCTGGGAATTTTTTAATGGTGGGTGTTCAATCAACACTGTTTCCTATGGTGTGGTCTACCTAAGATTTGGATCCGCTTCAGTTTTGGACTAATGCTCTAAAATTGAGCTGAAAAAAGATGGACGGGGAAGATATAAAATACATATATCAAGATGGGCCCAATGCTGGGCTGAACCTAGTCTGCAAGGGTGCATTCCATTGCTTGCTACACGTCTGTCTTCCAACCAAAGTGAAACCACACCTTTCCAGTCCTTAATATACCGCTTGCACCACGCTATCCCACAAGCGTGCCACCTGCGTATTACATCAGTACCATCAAAATAGCAAACCCCACTACAAAGATTAGCTTTTTCAAAAATCAGGTTGATCGGTCTGTTCAATGGGCCACACCGTAATGTGGATTCAGGCCATTGAAATGTTATGGCCCACTTGATGAGCAGAACACATTGATATTTGTCCCACGTGATTTTTATGGTGGAGTTACTGTTTTCATCACCATCTTCCCCACACAATTAGCACGTGAACAGGAAAAGATGGTACGGTACCACATGATGCGGTGCATTGCTTTTGTGTGATCAGTTCTCGACTCGAGGCTGCCCATTGGAGATTGAGAACTGAACATCTGCACATGTCTCACCGTAACTTCGTCAGAAGCGGATTGACTGACGGATGGGCTACTCCCCTGCCACCAGCCAATGGCCGGTGGTCGGTACTCTGTGGGCCCCACCATGATGTATATGCTTCATTCATGCGTCCATCTATTCTTTTAGTTCATTTTATGGAATGAAACCAAAAAACAAAGTAGATCTCAATTTCAAATGAACTACAGTACAAGAAACAATGTTGAATGAACATGTTGGATGAACGTTGACCATTAAAAACTTTTTGAGGGCTATAAAAGTTTTGGATCAAGCTAATCTTTGTTTCTTCTCTTCATTTGGGCCTGCATGACCTAATCAACAGATTTGATGTCAAATAAACAGTACCTTGTACCTTAGGAGGATTTTAATGGTAGATATCCAATCCTATTGTTTTCCTGTAGTGTAGCCCACCTGAGATTTACATCCCTCCAATTTTTAGGATGAAGCCCTAAAATACTGTGTAAAATTGGATGAACAAAATGAACACATACATCATTATGGGCCCACAGAGCACGACCACCAGCTACGGGGCTGGTGTCGGGGGATTATCCGATCCGTACTGCACAACAGCTTTACGGCTGATCGGCGCGGATTAGGTACTACCCCCGCCTGTTCTGAGCTCCATACATGCGGAGGCACCCAAGGAAACTGAGGGGCCAATGTGAGATATGAAATTTATTCAAACCGTTCATCCATTTTTATATATCATTGTAGATTATGAAAGTGATTTTTAGAAAAGAAAATAATTTACAAGAATTCATTGTAATAAGATACTGGTTCTCTTTCATTATCAAAATGTAATTTCGTACCCACAATTAGGTACTGTGAGGGACAGTACATAAGGTCTTTGACCTCTGAAAAAATCGAAATAAGAAAATAAGATAGATGAAGAAGAAAAATAAATATATATCATATTAATTCAAAACTTATGTGCCCCAAGAGAGATTCAGTGGTAGATGTTCAATCCCCTACAGTTTTTTTGCAGTGAGGTATACTTCATCCGTATATCGGTCACAGTTTTTGTTTCAAGCCTTAGGACTAGCTAACCAGATGAAAGGAATGAAAGGAAGGCTGGGATATAACACATACTTCATGACGAGACTCATAGAAGTTGGTAACGTCAACACACCAGCAAGATGGGTGGGTGTGGTACACCAGCCAATCCGCTTCCTACGTGTGTAATGCTGGCTGAAAAGATGCAATGTAAGTTGTGGTGCAGTCACCTTTAGGTGATTACTTCACCTGAAGAGATCTGTACGTTAATCGACAACTGATTTAGGCCATAAGTCCCGCTTGAGGAGTGGACCAGCCAGATTATTGAGCCAGGAGATGACCATGGACCACCTCGTGCACGGCTCGGATACGTTTCACGTGCTGCATGTGCGTGCACGTGGAACCTGTTTACACTTTCAGTGGACGCGCATGCAGACAGAGTCTGTTCAAATGGCTCTTCCGTTGATAGTAAGTGGGAAAAATAAAATAAAATCACAGTCATAATCGAAAAGAAATTGTGAAATTCCAAAAAGAAAGAAAGATTATCGATGAAGACAAGGATCAATGTGGACTATATTATCATGTTAGAGATATCAAGACGCTGCTCGCTCTCTCTATGAACTCTTGGAAACATGGCTTCTTTTGAGAGATTGCAAGGTACCCTTGTCACCCTTCTCTGGGTTTTGGATTATTTTTTTTCATCGTTTTTTTATTTTCTCAGCTTTTGTTGATGCTGGTTTTCTTTTCTGTTATGATATCTGTTTTATGATTTTGGGTCTTTTCTGTTTTCTGATCCGGTATCAAATGGTATCTACTGCGTTGTGTTTTGAGCTCCTTTTGTATTGTTTGTTTGTTTTTTGGATGTGTTCATCTCTTGTGGGTTTTTGGGATTTCAATTTTTTTTATTTATTTATTTATTTATTTTTGTGGGGGGGGGGGGGGGGGGGGGGGTGTCTCTTGTTCTGTTTGGAGGTTTTTGAGTTTTTGATCTGTTATTTTTCTGCAGTTCTTTATTGCGATATTTGGGTGCTTTTGCGTGCTTCTAGTGCATGTTTCTTTTGTTATTCTTTTCCTTTATTGACATGTTATCTTTTGATTTCTCTTGCATTGCACTGGATTTTTCTTATTTTGACTCTGTATCTTGACATGGTAACTGCCATATGGATTGTTTTGATACTCTCTCTCTCTCTCTCTCTCTCTCTCTCTCGTACGATATGATAGCTTGCTATTTGAGTTCTTTTTGTTTCTTGTCATGGATGAAATTTAGTTAATTTTTTCCTTCTGCTATGCCATGATTTTCCCCTTTTTTGTCGCTCATGAAGTATGGTAGCATTTACTTCCTGTTGTGTTGCACTTTCTACTTAATTACATTTTTTTAACAGTGTCCATTTTTTTGGGTTTTCTTCCTTCGGTTCTCTTATCTATCTTTTCCTCTCTATATTCGTTCTTTTTCGTGAATTCTATCTGATGTTGGAAATTGGGTCATTTGATTTATTTCCCCCTGTGTTTTTTTTTTTTTTTTTTTTTTTTTTATATGCATGGACTTGCAGGTGGATTTCATTGGATTTGCGAAGGGGGATTTGAGTTGGGGTCTCCATGCATTCACAGAAGCCTAATAGATGTTTTGAATCTTCTATTCATCTTTGCTTTCTGCATTCTTTCTCTTGTGAGTTATATTAGAAAGTATCATGTTCATGGAAACAGAACAAGGGATTGGATTTCTGTGGTTATTTCAGCTTGTTGCGTTGTTGCAAGCATTGCATATTTTTCTATTGGTTTATGGGCTGTTCTAAAGAGAAATTATCGATTTATGCACTGGAATGGGGTTAGTTGTCTTGTTAGGGGATTGGTTTGGGCAGTCTTAGCCGTTTCGGTGAACATACAGAGAACCAAAATGGAAAGAATCTTAATTCTGCTTTGGTGGGTCATTTTCTTCGTTCTGGTTTCCGCTCTGAATGTGGAAATTCTGGTGAAAAAACACACTCCTTCGATCCTCGACATCGCATCATGGCCTGTCAATTTGTTGCTCCTCTATTGCGCTTTCCGGCTCTTCAAGAAGCTCAATTCCCAAAACCCACCATACCAGACCTTATCCGAACCGCTGCTGGGAGAAAAGGGCGAAAACAAAACGAGTTTGGATAAAATTGGTTTCATTGCCCATTTAGCATTTTCTTGGATTAACCCTTTACTCAGGTTAGGCTACTCGAAACCATTAGTCCTTGATGACATTCCACCTTTAGAATCAGAAGATAATGCATGTTTGGCGTACCAAGCATTTGCACGTGAATGGGATCTTCAGAGAAAGCAAAGATCTAGTACTAGCAACTTAGTTCTCCGAGCACTAGCTAACTGTTACATGAAAGAAATGATAGTGGTCGGGTTCCTTGCATTTCTTAGGACAGTTGCCGTCGTAGTAGGCCCACTTTTTTTATATGCATTTGTGCGATATTCTGCCAAAGAGGAGCGGAATCTCAGTGAGGGCCTCTTACTTGTAGTATTGTTGATTGTAATCAAAATCGTCGAATCCTTGTCACAGCGGCATTCGTTTTTCGGTGCAAGAAGGTTTGGTATGCGGATGCGGTCGGCTATGATGGTTGCAATCTTTCAAAAGCTTCTTAAGCTTTCTAGTTTGGGTAGGAGAGTTCATTCGACAGGAGAGATTGTGAATTACATTGCGGTTGATGCATACCGTCTAGGAGAATTCCCATGGTGGTTTCACTCGGCATGGACTCTGCCGTTGCAGCTAATTTTCGCCATCAGCATACTTCTTGGCACTGTTGGATCGGGCGCACTTCCTGGGCTAGTCCCACTCATCGGGTGTGCACTTTTAAATGTCCCATATGCCAAGATGTTGCAGAAGTGCCAGTCGCGATTCATGCGGGCCCAAGACGACAGACTTAGAGCCACTTCTGAAGTCTTGAACAGTATGAAGATCATCAAATTACAATCATGGGAAGAAAAATTCAAGAACATGATTGAAACCGTCCGTGATGTCGAATTCAAATGGTTGGCAGAGTTGCAAATCAAGAAGTCCTATGGGACTGTATTGTACTGGATGTCTCCCATCTTGATTTCTTCAGTGGTCTTCGCAGGTTGTGCAGTGCTGAGAAGTGCACCTTTGAATGCTACTACATTTTTCACAGTCTTGGCGACGTTGCGTGTCATGTCAGAACCTGTGCGGATGCTGCCTGAGGCTCTATCGGCGTTGATCCAGGTCAAGGTCTCATTGGATCGTCTCGATGTGTTTTTGGTAGATGATGAGCTCAAAGAAGAGGATGTGAAGAGGTTACCATCAGAGAATTCAAATTTCAGCATTCGAATACATGATGGAGTGTTTGGTTGGAACCCAGATGCAGGTCCTACAACACTGAAAGGTTTAAATATGGATATAAGCAGAGGACAGAAAATAGCTGTTTGTGGACCGGTTGGTGCCGGAAAATCGTCACTGCTGTACACTGTGCTAGGTGAAATACCCAAAATCTCAGGATCTGTGAGTCCCAAAAATGATACTGAAAGCTTACTGTTATATGCTTCAAGAACTGTGAATATGAATAGTATCCTTGAATCTTCAGTTCGTACTAGTGGATCTGATAGGCCCCAAAATGGCTAGACCACATCATCCAATGTCTGGCAGTTGAATGTGTACTGTTTCTATTTCTGAATTGTCTAATGTTTATGTGCAATCCTCCAATCAAAAGGGTTAGGTTTGTCCTATCGAAGAAATTTTTGGAGCATTGTCCATCTCCACTGGGACCAATCAGACCAACAGTCAGGATCACTGAATTATGGATCCACTAGCCCAAACCGAAAGCCAAAAATACCATGCTTTAATCACAGATCAAATATAATAATTCATCATTCTTCGAAGTGAGTCGAAATTGATTTCTTGTCGCATTTAGGTTGAAGTCTATGGATCGATTGCATATGTTTCCCAAACTGCTTGGATCCAAAGTGGGACGATTCGTGATAATATACTCTATGGAAAACCGATGGACAAGAAAAGATATGAGAAGGCCATAAAAGTATGTGCTCTGGATAAGGACATGAACAATTTTGATCACGGTGACCTTACGGAGATCGGACAGAGAGGACTCAACTTGAGTGGAGGGCAGAAACAAAGACTCCAACTTGCAAGAGCTGTCTATAACGATGCGGATGTATATCTCCTCGATGATCCTTTCAGTGCAGTTGATGCACATACGGCGGCAATCCTTTTCAATGTAAGGAAAATTGATAGAACTTGTTCACTAATTCTGTTCATATAAGTACACACAGATGCATGCAGACATTGTGTTCATACGAATATACTTATGTACATGCATACATATAAACCTGCATTCACAATCAAATGCATTCTTCATATGGTTACTGAAATGCAAGTCGAGCAATTACAGGAATGTGTCATGGCTGCTCTGGAAAAGAAAACCGTTATTCTAGTGACTCATCAAGTTGAGTTTCTGGCAGAAGCCGATCGGATTCTGGTAATGTGGTTTAGTATGGTAGATTTATTTTTTCCCTCGGAGTCTGTCCATGGTTATGTGACATAGATTAAGATCAGATGATTTCTTTTTCCAGGTCATGGAAGCTGGACAGGTTACTCAATCAGGAAACTATGCAGAACTCTTGAGAGCTGGGGCGGCATTTGAACAGCTCGTGACCGCCCATCGCGATGCAATGACAGCATTCGATAGTTCAAATAAGGAAAATACAGGGAAATCCCTAAAGGAAGATGGGAATCAAATGGAGTTTGGTGGGCCACAGCCAACGAAAGAAAACAGTCAGGGTGAGATTTCAGTCAAGGGTCTGTCAGTTCAGTTAACGGAAGACGAAGAGATGGAAATTGGGAATGTTGGGTGGAAGCCATACATCGATTACATCCGTGTTTCAAATGGGTCTCTTCTTGCTACTTCAGTTATAATCGGTCAATCTCTTTTCATATTTCTTCAAGCCGTGTCAACCTATTGGCTAGCAATAGCAGCTCAAATTCCTCATATTAGCAGTGGTGTTCTAGTAGGAGTCTATGCAGGAATTTCGACATCTAGTGGCATCTTTGTGTATCTAAGGACCTTTTTTGCAGCCCATCTAGGACTCAAGGCTTCGAAAGCTTTCTTTTCAGGTTTTCTGAATTCAGTCTTCAAAGCTCCAATGCTATTTTTCGACTCGACCCCGGTAGGAAGGATTTTAACGAGGGTAAGCCGGCTTATGTTCTTGTTTGATTTATGAATTATCCAGCTACAATACCCAAAAACAAACTTACATTAGGCCAAAGTAGTCATGTACAGATGGATCTGCATATAGGGCAAACCTGTATCTTATGTATAAATCCAAGTCAGTGTAAGGGTGTGTTTGGATGCTCACTTGAACTGACTGACCACTAGGGGTGGCACCATTTCAATTTGTAATGAGAACCAAACCTTTAGTTGCAATTATCTGCATCTCAAGTTGAATTTGAAATGATTGTAACAACAATTTGGGGGGAAGTCTTTCCATGATTGGAGTCTGGCTAGGCCCACTTTTGTCATCTACTCTTTATTGAATTGAACTATTGCAATTCAATTTGATTGAACATCCAAACACAGGCTTACATGGAAAATGATTACTTGTTTTTCCCTTTTATGGTCCGATCCATATCCATATCCACATATGGGAATCATCCATGCCCACTTGGTTATTCATGTCCCACAGTTATTTGAGGTTTATGTCATGCAGGCATCTACAGATATGAGCATAGTGGACTTCGACATACCTTTCGCCTTTGCGTTTGTACAGACCGTTTTTATTGAAGTGATAGCAACCATACTGATCATGGCCACAGTGACATGGCCAGTACTAATTGTAGCAGTTCCCGTTTTCCTCATTGCAAGATATGTTCAGGTGAATCAAGATTTTGACATTAGGCTGAGTTTCGTTGCGTTATTGAATTGAACGGCAATAATTAGTTCAACAAAATGGAAATAACTAGATTGCAGTGTCAATTATTTCTACTCTAGCTTGAAATTAATGCAATTGCAATTTTGAAGTGGTCCCTCACCACAGTAACTGCAATTTTGTAGTTTCCAATTTATTTGGGTGTGTTTGGTTGCACGAAAATATCTTGAAATTTATGATATTGACAGTTTAATCATGAAATTTCATGATATTTAGTGAAACAAAATACACCCTGATCTAATTATTGCAATTCAATCGATTAGTGCGTCCAAATGCATTCCATAATTTTTAATCCCTACCATCCTTTGATCGATGAAGAAAGAATTCAGTAGCTCATCATTTCTGTGGGTCCTTTTGTCCTTGATTTATTTAATTAAAAGGAGTACTATCAAGCATCTGCAAGGCAACTAATTCGGATCAATGGGACAACCAAAGCACCTGTGATGAACTACACAGCAGAGACGTCACTCGGTGTGGTCACAATAAGAGCTTTCAATGTGATGGAAAGGTTCTTTGAGAACAACTTGAAACTCGTCAACACAGATGCCACACTTTTTTTTTATACGAATGCTGCCATGGAATGGGTACTTATACGTGTGGAAGCACTCCAAAATCTGACCATATTCACCGCAACTCTTCTCCTTGTTTTGCTTCCTCGGAGTACCATATCTTCAGGTAATTGCCAATGAGGATGGTATAGGCTTGTTTGGATGAACGATGGAAACGAGTCGCAAAAATCAGTTCAATAGAGTAGTATTCATGTTGAGGGACTTGGCTCCAAGTTTGTGATTATGTTTCTTTCAAGTTGGACTTGAAAGGAATATAATGGCGATTCGAAGATCAATTCCCCATTATGAAGTGAAGGCAATTATAATATGTTTGTTTCTCAATATTGAACTAATCATGGCGAATCAATTTCATCGGTGCATCTAAACACATCCTTAATTGGATTGCTATTTTTCTATTCCTTTTCTGATTCATTTGGATTCAAAACATTCAATTGCTTCAAATGGTAATTTCAGCATTTGTGGGGCTTTCTCTATCCTACTCTCTAACTCTGACATCCGCGCAAGTGTTCCTAACGCGATGGCAAAGCAATTTAGCCAACTATATCGTCTCAGTCGAACGGATAAAACAATATATGCACATTCCATCAGAGCCTCCAGCTATTGTTGATGACATGAGACCACCCCTTTCATGGCCCTCTGAAGGGAGAATAGATTTGCAGGACCTGAAAGTAAGGAAGCCATGCAATTAAGGGTTCCAACCCCATTATGGTCATTTCTTCCTTATTGAATTGGATTATTGCAATTCAACTTAGTTAGGAAATCTTGAATTTCTCATGCCCTTTTTGTTGGACATTTTCAGATAAGATATCGTCCAAATGCTCCTCTTGTGCTCAAGGGGATCACATGCACTTTTAAAGCTGGGAATAGAGTGGGAGTGGTCGGGAGAACCGGAAGCGGGAAAACAACATTGATAAGTGCTTTGTTCCGTCTTGTGGAACCTGTGAGTGGGAAAATTCTTATTGATGATCTGGACATACGCTCCATGGGTCTGAGGGATCTTAGAATGAAGCTCAGTATAATTCCTCAAGAGCCAGCACTTTTCCGTGGCAGTGTCCGCAGTAATTTGGACCCGCTAGGCCTTTACTCAGACCGCGAGATTTGGGAGGTTTGTTGATTTTTATCTGTAAAATCTCCATCAGTTCTGTACTGTTTCTTCAGTGTGCAATGCTGGATTTGCAGCATAAGGTCCATGATCCAGACCATTCATTGGGCTGGTCCCTCTATGAGTGATTGGCCTAATCAGATAATCTTAATCATCCAATTGGTGACCAACAAATGAATGGTTGAATGAGTATTGGAGGCAATCAGCATTGAACTGATCCATTGCTTCTGGAGAGGCATCGCATTTTCATGTCTCCAGATCGAATACCATACACATGGCACATGTATGATGGTCTGGCATCCCGCAGGCTCCATCATTGATTGGCCTTAATACAAATTGCTTTGATTTGACTATCCTAACCATCTAATAAATGGACCTTTTCTTATAGTTTCTGTTCTTCTGCCACCGTTTAAAGGATTTGGATCAAGGTTTGAAATTGGTGTATTGGTTATTGTATTTTTCACTGTCAGTATGGGCATGTATCACCCTGTTTTGGGCTATTTTAAATCATGATTAGGATTGTCCAAACAGTGTCATCTTTGGACTATGACCTATTCACTATATGACCCATCAAATGGATGACTTTGATATAGCTGATGTATGCTGCATTTGGGGCAATTGCATGGAGGCACAGTACCTCCCATGCATTCAGAGGCGCTAGATGTGTCCCCCATAAGATAATTGGCCATGAATTAGCAGAAGGCAACTTGATTAATGGATTCCATTTTATTTTTTTATTTTTTGTAAATCTAAATACTTGTAATGGTAGCAAGTAAAGATTCTCATTGATCTCATGAGCATTCTTCAATATGACCTGGATTCGTTCTACTAATTGCAGGCATTAGAAAAGTGCCAATTACTGACTACAATCCGTAGCCTTCCCAACCTTCTTGATTCATCTGGTACGTCGATTCTATCATCCATTTATAAGAAGAATGTCCCATAAAGTGCGACTAAGCGAAATTCATTCTTCTCCTTCTGTTTCAATTGACAGTGAGCGACGAAGGTGAGAATTGGAGTGCTGGGCAGCGCCAGCTTTTTTGCCTCGGACGTGTCCTTCTCAAGAGGAACAGAATACTAGTTTTGGATGAAGCAACTGCTTCCATTGACTCTGCAACAGACGCTGTACTCCAGCAAGTTATCAGGCAGGAATTCTCAAGCTGCACAGTGATAACAGTGGCTCATCGAGTTCCCACGGTTACGGATAGCGACATGGTCATGGTTCTTTCTTATGGTATGCCACCCTCTTTGACAACATTCATTCTAGAAACTGATCTGAATTTCCATAAACATGTTTAAGGTACAGAAAAACATCATCATCATTCATCACCCCCACCATCGTTTACGGACATGGACTATTTTAGCACAAGGGTAGTTTCAGGACATGGTGCATCTGATGGAAGGTTGGGATCTCGCACATGTGCAATGGACTAACATGTGCACGTCAGGGCGGTGAAATCCTACATCCCAAATTCACTTATAGGGAAAACATGCCTGTGAATCGTGATCTTTTTCAAACGTCAATAGAGAATAGCAGTATTCCATGATGAATGATAATTTGTTGTCACCCAAACAAGACCATATCCTAATTAATAGAATTGTATTGGGGGACACATCTGACATACTACTACATCATAATACCATGAAACAAAGGAAGGAGAAACCGGGGTTGTCTTGATTAAGGTGTCTACTCCTATATGGCCCATGCAGCTAACAGGCGCACTAAAACATTTTTTTAAAGAGAGAACAAAGAGTAACTGACTTGGTTGATGCATTTTATTAAAGAAATGATGGGTTAGAGCTAGTGAGCTTATATGATGACGCAAGGTTGAACGTGATGAGGTCGATCACCGTCTTCCTCAAGGATAACTATTCCGAATCCACGGAGCTTCTCTGGACTCCTCACAGAGACTTCTCGAATCCACGAGGAAAGAAAGCGGGAAAATAGAAATAAATTCTAATAAAATCCGAAATTAATTGATGAATGAAATAAAACGAGTTCACATCCCTTTAAATAAGGGAACCAAGCAATAGGAAATAAATCAGACTCAAATTACAACTAAAACTCCTAGAATCCGCGACTTACTATAAATAGTAAACTTACTATTTATAGACGGTCGTGATGTCTACTAGTGCGCAAGGTTTTCGGCCACAAAAAGTAAGTGTCCTATTTGGCTTTCACCAAACTGTTCTCCTAATTATCCTAAGCACTTTTCATGTTGGACACAACTCCTAAAGCCCAATGGATGAAGAGCTATAAGCAAACTAAAACTCACTATTTATAGTAAAAATGAAATTAAAATGGGAAAATGACCGTCGATCAGGGGGTTTCTCACAAATTCGGGCTGCACAACCTGGCTATGCCGAGTCGGTTGGCTAAAGTAGCTCGTTCTATCCCAAAATCATATATTTTATGTCAGATAACTCATTTCGGATTGCGAGATACGCCCGATCTAATGTCTGATGGTCCGGATCACTTCTGTTGTCGACCGTGCCTTTTCTGATCCATCTTGGCCATGAAATTGTCCGCGACCCACTCTACATCAGTCCCCTCCACTTGAAAAGAACTCGTCCTCGAGTTCTCCTCCTGCGCTGGTTCATGATACTCGGTCAGGTCCGTATTGTTGAAAGTCCGTGAGATCACCATGTCATCTGGAAGATCAACAACATAAGCGTTATCATTGATCTTTCGGATGATCGATACCGGTCCAATCTTCTTATTTTTCAACTTGTTGTATGTCCCGGTCAGAAATCTCTCTTTATGCAGATGAACCATAACGCAGTCGCCCATCTCGAATACCTTTTGTCGCCGATGCTTGTCCGCTTGTTCCTTGTACTTCTCGTTCGAGGCATGTAGCTTAGCCTGTACTTCCGCATGGATGCCTATGATCTTATCTGTCATATGTTCTGTTCAATGCTCGTGCTTGGGTGCTTGGGCAAAGGGGCCAAGTCAAGTGTGTGGCGAGGCAATCATCCGTAGATAATCTGGAACGGCGATTTTCTTGTCGAGCGGTTCACCATGTTGTTGAATGCAAACTCAGCTTGAGACAAGACCAAGTCCCACTACTTCGGCTTTTCTCCTGCAATACTGCGAAGGAGGTTTCCCAACGTGCGATTCACAACTTCGATCTGCCCATCAGTCTGTGGGTGGTAAGCACTGCTGAATTGAAGTCGTGTATCGAATCGAGTTTATAAAGTCCGCCAAAAGTGGCTAATGAATTTCGTGTCATCATCAGAAGTAATAGTCTTGGGGACCCCGTATAGCCGTATGACGTCCCTGAATAATAGATTCGCCACATGTGTTGCATCGAGAGTCTTCTTCCATGGGATAAAGTGTGTCATCTTGGAGAAACGATCGACCACCACGAACACCGAATCCACGCTGCGTTGTGTTCGTAGAAGACTAAGCACGAAGTCCATTGATAAATCCTTCCAAGGGCCGTTAGGTACAAGTAACGGGGTGTAGAGGCCTGTATTCTGAGATTGTCCCTTGGAGGTCTGACAAATATAACAACGTTGTACGGATCTTCTCACATCACGTACTAATTGTAACCAGTAATACCGTTCTTCCACAAGAGCTCGCGTCTTGTCTCTCCCAAGGTGTCTACCAAGGCCACCTCCATGTAACTTCTAAATAATCTGCTCCCTTAGAGAACTTTGAGGGATGCACAATCGATTCCCTTTAAAGAGAAAATCATCATGTATATGAAGGTCATTGGGGTGACCTTCTTGGCACTTCATCCAGGAATCTTTAAAGTCCTCATCCTCGGCATATAATTTCTTGAGACAGTCGAAGTCGACCACATCATTGCTCATCATAACAAGTAGTGATGTACGACGGCTAAGGGCATCAACTACCTTATTCTGCTGTCCTGACTTGTGCTTCAGAACGAACGTGAATTCCTGTAAAAACGCAACCCATCTAGCATGCACACGATTCACATTAGTCTGACTATTAATAAACTTTAATGCTTGATGGTCAGTGTATAGAATAAACTCCCTTTGAATCGGATAACGCCGCCAATGTCGTAGTGCCTGAACAACTGCGTACAACTCAAGCTCATAAGTTGACCACTTCTTTCGGACTTCGCTGAGCTTCTCACTGTAGAAGGCTACCGGCCTGCCTTCCTGTGATAATACTCCCCCAATTCCGACGTATGAAGCGTCACACTCAATCTCAAATAATTTGTCGAAATTAGGAAGCACTAAGACTACTGTTGTAGACAAATGATGCTTGATCTCGTGAAAGCTCTTGTCAGCTTTATCAGTCCATTGGAACGGTCCCTTTTTCATGCAATCTGTTATAAGCGTGACTATGGTGCTAAAATCTTGCACAAATCGACAATAGAAAGTCGTCAAACCGTGAAAACTCCTAACCTCATGAATGTTTGTTGGGATCGGCCACTCCCTAATAGCTCGCACATTTTCATCATCTACCCAAAGGCCTGTGGATGTTATAACAAATCCTAAAAACAACAGGCTGTCAGTTAAAAAATATACTTTTTCAAGTTGAGATACAACTTGTTATCTTATATGACCTGCAGCACCTGCCTGAGATGTTTCTTGTGCTCTGCCTCATCTTGACTATATATCAATATGTCATCAAAATATACTACCACAAATTGGCCAGTGAACGGTTTTAGAACTTGATTCATCAAACGCATAAAAGTACTTGGTGCGTTTGATAAGCCAAATGGCATGACCAGCCACTCATATAACCCTTCATTTATCTTAAATGCCGTTTTCCATTCATCACGAAGTCGGATATGAATTTGATGGTACCCGCTCCTTAGATATAGTTTAGAAAACACCTTGGCTCCTCCTAGCATATCGAGCATGTCGTCCAACCGTGGCATTGGGAACCAATATTTGATAGTAATTTTATTGATTGCTTGACTGTTGACACACATGCGCCAGCTTCCATCTTTTTTTGACATTAATAATGCTGGTACAGCACATGGGCTCATGCTCTCTCTCAATAGACCCTTACGAATCAATTCCTCTACTTGCCCCTGAAGTATCTCACACTCCTTCGGACTCATCCGATAATGAGGGCGGTTGGGCAGGTTAGCTCCAAGGACGAGGTCTATGTGATGTTGGATGTCCCTCATCGGGGACAATCCATCAGTTAAATTTTTAGGCCAGACTTCTTTGAATTCGCTTAGCAACAGTTTTAAACTTGGAGAGATGTTTGAGGGTTCCTTTTCTTCGCCTTTCACCACTATGGCGTATACCTCGCTGGTTTCTTTAGATTCCACGAAATTCCTAATGGACAAGAGAAAACTTTCCTCCACTTTAGAGGCTTTAAGGTGGTTCTTTGGTACCATAGGAGTAAGAATTATTTTTCAACTATCCTTTACGAATATATAGACGTTGTCTCGTCCCTGATGGGTCGCATCACGGTCTGACTGTCAGAGTCGACCGAGTAGCATATGACAAGCTTCCATATCGACCACATCACAAAGTATCTAATTCTTATAATGTTTACTAATTGAAAACGAGATACTGCATTGTTCAGTTACTTTGGTCTCATTCATCTTTTTTATATAGTCAATTAGTATGGGGAAAGATGTTTTGTCGTTGGTAGCTGCAACTTGTCCACCATTACCCTTGAAATGATGTTCTCGCTACTACCACTGTCTATGATCACATCACAAACCTTTTCGCTGATAATGCACCGAGTACGAAATATATTGTTTCGCTGTGGGTGTAATTTCGTTCGTGGGGTATACAGTAGTCGCCTCACAACTAGAGATTCGCCACGATCCTCGCTCATCAATTCATCCCCACCTGCTATTTCTTCAGTGGTTTGTTCATATTCATCAAAGCTATGATCTCCTTTTGCGGTCTCATCTTCAGTGCCTCATTCGTTTATAGTTAAGTGTGTTACGGGACGTTAAGGACAAGTGTTTGAAAAGTGACCTGGTTGGCCACAACGGTAACAATTGTTTGGCCTTGACCGAGTATAAGGATTTGGAATCCTACTCGGGCCCACTGTCGTAGGTGCTGCCCGTTGAGGTCTGGATGATCCGCTCCCGGTATCACGGGTTGCGGGAGGAGGTTGAGGATGTTCTCCTACCGGATCTTTTCCTCGAGCCAGCACTAGATCCTATGTGGGACTCGTCATGGGGGGTTGATTTGAAGGATATGGACGAGCAGGAGCTCTTGTAAGTTGTGTTTCTGCCCTCCCTGCTAATTGAATTGCTTCATCTATGGTCCCGACTAGGTACATTTGAACTCGGTCCTGAATTGCCAGTCGCAACCCACTTATAAATCGTGCCACCTTCTGTGACTTAGATTCTGATAGATCGTTTCGTGTAGCAAACCGCTGGAATTCTTCAGTGTAATCTGTAACAATTCTATTTCCTTGTCTGCAATTCTGATACTGCTGGAATAATATCTGTTCATAATCACTGGGGAGAAATCGTGATCGAAGAAGACGTCTCATCCAAGGCCATGATGTGATGGACGCCTTGTTTTGACGGGTTCGTGAAAGTTGTAATTGTTCCCACCATGCAGAAGCACCAGTTTTTAATTTAAACGCTACCAATTTTACCTTTTTATGATCTGGCATGTCCATATAATCGAAATATCTCTCTACTTTGGCTAGCCAATCGAGAAAATTTTCTATACGTAATAAACCGTTAAAATTAGGAAGTTCAGCTTTACCTCGATAGTCTTTTTCAGCACGATCCGGATGATCACCTACATGAATTGGTCGTCGGGCAAAATCCTCATTAATGTCATCGTCGCTAGAACTTAAATCATCTGGTGTAGCCGTGCGGTTTGTTACTGGTAGTGCTCTGCGATAATCGGGGTCACGTCGTACAGCAACCACGGGTGGTGGAGCACCGCCTAGGGCTCAAGGTAGAAGTAGCGCATTCGCAAGACGGTTGAGGGTTGCCTGTAGCACTTGTATGGTCAATTAACTTTCCCGATGAAAAGCTTCCATTCTTTCCGAAAAATAACGAATCCCTGAATTACCGTCCACATGATTTTGATTTATATTTTCGTTGTTTGCCATTGGTTCGAGGGGAAACTTCGCTCTGATACCAAATTGACGCAGGGATGAACGTGATGAGGTCGATCACCGTCTTCCTCAAGGATAAGTACTCTGAATCCACGGAGCTTCTCTGGACTCCTCACAGAGACTTCACGAATTCACGAGGAAAGAAGGCAGGAAAATAGAAATAAATTCTAATAAAATCCGAAATTAATTGATGAATGAAATAAAACGAGTTCACATCCCTTTAAATAAGGGAACCAAGAAATAAGAAATAAATCAGACTCAAACTACAACTAAACTCATAGAATCCGCGGCTTACTATAAATAGTAAACTTACTATTTACAGACAGTCGTGATGTCTACTAGTGTGCAAGGTTTTCAGCCAAAAATAGTAAGTGTCCTATTTGGCTTCACCAAACCGTTCTCCTAATCATCCTAAGAACTTTCCATGTTGGACACAACTCCTAAAGCCCAACGGATGAAGAGCTATAAGCAAACTAAAACTTACTATTTATAGTAAAAATGAAATTAAAACGGAAAAACGACCGTCGATCAGGGGGTTTCTCATAAATCCGGGCTGCGCAACCTGGCATAGCTGGGTTGGTTGGCTAAAGTAGCTCGTTCTATCCCAAAATCATATATTTTACGTCAGATAACTCATTCCGGATTGCGAGATACGCCCGATCTAAAGTCTGATGGTCCGGATCACTTCTGTCATCGACCGTGCCTTTTCTGATCCATCTTGGCCATGAAATTTTCCGCGACCCGCTCTACATCATATGACTAACTGCATTGATGATTTGCAGGGAAGCTTATCGAATATGATCAGCCGTCGAAACTAATGGAAACCAACTCCTCCTTTGCCAAGCTTGTGGCAGAGTACTGGTCCAACTGCAGGCGGAACTCGTCCCAGAACCTCAGGCACGTCTAGTACCCGGGTTTCCTTCTAAGAACATAGAGAATATTTTCTTACTTGATTCAAGTAGTTCCAGGAAGCCGAACCCCAAAAAGCTGGGATAAGATTGCATTGGGCGACGATGATGACGATGGAATGTTCTGGAATATTGAGAGTAAAAATGAAACATGGGATTAGAACAACATCAATAAAAAGTTACAATGATTCCTTTACCAATGGCCATATATATATATATATATATATATATATATATATATAGGGTAGCCCTTTGTATGCATTGGGTCATGTTGGAACAATGAAAGGTTGTAATGGCTTTGCAAGCCTTTTGAACTTTTATTTATGTATCACACCATTATTTTCTTCATGTGGGCAACAGAGGTCTTGGGCCAAGATATGTATGTTCTAAAAATGGCCATTTTAATACAATGGTTACATAAACTGGCCTACGCTCTTCTTCTTTGATGGCATGTTGGCATGAGGCCTATGAGGCGCATTGGCTGGTTGCTGTTTGAAAATCCTGACAAGATGGCCCGCCCGTTGACACCCTCAACAGATGTTTGAAAACCCCATCTTAGATATTTGGTTGGAGTTTCCCTTGTTAATCTTGTAATTGAATACTCGACGTGCTAACCCAGATGTTTCTCTTGATATGTTGGGGGACTCTTTTTTTTTTTTTTAAAGTATTTTTCACAATTTAGGGAAAAGACTTTCCAGACAGGCACAATCCACAAGCATTTTGGGTGTAAGGATGGCAACGAGCTGGGATGGTCCATGGAATTTCGGGTCCTGTCCTGATAAGAGTAAGGCCTGGGCCTATCAAAAGAGTTCTGTGGGGTTGGATTCGGCCTTGTTATGAAAAATGGTTTTGTTTGGTTTTTCAGATTTAGAAATATTCCCATATCATATTTGAGAGATGAAAAAAATTCTCTTAATAAGGTGTTGAGTACCTAAATATTTGCTCAACGAGACAGATGAGTATTGAGACTTGCATGTTCCAGTGCCCGAGCACGGTCTTGGATTCAATGTGAGGGTGTGGGCATCTAAGGCAGTGTAGTTATAGTGTAGAGCCACTAGTGGTGCACATCATCTCACAGATGGGTCACTCCCTCGCAACCTTATGCAAACCAGCATGATGCAGGTGCAAGTCGTAATACAAACCAGCATGATGCAGATGCGAGTTGTAATGAGACGGTGACTAGGAGAAATGAGTTAGGAGTGTGAACTAGCATGAGGCAAGTGCAAGGCATAGTGCGACAATGGGTAAGAGAAATGGGTTAGGTGGCTGGGTTCGGAATGCTATCGGTAAGAGATCTGAGAGAGACGTATAAGCCTTATGTAGGAGTTGTAGAGTCGTTTAATTCCTAGTGTAACTGTTCATGTAGTAATTAACTAGACTATGTAGAAATTGCTGCATGTGGCTAGCCCAATAGTGAGAAATGACTAGCTACTGTGTCTAAACAGCTAGTATGTAGCTAATCTCCCACATGCAAAACGGTTAGAAATTGCTAAAAATGGCTAGTTTCTCACCAATGGTTAGAAAATGGTGCATTGCATTTATGACCCTGGACCAAAACGTCCAACCACCCTTGCCTATATAAACAAAGCTTGACTGGTTCATTTGATCTTTACAAATAAATCAACTTGTTTTCTCATATGAACCAGCAAGCTCTAAGACTTCTCTAATCAAGCCATCAGGTTCAATACAAACCTCAGCCAACTAAAACTAGGTTCATAAGAATCACACCAATGCAGTGGTGTAAGCCAGCAAAGCCAATCTTCTGCTTTCTATTTCTTTTTCCATTTGAGAATTTTCTTCTTAGCTTTCATTTGCCAATAAAACTGTGCTTACAGATTTCCATCAGTGGTTCCTTCGTGCATGCTAAACATAGAACCACACACAAGCTCGTTATATCTTGAAAGCTATTTGCCTACAACCTATCAGCAGTCTTAATTATTTTTAGAATGGGTAAACAATGCTTTAAGAACAATGTGATTACACATGTTTCAACCTATTCTTACATTTCTCAGTTTCCTATTTACTTCTACTTTACAATAAATATAATCTGTAATTTAATATTATCAAATCTCAGCAAGCCTGATGTTGGAGTAGATGAATGAGCAGGCCTCGCACAGGCATAGTTTTTCTAGAAACTCTCTATTGGGTCTCAATCTGGGCTGAAAATGGTCTTGCTTATGATGTTAATGGGTGAGCTTGGGCCTGAAATCAAAGGCCTGCTCATTAAAAGGTTAGCCCCAAGACAGAATTGTAAGCCTGGTAATAATCGGGTTGGGCTTGGGCTGATTATAAAACGATCCAGCCCAGCTTCACTTACTACTCATAGCTTCCAAAAAGAAAATAAATAGGCACATACCCATATCAGGGCTGTAATCCAAGAGCATTTCTCATCTTAGAAACAATCAAAACCTGTGTATGCTTATGCAAAGATGCGGCCCACCAATCTTATAATTCCTCAACGAGTGGTTCCTCATGTGAGGGGCAGCACGTGTCAACATCCAGGTGGACCGAACACGTGTCCAAGATCCAGGCCATTCATCAGGTAACATGCACTGTTAAGATGCCATATACCAAAAATAAGGGTAATACACTCATCATGTGAGCCACACGTACGTTTTTTTTTCCTAGGTAGCCACACATAACACATGTACATTGAATTTGCATTGTTGGATTCTTTACTGGCCGCCCATTCTCCTGGTGCAAATTTGACTTGCCTTATCAGGGTAATTTTTTTTTCAGTGTACCTTACCTGATGAATGGCATGGATCTCTGACACGTGCTCCATCCACCCGGATATACGACACGTGTTCTGATCTTTCATGTGGGGCCCTCATTTAAAACACGACCCTTGCTTTAATTTGAGTTACACTCCGAGAATTAATATGACACAACCACCTGGTCCATCTTTATCATGATATGATGGGCCTTCCGTTTAGGTGTGAGGACGTGTAAGTAAACGCTGTAGGCCATCAGTGATGTATGTTTTTCATCCATGCCGTCCACCTTCTTTTTAAGCTCATTTTAAAGCATGAGCCCAAATTTGAAGTATTACCAAAGCTGACCACACCAGGAAACAGTGGAGATAATGACGTTCCCCTTTTGGACCACCTAAGATTTGGATCTGCTTCAGTTTTGAACTCTATGCCCTAAACTTGAACTGAAAAAAAAGAATGGG
Source organism: Magnolia kwangsiensis (assembly GCA_037074715.1). Taxonomy (NCBI): domain Eukaryota; kingdom Viridiplantae; phylum Streptophyta; class Magnoliopsida; order Magnoliales; family Magnoliaceae; genus Magnolia; species Magnolia kwangsiensis. Next base: position 99,916,240 of record CM073581.1, read on the forward strand.
CAGCAAAGATATAAAATACATGAATCAAGGTGGCCCAACGCTGGGCTGAACCAAATCTGCAAGGGTGCCTTCCATTGCTTGGTACACGTCTGCCTTCCAACCAAAGTAAAACCACACGCTCCATACCTTTCCAGTCCTTAACACGGAAGCGGATGTACCACACACCAGCTTCATAGCTGCTGCAGGTACGGGTCGTGCGAAGACGAGCACAGTCGCTCCTCGAGCTCCGAGTTGTACGAATGGTTCAAAGAAGATCAAAGATACATGGCCTTACAGTGATGTATTTATTATATCTACACTGTTTATTTAATTTTAGACATCATTTTAGAGCATTATTCAAAAAATGAATCATATTCAAAAATAATATGGACCACACCGTAAATAACAGCGGAGATAATAATTTATACCGTTAAATAATTCATAGGCCCCACCATAACGTTTATTTTCCATCCAATACGTTCATAAGGTCACAAAGACCTGAATGAAGAGAAAAACAAATTTCATATTGATCCAAAACTTTTGTGGCCCCAAAACAGCTTTCAGTGGTAGACGTTCAATCCCCCATTGCCTTTTTAAGTGTGGTCCACTTGATAGTTGTATCTATCTTATTTTTCATATCAAGCCTTCATACAAGCTAGTCAAATGGGTGGACGGTTTGAATATAACACATACCTCGTGATCAGACCTACAAAATTTTCTGAAGTCAATATAGCAGGTATATAATATAGCTGGAGTGAGGTACACCGGCCAGTCTCCTTAACACACCCCTTGTACCACCCTTTTCCAAAAGCCTGCCACTTGCCCAGAAAATCAAAGCTTACACAGGCTTGTTAAGGATGAAATAGAAATCATTGGTTGAAATCTAAATTTGAATGGTCCTTTTTTGTCTTCTTATTTTAGCATGTAACTTTTTAGTTGAAAAGTCATTCAATGTGCTTGAAAAATAGAATGTTTGACGCCCACCATGTATTAACTTGGGAAGGGGCCAAACATGTCCAAAATCTATTGTTATATATAATATTATAAATATGTTATATTATAAAATTATTTTTTGGGAAGAGAATAAAATGAGCAAGAACTGATCTCTCTGCCAATACATAGCGGGTGATTAGCAGATCATTAACCCACATGAGAAGCCTGGCGTAGCTGATTTATGCTTTCAAAAGAGTCTCGTGAGAATCTCACCCATACCAAGCTCCAGCATTTGAAGAAACTCATGAATAAAAAAAAAAAGGAAAATTACAATTAGACATGCAATATATAAAAACTATTGGATAGGAACACCTCATGGGTCATTTTTTAAAAGGATGCCATTCGTTCCAGTGATGATCCATTAGTTGGCCTAGTGAATGTATTACCCAACCAAGGGCACGAGAAGAAGGCTTGGTTGGGCCCCATGTTATGTTTATTTTTGAACAGATCAAAAACTCAAGTCAGCCGAACTACAGTATAAAGTAAGTAGGGAATGCCAACTATTAAAACTTTCCTCTGATTTACTGTAATATTTATATGACATTTGTACCATTTATAAGGTCATTGGTAATAAAATGAATTAAAATCTTAAAAATATTAGTATGATTCAAAACTTCCGTGGCCTGGTAAATGTTTCAGTGGTGTACTTTTAACACTCACTATCCCACTAGTGTTTTGGATTTTTCTTGAATTTTTGCCAGTGTCGTAAAATAATCTAGTAGAAAGATGGACGTATAGATTTCTAGAAAACATTACTGTCGTCCGGTCACCGGGCTTTACTCGCTTTACCGTGCCATTGAATCTTACGTGTTCGTAGGATTGGCAGTCATCAATTTATTATATTGTGTAGCCCATGGGCATGTATGTATTGTTTATCCATTCTGTACATCTGCTATTACAGCTCATTTTAGGATACGGTACCAAAACTTAAGAAGATCCAAATTATAGGTAGACCACACCACAGAAAACAGTGGTGAATAACCATTAAAAACGTCTGGTGGGCCACAAAAGTTTGGATCAAGCTGATGTTTGTTTTTTTTTTTTTTCCCTTTCATCCAGCTGCGTGTTAGCTTATCAGCCAGTTGGATGGCAAATAAACATTCTAGTGAGCCCTGGGAATTTTTTAATGGGTGTTCAATCAGAACCGTTTCCTATGGTGTGGTCCACCTAAGACTTGGATCTGCTTCAGTTTTGGATGAATTCCCTAAAATTGAGCTGAAAAAAAGATAGAAAGCAAAGATATAAAATACATATATCAAGATAGGCCCAACGCTGGGCTGAACCTAACCTGCAAGGGTGCATTCCATTGCTCACTGCACGCCTTTCTTCCGGCCAAAGTGGAAACCACACCTTTCCAGTCCATAATACACCCCTTGCACCACCCTTTCCCACAAGCGTGCCACCTGCGCATTACATCAGTACCATCAAAATAGCACACCCCACTACAAAGATTACCTTTTTCAAAAATCAGGTTGATCGGTCCGTTCAATGGGCCACACCTGAATGTGGATTCAAGCCATTGAAATGTTATGGCCCACTTGATGAGCAGAACACATTAATATTCGTCCCACGCGATTTTTATGATGGGGTTACAGTTTTCATCACCATGTTCCCCACACAATTAGCACGTGATCTGAACATCTGCACATGTCTCACCCTAACTTCGTCGGAGTCGGATTGACTGGCGCGGAAACGGATTGGTTACTCCCCTGCCCCCAGCCAATGGCCGGTGGTCGGTGGTCTGTGGGCCCCACCATGATGTATATGCTTCATCCATGCTGTCCATCTATTTTTCTAGATCATTTTACCCAATGAGACCAAAAAACAAACTACATACCAACCTCAAATGGACCACCTTACAGGAAACAATGTTGAATGAACGTAGACCATTAAAAACTTTTTGGGGCATAAAAATTCTGGATCAAGCTAATCTTTGTTTCTTCCCTTAATCTGGGTTTGTATGGCCTAATCAACAGATTGGATGTCAAATAAACAGTACCTTAGACCTTAGGAGGATTTTAATGGTGGATATCCAATCACTATTGTTTTCCTGTGATGTGGCTCACCTGAGACTTAAATCCCTCAAATTTTTGGGATCAATCCCTAAAATAATCTGTAAAAATGGATGAACAGAATGGATGAAATACATACATCATCGTGGGCCCACAGAGCACGACCATCAGCCACCGGGCTGGTGGCAGGGGAGTATCCAATCCGTTTCCGTGTACCGCACAACTGCTATATGACTGATCGGCGCGGACTATGTACTACCCCCGCCTGTTCTGAGTTCGAGACAGGCGGAGACTCTTATGGAAACTGAGGGGCCACTGTGGTGTATGAAATTTATCCAAACCGTTCATCCATTTTTACATATTATTTTAGATTATAAAAGTGATTTTTAGAAAAGAAAATAATTTACAAGAATTCATTTGTAATAAGATTCTGATTCTCTTTCATTATCAAAATGTAATTTCGTACGCACAGTTAGGTACTGTGAGGGACAGTACATGAGGTCTTTGACATTCAAAAAATAAAAATAAGAAAATGAGGTAGATGAAGAGGAAAAACAAATATATATCATATTAATTCAAAACTGACGAGACCCAAGAGGGTTCCAATGGTAGATGTTCAATCCCTTACAGTCATCCGTGTATCTGTCTTATTTTTAGTTGCAAGCCTTAGGACGAGCTTACCGAATGAAAGGACGGTTGGGATATAACACATATCTCATGATGAGACTCATAGAAGTTGGTGACGTTAATACACCAGCAAGATGGGTGGGTGTGGTAGACCAGCCAATCCGCTTCCTACATGCACGTGTAATGCTGGCTGAAAAGATGCATGGTAAGTTGTGGTGCAGTCAGCTTTAGGTGGTTGCTTCACCTGAAGAGATCTGTACGTTAAGCGACAACGGATTTAGGCCATTAGTCCCGCTTGAGGAGTGGACCAGCCTGATTACTGAGCCAGGAGATGACCATGGACCACCTCGTGCACGGCTCAGATACGTTTCACGTGCTGCATGTACGTGCACGTGGAACCTCTTTACACTTTCTGTGGACGTGCATGCAGACAGAGTCTGTTCAAATAGCTCTTCCGTTGATAGTTAGTGGGAAAATTAAAATAAAATCACAGTCATAATCGAAAAGAAATTGTGAAAATCCAAAAAGAAAGAAAGACAATCGAAGAAGACAAGGATCGATGTGGACTATATTATCATGTTAGAGATATCAAGACGCTGCTCGCTCTCTCTATGAACTCTTGGAAACATGGCTTCTTTTGAGAGATTGCAAGGTACCCTTGTCACCCTTCTCTGGGTTTTGAATTTTTTTTTCATCGTTTTTTTTAAAAAAATAATTTCTCAGCTTTTTTTGATGCTGGTTTTCTTTTCTGTTATGATATCTGTTTTATGATTTTGGGTCTTTTCTGTTTTCTGATATGGTATCTACTGCGTAGTGTTTTGAGCTCCTTTTCTATTGGTTTTTTTTCCTTTTTTTCTTTCTGATGTGTTCATCTCTTGTGGGTTGTTGGGATTTCAATTTTGATATTTATTTATTATTATTATTATTTTTTTTTTTTTTTTTTTTTTGGGGGGGTGGGTGGGGGGTTCGTATGAAGTTCTTTTGTTTGGATTTTTTCTCTTGTTCTGTTTGGAGGTTTTTGAGTTTCTGATCTGTTATTTTTCTGCAGTTCTTTATTGCGATATTTGGGTGCTTTTCCGTGCTTCTAGTGCATGTTTCTTTTGTTATTCTTTTCCTTTATTGGCATGTTATCTTTTGATTTCTCTTGCATTGCACTGGATTTTTCTTATTTTGACTCCGTATCTTGACATGGTAACTTCCATGTGGATTGTTTTGATACTCTCTCTCTCTCTCTCTCTCTCTCTCTCTCTCTCTCTCTCTCTCTCTCTCATACGATATGATAGGTTGCTATTCGAGTTCTTTTTGTTACTTGAAATGGATGAAATTTAGTTATTTTTTCTTTCTGCTATGCCATGATTTTCCCCTTTTTGTCGCTCATGAAGCATGTTAGCATTTACTTCCTGTTGTGTTGCACTTTCTACTTAATTATATTTTTTAACAGTGTCCATTTTTTTGGGTTTTCTACCTTCGGTTCTCTTATCTGTCTTTTCCTCTCTATATTCGTTCTTTTTCGTGAATTCTATCTGATGTTGGAAATTGGGTCATTTGATTTATTTCCCCGTGTTTTTTTTTTTATATGCATGGACTTGCAGGTGGATTTCATTGGATTTGTGAAAGGGGATTTGATTTGGGGTCTCCATGCATTCACAGAAGCCTAATAGATGTTTTGAATCTTCTATTCATCTTTGCTTTCTGTTTTCTTTCTCTTGTGAGTTATATTAGAAAGTATCATGTTCGTGGAAACAGAACAAGGGATTGGATTTCTGTGGTTGTTTCAGCTTGTTGTGTTGTTGCAGGCTTTGCATATTTTTCTATTGGTTTATGGGCTGTTCTAAAGAGAAATTATGGATTTATGCACTGGAATGGGGTTAGTTGTCTTGTTAGGGGATTGGTTTGGGCAGTCTTAGCCATTTCGGTGAACATACAGAGAACCAACGTGGAAAGAATCTTAATTCTGCTTTGGTGGGTCATTTTCTTCGTTCTGGTTTCCGCTCTGAATGTGGAAATTCTAGTGAAAAAACACACTCTTTTGATCCTCGACATCGCATCATGGCCTGTCAATTTGTTGCTCCTCTTTTGCGCTTTCCGGCTCTTCAAGAATCTCAATTCCCAAAACCCACCATACCAGACCTTATCCGAACCGCTGCTGGGAGAAAAGGGCGAAAACAAAACGAGTTTGGATAAAATTGGTTTCAATGCCCATTTGGCATTTTCTTGGATAAACCCTTTACTCAGGTTAGGCTACTCGAAACCATTAGTCCTTGATGACATTCCACCTTTAGAATCAGAAGATGACGCACGTTTGGCATACCAACCATTTGCTCGTGAATGGGATCTTCAGAGAAAGCAAAGATCGAGTACGAGCAACTTAGTTCTCCGAGCACTAGCTAACTGTTACATGAAAGAAATGATAGTGGTCGGGTTTCTTGCATTTCTTAGGACAGTCGCCGTTGTAGCAGGCCCACTTTTTTTATATGCATTTGTGCGATATTCTGCCAAAGAGGAACGGAATCTCAGTGAGGGCCTCTTACTTGTAGTATTGTTGATTGTAATCAAAATCATTGAATCCTTGTCACAGCGGCATTCGTTTTTTGGTGCAAGAAGGTTTGGTATGCGGATGCGGTCGGCTATGATGGTTGCAATCTTTCAAAAGCTTCTTAACCTTTCTAGTTTGGGTAGGAGAGTTCATTTGACAGGAGAGATCGTGAATTACATTGCGGTTGATGCATACCGTCTAGGAGAATTCCCATGGTGGTTTCACTCAGCATGGACTCTGCCGTTGCAGCTGATTTTCGCCATCAGCATACTTCTTGGCACTGTTGGATCGGGCGCACTTCCTGGGCTAGTCCCGCTCATCGGGTGTGCACTTTTAAATGTCCCATTTGCGAAGATGTTGCAGAAGTGCCAGTCGCAATTCATGAAGGCCCAAGACAACAGACTTAAAGCCACTTCTGAAGTCTTGAACAATATGAAGATCATCAAATTACAATCATGGGAAGAAAATTTCAAGAACATGATTGAAACCGTCCGTGATGTAGAATTCAAATGGCTGGCAGAGTTGCAAATCAAGAAGTCCTATGGGACTGTATTGTACTGGATGTCTCCCATCTTTATTTCTTCAGTGGTCTTCGCAGGTTGTGCAGTGTTGAGAAGTGCACCTTTGAAAGCTACTACATTTTTCATGGTCTTGGCGATGTTGCGTGTCATGTCAGAACCTGTGCGGATGCTGCCTGAGGCTCTATCGGCGTTGATCCAGGTCAAGGTCTCATTGGATCATCTCGATGTGTTTTTGGTAGATGATGAGCTCAAAGAAGAGGATGTGAAGAGGTTACCATCAGAGAATTCAAATTTCAGCGTACGAATACATAATGGAGTGTTTGGATGGAACCCAGATGCAGGTCCTACAACACTGAAAAGTTTAAATATGGATATAAGCAGAGGACAGAAAATCGCTGTTTGTGGACTGGTTGGTGCCGGAAAATCATCACTGCTGTATGCTGTGCTAGGCGAAATACCCAAAATCTCAGGATCTGTGAGTCCCAAAAACAGTACTGAAAGCTTACTGTTATATGCTTCAAGAACTGTGAATATGAATAGTATCCTTGAATCTTCAGTTTGTACTAGTGGATCTGATAGGCCCCAAATTGGCTAGACCACATCATCCAATGTCTGGCAGTTGAATGTGTACTGTTTCTATTTCTGAATTGTCTAATGTCTATGTGCAATCCTCCAATCAAAAGGGTTAGGTTTATCCTATCAAAGAATTTTTTGGAGCATTGTCCATCTCCACTGGGACCAACCAGACCAACAGTCTGGATCACTGAATTATGGATCCACTAGCCCAAACCGAAAGCCAAAAATACCATGCTTTAATCACAGATCAAATATAATAATTCATCATTCTTCGAAGTGAGTTGAAATTGATTTCTTGTCCCATTTAGGTTGAAGTCTATGGGTCGATTGCATATGTTTCCCAAACAGCTTGGATCCAAAGCGGGACGATTCGCGATAATATACTCTATGGAAAACCGATGGACAAAAAAAGATATGAGAAGGCCATAAAAGTATGTGCTCTGGATAAGGACATCAACAATTTTGATCACGGCGACCTTACGGAGATCGGACAGAGAGGACTCAACTTGAGTGGAGGGCAGAAACAAAGACTCCCAACTTGCAAGAGCTGTCTATAACGATGCGGATGTATATCTACTCGATGATCCTTTCAGTGCAGTTGATGCACATACGGTGGCAATCCTTTTCAATGTAAGGAAAATTGATAGAACTTGTTCACTAATTCTGTTCATATAAGTACACACAGATGCATGCAGACATTGTGTTCATATGAATATACTTATGTACATGCATACATATAAACCTGCATTCACACTCAAATGCATTCTTCATATGGTTACTGAAATGCAAGTCGAGCAATTACAGGAATGTGTCATGGCTGCTCTGGAAAAGAAAACTGTTATTCTAGTGACTCATCAAGTCGAGTTTCTGGCAGAAGCTGATCGGATTCTGGTAATGTGGTTTAGTATAGTAGATTTTTTTTTTTCCCTCCGAGTCTGTGCATGGTTATGTGACATAGATTAAGATCAGAGGATTTCTTTTTCCAGGTCATGGAAGCTGGACAGGTTACTCAATCAGGAAACAATGCAGAACTCTTGAGAGCCGGGGCGGCATTTGAACAGCTCGTGACTGCCCATCGCGATGCAATGACAGCATTCGATAGTTCAAATAAGGAAAATAAAGGAAAATCCCTAAAGGAAGATGGGAATCAAATGGAGTTTGGTGGGCCACAGCCAACGAAAGAAAACAGTCAGGGTGAGATTTCAGTCAAGGGTCTGTCAGTTCAGTTAACAGAAGATGAAGAGATGGAAATTGGGAATGTTGGGTGGAAGCCATACATTGATTACGTCTGCATTTCAAATGGGTCTCTTCTTGCTACTTCAGTTACAATCACTCAATCTCTTTTCATAATTCTTCAAGCTGTGTCAACCTATTGGCTAGCAATAGCAGCTCAAATTCCTCATATTAGCAGTGGTGTTCTAGTAGGAGTCTATGCAGGAATTTCGACATCCAGTGGCGTCTTTGTGTATCTAAGGACCTTTTTTGCAGCCCATCTAGGACTCAAGGCTTCAAAAGCTTTCTTTTCAGGTTTGCTGAATTCAGTGTTCAAAGCTCCAATGTTATTTTTCGACTCGACCCCGGTAGGAAGGATTTTAACGAGGGTAAGCCAGCTTATGTTCTTGTTTGATTTATGAATTATCCAGCTACAATACCCAAAAACTTACATTAGGCCAAAGTAGTCACGTAGAGATGGATCTGCATAGAGGGCAAACCTGTATCTGATGTATAAATCCGAGTCAGTGTAAGGGTGTGTTTGGATGCTCAATTGAACTGAATGGAAATTCATTTAATTTAATCCGTTGTAACGGAAATGGCTGCTAGGGGTGGCTCCATTTCAATTCGTAATGAGAACCAAACCTTTAGTTGCAATTATCTGCATCTCAAGTTGAATTTGAAATGATTGTAACCACAATTTGGGGGGGAGTCTTTCCATGATTGGAGTCTGGCTATGCCCACTTTTGTCATCTACTCTTTATTGAATTGAACTATTGCAACTTCAATTTTTTTGAACACCCAAAAACGGGTTTACATGGAAAATGATTACTTGTTTTTCCCTTTTATGGTCCTATCCATATCCATATCCGCATATGGGAATCATATATGCCCACTTGGTTATTCATGTCCCGCAGTTATTTGAGGTTTATGTCATGCAGGCATCTACAGATATGAGCATAGTGGACTTCGACATACCTTTTGCCCTCGCATTTGTACAGACCGCTTTTCTCAAAGTGATAGCAACTGTACTGATCATGGCCACAGTGACGTGGCCAGTACTAATTGTGGCAGTTCCAGCTTTCTACCTTGCAAGATATGTTCAGGTGAATCCGGATTTTGACATTAGGCTGAGTTTGGGTGCATTATTGAATTGAACGGCAATAATTAGTTCAACACAGTGGAAACAACTAGATTGCGGTCCCAATTATTTCTACTCTAGCTTGAAATCAATGCAATTGCAATTTTGAAGTGGTCCCTCACCACAGTAACTGCAATTTGGTAGTTTCCAATTTATTTGGGTGGGTTTGGTTGCATGAAAATATCATGAAATTTATGATATTGACAGATTAATCATGAAATCTCAAGATATTTAGTGCAACAAAATACACCCTGATCTAATTATTGCAACTCAATCGATTAGTGCATCCAAATGCATTCCATAATTTTTAATCCCTACCATCCTTTGATCGATGAAGACAGAATTCAGTAGCTCATCATTTCTGTGGGTCCTTTTGTCCTTGATTTATTTGATTAAAAGGAGTACTATCAAGCATCTGCAAGGCAGCTAATTCGGATCAATGGGACAACCAAAGCACCTGTGATGAACTACACAGCAGAGACGTCACTCGGTGTCGTCACAATAAGAGCTTTCAATGTGATGGAAAGGTTCTTTGAGAACAACTTGAAACTCGTCAACACAGATGCCACACTTTTTTTTTTATACGAATGCTGCCATGGAATGGGTACTTATACGTGTGGAAGCACTCCAAAATCTGACCATATTCACTGCAACTCTACTACTTGTTTTGCTTCCTCGGAGTACCATATCTTCAGGTAATTGCCAATGAGGATGGTTTAGGCTTGTTTGGATGAACTACAGAAACGAATCTCGAAAATCAGTTCAATAGAGTAGTATTCATGTTGAGGGACTTGGCTCCAAGTTTGTGATTATGTTTCTTTCAAGTTGGACTCGAAAGGAATATAATGGCGATTCAAAGATCAATTCCCCATTATGAAGTGAAGGCAATTATAATATGTATGTTTCTCTATATTGAACTAATCATGATAAATCAATTTCATAGGTGCATCTAAACACATCCTTAATGGATTGCTATTTTTCTATTCCTTCTCTGATTCATTTGGATTCAAAACATTCAATTGCTTCAAATGGTATTTTCAGCATTCGTGGGGCTTTCTCTATCCTACTCTCTAACGCTGACATCCGTGCAAGTGTTCCTAACGCGATGGCAAAGCAACTTAGCCAACTATATTGTCTCAGTCAAACGGATAAAACAATATATGCACATTCCATCAGAGCCTCCAGCTATTGTTGATGACATGAGACCACCCCTTTCATGGCCCTCTGAAGGGAGAATAGATTTGCAGGACCTGAAAGTAAGGAAGCCATGCAATTAAGGGTTCCAACCCCATTATGGTCATTTCTTCCTTATTGAATTGGATTATTGCAATTCAACTTAGTGAGGAAATCTTGAATTTCTCATGCCCTTTTTGTTGGACATTTTCAGATAAGATATCGTCCAAATGCTCCTCTCGTGCTCAAGGGGATCACATGCACTTTTAAAGCTGGGAATAGAGTGGGAGTGGTCGGGAGAACCGGAAGTGGGAAAACAACATTGATAAGTGCTTTGTTCCGTCTTGTGGAACCTGTGAGTGGGAAAATTCTTATTGATGATCTGGACATATGCTCCATGGGTCTGAAGGATCTTAGAATGAAGCTCAGTATAATTCCTCAAGAGCCAGCACTTTTCCTTGGCAGTGACCGCAGTAATTTGGACCCGCTAGGCCTTTACTCCGACCGCGAGATTTGGGAGGTTTGTTGGTTTTTATTTGTAAAATCTCCATCAGTTCTGTACTGTTTTTTCAGTGTGCAATGTTGGATTTGTTGCTTAAGGTCCATGATCCAGACCATTCATTGGGTTGGTCCCTCTATGGGTGATCAGCCTAATGAGATAATCTTAATCATCCAATTGGTGACCAACAAATGAATGGTTGAGTGGGTATTGGAGGCAATCAGCATTGAACTGATCCATTGCTTCTGGAGAGGAATTGCATTTTCATGTCTCCAGATCGAATACCATACACATGGCACATGTATGATGGTATGGTGTCCCGCAGGCTCCATCATTGATTGGCCTTAATAAAAATTGCTTTGATTTGACCATCCTAACCATCTAATAAATGGACCTTTTCTTATAGTTTCTGTTCTTCTGCCACCGTTTAAAGGATTTGGATCAGGGTTTGAAATTGGTGTATTGGTTATTGTATTTTTCACTCAATATGGGCATTTATCACCCTGTTTTGGGCTGTTTTAAATCATGATTAGGATTGTCCAAACAGTGTCATGTTTGGACTATGACCTATTCACTATATGACCCATCAAATGGATGACTTTGATATAGCTGATGTATGCTGCATTTGGGGCAATTGCATGGAGGTACAGTACCTCCCATGCATTCGGAGGCACTAGATGGGTCCCCCATAAGATAATTGGCCATGAATTAGCAGAAGGCAACTTGATTAATGGATTCCATTTTTTAATTTTATTTTTTTGTAAATCTAAATACTTGTAATGGTAAGTAAAGATTCTTATTGATCTCATGAGCATTCTTCAATATGATCTGGATTCGTTCTACTAATTGCAGGCATTAGAAAAGTGCCAATTAGTGGCTACAATCCGTAGCCTTCCCAACCTTCTTGATTCATCAGGTATGTCAATTCTATCATCCATTTATAAGAAGAATGTCCCATAAAGTGCGACTAAGCGAAATTCATTCTTCTCCTTCTGTTTCAATTGACAGTGAGCAACGAAGGTGAGAATTCAAGTGCTGGGCAGCGCCAGCTTTTTTGCCTTGGCCGTGTCCTTCTCAAGAGGAACAGAATACTAGTTTTGGATGAAGCAACCGCATCCATCGACTCTGCAACAGACGCTGTACTCCAGCAAGTTATCAGGCAGGAATTCTCAAGCTGCACAGTGATAACAGTGGCTCATCGAGTTCCCACGGTTACGGATAGCGACATGGTCATGGTTCTTTCTTATGGTATGCCACCCTCTTTGACACCATTCATTTTAGAAACTGATCTGAATTTCCATAAACATGTTTAAGGTACAGAAAAACATCATCATCACCCCAACCATCGTTCACGGATATGGACTATTTTAGCACATGGGTAGTTTCAGGACATGGTGCATCTGACGGAAGGTTGGAATCTCGCACATGTGCAATTGATTAACATGTGCATATCAGGGCAGTGAAATCCTACATCCCAAATTCACTTACAGGGAAAACAGGCCTGTGAATTGTGATATTTTTCAAACATCAATAGAGAATAGCTGTATCCCATGATGAATGATAATTTGCTGTCACCCAAACAATTCCATATCCTAATTAATAGAATTGTATTGGGGGACACATCGACCTACTACTACATCATAATACCATGAAACAAAGAAAGGAGAAACCGGTGGTTGTCTTGATTAAGGTGTCCACACTTGTATGGCCCATGCAACTAACAAGCTCACCAAAAGATTTTTCTAAAGAGTGAACAAAGAGTAATTGACTTGGTTGATGACGGTTAGAGCTAGTGAGCTTATATGACTAACTGCATTGATGATTTGCAGGGAAGCTTATCGAATATGATCAGCCGTCAAAACTAATGGAAACCAACTCCTCCTTTGCCAAGCTTGTGGCAGAGTACTGGTCCAACTGCAGGCGGAACTAGTCGCAGAACCTCAGGCACTTCTAGTACGCAGGTTTCCTTCACATGGAGAATATTTTCTTACTTGATTCAAGGAGTTTCAAGAAGCCGACCCCAAATAGCTGGGATAAGTTTGCATTGGGCGACGATGATGACAATGGAATATTCTAGAATGAGAGTAAAAATGAAACATGGGATTAGAACAACAACAATAAAAAGTTACAATGATTCCTTTACCAATGGCCATAGATATGAAAGGGTAGCCCTTTGTATGCATTGAGTCATGTTGGAACCATGAAAGGTTGTAATGGCTTTGCAAGCATTGTGAACTTTTATTTATGTATCACACCATTATTTTGTTCATGTGGACCAATAGAGGTCTTGAGCCAAGATATGTATGCTCTAAAAATGATCATTTTAATACAATGGTTAAATAAACTGGCCTACACTCTTCTTCTTTGATTCTAACCGTTTGATGTGAAGAAAAATGCGCGATGAATGTCAGGCATCATTCACCATCGCTGTGAAGAAAAATGTGCGATGAATGTCAGGCATCATTCACCATTGCTGTGAAGAAAAATGCGCGATGAATGTCGGGCATCATTCACCATTAGATGGCATGTTGGCATGGAGTCTATGAGGCGCATTGGCTGGTTGCTGTGTTGAAAATCCTGACAAGCTGGCCCGCCCGTTGACCCCCTCAACAGATGTTTGAAAAACCCATCTTAGATAATAGGTTGGAGTTTCCCTTGTTAATCTTGTAATTGAATACTCGACGTGTCAATCCAGATGTTTCTCTTGATATGTTGGGGGACTCCTCTTTTTTCTTTTTTTTTTTAAAGTATTTTTCACAATTTAGGGAAAAGACTTTCCGGACAAGCACAAGCCACAAGCATTTTAGGTGTAAGGTTGGCAATGAGCTGGGATGGTCCATGGCATTTCGGGTCCTGGCCCGATAAGAGTAAGGCCTGGGCCTATCAAAAGAGTTGTGGGTTGGATTTGGCCTTGTTATGAAAAATGGTTTTGTTTGGTTTTTCAGCTTTAGAAATATTTCTACGAGAGAAGAAATAATTCTTTTAATAAGTAAGATGTTGAGTACCTTAATATTTGCTTAGTGAGACAAATGAGCATCGAGACTTGCATGTTCCAGTGCATGGGCACAGTCTCGGATTTGGTGTGAGGGTGTGGGCATATAAGGTACTGTGGGTGTAGGGTAGAGATGCTAGTGGCGCACATTGTCTCATAGATGGGTCACTCCCTCGCGACCTTACACAAACCGAGATGATGCGGGTGCGAATCATAACGCGAATTGCCATGATGCAGGTGTGAGTCGTAATGCCATAGTAGCTAAAAGGAATGGGTTAGGTATGTGAACTAGCGTGAGGCAAGTGCGAGTCGTCGCATGGTAGTGGCTAAGAAAAATGGGTTAGGTGGCTGGGTTCGGAATGCTGTGAGTAAGAGGTCTGAGATAGATCTATTTGCCTCATTTAGGAGCTGTGGAGCTGTTTAAGAGGTCTAGTGTAATTGCTCATGTATTAATTAATCAGACTATACATAAATTGTTGCATGTGGCTTGCCCAATAGTCAGAAATGACCAGCCACTGTGTCCAAACGGCTAGTATGCAGCTAATCTCCCACATGCAAAACGGTTAGAAACTACCAAATATTGGCCAGTTTCTCACCAACAGTTAAAAAATGGTGCATTGCATTTATGACCCTAGACCAAAACGTCTAGCCACCCTTACCTATATAAATAGAGCTTAACTGGTTCATCCGATCATTACAAATAAATCAACGTATATATTCTCTCATATGAACCAACAAGCTCTAAGAGTTATCTAATCGAGCCATCAGGTTCGATACAAACCTCAGCCAATCAGAACCAGCAGGTCGATAAGAATCAGACCAATGCAGTGGTCTAAGCCAAGCAAAGCCAATCTTTTGCTTTCTATCTCTCTTTTCATTTAGGAATTTTCTTCTTAGCTTTCATCTGCTAGTAAAACTATACTTACAAATTTCCATCAGTCGTTCCTTCCCGCTTGCTAAATATAGAACTACGCATAGGATTGTCATATCCTGGAAACTATTTGCCTACAACCTATCAGCAATCTTAATTATTTTTAGAATGAGCGAATAACGTTTTAAGAACAGCGTAATCACATGTTTAAGCATGTTTTTAATATTATATTTTTCAATTTCCTATTTCTTTCTATTTTATAATAATTATAAATCTGTAATTTAAGATTATCAAATCTCCACAAACATGATGTCCAAGTAGATGAATGAGCAGGCCTTGCACTGGCCTAGTTTTTGAGAAACTCTCTATTGGGTCCTAACCTGGGCTGAAAATGGTCTTGCTTATGATGTTAATGGATGAGCTTGGGCTTGAAATCAAAAGGCCTGCTCATTAAAAGGTCGGGCCCCTGGATAGAATTGTAACCCTGGTAAATAATCGGGTTGGGCTTGGGCCGATTATGAAACGGTCCAGCCCAGATTAAGCGACTACTAGTCCTAGCTTCCAAAGGAAAATAAATAGGCACATACTCATATCAGGGCTGTAATCCAAGAGCATTTCTCATCTTAGAAACAATCAAAACCTGTGTATGCTTATAAAAAGATCCGGGCCACCAATCGTATAATTCCTTAACGAGGGGCTCCACATGTGAGGGGCAGCACGTGTCAACATACCGGTGGACCGAAAACGTGTCCAAGATCCTGGCCATTCAACAGGTAACGTGCACTGTTAACATGCCATATACCAAAAATAAGGGTAATATATACACTCATCATGTGAGCCACACGTACGTTTTTTTTCCTAGGTAGCCACACATAACGCATGTACATTGAATTTGCATTGTTGGATTCTTTTCTGGCCCCCCATTCTCCTCGTGCAAATTTGACTTGCCTCATCAGGGGAACACTTTTTTCAGTGTACCTTACCTGATGAATGGCATGGATCTCTGACACGTGCTCCATCCACCCGGATATACGACACGTGTTCTGATCTTTCATGTGGGGCCCTCATTTAAAACACGACCCTTGCTTTAATTTGAGTTACACTCGGAGAATTAATACGACGCAACCACCTGGTCCATCTTTATCATGATATAATGGTCACCTGCCGTTAAGGTGTGAGGACGTGTAAGTAAACGCTGTGGGCCATCAGTGACGTATGTTTCTAATCCATGCCGTCCACCTTCTTTTTAAGCTCATTTGAGAGCATGAACCCAAATTTGAAGCACTACCAAAGCTGGACCACACCAGGAAAGAGTGGGGATAATGAGGTTCTCCGTTGAAACATTCCAAGGCCATAGTGATGTTTATTTGTCATACAACCTGTCCATGAGGTCAGTGACAAATATGAATAAGAGAGATAAAAAAATATATATGAATAAGAGCTTGATCCAAAACTTCTGAGCCCCCAGGAAATTTTGAACAGAAGGTTTTCAATTCTCGCTGTTTTATGTGGTGTGGCCCACTTGCACTTTAGATATGCTTCAATTTTAAGTAAAGCTTAAATGGACCACACCAAAGGAAATAGTAGAAAATGACATTCAACCGTTGAAACCTTCAACAGTTGTGGGCTCTAAGAAGGCTTCAACTGTAAACATATCCCCACTGTTTCTTGTGGTGTATCTAGGGCACATGAAGCCCGTAGAACCGGTAAATCGGACCAAAACTGACCAAACCACATAGTTTGGTCTAATTCTAAAGTGCATCGGTTCTGATTGGTCAGTTTTGAAAATTGAAGAACTAAATATTTCGGTTCGATTCTCAATTTAGGGTTATGTAGAACTGAAACGAACAGTAGAATTAGACTTGGAACCGAACCTGAAACTGGACCATCCCAAGCAATAAATATATATATATATATATATATATATATATATATATATATATATATATATATATATATATATATATATATATATAATCTCTTCACGCCGCCCCAGCCCCCATCCCATTCTACTCTCTCTCTCTCTCTCTCTCTCTCTCTCTCTCTCTCTCTCTCTCTCTCGGGCTAGACTATAAAAGGCACGGAACCATAGAACCAAACCAGTTTTTCTGGTCCGGTTCCGGTTCAGTTATAGGGTGTAAACGGTCCAGTTCCTATTTTGATTTTCCTGGAACCATTAGGAATACACCGAATCGACGCGTGTGCACCCCTAGGCGTACAAGCTTTAAATCTGCTTTATATTTGGACTCACGTCTTAAAATGAGCTTGCAAAATGAATGGATAGAATATATATATATATATATATATATATATATATATATATATATATATATATATATATATATATATATATGGGAAAAGGTACTATGCGCTTGAGCTGATAGGTCAATCCCATAAGGTCGAGCTGTGTTGGCCCTACCATGATGCGTTTCGAAAATCTACCCCATTAGTCAAATGCACCATTCCATCGTGGGCATAGGTCTCAAAAATCAAGTCAACTGTGACTTGTGTGGGCCACACCACATACAGAAGTGGAGAGGGGCCGTGCACCATTAAAAATTCATGATCATTTGTTGAGCCCATCGAGATGTGGTTTGCAAATCAAGCCCATCGATTATGTGTGTCCCACTTGGATGAGGGTTCAGACCAAGTTTCAGACGCATGCAAATTTTAGGTGGGCCCCACCAAGTGCTTTTATATGTTTTAACGGTGTCTTCACATGATTTTAGATGATATAGCCCACCTGAGTTCCGTATATGGCTGATTTTTGGAGTATCCCATAATTTAAAGGGGACCCATCAAATGCACAGTGTTAATGGTCGACACGCATCACAGTGGGGCCCACACAGCTCGACCTCACTGGAGCTTATCGTGAGGTCGAGCGCATAGTACCTTTTCCCTATATATATATATATATATATATATATATATATATATATATATATATATATATATATATATATATATATATATATATATATATATATATATATATATATTCTATCCATTCATTTTGCAAGCTCATTTTAAGACGCGAGTCCAAATATAAAGCAGATTTAATACTTGTCATGGGGCCCCCAGAGATTGGGGCTGCTGGATGTCCCATTGTATCCCATCGAAATTGTTCCTCATCATCCTAGAAACTCAGCCAATATACATATGACATAAATATAAGTCAATTTAGAGTGTCCAAATCTCGGATCCATCCTCGATCCAACATTAACTTCTAGTGTACACTTGCTAGCTACTAAATGTAAGGTTGGGCTATCCTTTGACCGTAGCCTTTTCTTTTTCTTCTTCTTCTTCTTCTTTTTTTTTTTTTTTTTTTAATTTTTAATTTTTTATAATCTATGATCCACCAATAATGGGCTCCATTATCTAGATGGTACAAATTAGTGCATTTGAATGAAAAGTGTATGGTAAATTAGTCACCACCAATTTGGTAGTCAACTATCATCATTGTCCTCTCTTAAAAGGGGAGGGAGAGAGAGAGAGAGAGAAGAGAGAGAGAGAGAGAGAGAGAGAGAGAGAGAGAGAGAGAGAGAGAGAGAGAGGGTTTCACCAGGGTTGTAAAGGGAAGCAAATTGCATACTGAGTAAACTCTCCGGGGCCTTCCTTGGAAGTATGTGACTTATCCACGCCGTTCATCCATTTTTCTAACTCAGTTAAGAGCATGAGCATAAAATTGACACATATTCACAGCTTAAGTGGACCACACAATAAGAAAGAGTGGAGATAATGACATCAACTGTTGAAACTTTCTTGGGCCTATAGTAATGTTTGTGATAACAGATGTCTTAAATCTATTTTCCTATTCGATGACATCGAAGCTGGTCGATGCCATTGAGTTTTTTCAGGATTTTTAGCCTCGATTGCTAGATTATTTTCATCATTTTTTGATGACATCGAAGCTAGTTCAATATCATTGAAGATTTACGCAGATTCATTTGCGGAAACGCAGATTCTGCGATTTTTGTTTCTTATTCCGTTTTGGCTTCTTTATAAACCTATATAAAGGGGTGTATGCGGGACTAATAGGTATTCTAAGAGAATTTTAAAGCATTTTAAGGTTTCTAAAAGGGTTCTAGGGTTTCTAAAAGGGGGCTCTAGGGATTCATGGGGTAAGAAAGGTGAGGTTTGAGGATTGTTCAAGCCGGGTAAGTTCTCTATTTTTGTAATTTATGCTTTCATAGTGGAATTTTTAAAGCTTTGTGCCGTTGTTTTTCCTCAAATGAATTTTTCACGTTAAATCTTTGTTCTCTTGTATTTTCTTGGTGCTCTTGGATTGTTATCCTAAATTTATCTCTGTGTGATTCCGCAGCACAAATCCCAACAAGTGGTATTAGAGATATTGCTGGGGCACAGATTTGAATCTATAAAATTAGCATCAATGCGAAACGCCAAGTTTGATATTGAGAAGTACTCAGGCAAAAATAATTTTGAGCTATAGAAGATTAAGATGATTAGTCTATTAATCAAGCAAGGCGAAGCTAAGGCTCTTGAGGAGTGAAAATCGAGTATAAAAGATGAAGAATGAGAGACTCTTGATAGTAATGCTTTAGCCTCCATCCGTTTGTATCTCACAGATGAGGTTCTCTACAATTTTATGAATGAGAAAAACTGCGGCTAAGTTATGGGCAAAGTTAGAATGTAAAGATCTGGAAGCCAACATCAGAAACTTTAATAAATTGGTGTGCAAATTGCTAGATATGAAAAAAGTGATCAAAGATGAGGAACAAGCATATATGTCATTAAATTATCTTCCAGCATCGTATGAGTCATTCAAGGACACGATGTACACTACAAGTAAAAACCCTAAGTGTCGACGTTGTTATCTCAACTCTTTAAGAGAAGGCCATGAGAAAGCTTAACAGCGACATGGGGACATCTTCTGATGCATTAATTACAATGGGTAGAAATTCTGAATAAGGTATATGATCTTCAAGCTCTAGATCTAAATCCAAGAGCAAGGGCAAAGTAAAGTTAAAGTGTTGTAACTATGAAATAGAAGGACACATGAAGAATGATTGTGCAAATATTAAATCTAAGAGAGAAGAATTTGAGGCTTCGTATAGGGAGGTCAATACTGCCACGTCAAATGGATCGGTGAATGTGATGGTGATATCTTGTCTGTGTCTACGATTAGACGCTCATACGATGATCATAGGGACGAGTGGATTCTAGACACAGGGGTATCATTTTACATGACTCCTCATTGGAGTTGGTTCACCCGCTATAAAGAGTATGATGGCGGACAGGTGTTTATGGGCAATGACAGTGCTTGTAATGTTGTGGTTATTGGTACGGTACGCATCAAGATGTTTAATGGGATAGAGCGTATCCTGACTAAGGTAAGGCATGTTCCCAACTAAAGAAGAGTCTAATTTCTCCTAGTGCACTCGAGGCTATACGGTACAAGTTCACAAGTATTGATAGTACCTTTAAAGTAATTAAAGGGTAAATGAATATCTATTACTGGCTATGTATATAACATATAATAGAGATTACCAAAAGCAAACATCTTAATCCAATTAGATTTTTAAAAGGACTACATGCATTATTAGAACTGACGTAAGAATGTCGTTGAGAAAATGAAAGGGAATTAAATAATTAAAGATAAAGTTTACTTTTTACAAGAGATTACATGGCATATATACTCTTACACCTAAGGACACTGTATTGGATACTCAAAACCCATGACCATCATGTTAAAACGTTTAGATCGAATTATTAAACTATGAGTAGGGACCCAAGTTACCCATGTATGATAGATCCATCTCTCCATAGATGCATCAGGTCCATTGAGCCTTAAGAGTGAATGACTTGAGCAGTAAATACATCTATGCGTCTAATTAGTGACCATCAAAGGTATAGTGGAAATTTAAAATAGTTTACCATCAAATATTTAGTGAGTTTATTTTTTATTTATTTTTTAGATTGTTGAAAGGACTACACCATGCATTATTAGAACTGTCATGAGAATGTCGTTGAGAAAATGAAAGGGAATTAAATAATTAAAGATATAGGTTACTTTTTACAAGAGATGACATGGCATATATACTCTCACACCCAGGGACACGGTATTAAGTACTCAAAACCCATGACCATTGTGTTAAAACGTTTAGAATGAATTATTTAACTATGAATAGGGACCCAAGTTACCCATGTATGATAGATTCACCTCTCCATATGGATGCGTCAGGTCCATTTATTTGTTGAGCCTTAAGAGCAAATGACTTGAACAGTAAATACATCTATGCATCTAATTAGTGACCAGCAAAGTTCTAGTGGAAATTTAAAAATAGTTTACCATCAAATATTTAGTAAGGTTTTTATTTTTATTTTTTAAACGCACGCAAACACACCCCATCCACTCATGCCATAGTGGAATTTCACCACCTATTGGTACTCGAACCTGACCTGGTGCTGAAATTCCTAAGAGTCTGCTGGCCCAAATATTTAGTAAGTTAATTTAGAGAAAATAATTGATATGATTATCTAGTGGGTTTAATTATTGAAATACAAGGCATCTTCTTTTTAGCCCGGGAGAAAGATGCATAAAGTAGAAGAGGGCAGCTTCAGTTGATCAATGGATTCTCGATTATAGTGCCCACTATGATGTATGTATCTGATATTCATCTCATCTATCCATTGTAGGATATGAGCCCAGGAATATAATAAATCAAAATCCCAGGTGGACCACAACACAGAAAACAGTTGACCATTAAAGACTTACTGGGGACACAAAAGTTTTGGATCAAGTTGATATTTGTGTGGTCCTTTCATCCATGTCCTTGTGACCTTATCAATGGGTTGGATGACAAATAAACATTTCAGTGGCTCCTAAGAAGTTTGTAACGGTCGACGTCCAATCATCCCTATCTCCTATGGTATAGTTCACTTGTGATTTGGATATACTGCAGTTTTGGGCTCATATCTTGAAATGATTCTGCCAAACAGCTGATGCACACTAAGACACGTGTCAAGGTGCGCCCTACAGTAAGGGATCCGCCCAAGCTGCGACCAGGCGAGCTAGAAATATATAATTCTTTATGGTGTACGTGCAACTCCACTTGATGATCACATTATCCTAATTTTCTAGACAAGGCATGCGTACAATAGGCTCATCTGATGCACTACTTAAACCTTACACACGTGGGCAATGCCGCCCCATTTGAAAATTGAGTGCGGAGAAAGTATACTAGTGCAAGTTCACTTTTCAGGACAAGATGAGGGCATTTCTATTTGTCTTCTAGAAATTTCTATAAAATCAAAATTAGCTACGAAGCTGATTCCATGCATCCTATCATTCTGAACATGTGCAACACATGAGTGAAATCATAACCATCAATTTATATCTCCAATAGTAAATGGGCCATCGTTCAAAATCACAATGTCTAGATCAATCTATCTTTTTCACCAATGATATACGTCAGCAACAACTCCCGTTAATTGAGGAAAGGCTCACTTAGTAGTTGGTTAAAACATTCTTGATCATAACAAAATTAAAACAAGGCACAATCAAATAATTAACAAAATTAAAATAAGGCACAATCAAAAAATTAACGTACAGGATGCCAGATCACTTTGCACGTGCTACATGTGTGGTAGTAAATATGAATGCATGAAAGTGACTGCCACTAGAAGTTTCTTGCCAGGAGTTAATGCTAGTCAGGCACTACATGACGCTTGATACGCAGGCACTCAGAAATGTACTCATCACACATTCATTCATCCAACAAACCTACTAAATTGTGAAACCAACTGCTGTTAAATCACAAACCAAAAATCAGATTGGTTTAATAATCCTAACCTTTGATTTTTGGACATTTGTTATTTTCATTTATAACTGTCTAATTAATGTCCACCAATCGTATAATTAAATAATAAGTATAGTTTCAGTTCATGATGCATCTAAATTAGAACCTATAATTTAAACAGTTTAAATGGACTGCAACATTTAAGCTATTTCTAAGCTATCGTGTATCATCCATCACACTCTATCAAAGTATCAAACTTTTCACTTCTTCTTCCACGTGATTCAGCACCTTATGTTTCCCACTAATACGAATCATCTTACCTTTGTTTGCATGTATCTGTTGTAATTTTTTATTTTTTTTTCCATTATTAATTGAAGCATTACAGAATCCTCAAGCTGACAGTATAGTACATGCTGTCAAGTCCAAAACCAAACCAACCACCTACACTTGGTTGGCCAGAAAGGAAGAGGATTAAGGAGCTAAGGACAAGTTATCACTGTACATGCAATTAATTTTAGGAGATACATCCCCTTCAAGGCATTAAATGACATTGTCCATTAGTTACATTGTTTCAATTTTAAAAATATGTGTTGATGATGGATGGGTTGAATTTCTACCACGAGCTTGGATTTTACTCGTTTCTCACCATTGCTGCACAGTAGCCCAGTCATGTGTCTCTTTGTATATATATGTAGCTGGCTCATAAGCCTTAACAAATGCTACTTGGTGTTGGATCTGTACCGTGGAATTGATGGATTGTTTATGCATGCTAATAAAGGAGATTCAACACAATAATTTTAAGACATATCTGATTGGAAAGATATTCCAATGCTTTGATGTCATCAACGTGATGTCATCAACGAAAATTTTGATCTTCCGTACTTCACATTCTTAGAAGAACTTGCAATGGGACTAAGGTTTTTCTTCTTGTATTAGTGAGGAGACCAAGACATATATATATACATAGAAAAGAGGACTAGAAGCTTATCCATCACATTTCTCATCTTCAAGATACTATCCATGTTTGATAATATGTTGAATTAAATAGACTATAAAAATCGAGAACCAAAAAAAGAAAATAAATTTAGAGAAAGAAAAACTTATTGAATTGAGTCGAGGCGTGACTGAGTCACTCGGCTTGAAATCGAATTTGCTTCCCTTGGACAGCGTCCCAAGTGCAACAGGTTTCCAGAGCAATCGACCTCCAGGATACAACGACTATGACCCGGTCCCAGCGGTGCACTCACTGTACACGGGCTCGAACCACTTGCAGTTTAATCCGAAAGTGCTGAGTTGACTCAGCAATGAACTCAGTAACAATGGTAAAACCGTATCAGAGAGAGTTTTATAAGGCAGAAAATTTTCGTATGTTGAAACTGGAATCGGAAGTCTTTATATAGACTCCGAAATGGTGCATAAGCACCCTTTACAAAAGGTTAGGTCCGTTGGGTTTAAACCCAACAGGGGCGACCAACCGGAAGGGAAGCATCTCTCTGGTTTAAAAACGAAAAGGAGCAAGTGCGAGTACACTCTCGCACATACAGTCCTGCGAGTACCCATACACACACACCCACGCGAGTACACTTACACCGCACCCGCGCCCAGCCCAGCCCGTCCCGTCGCGCACGCGGACTCGGACTCGGCTCGGCGCGCGCGCGCGCGTGTGTGGTTAATGGCATAGATTAGAGCTATTGGCATAGCCCCCCAGAGGACCAAATTCACATGCTCCCTGAAAGGGGCTCAAGCCCTAGGCAAAAGGCCTATCATATAAATAAGAAAATTTCTTTTGTCAAATCCGATGTGGGACAAAACCAACACCTCAAAAACACCAAAATTTAAATGTGGAGGGAAAATACCGAAATTTGAAAATTCAAATTTTTAATATTATTTTAAAACAAATACAACAATCCACACCATAGGTTTTCATATCCAGTTTAATAAGCATGCATATGAAACATGGTTCAAGCGACAACAACTATAATGGGGCCCACTGAATTACTTAATCTGAATAATTAAACAATCAAATCTAAATTGATGATCATATATGACCCAGTTGATAAAAATATTGCATTAGAGTCTTACACTTGGGACCCATCATAATAATGGTGTAGCATTTATTTGTATATTAATTATATTATTTTGTGTTAAAACGTCAACCAAAATAATAATAAAAAAAGATCTTAAAGCTGAGGATGTCACGAAATAAGAAAATATATAGATGGTACCGGCCTTTTCTCTCCCAATGCTCGTGTAACCAAGTCCTTTGAATTTTCACTGACATTTTCCTTTCAACCGGCTCCCAAAGTGTCTATCCCATTTCTCTTTCCTTTCCTCTCTCCAATCGTATGTGCTAATTCTGTAGCCATACTACTACGAAGAAATTGTCCAAGTGCTCTCGTAGCACTATAGCTTATACACATGTGCCACATATGCGGTACACCATGAAAGCATGAAAATGCCATGCCTCCATAGGATAGCTGGTAATGGGCTTCTTATGAGTTAACGATACTCAGTCAGCATATGAAGCTTGACATTCGGGCACTCAGAAAAATGTATCCATGAACTCAAACCAAACTCAAATCGTGGAACCTACCGATCGATGCAAACTCGCAATCCAAAAATTAGATTAGTTTAACAATCAACCTCTGATTTTTGGACATTTGTCATTTTTCATTCGTAACCATCAGATAAATGTTCACTGATTCTAAATAAGTATAATTTTGGTTCATGATTCATTTAAATTGGAACCTATAATTTGAATAGTTTAAATTGATTTTCATGCCAAATGTTCAACGTGGAACCCACGTGGTGGGGCCTACTAAAGCACCCCACACGGGTTAAATATGGTTCGCATGAATCAGATTCTAAATATAGTATCTAGAATGCTAGCTGGCGTCAAAGGCAAGATTTCAGTCTACAATTGCTAAAGACTCCTTGCAGTTAAAACCTATATCTAGAACGAGTGGGAAATAGGTACAGATTCAACAAATCATCTCTCTTGCGTAGAGTTATTCTCTTGGAAGGTTAGGTGACATTTGTACTTCTATTAACAAGAGGAAGCCCATCTTTACGTTCGTTACCGGATGGGACATCCATATTAGCCAGAGTTGTTATAAGAGTGGAATCTCTTACTCTTTCTCTTTATATATATATATATATATATATATATATATATATATATATATATATATATCATTGAATGAGAGTTTGTTCAAGCCAAACATCGCCCCATTTGTGTTTGCTTCCGCAACATTAGTGTTCGTGTAATTAAAGATCCAGATGCAGCCATGATTGACACCAAATTTTGTGGGCCCTATGATGATGTATGTGTTACATCCACATTGTCCATCCATTCTATGAGATCATTTTAGGGCATGAGTACAAAATTTAAGCAGTCCCAAAGCTCAAGAGAACCACACCACAGAAAATAGTGTCGTCTGAACGCTAACCATTAAAAAGTTCTTATGGGCCAAATAAGTCTAATGAAGTTGATATTTGTGTTTTCACTTCATTCAAGTTTATCTGACCTTTTAAATAGGATGGATGGAACATAAACATCATGGTAGGCCCTAGGAAGGTTTCAATGATGGACATCATTGTCTCCACTTCTTTCTACGTTATGGTCTACTTGAGCTTTAGATCTCCTCATATTTGGATCATGCTCTAAAATGATCTCACACAATTGGATAAATAGTGTAGATATAACACATGTTGGGGCAGTTACACAAAACCTTAGGATCTAACCTCCCAAAAACACAAGAAATATGGGATAATAAAGCAATGAAAATAATCAAAGCATAAACCACGCGACACAAGAGATTTTATGTGGAAAACCCTCAAAGAGGTAAAAACCACGAGACCTCGTCTAGATCAACGATCCACTATCAAGCAGAACGTTACAACTTATCACAAGCACACACTGCTTAGATCAAACCTTCTTCACTCATGCAGGAGTGGATAAACAATAAGAGAATTAAAAATAAAAATAAAAATGGAGAGACCTCACCGATCACGAGGACGTAGAAGTGTTGAGACGTCGACTCCCTTACACAAGCCTCCTCTCTCTCTCTCTCTCTCTCTCTCTCTCTCTCTCTCTCTCTCACACACCTTTAATAGCCCTAAACCCTTTGGCAAACCTTTTCAAAGCTTTAGGAAACCCTCTTGCATTGCCTAGAAAAGCCCTAGGCACCCTTATTTATAGTTTAGGTAACTCTCTTTCACATGGGTACGAAAATCACCTCAAAATTTTGAATCCCGCATAAAATCGAACTCAAATCTGCGTAACCTTGACTGGTCGAGCAGTGTCCTCGACCGGTAGAGCGGCCCACTCGACCGGTCGAGTACTTCCCTCGACTAATCGAGCACCACGGGAAAAATAAACTCAAAGTCGCTAGACTTTAAGTCGAGCCAGGGCACAGCTGGTCGAGCACCACCCTCAATCGGTCGAGTGAGGCTCACGACCGGTCGAACCTGGGAGGGAATCCCATTAAAACTCTCCCTTTTTAACTTAGGAGAGATTCACCTTCTTCAAGCCAGCCAGGTTTCTAAAAACCTCAAACTTATCCTTGAGCAAAACTTTATTCATCATATCTAACTCATTATCATCCGTGTGGAC
Source organism: Magnolia kwangsiensis (assembly GCA_037074715.1). Lineage (NCBI taxonomy): Eukaryota > Viridiplantae > Streptophyta > Magnoliopsida > Magnoliales > Magnoliaceae > Magnolia > Magnolia kwangsiensis. Next base: position 99,943,747 of record CM073581.1, read on the forward strand.
CTTCTCAAGCTGTAACACCTACTGTTCTAAAGTATCCCTGATCCGGTGATACCGAATCTCTATGTGCTTCAACTTAGAATACTGACTTGGATTCTTTCTCAATTGTATAACACTTTGACTATCGCAATAGACCACGTGCTCCCCTTGCATCAAACTAAGTTCTTGTAGGAACCTTTTCATCCAAATCATATCTTTGAATGCCTCTATGATTGCAATGTACTCAACCTCTGTTGTCGACAATGCTACGACCTTCTGTAGCTTGCTCTGCCAAAAGACCGCTCCTCCTGTAAACGTGAACATGAACCTCAATGTAGACTTCCTGGAGTCTATGTCACCTGTCATATCTGCATCTATGTAGCCCTCTAACACGGGTTTTCTGTCACCATAGCATAGGTTCAACATAGATGAGCCTCTTAAATACAGCAGTATCCACTTCACCACTGCCCAATTCTCTTTGCTAGGATTGGCAAGATACCGGCTGACAACACTAACCGCATATGTTATATCTGGGCGTATACACACTATAGCATACATCAAACTTCCTACTGCTGACGCATAGGGTATCTTTTCCATCTCATCCACCTCTGCCTTCATCTTGGGACACTGCATGTCGCTCAATCTGAAATAACCATCCAGTGGAGTACTGACTGGCTTCACTGCATTCATATTGAACCGCTTTAAGACTTTCTCAATATACTGCTCTTGTGACAGCCAAAACTTCTTGCTGCTTCTTGCGATGAAAGACTTGGCCAACTCCTGTTTCAGCCTATCAATCTTCTTGATGTCTTTTCCCATGATGAGTATATCATCAACGTATAACAGTTGTTCACTCCCCAAGTATAGAATGGTGATGTAGTAATAAACTCGGTGAGACCGAGGTCGAATGCCAAGGGACTGAAACTTGTACGTAATCTGAAACTAAGTAGAACTAGAACTAGACTAAGATAAAATCTAAATCGATTAGAATTGAAAGAATAATGGTGAAATATCAATTTAAAACTTAAGGAATTTAGAGAAAGGAAACTAGGGATTCAAAGGATCCACTTGTAGAGATCGGGGAGATCTTATGCCTGCTTCAAAAACTCAACTAGACTTAGAGTCCCATCTTCATCCACAGTAGGCGCAGAAGTTTTACGCATTCCCTGCCGTAACGATCTCGCACTGTGCTGAAAGTGGGGCCCATTATCTGGAATTGCTGAAAAATTCAATTCGTCATTGGATCACCCTTGAAAATTCAATAAAACTAGACAGATTTTGGACCGAATTTGGTGTGTCCTACTCGTCTTTTTCATTGCACTGTCAGTCTTCTATTTGGACGAATGGAGACTGATCTCCATTATCTTCTAAGATTCAGTCACCTAGACTATGTTTACAGGGCTTTTTAAAACTTGATTGACGGTCCAGATTCATCATATGGATCATGATGGTGGCCCACAGAGGTCGACCGTGACCTTTGTCGCGAAACAAAGCTTATGGACTGCTATTCTGATGATCGGTGGGCCCCAGGACGACGTTGCATGGAAAATTCATGTCATCCATTGTCTTTATGACGAAAAACCCTCTAGACAGGTTGAGACTGACCTAATTTCTGTAGGGCCTACAGAACTTTACATTGCACCGTCCGTTCTCCATTTTGATAAGATAATCACGCGTTTGCTTGCATGTTAGCAAAAAAAAAAAAAAAAACACCCAGGAACTGGTCTTGGCCACCCTACAGATCGAATGGACGGCTCTGATCTTTCAAAAGAACGATGAGTGAGGCGCACAATCAAGACCCGGCGTTGGCAACAAAGACGTTGTTGCCATGAAAACAGAAAATCCATTTCAAAGAAGGAGAGCTCGATCAATGGCCTTCTTACTGATCTCTTTGGCGCGGTGCACAGCTGGACCACGTGCACTATGTACACGTGCTTCAAGAGTGGGGCCCATTGAGATGTATTCGAAAAATCTGCTCCATTAAACCTGTTTCTCATATAATTTAAAGGGTTGATACCAAAATTGAAGCATTTCCAGATACTAAGCGGGCCCCAAATCACTAGTTTATGGGCTGATTTGTCCGTTAGGCCACTTTCAGAGGGATCCAATGGCTGAAAATCGACGTGTATGGTTAATTTATGATCCTCAGGTCATGTATGCAGTTTTGAGCTGAACGGATAGTGGGAACCCTGTGATCTTGCATTCTGGACCAATTTCAGGCCACTTGAGCTTCAGTTTCTCAATTTTTTCATATCTTTGGCATGTAAATCCTTCGATCTCGGTCCCCTAGAGCTCGTCCCTTGCTTTGGTGATTCTAGAGCATCAACTCCATACATTTAACACTCTTTTTCAGTCCAAGCTCCTAAATTTACCTTGCAGCACAAACATGATTAAAATAGAGAGTTAAACGGTATCATGTTCGTAAAATCAGGTAATAACTAGGGTCAATATGTAATATTTGACCCTCAATAACAGAAAAACTAAGAAATCACCATCTGAAAACTTGCGCGTGAACACACAGTAGTCCGACTCCGTTCTGTCATATCCATGCTGTAACATGAACGAGTTAAACTTTTTGTACCATTATCATGGAGCTTTTTTCAGCCCATACAAGCTCTTTCTTAGCTTACACATCATATGCTCATTGTTCTTGACTTCTAACCCCTCTGGTTGATGCATGTAGATCTCTTCTTCCAGGTCACCATGGAGAAAAGACAGTTTTAACATCTAACTACTTTATCTCCAGATCCATGCTAGCGGCCAACCCAAGAAACACCCATATGGATGTCATCTTCATCACTGGTGAGAATATCTCCTCGAAGTCTATACCTTTCCTCTGACTGAACCCTTTCACTACCAGTCTGGCCTTGAACCTGTTCACTCCCCAAGTGCAGGGTTGTGATGTAGTAATAACTCGGTAAGACCGAGGTCGAATCCCAAGGGACTGAAACTTGTACGTTATCTAAAGCTAACTAGAACTAGAACTAGGCTAAGATGAATTCTAAATCAATTAGTAATGGTGAAATACTTGTAGAATAATTAATCTAAAACTTAGGAAAAATCAGAGATGGGAAACTAGGGATTCAGAGGATCCACTTGTAGAGATCAAGAAGAACTTATGCTTGCATCAAAAATCATGAAAATTACTGAACTGCCGTTGATCTAGTTTTCAAAGAGATGAAAGGAAGATAAATTAGAATGGATTCCATCACCAAACCATGCCCAAAGACTATGGCAAACAACAGAATCAAACTAATTACCACCCAATCACATGTATGTAAGTTAGGAAGGGTACCGTAATCCGACCATGCCCAGGAGACTATGGTGAACAACAGGGCTTCCTGACATCATAAACATTAAAGAAAACGGAAATATTCAAAGCCATTGCAGACCCATTGTAATTTCAGTCACAATAGACCATTAAAAACCTAAAACATTCCCATATTAATTAACTAAAATCAACGTCAATTTATGCATTAAAATTTAAATAAAATCAAATCTCTCATCTCACTACAAGCTTCACCTCTTAGCCCTAGCTAGGAGGATTTAGCCTGCCATGGATGGGCTCAATCCAAATAAATAAAGAGAAAAAGAAAAGGAAAAGAAAAGAGAAAGAAAAAAACCAAGCTCCTCTCTCTCTCATCTGCCCACGTTGAAACCCAAGCTTGAGCCCTCTGTTCTTCCTCCCCAGACCCTGAATGAATGCTCCCCACGTCCAAAAACCTCTTTTTATAGCTGCTGGAAGGCTGGAGTCAGTGACAGAGTTGTAGCAGGACACGGAGTGCAATTTTCGCAGCCAAGTTCGGTACCATGAAACACGCCACTTTCCTCGCTCAAATTCCAAAGAAACACCGTCCCTTAGTACTTTCTTGGGTCCTCTACATGATAGACGGTTCAGATCTGCCATATGATCAAAGAGGGTGGGCCAAAACTGTCCGGAAAAGTCAGTTTTCGCGGATGTGCGAAACCTTTCGCACCATTTCGCTGTTGTGATCGGTAGGCTCCACAGAAGAATTTTCTGGAAAGTCCACCCCGTCCATTGGATTCAGAACGAAATTTCAGTCAAGAATGGGTAGTTTTGAACGTTCATTGACGTGTCCCAAAGAAGAAATAACTAAAAGATCAGATTTGAACGCTACCGGGCAGCCCTTTTGTGGCCTCTATATCTCACACGTGTGCACGCATGGGTGCAAAAGGTCAGCATGGTTTTGTAGTTCTCGAAGCCCTCTACACGGTGGACGGATCAGATTGGCTAAACGAGCAATGGGTGGGGCCCACTACCGTTCGCAAAAACGGCCAGCGGCCGTGCATCCGCTGTGCGATTTTTTTTTTTTTTTTTTAAAGAAGAAAGTCGGTCAGCGTCTTGCTGACCGACTTAACTCGTTTGGTGCACGACGAGTGCACATGTGCACTATATACACTCATCTCATATGGGGTCCATTGCACTGTTTAGGAGAAATCTGCACCGTCCATCTGTTTTGACTCCTCATTTAAGGCGTCAATAATAATTTTGAGACAGTTCCAGATATCAGGTGGGCCCAGAATCAACGGTTTATGGGCTGATCTGTCAGTTGGGGCACTTCCCGAGATCTTCAATGGCTAAAATTTTATATATACGGTTAATTTATGGTCCTCAGGCGACGTATGAAGTTTCGAGCTGAATGGATGGTGGGAACCTCATGATCTTGCATTCTGGACGTCCTTCAGGCCACTTGAGCTTCAATTTCTAACTTTTCTCGGATCTCTGACCATGTATATTTGTCAATCTTGGTCCCCTGGAGTGTGTCCCTTGCCTTTGGCATCATCAGATCGTTAAATCTCAACTTTTAACGTCCTTTTTCCATCCATGCTCATAAAATCACTTTGCCACACAAGAATGAGAAAACGAGCCATTAGACAGCATTATATTCGTAAATCCAGACAACATCTGGGGTCTAACATGCAATATTTGACCCTCAACACAACCCCCAACCAGCATTTTGCTAGTCCCGAGCAAAGTATGCGAAAAATAAGTTGAGAATTATAGGAGAACTTTCTATGAAATCAAGTGAGATTTTGAACAAAATACGAGAAATTTAATATTCATGAATGTTAGAAATTGTATTCTCCTGAGCTCAAGCGCACCGTAGACTTCATAATCAAGTGTAAAGCATTAATCCATCAATTAGAAAAATTTTAAACATTGAGATCCATGGATGTATAGTGTAATCTCAGCTAATCACATTAAGATTGAATTTGTTATTTCAGGATCTCATTGGTAACCAGCAAGAGAATTCATGATAACCAAACTTGCCTCATAAATTTCATCTTTTGATCTTTTCAACTTTTTATTTTTCCATTAATAGTTATGCCAAAAAGAGGAATCAAATCCTTACCAATAGGGAGCAAACCTATGGCAAAAGACCAATTACCTAATAAATTTTATTTTATTTTTTGAATGTTTAACCTTGGGGAATCAAACCTTCACCTGTAGGGAGCAAACCCATGGTGAAGATTAATTGCCCAACCTGTTCAATTTTTATACCCTGATGGCAAGATATTTCAGACTGGTTCCCTTCGTGCTTAGTGATTACCAAGTTAATCCTTCGATATGGAACTGAAATCTTAATGTGTAAGCAAGACGTGTCCTGAAATCATGATTCAATCAATGTTTACAACTTCTAATCATGGATTAATAATTCACTTAACTATGAAATCTAACAGATACGGAATTCAAGAGTCATAAATCCAACATTATTTATCTTGAACTTCTAAATCAAGGGTATCCATCAAAATCACTTTGAATTCAGAAAAATTTTCAGAAAAATTTTAAAATTTTTCACAATTGTTGCTCAAGACTAAGAAAATACGGATTAGGAAGCCTAATCTCCCACCCCCAACCTAAAATCTACATTGTCCTCAATGTAAAAGATATGAACATGCCATACACATGGAACAACGAAAGTAAAGTGATGGGAAGATAGTACCTGGATAACGAATCAAGAGAGAGACTTTCCAAGAGATCACGGCATGGAAGCTTGTCAGCATGAGAGAGAAAGCAGAACAAAAATAACGAAAATAAAATCCTACCTATACCACTTTCGCAGGTGCTCTCGATTGCATTTAGCGAATGCAACAAGCCTTTAAACCCCTAGGTTACCCCTAGTGGACAAGTTGTAGTCTCGTGAGGGTTTGCAGTAATGTTACCCACAAACATTGAATCAATCATCCCGCAAGGTTCCCCTTCCGGCCAATATCTTGATAAGTCTCTCAGTAAGCTTCTCAATAGGATCATCCAAAAGCCCTTTTTACAATAGGCTTGGATGCCCTGGAGTTTGACTTTCCAGAGAAACTTATTTACCTCATTAAAAATGTGTTGATGATTCGCCTGAGGTATCCAAAGTATAAATGATTCACCTGTGTCAGAAAAAGTTTCAGAGTTAGTATCCCATGGTGAATCAGAGACTACAGATAGATCAAGTTGAGAAAAATTTTCAGGAAGTGGTGTAGTCTCAACACTTTTCGAAGTATCAGACTTCGGTTCAATTTTCAGCTCCTCCTCCCCTAATGGTAAACATTCAGGATCTGTGGAAGAAGGGGCTTCAGAGTAAGGGTTCTCTCGGTCAGTGCTGACTGCCGAGATGTTGTCTTGCAAGGCATTCACTATGTCTCTTATCATGGGATCATTTGAATCTGCAAAGTATGCCAAGCAATCATCAAAAGAGTTGGGACATTCTTCTGAGAGTGACTTATTTTTCACCTTGGAGCTCGTGATGATCTGCTTAAGGAATCCATCATCCTTAAAAGTGGACGGATGTATGCTCTCTTGCTCCAGCCCTGCACAGACAGATTGAGGGTCAGTATGCGAAACATTGATATGATCACTCTGTTCATTGAAATTACTTAGAAGAGGCATTGAATCGTCCACATTCAACAGTTTAGATGGTGGCCTCAACTGGGTGGTTTCAAATTCCAGCGCGCAACTCCTCTTTCTCCCGAATCATATCATCATTCAATTCAGGGGAGTGGTCCAAATATGTTTCACAAGAGTTATAAGGATCGGTCATAAGGGGCTCCTCCACTTTTAGATCAGACATGTCAGGTGAGTGAAGTATCTCATTATGACCGTTCTCTTCGCGTACTTCTTGATCATTAACTTGGACCAAACTTGAGATTAGTTCCAGGGGAATTGTGGTTATACATTCAGGATTGTCATCCCAATACTCATCATATTTTGGTTCAGTGCAGTGCACACTTGGGATGAATTCACTTTCCTCATATTCTTCACCTAGAATGGGTTGAGATTCACATAAACTAACATCTTCATCATCATTAGAATCTAGTGTGTCATGTGATTGAAGTGTATCATTATATTTGAAAGACAGCCATGTCTCTTCCCCATTCTTTTGAACAGTCATAGAAATCGACTCATCGGTAAATTGGACCATATGCTCGTTAATGGAATCCAACTCCTCATTCCAAATTCCCGATTCTTTTAAAAGTGGGTGTGGATCACTTTTTTCGCATTGTTTTTCTAGATTAGGTCGTGGCTGGGATGACCGAGCCTCCTCTATCCTATCAAGACGCGCATCGAGTCCTTTCATTGTTTCCATTACTTTTCTCATTTCCACAAGACAGGCCGAAAGATTACGCTGATACGAATCCCCTTGGATCGTTTCTGGATGGATTTCAAAGGTAGGGGATCCAAGAGAATAATCATTATAACATGTTATTGGTTCATCTTCACAGCTTTGATGTTTCCACTGGTTATAGTCATACTGATCATACATGGGAGAATATGATGGCTGATAATAATCCTCATTCCCATAATTACGATCGTATACAGCCCTATTAACCGATGGAAGATAACGTTTTAGTCGGTTCTCAATGTCTGTTTGTGATGGAGAAAAATCTTGAGGTATACGTTGAATTCCACAACTCTCGGGTATTCCCCAATATCTCCTATCCATCTCAGCGTATGCATGTACCCACGATTCCATGGTAGAACCCTGACTCTGAGTCTAATCCTAGAACAAAAGAAAAGTCCTATAGAAATATGGAAAGAAAGAGAAGAAGTTAGAAGGGTGTTACCAAATAAGAAGTTCCTATGTTAAGATCCTGCAGAAAAAAAACAAAACAAGTTAGTTTCTAAAACAGTTAGTCTAAGATTATAAAATTTCTAAAAACCCTAATAGAAAAAAAATAAAGAAATTAGAAAAGATATCACCAAATTAGAAGTTTCTATCTCAGAATCTTACAAAACAGGAAAGACAAGTTAGTTAAAAAAAAATCAGAAAAATCTAAACCTAAAACTGAAGTTACTAAAAATCATAATCTTAAACTAATCCTAAAACTAATTAATTTCAGAAAAACGTAGCCGACAGTCCCCGGCAACGGCGCCAAAAACTTGTTCACTCCCCAAGTGCAGGGTTGTGATGTAGTAATAACTCGGTAAGACCGAGGTCGAATCCCAAGGGACTGAAACTTGTACGTTATCTAAAGCTAACTAGAACTAGAACTAGGCTAAGATGAATTCTAAATCAATTAGTAATGGTGAAATACTTGTAGAATAATTAATCTAAAACTTAGGAAAAATCAGAGATGGGAAACTAGGGATTCAGAGGATCCACTTGTAGAGATCAAGAAGAACTTATGCTTGCATCAAAAATCATGAAAATTACTGAACTGTCGTTGATCTAGTTTTCAAAGAGATGAAAGGAAGATAAATTAGAATGGATTCCATCACCAAACCATGCCCAAAGACTATGGCAAACAACAGAATCAAACTAATTACCACCCAATTACATGTATGTAAGTTAGGAAGGGTACCGTCATCCGACCATGCCCAGGAGACTATGGTGAACAATAGGGCTTCCTGACATCATAAACATTAAAGAAAACGGAAATATTCAAAGCCATTGCAGACCCAGTGTAATTTCAGTCACAATAGACCATTAAAAACCTAAAACATTCCCATATTAATTAACTAAAATCAACGTCAATTCATGCATTAAAATTTAAATAAAATCAAATCTCTCATCTCACTACAAGCTTCACCTCTTAGCCCTAGCTAGGAGGATTTAGCCTGCCATGGATGGGCTCAATCGAAATAAATAAAGAGAAAAAGAAAAGGAAAAGAAAAGGGAAAGAAAAAAACCAAGCTCCTCTCTCTCTCCTCTGCCCACGTTGAAACCCAAGCTTGAGCCCTCTGTTCTTCCTCCCCAGACCCTGAATGAATGCTCCTCACATCCAAAAACCTCTTTTTATAGCTGCTGGAAGGCTGGAGTCAGTAACAGAGTTGTAGCAGGACACGGAGTGTAATTTTCGCAGCCAAGTTCGGTACCATGAAACACGCCACTTTCCTCGCTCAAATTCCAAAGAAACACCGTCCCTTAGTACTTTCTTGGGTCCTCTACATGATAGACGGTTCAGATCTGCCATATGATCAAAGATGGTGGGCCAAAACTGTCCGAAAAAGTCAGTTTTCGGGGATGTGCGAAACCTTTCGCACCATTTCGCTGTTGTGATCGGTGGGCCCCACAGAAGTATTTTCTAGAAAATCCACCCCGTCCATTGGATTCAGAACGAAATTTCAGTCAAGAATGGGTAGTTTTGAACGTTCATTGACGTGTCCCAGAGAAGAAATAACTAAAAGATCAGATTTGAACGCTACCGGGCAGCCCTTTTGTGGCCTCTATATCTCACACGTGTACACGCATGGGTGCAAAAGGTCAGCATGGTTTTGTAGTTCTCGAAGCCCTCTACACAGTGGACGGATCAGATTGGCCAAACGAGCAATGGGTGGGGCCCACTACCGTTTGCAAAAACGGCCAGCGGCCGTGCCTCCGCTGTGCGATTTTTTTTTTTTTTTTTTTTAAAGAAGAAAGTCGGTCAGCGTCTTGCTGACCGACTTAACTTGTTTGGTGCACGACGAGTGCACATGTGCACTATACACACTCATCTCATATGGGGTCCATTGCACTGTTTAGGAGAAATCTGCACCGTCCATCTGTTTTGACTCCTCATTTAAGGCGTCAATAATAATTTTGAGACAGTTCCAGATATCAGGTGGGCCCAGAATCAACGGTTTATGGGCTGATCTGTCAGTTGGGGCACTTCCCGAGATCTTCAATGGCTGAAATTTTATATGTACGGTTAATTTATGGTCCTCAGGCGACGTATGAAGTTTCGAGCCGAATGGATGGTGGGAACCTCGTGATCTTGCATTCTGGACGTCCTTCAGGCCACTTGAGCTTCAATTTCTAACTTTTCTCGGATCTCTGACCATGTATATTTGTCAATCTTGGTCCCCTGGAGTGTGTCCCTTACCTTTGGCATCATCAGATCGTTAAATCTCAACTTTTAACGTCCTTTTTCCATCCATGCTCATAAAATCACTTTGCCACACAAGAATGAGAAAACGAGCCATTAGACAGCATTATATTCGTAAATCCAGACAACATCTGGGGTCTAACATGCAATATTTGACCCTCAACAGAACCTCGTCTGTGAATTCTTCTGTTCAATCTTCTTTCTAAACACCCACTTGTTGCTTAGAGCCTTCTTAACCTTAGGCAGTTTCACTATATCATAGTTTGGTTCTTATGCAAGGATTTCATCTCCTCTTTCATAGCTTTCAACCACTCCCCCTTATGCTCGTCGGCTAGGGCCTCAGAATAATCTTCTGGCTCTCCCTCATCAGTGAGTACAATGTACTTATGCGGCGAGTACCTCTTGGATGACTGTTTATCCTTAGATGACCTTCGCACCTGTGGATCAAGTGGGGGTTGCTCCCCTGGTCCATCTTTTTTAGGAACTTTCTCGTCCTCTGCACCTTACTATACTCCCCTGTGAGAAATAATCGGATCCATATCCTCTATCTCACATGAACTAGGGTGGTTCTTCTTTGGCTTACTAATGTCTTTTATACACTGATCTTCAAAGAAAATCACATTTCTACTCCTGACGAGCTTCTTCTCGGTCGGATCATATAATCTATAACCGAACTTTTCATCACTATACCCCAAGAACACACACTGTCTGATCTTTATATCGAGCTTGAATCTCTCGTCCTTTGGTACGTGAACGGATGCCCTGCATCCAAACACCCTGAGATGATAGTATAATGGATCTTATCCAGTCCATACCTTTTCGGGTACTTTTCCATTCAACGGGGCTGATGGAGACCTATTTATGAGATACACTGAAGTATGCATTGCTTCTCCCTAGAACGTCCTGGGCAACTTCGCATGGGATAATATGCATCTGATTCTCTCAACAATGGTGTAATTCATTCGCTTAGCTACACCATTATGTTGGGGGGTTTCAAAAACCGTCTATTCATGCCGTATACCCAGGGGCTTACAATACTCATGAAAGTCACTGATGTATTCATTACCATTGTCAGTGCGGATGCACTTCAATGATCTACCTGTCTCTCTTTCAACCATAGCATAAAATAATTTAAACACACCAAGGACCTTGTCCTTGTATTTCAAAGCATAAACTCAAACCCTCCTATATGCATCATCTATAAAAGTAACAAAAGATAATGCCTCACCCAAGGTTTTTATCCTCATAGACCATAAACATCAGAATAAACCAAGTCTAATGCATGCACTTTATTAACATGAGAAGCAGATTTAATAAATGAAACTCTATATTATTTCCCCAATAAACAATCAAGACAGGTTTTGAAAGGTATACTTGTCATGTCTGGAAGGAGCCGCTTCCTCGTTAGTACATGAAGCCCTTTTCTCACTTATGTAGCCTAAACGTCTTTGCCACATGTCAATAGCTGAATCTTCCACTGCGTTCAACCTACGCTTACGCACTTTGACACTTGTCTTGTACAGTGTGCAATACTTCTTCCCTCTGGCCGCGATCAATAAACCCTTGATGAGCTTCCAAAGCCCACCAACTAATCGACTTTCATATCCATCATCATCCAACCTTCTCATCGACATCAAGTTGAGGCGCAGGTGTAGGATATGCCTCACATCCCTGAGAACCAATGTGTAGCCTACATCGGTCTTCATATAAAAATCACCGACCCCTATGATCTTCGATATGCTAGAATTTTCTATCTTCACGGTCCCATAGTCGTCTGACTTATATCTTGTGAAGAAATTTCTACGTTGAGTCGCATGAAACGAGGCTCCCGAGTCTATCACCCAGTCAGTGTCTTGACTCGTCGCTATGAGACAAATATCATGATCTGCAAAAAGAATAACTGCAACATCACCATCTGAAGCAATCACAATGAAATCCGATTCATCTTCCATCTTCTCTCCTTTTCCTTTCTTGTTATTCTTATTCATATGACATTCATGCTTATAGTGGCCCTTCTTGTCACAATTCTAGCATTCAACATCCTTCCTAGTATTCGACTTGCCTCTTAATTTATCTCGGGCCTTCCCACCTTTTCTGTTCTTTTCTCTCTCTCGTTCTTGTGTCATAAGAACCTCTTGCTAAGTAGACCCCTGAGAGTTCCTCTTTATCTCCTCATTAAAGAGACAGTTAGTTACTTGTTTCATGGATACCTTTTTGTCTTACGCGGAGTTACTTAGAGACACCACCAATGTCTCTCAACTATCAGGCAATAAGCTAAGCAATAGCAGAGCCTATAATTCATCGTCTAAAACTATTTTCATAGCGGAGAGTTGGTTTAATATATTGCTGACCTCATTCATGTGCTCAGATACAGAACCACCATCTTTGAACTTGAGATTCACAAGTCGTCGTATCCGGAAAATCTTATTAACAACTATCTTCGTCTCATACAGCCCTTGTAGTTTCAGCCATAGGCTAGTGGCTAAGGTCTCCTTAGACACATGGTGGAATACAGAATCATCCAACCATTATCTAAACTCCATCGCCTTCCGGTCCAATTTCTTCCAATCATCATCCGTCATATCCTTTGTTTTTACTAATATGTCTAAGATTGGATCATACAAATCCTTACAATAAAGTAAGTCTTCTATCTTAGCCTTCCATATGGTCTAGTTAGAACCATTGATACTGATCATCCTTGATGAGCCACCTTCCATAATTCAGAACTGATCCCACCCCATTCAACCAACGTGAATTCTCTGATACCACTTTGTTGGGGGTCGTTGCACAAAACCTTAGGATCTAGCCTCCCCAAAACACCATAATTATGAGATAATACAGCAATGAAAACAATCAAAACATAAACCACACGACACAAGAGATTTTATGTGAAAAATCCTCAAAGAGGTAAAAGCCACGGAACCTCGTCTAGATCAACAATCTACTATCAAGTAGAACGTTACAACCGATCACAAGCACAAATCACTTGGATCAAACCTTCTTCATTCATGCACGAGTGGATAAACAATAAGAGAATAAAAAAGAAAATTGAGAGATCTCACCGATCACGAGGACGTAGAAGCACCGAGACGTCGACTCCCTTTCACAAACTTTCTCTCTCTCTCTCATCTTTTGATAGCCCTAAACCCTTTGGAAAACCCTTGTAAAGCTTTAGGAAACCCTCCTGCATTGCCTTGAAAAGCCCTAAGCACCCTCATTTATAGTATAGGAAACTCCCTTTCACATAGATGCAAAAATTGCCTCAAAATTCTAAATCCCTCACAAAATCGGACTCAAATATGCGTAACCTCGACCAGTCGAGCGGCCCACTCGACTGGTCGAGCACTTCCCTCGACTGATCGAGTACCACGGGAAAAATAAACCTAAAGTCGCTGGACTTAAGTCGAGCCAAGGCTCGACTGGTCAAGCACCACCCTCGACCGATCAAGTGAGGCTCACGACTAGTCGAGCCTGCAAGAAAATCCCATCAACACATACATTATGGTGGCCCCACAAAACTTGGTGATGTCAGCATACTACTGTGGTCAATGGTGTGTGGCAAACTAGGCAATCCGCCTTCATTTCTAAGCTACTATGTATCATCCATTAAACTCCTAGGTATCCAAGTTTTTCTCATTTCCTTTTTCTTCAAAGTGATTCCATCCCCCATATGTTTCCCACCCATGCAAATCGTCTTATTTTTGTTTGTAAATATCACTAGTTATTTTTCTATTTCTCATTCGACTATTACAAATCCTCCAACTAACGAACAGTATAGTACCGATAGTCGAATCCAAAGCCAAACCAACCACATGTTTAACAGGGTTGACCAAGAAGGAAGAGAGGAGCCAAGGACATGGATATTATTGCACATTCAATTAATTTTGGGAGAGACGTTGCCTTTAAACGTTAAATGATATTTTCATTTAGCAACACTTTTTTGAATTTTAAAATTTTCTGGACCGCATGGGACCACCTGATTATTGTAACATCTATCCATATATTTATTGCATTGACTCATGTTAAGACGTCAGCCCAAACAAAAGTTGGATTTAAAAGTTGATTATGTCATGGCTTTATATGACGTCTCCTACCATTCCTTTCTAGATATCTCTTAGGAGTGCATTTGGATTTCTAATTACTTTATATAAATTATTTATGCCTAAAGTAGCTTATATTAGTTTCTACTTATTCAGGAAATAAATATGTTTGGTAAATAATATATTTACCAGCCAAAAAGTTTTAAAAAATGCTTGATCTCAAACATAACTTATCCCTCAAGTTTGCTTGCTCCACCCTTAATATTCACTATCCATCATGTGAACCTAACCTTTAAATGCAGATTATTCTTGGTCATGTCTTTAATATGTATTATGCAAGATGCCTTGAATTATGCCTATACATTATACAAAGAAGTTCAGGTTCGGTTCCACCGAATGCATTTTCAGTTCAACCACAAATTGGAGAATTTTCAAGTTGCTCGCTGCAATATTTTGATCATTTCAGTTCGACCAAAAATCCAATTCGGTCGTTTCAGTCCAACCATGTTCGGTTCAACTAGACTTGTTACATAGAGTTATTCAAATTGGGCTATTTAAGCCTAATCCGCGATTAGGGCTTGTAACATTACCAGTGTTCTTTCTAAGGGTGAGGGTTTTAATAAGGTGAGAGGATTTCCGACACTTGTAAGGGCTAGAGAAGAATTTTTTTAGGGATGGTACATTGCAAGGAGAGATCAACTGCATTTGTAATCGAAGAATGTGAGTTGTGTATAACTCTAAGGTTTTGATTATAGTGGACCTATGCTGCCTTGTGTCATGATTTTTTTCTGCAAAGGTTTTCCACGTTAAAAATTATTGTCTTCTGTGTATGATTACTTTATTGGTTATTTTACTTTATTCAATTGTTCTATCTTTATTATACGTGCTTCCGTAAAATGCATAGATTGACATTGATATTAAATATGAATTTCTAATACCTAAGGTTGATATGAGTTTATTGAGGGATCTGAATCCCAATAATGTGAACCGTCCATTGCATGTGGCCTACCTTCAATACGCACCATCCACCTTGCAAGGCCCACCTTCAATGTAGGCAATCCATCATGCGGGGCCCACCTTAGATGTGGGTAGTCCATCATGCAAACCCACCTTTAATGTGGACCGTCTATCATGCAAGGCCCGACTTTATAATGGTATGAAGCGGGGTTGCCTTTGATACGGATCATTCATCATTAGGGGCTAACCTTCCATTTGAATTGTCCTTGTGTGGGGCCCACCTTGACATATGTCACCTATCATGTAGGGCCCACCATTAATGTTATTGTCCATCAAGTGGGGCCCACCATTAATGTTATTGTCTATCACATGGGGCCCACCTTGATATAGGTCGCCTATCATGTAGGGCCCACCATCAATGTTATTGTCCATCATGTCGAATCTATCGTCAATATCATTGCCCATCATGTGGAGCCTTCCTTTGATGTGGACCTTCCATCGTGTGGGGCCACCTTCGATGTGGGTCATCATCATTGGCACCTTTGATGTCGACCATCGATTATGTGGGGCCCACCTTCATTGTTTGTCGCCCAGCACATGGAGCCCACCTTTGATGTGGACTGTCCATTGGGTGGGCTCCACCTTCGATATGGGTTGTCCATCATATTAGCCCTGCCTTAGATATGGGTCATTCATCATTAGGGGTCGACCTTTAATGTGGATCGTCCATTGTGTGGGGCTCACCTTGATGTGGATCATTCATCATATGGGAGTTACCTTTAATGTTAATGTCCATCATGTGGGGCCACCTTCAATATCCACTGCACCTCGTGTGAAGCAGCCCACCTTTAATATGGACAATATCATCTTGTGGGCCCACCTTTAATGTAAGTTGTCCATCATGCGGCCCGCTTTGGGGGTGAGCCATTCATTATTAGGGACCCACCTTTGATATGGACAATCCATTATGTGAACTCACCTTAATGTGGGTCATCCATAATGTAGGGTGCACCATGAATGTGTGTTGGGACCAGAAAAGTACTTTATAATTTTCAATTTTAGTTGAAGTATATCTAGCTCAGCTTGACAAGTGTTGAGGGTCAAATATTGCATATTAAACGCTAGTTACTACCTAGATTTACGAACATGATACTACTTAACGGTCCATTTTAATCGTGTTTGTGGTGCAGAGTGTATTTAAGAGCATGGACTGAAAAATGGAGCTTAGAGCATGGATTTAACGCTCTTATGACACGAAAGTCATTGGACGAGACTCCATGGGACCAAGATAGAGGATTTACACGCCGAAGATCAGAGAAATTTCAGCCGTTCACGTTAAAGAGGCCCGAAAATGGTCCAAAATGCAAGATCACAGGGTTCCCGCCATCCGATTGACTCAAAAATTCATACACATGATGGAGGCCATAAATTAACCGTACATATTAAATTTCAACCTTTGAAAATCTTGAAAAGTAGGCCAATGGATAGATCAGACCATTAATCTTCAATTTGGGGCCCACCTGATATCTGGAACTGCTTCAAAATTTATCTCGACGATTAAAATAATATGAGAAAAAGGATGGACGGTGCAAATTTCTCATAAGCATCACAGTGGGCTATATGCACAGCGTGTGTACACGTTGAATACACGTGAAATACGCACACCCGCAACCGCTTTCCAATTCAAACGACCGCCCGCCCGCATCTTCACCAGAAACTTTCAGCCAGCGAACGCACGGACTGCGGGATGTTTTTGCGGAGCACAGTGAGCCACACCCATCACCCGTATGGACGATCTGATCCGTCCATCGTGTAGGGGGGCTCGAATAATTCAAATCCATGTTGAAATTTTGCACCCATACACACACGTGTGTGGTACAGAGGTCGCAAAAGGACTGCCCTGCGACATTCAAAATTGATTTTATTGTGATTTCTTCTCTAGGCCGCGTCAATGGACATTCAAAATCATCCATTTTTAACTGAAATTTTGTCCCGAATCTAATGGACGGGGTGGATTTCCCCGAAAACACTTCTGTGGGGCCCACCGAGCTATGCAGTGAAGAGGTGCGAAAGCTTTCGTACATCCGCGAAAATTCAGATTTACAGGTGGTTATGGCCCACCATCTTTCATTATATGGCAGATCTAATCCGTCTATCATGTACAGGACTAAAAAATGTCCTAACAGACAGTGTTTCTTTGAAAATTGAGCAGAAAAAGTGGTGAGTTTTGAGGCACTAAAACTTAGCTGCGAAAAGTTTCACTCCGTGTCCTGTTGCGACTCTGTCATTAACTCCAGCCTTCCAGCAGCTATAAAAAAAGGTTGTAAACGTGAGAGAGAGATCATCAGAGCTTGGAGCTTGGACGTGGAGCACAGAGGAGAGAGAGAGAGAGTAGAGTTATTCTCTTCTGCCTTTTCTTTTGTTTATTTTATTTTGTTTAAGAGATTGGCCTAATCATGTTTATGGGCTAAAACTCTTAGCTAGGGGTAAGAGGTAAAGCTTGCAGTGGGATGAGAGATTCTATTTTATGCTTTTAATTTAATTTTAATTTTTGAATTGAAGTTGATTATAGTTTAATTTAAGGGAATTTTTTAGCCTTTAATGGTCTATTGTGACTGAAATTACAATAGGTCTACGATAGCTTTGAGCATGTTCCTACTCTTCTTATGTTTATGACGTCAGGAAGCCCTGTTGTTCACCATAGTCTCCTGGGCATGGTCGGATGACGGTACCCTTCCTAACCTTCATAGCATGTTGATTGGTTGTTAATTAGTTTAATTCTGTTGTTTGCTTTGTCTCATCGGCATGATTTGGTGATGGAATCCATTGTAATTCATATACCTTTCATCTCTTGAAAATTATATTAATGGCAGTTCAGTTTAATTTCCATAAAGTAGGCGTAAGATCTCCCTAATCTCTACAAGTGGATCCTTTGAATCTCTAGTTTCCTATCTCTGAATTTTCTTAAGTTTTAGATTAATTATTCCACAATTGTTAATTGATTTAGAATTCATCTTAGGCTAGTTCTAGTTCTACTTGGTTTCAAATAACGTACAGGTTTCAATCCCTTGGGATTCGACCTCGGTCTTACCGAGTTTATTACTACATCACAGCCCTGCACTTGAGGTGTGAACAACAAGTATTTTGTAAATTGTATAAAATCTTACTAAGTACAGGGTTAATGTGACCTAGTTTAGGTGCAAAGTGAAGTTAGCGTGGATTTCCAAAAACAAACAAAAATGCTCACAATAGTAGGAAGCTATATGAAAATAGAAAGTTTATCGCTCGTAGTGGCATAATGCTACAATGACTCTATAACCAAATAGAATACAGGCGCTACCTAACTGGAAGATTCTTGAACAAGTTACAAAATCTCACGTATGATTAACACTTTTCAATGTTTTTTTTAAAAAAATAATAATACTAATAATAAAATTTAAAAAAAAAAAATAAAACACTTTTCAAAGTTTATAAAAATAGCACATAAAGAAGAGTTGAAGGCCTCGACACAATCACATACAAACATTTCAATTCTACATTGCTTATTTCTTTGGCCTCCATTGACACTATTCTTATTAGTTTAATTTTAAATCTCTCCACATCTATCCAACACCACATTATAGCAAGCTCGAAGTGTTTAGTTTAACTTCTTAGATTTTTCTCTGCTACTGTCCAGCGCAATACTGTACATAGTATGCTTGAATGTTGTTATAAATATCAACAACCTAGTAGTTGAATCTCTAAAATAATGAGTTCTTACTTCGCAATTCTCTGGTCACATCTTGTAGGCCATGCACTATGACTGGCTGGTATTTTCTACAGTTGTCTCATGATTGTCCAAGTCTAGAGCACTGTCAAGGCCATGGTCATTCCGTCTGCACTGATGGTGGCTAATAATCTCTTCTGCTTATTTAATTTTCTTTTTATTAATTGTACTGCATTCACATTTAAATAAATCAAATTAACAATTAAGCCATTAGTTTTTAGTTTTTCTATCTTTTGTTATTTTGTAGAGGAAATATAATCTAAAGACATGATGGTCGAGAGAAAAATTCTTGTCCTCAAGGTAAAAGGGACTCACTTAAAAAGATTAACCCTCCACTTCATAAATTACATTCTCCTTTGATGAATGGTAGCTAAAAAACCAGGCCAAACTTTGCATATGTAATCCAAATCCAGTTAAGTTAGCTATTGGGTCACAAGCATTCAATTTGATTCTTGTCGAATACAGCTTTACTAATCTGAGCACTTGATCAACCCACACATTTAACTGAAAATGGGATCATCCATTGCACGTGTCCTCGTATGTCTGGATTTAACTAACCTATTACCTTAGAAACACACTTCCTGATTTGCTTATTCTCTACTGCATGCAGGGCCGTTTGTATCCATACATGGACATGCACACGTGTATATTTGGAACATGCGTTGGAACTTCTGCATAAAGTTTGAAAATAAGACAATTACGGTATGGGGCTAAGAAGTACCAAGAATGAGTCATGTTATGACACGTGCAGCATAAGGACGTATGAATAACCTTTTTGACATGGGAAACGGATTGGCTACTCCCCACCGTTATTTATGTATTCATCCAGCTGTCCATCTGTTTTCTATATCATTTTATGGTATAAGAAGTAGACCGCATCACAGGAAACAGTATTGAATCAACGTCTATCATTGAAAACTTTTTTAGGGCCATAAAAGTTTTGGATCAACCTTAATTTAATTTTTTTCATTCATCTGGGTGTGTATGACCTAATTAACAGATTGAATGTCAAATAAAAAGTACGGTAGGCCTTAAGCAGATTTTAATGGTGGATATCCAATCACTATTGTTTTCTTGTGGTGTGGCCCACCTGAGATTTATATCCCTCTCATTTTTGGGACCAAGTCCTAAAATAATCTTTAAAAATGGATGAATGAAATGGATGAAACACATACATCATGTTGGGGCCCACAGAGGACTAACCACCAGCCACCAGATTTGGCAGGGGAGTAGCCAATCAATTGCCTTTGACATGTCAACATCTTATTCCTGCGAAACGGGGACCGCATAGTGGTGATGATCACCTGCTGTTAAATCAGACAATGGGACACAGTGTCACAATCAATGGACAGCCAACAGTATATTTGTCAGGGACAGCTAATCACATGGCTTGGACGCCATCCCACTTAAGGCACGTTTCAACGGAAAGATCGAAAGGGATTCACAGATTTGGATGGATTGCACATAGACTAAGGCACTTCAAGGCTTGTCAGTGGATTGTCGCTAATCCCACTGTCTTCCTTGATCCAGCGCCTAATGGAAGTGCGAGTTTGAACGGTTAAAGGATTTCAACCATTAGGCATGGGATTACAATGCAATCTCATTCATTCCACCCACTGGCGTGTTTGGGAAGTGGCAAATGTACATGAACGTTGGGATTGGGCTCGTGCTTTGTCTTTGCAGGAAGGGGATTGCGCACGGAATTAACACTGTGGGGTCCACCACAATGCATGCATTGTATCCACTCCGTCCATCCATTCTAGTAGATAATTTCTTGGTTGTGAACCTTAAAATTAAGTAAATCTAAAACCGTACAAGGACGTCAACATAGACCATTGAAATTTTGTGTTGGTCTGTAGAAGTATCGGATGAAGTTTGATTTTTTTTTTTTATTCCTTTATCCAAGGTATTTTTATCCTACGAACAGTTGGATGACAAATAAATATCAGTGTGGTCTTGATTAATGGTTTCAGTGGTGGAGATCATTATTCCAAGAAGTGGACTATGTTATGGCCCACATGATCATTATTCTAGCAATGAAGATCATTATTCCAGGGGTATGCCTAATTTCTAGTTTCAATCCTTAAAATAAGATGAAAAAAATCTTGTAAATAGCCTAAACAGAGTTAACTCAGTACAGTAGCATACTGAGTAACTCAGTACGTTCATAAATAAGCAGAACCCTAAAAATCCATAAACTGCGATCTTCAATCTTACGACACCAATAATTTTTAAAATTTTAAAATTATAAGCAACGAAAAAAAAAACAACCAACACGCCAACCAAAATGGGCACGATTCTCTCGCTGTCTAATAGCTTAAGATCATCAGTCGACGTTGCCCTCTCCACCACAACCGTGCTCGGTTGTATAG
This sequence comes from Magnolia kwangsiensis, assembly GCA_037074715.1. NCBI lineage: Eukaryota > Viridiplantae > Streptophyta > Magnoliopsida > Magnoliales > Magnoliaceae > Magnolia > Magnolia kwangsiensis. Next base: position 99,965,169 of record CM073581.1, read on the forward strand.
TTTGTCGGATAGAGGAGGTGGTAGCGTGATAGATGTCCACCTCAGCAGATACAGCAGCAACCTGAAGATGTGAAGACTCTGTGAGAGGTCTGAATGGTTCCCTAGCCTTTCCGAAATAATTATCCCAGCATGCCATAGCCTCCTTCCAATTCTCGAAGGGTCTATGTCTGCCCCCATTGAATCTCTCCACTTCTACTCAGGCATCGTCTCATGTATAATATATTCCCGGATGACGTCCAACGGGGACAACATAGTACTCATCTTTACCCACCCGCAATGACATGCAGGAGTTAGGGATGACATATATCAATAACGGATTATGGTAGCAAATTGATACTATGAAGAAACATAAGAAATCCAACTACCCCTTATTAATCCTGAACAAGAATATAAAAGTTCGTTGTACGTACCCTTCCTCCTGTAAACCAAGTGTGTGGTCCATTGCAGCTTAGTGTGCGTAATGCAAGCATGTGAGTACATATACGGATGATGTAAAAAAATCTGATATAGTCATGATACAAAAGTCATAGCGGTAATGATGATCCCAGAAAATCACCACATCAAAGTCCAAAAATATGGAAAAAAAAACACCACAACATTATCATTTATTACATGCCCAGTTTAAAAAACAGCATAAGACAACCAATGACCTCACACTGTCAGACAGATCCAACACCTCCATCCCTGAAGTAGCAACTAAGCAATCCATGTAACTTAAACCATTTTAAAGATAGCAATAGCACTCAAAATCATTAGAGTAAACGTAAACTAACCAAACCACGGATAGAAAACAGAAAAACTAGAAGAACCAAGAAAAAAAATGACAAAACAATATTATGGAATCCTGGATAAATCTCAACTTGCAGCGAAAAATTACTAGAATAGAGCAGCAAGTTAAACCATTCTAACATTTGCAACAGCCATACAAATTACAATCTGATAACAGTATTTTTGGCTAAACTTTACAATTATATGAACTGTTATGGTTGTACAGTTATATATGTACCAAGAAGTGGTTGCTATAGAGCGACAGCCACGTAACGAAATTCTAAATTTGCATGACAAAATAGCACACTGAATTTGCAAAAACCTTAAAAATTTTGAACCAGTGCTTATTCATGGCTCTATGATTGAGATACAAAACATAATAAATCATTTGCATGACATCAATGATGTATGACTCAATTTCTATTAGACCTGTGGGTCTTCCAATCAGCAAACTGGATATTCAAGACATCCATTTGACTCGATATATGGGTATACAGTCCAAATGGATGGCTCGTTTGCTCCAAACATCTATCATGTTGTCACTTGTGGTGGAATGTGAGATGTGTGCTAATGTGAAAGTGAGTAGGATATCTTGGCCATTGGTTGGATGCAATAAAATGTATTTGGGCCTACATATATTTGGACTTTAAGTGGATGGATGGTTCAAGCACTATTCCACATTCATCATACATATGTGGCCCACCTGGTGGCTGAATCAGCTTACTTTCAGGCCCGGGTAATACATGATGGGGTCCACCTAACAGAAAGGCCTTTATCTTGAACCTACATACCATGATGACATGTGTCTGAATAGTAGGATTCAGAATCCTACAATAACTGATTTCTCAGGATCCACAAACACTACATTCCTACTGATTGGATGTATCTAATCATTATGTAGATTCCAAGGATGAAAGTATCTAAACTTTAGTGAGAAATGAGTTCAACTGATTTTAGTTAATATCAATTATATATTAGAGATCATATTTTATATAAATGGTTGGTTGCATTTTTAGGCCCTGTTTGGTTGCCACATAAAAATGATTGTATCTCATTTTAAAGTGTGTAGATGGAAAAGCTGGCAAGAGTACAATATTTAATGAAGTAGGAAATCAAGGACTATGCACTCTTGTATCTTGCAGTAAACAGACTCTTAACTAGGTGTCTGGACTTTTTGGAATCAGCAAGGATGAAAAGAAGAGGCCTTGGTTAGATTACTTTCACACCATCTACCACTTTGAAAATTGAGTATATCCAAACCAGTGGCAGTGGTGCATGCATTGAAGCAAACAGCCTAACAAACATCTATGTCATACAAATAAAAAATAATTACACGCCACCGTGTCATGTTCCATAACAAGAAGACATTTCAGAAAACTGTAGATGGCTAATAAACACCAGAGCAAAACTTCTAATAGTGAGAAAAGGGTGACAAGAAATTGTTATGAATGAGAGAGGAAAATAGGAAAATGAGAGGACCATACCAGCGATCTTTAACTAATCCGAAGACATTTCAGAAAACTGTAGATGGCTAATAAACACCAAAGCAAAAATTCTAACAGTGAGAAATGGGTGACAAAAAATTGTTATGAATGAGAGAGGAAAACAGGAAAATGAGAGGACCATACCAGCGATCTTTAACTAATTCACGGAGTAACCAACAGTTTTTTAAAAAATTATTTCTAACAATAGTTATACAATATCACTGTACAGTTCTGTACTAATCCACGTATCCAACTGTGTGTATCTATTAGAATTGAACACGCTCAGGTACACTATATATAGATATTGGAATCCAATAATCATAGCGGACCCTATAGTTCAAAATGAGAGTAATATATCAGAGAGAAATGAAGTGTCAAATTTGAGATCAATTGAAAATATAAGAACATCCAGTTTTAACCCAAGTTGTAACTAATAACTACAGTCGAGTAGTGTGATGCCAAAATCGAGTAGGTGATTAAACCAAAAACATTGAAAATCCAGAATATTTGGAATTTATACAGAGAAAAAGAACAGTATGATTGAGATTTCACAAAACCCCCAAAATCTAGATATCATTTTCCAAATTAATTAGGAAAATCAAAATCATCAACTGCAACGACGTCTTTGAACTCTAAACACACTAATATGATGTCAAAATCCATTTGTAAATTAACAGAAAAACTGCAAAATTCATAAACCGCCAACTTCTGTATACCTCAATACAGTAGAAATCAGATATCATAAAACCCATAAAATTCAGAAACCACCACCTCTGTAAACAGAAGAAATCCCACTGACGTGTTTTTTCCACATCGATTTTGAGCTCAAACAGTCGTAATGGAAGTCATGGCAGAACCCTATCAAACCAGATATGCATCACGGAAGTCCAAGGCCCTGCCACAGCCAAGTGGGATGACATGCATGTAGGATTTAAAGGATATGAAGAGCATTGCGTGCCGGAGGAAGGGAGAAGATACATCTTTGCTAGCAGCGTTATCTTCGTTGATGGATGTAATGGCTAGAATGAATCAAAAAGAAGAGAATATATAACAAAGATGCAAGCGCGCGAAAAATACGTCCCGCCACAGAACCCTCTTCAATCCCATCCACCCTAGCCGTACGGAGGACTGCGGACGGGATTGGGATTGGGCTCAAGGTGCAATCCAGAGAGAGAGAGAGAGACGAGATGACAATTCATCGCCGAATCTAGTAGAAGATCGGGCGAATCCCATCCACCTTATCTCCTCACCAGGCCAAACACTTCATTGGCCACACAAGGTTGGATTGGACGAGCGAATCCCATCCACTACAGGGTAATCCCACTGAATCCCTGCGTCCAAACGACCCCTTAATGTTTGGAAAACGAATTGGCTACTCATCCTGCCGCAGTCGGTCCGTGCTCCGTGGGCCCAACCATGATGTATGTGTTTCATTCATGCCGTCCACTCATTCTTCCATGACATTTTATGGTATGAGCCCAAAAATGAGTTTGATCCAAATCTAAACGGCATAGTTGGCCTTATGAGGTTTTTAATGGTGTAATTCAATCACTACTGTTTCCCATGGGGAGGTCCACCTGAGATTTATATCTACCTCATTTTTTAAATCAAGCCCTAAAATCATATTTCAAAATGGATGGATGGCATGGATAAAACACATACATTATGGTGGGGTCCACATAGCACCGACCACTAGCCACACGAAACCCAAATCAAGTAGGAATGCAGAAACCTTACCCGGCAGACTTCACAACTCATACCTTATGTGAGTCGCAAACAGGACCTCGCAATGATCCATGGAATCTTAGAACCCACTCTCATCTAATCTCATTTAAACCCATGCACCAAACGCTCACCCTTGCCTCACCCAAATCAGTGCAGCCCTTGCTATGAGGCCCACCTTGATGTATGTATTCTATATCCACGCTGTCCATCCGTTTTGCCATATCATTTTATTGCATGACCCAAAAAATGAAGCAGATCCAATTCTCAGGTAAACTATATATATCATAAGAAACAATATGGTCCATTCATCCAGGTTTGTGTGACCGCATCAATAAATTGGTTTGCAAATAAATATTTTAGTGGGCACTAAGAAGCTTTTAGTGGTAGAGAATTCAATCACCACCTTTTTCCTATGGTATGGTCCACCTGAGAATTGGATTTGCTTCATTTTTGGGCTTATGTCCTAAAATGATTTAGAAAAAAAGATAGACGGAATGGATATAAAATATATACATCAAGGTGGGCCTCATGGTAAAGGCTGCATTGTCTCTGTTGAACCCCTATTATAGAATATATACATTGTTATGGGGAGATCCGAGCCCATATGAGGTTCAACGACAAAATGCCAGTCTGAGCCGAGCCACTGCCATGGCGTCCGAGGCAAGACCTGTCCGACCCGATACGAGCATCCCATGAAGAGTGTCACAGGAAGATCCGAGCACATGTAAAGTCCGAGGCGAGGAGAGCCGCTTCGGTTCGGATCTGCAAGATCGGCTCGGACCCGTAAGATCAGATCGGATTTGAAGGTCGCTCGGATCTAGGAACCGCCCTTGTTCAACCGAATAATCGCAAAGGTAGACGACGATTGGACGAGCCGAGCTGAGTAGATACTTGGGAGCATATATTCTATCTGCCGAACATGGAAACTGCCCTAACCAAACGTGGATGATAATTTCGCTCGCAGATATGCACTACACGCCTGATATGCTGTGTGATCAGAAGATTGCGGGTAGTATCTCCATGATCCGAGAATCCCCTTGATCATGCCGAGATTGTCGGATTTAGGCCATTCTACAAGCAAGTATAAATAGAACACGACACCACATCTACAGGTATGCAATAGTAAATGTTCTCTCCTCTACTCTCTACTTAGACCCTGATTCCCTTAGCCTGACTTAGGCATCGGAGAGTCACCTTTGTCAGTTCTATTGGTACAGGTTCCAGAGGTAATACGTTAAAGTGAAGAAAACGTGGAGGGAGGGCCAACCAGATTTGGACATCAATATACATCAAGGTGGGCCCCATGACAACGGTTGCACTCTCTCGAGTGAGGCTAGGGTCGCACCTAATCAGCTCCCATGACTTAGTGTATTATTGTCGTCCACGCAGTGGATTTTCCTACTAAGTAATTGCTGTGATGTGGCTATCTTGTGCGGATAGGATATTCTTCACATGTAGCCGGTTGGCCGATCAATGGGAACCCTTCATCTATTTGTCCCTACTGTCGATGGAAAATGCTTTGTAGAGCACATGCTGTGGGATGATCCAAGATACCCTAAGAGCGTAATTATAACTGATGGTAGGCGCGCGGTAGGAGGCCCACCAGATGCATGGTTAGGATTCCACCTAAACATCATAGGTGGGCCCCACACAGCTGGAACGTATGGTAGTTAACAATAAGGAATAAGGTTATGTGCCCAACTAATGTGTACAAGATCTGAGACGATCATTAAGCGAGGTGTACCTTGGACGTCAGGTAATTCAGAAATCACAGCTATTAGACAATCCTAACAATTCTATTTTGAGCAGCTTTGGGAAAGAAAATGGATGGTTAGAAAAGAGCAAGTAGGGATTACTTTAACTATCCATCTTTTTCCATTGTGAGTTTTGGTATATGGCCCATAGAAGGTCCCAACTATTTGGTAGGATTTGTACGCATTTGACACATCAGCGAGTAAACTATACAAAGATAATAACCATGGTTTTACTCTCATGGGTATTTGATTTTTTATTTACATTTGTAATTCATTGTAAATGAGTCATGATTATTTACTGGTGTAATTAGAGTAGGGTTTTTAGTATTGATGTACAGGGAGTTTGTTTGCAAAACTTCATAGTCCACTTGCAAAGCTTCAGAGTCCACTGTACAATTTCTGCATGCATGTAAAAATTGTGAGGCTTAACATGATGTCTATATCTTATCTATGCTGCCTATTTGTTCGGCTAGCTCATTTTAGGGCATGATCCAAAAAATGAGGCAGTTCCAAAGCTTAAGTGAACTACACCAAAGGAAATGGTGGAAATTAAATGCTTAATATTAAAAAATTCTTGGGGCCTACAAAAGTTTGGGATCAAGCTAATATCATGTATGCCTTTCATGCATGTCAGTGTGATCTAACGAGGTTTGATGACTGAAACTCTAGATGTTAGGAGGTTTTATTTTTAAATTTTTTGTGTTTAATATACATATCTGTTATGGCGTGTACAAAATGTGGTATGGCTCAAGATAGATTTCACCCATCCTATAACATTTAATAAATTCTGATGGAAACTTTGGACGGACAAGATTTGGGGTAGTCGATATGTGTTGATCCGATCTGTCGTACTGCATTTATAGCCTCAATCAGAGCATTAGACAATCAAGATTGATCTATTGGATCAGATTAACCTGATTTACCACCCAGCATCCAAAAGGCCCTTTTGAAAAATTTACACTGTCGGAATTTGGATTTGATTGATGTGGATACTGCAAATACGATCTGTCATACGGCGTCTAATGACTTCAATCAAAGCTTTAGACACTGAAGATAGGAGATGTTAGATGAAATGGTACCCAATACCTAAAAAGTCTTTTTAGAAATTTAAACTAGTGGAATCATATTTCTCTTATTAAATTGTATATGAAAATGAGAAGCATATAAATGAGTGGTATAATTAAATGTAATTCATAAAGTGATAAAATGGAATGGATATAACCATCTTGGACGTCAATACAGCTTGTTAGATCTTTAGAATAATTTATAACTTTCTTTGTAAATACAAGAGAATCGGCTCATCTCCAAGATAATGCAGGATCGAAGGTAGATAGAAGGAGGAGACTGGTTACTTATAAATTTCTCCGATTCATTGACAGGCTTACTGAGGCTAGCCACACTGAGGCCCATCAAATGAATGGTCAAGATCATCATGCTGTTGTTCCTTTTCGCACGGGTGTGATTTGCTGGAAAATTTTGGGGGCGATCTACAATGTCATTTTTTAAGACTTTCCTTGCAGTAGCAAAGTTGTCAACTCTCCCGGAGAGACGTGAGGCTGTTGATTGCCTGCATGCATGCGACAGATGATAACGTCATGCAGATGAGTGGAATGCGTCTTCCCTGTGAGACTGACAGCTCAGATTATCCACGCTTTGTAGATTCCATGCACCTGAAATGACCAAATAAGTTCATCAGGTGGGCCACTTGTTTTGGATGACATACATGTGATCCAGGCCATCCATTAGGTAGTGATCGGTGTGAATATCCTCTGTACCAAAAATCTGCTAGACCTTCATCATGTCAGCCACCCATGAACGTCATATCTGACCCGTTGAAACTCTCTCTTACCATCCATTTTTCAAATATGATTGTGATCGGCTTGATCAAAGGACCAACATTAGGGTATGTTCATGGTGGGCTACCACCTGATGAGTGGCTATGATCATGCCTGCCATCCAACGGTGGAAACTAGGCCGCCATATTAGCTGTGCTGCAGGGCCCAGCATTTATGAGTGCACCCCTTCTGCTCAGCCGCATGCATGTTTGTCTCCACCAACCTATCAAATAGCTCATGGCAAGCTGTACGCGTATGAGCGGCCACTATAAATCTGACAACATGTACGACGATCCGAACCGTTCAAATGATGCAGTAATTATGGACCAGTCATAATCCGTAGATTCAATTGAAGGAACGGTCCCAGGATACCAAATTAGCAGTTAAAAGTATCAACGGTCAAAATTCAACAAATATATTAAGGACTACCGAATGCGATGTTTCCGAGATTCTCGATTGCTATTATTTCTTTCCACTTTTAAATCTAGTTCCGCGAGCCGTACGTGGTCCTTGGATAGTTGTACTGAGGTTTGCTACGCCAGGCCATGTCTCATCGTAGAAAATACATGAGATCCTAACCATCAATTGGGAGGGACGCAGTGCGTAGATTCCGCTATGTAAAAAATCAGGTCCGTCTGATCATCAAACATGTCATGATGATGTCTTAGAAAATTGGCTTAAATTCTTCTTCTTTTTTGTCACATTTGTTTAGTAAATTGTATCTCAAATTATCAGTGGTCTATGTGATGGACGGGAGCGGATTAGGTGAGATCCCGGCCTCACCCAACACAGTGTAGCCCTTATATGGGGCCCACTTTGATGCATCCATTCTGTATCCATGCCATCCATCCGTTTTTTCGGATCATTTTAGGGCAGGATCCGAAAAATGAAAAAGATCCAAATCTCAAGTGGACCGTACTCTAGAAAACAGTGATGAGTGAATGCCTCATCATTAAAAACTTCTTAGAACACACTATAGTGTTTTCGTAGTGTTTGTTTGCCATCTAATCCGTTGATAGATCACATAAGCATGTATGAGGGGAAAAAACAAATATTAGGTTGATTCAAAACTTTTATAGCTCATTAATGATCCATGTCAACTCTTTCCTATGGTCCACCTGATAATTAGATTTACTGCATTTTTATATCATGCACTAAAATGATCTCAGAAAAAAAGATGGACGGCGTGGATATAGAATAAATATATCAAGGTTGGTCTTCCGGTAAAGGCCTCACCATCTTAGGTGAGGCCCGGTACTCCCCTAATCCGCTCCTGCCGATGGACGCCCTTGAACCACGTCAGTGCTGGAAGCAGGGTTGTGAATTTCTGCGAAATTCTTAAAGTCCCCTGAACCAAGGTGGGGCCCATCTTGATGTTTGTGATAAATGCACCTTGTGTATCCGTTTCTTTTTTTTTTTTAACCCATCTCAGGACATGGGAGAAAAAAGATTCGGATCCAAGACTTAAGTGAGTCATATGACACAAAAGAGGGGGGATTAACTACTATTGAAACATTTATATAGCCACCAAAATTTTATATCAGGCTACGTTTTTATGTTTTCAGTTCATCCCAACGAGATTACCTTATAAATGGTTTAGATGTCACCTAAACATCGAGGTGTAGTACATAAAAGTTTCAACAAAAGGAATTTCTTTTCGTAGTGGCCCAGTTGACTCTGCGATTTGATTTAGTTTTGACAGCAGATTCTAAAAAGATCTGTCAAAGCTAAGTGAACTACACCACATAAAGATGAAGAATTGAATATCCATCAGGAAGTTTTGGATCAATTTAATATTTTTCATCTTTCTATGGATGTCTTGTATGACAAATAAATATAATTGTGAGCCTTTTCTTTATTTTTTTTTACGTTATCACGTTACCCAGGTCGGTGGTGTATGAGACAACACGCAATCCGCTTCGGTCACCGCTGAGCAAAGTTCACCTCACTACTGCGTCACATATATTCCTGTCGGCTTTCGGTTTTCAGCACATCCCAGCCACCTTCTTTTTCCGCGTTATTATAAACAAGGGAAACCGGCGCGCGCGCTATGCACGTGGAGAGAGAGGATGAAGAGATAGATATGAACGCTTAAAAAAAAACAAAAGAGTGGATTAAGTGTTACCGGAAAATAACTTAGGGAATATTACTCTTACTGTGGGGGAGCTTTGATCATGTGTTGTATATCCACTCTATCTATCCATTTTTCCAACCTATTTTAAAATATGGTCTCAAAAATTAAGAAGATTTAAATTTTAAGGGACCACACCACATGAAAGAGTGGTGATTGAATGCTCACCATCAAAATTTTCTTGAGCCCCATTGTAAACAGATCCTCAATGTTTATTTTACGTCCAACCCATTGATAAATTCAAACAGAACCAGAAGAAGGGACGGTACAAAGTTCAGCTTGTTCCAAAAATCTTGTGACCTACAGAAAAGTTTTAAAGAATATTCACCACTTTTTTCAATGACATGGTCCACTAGATATTTGGATCTACCATATTTTTGAGAGTGCACTCTAAAATGAGTTTAAAAAATGGATGGGCGGCAGGGGACTTATAACACATTCATCAATGTGGGCCCCACATGCCAAGGGTAACACCCACTAAGTTATTACCTAAGTACTCTTAAAAAGAAGAAAGAAATGTTTTTTTTTTAATTTTAATTTTATTTTTTTTAACAAACGTGCACACACACACACCCACACGCTCACTCCCTACTATTGGGAATGTTATGGACGGATGTCTTAAATCTGTCTGGTGGTCTGTCGATGATATCGACAGGGTTTCAGATGGAATCGAGGTTGTTGTCAAGAGTGGCTCGATGACATCGATAATTCACAGAATTTTCACCATTGGTCGCTGGACAGTTTTCTTAGTCCTGTCGATATGATCGAGAGACCTTTAGATCATATCGACGTTGTTATCGAGAGTCCTTCGATATCATCGAAGAGTTCGGTAGATGTGATTGCGGAAACGCAGATTTTACGGATTTCAATCCTTTCGCAACTGGGATGCGAAAGGAAAGTTGCCTAAACTATAAATAGGTATTCCTAGGGCTTTTCTAGGGATGAGAGATGGTATGCTAAGGCTTTCTAAAGGGGTTCCAATGGTTTCTAAAGGGTGTAGTAAGGGTGAGATTCGAGGTTGTTCGAATCGGGTCAAAATTCCCAACCAGTGGTATCAGAGCTATAGTTGGGGCATAAATCTGAATTTGAAGGATTAGTAATAATGGCGAGCACCAAGTATGAGATTGAGAAGTACTCAGAAAAAAATAATTTTGAGTTATGGAAGGTTAAGATGATTCGCCTGTTAACCAAACAAGGCGAAAATGGTGCTCTTGAGGAGCGGAAGTCTACTATGACTGATGCTGATTAGAATATTCTTGATAAGAAGGCTTTATCATCGATCCGTTTATGTCTCACGGATGGGGTTCTTTACAATGTAATGAGGGAGAAAACTGTGGCTAAGTTATGGGTGAAGTTAGAGGATATTTATACGGAAAAATCTTCTGAAAATCGTCTGCACTTGAAGCGGCAGTGGTATAACTTCAAGATGGCAAAGGGTAGAGATCTGGAGGCTCACATCAGCAACTTTAATAAATTAGTTTACAAATTGCTAGATATGGAGGAAGTAACAAAAGATAAAGAACAAGCGTGTATGTTGTTGAATTCTCTCCCGGCATCTTATGAATCATTCAAGGACACTATGTGCAGCATGAATAAAACCCTGAGTGTCGACACCGTTATCTCAACCCTTCAAGGGAAGGCTATGAGACAACTGAATAGTGACATGGGGACATCTTCTAATGCACTATTTACAGTGGGTAGAAATTCTGGACAAGGTACAGGTTCTTCAGGTTTTAGATCCAAATCCAAGGGCAATGGCAAAGGAAAGGTAAAGTGATAGAACTGTGGGAATGAAGGACATGTGAAGAAGGATTGTGTAACGCCCCGTGTTTTCAGGACCCGAGTATATGACCCGTGTCCCAAAAACCCGAGTGTTAACCTTAAAGGATGGTCAGATATAATATTTTTCTTTTATCAGAGTAAGCAATTGAGCGTAGTGTGGACAAATTGACATAAAGAAAAATTTTATTATAATTCAAATATGCCCAAAATGACTTATACAAACCAATGTCTCCAAAATTAACAAATACAAGAATTACATGATCTAGTATATAAAAATAATAGAAAACATATAAATATAAGCCGTAAGATCACACAGCTCCTCTAGGAAAATACAGTCATGCGTCCCTAGTAATCGCACTCTGCTCCTCATTAAGTCTGAACATACATATCACTTAAGCCACCTGTACTACCTGTACGATTTTATATTTAATGGATGAGTGGCCAACTCAGTGTGAATTTTTCTCAAGATTACACACTGCCGCATTAGGTAAGAAATAGTATAAAACATCCAGACAACTAACACAGAGTAAATGCAGTCTTATTAGATGCATGGATGCATGAATGCAATCATGGTCCCGGGTAACACATCCAGACAGACCGCGCCCCGGGTAACACATCCAGACATGCGAAAACGTCGACCCGGAAAAACACCTCCAGACGGTCTATGCCCCGGGTAACACATCCAGACAGGAAATTGCGTAGGGTGACAATGGATGATGGTTTGTGCCCCAGGCAACACATCCAGATAGGCAAATTCATAGGTCACGTACAACAGCAATAGATGTTGGTTTGTGTCATGCATGCATGATTAACCAACCCTTTATTAGTCCAATTACATCCAGCCAATTTAAATAAGCTCATGGTCACTACGGGGAGCACATGGCCCAGCGTAGCCCGACAGCTCGGGCATAGGTCTCATACCACCATCCTCGGATCACGAGACTATCACCTTAGGATGTTTAATGGTACCCCGTCGACTAGTGGCCAATCATATTACAATATATAAGGCTTACCATCGCATGGTTGCGCGGTATAAAACATCGGATCCATATAGGGAAAATATCAACAAAGCCACATATAGCGATATCAAACAAGCCACATAGGGTAATTATCAAAATAGGCCTCATAGGGCGAATATCAAAACCATGTGATAAAAGATCATCCTTGAAAACCATTGGACACAACAACCCTGGATGGTAAGCCCACATCAATGATCTGTTTAGACCACCAATTAAGAACCACTAAGTCAAAGGTCCATTTTAATTACAACCAGTCGGGTTACATCCTAAGTATAGGAGTACATTTATAGGTGGAGGTTTCCCACTAATGCACCAGTTTAAAGTCCATAAGCAATACACAAATAATCCACAAGCATGAACAATTATACAAGATAATCATAAAGCATCTAATACAACAATTCCATTTCTACCAGCTAACACATGTGATTATAAAGGGAGATATCAAATATGAATTTAAATAAAAACTATAACTTAAGCTAATGAGAAGATGGAAAGCTCAAGGGGAAGAATCATCACCAGACAGAGCGTAAAATACTTTTAAAGGCGGGTCTTCTTGTGAAGGTAGCGAATCTACACCATACACGTAATTCCCTGTATGAATTTATTTACATTATACGATGGGTCATAAGGCTTAGTACATGAGGACAGGTGGTGTTTGGGCTGTGACCAAGGGCGATCAAGCCTGCTAAACACATGCCGCCCATTTTAGTGAGAACTGGAGCCCAATCAGCAACCACTTTTTTCCACATTCAATCATCCAAAGAAATTCGGGTAATGGTGTAAATAAAGCATTTACATTGTAGGAAAATGATCGTATCATGGTGGGACCTACTGTCCAGAATGTATGGTTAGAATATTTATCCTGGCGGGGCTCATGTATGTGGCCCACCGCCATATGGATAAGCTCGTCACATGGCATACCAGTACATGTACACATTATATTCATAGTGTACGTGTATCACAAAATATATATGTATATCTCATAATATACAGCTATATTTCATAAGATATATGTATACATTATATACGTAGTGTACACGTATCACATAACATGTAGATTACATGGTATATATGTATACGTTATATACAGTGTATACGTACCACAAATTATATATATGTAAATCACATATGTATATTTCATAAGATATGTGAGTACTTTATACACAGTGCATATCATTACGTAATATATACATGTGTTTTTTTTTCATCATATACATGCATACATTATGCACGTGAGCACCTGGTGGGTCTCACGTGGGTATGGTGTCGAATCTGAACGGTCCATAAGGTGTGGAATCCCAAGAAACCCTAGGGGGTGAATTTTCACCCTGATCTAAGATTCAGGTGGGCCATAGCAGAGATAAATGCAATCCAAGGGAAGAAACTATTTGCATTAAGCATGGCCCACCGAAGTTTTGGTTTAAAGTAAAAATTGGGTTTTGCTCCATGTGGACCATTCAGATTTTCCAGACTCATCAGCTATGATGAGATATCAAAAATTTTCATTGGCAGGTATATATTTTATTTTATATTTCTCTTTTTTGTGTTTTTTTCTTTCTTTAAATCAAAACGTCCAGATCTGGACGTTGACTAGTGGACGGCCAAGAGGCTCCACGTGGCCCGAGGTGGATCTGAACCATTCATCAGGTAGAGGGAGGGAAATCGTCTAGAACCAGATTGATCTTTCCTATCCATGTACATTCACATGGTCTCTACGGCAACCGAAAGAAGACCGTTCGACTGTTTTTGAGGCTTGATTACCTAGGTGGGCCGCATCACCAGAAGATCAAAGGTCGCCATTCACGGTCGAAATTTCAAGAGGAAGACGGTGGGCGGTGTGGATATGCAGAAAGGTGGCCCACAGTATTTGTACAGGGTCCACCAACCTTTTAACGTGATTCGGTCACAAACAGGGTCCCTGTTTTTATCCGATTTCTGGCTTCAAGAATGACTCCGCTCTTAGTCTGTTTATAACTTAAACAGAGCCTCGTTTCTACCTGCTCGAGGCCTGACGCACGGCCATTGTCTGGCCGGGTCCCAGCCCGAAGTATGAGCTGCACTTGGGTCCGATCCCAAACCAAAACAGAGTCATTGATTGACTCAGCTTCAGGCTAAACATAGGGACTCATTTCAACGATGTTCTCAGTCCACCGTGCAACCATTGCTTGGGTTCCGGACTAAAATGGAGTCTTTCTCCTAGCCTGCTGCTATCGTGTTTGGCACGTACCCTGAGCTGTTTCAAAACTCTACAGAGAGCTCAAAACAGACCTCAACTGGGGCCTGACTATGGTCTGAAACGACCATTATTTGGCTTGTTTCCCTGAGTCTGTTTTTGCATGGTCATCATTTGGTCCTAACTTCAACCCTCCAAACGTTGCCATTGCTCGGCCGACTCTTAGCCATTGCTTGGCATGATGTTGGCCCAGATAATGCTATGATTATTTTAGCTAAAACTCCTAAGGAGGGGGAAGAATCATCACCTGAGGTGGGTGGACGTCGGCCCTGCACTCGAGCTACAACAAGAGAGACGACCCCCTGCTTTTCTCTTCTTTCTCGCACTCGCTTTCTTCGGCGAATTCCCTAGGGCTACAAGACCCATCTTATAGAGGGAGTGAGAGACGAGGGACGGCTGAGATTGCCCTCACAGCGGACGGCTTGGATTTATCTTTCCCAAAGAGGAAGGCAGTTTTGTTTTCACAGGCTCGGGTCCGGTTGTTTTTGGCACGGATTGGACGATGGCATTCAATCTCCTCCGTCCGCTTACAAATGATCAAACGGCTAAATTGTTTAGTTCGTGTGGGTCCCATAAAGAATTTGAATGGTTTGGATTGCTTAGAAAGTGGTCGTGGTGGCCCACTTATAGGGTTGAAATAGGTCGATTTCAAACACAGGGAAGGCGGGAGGATTGCAAGAACCCATTTTTTTGGATGGTGCTCGGTCAGAGCTGGTCCGACCGAGTTCCTGCTTCTAGTGCACCTCGTGCACGAGCACTTTCAGTGCACATGCATTGTACAGGGGCCCACTGTAATATCATTTCCACAATCTACTCCATTTATTTGTATTGGGGACACTATACAGGGATCCTAGCCCATTTTGGGTTGACGGTGAGACCCATGTGAGCCATGCCAACTAGATCTTGACCCTTAACGGATGATTATAATGGTTCTGGTGGTCAGATTTATCCCAAATCGATCGTCAACAGTTAAAGTGGCCCTATGAGTTGTCTACCTCTTCAAGACTTGTTACTGCTCATATAATAATTATAATTTTACTTTATTTCTTTTATTTTGTTATGTGTATACATGTATTTATATCATTTTTGTATTTATTATTATTATTATTGTCTGCACACTATATATATAGTTCATGATGTGGGCTACACTATAGGTCATTAGGAGTTAGGACCATTATAAACCAACCCAATGATTGGATTGTCTAGTATTTCATTATTGATAACTTTATGGGTCCTAATGATTGTTTGGGTGAAATTTGGGAGTTGAATAGGATGGATCTTCCTACGGGACATTGTGAATCGATGAATGGTGGACCTTGTGATTTTGATTCCTACATTGGTTTTATATGGTTCGACTGTACTACATAGGTGTATGATGAGATGTCATTACGCTCAAGATTAAAAAAATAAGATTTTTCATGTATATAAATACAGTTCAACTTGTGATAGTCAAACGGACAGATTGATCTCAAATCTTATTATGATGTTGTGAGTTGTCATAGTCTAAAATCTAAGGGTTAAGATGAATAGATTGAGGGTCGTTGGATAGTGACGTGTAAGGCAAATCATGTGGGTCAATGCATATATGTAAGCTAATCTAGATCTACGTGGTGACACCCGAGTACCGAAAGTACGGGGTGTTACAGATTGTGAAAATCCTAAATCGAAGAGGGAAGATTCTGAGGCTTCATATAGGGAGGCCAATGTTACCACGTCAGATGGATTGAGTGGATGTGATGGTAATGTTTTATCCGTATCTTCGCTCAGACGGTCATACGATGATCGTAAGGATGAGTGGATGCTAGACACAAGGGCATCTTTTCACATGACTCCTCATTGAAGTTGATTCACCAGCTATAGGGAGTGCGATGGTGGATAGGTATTTATGGGCAATGATATTACCTGTAATGCTGTACCTGTTGATTTTGTGCGCATCAGGATGTTTGATGGGGTGGAGTGCACCTTGACAGATGTGAGGCACGTTCCTGATTTGAAGCGAAATCTGATTTCTCTTGGTGTGCTTGAGGCAAAAGGATGCAAGTACATAGGTATTGATGGTGCTCTTAATGTATCTAAGGAGGCACACGTAATTATGAAAGCGCAATGACTCGGTAACTTATACAGGTTGATCGGGAGCACTTCAAAAGGTGGAGCTGCAGTGGATGTAGCGGATTTTACCTCTGCACGTGTGTGGCATATTGGGCATGACCACATGAGCGAGCAGGACAAGAAGGCTGAGACGTGTGGACAAGGATACAGAGCAGGTGGAGCAGCCAGCTGTGAGAAGAATCACACAACATGATCGCAGGATATTGGCGAGGTACATGGATGACTCCAATATCGTAGGAGAATTCATCTTCTATTCAGATGGTTCTAGGTGAGCTTGGTGCTGAGAAGTGAAAGGTGACTATGGGCGATGTGATGTATTCGTTGTACCATATGTGAGCAGGTGGAGCTTCCAGTGGGCCGGAGAGCGGTTGGATGCATGTGGATCTTCAAGAGGATACAACATAGATACAGGGCGAGGTTGGTAGCGAAGGGTTATACTCAGAGAGAAGGGATCGACTTCTCAGAGATTTTTCCGCCGACGGTATAGCAGGTGTCTATTATATCCGTGATTGACACTGGTTAGCCAATGTGATCTTGAGTTGAAAAGATGGATGTGGAGTCTGCAATTATATAAGGAAAAGTGAAGAGCAGATTTACATGAAGCAACCAGAGCAGTTCGAAGTTAAAGGGGCTGAGAAAAGACTTTACAGGAGGTCGTGGTTCGACCTGTCGCCTAGGCAGTGATTTGATTCCTTCATGGTGAGTCAGGAATTGATAACATGTATATTGCCAATTATGACACGTCTGAAATCAATGTGCTGAAGACTTGGTTAAGTGGGACATTTAAGATGAAGGATCGGGGGGCTGCAAAGATGGTTCTTGGCATTGAGACTGAAGGAGGAGTAGGCTTTGGTAATTATAGGAGGAATACCTTATGTGTAGGTATTGATCAAGGATGTGATGGGCCAGGTAAAGCTGGAGAGCATTCCTTACGCGTCTCTCCTCAAGTTTTCCTTAGAACGTGTCCCAAAACAGATGAGGAAAAGCATCATATCTCATGAGCCTTATTCGAATACGGTTGACAGTGTATGCTAGGGTCAGGATTAAACCGGTTATTTTACAGGCTATCAATGTTGTGAGTAAGTACCCCGACAAGCAATATTGGGTAGCGGTGAGATGGTAAAAAGACTACGTCTTTTCTTTTGGGAAGAAAGGAGCAAAGGTGGTTGGGCATGTGGATTTTGATTTGGCAGACATGCTCACCTAGATCGTTTCTATAGAGAAGTTCAAGTTCTTTGTAACTTCTCTAGGCTTAGCGATGGCATAAAAGGAAAACGGAGTGTGCAAGAGAAGCTATGATGTGATGTAGAGATAAGAAAAAAGGACAAGAAGCTACACGGATGAAGATTGAAGACATGGTGGAGATTGTTATGGACAGATGTCTTAAATCTGTCTGGTGGTGTGTCGATGATATCGATAGGGTTTTAGTTGGAATCGAGGTTGTTATCGAGAGTGGCTCGATGACATCGATAATTCACAGAATTTTCACCATTGGTCGTTAGATAGTTTTCTTGGTCCTATCGATATGATCGAGAGACCTTCAGATCATATCGACGTTGTTATCGAGAGTCCTTTGATATCATCGAAGAGTTCGGCAGATGTGATTGTGGAAATGCAGATTTTGCGGATTTTCAGTCCTTTCGCAACTGAGATGCAAAAGGAAAGTTGCCTAAACTATAAATAGGTGTTTTTAGAGCTTTTCTAGGGATGAGAGATTGTATGCTAAGGCTTTCTAAAGGGGTTTCAAGGGTTTCTAAAGGGTGTAGTAAGGATGAGATTCGAGGTTGTTCGAATCGGGTCAAAATCCTCAGCAGGGAATTCACCCCCTATGGATACTCGAACTCTGAACCAGGTGTTGGAACTCTCAAGAGTCTACCGCCTATGCAAGAGTAGGGATCCTATTCGTATTAACTGGGAAGAGAAATGTTTACAAAGGCTTACTTCTCTTCCCACACAAAGCTAATGATTACGGTGGCCCAGCACAATCTCTCTACCAAAACATAGCGGGTGATTTGCAGATCATTAACCCACATGGGAAGCCTAGCGTGGCTGATTTAAGTCTTCAAAACAGTCTCTTTAGACAATCTTATTCATATTAAACTCTGGCCATTGAAGAAACTTGCAGAGAGAAAAAAGGAAAATTACATTTAGACGTGCAATATATAAGAACTTATGGATAGGAACGTAAAATGATACCATTCGGTTCAATGATGATCCATGGGTTGGCCTAGTGGATGCATTACCCAACTAAGGGCCTGGGTGGAAGGCTTGGTTAGTCCCAATGTTATGTTTATTTTAAACATATTCTAATAAGCAATACAGATCAAAAACTCGAGTTACCATAACTATAACTACAGTAAAAAGTTAGTAAGGAATGCTAACTATTAAAACCTTCCTAAGATCTGCTGTAATATTTATACGACATTTGTACCATTCAAAAGGTCATTGGTAATAAAATGAAATAAAAACATAAAAATATTAGTATGATTCAAAACTTTCATGGCGTCATGAATGTTTCAGTGGTGTACTTTTAACACTCACTATCCCACTAGTGTTTTGGATTTTTCTTGATTTTTTGCCAGCGTACTAAAATAATCTAGTAGGAGAATGAACGGATGGATTTCTACCAAACATCACTATCGTCTTACCGTCGCCAGGCTTTACTAGCTTTCCCGTGCCATTTCACTTTTTCTTTTTTCCGAGAGTAATTCTTATATTTTATAGGATTTACACTCATCAATCTATTATGTTGTGTAGCCCTTGTCCATGCATATATTGTATATCCACTCCGTACATCTGTTTTTACAGCTCATTATAGGTACGAAACCAAAACTTAAGAAAATCCAAATTACAGGGGACTACACTACAGAAAACAGTGGTGATTAACCATTAAAAACGTCTTGTAGGCCACAAAAATTTAGATCAACCAGATGTTTGTTTTTTCCCCTTCATCCAGCTACGTGTGACCTTATCAGCCAGTTGGATGGAAAATAAACATTCTAGTGAGCCTTAGAAAATTTTTAATAGTGGGTGTTCAATCAACACCGTTTCCTATGGTGTGATCTACCTAAAATTCGTATCTGCTTCAGTTTTGGACTCATGCCTAAAATTGTGCTAAAAAAAGATGGACAGCAAAGATAAAAAATACATATCAAAATGGGCCCAACGCTGGGCTGAACTTATTCTGCAAGGGTGCATTCCATTGCTCGGTACACTTGCCTTCCAACCAAAGTAAAACCACACCTTTCCGGTCCTTAATACGGCCCTTGTACCATCATTTCCCACAAGCGTGCCTCCTGCACATTACATCAATACCATCAAAATAGTATACCCCACTACAAAGATTACCTTTGTCAAAAATCAGGCTGATCGGTCTGTTCAGTGGGCCACACCTGAACGTGGATTCAAGCCATCAAAAAGGTGTGGCCCACTTGATGAGCAAAACACATTGATATTTGTCCCACGTAGTTTTTATGATGGGACTACTGTTTTCATCACCATGTTCCCCACACAATTAGCACGTGCCATGCGAAGGCGAGCGTTGCATCTCCTCGATCTCCAAGTTGTACTAACGGTTGAAAATAGTTCAAAGTTACATGGGATCCAAAATGATGTATTTATTATATTCACACCGTTCATTCATTTTATGAGATTATTTTAGTGCATTACTAAAAACTATTTATATCCAAAGCTTAAATGGACTACACCAGAAATAGAAGTGGGATAATTATTCTTACTATTAAAACATTCATATGCCTACCATTGCATTTATTTTCCATCCAATCTATTAGTAAGATCACATGGACTGAAAATGAGGGATAGATTCTCCATTTTTATACCACACGTCTCATTTTGACACCAAGAAATTGAGTGGTTTACAGCAAAAATAAAATAATTAAATAAAAATTATAAAATTTGTAATAAGATTTTGATTCATCCGTTATCAAATTGTTATTTAGTACTCACAATTAGGTATTGTGAGGGACCAAATAAAGTCTTTCACCTCGGCAAAGGCAAAATAACAAAATGAGATGAATGAAGAGGAAAAATAAATATATACCATAGTAATCCAAAACTTATGTGATCTCATGAGGATTTTATTGATGGACGTTCAATTCCCGTAGCTTTTTACAGTATGATGTACTAGATCTTTGTATCTATCTTATTTTTAGTTTCAAGCCTTTGGACGAGCTTACCAAATGAAAGGACGGTTGCGATATAACACGTACCAAATGTTGGGACCCACAGAACTTTGTGACGTCAACACACCAGCAAGATCAATGGTGTGTGGTAGACCAGCCGATCCGCTTCCCATATGTAGGTGTAACGCTGGCAGAAAAGATGCACGGTAAGTTGTGGTGCAGTCAGCTGTGAGTGATTACCTCACCTGAAGAGTTCTGTACGTTAAGCGACAACTGATTTAGGCCATAAGTCCCGCTTGAGGAGTCGATCAGCCAGATTACTGAGCCAAGAGATGTCCATGGACCACCTCGTGCACGGCTCAGAAACATTTCACGTGCTGCATGTGCGTGCACGTGGAACCTGTTTCAACTCTCTGTGGACGTACATGCAGTCAGAGTCTGTTCAAATGACTCTCCGTGGATAGTAAGTTGGAAAAATAAAATAAAATCACACTCATAATAGAAAAGAAATTGTGAAAATCCACAAAAGAAAGAAAGACAATCGAAGAAGACAAGGATCAATGTGGACTATATTATCATGTTAGAGATATCAAGACGCTTCTCGCTCTCTCTTTGAAGTCTTGGAAACATGGCTTCTTTTGAGAGATTGAAAGGTACCCATGTCACCCTTCACTGGGTTTTGGATTTTTTTTTCATCGTTTTTTAATTTTCTCAGCTTTTGTTGTTGCTGGTTTTCTTTTCTGTTATGATATCTGTTTTATGATTTTGGGTCTTTTCTGTTTTCTGACATGGTATCTACTGCATAGTGTTTTGATCTCCTTTTCTATTGGTTTTTTTTCCCTGATGTGTTCATCTCTTGTGGGTTGTTGGGATTTCTTTTTTCTTTGTTTTCTTCTTTTTTTTTTTGGGGGGGGGGGCGGTTGTTGGGGGTGGTTTCTCTTGTTCTGTTTGGAGGATTTTGAGTTTCTGATCTGTTATTTTTCTGCAGTTCTTTATTATGATATTTGGGTTCTTTTTCGTACTTCTAGTGCATGTTTCTTTTGTTATTCATTTCCTTTTTTGACATGATATCTTTTGATTTCTCTTGCATTGTTGCACTGGATTTTTCTTATTTTGACTCTATCTTGACTTGGTGACTGCCATATGGATTGTTTTGATACTCTCTCTCTCTCTCTCTCTCTCTCTCTCTCATAATCCGCGCGCTCTGACAATATGTATGTATTTTATATGAATCATGGTTGCATTACTTCCTGTTGTGTTGCACTTTGTACTTTTACATTTTTATTTTTAAAAAAACGGTGTCCATTTTTTGGGTTTTCTTCCTTTGGTTCTCTTATCTGTCTTTTCCTCTCCATATTCCTTCTTTTTCGTGATTTCTACCTGATGTTGGAAATTGGGTCATTTGATTTATTTCCCCTTTGTGTTTTTTTTATATGCATGGACTTGCAGGTGGATTTCATTGGATTTGTGAAGGGGGATTTGATTTGGGATCTCCATGCATTCATAGAAGCCTAATAGATGTTTTGAATCTTCTATTCATCTTTGCTTTCTGTATTCTTTCTATTGTGAGTTATATTAGAAAGTATCATGTTCGTGGAAACAGAACAAGGGATTGGATTTCCGTGGTTGTTTCAGCTTGTTGTGTTGTTGCAAGCATTGCATATTTTTCCATTGGTTTATGGGCTGTTCTAAGGAGAAATGATGGATTTATGCACTGGAATGGCGTTAGTTGTCTTGTTAGGGGATTGGTTTGGGCAATCTTAGCCGTTTTGATGAACATACAGAGAACTAAAGTGGAAAGAATCTTAATTCTGCTTTGGTGGGTCATTTTCTTCGTTCTGGTTTCCGCTCTGAATGTGGAAATTCTGGTGAAAAAACACACTTTCGATCCTCGACATCGCATCATGGCCTGTCAACTTGTTGCTCCTCTTTTGTGCTTTCCGGCTCTTCAAGAATCTCAATTCCCAAAACCCACCATACCAGACCTTGTCGGAACCTCTGCTGGGAGAAAAGGGCGAAAACAAAACGAGTTTGGATAAAATTGGTATCCTTGCCCATTTGGCATTTTCTTGGATTAACCCTTTACTCAGGTTAGGCTGCTCGAAACCATTAGTCCTTGATGACATTCCACCTTTAGAATCAGAAGATGACGCGTGTTTGGCGTACCAAGCATTTGCTCGTGAATGGGATCTTCAGAGAAGGCAAAGATCGAGTACTAGCAACTTAGTTCTCCGAGCACTAGCTAACTGTTACATGAAAGAAATGATAGTGGTCGGGTTCCTTGCATTTCTTAGGACAGTTGCCGTCGTAGCAGGCCCACTTTTTTTATATGCATTTGTGCGATATTCTGCCAAAGGGGAGCGGAATCTCAGTGAGGGCCTCTTACTTGTAGTATTGTTGATTGTAATCTAAATCGTCGAATCCCTGTCACAGCGGCATTCGTTTTTCGGTGCAAGAAGGTTTGGTATGCAGATGCGGTCAGCTATGATGGTTGCAATCTTTCAAAAGCTTCTTAAGCTTTCTAGTTTGGGTAGGAGAGCTCATTCGACAGGAGAGATTGTGAATTACATTGCGGTTGATGCATACCGTCTAGGAGAATTCCCATGGTGGTTTCACTCAGCATGGACTCTGCCGTTGCAGCTGATTTTCGCCATCAGCATACTTCTTGGCACTGTTGGATCGGGCGCACTTCCTGGGCTAGTCCCACTCATCGGGTGTGCACTTCTAAATGTCCCATATGCCAAGATGTTGCAGAAGTGCCAGTCGCGATTCATGTGGGCCCAAGACGACAGACATAGAGCCACTTCTGAAGTCCTGAACAGTATGAAGATCATCAAATTACAATCATGGGAAGAAAAATTCAAGAACATGATTGAAACCGTCCGCGATGTTGAATCAAATGGCTGGCAGTGTTGCAAATCAAGAAGTCCTATGGGACTGTATTGTACTGGATGTCTCCCATCTTGATTCTTCAGTGGTCTTCGCAGGTTGTGCAGTGCTGAGAAGTGCACCTTTGAATGCTACTACATTTTCCATGGTCTTGGCGACGTTGCTGGTCATGTCAGAACCTGTGCGGATGCTCTATCGGCGTTGATCCAGGTCAAGGTCTCATTGGATCGTCTCGATGTGTTTCTGGTAGATGATGAGCTCAAAGAAGAGGATTTGAAGAGGTTACCATCAGAGAATTCAAATTTCAGCATTCGAATACATGATGGAGTGTTTGGTTGGAACCCAGATGCAGGTCCTACAACACTGAAAGGTTTAAATATGGATATAAGCAGAGGACAGAAAATCGCTGTTTGTGGACCGGTTGGTGCCGGAAAATCGTCACTGCTGTATGCTGTGCTAGGTGAAATACCCAAAATCTCAGGATCTGTGAGTCCCAAAAACAGTACTGAAAGCTTACTGTTATATGCTTCAAGAACTGTGAATATGAATAGTATCCTTGAATCTTCAGTTCGTACTAGTGAATCTGATAGGCCCCAAAATGGCTAGACCACATCATCCAATGTCTGGCAGTTGAATGTACTGTTTCTATTTCTGAATTGTCTAATGTCTATGTGCAATCCTTCAATCAGAAGGGTTAGGTTTATCCTATCGAAGAATTTTTTTGGAGCATTGTCCATCTCCACTGGGACCAATCAGACCAACAGTCTGGATCACTGAATTATGGATCCACTAGCCCAAACCGAAAGCCAAAAATACCATGCTTTAATCGCAGATCAAATATCATAATTCATCATTCTTCGAAGTGAGTCGAAATTGATTTCTTGTTGCATTTAGGTTGAAGTCTATGGGTCGATTGCATATGTTTCCCAAACAGCTTGGATCCAAAGTGGGACGATTCGCAATAATATACTCTATGGAAAACCGATGGACAAGAAAAGATATGAGAAGGCCATAAAAGTATGTGCTCTGGATAAGGACATCAACAATTTTGATCACGGCGACCTTATAGAGATCGGACAAAGCGGACTCAACTTGAGTGGAGGGCAGAAACAAAGACTCCAACTTGCAAGAGCTGTCTATAATGATGCGGATGTATATCTCCTCGATGATCCTTTCAGTGCAGTCGATGCACATACGGCGGCAATCCTTTTCAATGTAAGGAAAATTAATAGAACTTGTTCACTAGTTCTGTTCATATAAGTACACACAGATGCATGCAGACATTGTGTTCATATGAATATACTTATGTACATGCATACATGTAAACCTGCATTCACACTCAAATGCATTCTTCATCAAGGTGTCCCGTATCGGTATCGGTTGGCGTATCGGTGACCTCCAAAACCGATACGGATACGGGGGCGTAATGGCGATACGGGGGCATAACGGCCCGTAACGGCGCAAAATTTTTTTTTTTGCCAAAAAAATATGAAAAAATATGGATTAAATCCGGAATATTCTAAGCATTCCAAATATGCATTCATTTATAAAATGGAACATGTTTATGGGGGCGTAACGGTCCACTCTTTGGTGAGAAGTTGTATCGGACTGTCTGATGAATTTATGAACCAGATAACCTGAATTTGACTACAAAATTCATATATTTAATTTTCTAACTATCTACTACCAATGATAGATATATTAGAATGAATGTAATACGTAAATATCTTACATTAGGTGTGTTTACAATTATTTTTGAGGAATTTGTCAAACATACCTGTGCAGTCAGTGTGTACGTGACTGTGATTCCTGTCTATGACCTGTCATCCTCAAGTCTAGAATATTAAAAAAAATAAAATTAGTAGTGTCTGATATACTCCCCTGCAACTTGATTAAGGATTACTTGATTGATTGTCAGGGGAGATATTTTAAATACAAGTTCGGCAGTGTCAAGTGTGTGCATAATTGCATGGCTTCTTGCAATAATACTGTTGTGAGCTGTCTGCTGCAAAATGCAAATACTTACCTTAATACAAATATATACTCACAATCACAAGTCACCACTAAAATGAAAATCTGCTTTTTTGTGGTTGCTCGACCTCCACATCATCGTCATTGTCACCATCAGGCTGAGGCTGTCCAATAGGTGTAGGTTCTGCATATCCATAATATCCAGTGCCAGAAGGAAATACTAGATCAACGAAACCAGAGGATGACTGATCCTGACTAGGTAACGACTCTGACCCTGAGTAAGGATATCCACCAGTGCCCGTCGAATAGCCATACTGGTAACCATACTCAGGCTGTTGAGAATCTTAAGATTGAGAGTGCGTCTGCTGTGATGAGTAACTTGGATTTAGATCTGGATATCTATAATCATATGGATATTGATCGGGAGGGCTACTCCAACATGAATGTGATGGAACGGGCTCAGTATAACCATCATAATTATAATCCAATTGACCATAAGAATATCCATCATAATAACTAAGACCATGAGCCTGCTGATGTTCCGGACCTCCCGGACGCGGTGCACCACTAGATGTACCCTCCTGCTGGCTGTATCGTGACTCGGTACACTCGTAGGTTCGACCTCGTGTACCACCTCGTCGATGTTCATCGGCATCGCGATCTGTAGACGGCTGAATAGGGCGTTGAGCAACACCAGAAGTGTCAGCACCAGAGGCAGGGGGGTCATCGTCACCATCATCTGACACGGACACGCTACCACTACTCGTACTCTTTTGTTGATCTCGAGCCGTTTCCGTACGTGGCATAAACGCTGCCCCTCTTACTGGGTCCAAGACATCTGCACGACTCTCTTATTGTGCTTTGCGTATTTCTGGGTCATCAATTCCAATTCTTCACTATCCTCTTCAATTTGCTTTTCCCTTGTTTTCAACCAAGGTAGAAGTGGGTCATCCTCATCATAAATATTGTCCAAGTTTATTGGACAATAGTCTGCGTCATCGGCAGCTGTAATGCTCCTATGATGTCGTCGCATTCTTAGTTTTATATTGTAGTGCATGAAAACAAGTCTATCTAATGTTCTAGTCTGCAATCTATTCCTATTCTTTGAATGAATGAGCGCAAAACAACTCCAATTCCTTTCGCAGCTAGAGGAAGATGTTGTCTGGCTCAAAACTTTTACTGCAATTTTTTGAAGAACCTTCGTACTCTCTTCGAAATTAATCCACCATTCGGCCGGTTGTAACCTAGATACTGCATGCTGTGCAAGAGCATCTCCAAAACTACCAAGATGATTTCCAAATGTATCTAATTCATTCAACGCCTTTATTTGCGGATCTAAGTCAGGTTATAATCTCTTTATCACATTTTTTAGCCCGACACGAACTTCATCATCCGCAACAAATGATTGGACATATCTATACCTAGGATTTAAGTAATAACCTGCTGCATGAAGATCGTGATGGAGTTGTTTTGTCCATCTCCTGTCGATCATCTTTCAATAAGTCTCCCAGCTTCTACTATCACGTTGAATTGCAAGTTTTGCCTTATCCATGGCATCATATAGGAAGCCCATGGTAGGTGCTTCATCGGTTTCAACAAGACGGAGTACCCTCATTAGTGGCTCCATCACCTTTAGGATCGTCTTAACCTTCTTCCAATATTTGTTGTCCCGTATGGTGTTCACAACGTCGACTGGTGTCCCTGATGTCTTCTTCTCATGTTTTGTGTTGAGCCATTGTTGGGAAGCGAACATTTCACTCAACTCTCCCCTATGCTGGAATAAACTCTCTAATGCTATAAAGTTTGTTGTGAATCTAGTCGCCGCAGGCCTCAACAATTCTCGTCCTTTCGTGAACTTTTTCATTATTGCGACTACTTGATTATGGTTGTAAATAAATGTCGTTACTTCCCTTGCCCTTTCGACCATTTCCTTAACATTCTTCTTCTTCCCAATATCTTCCAGTATAAGATCAATACAATGGGCAGCACATGGTGACCAAAAAAGATGTTTTCTCTTATTCATCAACATATGTCCTGCAAGCTTATATGATGCTTCATTATCTGTCACAATCTGCACTACGTTCTCCTCTCCAATCTCATCCACAACTTTATCTATTAGTCCAGTAATATAATTAGAATTTTTTGTTACTTCTGAGGCATCAATTGACTTGTGATATATAGTTCCCAAGTAGCAGTACACCATAAAGTTGATCATGCTGCGTCTGGTTGGGCCAGTCCAACCATCGCACATGATTGTGCATCCTCTAGCTTGCCATACAGGTTTAAAGGTAGCCACGTATGTTTTCACATCCACATACTCTGCATCTGTCCATTTCCCCCTAATCTCCTTAGCCGTGGGAGCTTTTATTCCTTCACCTGCTTCTGCTGCTGCATCAATTACCACCTACCAATATGAAGAATTGGCCGCGTTAGGAGGTATGTTGGCATGTATAAATAACTTTGTTGCTGCTCTACCTAATTTCTCAACAGAAGTTCTACTCCACATTTGTTTTATCTTCTTTTGTTTAGTTGATTCTTTCCTAAAAATGATTGGATCAATAGAGGGTCTCCTAGGCTCATTTACTTCTTCATCCAAATGTATAGGGGCATCACGTGAAGATGTTTGTCGTCGGCTCCCAAATACACGTCATAACCCGCCAAACCTACCCCCCCTACCCTCAGTCCCAGCTGCAGAAGCAGTTGCACTTCCAGTTGCACTCCCTGTCCCACTCCCACTCCCACTGCCCCCTCCTGTATCATGCACTGACCCATGCGTGCCAAACATGCGGTGACGTTCTTCTTCTTCACGAGCTAGACGCACGCTCTCTCTCCTAGCTATGGTTAATTCCCGATCTGAATCTTCGTCAGAATCAATAATATCTTCATCACGAACGCACATATATTCAGGACTAAACACCTCTTGTCGAGCTGCTTCTAAAATATCATCTTTCTTCTTTTGTACAGCAGCTCGTTTACCCTTCCACTCATCGAGACTAGCTTGCATTAATAGCATTATCTCTCTCGGTACTCTGACACATGGCGCAACTTGACCCTTTCGATGTGCCAAATGTTGTTTGAGACAGGTAATTCCACCAGACACTATCCTATCACAACACTTGCACTTTATTTGGTGCCTAGTACCACCAACCCTCTCACAATGTTGCCATCCAATATCTTCACTTACTTGTTGTTGGCCAGACCCAGACATTTCTTTAGGTTTAGGATATGAGTATGAGTGTATGACCTATGTTAATAAAGATAATTTTATGTTCTAACTAAATCCTAAGAAGCTCCAAAACCTGTCCAATATAAGCAAATAAAAATATAAAGTCACTAATTCGAAAATACAAAGAAAAATTTATAAATGACACCCCAAATATGTAAAATGCACATTAACATATTCTACTATGATTAACACATCATATGGCATGATTAAAACAGCAAAACAACTATTAAAAATTGATTTTTCAAATTTTAAAAAAAGGGGCCAAAATTCATGCGTAAATAGAAAAAAAAATCTAAAAAAAATATAAAATGACACCCAAAATATGTAAAATGCACATTAACATGTTCTACTATGAATGATTAACACATCATATGGCATCATCAAAACAGCAAAACAACCATTAAAAATTGATTTTTCGAATTTTAAAAAAAGGGGCCAAAATTCATGCGTAAATAGAAAAATAAAAAATAAAAAAAAAAATATATATATATATATATATA
Source organism: Magnolia kwangsiensis (assembly GCA_037074715.1). Classification (NCBI taxonomy): domain Eukaryota; kingdom Viridiplantae; phylum Streptophyta; class Magnoliopsida; order Magnoliales; family Magnoliaceae; genus Magnolia; species Magnolia kwangsiensis. Next base: position 99,994,737 of record CM073581.1, read on the forward strand.
TATATATATATATATATATAATGGCACCCCAAATATGTAAAATGCACATTAAAATGTTCTACTATGATTAACACATCATATGGCATGATTAAAACAGCAAAACAACCATTAAAAATTGTTTTTTCGAATTTTAAAAAAAGGGGCTAAAATTCATGCGTAAATAGAAAAAAATATAAAAAATATATAAAATGGCACCCCAAATATGTAAAATGCACATTAACATATTCTACTATGATTAACACATCATATGCAATCATTAAAACAGCAAAACAACCATTAAAAATTGATTTTTCGAATTTTCAAAAAAAAGGCCAAAATAAATGCATAAATAAAAAAAATATAAAATGGCACCCCAAATCTGTAAAATGCACATTAAGATGTTCTACTATGATTAACACATCATATGGCATCATTAAAACAGCAAAACAACTATTAAAATTTGATTTTTCGAATTTTAAAAAAAGGGCCCAAAATTCATGCGTAAATAGAAAAAAATATAAAAAAAATATAAAATGGCACCCCAAATCTGTAAAATGCACATTAGCATGTTCTATTATGATTAACATATCATATGGCATCATTAAAACAGCAAAACAACCATTAAAAATTGATTTTTCAAATTTTAAAAAAAGGGCCCAAAATTCATGCGCAAATAGAAAAAAATATAAAAAAATTATAAAATGGCACCCCAAATCTGTAAAATGCACATTAAGCTGTTCTACTATGATTAACACATCATATGGCATCATTAAAACAGCAAAACAACTATTAAAAATTGATTTTTTGAATTTTAAAAAAAGGGCCCAAAATTCATGCGTAAATAGAAAAAAATATAAAAAAAATATTAAATGGCACCCCAAATCTGTAAAATGCACATTATCATGTTCTACTATGATTAACACATCATATGGCATGATTAAAACAGTAAAACATATTAAAGAGAGTAAATACCTATTTTTAAAGAATTTCTGAAAAATGGCCCACCAAGCTTTGATTTAAACAAATCCGTAATATAATGTGTTTTTGTCCCAAATAACCAGCCAAGGTTGGTCGAAATTACTATTAGAAGGAGTGAAAAATAGTTTGGAAGCAAGAAGTTTGGAAAAAACAGCAAAAAAAACGCTTTAAAAGAAAAAAAAATATAGCCGTTATTGGACCGTTACGGGTGACCGTTACGCCCCCGTAACGGCCCGATATGCCCCGTATCGGCCCGTATCGGCCGATACGGTTACAAAAATCGGTAACGGCCGATACGGAGCCGAAACGCGTATCGGCCCTTACCGATTCCGTTACGTATCGGCCGATACGGCCGATACGTAACCGATACGGGATTCCTTGTTCTTCATATGGTTACTGAAATGCAAGTCGAGCAATTACAGGAATGTGTCTTGGCTGCTCTGGAAAAGAAAACTGTTATTCTAGTGACTCATCAAGTCGAGTTTCTGGCAGAAGCCAATCGGATTCTGGTAATGTGGTTTAGTATAGTAGATTTATTTTTTTTCTCAGAGTCTGTCCATGGTTATGTGACGTAGATTAAGATCAGATGATTTCTTTTTCCAGGTCATTGAAGATGGACAGTTTACTCAATCAGGAAACTATGCAGAACTCTTGAGAGCCGGGGCGGCATTTGAACAGCTCGTGACCGCCCATCACGATGCAATGACAGCATTCGATAGTTCAAATAAGGAAAATACAGGGAAAGCCCTAAGGGCCCGTTTGGCCGGGTAGATTGGAAGGGAGTGAATGGTATTAAGGTGGATGGCATGGATTTCTAGGTAATGATGGTGTTGTCAGCTGATTGTCTTGAGATCCATGAGATTGCTATATCGCTGGATTGATACATCCAGTCCGTTTGGCACGCGCGGCCAATCTCGCGATTAAAGCTTCCGAGCCCTTCCATTCCCACGATCCAAACACGTGGCAGGCTAATTTGAACGGATTAGGATGGATTGGATGAGATTTAAAGGTAATGATGGTGTTGTCAGTGGATTGTCTGGAGATCCATCGGATTTGGATCAGATCACCTGCACTGTTTGGCACGCCCGACCATTCCCGGGATTTACCATCCAATCCCTTCCACTACCGTCTAATCCCTTCCAATCCAACCGGCCAAACGGGCCCTAAATGAAGATCGGAATCAAATGGAGTTTGGTGGGCCACAACCAACAAAAGAAAACAGTCAGGGTGAGATTTCAGTCAAGGGTCTGTCAGTTCAGTTAACAGAAGACGAAGAGATGGAAATTGGGAATGTTGGGTGGAAGCCATACATCGATTACATCCGCGTTTCAAATGGGTCTCTTCTGTTGGGGATTTTGACCTGCGAAATCACCCAGATCTAAATCTAGGATAGCAATTCAATGGCACCAAGCACACAAGAGAACACAGAGAACATCCAGATTTAAGGTGGAAAACCCTTGCGGGAAAAAACCACGGCACACAGCGACAGATCTCCACTATGAAAAACAGAAATTACAAAGAGAAAGGACTTACCCGATTCGAACAACCTCGAATCTCACCCTTGCTACACCCTTTAGAAAGCCTTAGCATATCATCTCACATACCTAGAAAAGTCCTAGGAACACCTATTTATAGTTTAGGCAACTTCCCTTCCGCATCTCAGTTGCGAAAGGACTCAAGATCCGCAAAATCTGTGTTTTCGCAATCGCATCTGCGGAACTCTTCGATGATAGCGAAGGACTCTCGATAACAGTGTCGACATGATCTGAAGGTCTCTTGATCATATCGACAGGACCAAGAAAACTGTCCAGCGACCAATGGTGAAAATTCTGTGAAATATCGATGTCATCGAGACACTCTCGATAACAACCTCGATCCCATCTGAAACCCTGTCGATATGATCGACAGACCACCTGACAGATTTAAGACATCCGTCCATAACAATCTCCACCATGTCTTCAATCTTCATCCGTGTAGCTTATTGTCCTTTTCTCTTATTTTTGCATCACATCATAGCTTCTCTTGTGCACACTCTGTTTTCCTTTTACGCTATTGCCAAGCCCAGAGAAGTTGCACAGACAAAGGTCCACGTGCTCAATCACCTTTGCTCCTGTCTTCTCAAAAAAAAAAAAAGAAGGAAATACGTAGTCTTTTTACCATCTCACCACTACCCAATATTGCTTACCGGGGTACTTGCTCACAACATTGATAGCATGTGAAATAAACAGTCCAATCCAGACCATGGCATACACTGCCCAGCGCATTCGAATAAGGCTTATGAGATATCCTGCTTTTCCTCATCTATTTTGGGACATGTCCTGAGGAAAACTTGAGGAGAGACGCGTAGGGAACGCTCTCCGGCTTTACCTGGCCCATCACATCCTTGATCAATACGTACACACAAGGTATTCCTCCTGTGATTACCAAAGCCTACTCCTCCTTCAGTCTCAATGCCGAGAACCATCTTTGCAACCCCCCGATCTTTCATCCTGGATGTCCCGAGTCTTCAGTACATTGATTTCAGACATGTCACAATTGGCGATCCACACGTCATCAACATACAATACCTGACCCACCATGAAGGAATCAAACCACTGCCTAGGCGACAGGTCGAACAACGACCTCCTGCAAAGTCTTTTCTCAGCCCCTTTAACTTCGAACCGCCCTGGTTGCTTCATATAGATCTGCTCTTCACTTTCCCTTACAGAAGTGCAGACTCCACATACTTCCTTCTAGCTCAAGATCACATTGGTCAACCAGCGTCAATAACTAATCTAATAGACGCCTGCTAAACCGTCGGCGTGAATATCTCTGAGAAGCCGATCCCTTCTCCCTGAGCATAACCCATCGCCACCAACCTCGCCCTGTATCTATGTTATATCCTCCTGAAGATCCACCTACATCCAACCGCTTTCCGGTCCACTGGAAGCTCCACCCGCTCCCATATGTCAGTCTGGTAAAACGAATCCATCACATCGCCCATAGTCACATTTCACTTCTCAGCACCAGGCTCACCTAGAGCCATCTGAATAGAAGATGAATACTCTTGCGATATTTGAGTCGTCCATGTACCTCGCCGATATCCCGCGATCATGCCGTGTGTTTCTTCTCACAGGTAGCTGCTCCACCTGCTCTGTATCCCTGTCCGCGCGTTTCAGCCTTCCTACCCTGCCCGCTCATGTGGCCATGCCCAACATACCACACACGTGCAGAGGTGGAATCCGCTACATCCACCATACCTCCACCTTTTGAAGTGCTCCCGATCAACTTGTACAAGTTACTGAGTCGTTGCGCTTTCATGATTACCTGTGCCCCCTTGGATACATTAAGAGCACCATCAATACCTGTGTACTTGCATCCTTTTGCCTCAAGCACACCAAGAGAAATCAGATTCTGCTTCAAATCAGGAACGTACCTCACATCTGTCAAGGTACGCTTCACCCCATCAAACATCTTGATGCGCATGAAACCAACAACCACAACATTACAGGCAATGTCATTGCCCATAAATACCTATCCACCATCGCACTCCCTGTAGCTGGTGAACCAACTCCGATGAGGAGTCATGTGAAAAGATGCCCCTGTGTCTAGCATCCACTCATCCTTACGATCATCGTATGATCGTCTGAGCGAAAACACAGATAAAACATTAGCATCACATCCACTCGATCCATCTGACGTGGCAACATTGGCCTCCCTGCATGAAGCCTCAGAATCTTCCCTCTTTGAATTAGGATTTTCACAATCCTTCTTCACATGTCCTTCCTTCCCACAATTTCAGCACTTTACCTTTTCTTTGCCCTTGCCTCTGGATTTGGATCTAGAACCAGAAGAACTTGTACCTTGTCCAGAATTCCTACCCACTGTAAACAGTGCATCAGAAGACGTCCCCATGTCACTGTTCAGTTGTCTCATAGCCTTCCCTTGAAGGGCTGAGATAACAGTGTCGACACTCAGGGTTTTATTCATGCTGCACATAGTGTCCTTGAATGCCTCATAGGACCCCGGGAGAGAATTCAACAACATATATGCTTGTTCTTCATCTTTCATCACTTCCTCCATATCCAGCAATTTGCAAACTAATTTATCAAAGTTGCTGATATGAGCCTTCAGATCTCCACCCTTTGTCATCTTGAAGTTATACCACTGCCGCTTCAGGTGTAGGCGATTTTTCGAGGATTTCTTCGCATAGACATCCTCTAACTTCGCCCACAAACCAGCCGCAGTTTTCTCCCTCATGACGTTGTAGAGAACCTCATCCGTCAGACATAAACGAATCGATGATAAAGCTTTCTTATCAAGAGCATTCCAATCAGCATCATTCATAGTAGACTTCCGCTCCTCAAGAGCATCATCTTCGCCTTGCTTGGTTAATAGGCTAATCATCTTAACCTTCCATAAATCAAAATTATTTTTTCTTGAGTACTTTTCAATCTCATACTTAGCACTCGCCATTATTACTAGTCCCTCAGATTCAGATCTGTGCCCCAACAATCGCTCTGATATCACTTGTTGGGGATTTTGACCTGCGGAATCACACAGATCTAGATCTGAGATAGCAATTCAATGGCACCAAGCACACAAGAGAACACAGAGAACACCTGAAGTTAACCAATTCATTCAAGCGTGGCATGGCGTCTACCTAGGAAAAGTGAAAACTGTCATTTGGAGAATGTCTATCCTTGCAGTCTGGTGGTCAATTTGGGGGGAAAGGAACAGCAGATGCTTCAGGAATTCTTCCTCTGTGGCTAGGATTGTTGCTACTAGGGCTAAACGTCTTATGATAGAGTGGTCCTCCAATGTCAAGGACCTTCTAGGCCAGGATTTTTTATTTTTTGGAGTGTAATGGTGGTCTGCTCCCACAGCAGCCCCTCTTTTGTTGTCTTTTTGCTGTTTTAATGAATTCTTCTCGCCTTTCAAAAAAAAAAAAAAAAACAAGAAAACACAAAGAACACCTAGATTTAACGTGGAAAACCCTTGCGGGAAAAAACCACGGCACAAAGCGATAGATCTCCACTATGAAAAACAGAAATTACAAAGAGAAAGGACTTACCCGATTCGAACAACCTCGAATCTCACCATTGCTACACCCTTTCGAAACCCTAGCATACTCTTAGAACCCCTTTAGAAAGCCTTAGCATATCATCTCACATACCTAGAAAAGCCCTAGGAACACCTATTTATAGTTTAGGCAACTTCCCTTCCGCATCTCAATTGCGAAAGGACTCAAGATCCGCAAAATCTGCATTTCCGCAATCGCATCTGCGGAACTCTTCGATGATATTGAAGGACTCTCGATAACAGCGTCAATATGATCTGAAGGTCTCTCGATCATATCGACAGGACCAAGAAAACTGTCCAGCGACCAATGGTGAAAATTCTATGAATTATCGATGTCATCGAGACACTCTCGATAACAACCTCGATCCCATCTGAAACCCTGTCGATATGATCGATAGACCACCAGACAGATTTAAGACATCCGTCCATAACATCTTCTTGCTAATTCAGTTACAATCAGTCAATCTCTTTTCATAATTCTTCAAGCCGTGTCAACCTATTGGCTAACAATAGCAGCTCATATTCCTCATATTAGCAGTGGTGTTCTAGTAGGGGTCTATGCAGGAATTTCGACATCTAGTGCCATCTTTGTGTATCGAAGGACCTTTTTTGCGGCCCATCTAGGACTCAAGGCTTCGAATGCTTTCTTTTCAGGTTTGCTGAATTCAGTATTCAAAGCTCCAATGCTATTTTTCGACTCGACCCCGGTAGGAAGGATTTTAACGAGGGTAAGCCGGCTTATGTTCTTGTTTGATTTATGAATTATCCAGCTACAATACCCAAAAACTTTCTTACATTAGGCCAAAGTAGTCATGTAGAGATGGATCTGCATAAAGGGCAACCTGTATCTTATGTATAAATCCAAGTCAGTGTCAGGGTGTGTTTGGATGCTCAATTGAACTGAATAGCAATTCATTTAATTTAATCCGTTACAAATGGCCACTAGGGGTGGCACCATTTCAATTTGTAATGAGAACCAAACCTTTAGTTGCAATTATCTGCATCTCAAGTTGAATTTGAAATGATTGTAACAACAATTTGGGGGGAGTCTTTCCATGATTGGAGTTTGGCTATGCCCACTATTGTCATCTACTCTTTATTGAATTGAACTATTGCAATTCAATTTGATTGAACATCCAAACACAGGCTTACATGGAAAATGATTACTTGTTTTTACCTTTTATGGTCCGATCCATATCCATATCCACATATGGGAATCATCCATGCCCACTTGGTTATTCATGTCCCACAGTTATTTGAGGTTTATGTCATGCAGGCATCTACAGATATGAGCATAGTGGACTTCGACATACCTTTTGCCTTCGCGTTTGTACGGACCGTTTTTATCGAAGTGATAGCAACCATACTGATCATGGCCACAGTGACATGGCCAGTACTAATTGTAGCAGTTCCTGTTTTCTTCATTGCAAGATATGTTCAGGTGAATCTAGATTTTGACATTAGGCTGAGTTTCGGTGCATTATTGAATTGAATGGCAATAATTAGTTCAACAAAGTGGAAATAACTAGATTGCAGTCCCAATTATTTCTACTCTAGCTTGAAATTAATGCAATTGCAATTTTGAAGTGGTCCCTCACCACTGTAACTGCAATTTGGTAGTTTCCAATTTGTTTGGGTGTGTTTGGTTGCACGAAGATATCTTGAAATTTATGATATTGACAGATTAATCATGAAATTTCATGATATTTAGTGCAACAAAATACACCCTGATCTAATTATTGCAATTCAATCGATTAGTGCATCCAAATGCATTCAATAATTTTTAATCCCTACCATCCTTTGATTGATGAAGACAGAATTCAGTAGCTCATCATGTCTGTGGGTCCTTTAGTCCTTGATTTATTTGATTAAAAGGAGTACTATCAAGCATCTGCAAGGCAGCTAATTCGGATCAATGGGACAACCAAAGCACCTGTGATGAACTACACAGCAGAGACATCACTCGGTGCAGTCACAATAAGAGCTTTCAATGTGATGGAAAGGTTCTTCGAGAACAACTTGAAACTCGTCAACACGGATGCCACACTTTTTTTTTATACGAATGCTGCCATGGAATGGGTACTTATACGTGTGGAAGCACTCCAAAATCTGACATATTCACCGCGACTCTTCTCCTTGTTTTGCTTCCTCGGAGTACCATATCTTCAGGTAATTGCCAATGAGGATGGTTTAGGCTTGTTTGGATGAACTATAGAAACGAATCGCGAAAATCAGTTCAATAGAGTAGTATTCATGTTGAGGGACTTGGCTCCAAGTTTGTGATTATGTTTCTTTCAAGTTGGACTCAAAAGGAATATAATGGCGATTCGAAGATCAATTCCCCATTATGAAGTGAAGGAAATTATAATATGTTTGTTTCTCTATATTGAACTAATCATGGCGAATCAATTTCATCAGTGCATCTAAACACATCCTTAATTGGATTGCTATTTTCTATTCCTTTTCTGATTCATTTGGATTCAAAACATTCAATTGCTTCAAATGGTATTTTCAGCATTCGTGGGGCTTTCTCTATCCTACTCTCTAACTCTGACATCCGTGCAAGGGTTCCTAACACGATGGAAAAGCAACTTAGCCAACTATATCGTCTCAGTCGAATGGATAAAACAATATATGCACATTCCATCAGAGCCTCCAGCTATTGTTGATGACATGAGACCACCCCTTTCATGGCCCTCTGAAGGGAGAAAAGATTTGCAGGACCTGAAAGTAAGGAAGCCATGCAATTAAGGGTTCCAAGCCCATTATGGTCATTTCTACCTTGTTGAATTGGATTATTGCAATTCAACTTAGTGAGGAAATCTTGAATTTCCCATGCCCTTTTTGTTGGACATTTTCAGATAAGATATCGTCCAAATGCTCCTCTTGTGCTCAAGGGGATCACATGCACTTTTAAAGCTGGGAATAGAGTGGGAGTGGTCGGGAGAACTGGAAGTGGGAAAACAACATTGATAAGTGCTTTGTTCCGTCTTGTGGAACCTGTAAGTGGGAAAATTCTTATTGATGATCTGGACATATGCTCCATGGGTCTGAAGGATCTTAGAATGAAGCTCAGTATAATTCCTCAAGAGCCAGCACTTTTCCGTGGCAGTTTCCACAATAATTTGGACCCGCTAGGCCTTTACTCTGACCGCGAGATTTGGGAGGTTTGTTGGTTTTTATTTGTAAAATCTCCATCAGTTCTGTACTGTTTTTTAAGTGTGCAATGTTGGATTTGCAGCATAAGGTCCACGATGCAGACCATTCATTGGGTTGGTCCCTCTATGGGTGATCGGCCTAATGAGATAATCTTAATCATCCAATTGGTGACCAACAAATGAATGGTTGAGTGGGTATTGGAGGCAATCAGCATTGAACTGATCCATTGCTTCTGGAGAGGCATTGCATTTTCATGTCTCCAGAACGAATACCGTACACATGGCACGTGTATGATGGTCTGGCATACTGCAGGCTCCATCATTGATTGGCCTTAATAAAAATTGCTTTGATTTGACCATCCTAACCACCTAATAAAGGATTTGGATCAAGGTTTGAACTTGGTGTATTGGTTATTGTATTTTTCACTGTCAGTATGGGCATGTATCACCCTGTTTTGGGCTGTTTTAAATCATGATTAGGATTGTCCAAACAGTGTCTTCTTTGGACTATGACCTATTCACTATATGACCCATCAAATGGATGACTTTGATATAGCTGATGTATGCTGCATTTGGGGCAATTGAATGGAGGCACAGTACCTCCCATGCATTCAGAGGCACTAGATGGGTCCCCCATAAGATAATTGGCCATGAATTAGCAGAAGGCAACTTGATTAATGGATTCTATTTTTTATTTTTATTTTTTTGTAAATCTAAATACTTGTAATGGTAAGTAAAGATTGTTATTGATCTCATGAGCATTCTTCAATATGACCTGGATTCGTTCTACTAATTGCAGGCAATAGAAAAGTGCCAATTAGTGACTACAATCCGTAGCCTTCCCAACCTTCTTGATTCATCTGGTACGTTGATTCTATCAACCATTTATAAGAAGAATGTCCCATAAAGTGCGACTAAGCGAAATTCATTCTCCTCCTTCTGTTTCAATTGACAGTGAACGATGAAGGTGATAATTGGATTGCTGGGCAGCGCCAACTTTTTTGCCTTGGCCGTGTCCTTCTCAAGAGGAACAGAATACTAGTTTTGGATGAAGCAACCACATCCATCGACTCTGCAACAGACGCTGTACTCCAGCAAGTTATCAGGCAGGAATTCTCAAGCTGCACAGTGATAACAGTGGCTCATCGAGTTCCCACGGTTACGGATAGTGACATGGTCATGGTTCTTTCCTATGGTATGCCACCCTCTTTGACACCATTCATTTTGGAAACTGATCTGAATTTCCATAAACATGTTTAAGGTACAGAAAAACATCATCATCATTCATCACCCCCACCATCGTTTACGGACATGGACTATTTTAGCTCAAGGGTAGTTTCAGGACATGGTGCATCTGATGGAAGGTTGGGATCTCGCACATGTGCAATGGACTAACATGTGCACGTCAGGGCGGTGAAATCCTACATCCCAAATTCACTTACAGGGAAAACATGCCTGTGAATCGTGATCTTTTTCAAACATCAATAGAGAATAGCAGTATTCCATGATGAATGATGATTTGTTGTCACCCAAACAGGACCATATCCTAATTAATAGAATTGTATCTGGGGACACATTGACATACTATTACATCATTATACATGAAACAAAGATAGGAGAAACTGGGGTTGTCTAGATTAAGGCGTCCACAGCCATATGGCCCATGCAGCTAACAAACTCACTGAAAGATTTTTTTTAAAGAGTGAACAAAGAGTAACTGATTTGATTGATGCATTTTATTAAAGAAATGATGGGTTAGAGCTAGTGAGCTTATATGACTAACTGCATTGATGATTTGCAGGGAAGCTTAGCGAATATGATCAGCCGTCAAAACTAATGGAAACCAACTCCTCCTTTGCCAAGCTTGTGGCAGAGTACTGGTCCAACTGCAGGTGGAACTTGTCGCAGAACCTCAGGCACTTCTAGTACCCGGGTTTCCTTCTAAGAACATGGAGAATATTTTCTTACTTGATTCAAGAAGTTCCAAGAAGCTGATCCCCAAATAGTTGGGATAAGATTGCATTGGGCGGCGATGATGACGATGGAATGTTCTGGAATATTGAGAGTAAAAATGAAACATGGGAATAGAACAACAACAATAAAAAGTTACAATGATTCCTTTACCAATGGCCATATATATATATATATAAAGGGTAGCCCTTTGTATGCATTGAGTCATGTTGGAACAATGAAAGGTTGTAATGGCTTTGCAAGCCTTGTGAACTTTTATTTATGTGTCACACCATTATTTTGTTCATGTGGACCAATAGAGGTCTTGGGCCAAGATATGTATGTTCTAAAAATGGCCATTTTAATACAATGGTTACATAAACTGGCCTACGCTCTTCTTCTTTGATGGCATGTTGGCATGAGGTCTATGAGGCGCATTGGCTGGTTGCTGTTTGAAAATCCTGACAAGATGGCCCGCCCGTTGACACCCTCAACAGATGTTTGAAAACCCCATCTTAGATATTTGGTTGGAGTTTCCCTTGTTAATCTTGTAATTGAATACTCGACGTGCCAATCCAGATGCTTCTCTTGATATGTTGGGGGACTCTTTTTTTTTTTTTTTTAAGTATTTTTCACAATTTAGGGAAAAGACTTTCCAGACAAGCACAAGCCACAAGCATTTTGGGTGTAAGGGTGGCAATGAGCTGGGATGGTCCATGGCATTTCGGGTCCTGTCCTGATAAGAGTAAGGCCTGGGCCTATCAAAAGAGTTCTGTGGGTTGGATTTGTCCTTGTTATGAAAAATGGTTTTGTTTGGTTTTTTAGCTTTAGAAATATTCCCATATCGTATTTGAGAGAAGAAAAAATTCTCTTAATTAGGTGTTGAGTACCTTAATATTTGCTTAGTGAGACAAATGAGTATCGAGACTTGCGTGTTCTAATGCTCAGGCATGGTCTCGGATTCAATGCGAGGGTGTGGGCATCTAAGGCAATGTGGTTGTAGTGTAGAGCCACTACTGGTGCACATCATCTCACACATGGGTTACTCCCTCGTGACCTTATGCAAACCGGCATGATGCAGTTGCAAGTTATAATACAAACCGGCACAATGCAGTTGCGAGTTGTAATGAAATGGTGGCTAAGAGAAATGAGTTAGGAGTGTGAACTAGCATTAGGCAAGTGCGAGTCATAGTGCGACAATGGCTAAGAGAAATGGGTTAGGTGGCTGGGTCCGGAATGCAATCAATAAGAGAGGTCTAAGAGAGACCTATATGCCTTATATAGGAGCCGTAGAGTCATTTAATTCCTAGTGTAACTGTTCATGTAGTAATTAACCAGACTATGCAGAAATTGCTGCATGTGGCTAGCCCAATAGTGAGAAACAACTAGCCACTGTGTCTAAACAGCTAGCATGTAGCTAATCTCCCACATATAAAATGGTTAGAAACCGCCAAAAATTGCTAGTTTCTGACTAACAGTCAAAAAATGGTGCATTGCATTTATGACCCTGGACCAAAATGTCCAGCAACCCTTGCCTATATAAACAAAGCTTGACTGGTTCATTTGATCTTTACAAATAAATCAACTTGTTCTCTCATATGAACCAGCAAGCTCTAAGAATTCTCTAATCAAGCCATCAGGTTCAATACAAACCTCAGCCAACTAAAACTAGGTCTATAAGAATCACGCCAATGCAGTGGTGTAAGCATGCAAAGCCAATCTTCTGCTTTCTATTTCTTTTTCCATTTGAGAATTTTCTTCTTAGCTTTCATCTGCCAGTAAAACTGTGCTTACAGATTTCCATTAGTGGTTTCTTCGTGCTTGCTAAACATAGAACCACACACAAGCTCATTATATTCTAAAAGCTATTTGCCTACAACCTATCAGCAGTCTTAATTATTTTTAGAATGGGCGAATAATGCTTTAAGAACAATATGATCACACATGTTTCATCATGTTCTTAATATTATATTTTTTAAGTTTCCTATTTCCTTCTACTTTACAATAATTATAAATCTGTAATTTAAGATTATCAAATCTCAACAAGCCTGATGTTAGGTAGATGAATGAGCAGGCCTTGCACAGGCATTTTCTTTTAAGAAACTCTCTATTGGGTCCCAACCCGGGCTGAAAATGGTCTTGCATATGATGTTAATGGGTGAGCTTGGGCTTGAAAGCAAAGGCCTGCTCATTAAAAGGTCAGGCCCCAAGACAGAATTGTAAGCCTGGTAATAATCAGGTTGGGCTTGGGCTGATTATAAAACGGTCCAGCCCAGTTTCACTCACTACTCCTAGCTCCAAAAAAGAAAATAAATAGGCACACACCCATATCAGGGCTGTAATCCAAGAGCTTTTCTCATCTTAGAAATAATCAAAACCTGTGTATGCTTATGCAAAGATGCGGGCCACCAATCTTATAATTCCTCAACGAGGGGTTCCTCATGCGAGGGGCAGCACGTGTCAACATCCAGGTGGACCGAACACGTGTCCAAGATCCTGGCCATTCATCAGGTAACATGCACTGTTAACATGCCATATACCAAAAATAAGGGTAATATACTCATCATGTGAGCCACACGTACGTTTTTTTCCTAGGTAGCCACACATAACAAATGTACATTAAATTTGCATTGTTGGATTCTTTTCTGGCCGCCCATTCTCCTGGTGCAAATTTGACTTGCCTCATCAGGGGAACTTTTTTTTCAGTGTACCTTACCGAATGAATGGCATGGATCTCTGACACGTGCTCCATCCACCCGGATATACGACACGTGTTCTAATCTTTCTTGTGGGGCCCTCATTTGAAACACGACCCTTGCTTTAATTTGAGTTACACTCCGAGAATTAATATGACACAACCACCTGGTCCATCTTTATCATGATATGATGGACCTACCGTTTTAGGGGTGAGGACGCGTAAGTAAACGCTGTAGACCATCAGTGATGTATGTTTTTTATCCATGCCGTCCACCTTCTTTTTAAGCTCATTTTAAAGCATGAGCCCAAATTTGAAGCATTACCAAAGCTTAGGTGGACCACACCAGGAAACAGTGGGGATAATGACATTCCCCGTTGAAACCTTCCTAGGGCCTACAGTGATGTTTATTTGTCATACGACCTGTCCATGAGGTCACTGACAAATATGAATAAGAGAGATAAAGAAAACATGAATAAGAGATGATCCAAAACTTCTGAGCCCGCAAGAAACTTTGAACGGTAGGTTTTCAATTCTTACTGTTTTCTGTGGTGTGGTCCACTAGCACTTTAGATATGCTTCAATTTTAGGTTAAGCTTAAATGGATCACACCAAAGGAAATAGTAGAGAATGACGTTCACCCGTTGAAACCTTCAACAGGTGTGGGCTCTAAGAAGACTTCAACTGTAAACATATCCCCACTGTTTCTTGTGGTGTACTTAGGGCACATGGAACCGGTGAACGGGTCCGGAACTGACCAAACCGCACAGTTTGGTATGGTTCTAGTTCTGGTTTTGAAAATCAAAGAACTGAGCAGTACGGCTCAGTTCTCATTTTGGGGTTATGTAGAACTGAGCCGAACCTTAGAATTAGACTCGGAACCAATTACTTGGAAACTGGACCATCCCAAGCAATAAATATTTTTTAAAAAAAATTAAAAAATTAAGTCCTGTTTGTTAAATCTAAAGTCTAAAACCTATCTCTGAAATCTAAAGCCTAATCTGAAATCAGAACTCAAAAAACTTGTTTGGTAACTATGGCTAAAGTCTAAAAATTAAGTACTGAATTTGAAACAATTTGTTTGTTAACAAACATCTAAAATGTCTAAAATATGTTAATTTGACACATTTGCCCCTATCTATCTCCTGTTTGGAAATGCTTTACATTATAAAGAAATTATTTTTTATTAAATGAAAATAATTGATGATGCAACGGAGAAGTGAATGAGAAGCATGTTGTATTTTAGAAAAAAATAAACGTGATTTGGTATTATACTAGATGATTTCTCGCCAACTTTGATCTCCTTAAAACCGTTTGTACAACTTGAGCCTGATGAGCCCCATATAGGCTTCTAACGCAAGAACTTTGTGCGAAGAGGAGTGGACGCGGATTACCTACTAAAGCCTTTCGTAGGAAACTTAAGTAGGACCCGCCATAATGTTTGTCAGGAATCCACTCCGTTCATCCATTTTGTGAGCTAATTTTAGGAGATTAGACCAAAATTGAAGAGGATCCTAAACTCAAGTGGGTTGTATTAAAGGAAAAGGTATTTAGGGAAATTCCTACCATTGAAACCTCCTTGATTCAACAATGATGTTTGCATGCCATCCATACCGTTCATAACGTCATTCCTACTGGAATGAATTGAAAACACAAATATTAGCATGATTCAAAACTTCAATGGCCCCATGAATATTTCAACTGTGGTAGTTATCACGTTTTTAGCCCACCTGAGCATTGGATACGGTTCATCTTTGGCCTCATGTCCTAAAATGAACTCACAAAACGGATGGACGGTAAGGATTTCTCACAAGCATTGGATACGGTTCATCTTTGGCCCCACCTGCGTTCCCAGTGTAGGAACTTCCTGCAAAAGGCTTTCGCAGGAGATCCGTGTCCAGTCCAAGACGGAAACTAGGGCTGTTCACGAGTCAAGCTAGCTCGAAAAACTCGCTCGACTCGGCTCGAGTCAGCTCGGATTGACTCGGCTTGAATGGTCAATTCGAGCCGAGCCAAGCCAAGCTAATTATTTGAAGCTCGAGTTGAGTTCAAGCCAAGTTCGACCAAGGGGCATTTCAACTCGACTCGACTCAAACTTGACTCGACTCGAAGCTCGAACTTGAGCTCGACTCGGCTCGATTCATAATATTATATATATATTATAATATTATATAATATAATATAATATATATATATTGTATTATATTAATATAAGTTTTAGGTTTAAACTTAAAAATAAAAAAATAAAAAACAAATCCTAGAGTCTCTCTCACCCAACAAGCTTGAGCTCAACTCGAGGTAAACTCAACTCGACTCAAACCACTAGCTCGACTCGAACTTGACTCGACAGCTTTGGCAAACAAGCCAAGCTTCAATGATGAGCTTGAGGCCGAGCTTGAGCTCGAGCTCGAACTCGAGAACATCATGGACAAGCCAAGCCGAGCTTGGCCCACCTCGACTCGACTTGGCTCGATGCCCACCTCTAACGGAAACGGATTGACTACTCTCCCAGCCACCGTGGTCGATGCTCTGTTAGCCCCTCCATGATGTATATGTTTCATCCATTCCGTTCATCCATTTTTACAGATCATTCTAGTGATTCCCCTAAAAATTAGAGGGATATAAATCTCAGGTGGACCACACCATAGGAAAACAATAATGGTTAGATATGCATCCTTAAAATCCTCCTAAGGCCCATTGTACTGTTTATTTGACATCCAATCTTTTTATTAGGTCATACAGGCCCAGATGAAGGGAAAAAACAAAGATTAGCTTGATCCAAGACTTTTATGGTCCCCAAAAGGTTTTTAATGGTTGATGCTATTCAACACTGTTTCCTGTAATGTGGCCCTCTTGAGATTTTGATATACCTAATTTTCTGTCTCATACCATGAAATGATCTGAAAAAATAGATGTATGGCATGAATGAAACACATACATCATGGTAGGGCCCATAGAGCACCGACCATCAGCCACTGGCTGGTGGCAGTGGGAGTAGCCAGTCCGTTCTCATTGCTCGTGTTTAATGAGGACGCGGATTGCATACTACCCCCGCCCGTCCCTGGCTCCGAATGGGCAATTCTGTGGGCGGGCCCACTGTGATGTATTTGTACATCCAAACCGTCAATCCCTTTTCTCAGATTATTTTAAGGCATGAACACAAAAATGAGGCAGATCCAATGCCCAAGTGGACCACACCAAATAATAATAATGGTTGCATTAAAATGCACCGGTTGCATTAAATGCAAGAGTCATCTGTGATGTGGTCCATTTGATCGTTGGATCTGACTCATTTTTGTTTTGATGCCTTAAAATAATATGAGAAAAGGGATAAAGGGTTTGGATGTACAGATACATCACGGTGGGCCCGCTCACAAAACTGCCCATTCGGAGCTAGGGACAGGCGGGGTAGTACGCAATCCGCGTCCTCATTAAACACGAGCGACGGGAATAGACTGGCAATCCGCGTCCGTTGTATGGATGGTTCAAAGAGATCAAAGTTACATGGGCCACTATGATGTTTTTTTACCATCCAACCTATTCATTAGGTCGTGTAGACGTGGATGAAGTGAAAACACAAATATTAGCTTGATCTGAAACTTCTCCAGCTCTCAAGAAGTTTTTAACGGTGGACATTCAATCCCCATCTTATGGTCCAATTAATCATTAGACCTGCTTCTTTTATTGGATCACACATTAAATTATCTAAAAAAGTTGATGGACGGTGTGGATCAAACACATAAATCATGGTGGGGCATAATGAAGTTTCATAGGTTAAAAGTTGATTTTGTACTCCGTAAACAATTGAAAAGAAAATTTTTTCATAGTAACTTGAAAAGGGGTACTTTTGGAAGCAAAAAATTTTTGTTTAATGAAAAATCACGGACCGCATTCCACGTTCACTATTAAGCTGGACTTCTATCACGGAAAGAATTCAGTGAAAAACCACTTAGCGCTTTCCGTCTTTCGTGTTAACAACGCATTAACAAACACCACTAAATACGAAAAATTTTCCCCATTCTGCGTTAAGTGAAAAAATTCAGTGTTAACAAACACGGCCATAATCTCTTCATGCCGCCCCAGCCCCCATTCCATTCTCATCTCTCTCTCTCTCTCAAGACAGTCGCCCACTGACCCACGCTGACCTCCACTCCACCTCACCCAGCCATGGTCTCTCTCTCTCTCTCTCTCTCTCTCTCTCTCTCTCTCTCTCTCCATTGGGCTGGACTATAAAAGGCGCATAACCGTAGAACCAAACCAATTTTTACGGTCCGGTTCCGGTTCGGTTCCAGGGTATAAATGGTCCAGTTCCAGTTCTGATTTTCCTAGAACCGTTAGGAATGGTTCGGTTCTAGGTGAAATTGGAACCTGACCGAACACCGAACTGACTCGCAGGTGCACAAGCTTTAAATCTACCTTATATTTGGACTCACGTCTTAAAATGAACTTGCGAAACGAATGGATAGAATATATATATATATATATATATATATATATATATATATATATATATATATATATATATATATATATATATATATATGTACAAACTTGTCACAGTGTGCCCCACAGAGATTGGGGCTGCTGGATATCCCATTGAAATTGTTCTTCATCATCCTGGAAACTCAGCCAATATACATATGACATATATATAAGTCAATTTAGAGTGTCCAAATCCCGGATCCAGCATTAACTTCTAGTGTACACTTGCTAGCTACTAAATGCACGGCTAGGCCATCCTTTGATTGTAGCTTCTTCTTTTCTTTTTCTTTTTTAATATTTATGATCCACTAATAATGGGCCTCATTATTTGAATAAAAAAAGTGTATGGTAAATTAGTCACCACATATTTGGTAGTCAACTATCATCATTATCCACTCTTAGCAGGAGAGAGAGAGAGAGAGAGAGGGGGGGGGTTTCACCAGGGTTGCAGAGGGAAGAAAATTGCATGCTGATTAAACTTTGTGGGGCCCTCCTTGAATGTATGTGTTATGCACGCCATTCATCCATTTTTCCAACTCAATTAAGAGCATGAGCATAAAATTGACACATATTCACCGCTTAAGTGGACCACACAACAAGAAAGAGGAGAGATAATGACATTAACTGTGGAAACTTTCGTAGGCCTATAGTAATGTTTGTGATAACATGTCTTAAATCTGTTTTCCTGTTCGATGACATCGAAGTTAGTTGATGCCATTGAGTTTTTTTGAGATTTTTAGCCCTAGTCACTTGAACGTTTTTGTCATTTTTCAATGACATCGAAGCTAGTTCAATGTTATCGAAAGTTTATGCAGATTTGTTTGCAGAAACACAGATTCTGCGATTTTTATTTTCTATTCTGTGTTAGCTTTTTTCTAGACCTATATAAAGGCGTGTATGCGGGACTGAGAGGTATTCTAAGAGAGTTCTATGGCATTCTAAGGTTTCTAAAAGGATTCTAGGGTCTCTAAAAGGGGACTCTAGGGATGCAAGGGGTAAGAAAGGCGAGGTTTAAGGATTGGTGAAGCTAGGTAAGTTCTCTATCTTTGTAATCTGTGCTTTCATAGTAGAATTTTTGTCGCTTTGTGCCGTGGTTTTTTTTCGAAAGGATTTTTCACATTAAATCTTGGTGTTCTCTTGTGTTTTCTTAGTGCTCTTAGATTGTTATCTTAGTCCATCTCTATGTGATTCCGCAGCACAATTCTTAACAAGTGGTATCAGAGACATCGCTGGGTAACAGATCTGAATCTACAGAATTAGCATCAATGGAAAACGCCAAGTTTGATATTGAGAAGTACTTAAGAAAAAATAATTTTAAGTTATGGAAGATTAAGATGATTAGTCTATTAACCAAGTAAGGCGAAGCTAAGGCTATTGAAGAGCGAAAATCGACTATGAAGGATGAAGAATGAGAGACTCTTGATGTAATGTTTTAGCCTCCATTGGTTTATGTCTCATGGATGAAGTTCTATACAATGTTATGAGGAAGAAAACTTCAGCTAAGTTATGGGCGAAGTTAGAAGGTGGAGATCTGGAGGCCCACATCAGCAACTTTAATAAATTATTGTGCAAATTACTGGATATGGAGGAAGTGATCAAAGATGATGAACAAGCATGTATGTTGTTGAATTATCTTCCGACATCGTATAAGTCATTCAAGGACACGATGTGCACTACAAATAAAACTCTGAATGTCGATGTCGTTATCTCAGCTCTTCAAGGGAAGACCATGAGAAAGCTTAACGGCGATATGGGGGCATCTTCCTATGCACTGATTACGAGGAACAAAAATTCTGAACAATGTATAGGATCTTCAAGCTTTAGATCAAAATCCAAGGACAAAAGAAAAGGAAAGTTAAAGTGTTGGAACTGTGAAATGGAAGAACACATGAAGAAAGATTGTGCAAATTCTAAATCTAAGAGAAAATAATCTGAGGCTTCGTACAAGGAGGCAAACACTGCCACGTCAGATGGATCGAGTGAATGTGATGGTGATGTCTTATTTGTGTTTATGATCAAATGCCCATACAATGACCATAGGGGTGAGTGGATTCTAAACACAGTGGCATCCTTTCACATGAATCCTCATCAGAGTTGGTTCGCCATCTACAGAGAGTGCAATGGTGGACAGGTATTTATGGACAATGACAGTGTCTGCAATGTTGTGGCTATTGGTACAATGCCCATCAAGATGTTTGATAAGACAGAGCGTACCCAACTGAGGCAAGGCACGTTCCCAATATGAAGAAAAGTTTAATTTCTCTCAGTGCACTTGAGGCTATAAGGTGTAAGTTCACGGGTATTAATGGTGCCCTTAAAGTATCTAAAGAGGCACGAGTAATCATGAAAGCGCAATGATTCGGTAATCTTTACAGGTTGATTGGAAGCACTTCAATAGGTGGAGTTGCAGTGGCTATAGCGAATTTCACCTCTGCATGTATGTGGCATGTTGCTATGGCCACATGAGCGGGCAGGGCATGAAGGCTAAAACACATGAACAGAGATACAGAGAAGGTAGAGGAGTCACCTGTGAGAAGTATCACATAACATAATCGTAGGATATCAGCGAGGTACATGAACAACTCCAACATCGCATATGTTCTCGTTAAAGATGATGGGGATCCGTCTAATATTCAGATGGCTCTAGGTGAGCCTGATGCTAAGAAGTGGAAGCTGACTATGAACGATATGATATACTTATTGTACCGGATCAACACATGGGAGCCGATGAAGCTTCTAGTGGGCCGAAAAGTGGTTGGATGCAAGTGGATCTTTAAGAGGATACAACATAGATACAAAACGAGGTTGGTAGCGAAAGGTTATACTCAGAGAGAATGGATCGACTTCTCAGATATATTTGCACCAACGGTATAACAAGTGTCTATCAAATTCGTATTAGCATTGGTTACCCAATACGATCACGAGTTGAAAGAATGGACATGGAGACTGCACTTCTGTACGAAAAATCGGAATTGTTGTTATTATGAAGCAGCTAGAACGGTTCGAAGTTTAAAGGGGTTGAGAAAAAAGTTTGTAGGATGTCGTGGTACGACCTGTTGTCTAGGCAATAGTATAAAATTTGATTCTTTCATGCTGAGTCAGGAATTGTATGTTGATGACATGTAGATCGCTAATCATGTCATGTCTAAAATTAACATATTAAAGACTCGGTTAAGTGGCACATTCGAGATAAAGGATTAGGGGACTGCGAAGATGGTTCTTGGCATTGATATTCATAGAAACTGAAAGAGGAGCAGGCTTTGGTAATCACAGGAAGAATACCTTGGGTAGGTATGCGATAGACCAAGCAAAGCCAGTAAGCGTTCCTTACATGACTCACTTCAAGTTTTCCTCAGGTTATGTCCCAAAACAGATGAGGAAAAGCAGGATATGTCTCATAAGCCTTATTCGAATGTGGTTGGCAATGCATGCCATGGTCTGTATTAAATCGGTTATTTCACAGGCAATCGGTATTGCGAGCAAATATCCCGACAAGCAACATTGGCTGGCGATGAGATGGTTACTTTGATACATTCGAGATACAAAAGACTATGTTTTACTTTTGAAAAGAGAGGGACAAAGGTAATAGGGGTATATAGATTCAGATTACGCGAGTAGTGTAAATTCTAGAAAGTTGATTTCAGGTTACTCGTTTGTACTAGCCGGTGGAGCAATTAGTTGAATTTTGATGCTTCAATCTGTGGTGGCTCTTTCCACAACTAAACCAGAATTATCCAACAGGTGCTTGAAGAAGGAGGTGTAACACTGGAGAAAATTCACACCAGCATGAATCCAGCAGACATACTTACCAAAGTCATTCATATAGAAAAATTCAAGTTCTGTACAACTTCTCTGGGCTTGGCAATGTCGTAAAAGAAGAACGGAATGTATGCACGAGAAGCGTTGATGAAGCTATGATGCAATACAAAGATAAGAGAGGAGGACAAGAAGATATATTTTTTAAAGATTAAAGACAAGGTGGAGATTGTGATAACAGATGTCTTAAATCTGTTTTCCTGTTCGATGACATCGAAGCCGATCAATGCTATCGAGTTTTTTTCAAAATTTTTAGCCCCAGTCACTGGACTGTTTTTGTTATTTTTCGAGATGTCATCAAAGGTTTACGCAGATTCGTTTGCGAAAATGCAAATTATGCAATTTTTGTTTCCTATTCCGTGTTGGCTTCTTTCTAAACCTGTATGAAGGGGTGTATGCAGGACTGAGAGGTATTTTAAGGAAATTCTAAGGTATTCTAAGGTTTTTAAAAGAGTTTTAAGGTTTTTAAAAAGGGGTTATAGGGATTCAAGGGATGAGAAAGGTGAGGTTTGAGGATTGCTCGAGCCGGGTAAGTTCTTTATATTTGTAATCTGTATTTTCATAGTGGAATTTTTGTCACTTTATACTGTGATTTTTTTCTGAAAGTGTTTTCCATGTTAAATCTTTGTATTCTCTTGTGTTTGCTTAGTGCTCTTAGATTGCTATCCTAGATCCATCTCTGTGTGATTCTGTAACACAAATCCCAACAATGTTTATTTGTCATCCAACTTGTTTATAAGGTCACATAGACATAGACAAAGAAAAACTATCCTGAGTAGATTATTCTAGCCATTACCATTGTTAGATCAATGTATAGTTCTCTTAAAAAAGAAAATTTTCAACGGTTAAATGAATTGTGAGTCGGGCTTAGATTTAGAAAACAGATCCTAGGTGGGGCTTGGGTTGAACCTAGCTGAAAGAATTTAGTTAACTACCATAATAAATACTTGATATATGTTTTTATGTGGGTATATATACGCTTCCTTTAACTCGGTATTTCACTCTTAAACTAGAGCATGGTCAAGCTGGTTGGGTCAGATTGGTTGGGCCACGTTACAATGAAATGATTCTATGAGGTCGACCTCATGGGAACTTCCCATGAGGACAAGCTGCGTGGGCCCACTGTGATGTGTGTTAAACATCAACCCCATCAGTCAGATGCACCATTCCATAAGGTGGGTATTAAAATCATTGTGATGATTGAAACGAGTCATCCATAGGATGGTCCACCAGTCATACAGTTGAAACCACTCAACACACTCCACACTTATGGCAGAATTTGAAAGAAGACATGTGTTAGGATGTGCCACTGGATAGGCTGTGGGATCCTAACATTATAATAGACCCTAGTTACCTAACGTGGTGGCGTATGTTGTGCCACTTGTTGCTGTCATGTAAGATTACACAGAATGTTTGCGAGTTGTTCATGCCTCATCTAGCCCTGATAATAACAAGTGACCTAATCAAATTCGGTCAGGTCAAGCCACCACCATGAAAATCCACGTGGCAGATCACCACGATGTGGACGTGGGTGAATTGGAAATTACTCACCTTGGTGTGGATGTGGAATGGATATTGCTTATGGCCCTGACGTGGAATGATTTGATCAAACAGGCTCCTATGAGAGCGGATTGACTCAGGTATCACACACCACCAACCTTGTTGGTGTGGGTAGGGGTGTACATAGAGTCGAACTGAGTCGAGCCTTAGCTTGACTCGGCTCGGCCACTTGCTGACCAACTCGACTCAGCTCGATCCTTGAGCCCGACTAGCCAGCTCAGCTCGGTTCGGTCAGCAGCTCAGGCCAGTTAGAGCCGAGTTCGAGCCAAGATTGAGTCAAGTTTCCCTGCACAACATTTTCACAAACACCTGGATTGCATCTTCAAAATCCCACTGCATGTCAAACAGAAGCAATGGTTTTACAAGTATTTGATCAAACCATACTAAGCAACATAAAAACCAAGAAAAAAAAGGTATTTGTTTCATGTACATACCTTTCTTACCACTAGCCACACTTTGTTGAGTCATTTCATCAAACACTTGGTGAGCAACATCAATAGTAAAGTAACCAAGTCACCAAACGGGTTCGATTCAAGCTGGATTCAATCTGAGTCAAGTCAAGCGAGGGCCAGCTCGAACTCATTTTTGTGCTAAAAAAAAGCAGCTCGACTTGGCTCGAACTTAGCTTCGATCGAGTCGAATCGAGCTTTTTCTAGTCGAGTCGAGCGAGCTAACCGAACTAGCTCAGTTCATGTACACCTCTCGATGTGGGTACATGGAGTGTAAAGACAACTGAGGTCCTGGAGCCCCTTAGTAAGGCAGGTTTAACCCGACTGACCCATGACCAACCTAACATTGAATTAGGCTCAGGTAGGATATATCGAGTTTGGCCTTAAGCTTAGGCCATATACACACTAACTGGATAAAACTTGGTTCGGGCTAGGGTTTAGGTTTTGGATTGTTTGACCCAATCCAAACTTGATCGATATATAAGTTACTTATAAATTATAATTGTATATGGATTGTCTGTGTTGAAGGCACAAGAAATTCTAGTGCCAGTTAGGTCTCATTGGTCCACACCATTTCCAGTGACTCAAGCTAACAAGATATGTGAGATTTTTCTTCTAAATAGATTGTGTGTTGCACAACACAGACTTTTAAAGGAGTGGTTATCTTATATTTTAATTTATTTATTTAGAAAAAATAAAGCTCTTTATAATAAATAACTATATATATATATATATATATATATATATATATATATATATATATATAATAAATTTATAGGTAACAAAAATAAGACATGTAATTGAAATATAATAAAGTAACGCAATAATGAAAATATTAGCATATATCCACCCCCACTAAGCCCGCTTGGGTTAGGCTTGGGTTGATAATTTCTAACTTGAGATTGAGCTAGGTTGGATTAGGGTTGAGGTATATATAAACGTTGGATTAGGGCAACCCAGCCGAATCCAACTGCCTTTCAACCCCACCCTCAATGTACAAGCTAGGGAAAGGAGATCACTTTACGTGGGCCTAAAATGATGTATTTATTATATCCACACTGTCCATCCATTTGATGAAATCATTTTGGAGCATGAGCCCAAAAATGATTCACATCCAAAGCTCAAGTGGACCATATCACAAATAAAAGCGGGAACAGTAATTGCCCCTGTTAAAGCATTCGTACAACCCACCACGATGTTTATTTTTCATCTTATTGTGACCCCACGAGGTTTCAATGATAAACGTTCAATATCCCACTGCATAAAGCAGTGTGGTCCACTTGATATTTTGATCCGTCTTATTCTTGGCACAAGTGATACAATATCTCACCAAATGTACAGACGGCTTAGATATAACACATATCTCATGGTGGAGCCCACATAACTTGGTGAGGTCAACATACCAATGATTTCGGTGGGGTGGGGTACACCGGCCATTATCCTTCTGCAAGATAGAGGTTAGACTTCTAGCTCCTTCAAAGCGGTATTTCACTGGCATATCGGACACCGGGAGGAGGTTTTATTCGCTTTCCACCTAAGGTGCGTTGGAAAAGCCAAAGCCAATCCCAAGGGATATTACTAGGGTATTTTTGTGCAGGTGCGGGTAACGTGGGCCATTCAAAGTCCGTTTGAAAGTTGTTCACTCAACTGATAACTTGACCAAGCCGTCAGCCTCATGCATCAGCCTATGTGGATTACCCATGCAGTCCATTCACTTTACCTGGTCATTTTAGGGTATGATTCTAAAAATGAAGCTGATGCAAATATAAATGGACCAACCATAGGAAAAGTGATAATTAAATACATACCATTAAAAACTTCCAGAGGCCCACTGTTATGTTTACTTGCTATCCTGATCAAGTCACATGGACCTGGATAAAGATAAGATATAAATATTAGCTTGATCTAAAACTTTTATGACTTGAAAAAAGTTTTAATGGTAGACGTTCACCTGCTACTATTCTTACTATGTGGTCTACCAAATATTTAAATCTGCCCAGTCCTAAAATGAACTCGAAAAATAGATAAATCGGGTGGATAAAACAAGCTCATCATGGTGGGTCCATGAAGCTTTTTCAACGCCGTGGTACTTGAGGAGTCGCTGCCGAATGCCAGTCTTCCAGGTACAGGCGTGGCAGTGGAAGCGGATTGACTGTTGTATTGACGTGGCTAAGTTACGTGGGTCTAATCTTAAGGTATGAGTTAGATTAGGTCCTTTCTCTCACCCGAGTAGTAGACTCGTCGGAGTTTTCACACGGGGTCAAGTGTTCGAGTACCTATGGTGGTGAAATCTCACGGTGTATGTGCGTGTGGCGTGAGTGTGTGGGGGTGTGTGTGTCGTGTGTTAAAAAAAAAGGATATGAGTTAGATAGTTCCAAAGATTACACTCGGTGGGGAATTGAATGTCTGTCATTGAAACCTTTTTGAGGTCACAGGAATTTTGGATCAACACGGTATTTGTTTTTCTTCTTTATTTTGATTTGTTTGGCATTATAAACAGACTGTACAGAACATAAGGGCCCATTTGGTCGGGTGGATTGGAAGGGATTGAATGGTTTTAGGGTGGATGGTGTGGATTTCTAGTTAATAATGGTGTTGTCAGTGGATTGTCTTCACATCCATGGGATTGCTATATCCATGGATTGCTACATCCAGACCGTTTGACACGCTCGGCCAATCCGAGGATCAAACCTTCCCATCACTTTCAATCCCACCAACCAAACATGTCCCGAGCAAATTTGAACGGATTAAGGTGGATTGGATGGGATTTAAAGGTAATGATGGTGTTGTCAGTGGATTGTCTTGAGATCCATAGGATTGGGTTCCGATCACCGACTCTGTTTGGGTCACCCGGCCATTCCCAGAATTCAACTTCCAATCCCTTCCAATCTGACCAGCCAAATGGGCCCTAAATGTTATGGCGGGCCTAGGAATATTTTAAAGGAGCGAATCATTGTCCCATTATTATTTGTGGTGTGGTCCACTTGAGACTTAGATATGACTCATTTTTAGGATCAAGATCTAAAATGATCTCCCGGAATGGATGAACAGTGTGGATATAATAAATACATCACTCGAGGGGCGCTTAAACTTTGACTTTCTTTGAACCGTTCGTACAACTCGAGTTCGAGTAGCGTCAGCGCTCGCTTTCCAGGGAACGGATTAGCTACTCCCCCTGCCACCAGCCTGGGGCTGCTGGTAGGTGATCCGTGGGCTCCACCATGATGTATGTGTTTCATCCATTTTGTTCATCCATTTTTACATATCATTATAGGGCTGGATACCAAAAATGAGAGGGATGTAAATCTCAAGTGGACCACACCACATGAAAACAATATTGATTAGATATCCACCATTAAAATTCTCCTAAGGCCCAATGTACTGTTTATTTGACATCCAATCTTTTGATTAGGTCATAAAGGCTGAGATGAAGGGAAAAATAGAAAACAGCTTGTTCCAAAACTTTTATAGCCCCAAAATGTTTTTAATATTCCACGCTCAGTCAATACTGTTTCCTATATTGTGGGAGATTGGGAAATACCTTATTTTTGGTCTGATACGGTAAAATGACCTATAAAAATAGACAGACAGCAGGGTTGAAAAATATACATCATAGTGGGCCCCACAAAGCACCGACCACCAGCTATTGGCTGGTGTCAGGGAAGTAGCCAGTTCATTTCCCGTTTTCCAACTACACGTACCCACACCAGCTAGGTTGGTGGTGTGCGGTACACCGGCCAATCTGCTCCGTGGGCAATGCCCAGTCGGCTTCGTCAAACACAACGTGATTGCGTCCTACCCCGTCCGTCTATAGCCACAACGGGCAGTTCTGTGGACGGGCCGACCTTGATTTATCTGTTTATCTACACTGTTAATGTATTCTCTCGTATCATTAGACTTAGGTTGATGGTAAAAAAACAAATATCCCTTTGATCCAAAACTTTTGCAACCCATTAATAGTTAATAACCACTATTTCTTATAAGTATAGTCCACTGGATCGACTTTAATTTTTTCAGACCATTCACTAAAATAGTACGGCAAAACGGATTTAGGTGTGGATATAGAATATATGCATCAATGTGGGCCTCATGATAATGGCCGTACCGTTTCGGGTGAGTATGTTCTAACGTACTCGGCATCAGGTGAGCTAGCACAATATGGCTGAGGTCTGAAAATTAAGCACTGAATTTGAAATAATTTATTTATTAACAAACATCTGAAATATCTAAAATATGTTAATTTGACACATTTGCCCTATCTCCTGTTTCAAAATGTTCTACATTATAAAGAAATTATTTTTTATTAAATGAAAATACAATTATTCTAGTTAATTCAAATAATCTATAAAGTACTTAATAAAAAATTAAAATATCATTATTCACAAAAGTCAAGGTAGCCCCATATAGGTTTCCGGCGCAGGAACTTCATGCGAAAGGCTTTCCCATGGAATCCACGTCCATGGGCTAGTATACCATACGGAAAATGGATTGGCTACTCCGACTGCCACACGAAATAATGGGGATAATGATTTCCACCGTTGCAACCTTTCTAGGCCCCACAGTAATGTTTATTTGTCATCCAACATGTTCATTATATCATAAAGGCATGGATGAAGGGAAACCAAAAATATAGGCCCATTATAACATTTTTGTACCACACACCAGCTATATAGCTGGTGTAAATATCTGTCGTGTAAAAGACAAGTGCCGACGCTTCTCCATGTCCGATTTGTACGAAGGGTTCAAAGGAGATCAAAGTTACATGGCCTACAATAATGTATTTATTATATCCACACTGTTCATCATTTTTTTTTAGATCATTTTAAAGCATTATCCAAAAAATGATGAAAATGAAGTCTATACGTAGTTTTCTACCCGGCCCTGCCCAGACCGATCATGGCTCTGTGGGGTCCACTGTGATGTAATTGTTTTATCCAAGCCTTTCAACACTTTGTTCCAATCATTTTAAGGTATTATCAAAAAAATGAGGCAGGTCCACAGCTCCAATGGATCACACCAAAGGAAGTTGCACTGATAATGACACTCACAATTGAAACCTTTCTAAGGGCCAACGTGATGTGTTTTTACCATCCAACCTAATTATAAGGTTATGTAGACGTGGATGAATTGAAAACACAAGTATTAGCTTGATCTAAAACTTCTCCAACTCCCAAGAAGTTTTTAATGGTGGATGTTCAATATCCACTTTGTGGTCCACTCAAGCCTTATACTTGCCTCATTTTTTTAAATATGTCTTCAAAGAATCCCATAAAAGCATTGGACGGCGTACATAAAACACTTACATCACGGTGGTCCCCACAAAGTCCTGCCCGGACGGATTACAATCAGGGCGGGGGGAGGACGCAATCCGCGTCCGTTTTCTACCACATACTCTCCCATAGTCCATGTAAAGGGATCCTTCGCTTCATCTTCCGTTTTTATGTAGTTTTCTATCACATGCTCTCTTATAGTCATGTACAGCAGGAACCTTTATCTTCCACGACATTCTTGATGATAACTTGTGCCTTTTGTCTCTTATATGTCGGGTATTGGTCTGTTTTTATTAGATGGGAATTAATAATTAAAAAAAAAAAAAGAAAAAAAAAAAGATGTCACATTGTCCTATAATTAAGTTGTAACTTGATTTCTTCTCAAAAAGAAATTTGCTGATTTATGATGTAAATGATCTTAAGATATGGGTTACATTAATCAAATTGCTTGTTTTAAATTCTAAAAGAAACGAAAACTTTGGTAAAATAAAAACATTAACAGAAATTAAGATAAAAAATCTTCATATATAATTGATAAAAAAAAAATAATAATAATAATTTAAAATAAAATTAAAATAATTAAAAAAAAAACCTTGAATTACAGAATAGAATAAAGTGCCACGCCCCATAGTTGAGCTTAGAGCCCACTTACCTTCCTTTCCATGACTTAAAAGGTGGGGCATCTCCTAAGGCTAAAAAAGGAACATGTGGGTCAGAAATTTTTGAACAAGCTACTTAAAAAGATTATCAACAAAAAAGACAAGTGCCCAAGTAATAAATGTCCACCAATACCCCCACCCGGACCGTCGTCTCTACAGGCAAGGGCATTGTAGGCCACCCTGATATATGGTTATTATTCACACCCTTCATTCATTTTTTCAGATCATTTTAAGGTACGAGCGCAAAAATGAAACAAGTCCAAGGTTGGACCACACAATGTAGATTGAACACTCACCGTTAAGAACTTCTCAGGCCTAAAAAGTTTTCGATCAAGTTGAAATTTGTGTTTTTCCTTTATCTAATTCCACGTGATCTTATTAACATGTTCGATAGCAAATAAACATTATGATAGTTCCTAAGAAGGTTTCAATGATGGGCATCATTATCACCATTACTTCCTCTGGTGTGGTTCACTTGAACTTTAGATTTATCTATTTTTAGGCTCATACCCTGAAATAGTATGAAAAAATGGTTGTACAGCATGAATAAAACTCATACATCACAATGGTCTCCTGGAGCCCTGCTTGGACCGATTAGGAAGGGAGCAGGATTTAATCCACTTTCCAAACTGGATAGTCAAATAATCAATGAAGGCAATTTTTATTTAATGAAGATGATCTGCTGTAGAAATCAATAAGGTCGACTCATCAGGTGGACCGCTGTATAAAAATAATGGATGGTTTAGAAAATCTTTGAAGTTCACGATATTCGACTTGGGCCAGGGGCATTTCTGATGAGTGGACCATCCTTACTGTTGTGCCAACTTGGAGGAAAATATCATTGCTCTATGTAGTTTTATATATATATATATATATATATATATATATATATATATATATATATATATATATATATATTGCAGCAATTTGGACCAAAGCATAGTTTAAACACCCAAAAACTCGTCTCCACTTGATGTCTAGACAAGATGATTCGAAGGCTTGACTTGATATTTAATTATTAAATTAATAGAAATATTTAAGTAATTGTATTCATTAAAAACCTATGAATAAAAATATTTGAATTACAACACATGAAAATGCTTGCCTTGCCATAAAGTGACTTAATACAGCTCCTACCATTCAGGGAAGTGGTTGCGTCCTGCCTCCACGTAATAATTATCCGTCCAAGCAAAGTTCTATGGGCCCATTGTGATATATGGGTCTTATTCATGCCATTCATCCATTTTTCTAGATTAGATTAAGATTATTTATTTATTTTTTTACACACACACCCACACAGGCCGTAGTGAGATTTCACCACCTATGGGTCTCGAACCCAAGACCTCGTGTTGAAACTCCTTAGAGTCTACTACTGAGGTAAGGACTCGAACCCAAGATCAATTTAAGCTATGAACCTAATAGTGAGACAAATCCAAGGGTGGACTACAAAGTGAGGATGGAACTCCTCACCATTAAAAACTCATTAAGAGCGTTAGAAGCTTTGGATCAGGCTTATATTTGTGTTTTCCCTTCATTGAAATATACATGACCTCATGGACGGGTTGGATGGAAAGTAAACATCGCATGGCTTGTAGGAAGGCTCTTAACTGTGGGTGTCATCACTGCTACTTTGTGAGGTGTGGTCCACTTGAGCTTTCAATCTGCCTCATTTTTGCCTTAAACTCAAAAATGATTTGGAAAAATGGATAGGTGGCCTTGATAAAACCCATACATCGTGGTGGAGCCTGCAAAACCTCTACCTAGGAATCTGGATCCTCTGCTTGACACAGGCATGAAAATCCTGCTTTCCCGCATCATGATTAGTCCACGTCATCACTAGCGTTGCCAACACAGTTGCATTACATGCAGTGTGTGATGATGTGGTTCAATTAGATTGCAACAAGTAGGATTTTTCTACTTGTGTCAAGGTATTCAGTCTAAAATAACCATAGCTTGCTTCTCTTCCTGTGCCTATGTATGTCAATGTTGAAAGTCCTATTTGCAACACGTAGATCTTTCATCTCATATGTCCCTGATAGTTGAGCCTTCAGTATGTCGATTACAAACATGATATGATTAGGAATAAGAATGTCATCAACATACAATACTAAGATAATGAACTTCTTATCACTTGGTGTCTTGAAATAAACACAATGATCATACTCACTCACGGTAAACCTCTGACTTATCATGAAAGAATCAAATTTCTTATATCACTGCATAGGTGATTGTCTCAAACCATACAATGATTTCTTCAACCTGTAGGCCTTGTTCTATGCTCGTTGTATTTTGAATCATTCTGCTTACTTCATATAAATCTACTCTTCCAATTCCCCATACAGGAAAGCAGTTTTCACATTTATCTGTTCCAACTTGAGAATATATTGAGTAAATAGCGTCAATATGAATGTGATATATATATTTACTTCACCATGGGCTTGAAGATCTCAGTGAAGTCAACACATTCTCTTTGAGCATATCCCTTCATTTCCTTGTACCTATCATGTTTCTTCCTAAAAATTAATTTGTATTCAACTGCTTTACGGTAAACGAGAAGCTCCACCAACTCCCACGTAACATTCTTGTATAAGGGTCCACATCTTCATATATCGTCGTTTTTCACTTTTCAGCATCTACATCCGTAATGAGGGTAAATATAACATTCGAGTCATCTTTGTATCTCGCCAATAACTTATATTCCCTTAGGAGATTTCTTCTCACAGGTGGTTGATCCACCTGCTCTCGTACATCTGTTTGTGTCTCAGTATCAGCTCGTGTCTTTTTTTTGTGTATCTGAACGTGTATAACCAACTTTTTCGTTTCCTTGTGCTCATACATATAGAACAAAGATCCCTCGTCGAATTTGACATCACGACTAAGGAGGATTTTTCGTGTGACCCAGTCATATGGCCTTTACCCCTTTACACCATC
Organism: Magnolia kwangsiensis; assembly: GCA_037074715.1. Classification (NCBI taxonomy): domain Eukaryota; kingdom Viridiplantae; phylum Streptophyta; class Magnoliopsida; order Magnoliales; family Magnoliaceae; genus Magnolia; species Magnolia kwangsiensis. The sequence continues at coordinate 100,027,725 of CM073581.1, forward strand.
ATCATAACCAATAAAGATGTACTTCTTACCCATTTGGTCCAACTTATCTCTCTCAACTAATGATACGTGAGAGTAAGCATTACAACTAAATACTCACAACCCCATATAGTCTACCTGTTGACCACTTTACACTTCCATTGAAATTTACAATCAATAACTGTAGAAATGGACCGATTCACCAAATAACAAGTTGTGTTAACCTCATTTCTTTGTCCAACACAACATTATTCAATCATGCATTGGGCCATCTTCAAGAGAATTCAGTTTATTCGCTCAGCCACACCATTTTTCTCTGATATGTGACACACTGTGTTATGCCCCATTATCTCTTCATCTTTACAAAACTGACTAAATTTTCAAGAAGTGAATTCTCAACCCTTATATGTCATTAACACTTTTATCTTTTACTATAACTATTTTTCTACCATCGTCTTCCATTGTTTGAAGTTAGTGAAAACCTTATATTTATTTTTTATAAAATAAACCTACACATTTCTGAAATACTCATTAATGAATATAACGAACTATGACGACCCTTCATCAGAAACTATGGGTAATGACTCTCATACATCAAAATGCACATAATCCAGAACCTCATTACAGATATGTTTCATAAACTTAAAAGATAATATTGATTGTTTATCATATATACAATATTCGCATATATTAAAATTAATGTTTTTTAAACCTGGAATCAAATAACGGTCAGAAAGTACCTGCATGCCTCGCTTACTCATGTGGCCTAAGCACAGATACCACATACGTGCAAACATGGAATCCACTATATACGTTGTAGCTCAACCAATGAAATGCTCCCAATCAACTTGTAAAGGTTATCATTCATCCATGCTTTTATGACTATGAATGCCCCCTTTAAAATCTTAAGGACACGATCGAACTTGGCGAATTTGTACTCATGTGCCTTAAGTACACCCAGAGATATCAGACTCTTCCTCAACTCAGGAATGTGTCTCATAATTGTCAAGATACACCCATTGTCATCAAACATTTTCATGTGCACAGATCTAATACCAACCACATTCTAAACATTATCATTACCCATAAACACCTGGCCACCATCGCACTTACCGTAACCAATGAACCAACTCTTATGAGGGGTTATGTGATATGAAGCTCCCATATCCAAAATTCATTCATCATCAAAATACCTAGATTTTGATGCAATTAGCACGTCAGTACAACTCGCATCCTCATTGGATTCCGCAATTTTCACCTCTCTGGAAGAACCCTCTAATTTCTTCTTCTTAGACTTAGGATTATGACAATTATTTTTTGTGTGCCTTGTCATGCCACAATTCTAATACTTCAAATTGCCTTTGCCTTTGTCATTAGTTTTGGATCTCGATCGCGAAGATCCACTATCCCACTAAAAAATTTTCACCCTCATAACCAATGCATCTGTAGAAGCATCTTTGCATCGCTTTCTTTCTCATCGCATTCGACTCAAGGGCATCTTTGCATCGCTTTCTTTCTCATCGCATTCGATTCAAGGGCTGAGATAACAGTCTCAGCGCTAATGGTCGTCTTACCACTGTACAAAAAAGTCTTTGAACAACCCATACGATTCTTGAAGAGAATTTAACAAAACACATACTTAATCTTTATCCTTCATCGTTTCATCCACATCCAACAATTTGCAAACAAGCTTATTAAAGTTATTAATGTGGGTCTCAATGTCAACCCCTTCAATCATCTTTAGATTGAATAACTATAGCTTCAGATATAAACAATTTTTAAAAAACTTCTTTGGATATATGTTCTCTAACTTCTTCCGTGTATTAGTCATAGTCTTTTCTCTCATAACGTTGTAGAGGACCTCATCCATTAGACATAACTAGATTGAGATATTGACATCTTGATCTAACTTATTTCACTCTTCTTCTTTTGTAGTTTTCGATCGCTTTCTAAGGAATGCATCTTCCAATCCTTACTGAACTAAAATGTCATTTATCTTCACTTTCCATAGTTCAAAGTTATTTTTCTAAAATACTTCTCTATATCAAACTTCATGTTAGATGTCATATATACTTTGCCTTCAGATTCGATCTGCTTTCTAACGATCTCTCTAAAACCACTTGTTGGGACTCGTAAAAACACACAGACCAAAATCAAACAAAGTAATCACAATCGCATAGACAAATTCAATAGAAAATATTATGAATTTACGTGGAAAAACCCTTGTGAGAAGAAACCACAGCATAAAGTGTCACGCCCCAAACCCGAAAAATCGGATTCACATGAATCCCGATTGCCGAATCCGGTACCGACAGCCTCCGTAGTGTCCCATTCTCGGCTCCTGGTAATCAAATGCCAGATTCCGATCCTGGGATCTTACAAGGAGGATTTTCAGAATAAATTTATTTTTTTTGTAATGGAGCATAACCACAAGCATAACCAAGTCACAAAACAACATCACCACATATCCACTATATCAAAAATTTTAAGTACAATGCAGAAAGGGAAATACAAGGTGATCAAAAATCTCCAAAAGGTCCTGATACGCGCTCCTGTCTTAGCGCTGCTGCTGTCCAACGCTACCTGCACGCAACTATCGTGCATAAGCTTACAAAAGCTTAGATGGTGGTGTAAGTGTGTGCGTAAGGTAAGCGCCAAGTGTACAGTATCAGAACAATGCGGAAGTATGTGGTAAGTCCATAGAATCAACCATGCCAAAGCTATGCGATGAGATATGAATGTCATCGGCCACACCGATATAATGCAAGGCCTATATAGCCGAATGTCATATGCGACATGCAAACCAAGCAAGTCGGTACTCCTTAAGTACATATATCAGTACAGTTCCTCTCTGGATATCACCGGGGTCTAATACACTTCGCAGAGACTGCCACCTCCCTAGCTGCACAGTCAAGCAAGCGGAATAGACCTCACTATCCGCCTAACCAGTACTCTGCCAATACCTACCCGCCTCGTCGATAGCGGACTCATTTGCGAGCTGGTCAAACTCAGCCTAGCTTATAGCCCCCTCACTTAGGCGGATAAGGCTACACCCCCTTCTAACCGACCACGACACAGTGGGAGACGCGGCCTACTGGTATTCGGCACTCGGGCGCTCGTGTATCCACTCGGTCTAGACGTTGGAGCATCTCCTGGTACCAAAAAGGTTCTGGGACTCACTCAAGGACATCCTAAGTGCCCACAATGCTAGAATAAGTATTTTCGGTATCCAATACGGCCATCCACGATGTACCTGTGGAGCCACGGCCCTGATGTCGCTAGGGCGTGCAGTGATCAAATCACACATATGCGAGATACATGAATCACACGTCAAATCATGTAGAAATCCAGCGCGTACTGCGCGATCATGTGGGGCACTCTGTCTCATAACGAGTCCCATAAATGGTCTGCCCAATGACGTATGCTATGATCAGTCACTACTCATATCAAGCATACATATGATGCGTATGGGCATGAGTCATGGGATTATACTAAGCATGTTATAAAGTGGTGAATAGTAACGAGTATAGGCCTGTCAATGGGCCCTTGGGGAGTTACAATGCGGACATTTAACCAACATTGCACATACAATGTGGACGTCAAACCAACATTGTTCCTTAAGCACGACCTGCCATAAATATCATTTCATGAACCATGAGGAACGTACATTGCAATGGGCCCTAAGGACATCCGTTGGGCCTCGATTCATGGGCCTTAGATATATCAAATGGGTCGTATTACATGGGCCTCACATTCATCAATTGGGTTGCATTAATGGGCCTCACCAATGAGCCTTATGTACATTGCAATGGTGTATGATCCATGGGCCTTGAAATACATCAAAGTGGCCTCACAACTTGGGCCTTAAATATGTCAAATGGGCCTATACACATGAGCTTTAAATATATCAACTAGGCCACTCCATTTGTGCCCCATGCACATCAAATGGGCTTGATCCGATGGGCCTTATATAGAATAAGTGGGTCGAATCCCATGGGCATTGCATATGTCATATGGGTCAAAACCCATGGGCATTACATATGCCAAATGGGCTTAATCCCATGGGCATTACATATGCCAAATGGGCTTAATCCCATGGCCTTAGATGTGCACCAAGGTGGGCCTAAATGAATGGCCATAAATGGATCAACATGGGCCCTATATACATACCAAAGTGGGCCCATTTGAACCATAGATCTGCCTCGTTTTAGCTGTTAAAATGGATGGACGGTTAGGATACAACTTATGCACCATGGTAGGTCCCACCATCCACACCTGGATGGTGTGAATAAAACACATACACCACAGTGGGCATCCACACCGTCCGCTGGACGGTGTGAAGGGAGCACATGCAGCAAGGTGGGCTCCACCGTCCACAGGGCTCCACCGTCCACGGCTGTGGACGGTGTTGTAAAACACATACATCAAGGGTGGGATCCGCGTGTGTGGCCCACCATTAGGTTTGCATGCCATCCAAACCGTTGGTAAAGGTCACAGGGACCTGGGTGCAGAGAAAACACAAATTTCGGCTTGATCAAAAACTTCTGTGGACCCCAAAAGGCTTTCAATGGTAGAATTTAATTCACACTGTTTCTTATGGTGTGGGCCACCTGAGATCTGGATTGAGCTAATACTTGGAGGGGACCTGCTTAAGGTGGGGGCCCACCATATGAACGGGTTGGAGAGAACATAAACATCAAGGTGGGGCCCACGGCAGGGGCCGCGGGACCTGCTCGTCCGCCCGCCCGTCACGTGTGGGCGGTTCTTGCGCTGGCAGCAGCAACAGCTGCTGCCTATATTGTTTTTTTTTTCTTTTAAGAAAATTCGATTTTCTGAGGTTTTTCAGGTGTGCGGCCCATCCCAAGTAAATCCACTCCGTCCATTGTATTCCCAAGACCAAAACAGATCTAACAAGACCAATAACGGACATTTTCCAACGTGTAACAAAAATCTGGGCAGATTTCAATGGTACTGATATTGTTTTCAACACTATGGCCCACTAGATACCCCGATCAACCTCATTTTTTGGCTCAACACCTAAAATGGGATGGGAAAAAAGATAGACGGCTTGGATTGAATACATACCTCAAGGTGGGTCCTATACAAGTGGCCCACCTTCAATGCCTTGAAAAGGCTAAAATGGGTGTTTTTTTTCTTTAAACGTCCAGAGTCCCTGGACTCTCTCTTTTCTTTTTTCTTTTTTTTTTGCTTGGGCATGCAAAGCCTTTAAGGTGGGCCCTTCATAGGTGGGCCACCACATGGTGAGGTGGTGTGGTCACAATACATATGTAAAGTGGCCCCACCCTTAGATGGTTTGGATTCCAATACATACTTCATTGTGGGGTCCATCCAAGTGGGCCATAGGGCCATATCATCACACAAAAAAACATAACAAAAGGAGAAGGGAGAGAGATTGAGTGACACACGTGCATGGAGGGACCCCGGCACTATGGGCCCTCCGTTTCAATCATCCAATCATACATCAAAGGGCCCATTGCATATGGACCATCAATTAAAAGATCAACGGTGGAGATCCCACTCCACTAGAAATGGACGGTCTAGATGACCTCTTTAATACAAGGAAAGTAAACATCATGATGGGGTCCATGGAGAATGGCCCCATCATGGAATGATCTTGATGATCAAGATAAGCCATTGGCCACATCTTAGGGTCCCAAGTGAGATCCACACCATTGATCGGTGGGCCTCACTTAGCCCATCGTAAAAACAAGTAAACTACTCTATCAAAGCACCCACCACTTGATCTTCTTGATCCGTCGGGATGCCGGTCTCCTAGAGCTTCACTTTGATGGTGGAGATGGGAAATGGATGGCTAGGATGATGGGATTTGGAGATGGGAAGTGGGCCACCAAAATGCACATTTCTCTCATGGGAAGCCTTGGACGTGGGAGGCTTTTGCTTGCTTGGAATTGTGATGAGAAGTGAGAGAGAGATGTGATGTAATGAGAGATGGAGTGATGTGAAGTGAGTAATGGGTGAGGTGAGTGATGGGTGAAGTGAGAGGTTAGTTGACTTTGGTGGTTGCTTGACTTGTGGAGAAAGGAAGCATGGGTGCTTGTACTTGACATGAGAGGTGATTGATGGGATTAATTGATGTGATTGATTTGACACTTCGTAGAGATTCTCTTGGAATTTACAACGCGCGGTATTGTTTCTCGAACTGAACACGGGTTTGCATCTCATCGTCTGGGTATCGGATCGGTGCGTGAGTTACGACGTTGGAACCGCGGCGACAGTGCGGTCACAATGATACAAGTCTCAGATTAAGCTGGCTCAAATGTATAGGATACGACTTACGGTCGTGCGCAAAGTCGATTACAGGTCGCAGGTCGCCGAAATTTGATGAGAAGGATCGCGTGAAGCAACGGAACAGTACGGATTAGAATACGGGTCTTACATAAAGTAATGGTGCACTACGAATAACAAAGTTACAATATATGAAACTTTACCGATTTGAAGTTCCAAGAAAAAAACTATTACTTTTTCTCTCACTAAAATCCTCTCAAACCCTTAAACACATTTAGAATTCATCTTAATCTTGTTTACTCTTATATATTTATATATTTAAGTAAGATCAAAATAGAAATGAATTGTGTAAAAACACACAAAACTACACAACACCAACCCTTTCATCCATTTTTTTTCCAAACCATGTTATAACATAGGTTGAAAACTAAAGCAAATCCAAAACTTATGTTGTCTGCACCATAGAGGATTGAACTTCCATTGTTGAAATATGCATTGGGCTAAAGAAGTTTTAAATCAGGCTAACTTTTGTATTTTCATTTCATGTTAGTATGAATGACATTATAAACTGTATGAATGTTACGTAAACATCACAACATCAAGGTGAAGCCTAGGGAGGTTTTGACAATAAGAATTTACCTGCACATTTTCCTGACATGCAGCCTACTTCAGTTTTGGATTCTATTCATTTTTGGGACTATCTTCTAACATGATCTTGCAAAATTGATAGATATTGTAGATTTCACAAACATCTCGGTGGGCTTTAAATAAAATTTCCTGTGAAAGCCATTCGCCAGAATCCGCGTCCCGTTGGTCCAGTTTATCCGTTGTCCACTGTTTTTATGCTTGGCTGACCTGTCGAACTGGTAGGTTTAATATTTCTCACCACGTGTTACTCGTGGTGGGGTCAATCTTGTAGACAGGCTGCATGTATAAAATAGTCGACATCTGTTAACTCGTTGGGCGGTAACACCTAGGCTTGTATGAAGCCTCATTTCAACGGTCAAAAGGCGTGAATGAAAATGGAATAGAAAATGACTCAAATCCGTTAATGTGTGGAACCCAAATTGTGTGATTGTATGCCATCCTTTTACCCCAGTGAAAATGAGGTGCTTCAGAAAAATCAGATTTATCCAGCCATTGAATAGAACCTATATAAATGTAAAAGCTTTTGGATGGTTGTTGATGGTTTGTGTGGCCCACCTAAAACTTGAATTGACCTGATTTTTGGAGCATCCCATATGGTTGGACTATCCTACTAGACAGGATCTATCTCAAACGAACACTAAGGTGTACCCCACACACAATTAATTGCACCTTGGACGTACACTTAATTGTATTTGTGCATATATGGAAAATGGTTCTATGCAGTCACCTCAGGAAACTTGTCATGAGGTTTAGCTGTGCGGGCCTCACCATGATATGTTGAACATCAACACTCTACATTTGATAGGTCCCTTTAAATTATGGGATATCCTAAAGGTCAGTTGTAACTCATGGTGGGCTATACCATATAAAATAGTGAAGACATGCCTAAAACATATAAAAACACTTAACAGGACTCACTTAAAATTTAGATGCATTTGAAACTTGGTCTGACCTCTCATCCAAGTGGGACACAAATGATGGATGGTCTGAATTTATGAACTACATCTCGGTGGCTCAAAAAATGATTATGAATGTTTTAATGGGAGGGTAACTTCTCTCAACTTTTGTATGCGATATGGCCCACACAAATCATGGATTGACTTGATTTTTAAGCCCGAGGCACTTCTTGATATGATGCATTTGACTAATGGGATAGATGTTTGACATGCATCACGGTGGGGCCCATACAGCTCGACCTCAGGGAAAGTTCCCAAGAGGTTGGTGGTGTGCAGTACACCGGCCAATCTGCTCCGTGGGCAATGCCCAATCAGCGTAGTCAAACAGGACGTGATTGCATCCTACCCCGGCGTTCTATAGCCACAATGGGCAGTTCTGTGGGCGGGCCCACCTTGATTTATCTGTTTATTTACGCCGTTCATCTATTCTCTCATATAATAGACCTAGTTGAAGGTAAAAAAAACATATATCTGTTTGATCCAAAACTTTTGTAACCCATTAATAGTATGATATAGTCCACCTGATCTGCTTCAATTTTTTTAGGCCATACTCTAAAATGATATGGCAAAACGGATCTACGGTGTGGATATAGAATATATGCATCAAGGTGGGCCTCACGGTAATGGCCATACCATCTCGGGGGAGTACACCCTAATGTACTCGACATCAAGATGAGCTAGCAGCCTAGCACAGTATGAACGCGGATGTACGCGGATTTCCTGCGAGAGCCTTCCGCACGAAGTTCCGGTGCTGGAAAACCAAGGGGGACCCACCGTTATGTTTGTTAGAAATCCACTCTTTTCATCTGTTTGTGAGATCATTATAAAACATGGAACAAAAAATGAGCCGGATCCATTACTTAAGTGGGACAAAAACATGAGGATTGAATGTCCACAGTTGAAATATTCGTGGAGCCACATAATTTTTTAATTAAGCTAATATTTGTATTTTGAGTGCTACATAATTTTTTAATTAAGTTAATATTTGTGTTTTCAGGTCATCTCAATACGAATGACATTGTTAACAGCATGGATGACATATAAACATTACTGAGGAAGGTTTCAACGGTAGGAATTTCCCTACACACCTTTTCCTTTAGTTCGGCCCACTTGGGTCTTGGATCCTACTTACTTTTTGTATCAAGTCCTAATATGAGATCATAAAATTGATGAACGAAGTAGATTTCTCACAAACATCAAGTTGGGCCCACCTAGGTTTATAAAAATTGCGCATAATTCAAAATAGACCAAATACCTTGTGAAAACCACTTCTAAATAATAGTCTCAAAATCAAATTTGTTGTGTTGTGGTCAGGAAGCCGTGACGTGCTAAACGTGTCTAGTGTTTTTTAGTGGAAGACGTTTCTCTCTCTTGTCTCTAACGTCATCCATAAGTCCATACACAGGTATACGAACGATGAAAATGAAGTCTATATGTGGTTTTCTATCACATATTCTCCTATAGTCCATGTAAGGGGAACCTTCATCTTCCGTGACATTCCTGATGATAACTTATGCCTTTGTCTCTTATATGTTGGGTATTGGTTTGTTTTTAATAGATGGGAAATAATAATTTTTAAAAAAAAAAAGATGTCACATTGTCCTATAATTAAGTTGTAACTTGATTTCTTCTCAAAAAGAAATTTGCTGATTTATGATGTAAATGATATTAAGATATGGGTTACATTAATCAAATTGCTTGTTTTAAATTCTAAAAGAAATGAAAACATTGGTAAAATAAAAACATTAACAGAAATTAAGATAAAAAGATCTTCATAGATAATTGATAAAAATTTAAATTTAAAATATATTTTTTTTTAAAACAAAAAAAAACCTTGAATTAAAGAATCAGAATAAAGAGCCACGCCCCATAGTTGAGCTTAGAGCCCACTTACCTTCATTTCCATGACTTAAAAGGCTGGGCATCTTCTTAGGCTAAAAAAGGAACACATGGGGTCAGAAATTTGTGGATCATATTAAAGAAATCGACAAAAAGATATTCAAAAAGATTACACTGGAACTAGAAATTTCAACGAAAAAGACAAGTGCCCAACTAATTAATGTCTGCCAACTGGATGGATGAAGCAAATTGCATCTTACCCCCACCTGGACAGTCATCTGTACAGGCAAGGGCTTTGTAAGCCACCCTGATATGTAGGTATTCACACACTTTATTCATTTTTTTCGGATCATTTTAAGGTATGAACACAAAAATGAAGCAAGTCCAAGGTTGGACCACATAATGTAGATTGAATACTCACCATTAAGAACTTCTTGGGGCCATGGAAGTTTTCGATCAAGTTGAAATTTATATTTTTCTTTTATCTAAGTCTATGTGAGCTTATTAACATGTTAGATAGCAAATAAACATAACGATAAGTCCTGGGAAGGTTTCAATGATGGGTGTCATTATCATTACTTTCTATGGTGTGGTTCACTTGAGCTTTAGATTTGTCTATTTTTAGGCTGGTACCCTAAAATAATATAAAAAAAATGACTGGACAGCATGTATAAAACTCATACATCACAATGGTCCTCTGCTTCAAATGATTACTTTCAGGGGCAGGAGGGGAGCATGACTTAATCTACTTCCCAACTAGATAGTCAGATAATCAATGAAGGCAATTTTTATTTAATGAAGATGATCTGCTGTAGAAATCAATAAGGTCAACTCATCAGGTGGACCACTGTATAAAAATAATGGATGGTTTAGAAAATCTTTGGAGTTCACCGTATTCAACTTGGGCCAGGGGCATTTCTGATGAATGGACCATCCTTACTATTGTGCCAACTTGGAGGAAAATATCATTGCTCTATGGAGTCGTCATATGTGGATCCTTGGTTGATTTGATTGGAAAATATTGCAGCAATTTGGACCATCAAAATGGTGGATCCACAGTTGATGGGAATATACCAAAGCATAGTCTAAAAACCCAAAAAGCCGTCTCCACTTGATGTCCAGACAGGATGATTCAAGGCTTGAGATGATATTGAAGTATTAAATTAATAGAAATATTTAAGTAATATTGTATTCATTAAAAGCCTATGAATAAAAATATTTGAATTACAACACATGAAAATGCTTGCCTTGTGCCTTGTGGTAGAGTGACTTAATACAGCTCGTACCATTCAGGAAGTGGTTGGGTCCTGCCTCCACTTAACAATAATTTGTCCAAGCAAAGTTCTATGGGCTCATTGTGATGTATGGGTTTTATTCACGCCGCTCTTCCATTTTTCTATGTCAGTTTAAGCCATGGACCCAAAAGTGAGGCAAATCCAAGGGTGGACCATAGAGTGGGGATGGAACTCCTCACCATTAAAAATTCATTAAGAGTGTAAGAAGTTTTGGATGGAGCTTATATTTGTGTTTTCCCTTCATTGAAGTCTACATGACCTCATGGACAGGTTGGATGGAAAGTAAACATCACAGTGGCTCGTAGGAAGGTTCTTAACGGTGATTGTCATCACCGCTACTTTGTGAGGTGTGGTCCTCTCGAGCTTTCAATCCGCCTCATTTTTGCCTTAAACCCAAAAATGATTTGGAAAAATGGATGGGTGGCCTCGATAAAATCCATACATCATGGTGGACCCCACAAAACCCCTGCCTAGGAATATGGATCCTTTGCTTGACATAGGAATGAAAATCCTGCTTTCCTGCATCATGATTGGTCCACTTCATCACTAACGTTGCCAATACTGTTGCATTACATGCAATGTGTGATGATGTGGTCCAATTAGATTGCAACAAGTAGGATTTTTCTACTAGTGTCAACGTATTCAGTCTAAAATAACCATAGCCTACTTCTCTTTCTATGCTTATGTATGTCAATGCTGAGAGTCCTATTTGCAACACGTAGATCTTTCATCTCATATATCCCTGATAGTTGAGCCTTCAGTATGTCGATATCAGATATGATATGATTAGCGATAAGCATGTCATCAACATATAATACCAAGTTAATGAACTTCTTATCACTTGGTGTCTTGAAAAAAACACAACGATTATACTTATTCCTGATAAACCTCTAACTTATCATGAAAACAATCAAATTTCTTATACCACTGCATAGGTGATTATCTTAGGCCATACAACAATCTTTTCAACCTGTAAGCCTTGTTCTATGCCCCTTGTATTTTGAATAATTCTGCTTGATTTGTATAAATCTACTCTTCTAGTTCCTCATACAGGAAAGCAGTCTTCACATTTATCTGTTCCAGCTCAAGATTGTGTTGGGCAATTAGCGTCAATATGAATGTGATATATATACTTACTTCACCACGGGCACGAAGATCTTAGTAAAGTCAACACATTCTCTTTGAGTATATCCCTTCATTACTAACCTTTTTTTATACTTATCATGCTTCTTCTTAAATATTAATTTACACCCAACCACTTTACAGTAAACAACAAGCTCCACTAACTCTCATGTATCATTCTTGTATAAGAGTCCACATTGTCGTATATCGTCGTTTTTCACTTTTCAGCATCTACATCGTCAAGAGCCTTCTGAAAAGTAGACGGATTCATCACATCCGTAATGAAGGTAAATACAGCATTCGATTCATCCTTGTATCTCGCCGATAACCTACAATCCCTCGGTGGATTTCTTCTCACATGTGGATACTCCACCTGCTCTTATACATATGTTTGTGTCTCAGTATCAGCTCGTGTCTCTTCTTTGCCTATTGGAACGTGTACAACCAACTTTTTCGCTTCCTTGTGCTCATACATATGGAATAAGGACTCCTCATCGAATTTGACATCACAACTAAGGATGATTTTTCGTGTGACTCGGTCATATAACCTTTACCCCTTTACACTATCACCATATCCAATAAAGATATACTTTTTACCCCTTTGGTCCAACTTATCTCTTTCAACTGATGATACGTTGGAGTAAGCATCACAACTAAATACTCGCAACCCCAAGTAGACCACTCTACACTTCCTTTAGAATTTTACAATCGATAGCCGTAGAAGTATACCGATTTACCAAGTAACAAGCTGTGTTAACAACCTTAGTCCACATTTCTTTGCCCAACTCGACATTATTCATCATGCATTAGGCCTTCTTCAAGATAATCCAATTTATTCGCTCAGGCACACCATTCTTTTCTGGTGTGTGGCACACTGTATTATGCCCCACTATCTCTTTATTTTTACAAAACTGATTAAATTCCACAGAATTGAATTCTCAACCGTTATATGTCATTAATACTTTTACCTGACTATTTTTCCACCACTGCTTTTCATTGTTTAAAGTTAGTGAAAACCTCATATTTATTTTTTATAAAATTGTTAAGGGTCAAATATTGCATATTAGACCCCAGATATTGTCTGGATTTACGAGTATAATGCTATCTAATGGCTCGTTTTCTCATTCTTGTGTGGCAAAGTGATTTTATGAGCATGGATGGAAAAAGGACGTTAAAAGTTGAGATTTAACGATCTGATGACGCCAAAGGCAAGGGACACACTCCAGGGGACCAAGATTGACAAATATACACGGTCAGAAATCCGAGAAAAGTTAAAAATTGAAGCTCAAGTGGCCTGAAGGACGTCCAGAATGCAAGATCACGAGGTTCCCACCATCCGTTCGGCTCAAAACTTCATACGTCGCCTGAGGACCATAAATTAACCGTACATATAAAATTTCAGCCATTGAAGATCTCGGGAAGTGCCCCAACTGACAGATCAGCCCATAAACCGTTGATTCTGGGCCCACCTGATATCTGGAACTGTCTCAAAATTATTATTGACGCCTTAAATAAGGAGTCAAAACAAATGGACGGTGCAGATTTCTCCAAAACAGTGCAATGGACCCCATATGAGATGAGTGTGTACAGTGCACATGTGCACTCGCCGTGCACCAAAATTTTCCAAAAGTCGGTCGGCGCAGCTGACCGACGTTCCCGTCTACAACTCAAAAAAAAAAACGTGCAGCGGACGCACGGCCGCTGGCCGTTTTTGCGATCAGTTGTGAGCCCCACACGTGCCCCATAAGCTCAATCCGATCCGTCCACTGTGTAGAGGGCTTCGAGCACTACAAAACCATGTTATTACTTTTCACCCATGCGTGCACACGTGTGAGATACAGAGGCCACAAAAGGGCTGCCCGGTAACGTTCAAAACTGATCCTTCTGTGATTTCTTCTCTGGACCACATCAATGGACGTTCAAAACAACCCATTCTTGACTGAAATTTCGTTCTGAATCCAATGGACGGGGTGGATTTTTCAGAAAATGCTTTTGTGGGGCCCACCGACCACAACAGCGAAATGGTGCGAAAGGTTTCGCACATCCGCGAAAACTGACTTTTCCGGACAGTTTTGGCCCACCATCTTTGATCATATGGCAGATCTGAACCGTCTATCATGTAGAGGACCCAAGAAAGTACTAAGGGACGGTGTTTCTTTGGAATTTGAGCGAGGAAAGTGGCGTGTTTCATGGTACCGAACTTGGCTGCGAAAATTGTACTCCGTGTCCTGCTACAACTTTGTCACTGACTCCAGCCTTCCAGTAGCTATAAAAAGAAGTTTTTGGACGTGGGGAGCATTCATTCAAGGTCTTGGGAGGAAGAACAGAGGGCTCGAGCTTGGGTTTCAACGTGGGCAGAGGAGAGAGAGAGGAGCTTGGTTTTTTCTTTCCCTTTTCTTTTCCTTTTCTTTTTCTCTTTATTTATTTGGATTGAGCCCATCCATGGCAGGCTAAATCCTCCTAGCTAGGGCTAGGAGGTGAAGCTTGTAGTGAGATGAGAGATTATATGCTTTTAATTTAATTTTAATTTTTGAATTGAAGTTGGTTTTAGTTTGATTTTAATGGAAATATTTTTGGTCTTTAATGGTCTGTTGTGACTGAAATTACAATGGGTCTGCAATGCTTTGAATATTTTCTTATCCCTTTTATGTTTATGGCGTTAGGACGTCCCGTTGTTCACCATAGTCTCCTGGGCATGGTTGGATGACGGTACCCTTCTTAACCTTCATACATATGATTGGTTGGTAATTAGTTTAATTCTGTTGTTTTTCATAGTCTGTGGGCATGGTTTGGTGATGGAATCCATTCTAATTCATATACCTTTCATCTCTTTGAAAACTAGATCAACGGCAGTTCAGTAATTTCTTTGATTTTTGATGCAAGCATAAGTTCTCCCTGATCTCTACAAGTGGATCCTCTGAATCCCTAGTTTCCTATCTCTGAGTTGTTTCCTAAGTTTTAGATTAATTATTTTACAAGTATTTCACCATTGCTAATTGATTTAGAATTCATCTTAGCCTAGTTCTAGTTCTAGTTAGTTTTAAATAACGTACAAGTTTCAGTCCCTTGGGATTCGACCTCGGTCTTACCGAGTTATTACTACATCACAACCCTGCACTTGGGGAGTGAACAAGTTTTTGGCGCCGTTGCCGGGGACTGTCGGCTACGTTTTTCTGAAATTAATTAGTTTTGGGATTAGTTAAGATTAGGATTATTTTAACCGTAGATTTTTATTTTTATTTTCCTAATTTCTAGAAACTAACCTATTCTTCCTGTTTTGTAGGATTCTGAAATAGAAACTTCTAATTTGGTGATATTTTTTCTAATTTCTCTATTTTTTATCTATTAGGGTTTTTAAAAATTTTCTAATCTTAGACTAACTGTTTTAGAAACTAACTTGTTTTATTTTTTTTTATTATTATTATTATTTTTTTTGCAGGATCTTAATATAGGAATATCTAGTCTGGTACATTCTTTCTAAACTTCTCCTCTCTTACTTTCCACTTTGCTATAGGATCTTCTCTTCTATTTTTCATAGGATTAAATTCAGATTAAGGGTTTCATCATGCATATGCACGAGTGGCAACGTCAGTATGCTGAGAAGAATAACTTATTTTGGGATGATGATGATATAAATCAACCTATGTGTCAAAACTTTTCTGAAACAATCATCGAGAACCGATCAAAATATGAAAATCCACCGGTTAAGAAGTCCTTACATGATTATATGCAGGAGAACAATTACACCCCACGGATTAACAAAACAGTACGTGAGTGTTGGGGTTATCATAACTATGGTTGTGAGAATTATTATCACTCATCCGATAAAACAATGCGTAATTGTATCATGAGTGATAATAAGTATTACCAACCAGCAGATTCTCCCACTTATGATTAGTATGACTATAACCAGTGGAAACATCAAAATTGGAAAAATGAACCAACTACATGTTATGAGGATTATTCTCTTGGATCCCCTACCTTTGAAATCCATCCAGAAACGATCCAAGAGGATTCATATCAGCGTAATCTTTCAGCCTGTCTTGTGGAAATGAGAAAAGTAATAGAAATAATGAAAGGACTCGATGCGCGTCTTGATAGGATAGAGGAGGCTCGGTCATCCCAGCCACGACCTAATCTAAAAATAAAATGCGAAGAAAGTGATCCGCACTCACTTTTAAAAGAATCTAGAATTTGGAATGAGGAGTTGGATTCCGTTAATGAGCATGTGGTTCAATTTTTCAATGAGTCAATCTCGATGACTATCCGAAAGAATGGTAAAGATACATGGGTGTCTTTTAAATACATTGATGATGACACAGTTTCCTTACATGACACACAAGATTTCAATGATGAGGAAGAAGTTAGTTTATGCAAACCTCAACCCATGTTAGGTGTAGAATGTGAGGAAAGTGATCTCATCCCGAATGTGCACTGCACTGGACTAGACAATGATGCGTATTGGGATGATGGTCATGAATGTGCAGCCCAAATTCTCCCTGAATCAATCTCAAATCTGGTCCAGGTCAACGATCAAGACGTGCACGAAGTGATCGGTCAGGAAGATCTACTCCACTCATCCGACATGCCTGATTTAAATGTGGAGAATGAACCTCTTACAACCGACTCTTCTAACTCTTGTGAGACATGTTTAGACCACTCCCTTGAATTGAATGATGATATGATTCGGGAGGAGGAGTTGCCCGCTACGACTCTGGAATTTGAAACCACTCAGTTGAGGCCACCATCTGAGCTGCAAACAATTGAGAATTCAGCGCCTCAATTGAGTAATTTCAATGAACAGAGTGATCACATCAATGCTTCACTTACTGATTTTCAATCTATCTGTGCAGGACTGGAGTAAGAGAGTGTACCTCCATCCACCTTCAAGGATGATGGATTCTTTGCGCAGATCATCGCCAGTCACAAAAACAAGTCACACTCATCTGAATTTCCCAACTCGTGGGATTGCTTGACACACTTTGCGGTTTCAAACAATCCCATGTTAAAAGATAAAGTGGATACCTTGCGAGACAACATCTCGGTAGTCATCACTGACCGAACGAACTCTTATTCTTAAACCCTCTCTTCCCCTGATCCTAAACGTCTACTAGTAAAGGAAGAGGAGCTGAATCTAAAACCGAAGTTTGGAGCTTCGGAATATGTTGAGACTACATTAGTTTTTAAGAAATTTTTTAAACTTTATTTACTTGTAGTCTTTGATTCACCATGTAATACTAACGTTGAAACTTCTTCTGTCTTAGGTGAATCGTATATATTACGGATACCTCCAGCAATTCAATGGAAGATTTCTTATGAGGTACATAAGTCTCTCTGGAAAGTCATGCTCCAGGGCGCCCAAGCCTATTACAAAAAGGGCTTTTGGATGATCCTGTTAAGGAGCTTACTGAGAAACTTATCAAGATATTGGCCGGAAGGGGAACCTTGAGGTATGATCGATTCGATGTTTGTGGGTAACATTACTGCAAATCCTCACGAGACTACAACTCGTCCACTAGGGGTAACCTAGGGGTTTAAAGGCTTGTTGCATACGCTAAATGCAATCGAGAACACCTGCGAAAGTGGTATAGGTAGGATTTTATTTTCGTTATTTTTGTTCTGCTTTCTCTCTCTTGCTGACAAGCTTCCATGCTGTGATCTATTGGAAACTCTCTTGATTCGTTATTCAGGTACTATCTTCCCATCACTTCTCATTTACTTTCGTTGTCTCATGTGCATTGCATGCTCATATCTTTTACATTGAGGACAATGTACATTTTTAGGTTGGGGGTGGAGGATTAGGTAACCTAATCAGTATTTTCTTGGTCTTGAGCAACAATTGTGAAAATTTTTTGAATTTTTCTGAAAATTTTTATGAATTCGAAGTGATTTTGACGAATATCCTTGATTTAGAATTGTGAGATATATGATGTTGATAATTTATGACTCTTGGATTCCGTATCTGTGGCATTTTGCAGTTAAGATCGAGTTGCTAAGCCATGATTAGAAGTTTTAAACATTGATCGCGTCAGGATTTCACATGTCACATCTCGCTTTCACGTTAAGATTTCAGTCTGACATTGAAGGGTTAATTTGGTAATCACTAAGCACGAAAGGAACCAGCCTGAAATATCTTGCCATCATGGTATAAAAATTGGAAAGGTTGGATAATTAATCTTCACCATAGGTTTGCTCCCTATAGGTGTGGAGTTAATTCCCCATGAATGATATGTGAAAAAGAGTCAGGGGTACGATCTTCACCATAGGTTTGCTCCCTATAGGTGAGGATTTGATTCCCCTTCCTTGGCATTACTTTGAACAGAAAAATCACAACTTAATAGGCTAATCTATGAGGCAAGTTTTGGATTAGGTTTTGGTTGTCATGAATTTTCTTGTTGGTTACCAATGATATCATGAAATTGACGATTGGATCTCTTAATGATGATAAGCCGAGATTAGACTATACATTCATGGATCTCAATGTTTAAAATTTTTCTAATTGATGGATTAATGCTTTACACTTGATTATGAAGTCTACGGTGCGCTTGAGCTCAGGAGAAAATAATTTCTAACATTCATGAATATTAAATTTCTCGTATCTTGTTCAAAATCTCACTTGATTTCATAGAAAGTTCTCCTATAATTCTCAACTTATTTTTCGCATACTTTGCTCGGGACTAGTAAAATGCTGGTTGGGGGTTGTGTTGAGGGTCAAATATTGCATATTAGACCCCAGATATTGTCTGGATTTACGAATATAATGCTGTCTAATGGCTCGTTTTCTCATTCTTGTGTGGCAAAGTGATTTTATGAGCATGGATGGAAAAAGGACGTTAAAAGTTGAGATTTAACGATCTGATGACGCCAAAGGCAAGGGACACACTCCAGGGGACCAAGATTGACAAATATACACGGTCCAAAATCCGAGAAAAGTTAAAAATTGAAGCTCAAGTGGCCTGAAGGACGTCCAGAATGCAAGATCACGAGGTTCCCACCATCCGTTCGGCTCGAAACTTCATACGTCGCCTGAGGACCATAAATTAACCGTACATATAAAATTTCAACCATTGAAGATCTCGGGAAGTACCCCAACTGACAGATCAGCCCATAAATCGTTGATTCTGGGCCCACCTGATATCTGGAACTGTCTCAAAATTATTATTGACGCCTTAAATAAGGAGTCAAAATAGATAGACGGTGCAGATTTCTCCAAAACAGTGCAATGGACCCCATATGAGATGAGTGTGTACAGTGCACATGTGCACTCGCCGTGCACCAAATTTTCCAAAAGTCGGTCGGCGCAGCTGACCGACGTTCCCGTCTACAACTCAAAAAAAAAAAAAAAAAAAAAAAACGTGCAGCGGATGCACGGCCGCTGGCCGTTTTTACGATCAGTTGTGAGCCCCACACGTGCCCCATAAGCTCAATCCGATCCGTCCACTGTGTAGAGGGCTTCGAGCACTACAAAACCATGTTATCACTTTTCACCCATGCGTGCACACGTGTGAGATACAGAGGCCACAAAAGGGCTGCCCGGTAACGTTCAAAACTGATCCTTCTGTGATTTCTTCTCTGGACCACGTCAATGGACGTTCAAAACAACCCATTCTTGACTGAAATTTCGTTCTGAATCCAATGGATGGGGTGAATTTTCTAGAAAATGTTTTTGTGGGGCCCACCGACCACAACAGCGAAATGGTGCTAAAGGTTTCGCACATCCGCGAAAACTGACTTTTCCGGACAGTTTTGGCCCACCATCTTTGATCATATGGCAGATCTGAACCGTCTATCATGTAGAGGACCCAAGAAAGTACTAAGGGACGGTGTTTCTTTGGAATTTGAGCAAGGAAAGTGGCGTGTTTCATGGTACCGAACTTGGCTGCGAAAATTGCACTCCGTGTCCTGCTACAACTCTGTCACTGACTCCAGCCTTCCAGTAGCTATAAAAAGAGATTTTTAGACGTGGGGAGCATTCATTCAAGGTCTTGGGAGGAAGAACAGAGGGCTCGAGCTTGGGTTTCAACGTGGGCAGAGGAGAGAGAGAGGAGCTTGGTTTTTTCTTTCCCTTTTCTTTTCCTTTTCTTTTTCTCTTTATTTATTTGGATTGAGCCCATCCATGGCAGGCTAAATCCTCCTAGCTAGGGCTAGGAGGTGAAGCTTGTAGTGAGATGAGAGATTATATGCTTTTAATTTAATTTTAATTTTTGAATTGAAGTTGGTTTTAGTTTGATTTTAATGGAAATATTTTTGGTCTTTAATGGTCTGTTGTGACTGAAATTACAATGGGTCTGCAATGCTTTGAATATTTTCTTATCCCTTTTATGTTTATGGCGTTAGGACGTCCTGTTGTTCACCATAGTCTCCTGGGCATGGTTGGATGACGGTACCCTTCTTAACCTTCATACATATGATTGGTTGGTAATTAGTTTAATTCTGTTATTTTCCATAGTCTGTGGGCATGGTTTGGTGATGGAATCCATTCTAATTCATACACCTTTCATCTCTTTGAAAACTAGATCAACGGCAGTTCAGTAATTTCTCTGATTTTTGATGCAAGCATAAGTTCTCCCTGATCTCTACAAGTGGATCCTCTGAATCCCTAGTTTCCTATCTCTGAGTTGTTTCCTAAGTTTTAGATTAATTATTTTACAAGTATTTCACCATTGCTAATTGATTTAGAATTCATCTTAGCCTAGTTCTAGTTCTAGTTAGTTTTAGATAACGTACAAGTTTCAGTCCCTTGGAATTCGACCTCGGTCTTACCGAGTTATTACTACATCACAACCCTGCACTTGGGGAGTGAACAAAAATAAACCTACACATTTCTGAAATAGTCGTCAATGAACATAACGAACTATGACGACCCTTCACTAGAAACTATGGGTGACAACCCCCATACATTAGAATGCACATAATCTAGAACTCCATTACAGATATATTTTCTAAACTTAAAAGATAACATTGATTATTTATCATATATACAATATTTGCATATACTAAAATCAATGCATTTAAAACCTGGAATCAAACAACAGTCAGAAAGTACCTGCATGCCTCGCTCGCTTATATAACCTAGGCGCACATGCCACATATGTGCAAACATGGAATCCACTATATACATTGCAGCTCCACCCAATTAAGTACTCACAATCAACATGTAAACGTTATCATTCCTCTATGCTTTTATGGCTATGAATGCCTCCTTTGAAATCTTAAGGATACAATCGAACCTGATAAATTTGTACTCATGTGTCTCGAGTACACCCAGAGATATCAAACTCTTCCTCAACTCAGGAGTGTGTCCCACAATCATCAAGATACACCCAATGTCATCAAACACCTTGATGCGCACCAATCCAACACCAATCACGTTTTATACATTATCATTACCTATAAACACTTAGCCACCATCACACTCACTGTAACCAGTGAACCAACTCTTACAAGGGATCATGTGATACAAAGCTCCCATATCCAAAATTCATTCATCATCAAAATACCCAGATTTTGATGCAATCAGCATGTCGTTGTAACTCACATCCTCATTGGATTCCGTAATGTTCACCTCTATGGAAGAACCCTCTAATTTCTTCTTCTTGGACTTAAGATTATGACAATCATTTTTCATATGCCCTATTATGCCACAATTCCAGCATTTCAGATTGCCTTTACCCTTGCCATTGGTTTTGGATCTCGATCGCGAAGATCTACTATCCTACTCAGAATTTTTCACCCTCGTAACCAGTACATCTGTAAAAGCATCTATGGCATCGCTTTCTTTCTCATCGCATTCGACTCAAGGGCTAAGATAACGATCTCAACGCTAATGGTCGTCTTACCACTATACAAAAAGTCTTTGAACAACCCATACGATTCTTGATGAGAATTCAACAAAATATATACTCGATTTACATCCTTCATTGCCTCATCTACATCTAACAATTTGTAAACAAGCTTATTGAAGTTATTAATGTAGGTCTCAATGTCAACCTCTTCAATCATCTTCAAATTGAACAACTGTAGCTTTATATATAAACAATTCTTAAGAGACTTCTTTAGATAGATGTTCTCTAACTTCATCCATGTATTATTCGTAGTCTTCTCTCTCATAATATTATAAAGGACCTCAACTATTAGACATAACTCGATTGAGATATTGGTATTTTGGCATAACTTATTCCACTCTTCTTCTTTTGTAGTTTCTGGTCGCTTTCCAAGAAATGCATCTTTCAATCTTTGTTGAACTATAAGGGGTCATTTGGCACCTTAGATTGGAGGGGGTTAGAGGGGGTTCGAAACCCCCTTGGTTGTTTGGCAGCATAAAACAACTGGGGATTGTCAATCCAGGGGGTTCCCAATCCCCTCTTTGAGGGGGTTTGTAATGCACAGTGAGAGCTTGGATTACACCTAAAATGATTTCAATAGCTGCAGGTATAAATGTATGTCACTGTACACTATCATTTTACTGGGCACATGGCCCACTAATGATGATCAGCACCATCCAAACAGTGTTCATGTAGATCAGCACCATCCAAATATTGTTCAGCACCGTCCAAACATTGTCCATGTTAATCAACGATTAAAAATCATTTGTTAGTCACTCAAACATGATCTTGTACTTGCGGTCCATCCGAGACTTGGAATTTCATCATTTTTTGCCAAAGCATATATTTTAGCGGGCTTATCACAACCATAATGTCAAAAATTATATATCTCACTAATTTGGGATATTAAAGTTGATTTAGTAATTAAATTCAAACCCCTGTAAATATACTATGTATAGGTATTTTTGAATTAAAGTTGATTTACACTTCAAGGTGCCAAACACACCGAGAGGATTACCAATCCAGGGGGTTTCCAATCTTGGGGGTTGCTAATCCAAGGGGTTCCAAATCCACGCTCCCAAACAGGCCCTAAGGCTCTTCATCTTCACCTTCTATAGTTCAAAGTTATTTTTCATGAAATACTTCTCCACATCGAACTTCATATTAGATGTTATATATACTTTGCCTTCAGATTCGATCTACTTTCCAACGATATCTCTAATACCACTTGTTAGCACTCTTGAAAGTACACAGATCAAAATCAAACAAGATAATTACAATCGCATAAGCGAATCCAACAGAAAATACTCTGAATTTACGAGAAAAAACCCCTGTGGAAAGAAACCATGGCATAAAGCAATGATGCACTATTAATAACAAAGTTATAAGAGATAAAAGTTTACCGATACGAAGCTCCAAGAAAAAAGCCATTATTTCTTCTCTCTCCAAAATCCTCTAAAACCCTTAAGCACGTCTAACATTTATCCTAATCTTGTTTATACCCATATATTTAAGTAAAACCAAAAATAGAAATAAATTGTGCAAAAATGTACAAAACTACGCAACACCAACCCTTCCATCCAATTTTTTTTCAAATCATATTAAAACATAGGTCAAAAACTGAAGCAAATCCAAAACTCACGTGGTCTGCACCACAAATGATTGAACTTTCATTGATAAAGTATGCGTGGGGCTAAAGAAGTTTTAAATCAGGCTAACTTTTATGTTTTCATTTCAGCTTATTAGGAATGACATTATATACTGTATGAATGTTATATAAACATCACAACATCAACTTCGAATCTAGGGAGGTTTCAACAATAGGATTTTACCTACAAATTTTCCTGACATGCAGCTTGCTTGAGTTTTGGATTCCAATCATTTTTGAGACCGTCTCCTAAAATGATCTTGCAAAATTGATAGACATAGTAGATTTCTCACAAACGTTACGGTAGGCACTGCGTAGAATTTCCTGTGAAAGCCATCAGCAAGAATCCGTGTCCCTTTCGTCTAGATTATCCGTTGTCCACTGTTTTTATGCTTGGCTGACCTGTTGAACTGGTAGATTTGCTATTTCTCACAACGTGTTACTCGTGGTGGGGTCAATCTTGTAGACAGGCTGAATGTATGCAATAGTCAACATCTGTCAGCCAGTTGGACGGTAACACCTGGGCTTGTATGAAACCTCATTTCAACTGTCAAAAGGCGTGAATGAAAATGAAAATTACTCAAATCGGTTAATGTGTGGGACCCAACCGTGTGATTGTATGCCATCCCACACTTCCACCAAGGTACCCCAGTGAGAATGAGGTGCTTCAGAAAATCAGATTTATCCAGCCATTGAATAGAACTCATATAAATGTAAAAGTTTTAATTGGATGGTTGTTGATGGTTTGTGTGGCCCACCTGAAACTTGAATTGACCTGATTTTTGGAGCATCCCATATTTAATATGGTGGGACTATCCTACTAAACAGATTCTATCTCAAAGGAGCACCATGGTGGACCCACACACAACTAATTGCACCTTGGACGTACACTTAACCGTATTCGTGCATTTGTATGTATGGAAAAAGGTTCTATGTGGTTGGGAACTTCCCATGAGGTCCAGCTGTGTGGGCCCTACCATGATGTGTTGAACATCAACGCTATACATTTGATGGGTTCCTTTAGATTACGGGATATCCCAAAAATCAATTGTATATAGAAATCAAGGTTGGCTATACCATTTAAAATCATGTGAAGATATGCCTAAAATATATAAAAGCTCTTAGTAGGGCTCATCTAAAATTTAGATGCATCTAAAACTTGGTCTAACGCCTCATCCAAGTGAGACACAATAAATAGGCACATCCCGGTGGCTCAAAAAATTATTACAAATGTTTTAACGGGAGGGTAACTCCTCTCAACTTTTGTATGTTATGTGGCCTACAAAAATCATGGATTTACTTGATTTTTAAGCCTAAGGCACTCTTTGGAATGGTGCATTTGACTAATGGGGTAGATGTTCAACATGCATCACAGTGGGGCCCACACAACTTGACCTCAGGAAAAGTTCTCATGAGGTCGACCAATATATATATATATATATATATATATATATATATATATATATATATATATATATATATATATATATATATATATATATTAAGAGAGAGAGAAGAGAGAGAGAGAGAAAGGAAGTGTGCTCCACGTGATTAACGTACAGATTTTGGAGCAGGGCGGTCCTCACGTGGAGATAACCTATTAATTAATTAGAGGGTGGAATGATGAATTCCTGGCGCGCGTGATAGGTTAAAGTTATTTATGTAACTTACCAGTCCTACCCGATTTTGGGTGTTGAATGGCAAAGGGCAACACTTTAGTGGGTGCGACGCTAATTGTGGGGCCCACCTTAATGATCTGCTGTATATCCACGCTGTCCATCAGTTTTTTCAGCCCATTTTAGGACGCGGTCCCAAACATTACCTAGACCCAAAACTCATGTGCACCACATCACAGGAATCCATGGTAATTAAACTCTCACCATTAAAAGCTTCCTAAGGGCCACCGTAAGAAGATCTATAAAATATAAAGATGATGGTCATTCACCACTCTTTTTTAGTAGCGTGGTCCACTGAAAATTTTCAATTTTCTTAAAGTCTTGAGATATCATACTAAAACGAGCTGAAGAAATAAATGGGTGGCCTTGATGTACAACACATCAATCAAAGTAGCTCAGATTGAATGTTACCTGTGTAACACCCAATCCACTGCCGTTGAAGGGTTGAACGGGGGTTACATGTGAGCATTTCTTTGAATAAAATGAATGAATGGGACATGCGGTTCACGTGGGAAAAGAGTGCAGGTGGTGGGATCGGTCGTGTGAAGAAGAACTTGTTGGGGATTTTGGGCTACGGAATCACACAGATCTAGATTTAGGATAGCAAATCAATGGCACCAAGCACACAAGAGAACACAGAGAACACTATATTTAACGTGGAAAATCCTTTCGGGAAAAAACTATGGCACAAAGCGACAGATATCCACTATGAAAACAGAAATTACAAAGAGAAAAGAACTTACCCGATTCGAACAACCTCGAATCTCACCCTTACTACACCCTTTAATTTCTCTAGAACCCCTTTAGAAAGCTTTTGTCATACCTAGAAAAGCCCTAGGAACACCTATTTATAGTTTAGGCAACTTCCCTTTCGCATCCCAGTTGCGAAAGAACTCAAATTTAAGACATCTCGCAACAATCTCCACCATGTCTTCAATCTTCAACCGTATAACTACGGGACATCTTTTCTTATTTCTGCATCTTATCATAGCTCAAGATCACATTGGTCAATCAGCGCCAATCAAGGATCTAATAGATACCTGCTATACCGTCGGTGCGAATATCTCTAAGAAGTCGATCCCTTCTCTCTAAGCATAACCCTTCGTGCCAACCTCGCACTGTATCTATGTTGTATCCTCTTAAAGATCCACTTGCATCCAACCGCTCTCCGGTCCACTGGAAGCTTCACCCGCTCCCAGATGTCGGTCTGGTACAATGAATCCATCACATCACCCAGAGTCACCTTTCACTTTTCAACAACAGGCTCACTTAAAGCCATCTGAATAGAAGATGAATATCTTGCAATATTGGAGTCGTCCATGTACCTCACTGATGTCCTGCGATCATGCCATGTGATTCTTCACACAGGTGGCTGCTCCACCTGCTCTGTATCCCTGTCCACGCGTCTCAGCCTTCCTGCCCTGCCCGCTCATGTGGCCATGTCCAACATGCCACACACGTGCAGAGGTGGAATCCGCTACATCCACCGTAGCTCCACCTTTTGAAGTGCTCCCGATCAACTTGTATAAGTTACCGAGTCGTTACGCTTTCATGATTACCCGTGCCCCCTTGGATACATTAAGAGCATCATCATTACCTGTGTACTTGCATCCTTTTGCCTCAAGCACACCAAAAGAAATCAGATTCTGCTTCAAATCAGGGACATGCCTCACATCTGTCAAGATATGTTCCACCCCATCAAACATCATGATGCACACAGAACCAACAGCGACAACATTACAGGCAATATCATTGCCCATAAATACCTGTCCACCATCGCACTCACTGTAGCTGATGAACCAACTTCGATGAGGAGTCATGTGAAAAGATGCTCCTGTGTCTAGCATCCACTCATCCTTACGATTATCGTATGACTGTCTGAGCAAAAATACAGATAAAACATCACCATCACAACCACTCAATCCATCTGACGTGGCAATATTAGCCTCCTTATATGAAGCCTCAAAATCTTCCCTCTTCGATTTAGGATTTTCACAATCCCTCTTCACATGTCCTTCTTTCCCACAATTTCAGCACTTTACTTTTCCTTTGTCCTTGCCCCTAGATTTGGATCTAGAACCAGAAGAACCTGTACCTTGTCCAGAATTCCTACCCACTGTAAACAGTGCATCAGAAGACGTCCCCATGTCATGATTCAGTTGTCTCATAGCCTTCCCTTGAAGGGCTGAGATAACAGTATCGACACTCAGAGTTTTATTCATGCTGCACATAGTGTCCTTGAATGCCTCATAGGACGCCGGAAGAGAATTCAGCAACATATATGCTTGTTCTTCATCTTTCATCACTTCCTCCATATCCAGTAATTTGCAAACCAATTTATTAAAGTTGCTGATGTGAGCCTCCAGATCTCCACCCTCTTCCATCTTGAAGTTATACCACTGTCGCTTCAAGTGTAGGCAATTTTCTAAGGATTTCTTCGCATAGACATCCTCTAACTTCGCCCACAGACCAGCCGCAGTTTTCTCCCTCATGACATTATAGAGAACCTCATCCGTGAGACATAAACGGATCGATGATAAAGCCTTCTTATCAAGAGTATTCCAATCAGCATCATTTATAGTAGACTTCCGCTCCTCAAGAGCACCATCCTCGCCTTGCTTGGTTAACAGGCTAATCATCTTAACCTTCCATAACTCAAAATTATTTTTTCCTGAGTATTTCTCAAACTCATACCTGGCACTCGCCATTATTACTAATCCCTCAGATTCAGATCTGTGCCCCAACTTTAGCTCTGATACCACTTGTTGGGGATTTTGGGCTACGGAATCACACAGATCTAGATCTAGGATAGCAAATCAATGGCACCAAGCACACAAGAGAACACAGAGAACACCAGATTTAACGTGAAAAACCCTTTCGGAAAAAAATCACGGCACAAAGCGACAGATCTCCACTATGAAAATAGAAATTACAAAGAGAAAAGGACTTACCCGATTCGAACAACCTCGAATCTCACCCTTGCTACACCTTTTAATTGCCCTAGAACCCCTTTAGAAAGCTTTTGTCATACCTATAAAAGTCCTATGAACACCTATTTATAGTTTAGGCAACTTCCCTTTCGCATCCCAGTTGCAAAAGGATTCAGATTTAAGACATCTCGCAACAGAAATGACTGAAGGTGTAAAAGGGAGCCGTCTGAAAAACAGTTTTTATTTAAGATACCTGATTCAGCTCTGCTGCTCATGGAAGCGAAAGCGGAAGCAAAGAGGATTGCCTGCCACTCCAGGCACAGGGATATTCCTATGCCTAACCCTACCTGTGTGGGGCCCACAAGGATGTCCGTGACAAATCCACTCTATCCATTGTTTTGCAAGATCATAGTAGGACATTATTATAAAATAAGCAGATCCAAAACTCATGTGGCCATAACACACCAAACAGCGGGGATTGAATGTATGTGGTGACAAAAGTTTTGTATCAGGACAATATTTGTGCCTGCAGTTTATTTGAGTGGTAATAACATTATGAATGGTTTGGATGATATATAAATGTTATGATTAGTTTCTAGAAGGTTTCAATGATGGAAAATCCCATTACACTGTTTCATTTGAGGAGGCGCATTTGAGTTTTGGGTTTGCCTGATTTTTAGATTTTTATTCTATTAGCCTTTAAAAAGAGAAATTTGCTACGGTAAATGCCACCTCTTACTCGGCGTCTTTTCAAAATGCTCCCAAACTTTATTTTCTTATGGTAAACCATTACCGACACACTATTTGCAGGTGAAGATTACTTTGCATTTACAACCAATAGCTACGGATTATAACCGTAGGCATAGATATCCAGAACCATGAACGCATAGGCATTTTCGTCTGTAAAAAGTGTGTCCCGACAGAATAATTTACCTTGAGAAAGTAAAGTTTGAGAGCGATTTGAAAAGACGCCAGGTAAAAGGTGGCATTTATAGTGGTCAATTTCTCCTTTAAAAACTGATGCACAAAGTGGATTTTTCATATCCATTTCTATGGACCCCACACATCCTTGATATATCTTGTGCCATGGTCAGTGAGCATGAACTCAAAATGGAAGCATATTCATAGCTCAAGTGGAGCACACCACTCGAAACAGAGGGAAAAATGACATCCACCATTAAAACCTTTCTAAGGCTGCAATGATGTTTATTTGTCATCCAATTTATTCATAATGTCACACATACTATGGAAGGAAAAATAAAAATTTCAAGTTGATTCAAAACTTATGTGACCCTAAGAGTTTTCATAGTAGGTGTCGTATGAACCACTTGGGCTTTATATATACTTCAATTTTAAAATTATGCCTTAAAATGAGCTGATAAAATGAATGGATGGCCTACTGTGAGTTTACTACTCAGTACCTAATCCACTTAGGTTGTGAGCCTAAGGAGTCCGTTTGGCCGGTCACCCCAACATCCGTGAGGTAACCTATGTCAAAGCTATGTAAGCCCTTATTTTGGGGCATGATCTAAAAAATGAAGTAGATATACGACTTGGGCAGACCACACCACAGGAAATAGTAGAGATTCATTTCTTACCATTGAAAGCTTCTTAGGGCTATTACAATGTTTATTTACCATTCAACCTGCTCACAAAGTTTGATAACCTTGCTGAAGAGAAAACATAAATATCAGCTTCACTTTCTAGCCAGAAAGCATTATATCCCTTTCTTGAGATGGCTCATGCCTTAAAATTAGCTGGCAAAATAGATGAACGGCGTAAACTGAGGTGGGTCGCTTTAAAGCAAACGGTGGGAATAAGAAGGCTTACTGTTAACCTAGTTTTGCATTGTGCTAATATTTATGCCTTTCTTTAATGGTGATGGGATCTACCTTATCAGTTCTACTCCGTCTATTCATTCTTTCAGATTATTTTAAGGTATCTGTATGAAAATAAGGTAGATCCTCCGCTCAAATGGGCCACACCAATTAATAAGCCTGGCTGCATTAAATGCACATAGCATTAAATGCAAGAGTCGTATTTGGTGTGGCCCATTGAAGTGTTGGATCTGTCTCATTCTTGTACTCATTCTCTTAAAATAATCTAAGAAAAGTGATGGACAGTGTAGATTAAATGACAAATCACAATAGGCCTACACACTGAATTACCCATTCTTAGCTAGAGATGAGCAGCGGTAGGACGCAATTTATGTCCACGGGGATTGCGTACTAAGCCCACCCCCTTCTCTAGCCCTGAACAGGCAATTTTGTGAGTGAGCTCACCATGATTTACCCATTTATCCAGGCCCTTCATCACTTTTCTAATGTCATTTTAAGGCATTAACATAAAAAATGAGGTATATCCAACGTTCAAATGGACTATGCAGCAAATGACTCTCGCATTTAATAAAACTAAGTTTATTATTTAGTGTGCTCCACTTGAACATTGGATCTACATTATTTTGTGTTCATGCCTTAAAATAATCTTAGAAGAGTGACAAACGGCTTGGATAAATAGATACATCACTGTGAGCCCACCCATATAACTGTCCATTCAGGGCTAGAGATGGGCAGGGGTAGGACACAATCCGTGTCCCCGTGGGTACGAGGCCATGGGAGGGAAACGCCCACCAGCAACCTCATTAGTGTTGATGTGGCGGAGTTCTATGGGCGCACTATATCGTGTGGTCCACTTGATATTTCGATCTAATTTCTATTTTTTTAGCTTGTTTGTACACTCCTACTGTCAGTTACCACTTTACTGTTAGCCCACTCGCAGTAGGGATCATCTTTCACTCCGTCCACCACTTGAGCTAAGGATGAGGATGTATATTTAGATTTACCTCATTTTTAAACTCTTGTCCTAAGATGACCTCGCAGAATGAATTGGCAGTGTAAACATAACACGTAAATAAAAGTGAGTCCGACATTGAACTTTGCCACGTCAGTACACAACCCAATCCGGTGGTGGGCGCTACATTCAACCAATTTAGGGTGTTGAATGGGGTGCGGATTAGGTGGGCGGTATACCATTCAACCCATACGTGTTACCCGGTAACCGTTTAGCTAGTGTTACCCTTACCATGGGGCCCACTTTGATCATATGTTGTATATCCAATCTGTCAATCCATTTTTAAAGCTCATTTTAGGACACATTCCCAAAAATTAGGCATATCTAAATCTCAAGTGGACCACACCAAAGGAAACAGTGATGATTGAATGCTTACCGTTAAAAACTTTCCAAAGCCGACCTAAGCATATTAGTATTTTTTACCTGCCATACAACCTGTTGATAGGGTCAATCAAAACTGAGTGAAGGACAGATATAAAGATTATATTGATATAAAACTTTTGTGACCTACGGAAGCTTTTAATGGTCATTCATCACTTTTTATAGTGGTGTGGTCTACCAGATATTTTGATCTGCTTAAGTTTTTGGGATAACTTTCTTAAATCAGCTGAAAAAACAGACAGACAATATGGATCTGAAACGCATTCATCAAGGTGGGCCCCACACGGTAAACATAACACGCAGCTAAGCTGTTATCTGGCAACAGCTAATCCGATCCCATTGAATGGGGGTTGCATGTGAGCATTTATTCGAAGAAATCCAACGAAAGAGACGTGCGGCTCACATCGAAAAAGAGTAAAATGTACAGTGGCGAAGGGAACCCTTCGAAAAACATTTTGTTTTTTTAAGACTAACCAACATTTTGCGCGACGTCACATCGCTCAGGCCCTGTTTGATTTACCATGCAATAGGTAATTACCAGGTAAAGGTAAGTGGGTAATAGGTACTTGCCAGGTAATTAGCACATTTACTGCTTAACCTTTTTTGCGTTAAATCTGAGGATAGCTGCCAAATGAATGTAAGCACTATGATGTACTTAATCTTATATATCAGCCGTACTCGGGCATGAACTAAAAAATAGGCAGATCCAAAGCTCAGTAGGCTACATCGCAGGAACAGTGAAAATTGGATGCTTACAGTATAAATATTTATGTGGCCTTAAGAAGTTTTGGATGAAGCTGTTATTTGTGTTTATCTCTTATTAATGTTTTTATGACTTGATGAACAGGTTAGATGACAAATAAATATTAATGTGAGTGTAATAAACAAAATAACTTTTAATGGTGAACATTTAAGGCTATTGTTTCCAGTGGTATGAGTCACTTGAGTGTTGCATCTGTCTCAATTTTGGACTTATGTACTAAAATTTTCTGATAAAACAGACGGACGGTGTGGATATGTCATGCACATCACAATGGGGTCCACAAATTTAAGTCAAATTTTTTAGACTAATTTTTAAGATGAAAATACGTTTGAAATTTCAAATGGAGTAAAAATGTAATAATGACATTTTTTAAGGGTATTTTCTGGATACACAAAAATCAAATATGGTCTTATTATTTCATTCAGCCCATGCTATTCATAGTAGTCAGAAGTGGAATCCTTATTCTTGCTCAATTAAGGGTTCGAGGATCCATAGGTGGTGAAACCCCACCGCGGCCTATGTTTTTCAATAAACAAAGGAATATTATTCTAAAAATCAAGCAATTTCAACGCTCATGTGTGTTATGATATACAAAACAGTGGGGATTGAATGTCTAATGTGACAGAAGTTTTGTATGAGGATGATATTTGTGACTACATATTATCTTAATGACAGTAACCTTATGAACAGTTTGGATAGCATATATACATCCAAAAAGGTTTCAACGGTAGCTGTGTCCATCCGCACTGTTTCACCTTAAGAGGCCCACTCGAGTTCTGGATCTTATTGATTTTTAGATTCCTTCCCTATTTTGGTCTAAAAAAATGGATGGACAAAGTGTCACAGACATCTCTCCGGTAAATCTCAATGACATAGTTTGTCATGATAAGGGAAATGGGTAGAAATAAGCCATTGATCATCTTCAACGTCCCACATTGTGTATGCTCGGGACGCAGATTGTGTCCTACCCCCGGTAATCCATCCAGGTAGGGCACGGTGGGGCCCACTGTTGGGGGCCTTGCACAAAACCTTAGGATCTAACCCTCCCGAACAAACCAGAATTATGGGATAATAATGCAATGAAAACAATCAAAGCAACAATCACACACCACACAAGATATTTTTACGTGAAAAATCCTCAAAGAGGTAAAAGCCACGGGACCTGGTCCAGATCAACAATCCACTATAAAATAGAACGTTTACAACCTTTTTCACTATCGCAGGAACGGATAAACAATAAGAGAATAAAAAGAAAACTGAGAGATCTCACCGATCATGAGAACGTAGAAGCGTTGAGACGACGGCTCCCTTCCATAAGCTTCCTCTCTCTCTTTTCTCTCTCTCTCTCACCCTTGATATCCTTAAACCCTTTAGGAAAATTCTCTTGTGCTTTTCTTCAAACATAGAAAAATCCTAGAAAACCCTAGGAACCCCTTTTTATAGTTTTAGGAAACTCCTTTTCGCATCCCTGTTACGAAAAGACTCAAATTCGTAATTTCGCGTAAAAACTGCGTAACCTAAGACTAGTCCTAGAAATTTCAAGACTGGTCCTAGCCGCCTACGACTAGTCGTAGACCACCTACGACTGGTCGTAGCTCACCCACGACTGGTCGTAGACCGCAGAGAAAATTAGCAACAACTCGCTAGACTTTGAGTCGTGCCAGGGCTCGAACCTACGACCGGTCGAGCGCCTCCCACGACTAGTTAAAGACCACCTACGACCGATCGATCAGCGCGATGAAATCCTCTAAAATTTCAACCACTGCACCATCTCTCCTCTGAACTGAGGGAGAAAACTCTATTAAATCTTTCCCTTTCCGACTCAGGAGGAATTCACCTTCTTTAACCAAGCTAGGTTTCTACAAACCTCAAACTTTTCCTTGAGCAAAGCCTTGGTCATCATGTCTGACCCATTATCATCCATGTGGACTTTCTCAAGCTGTAACACCTTCTGTTCCAAAGTATCCCTTATCCAGTGATACCAAACCTCTATGTGCTTCGACTTGGAGTGCTGACTTGGATTGTTGCTCAAGTGTATAGCACTTTAACTATCGCAATAGACCACGTGCTCTTCCTGCTTCAGGGTAAGTTCCTGTAGGAATCTCTTCATCCAAAGCATCTCTTTACATGCCTCAGTGACTGAAATATACTCGGCCTCTGTAGTCGACAATGCTACGACCCTCTGTAACTTGCTCTGCCAAGAAACCGCTCCCCCTGCAAACGTAAATATGAACCCTGATGTAGACTTCCTGGAGTCTATATCGTCTGCCATATTTGCATCTGTGTAGCCTTCTAACATAGGTTCCCGTCACCATAGCATAGGCTCAACCTGGATGAGCCTCTTAGATACCGCAGTATCCATTTCACCGCTACCCAATGCTCTTTGTCAGGATTGGCAAGATACCGGCTAACAACACCAACTGCATATGCTATGTCTGGGCATGTACACAACATAGCATACATCAAACTTCCTACAGCAGTCGCGTAGGGTATCTTTTACATCCTTCCACCTCTGCCTTCGTCTTAGGACACTGCCTGTCACTCAATCTGAAGTGACCATCCAGTGGAGTACTGACCGGCTTCGCTGCATTCATATTGAACCGCTCTAGGACTTTCTCAATATACCGCTCTTGTGACAGCCAAAGTTTCCTACTGCTTCTGTCACAGGTTATCTTCATTCTTAGGATCTGTTTAGCCGGGCCCAAGTCTTTCATCGTAAACGACTTGCCCAACTTCTGTTTCAGCTTGTCGATCTTCTTGATATCTTTTCTCATGATGAGCATATCATCAACGTATAACAGCAGAACTAAGAAATCACCATCTGAGAACTTGCGCATGAACACATAGTGGTCCGACTCCGTTCTGTCATACCCATGCTGTAACATGAACGAATCGAACTTCTTGTACCATTACCGTGGAGCTTGTTTCAGCCCATACAAGCTCTTCCTCAGCCTACACACCATATGTCCCTTACCCTTGACTTCGAACCCCTCTGGTTGGTGCATGTAGATCTCTTCTTCCAGGTCACCATGGAGAAAAGCAGTTTTAACGTCCAACTTCTTTATCTCCAGATCCATGCTAGCTGCCAACCCAAGTAACACCCGTATGGATGTCATCTTCACCGCTGGTGAGAATATCTCCTCGAAGTCTATGCCTTTCTTCTGACTGAACCCTTTTACCACAAGTCTGGCCTTGAACATCGTCTGTGAATTCTTCTGCTCAACCTTCTTTCTGAACAACCACTTGTTGCTCAGAGCTTTCTTGCCCTTAGGCAGTTTCACCATGTCATAGGTGTGGTTCTTATGCAAGAATTTCATCTCCTCTTGCATAGCTTTCAACCACTCCTCCTTATGTTTATCGGCTAAGGCCTTAGAATAATCTTCTGGCTCTCCCCCATCAGTTAACATAATGTACTCATGCGGCGAGTACCTCTTGCACAGCTCCCTGTCCCTAGATGACCTCCTCACCTGTGGCTCAATAGGTGGATCAAGTGGGGGCTGCTCCCCTGGTCCATCTTCTGAAGGAACTCCCTCGTCCTTTGCACCTTGCTGTACTCCCCCGTCATCAGGCACCACGGGAGGAATAACTGGATCCAAGTCCTCTAGCTCACCTGAATTAGGCTGGTTCTTCTCTGGCTTATCAATGTCTTCTATATACTAATCTTCAAAGAAAACCACATCTCTACTCCTGACAAGCTTCCTCTCGGTCAGATCGTATAATTTGTAACTGAACTTTTCATTACCATACCCTAAGAACACACACTGCTTGATCTTCATAACGAGCTTGGACCTCTCGTCCTTCGGTACGTGAACGGATGTCCTGCATCCAAACACCCTGAGATGACTATACAATGGATCCTGTCCAGTCCACACCTTCTCAGGTACTCCATTCAATGGGGCTGATGGAGACCTATTTATCAGATATACCGCTGTGTGCATTGCTTCTCCCCAGAACGTCTTGGGCAATTTCACATGGGATAACATACATCTGATTCTCTCAACAATGGTGCGATTCATTCGCTCAGCTACACCATTATATTGAGGGGTCTTGGGAACCGTCTGTTCATGCCGTATACCTAGGGACTTGCAGTACTCGTGAAAGTCGCCAATGTATTCACTACTATTGTCAGTGCGGATGTACTTCAATGATCCACATGTCTCTCTCTCGACCATAGCATGAAACAACTTAAACACACCAAAGATCTCGTCCTTGGATTTCAATGCATAAACTCAAAGCATCATCTATAAAAGTAACAAAATATAATGCCCCACCCAAGGTTTTTATCCTTATAGGACTACAAACATTAGAATAAACCAAATCTAATGGATGCACTTTATTAACATGAGAAGCAGTTTTAACGAATAAAACTCTATGTTGTTTCCCTGATAAACAATTAAGACGGGTTTTGAGAGGTGTACCTGTCACGTTTGGAAGGAGCCGCTTCCTTGCTAGTAGCTGAAGCTCTTTTTTCACTAATGTGGCCTAGACGCCTGGGCCACATATAAATAGCTGAATCTTCCGCTGCGTTCAACCCACCCTTGCATACACTGACACTTGCCTTGTATAGAGTGCAACACTTCTTTCCTCTGGCTGCGATCAACGAACCCTTGATGAGCTTCCAGCGCCCACCAGCAAATCGGCTTTCATAGCCATCATCATCCAACCTTTCCGTTGACATTAAGTTGAGGCGAAGGTCTGGGATATGTCTTACATCCCTGAGAACCAACGTGCAGCCCACATCTGTCTTCACATAAATATCACCAACTCCCACGACCTTCGATACGCCAGAATTTTCCATCTTTACAATTCCATAGTCATCTGACTTGTAGTTTGTGAAGAAGTCCCTGCGTGGAGTCACGTGAAAAGAAGCTCTTGAGTCAATCACTTAGTCGGTGTCCTGACCCGTAGCCGTGAGATAAACATCATGATCTGTGGAAAGAATAATAATAATGTCGCCATCTGAAGCGACCGTAGTAGAATCTGATTCATCTTCCTTGTCCTTTCCTTTTCCTTTCTTGTCGTTCTTATTCTTACGACATTCATGCTTGTAGTGACCCTTCTTGCCACAGTTCCAGCATTCAATATCATTTCTGTTACTCGACTTGCCTCTTGATTTATCTCGGGCCTTCCCGCCCTTCCTGTTCTTTCCTCTCCCCCGTTCCTGTGTCTAAGTGCCTCTTGCTGAGTAGACCCCTGAGACTTCCTCCTTGTCTCTTCATTGAAGAGACAGCTAGTAACCTGTTGCATGGATACCTTTTCGTCTGGCGCGGAGTTACTTAGAGACACCACTAATGTCTCCCAACTGTCAGGCAATGAACTAAGCAATAGCAAAGTCTGCAATTCATCATCCAGGACCATCTTCATAAAGGAGAGTTGGTTCACTATATTGCTGACCTCATTCATGTGCTCGGCCACAGAATCACCATTCTTGAACTTGAGATTCACAAGTCGTCTTATCAGAAAAATTTTATTACCGACTATCTTCCTCTCATACAGCCCTTGTAGTTTCAGTCATAAGCTAGCGGTTGAGGTTTCTGTAGACACATGGTGGAATACAGAATCATCCAGCCATTGTCTAATAAACCCCTCCTTTTGGTCCAACTTCTTCTAATCATCATCAAACATATCCTTGGATTTTGCTGATATGCCTAAAATTGGAGAATATAGATCCTTGCAATAAAGCAAGTCCTCCATCTTAGCCTTCCATATGGTCCAGTTGGAACCATTGAGGCTGATCATCCTTGATGAGCCACCTTCCATAATTCCAAACCGATCTTACCCGTTTAATGAACTTAGTGCTCTGATACCACTTTGTTAGGGGCCTTGCACAAAACCTTAGTATCTAACCCTCCCGAACAAACCAGAATTATGGGATAATAATGCAATGAAAAAAATCAAAGCAACAATCACACACCACACAAGAGATTTTTATGTGAAAAATTCTCAAAAAGGTAAAACCCACGGGACCTCATCCAGATCAACAATTCACTATAAAGTAGAACGTTTACAACATTTTTCACTCTCGTAGGAGCGTATAAATAATAAGAGAATAAAAAGAAAACTGAGAGATCTCACCGATCACGAGGACGTAGAAGCGCTGAGATGACGGCGCCCTTCCACAAGCTCCCTCTCTCTCTTTTCTCTCTCTCTCTCTCACCCTTGATATCCCTAAACCCTTTAGGAAAACCCTCTCGTGCTTTTCTTCACACATAGAAAAATCCTAAAAAACCCTAGGAATCCCTTTTTATAGTTTTAGAAAACTCCTTTTCGCATCCCTGTTGCGAAAGGACTCAAATATGTAATTTCCCGCAAAAACTGCGTAACCTAGGACTAGTCCTAAAAATTTCAGGACTGGTCCTAGCCACCTACGACTGGTCGTATCTCACCTATGACTGGTCGTAGACCACCTACGACTGGTCGTATCTCACCCACGACTGGTCATAGACCGTGGAGAAAATTAGCAACAACTCGCTGGACTTTGAGTCGTGCCAGGGCTCGAACCTACAACTGGTTGAGCGCCTCCCACGATCCCACGATCGGTCGAAGACCACCTACGACCGGTCGAGCAGCGCGATGAAACCCTCTGAAATTTCAACCACTACACCGTCTCTCCTTTGAACTGAGGAAAAAAACCCCATCACCCACTGTGATATAAGTGTTTTATCCATGTCGTTCATCGCCTTTCTCATATCATTTTAAGGTATTATCATATAAGTGAAGTAGGACCATGGCTCTTATGGTCCACACTGAAGGAAGCTGCATTGATAATGACACCCACCGTTGAAATCTTTCTAAGGGCCACCGTGATGTTTTTGTACCATGGATGAAGTGAAAAGCAAATATCATCTTGATCTGAAACTTCTCCAGCTCCCAAGAAGTTTGTAATGGTGGGCGTTAAATCCCCTCTTTGTGGTCCACTTAAGCTTTATACCTGCCTCATTTTTTGGTTCATAACTTAAATGATCTGATAAAAGCGATTAATGGCATGGATAAAATAATTACATCATGTGGGCCCCACAATCCGCATCCGTATGCTCAATACCAGATACAAAATCTTAGAAACCATACCTCTAAGAATCATACTGCAATAAAGCTTCATAAAATACACCGTTAGATCATGTAAATCGTCCCAAGATCCAAATCAGCGGATCCACCGTTCATGGAGCCTAGGACACCTAATGCATAAATCTACCATTTGATTGACCCAATTAGATCATCACACCACGAAAAATACTATTGATTTTTACTTAAACGATTGTGGACTCTTTGAACACTTGATGTTCAAATTCAGAATCAATTTGACAGTCGAATTAATGAGAATCAACAAAATAATTTGAAATGATTGAGTACGACCTACCTGAGCTTTGAATCTGCATGATCTTCGATTAAGGGCCATAGTTGGAACCTCCAAAGCAATTGAACAATGCGGATCTGAAGCAAGGATGAACATGATGAGGTCGATTACCGTCTTCCTCAAGGATAACTACTCCAGATCCATGGAGCTTCTTTAGACTCCTCACAGAGACTTCACGAATCCACGAGGAAAAGAAATATAAATAATTCTAAAATATTTGAAATAAATTTGTTGATGATTAATAAACGAGTTTACAGCCCTTTAAATAGCGATACCAAGACGGAAGAAGTTTAAGAATTAAAATATAAAAACTCCATAAAATTCATAACTTACTATAAATAGTAATTTTTTTATTTATAATAAGTGTCTTAGCTTAACCACGTTATTCTCCTAATTTTTCTAAACACTTTTCATGTTGGACACAACTCCTAAAACCTAGCGGATGGAGAGTTATAATCAAACTAAAACTTACTAAAAATAGTAAAAATGGAAATAAGCATGAAATTCGACCATTGATATGATGAAATCTTGCAAATTCAACATAGGCAACCCTACATAGCCGCACTAAGTTTCAGTTTGCGAGATATGCCTATTTTAAGGTCCTAACGGTCTTAATGACTTCCGCCTCTGATTGGTTCTTCTTTAGTCCATCTTAGACATGAAAGTATATGTGACCCACTCTACATCAGTCTCTCCACTTCAAAAGAACTCGTCCTCGAGTTCTCGTGCTGCTTCGGTTCTTTATATTTAGTTAGGTGTGCCGTAACAATACCTGGATAAAAAGTTATGATCAATTTACGATTCACCTTCTTTTGGTCCAACCATGCTAAGAATGTATCGGTGCCACGTTCTACCTCGGATTACTCCAATTGAGAAAAACTCATCCTCGAGTTACTTAAGGAACTTGGCTCATGATTCTAAGATAACTTCTAATGTCGATGTTTATTGGTCATTTTCTTATACTTGACATTAAGATCATGAGCTAACA
Source organism: Magnolia kwangsiensis (assembly GCA_037074715.1). Classification (NCBI taxonomy): domain Eukaryota; kingdom Viridiplantae; phylum Streptophyta; class Magnoliopsida; order Magnoliales; family Magnoliaceae; genus Magnolia; species Magnolia kwangsiensis. The sequence goes on from CM073581.1 coordinate 100,068,242, forward strand.
TAATACATGTACTCATGCTTTCCTTGACTTGATTAGTATCGATCAATTCCTTCACTTCTACCTTCAAGATCTCACATTCTTTCTAATAATGTGGACAATTAGGCAGACTTACCCCTAAGACGAGATCAATGTGATTTTTTTATATCTCGTATGAAAGGTAATTTATTAGGAAGTTCATTAAGCACAATCGTCTTAAACTCCTATAACATTGGTTTCAAATCCTCTGGAATGTTCACAAGCTTCATATATCTTTTTTTTCTTTTTCTACTAATACATTTTCATCTCTTGTTTTCTTAGATTGTTTTACGAAATCATGTTTGGGTATGAGAGACTGTTCCTCAACTTTAAAAGTATTGAGTTGATTTTCTGTATTTCAATTTGATGGTGGTGGGAGTCACTTCTCTCTCGAATCAATGGTGATGGTAGTACCCTCTCTTAAAAACCTAAAAACTTGAAAATGAGTTATTATGTGGGTCTGAACCCATATATGTCCTTAAGGAATGATATTGTTGGGCCCACAGTGCATCTCCATTGAAATCCATTCCGACTATAAGTTCGGTGAAATATTTTCAGGGCATGATCCTAAGAATTGAAAAAGAAGACATTAGGGATAAACAACTTTTGATGTTTCAAGATGCTTTGAAGTGAATGAACGATTCAGATCTTCCAAGTAGTGAGCCTATTGTGGCTTCATGGGACCCACAATCTCTTCTTCTTAAAAAGTCGTTTACAAGTTAAGGCTATACGGTACCGGTGGCGCAAGGGCATTTTTGTTTGTAAAAAAGCAAAATCTCATCTTAAGTATTGTCTCACGAGAAAATGCCCATTTTATAGATGACATCATTTCATAAGACTTACAGTAAAAATTGAGTGGGAGCCAAGGCGAAACCTTAGCTCCACCTAGGTGGGTGAGACTTCAAACCGTGGGGCCATTGTGATGTATCTTACTACATTCCACCCTACAACGGTATTGAAAGCTTATTTTAGGCCTTATCTAAAAAATGAAACAAATCCAAATGTAAGATGTACCATAATACAGAAAACAGTGGTAATCAATTATTAAAAACTTCTATTGGCCCACCAAAATTTTGAATCAAGTTGAGATTTATGCTGTCCTTTCATCTAGATCTTTGTGACCTTATTAATGGTTTATATGTCAAATAAACATTCCAGTGGCCTATGAAGTTTTTAATGGTGGGGATTCAATCAATATCATTTCACGTGGTTATGAGATTTGGATCTGATTCATTTTTGGAATCATGCCTTAAATTGAATTTTCAAAATTGTTGGACGTTGTGGATTTAAGGAACATACATCATTGTAAGCTCCACGGTCAGGATCCCACCCACCTCAACAGGGGGTCTCACCTAATCCGCTCCCTGATTGATTTGTGCACATTTAAGCTCACTGAAATGATCTGACCCACTGACGGATCGCGTCTATGCCAAACAGGGTTGCAGAGTATGTGTGTCCCTTGTCGGAATTTAGTGGGTGAGCCCCGGGCCGTGAGACCCACATCAGTGGGTGAGTCTCTGACCGTGCGGCCCACAAAAAGTTTTAATGGTGGGCGTTTGATGACCACTGTTTTCCTATGGTAGTATGCTCTACTTAAGATTGGATCTACTTCATTTTCAAGAATATACTCTAAAATGAATTGAAAAAAAAAAAACTGATGAACGGAGTGGACATACAGCATATACATCAAGGTGGACCCATGGTCAGGGACATCTAGGCTGTTTCCCGATACTCACCTAATCCACGGTCGCGAAACAATAATTCGTAACCTCTGGTCGCGAGAAATAGGGATTTCCTATTAGCGGCGCCAGCATGCCTGACTGCTACATTATAAATGTGGAAAGGACGAAGTGGTCCAAACACAATGCAGAGAAACATGAGATGATGTGGTCGAAACACAGTGCTGGCAAATATGAGAAGGTGCACGGATTTATTTAGATGGGATGTAGGTGAAGCGCACCTTACGATTTGTTAGAACTCAACTTGTCCATCCATTTCGCGGAGTGATTTTTGTACATGAGACGAAGTGAATTTAAAAAACTCTACTGGACTAGGAAAATCGGGAAAATAGTTTCCTAGGTTTTAATGGGCAATGTTTATATGTCATCCAAACCGTTTATGAGGTCATCCCCACCAGGATGAAGTGAAAACACGAAAATATATCTTGACAGGTAACTTCTGTGGCCATAAAAATGTTTCATTGGTGGTCACTGAATTCCTACTGTTTTCTCTAGTGTGGATCACTTGAGCTTTGGATCCTTCTAATTTTCTGTTGCATCCTAAAATGACCTCCAATAACGGATGGACGGAGTGGATTCTAAAAAAAATAACAGTGGTCCCACCTGCATCCCTGTGCAGGAACTTTCTGGGGAAAGCTTTCACAGGAAACCGGCGTCCCAGGAAAACTCCGTTTGTCACCAGCATAGGATCCAGACTAGTCGAACAGACGCCACCGTGGACTTAGCAGGCAAGGACATACACATACATCATGGTGGGGCCCACAAAGATTTTCCAGCACCGATGTCGGTATAGGAGGGGTGACTACCGAATCCGAGCCCCTATTCATCCGCTTTCGGCTGGAGTTTGAAGGTACAGTTGCGGTGAATCGTTTCCGCCCGTACCCATCGTGTGTAACAGAGAAGAAGAGAGAGAAAATAGCATTATAAAATAAGAGGCACGTGTGAGAGATCTGATCCAGAATTATATTGGCCCACCAGATGATCAGCTGGCTAAAAAGGCAGTTGGGTCCAACTCATCAAATCGTTTGTGCTTCTGGTTTGCATGTAAAAAGTTCACATGCAATGGCTGCAGCTGATCTTTCCTCCAAAAAGAAAAAAAAAATCATTGACACGGCACATGCCCGTACTAGCCGACAAAACAACTCTCTTTATTTGCAGGTTCGAGCTAAACAGAGCACCGATTCTCTCTCTCTCTCTCTCCATTTCGTAAATGCTCCTCTCTCCCTTCTCGAGTCGTAAATGCCTCTCTCTCTCTCCTCGTCACTTCGTACGTACTTGCTTCTCTCTCTCACAAAGTCCGATAGATAATAGTAAAAATCATTTCTAGAAGCATGTTTTCCTTTGAGAGATTACAAGGTACCCTTTCCTTGTTGCTTGATATGGCGGATACTTTCATCATCTTTTTCTCAGCTTTTTTTTGTTGCAAGTTTTGTTTTCTGATTTCATATATGTTCTCTGATATTGGTTTTTTTTTATTATTTTTTTGGGTGCTTTGGTATGGTGAGGACTGAAGACTATGGAGTGTTTCGAGTTTCTCTTCTTCTTCTTCTTCTTCTTTTTTCTTGATATGATATATGATCTTTCTCTTTTGAATTATTTTCTCTTTCTTGTCACTGAGTGGTTTTTCTTTTTTCCTTTCTTTGACATTATATCTTTTAATTTCTTTCATTTTCTGGTTTTCTTGTTTTGGTACTGGAATGCAATTTTCAGCTCTCTGTTTTGCTTCCCTTTTGTGAATTATCTGTAATTGGAGATTGGTTCATTGTATTTATTTCTCCTTTTTGTCTTCTTTCTTTTGTATGGAATTGCAGGTGGGTTTCAGTGGATTTGTGAGGGGGGATTTGATTTGGCTTCTTTATGCATTCACAGAAATGCAATTAATGTTTTGAATCTTCTCTTCATCTTTGCTTTATTTGTTCTTTTCCTAGTAACTTCTATTAGGAGATACAATGTTAATGGAAACAGAACAAGGGATTGGGTTTTTTGGGTTGTTGCAGCTTGTAGTTTTGTTACTGGCATAGCGTATTTTGGTTCTGGTTTATGGGGTCTTTTGAAGAGAAATGACGGGTTTATACAATGGAATTCTGTGAGTTACCTCATCAATGGGTTTGTTTGGATAGTCTTGGCGGTTTCCTTATATGTACAGAGGACTAAGTTGGAGAGAATTTTGACTTTGGTTTGGTGGGTGGTTTTCTCTCTTCTGGTTACTGCCCTGAATTTGGAAATTCTATTGAAAAAACATAGTCTAAAGATCCTGGACATTGTATCATGGCTTGTGAACTTGTCACTCCTCTTCTGTGCTTTCCGACTCTTCCGAGTTCTGGCTTCACAGAACACACAAAACCAGACCTTATCCCAACCCTTGCTAATCGACGAAGACAAAAACAAAATGGGATCAGAGAAAATGGGTTTCTTTACCCGTTTGGTGTTTTCTTGGATAAACCCTTTACTTCGTTTGGGCTACTCGAAGCCATTGACCATTGATGATGTCCCACCTTTAGAATGGGAAGATGAAGCACGTTTGGCGTACCAGGAATTTGCTGGAGAATGGGAACATCAGAGAAAGCAAAGCTCGAATGCTACTAATTTAGTTCTTCGAGTGTTAGCTAAGTGTTACATGAGAGAAATGATAGTGGTTGGGTTCCTTGCATTGCTTAGAACTCTTGCCGTTGTAGCTGCCCCACTGTTATTATATGCATTTGTGCGGTATTCTGCCAATGAAGATGGGAAACTCTATGAGGGCCTTTTACTAGTAGGATGTCTGGTCATAATCAAAATTGTCGAGTCCTTCTCGCAACGGCACTGGTTTTTTGCTGCAAGGAGGTATGGTATGCGGATGCGATCAGCCCTAATGGTTGCTGTCATTCAGAAGGTCCTTAAGCTTTCTAGTTTGGGTAGGAGAACTCATTCAACCGGTGAGGTTGTGAATTACATTGCCGTCGACGCGTACCGTCTAGGAGAGTTCCCATGGTGGTTTCACACAGCATGGACCCTACCATTGCAGCTGGTTCTCGCCATCGGCGTGCTGTTTGGGACTGTTGGATTGGGGGCGCTTCCTGGCTTGGTCCTTCTCATCTGCTGTGTACTTATAAATGTCCCATTTGCGAAGATTTTACAGGATTGCCGTTCGCGATTCATGCGGGCCCAAGATGAACGGCTTAGAGCCACCTCCGAAGTCCTGAACAATATGAAGATCATCAAATTACATTTTTGGGAAGAAAAATTCAAGAACATGATCGAAACTCTCCGCGATGTTGAATTTAATTTTTTGGCAGAGTCACAAATCAAGAAGTCATATGGGACTGTATTGTACTGGATGTCTCCCATCTTCGTTTCATCGGTGGTCTTCGCAGGCTGTGCAGTTCTGAAAAGTGCACCTTTAAATGCCAGTACATTTTTCACGGTCCTTGCGACTATGCGGGTGATGTCGGAACCTGGGAAAATACTGCCCGAAGCTCTGTCAGTGATGATCCAGGTTAAGGTCTCATTGGACCGTCTCGATGCATTTTTGCTGGATGATGAGCTCAAAGAAGATGATGTGAAGAGGTTACCATTACAGAATTCGAATTCCAGTGTTAGAATACACAAGGGAGTGTTTGGATGGAATCCAGATGCAGCTGTTCCAACATTGAAATTTGTATGTTTGGAAATAAGCAGAGGGCAAAAAATAGCGATTTGCGGTCTGGTTGGTTCTGGAAAATCGTCACTCTTATATTCATTGCTGGGTGAAATACCCAAAATCTCTGGATCTGTAAGTCACAAATCAGTCTTTTAAGCTTAGGCTGTGATTTTCAGTTTGTACTAATGGGACCATGGTTCATTGGTCTAAATGGGAAGATCCTAGTCATCCAACCTTTTGGCCTTCTTCAGTTGAATACGTACTATCGCTGCACATCTTTTCTTAACAGGACTGTCCAATTGGGGAGATTTTTGGGCATAATCTATACAGTGTGGGGACTGAACCAATCTGGGTCACTGGACCGTGGACCCAACTAGTCCAAACTGTATAACCAAGGATAAAATTCATATCCCCAGGTTGAGGTCATATAATTCCTAATCATGCAAAGGGTGTGTTTGTTTGCACCAAATATCATGATATTTCATGCTTAATCAGTCTAATTTGGTGCAAAATATCATGAAATTTCATGATATATGGTGCAGCCAAACACACCCTAAAGTAGTAAAAGCTAATTCCTTGATGCATTTAGGTTGAAGTCTTCGGGTCGATTGCCTATGTCTCCCAAACAGCTTGGATCCAAAGTGGGACAGTTCGTGATAATATACTCCATGGAAAGCAGATGGATGAAAACAGATACAAGGAGGCGATAAGAGTATGTGCTCTGGATAAGGACATCGATAGTTTTGATCATGGTGACCTTACGGAGATTGGACAGAGAGGGCTTAACTTGAGTGGAGGACAGAAGCAAAGGCTTCAACTTGCAAGAGCCGTCTATAATGATGCAGATATTTATCTCCTTGATGATCCTTTTAGTGCAGTCGATGCACAAACCGCGGGGATCCTTTTCAATGTAAGAAAATTTAATAAAACCTGTTGATTGGCTTACATAGACAAAGCTCCCAAACAGCATACATGATACACACATGAGTACAACACGTGGTGAGATTATGAGTTTTGTATGTTCTATCCATTCAAGGGGCATACATGGTTCAGTGATTCAGACCATTGTTCCGATGGACTGCACTGTGAATTGGGGATGCCCCAAAATCTTCCATACTCCTAGCCCCAGAATCTTTGGCCTTCTCTCCAGACTATGACTGCATTGTTTTCCTTAATTGTCTATTTGTTAGCCATTGATTGAAGGGCTAAGATCTTCCGATCTGGAAGGTCCTTGGGGCATCTCCCACCAATGGGGTCTAATAAATGGTCTAGATAATTGGACCATATACGCCACTTGTATGAATATTCATTTCTTGATGGATCACCACCTGGTAGTTCCTCTACATCCATACTCAGAAACGTCTATGCGCACATGCACACTCATTCATACACACATGCATGCATCTAAATAGGCACACCAATATACGTTCTCCATATGGTTACTGAATTGTGTTGATTGATTGCAGGATTGTGTCATGGCTGCTCTAAAACAGAAAACTGTTATTCTAGTGACTCATCAAGTTGAATTCCTTGCAGAAGTTGATCAGATTCTGGTAATGTAGTTTAGTGGCTGTAACCCAATCTTTTCCTCATAAAAATGTCACGGTTACTGAACAAAATTAAGCTCAGATGCTTGCTTTTCCCAGGTTATGGAAGCTGGACGCATAACTCAATCGGGAAGTTATGCTGAACTTTTGAAAGCCGGGACAGCATTCGAACAGCTTGTGACTGCTCATCATGATGCGATGACAGCATTTGATAATGTGAGCAAGGAACGAAAGGGCAAAGCCCAAAAGACAGATGGGGATCAATTGGAGTTAGGTGGACCAAAGCCCTGGAATGAAAACAGTCAAGGGGAGATTTCAGTCAAGGGTCTGTCTGCCCAGCTAACACAAGAAGAAAAGAAGGAGACTGGAAATGTTGGGTGGAAGCCATACATCGATTACATCCGCGTTTCCCATGGATCTCTTCTGTTTGCTTCAGTTATATTCTCTCAATCTGCTTTTGTCATTCTTCAAGCCGCATCAACCTATTGGCTGGCAATAGCATCTCAAATTCCGCACATTGACGCAGCCATTCTAATTGGAGTTTATGCTGGAATTTCAACATTTAGTGGCGTCTTTGCGTATCTAAGGGTCTGGTTTGCCACCCATCTTGGACTCAAGGCTTCAAAAGCTTTCTTTTCGGGTTTAATGGATTCATTGTTCAAAGCTCCTATGCTATTCTTTGATTCAACTCCTGTAGGGAGGATTTTAACCAGGGTTAGTCTACTTACAATCTTATTTGATCAATATACCACATGCATTGGTATCTAGATACTTATATTAGGCCATTCATATAGAGACATTTGCATGCAAGACATGGATGGATGAACATTTTTAGCTGTATCTTTCATATTTATGAAGCAAAATTCAAGACATGGATGCACATACTGACCCATGTTTGCATCAGCGAACATGCATTTGGACGCTCAATTGAGTGGGATTGCAATTCATTCAGTTCATTATAGAGGAAACGATGAGAGCGAGTGTGATACCATTTTAATTCATAAGGACAATCAAACCCTGAATTGCAATTACCGGCATCTCAAGTTGAACTTGAATAGTGTAACTACACTTTTGGGGATAGCCCCACTTTGGTCATTTACTCTTCATTGAGTTTAATTATTGCAATCAGTTTGATTGAACAGCCAAACGCAGGCTTACTTGGAAATGGCCGAGTTGTTCAGCCTCATGTTTGTTTCTCTATCCATATCCATACTTGGTTATTCATGTCACACAGTTTGTTTGAGTTTTCATGCAGGCATCTTCAGATTTGAGCGTGGTGGATTTTGACATACCTTACTCCATCGCTTTCGTAGCAACTGGTGCACTTGATGTGATATCAATCATATTGATTATGGCCACAGTGACATGGGAGGTTCTAATTGTGGCCATTCCCATCACTTTTATCGCAAGATATGTTCAGGTGAGTATGAATATTTAGGTTGTGTTTGGTGTGCCATTGAAATGAATTGTAATATTTTGTTCGACAAAGTGGAAATAACTAGATTGCAGTTGCCTTAGTCCTATAATGCAGAAGTAGTCCTGAAATTGCAGCCATATTCCTTTTGAGTTGGACTTGAAAGTAATCTAATTGCAATTTGAAGCACAGTACTGAAATTGCAGCCACAATCCTTTTGGGTCAGCCTTGAAAGTAATCTAATTCAATTTGAAGCACAACTACTTGATATGAATACCATTGAAGGTAACTGCAATTTGGTGATTTCAACTTTTCGGCTGTGTTTGGTGCAGATACTTTGCACCAATTAGACTGATTAATCATGAAATATCATGATATTTGGTGCAACAAAACAGAGAATTATTGAACTAATTACTGCAATTCAATTCAATATTGCATCCAAATGCAGCACTAGTTTTCAATCTCTTCCGTCGCTCAATCACCAGAGACAATTCAATAACTCATCAAGTCCTTTAATTTATCTGATTTAAGGAGTACTATCTAGCCTCTGCAAGGGAGCTAATACGGATTAATGGGATGACCAAAGCGCCTGTCATGAACTATGCAGCAGAGACATCACTTGGTGTGGTTACAATAAGAGCTTTCAATATGACGTCCAGGTTCTTCGAGAACAACTTGAGACTAGTTGATTCCGATGCCACACTTTTCTTTCATATGAATGCAGCCATGGAATGGATAATTTTGCGAGTGGAGGCACTCCAAAATCTGACCATATTCACCGCCGCTCTTCTCCTTGTTTTGCTTCCTCGAGGCACAATAGCACCGGGTAATTGCAAGTGAGGATGGTTAGTGGTTTGTTTGGGTACAGTATTCAAATGAATTGGAATAATTAGTTTGACAGAGAGACATGGTCAAATGGCAATTACCTTAATATTCATACTGATGGAGTAGGCCCCAAATTGCAATGATGTTACCTTCAATTTGGATTTATGAGTGCACTGCAATTCATGGGCTACTTATATACAAGAGAAAGCAGTTGCAATTTGTTCATTTCTATCTTTTCAACTAGCTATTGCAAAATTAGTTCAATCATGTATCCAGATGCATCCTTCATCCGATTGATTTTATTTTTTCTTCTGTATACCTTATGCCACGTTTGGATTAAAACATTGAGTCCCTTCAAATGGTATTTTCAGCATTCGTGGGGCTTTCTCTTTCCTACTCTCTGACGCTGACATTCTCCCAAGTGTTTCTAACACGATGGCACTGCAGCTTAGCCAACTTTATTGTATCAGTCGAACGGATAAAACAGTACATGCATATTCCATCAGAGCCTCTGGCTATTGTAGATGACATGAGACCACCCCATTCATGGCCCTTTAAAGGAAGAATAGATTTGCAGGACCTAAAAGTAAGTATGCAATGCCAATGAGCCCCTTTGGATAGTCTGAATACCTACTAACTTCATTTAGTTGGGCTGTGTTTCTATGCTTAAATCAGTTGAATAAAATGGAAATGGCCTGCTTGTGTTTACCTATTATATTCACAATGAAAGAGTACGCCCCAAAAAATGCATGGAATTGCAATTAGGGGTTTAAACATTGTTGTGAATTAAAGGGTGCCACCGCACTGGTCATTTCTTCTATTGAATTGGATTATTGCACAGCATAGTCACCACCCAGGCATATGCCATGACTCTGGAAATCTTGAATTCTCATGGAAAGTTTTCTTTTGTTTTTGTTTTTTTGGACTTTTTCAGATGAGATATCGTCCAAATTCTCCTCTTGTGCTCAAGGGAATCACATGCACTTTTCAAGCAGGAAGCAGGGTGGGGGTAGTTGGGAGAACTGGAAGTGGAAAGACAACCCTGATAAGTGCTTTGTTCCGTCTTGTAGAACCCGTGAGCGGGAGAATTCTTATTGATGAGCTTGACATTTGCTCAATGGGTCTGAAGGATTTAAGAGTAAAGCTTAGTATAATTCCTCAAGAGCCGGCACTTTTCCGGGGAAGTGTTCGCAGTAACTTGGACCCGTTAGGCCTTTACTCGGATCATGAAATATGGGAGGTGAGGAGACTTTGTTCTATCTTCCTTTTTTTTTTTGAAAGATGACTGAAAATTTATTAAAATGAACAAAGGGCCGAGGGCTAAAAGCAGGTGATCCTCCCATCACTCCACCTTAGACTCATGAGGGGCACCAACAAAAACGGAGAAAAAACAACAAAACTCATAAAGGCCCTTACCAAGGAAAAATGAGATGGGTGATTTCTCTGATATCGTCATGAAATATGGACAACACTTTGAATCTAGTACTAGCCATAGCCCATGATACAGCCATAAAAGAGATTTTCTGCAACATAACTCAATCGGTGCTTTCTTGTCTTCCAAGATTTTTCCATTTCTTTCTTTCCAGATGCCCCACAAAATTGCGAAGGGGAACCTCTTCCAAGGCACCCTTTCTGAACTTATTCTTGTCTTGGAATTTTTATGCCGGTTTTGCCACTTTTTTTTTTTTCTTTGCATCTTTGCCCAATTGTTTAGATTCATATTAGAAGTTATAGCATAAGTTTGACGATGGCTGCCAACCTGACAAAACCCTCCTTTATTCAGGTTGGGGACCAGCATGAGAGCATAAAACACCCATAGGCACGATATAATAGACTATTACATAGGTTGATTACAATCAAGTGCTATCTAATAAGCTATTGCATAGGCTTATTACAATCAACAAGTCGATGATGATGATGATGATATTCACCCAATAACCATGAGAATCATGATCGCCGTTATCATATAAGCCTTATACCAACTACTTGAGGTCGGCTACACAAATCTTGTTCTGCCATTCCACTCTATCACAGACCATGTCCTCAATTAAACCATAGGTCATCTAGTCCTTTCTTACTACCTCCATCCCCTTCCTCTTGGGCCTTACCTTTGCCCTTGTAGAGCCTTCAAGTTGAACCAACTTACTCCTAACCGGTGCAATTCTCATCTCCATTGCACATTGCTAAACCATGTGAGTCTACCTTCCCCTATCTTATTACTTATTTGTGCTCTTCTAAGTTCCCTCAGATGCATGGCTAGTCTCATAGATGTCCCTATAAAATGTTATCTTCTTGGTATATGGTAATCATAAAACTCCAGAGGCAGATCTCCACTTCATCCACCCAGATCTACTTCTGTGAGAAAACTCAATCTCTCTGCTCTCCAGAATTATTGATACCCAAAATATAAAACATGATCATTTTGGGGTACTTCTTGGTCAGTAATCTACTTCCTCATTTCCACTTCTATTGTCACTAAAATTTCATTCGATGTAATTATTTGTCCAATTAATTTTAAAACCTTTAAATTCTAAAGCATCCAGACATTGTTCTAGCTTTACATTTACACCATCCCTCATCTTGTTAATCAGAACTACGTCATCTGCAAAAAATATACACCATGGGACCTCTTCTTGCAAATGCCTTGTTGACTCGTCCATAACCAGTGCAAAAAGATGTGGGCTCGCCTACAATAATTGGAAACCCACTTGGTTCACCATTAGCAATCCTTGCATTTGTTACCACTCCCTCATACATATCATTGATAGTGTCAATATATCCCCTTGAAATTTCTTTCTTTCCCTGCACCCACTATATTAACTCTTTAGAGACCCTATCTTATCCTTTCTCTAAGTCACTAAAGACCACATGGAGATCCTCCTCTCCCTATATTTCTCCATCAGTTGTCTAAGTAGGAAAATAGCCTCAATGGCCCAATTACTATTAAAAATAAAAATAAAAATAGAAGCATAAAAGAATGGGGTATCAGCAAATCTGGTGAACACAACTTAAGTCAACAACGAGTCATGCGTTCGAATATAGATGCTTCCATACTCTCAGACTTTAACACGGTGCTTAGTGATCTTGTGTCCAATTGATAATGCTACTGACATTTGTTGATTTGTATGGGTTGGTTCTGGTACCTTTTCTTTTTTAAAATTACGAAGAATTCCATAGTTCATTATAATAGAATATTTTGTACTTTGGGTGCCTTTTGATACTCAATTGAACTGAATTGCAATTCATTCAATTCAAAGTAAAGAGGAAACAGCCTCGGGGGGCTGCCCCATTATGTTTACTGACATTTGCAATTCAGTGCACTTCAAATGGATATGAAGGAATAGTGTGAACAGAGTGGGCTGAGCCCATTTGGTTATTTACTCTTTATTGAAGTGAATCAAAGAAATTCAAATTGATCTAACATCTGAGCGGGACCTCAGAATTGTATAATCACATGAGAAAGCAAAAAATAGGTTGTGCTCTTTTCTCTCATCAACTCCCACGCTTGACTTCTTTGAACTATTCATTACAGGCCTTAGAGAAGTGCCAATTAGCAACTACAATATGTAGTCTCCCCAACCTTCTCGATTCTTCTGGTATGTTGTTTCTACCAACCATTTGTGAGATGAATGTCCAGTGAAGTTCAACTGAGCAAGAATTCACTCTTCTCCTTTTGTTTCAATCAACAGTGAGTGACGAAGGTGAGAATTGGAGTGCTGGGCAGCGCCAGCTTTTTTGCCTCGGTCGTGTCCTTCTCAAGAGAAACAGAATCCTAGTTTTAGATGAAGCGACCGCATCCATTGACTCTGCTACAGATGCTGTCCTTCAGAGAGTTATCAGACAGGAATTCTCAAGCTGCACAGTACTAACAGTAGCTCACAGAGTTCCTACGGTGACAGACAGCGACATGGTCATGGTTCTTTCCTATGGTATGCCACCTTCTTGGGGATCATTTGTTTAGAAACTAATATGAATTGATTTACATGAAGGAACTTGAGGGTTCTTGCTGTATCAGAATGTCAATTGTGTCCTGATGCATCCAGTTCGCACAAGTGGGGCCACTGGTTGGGTGATCAGAATAGCCAAACTGATGGTCCCTAAAAGTTCCAGATTGGAAAATTCTAGCCATCAGATTTGGCCTTTTTCTAGATCATTTCTGTATTTATTTCTTAGCTGTCTATTTTTAGCCACTTATTGAAAGGAATAGGATCTTTCAACTCGGAGATTTTTGGAGAATTCCCAATCCACGAAGGAATGCATCAAATCCACAGTTTGGTTCATCTACCCATGGGCCTCACTTGCACTAACTGGTGCATCAGGACACCATTCATGCACAGGACTTCATAATCTCTCTTTCCATAAACATGTCATAAGGTACTGAACATGGTCTTCAAATTGGCAAGCTCATTCCGTGTAAACGCCAAACCAAATGGTGATCAGGTTCAGGGCTAACAATCTTGTTGGCCCATGCCTTATCACTGTCCAATCATGATCCGGACTTAAGACTGGTGATACCCATGAAATGTCTGATTAACATTTTTTGTTCGCCCCTACTTTCTCTCATGTAAGCTGGCATAGAAACCATGACAACAAGGTTGTGAAACTGAAAATAATCTATTTTTGTTATGGATTCTTCTAGGCGATATTTAACAGATGAGATGGAAAGGCTACCTAATAAACAATAGAAATTTACGAAAAAGAACAAATCGACATTGTACCACAGCATAATACCATGAAAAAAGAAGAAGAAATTAGCATTTTCTTGATTGATGTATATCAGCGCATGTATCACGAGTGTCAGATGAGGAAGATTTTTTCAAGATTGAAAAATCCTTTCTAACTAGTAAATATATGGTATGCCACATGCTTGAGACATGCCACTGAAGAATGATCTGTTCAAACTAGTGAGTTTACATGACTAACTGTATTGATGGCGATTTGCAGGGAATCTTGTTGAATATGATAAGCCATCGAAGCTTATGGAAACCGACTCCTCCTTTTCAAGACTTGTGGCTGAATACTGGTCCAACTGCAGGAGGAATTCTGTACAGAAACCCAGGTACCTCCAGGAATAGGAGTGCAGAGGAAGGCATGCAGATTCCTTCCTAAGTATATGGAGTATTATCTTATTCTTTTACAGAAGATTCAAGAAGTCAATCTCAAATAGCTGAGAAAAGCCTAGGAAGATGACAATGACACCAATAATAGAAGATTTGGCCTATGGGATTGCATTTGAAGTGTGGGATAGAAAAAACCACAATAATTATTCCCTCTCTACCAATGGCCATAGATACAAATGGAAGCCCTTTGTATATGTTGAATATTCTCATATCCTTGAAAGGTTCTGCAGCCCTTAAAAGTTATTTATTACCGGTGATTTATTGCACGTTGAAAGATGGAGAATGGGTGGGTCCACAAGATTTGACGATCTACACGATTTTGGATCTGTAGAAAAGCCAAAGGGGGACAGTGCACGGCCAGATGTTCGCCTAACCATTACAGGAGCAGAGAGGATCTTATTACCCTTCTAATTCTACTGTTAAGATGATCCCAGATTATAATAAATGGTTTAGATCATATGTGGGATAGGCCAAATGGACTAATGGACTATATTCTCTCTCCGAAATCTCTGTTTTCTCACTAAATTCCCTCATGGTTGGATGCATTTACAGGCGATACCTCTCCGACAAGGATTTAGAGAAGGTTTTGAATGAGATAAAGCTTATGCCTATCATTCAACACCCCCCCCCCCCCCCCCCCCATCTAAATTAGAAGTGTGTGTAAAGGAGTCAAAATGAGGGAGTGATTGCCCACAAAAGGCCCCACGGGCCCATATCTAACACAGTATGAAGAGTTTAACACCCCTGCACTCTTTAAAAATAGAAACTAATATCTAATGATATTTCTAAGCCCTAGATACCCAAGAGCACACTTCTATGTGATGGATTTCTATCACAATAGGCAACTAGTGGAAATGGTTGTGGATAACACATTGCCACATTGGTAAACAGAGCCATAATTTTAGAATTTACTGTGTTAGGCGCTGAAAATGCCATCATCACAGATCTAGCCTCGTGTAAGAGTAACCCGTCAATCCCGCTAGATTGGTATGCATCCGCCAAAAAGCTTCACCCTTAGCCAATCAGCACCACTCTTTTAGAGTAAATGGTATACTTTTGAACTCCCTCACCCATTGCTTCCAACTGCCCTGAAAAATCTGAAAAGTTGACATTGGTGAATAGCTGCCCAAGAAATGAGATTACCATTAATTCACTGATGAATTTTCCCAATTGATGCTTCTAGACATTCAAAAATGCAACCTTTCCATTCGACAGCAACTTATCTTTGAATACCAATGGAACCCCAAAGGATGATAGAATTATATCTTGTCAAGCAACTTATCTTTGAATACCCATGGACCTCCAAAGGTGGGCCCCACCTTACTTCTCACTATAGTTTCCAAGCACAATTTTTGAGATTGGTAGTTGTTTTCCATGTACAACCAAACATTACATGAATCAAAACATGTATTTAAGCCTTATATCATATATGATCCAAACACCAAAGTGAATAGCTCACTCCCATCGCAGAGACAATCCACAGACAAGTGCATTTATTGCAAAAAAGCAATTCCATCCCTCTTAATATCATCTAATTCCATGCGCCAAACACCCCCTAGAATTATAGAATAATTCTACCATATATTAGGCGAGAACGAGGTACAATTTTGCCCACACAAATAGTTTTGAAAGACTGGTGAACTTTGGGATTTAAACGCACATAGAAGGAATATCCATAGGTGAAGGGTATTCAGAGAATTTGAAAATTGTGTGTGCTTATCAACGAATGGCCCATGGATCTTACCCACTCCATGTGAAGAGTGGTGCCGGGTTTATGTGATTTTTTATGCTGAGTTTGCATGTACTAGGCTGCTTCTTCTGCAACAATTGGAGAGTAACCAACCTCTACAACTGTTTCCTGTGGGGCCAGATGGGTGTTTGTATGGCATCCAACATGTCCATCAGGGCTGCCCCACCAAGAAAATGGGATGCCCCAAAAATCAGGCCAATCAAGAAAATGAGATGCCCTAAAAATCAGGCCAATCAACCATCATCTCCACTTGTATTTTGGAGGTTGTCCATTGTTTTTCAGTGTGGTCCACCTAATGATTGGGTTGGCATGATTTTTGAGGCATCACATTTTCATGCTGTTGACGGATGCCATACCCACACCCCATGTTCCGAACACCACACAACAGTATTATGGGTCAGGTTCTTGTAGAGGGAATAGCCCATATAAATAAAAGGCCAAAGACCAAGATATTTCACTAAATAATTACTAATATGGTGGTTACATGAAGTCTATGCACCTGCAACATGCATTTGCTATCTTCCCAAAAAAGAAAAGCCTACATACCATGAGTTTTTTTCTCCTGTTGGTCAGATCCCCTTGATGAGTTGAAAGGGGATATTGCTCTGTTTGGACAGTTGTTTGCCGTGAAGAGAAATGCTCAATGACAGTCAGGCACATCCACAAGATGGCATGTTGAAGGAGATGAAGAAGCATGTTGGCCCTCACATGGGTGCAAGATTCACTAACATGGCATTGCATGCTACCTGGCTCATAATTATTCGCTGAGAATTAGTGATGTCTTTCTTAATTTGAGAAGTCTAGAACTTATGTAGAGCGGGTCGCAGACAGTTACATGGCCAAGATGGATCAGAAAAGTCCCGGTCGACGACATAAGTGATCTAGACCATATTGGACCTTAAATCGGGCGTATCTCGCAATCCAGAATGAGTTATCAGATGAAAAATATATGATTTTAGGGTAGAACGAGCTACTTTAACCAACTTTGTCCAAGCCAGATTTGCAAAATACAGCCAGATCCACGGTCATTTCTCTATTTTAATTCCATTTTTACTATAAATAGAAAGTTTTAGTTTGATTATAACTCTTCATCCATTGGGCTTTAGGAGTTGCGTCCAACATGAAAAGAGCTTACAAAAATTAGGAGAACAGCCTAGTGAAGCCAAATATGACACTATTTTTGGCCAAAAACCTTGCACACTAGTAAACATCACGACCGTCTATAAATAGTAAGTTTACTATTTATAGTAAGTCGCGAATTCTGAGAGTTTTAGTTGTAGTTTGATTCTGATTTCTTTTCTATTGCTTGGTATCCCTATTTAAAGGGCTGTGAACTCATTTTTATTCATTCATCAATCAATTTTGAATTTATTAGAATTTATTTCTATTTTCTTGCTTTCTTTTCTTGTGGATTCGAGAAGTCCGTGGATTCGGAATAGTTATCCTCGTGAGGAAGACGGTGCTCGACCTCACGTCCTTCCCTGCATCAAGAACGATATGGAAGTATACTGATTGTTAGCTCCAAAATCCAACTTAAAAACACCATTTACTACCCCCACTGACTTTGCCATGTCGAGATCCAGGTACGGAAGAAAAGAAGAAGAAGAAGAAGATTTCTCAGGAATGTTGAGGATAAGCCTTCTGAATATTCAAAGTGAAAGCATCCTCCATACAGGCAAGTGATTGGCTTAGAAAGGATGCAACCATGAAGAAGATTTACAGCGAGGGATCCTGAGCTTGTGTTCAGAGGATGGGAAGAGACACAAATTACCCTGAAACTGTTGGGTATACTGCATTTAACCAATTTTTTTTTTTCGTCAGCCAAGAAAAGATTTATTACAATATAGACACGAGCAAATATACCATGTAGAGAAGAACAGGAGAAAAACAAAAGGCGAAATGGCATCATCTAGGGAGATAAGTGACTTTTCAGAAAGAGGAAGATTCCTTTGGGGAATGCATCTGATTTTATTTTATTTTTTGAATAAAGAAAGTAACTTTATTAAAACAAGGATGAAGAAACGAGTTCCCAATGCGGGAGGCCCCACCCCTGGCTTAAGGCAACAGCAATGGAGGTAGTATCTCCGGTTACCAAGTCAAAGGAAATGTTTAGTCCAGCAGCTAAAGACCTATCCTCCTGGAAAATTAAAAAGAAAGTCACAGGGAACAGGAATCTCCCTACGGAACAAATTCATGAAAACAGCAGATGACCCTTTGACAGTAATCATTTCGTCTTGGAAACAGTTGAGCATCAATCTGTCTCCCTAGGCGCAAAAATGACAGCTTGACAGAGAATTCACTTGACTTGGACCTGAGAACACAGAAGGATATTCCCTTTGTTGTCTGAAAGGGATCCCTCCCATTCCTAAGAGCTTGCCAACTCTGCAGTGGAACCCCACCAAGATGAATTTCCAGGAGCCAAACAGCAGCATCGGTGGAGCAGTGCAAACATTGGAGGGAAGAGGCTTCAGCATGCTCCGAAGAATTTTCCAACTTCCAGGAAAAATAGACAGGGATACCTTTAGGGGGAGTTTGGTTTAATTACAACGATAACTAACTGGCTGTAAATGGGTAATGATTGCTTCCAAAATTAGGCGGCAACATCACCCACATTTGACTGCAATGATGAGTTTGCTACTATTGTTTATTTCACCTATAAATCACTGTAAAAATTATAATTTTATAGTGTAAAAAGATAATGATTACAAATTTCTTTACTGATTTCCTTTACAAGTGTATTTAATTCTCAATTTACTAGCTGTAATTCTTTGATTAAACAAATGCCTTGAAATGATAATGATGGGTTATTTACTTGCATTACCGTGTAACTAGAAAACCAAACACGGCCTTAAATACCTTATGGTTCAATGCCCAGCCAATGCTATTCAACATGATTAGGGGTGTCAATGGGCCATGTCAGGCTGTCCAAGCGCAGCCCACAATTTTAAATGTAGGTCCAAACCCGGCCTGGGCCCGTGACAGGCCCAAATAGTACAGCCTGAGTCCGGCCCTAAATGTTTTTAAAGCCCAAGCCCCAACACGTGGGCTGTTTCGGAGGCCCTTTGGGGAGAGAGAGCTGAAAGAGTAGAAAGGTTGTGGTTGCGGATTTGATTTGAAGCATAGAAGCGTTTCTCTTTAGCAAAAGGTGATGGAATGATGGTATTGTCGTCGGCAACGACATTCGCCTTCGAAGCTAGTGTCGCCTCTGGAGGAGTATTTTCAACTTCCGCCTTTGTGATTCTTCTTCTTGCATCTCTAGTCATAGGTAATAGCTATGACCATTACACAATACGGGGGTGAAACAGGGCGGTCAGTTGTTTGAGAACATATCGGCGGGTTGTAACAATTGAAAAATGATCACTTTTTTTCTTTTTTTCTTTTCTATTTAAATTCATTTTTTTCACTTTTCTTATTTTAAAAACTTTCCTAAATTATTCTATAACAGATTTCGACTACTCTTACTATAGTTTTAAGATTAAAACCGTAAATTGAAGCGATTTGAGTTAATAGAAGCTTTGATGGCCATTTTTTCAACAAAGAAAGAAGTTGTATTTATGCTTTGTTTCTGATTTCTAGTTCTAATCCTTGATTGTGGTGTGTAAAGATTAGAGACAATCGTGTTCATAAATTCACCAGACAATCAAATACAACACTCTTAACCAAAGAGTGGACCGTTACGCTACCATAAACATGTTTTAAAAATGAATACATATTTGAAATATTTACATTATTATGGATTTTTTAAATTTCTTTTTCAGAATTTTTTGAAATAATAATAATAATAACCATTATGGAGGTTGTACTGGTTGTTACCGTTGGGAATCCCTCCCCATGTGGAGAAGAGACTCACATGTAGACCCAAAAGTGCATTGCACATGTGAAGCCCAAGTGAAGGGCATTTTGATCTTTTTCCTTAGCTCCTTTTATTTAAGATAAAAAAATAAAAAAAAATAAATAAATAAATCTTTTGAGTGAAATATATACATAGCAACTTTAACAACCATTTTGGGAGCTTTTTGTTCCGTTGGAGGAAAGAGGGTTTTTTAAGGAAGAAAAGCAGGGAACTCTCTACAAGGCTCTGGTTTCAAGTCTCTTGCTCATTTGAAGTGGTTCTTCGTCTCCAGGATTGTGAGGGTTTTATCCACCAACTCCAGTTTCATTGGTTATCTTCTCCAAGGATTGATCAGTGGTTTCTTTTCTACAATCTTTTTTTATAAAAAATATATTTTTTCTTTGATACTTGTAGTCCACCTGTAGGGTATTGTATTCGGTTATCAAAGAAAGGTAATTCTCTTGAAGGTTGTTGTATGATGTCTTTGGGCATCCAAGAAATGGTGTTCGGATATACTTCCATTATTGTTATAGTGGATTTGTTGTTGGACTAGATCCCATGAGTCTTCCCTTCATATTAGAGGGTTTTTCATGTTAAAAATCTCAGTGTCTCTCTTGCATTCTACATGTTTGATAATATGCTTGATTGTATTGGAATTGAAATATTTCATTAAATCTCTCTACTATATCGTTAACCTCACTGATTTACACACAGTTGGAAAATGTGTCGTTTCTCCTACAAGCAGTATCAAAGTTACTTGTAACTTGACTCATTGTAACCACACCATCTGAGGTCGGGTTGCTAAGAGATACTACCAAGGTTTCCCAACTGTAAAATAAAGAGCTAAGCAATAACAATACTTGTAGCTCATCAAGCAACACCATCTTCATGGTGGCTAGCTAATTCACAATGCTTTGCATCTCATTCAAATGCTCAACAATAGAACCCTCATTTTTATATATTAAATTTACAAGCTTTCAAATTAAGAAAGCATTGTTTCCGGCAGTTTTTCTTTTATACAATGCTTCTAATTTTTTTTCCATAGGATCTTAACAGAAAATTCATTCAACACATGATGAAAAACATTATCATCCAACCGTTGCTGAATATGTCAAATGGTTTTCCTTTCTAACTTCTTCCATTCCTCATTTGACATGTCTTTTGGTTTGGCTACATCACCTTTAACCAATGCGTATAAATCCTTGCAATATAAGATGTCCTCCATCTTGGCTTTCCAAATCTTCCAATTGGAGCCATTAAGGCTGATCATTCTATTTGTAGTGCTTGCCTCCATTTCAATATACACACGACGAACAACAAACTCCCCCCAAAATGATTAAGTTTCCAACCAAAGCTCTAATACAACTTGTAGGGAAAACAACACATTACCTAACTGTGCAAATCAGTGAGATTAACAATATAGAGAGATTTAATGAAATATTTTAATTCCAACACATCCATGCATATCATCAATCACATAGAATGCAAGAGAGACATTGTGATTTTTAACGTGGAAAACCCTCCAATATGAGGTGAAAAACCATAGGACATAGTCCAACAACAAATCCACTCTGACGAAATCGAAGTATAATCATTAAGAGAATACCATCTCTTGGATGCTCAAATACACCACACAACAACCTTCAAGAGAACTACTACTCTTGGATAACCGAAAAAAATACCCTACAGGTGAATTACAAACATAAAAGAAGAAAGATGTTTCTTATAAAAGAAATTATAAAAAAGAAACCACCAACCAGCCATTGGAGAAGATAACCAACGAAACCGGATTTTGTGGATGAAACCCTTACTATTGTGGAGAGTACCTTGCTTTTCTTCCTAAAAAACCCTTTTCTCCAAGAGAAGAAAAGGCACCAAAAAGGTTGCTAGAGTTGTTCTGTATATATCTCTCTTTTTATCTTAAACAAAATAGGCCAAAGCAAAAGACCAAAATGCCCTTCACTTGGGCCTCACATGTGTAATGCACTTTTGGGTCCACACGTGGGTCTCTCCTCCACATCAAGAGGGATTCCTAACAATCTCCCCCTCCCGACACATGAGGGAACCAATCGAAGACAGAAACTCACCTGACGCACATACTAGCCAAGCTTCTACAAAGCTCATGCTTCTCCTTTTGAACAACCTTTGTCATCATATCAGTTACGCCCCTGTATCGACCATTATAGCCGTTACTCATATTGGTAACAATGGTGACCGTTATGGCCACCGTTACTGATATGGAATAACTTGATCTCAATAGCACTCAACTACATCCACATTTCACTCCCAAGTGATCTCTTATGCAAACAAGCAAAATGACTTCCATGATTTTGGATTCATAAAGTGAACTCAATCTAGTTGCAGAACTAAAATTAGTTGCCAACTTTAGTTATCTTGGGCCATGTGAAGACTTACTGGAGACCGGAGCTTTCAGAAGCATGGACAATCAGATCACCGATCTGGTGTGTTGATTAGGTTTGACCACTTTTCATGGGCCAATATGAAAAATAAAAATAAAAAATCAAAAAATCCACAACAATCAGAGAAACTTTCCCATTTCATCAATGCCATACAAATGGATAGTCTAGATCGAAGGTCCAATGCTATATGAATAGGCCATCCAATAGTCTACTTTGGATCACCATTTTGATAACCATACCCATCCCATCTGTGGCCTGACAAACAGACGATTATGAAAAGAATGATCAACATTGGGAAGGTAAGAATCTTCCTATCACCGTGATTTTTTCCTCTGTGGCACATGAATAGTGTGGAAAACCTAATGGGTGGTCCAGATTTATGATAAAACTGTCCATGTGTCATGCAGTCCCAGAGTGCACCAATAGCGCCATTTCACACCTGGGACCACATGATCCCTAAAATAAATAGGAATGTGATATTAATAGAGAAAACATGAATTATAAAGCTTAAACGAACTGAACTGGTTTCCATTTCCTCTTATTGTCAGCAATGTGGTAGAACTTCAGTACGAACACAACCTACAACCTAAAGCATTGAATGACATCTACAATGTTAATCATCAAAATTCTATACATACTTTTCTATCTGCAGAAACTAATATTTTCTATCATTTGTACCAAGCTTCCGAAAGAAAATTTGAAATCTCGGACACATACCCGTACCGGTGTAAATTTTGATGCATGAGAACTTCACCAATAATCCCCACAAGAGCTCCCTCCCAACAATCTTCGCATTGTGGCAATTGCCACACACATGGAGGTTCTTGATGATCATAAGTGGGGTCCTTGCTGGGGTATCGATCAAACCATAATCAATCTCCAAATGCTTGTTGAGGCAGAGAAAAGCCTGCTCTTTTACCTCTTGATCAATGTCATGGAGCACATATCTTGTGTCTAGCACATACCCCGCCTCCTCCATCTGCCCACTCAAGCCTTTCATTTTCTTTTATGCCTCACCCTAGTTGGGATTCGTGCCCACCCGATACTCATTCACCTCACTCTTTTCATTAAGCATGTTAAGGCATGATTGCTTCTTGTTGAAAATTTTGGTTGAATTAAATAGACTATTAAAATCGAGAACTAAAAAAAGAAAATAAAATTTTTAGAAAGAAAAACTTATTGAATTGAGTCGAGGCATGACTGAGTCACTCGGCTTGAAATCGAATTTACTCTCCTTAGACAGCGTCCCAAGTGCAACAGGTTTCCAGAGCAATCGACTTCCAAGATGCAACGACTATGACCCGGTCCCAGTGGTGCACCCACTGTACACGGGTTAAGTTAACTCAGCGATGAACTCAGTAATAAAAAAATGCTAAAAAACCGTATCAGAGATAATATTATAAGAGAATATTTTCGTATTTTTGAAATTGGAATCGATAATCTTTATATAGACTTTGAAGTGGAGCACCCTTTACAAAAGGTTAGGTCCGTTGGGTTTAAACCCAACAGGGGCAACCAACTGAAAGGGATGCATCTCTCTGGTTTAAAACAAAAACGTGCAAGTTCGAGTACACTCTCGCACATAAAGTCCTGCGAGTACCCATACACGCACACCCACATGAGTACACTCACATCGCACCCGCACCTGCACCCAGCCCGTCCCGTCGCATCGCGCACGAGGACTCGGCTCGGCTTGCGCACGCGTGTGTACTCAATGGCATAGATTAGAACTATTGGCATACCCCCCACAGGACCAAATTCACATGTCCCCTGAAAGAGGCTCAAGCCTTATGCAAAAAAACTATCTTAAATATAAGATAGTTTACTTTGTCAAATCTGATGTGGTACAAAACCCACAATTCAAAAGTACTTCAACTTTTCAAATGTGGAGGAAAATTACCGAAAATTTCAAAATTCAAATTTTAATATTATTTTAAAACAAAATATAACACTTCTTTCATGGCAGCGTTCGGATTTCAGAAATGGGCTTTGTCGGATCAAGCACAATCAACATCGTCTTTGTGTGGTCCGCAAGATTGACATCCCCGTGAATTCGAGCAAAATTCATCAACATCTCCCAAATCGCAGATGTGGATCCACTGGCATTTTCTCGGCAAACTCTTCTGCCTCACCAACATCCCGAGATTGCCAAGAAGGCTGACTATTCCTAAATAATGCTCGATCCCAGGATCAACCCCATTCTCTTTTGCTGTTGAATTGAAATGAATGAAACCTTCTTCCAAAGCTTCCACACTTGTGCAAGCTGACAGAACCACAATGAAGGTCTGCCCATTGGGCCACAATCCCGAGTTCTGCATCTGTTCGAACATCTGCAACGCATCAAGTCCCAGCCCATTCCATGCGAATCCGCCAACCATCGAATTCCAAGAACCCAAATCCCGTTCAGGCATTCTATCAAACATATGTCCTGCATTATTCATCCTCCCCCATTTCACATGCAATTCGCTCAAT
Source organism: Magnolia kwangsiensis (assembly GCA_037074715.1). NCBI lineage: Eukaryota > Viridiplantae > Streptophyta > Magnoliopsida > Magnoliales > Magnoliaceae > Magnolia > Magnolia kwangsiensis. The sequence continues at coordinate 100,092,995 of CM073581.1, forward strand.
CTATTATTGAGTTGAACACCAGCTAGAACAGCGACCGTATTTGGAAACCTTGAATCCTTTTACCTTCTTGTAGAAGCTTCGAATCGGCGCAGGCAGTCAGGAGAGCGGAGAACATGTGGGTCCGGCCAGACGCCTTGGTTCAAAAGATCAACCGCTTCCTTGATCTTCTCATCTCTGCATCGAATCGTCAGATCGATGTTGGACCGTTAGTTCTGAGCTGATGAATTGCATTGTTTTTGGTTTCGGAGCTGAGGGATGCTGGTACTGGTGGGCCTTGGATTTCGAGAAATCCACGTGTCGCACTGGATAACTGTAGGATTGGAGGACGGATGGCCCCGCTGGTGGTAGCTGTTTGGGAGGAGATAGGAATTTCAGGGTTTTGTGGGGATTGGAGAGGAAGAGATAGAAGTTTGACACTCGGAGTTTTGAGGTGCGACGGACAGAGAATGTCGGGCGCGTTGGATCAACGTGCAAGAGCTCATTTTGAAATGAAATGCGGAGTGGAGATGGACCGTGGAGATGGGGTAATACGGGTGGAAATGATATGATCGAACCGTCCCTACAGTCATATTTGATTGAGCAGCTTTCCACCATCCACGTGGAAGGATAAACAGAAGATCGAAACCGTCCATCTAGTGAGCTCTCCGTAGATGGTCTATATGTAGATAGCCAAACCAAATAAGACAATCCTAGGCACTCCTCTCTTCAACCTTTCCCCATTTGAATTGCAACCGATAATATTTCTTGCATTTCACCGTCCGTTTGAAGACAACAGATTAATGTTTAAGGTCAATCTCTTTAGCTGAATTTTAAAAAGTAGGCCAACCATGGTAGATGTTACTATATCTACGGTTCTGATCAACAATATACCTGAATACGTTGAAGGTGAAAGGGTCGATCTAGGATATCATGATACAAATGGTTCTATCATAATGGTTTACGGTTTTTACCATTGTACCTAGAGTTTTCGATCCGACGGAGTACCCACGTTATTTCATTCAACCCGATAATTAAAAACATTCGACCTCAAAAAAAACTTTAATCATCAAAATATATTTCTACTCATGTGACAAATTTATAAAGATAAAAATACCCCTCTTTTTTCAACTGTTGATCCTAACAGTTAGGGATATTTTTATAAAATAACTAACGTCGGTGCCTTAAAAATCGTTTTGGTGAGATGAGTCTCCGGCCGGCCAAAAACAGGGCGTTGTACAGATTCGTCGTGCTAATTTTTTCCGTTATTAGTTTGGAGAGTTTATTTGATACTCGGCGAGCCTATGACGGTCGATAGGCAGGCACTCAAAAACTGTATGCGTTGCATATGCGTTGCATAGATTAGCTCAGGTTAAACCGTCTAAATTGCATAAGCCATTGTCGATAAGTCAGAAACCCAAAGTCAGATTGGTTGGAGAATCTTAACCAATGATTCATAGACATTCGTTCCTGAAAATAGAACCATTGGATGGTTTTCATTTTTAACCGTCTAATAAATGTCAGCCAATCCGATAGTTATTTTATCAAATAAACGTAATTTTTTTTAATTCATGACACATCTAAACTGTGAAGTGCCTGCGTATCATCCATCATATTGCCGGAGTATGAAAGTTTACGTTACCTCACACCCTGAGGCATGGCTCCAATGGTAGACTGAATGAAAGATAACTTCGTTTCAACACTGAAGTGTGAACTAACAGTGGGTGTACTAACAAGTTAATCAAAAAAGACATCTAAGCCGTGCATCAGTGAGACCCACCATGGATGGTACGAGAAAAACAGGGTGGATGACTGAGATGAAGTCCACACGTTTCTGATACTAGAGGCTTTCTAGGCCGTTAATCGCTTTCGCTAATAGCCAATAAAAACAATGGTCTGAAATCTAGGTTGAATGATGGGTTCCACATGATGCACGGATCGGAAATACTAACCGATTTTAGCAGCCCGTGGAAGGTGGTCGTGACTTGGGCGAAACATATACAATGGGAGAGGCAGAAATAATTAGCACTGTAGGCTCTTTCGTACCGTGCCTTTTTTCCTTCAAAACTCACATTACTGAAGGAGGTTTTTAGGTACGAAAATAGGGCTAGGGACGAAAATACTATTAATTTTTAGGATAAAACAACTGAAAAAGGTGAAGATATTTTTACTTTCAAGGTCCATCTTTTACAGGTAGACGTCTATTTTGGTTTTGGTTTAGGATGTTTTGTTCGAGTTGAGTAAAAACATGGTGAGTGCTCCATCGGGACTATACTAAAAACATACCGGCCATCAAGGCAGAAACTTTGATACTCGAGCGGAGTATGATGGATAATACGCAGGCACTTTGAAGTTACTTACAAAAGGCATACATAGCATAAATTTAACTAAAAAAAAAAAACTGTACAAATTAATCTTGGTTCCCAGTTTAGATTATCATGGACCAGAAATTACACTCATTTGGTCATAAAAACCTTTAGATTGGTGGACACTCAAGTGTCATTGCTTTGATGATACTCCAAAAATAATTAAATTGGCCACTGCATTAATAAAATGATCCCAACAGTTCAAACATTGGCCATGTAAATCAATGGTTGAAAAACATTTGTTAGTTGTTCATTTATGATTTTATGCTTCTGGCCCACCTGATGCTTAGAATTTCATTATTTTTTAGCCAAAAGCACATATTTTAATGCAATTAGTATAATCATTCTGTGAAGCATCACATATATACACTAATTAGTAATATTAAAGTTGATTTAGTAATCAAATTCAAACTCCTGCCAATATACTATCAAATTTCAATGCATTTTAATTTTAGAATCCAGTGCATTTCTATTACAAACTGCCAAGCACTACACAATCACCTCCATTCAGAATAGTAGTACTTGAAATGCAGACTCTCAAGCAAGTAGGCCCTTTAATAGAAAAAACATGATTTTGGGAGTGACAAGGTGGTTCGCGGATCATGAGCTGTTGTGGCATTTGCGTGCAAGATCAGTTCCATTCATCAGGTGAGTCCCACACTGAATGTGCCTGACCCCGAAAACCATGCAACGGCACCAAGTACAGACCTTTGGTCACTTTTCTCAGAAGAATCCATTTTCCTCGTGCGGGGGTTGCCCATCTGATGATTGGATAAGATTGATTTCTGGGCCAGTGCATGTCCACTATGAGCCACAACTGATGAATGGCAGAGATATCTTAAGCTCTCGGAGAAAAATCACCTCTGAATCTTCTCACAAGAATGCTGAGAGAAATCACCACAATTTAATTAGCTAATAAATTGCAATTCAATCTGATAGTGAATCTAAACACACACCACCCAATCCCCCGATGCTGGTTGAAGACTTCAAACAAATCGTGCAATATCAAGGGCCCGGATCAGCATTGACCAGCCTTGAGGTTGCTTGACATTTCTAACCAGTTTTTGGCTGAGAAATGGGAGCAAAGTACTCTGCCTAATGTGCAGTTGTGGATTTTTCCCAAACAGCTATGAAAGATAAAAACATCAGTTAGCTGGCATCCCTAAGATATTCAAAAAGATTTTGCAGGCCTTTCCAAATGCAGCCCAAGGGCATGTTTGGGTGCCACTTAGAATTGAGTTTTGACACATTTCCCAACCCTAAATCTGTATGGGGAACTTTCAGTTCATGCATGTGGATCTTCAAAACAATGAATGAGGGTATTCCAACTGCTCACACAACAAAAAGTAACTCCAATGAATCCCATTTTGTCAATGAATTAGATGGAAAAATCAAACATTCATAGAAATTCTAGCTTACCCGTGAATCCTAATTCATGAATCACTCGTCTTCTGCCTATTTCATCATTCAATGAAACAAAGCTAATTAACTTAATATTCTATGTTCTTCCAGTTGTGTGCTAAGGCCATACAAATGCTGGTACTACAGCCTTTTTATTGCACTTAACAACAAATTCAAATCGCGCCATGCATTTCATCGCACAAACAAATTCAAAAACAATTCGAAGCCAATGGAGATAATAAGGAAAGAGAGGATCCAGCAAAGACCCACATGGAAATTACAGTAATTCATCATTTGCAATTCAGATGATTTTATATACTAACAGAAGATATTTTTCATGTGGAACGGTAGTAATAACATGTTCTCTCTAACTACAGTCCTGAATTTCTTCCCACTTAAAAATCAAATGACCCATATTTACCATCTTGCGATTTGGATCTTTTCATTGAAATTGGACAAACCCAAAATAACGACCTAGCTAAAACCCATTTCGTGATTGTATCAAAAAAAGCATGGAAAGGCAATTGAAAGAAAGCTAACCATACACCTGTGGCTGGATGGACCTCAATGGAAATTGGCCAATAGGTGTAGGATCAGAGCTTTTGATCATATGTTACATGAATCCAGAGGCATTTCAGTCCATTCGGATTCTTTGATCATTGTTGTTTCCTTGGCTTCTATGGTTGGTGATGGTCTCTTCTTCAGCTCGACCCTTTTTGTGGATCTCCGAGCACATCTCTTCAATCATTGGTTTCCAGAGACGGACTCGTGCATTGATAAACCAGTTCGATACCTGAAAACACGGGCAATGCAAGATGCAGGGAATGAGAAACAGTGAAAACTAATTCATGGAACCTGCAAGGATGCAACCATAGATAGGACTCTACACATAGTAAAGAGAATAAAGAAAAGCAGATTTAGGGTCTGTTTGAAATGTCTGCCAAGCACAAATGGGAGCGTTTCTTGACAACCGATAATGTGAATAGGATGATAAAAGGCGATAATGTGAATAAGATGATAAAAGGCGAAACCCACAATCATTTCATTCTAATTTCGGAGTGCATTTTGCATATGTGAGTGTTTAACACAGCACTGCATGCATGTTGGGGCGCAATCCAATCCATTCTCATCCCGGGAAACACCCAAACAAGCCCTTACCCTCCTAACATGATATAACAAGAAAATATCAAATCAACCACTAGCTACAAACGATACGCATCCAATTGAGAAAGAGTGTATTGGGAATTCTAAATACCTGATTCCTTGTCAACCCGCTCCGCATCGCGAGTAAATGCTTCTCCGCATCTTTTGGGTACCTGAAACCCATAAATCAACATTAGATTACCATTTTAGGAATGTATGAGTTATGAAGGTGAATTATGAAAAACTTTTTTAATTTGCACTCCAAAACAGTTGTATAAGTAACCTACGGGTGGAGGAAGTTTTGAAACATCCATGCACGTAAAACTGAAACGGATTTTTCCGGCAAGCCTCTTTGTGGTCTCCACAATTGCGGGTCATTTCTCTTCAGCTGCTGCAAGGCCCATTGCTTTTCAATGAAGGATGATTCCGTCGACCTCTCTTGTTCTTTCACACAGTCGATCCCGAGGCTTTCTCCAGTCAAAATTATTTGATTGGTGATTTGCTCCCTAAGATTTTTATATAGGGCAGAGATTGACTGAAGGGCAAAACGAGCATGCATTCGAGGGTCCGACTCGGTTGCAACATGGAATGCAGATATGACCGATTGGACCTGATCTAAGCACTGGTTGTATCTGCGGTCAATCTGAGATCAAGAAGCACAAGACAACATAAGATATTTCCTGACTAACTACAATATGACAAAGAGATGAATTGTTGTGAGAACTGGCAACAATAGATTTCGAACACATTAACCATCTACATTGGGTTCTAATTAAGAAAACAAAAGTATCGTATACAATAATACAAGGTTTAAAAATCGGTTTCAGTGTACCATATGGTCACCACCAAAACCAGGTCGTATCACCCTGTATCAGGCCAATACAGCCATTTTCCATGGATGAAACCAGTTCTATTAGGCAAGACATACCAGTTTCAGTTTTTCACGTGATACTTAAAATCAGTTTTACAGTATTGCTGAAGGTTTTCAGTTTGTACAAGTGGACCCCATGGTTCAGTGAACAAGACCACTGACATTATGGGCCCCACTAAAGATGTCCCATGCACACAAAAAAACTCCGAATTGGCAAAAACAAAACCCTTCAATTGGAGGCCATCAAACAAATGATAAGTAAGAAAATACAGCAACAGTCCAAACACCACAGCTTGGGTACTTCAATCTGGAAGAATGTTGGTACATGGGGCCATTCATGGGTGAGGCCCATATATCAACAGTACAAACTCTCCGGTTTGAGCACTGTATAATACTTCACAATGAAAGCTGACATACCACTTGCAGCATAGCTAACAGTTCCGCTTTCTTGGTTTCAAGTTCCCATCTTGGCAGCGTGAGATTCATCTGATCCTGAGATTTGATTTCTCCAGCAGAGAAGGGCAATCCATCAGAACCAATCAATGAAACCCTTCTATCACCAGAGCAACTTGAGGAAAATGACATATTCACCTCACTCCGGATTCCATCCAGTGAACTACTCAACACATCGAGCTTTTCTAGCGCATAGCTTGCAACTTCCGCAAGTATTTGTTGGGCAACATGGAGATATTTCGATCCTAACAGTATATGTGAGAACTGAAACGGTCTATAAGAACCACAATCTAAAGAAAGCTCCTTACAGTTAGTTGGGGGTTGTTCCAATCCCAATCCCATTCCCAAACCGACATCCTGAAGAGGATACTGAAACACACGAGGACAAGCTTCTGTGCATCCATTCCCTTTTGACGTGACTTGGGTTACTCCAGAACAGCTTATTTCAGAGCACTGGTCAGGGACGGCTGGAATGTTAAAAATAGAAGGCTGGCATGTAGCAAGACTCAAAGACAATTCATTACTGGGTACACAGTAGCTGTATGGCTGACTACCGCTCATGCTAGATTTGTTTGGAATCCATTCCGGTTGCGAGCCACCTATGACGTGATATGATTGGCAAACCATGCCCATAGGAGCCTTCCCAGGAGACTCGATATCACCCTGCCTACCATCATATCCAAGATTTACAGAGGCTGAAAGCGACAAACTCGGAGCATTACAGCCACCACTTGAAACAAAGGTCCTCAAATCCTCATACAGCGATGCTGATGTGGCAGACATAGGGAGGCCAACAAGATTTTCCAGCGACCCAGTGCTTGCAGCCAAGAGGTTGGAAAGTGGAGTGGCAGGTATGGAAGGTCCCATGAAATGCTCCTGCAGTTCGGTGCTGCCAATCGAACTGTTGACTGAAGTGTTACGCATTGCTTGTCTGCCAAGTGGCATACTTCTAGATGCTGATGTCTCGGCATCGCCCAAACCACCATGGTTCATCATATGAAGATCACCTACAGATTCTGCATGCAAGGTGGAAAATAAAGGATACCCAGACATTATTGGTCTTTGGTTGTTGGGATCACCTCCATCTGTAGGAAAAAGCGAAGCTGGAAATATGTGTGACGTTGTAGCATCAATGACCATAGGATTTCGGTCCATGATCGTTAGTGGGGCGTTAAATATATTGTTCTCCATTGTCAAGGATGCTACAAAAATTCAGCACATCAGCCAAGAACAACCCCTACGAATATTCATGCATAGCCTCACACTCCCTTGAGACAGCAGCTCTCCATGAAATCCAGTCATTCCCTTTGAAGTTATACAAATAAGGAACTGCTCCAGCACTCCCCCTTAACCATTTATAGTTATGCTTCATACATCCATCATCATGTAATGTCGGCCTGGAAAAATAAAATGCCATTGTGGGTAAGTTCACTAAAGGCAAATCAAAGTAATTTCAATGAGATACAGGACCACAGCATTATATCCTAAGGTAAGAAAGAGAATGTTTTAATAGGAAAATATTGTGTGCCCCTTTCTCATCCATATTAAAATACACTAACAGAGAAAAAAGTCGATTATGACCATTGCATGTAGAAATATTGAATGTTTAAAATAGAAATACTCAAAATTCTCATCCAGAAATAATTACAAAGAGTTATGTAAAAGCACGTCAGTGAAGTGGGCCCAAGGAGCCATTAGTAATCATTTCATTCAAGAAGGAAAAAATCGATCCTAGATCTTTCTCATAGATCTTTCCCAATGAATTTTCTGCAAACTCTAGACATGTGGGGAATGTGTTAAGATCCGTAGGCATCACATTAGCCATCGGTTCCCCGTTCTTCAATTGCCACACAGGAGTATCTTATTTTTCTATGTCATTACTTGTTTTGTTATTGGCCTCAAGGTTGTTTCTTTTTCTTTTCTTTTTTAGTATTTTTCATTTTTGCTAATTTTCTTGTATCTTGGGATCTATGTAATTCTTATTCCTTGGCTACTAAAGCTACTACTATCATTATTGTTTTAGTAACCCATGTAAAAGACTAAGAGCCTAAGACCCTCACATTATCCTTCTATAGAAGGTGTATTGGTATAAGAGTGATCATTCACAACCATTGCATCCATTTATGTGTCCCGTTGCTTGCAGTGTGCACACACACGGCCCACTTAGGGACATTGGACTTTTGAATATCCAGCTCCAAAACAGAGAAATGAAGCTTGCACATAGATGAAAATGACGAATGGCATCTAAAATGCTTATATCATGCAAAGCATGAGACATGAAACATGAAACATAATCACATCATTGACAAAGAGGATGGCACTGGAACAGACCCAGCTAGGAAAACTATATCTGTCTAAAACATGAAAGAAAAAGGAAAGGCAATGAAGATGCCAAGTTCTCTTACCAAGAAAATGAATGATTCTATGACACTCAAAGTCATGGAGTTCCAGAAAGTGATCAATGAAATACCTTTAATGGTCATTGCATGAAAGGGATTTGTGAGGAGGAAGTCCATGTCCATAGATCTTCAATCCTGGACAAGGGCTTCCATGGATATTGATACTTGTGTTTGGATGAGTAGTAAAGGGGATACATGGATGTTGAGATTTTTTGTTTGCATGTCATCACATGGAGGTCCTTTTCCTGGACACTATACAGCAAGAGCATTTACTGAAGAGGTGAGCTTAGCACGTGCCTATACGGCACATGAACGCATGATCCTAGCCATGTACTAAGCAGGTCCTAAATTGCAAGCATACTCTGTCCAAGAAAATCAGGGCCATGGACCATTTGGTTACATCTAATGGATATGGTTGGAGTAGCGAGCAATCTTTTGTGGAAATGTTTGTCCATGATAGCTGAATTCCAACCCACCACATGGAGAATGGAACATTCAATTTCTGTAAAAAGACCTTGTCCAATGGAAACCTCTGTCTCAAGTGACAACTGCATCCTAATGGTGGAAACCTCTAATAGACATGGACATCTTTGTCTTAATTAGTGTTTTCCACACAACTAGACCGCCCCCTTACGGTACATGTGGAGCTTGTGTTAGCAATCAGGACGGTTGATTCGCTGGACCATCATGTGAATGACCAATGGTTCAAAAATCCACATGGTTAGGATATAGGAACCATCCAACTCTGTCGATTGTTCCCAGAAAAGGGATGCTTAACTCAGAAACATAAGCAAGACGCAAAAACCAGCACAATCAGATTATAAAAGCTGTCTAATCACAATAGTTTTTGGCCAACTGCCCAACTACATGGTGGCTCAGCAGATCAACAGTCCTCATCACCATGCATGTTTGTCGAGTCTAAGGTAGGGGAGAAAATTCCAAGGACCTATACACAGTTTACAGCACTTCAAACTAACTAAAGCTATTTATAGCAGCAGAGATCTTCATCATCTTATAATGTTAAAGAGAGAAAAATCTAAAGTGAATCCACAGCATCCGTTTGAAAGGTGCAAAATAACTTCAGACAACCAATGCATTCACGTAGAATTCGATGCCAGGATAAATCAAAATTTTCCATAAAACAACAATATTCCTCAACTGTACAATTTCTTCAAAAAATCAAACAAAGGTTCTAAGCAAATGCAGAGAAAAAGATAGTATAAACACAAAAGCAGCAAGGAGAAAGCACATACAAGAAACAACCTCCCTTCCATCAACCAAAGGCGAATTGCCCACCGTAAAACAAACTGCCGAAGCGGCGATCTTGTCCTCGGAAGCTGAATCAAAAACAAATCAATGAAGCTCAAATTTCACAATAATTCATGGGCTCTCTCCCCCCTTCTCCATCACAAATCAAATCTCTTCCTCAGCCAAAGAAAAAGAAAAGAACAAAGAAAAAAAATGATATTTCTCTCCCTTTTTTGAAATCAAAAGTGGGTTCTACTTACAACCCAAAAACCAACAAAAGCACAATCCAAACCCCTCCAAGAATCATTAACTTCTTCTTTCCTCCCAACAATAAAATCCAAAGCCAACAGAAAAAGGTGGGTTTTCTTTTCTTCCTTTTTTCTTTATAATCTATCAAAAAACTGGGTGTCTTTCCTACAGCACAAAAAAACAAAAGCATGGGGTCCAAAACCCATCAAGAACCATGCATTCTACCTTTCCCCCACAAACCACAAAAGAACAAAACAAATTTAAAAAAAAGGTGGGTTTTTTCCTCTTTCGGTTTTTGCAAAAGCAGTTTTTTTCCCAAGAATCCAAAAGCCAAAGGAATTAGATCCAAACCCAATCAAGAATCTATAAAAGCAAGCCCAGAGAATGTGTTCTCCTCCATTTTTCTATTCCAGAACCCAAAAATCAAAAGACCCCTCATTCCAAGAAATAAAAAATATATCAGAGAGAGAGGGGGGGGACCCAGACATTAAAGCATGCACAGAGAGAGATATATAGAGAGAGTGGGAAAGAAGGGGAGAGATAGTAATAGAGAGACAAGGAGAAGGAGAAGTGCCAAACATGAGGAAAAAACAAGGGGTCGAACATAACTAGTCTTTGGGCAGTGCTGCCACTCATTTCCTTTGCAGGCTTTTGGGTGGGGCCCATCACCCCCTCTATTATCTCCTCTATCCACCTCATCTCTGATTTCCTTTGTCTTCCTCCTTACATCCATCTGCTGCTTCTGCTCCTCTGCAATCATCACAGCCAAAATTATCAGAAATCTCTGTTGGAATTCCTGTTCCGTGGCAGCTATTTTTTTCAGAGGCAAAGGCTACTTTTAGGAAAGCAAAAACCAAAAAAGAGAAAAGAAAGAAAAACAAAATACAGGGACTGGAAAATGAAATTGAGAAAAATGGGGCAGTAATGTTTTTACTTTTACGAGAGAACCTGAGTGCATTGCTGAGTATGGTACTTTCCTTTTCTTTCTTGGGAGGGAGGAAGGGAGTGCTGACGTCAGCCAGATGTGAGGATATGAAATCTAGCGGGAAATCTTTTGAGTAGATGTCTGGCGTATTTAAGAGAGAACCGAATACTAGCGTAGACACGCGCTAACTTCAAGCGCCAAAAATGAATTCGCCACATATGCTTATTTATCATATGGGTGATAAATCTGAGACGTTCATCGAGTGTTTCTCGCAACTATTGTGTGGAATCCCAAAGATCAGGTTGAGTAGTTGTTTTATGAGTGTTAACTTCATGTGGCGTAGGGCAGTGGCTCATGTATGGGGCATCTGCTTTTATGATTTGTCCTGTGGACGTAGTGGATCGCAGAAGCGTGTGACTAGTTGTCACGTGCGGTGCGTTTGTATTTAGGTCTTGAGGAGGGGGCGTGTCGAGTTAGGAGTTTACTTTTCCTCTGTGAGGAAGAGGAATTATCTGCTGGAGAAAAGTACTCGCTCGCCTGTGATGGAGAGAGTGGGTTCGTGGCACACGTGCTAGTTATTTCGTCCACTCATAAGGTGATAAGGACTGCAAACATGCTATCGTCCAAAAATAGACTGGTACATCAATCCGGTATGTGACATTATAAATGCTGGGAGGGGATTAGGTGTTAGCCGGGTAACACGTTAGTGATCGTTACCTTTATGAATGTTTATATCCACACCGTCCATCGGTTTTTTCCGTTCATTTTAGAAGATTATTCTAGAACTTAAACAGGTAAATATCTCAGGTGGATCACACCCTTGGAAACAGTGTTGCATGAATATTAAAAACTTTTATAGGCCACGGAAGTTTTGGACCAAGCTAATCTTTGTATTTTTTGACACCATTGATAAGTTAGATTGTAAATAAACACGATGCAAATTACAAAGATACTATGATTAGATTATTTTCGTAGCAGATGGGAATTAATGGATTTGTGATCAATTTCATCCAGCGAGATGACTCCAGTAAAACCTATAAATCTCCCTTATTACACCGGCGAGAAATCTTAACATGATTTCTAATATACAAAAATCCCTTTGGGTAGGTTAGGATGATCGGGCAATAATTGAAAGCTGTGATTAACAAGGATTTTAAATCAACAAGGAAACTCACTCAAAGTTTTACTGTCTTCCGAAACTGTAAAAGTAATAAACCACAAAATCTTCAAGCCCCCACTAAACATTATTTATTTATACAACACAATGCTACTTTTTTCCTTGGCTTTTAGTTCATCCTTTTCCATCCAACTACTCCGCAAACCGTTTAAGGTTTAGGTTGGCCTTAAATCACTACCATCCAGCGGTACCGTTGTAATATGCTTAGTAGATCTTAATCAACTAAGTCATTACTTATACCAGACCTTGGTTAATTCTTGTTGACTAATCTGTCTCAATTATTTGTCCAACATATAATTGCATGTATTTATCTTTCACTTATTTTTTAATTTTATTTTGCTTATTTGCTGGTGATATTGAGCATCAAATGTACATAAATAAAATCGACATTTTTAGTTCCTATAATTTTAAATGTGTTTATTTTTATTTAATTGAAAATTTCAAAGTTTAATGAAAGAAAAATCAACAATACAAGGTAAGAAAAATCAATTCAGAATGCCTAACCCCTGCTCTTCCCAAAATGGCCAATTGATGTGATAGTGGTTAAGAGGGTAGGCATGTTTTTGGATTTAATCTTAACCCGTCTATCTCAACGTGGAGACTCAACAGGGGGCAGAAGCGGTCAATCAAATTTAAGTTAAGACTCGAAAGATACCTGCACTATCCTCGTCAAACACATTACCAGCGGATACAAGCCCTCACTACACGCATCCTCATGTTTGATTGGATTGTTTAAATACATGTATCGGTCTATAGGGAACACATCTAGTGGATGGCACTGACACATCTCGGTGGGCCCCACGCTGCTCCAATATATGTGATTATTCCTTGCTACTATATATGGACCATTGGTCTTATCTTAACCGTCCATTCTTAAGAAACTGATTTGTGTCAGGAAATGACCAGAGTGTTTCCTTCCCTATGAATGGCCAGGATCTTGCAAATGTATTTCTTGTAGACCACATGTTCGCCATCTACCCAGTACATTAGGTGGAAATGTACATCATCGGCGGTGTATCATTATTCTGCTGGTCGAAGTCCATCCATCTCACGGGAGCAGGTGCACCTGGCCTCAACTGACACTGTGGGACCCTGAACATAAAACCCACCTTGATGCATCCATTTTTAGGATATGAGTTTTTTAAAAATAAAGCAAATATCAAGACCACGTGATAAGAAACAGTGGTCATTAAATGTCACCAATGAAATCTTTCTCAGGCCTCCGTCAGTGTTCAGTGTAACATTTATTTACCATCTAACCTGTCGGTAATGTTACGCAAAACTAAGGAGTCGTTTGGCACCGTGGATCGGATTGGAAGGGGTTTCAAATCCTCTTAAGGGAGTGTTCTGGGTTCGCATATAGGGCTTAATTGCAATGTTATTCAATATCGTGGGTGTTCAACGACGGATGTAGATTGTATTGAGCGACCTTTCACTGGTAAACAGATTGTCTGGGAAGTATTGGCTTTGAAAATGTAATCATTTAATATATGCATATTCACTGTTTGTTAAAAATCAAATTGAAATGAACAGTTCAGCAGACCACATACACTGCAAGATATGGACCTCGTATACGACATAATCTCATTTCACCATTGATTTTAGATCGTAGCTATGTGGGCTCCATCACATTATATGTGTTTCATCCAAACCGTTAGTTGGCTTATATTAATTAACATACAGTATCACACTCAATATTACGCTTATCCTACATGTAATATATATTATAATGTTGAGGGTCAAATATTACATATTAGACCCCAGATATTGTCTAGATTTACGAATATAATGCTGTCTAATGGCTCGTTTTCTCATTCTTATGTGGCAAAGTGATTTTATGAGCATGGATGGAAAAAGGACGTTAAAAGTTGAGATTTAACGATCTGATGACGCCAAAGGCAAGGGACACACTCCAGGGGACCAAGATTGACAAATATACACGGTCAGAAATTTGAGAAAAGTTAGAAATTGAAGCTCAAGTGGCCTGAAGGACGTCCAGAATACAAGATCACGAGGTTCCCACCATCCGTTCGGCTCGAAACTTCATACGTCGCCTGAGGACCATAAATTAACCGTACACGTCAAAAATCATCCATTGGATCATTGCGAAAGTGGCCTAACGGGCAGATCAGCCCATCAATCTTCAATTTGGGGCCCACCCGCCAGCTGGATATGATTGATAATTGTTCTCAACGGGTAAAATAATGTGAGGAACAGAATGGGCGGAGTGGATTTCTTAGAAGCTTCACAGTGGACCATATATGTACAGCGTGTGTACATAGTGTACACACGCCCGCCGTGCGCCAAATTTCCTTCTATAACTCAAAAAAAAAAAAAAAAAAAAAAAAAAAAAAAAAAAAAAAAAAAAACCGTACAGCGGACGAACGGCCACTGGCCATTTTTGCGATCAGATGTGGGCCCCACACGTGCCCCATAAGCTTAATCCGAACCGTCCACCGTGTAGACAGCCGCGAGCACTACAAAATCATGTTGTCACTTTTCACCCATGCGTGCACACGTGTGAGATACAGAGGCCACAAAAGGGCTGCTCGGTAGCGTTCAAAACTGATTCTTTTGTGATTTCTTCTCTGGGACACGTCAATGGACGTTCAAAACCACCCATTCTTGACTGAAATTTCGTTCTGAATCCAATGGACGGGGTGGATTTTCCAGAAAATGCTTCTGTGGGGCCCACCGACCACAACAGCGAAATGGTGCGAAAGGTTTCGCACATCCGCGAAAACCAACTTTTCCGGACGGTTTTGGCCCACCATCTTTGATCATATGACAGATCTGAACCGTCTATCATGTAGAGGACCCAAGAAAGTACTAAGGGACGGTGTTTCTTTGGAATTTGAGCGAGGAAAGTGGCGTGTTTCGAGGCACCGAACTTGGCTGCAAAAATTGCACTCCGTGTCCTGCTACAACTCTGTCATTGACTCCAGCCTTCTAGTAGCTATAAAAAGAGGTTTTTGGACGTGGGGAGCATTCATTGAAGGTCTTGGGAGGAAGAACAGAGGGCTCGAGCTTGGATTTCAACGTGGGCAGAGGAGAGAGAGAGAAGCTTGGTTTTTTCTTTCCCTTTTCTTTTCCTTTTCTTTTTCTCTTTATTTATTTGGATTGAGCTCATCCATGGCAGGCTAAATCCTCCTAGCTAGGGCTAGGAGGTGAAGCTTGTAGTGAGATGAGAGATTATATGCTTTTAATTTAATTTTAATTTTTGAATTGAAGTTGGTTTTAGTTTGATTTTAATGGAAATATTTTAGGTTTTTAATGGTCTATTGTGACTGAAATTACAATGGGTCTGCAATGACTTTTAATATTTCCATTCTCTTTAATGTTTATGACGTTAGGAAGCCCTGTTGTTCACCATAGTCTCCTGGGCATGGTTGGATGACGGTACCCTTCTTAACCTTCATACATATGATTGGTTGGTAATTAGTTTAATTCTGTTGTTTGCCATAGTCTGTGGGCATAGTTTGGTGATGGAATCCATTCTAATTCATACACCTTTCATCTCTTTGAAAACTAGATCAACGCCAGTTCAGTAATTTTCATGATTTTTGATGCAAGCATAAATTCTCTCTGATCTCTACAAGTGGATCCTCTGAATCCCTAGTTCCCTTCTCCTGATTTCTCTCAAGTTTAGATAATTATTTCACCATTATTTCTTAAATTACATTCAGTTTAGATTTCATCTTAATCTAGTTCTAGTTCTGGTTAGTTTTAGATAACGTACAAGTTTCAGTCCCTTGGGATTCGACCTCGGTCTTACCGAGTTATTACTACATCACAACCCTGCACTTGGGGAGTGAACAAGTTTTTGGCGCCGTTGCCGGGGACTGTCGGCTACGTTTTTCTGAAATTAATTAGTTTTAGGATTAGTTTAAGATTAGGATTTTTACTAACTTCAGTTTTAGGTTTAGATTTTTCTGATTTTTTTTGAACTAACTTGTCTTTCCTGTTTTGTAGGATTCTGAGATAGAAACTTCTAATTTGGTGATATCTTTTCTAATTTCTTTATTTTTTTCTATTAGGATTTTTAGAAATTTTATAATCTTAGACTAACTGTTTTAGAAACTAACTTGTTTTGTTTTTTTTTCTGCAGGATTTTAACATAGGAACTTCTTACTTGGTAACACCCTTCTAACTTCTTCTCTTTCTTTCCATATTTCTATAGGACTTTTCTTTTGTTCTAGGATTAGACTCAGAGTCAGGGTTCTACCATGGAATCGTGGGTACATGCATACGCTGAGATGGATAGGAGATATTGGGGAATGCCCGAGGGTTGTGGAATTCAACGTATACCTCAAGATTTTTCTCCATCACAAACAGACATTGAGAACCGACTAGAACGTTATCTTCCATCGGTTAATAGGGCTGTATACGATCGTAATTATGGGAATGAGGATTATTATCAGCCATCATATTCTCCCATGTATGATCAGTATGACTATAACCAGTGGAAACATCAAAATTGGAAAAATGAACCAACTGCATGTTATGATGATTATTCTCTTGGATCCCCTACCTTTGAAATCCATCCAGAAACGATCCAAGAGGATTCATATCAGCGTAATCTTTCAGCCTGTCTTGTGGAAATGAGAAAAGTAATGGAAACAATGAAAGGACTCGATGCGCGTCTTGATAGGATAGAGGAGGCTCGGTCATCCCAGCCACGACCTAATCTAAAAATACAATGCGAAGAAAGTGATCCGCACTCACTTTTAAAAGAATCTGGAATTTGGAATGAGGAGTTGGATTCCGTTAATGAGCATGTGGTTCAATTTTCCGATGAGTCAATCTCGATGACTGTCCGAAAGAATGGTGAAGATACATGGGTGTCTTTTAAATACATTGATGATGACACAGTTTCCTTACATGACACACAAGATTTCAATGATGAGGAAGAAGTTAGTTTATGCAAACCTCAACCCATGTTAGGTGTAGAATGTGAGGAAAGTGATCTCATCCCGAATGTGCACTGCACTGGACTAGACAATGATGCGTATTGGGATGATGGTCATGAATGTGCAGCCCAAATTCTCCCTGAATCAATCTCAAATCTGGTCCAGGTCAACGATCAAGACGTGCACGAAGTGATCGGTCAGGAAGATCTACTCCACTCATCTGACATGCCTGATTTAAATGTGGAGAATGAACCTCTTACAACCGACTCTTCTAACTCTTGTGAGGCATGTTTAGACCACTTCCTTGAATTGAATGATGATATGATTCGGGAGGAGGAGTTGCCCGCTACGACTTTGGAATTTGAAACCACTCAGTTGAGGCCACCATCTGAGCTGCAAACAATTGAGAATTCAGCGCCTCAATTGAGTAATTTCAATGAACAGAGTGATCACATCAATGCTTCACTTACTGATTTTCAATCTATCTGTGCAGGACTGGAGCAAGAGAGCGCACCTCCATCCACTTTCAAAGATGAGGGATTCTTTGCGCAGATCATCACAAGCCACAAAAACGAGTCACACTCATCTGAATTTCCCAACTCGTGGGATTGCTTGGCACACTTTGCGGTTTCAAACGATTTCATGTTAAAAGACAAAGTGGATACTTTGCGAGACAACATCTCGGTAGTCATCACTGACCAAACGAACCCTTATTCTGAAACCCTCTCTTTCCCTGATCCTAAACGTCTACTAGTAAAGGAAGAGGAGCTGAATCTAAAACCGAAGTTTGAAACTTCGGAATATGTTGAGACTACATTACTTTTTAAGAAGTTTTCTAAACTTTATTTACTTGTAGTCTTTGATTCACCATGTAATACTAACGTTGAAACTTCTTCTGTCTTAGGTGAATCGTATATATTACGGATACCTCCAGCAATTCAATGGAAGATTTCTTATGAGGTACATAAGTCTTTCTGGAAAGTCATGCTCCAGGGCGCCCAAGCCTATTGCAAAAAGGGCTTTTGAATGATCCTGTTGAGGAGCTTACTGAGAGACTTATCAAGATATTGGCCGGAAGGAGAACCTTGCGGCATGATCGATTTAATGTTTGTGGGTAACATTACTGCAAACCCTCACGAGACTACAACTCGTCCACTAGGGGTAACCTAGGGGTTTAAAGGCTTGTTGCATACGCTAAATGCAATCGAGAGCACTTGCGAAAGTGGTATAGGTAGGATTTTATTTTTGTTATTTTTGTTCTGCTTTCTCTCTCATGCTGACAAGCTTCCATGCCGTGATCTATTGGAAACTCTCTTGATTCGTTATTCAGGTACTATCTTCCCATCACTTCTCATTTACTTTCGTTGTCCCATGTGCATTACATGCTTATATCTTTTACATTGAGGACAATGTAGATTTTAGGTTGGGGGTGGGAGATTAGGTTTCCTAATCAGTATTTTCTTGGTCTTGAGCAACAATTGTGAAAAATTTTTTGAATTTTTCTGAAAATTTTTATGAATTCGCAGTGATTTTGACAGATACCCCTAATTTAGATTTTCAAGGTACATAATGGTGGATTTATGACTCTTGGATTCCGTATCTGTTAGATTTCATAGTTAAGTGAATTATTAATCCATGATTAGAAGTTGTAAACATTGATTGAATCATGATTTCAGGACACGTCTTGCTTACACATTAAGATTTCAGTTCCATATCGAAAGATTAACTTGGTAATCACTAAGCATGAAAGGAACCAGCCTGAAATATCTTGCCATCAGGGTATAAAAATTGAACAGGTTGGGCAATTAATCTTCACCATGGGTTTGCTCCCTACAGGTGAAGGTTTGATTCCCCAAGGTTAAACATTAAAAAAAAAAAACTAATATATTTTTTAGGTAATTGGTCTTTTGCCATAGGTTTGCTCCCTATTGGTAAGGATTTGATTCCTCTTTTTGGCATGACTATTAATGGAAAAATAAAAAGTTGAAAAGATCAAAAGATGAAATTTATGAGGCAAGTTTGGTTATCATGAATTCTCTTGCTGGTTACCAATGAGATCCTGAAATAACAAATTCAATCTTAATATGATTAGCTGAGATTACACTATACATCCATGGATCTCAATGTTTAAAATTTTTCTAATTGAAGGATTAATGCTTTACACTTGATTATGAAGTCTACGGTGCGCTTGAGCTCAGGAGAATACAATTTCTAACATTCATGAATATTAAATTTCTCGTATTTTGTTCAAAATCTCACTTGATTTCATAGAAAGTTCTCCTATAATTCTCAACTTATTTTTCGCATACTTTGCTCGGGACTAGCAAAATGCTGGTTGGGGGTTGTGTTGAGGGTCAAATATTGCATATTAGACCCCAGATATTGTCTAGATTTACGAATATAATGCTGTCTAATGGCTCGTTTTCTCATTCTTATGTGGCAAAGTGATTTTATGAGCATGGATGGAAAAAGGACGTTAAAAGTTGAGATTTAACGATCTGATGACGCCAAAGGCAAGGGACACACTCCAGGGGACCAAGATTGACAAATATACACGGTCAGAAATTCGAGAAAAGTTAGAAATTGAAGCTCAAGTGGCCTGAAGGACGTCCAGAATACAAGATCACGAGGTTCCCACCATCCGTTCGGCTCGAAACTTCATACGTCGCCTGAGGACCATAAATTAACCGTACACGTCAAAAATCATCCATTGGATCATTGCGGAAGTGGCCTAACGGGCAGATCAGCCCATCAATCTTCAATTTGGGGCCCACCCGCCAGCTGGATATGATTGATAATTGTTCTCAACGGGTAAAATAATGTGAGGAACAGAATGGGCGGAGTGGATTTCTTAGAAGCTTCACAGTGGACCATATATGTACAGCGTGTGTACATAGTGTACACACGCCCGCCGTGCGCCAAATTTCCCAAAAGTCGGTCAGCGCAGCTGACCGACGTTTCCGTCTATAACTCAAAAAAAAAAAAAAAAAAAAAAAAAAAAAAAAAAAAAAACCGTACAGCGGACGAACGGCCACTGGCCGTTTTTGCGATCAGATGTGGGCCCCACACGTGCCCCATAAGCTTAATCCGAACCGTCCACCGTGTAGACAGCCGCGAGCACTACAAAATCATGTTGTCACTTTTCACCCATGCGTGCACACGTGTGAGATACAGAGGCCACAAAAGGGCTGCTCGGTAGCGTTCAAAACTGATTCTTTTGTGATTTCTTCTCTGGGACACGTCAATGGACGTTCAAAACCACCCATTCTTGACTGAAATTTCGTTCTGAATCCAATGGACGGGGTGGATTTTTCAGAAAATGCTTCTGTGGGGCCCACCGACCACAACAGCGAAATGGTGCGAAAGGTTTCGCACATCCGCGAAAACTAACTTTTCCGGACGGTTTTGGCCCACCATCTTTGATCATATGACAGATCTGAACCGTCTATCATGTAGAGGACCCAAGAAAGTACTAAGGGACTGTGTTTCTTTGGAATTTGAGCGAGGAAAGTGGCGTGTTTCGAGGCACCGAACTTGGCTGCGAAAATTGCACTCCGTGTCCTGCTACAACTCTGTCACTGACTCCAGCCTTCTAGTAGCTATAAAAAGAGGTTTTTGGACGTGGGGAGCATTCATTGAAGGTCTTGGGAGGAAGAACAGAGGGCTCGAGCTTGGATTTCAACGTGGGCAGAGGAGAGAGAGAGGAGCTTGGTTTTTTCTTTCCCTTTTCTTTTCCTTTTCTTTTTCTCTTTATTTATTTGGATTGAGCTCATCCATGGCAGGCTAAATCCTCCTAGCTAGGGCTAGGAGGTGAAGCTTGTAGTGAGATGAGAGATTATATGCTTTTAATTTAATTTTAATTTTTGAATTGAAGTTGGTTTTAGTTTGATTTTAATGGAAATATTTTAGGTTTTTAATGGTCTATTGTGACTGAAATTACAATGGGTCTGCAATGACTTTTAATATTTCCATTCTCTTTAATGTTTATGACGTTAGGAAGCCCTGTTGTTCACCATAGTCTCCTGGGCATGGTTGGATGACGGTACCCTTCTTAACCTTCATACATATGATTGGTTGGTAATTAGTTTAATTCTGTTGTTTGCCATAGTCTGTGGGCATGGTTTGGTGATGGAATCCATTCTAATTCATACACCTTTCATCTCTTTGAAAACTAGATCAACGCCAGTTCAGTAATTTTCATGATTTTTGATGCAAGCATAAATTCTCTCTGATCTCTACAAGTGGATCCTCTGAATCCCTAGTTCCCTTCTCCTGATTTCTCTCAAGTTTAGATAATTATTTCACCATTATTTCTTAAATTACATTCAGTTTAGATTTCATCTTAATCTAGTTCTAGTTCTGGTTAGTTTTAGATAACGTACAAGTTTCAGTCCCTTGGGATTCGACCTCGGTCTTACCGAGTTATTACTACATCACAACCCTGCACTTGGGGAGTGAACATATAAGGATCAATCTATCTGCTTCTATAGGCCCTTCATCTGTAACTTTATAATGTAATCAGTATATAGGATACCAATATCATTGAAGAGTGGGCCAGTGGAGGTTTGTAGTGCAGGATATCCATCCACTGATTATTGTGGCTGAAATTGAGGTTATGCTTTCAATATCACACAACACAGACTTATCTAATGAAAATTACCGTAAATTAAAGAACCGATGTTTAAATGCAACAAACAAACAAAGTCGGAAATATCAGTACACATACAATATGATAAATACAATTAAAAAAATGATTTAACCGTAAACTGAAAATAAATAAATAAATAAATAAAAAGTGACTAGTATTTTGAGGGTGTAATAAAAATAATTATAGTCTTGTAGACACCCCACCCAGGCTACATCTTGAAAAGATTAAGACTGTTTAGGAACCATGATCATACCCAATCCCTACTTGAACCGAACCAAAGTCCCTAAAACTCAAATCCGTAATCCAAAATCACAATCCAAACCATTCATCACATATGCAACCCTGCCTATACCCCATATCATGGTCCAGATCCTTATTACCCAAGCTGAAACCCATTTTTCTGAGATAACAAACTCAAAAGGAGACTTCCGAGCGAACCCGCACAGTGTACAAGGTTCGCACGCGCGAAACCGGCCCGAACTGAGACCGGGCGGTAGTCTGACTGCCGCCTGCGGTACTTCAAGTGCCGCCGCTCGTGGGCCGCGTGCAGACAGCTGTCGTAGAGTCCAAAAGTCAACTTTCCTTTAAAATTACCCTCCCAAATTTTACTATTTACCTTTTTACCATCCCCCATGGCTAATGGGAGAGTGTCATGTGGCATTCCTCTCTCCATAACCAACCATAACTTGTCACCTCACCTTTTACCCCTCTCAAACCCAAAATTTACAACAATGCCATTGGAGAAGGCTATAAATAGCCCTCTCCTCTTCGCATTTGAAAAAAAGAACATCTTCTCATCCAAGGGAGAGAAAGTGAGAAAGAGAGAGTGAGAGAGTGAGGAAGAGAGTGAAGGACAGGGAAGGAGTTCCCAAGCCTTCAAAGATCTAATCTTTCTAGCCACCCCCTAGCCTTCCTCTCAACCTTTCCAATCCATAAGCTTAGCCCAAATCTGATCATGGTCCGGTTCATGTCTTAGCCTACTCAAGATCAAGCCAAAGATTTATATTACATACAAGCATTCATCATGACATCTATTCCTTTCTCAACCCCCCTGCTTCTCTAGATCTCTAGTGAACGTATGCTCTGTGACTTTTCGTACACCAGATCCTGTCACATCAGAAATTTCTAGTGATCTAGTCCATCTTTTTTTTATCACATAAGCATCATCACATCCGCTTTCTAAACATACAGTTGGACGTATGCTCTTTGACTTGCCAAAATCTCGGATCTTTCTAAACATACAGTCCTAATTCGACCATATCATTCATCCCTTTAGACTTTTTTTACCACACAAAGTATAGACCGTACGTTTGTACGGGCAGAGAGGGTGCCTAACACCTTCCCTCTCTGTAACCGAGGTCCCTTACCCAGAATCCTGAATCGCAGACCAGGAGTCAATTTAAGATAGGAAAGTCTCTGGATTTCCCTTACCTTATGTATTTCGTGGTTCTAGCCGACCGTGGGATTCTGAGATTTTTCGACTAGTGGCGACTCCAACATCCACAATCAGCCTAATCACCCCCTCCACCAAAAACATAATATTTAAATCAACGTGGGCACCGATTTTTAACGTCTACAGAATGACGACTCCACTGGGGAAATTGTTAGAGCACACTAGCTGAGATTCGACTCGAAAACGTGTGGTACTCTAATCTCAAGGGATATCATCATTTACATTCATACGAAAAGACAACAAAAATAAAATCTTTTGGCTTATTCTTGTTTAGGCACAGATCAAAATCATGACTACTCGATCTCGCGCAGCCATGACTTCTCAAGCCTCTCATGAGGAAGAACCAGTAGCTCAGCCAACTCCCGAGGCCTTAATACCCACACCCGCACCCGCACCCGTACTTGTATCCGCATTACTACCAGAAGTTTAGGTAAACCCCCAAGCCGATGCAACCACCCAAGAGCTGCTCCTTCGAACAATGCGAGAATTACTACTTCGCTTGGTGCCAAGTCACTCTCCAATTACACAGGTAACTCAGCCTAGTGTACAGAATACTTCACTCCCACAAACTCTCTTTGCCTTCTCTCTCATTCCTCCAGCAAATCCCGTGCTCTCTCTCCCGTAAGAGTCAGCACCAGAACAACAGCAACCAGCAAACGGGAGCAACTCTCCCGTACATCCTTACTCAACACATCACAACAATCAAGTTACAACACAGGCTCCCCCTAACGGGAACCACCGATAAGAACTGGCGGATGCCCATGAAGGGGGTCAGTTTCGAGTCCAATTCACCCCCTCCCCCCAACGGGAGTAACATTCCAGAGTTGGCAGATACCCCAGGTGGGAGCCACTTCCGAACTTCACACCCTCTTCTGAAAGGGAGAGGTGTCCAATTCCAGCCACCTTCCGCCACCGGGAGTCCATCTTCTTTCCAACAGCATCCCATCATCGATCCATATGAAGAAGAAGCAGCACAGGCCCTACAGCAAGGGACAAGATACCCACAACAAGGCAAGTCAGAGATTGAGAAACTACGAGAGCAATTACAAATGGTGCAAAGCCAGCTTAAAAAACAGTAAGGAGTGGATCACCCATCCACTAAGTTCAGAGACCTTTGTCCCTTCCCGGACGCCCGAGTACCTTCAAATTTTGAGGTACCAAAATTCAAAAGGTATGATGGTAGTGGGTGTCCTACGGCACACCTGAAAGCATTTTGTTATGAACTAAATTCGATAGCAGAGAATGATGGAACCTTAATACGGCTCTTTCAAAAATCCCTTATGGGTGACGCTTTGAATTGGTACACTTTACTTGACAGCCATCAAATAAGAACTTGGGAAAAGCTCTCTCAGGCATTCATTGACAGGTTCTCGTACAACTTGAACATGGCTCCCAGAAGGTCCGACTTGGCTACCTTTAGATAAAAAAGTGATGAATCCTTATCAGCATATGTAGGACAATGGCGAGCCATGACAACTCGGATGAGAAAACCCATCGATGACGAGAAGCAGATATCCATGATTGTACACTCGACAAATCCTAGTATTTCAGGATATCTAATCTCGTACCCATACGTAAACTTTTCTCAACTGATCCGAGCTGGAGAACAAGTCGAGGCAGGGATCAGAGCCTGAACCATTTATCCATGGCCACATCAGACCCCTACAATCAAAAGAAACAAAGTCGAAGGGAAACCTGTTGGTTATGGGAATGGAAATGGCACTACTCCTGCATAATGCACTACAAAAGTTAACAACATTGTTGCCAACACTCAAGGCAGTCAGTATGCTCCACAATAGGAGCATGACGGGCAATACCAATCGCAACCAAACAGGCAGTATCAATCACAGCAAGCCCAGCAGGGATATCGGGGGCAGTCGTCTCAACAACAGCAACAACAGCCTAGGAGAAATACGTCAGGCCCATACAAGCAGGCAATGTTAGGGAGGAAGTTCACCCCTTTAGCACAAACATACAGTCAGGTTATGACAACACTAATGCAAAAACAACTCTTGACACCTCTCCAACCTCGACTTCCTCCTAACCCCTTGCCACCTGGTTACAATGAAAATCAATACTGTGCATATCACCAGGCTCCTGGCCATCTGACGGACCGCTGCTTCGCCCTGAACATGCGGTCCAAGATTTTATCGAAAGCTAGAAGATTGCAATCATCCCACAGGCTAACAATACAGCTCAGGCCAACATTCTCCAAAATCTCCTGTCATTACATCAAACAGGACCCAGCACATCTGACGCCTCTACTGTCAACCACATTGAAAGAGGGCAACCCAGGTATTCATCCCCACATCATTCCATACAAGCAATCACAACGAACTGGGCATGAGAATACCAACAAGCGCTATCGCCTGGGCCACAGATATTCCTCGAAGCAGCACCAGCCATTCAACCCCTTGTCTTTCTAAAAGCAGCACCATCAACACCGCCTCTCGTGACCCTTAAAGTCGCACCCAACAGGTCACACTTACAGCATCTTGCCTCTCAAGAGGCGCACCCCGCATATCCAAAAAGGTCGAATTCTGAACTTGTCATTCTCCCAATAGGTCTCCCTGATCTAACTTCGCTCACTTTGCAAGGGGCACCCCCGGTTCAAGGTCTCGAATTTTAGATGCCTCACCAACTGACATACGGCCAGAGGACCTTTCTTGTACATAAAAAAGTGGAGGAAAACACTAATGTTAAAACCTGTCAAACCTCGATGGTACCTCAAGAGAAACCATCAAGTCTTCCACAAACTGTCACAACCACAACCGCTCAGCCTCAGGAACCCCTAATATAATTAGAAAGGAGGGCAGCTCCATCCTATAACCCGAAGGCAGTCCCATGACATTACCCATTATGCGCCGAAGTAGGCAACAATGAGAGGTACTTTAGGAGAGATAACCAAAATCCAAAGAAAATTCGGAGAGCTTTGTCGGGAACCACCTGTAAAACTGACACTGCTTATGACATAGCAATCCAGCTCAAAACCATTCCCGCACAAATTTTCATTTGAGAACTCTTATGCACATCAAGATCGCATCGACAAATCTTTACAAAGACTCTTAATGATGCACATCTCCCCTGACGTATCCCCCGAAATGGTGGCAACTATGATTAGACAACTCCTCGCACCGCGAGCCATTACTTTCTCTGATAATGAATTACCACCTGAGGGACGCAAGCACGGGCGCTCACTGAACATAGTGGCCCGCCACAAAAATTTTAAAGTCTCACTTGTGCTCATTGATAATGGATCTAGCCTTAATGTTTCCCCTCTAAGGACTGCTGAACAGTTAGGGATATAATCATCCTCTTTCAGGCCCAGCACCATGAGTGTCAGAGCCTTCAATAATTTACGAAGGCAGGTTGAGGCAGACATTGACATTGAGCTACAAATTGAACCAGACCTGACCCTTGTCACATTCCAGGTCATTGACATACCTGCCTCGTTTAATCTTCTGTTGGGGCGGCCATGGCTCCATGCTGTTGGAGCCATTCCCTCAACCCTTCATCAAAGGGTTAAGTTCCCTTCAGGAAATCGAATCATCTCAGTATTGGCTGAGCCGGAAACTGTCCTGCCAGTAGCGATTAATATCCCAGAAACTGACATCCTTGTGATTGACATCCAACATGCAGAGGGCGATGTATCATATCACAGCTTTGAATTCGAAGTTGTAAATTCAATCACTAATCCTCCCCCTCTCACTGCTGAACATGTCATTTCCCCCGCCGAAGGATTAATCTGGAACTACCGTACTGAGTTCCATGAAAAGGGTATAGTAGTACAACCAACACGTACTAACATGCAGAAACAGGGACTAGGATATCAACCAACACCGGAGGTCAAGTTGAAAATTCCAAGAAGAGGCAACCATTTAGGTGCACACCCATCAATTTCATAAGGGCTGGGACAGTTTGTGAAAACTCAGTGATTCCCCTTGAGGACCACCTTCAAAGGCTCAAACCCTCAGATCATTCCCACCCGAAGTCTGTCTGGCCACCCATAAGATGGGATAAGATTCTCGAGGCAGCAAAAATAAATCTGACATAAGGGGCAGAACCCCCAGATCCACCACAAAAGGTAAGGGTTACGGAAACAGGTCCACCCATGCGGGATCCAGAACCAGGGATGCCTCTTGAAAAAGATGCAAGCAAACCCAGAGAGACACTCATTCCGGCACACAGTTAAGGGAACATGTCCCCAACACCAGCCCAGCAAAACAAGGGGCAGAAGCAGCCCATTCATTAGATTGACAAAGGGAAGTGGCTTGCCCTTGATTGCACAGACATCAAAGTCCCATCGCAGGATCAATTAGAGGAACCAGAAGAATTCCAGCTCTTGGGCGAAGAAGTCGAATCAGATTCCGACTCTGAGCCTAGCCCAGTAGACATCATGGTCATCAAAGCAGGTGACTCATAGGAACACACTGATTCAGACAGCAAGATTGGAAAGGGGGAAGAATCACCATGGACAGCAGTCCCCCTAACAATCGAATCGGTCGGTGAATCCTCTATGGATGCCGACCTAAAAAAAAAAATGCCGATGTAAATAGCAGTTGGTACCCCGGACTAGGACAGGATCAATCTTGGTTCGCAATACCGTCCTATTCGGGACCTACATGCGGCACAAAAAAATCAAAAAAATTTCAAAACTCAAAAACATCATATATTCTCAAAAGTACAAAAAAATCATATATTCCTCGAAATCACAAAACATCAGAAAATCTTCAAAATACAAAAATAACAGAAAAACTTTCAAAAACTACTATGCCAAACATCTCACACACATCGCAGAAGTTCGAGGTAGACTCGTATGATTTTGATCTCGAGTTGGACTTCGAGCTCATGGGTTTGGATGAAGCCCCGGATGAGGAAAATGATGATACAGCTCTCGAATTCGAGGATTCCCTCGAGAAATTCAAAACAAAGGCCAATGTTGTAGCAGACGACTTTGAAATTGTGAACTTAGGGTCAGCGGAACTCCCCAAGGAGGTGCGCATCGGAAGATCGCTGTCTCCGGAGTACAAGTAGAGGATGATGGAGTTTCTAAAACCAAGGTTGTCCAACTTTATTTTCTCGTACGAGGACATACTTGGGCTTGATGAAGATCTGGTGGTGCACCATCTACCGACAAATCCAGACATGAAGCCAGTCAAACAAAAGCTGCGGAGAATGAAGCCCGAATGGGCTCTAAAGGTCCGTAATGAAGTCATCAAGCAATACAGTGCGGGATTTCTGGTAGTCTCCAACTACCCAGAATGGCTCGCAAATATCGTACCAGTTCCGAAGAAGGATGAGAAAGTCAGAATGTGTATCGATTTTAGAGATCTCAACAAAGCAAGTCCTTAAGACGACTTCCCTCTACCTCACATTGACACACTGGTAGACAATACAGCTGGACACAAGATCTTCTCCTTCATGGACGGATTCTCCGGATACAATCAGATTAAAATGGCCATCAAGGATCCCGAGAAGACCTCTTTCATCACATCATGGGAAACTTTCTGCTATCGGGTCATGCCCTTCGGATTGAAGAACGTAGGAGCTACATATCAACGAGCCATGACTGTCTTATTCCACGACATGATAAACAAGGAAATGAAAGTCTATGTGGACGACATGATCGTCAAGTCTCGCACAATTGAAGGACACTTCGAAGATCTTAAGAAGCTTTTCGATAAGTTAGAAAAGTTCAAGCTCCGACTCAACCCGCAAAAATATATCTTCGGGGCAACCAGGGGCAAACTGTTGGGCTTCATTGTTAGCGAGGATGATATTCGGGTAGATGAAACCAAGACCAAGGCAATCATCGAAATGCCACCGCCCAAGACTGAAAAAGAAATTCGAGGCTTTCTCGGGCGAATCCAGTACATCAGTCGATTTATTGCGCAGCTCACTCCGGTCTGTGAGCCCATATTCAAGCTCCTGTGGAAGAGCTCGCCAAAGGAATGAAATGACTACTGTCAAGCGGCCTTCGACAAAAGCAAAGGGTACTTGCTAAACCCTCCAGTGCTAATGCCACCTGTTCCAGGAAGACCGTTACTGTTATACGTCTCCGTATCAGCAGAAGCAATTGGAAGCGTTCTTGGCCAACATGATAACACGGGAAGAAAAGAACAAGCGATCTACTATCTGAGCAGACGCTTCACGAGCTATGAAGCCAAATACTCCAGCTTAGAGAAAACGTGTCTTGCCCTAGTCTGGGCGATGCAGCGGCTGTGACAATACATGATCGCTCACCCAGTCCTTTTGCTCGCTCGCATGAACCCATTGAAGTACTTGTTCGAAAAACTAGCGCTAACAGGTTGGATTGCAAAATGACAATTATTGCTTTCTGAGTTCGATATCACCTCTATCACTCAAAAGGCAATCAAGGGGCAAGCATTGGCCGATCATCTAGCTGCACATTCTCTGCCTGACTATCAACCACTGAAGACTTTCTTCCCTGATGAGGACATCCTCCTAATTGAGGAAGAAGAGGAAAGAAATGCAGGAGAATGAACACTCTTCTTTGACGGAGCTGCAAACTCGAAAGGAAATGGAGCAGGCGCCATACTCTACTCTCCCGAAGACGTTCCAGTTCCCATATCCAGAAGACTAATGTTCCAGTGCACTAACAACTTAGCAGAATACGAAGCATGCATCACCGGTCTAAGAGAAGCCATGATCCTTAATGTGAAGAAATTACGGGTCTTCGGGGACTCGCAACTCATCATCAATCAAACGAACGGTGACTGAAAGACCAAGGACGAGAAGCTGATCCCGTATCATATCTATCTAGAGAATTTAATCGAAGAATTCGAGGAGATCACGTTCTCTTACATGCCCCGAGCGAAGAATCAATTTGCAGACGCTTTGGCTACTCTCGCTTCAATGCTGGAAATCCCAAGAGGAGTTGCTGAATGGGAACTCACCGTCGAACTTTAGGAGGAACCCGCATTCTGCTTACAGATCAATGAAGCTGACATTCCCTCAAACGACCGGGCATGGTACACAGACATCAAGGAATATCTCAAGCACCAGAAATACCCAGAAGGAACAACTCTGACAGATCATCGCACCATACAAAGGCTGACAGCGCAATTTGTAATTACCGGCGACATCCTTTACAAGCGATCCTTCAATCAGGTCCTTCTTCATTGCGTGGATGAAATGGAAGCTACACATGTCATGACAGAAATCCACGAAGGACTATGTGGCCCGCACATGAATGAGTACATGATGGCAAAAAAGATCTTGCGACTTGACTACTATTGGCTCACAATGGATACAGATTGCTACAAGCACGTCAAGAAATGTTTCAAGTGTCAGGAACATGCAAACCAGATCCATGCCCCTACATCTGAACTCTACAACCTGACATCTTCATGGCCCTTTTCTATATGGGGGTTAGACATCATTGGTAAAATCAGCCCTAAAGCTTCAAATGGGCATGAGTATTTCCTGGTAGCAGTAGACTACTTTACCAAGTGGATAGAGGCAGCATCATACACCACCATTAGAGCATCTCATGTGGTAAAGTTTATGAAAAATAACATCATCAGTCGCTACGGGGTCCCCCAGGGCATCATTACTGATAACGGAACTCCATTCGTCAATAAAAGGATGAGCAATTTCCTCGACAATTTCAAGATCCAGCGCCATCAATCAAGCCCCTATCGTCCCTAGATGAATGGTGGGGTTGAAGCAACAAATAAGACCATCATCCGTATACTAGAAAAGATGGTGAAAACGTATCACGACTGGTCGGAGATACTTCCCTATGCACTTTGGGCCTATCGAACGTCTGTACGATCTGCTACAGGCGCAACTCCATATGAGCTTACATACGGAATGGAGGCGGTATTACCAGTTGAGATCGAAATCTCATCACTGCGAATATTGCTAGAAAGCGAAGTCGATGAAGGCGAGTGGTAGCAAAGAAGGTTCGATCAACTACATCTGGCAGATGAAAAATGCATGCGGGCGCTAAGCCACT
The DNA here is from genome assembly GCA_037074715.1 of Magnolia kwangsiensis. Lineage (NCBI taxonomy): Eukaryota > Viridiplantae > Streptophyta > Magnoliopsida > Magnoliales > Magnoliaceae > Magnolia > Magnolia kwangsiensis. The sequence goes on from CM073581.1 coordinate 100,124,195, forward strand.
CCCAATATTATCAGAGAAGGATCGCTCGATCCTACAATAAAAGAGTCCGCAAAAGAAGTTTTAAAATCGGCGACATGATCATGAAGTGTATTTTGCCACCGCAGCTACCCGATCCCAGAGGAAAGTTCAAACCCTTGTGGGAAGGACCACTGATCATCCGAGAAGTGCTCCGAGGAGGTGCCCTCCGGCTCACCAGTTTGAAGGGAGACGATCTTCCCGAGCCCATCAACGCCGACAACCTGAAAATCTATCACGGGTAACCCTACCTGACTTTGTCAACGATTACAATCGCAAAGCTGCACCTATCACTCCCCCCACAAAAAAAAAGAGAAGAAAAAAAAGAGAGGAGTATATTCACCATTTCCCCCGTCAGAAGAACACCAATCGTCTATCCCCAAAACAAAAAAAAAAAAAAAAAAAGAAGAAAAAGAAGAAAGAAGAAAAGACAAAAGTAAAAGGAAAAAAAATCAGAAAATAAGCCTCAAAAAAATATATAAAACAAATCCCTCCCAAATCTCCCCCTCACCAAAGGTAGCTTTCAATTGTACCTAGAGACAAGGATAGGATGGAAATCAGTTGGCCGACAATGAAGGAAGTCTCTCTGCCTCCTCCAACATCCTTGGCGCACCAAAAAAAAAAAAAAAAAAACAAAGGGCATGCCTAAGCAAAAAGGGGTGAGTTGAAAACCCGAAAGGGCGGCTCGAGTAAAAACAGCGGGCATGTAGCGGACTTGGTAAAAACCTGAAGAGGCGCCAAGGGTAAAAACAGCACAGCTGCCAAGGGGCAGGCAAGATCAAAAATTCAAGACGTAGTGAAAATCTGAAAGGATGCTACGGGCAAAAATGACGGGAAAAGCTGGACGTAGTGAAAACCTGAAAGGGCACTATGGGTAAAAATAGCAAGGAAAGAAAAAAATAATAATAATACAGGTACAAAAAGAAGCCGAGATAGAAAGCATCACAACGAGATACAAGGAAGGGATAACTTCGGAACAACACTCTATCAAACTCTGCCCAAATTCACAAGATGCAATCTCGGATGCTCCTTCAGGGAACCAAGACCTTAAGGATATAATCTAGATTACTGCACACAACGTGGGCTAAGCCCAAGATTCTGATCTCAATCATCCAATGCACGAATCCAAACACAAGCAAGACATTGACATTTGGGACAAACAAAATTTTCTTTCATTCCTTTAAAATTTTCTTGCAAGTATTTTATCTTCCTATTTTCAAAAAAGGCCAAAAACACCAAAAAGAAAAAAAGTTTCAGGCAAGAAAAACAGTTAGTCGGCATCAAGTACTACAGGTAAACTACTATCCCTCGTACATCTACAATCTCTGCCTAAGCCCCTCTATCTCCATGCGCAGGTAGAAGGCCTCATCCCTCTCCATGCGATGCGTCGCAAGCATACTCTCATCATATCGCCGTCCCACTGTCAGACGACGAGCCATGTCCTCGCATGTGTGTCGGATGACAACAATCTCGCTGATCAAGTGGTCATGTGTGGCCAACAAGAAGGAAGGATCGATGAAGGGTCGATCCTCAAAAGCCTCAAACGAGTCAACAACACATAAAGAGGATGAAGCAGTATCACCCACCATGTCTCAATCAACAGCCTCATCCTCCAAATACCAACCTGAAACCTATCGATAAAGAGATTGTTCCGCAACCCACCTCTGATACGACACTGTGGCCAAAGGAGGAGCCCAAGACTCGAGCTTTAGCATCGCCGCATCTAAAGACCCCTACCAGGAAATTCAAACCCGTCTGTACAAGGCAATTAGGTCAGAAGGAAAAGAAACATGACCAAATCCAGAAAAGGTAAACTCTGGGATGTCCTGCCAAAAGTCAAATTGACGAAGAAATCGTACAGGATGATAAGAGCAGTATCCCCGAAGGCCTAGCAACAGCAAGGGAGTGCGAGCTGCACTGCTGATCAGCGGCGGACGATAGAGTCAAGTAGCCTCCCAGTTAACCTCCCATCCCTGAAGCTGAGAGAGCATGCGACGGTACAATGGCTCAGTGGCCTCAACACCAGAGGGAAGACCATCAAGTAACAAAGACAACACATCATCACGGCGAGAATCAGGCCAAGAAAGCATAGAGGTCATATAAAAGTATTTTCATAACCACACCTGGGAAGGAATAAATCAAACTTAAAATGCAAGTAAAAAAAAAGGAGGGAAAAACAGAAAGAAGTAGAGTAAAGAGTACCTGAAGGAACGAGCAGCAACCCGGAAGATGCGGGTACGTCCGAGTGAGCACTCAGTCAGCCTTAAGAAGAGCTCCGCCAGCACCACCGAAATGATGCTCCTGCGATGCAATATACGACGGAATACGTCCAATAAAGCTCCTAACGACGATCGTCTTCATCTTGAGAAGAGCAACTCGGCCAAGACACAAAATATCAGCGCATTCAAGCATTGAAGCTGACGATCAGATCCAGGGGTGCCTCGAGAAGTAGAGTAGCGATCATACAACATCTTAAGTGATAACTCACCAGCCCCACCCTCCGCAGTGGGGAGGGCCGTAAAAATCCAAACCAGGCGATCAGATCAGAAGATCGAACCGGCTTGGATGAGGGAACATATGGCTCTCGAGTAAGAGGCAGACCAGACAGGCGAGAAAACTCATCCAATGACGGGCCCAACTCCAAGTCATTAAAAGAGAACAAATTCAAGGATGGAACTCAATCGTATAGCGCCGCACTCAACAACCGCCAATCTAGGTGGACTCGATGTAAGTGAAAAACCTCTCGAAAATCTAGGGAGCTCAACTCGAAGATCTTCGACTCGGTCAAACTCTCGATCCAAAGATGCAATCGCTCGGAACATGTACCGTGAGGCTGCAACCGACAGGTCCGGACAGGTACGCCCTCAACGATCAAGATCCCCGGATTAGCAGGAGAATCATAAAAAATGGACATCCCCTCGTCCAGTAAGTCAATCTCGTGGTGACGGAAGAAGCCAGCATCTCCCATCGCATCACGCAGAGTATCCTGAAAAGCAGCAACAGGCCGGCCCGAGCCACCAATAACTGTCACCTCAGAAGCTGACTGAAACATATGAGCCCCAGGATCTGTAGCACCTACGGACTCCCAATGACCAACAAGATTGACACCACAAGCCCCGACAGTGACTGCCTGTCCCAACACTGTCTCAATATCCGCGCCAAAAATCTAAGCCAGACCATCTGCGAGCAAATCATCACCCACTAGATCCAAGCCGCTTGCGCCACTAAAATAGGGCCCGCCATCCATAGATATCTGATCTATCCTATCCTCACCATCCGTCACCATCATACCACCATCCACCCCATCTATAGATATCGGCCCATCAATCAAGCCATCCATCCTCGCCAAACTCACATCCATGAACCTTGGTGGCCCATCCAGCATGGATCCATCAAACCCAGCAAACCCTTCTATCCCATCCAATCCAACTTCACATCCTCCATTAATGGTGGTAGAAATGCCATAAATAGCATTGATCTCTCCAAAAGAGCCTATTACTCTCCCACCAACCTCCATCAACTCTTCCATAAATGGATTCCCTCCACCATTATTAGACCTACCAACTCTCTCACCACTCATGAGCCCATCATTCCTCCCATCATGGCTGACCATGATCAGCACTGAAAAGAAAAAAGAAGACAAAAGGGGAAGAAGACAAAGAGAAGGAGACAAAGGAGAATGGACAAAGGGGATGATCGGACGGACAAGCACAACAAAGAATGTCCGAAACAGGTTAGCAAGAATGAACAGGAAGAGGATACGATCGTTGGAAGAAAATATGAACGAAGGTGGTACCCCGATTACCGCCTACGGTAATCCGATCACCGCCTACAGACCTACCATCTTTGTGTCATTGATTCAGCACTGACAGGGCAGAACGGGCGAAAAAAAGTCATCGAGTGGCAGTCCGATTACCTCCAGCGGCAGTCCGACTGTCGCCCGGGCCTACTTTCGGCCACATTTTGGGTGGGACCCGCCTCTGTATGTCAGGACCTTAGAACAAAAATTTATACATCCAACAAGGATCCCGAAGGTGCCCAAAAGGAAGAATTGAAAGAGAACAGCATCAGCAAGATGAAGTCTATAAACATGAAGGTTTCACATTCAAGAAAGCAAGATACAATAAGTTAGTCATCATCAGGAAGATATGCATCAGTATCCTGACGATGAAAGTGAGGCCCCAAGATCCCTCCTCCAGCAAAAAGCGCACCGCCGCCAGGGGCATAGCAAGGCTGTAGAATCGGGCCGATACCATGCTGCTCACACCAGGTGCTGTACTCTCTAGATGGATCTACAAAGGCACTCGCATCATAGCCCTCTAGTGCAGCAGTCAGCTCCCTTTCAGGCACCGATCTCCAGTGAGAAGGACCAGACGGAGGACTATGTGGCACCATGGGACTACCGGTCAGCTGCCAGAAGAGTCTCTCTCCCAAGTACCATTTAGTCACACGAGGATCCTCAAGAATACGACGTCGACAAGAAGCCTGAAAAGCTTCCTACGCCCCAGGAGAAAGTGCCGCATTCGACTGGAGATATGGCCTGGATAAGAACTGCAAAAAAGAAAAATCAAAGATTTGAGCAAAAAAGATAACACATGGGCAACACAGAAAAAGGTAAAATCACTCACGTCACTCAGAACAAGGGCATCGACGTTTGACCTACAGGCAAGGTCTGAAAATAAACGTATGCGGCTGCGATTATCCTTATACCACAGCATCATGCTAGGAAACGGAGGCGAATGGTTAATCAAGGTGGGGGCCAAATGTGGAAAGTGATCGAAGAAGCGGACCTGCACGACTCACGGTCAGAGGAGGACAAACCAGTTCATTTCCAATGAATATATTGTAAAAGATGGAGGTCAAAGAGAATACCTCGATGATGGGATAAAAGCCAGTCAGGGATCGACTAATACAACGGCTGGCCTTATCCAACCCTTCTTACAAATGGGCCAGGAGGGCTGCATTCCAATTGTACGGTGTGGAAAAGGTGATATCTGCCATGAGCGACAACAAACGGAAACTCACCAGCTCATTCCCGTGACAGAAAATCATCGCACTCATAGTGTATAAAATTAGGGCACCCGCCTTCACCACAGTCGCTGCTTCGGTTTCAGGGACACGTCTGGCAAAATTCGATGATAACCAGAGAAGTTTAAAGCGATGACCAGTAAAGTCCGCTGCGCCTGACATCATCCCTAGGAGACTCATCCAATCCTCCTCAGTAGGCACCGGAAGGTCATCCTCAAAAGGGATAGACGCCCCATCATATTAGAGACCCAGCCGCATATAAATGTCATATGGGGTAATACCCCACTCGCCAAAAGGAAGCTGGAAAGTATGGGTCTCAAGGTGTCATCTCTCAACTAGAGCAGACAAGAGAGACATGTTTGTCCGACTCAGACGGACCCGAAACAGGTGAGCGAAGGGGGTCCGCTCCAGAACATCAAAGAACAACGGTTGTGGATCCTCAAACCAATCAGGCCAGTGCATCCTGACCCCATGCTCTCTCAAGACAGCAGGTGCACCACCTTCTCAGGCAATGCTGGACAAATGCCGACCCTCACGAGTCACGAAGTATGGATCATGTGACTGGCGTGAGGAGCTAACCTCATTTTTACCACATCAAGGCATGCTGCACATACAAAGTATCCGAGTAAGTACCCCAACCTATGTTTAAGTCCCATTTCAAAAAGCCCATGTCCAAGTCCCATTTTAAAAAGTCCATGTCCAAGGTCTATTTTAAAAAGTCCATGTCCAAGGCCCATCTCATAAAGCCCATGTCCAAGGCCCATTTTAAAAAGCCCATGTCAAAGGCCCATCTCATAAAACCCATGTCCAAGGCCCATTTCAAAAAGCCCATGTCCAAGGCCCATCTCATAAAGCCCAGGCTCATCAGGCTCATGATTCAAGGCCCACCAGGCCCATGCCAAAAGACCCCGTACACATTCCATAGGTCCATCCCTACATCTGAACCAATTAAGATCATGATGTGGGGCCCATTTTGAAAATCTCATCCGTCCATCATCCAAAAATTTTTTTACCACGTCCATGCATCTGAACCAGTCAAGATCATGATGTGGGGCTCATCTGAAAAATTTCATCCGTCCATCATCCACCATAAACAACCTATCATCATTTAGATCATCCATACACACAAATAAGCCCCAAATCATCAATCCGATGGTTCAGATCATCCCATCAAAAAATAATAAAAAGAAAGTGCAAAAAAAAAGGAGGTGGGGCCCTTTTCTTATCACACCCCATCAAAAAAAATATATACAATAATGGTCCAGCCAACCATCGGCCCGAACCAAACAATTTCAACAAAATTCAACGGCGCAGATCCGATCAAGGTAGTCCAACGGCCCTGATCACAGCCTTCTCCAAACTCCAAGAAAAAATCAAACCCATCAAAAGCCCTTAAGATGAATGGACTAACATGGTTCAGCAAGAGTGCAATGGCCAAGATTACCTGAAATGGAAGGAAAGAAGAAAAATGTGCTTAGAAAATCCCTCCAAAAATAGCTCCTGGGACCACAATGGGTCCCTGAACGTCCAAAATGGAAGATACAAATAGATGAGAAGGCTGCATCGAACGGACCAGTGCGTGGCTCGGACCATTGGACAAAATGGGTGATAGGCGGTAGTCGGATTGCCGCCCGCGGCAGTCTGACCGCCGCCCGATAGAAAAGTGCATGGGACAGTGGGCTGTCCCCTAAGGCTGGTGAGAACAACCGGCTTTTGCCTCCAACCACTGGGCAATACCTAAAGTATTTTCAAAATAAACCCAAACTCTCAAAGGTTTTCAAAAGCAGTCCCGCATTTTCAAAAATTATAAAAACAGCCTTCAAACCTTCAAAGATCACAAAAACAGTCCCCAAGTCTTCAAAACAACCTAAATAACCTCCTTTTCAAAAAAAATCTCCAAGAAAAATTTAAATAATCCAAAAAATCTTAAAAATTGCCAAAGTAAGCACGGAATAAATCCCAAGTGAGTATTACCTCGAAAAGAGGTCTGTCCCTTTTAAGCTATTAAGCCCCATTAATTTATTAGTGGAGGCCATCTGAATTTTCGTATAATAAAAATCGGATGACGACGCCCTCCCGCGAGATCGGATGGATCTTTCAAGAAAGAAAATCGAAAAATATATCTTCAAATAAAATTTTCAAGGAGTCTAGCTCAAAAGGGAATAGCTTTCAAATAAAGTTTTCACAACCGTACGCGGCGCGCAGTATACTGAGGAATCTTCCATATACTCCAGTTGCAGCTAGTACACACAGCTAAATAAGATTCGATCTCTTCCGGTACCTCAGTAGATGATCGAATCCGTACATGATACAAGTACGATTGGCCCGATTTCTATATCTGGACAGTCATACGAATGCTAGTAAAATAAATAGATCTACCTCTGGAAAGAATAATCAAACTCAAAGTGGCTACAATCCATTGTAACTGAAGTATCAGAATCAGCAGACTGCATGACAAAAGATTACTCGCACATACCTAGTACGAGATGTTCAGAAAATTTGATTAAGTCCAAGTTGGCGTAGTGAATTCCCCATAAGGCCGCACCAATGCGCAGGGCAGCTAACCACTTTGACAATCAAACAGACCGAATACTCCTAGGGTGATTAAGTGGTAAAGGAACGACAAACCAAACAGTACGAAAAACCTCGTAAAGCCGCGACAAATGCGCAGAGGCCCTTACTTTTCAGACTTACCCTCCAATGTTATTAATAATCAGACGTGAAAGGGTTGTGATTGGTGATCCGTAAAGCTGCGATAAATGCGCAGGAGACAATCACAACATTTTTCTCAACCCTCGTGATATGTGCAAGTCATCCTTTTTTAGATATTCGATTGACAATGATACAATGACAGGCAAGAGATTCGAGTCACTATCCCTTTTTCTGACCAGAAGGGTGGGGTGTCCACTCGCTTTAACCTTCGGTTGCTTGCAACCTCGGTCAAATAGGGGCATCCGTAGACACTCCACCCAGGCTACATCTTGAAAAGATTAAGACCGTTCAGGAACCATGATCATACCCAATCCCTGCTTGAACCGAACCAAAGTCTCTAAAACCCAAATCCGTAATCTAAAACCACAATTCAAACCATTCATCACACATGCAACCCTGCCTACACCCCATACCATGGCCCATATCCTCATTACCCAAGCTGAAATCCATTTTTTTGAGCTAAAAAACTCAAAAGGAGACTTCCGAGCGAACCCGCACAGTGTACAAGGTTCGCACGTGCGAAACCGGCCTGAACTGAGACCGGGAAGTAGTCTGACTACCGCCTGCGGTACTTCAAGTGCTGCCGCTAGTCAGCCGCATGCGGACAGCTGTCCCAGCGTCCAAAAGTCAATTTTTCTTCAAAATTATCCTCCTAAATTTCACTATTTACCTTTTTACTATCCCTCATGGCTAATGAGAGAGTGTCATGTGGTATTTTTCTCTCCATAACCAACCATAACTTGCCACCTCACCTTTTACCCCTCTCAAATCCAAAATTTACAGCAATGCCATTGGAGAAGGCTATAAATAGCCATCTCCTCTTCACATTTGAAAAAAAAACATCTTCTCATCCAAGGGAGAGAAAGTGAGAAAGAGAGTGAGAGAGTAAGGAAGAGAGTGAAGGAAAGGGAAGGAACTCCCAAGCCTTCAAAGATCTGATCTTTCTATCCACCCCCTAGCCTTTCTCTCAACCTTTTCAATCCATAAGCCTAGCCCAGATCTGATCATGGTCCGGTTCATGTCTTAACCTATTCAAGATCAAGCCAAAGATCTATATTACATACAAGCATTCATCATGACATATATTCCCTTCTTAACCCCCTTACTTCTTTAGATCTCTAGTGAACGTATGCTCTGTGATTTGTTGTACACCAGATCCTGTCACATCAGAAATTTCTAGTGATCTAGTCCATCTTTTCTTTACTTTTTTACATAAGCATCATCATATCCGCTTTCTAGACATACAGTTGGACGTATGCTCTATGCCTTACCGAAATCTCGGATCTTACCACATCAGAAATCCATATGTGTGACTAGTTCTAATCCGACCATATCATTCATTCCTTGAGACTTTTTTTACCACACAAAGTAGAGACTGTACGTTTGTACGGGAAGAGAGGGTACCTAACACCTTCCCTCTTTGTAACCGACGTCCCTTACCCAGAATCTCGAATCGCAGACCATGAGTCAATTTAAGGTAGGGAAGTCTCTGAATTTCCCTTACCTTACGTATTTCGTGGTTCTAGCCGACCGCGGAATTTTGAGATTTTTCTTCTAATGGCGACTCCAACATCCACAATCAGCCTAATCACCCCCTCCACCAAAAAAATAACATTTAAATCAGCGTGGGCGCCGATTTTCAGTGTCTACAAGTCCCAAAAAGAAAATGCTTCACTGGTCCTAAGCTTTCTCCACTCATTTTAAATTACCATATCGGCCACACCTCACCTAACGATCACATATCATCAGAAACATAAAAAAACCACGCAACTACTGCATATATAAGCACGACTTCAGTCAGAATTTTGATGATACCGTTCAAAATCCATTCGTCATTAGTATTTCGATTCATGTCCGATATCGATACGCCATATCCCTGTACTCTATTTTGATGTTCGTCAATGCCTGGCGGTGGCTGAAAGCGAGCGAAACTACCTTTAACTCTGCTTGATGACGCTATGTTATGCATACCACGAGTCTTGCCTGACCCAACTTGCTGCAGACTGGCCTAAATATATTGTAATCAAATTACTATTACACCTCAGATATAATGGATGAATCTGATAGTAACAATAAATTCCTAAACATGTTTTCAGAATTTTTTGTATGCAATTTCGGTTCATACCTTGAATGTGATCCACTCTGTGACAGCCTCACCATGCGTTCTGAACAATCCGTGTCTAAACCAATTAAAATTTTCAACCTGTTCCCGATCATCCTCCCAGTTGTCATATATTCCTGACACTCTACCCACAAATACGACATATTATTTATCCATTTCTACCTACAAATAAAACACGTTGTCATAATTGAAGTACATTGTATGGTTATGGAGTATCCCGTGTCTTATATAAAACTAAGAACAACACATGTGGTCATACAGTATCTTCTTTTCTCACCTGAAAGAAAAAACTTTCACTTTAATAAAAAACTCTTCTCAAATATACTCATCTAAATGATGCAAAAAAAATCATGCTTGATGTGTATATATGTATTTCCACCCTCTTTATGTATAAGCGGTATGCATACGTAACCAAATATTATTACATGAAGTCAGATTCTGATAGCACAACTCTGACTTTCTGACTATAAGAAGAAGTAATCATCTCTGTTAATTATATTTATCAATAGTTGATTAGGGAGATGGCAACATTACGATTGACATGCAAGAATATAAAAGTTAGAAGCTAAAATATTGAGATGAATGAGATTTTTTAATAAGGAAATAACAGCATCAAATCCAATCGATCTAAATGATCTTAAAAGCAATTTGAGGCAGACATCACACTAGGTTCCTAAATTAACAACTGAACCATACAGTGGACAATATATCAATTGAAGACAACTGAAGAAATCTGGTCTGCAAGTCTGAGGTAGACATCACAGCAGGTTCCTACAATATATTTATACTCCATAGTGGATAATATACCAATTAAAGACAACTGAAGATATCTGTTCTGATATTCTGAGGCAAAGATCATAGCAGGTTCCATCATTATGTTAAAGACATTACAGCAAGTATCTTGACCATAAAAGGATGATCAATATAAGCAGATATAAATAAAAATAACTTTTGGATGGTGGGAGCATCAACACCATCAAAAACCAAATTTAACTGTCAGAAGAACAGCGCAAGCAAGCCTAAATTCCACAATATTCAAACTCATCCAACCATAACATTTATACAGTATATTTTAAAAAGAAATGAAAAATAAAAACAGTTTGTTCAAAAACCCATAACAAAAGTATCATAGGCAAAGTTTTTTTTAACATGATCACTGCGTTCAAGGAGTTTTTACACCCACTCATTACGCCTCTCGTGGCCCATCTTCATGCAAAATCCGGCACTGACAAGGTCCCCCTTCATCATCCGTTCAGCACATAGTTGGACCTCAGGACTGAGTCCCTCTACCTCTTCAAGTATGCTCAGATTTTTCTGGATTTAGGTCATTTTCTTGCCCAGTGACATTGTAATAGTGAGGGACTTCATGGCATCAGTCACTTCACTCATTCGGTTGCCGATTACATCACTCACTTTGTCCCTTTTTTTACGGAACAGGCCGGTAGCGGTAGAATGGGTGTTCTTGGACTCCCTTGAGGTATCCATGTTTACTTCATTAACCCTATTCAACTGATTAGATGCATCATTGACATGAGATTCTAAACCACAGTCGTGGTCCTCCCCAAAGTTTGAAGAAAGGCGAATTGTGTCAGTCCCATAATAAGAGTGAGAATTTAACTCATTTTTACTTCGTTGGAGACATGAAAGTGGTGATGAGTAAACTGTGCTCGCAAAAGACCCATGAGCACAGTCGTTCCCGAACATGAATGACAGATCATTGTATCTGTCAATATGTTTACCACGCACCATTTTTGTGAATGAGTGAGACTGTAAAAAGCGAAATAGAAAGCATTAACACTTGTAATGAATAAAACCGAACAAAAGGTTTAACAAATAATTTTTTAATACTACTTAAAGCAATGTATCTATCCCACACTTCGTCTGTCACCGTCACCATTTCGTTATCATTGTCCCATCGAAATCTGGAGACATTTAGCATATCTTGCATGGCCCAAAAAAAATCTGTTTAACATCCAGAAGCTATTAAAAATATGTTTATTCTCAAGATCAATACTACATCTATCAGAAATTTCTATTATGGTGGCCTTAGAAGCCTCTGATTTGAATCTCATATCATTTTTCCTCCTAAGGTTTACTTGTTTTACTAGTGCATCAACTAATGTATTGTCCATACGGTCTGTCCATTGAATCCGCCCAGTTTTTCTAACAATTGAACGTTTACTTTTACTGCTACTTGACAGATTTTTCCTGCTAGGGTTACTAATAAGCTTACTCAGCGATGCCGTGTTTTTTTCGGGGGGAGCTTGTCTCATGTCACGGGAAAATCCGTCTCAATTAAACACCTTTTTTCCTTGTATATACTTCGTAAGAAATTCATATTACCTACGCATTTGTAATAGTTAATGAGAATAAGAATACTTAAAATAAAAACATAATTTGTAATTTAAACGAAACCAAATAAAGTAAAGATTAAAGCATTCTGAAAAATAATATGACAGCTACTATTATATGACATGTAATCAATACTAAATTTACCATCATAGTAATATCCATGCATGATAAAGTAACTATCAAATCTATAAAATTCAGTTAAAAATTCCACCAACCAAACATAAATTTTTAAAAAACCAATTTTCTGTTACATAAATAGTAGCAAGGTAAAGTCAATGACGCTGTCGGTTCCGAAAGAAACTATTATTCCACATTTTATCTTCAATGTCATCCCTCTTTTTCGTCTACTCTTCTCGTGCTTTATTTGCGACGTGAGATAAAATATGATCTTCTTCATCCGAATTTACTTTCATATGAAATGATAATATTTCATCAGCACTGTCTGCAACATCCTTAACTGTATCTGTAAATTCATCTTCACCATAGACACGGATGAAGTTGTGTATAACATAACAAGCTATAATAATCTTTACTTGAGTTTTAAATTTGAACTGTGGTGCTACACGGAGTATATGGAAACAACTTTTCAAGAGTCCGAAACAACATTCAATGATATTTCGCGACTGTGCATGACCATAATTGAAGAGTTCTTTTTTATTTGTAAGCTTTTGACCGGTATGAAACTCATTCAAATGATATATGACACCTCAATAAGGTGCCATAAACTCAGAAAAATGCGCATAACCCGCATCAACAACATAGTACTTTCATACACAAACTAATATATGGGTATTACAAATCTATACATAATATGTTCTTCTTTTTTTCTTAGGAAATCATATCAATGTTTAGTTACCATGAGGAACAAGGAAACAATCTGATAGATGAGTTAACACATTATGCAAAACACGAGCATCAGATGCTGAACCATCCCAACCCACAAGCACGTATACAAATTTCATATCGAAAGTACAAGCTGTCATTACATTTTAAGACAAAAAATCTCTCCGATTTTGAAAGGTGTCACTTGCTTCCTTGTGCAAATGTGCATGTATATGAGTCACATCAAGTACCCCAATACAATCCTACAAAAATGTTGTTATGACTTTTAGGTTGTTATTTACAAATTAGCACATAGTTAATTCCATACAAATATGTATATCACTGATTATTTTACTTGAAAATATGACGACCACATAGGAATATCAGATATTTCTTTCAGTGTATGTAAACCTGAAAACTTCACATATTCCGGATAAAGTCCAATTACAACATGAAGAACTCTTCTGAAATGACAACTAACGGTCCCACTGAAAAAGTGATGACCGATGATCCAGTTTCGTGCATTATGGCCTATTGTATGTAAGAACAATACCACTTGTTCCTTCGAACTGCAGCTTCTTGAATCCAAAAGTAAATTTTGATCTATTAGTAGAGAGCATAATTCGAAGAACTTATCCCGACCTATCCTTAACTCGGCTAAACAGTCAATGTCGCTCTTTTTAATGATTCCATTTATGAATCTATTTCTCTCAATATCATCAACTCTAGGCGATGCCTTCATACAATAGCGTCAATGATATTCAGTAGCTTCCATAACACACGCAGCCGCTACGATCGCGGTTAGTGCAGTAGTTACTTTGTTTCGTTTCATTCACTACTGGAAGACTGATCTCCGTTGGAGTCCTCAGTATGAGATCCCATTTAAACAAATGGCGGCTTCACATGTTATTCTTTTTAGTTATTTTGTAATTGTTAATGCATATGACATGATTGGAGTATATGTACAGTAATGAATTAAAATATACTCCAATTTTTTTTTAAAAAACACACAACATACGATTTCTTAACAAGAATAACACATATGAGATATATGTAAATTTGGGGTATAATAAATGCATGCAGTCTTTGCAATTTCGAATGATAGAGTAGAAAAAAAATGAGTTATTGATTAGGGAAAGTTTAAAAATCCTTAGTTGAAAAATTATATATATTATGAAATAGATGATGCCCTCAAAAACATGTATTGATTTTAGGCATGAATCAGTAGAGAATACATACACACCTCTGTTCTTTGTTAAAATTGAAAATGAATTGATTAATATGACGATCTGGATGTATGTAAATATCATTTTCTACATCAATAGTTGACCGATAATTATGTAAAATTTTCTGATTTCAACAAGAAATTTGAAAATAGAATGGAAACGATATTCCAGCAATATGAAGACATATAGCTTACAACACTCAAGAAATCTAGTATGCTATACTTTCAGATACATCATATGCGAATAATATTCAAAGCATTATGCACAACAATAAATAGAAACTAGGGTTTCGACATGCATTTACTCGGATGATACATTAAGACATTGTCATGTTGAGAATGTAGTATCACCTTCTACAATCAATGGACCAATGCAACAAATAAACCCTTCAAAAATATAACAGAATAGAGGTTTTTGGGTGGAATAAAATGGAAGATAAATGCTTCTGATATAGGCATATACGAAAAAGAGTAAGCATCGGTAGATGGAAATCATAAATCCATCAACAGTGTATGACATGCAGTGGTCATGTCCCACAAGTCATGGGGTGAATCCATCAACCAAATTCAGTTCAGATACGCTTTCACCTCATGTAGATCTAGATAGTGAAAAAAATCGGATTGAAAAGTATTGCAGGATACATCCACTGCGTAAGGTATAGGAGAGAAGTGTCTACCCAAATACTCATCTCATCCGGGTACACAGAGAGAAACGGTATCCATTAATGAAAGGATGAATATGATCGATTTAAAACGATGATCACTTGTTATCCCAGAATGTATATTAGGAAGAAAATCATATACCTTCTTTCACTTCTGTCCTTAGGGTAAGTTATTTTGGGTGAGAGAAGAAGAAGATTTATGACAGGATCCACGTAAGATGAAGACATCCCATGTTCAACGTAAGCGAAGAAGACGATGCTAACAACTGCCTTTATGTCTCAGATATGGCCGTAATGACATCCAAGTCTGTCGCGAGAGGGTTGAGACAGACGAAGAAGAAGAAAGAGGGCACAGGAAGGAGAGATGGACCAATGAAGCACGCTGCGGACGAACGTCTTCACTCCTTACAGAGGCGGTGCAGTGCAATAAGCTCGCTGCACTGCCCGATGTCTTGGTACCGTACATAATAAACGTGTGTCTAGGCTTTTCTGGTTCGGCGCTTATATTGCCCGCCACGTACAACCGTGGATTTCAAATCCATTTCAAATGATGGAAATTGTATTTTTTTTTAATAATAAAACAATGCAATATGAAGTGGGCCTGTGATCCAACACGCCTTTAGTTGTTTGATAGTATAAAGTAACTGGGGGTTTCAAATTAAGGGGTTTCTAATCTCCTCCTTGATGGGGTTTGCAATCCAGTGTGAGAGCTTGAATTACACCTAAAATCATTTCAATAGTTGCAAGTGTAACATATGGGTCACTATACACTATCATTCTATTGGGCATATGGCCCACTAATAATGATCAGCATCGTCCAAACATTGTCCATGTTAATTAACGATTAAAAATTATTAGTTAGTCACTCAAACATGATCTTGTGCTTGCATCCCATCCAAGACTTGAAATTTCATTGTTTTTGGGTAAAACATATATTTCAGCGAGCTTATCACAACCATCATGTTAAAAATTAAATGTCTTACTAATTAGGGATATTAAAGTTAACTTAGTAATTAAATTCAAACCCCTATAAATATACCAAGCATAGGTACTTTTAGATTAAAGTTGATTCACATTTCAGAATGCCAAACACACGATGAGGATTACAAATTCAAGGAGTTTCCAATCCTTGGATTCCAAATCCACACTCCCAAATAGGCCCTAAGTGAAGGCTAAAAGAAAATATCAACTTACTCTATAACTTATGTAGCCAATGAGATGTTTCTAGTGGTCATTCATAACTGTTGCCTATCTGGTGTGACCGGCTTGAGATTTGGATCTGCTTTGTTCTCGAGTTCTTGTGCTAAACTGAGATTGTATAAGGGATGGACGCGACTATATGCAATAAATATATCAAGGTGAGCCCATTAGCTCCATGGTCAGGGCCGCACCAGGTTTGGTGAGGCCGGGCGCACCTTGTCCGCTGTCCATTTCACACGGTATGCCGTGCTAACCTTTTCGGGGTGCGGATTGGATACTGAAAAGGTCAGTAGCCAAATCGGTACTGTAGTGATGTCACCAAGCTCTATGGACCCCACCATGATGCATGTGTTGTATCCATGCCGTCCAACCATTTATAAAGATAGTTTTATGGCATTGCAAAGAGAATGAGATAGATATAAAATTGAAGCGGACCCCACTATAGAAAATAGTGGGGATAGTGACATCCACCGTCAAAAACTTCTAAGGGGTCGCAGTAGTTTTCCATTAGGCTGATATTTTTGTTTTCACTTCACCTATCTCTATGTTAACTTATGGATAGGCTGGATCTCAAAAATACATCACGGTGGACCTTATAAATATTTCAACGTGGGTACGACTATTCCCATTTTCTATGGTGGGTCCACTTGAAATTTAGATCATTCTCATTCACTTTTTAATTCCATAAAACAATCTCTACATATGGTTGGACGGTACGGATACAACATATGCATCATGGTGGGGTCCCCAGAGTTTGGTGACATCACTTCAGTAGTGATTTGGCCACTGACCTTGTTAGTATCCAATCCTGGCCCACCTTTTAGGTTGATAGAAGTGGGACCCACAGCTGAGGGATTGAGACGATTGGCGCGTTGGGAACCGGGAAAGGATGGGCTACTCCCCCTACCAGCAGCCCCGTGGCTGTGGTCGGTGCTCTGTGGGCCCCACCATGATATTTGTGTTTCATCCATGTCATTCATCCATTTTTAAAGATCATTTTAGTGCCTGATACCAAAATTAAGAGGGATATAAATCTCAGGTGGACCACACCACAGGAAAACAATAGTGATTGAATATCCACCATTAAAATCCTCCTTAGGCCCACTGTACTGTTTATTTGACATTCAATCTGTTAATTAGGTCATATTGGCACAGATGAAGGAAAAAAACAAATATCAGCTTGATCCAAAACTTTTATGCCCCCAAAAGGTTTTTAATGGTCGACAGTCATTCTACACTGTTTCCTGTAATGTGGTCCAATAGATATTAATATATATCTCAGTTTTGGTCTTGTATCATAAAATGATATGCAAAAATAGATGGATGGCATAGATGAAACACATAAATCATATTGAGGCCCACAGAGCACCGACCACCAGCCATTGGCTGGTGGCAGGGGGAGTAGCCAATCCGTGTCCGAACCGCCGTGGATGGTACCATAAAATTCAGATTAAGCTCATCATCATATGGGCCATAACTCCACTGACTAAAGACCAATGTTATAATTGGGTTTTCAGCCTGGGGATCCTTCATCCAGACCACTAAAATGTTGGGTCCTGAAAGATTGGAAGATCCAAGCCACTGATCTTGGGGCCTTTTTTCAGTTGAATGTTGACTGTTGTATTCGTCTTCTCAACGGTCCATTTACTTATTGAAAAGTTTAGTAATCCATAATTCTAAATCTCGAAATGAGTCAACTCGGCACGACAAGATCTGAAACCAGGTCACTGGTAACTTGACCTGAATCTAAGTCGATCCCAACCACTCGGTCGACCCTGGCCCAATGGACTATTTATGGGGAGGGGATTAGCTGTTACCCGAGCAACAAATTAGTTGGTGTTAAGGTAACTGTAAGGGGCCCACCCTGATGAATGCCATGTATATCCATGCTGTTAATCTGTTTTTCCATCTCATTTTAGGACTTGATCTTAAGCCGATCCAAATCTCAGTTGGACCACACCATTGAAAACTATGGTGATTGACCATTGAAAACTTTCTGTGGGCCATAAAAGTTTTTAATCAACCTGGTCTTTGTATTTTCCCTTCCTCCAGGTCTGTTTTACCTTATCAATAGGTTGGATGACAAATAAACATTTTGGTGGGCCGAAGTGAGCCCTATGTATTTTTTAATGGGGGGCATTCAATCAGCACTGTATTCTTATGGTGTGGTCCACCTACAATATGGATCTTCTTAATTTTTAGGCAATATTCTAAAATGATCTGAAAAAAATTAATGGACGGCATGAACATATAACACGTTTATCAAGGCAGGCCCCATGGTGAGGGTAACACCTACTAACATGTTACCCAGTAACAACTATTCTACACCTCTATTTTTCTCCTATATGTGGGGGCCACATGAGTTGGGCTCCAGGAGGAGATCATCGTGATGCTTGGATAAGGGCATGTTGGCATTGCCCTCTCCAAATGAAGTCCATATCCCATCCACAGGACACATTTGCAAGTGCCACCATGCCACTATCATCCCTCCTTCTTGTGTGATTCAAAATTCAATGCCACCTTAGAGCAGCTTGTGTAACAAAACGTTCATAACTTCTGCGTTAGGAGTCAGTTTCAAATGATTATGAGCATTAAGCAGTATTCCATATGTTAATCAGGAGGTCACCATTGCTTGGTGCTTTTGTGCTCTTCATAATATGTAATTATAATCTAAAATGTAACTCACTCGGTGTTTTTTTTTTTTTTTAATCCATCACTTAATCTGCAAAGCGCTTATGTGTAGTTTTCCTTGCATGTCTAGCAGAGGACCAGGACCAATTCAATCCATTTTTGGAGGAAGGTCATACATACCTTCCTCATTATCCAATCGCATGTTGTCTATCTTCCCCTTTTCACATCTTCATAGCACGACCCACTCTAGCATTGGTTTAAGTATGTGTTGGATGCTTTGTGCTGATTAGTTATGAAGGAAATCCATATATGAGCTCTTTGTTTTAATGAATAAGTTGTCTCAAGTTTTTCTTTGGAACTGATGATTATTTTCATGTTGTTGGTAGTAGTTGCATGTATTAGATATCCAATGATGACCCGAATAAACTATCAGTCTATACGATTGTTGGTAGTAGTTGTATTTGATATCCGATGAAGACCCGAATGAACTCTCAATCCATGCGATCTACTAAAGAACGGTGAAAAAATCCATTCCTCCAGTAACTTTGGCCATAAGGGCCTGTTTGGGAGCATGAATTTGGAACCTCCAAGATTGAAAACCCCCTGGATTAGCAATCCTCTCGGTGTGGTTGACACACTAGAGTGTGAATCAACTTTAATTCAAAAATACCTATGCATGGTATACTTATGGGGATATGAATTTAATTACTAAATCAACTTTAATATCTCTAATTAGTGAGATATATAATTTTTGACACTATGGCTGTTATAAGCCCGCTGAAATATATGTTTTGCTTAAAATGATGATATTTCAAGTCTCGGATGGACAACAAGCATAAGATCATGTCTGAGTGACTAACCAATAATTTTTAATCGTTGATTGATATGGACAATGTTTGAACGATGCTGGGCAATCTTTGGATAGTTCTAATTTACAAGGACAATGTTCGGACGATGCTGATCATCATTAGTAGGCCATGTGCCTAATAAAATAATAGTGTACAGTGACATACATGTTACACGTGCAACTATTGAAATGATTTTAAGTGTTAATCTAAGCTCTCACCGTGGATTACAAACTCCCTTAAAGAGGGGATTGAAAACCCCTTGGATTGACAATCCCCAATTACTCTATGCCGCCAAACAGCCAAGGAAATTTGAAACCCCCTCGAATACATGGTGCCAAGCAACCCCTAAAGGATGTCATATGCAATAATGAAGGAAGATTGGTCTACCCTTATTAGTGGATGTACGAAAGTCATCATACCTTATACAAGGCAAAAATCTTAAGAAAAAAAGAGTTTTGAAAAAGTCTCATTTAGCTTTTCATCTTTAATATACTTTAAAGAGTAGATTCCTTAACAATGTATGCACGGTATTTTGCCCATTAATAGGGAACAAATCTTCAGCTAGCTAGTCTCTTAGGTAACGTAGCTAATTTTAGACTTACCCCACCACGTGTGCAGACGATGTGGTGTGGGTCTATGACCAATACGCATAATATAATTAAAGGCCTATGCCTGGCCACACTTTATAATATCGATCAAACATGTGTTAGTAATGAAAGCTTTATAGTTAGTATACTCTCTTATATAAATGCATTGTCAATGTTTATAAATCTCTTCAAAAGTCTCAAGGAAAATCAAATACAAATTCAAACTCCTGTTACACAAAGTCAGTCCCGGGGTTGAAGGACTCACAGGAAAACTCCGTGAGTCAACTTCGACTATGCTTGGGTCCACCTTAGTGGTCATTCATCTGGTGCCACCGACCAAAATGGCCCACTCTGCAAATTCACATTAATTGTACGGTTCTAACTGTAGTTCAAAAAATTCAACTGACCACTACCAGACTTGGCGAGTCAACTTCCACCTGACCAGACAATTTCACCGAGAATTGAAAATTCTAAGAAGAGATTGAAAAAAAAAGGAAATAGGAATATATATATATATATATATATATATATATATATATATATATAAACTTTCCAGAGGTCGAGCTGTGTGGGCCCCACCGTGATGTATGTCAGACATCAACACCATGCATTTGATGAGTCCCCTTTAAATTATGGAATATTCCAAAAATCAGCCGTATACGAAACTCAAATGAGCCATACCATCTAAAATCATGTGAAGACATGCCTAAAATATATAAAAGCACTGGGCGGAGCCCACTTGAAATTTGGATGCATTCACACATAATGGATGAGCTGGATTTGTGAACCACATCTTTGTGGCCTCAAAAAATGATTATGAATGTTTTAACGGAGGATAACCCTCTCAACTTCTGTACGTGGTGTGGCCCACAAAATTCACTGATTGACTTGAATTTTAATCCCTAAGCCCACCATGAAATGGTGCATCTGACGGATGGGATAAATGTTTGACATACATCATAGTAGGGCCTATACAGCTTGACCACATGGAGAGTTTGCATGAGCTCGACCGTATAGGACCTTTTCTTTTATATATCTATATATATATATATATATATATATATATATATATATATATATATATATATATATATATATAAATAAATAAAAGGTACGAGTAGCGATGACTCGGCCAGTTGTGTTGGTGCCACCAGATTCCCTGAATTTCGCATGTTCATGTATTTCATTCGAATTCGATCCTCACCGGTGGAGTTAGAAAAGAAAAAAAAAGGCAGATTCCATACAGCTGTTGTATACGAGAATTTGGAGTAACTGGCTGTGCGTGGGGCCCACGAGGGTACGTGTATGCTATTCACACAACCATGTAGAAGATCCGTTCTCTCTTTAAAGACAAAAACAAATTCATTACCGTGTTTCAGGTTTGTAGGCTAGTAAATCTACATACCCCCACGTCCTTAGGATACAGTGAGCAGAGATCTGGGCCGTCCGTGAGATGGGTTTCAGGCACTTGAAAAAAATTGCACACGTGTGACGTGTTCAACCCAAATTGAACCGTCCAAAGAGTGGATCCAATCTAGATGGTTTTTATGAAATAAAAATTATACCAACACGAGGACTTAACTAGTCCATTAGTTGTTATCTAATGGACGGTTAACATGGGAAGTCATTTAAGGTTCAAATTCAAGAAAAGAATTTTTGTAAAATCAGATAACTCAATTATTCAATTAACATTATTTTAGGTTTCTAATCTATTTACAGTGGCTTCTATGCGTTGGACCGTTTAATTAGAGTTTCATACGTGACACGTGTATAAATGCAAGTGTTTTTCTATCATCCATCATACTCGGCCGGAGTGTCATGTCAAATAACTCAATCCCTTGGACGCGGTTTGGGTGGATCCTGGGGCCCACTGTGGTGTATGTTCCTTACATCCACACCTTCCATCTATTTTGAAAACTCATTTTGAAGCATGATACCAAAAATGAAGCAGATCCAAATCTTAGGTGGACCATACCACAGGAAACAGTCGTGATTGAATCTCCACCATTAAAAACTTCACTGGGGCGACCGGAATGTTTATTTTCCATCCAACCTGTTGATGATGTAAAAAAGACCAGGATGAAGAGACTACAAAAATATCAGATAGATACAAAACTTTTGTGGCCCACGAGGAGTTGATTACCACTGTTTCCTGTATTATGGTCCACCATAGATTTGGATCTACTTCATTTCTGGGATCATCACTTAAAATGAGTTTTCAAAATGGATGGACGACGTGGATACAAGGAACATACATCAAGGTGAGCCCCACGATCAGGGATCCCTCCCGCCCCTCAGATTTAAATCATACTCTGGTAGATTATCCTAAATCATATGCATGCTGCATGCATGCACCTGATATACATATGGCATGTAAGAACCCGATCCAAACCATCCATATTGTAGGTGACATTATATTATCAAGTGATCTTAAAACTCCAGCCAACGTATATTTGTCTGTCAAATTTGGACCATGGATAAATTTCTTCCATTGATCCGATGATCATAGGTTAGGCATCTCGAATCATCCACTTACTGTGTTTTGTTTTTTCAATCATTCGTTGTCCAAAGGGGTCCCACGGTTTGGACGGTTTGGATTGAGATGTAGCCACTCCATGTGGATGGTCTTGGGTTCACATGTATGATCATCAGTTTGCCTTATTACATTTGACGGTTTTCACGTGCCATATCATGGAGAGAATGTACGCGGATTAGGTGCGACCCCGGATCGAGCCAGGCAGGTGCGGCCCAGACCGTGGGCCCACCTTGATATATGTGTTGTATATCCACGCCGTCCATCTGTTTTGCTAGTTCATTTAAAGGCAAAGTCCCAAAAATGAAGTAGATAAAAATCTAAGGCGGATCACACCACAGGAAACAAACAGTGGTCATTGAATGCTCACCATTAAAAACTTCCTAGGGTCCAAGCGTTACGCTTAGATGATGGGAAAACACAGATAGTGGCTGGATCCAAAACTTCCGTAGTCCCCAAGAAGTTTTTAATAGTGGGAATTGAATTCCTACCGTGTGATCCACCTGAGGAATTGTATATACTTCATTTTTAGAAACGCACCTAAAATAAGCTGGCAAAACTGATGGGCGGCCTGGATATACAACAACATATACATCAAGGTAGGCCCATGGTCAGGGCCGCACCCACCTAGCTAATTCGTGGTCACACCTAATCGGCGTTCTAAATGGTGGTCCAGCAAGAGGGCTTTCCTAAGCCATATACGTGTAAAGGCATCTCATGCAACCACCACACATATGCCAGCATCACTCATTGGTACGAGATCCAATCTATTTACCACACGAGTGCCTCTGTGTAAACGTTCTCACCGAAGAATCAGGTCACTCCACCTGTCAATTGGGCCACAGTTTACAAAACAAATGTACGACTTTGAAAAAAGGAAAAAGAAAAACATGGCTGAAAATTTCACCTATCCAACTTTTTTAAAAATCTTGGCCCACCTAATGAATGGACCAGGAACTTTAATGAGAACATAAACACAGTCAGACCCACCTAATGAATGGACCAGGAACTTTTAATGAGAACATAAACACAGTCAGACCCACCTAATGAACGGCTTGGATGATGCATCTATCCCCGATGGTGGTACATGTTGTAGGATGCAGTGTCGGTCTTTTGTAAGCCATCCCACCAAGAAAAGGATGTTTTTCTTTGAGAAATTTCCAACTGTACGAACAGTATATGGCCCACAACCTTTTTAAGCCCACTGCTTTTTACCTTCCACGAATACTGCCTGGTGCTCGAAGACGAGCGCTCACGCTCCTCGAACTCCGAGTTGTACGAACGCTTCAAAAGATATCAACGTTGCATGGGCCCCACAGTTATGTACTTATTATATCCACAACGTTCATCCATATTGATCATTCCGGAGCATTATCAAAAACAAAAAATTATACCCAAAGATCAACTGGAGCACACCACGACGAGCAGCAGAAAAAATAGATTTTCATCGTTAAAAATTTTATATGGCCCACCATAACATATATTTTCCATCCAATCTATTCATAAGGTCACAAAGACCTTGATGAAGAGGAAAAGTAAATTTTATACTGATCCAAAACTTCTGTGACCCATGAACGCATTTCAATGGTAGACGTTCAATTCTCCAATGCCTTTTACAGTGTGGTCTACTTAATAGCTAGATCTGGCTTATTTTTAGTCTCAAGCCTTAATAAGAGTTCGGCAAATAGATGAACGGTTTGGATATAACACATACAACATAATGGGACCCATAAACAGCGATAAGATTACGATAGGAAAAAAAAAAAAAAAATCAGCTTGGCCAGTCAACCGGGTCGTTGACCCGACTGGCTGTCCCACTCACCCGGTCGACTCCAACTCGCTGTTCCACCTTTGTATTTTTATTATTTTTTTTTTAAATTTTTTTCTAGAAAAAACTTTTTTTTTCTTACATTTTTCTCAAATACATAATTATGTAAATATGTATATATAAGTATATAAAAATATTTTTCTGTCTCTTAATTCATTTCTTTGTCTATTAATTTAATAAGCATATCTCCTAAAATATAATGAGTTACTTAACGTACCATATATGATTTTGGGGTAGGAGAAGCTAATTTAGCCAACCAACATATTAATTTTTCAAGATTCCATTGGGTCGATGGTTAAAAATCCACTTCACAGTTAATTCACTTCACTTCACGGCCATTTTCACGCACTTCGCGAATATTTCACTTCACTTCACCGTCATTTCTATGCATTTCACAGTCATTCCCAGTGATTCTCTGTTGATTCACGGTCAATTCGACGCACTTCACGGTCAATTCACTTCACTTCACGGCCATTTCCACGCACTTCGCGGTCAATTCACTTCACTTCACCATCATTTTCATGCATTTCAAGGTCATTCTCAGTGATTCCGTGTTGATTCACGGTCAATTCAACGCACTTCACGGTCAATTCACTTCACTACACGGCCATTTTCACGCACTTCGCGGTCATTTCACTTAACTTCACCGTCATTTCCATGCATTTCACGGTCATTCCCGGCGATTCCGTGTTGATTCACGGTCAATTCGACACACTTCACGGTCAATTCACTTCACTTTGCGGCCATTTTCACGCACTTCGCGGTCATTTCACTTCACTTCACCGTCATTTCCATGCATTTCACGGTCATTCTCGGCGATTCCGTGTTGATTCACGGTCAATTCGACGCACTTCACGGTCATTTTACTTCACTTCACGGCCATTTCCACGCACTTCGCGGGCATTTCACTTCACTTCACCGTCATTTACTTACATTTCACGGTCATTCCCGGCGATTTCGTGTTGATTCACGGTCAAATCGACGCACTTCACGGTCAATTCACTTCACTTCACGGCCATTTCCACGCACTTCGCAGTCATTTCACTTCACTTCACTGTCATTTCCATGCATTTCACGGTCATTCCCGGCGATTCCGTGTTGATTCACGGTCAATTCGATGCACTTCACGGTAAATTCACTTCACTTCACGACCATTTCCACGCACTTCGTGGTCAATTCACTTCACTTCACCGTCATTTCCATGCATTTCACGGTCATTCCCAGCGATTCCGTGTTGATTCACGATCAATTCGACGCACTTCACGGTCAATTCACTTCACTTCATGGCCATTTCCACGCACTTCGCGGTCATTTCACTTCACTTCACCGTCATTTCCATGCATTTCACGGTCATTCCCGACGATTCCGTGTTGATTCACGGTCAATTCGACGCACTTCGCAGTCAATTCACTTCACTTCACGGCCATTTTCACGCACTTCGCGGTCAATTCACTTCACTTCACCGTCATTTCCATGCATTTCACAGTCATTCCCGACAATTTCGTGTTGATTCACGGTCAATTCGACGCACTTCACGGTCAATTTACTTCACTTCACTTCACGGCCATTTCCACGCACTTCGTGATCAATTCACTTAACTTCACCATCATTTCCATGCATTTCACGGTCATTCCCGGCGATTCCATGTTAATTCACGGTCAATTCGTCGCACTTCATGGTCAATTCACTTCACTTCATGGCCATTTCCACGCACTTCGCGGTCATTTCATTTCACTTCACTTCACTGTCATTTCCATGCATTTCACGGTCATTCCCGGCGATTCCGTGTTGATTCACGGTCAATTCACTTCACTTCACGACCATTTTCATGCACTTCGCGGTCAATTCACTTCACTTCACCGTCATTTCCATGCATTTCACGGTCATTCCCGGCGATTCTGTGTTGATTCACGATCAATTCAACGCACTTCATGGTCAATTCACTTCACTTCACGCCCATTTCCACTCACTTCGCGGTCAATTCACTTAACTTCACCGTCATTTCAATGCATTTCGTGGTCATTCTCGACGATTCTGCGTTGATTCACGGTCAATTCACTTTACTTCACGGCCATTTTCACGCACTTCGCAGTCATTTCACTTCACTTCACCGTCATTTCCATGCATTTCACGGTCATTCCCGGCGATTCCGTGTTAAGTCACGGTCAATTCGACGCACTTTACGGTCAATTCACTTCATTTCATGGCCATTTTCACGCACTTCGCGATCAATTCACTTTACTTCACCATCATTTCCATGCATTTCACGGTCATTCTCGGTGATTCCGTGTTGACTCACGGTCAATTCGACACACTTCACGGTCAATTCAATTCACTTCACGACCATTTTCATGCACTTCGCGGTCATTTCACTTCACTTCACCGTCATTTTCATGCATTTTACGGTAATTCTTGGCGATTCCGTGTTGATTTACGGTCAATTCGACGCACTTCATGGTCAATTCACTTCACTTCACAGCCATTTTCACGCACTTCGCAGTTATTTTACTTCACTTCACTTCACGGCCATTTTCACGCACCGTGAAAGTGAAGGGAATTGACCATGAAATGCATGGAATTGGCCGTGAAATGAAATGAATGAAATTGACCACGAACTGATTGAAATTGGCCACGAAGTGAATGAAATGAATTTTCGACCATCAACCTAATGAAATCTTGGAAAATAAGTAGGTTGGTTAGCTAAAGTAGCATCTCCTACCCTCAAATCCTGATACATCAAGTAACTCATCGTGGTTTAAGAGATATATTTATTAAATGAATAAAGAACGAAATGAATAAAAAAAGAGAAATATATATATATTTATATAAATATGTATTAGAGAAAATTGTTGGGGAGAAAAAGTTCTCCTTGTTAAAAACAAAAAGAAAGAAAGAAAAAATTACAAAGGTGGAACAGTGAGTTGGGGTCGATCGGGTTTGGACCCGGTCGACCGTGGGACAGTGACTCGGGGTCAATCGGGTCCAAACCCAGTCGACCCCAACTCACTGTCCACCCTTTTACAATTAGTAGGTTGTGGGTGAGGCTATAGCTACGGTCAAAGCTACAGTTATTATCCGTAGCGAAAGATAGCCCAGCTTTCACAAATCAAAAAGCTGAAAATGCAGGGGCATTTCCAACCTAAGACATGGGACCGTACAGCTGGGGCTTATTCATGGGAGGTAAAAAGCGAGTGGGCTTCGAAGGGTTGATGGCCATATATGGGTCGTAAAGTTGGAAATTTCTCTTTTTCATTGTCAGGTAAGATGGGTTCAAACCTGAGAACTCAGTGCAGAAAGAAAAGAAAAGGGTATTATTTTCTTAAGATGGGTTCAAACCTGAGAACTCAGTGCAGAAAGAAAAGAAAAGGGTATTATTTTCTTCAAAGCGTGCTTTTCTTTGGTACGGATAACTTGACTCCATTTCACCACATGTGCTAGCCTACTACATAGATGTGAGATACACTCGACGCCCACTACCCTACAGAGCGGAATTGGTGAGACTCAGGCCTCACCCAAGACGGTACGGCCCTTAATGTGGGGCCCACCTTAATGTATGTATTATATATCTATGCCGTTCATCTGTTTTTTCAGATCATTTTAGGGCATTATCCTAAAAATGAAGTATATTTAATTATCAGGTAGACCATACCATAAGAAACAGTAGTGATTAATTATCTTATCATTAAAAACTTCTTAGGGTGTAAGTTAATGTTTACGTAGTGTTTATTTACCATGCGATCTGTTGATAAGGCCAAATAAGCCTGGATGAAAGGAAAAAATGAATATCAGCTTGATACAAAACTTTTATGGCCCATTAATGATCAATCAACACTGTTTCCATAATATGGTCCACCTGAAAATTAGATCTGTTTTATTTTTTTGAATATTTTATTTTTTAAAATAATGTCATCAAATGATATAGAAAAATGAATGGATGATGTAGGTATGTATGTAAGGTAGTAAGCGCCCCACCGTGGCAGGGTTTCACCAAATCCACTCTCCATTCCTTCAGTAGGTACTCGAGTCCCAGACAAGTAAAATATTCCTAAATTAACCTGATCGCGTAGAATCTGCACGCGGTTTGACTGGTGACCCCAACAACATCTATCCAGCTGTTGTCAAAGCTACGTGCTCCACCATGATGTATACGTTTTATCTATGGTATCCATGCGCTATTAAAACTCATTTTAGGATTGGGCTCCCAAAATTAAAGCATATCCAACGCTCAAGTGGACCACGCTACGAAAAACAGTTGATAGAATGGCATCACTTTCGAAATTATGTTTAATTTTCAAAGGCCACAAACACAAATGTTAGCTTGTTTCAGAACTTCTATGTCCTGTCAAAATGTTTTCAATGGTAAGCATTGAATCACCATTGTTTTCTGTAGTGTGATTCACTTGAACTCTCAGCCTACTGCAGTGGACAGTGCATGTTGGAGCCCATAAAACTCTAGTTACGGTCACCAGCCAGACAACGTACATAGGATCCCATGTTGGGACTCCGAATCGGTTAGGTTGGTACTGGTCAGTGCTATGGCACCCACAATGATACACTGGTTTTTATATCATTATCAGTTTATTATCTCATTTTAGGGCATTAGTTCAAAAATAAAACATCTATATCTCACATTGACCATGCTAAAAAATTACAAAGGTGCTAGAATGTATGACGTTGAAAATTTCCTGAGAATTACAAAAGTTTAAGGTCAAGCTGATGCCTTTGTTTTCCCTTCATCTGGATTTGTGTGACTTGATTAAAAAGCCAAATGAAAAATAAGCATTAGAGTGAATGTTAGGCAATCAATCAACACTTTCTAAATTGTGGTTCTAGATAAAACACATACGCCATGGTAGGGTCCACAGACCTGGCACCTAAGGGGTCACTGTAGAATCTCAATCCTGTACGTAGCATGTAACCCAACATAGCTGTCACAACAATGGTCAGAAAATAAAAGGTATAATAATAATGATAAATGGCATCAACCATTCACATGCAATTGTAGAAACTTTGACTGACAGGAACCCTTTGTTTGATCATTGTGCAGCTACAATTATTTTGGACGACAGTCTATAAAAGATTTTCATCATTGAATCAATATCTTTAACAACCTTAAAATGTGTTATGTGACAGTGGGGATGATAAATTCCCCCAAACTCTGATGCAAATACTGTTACGTTTGGGTGTTAATAGCCATTTAATCTTTGCATCTATGTTTTCAGTCAGGAAGGACAAATCAGAGCATTAAAATAGAAGGGCCCTCACTATTGATGGATTAGATCACACACATGTGCTAATGTCACATGTGTGCTGTGTAAATGGGCTCTATTAGCCACCGGCCCTTAGGAAACCTCATTTCATTTATTAGAACTATCGACATGCATTTACTTATTTCGTGTACTATTAAAACTAAGTAGGCCCAACCCAGACCTAGTTTGAGTTTAATTCAGTTGAGTTGTTGGCTTGACTCTAACTTGAGTAGACCTGGTTTCCCATAAAATGCAAAAAGAGCTATTATTATCATTTTCGCTAGTTTATTTAAACAAGAATTAAGGTTCATTAATCAAAAAAAAGAAAAGTAAATTGTAATCATTATATTTTTCTATTATAGAAGGAAGAAACAAGGTAGAAATCAAGTGCAGCCAAATGTAAATGATGTCACCATCTAATTATAAGATTAAATACTTATTATCCATTTATAACCTTTTATTTTTGTAATTGGAAAACCCAAGATTGGACCTTAATTCACTTTGTTAATGGGTCTAAGCCAAAAAACCTAAGATTAGAATTTCGTCCACTTTGTTAATGAGTTCAAGAAATAAAACGGTCATGGACCCATTGAATTCAACTGGCTCAACATGTGGACTCGAGTACCCATTGATAGCCCTACTCCTATTTCCAAGTGGCCTAAAGGCAACTTGTAGAAGTAAAAATACTTTGCATGTACTTAATGCAATGCTGACATAAAAAATCTTAGGGCCTATTTGGGAGCATAGATTTGGAACCCCGGATTTAAGACCCCTGGATTTAAAATCATCTTGTTGTGTTTGACACCCTGCATTTTTATATTTTTGAACTTTTTTTTTTTTTTTGGCATGCACACACCTCCACACACTCATACCGTAGTAGAATTTTACCACCTATGGATACTTGAACCCTTGATCACGTGTTGAAACTCTTGAGAGTCTATCACCGAAGCAAGAGTAAGGATTCAAGGTAATCCAAAAGTAATCATATATAGTGTATTTATAGGGGTTTGAATTTAATTACTAAATCAACTTTAATGCCTCTAATTAATGTATGTATATAATATTTGATATAATGGTTGTAATAAGCTTGTTGAAATATATACTTTGCTCAAAAATAGTAAAATTCCAAGCCTTATATGGGCTAAAGCACAAGATTACATACGATTGACTAACCAATGATTTTTAACTGATGATTTACATAGACAATGTTTCGACGGTGCCGGTAATCATATTAAAGTAATTATAGTGATGCAATTGATAATCCAGTTATTTTGGGATATCAACAGTGGGCTATGTATACAATAAATTAATAGCCTAATGACACACATATGACACATACATCTCTAGGAATGATTTTAGACGTAATCAGACATTCACCTTGGATTTCAAACACCTCTTTGCAGGGATTTGAAACCTGAAACCGTAAATAAAATTTTATAGTGCTAAATGATCCTTAAATCCATGCATAAATACTTTTGAATCACAGGGTATTCTGAATCTAAGGTGCCAAACATAATAGTAGGATTTCAAATCGGGGCTTCAAGTCCACACTCCCAAACAAGCCCTTAGCCTTTCATCATATGACCCTGCCATGCAAACCATCAAATCAAAAGAGTATTAAGAGTCATGGGCACTCAGTGGTTGGGCTCTCATGATGGATATTGTAGACCAACAATCAACATTCTATAAATTAATCTGGACCATCTATTTTAGTGATCATTAAAACTAGATTGTTAAGACCATATAATTAGTTGTCTTAAAAAGAACAAGGAATCAATGGCTATCAAGATCCAATATAAGTCAATCTGGCACCAGCAAAGGACAATGAGTGGGAAACGCAATGCAAATTCAAAATGGATCATTATGAACCGCAAGTTGATCTGTACACTAATGAACGCTTCTCCATCTGTATCCACCAAATGGGCCTTAAAATATTCAATTTGAATAAATATGTGTCATTAAGAATTTTATAGAAGGGTAATATTCGGATTGAGAAAAGGTGAAAAAGTGCTTTCAAATTAAGGTTGTGTTACATGCACTGGACCATTCACATCCTTCTCAACGGACCATAGAGTACATCCATTGAGCTGCACATGGCTAATGCGTTAGAAGCACACAACATCTAAGCGTTTAAAATGTTGGATCCACCTTGAAGATAATTTTGGGTAGAAGAATCAGGACGGTTCATTCATCAGGTGGGCCACAAAGTGTACATTGTGTTGAACCAGCCATTGTCCATGATTCCCACCTGATAAATGGATGGGTTGGATTTTCTCTGACAGTAATATTTAAAGTGGGCCAACATTTTTGATGGCTTGGATGTCTCGCACTTATTGTATGTTGGCCATATGCAACTCAATCTACAGTAATAATTCCTGCCCATGGACGCTTTAATCTAAGTTACATATATGCTCAAGTGCCTGCTTATCAACATCCCACTATCGGAGTATCAAATAATTGGTCTGTGCTATGACCTGTCGATCAGTTGGTTTGGATAGAAAATTTAAAGATTTAGTTCTAAAAGTTCAAACAATTACTAAATGAATCCGGTATTAGTTCTTTCAAAATCAACTTGCAGCTTAGTTTTTATGGGTACTCTCAAAATCAACTCGCCACTCAGTTTTTAAAATAATTTGACTACGAATGGTGTTAAAATCAACTTAACCTAAGAAAAATAGTAAAATATGTGGTTCTTTTCTCTTCTCCATTTTTTGGGGATAGGTTGCGAAAATGGCTCACCACCTTATTTCTAAAACCTGGCTACCACCCATTAGTTGTAACAATGTAGATTGCGCAAACTTAGTTATTCACCGACTATTGTTATCTAATTTTATCTATTGAAGTTAGATGAATTATATTCTATTTTTATCATAAAAATTGATATCAATCATAAATTGAATGATTTACATGTAAAAATTCTATAAGGTGGGCCTTATTGATCAATAGTCTAAATTGTCCTATGGGTTAGATAATGTGATCGTGTATACTAGTGAGCCTTACTAAGTTGTGATCCATTCGGAAATTCGTGTAAGTGGTGCAGGGGTACAACTGTTTTAGAGAAATTAGGATTAAAGCTATAAGGAGAGGAGTTTTGATGGATTTCAAATTTCTCTACTCCCTTGCATTATATAAAGGTCCCCAATCCAACACCACCATTTGAAGTTACAACCTCTTCACAACTTTTCTAAAGGGTGTAAGGAGAGGAAGACCTTAGCATTTTATCTACAACAATGGCGTCTCAATCAAATACGACATATATTTAAATTTTTAGATCTCCATGTCCAATGCACAGGAACTATTAGAATTTTGGAAGCGCAATAGATAAGAAACTTTAAGGTTAAAATTAATAGTTGAAAACATTTGTGAAATTATTTAGAACTTTTGAATTATTGGTATCAATAAAAAAATCATTTGGTGGATGATTTGATCTACTGAATCTAATCATAAGAGTTTTTCTAAAAGACTACTGCATTTTTTGTCGGATCATATATACCTTAACCATATCACAATGCATAAACCCAATTATGTCCACATATGAGTTGTTTTAATCGACTTTATAAGATGGGTTAAAGAATATTGCATTGGGAACATAAATTTTTATATGTTCTTAAATTTAAAGATTAGTAAAAGCTAGTACATAAATATAAAGATCAGTAAAAACTAATACATAAAAAAGTCAATTATAGTCTAGATATATGGGTCTCTTGACATAAAGACTTAAATTAATTATTCATTGCAAGTGTCTAATAAGTCTAATACTAGAAACTTATTTTTATGGCACATAATCAGACGTTGGATAGGGCACAAGTACATTAACTCATACTTAAATATAATGGTGAAAAGTTTCCGTCCTAATTCATTGTTAGTTTTTTCACACGGGATAATCATACAAGAATGATATCAACTACAGGTTTGTCGCAGGTTTGTCTTACGGTCTGATAGGTAGTCATGGAACAACAAGAAATGAGATCCATGGAACACAATTTTCCTTTGACCAATAATCATTTCCAAATTCTAGTTTCCAAAGATAATTAGAGGAATTGTCTCCTTTAACCCATATGTATGTGCCATTTAAGGTATACTTGTATACTAGTCACAACATTAATGACACATCTACATAGGATCCAAGTCATCATGAACTTTGGTCAATATCATCAAATCAAAGGTTAATATTAACATGTTCTCTTTGCAAGCACACAATGCTAACAAAAACCCCATCATAAGTTTTATACCCAACCTAGACCCAATCCAGACCCAGCTAAAGCCTGTTCATGTGTTAAATGGGTGGATCCAAGTTCTCTCGCACCTTTCATTATACACACGTGCGCATGTACACATGCATGTATATATAGTATTCGAACATATACGCTCGCACACCCACGCACATACCCATGTGCGTTTATAGTTCACGTGCTACATAAGCCAAATTTTTGTTCAAAAAATTTGAGTACAAATTCAAAGTCATAACCTAATGTAGAAAGTTATTAGCAATCTAGTAAATTATATTCCATATGAAGCCACGTCGCAATATAACCGCTGCCTAGAGTCACATGGGTGGGTCCAAGTGCTCCTATACCTAAACCTAACCCATTAAATAAATGGGTCACCTATGTTTGACTTGGACCCATCCTAAATTTTAATGAGTTAGGTCTGGGTCCGAAAATTTAACCTATTTCTTAAATGGGTCGGTTGGGTGCCCTAGACCTAGCCCAAGCCGTCCCATTGGTACCTCTAATTTAGTTCCAGTTTCACTCTCATCTACGGGGTCGTCCTCAGTAAATGACCCCATTATGTAGGGATGAATTGGGCTTTTTAATGTTCAGGTAAGGGTCACGTGAGGTAAATTCAACACTTCAATTGCAAGCACAAGCAATTGTGTCCAACAAAGGTAACTGAAAAAACATATTGAGAAAATAGCCATTCATGAGAAGGCAACGAACATTCACTTTATTTTTAGGCCACTCATTTAGATGTTAGAATCTTCGACAATAGCAGCATTAAAGGGAGGCTAGCACAAAATAATGTCCACCCATTTATGTGGAGATACTGTAGACCAGAGGGCCGATATTTTAAATCAAAATTTCGAACTTACTAAAAAGTTTTAGAGGCCATACATCAAGTATTTTCCCACCAACATGTCACATATATATATGTAGAATATCATATCACTACAAATGAT
This sequence comes from Magnolia kwangsiensis, assembly GCA_037074715.1. Lineage (NCBI taxonomy): Eukaryota > Viridiplantae > Streptophyta > Magnoliopsida > Magnoliales > Magnoliaceae > Magnolia > Magnolia kwangsiensis. The sequence goes on from CM073581.1 coordinate 100,159,188, forward strand.
GAACCACACCATGATAATCACATTGTAGGAAAATCAGGCCAATCCACAGATTGGGTGGGCCACAATAGTATGTTATAGTCCTACTATCAATGCCCGACTTTGTGTCCCATTTCATATCAGGCGAACATCATGGTCTGAGCACCTTTTGTAAGGATTAGGTCATGGCTAAAATTGGGTCCGACTCCAAGGCTTGGTACTGAAGCCTAATCCGACCTGGAGGGTAGTTGGCCTTTGGCCCAACCCAAGGTATCAAATGCTCAACCCAAACACAATTCGAGCTGAGTTGGGTTGAACCGGGTTAGATCCAATTAACACTTGCAACTAATAAACTAACATAGAAAATTAAATATCTAACCATTAAAATTATCCACAAAACTACTAAAATAACAATAGCAAAATAAAGTCTAAATTCACCACTCGTAAACAAATAAAATTAAAAATATTTCGCTAATATACTGCTAGCAAAGATAGTTTCTTTTTAATTGAGAAAATATAGCCTGTGAATTGGAAGGTTAGAATCTTTTAGCTTGAGGGACCATTAAACATCCCTTTTCCTTTGGCCGTCCTTTTTTTTTTTCACCGAAGATCCTCCAGTCCAAAGGTTTAGGTCCGAGGCCTCCGTGGATTGCAACAAATTGCAGTCCTTAGAGGACAGGGGCCCCACTGGTGCTGAAAAAGGGCCCTAGAGTCATCACTTCTCTAGACCTGTCCTGGTCGGCTTTGAGTAGGGCTTGGGCTGGAACACTAGGACTGTGGCATGAAACCCGAGGGCGGACCAGGTGAGATTCTACTAAGGCTGAAAGTCAGGCGGGTTGGATCAGGTTGGTGCTCAACCCTAGCCCAACCCAAGGTTTCTATACCTCAACCCTAACCTAATCTCGGGTTAGGAATTCTCAATCCAAGCCCAGCCCAAACAGGTGTGGTCAGGTGGATACATGATAATATTTTCATTATTATATTAATCTATTATATTTTAATACACGTCTTGTATTCTTCTACCTATGATCTAATTAATTATATATGCAGTTATTTATCGTAAATAAGTTTATTTTTTATAAACAAACAAGCTAAAGTATACGGCAACTACTTTAAAAGTCTTGTTGTGTAGAGAGAAATTTGGTATATTTTGTTAGCTTGAGTCATCAAAAATGACATGGAACAATGAGACCCGATGGCACCGGAATTTCCAGTGCCTTTATCTATGCCCGAGACCTCAACCCGAGCTGGACCCAAGTTTTATCGGGTTGGTGTGTGTAGCCCAAACCTGAAACCGAACCTTATACATCATGCCGGAGCCCAACCCAATGTCAGGCCAGTCGGGTTGAACCCGCCCGACTTTCAGCCCAAGATTCTAGGCCATTGATCTGACAGTCCTCCGAAGAGAATGGGCCATCATCATCCTTGTGGCATTGTCCCAGCTATTTGAGATTAACAACAGTGGACGGACTGGGGTTAATGTAGTCTATGACAATGGAACAGTACGATCCAGAAAATAGGCAAAAGAATAGATGGTTGTAATCTTCCAAAAGGAAACTTTTGGGGCACCCCCCTCTACAGGACGGCCCATCAAGTTAATGGTCTGGATCTATGAAACATGTGCTCTTTCGTGCATCAGGACCCTTTAGAGTCTCTTCAGTGCACTGCACCAACCCAACAACCGTTGATCCGGACCTTCCATAAAAAAAGCTACTTCTTAATGATCCAACCATCTAATAATACAACTCATTGGTTAAAATATGAGATGTTTTCGAAGATCCAAAGATCTGAACCGTTCATCAAACTCAGGCCAGTTTATACTGACCATGCCACATTTTGGTATGTTTAATTCTAGCCATTGGTATAGTACATTTCTCACACTTTTTTTATTTTTATTTTTTTCAGCATCAAAAGTCCAAACAAGTCTCCCCCAAAACTGGACATTGGCAATTATGGACGTGGATTAGGTATTGCCCCCCTTAGATTGAGCTCCTTCTGTCCTGATGTGATAGGATTTGATTGAATAATTAGCCGTGGTCAAAAGTTAGGGCCACACAAAGCATGTTTAGAAGTTGTTCACCAGGGAACCAGAGATAAGTGACAGGACAGACATGACCTCAGCCAGAGGTAGGCTGGTCAAAACCAAAAAACTTTCAAACATGCTTTCCATTGATCCATCTCTCAAAAGCAGCCGGCAATCAACTAAATTCTGGCATGTTGTGCCTGTACTAAAGTAGAGGCTGGCCATTACACAATCAATCCCCATTGTTCCCGCCTACATATTTGGGATACTTCAAGAAGTGATCGGCTTAGTAGGATTCAGGGAAAGAATGAGAAAAGACGATTTCACTGTATCTCTGAGGAAAAAACAAATTGCCTATCTTTTCTTTCATCTGTGGATAAATATGATTGGGGGAGCTAATTTGAATTCATCGGGGACAACCCAATCAAGTGGGAAAACCATATTTCAAGATCTGGCGCATGCCCAATTAAGTGGATCCACTTCTAACACTGCTAGGAAGGCCCACTATCTTGACATTTTAAAAAAATGTTGGATAAAGTGGGGCCCACCCCTTGTGAGCATTGTACAATGACATCCATCCACATGGCCAATTAATGACATAGAACCAAGGGGCTACTTCATGCTAGATAGTCTTTAAGCAGATTACACACAGAAAAAGAAGAAGAAGAAGAAGAAGAAGAAGCATTTGAGACTGTCATTGGCCAAAATTCTTTTTTTTTTTTTTTTGGTTTTGTTTTTGACCGTTGGAAGGCGTTAGAGAACTAGTGAGGAATTGGGAGGATTGGTGGAAGAGCTTCATGTGAAGAGATTGGAATGGTTTGGAACTTGCAATCAATTGAGAGCATTTGAGCGGAGTTGTTGTCTTCAATAGAGATTGTGTTTATGAGGTGGAGAAGGATTCTCCCAAGCTCTTCTGCGTTGCTCCATTCATGGAGCTTTGCCTTCACAAGCATTGGATTGCTGGAAATGAGATCCCAGAGGGGGAAGTTCTTCCTTGGCATCACATGGTCTCCTTCACCCAACTTCGTTGATGGGCAGAAATCACCCTTTCCGTCTCCAATGTAGATGAGTCTCTTCTTTTGGGCTGTGCAAACAGATGCTTGGATTTGCTTGACGATGAGACCCTTTTAAGGAAAAAAATCCACAGTCTGCCGTGTTAAACACTCATAGAATGGAAAGAAACAGGATCTAGAGAACTCATCGGGTGGGCCCAACTAAGAAAATCAGACCGATCAGAAAAATCCCAACTGCTTTGGTAACAAAGCCCAAGAACAGGTCCTGGTCATTTTACCTCCAATCGAGCAGCTAGGATCATTGACCAGATCGATTCTTGGGCACCATGACCCATATATAATGGCCCCACTAGACGAGCAATCTTGTAAACTATGCGAACTCATGCGAGCAATAACATGTGCAATTAGCACTTTTCAAGTTCCAGAATTTTTGGGTAGTTACAGAAATGGTTATGACAAAGCTTGTGTCATTTGAACATTGAATATAAAGCAGGAGAAAATGAAAATATTAAACTAGAAGCAATCTAGTGATTGCAGGCATCATTTTATTAAGTTCCGGAAGAAAGAAGCCCATAATTACGAATGATGGATATTGTTTTGGTAATGAAAGGCTAACAATCAATTACACCCGGTAAAAGGCTCATAATTTATTGCATTGGATTGATCATCCACCATCCATCTGTGGAATGATCCAGGGTTAACACGCCACTTCTAGAGCCACCTTGAGATAGCCAACTACCTCAACCTTTGGGGAGATGGGGGGAATAACTGAAGTTATGGCCCTTGATAGAGTGGAACGGTGGAAAAGGATTCATGTAGCCGACCCCAATTAGTTGGGATAAGATTTAAATGATGAAGATGATGATGTGGGGAATAATGGGGTGCTGGACACTACAGTGCAACCTACTGTACATGTGGCCTGTACCCCACCTTAGATTGGTCATGTCCCCAAAACTAGATTAATTAGACAACATGGAATCCTGATTATTTAACATTCGTTTGTTGAAATTGGACCTACCCTTTGTTTTAAGTTCCATTAGATGATCATGCACCCTATCATCCCCCCACGACACGATCAACCATAGATGCCGGACATTCGATGGTTTGTCAAGCACCCACATAGGGTGCATTCTTAACATTCCCATTAGGGAAAACATCTCAAAGAGAGGAAAGCCAAGCTGAATTGAGCGAGTATGAACAGCCCACCTAGTCACTTGATGATCAATTGAGCGCCCATATGGGGTCCTAACATTCCTATAAGGGCAAGCATCTCAAAGAGTGGAAAGCAAAGCCAAGTTGGGTGACTATGAAAACCTCACCTAGTCATTTGATGATTCGTTGGGTGCCCATATGGGTCTCATTCCTAACATGCCTATAAGGGAAAAAATCTCGAAGAGAGGAAAGCCAACCCAAATTAAGCAAATATGAAAAACATCACCTAGCCATTCGATGATTGGTGGAACACCCACAGGGAGCCCATTTGTAACATTCCTATTGATGATTATCTACCTACGACACGTGATGATTCTTACAAGCCTTGATGACATCTTGAAGGGGATGAATAGTAGTCACTTATGGAGTCCATGCATGTGGGCCATCCTTGGCAACATTTGATAGAGAGAGTCGCCACATGTCATAGGTAGATAATCCTATATAATTCCCACAAGGGAAAACATCTCCAAGAGAGGAAATCCAAACCAAGTTGGGACCATGAAAACCTCACCTAGTTATTTGATGTTCGGTCGAGCACCCACATGGGGCCCATTACTGACATTCCCATAGGGGCAAACATCTCAAAGAGAGGAAAACCAACCCAAGTTGGGTGACTTTTGGAACCTCATCTAGTCATTCAATGATTGGTTAAGTGCTGACATGGGGTCCATTCCTATAATTCCCACACCCCCAAACATGCATGTGATTGGCCCATCTTGGGGCAGTTGGGTAAGGTTTTTCTTCTCTCTGGAATCTACTTAGCTAGAATTTTCACTCTCTCTCAAAAGGCATATGTATGGAAAGGACAACCTCTACACTTCTGTATACAATACAAAGTGAGTAATTATTCATTCAAATGATCATTTAGTCAATTAATGGAGGATGTGACCGATGACTTGATAAACAATGGATGGGTAGCACATACCTTGCACATGTTTGGAGGGCAGAGATCGCATCCATGAGGAGAAGATGCACAATCGTGGTAAGGCAAGATCCTAAACTTCCCATCCTCATCGATGAAGATGGGATTCGTGTTGATCTCTGAGAAATAATCAAAGACCCCATGCTGTTTGAGGATTGTCTCAATGAAGAAGACGTTGGCATCACTCACTATCCTCAAATCACACCTGGAATTTCATTACCCAATTAGTAAGGGTGCACAGCTTCAATGCTTACAATGCCACCACCCAGAATTCAGCGGGCATCAGCAAGATTTTCAAAATGAGAATTTCCATAAGTGCTTGGGACACATGCTAAGTTTCACACCCACAATTAAAATCACATATTTCCAAAAAAAAAGAAAAAAAGAAGAAGAAGAAGATGAGAATTAGGAAATATACCCAAGAGCATAAGCCGATTTAATGGCTGTGATGATATGGGGATGCAAAGGGACCCTTTTCAAGCAATCTTCAATATCTTCTATTGTTTTCCCTAGTGAATGGATCTCCTTCATCATTCTATCCTGATAACATTATCAAAGCAAGCATAAAACAAATGTATGATTGGAAATAGGATACTAGTCATGGATAATAATATTCTTCATGAAGAATACATGATTCATATATAGAATGTTACATAAACAAAATATATTTGGAATTCACTGTATAAACCATTCAAGAGATGGACCACCTCCTGAATGGCTCATAACCATTTTGAGGACGTGATCAACGAGCTATTCTAGGACCTTCCCGTGTGGCCGCGTGTGTGCAAGACATCATAGACTTTGATCAGGTGGGCCCCACAATGTAGATGGCCTGATCTGATGATCAAGCCAATCAACTCATCAGTTGGGCCACACGAGTTTGAAAACAGAGGACGGAGTTGAAAACTTGAATAACACACGTGTCCCGCACCTGATGAACGGACCGGCCTGGTTTTGGGCAGAGTCATCTACATGGTGGGGCCCATCTAATATGTCCCTTCTATGTCTCCTACATGTATGTCTGGTGGGGACTTGTGGGCTCAGCAAAAAACTCATTAATCTATACACTTCAACCAGTACTCAGAAAACAGGAGATTGAAAAGAAAAACAGTAAAGAGATTGAATTAATGCCCTATGAAAATCAAAACTTCCAGTGAAAAAAGAAAAATAATTCAAATAAGGTTTAATTCACGATTTCTGGGATTTCTACTTTTAATAGAATTCCCAAAAATCATGAACAATATTCGTGCTGACACGAAAGAACTCTTTCTTTCCAACATGCGCTCACACACGCACACAAAAAATCATGATTTCTGATAATGGTACTAAGAGCAGAAATTCCAGAAATCATAAATTATTTTTCTCCCATTCTGAAATCAATGGGAGCCAAACACGTCCTCAAGAATCCTTCATGGAAAATGCTAAAAAGCCTAAACTATAAATAATAAATCAATAAACAAAATCAAATATCCTCAATTAAAAGTTCTTGTTTGACAACCATTCACTAGAAAAATCAACATAATTCTTCATCTAATCTTTAAAAAAAAAAAAAACAAAAGAAAAAAGAAGACAAAAAAACCCCAAGAATCTAAACTGAAAAAGAAAACAACCCAACTGATTTTTATTATTATTTTTTTTAAAAGGAAGATAAAAAGAAAAACAAAAAAAAGCATATAATATACCATAAGAGAATTCCATGGCAAGATAGGGAGAAGTTCATTGAAGAGGTTGGTGGCGCCCATCCCATCCACGACCCAATTATCGCTATCACAATCGATGATTGTCTTGTCAAAATCGAAAACCACCACAATTCCGGCCATGGAGAGCGGTTTTCCAGCCAAAAAAAGCGGTTTTCCGGGTACCTAGGGGCGTGGAGCGTCTAAGCTCGGTCACTAACTATCACATACCAACGCTTGGAATTATACGTCTGGTAACATGCACTCGGTGCTATTTATAGACCCTTTGCTACATGTGCGGAGTGCCAGGTGGTGGGGTCCAACGACCTCATAAAACTGGCCCACCGTACGGAATATTCCACTCCACATGCTCAACTTGCACGCGCGATCAGGACGGTTGCTTTTCATATCCCGAATATTCTGTGTTCTGTGTTATGTAAAAGGAGTTTTGTTGGTTTATGACGTTTTAACCATTTTAGGACTCTAATTAGTGGGGGGCGTAAGTGGGCAGGAGTTCAAAATTTTAACAAAGTAGCGGGTCTGGGTCCAAAAGTTAAAACCCGAATACGAAACAGGTCAGAATCGAGACAGTATAAATCAATCTAGCCTGGCTCAACTCTGGGCATCCCAAAATGCTTATTCGTGCTGAAATTTTTATTTATTTTTTTTATTTTAAAGCGTACATGTCTTATACGAGCGCTTAAACCTATGACGTCAGCGTTGAAATGCATTGGAACACTTGTAACACAAAACAAGTATTCAACGCTGTCCTTAATCATTATTAGGGCTGTCAGGAGCCGAGTTAGCCCGGTTAGCTTGCCTCGAAAAAGCTCTGGTCAAAATTGAGTCTGCGTTGAGTTGAGCTGTGTTTTTAAGCTTGAAAAAATGTCGAACCGAGTTTGAGCTTGGTAGGACTTGACTCAACTTGGATTGAGCCAGTTCGGTGACTCGATTACTTTGATATTGTTGTTACTCACCAAGTGTTTAATGAAATGACTCAATGAAGTGTGGCTGATGGCAACGAAGGTACCTATATGAAAAAATATTATTATTATTATTTTTTATTTTTATGTTGCTTATAAGGTGTTTGTTAAAATACTTGTAAAATCAATATTACTGTTTTACATGCAGTGAGATTTTGAAAGTACAAATTATGTGTTTGTGAAAATATTGCACAGGCAAACTCAACTCAAACTGGCCCGTGCTACTGACCGAACCTACTTGAGCTGGCCACTCAGGATTGAGAACTGAGCCGAGCCGAGTTCGAGCTAGGGTCTGCAAGTGGCCGAGCCGAGTCAAACTGTGCCAACCTCAACTCGGTTCAGGTCATGTACACCTCTACCCATTACTCATGCTTCAATGATAAACTCACTTGAGTTTTAACATAAAGTCATGGGTTCGGGTACCCTTTGTGGTGTCAATGTTCAAGGTGTGAGTGCATGAGTTAAAAAACTAAAAAAGAAATTTTTTTTTTATTATTAAAAAAAAAAAAAAAAAACTATCACTAGTTGAATATTCAAATCAATGTTTTAAGTTTTTAAAGAAAATTATATTAGAACATTATTGGTGTGAAAACTCAGTTATAATGTTAGTAAGAACTAGTGTCATAAATGGAATGCCTTCCAATACAAATCACATTTTTAAAAACCCTTTTACAAGTATCCAACTTAAACCATCTTGAATTTTAATACATTAGGTTATTGACCAAAATTTAGACTCAATTATTAAATTGGTTGGACTTGCAAATACCTGTATTCATACATGGTGGGCCTTACAATGTTTACTCAAAAGTTAAAAAATGAAGAGCCAATTAGGTGAGACCTCGGCCTCACCCAAAGTGGTGTGGTCGTTATTGTAGGGCCCACCTTAATATATGTATTATGCATCCATACTATCTTGGAGTTTTCTAAATTATTTTAGGTAGTTATCCCAAAAATAAAGTAGAACCAATTATCAAGGTGTACCATACCACAGGAAACGGGCATTGATTGACCCTTAATGGGGTCACAAAAGTTTTAGATCATGCTGTTATTCGTTGTTTCCTTTCATCCATACTTACATGACCTTACTAATAGATCGGATGGTAAATAAACACTACAAAATATTAAGGGGCACCCTAAGAAGTTTTTAATGATAGGATAGTCAATCACAATTTCTAATAATATGGTCCACGTAATATTCTGATCTACTTCATTTTTTGAATAATATCCTAAAATGATCTGAAAAAATGGATGAACAACCTAGATACATAATACATAACTCTACCGTGAACCCTCTTCGGCAGGGTCGGCCAGAGCCTTACCTAATCCGCCCTCCAAACAACGAGGCTCATAGGCTTATGGAAAACTCAAGTGAGCCACACCATAGCAAACCATGGGATGGAAGTGTCACTATTAAACCTTCCTCGGTCTAATCTTGATGTTTATATGCCATCCAACCGGTTTCTAGGGTGAATTCCACCGAGGTAAAAGGAAAGTACAGACAAGGCCTGTTTCAAAAATAATGTTGCCCCAAGATAGATTCAACGGTGGGGATCTCATTCCCCACCGTAACTTGTGGTGTGGCCCACTCGTGTTTTGAATTTACTTGTTTTTGAGCTCACATTGTAACACGTGACAGCATTTAGGTGCGGATGTCACACAGACATTGACATCCACTTAAGAGCCCAACAGATAGACGGGTGGATATCACACATAGATCACAACGGATAAATGGTAGATGTCACACAGAGATCGTAGTGGACCCCACGGATCTTTTTGTTGTGCGGGACTCCGTGTCTGTACAGGACTCCTTGTACCTATCAGACACGACTCATCTGCGCTCGGACGCGGATTTCCTGAGAAAGTCCTGCAGGAAGTTCCTGCGGTGGAAACGTAGGTGGGGCCAACCGTTACGTTTCTGAGAAATCTATCGGTCCATCCGTTTGTGAGATCATTTTAGGACTTGGGACAAAAAATGAGAAGGATCTAAGACTCAAGTGGGCCGCACTGAAGGAAAGGTTAGGTAGGAAAATTTGTACCATTGAAATCTCATTCCCACTTAGATGAACTAAAAACACAAATATTAGTGTGATTCAAAGACACAAATATTAGTGTGATTCAAAGTTCCGTAGCCTCACGAATATTTGAACTGTGGACGTTCAATCTTCTAGTTTTCAGCCCACTTAAGTGTTAGATCTGGCTCATTTTTAGCTCCATGTTATAAAATGATCTTAAAAAAACAAATGGACCGAATAGATTTCACACGCACTCCACGCTCCTACGTTTGGCTAGTGGTCACTGCTATTTGTGTCCTAATGTATGCGTTTTATCCATGTCATCTATTTTATTTTTTTCTATATTATTTTAGGGCTTGATACCAAAAATAGGGAATCTAAATTTAAGGTGGACCACACTACATGAAAACACTAGTGATTGAATGTCTACTATTAAAGTTGGGTCCTTGCTCTTACCCAGATGTTAGACTCCCGTGAGTTTCAACTCCCGGTCAAGGGTTCGAGTGCCCATAGGTGGTGAAATTCCACTAGCGTGCGTGTGTGGGGTGTGTGTCCGTGTGTAAATAAAAAAAAAGAAAAAGAAAATGTCCACCATTAAAAACCTCCCAGGACCTGCTTAAACGTTTATTTAACATACTTGTTGATTATGACATATAAATTTGGAAGAAGGAAAAACAAATATCAATTTAATTCAAAAATTTTGTAGTGCTAAGGGAGTTTTCGACTGTGGGCATCCAATCAACACTATTTTTTTTAACAAGGTCCACTTAAGATTTAAGTCTACTTTTATTATTATTATTATTATTATTTATTTTTGAGTTAGCTTGTTAGTACACACACTCCATGTTAGCCAACCTCACTAGGGATTGATACCATGACCTCAAACGTTGAGACGAGGTATCTCCGCTCAGTACGGTTCAAGGTCTGATTTATATCTATTTTATTTTTGAGCTCATGTCACAAAATGATATAAAAATAAAAATAAAAATGAATGAACAGTATTAATGAAACACATACATCATGATGGCCCACAAAGCACCGACTACTGGCGATTGATTACTGGCAGCGTCACTAGCTTAGCCAAACCGCGTCCCTACCAATCGGCTTTCTTGTAGCATCAACGTGGAAGGGTATTAGCTGGATTCCATGTGGTAGGCTCTACCTAAGATGGCTCAAGGTTTAAAAACCATACTGATTGGATGATCTACCCATCCCTTTTTGTCACCTCCCACTCGCCTTCAACTGCAATCATTAACTCTCTCTCTCTCTCTCTCTCTCTCTCTCTCTGAGTATTTTCAAAACTGCCTATCCTGTTCAGGTGGATTTTAATTATTAGCCACCCTTTGTACATTCCACTGGTTATACGGTTCTGATTCACAAGTTACTAAACACGTGGATAGTGAAAAATGAATATGCGGGCTCCGTTGCATTAGCTTTTCGGTTTCTCTTAAACAAAAAAGACAGCGGTCGTTTGGATGACTGTTAAATTTTAAATTATTTTCATTTTTTAATAAATAAGTGAATAATGTTTAAAAAATAACTTAACTTATTTGGGTAACTATAAAGTGTTTAATAATTAGAAATTTAGTATTCACATATAATATATCATAGTTCCTTACCATAATTTTTAAGTCACGAATGAATGTTTGATATAAAATATGCTATTGTCTCGAGCTTATCGTGATAATGTTGAAATGTGATAATGGATCACACATTGTAAACACGTACGACATTGAGTTTGGATGGTTCGGATCATCATTTCGTCCCCACACTAATGTAGCTAGCAATTTGTGGATGAGTTGGAATTGGCCTCACTAGCTGGCTTTATAAATTAAAGTTTTTAGTTCTCTCTTTTCATACTTTCAAATTAAAGAAATATTCATTAATCAATACTTATATGGATGAGAAGAAGTTAAAGACAGTAAAGAAAGAAATAAAATTTTTATTTTCAAAAATTGAGTACCATTCCTCTTTAAAGAAAAAATTAAAAATTGTAAATAATTTATTCATTAGCTAAAATAAGGAAACAAAAAGTGAATATTCCACACTACCCTTTTCTCTTGTGTAAATACCACCGTCAATGCTCTCTGATAGCATGTATAAATTGACCAGTCCATGTGAATTTTGGGCTATGATCCATCAACCGAAAGGGTTGACGAATGAAGGGTTCAGATATCACAAATATGTGCCACATGCCATGTTTATGACATATCATTTAAAACCAGATGCCTAGAACACCCAAGCTATATGAGGCCCAACTTGGAAAGTACCCCACCTCAAAAGTATCTGTTGGGAAAAAATATGCTAAGTCCGGAGACTCGGATATGAAGTAGGTCGATCCTGTTGACACCGCTTGAGGAATCCGAGACAACAGTTAAAGCCGAGAGAATAGTGCAGAAGACCAAGAGGCAAAAGTATAAGACGACTTAAATCACTCGGCTAACAAGTTAACAAGCATTTACATAAGCCGACTAAAGGCCAAATAAGTTACAAGCCACCCGACCGACAAAAGAAACTGAGACTATAAGTTGGTTTCGTCGGCCACGGAGTGAGTAAAGATGACGGATAAGTACTGAGACTATTCCATCCGTGAAAAGGTAAAAAACTTATTCACTTAAGCCAGCCGAGACTCTCCCAGAGTCGGTAACGGCCAAGCCGAGACAAGAAAAGGCGGTGTGAATATAAATACCGTCTTGAAGATCCAGGAGTACGGGTGTCCGATCCCAGGATCGGGCGAAATTAGCCAAAAAGATCAAAACTTCGAATATGAAGGAGAAGAATCCTCGTATGATACGATTCATCCAGACTTATAAATAACTACCTCCTTTACGAAAGAAAGTATGCAACAGAAAATCCTAAAAACCCTTTGCCATTGATCAGAAAACTGACTTAAGCATCGGAGATTCCGCAGCTCTAGCCAGGGTCCCCTTTGTATTGGTGATTGTGCAGGTGGAAGACGATCCGATCAGAAGAACCGTCCATAAAAAGACACCAACAGTTTGGCACCGTCTGTGGGAAACGAGCAAAAAGCCATTTCTCACGCTCTATCTGAAAGCTGAAAAATAAGCTTTAATGGTGACGACTAGACGGAATGAAATAAACATGGCCGCCGCTAGCGTGGCTCAAGGAGCCCAGCCAGCGACGCCGACTGCACCTCCACCTGCAGCGTCTACCGTAACCACCAGTCGGCAGGGTCGAGGAAACGCGCGATTGGATCAAGAGGTCCAAGAAATACGATCCGATATGAATGTCATGAAACAGATGTTGGAGCAACTGTTTAACCAACAGATGCAGCAGCGTCATGAGGCAACACAATTTCCCCCGCCAGCGTCTGGTGCTCAGCCTACTACTCCGCGATCACTCCATTAGCCGAGTCAACACCAAGATCCGGCCGAACAGGCACCGGCTCGCTCAGCAACAGCCGCATTGGCCCCCTCAGATTTACGTCATAGAATAGATTAGAGGAGACGCAGTTGGCTTAATGTGGAAGAAACAACAGAGAGCGCAGAACCTTAGAGGGCTGATATCTAGGACTTCAAAAAAGAAGTTCGAGAAGAGATGACGAGAGAGATGACAGACATGAAGCATGGTCAGAACACATACCCGATCAAATCTGAGGTAAAAGTCTCTCTGTTTGTTGATGAAGTAATGTAGGCTCAGTTACCGGAGAGGTTTTACCTACCTCAGATTACTCCCTTTTTAAAAAAAACTGATCTAACAGAGCATATTGAATGCTTCAAAACTTATATAGAGTTGCATGATGCCTCGGACGCTGTTATGTGCTGAGCCTTCTCCCTCACGTTAACTGACGTAGCGCGGCTTTAGTTTAAACAATTAAAATCGAAGTCAATCAGTTCGTTTGCAGAACTAAGCGATGCCTTCCTCACTAACTTCATCAGCGGGAAGAAGAAACTGAAGCCGCTCGCACATCTGAACAACATAGTTCAGAAGGAAGGAGAATTACTGAAAGACTACATCAAGCGTTTCAATTTCGAATCTCTCCAGGTTCAAAAACACTCGGAGGAAATAACGCTTAACGCACTCATGCAAGGGGAGAAAGATAAGCCCTTTCTGGAATCCTTGGATAAAAATTCACCTGAGACTCTAGGCGAGTTTATGGCTCGCTCGGACAAATATGCAGACGCTGAAGAAACGCGACTCCTGTGCGAGAAGGTCCAGAACGCGAAACCCTCGGGTAAAGAGTTGGCAAAGAAGGAAGCCGACTCAGCGGGAGGGAAGAAGCGGAAAGACGATCGGGCAAGAGATGACGGTAAGTCGGGCAAACGACCCGACAGAAAGTTTTCTACGTACACCCCTTTGAATAAGTCTCAAGAGCAGGTGTTGATGGAAATCAAGAATGAGGGCTTTGTCAACTGGCCTGGGAAACTCCGAGGGAACTCGAATCAACGAAGTAAAAATAAGTACTGCCACTATCATCATGACCACGGTCACAATACAAGTGATTGTTATCACTTAAAGGATGAAATCGAGCGGCTCATTAAAGAAGGCCGACTCAGAGAACATGTGGAAGCATCCAGTACTGCAGAAGAAGGCCCGAGCGAAAATTGACCGACAGAGGAGATCCGAACTATCATTGGAGGGCATCAAGGTGGTGGAGACTCCAATAACGCTCAGAAAAATCACTCCAGGACATCAGTCGTCCTGAGTCTGAGGTTCTCCTGCTATCTTGGCCCTCAAAAGAGAAAAAGAGAGAGAAGTACTGTATCTCATTCACTGAGGACGACGCCTAGGCATCCATCATCCTCATGATGATGCACTGGTCATCGCTGTCACCATTGCCAATAGGAAAGTGTTCCGAGTGCTGGTGGACACTGGGTCATCTACGGATGTATTGTTCACCCAGGTGTTCAACAAATTGGGCATTAGACGATCGGCCTTACGCCCAGTTCTAACCCCGCTCACAGGATTCTCGGGCGGACAGGTGCTTCATGAGGGAATCGTTTCATTATCACTCACTGTCAGGAGTCCACCCCATTAAACAACTAGAATGATCGACTTCCTAATCGTCAACCAATCATCAGTTTATAACGCCATACTCGGTCGACTATCCCTAAGCCTCCTTCAAGCTGTGGTATCTATGTACCACCTATCCATGAAATTCTCGACCAAGTCGGGAGTAGGAATTGTAAAGGGAGATCAGCAAGATGCTTGACGATGTTATGCAACAGTAGTGAAAACTCTGACGAAAATATCGATGATCGAGTCTCTAGACCCTCGAGTCGGATCTCACGAATGGGAACAACCCAATGGAAGAACTTGTCTCAAAACCACTAACCGAGACAGACAAGTCGAAAGTAGTACTAATCGGTTCGTCACTGAAAGCACCTCTTAAAGATGATTTGATAGCCTTGCTTCGACGTTATGCCAACGTTTTTGCATGGAGCCATGAGGATATGCCTGGGATCGATCCCTTGGTCATGACGCACCGACTCAACATTGATCCAACCTACATGCCAATCCTGCAGAAAAGACGTCCTCTTGGCCCTGAAAGGTATGCTATCATCGAAGAGGAAGTTGGCAAGCTCCTTAAAGCTAAATTCATATAAGAGATATACTATCCAGAGTGGATATCTAATGTCGTGCTCGTAAGAAAGGCCAACAGGAAGTGGCGTCTCTGTATTGATCATACAGATATAAACAAAGCTTACCCAAAGGACAGCTTCTCTCTTCCTCGTATTGATTAGTTGGTGGATAGTACTGCAGGACATGAATTACTTAGTTTTATGGATGCCTATTCTGGCTACAATCAAATTGTAATGCATGAATCTAATAAATCAAAGACTACCTTTGTTACTGACAAAAGACTTTACTGTTACCAAGTAATGCCATTTGGTTTGAAAAATGCCAGAGCAACGTATCAAAGGTTGGGGAACAAAATATTCGCTCAACAGATCGGCCGAACTATGAAAGTATATATAGATGATATGCTCGTCAAAAGTGTACACGCGGCCGACCATATAGCGGACCTAGAAGAAATGTTCCTGACCTTGCGTAAGTATAAGATGAAGTTAAACCCGAGCAAGTGTGCTTTTGGTGTAAGCTCGAGGAAGTTCCTCGATTTTCTGGTTAGTCAACAAGGAATCGAAGCGAATCCAGAGAAAATCAAGGCTCTACTTGATAAGGAGTCTCCGAAGACAATTAAAGACGTACAAAGGCTAACCGAAAGAATAGCCGCGCTTAACCGCTTCCTGTCCCGAGCTACTGATAAATGTCTCTCATTTTTTAAGCAATTGAAAGGGCGACAGTCGATGGAATGGACGGAAGAGTGTGAAATAGCATTCCAGCAACTGAAGTCTTTTCTCGGGTCTCCACGGCTATTATCCAAACCCGAGTCAGGAGAAGCTTTGTTATTATATCTGGCTGTATCCGACGCAGTGATTAGCTCGGCTCTCATATGAGAGAGCGAAGGAAGGTAATTACCGGTCTATTATGTCAGCAAAGCATTGCTACCGGCAGAGATGAGATATCCTCCCCTTGAAAAGGTAGCCTTAATCCTGGTAGTATCCTCGCGAAGACTCCGGCCATACTTTTAAGCTCACACCATCATCTTTATGACCGACTTACCTTTGCGTCAGATCCTTCAGAAATCAGAAGCTTCCGGCAGACTTACGAAGTGGGCTATTGAGTTGAGCGAGTTCGACATACAGTACAGACCAAGAACAGCCATAAAAGGATAAGCCGTGGTCGACTTTATTGTCGAAGTGACTTTACAGGACAACACAATCTCTGAGTCCGACAGGATAATTGGAGTATCGACGTCCTCTTCCCTCGGCCCATCGCCCGACCCGGCACCCTGAAAATTATTCATCGACGGCTCTTCCAACTCTAAGGTAAGCGGGGCTGGGGTAGTATTGGAGATTCTTGACCAAACTTGTATGCAATATGCCTTACGATTCGGATTCCAAGCGTCGAATAACACAGCAGAATATGAAGCCTTGCTGCTTGGCCTTCGACTCGCCGTGAGTTTAGGTGTAACTCATCTCAAGGTCTTCAGTGATTTGCAGCTAGTTGTTAACCAGGTTACTGGTATTTATCAAACATGAAAAAAATAACTGAAAGCGTACACCGAGAAGGCCAACGAATTAATCGGTGAATTTCGACAATGTGAAGTAGTTCAGATTCCGAGGACCGAGAATGCCAAAACCGATCTGTTAGCTAAGCTTGCTTCAGCTGATGAAGATGACATACCTCGGTCGGTCCCGATTGAATACGTAGCTAAACCGAGTATAAATGAGCCGACAAACTCGGCTATACATGCCATTGACTCGGAACCTATTTGGTTCGATCATATCGTCCATTATCTCAACGAGGGGAAGCTACCAGAAGATCATATCGAGGCTTGACGGATAAAGGTCCAAGCGTCGCACTACACCATCTTAAATGAGGTACTGTACAAGAAAGGATTCTACGCTCCCTTACTATGATGTTTAAATTCTCATGAAGCTGACTATGTATTACGAGAAGTACACGAAGGGATATGTGGAAATCACTTAGGAGGGCGTTCGCTCGCCAATAAAGTACCATGACAAGGATATTACTGGCCGACCGTACAACATGACCCTAAGAAGTTCATCCAAAGGTGCGACAGGTGCCAGCGATTTGCATCTATCCCGAGGTAACCTCCTGAGGAATTGACTCCGATGACTGGACCTTGGCCCTTTGCACAATGGGGGATCGACATCATCGGACCATTCCTGTTGGAAAAGGGTCAGACCAAGTTTGCCGTGGTTGAGGTGGATTATTTTACGAAATGGGTGGAAGCCGAGCCATTAGCGAAGATTACCCAACAGAAGATTACAGGCTTTGTTTGGAAGAACATCGTTTGTCGGTTCGGGATACCGTGGACTATTATTATTGACAATGGAAGGCAGTTCGATAATTGATAATTTCAAGGCAGTTCGATAATAGATAATTTCAAGAGATGTTCAGTAATCTCGAGATCCAAAACGTGTACTTTTCGCCTCATCATCCTCAGGTGAATGAACAAGTTGAGGCTGTTAACAAGATTATTAAACAGCATCTTCGAACGAAGCTCGATGGAGCAAAAGGAGCATGGGCTGAAGAACTTCCAAATATATTATGGGCCTATCGAACCACAGCTCGGACCGCCAGGGGAGAAACTCCCTTCTCCCTTGGTTATGGCTCGGAAGCAGTTGCCCCGGTTGAGATCAGTATAAGTTCGGCCCGAGTCAATACGTTCAACGAACAATAGAATGACGAACTCCTATCGCTCGGGCTCGACATGCTAGAAGAGAAAAGAGAAGAAGCTTGGCTACGAATGATGGCTCGGCAGAGGCAAGTATCTCGGTTCTACAACACCCGAGTCAAAGTCAGATGATTTCACGCCTGGAATATGGTCCTCCAAAAAATATTTCCAAATACAAAGGAAGTTGGTCCGGGCACACTGAGACCTAATTGGGCAGGACCCTATGTCGTCTTGAGTATCATCCGCCCTAGAACGTATCAGTTGGAAGACATAAATGGGCAACTGTTGCCTCACCCTTAGAACGCCGAGCATCTTAAGATCTATTACCCTTAAGGTAGAACTGAAGATGCTAAAAAAGAATGAAAAAGAAATGTAAACGAAGTCGATTCAATAAAATTGAAAATTTTCATTCATCATTTTCAAGTGTTTTACATCGGGTTACATCAGACTCTACTAAGACTATAATAGCGAAGTACAAAACTACTTCTAACAGAGTGATATCCCTCGGTTACAGATGCTCTTGAGTAGGCCCCGGGTAAAAGCTAGAGGAGCTAGTGATGGTACCAGAAGACGCTCAGCCTTGGTCGACATAGTGCTGGTGTGAGTGCCAAAAATGAAGCACAGGCGTCATCCCTCGGTCTGGGTACTCACCAAGCAGTCCCAGATTGGACTACTCCCTAAGCAGTCCCAGAGGGACAGGCCTCATCGACAACAGCAGCCGCAGTAGGGGCTTCTTCGTCGGCAGCGACATCAACTCCAGTAGCCTCGGCCTCTGGACTGTCAGCCTCAAACGTGGATAGGTCAAGGTCAGGGAAGGCGGCCCTCATCTCCAGAACGCAGGCCCTATAAGCACTTTGATGAAGGCGGTCCCTTTCTTCTTCGAACTCCGAAGATTCGAGAAAGGTTTCCATGGCTCGATGTTGAGCCTCTTTGGCTCGGCTGGCCTCTTCCCGAGCTTGTTGGACAAGCACCGCGGCGTCGGCTTTGGCCCGAGTCAGATTGTTCTCGCAAGTGCCATGGACATGACGAAGATGCTGATTCTCTTCCTCGGCCCTTACCAAAAGCGATGCCAAATGAATGCTCTCAGCCTTATCGCCCTCGAGAGCGGCCCTCGCATCTTTAGCTGCCTTCCTGACAATTGATAAGTCACCAGTTATAATGTCGATGCGACCTTTGACGATCTCTCGACGACCATCTGCCTCGGCCGCAACTCTCTTCGCTGTCTCTGTCTCAGCCGCAAGTTTCTGAGTAGCGGACAGCTCCGAGCAGGCTTTGACAATGCAAGGGGCCAACTGCGAACGAGAGATAGTAAGTTGTAATAGGAGCCCTAATCAGAAGTTACAGAGAAATAAGAAGAAAGGATGTTACCTCAAAAAGTAGCCTTGCCGTATGACCAAGAGTCTGCAGAGTCGGAGCGTTGTAGAAGTTGGCGAAGTCCTTCTCGCTCCCGTGAGCGATGACCCAAGGAATCATCCCCGAAATGACTTTATGGAAGGGTGACAACTCCTGTTGAGTCATCTCCCCTCTTGATGATTCTCCACTTGATCCCTCTCTCTGTCTCAGAACCTCCTCTGCAACAGGTCCTGGCTCAGGAGCCGACTGAGACACAGGAAGAACAACCTTCACCTCTTCCGCCCTCTCATTAGGGTCGGAGAGCACAACTACTTGTGGGGCAGCTGGAACAGAAGCAGATGAAATAGCTGGCTCCTTTGCCTTTGCAGCAGTCTTTGGTTGCTTCGAAGGCCGAGACCCCGATGAAAGAGCCGACCTCGGAGGAGCTTTCACCTTAAAGATCGGCTTGAGAGAAGGACGAGTTTCAGCTATGTTAGCGGAGGCCAACTTAAGATAAGGTCGAGCCTCGGAAAGATCTAAAAAGAAGGACAAAAGCGAGTCAGACAATGCGCCGAGAGAACATGACAACATAGTAAGGATTACCTGACACGAACAAGTCTAAACTTGTGAGATGCAGATGCTCCGGTTGTAACAGCAACTTCCAAGACCGATCTTCTACACTTAGCTTTTTCAGATCTTTGGTCCGAGCTAGAGCGTTAGATCCGAGCTTCCCCCTTTTCTTTAAGATATCTACAAAATGCCAAAGGTCAGATTCAGCGCGTTACGATGTGAAGAAACAAAAAGTATCAAGCCGAGTCACCTGCTTTGCGAAACGAACGGGAGACTCGAGGCTCATAGGGCCACGGATCGGCCGTCTCCCATTGTCCGCATGTCCAAAACCATCTCTCATTCCAATATTTGTTGGAAGTTGGTGGGTCGGTTATAAGAGAACTGCCCTTACCTCGCCACACACTCAGAAAATAAAAGCTGAAAAAATTTGGGTTCGGTCTTACTTGATACAGGTAGAGGAATTCATCGACTGTCAGTGGGGGCTGCTCAAGCTTAGCCCATAGCACAGTGCACCCAAATAAATTCCTCCACCCGTTCAGGACGATCTGACCGGGGGCAAGTTTGACACGAGACAAAATTCCGAGCAATGGGTTGGAGAGGAAAAATCAAACCACATTGCATCGAGACCTGAAAAATTGCGACCATCCCAGTAGGGGGATGATCAGGAAAATTCTCTGGACGAGAGAGCTGAAGTATAACTGAGTCCGGAACATGGTACCCGGCTCGGATTCTCTTCAGATCAGAATCAGTTAGAATTGAGGCGACAGGACCACTCAGGTCATCCCCGACACCCTCTCCCTTGGAAGATGACTCAGAAGCCTGTGCCGACCGAGTTATAGGGGACGATACAACGACCCCCTCAGCTATCCTAATTTCCTCTTCTGCCTCTTCCTCCTCTAACGAATACATCCCGAGATTGGGTCTCCCTGGACGGGTTACCAGAGACGATCCACCACTAGAAGGACCAGCTAGAGCAGGACGCTCAGCCGGTGATTCATCGGCCCTCCTGACGAGCCGGAAAGTGGCATCCGCGCCAACGACGATCTCCGCCAGTAAAAAGGGTGGCTCCGCGACATTCTAAAAATGTCTTGAATCACCCTCATCACTGGAAGTTCCCTCTCGGGGGCTCTGAGAGCCATGTGTAGCCATTAATAACGATAAAAAGAGAGGGAGAAAATTCACTGGAGAAGGCACTGAAGGACGTGGAAGGAGATAACTCACTGGAGAAAGCGGCAGCAGAGGGAAAGAAAAAGAGGAGAAAGAGGAGAATCAGGAAGAACTCAAACGAGTGGGAGAATGAACGGCGAAAATAAAATTCACGCGCCTCTCCTGCCCGCTTTTATAGTCTTGCCACGTGGACAGAGTATTCAATGGGCAGACGAAACGAGGCTTGCCTCAACACTCTCGCTCGACACGTGGCGCACGCCGATTGACCGCGGTAACGCCTTCGTCATGCGTCCAACATCCATACGCAGAAGAAACAACCTGATGGCTGGCCGCTGTGCGACGTCGAAAAATGAACCGTCAAACGTTAAGGGCGATACAAAAAGCATTAAATATCTCATTATGACCTCGAACTTTGATGCGAACTGATCTAAAAACTCGTTACTCCTTGGTGCCGAGAAGGACACAAGGAGTAAGGGGGTCTCACTGTTGGGGAAAATTATGCTAAGTCCGGAGACTCGGATACGGAATAGGTCGATCCTGCTGACACCGCCCGAGGATCCGAGACAACAGTTAGAGCCAAGAGAATAGTGCAGAAAAGATGACTTAAATCACTCGGCCAACAAGTTAACAAGCGTCTGCATAAGCCGACTAAAGGCCAAATAAGTTACAAGCAACCCGACTGACAAAAGAAACCGAGACTATAAGTTGGTTTCGTCGGCCACGGAGTGAGGAATGATAACGGATAAATACCGAGACTATTTCATCCGTGAAAAGGCAAAAAACTTATTCACATAAGCCAGCCGAGACTCTCCCAGAGTTGGTAACGGCCGAGTCGAGACAAGAAAATGCGGTGTGAATATAAATACCGTCTTGAAGATCCAGGAGTACGAGTGTTCGATCCCGAAATCGGGCAAAATCAGCCAAAAAGATCAAAACTCCGAATATGAAGGAGAAGAATTCTCATATGATACGATTCATCCAGACTTATAAATAACCACCTCCTTTACGGAAGAAGGCATGCAACAGAAAACCCTAAAAATCCTTTGCCATTGATCAAAAAACTGATTTAAGCATCAGAGATTCTTCGGCTCTAGCCAGGGTCCCCTTTGTATTGGTGATTGTACGGGTGGAAGACGATCCGATCAGATGAACTGTCTATAAAAAGACACCAACAGTATCCAATCTCCAACCTGACCGAATCCCAATTCCAATTCCAGGTTCCTGACCCGAACGGTATCCGAATTCCAAGCAAGGTTCCTAACCTGAACTCAACCAACCAACCTAACCCGTTCCAACCCAACCGGACCCGAATACGTGTGATTAATCCCTACCCGATATTACCCCACCCGGATTTGCACAACCCGAACCCTATTTCAAATTTGGTTGAATTTTCCAACCCTTACCCAACCACGGGACCCTGACAACTCGGCCAATCTCAGTTGGGTCTGGCCTGCCTGAGTTTTGGATCAAGTTGAGTTTGTACGTTATCTTCATCCTTGTTAGTTACACGTGATTAACGGTTTTGATGAAACGTACACACAAACCTATGTTTGGTATCCCATCTCTATATTTCTCTGTGGTGTGGCCCAAATGGGTAATGGATCTGTCTAATTTTAACTCCGACCTATCATCCAAGATGAACCTGATCGATCGGACAGAGTGGATTTTACATATACAGCATGGAGGACCCCACAGAACTTCCGCGTTCTACGCACTGGGTAGAACAGGTGTTGTAGACTCTATTCAGGTCTAATGTCTACGTCACACGATTCATGGAAAACAAGTGTTTGACACGGACGGTGGTTTCTCAAACGAGAAATATTCTTGTGTGCTAAGTAATATTCCCATGCAACTAGCTGCATTTGGACTCGTTGATATTCACACAGCATATCTTAACCATCAATTCGATCCAGTTCACTCTTCTTACTCTGCTTGGAGAAATTCATACTAATCGGGTGGTCCAGATAGTCATCATTGCCATGCAAAAATGAATGGACTAGATCTTTCATGCCAGAGACGTCCAGTCGTGGATGTTTAAATATCTAATCTCTGTGAATTTTCAAAGGCAGCCTATGAATACGGGACTGGACCAAATGTACGGTCCGGATTGGTGATTTGTTCGACAAAAAATACAAACTCAAGTAGGTAAATGGGAAGATTTTTATTCTCAGCTCCCCTATCTTTTTATAACTTATCACCTGCCACGTGGGACGGCTGCACCGATATTTGCTGTAGCCAGGGGATGCAAGCAGAGGAGAAGAAAAACTGCAAAGGATGGCCCACCGTCCTCCAATTTACCCGGTTGCCCATCATGAAATTGGGATGGCTGGAGAATAATGCAGATCCAATCATCACGTGGGCCACAACCACGGACGCGGCTTTCGCAGGAAGTTACTGTGCTGGGATGCTAGGTGGGCCTACAGTGATGTTTGTGAGAAATCTACACCCTCCATCCGTTGTGGGAGCTCATTTTATAATATTAAAGAAAAATAAAATAAAATAAATGAGGTGCATCCAAAACTCAAGTGGGCCGAACGAGGAGGGAAATTGGGGAATGAGTTTTCTACTGTTGAAACCTTACTGGAATCTAACTTGATATTTATATGCCATCCAAACCGTTTATAAGATCATTCCCAGTCGGATGAAGTGAAAAAACTAAAATCTTCGCCTGAAATGAAACTTTCTTGCCATATGAATGTTTCAAACGGTTGTCACTGAATCTACACTGTTTCTATTGTACAGCCAACTTGAATCTTGGATACATCTCATTTTTGGTCGTATCTCTCAAAATAACCTCCCATCGGTGTGGATTTATCATAAACATCATCGTGGGACCCACCTAAGCATCCCAGAGCAGGAACTTCAAATCCACGTCCCGTTCTCAATACGCGGCAACTATGTTAGAAAGAATAATTTCCAACTGTACGACCCCCGTATGGCCCATCAACCTTTGGTGCCTACTCACTTTTCACCTACTAAGAATAAGCCCCAGCTGTACGGCCCCATTTCTCAGGTCGAAAAGCCCTTGCTTCTGGGGTTACCTTTGGCTACGGTTAGATTATAACCGTAGCTATAGTCAAAACTATTACCACGCCCATAACCTGTCAATTACAAAAGGGTGGACAGTGAGTTGAGGTCGACCGAGTCTAAACTTGGTTCACCACAACTCGCTATTCTACCTTTGTACTTTTTTTAAATATATATATAAAGAGAACTTTTTCTCCCCTACATATTTATATAAATATGTATATATAAGCATATAAAATTTTTTTTCTCTTTTTTAATTCACTTAATTCTTTATTCATTTAATAAATATATCTCTTAAACCAGAATGAGTTACTCGACTTACCGTATAGGATTTGGGGGTAGGAGATTGTAAGACCCGTATCTTGGTCCGTACCTTTCCGTACACTCCCGCGGTCGTACCGGTCGAATTTCGGCAACTTTCGACCCTTAAACAATATCGACGCGCGACCTGGATTCATGTACCGATAACCCGAGTCGACTCAACCCGAGACCAATACCATAGCGACCGCGCCGTCGCCGCGGTTCCGATACCGCGACTCGTGCGCCGAGGCGATACCCTGATCAAGAGTTATGGGCCAACGTTCGGTGCGAGAAAACGCCGCGCGTTGCGAAAACCAAGGGAATCTCAACGATGTGTCACATCAATCACATCAATCCCATCAATCAATCACCCATCAACCCATCACATGTCAAGTACACATCACTCTCACCCATTTTCCCAAGCAACCACAAAAGTCTCCCAAACCCATACCTCTCTTACACAAAAGCCAACAAAGTCTTCTCAACCCATACCTTTCTTACACAAAAAGCCACAAAAGTCTTCCTAACCCATACTTTTCTTACACAACCATCACTCACCCATCCATCCATCACTCTCTCTCTCTCTCCCTTTACATCACTCTCTCTCTTTCTCTCTTTCTCATTCCAAAACTTCCAAGCAACAAAAAAATTGCAAGGGTTCCATATGTATGGAATTTTCCAAGCCCCTCTAAACTTCAAGTGGCCCACCTTCCTACCCCAAAATCCCCCATCTCAACCCTCCATTCTTCATCTTAGCCATTGAAGTTGAAGATAAGGTGCCAAGGAACCCCTAGGAGCGAGAAGATCGGACGGTGGGTGCTTCTATAGGGTAGATTTTCTTGTTTTTATGGTGGACCAAGTGAGGCCCACCGATCAATGGTGTGGATCTCACTTGGGACCCTTATTTGTGGCCGATGGACCACTTGGATCATCATGATTGTTCCATGATGGGGCCATTCTCCGTGGACCTCATCATGATGTTTATTTTCTCTTCTAAGGTCATCTAGACCGTCCATGTTGGTGGGGAAAGGATCCCCACCGTTGATTTTAAATTTCGGTGGTCCCACATGCTTTAAGGCCCACTTAATGTATGATTTCATGTAAGGGAGGGCCCATAATGTCGGGGTCCCTCCATCACAAGCCGTGTCCCACTCTCCATGTCTCTCTCTCCTTCATTCCTTTTATTTTATTTTATTTCTATTTGATTTTTTATTTTTTTTTTTACGAAAGGGGTTGTGTGGCCCACTTGAATGGACCTCATCTTGAGGTATTTATTGGGTCCAAGAATCCTCCAAGTGGGGCCCACCTTGCATGTTGAACCCCAGCATCCATTAGTGGTGGCCCACTTCAAAAGGGCCCACCACCATGTGTTTTTTTTAAGGAAAAGGAAAAGAAAAAGAAAAAAAAAAAAAAGGGGGCTCACTGTCCAGCGTCTGGGACGCTGGACGTCCCTGCCCAAAAAAAGAATGAAGAAGGGGTTTTGGTGGGCCGGTCCATGCAAGCCCCACCTTGATACATTTGTTCCATCCATGCCGTCCATCCTTTTTCTTATATTCATTTAGGCGTTGAACCAAAAGGTGAGTCTGATCTGATTAACAGGCGGGCCGTACCATAGAAAATGGTATTTCTAACCCTTTAAAAGGCTTTTAAGGCCCATTTTATTGTTCCATATGCTGAAAAATGTCCAACCTTGGACTCTTTAGGTTTGTTTTGGGCTACTGATCATAATGGGCGGAGTGGATCTATGAAATGGGGGTCACATGCGTGAAAAATCCCGAAAATCAAAATTTTCCAAAAACTATATAAACAAGAGGCCTTGCCTCCCTGACACTGGCAGTGACGTGCAGCGCCTGCTGCACGTCGGGCGGGCGGGCAGCGTGCAGTCACCCACGGCTGCTGCCGTGGGCCCCACACGATGTATATGTTTTATCTATACCGTCCATCAGGTGGGCCCCCTCCAAATTTCAGGTCAATCCAAACCTCCGGTGGGCCACATCACGCAAATCAGTGAGATTGAGCATTTACCATTAAAATTTTTCTGGGGCCCACAAAAGTTTTGAACTAAGCTGAAATTTGTATTTTTCCTTTAACTGGGTCTGTTTGACCATATCAACGGGTTGGATGCCAAGTAAATTCTACAGTGGGCCCCACATGGGTGCCACCATAATGTTTATATATGTATATATATTTGATTGTAAATTCTCTGGACGGTGGGGCCCTCCCTTGATGCAGCGCATGTCCAGGCCGTCCAGGGCATGGAAGTTTGATTTTTTTTTTAAAATTTAATTATAATAGCATAGTATATTTTGTTATATTAATATATAATATAATATTGCATTTTATATCATATGGGTTAGGCCCTTTTGGTTTGCAATAGGCCTATGGGCTAGGTCCATTTGTATCATAAAAGGCCTATGGGCTAGTCCCATTTAAATTATAAAATGCTTATGGGCTAGGCCCATTTGATTCATTTAAGGCCCAAGGACTTGGGCCCACTTGATATGTAAAGCCTATGGGCTTAACTTGATATTCAAGGCCTATGGTTTTAGGCCCAATGGATGTGATCTAAGGCCATGTGACTAGGCCATTTGATGTACTTCTAGGCCCACAAAATTGGACCTATTTGTTGCATTCTTAAGCCCATGGAAGTGGACCCATTTGTTATATTGTAAGACCTATGGGACTACACCCATTTGATTAAGAAAGGGTCCATGGGATTAGGCCCACTTTGATATGCATGCAAGCTTATGGACTAGGTCCATTAGAATTGTGTAAGGCCTAGGGATTTAAGCCCATTCAACTCATATAAGGCCCCTGGGTTGAGGCCCAGTTGATATGCATTTGGGGGCCCAATTGGTGTAGCCCATTGGTCACATATTAAAACGCATGAGACTAAGCCCATTTGATACATATTAGACTCATGTGACTAGGTCCAATTGGTGCAATCCAAGGCCCACGGGTTTTGACCCATTGCAATGCACATAAGACCCATTGGTGTGGCCCATTTATGTGGCCCATCTGATGAATAAAAGGCCCATAAGCTATGGCCCATTTGATATATATGCAAGGCCTAATGGGAGGAACATAAGGTCCATTGCAATGTGTAAACCCAATACCAATTATGTAGTGGTGTTTTTAGAAGATCGTACCTGGGAAACAATGTTGGTTTGACGTCCACATTACGAGTGTAATGTTGGTTGGATGTCCACATTACGACTCTCCTTAGGGTCCATTACTGGGCCGTACTTATCGTATTTAGGCCATCCAGGTCCATCTGCATTGTAAATAGTTCATTTTGTTATAACATGTTTAGTACAGTTCATGACTCATGATCATACGCATCATATGTATGCTTGACGTGAGAATTGTCTGATCATAGCATTTACCTTCGGGCAGGTTGTTTATGGGCTCCTGGTTAGGCAGTGTTGCCCTACATGAGCGCACGATATGCGCAGGATTTGATGCATGACTGGATAGTGTGAATCATGCATTCTGCATTTGTGTGACATGGATATTGTACGCCCTAGCGACATCAGGGCCGTAGCCTCCACAGACGTATCGTGGTTGGCAGGATTGGATACCGGAAGTCTTGTTTTACATGGGGTACTATAGATATCCCTAGGTGAAAGTCCCTAAACCCTTATGGTACCAAGAGGTTGCTCCAACGTCTAGACCGAGTGGGTAGATGAGCGTTGAGTGCCGATTACCAGACGGTTACGCTCTCCACTGTGTCGTGGTCGGTTGGAAGGGGGTACGGCCTTACCCGCCCGAGTGTAGGGGGCAATGCTAGGCTGAGTTTAACCAGCTCGAGGAATGGGTCTGCTATCGACGAGTCACGCCCGATATTGGCAGACGGATAGTAAGGTCTCTTCCACTTACCTTATTGCGCGCGATGTGGCGGCAATCTGGTTTAGAGTGTACTAGACCCCGGTGATATTCCATACTTTGAGCTGTACTGATATGTGGACATTGATGAGGATCTGTATGCTTGAGTTGCATTACACATTGCTGGCCGATACCATTCATGTCTTGCATTGCATAGCCTTGGTACGGCTCATGACGTTTTGGTTCCATCTGCATATTCCGCATTACTCTGACATTGCATTCATATTACTACCTTGCGCACACACTTTCACCACCCTCTAAGCTTTCTGTAAGCTTATGCACGACCGTGGCGTGCAGGTGACGTTGGACTGCAGCAGCGCTGAGGCAGGAGCACGTTGCTGATCATTTTGGAGTTTTTGTTATTTGCCATTGTATTTCCCTTTATGCTCATTGTACTTGTAAAATTTTTGATCATAGTGGAAATGTAATGGAGTGCTTGGTTGTTGTTTGTGGGTTATGCCTTTGGTTATGCTTATTACGTATCAGACTGATGTTAAAAATCCTCCTCGTAGCATCCTAGGATCGGAACCTGGCGAATGGGAGCTAGGAGCCGAGAATGGGGTTCTACGGAGGCTGTCGGTGCCGGATTCGGCGATCGGGAATTTTGTGAGCCCGGTTTCCGAGTTTGGGGCGTGACAGAGATGCTACTTTAGCTAACAAACCTACTTATTTTCCAAGATTCCTTCAGGGCGATAGTTGAAAATTCATTTCATTCAATTTGTGGCTAATTTCAATCAGTTCATGGTCAATTTCATTCATTTCATTTCACGGTTAATTCCATGCATTTCACGGTCAATTCCCTTCACTTTCACGGTCAATTCGCTTCACTTCACAATTAATTCCATTCATTTCACAGTCAATTCGCTTCACTTTATGGTTAATTCTATGCAATTCAAGATCAATTCCATTCACTTCATGGTCAATTCGCTTCACTTCACAGTCATTTTCATGCATTTCACGATCATTCCCGGTGATTCTATGTTGATTCACGGTCATTTTCATGCATTTCACGGTCAATTCCCTTCACTTCACGGTCATTTCCACGCATTTCATGACCAATTCGCTTCACTTCACGGTCATTTTCATGCATTTCACGATCAATTCACTTCACTTTACGGTAATTTACACGCATTTGACGGTCATTCCTGACGATTTCGTGTTGATTCACGGTCATTTCCATGCATTTCACGATCAATTCCCTTCACTTCACAGTCATTTCCATGCATTTCACGGTCATTCCAGGCGATTCCGTGTTGATTCACGATCATTTCCACGCATTTCACGGTCAATTTGCTTCACTTCATGGTCATTTCCATGCATTTTACAGTCATTCCCGGCGATTCTGTGTTGTTTCACGGTCATTTCCATGCATTTCACGGTCAATTCCCTCCACTTCACGGTCATTTCCATGCATTTTACGGTCATTCCCGATGATTCCATGTTGATTCACAGTCATTTCCATGCACTTCACGGTCAATTCCCTTCACTTCACGGTCAATTCGCTTCACTTCATGGTCATTTTTATGCATTTCACGGTCATTTACGGCGATTCAGTGTTGATTCACGGTCATTTCCACGCGTTTCACGGTCAATTCCTTTCACTTCACGGTCATTTCCACTCATTTTACGGCTAATTCGCTTCACTTCAAGGTCATTTCCATGCATTTCATGGTTATTCTCGGCGATTCTATGTTGATTCACGGTCATTTCCACGCATTTCACGGTCAATTCCCTTCACTTCACAGTCATTTCCATGCATTTCACGGTCATTCTCGGCGATGCGTGGAAATGACCGTGAAGTGAATGGAATGGACCGTGAAATGTGTGGAAATGACCATAAATCAACATGGAATCGCCGGGAATGACTGTGAAATGCATGAAAATGACTGTGAATCAACACGAAATCGCCGGGAATGACCATGAAATGCATGAAAATGACCGTGAAGTGAAGGGAATTGACCGTGAAATGCATGAAAATGATCGTGAATCAACACAGAATCGCTGGGAATGACCGTGAAATGCATGGAAATGATCGCGAAGTGAAGCGAATTGACCGTGAAATGCGTGGAAATGACCATGAAGTGAAGGAAATTGACCGTGAAATGTGTGGAAATAACCGTGAATCAACACAGAATTGCCAGGAATGACCGTGAAATGCATGAAAATGACAGTGAAGTGAAGCGAATTGACCGTGAAATGCGTGAAAATGACTGTGAAGTGAAGGGAATTGACCGTGAAATGCATGGAAATGACCACGTATCAACACGAAATCGCCGGGAATGATCATGAAATGCATGGAAATGATCGTGAAGTGAAGTGAATTGACCGTGAAGTGAAGGGAATTGACCTTGAAATGTATGGAAATGACCCTGAATCAATACGGAATCGCCGAGAATGACCGTGAAATGCATGGAAATGACCGTGAAGTGAAGCGATTGACCGTGAAATACGTGGAAATGACCGTAAAGTGAAGGGAATTGATCATGAAATGCATGCAAATGATCGTGAATCAACACGGAATTGCCGGGAATGACCATGAAATGCATAGAAGTGACTGTGAAGTGAAGCAAATTGACCGTGAAATGAGTGGAAATAACCATGAATCATCACGGAATCGCCGAAAATGATCATGAAATGCATGGAAATGATCGTGAAGTGAATCGAATTGATTGTAAAATGCATGGAAATGACCATGAAGTGAAGAGAATTAATTGTGAAATGTGTGGAAATGACCATGAATCAATACGAAATCGCCGAAAATGACCGTGAAATGCATGGAAATGATAGTGAAGTGAAGCGAATTAACTGCGAAGTGAAGGAAATTGACCGTCTAATGCATGAAAATGACCGTGAATCAACACGGAATTGCCGAGAAGACCGTGAAATGCATGGAAATGACCGTGAAGTGAAGTGAATTGACCGTGAAATGGGTGGAAATGACCGTGAAGTGAAGGGAATTAACCGTGAAATGCATGGAAATGATCGTGAAGTGAAGGGAATTGACCGTGAAATGCGTGGAAATGACCGTAAATCATCACAGATGAATCGCCGGGAATGACTGTAAAATGCATGGAAATGACTGTGAAGTGAAGTGAATTTATCGTGAAATGTGTGGAAATGACCGTGAAGTGAAGGGAATTGACCGTGAAATGCATGGAAATGACTGTGAATCAACAAGGAATTGCAGGGAATGACCGTGAAATGCATGGAAATGACCATGAAGTGAAACGAATTGACCCTGAAATGCGTGGAAATGACCATGAAGTTAAGGGAATTGATCATGAAATGCGTGGAAATGAGCGTGAATCAACACGAAATCAATGAGAATGACCTGACATGCATGGAAATGACTATGAAGTGAAGCGAATTAACCATGAAATGCATGAAAATGACCATGAAGTGAAGGGAATTGACCGTGAAATGCCTGGAAATGACCGTGAAGTGAAGGGAATTGACTGTGAAATGCATGGAAATGACCGTAAAGTGAAGTGAATTGACTGTGAAATGTGTGAAAATGACGTGAAGTGAAGGGAATTGACTGCGAAATGTATGGAAATGACCGTGAATCAACATAGAATCAACGGGAATGACCATGAAATGCGTGGAAATGACCGTGAAGTGAAGTGAATTGACCGTGAAGTGAAGGGAATTGACCATGAAATTCATGAAAATGACCGTGAATCAACTCGAAATTGCCGAGAATGATCGTGAAATGCATGAAAATGATTGTGAAGTGAAGCGAATTGACCGTGAAATGCGTGGAAATGACCGTGAAGTGAAGGGAATTGACCGTGAAATGCGTGGAAATGACCGTGAAGTGAAGGGAATTGACCGTGAAATGCGTGGAAATGACCATGAAGTGAATGGAATTGACTGTGAAATGTGTGAAAATGACCGTGAAATGCATCGAAATGACCATGAAGTGAAGCGAATTGACCATGAAATGCGTGGAAATGACCGTGAAGTGAAGGGAATTGATTGTGAAATGCGTGAAAATGACCGTGAATCAACACAGAATTACTGGGAATGACCGTGAAATGCATGGAAATGACCGTGAAGTGAAGCGAATTCACCTTCAAGTGAAGGGAATTGACCGTGAAATTCATGGAAATGATCATGAATCAACTTGAAATCGTCGAGAATGACCGTGAAATGCATAGAAATGACCATGAAGTGAAGCGAATTGACCGTGAAATGCGTGGAAATGACCACGAAGTGAAGGGAATTTACCGTGAAATGTGTGGAAATGACCGTGAAATGCATTGAAATGACCGTGCAGTGAAGTGAATTGACAGTGAAATGTGTGGAAATGATCGTGAAATGCATGGAAATGACCGTGAATCTATATGGAATCGCTAGGAATGACCGTGAAATGCATGAAAATGATCATGAAGTGAAGTGAATTGACCATGAAATGCGTGGAAATGACCGTGAAGTGAAGGGAATTGACTATGAAATGTGTGGAAATGACCATGAATCAACACAGAATCACTAGGAATGACCGTATAATGCATGGAAATGGCCGTGAAGTGAAGCGAATTCACTATAAAGTGAAGGGCATTGACCGTGAAGTAAAGGGAATTAACTGTGAAATGCATGGAAATGACCGTGAATCAATACGAAATCGCCGAGAATGACCGTGAAATGCATGGAAATGACCGTGAAGTGAAGTGAATTGACCGTGAAATGCGTGGAAATGACGTAAAGTGAAGGAAATTGATTGTGAAATGCATGGAAATGACCGTGAATCAACACGGAATAGATGAGAATGACCGTGAAATGCATGGAAATGACTGTGAAGTGAAGCGAATTGACCATGAAATGTGTGGAAATGACCGTGAAGTGGAGGGAATTGACCGTGAAATGCATGGAAATGACCGTGAATCAAAACAGAATCGACAAGAATGACCATGAAATGCATGGAAATGACCGTGAAGCAAAGCGAATTGACCGTGAAATGCATGGAATTGACTATGAAGTGAAGCGAATTGACTGTGAAATAAATGGAATTGATCGTGAAGTAAAGCGAATTGACCATGAAAGTGAAGGGACTTGACCATGACATGCATGGAATTGAATGTGAAATGAAATGAATGAAATTGACCACAGATTGATTGAAATTGGCTACGAAGTGAATGAAATGAATTTTCGACCATCGACCTAATAGAATTTTGAAAAATAAGTAGGTTGGTTAGCTAAAGTAGCATCTCCTACCCCTAAATCCTATATGATACATCAAGTAACTTATTATGGTTTAAGAGATATGTTTATTAAATGAATAAAGAACGAAATGAATGAAAAAAGGGAAATTATATATATATATATATGTATTAGAGAAAAATGTAGGAGAGAACTCCCCGTTAAAAAAAAAAAACAAAGGTGGAACAGTGAGTTGGGGTGACTGGGTCAGTGGGACAAGCGTGTCGGGGTCGATTAGGTTTATGCTGGCTTTTTTTTTCCCAGTTGTAAGTCTATCACTGTTTATGGGTCCTATTATGATGTATGTGTTATATCCAAACCATCCATCTATTTAGTGAACTCATATTAAGGCTTGAGATGAAAAATAAGTCAGATCTAGCTATCAAGTGGACCACACCATAAAAGGCAGTGGAGGATTGAACGTCTACCATTGAAATCCTTTCATGGGGCACAGAAGTTTTGGATCATTATGAAATTTGTTTTTCCTCTTCATCCATGTCTTTGTAACCTTATGAATAGATTGGATGGAAAATATATGTTATCATGGGCCCTACAAAATTTTTAATGGTAAAAATCAATTTTCCCGCTGCTCGTTGCGGTGTGGTCCAGTTGATCTTTGGGTATGATTTTTTTTTTTTTTTTTGATAATGTTCCAAAATGATCTCTAAATATAGATTAACGTTGTGGATATAATAAATACATAACTGCAGGGCCATGTAACTTTGATATCTTTTGAACCGTTCATACAACTCGGAGTTCGAGGAGCGTAAGCGCTCGTCTTTCGAGGACGCAAATTGGCTACTCCCCTGACACCAACCAATGGCTGGTGGTGGGTACTCCGTCGGACCCACCATGATGTATTTGTTTCATCCATGCCGTCCATCTATTTTTACGGATCATTTTATGGTATGAGATCAAAAATGATTTATATAACAATCTTAAGTGGACCACATTACATGAAACAGTGTTGAATGAGCGTTGACCATTAAAAAACATTTTGTGGCTGTTGATGCTAAAATTCGGTCGGCCCTTCCTCCACGTCGACCACCACGTATAATCCCTATAACCTGCACCAGGAAAGCAGGCAAAGGTGATCCTGGCTAAGCCGGGGGACCCTCTGATGCCTAAGTCAGGACAAGGGAATCAGGGTCTGAGTAGAGAGTAAAGGAGAGCTCGATTTTACGTACCTGTAGATATGACGATGCGTACTATTTATACCTGCCTATGAGGCGGTCTGAGTCCGATAATCTCGGCACGATCAGAGGGATTATAGGATCATGGAGATATTGCCCGCAATCTACTGATCGTGCAGCATACCTGGTGGATCGTGCGCTCGTGCGAGCAAAGTTACCGGCTACGTCTCGATATGACAGTTTCCATATTGAACGAGTGGGATATGCACGTCGGAGAGTCTGCTCGGCCCGACTTATCTAAGGATACCACTAGTCTGATCCGCTTAGTCGGCTCGGTCGGTTCCACCCTAGCTGACAGGGCTAACTTTAATAAGCGGTGTTGTTAAGGCATCGGAGATCATCCGATTGGAGTATGATTTCGAGTCGCGCACCAACAGTGTCGTCTGCTCGGATGGATCACGTCCCGAAGCATGTCAGATGGATCATGCCTCGGCTCGTACGGGCGTTTGGGGCAGTGTTGTACCGTGAGCTCGAATTTCCCATAACAGAAGCCCCCTACTCTTCGAGCTTGCTCGCAGGCTCGAAGAGTACTTAGGCAGAAAATCTCCCGCCCTCATCGTAATGATGGCAGATATCGAATCACGCGCGTGCTCGTCGCTTCAGTTAACGCGTGGCGACGGTTACGATCCCGCATCCTTTCTCAGCCTGTGAGAAGCCGCCACGCAGACCTGAGAAGGTGTGCCTATAATGCTCCGACTGCTGTGGCGCTGCTTCGCGTATCAAGGGGCACTGCCCGATGTCAGGCGCCGTACCGACGGTTCGGTACGCTTCCAATGCGGTGTTGCCATGTGTGCTCGGAGATAGGCTCGTGCCGATTCTGCTGCTGCCATTAAGGTTTGCCATCAATGCGAAAATCGTTCGTAGCCTATATAAGGGCGCCCCAGACCTTCGCATAGCGTTTTACATTCCGTTTCATAAGAGCATACTGGAGAGGCGATTTTCGACGAGAGGCAATTCCGGCAGACTTCGAAGTTTCTGTCAGTAGGCGGTTTTTGGCAACCACCCGGTGAGTCTCGCTGACCTTCGATCTTTTTTCTGACATGTCTTCCAATCTGTAAATAGTCTGTGGATAAGGTGATGATTCCGAGCCGGGGATTAATGAAAGTGAGAGTGGGTCATGTAAAGGCCCTTTCGAGACCACTTTACCGTATCTCCCGCCTCGGAAGCAAAAAACATTAGCTTTTAAGACCAAACAGCCCAGTAAGAAGACAACCTCCTGACCCCGTCGAGCAGAGACCGCTACCGCCACTGAGATGCCTACGAATCTTCGTACTGCAAAGGTAGTCTCCAGGGGTTCTGTCATGTCAATATCCCAAATGGAGTGGATCCGATCGGAGTTTTAGATCCCAGACTCCGTTCAGATAAGGGCTCCCAGTCCTTTGGATGTTGTCGGCGCCTCAGCTAAGGGAGAGGTGGCCATCTTCCTATGCGAGCTGCAGTGCGTGGTCCGACTACCACTACATCCCTTCATTCGGAAGGTAACGACCTACCTCAGGTTGGCCCCTGGACAGTTCCCTCCGAATGCATGGAGGGTGATGATCTCAGCCTATATAATTTGGAAGCAAGTTGGGAACCCCGAGCTGACCCTAGAAGAGCTGTTGAGCCTGTACATGGTTAAACATGAAAGCAACGACCTATGGTACTATTTCGTAATTCGGGGGAGTAAAGGGTCGGGGTTAGTAATGCACCTACCGTCTTCCAACAAAGACTGGAAGAATAGGTGGTTCTGGTCGGCGGGTAATTGGGAGGCGTCGACGGCTGAGTTCAAGATCCCAACTGTCCAGGTTCCGACCCATTTTACCAAGCCAGGTCGGACTTCATTTTGCATCCGAGTTGTTGTTTTGATTTTTACTTCAGTCGAAGTAACATTTCCTCCTTTTACAGTTTTCCAAAAGGGCCTGCCGCTCCTCGACTCGAACCAGAAAAATCAGGTTGTAAAGGCCAGGGCGAGGTCGGAGTCGCTTTGCTTCTGGGCCGATTTGATCACTGCAGCCAACCTCCATTGATACGGGCTCTGCAAATCTCAGCCTTTGCTTTCATCCCTTAGTAAGTTGCCTTGATCTTTTCGATGAGCTTTTTTTTGGTTATTTAATAGTTGACATGAAATTTTTTTTGCAGGTATGACCGAGGCGTCCGGGGCTCGGAAGAGGAAAACAGCTCCGACGGCGACGGAGTTGCTCAAAGAAGCCCCCCGAGTGAAGATCACTCGGAAGAAGCCGGCCCTCCCCCACATGGAAAATCTTCTACTGCACCAACTCCATCAGCCCCAACCGTGGGAAAATCTTCTGCTGCACCAACTCCATCAGTCTCAATACTGAAGCCAGTTGGCTCATCCTCCATACCACCAACTCCGGCACCCCCGGCACCGTCGCGGTTCCCCCGGTAGTCTTGCACCCAGTGGTACGTCTTCATCACGGGCTCGTCCAAACGACTGTGGTCGGCATCCCTGTCATGCCGAGCACCGTTGCTCCTCGATCTCCCGCCGCCGCCGTTCCCCCCACAATGGAGGTGCCTGCCTCGGTCCTTGAGGCCGCTATCGCTGTGCCTTCCTCCTTCGAATGGGAGGAGGCTAATAAAATAGCTGATAATGCGCTTCCCCCCCGCTCCGAGGTCGAGGGGGACGTACGTGCCGAGGGTCAAAACTCGGCCGGCAGTAGGGTAGGGGCCGAGAGGGTTGAGGCTTCGACCCAAGCGGGCACAAGCAGCGGGAGGTTTGAGCCCAGTTATCATATGGCTTGCTTGGCTCCGTGGGCTGAAGCTGCAGGACAAGGCAGATGACTTCAAGAAGACTGACGGTGCGACGACCGCTGAGCTGACCCGTGCCAGGGCCCACGCGGACTCCTTGGCCATGGAGACCACTCGGCTCGGAGAAGCTCTGAACCGCACCAAGGCCAAGGCGACTGAAGAACTGACACGAGCAGTAAATCAGGCCGTGGAAGCCCAGCGAGCGAAGGATAAGGCTTCTTTGGCCGCAGCGGTTGTTGCTGCTGTCGAAAGCTTCAAGACTTCTAAGGAGAGGGACGATGAAGCTGCAACGTTTTACAATCGCGGCTTCGACGCTTACCTCGGGGCAGACCTAAGTTTATACCAAGACCTTGACTTTGATTTCCTCATACCTGACGACTCTGAAGATGCCCCGGTCGAAGTCGTCCGTTCGGATCCAGCTCCTGACGCCCAGGCTCCTGATGCCCAAGCTCCTCCTCCAGCCTGAAGACTATCATTTTGCTTTTTTTTTTTGAAACTATCAATGTACTTTCAACCATGTACTTTTGTCCCTCTGAAGGGATTTAATGAAGAACATTCTTTTTACATTGTCTATTTGTATGTCGAGCTGGTTTCTTTATGGGTTTAGTCAGCTGCCGTTTAATTAGTTTTTAGGGTCGGTTGTCTGAGCCTTCTCGGCCCAAGTTTTAGTTGAGTCCGATCTCTTTGGATGCCCGGCTTGTCGCCTTTATTTTGTTGTATGCCGAGCCGAACACTTAACCGGAGAGTCAAGTTATTATTAAGCTTTTTTCCTTGGAGGGGTGCCTTGTCGATCTTTCGTTAGGTTGGGTTCCGATTCCTTAAGGGATCAGACCATTTAATAGGCTTTTTTTCCTTGGAGGGATGCCTTGTCGATCTTTCCCAAGGTTGGGTTCCGATTCCTTAAAGGATCAGATCATTTAACTCGTGCTTGTACGGATAGGGCAATCGGATAAGCATTCAAAGGTAGAATCGATCTTTTATTAAGAGCCTTAAAGGCCAGTCGCTCGGAGGCATACATTTTATTATGAGTCTTAAAGGCTATTTTCTCACGGGTAGTAGATCTTCAAGTGCTTGGCGTTTCAAGGATGAGGGAGATGACGACCTTCAAGGTCTTCCAGGTGGTACGAGCCCGGTTTGGCAGATCTGACCACACGATATGGACCTTCCCAATTGGGTAAGAGAGCTCCTGCCCCTGGCTCGGCCGTGTTATGGAAAACCCGCCGGAGGACTAAGTCCCCTGGTCGGAAGCGCCTGACTCTGACTTTGAAATTGTAGAAGCGCGCAACCTACTGGTGCCGAGCCTCTGTTCGGAACTTGAAAATTTCTCTGAGTTCTTCGAGCAAATCCAGATTAGTCACCATCTGCTCGAAGTTCTGACTTTCTTCGAAACCCCTAACTCGTGCCGTAGGGAGTCCGATTTCCACCAGCACCATTGCCTCCGAGCTGTATGATAACGAAAATGGAGTTTCGCCCGTCGAAGTCTTGGCTGTAGTCCTGTAGGCCCAGAGGACGAAGGGGAGCTCTTCGGCCTAATTTTCTTTTACTTTTTCCAGCCTCGTGTTGAGATGGTGTTTGATAATCTTGTTGACCGCCTCTACCTGTCCGTTCGACTGTGGGTGCCGAGGTGATGAGTAGGCGTTAACAATGCCAAACCCTTGACACATACTGCGAAACTTATCATTGTAGAATTGGCGGCCGTTATAAGAAACGATGGTTCTCAGAATCTCGAATCGGCAGATGATATTTTTCCACAAAAAATCGATTACTTTCTTCTCGGTGATCTTTGTGACTGACTCGACCTTGGCCCACTTGGTGAAGTAGTTGACCGCAACTATAGCGAACTTGACCTGTCCTTTCCCAGTGAGCAAGGGACCGATGATGTCGATCCCCCATTGAGCGAACGGCCATGGCCCACTCATGGGGATCATTTCTTCTACCGGTTGCCTCGGCACAGCAGCAAAACGCTGGCACTTGTCGCACTTCTTAACAAAATCCTTAGATTCTTGCTTAAGGGTTGGCCAGAAATACCCTTGGCGAAGTATCTTCATGGTTAAGGTGCGACTGTCAGAATGGTTTCCGGAGATTCCCTCGTGAATCTCCCGAATCACGTAGTCGGCTTCATCCGGTTGGAGACATCTAAGGTAAGTCTGAGAATGCCCCTTCTTGTGCAGCACTCCGTCCAATATGGCATACCGAGCCGCTCGGACCCTAAGTCACCTCGCCTCTAATTTGTCCGAGGGGGCCTCACTGGTTGATAGGTAATTGAAAATTGGGTCCATCCAACTAAAAATGGACTGGGCGGGGTTAACTTTCTCTGACTGGCTAATGCTTGGGTGTTCAATGAACTCGACCGGAACAAAGCGTGGGACCTTCCCCTCGCAGGTCGAGGCGAGCCTCGCTAGGGCATCGACCCATGAGTTCTCGGCTCTGGGGATCTGTCGGATGGTGTAACTTCAAAACTTCCCAATCAATTTCCTCGCTTCCTCAAGGTAGGCGATCATTCTGGCTTCCTTAGCTTCATACTACGAGGAGATGTGGTTCACTACCAGCTGTGAGTCACAGCGGACTTGCAGAGTTTGAACGTATAGGCTCGCTGCCAACCTGGGCCTGGCTAACAGTGCCTCGTACTCAGCCTTGTTATTTGAAGCTTTGAACCCGAGCCTTATGACGTATTGGATTGTTGTTGAATTAGGTGCAACCAGGACGACACCAGCTCCAGCTCCTTTAATGTTGGAAGATCCATCAACATAAAGGACCCACCCCGGATCCGACGCTGCTTCTTGATTGTTCAGCGGGACAGACGATGTCATTTCAACTTCCTTTCTGACTTGCTCTTCATCCGGAGTCGTGAATTCGGCGATAAAGTCGGCTACGGCTTGACCCTTGAGTGCTGTCCTGGGTCGGAATTGGATATCAAACTCTCCGAGTTCTACGGTCCATTTGGTCATCCGACCTGACACTTCGGGTCTCTGAAGGATCTGCCTCAGAGGAGAGTCTGTTAGCACAACTATGGAGTGGGCTTGGAAATATGGTCGCAGTCTTCTGGCTGAGACGACGAGGTACAGCGCCAATTTCTCCAAATACTGGTACCTTATTTCGGCTGGTACCATGGCTTTGCTTACATAATAGACGGGGTACTGCTTGCCTCCGACTTCTCTGATCAGAGCCGAACTGACAGCTGAGGCCGAGACGGCTAGGTAGAGGAACAAAGGTTCCCCTTCTTCAGGCTTGGTGAGTAGGGGTGGTGAACCCAACTACTGTTTTAATTGCTAGAAAGTTTGCTTGCATTCCTGAGTCCACTCCATCCTCTTGTGACCCTTCAACTGCTGGAAGAGGGAAAGACATTTATCCGTAGCCCTAGATATGAAGTGTCCGAGGGCTGCGACTCTTCCCGTGAGACACTGTATTTCCTTGAGAGTCTGAGGCGAGTTCATGTCCAGGAGGGCTTTGATCTTGTCTGTGTTCGCCTCGATACCCCGCTGGCTGACTTGGAAGCCCAGGAATTTCCCTAACTCAACCCCGAACACGCACTTGGCGGGGTTAAGCTTCATCTGGTATTCACGGAGGACGTTAAATGTTTCTTCGAGATCAACAAGGTGGTCGGAGGCTTTGATACTCTTCACCAGCATATCGTCCACATACACCTCCATGGTGTGTCCGATCTGTTTGGCGAACATCTGATTCACCAGTCCCTGATACGTTGCCCCAGTATTTTTCAGGCCAAATGGCATGACCCGGTAACAGTAGAGTCCCCTGTTCGTAACAAAGGTGGTCTTCTGCCTATCTGAGGGATGCATGGCGATCGATTGTACCCGGAGTAAGCATCCAGAAACGAGAGTAATTCGTGTCCGGTCGTACTGTCTACCAGTTGGTCGATCCAAGGTAAAGGGAAGCTGTCTTTGGGACACGCCTTATTTAGATCGGAGTAGTCTACGCAGACCCGCCACTTTCCATTTGACTTCCTGACGAGCACAACATTTGCTATCCATTTAGGGTAGTATACTTCTTCTATGAAGCCCGCATCGAGCAGGACAGAGACCTCCTCGGCAATGGCTTCATATCGTTCAGCATCGAACGACCTTCTTTTTTGCTTAACTGGCTGGTGGTCTGGATCCACGTTCAGCCTATGGACTTGCACATCGGTTGAGATCCCCGGCATATCTGCATGTGACCATGCGAAGACGTATCGGTGTTGTCTCAAGAAGGCCAATAACTCGTTCCTCTGCTCGGGATTCAATGATGATCTGAGCTGAACAGTTTTGCTCGGATCTGATTCATCGAGCGACACTCTTATCAGATCTTCGACTAGGAACTTTTTGTCGATCCCCGAGGGTCCAAGGCGTCCACTACGAGCGTTTGTTTGGCGGCTCCTTTCCTTACGACTATCGCATAACACCTCCGGGCTTCGCGTTGGTCGCCTCGGAGATAACCGATCCCACCTTCGGCTGGAAACTTCATCATCAGAT
Organism: Magnolia kwangsiensis; assembly: GCA_037074715.1. Lineage (NCBI taxonomy): Eukaryota > Viridiplantae > Streptophyta > Magnoliopsida > Magnoliales > Magnoliaceae > Magnolia > Magnolia kwangsiensis. The sequence continues at coordinate 100,201,116 of CM073581.1, forward strand.
GATAAGTTGAGACGACCGCCCTCATTGCATTGAGGAAGGGTCGGCCCAGAATCACGTTGTGGACTGATGGAACATTGACAACTAAAAAGTCAACCAAAAGCGTGACTTGATGTTGCCCTTCTCCCGCTATTACTGGGAGGGAGATGGCTCCTTCAGAGATGATTCTCTCTCCGGCATAGTCGTACAAGGGAGTCTTCACAGGTCAGAGCTTGGAGCGTGAAATTTCCATCTTCTCGAACGCTTCGGTATACATGATGTAAGCCGAACTCCCGGTGTCGACCAAGATGCGGTACACTTTGTGATTGGCTATGGTCATAGTGACCACTAGCGCGTCGTCGTGCGGATGCTGGATCCCTCGTGCATCATCTTCTGTGAAGGTAAGGCTGCACGGAGTGACACGGACTTCCTTACTGAGATGTTCCGTCAGGTGAATGTGGTGTTCCGACTCGGAGCTCCAGGAATGGGCTTTCCGTGCCCTGTTCAAATCTCCTCCCCCAGCTGAGCCCCTGAAGATGGTGCGAATTTCGACGGGCTCCTCTAGGGGATTGTTCAACTGCTCTTGGGGCTGTTCTTCTCTCCAAGCAGATTTTTTCTTTTTGGCATAACGACATAGATGTCCTTTGCGGATGAGGGACTCAATCTCGTCCTTCAGACCCACACAGTCGTCCGTGTTGTGACCATGGTCCCGGTGGAAGCGGCAGAATTTTCGCTTGTCCCTGTGTTCTAAATCAGCCCTCATGCAAATCGGCCAATTGAGTAGCCTTTCTCCTCGGATGTCTAGCAGGATCTGCTCAGCAGATGTATTGAGCAGTGTAGGAACAGAATTTTCCTTCCGGCCTACGGCTCGGACGACGATCGCGAGAAGCGCGGTTATCCGTCCCTTTGCTAGCCGACTGAGAGTCTTCGTTCCGGAGTCTCTTTCCCTTGTTCGTCGAGTCAGACACCTGTGTGCCCTTTCGGGCGTTGGTGAACTCCTCTGCGTTAGTGTACTTCTGAGCTTTCGTCATGAAGTCCGCTAGTGTCTTCGGTGGATTCTTTCCGATGGAGAAGGTAAACTTTTCTTCTTTCAGTCCGCTCAGAATGGCGGCGAGGGCCATCTTATCATCGTAGTCCTCGACATGTAATGCTTCTTCGTTGAAGCGGTCGATGTAATCCTTCAACGACTCCTTCGGGGTCTGCTTGATGGTGAGCAGGTGGGTGTTGGGCTTCCGACTTCTCTTACCGCTTATGAATTGCGTGAGAAATAGCCGACTCAGTTCCGCGAATGATCCTACGGAATTTAGTTTCAGCTGGCAATACCAAATCTGAGCGGATCCGGTGAGGGTGATAGAGAGCCCTCTACACGTCATTGCATCCGTTATAGTCTGGATCTGCATCCATGATCTGTAGGACTCCAAGTGTTCGGATGGGTCCCCAGATCTTGAATACTGGATGACGGGAGGCATCCGAAACCTCTGCGGCATCACTTCAGCCATGATGGCCGAGGTGAAGGGAGGCTCGGTCTCTTCCATCATCGCCTGGATCGTGGTCGGAACTATCGATTGTTCTTGCTTTTTCTCCAATATTAGGAACTTATCCTTCAGTTCCGCAAAGCGCGCTTACCAGGGATCCTTATTTTCAGCGACGACTTCTGGTGCATGTTCGGCCTCCGGCGTTCCTCTCTCTCTCCTTTGTTCCAGCTGATGACGGAGATCTGAGGGCGGTAGGGGAGATGTTGCTGAATGAACGGTCGTCGGAGCCCGAGTAGTGGGGTTCCTCAAGGATACCTCCGCACGTGCCGCAGGAAGATTTTGACCCGAATACGGTACCCCTGAGTGTTGGGGGACTTCGGGCCTCACACTCCTCGGTACGGAGCGAGTTTTCACGAACAGCCCTACCGGCTCGAGGACGGGTTGTTCTTGAGTAGGGCGTGGCTCTGGCTCTCTCTGTTTCATTCGATTTATCTCGTCGCGTAGGGCCTGGATCTCGTTTTGCATGGTGCGATACTTGCTCAACCGATTACGCGAACGGTGGGAAGGCCCTGGTGCGGACTCTGCATGAAGCGATGATGATGACCGAATCTGCTCATTGGGGTGCGGCTGCACCGCTGCAGCTTTCTTCTTCTTCACCATTGCTTGGAAAAATGAGAACTTAACTTCTAGTTTCAGGTTCCCACAGACGGCGCCAAAAAATGTTGATGCCAAAATCCGGTCGGCCCTCCCTCCACGTCGACCACCACGTATAATCCCTGAAACCTGCACCAGGAAAGCTGGCAAAGGTGACCCTGGCTAAGCCGGGGGACCCTCCGATGCCTAAGTCAGGACAAGGGAATCAGGGTCTGAGTAGAGACTAGAGGAGAGCTCGATTTTACGTACCTGTAGATATGGCGATGCGTACTATTTATACCTTCCTATGAGGCGGTTTGAGTCCGATAATCTCGGCACGATCAAAGGGATTATAGGATCATGGAGATATTGCCCGCAATCTACTGATCGCGCAGCGTATCTGGTGGATCGTGCGCTCCTGCGAGTGAAGTTACCGGTTACGTCTCGATATGACAGTTTCCATATTGAACGAGTGGGATATGCACGTCGGAGCGTTTGCTCGGCCCGACTTATCTAAGGATACCACTAGTCCGATCCGCCTAGTCGGCTCAGTCGGTTCCACCATGGCTGGCAGGGCTGACTTCAATAAGCGGTGTGGTTAAGGCATCAGAGATCATCCGATCGGAGTATGATTCCGAGTCGCGCACCAACCGTGTCGTCTGCTCGGATGGATCACGTCCCGAAGCAGATCAGATGGATCATGTCTCAGCTCGGATGGGTGCTTGGGGCAGTGTTGTATCGTGAGCTCAAATTTTTTATAACAGTGACCATAAAAGTTTTGAATCAAAATGATTTTTGTGTTTTCCCTTCAATTGGGCCTCTTTTAAAGATTTTAATGATGGATATCCAACTACTATTATTGTCATGTGATGTGGTGTACCCAAGATTTATATACTTTTTATTTTTATCAGCCCATAAAATGATCGTAAAAATAGATGAACGGAATGAATGAAACACATACATCATAGTGTGGGGTTTACAGAACACCGACCACCAGCCCCGGGGATTATGTCGGGGGGAGTAGCCAATCCGTTTCCGTCTTTCGAGCACCAGGCGATCCGTCCCGGGGTGGAAAGCAGGGTATTTTCGACCTGAGAAATGAGGCCGTACAGCTGCGGATTATCCAATCCTTGGAGGGTAAAAAGTAAGCTGGGTTGTGGGCCCTATATTGGTCGTACAGTTGGAAATATGTCTGCTATAAATGTTGGATGTCATACATACGTAACGGTCCATTTACAACTAGGTGCAGGTGAGCCCTTTCCGTAACAACGTGTGCCATCGCTGATGGCATACACGTGTAAACATGGCACCGAGGTAAGAGATCCAATCCATCCATCAGCACGGACTACTCAGCCTGTGGGCCCCAATAATGAAAAAAAGGTGTATGGGTTATAAAACTTCAGATTAGTTTTTTCCCAGCCGTACATTTGGTTTGTTAACTGTGGTCATCTGACCACTGGATCAACCTGATATTCCGTCTAGAGCATCACGATAGTGGTGCCTATCTGACAGGTAGACTAGATCTTCAACCCATCACGCCATACTGGAAAATGTGTGGCATATACATGAACTTTATTGTAGACACGTGTGTACCGAACAAGGCTTTAATGCGTCTTGCGGCTAGAATAGCTCGGTACCCGGGATTAGCGGTGCAGACTTGAGCGGTGAGTTGTCTTTATATTCTTATGGTTTCACTCCAATGTTAGTTTTATACCATTTAAAAAATACTTGTATCTAAACCATTAAAATTTTGGGTCTACTTGTGGACGGTGATCTCTATAATATTACTCTGATCAAGAAATCCTAACCATTCAATTAATGTATATTAAATAGTGGACCAATTTTAAAGAGAAAAATTAGATAGTTAATATTATCTTCTCAGAATAACTTTTTCAGTTATTCTCCATCCACAATAGTTTCAATGATTTATACGCCCTTGATATCTTTTAGAATCATGTCATGCATACGTCCGAAGAATCACCACCATTTTTTAAGACATTTCTTTTGAGGAAATTGTATAATTATTTTCTAATACATGGGCTGAACTTTAACTCTCTTGGATTATCCAGAAGAAGAAAAAGAAATTTCGTGACAGCTTTTTTATAATCGTTAGTCGCGCATGATTACAATAATGTTCTTTATTTAAATTAATTTAGGGTCTATTTAGGAATCCACATAATACGGATTTTAAATATAATCATGATTTCAGTGGGGCCCATGCCCTTCGTGTAGGATTCGAGAGCGGATCACGTGTTACACGGGCAGCATGTTTTACTGACTGTGGGGCCCACCTTGATGTGTTAGTTGTATACCCATGTTGTCTATTGGTTTTCCCGGCCCATTTTAAGGTAAGAATCTAAAAAAGTATTTTCAAATATAAAGTGTACCACAATACATAAAACAAAAAATTAGGGGTGAATAAATGCCCACCAATAAAAACCTAAGTATAATAATATAGACTTTTTGTGATAACTTTTTTAGCAATGAGTCTAATTTCACCTTAAAAAGTTAATTTCTCGTGATGACATTTTAAGTCCCGCAATAAATCAACTATTTGTGAGAAAATTATGAGGTGGGAAGGACTTCGCATGAGTTTCAACATTTTGGTGACAAGTTCACAAAAAGTGACTTTATGTGATGATACAAAAGCTATTGTGATTTTTTTTTTTTTTTCACACTCACACACACCCCCACACACTCACACCGTAGTGGGCTTTCATCATTTATGGATACTCAAACCCTTAACCGGGTGTTGAAACTCATGGGCTTTCACCACCTCTTATATGCTCTCTTGCTAGAGAACAAAAAATAAATCAATGAGAGCGCATTCTTCTACTAAAGTATCTTTTTGCAACGAATGGTTAAACTTATTATAAAAACATCAAATTAGACACTTTTTTTTAACGATGAATGTAGTTTCATCGTAAAAAGGTATCCTATTTGCAACGGCATTTCAAGTCATCACTAATAGGCAAAATTTTGCCTAATAGTAATTTTTGAGGCAAATTTGATGTCATTGCTAATAGTCAAATTTCTTATGTCGAGCTGCAATAGTGGGCGGAAAAGATTTTTCATGATGAGTTCCCATTGTCGTTGCAAAAAGTTACTTTTGACAACGAATTGGGCGATGACATAAAATCCATTGCAAAAAATGGCTTTTAACACTGACTTATTACACTCCTCACAAATACACCAATTTAAACTATTTGCGATGAATAGAATGCACATCTCATCAACTATTAGACGACACAATGTGCTGTCGACCATCCAATCAACCTCGAATAATTAATTGAATAGTAGAAACTACCTTAGACTTCATCAAGACTCCGATCAACAATCAAATGATGCACATCACTGACAATCACCTGATCAACCTCCCAATCAATGATTGAATAACACAAAGTGTTGTTGACCATTCGATCAACATCCAATCCTTAATTGAATAGTGGAAACAATCAACTGATTAACCTCCCAATCACGTAGAATACAGTATTAACTTTTTAAAAGAAAGCACACTATAAGAAATTGGTGTGATTTCTCAATGAATTTTTTCGATGATTAAAAAAAAAATTGTCGAATAGACTTAATTTTTTAATACACATCCTAAAATAAGTCGTAAAAATGGATGGTCAATGTGGATATCCAATAGATCATCAAGGTGGGCCCCACGATAGGGGTAACACCCATTAAGTTGTTACTTGAGTAACAACTTATCTGCTCCCATCTCCCACCACAGACCCTAAGGAGAAGGTTTTGAGTCATTCAACAGATTCTAAAGCTTGGCAAGAATTTAATAAGAAACATGATTGGTTTGATAATAATGCTCGAAATATACGACTTGAATTGGCCAACAACGGTTTTAACCCATTTGGAAGTATGAGTACTGTTTATAGCATATGGCCGTTATACTTATTCCATATAATATGTAGCCTTGAAAGCGAATTAAAGAGCCATTCTTCATAATGTTCTTACTCTTTTCTTCTTCTTCTTTTTTTTTAAATTTTAAACTCACCCACACACTTACGCAGTATTGGGATTTCATCACCTATGGATACTTGAACACTTGACCGGGTGTTGAAACTCCTAGGAGACTACCACCAGAGCAAGAGTAGGGATCTTCATGATGTTTTTGCTTATTCGTAGCCTGAAGTCTCTTGAAAATGACATTGATGTGTATTTGCGCTGGTTGATGGATGAGTTAGAAGATTTGTGAATAACGTAGATGTTGAAAAATTGGTTGAATTAAATAGACTATTAAAATCGAAAACCAAAAAAGAAAAAAATTTGAGATAGATTTTGAGAAAGAAAAACTTATTGAATTGAGTCGAGGCGTGACTGAGTCACTCGGCTTGAAATTGAATTTGCTCCCCTTGGACATCGTCCTAAGTGCAACAGGTTTCCAGAGCAATCGACCTCCAGAATACAACGACTATGACCCGGTCCCAAGTGCACTCACTGTACACGTACTCGAACCACTTGCAGTTTAATCTGAAAGTACTGAGTTGACTCAGCGATGAACTCAGTAACAATGGTAAAATCGTATCAGAGAGAGTTTTAGAAGACAGTATTTTCGTATATTGAAACTGGAATCGGAAGTCTTTATATAGACTCCGAGGTGGTGCATAAGCACCCTTTACAAAACGTTAGGTCCGTTGGGTTTAAACCCAACAGGGGCGACCAACCGGAAGGGAAGCATCTCTCTGGTTACGCTCTCGCACATAAAGTCCTACGAATACCCATACACACACACCCACGCGAGTACACTTACACCACACCCGCACCCGCGCCCAACCCAGCCCGTCCCGTCCCGTCGGGCCGCACACGCGCACACAGACACGGACTCGACTCGGCTTGGGGCGTCCGTGCGTGTGTTATAGTTTAGAGCTATTGGCATAGCCCCCCCACAGGACCAAATTCACATGCCCCCTGAAAGGGGCTCAAGCCTTAGGCAAAAATATTATCTTCTATACAAGATAGTTTACTTTGTCAAACCCAATGTGGGACAAAACCCACAACTTAAAAGTATCTCAACTTTTCAAATGTGGAAGAAAAACATCAAAAATTTAAAAATTTAAATTTTAATAATATTTTAAAACAAAATATAACAATCCCCCACATGTTTTAAAATAAAAATCTTTCGGATTAAATAATAATAGTTGTGCAATGGTGCCGGTGTCACCATAGACTTGAATCGACATTAGAGTAAACAAGACAGGTTTACAGGAATCAGGTGATACCATAGTGTTGAACCTGAATCCTTTTAATGTAGATCGCAAGTATATGCCACTCACACAACTCTTCCTATGCAAGTGATTTTTTGGTTCGGTGCGTTTCGGCTATACACCATTACCTGAATTTCATGAGTGCTTTAGAGAATTTGCCTAGATTCTCATAAAAAGCGGCCTCCACCTCCACACTCATATAGGTGAATTCCATCAAGTGTATGTAACAATTGTATACACCACAAAATATATGGCTATAGATCCATTAAGAGTTCTAAAAACTCATCCTTCTGCGTTGCTACTCGCACTGTACACCATAGAAGGGGCTCATATAACTCAGTGCAATCATTTACCTCGTGTCTTGTTGTTTATCCATTGAACCTATCTCATAGGATCTCCACTTGTATAGATTGGGTTACTGACACTGGCAGTTCATATATTAGGCTCAGCCTCATTCCCTTCGATGTATCATTGACTAACTTTTTATATAATCCTTTGGTCAGAGAATCTGCTAGATTCTTTTCTAACCTCACAAAGTTAATAGATATGACTCCATCACGTAACATATGTTTCACTATATTGTGTCTGAGTCTAATATACCTGCTTTTTTTATTATATATTTTACTTTTTACTTTTGCTATAGCTGCTTGACAGTCACAATGAATAGACACGACCGATACACGCTTTGGCCACAATGGTATATCAGCTAAGAGATTTCTAAGCCACTTGGCTTCTGATACAGCCTTTTCTAAGACAATAAACTCAGATTCCATAGTTGACCGAGTGATACATGTCTGCTTGGTAGACTTCCAAGAGTCTACTCCTCCACCCAAAGTGAAGACATATCCACTAGTGAATTTTGTCTCATCTGAATCACTGATCCAGTTAGCATCAGTATATCCTTCTAATATAGCAGAATAACCATTATAATGTAAACCATAGGCCATATTGCCTTTTAGGTATCGCAAAATCCTAGACAAGGCATTCCAATGCTCTTTTCCAGGGTTATGTGTATATCTACTTAGCCTTCCTACTGCAAAAGCTATATCAGGTCTAGTGTAGTTTATTAGATACATGAGGCTACCAATTATTCTAAAATATTTCAATTGAAACATACTATTTTTTATATTCTTCATGAGAGTCACACTATAATCATAAGGAGTACTGACAGGTAAACAGTCAAAATGGTTAAACTTTCTTAATATAATGAGATTGTGATAATATAATAACATCATTTTTCCTTGTTACTTCAATACCCAAGATTACACTAGCCTCTCCTAAGTCTTTCATGTCAAACTTAGTGTCACGTCCCAAACTCGAAAACCGGGCTCACAAAATTTTTGATCGCCGAATCCGACGCCGACAGCCTCCGTAGTACCCCATTCTCGGCTCCCGGCACCCATATACCAGGTTCCGATCTTGGGATGCTATAAGGAGAATTTCTAATATCTATTTGATTTGTAATGAGCATAACATAAGCATAACCCACGAACAATAACCACAAGAACACCACCACAAAATCCATTATGATAAAAAACTTTAAGTACAATGCATAGGAAAGGGAAATACAAAATAGTGACAATAAAAAAAAACTCCAGAAGCTCGGCTGCACGCTCCAACTGTGGTGAGACTAAGGCTGCGTCCTGGCATCACCTGCACGCATCAATCGTGCATAAGCTTATAGAAAGCTTAGAGGGCAGTGTAAGTGTGTGCGCAATACGAGCGTACTCAGAATGTAAGGTCAGAATAATGCTGTAATGTGGTGATGAGTACATGAATACAATCAGCCGTACCAAGGCTATGCGGTGCAAGATATGAATGGGGTCAGCCACATCCAGGCCATGCGATGCAGAATGCAAGTCAAGCATATCAATCCTTATCATATATCAGTACAGTTCTCGTTTTGGATAATCACCGGGGTCTAGTACACTCTACACCAGCTTGCCGTCCCTATCCAAAAGCACAACTGGGAGAGCAAAAGAAACCTCACTATCCGTCTGCCAATATCGCGCTCGGGTCATCGATAGCGGACCGATTTCTCAAGCTGGTCAAACTCAACCTAGAAGTTGCCCCCTCACTCAGGCGGGTAAGGTCACACCCCTTTTCAACCGACCACGACACAGTGGGAGACGCGGCCTACTGGTATACGGCCCTCGCGCGCTCGTGTATCCACTCGGTCTCGACGTTGGAGTCATCCTCTGGTACCATCGGGTTTAGGAATTTTCACCCAGGGACATCTATGGCGCCCGTACGCTAGAACCAAATATTTTTTATATCCAATCCATCCACCCATGATGCATCTGTGGAGGCTATGACCTTGATGTCGCTAGGGCATACAATAATCACAATCATACAATGCGAGTGCATGCGTCACACTACCAGTCATGCAACAGTCCTACGTGTATCATACACTCATGTAGGGAAACTCTGCTTATCAGGGAGTCTATAAACAGTTCGTCCGAAGGCATATGCTATGATCAGTCACTTCTCATATCAGTCATACATATGATGCATATGATAATTAATCATGAATCTATTCTAAACATGTAAATAGAGATGGGCTCTACGTATAACTGAGATGGTCCGAGATAGCCTACTTACTACAAGTATGGGGCTATTAGTGGGCCTTAGGGAGAGTGACGGTGCGAACATTTAACCGTCGTCATCCTTACAATGTGGGCATCTAACCATCATTGTTCCCAAGGCATTACTTGTTATAAATGTCATTATATGCCATGGAGGGATCACGCATTGCAATGGACCTAGTTGTACCCAATTGGGCCTCAAGTACATCAATCGGGCCGTATCATATGGGCTTTACATTCATCAAATGGATCACCTCAATGAGCCTCACCAATGGGCCTTAGGTCCTTTGCAATGAGTCATAACCCACGGGCCTCAGTATGCATTAAAAATGAGCCCAATCACATGAGCTTTATGTACATCAAATGAGCCTAATCACATAGGCCTTATATATACCAAGGTGGGCCTCAACAATGGGCCACAAATACATCAAATGGGCCTATACACATGGGCCCATATATAACAAAGTGGGCCTTAGTGGACGGGCCACAAATACATTAAGATGGGCCTTAACAATGGCCTTAAAATAATCTCAAAATGGTTGGACGGTTTGGAAGAAACTTATGCATCATGGTAGACTCCCATGTGGGCCCACTATAACATTTATTTTCCATCCAATCCTAGGCCCACTGAAATGCTCATTTTCCACCCAACCTGTTGGTAAGACCACGTGATCAAGGGCTCCATTATAATGTTTATTTTACATCCAACCTGTTGTTAAGGCCATGTGGCAAGGGGCCCGCCAAAATGTTTATTTTACATCCCACCTGTTGATAAGGCCACGTGGCAAGGGGCCCACCAAAATGTTTATTTTACATCCAATCTGTTTAAAGGTCACAAGGACCAGGGCCGACCGTGTTGTTTATTTGTCAGTCAACCTATTTACAAGGTCATTTGGACCTGGGGTGGGTGTGGAGCCCACCGGAATGTGTTTCACAAATCCAGCCCACCCATTACATGTGTCCCACCTGTTTGAGGGTTCACACCAAGTTTCAGCCACATTCAAAGTTCAGGTAGGCCCCACCAAGTGTTTTTATATGATTTAGGCATGTCTTCACATGATTTGAAAGGTATGGCCCACCTGAGTTCAGTTTGTGGCTGATTTTTGGAGTCAACGCATCATTCAAGGGGACCTATTAAATGAATGATATGAATATAGAACATACATCATGGTGGAGTCTACAAGTGGGGCCAAGGGGGGCCCTCCTTTTCACATTGGACGTCTCTGGACGTCATGGCAGCCAAGGCATGCCAATGTACATTATTTTTTTTTATCCTAAGTGAGACACATATTAACTAGATCTACCCCGTCCATTGTATGTGTCCCACAAAATTAGGGGTCCAAAATAAGTTTCAGGTGGGTCCCAGCTTCTGGTGTACCACAGTAATCATTTTTCCAAGTTTTAAAAGAAAATACTAGCATTCTTAATGCCACGGCCGACCAGATAATTGGATCGGTCTCATTTTTTGGCTCAACGCCTAAAATGATCCCGAGAATAGAATGGATGGCTTGGATTAAATATATACATCAAGGTGGGGCCATGTTGGAGCAGCCCACCATTTCCTTTCCCTTTTCTTTCTCTCTCTTTTTTTTTTTAAATATGGGGCCCACAATAAGATGATCCAAATCGTCTAATATGTGTGTCCCACGTGGTGGACCGTTCGGTCCAAGTTTAAGATGCATCCAAATTTCAGGTAGGCCCCACCAAGTACTTTTATATGTTCAGGCATGTCTTTACATGATTTTAGATGGTATGGCCCACCTGAGAATCGGATTGGTCCCAAATTTTGGCTCAACACCTAAAATAGTCTGAGGAAGGTGGTGGACGGCTTGGATTGAATACATGCATCAAGTTGGGGCGTGCATGAGTGGCCCATTCCAAAACATTAAAAGGAATCCTTTTTCTTTTACCCCCTGTAAGTACGCGCCCCATGTTAGCCATGCCCGTGTCCAGCGTCTCTGGACGCTGGACGGTCATAGATGGACACATGCACTGTGTGGGTCCCACATTCACGTGGCCCACACATCAAGGTAGGTCCCACATGATCGTGGCCCACCAAAAATATACATATATATATATATGTATATATATTAATATAAAATAAATATCATTTTGTCTAATATGTAGTGGGTCACACCATTTGATGGATGGAGTAGATTTATCATGAATCAGTGGGGCCCACTTCATTTTAGGGGGAGGATAAGGAGAGAAAGAGAGAGAGAGAGAGAGAGAGAGAGAGAGAGAGAGAGAGAGAGAGAGAGAGAGAGAGAGAGAGAGAGAACAAGAGACGGTGATGGTAGGGCCCCGCCACTATGGGCCCCACATAATGCAAATCATACATAAAAAATGGGTCCCACCAATAAGTGGTCCCTAAAAAAGAATTCAACGGTGGATCACCCACCTCTTGGCTTCCTTCTTGCTCCCCTAGCTTCCTTAGCTCCTTGCCTTCGGGTTTGACGACGGTAGATGATGAATGAACGGTTGAGATGTGAGATGAGAGGGTAGGGGAGGTGGGCTACACAAGTTGTTGTTGTTTGGGAGAGAGCTTGGGAGGGGTTTGGATGTTGGAATGGTTGCTTGAGAGAGAGAGTTTTTTTTTTTTAAGAAAAGGGAGAAGTGGAGCATTTAATGGGTGAAAGGGATGGAGGGAATGGTGGTGTAAGGAAGGATGATGTGGAGGCATAGTTGGGTTTGAAAATTTGGAAATGAAGAATGGTGAGGGGAGAGAGAGAGTTGACTTTTGAAAATGGGGGAATGGGTTGCATGTACACATGGTATGGTGTGTACTTGACATGATTTGATGGGACATCTCGTAGAGATTCCCTTGTAATTCACAACGCGCGGTGTTTCTTCGGAACGGACGCAAACCGTCATCTTCCAGCCTGAGTATCGGCTCGGTGTGCGAGTCGCGGCGTTAGAACCATTGGAACGGCGCGGTCGATAAGGTATAGGTTTTGGGTCAAGTCGACTCTGATATGCGGAACTCGGCTTAGGTTCGCGTGTAAACATCGAATACAGGTCGAGGATTGTCGTCGACCGGAAGGACCGCGGAGACCAATGGAACGGTACGGCCAAGACATGGGTCTTACACTTAGATGACAAGAATTTCTTAGTTTCATTAACTAATTTAATATTAGTTCTAAAAATAAGCATGTCATCAACATAAAGGCATATAATAACATAATCATTTTCATAAATTTTACTATATACACATCTATCTACATCATTTATATGATAACCATTTGATTTTAAAACACCATCAAATTTTTCATGTCATTGTTTAGGAGCCCGTTTTAAATCATATAGTGATTTAATTAGTCTGCATACTTTATTTTCTTTACCTGATATTTTATAACCCTCAGGTTGTTTCATATATATTTCTTTTTCTAAATCTCCATTTAGGAAAGTCGTAATATTTTATATATGGAGGTTATCGCTATTAAGACTCTAATAGTTGTAATCCTAGTTACAGGAAAATATGTATTAAAGTAATCTATTCCTTCCTTTTGTTTAAAGCCTTTCGCTACCAACCTAGCCTTAAACTTATCAATAGTTCCATCTGATTTTAGTTTCTTTCTAAACATCCATTTACAGCATATTGATTTGTTACCAGGTGGTAGGTCTACAAGTTTCCAAGTATTATTAGATATAATAGATTCTAACCCATCATTTATTGCTTCCTTCTAAAAGGTTGCATCTGGAGAGTTAATAGCTTCTATATAAGTTGTAGGATCATCTTCTACTAAGAATGTGAAAAAACCATCTCCTAGGTTAGTTTCTCTTCTAACCCTAATACTTTTTCTTGGTTGTATCTCTTCTACTATTTTCTCGTAAGCATTTTTACTAGTAGACGCAATATCTGATTCATTAACTACTTCTATTCTTATAAATTTAGATTTCATATGGAATACGTTCTCAAAAAACTCTGCATCCCTAGCTTCTATAATTGTATTAGGATCTAGAATATTATCCTTAGTTTTTAAAACTAGAAACCTATAAGCCGCACTGTTTTGTGCATACCCTATAAATATACAGTCGGTCGTTTTAGGACCTAACTTTCTTTTCTTAATTTCAGATAATCCTACTTTAGCAAGACACCCCCACACTTTAATATATTTATAACTAAGAACATGATTCTTCCAAAGTTCATAAGGTGTTTGTTCAGAAGATTTAGATGGAATCCTATTTAGGATATAACAAACAGACAGAATTTCTTCTCCCCACATATTTGAGAGTAAGCCTGAACTATTTAACATGACATTCATTATCTCTTTTAGAGTTCTATTCTTACGTTTTGCTATTACATTCTGTTTTGGTGTATAAGGAGCTGTAGTTTCGTGAATTATTCCATTCTTTTCACATAATTCTCTAAATTGAGAAGATTCATATTCACCTCATCTATCTGTTCTAAGTCTTTCAATTTTTATATTTAATTAATTTTTAACTTCAATTTTGTATTTAGAAAAAATATTTAAAGCTCCATCTTTGTTCCTTAATAGATATACTCTAGTGAACCTAGAGTAGTCATCTACAAAAGTTATATAATATATTTTTTCACCTCTAAACATGTGATTTCTAAAATCACCTAAGTCATTGTGTATCAACTCTAATAGAACAGATGATCTTTCTATTTGTTTAAAGGGTTTTCTAATGAATTTTAATTCTACACATGTTTCACATTTTTCAAACTTTTCATTAGATATATTAGGTAATAAATGTAATCTTTTCATTTTCTTTAAAGATGTCACATTCACATGACCTAATCTATTATGCCATAAATAAAAAAGTTCAACGATATAAACAGAACTAGATGTTTTCTTATTATCATTAGATACATTTACAATGAATAAACCATCGCTACAGTACCCCTTACCAACAAAGGTTCCATTTTTAGTCATTACAAACTTATCTAAATCAAATACTAACTTGACACCAGCCTTATTGAGGAGCGAACCAGAGACTAAGTTTCTTCTAATGTCAGGCACATGTAGGACATCATTAAATATTAGAGTCTTTCCAGAAATGAGTTTCAGAAGTACTTTTCCTTTCCCTACAACTGGAGACGTTGTAGCATTTTTTATGAACACCTGTTCATCATCTCCTGATACTTGGTAGGAGGTAAACATGCTACGATCCTTACACACGTGCCTAGTTGCACTAGTGTCTAGCACCCACTCCAAGTTATTTATAAGGAAGACTTCTGACACCACAACTACTACCATGTCAGACTCATTTCCTGTTTCTGTAAGATTAGTCTACAGCTTATCTTTATTTTTCTTAAGCTTGCATGTTTTAACATGATGCCCAGACTTTCCACAATTGTAGTGTAAGCCCCGTATCCTACACCGTACCGTTCCATAGACTTCCACGGTCTTACTGGTCGAATTCCGGCAACCTTCGACCCTTAACCAATATTTGCGTGCAACCCTGATTCGTATGCTGTCAACCCGTATCGACTCAACCCAAGACCTTTACCATAGCGATCGCGCCGTCGCTGCGGTTCCGATGCCGCGACTTGCCCGCCGAGGCGATACCCTGGTCAAGAGATGTGGGCCAACGTTCGGTGCGAAGAAAACGCCGCGTATTGTGAAACCTAAGAGAATCTCTACGATGTGTCACATCAATCCCATCAATTCCATCAATCAATCAATCCATCACATGTCAAGTACACATCACTTTTTCACCCTTCCCAAGCAAGCCTCAAAAGTCAAAAAGTCTCTTACAAACCCATGCCTTTCTTACACAAAAGGCCACAAAAGTCAAAAAGTTCTTACACACATCTATCACTCCATCCATCCATCACTCTCTCTCTCTCCCTTTACAACTCCTTCTCTCCTTCTCATTTTCAAAAAAATTCAAGCAAGAACCCTCCCATACGTATGAGAATTTCTCCAAGTCTTCCAACTCCAAGTGTGGCACACTTTCCTACCCCATGATCTCCCATCCTAACCATTCATTCCCCATCTCCTCCATTGGAATCAAAGCTAAGGTGCTAAGGAACTCATAGGAGCAAGAAGATCGAACGGTGGGTGCTCCTCTAGATGTAAAAATTTAATTTTTATAGCTTAGATATTTTTTTTTGTTTCATGAGGAAAGTGTAGGACCTACCAATCAATGGTGGAGATCCCACACAATCCCATGGTGGTGGCCTAATGGCCTACCTTATGCATGCATGATCCATGCATGGGGCCTTTCTCTATGGGCCCCATCATGATAGTTTTATTTCATATCATATTATGTTTGAGTCATCTAGACCTTATAACCATGGTGAGGATGATATCCTCAACATGCATTTTAATTATAGGCCATGCATGTGCAAGATGTATGTTGTAAATGTAAATCTAGGTATGATGTGCGGGTGTGATTGATCTTGGGAAGGCTCAATAGTAGCGAAGCCCCTTTCCCTATGGCTGGATTATCCTTCTATCTCTCTTTTCTCTCATTTTATTTCCTGATGTATGTGGCCCATTAATGTATTTTCCTTTTTATTTAACTTATTTAATAAATTTTATCTAAGAACATGTTGCTGTCCAGAATTTTCTGGATAGTTTCTGGTTATTTTTAGACCAGATTTTGAGACTGTTTGGGGAACTATTCATACTTATTAAATATACTTTTCTGAAAGGTGGGGATCTCATATTGATGGCCCCCAAATTTCAGCCCCAACTGACCTTCATTGGGGTCCCAAAGGTGTGGTCCAAGTGAGGTGGACAGTCTGGATTTTCTGCACTGTTCCAGCAACATTCCACCATAGACAGTTGGATTTTTAAAATTTATTAAAATACCTATAGGTGTTTAAAAATTATAAAAATTTTTAAGGGGGTGGCCTATTTATGGTAAGACCCACCTACAAATGTTGGGGCCAATGGACGCCTATACACACCATGGTGATGGCGGGACCGGCCCATTATAATATGGTGTCCAGATCAATCCGATTTTCAGGACATTGATTTATGTAAATAAATTAAAATATTTAAAGATGTCTAAAAATTTTAAAAATTTTTAAAAGTGTATTACACTTATTTTATAACTCACCTACCAAATTTCAGGGCTAATGGACCCCTGTACACACCGTGGTGAGGGCCGGACTGGTCCACCACGTTGGGACATCGAGGTCTGTCCGATTTTTCTGGACAGTCTGTATTGTTTAAATTAATTAAAATACTTAGAGATATCTAAAAATTATGAAATTTTGTGGGAGTGTGGCCCACCTATGGAAGTATCACTCTGTAAAATTTTAACCTCAAGTGACCCCGTTTGGGTATCCAAAAGAATGGGCCAAGATGGTTGGACTCTCAGATTTTTTTTTCTGCTGTGCAGTCCAACAATATGCCTTAATAAAAAATTATAATTTAAAAATATTTCTTCTGATGGTGGGCCACCTTTTTGGGTTTCCTCTCATTGTATGCATGATGGGGGACCTTGGTCCTAAATTTTCAGAGTTTTAGAGGCCTTGGACCCACTCCAATGGAGTGCCCAAATTTAGGACAGCAACATGTTATAATTATGCTGGCCTTGGGCTGAAATTTTGAGGAGTGGGGCCCACCATTTTATAAAGATCTTAGAGGAAATAATTTATACCTTTAGTTCCTTAAATGTTGGGCTTAATGAATGCACTTTTGAGGCCCACCACAGTTCAATTTAATTGGGTCCATGAATGTAGCTAGTTGTTGAACTATTTAAGGCCCATAGAGTGGACCCATTTGATGTGTTCCAAGGCCTATGGGATTAGGCCCATTTGATGTAATTTAAGGCCCATAGAGTGGACCCATTTGATGTGTTCCAAGGTCCATGGGATTGGACCCATTTGATGTATTTTAAAGCCCATGGGATTAGGCCCATTTGATATGTATAAGGCCCATGGGTCGAGAACCATTTGATGCAATCTAAGGCCCACGGGTTATGACCCATTACAATGCACATAAGGCTCACTGGTGCGGCCCATTGATGTGGCCCATTTGATGAGTAAAAGGCCCATATGACACGGCCCATTTGATGTATTTAAGGCCCAATGGGGTGTACCTAAGGTCCATTGCAATGTGTGATCCTAACTTGGTTTACGTAATGTTATTCACTACGGGCTACACCTTGGGAGCAATGTTGGTTTGACGTCCACATTGCGAGTATAATGTTGGTTAAATGTCCGCATTGCGACTCTCCCTAGGGCCCATTGGTAGGCCCGTACTTATTGTATGCAAGCCGTCTAGGCCAGCTGCGTTGTAAGGATAGGGCATTACTTTATAACATGCTTAGTATAACTCCATGACGCACAGCCCATTTGTATCGGTCCATTTGATCGGCCTGCTCGTATCGGCCATTTGATTGATTTATCCCATATGATTGATTAGGCCCATCTTGATATATTTGTGGTCTTTTGCTAAGGCCATATATGAGGCCCGTTGTTGAGGCCCACCTTGATGTGTATGAGGCACGTTGTTGAGGCCCACCTTAAATATATATATGAGGCCCATGTTGCAAGGCCCATTGTGATGTATGCAAGGCCCATGGGTCATGGCCCATTACAATGTATGTAAGGCCCAATTGGTGCGGCCTATTCGATATATTTACGGGGTCCATGTCATTAGGCCCATCCTGTTATATTGGTGACCCGTCCATTGAGGCTCACCCATGGTATATATTTGAGGCCCATGTGTAGGGCCCACCTATTGTATATTTAAAGCCCATGGGTTGTGGCCATAGTGATGTATATTAGGCTTATGTGATGTAGCCCATACTGATGTGTATTAGACCCAGGTATGTGACTCACCTGCGAAGTATATTTGAGGCTCATTGTGATATATCTGAGGCCCATGGGTGCGACTCATCCAGATGTATTTGAGGCCTATGGGCAAGGCCCGTGATATGTGTTAGGCCCATGACCAGGGCCCACTTGTTTCGTATATTTGGCCCTTGTGTGAGGCCATGTGCCCATTATATATTTGATTCTATGTGGGCCGTTCCTTGGGGGACAATGTTGGTTAAATGTCCACGTTGTCGATGTCGATTGTCAATGCCTGTTATTGATACCGGTTATGAGTATGTGACTGCATAGTATTATGATACATGCCCATACGCATCATTTGCATGTCTGTTATGAGATATGATTGACCATTGCATATGTCATAGTACTGGTTGTTATGAGACTCCCTGATAGGTGGAGATTGTCTCACATGAGCGCACGATTTGCGCAGGATTGATACATGACTGGATTGTATGACTCATGCATCTTGCATTATGTGCTGTGATTACTGTATGCCCTAGCGACACCAGGGTCGTAGCCTCCACAGGCATATCGTGGATGGCCAGATGGGACACCAAAAATTTGTTCTACATGGAGTGCTATAGATATCCCTGGGTGAAAGTCCCTACACCCTCTTGGTTCCAGAGGTTGCTCCAACGTCTATACCGAGTGGGTAGATGAGCGCCGAGTGTCGATTACCAGATGGTTGCGCTCTCCACTGTGTTGTGGTCGGTTGAAAGGGGGTATGGCCTTACCTGCCCGAGAGGAGGGGGCAATGCTAGGCTGAGTCTGACTAGCTCGAGGAATGGGTCCACTATTGACGAGCTGGGCCCGATATTGACAGGCGAATAGTGAGGTCTCTTTCACTCACCTTGTTGCGCGCGATGGGGCGGCAATCTGGTATGGAGTGTAATAGACCCCGGTAATTTTTCAGAGAGGAACTGTACTGATATGTGAACTTATTGAGTAGAAGTGCATGTTCATTTATTCATTCATTCATTATCCACTCAGGCTGGTGGTGCGTAACTAATTGTTGTGTACCTTCATTATGGCAAAGATTTCGGTTGGGCGCGCGACTAACCTGAGATCAGGGGTTTACCACATTGAGTTTGACTATCCAAATTTAGGTATAGGACTGGTTTGGATAGAAGTCCATTGTGGTGGACTCCGTAGCCTACGATACTACGTACTATCATCCCGACATCACACTCCAGCATGGTCATTCCATTAGCACCATATACTGCATATTTCATTATATGCTAGGCATGTGGCATTGTGGGTTATTATGTTTCTGTATTCCTGTGACTTAGATGAGAGTGATGATATTTGTTAGCTCTTTCGAATTGTGTATTATATTATATCCTTGTCATTCGACATTTGATTATCTATGACTCATCATTTGCATAGCTGTCCTATATTGCGTATTCTGATATTGATTAACTTATGGACTTGTTCATACTTCCGCTTATTCTGTTAACGCATGATTATAATCTTGTCAGTATTTCTGTTTACGCTGATAATTTCTGCTCTTATTAGTGTTTCCGCTTATTCAGTCATTGTATGGTTTATGGATTAATAGCTTTCCGGTATTGTATGATTATGATATTGTATTGAATACTTGGCACTTATCTCGTGCACACACTTACACCACCCTCTAAGCTTTCTATAAGCTTATGCACGATAGATGCGTGCAGGTGATGTTAGGTTGCAGCAGCATTGAGCTTAGAGCGTACAGCTGTTTTCTGGAGCTTTGATTTTGACATATATATTTCACTTTTAGCATTGTATTCAAATGATTATATTAGTGGATATGTGATGATGATGTTGCCTTTATGATTTGGGTAAACTTATGGTTATGCTTATTACTAGTTAAATGTACAAAAAAAATCGTCCTTGTAGGATCCCAGGATCGAAAATCTGGCATATGAATCGTAGGAGCCGAGAATGGGGTACTATGGAGGCTGTCGGTACCGGATTCAGTAATTGGGATTCCTGTGAATCCGATTTTCGGGTTTGGGGCGTGACATGTAGCAGTTTTCTTTTTTCTTGAATTGATTATTTGCATTTTTCTTTTTGAGCCTGCATTCATTTGCATAATGTTCAGGTTTGCCACAGTTATGACAGTTGCCATTTTTCTTATTATTTGTCCGACTTGATTCCACAAGATTTACTTTTGAATCAATCTCATTTTTATTTTCTTTTTGGTCCCTAATTCTATTGGCCTCCTCTATTCGTATGTGTACGATAGTAGTTTCCAAAGAAACACCGTTCTTCTTATGTTTTATTCTATTTTTATATTCTTTCCAAGAGGGCGGTAACTTTTCTATTAGCGCTCCTGACAGAAACACTTCATCCAATTTAATTCCTTCTGTCGATAGTTCGTGAAGTAGACCTTGAAAATCGTGAATTTGATTTATGACAGATTTATCGTCTGTCATTTTATAGTGAAGGAAATTAACAATTGCATGTTTCTTAACGCCTGCATCTTCTAATATGTATTTCTTTTCTAAAGCAGTCCATATGTCTTTAGCAGAGGCATAAAAAGCATACACATTATATAGTTCGTTGGATAAAGAGTTTAGAATATAATTTTTACAATTATTTTCATATGTTACTTCATTTTGATTTGCTGGATCTATAGTAAATGATTCAGATAAAATGTATGAAACTTTTAGGGTGGTTAGAGCGAACATCAATTTCTGTTTCCACCGTTTAAAGGATTGTCCAGCGAACGGTTCGATTTTGGCTAACTCAGAAGAAGCATTTATTATTATTGTAGCCATAGTCTATGTAATTCAAAAATTTGATTTCAAGATTGTTGGAAAAATATGGTTGAATTAAATAGACTATTAAAATCAGAAACCAAAAAAGAAAAAAATTTGAGATAGATTTTGAGAAAGAAGAACTTATTGAATTGAGTCGAGGCGTGACTGAGTCACTCGGCTTGAAATCGAATTTGCTCCCCTTGGATAGCGTCCTAAGTGCAACAGGTTTCCAGAGCAATCGACCTCCAGGATACAACGACTATGACCCGGTCCCAGCAGTGTACTCACTGTACACGGGCTCGAACCACTTGCAGTTTAATCCGAAAGTACTGAGTTGACTCAGCGATGAACTCAGTAACAATGGTAAAACCGTATCAGAGAGAGTTTTATAAGACAGAGTATTTTCGTATATTGAAACTAGAATCGGAAGTATTTATATAGACTCCGAGGTGGTGCATAAGCATCCTTTACAAAAGGTTAGATCCGTTGGGTTTAAACCCAACAAGGGCGACCAACCGAAAGGGAAGCAGCTTTCTGGTTTAAAACGAAAAGGTGCAAGTGCAAGTACACTGTAGCACATAAAGTCCTGCGAGTACCCATACACACACACCCACGTGAGTACACTTACACCGTACCCGCACCCACACCCGCGCCCAGCCCAGCCCATCCCGTCCCGTCGCGTCGCGCACGCGCACGCGCACACTGGCACGGACTTAGCTCGACTCTGCTCGGCTCGGCGCGCCCGCGTATGTGGTCAATGACATAAATTAGAGCTATTGGCATAACCCACCCAAAGGACCAAATTCACATTACCCCTGAAAGGGGTTCAAGCCCTAGGCAAAAATACTATCTTATATACAAGATAGTTTACTTTGTCAAATCCGATGTGGGACAAAACCCACAACTCAAAAGTATCTCAACTTTTCAAATTTTGAAGAAAAACACCGAAAATTTAAAAATTCAAATTTTAATAATATTTTAAAACAAAATATAACAGTAGAGACATATGATACGTTGAATAAAGAGAATTTTCAATTGCATGCAGTATTCTTATGGATCATTAATGACTTTCCTGTCTACGAAAACTTATCTGGGCGGAGTACAAAAGGTAATATGACATTTCCTATGTGTAACAAGGAAACAACTTATTATTCTTTCAAGAATAAGAAAAAAAGGATTTATTATATAGGCCATTGTCGCTTTCTCCCTTCGAAGCATAGATGGCGAAAAAGAGGTAAGGATTTTGATGGTAAGTGGGAAATATGGTTGGAACCTAAGCGTCTATCAAGGGACAATATATTAACTAAAATGCAGGCAGTCAAAGATGTATAATTTGGAAAGAGACTAAATAATAAAAAGATGAAGCTTGCTAAAAATAAGTTGAATTCGAGGAAGAAGAGCATTTTCTTTGAGTTGCCATATTGGCGAACACTAAAGCTGAGACATGATTTAAATGTAATGCACATTAAGAAGAATATTTGTGATAATGTCCTACAAATAATAATGAATATCAAAGGAAAAATAAATGACATCCTAAATGCTCGCATCGGCATCCTTTTTTTTTTTCCTTTTTTTAATTTTTTAATTCTTTGAAATCTCTCTCACTATAAGAAATGTGTAGCACATTTTTATTGGCGGCCAACACACACCGCTGACTTAAATATGAATCATGGGCGTCTTAGTGCAGTTGCCCCTAAATGGGAAGCAAATTGGCTGGTGTACACACGTCATCGTCCTGGCTGGCTTTGTTGACGTCACCAACTTATGTGGGTCCCATAAGGAGGAATGATTTATATCTAAACTATTGGCGAGCTCGTTGTAAAGCTTGAGTTGAAAAATAAGACAAATCTAAAGATAAAGTGGACCACACTGCAAAAAGCAGTGAGGGATTGATTGTTTACCATTGAAACCCTTTTGGGGGTCACTGAAATTTTGAATCAATAAGATATTTTTTTTCCCTCTCATCTATGTGACATTGTGAACAAATTGGATGGAAAAATAAACGTTATGGTGGTCCTACATATGTTTTAACGAAGAGAATCAGGTTGAAAAATAAGACGGATCTAAAGATCAAGTAGACCACACTACAAAAAAGCAATAGAGGATTGAATTATAAATTCAGAGTGTTTGAGAATGAGCTTGGTTGTGCGATTGTAATACTTTGCTTGATTCATCCCCGTGTACTTCCACGGTCCCCCAACTGTCAATTTATGCATCGTCCAACAACTACTCATTAGACTATTGTTGGATATATTAAGGGGACTATCGCTCGTAGGCTAACTTTTGATAAGTCTTACCATTTTAGAATTGACTTGTTATGCAAATGTTGATTGGGCTGGTAATCCCAATGATGGCTGCTCCATTTATGTATAGTGTATTTTTCTTGGGAATCACTTAATTTCTTAGAGTGCAAAGAAACAACCGATAGGTGCAAAATCAAGCACTGAAGTAGAATACCGGTCTCTAGCACGCTCTGCTCCTTGTAGGCCTTATCTCTAACATTGATCAGTTGGCTGACATCTTCACTGAAGGGTTATCTTCTGCTCGAATTTCTTTCTTTAAAAGCAAGCTTATGGTTCGCAGCCCCCATCAGCATGAGGGGGCATATTAGGCTCACTGATGATAAAATGCACGAGATTGAGTCTACTCAGCAAGAAATGGTTGTCAGATCTACAAGATCTAATTGCCTGAGTTATTGTCTTCAATATCCAGATCCGATTCCTTTGGAGCCCATTATCCTCTCCTATATAATGTAGAATTGATGTATCTATAAAAAGTTGTAATATACCTACATAGAAGATATAAAAGACAAGAAAATATTCAATTGGCAGTTCACACATCACTGTTAGCCACCCCCACTAGGGAACGATACTAAGACCTCAGTGTTGAAACGAGGTATCTTTCACTCAGTCTACCACTTGAGTATTTGGGTGCCATCTCAAATTAATTTTAAATATGCATAATGCCTGCCATGATTGTTAAAGCAGCATTTCTTCAAAAATGTCCAGTGTTTGTGTGGATATCTCTCATGTGCGTGTGATTCAGACCGTTAAGTACTTTGTTGTGTCCGCATTCTTCTTAAATATGGACCAATAGATTTTTAGGTAGGCCATAGCAGTGAAAATGAACATCTAAATAATTCTTGGATTCCATGGATTATATGATACAAAGATAATAGAATTTCAAATTCGTGGTGATTGTTTAGATAGCAAGTAGAATCTTCAAATTCATTAAGCAGTGGTCACCTTATCTCTGAAGCTAAAGAATTCTCTACAATATATAAAAAGATAAAAATTACTATGTGGAATTCATGTATCCAAACAGTTCAAATGTCAAGTCGGTGAAAGCATTATTTATTTATTTATTTCTACATTGAATCCATATATCAAAACATACATTGAGAGTATGAACTTGGACATGTGGTCTCTCACCCAAAACATGTGGCTGAGTATTGTAGGAAACAGGGTGTCAATCCATGTGAAGTCCAAAACCTAAGTCATGTGAATCAAGATGGTCCACCACTGTGTGAGGTAGGACCACCCATTATTAATGTTCACGAGCTTGAATCTTTAATTCCCACCAGAGAACATGAAATGAAGATGGCACTTTATCCAATCATCTTCCTTTTTTTTCATGACATCTCTCATACTTTTCTTGGGTGTATTTCAATTATTGACATGTGATGGTCTGTAGAGTTATATCCAAAATATTTTTAAATAATCAAGATATTACTATTTCACAACTTACTTTGAGATATATGGAGAGTTTAACATCCAATGGTCTTTATTCATCTTTATTGAGTTGGTTGGCACTTTCCAAATTCAATGAAAGTTTAAAATATGAAAAGTAGGAGGAAAAAAAAAGGAGATAAAAGAAGAAAAAACTCTGTTTTTAGAGATCCTATCCACTTAGAAAACCTTTCATCTTTTAGCTTTAGGATGAGAAAAGATTACTGACACCCAGATCCATAGCTCAAGTGGTAGACTGAGTGAATGGTGTTTCAACACTGAGGTCTTGGTAGGGATACCCTGGTGGGGGTGGCTAACAGTGAAGTGTGAACTGACAGTGGGTGTACTAACAAGCTAACAGATAAAAATAATAATAATAATAATAATAATGAAAGATAAAAGATATCTGGCTTTTGCCATGCATGTACTATTTAGGTGTGACCGTTTAACCATGAATCACGAGGATTTGGATCTGCTTTTTGGATCTGTACTGGCCTTTTGCTTCTCTCTCACACGTGGTTTTTGTTTTGTTGCAAATCACAGGGCAGAGATTTTTATTTGGCTGGAGTAAAAAATGGTGGTGTCTCCTCCTAGTGAAATGTGGCATTGATTTAAAGCTATCAAGACTATCCACATTGTCGGTCCCATTGTGGATGGATCACATCAATAAAATAACAGTGATCAAGCAATCCTGACAATTTAATAATAGCTACAAAATGGATGGATGGTTGGAATTAAATTGCTAACTTGTCCAAATTCAGAGGGAAAAAAAATTCAACTTGGACATGTAGCTTTTCAACCAAAGCATGTGAATAGGTCTTGTGGGAAACTGGTATGAATTTACATGAAAGTGCAAAACCTAACTCATGTGGATGAAGATGGTCCACCACTTTTGATTGAGGTAGGACAAACCAAATAATTATGTCTACGGGCTCGATTTTTTAATTCCCACCGGAGAACATGAAATGAAACTGACACCTTATCCAGTCTTCTTTTTTTTCATGACATATCTGATACTTGTCTTGGGTTAGTTGGCATTTCTACATCAACGATGGGAACTCCATTGAATAATATCATGTAATGCACAGGCCACCACATATGCCAGTGTGGTGGAAAGGTGAAATATCCAAGCCATCCATCAGATGGACCTCATGTCATATGGCCTTAATGTAAGAATTCTATAAGGTGATGTCATATGGTCTTAATGTAAGAATTCTATAAGGTGAGGCTTTATAATCAATGGTCTTGATTGCATTAAGGGTTGGATAGTGTGATCGAGAGTACTAATGGACCCCATTTAGCTGTGATGCATCTAAAATCATGTAAAGGGTGGTGCGTTACAACATATACACACATTGTTTTAGAGGAACTAAGATTACTAAATTTGTGTGAAGAATTAGTGTGAAGTGTTTCGATGGGTTCCAAACTCCTCAACTGTCTTAAATTATATAAACATAGTTGGATTACCAAGCCTATATGCAAACATAAGCTTTATTCCTATTCCCATGCTTCTTTAAGGGTGTAGAATGCGGAAGATTATGTCATCAAGCCTATAATGATGGTGCACCAATCAAGTATGTTGTTTATTCAGTTCATTGATTTCCACTCTCGATTCACAGCTCGTCCTTTGTAATTCCACATATAATTTTACACTTAATATCATACCGTAAATGAAGAAGGGTGGGAAAAGGAAGAGAAAAAAAGATTTAAAGAAGAAAACTCTATTTTCAAAGAAATCCTTCTCAACCCAAGAAGGTAAGGTAGAAAAACATTTCATCTTATGGCTTTAAGATGCAAAAAGATATTTGACTTTTGCCATGCCATATTTAGGTGTGATCGTTTAACCATAAATCACGAGGATCTCAAGGTGCTTGTTGGATCTGTGTTGGCCTTTATTTTCTCTCTCTCAAACATGGTTTTTTTTTTTTTTTTTTTTTTGTTTTTTGGTGGAAATCACAGGGAAGAGATTTTTATTGGGTTGGAGTAGAAAATGGTAGTGTCTCGTCCTCCTCATCAATGTAAAGCTATCAAGGCTATCCACATTGTGGGTCCTATTGTGGATGGATCATATTAATAAAATTATATGGATCAAGCAATCCGGACCATTTAATTAGTGGCTATCAAATGGATGGTTAAGATTATCTTCATGGCTCAATTTTCACAGATGGGCCTGCCATTTGGATGGTTTGAATTGTCCTACAACTATGGAAGGGGTACGGTTGAAAAGTCACCGTCAGTGCAAAACTACCACATGCAGAATCTAGCCCGATTTTATTTGATGAGGTCAATAATGCAAAGCGGACTACAAAAGTTAAGGATGCGGATTGCCCCCACTATGTGGGCCCCACAATGATGTGTGTTTTAACCACCGTTAATTTTATCACATGAGTCCAAAAATAAGTCTGATATTTAAAAGCTCAAGTGGACTAAAACACATGAAAAGGTGAATGACACCCACATTAAAACCTTCTTCGGGCTCACATGACATTTATTTGCCATCCAACCTGTTAATAAAGTTACAGAAACATGGATGAAGAGAAAACACAAATATTAACCTAGCCTCCAAAAAGTTTTCATCGGTAGGGTTCTGACACAGGGATGAACGTGATGAGGTCGAACACCGTCTTCCTCAAGGATAACTACTTCGAATCCATGGAGCTTCTCTGGACTTCTCACGGAAACTTCTCCAATCCACGAGGAAAGAAAGCAAGAGAACAGAGATAAATTCTAATAAAATTCGAAATTGATTAATGAATGAATAAAAACGAGTTCACAACCCTTTAAATAAGGGTACCAAGCAACATGAAAGAAATTAAAATCAAACTACAACTAAAACTCCTAGAATCCACGAATTACTATAAATAGTAAACTTACTATTTATATACGGTCATGATGTCTACTAGTGCTCAAGGTTTCTAGCCAAAGATAGTAAGTGTCTTATTTGGCTTCACCAAACTGTTCTCCTAATTATTCTAAGTACTTTTCATGTTGGACACAACTCCTAAAGCTCAACGGATGAAGAGTTATAATAAAACTAAAACTTACTATTTATACTAAAAATAAAAATAAAATAGGAAAACGATCGTCGATCAGGGGGTTTCTCACAAATACGGGCTACGCAACCCGGCATGGCGGGGTTAGTTGGCTAAAGTAGCTCGTTTTACCCCAAAATCATATATTTTACCTCAAATAACTCATTTCGGATTATGAGATACGCCCAATCTAAGGTCCAACGGTTCGGATCACTTCTGTCGTCGACTGGGCCTTTTTTGATCCATCTTGGTCATTAAACTGTCCGTCACCGTTCAACCCGCTCTATCCTGTCATCTTCCTATTATGGATCATACAGTGGAAGAAGCAGATTGTGTATTCGTTAAACTCTGTGGGGCCCAACGTGGACGTATCTATCTTATCCACGCCGTCCATCCACTTTCCGGATCTTTTTAGCCTATAGGCCCAAAATTGAAGCATATCCAAAGCTTGAGTGGACCACCTCACGGGAAACAGTGGGGATAATGACTTCCACCGTTAAAACCTTACCAGGGTCCATGGTGATGTTTTTTTTTTGTCATCCAACTTGTTCACGAGGTCACAGAGAACCGGATGAAGTAAAAGCAAAAAATATTAGCTTGATCCAAAACTTGTGGCCCTAAGAAGTTTTCAACGGCAAGCAAGCGTTTAATTCATAATATTTCATGTAGTGTGGTCCACTTAAGCATTGGATATGCTTCAATTTTGGGATTATGATATAAAATGAGCTGGTGAAACTGATGAACTGCGTGGATGAGACATATACAGCACGGTGGACCCCACCGAGTTTAGTCAGTACGCAATCCACTCCCATAGAATATGGCAGCAGACGGTAGGGTAGGGTGACGTATGGACGGTGGTGGATGGCTTACATTTTAAAAAATAGGACCAACAAAATAACCCTACGGTTCTTCCTCCCACTGAGGGAACTACTGCATACCACATAAGGATACATTTAGAATGGCAGACAGGCAAAAGAAAAAATGAATAAAGAATATTTTCTTATTGAAATTATTGGGACCTTCCAACCTGCATCCAATCCAAATGGATGCTTTAATGAAATTGGCTAGGTTTAAAAAAAAAAAAAAGGTTTTTTAATAATTAGAGGTGGGGCCCATGATTTTAAGAGTCCGGATTTGATTGACACGTACCAAGTGAAGCCTACGGCAGGTGATTGTCCAACTATATAGCACAAAATTCGTTTCAGACAACTATATATGCAAACATAAAACATGTGTGTGAGATCTAAGCTTTCCATAAGTTTGAAATAGTGCTTAGATCTTCTGTTTAAAATTTTAAAATTTTCACGATTTCATATGGGCCACAACGTACAAAGTAAACTCGCAGTTTAAATAATATCCCTGTAGTCATTTATTTCTTTGGATATATACTGCGACTAACTTAAGCTGCTGAAATCAATCATTCTCCTCGCTCTCTCTCTCTCGTGTTTTGTTATAGTCTGCCTGAGTGTGGATGTATCAGGCTCCCACATACTCGCGGAAGTAGCAACTCGTTTCCAAGAATCTCTGAAGTTATTTTTTAAATCCTGATATCCGACCAAGGCCATTATCGCTGAGCTGTATGAGCAAAGAACAGAGCATGTCGCTTTCTTTAGTTCGGTCAGCCTGGCAGTGGTGATGGAAAGTATATCGCATGCATGCTGGCCATTCAATGGTTGTTGGAGTTTTGATTTGAGCTGGGCCACCATCTAGCATCCCACTCCCGTCCCACTCCCACCCAAATATTAAAAATAAATAATTGAAATTGGTACGTGGACACTTCTATTTATTTATTTAAACAAAAAATTATGATACTCAGGTGGAGTAAGATCCATGATACACGTGCTTAGAAATTACGTTCAAGGCGTACCAGTATTTCAAATTAAACTTTCCAAACTAGGTATCCTAATTTAAATGTATTATGAACCAAAAACTACATTTACTTAATAATCTATCTATTGAATTAATGAAAATGTATTAGATGGTTAAAAATGATAATTTATCCAACACATACAAGCGTCCACTAGTTTAGAGATTAACATAATTCAAGCAAACTAATTTTGGGCCTGTTACTAAGCTTGGTGGGGCCCAGAATTTAGTCGCTTTGATTGGGTCTATGTACACATAAAATTTTTGAGTGCTTACATATCAAATATCATGCACCTTCAGAGTATCAAATTATTTTATTATATACAAAGTAATAACATGCACGCATGGTGCGGCACACAGACCTGACTAAAGCAGAGGCGGCTCAAAGGGGTAGGCAGGTGAGGCAATCGACCAAGGTCCCTTAATTAAGAAGATCTGCATTATAGTAAAATTAAAATTTCTTAACTACAAAATTCCTATATTATAAAAAAATTAAAATTAAAAAGAAAAAGAAAAAACCTAATTTTTTTGAAATAGATCTTATTAAAAAGCCTACAAAATAGAAATATCTAAAAGTTAGTTTACCAATTTGAAATTGAAAATAAAAAATAAATCCTATAAACTAAAACTATTAATAATAAAAATCTACGTTATCATTTTTAATAAATTCTTTTCCTAAAACCATGGATGACAACAATCTACATTATTATTAATTAACTTTTCAAAAAATTAAATTCTAAGTCTTATTTTGATGACTTACTTATGCCCTGAAAATGTTAAGCCGCCCCTTATTAAAGTACCGAATGTTGACGTTTGGGAAACACCAGATGGTTCCATCTTACCAACATGCACGTGGCAAGTGTATATGATCGATCTGGACCATACAAATAGATGGGCATCTCCGCTGGAAGACGTGCCAATGTGAAACACGGTTTTGATTGATCTTCTTGTCTAGAAGCCAGGCCATTTCACACCTGACGTCAGACACATCGTACAAAATAATTGAATGGTTAGAAATTATCGTCTACACTAGCAGTTTATTTTGTACACTGGGGCCCATCTGTTGAGTGAAACTGGTTGACCCATTTCCCAACTCAACTGGGCCGCGGCATACAAAATAAATGGATGGCTAGAAATACTTGTACATTGTGGCCCATTTGACGACGCAAACCCCCTTATTTTTCAGGTAGAATATACAAGGATCATCTCCAACCAATTAACCAAATGGAAAACCATGGGTGTATGTGTCTTATCCACTCCGTACATCTGTTTTTAGGGATCATTTTATTGCATGATCCCAAAATCGAATCATATCCAAAGATCAAGTGGACCACACCAGACGTAACAGTGGGAATAATGATGTTAAATTTTGAAACCTTCCTAGGGCCCACAGTGATGTTTATTTGTCATCCAACCTGTTTATAAGGTCACCCATACATGGATGAGTGGAAAACATTAATATCAGCTTGATCCAAAACTTCCGCAGCCCCGAGAGGTCTTCAACGGTAGGCGTTCAAGTCACATTTTTTCATATGGTATGGTCTACTTGAGCTTTGGATATGCTTCAATTTTGGGATCGTGGATTAAAATGATCTGGTAAAATAGATGGACGGTGTGGATAAAATACATAAGTCACGGTGGGTCCCACAAAGTTTGCTCATTACGCTTAAGTGCACTTGGTTACTCCGCAGTCCACACGCAGTCCGCTGGCTAGTGTTACATATTTTTTACATTGTGACCCATCTGTAGAGATGGATTCCCTCGTTCTCGAGATAGAAGATCTAAGCATTACCTACAACCAGATGGAAAGCTGAGATACTTCACACGCGTGTTCCATATAGATACGCGTGCCACACGTGGGTGGACAGTGTATATTCTCAAGGAATACAGAAGACAAACGGACCGACTGATCTTACAATCTTTCCAAATTATTAAAACAAGACAAAAATAAAACGCCACATCTAAAGTAGTGGTAACGATGGTATACGGATAATGTAGGCATTATGCATTTTGGGAACTGGCACTTTGGACATATTCCGGGAAGTTCGTATCTGTAGAGCCCTTTAAAATGTCACTTTTTTCTCCCGATAATACAGAAATGTGGGACCCACACGGCATTGAATTGACACGTGGAGCCCCCTAGAATGGCTCTTGCTCCATCTCAATGGCCGCCATTCGGCATGACTACCACTGAGATTGCACGTCTTGATGCCCTCTCAATGAATGGGACACGGTTTGGCTACTGTCAAAGCTCTCTGGACCCCACCATGATGTATGTGTTTTATCCACGCCGTTCATCTATTTTTCCAGCATATTTTAAGGAATAAAACAATAAATGAAGCATATCCAAAACACAGGTGGACCACAAGACAGGAAAGTAGGGTTGATTGAACGTCCACCGTTAAAAATTCTTAAGGCCTACTATAGTGTTTATTTTTCATCCAACCTGTTAATAAGGTCATACAGAACTGGATGAAAGGCAAACACAAATATCAGCTCAATCCAAAACTTCCGTGGCTCTAAAAAAGTTTTCAATGGTAAACATTCAATCCCTACTGTTTCTTGTGGTGAGGTCCACCTGTGATTTTAATCTGCATAATTTTTGGGTTCGTATCTAAAATGAGTTATCAAAACAGATGAACAGTGTGGATAAAACATATACATCGTGATGGGTCCACGGAGCTCTGACAGCAGCTGGCTAGCTGATGTTGGGGTCACTATTCAAACCGCGTCCCTCTCTATTGTCCTAACTGCCTCACCCAACTGGCTGGGATCCATTGCTATCAATTATCTATTTTGGAAAATCGGATTAGGTACTGAGTAACGTCAGTAGGCTCTTATCGTACTGAGTAAACCCTGTTAGGCCCACCATGAATGCATGTGGTTTATCCACGCTGTTCATCCATTTTTGGAGATTAATTTAGGCATTGAGATTAAAATTAAAGTATATCCACACCTCAACTGGACCATACCACATGAAACAGTGGAAGTATTGGTTTCACCGTCTAAGGCATGCAATAATGTTTATTTTTCATCTAACCTATTCATAAGATCAAACAGAAATGGATAAAGGGAAAAAAATAAATATCAGCTTGATCTAAAACTTCTGTTTAAGTTGGTGTAGTCCACTCAATCTTTTATAAGCTTCATTTTTAGGCTAAAGTTTTAAAATTATTTTAAAAAATGGATGAACGAATTGGATAAAATGCATGAATTAATGTGGGCCTGTTTGGATTCACGTATAAGAGTGTGTTGTATTGTATTATAACTGAATATTCTCGAATATTTCCATTATTCAGTGTTTGGATAGGAGCGTAAAGGCATCGTATCCAATACGCGCGATTTCATACCGTTTTCAAAAAATTGAAAGCATAGTAGAGTATTGTCAATGGGTTCTATTGCTGTCAATACTTCGTATTCATTGCACTGTATTTACAGCGTATACTATGAAAGTTTGAAATTTGTACAATTACAGGATATTTGTTACCTATGTAGTGTAAGATTAGGACCATTCATTTAGTACATTTCAACGTAAAAATCATTTAGCTAGAAACTAAAAAATTACATACATCAAACAAGCCACTAGATCCAATTAAGATTATACAATATGCAGACATAATACGTCATATTTAAATATTGATTTGTATAATGTATTATATATTATGTCAAATAATATCTTTTATCCAAACATTAATTAGTATCTAATTAATTTGAATGTATTCTGAAAATCACCCGATGCATGCATAAACGGTACCCAAATACAATGCAATATGTGAATCCAAACATGACATAAGGTAAAAGACGCAGTCCGCTTCCCTATTTTGGTCCCTTCCATGGTTTTAAGACGCTGACAAGTTCGGTGCAACTCGTTCAGAGTCTGACTCGGACTAGGTCAGAACCGACATGGGCTGACACCGCCATAAAATCTTGTGCTGACTCAGAGTGACTCGGGCGAGTCATAGAAGACTGGGGCCATATAGCCTGAGTCAGGCCAAGCTGGCTCGGCTGAGAATTTATGCATTGATGGAAGTATACACATCCACACAATGGGACACGTGCGAATATGAAACACTTGTGTAAGATCTGAGCTTTCCATTCCATTAGGTTACCTACATTGTTTAGATCTTGTTCTGAAGAAAAAAAATCATATCATTTCACAGCTCGTGTGGGATATAGCATATAAAAAAATAAAAATGAACGGCTATAAGAAACTTTAACCATCAATTAATGTACTGTTTACATTGTGGCCCACTTGAAGATTGAAATTGTTTGATCATTTGGACAGAAGATCTAAATTTTTTTTTCAGTTATGGAAAGCTCAGATCTCACATGTGTTTCATATTTGCATACGTGCTGCATGTTGATGTGTACAGCTGGACATGCTTCTGGAATTATCAAACCCCAATACACCGGTTCTTAATTCTGGCAAGTGGGGCCAAGGCCGATGGTCTCGACGTTTCTTGGCTGCTGAATGATTTCCTTAATTAGACGAATTAACCTCTGGATTTGTGGCCTACACTAATCAGTTAAAAAGTTAAAAAACAAACGAAATTTACTCAAAAATTTCTAAAGAATTTGCAATTTTCCAAACATGTCCTGAAAATTAAAATGATGATTTTTGAGGCTACTCGAATCATCAAGTGACCACACTTGAATTTGGATGTTTATGAACAGTGTATATTACTTTTATGACTTGACCCACCGTATGATTGACCCTCACATATTTTCTACTTGTCCGATAATCTTAGTGGGATATATCTTTTAGACTATTTAAATGACTAACACATACCATATAGGATTCATAATTCTCAACTCTCAACTTTTTTTAAATAATAATAATAATAATAATTTAACAATGACATTTATGTAATTTCTCTTCCGAAAACTACCATTCAGAAATTTTGATTCTTCAAGGCACAATTTGGTAAAATCCCAAACTGCTGAGGAATTTTGTGGTGAAAATCTAGAAATAACAGTACAAATTCAATTTAAATTTTTTTAAAAAATTCCTAATATAAGTCACTGGATCATTGCTTTGAGCGATTTATTTTTGGCATGTTCATCCAAGATGTGAAATAAGACACCAATGGCCTGAATTACTTAACCACGGCCCACTAGGCCCAGGTCAGCTGAATCACCCCAACTCGTCTGTTTCGACTCATAAACCCGAGCTCAGCTAAGCCTGATATGATTCGTCCGGTTGGTCTAGGATTCAGTTGGACGTTGGGTGAGGGCTATACCGTGAGTCTTGCAGGGTAGGGTAGACTTGGGCTGACTCTTTTTTTATTATTATTCTACACACTCACACACCCCACACACTCATGCCATTGTGGGATTTCACCACCTATGGATACTCGAACCCTTGACCCGGTGTTGAAACTCCTGAGAGTCTACCACCCGAGCAAGAGTAAGGATCCAACTTGGGCCAACTTAAACCCACTTGGACAAGCTGCTTGAGTTCGAGCCCCTTGCAACTCGGCCTGACCCGAAATCTTTAAAAGAGGGACATGTGGTGGCCCTGGCTGGTCTGAAGGTCATCTGGGCTTTTTTAATACAAACTGGCATGCATCTGGCCCATTAGATCATTCCACATGGATGAACAAGATGGATTTTTCATATTTTCTTTAGAGGCCCAGGCAAAACCACGTGGGCCCAGTATTCTCACTAAGATGGGGTGGGCCCCTGTAAAGTTTTAGACCAATACATAAATACATGGCCAAGAGTGTCAGCTGGTGCGGCGAGCCCATCTGCCTTTGAGTCTGGCTCATAATTTGTTGTGCTTGGGCTTAGACTCAGCCTTCTGTTGAACTCGTCCAGGTCGACTCGGAGCTGATTGGACCGAATCTGGTTTGGGTCTGGGCCTTACATTTTGGTTTAATGTCTGGGCTCGGGCTAACATTGACCCGAAAACTCGTGCGTGGTGAGATGGATGGCCTTGCAGCGCCATTCATCAGGTGGTCCCACTTTGAAAATGTGCTCGTCCACGTTCACTAGGCTGATCCACTCATCAGATAGATTGCACGTGTATGTTGAATGTGGAATTGCGAACAGTTGGTAATTGTTCTTTCTAAACTGTCCATTTCTCATGCAAGCATCTACTATGATGCATTGGCCGTCATCTTTGATCTCAACCATCCATCCAGTAGAATTGCCATTGAAATACTCCAAAGTGTAACTTCTGTACCTTGGGCCACCCATGAATGGCTATGATAGTGGATTGTGAAACACCCATAGAAATTTTTTTGTTCTAGTGAATTTCATCACCACACTAAGTAACAAGTGGGGCCCACTTGAATTGACCTTTTAGATGGGGATGAGATCGAGTGAGATCCTATGGATGTTTTGCACCAGATGGGTCCCACCACAGGATGAACATAAATCTTAACGGTCCAACCGGTGGTTTGCGAATTGATGGTTTAGCCAACGGTCCACCTTCAGCAAGAGGGAAGGTTTGCCTGCACCATTACGTTTTTGGAGCATAGCTAATTCAGAATAGGTCCCAGTATGGCATTTGATTGGTGGCCCACCTGTGAAGTTGACGACCGCATAAAACTGCAGTTTTATTCAGTGGAGTGGGGTTCACTGAATTGTGGTCCCCACCATAGATGGGTACAGACTTAGATGGTGGATCCCATGTTGAGCATCCGGTCCCCGTATATTGGAAACGGATTGGCTACTCCCCCTGCCACCAGCCAATGGCTGGTGGTCAGTGCTCTGTGGGCCCCACCATGATGTATGTCTTTCATCCATGCTGTCCATATAATTTTATAGATCATTTTATTATATTAGACCAAAACTGAGATATATCCCAATCTCAAAGGGACCACATTAAAAGAAACAATGTTGAATGAACTTTCACCATTAAAAACTTTTTGAGGCCATAAAAGTTTTTTATCAAGCTGATATTTGTTTTTTCCCTTCATCTGGATCTGTATGACCTAATCAACGGATTGGATGTCAAATAAATAGTACCGTGGGACTTAGGAGGATTTTAATGGTGAATATCTGATCACTATTGTTTTCCAGTGGTGTGGTCCTCTGAGATTTTTATTCTTAAAATTTTTGAGATAAAGCCTAAAATGATCTTTAAAAATGGATGAACAGAATGGATTAATTACATATATCATGGTGGGGCCCACTGAACACCAGCCACGGGGCTGCTGTCAAGGGGAGTAGCCAATCCGTTCCCATTGTGTGCGACGCGGATTTCCTAACGAAAGCCTTTGGCTGGAAGTTCCTGCACTGGGATGTGAGGTGGGACCCACCGTAATGTTGGTTAGAAATCCACCCTGTCCATCCGTTTTGCGAGGTCATTTTAGAACATACGACCGAAAAGTAGGTGGACCCAAAACTCAAGTGTGCCATACGAGATGGAAAAGTGGAGATTCAGTGTACGAGATGGAAAAGTGGAGATTCAGTGAATACCGTTGAAACATTTTTATGGCCACAAAAGTTACATATCAGGATAAATTTTTCATGTTTTCACTTAATCCCAGTGGGAATGACCTCATAAACAGTTTAAATGGCGTATAAACATCAAGGTAGATTCCGGGAAGGTTTCAACGGTAGGAAACTCTTTTCTCAGTTTTCCCTCTTGTATGGCCCACTTGAGTTTTGGATCCACCTCATCTTTCTTCCCATACCTAAAATGACCTCAAAAAATGGTTGGACGGGGTGGATTTATAAGAAACATTACAGTGGGCCCCACCTGGTATCCCAGTGCAGGAACTTCCTGCAAAAGCCTTTAGCAAGAAATCCGCGTCCTCTAAATCCCGTCAAAGGTGGGGCCCACACTTGGACTTTTGAATTGGGTGCATAGCTGCCACGTGAAATACGTGTATGCTTTGGTGCGCATGTCATAAATGTAGCAAATCAAAACTGTTCAATTAGTGGGGCTCATTCGAGATGGGTCACAACACAAAATAAGATTAAAAACGATAGCTATACTCTGTCTGACTGTTGACAAACAAATGGATGGTTAAAATGAAGTATAATCAACGGTGTAAATTCAACAAAGAATCGGATGTTACAATGATCAAACCAATCAACCAATCTGATTACAAAGCAGCACCCATCTAAAATTGGAATCGTGGTCTGGACAGTTAAAAGCACTTGTGTATGCATGCCACGTGTAGAGTAGCAGTGTGCATGCATACGGATAGTTATGCTCTGCCTTTGTCCGTAGGTGCATGTGTATACAAGGACTACACGTGCACCCACGCCGGTGTGTCTATGACGTCCACTTGGTCTTCCCAGCAGGACCTCCCAAAAATCAGGACATTCAACCATCAGGTGGGCCACAACATGACTTTGAAGTGCTTTTATAATGGTTTTTTTTTTTTTTTTTTTTTGTGTGGTGTAGGCTGCCCAATAAATATGTAGGTCTGAATTTTGGGGCATATATAATATGGTGGGGTGGATCACGTAATGCACGGATTGGATGGGAAATAAAGAACATGGTGGGCCCACTCAAGAAAGCAATTTGAAAACCATCCAACGGTCTCCAAATTCACTTGGTGGCCTACGTGATGGTTGGATCGCTTTGATTTTTGTGGCATCTGCATTTCATGATGGGGCTCATGTAATGCACGGATTGGATGTCATGCAGAACCTCAGTGGGCCCACGCCCTGCATTTGTGATCAGACCTTATTAAATCAACGGGAAATCTCAAAGAAGTCATTTTGTACGATCGTCGCTTTTTTCCATGATCTCTCCATGAAATGATGCTTAATACACGGGCGCTAGGCACCCTACACGTGCTCACACATCAACCGAAGTTAAACCGACCGAATTAGAGTCACAATCCCAGAATAAGCGTGATTGAGAAATCCTAGCCTCTGATCCGTGGACACTTGCTTAGTTAAAATAGGACCATTGGATAATTTTCATTTTAATCAACTAATATGTATCCACCAATCATATATTAGTATTTAATAATTTAATTAAAAACATAATTATTTATGTAAACTATGAAAATTTCATCGCCTGATTTAATCAGGAGACCACCGTTGAAATCAATGCACAGCCGATGGTTTGATTGGCCCACTTGATGAGCAAATTGTAACAATTTTCAATATGTGATCTATATATAATACGGTCCATCCCTTTCATAAATCAGATGTTTCAATGAAGTGGCACATAAGCAGAACTTAAAGAAGTTATATATTAAGATACAACCATTGTGTATGAGCATATTCTCTGCTCGTCACACGCTACCTCTTTATTTATATATATATATATATATATATATATATATATATATATATGAAAAGGTCCTATGTGCTCGGCCTCCCGATGAGCTCCCATGAGTTAAAAGACAACTCGTTGTGGTAGGTCTAGGAAGACCTACACAAGGGCACACGTGTTAGAATGGGATGGGATGCACGTCACAAAGAGATGCCACGTAGGGACATGTGGGTCCACCTGACAAGCGTGCTGGTATCATTTATGGGACGAGGGCACATAAATGGTGCGGTCCACCTGATGAGCAACAATTATCATGATGCCAATCCTTTTTGTTTGAGTTAAATTAAAAAAATGATTAGTTAAATTTTTTTAATTAAACTTATTATGTTAACACGAGTAAGAAATAATGAACCATGTAAAATTAGAATATGACATGTGTAACAAATGTTAAAAATCTCTCTCTCTCTCGTCATTTTCTTAACTTTTAAATAAAGTAGTTTTGTCTTTATACGGCTGATTTACATGCTACCAAAGAAGTTATTTTTTAATTTATTTATAGCCACTACTTTTTATGCTCAGATTACTTTGACAAGCACTACCGTAAAAGTAACTTGATGCTAAAAGTTATTTATTTTAAGAAATTTTTTTTAATAACTTTTTGACTTGTTACTTTTATCTCTCTGTCCTTTTTTATGGCGTAAAAACTTCTTTCTTAGGATCCTTATTGAATGAGGCTCAGGTGATAAACTGCCCCATCAAAGGTGGGCCATAAGATGATTGACCCATGTGAGGCCAGATAATGGACGGTCCTCAATAAAGCTTGGCCCTTAGTGATAAATAACCTACATTCAAAATGAGCTAGTACAATGGATAACTCGTTTCAAAGGTGGGGCCCACATAATGGATGGAACACTGGCCATGGACAATGAAATGGGCCTCCACATGATAGATGGTCCACATTCAGGTGGTCTCCAAAATGGATGATCCAGATTGAAGGTTGGCCCCTAATGATGAATGACCTACATCCAAGTTGAGCTTCGCATGATGGACGAATCACATTGAATGTGGGGCCCACATGATGGACAATCCACATCAAATGTGGGCTTCATAAGATGGATGACCCTCATCAAGGTGGGCCCCACATGATGGACGGTCCACATCAAAGGTTGGCCCTAACGATGAGTGGCCCACATCCAAGTAGGCTCCACATGATGGATGGTCCACATCAAAGGTCGGCCCCACATGATGGACAATCCACATCAAAGGTTGGCCCTAACATGATTGGCCCACATCCAAGCGGGGCCCACATGATGGATGGTCCATATCAAAGGTCGGCCCTAACAATGAGTGGCCCACATCCAAGCAGGCCTCACATGATGGATGGTCCACATCAAAGATTAGCCCTAACAATGAGTGGCCTGTATTCAAGTGGCCCCACTTGATGGCAAAGGTCAGCCCTACAATAACTAGCCCACATCCAAGCGGGCCTCACATGATGGACGACCCACATCAAAGGTGCGGCCCATATGATGGACAATCCATATCAAAGGTGGGATCCTCATGATGGGTGATGGATGGTGAATGTGGACCCTACATGACATATAATAATATTGACGGTGGGCCCCATATGATGGATGACCAATGTCAAAGTTAAGCCCTACGAGAATGTGCTTTAAAGGTCGACTGCTAATAGTGAATGGCTCACATCCAAGGTGGGCCCAGCATGTTAGATGGCCCATATCAAAGGTAAGGCCCACACAATAAACCGTTCACATCAAAGGTTGACCGCACCCCATAAATAATGAATATGAGAGTGGACTAAACTAACTCAAAGAATAAATACTTATCCAATGCGTTTGAATATATATATACACACACACACACTTTTCTACCTTATAGTTGATAAGCAGGCTGTTTACCAAAAAAAAGCTTATTTACTGAATAAGTAACTTATATAAAGAAACTTACAATCCAAACACCGATTAATCCCTTTATTTCTTTCTTCACTACCTATTTTTTGTTCTTTCTTTCTTTCTTTCTTTTGTATGAATGCTTTTTTACAAATAGTTTTCACTTTGAATGCCCATAAAAATTGTAAGGCTAATAAGGTACCTACATATGGCTAAGTGGTAGATGGT
Organism: Magnolia kwangsiensis; assembly: GCA_037074715.1. Taxonomy (NCBI): domain Eukaryota; kingdom Viridiplantae; phylum Streptophyta; class Magnoliopsida; order Magnoliales; family Magnoliaceae; genus Magnolia; species Magnolia kwangsiensis. The sequence continues at coordinate 100,242,463 of CM073581.1, forward strand.
GCATTTCAACACTTAGATCATGGGTTTGAGTGCCAATGTGGCGTGTGAGTGTGTGTTATAAAAAAAAAAAAGGCTAATATTTCACAAGGAAGAGGGTCATTGCAATTCTTTGGGTCACATGGTGAGGTTGGATCTGGTCATGTTTCGATGATCCAAACCTTCCATACAATGGGCCTCACCATGGATGGAAATATCCAAAAAGAAAGGTTTAAAAAATAAAAACAAAAAAATAAAAAACTCTCGGGTTGAAGTGTTGCAACCCTTGGATCATTTTCCTTCAAATTTGGAACCCTTCTTAAGTGGGCTGCTTATTAAAAGTTTAGGATCTCATGACCTTAAAATTTTTTGAGGCAACCACCATATACGGTTTCGAACCAAACAATGACCCGAGATCCAACGGTTATAACCTGACATATCGTACAATAATATATCCGAACTAATTGCGCAAACCTTCCTTTATGAATTTTTTAAACCAATCTAGCCGGGAAATTAAGGATCAGGATCCTTTCCATTCAAGCAAGGACCCAATTCATCACATGGTTATCTTTTCATATATTATCTTCATCGCATTAAATTCAATACGCACTAGTGATATTGATTAATATGAGTAATATCTATAATAGTGTGCGTTTGCAACATCTTAAGATGTGTGGCACCATTGGACAGTGAGATTTGATGTTGTGCACCTACATGAAAGGGTTTATTGACCTTAATAGTTGAATGTGATCATTGATTCAAGCTGTCCATCAGAACGACCACCTCTCCGATAACCAATCGCCAAAAATCCAGATCCAAATAGCCACCTGTCAGCAGCTCACAATGTCCATTAATCGGACAGTCAATACAATTTAAAGTCTTTTAGCCTTTTAGCCACTTTTTTTTTTTGGATGGATCAGATCATATGATCAAAAAAAAAAAAGAAGCCTTTTAGCCACTTTTTTTTGGATGGTTCAGATCATATGATCAACTGGGCTTGGCTGATGGACCATTCAAGTGATGGTCGTTCTAATGGATTGCCCGGTGATCACCAAGCACATTTGGAGACAAAACCCAAATGCAACATAACAGATTGCTTTTTAGTTCCTTACAAATCAATATATTCCTTCTCTTTATTATTTTTAACACTACTTAAAACTGTAGTTAACTCACACCAAAGTCTTTTCCTAGGATGCATGATCTCTCGGTGGAAAATGCTGAAAACAAAAGGGAAACAAATGGTAATCTCAAGGTTAGAGTCTTAATGATGCTTGATCTCTCCTTGGTAAATGAAAGCCCCACCGTCCATTTCAAAGATATAACCAGCATGGTGTTTGGCTGTCCACTTTGATATTAAAATCATTGAAAGGTAAGTGTTGGATGCAACTCGGCCCAATTCGATTTGTGGTGGATTTGGGTTAGACTCTTTGGCTCGTTTGGGCCCGAGCCTTAGGTCATGCCAAACGATTAGTCAGGCACCACGAACCAACCCGGCTAAATTAATCACATGCAGTTCAAGTTTTTGGCTAATGGCTACTGGGCTGGGTCAGACCCGAGACCAGGTCGTGGGTTGGGCCAGGACAATTCTTGGGTTGACCCAGTTGCGACGTGGCTCGGGGTTGGCTATGAGAAAGCTTGTCTAGATATAGGAAATCATATATTCTATTATTCTTTATTGGTTATATAATATAAAAATGACTAATTCATCGGATGGATGTTAAATCAGTTTTTGATATTGGTTTGAACTTAAAAGATTTGCAACGGTAAAATGGTTTTGAAATTTCATGTATGTATGTAAGAAAGCAATTCATAGACTAAAAAAATGCACATAGATTATTGTATTGCCAAATTACATTCCTTTGGAAATTTCACTTCTCAAGAGAAATGAATTTGTGGGGGATTTTTGAATTTCTAAGAGGGTTGACCCATGATGAAAATTGGATGGCTCGATAATCATGCGATCCAACCATCAAGTGGGCCACCATGTGCCCATTATTTTCTATCATATGTGGCATAATTGTTGATCGGCATGATTTTTTGGTCGCCCCCATTTTCATAGTGGGACAACCCTTCTGAACGTATTGGATGACAGAAGTGGATTGAGTAGTGTGACACACACCACTGACACTAAAAAAAACCACAAATATCAGGTTGGGCCAAAACTTTTGTGGCCCAAGGAAGTTTTCAATGGTAGACCTTCAATCCTCACTTCTCTCCGTGGTGTGACCTAAAATGATCTCGTAAAATGAATGGATGGTGTGGATATAACAATACATCATGGTGGGATCCACCCAACTTGGTGACGTCAACACACCATGGAGTCCAGTGTGCTGCACACCACGCAATCCGTTTCATTGGATGACATGTGTAAACCACCATGGACCCCACATGCGGCCGGTTGGACTCTTATTTTTTTTCGAAAAGTTGCGTGTGAGATGTAACATTTAATAATGCTCCAGCGGAGATTTTGGATAGTTCACTCCAGCTTTCACTCTGTACAAGTGTGCCAATCCCATGGTTTAGGGATCCAAATCTAGATATAGTAGCCCTCAGTCAGGGATTTTCCATGCATTGAAAATCCCCAGGTTTGAAGATCTTAGCTAATATTTGGCTCTTTTTATTCTTTGAGAACTGGTTGTACGCTAACTTAACCTACCGACACATTTTTACAGGCATTTATTCTTAAAATATCCAATAATTTCAAGGGCAAAACTGGAAGTATAAATTCAGAAGAAAAAAATGAAGGTCCAAACTAGAAGAATGATTTTAGATTTTTTTTTTTTTTTTTGGAACCAAATTAAAGATTGAAAAAAAATACCAGAAGTAGGGTAAATTTCAAAAAAAAAAAAAAAAGAAGAAGAAGCAACCCCACCCCAAGTATAAGGAAAAAAACGAAAAAGAAATAAAACTAAATAATTACAAGTTTAAGTCCATGGGCATTCTACAGTGTGTTGAAAGTTTAATATAGGTATATATTTGAGGTTACGGGTCACTGTTGGCTTTTTATACGTACACTTGTATTGTGTTGAAGTACAGGCATTGGAATAATATAGTAATATAGTACTATCAATTGTTAGTTCCCCTTTTCCCATCTTGGGATAGAAATGGTTCTTTTATCCCATTGATAGAGAGATATCTTGTGGTGAGGGCCACCATAGCGAGCGTATAATATTAGCCGTCTGGATCACTGAACTATTGGTCTTAAATGAATCCTACACGTGTCATTTTTAATTGGCTATTTTTACAATTGGTAAAAAAAAAAAATAGAGTACAAGAGTCCCAAATGAGTCCGAGTTGACTCGGACGAGTTGGCAATCCAGACCATACGCAGTAAAAGAAAGGACATACATTTTTCTTGAATGGTCGGTCATCACCAGGGGATTGTATAAGACATTGCGCAGAAGAAAAGGCTTTTTTTAATTTTTTTAATTTTTTAATTTTAAATAAGGATATAGGGGGAGTTTGGATGTTACTATCCAGTAAGGTGGCTTTCTCAGTCAAAGAAAGACATATTTTAACTTTCTTTTTATGACATTTTGTCTCTCTTGTAAAAGGGACATCCAAGTCAATGGGCCAGGCTCGGCTGTGCTGCGTTCTGTTCAGCTGCCTGAAAAGTAGCCCATGATGAACCAAATGAACACCCCAAGCACGGACCATAATAGTCATACCCAGCCACACACTTTTCTGCAAGATCTGGGCCGTTCCTTTTAGCTTCCAAAAAATGCCAGTGAAATCTTAAATGGACGGACCAAGCCAAGCCAAGCCAAGCTAAGCTCGTAGACAGACTGAGCAGACCAGTCCAATACCTTTGCTTTCTGAGCATGTCATGTGTGGATGGGCGAATCCGTCCATTCGTTCAGTAGCTAGCCGCTGATTGTTGCCGTACTAAAATCCCTCTGTTTTCCCGGTAATGGGATGGCCTACCACTTCCCATGCGTGTATGGTAGAAGGTGCGCAAAATAGCATTTGACTTTGGCACGATTCATGCATCTCATCTAAATGCTCCTCGCTCAGCAATACAGCGTTACACTCAACTTTTTAATCCCTTTAGAATATCTATATTAAGAGTAGACACTAAAGCATACAACCTCTATTTTATGGGCATGACATTAAAGAAACGACGCCCTTCTTTCCTTTTTTCACACAACGCAAGCAATCATCCACACACACCCCAATAAGAAGATTAAGAAACCATCATCACCATTACATGTATATAGAATAATAAAGAAATACGATAGGCAACAGAGAGAGAGAGAGAGAGAGAGAGAGAGAGAGGAGAATAACAGCACAGCTCTTTCAACAAACAGCGAAGAAGAGGGGAAAAAAAAAGAAGAAGAAAAGAAGGCCAACCCCATCATGATTGAGGCCCACCTTCTCATCCTCGAATCTTTCTTATTATTATTATCAGTAATCATAAATAATGAGGATTTACAAGACCAAGACAAGACAAGACAGACACCTTATGACTGCGACTACAAATGAATGGAATAGAATCTCCCTCCCTCCCCCCCTCACTCATTCTCACCATCATATCTGCTCTTTCCCCCGTCTGTCACCTACCACACTATCGACACCTCCCCACCAAACCCCCTACCCCCCACATCAAATGATATCATGAAAATGGAGGAGGAAGAAGAAGAAGAAGAAGAAGAAGAATAAAAATTAAAATTTAAAAAAAAAAAAAAAAAAAAAAAGGAACTCCAGTATTATTACAACATCAACTCTCTACCACCATCCCAACTCTCCCTCTCTCATCTCATCCTACCTACATGTCCTCACATTAAACTTGCAGCGAAACACGCGTCTTTATGGGCTTTAGCTTCAAGCCCATGCTTTCTGGTGAGAGCAGCTCCGGCGAGATGCATGATGGGCTCAGCGGGCTCCGTGGGCTGCCGCTCAGCTGGCATGGCCGGTAAAGCCCATACCCCATTAGAAAGTACTCCATTGGTATCAGCATTGCATGGGGCTGCTCCTCCGTCACCATCGATCCACATGCTTGAACCTGCCAAGCAAAGAACGCCAGTAAATAAGCCGCCCCCACATGCACACGCATCTCACGCTTGCACATACTAACACTGTATATGGATAGTATTATACCTCGACCAGAGCACTGTATCTTCTATCCAATTTTGAGGTCATGTGAAGGGCCTCGGCATGGAATGGAGAGTTCTCACCAACAAATATTAGAGTCCGACACTGTAGTTTCTTCAATCCTTCACTAATGTCGCGTCTCCTGCAATTTCAACACATAGTCAGTTAGTAAGAATGACACATAGAGCTGCCAAGACCAGTGTGGGGAAAATGACAGCCAAGTTCATGAGGGTTTACCCACTCAATGCTTGAAGAAACCGCAATACATTTGAACTCTGCCTCTGTTCAAGCAACTGCATCAAGCATACAATCAAAATACAAAGTTAGGAACCAACAAGGACTCATTTTCTTCTGAAATTCCAGCCCTGCAGCAAAAACTACTGTGGAGAGGAATGAGCACTAACATGTCTGCATGCTTGTACAATATCCGACTCAGGAACATATTCGCTGCCCCGTACTTCCTGCCAACAAAAGGCCAGATGTGAATCAATCCCAGTTTATTCCAGGAGAGAACATCAAAACAAGATGAATTACAACAAACCAGTATCATACATTGCTGAAGTACCGTTGAAGCAAGCACTCCTTCACTACACCACACATTCCATAGAAGTACAAAAAGTTTGACAACACCTGCAGATTATTGATGAGGGCCTTATTTATTATAAGAATCAAATATCTTTAGGCCTGCAAAGAGAATGTAACACGGGTTCAGACAAGGGACCTTGTTATACAACCATTCTGTCCAAGATGGTGCCTTGCATAGAGGGGAAACAAGCATCAAACCAAGGACCCGCTGTCGATATTTCATCTGTAAAAGCATGATGCGAGAAACAAATTGAACAAAACCATAGATGAACAGGACGTCGAGAAATCAGAAATGATGTGTTTGAGAGAATCCTACCGCAAAAAGAGTGAGGATGTAGGCACCACCTGTTACCCCCAAGCACATCACTACATCAAGCCTAAAAAAGAAACACCCTAACCATGAGAAACAATGCCAACAAGATGGCAAAGTATGGAGTTGCAAATGCTACTCTTATACACCGAAATAAACAACATGCGAAATGTAAAGTATTACTGTAAATTACCCAAAGTAGTCGAGAACATCGGCAACTTGATCTGCTAAGTCATCAGCAGAAGGCACAGGAATTTTGGGAGAAATTGCCGCAGCTCCTAACTGCAAGAACTCAAGGGAAATGCCAAACAAAACAATCTGAATATATTGTTCGCCAACAGATTGCACAGTCATATATTCAAAAGGACAGAGAGAAGTAAACATCTTCAAGTTTATCAAATTACCGACCGCATGACCTGGAGGACTGATATGGTAAATGCAGAAGTTATGAAGCAGCAGTGAGGAAGCTTCTGGGCAGAAGAACAATCCTTGGAAACATGACATATCTGGTCATGACCAATTGGTGAGTTAGGATCTAGAAATTTGTCATAGAACAAGTTTTGTTGAAGGAGAAAAGTGAAGTACACGTTTATGTAATGCAAGAAAAACCATTGAAATATTTATTATGATACTGCCACATTATCTTAAGAACAGAAATGCTAATGCTCAGGAAAGAATAGAAAAGAGCATAACTATGACAAGTGAGAGGACTGATTCTACCAAAAAGCATGGCACTTACGATTTAAGCCTAAATCAGGATAAGTAACAAGTGCCGGCTTGTCTTGGTCTCCAAATACAGCAACAGATACAGGACCACGGCCAGTCTGAATAATATGTTCCTGCGGGCAGATAACAAGAAGTCTAAAACATGAGACAGCAACAAAGGAGAAGCGAAGAATCCAACTGGAACCATATCACCAATTAGACCCCCGCCCCCCCACCCCCCCCCAAAAAAAAAAGACATGAGACAAATCTCACAGTAAGCAGATGTTCCATCCACATTAAAATATTTGGCATTATAATTAGAGAGAGAGAACAAAAGTTATATCGCAATGACATTTCCAATCCCAGTCCATTAAAATCCCCCCCCCCCAAAAAAAAAAAAAGACATGAGACAAATCTCACAGTAAGCAGATGTTCCATCCACATTAAAATATTTGGCATTATAATTAGAGAGAGAGAACAAAAGTTATATCGCAATGACATTTCCAATCCCAGTCCATTAAAATCCATAAACCACAGTTGTTAGATGAGGTGGTAGAGACAGTGTAGTCTGTGTGAGTGATCCAGCGTTCAATCCCTGGTAGTGTTACCTTTAAAAATAAATAAATAAATAAATAAATCCATCAACCAAGCACCTCTGTCAGATGATGCATAACACAGTTGAGTTGGAAAGTCAGTCAGTCATTATGCAACTGTGAGCTCAGTCTCATAAAGGAATCTTAAAGATTCTCCCAGTTCAATACATTGTATTCTTTTGAAAAGCTGCTCATGTGCAGTTATTTTTTTCCAAAGAACCTACATTCTTGCTCATATTAGCTAATATTCAAAAAAAAAGGGGGGGAGGGGGGGAGACGAATGTTTCCAGATAGAAGGAACATACAAGAAGTGATCACATAAAGGCAAGTTACCACAACTTGTGGTACTGTACCATCTTTCCTGCTAATATGCCACTTGTGCAGGACATCAGACGTTGGCCATGCCATGAATATTACCTGGAACAAAAATCAGACTATTCTACTAATCAGGTTGGCCATACCATTGGAATCAATGACAACCGACGATCTTCACTCAACATATAGGTGTTTCCCACCAATTGAGTAGATCAGCCCAATTTTGTTAGCAGGGCCCATTGTTTTCACAGTATTGATGTCCTACACAAGTGGCATGTTTGCAGGAAACATTGCACAGTATTGCAGGTTGTTGTATGTAGGCAATCTGTTCTCAGAATATAATAATCTAATGAGCCAAATTCATTGTATTCTTCATTAGAAGACCAACCCTTTGCACTTGCATCAGCTATCTAAAAGGTAACAAAGTTACTGTTTTTACCAACAAGGAGGAAGAATAAGACAATACGTGGGCTGTATTTACATATGAAACAAATTACAGTTCACAACACAACAAACAAAAGTCCACCAAACATAATATTCAAAAGCTGAAACACTAAACATAAGACAACAGCAGGCAGCCCAAATGGACAAAGCAGACTGAATTCCAACAAAATAAAAATTCAATAGGAAACAGAAGATTATCTAGAACATAAAACTCAGGAATTCAAAAGATCATCTGCTCCATTCAAGGAAGAAGAATACCCCATGCTAGCATATGATAGCACTGTGATAGAGAAAGGATAATGAAAAAGAAAAACGCAACAGAAGTACAATTTTGAGCATGGGGATTTCTTTTCTTTCTTTTTCTTTTTTTTTTCTTTTTTTTTAAGGAGGGAAATCTTCATCATATTTATGATGGGTAATTACATTAATTAGCAAAGAATAACCACCTGCAATAAGAAAACTACTGAGAAAATTCGAAGCAAGAAAGTTAACAACAGATACAATTGAGAATACGGCTACCATTGGGTCATGAATACAATACACCATCCATCGCAATCCATGTGAAAGCAACAAAGAAAAATAAATACCTCATCTAAAACCTAGAAACAAGCTATTAACATAAACCAAACAATTACTACAATAAACACATGATAATTTTGAATTCAAGCATTCTGCATTATCGAATAAATGCTTCAAAATCCATAACAAGGGTCTGAGGTTAGTAAAACTGCATCTTTATTAGAAAACCTTGTCCGCAGAAAAGAGAAAATGACGCAATGACACTTAAATGAGGAATATTTACATCCACCCAAATGGACAGCAAAATAACCATCTGTGGAGTTGCACAACCAACGTATCAAGTGTATATGATACCCAAGAGAGAGACGGTTCACCATTAAGATCAATGCATTCATCAGGTGGGCCACATGTATGAATCAATCCATTTGCCGTCCATTGTTTCCTAGAGTTTTCTAGCGTGGCCCACTCAGAACGGATTAGCCTATTTTTGCGGCCAATGATCTTCCAGGTGGAGCCAACCTTTTGGGCAGATTTGGTGTTTGCATACAGGGGATACATTTGCCTTGCAATTCAATGGATGGTTATTCCATCAACCACTGAAATGGACGTGAACATATCTCGGATTTAAAGACTACCTATATTCAGGTATTCAAAAACCATGATGATATTCTCAACAAGACAGCAAAGAACCTAAACATCCATTCCAGATAATAAAAAAATTTAAGAAAGAAAGGGGAAAAAAGAAAGAAAGAAACCCCTGCAATGCAAACAGATGAATTCAAGAAATCAAGGGCCAGAAAAAGAAAAAAGAAAAATATAAAAATAGATCAACGCTATTATCGAATTAAGCCGTCAGAATTAAAACCACAAACGAACTTAATACAGAAATAACCACACCGCCTCAAAAACCAAAATGCAACTTAAAAATCATAATAACAAACCCTAAAAGTACGATTTCAACCACGAAGATTGGCTAAATCCAACAAAAACCACCAAATTCCATCTCAGGAGACAGGGAAAATCAAACTCCAAACAAATTTCAAATCTTTAAAATTAAAAAAGATCCATTCTGTCCTTGAATCAAAACCTCCAAAATACTGAAAAACAAAAGGAGAATCACCGCATCTCCGCACAAAAAACTCTAAAACGCCCTGAACTGCAATTTGGACATTCACAACCTCGGAACCGGCTAGAGATCCAACAACAAACCCCAAATCCACACAAAACAGAAAAAAAAATAAAAAATCAAGAAAACCAATCGACAAATCAGAAACACAGAAGATCTGTTCCGTTGTCGAATCAAACCCTCAAATTCATGAAAAAGGCCAAAAATCAGATAAATCGCAAAAAAAAAAAAAAAAAAAAAAAGGAGAGATCTGAGAGATTCTTCAAAGAATCTAACCTTTCCACCGAGTGAGATCGGCTCCATGTCGACAGAAACGGAACCGCTCGAATCACCCATGGCCGCGGTCGCTCTCTCTCTCTGCTCGCTCTCCCTCTCTCGCTGTCTCTCTTTCTCCTCTCTGCCTTTGGCTTCGAGAAAATCCCGTCTCTTCCTTGGCTTTAATACCAAGCGATTCTCGCGCGAGTCTAACGGGAGTTAACGACGCTCTCAGACCACCGACGCATTCTATGACGGCTGTTAGGGACCGACAGCTTCAAAGTGTAATTACGAAAATGACCCTGTCACGTTTTGTTAGTGAAATGAGCGGACTCGGACTCAGTAGTGACCCCTACAGTACCAAACTCCGTACTAGAAAATACCTGTGGACTCCAAAATACTGTATTTGTTTTATCTACTCCGTCCCTCCATGTTTATATATTTTTTATGACACGAGACGAAAAATGAGACTGATCCAAATATCAAGCGTACAACACCGTAGGAAGCACGAGGATAGTGCCACCGCTAGTGAAATCTTTAAACGGCCAATGTAATGTTTAATTCCAAACCGGTCATAGAGTTGAGTAAGCGTGGATGAAGAAAAATTTAAAAATCATATTGATCCAAAATTTGTTTGGCACATAAAAAATTTTAATCCATATAAATTCAATCTTCACCCTTTTTTTTGAGATTTGGATATAATTTATTTTTTATTTTTATCTTAAAATAATTTGAAAAAAAATAAATAAACAGAGTGGACAAAACAAATGCATCATGAGGGGGCCGTGGAACTTTTACTAGTACCGACCAGTAACAAGCTTGGTACTGAAAGGGTCACTACTGAAGCCGAATCCCAAGAGATCTAGGATGAAAAAATGAAAATGTCCCTAACCCTTTGGAAAATCCCATCCGTTTGAGCATCCTTATTATTTACCTTTTCCACCCTTATTTCGGGGCTGTCAACCAATCAGATTCAGGTTGGATCCTAATTCCCAAACCCGACGGGCTAATCCATTTTGGGTTTCGCTGGGCATGGGTCGTTTCCAACCCAAGTCAGGTTCTTCACGACCCAACCCTGATCCAGCACTCAGGCAATCTAGGTTCTAGATTAGGAGAAATAAGAGCAGTTACAGGTTTATGCCCATCCAATGGATGAATTAGATTGCATGCGGGTGCTATTTTTGGATGTGTATGGAATGTAAATGGGCTTTCTTACATGTGATGGGCGGAGGTGGATTAGGTGCGACCCTTGTTGTTGGGCCCACTTTGATGCGTGCATTCTATATTTACTCTATATATGGTTTTTTCTAAGATCATTTTAGAAAAACTGAAGCGGAGGTGTTTATCACTAGGTGGACCATACTAGATTGGCTATTAAAAACTTGATATGGGCCATATAAGTTATGGAACAAGATGATACTTTATTTTTCCCTTTCATATGGGTTTAAATAACTTTATCAACAGGTTAGATGGTAAGTAAATATTATGAAAACATTATAATGGGCTTTATAAAGTGCTAATGACTGGGCTTTCAATCAGCACTATTTTAAACTATAGGATTTACATGAGATTCGGATTTTATTTAATGTTGGGCTCATGCCATAAAATGATCTCACAAAATGAATGGATGACGTAATATATATATATATATATATATATATATATATATATATATATATATATATATATAGTAATGGTCTCCTGTGGACCATCTCGCAGGCTACCTTGGTGCAGTTCAATTTCCATTGCAAAGAGAAAATCAAATTGTGTATTGAGTAAACTCCATTGGGCCCACTGTGTATGGATGTGGTCTATCCACGCCGTCCATCCGTTTTTCAAGCACATTTTAATGGTTGAGATCAAAATTGAAACATTTCCAATTCTCAAGTAGACCATAGAATAGGAAACATTAGGTATAATAATTTCCACCATTGAAACCTTTAGAGGGTTTACATTGATGTTTATTTGTCATCCGACCTCCTCATAAGAATACACAGACATGGATGAAAGGAAAACACAGATGTCAAATTGATCCAAAACTTGTGGACCCCGAGAAAATTTTCAACGGTTGACATATTCACATTGTTTCCTGTGGTGTGGCCCACTTGAGCTTTGGATATACTTCATTTTTAGGTTTAAGCCTTAAAATTATATGTTAAAATGTATGTTAGGAGTAGATGGAATATATAAATCATGGCAGGCCCACAAAGTTTACTCAGTACACAATTCGCTTCCTCGCAAGAGACCTGGGCACGGATGGACTATTGACAAGTTGAGAAGTGACGTCACCAAATTTTGTGGCCCCACCATGATATATGTTTTGTATCCATGCTATTCATCTATCTGGAGAGGTCATTTTAGGATAATATCCAAAGAATGAGTCACATCCAAAGCTCCAGTGGACCCCACCACAGAAAACAGAGGGGAGAGTGACGCCACCAATAAAAACTTCTAAAGGTCACAAATGTTTTCGATCAAGCTTATATTTATATTTTCTCTTCTTTAATGTCTTTGTTAACTTTTGAACAGGCTGGATTTCGAAAATACATCATGGTGGGCCTTAGAAAGGTTTCGACGATGGGCATCAATCTTCCCAGTGTTTTCAACGGTGGTGTTACTCTCCCCACTGTTTTCTATGGTGGGGTCTACTTGAGCATTGGAAATGATTCAATTTTGATCTCAACCATTAAATGCACTTGAAAATGGATGAATGGCAAAAATAGACCACATCCATTCACAGTGGGCCCAACTGAGTTTGCTAGTAGGTAACTGATTTCCTCTTTACTATGGAAATTGGATCGTACCAAGGTAGCTTGCAGGATGGTTCGCACGAGACCATTACTCTCTCTCTCTCTCTCTCTCTCTCTCTCTCTCTCTCTCTCTCTCTCTCTCTCTCTCTCTATATATATATATATATATATATATATATATATATATATATATATATATATATATGTTCTGTTGTGCATCAATTGTCACATTCTCGTGAAAGCTTATTGAGAACTCATCACACGTGATGTAAGTTCAACATACGAACGGTCCACGTGATACAACATTCCATAAAACTCCCAAGGCTCAACTTATACTTTAATCCGAAACTTTTGTAAGTCATGATAAAAGAAAACAATATTCTTAATTTGCATCTCTCTTTTCTATAGCCCACCAAGGTTTTGGATTGGGTGAAAATTAGTCCTTGCCTGTTTCATGGGTTGCCACATCACATGGACCATTCAGATTTTCAGCCTATGACACATTTGTAAACGTGTCCAAACATACACACATGCATGTGTAAAGGTGTGGAGGCTATATATATATATATATATATATGAGAAATGGTACCATAAGGTTCACCTCATGAGAACTTTCCATGAGGTTGAGCTATGTGGGCACCATCGCGATATGTGTCGAACATCTAAGTTAGACACATCATTCCATGGTGGCCCATGGGCTTAAAAATCAGGTCAAATCCATGACTTAGGTAGGCCACACCACATACAACAGTTCAGAGAGGTTATTGTCTATTAAAACTTTCATGATCGTTTATTGTGCACACTGAGATGTGATTAATAAAATCAACCCACCCACTGTGTGTGTCCCACTTGAATAAGGGGCTAGACCAAGTTTCATACATGTTCAAAATTCAGGTGGGCCCCACCAAGTGCTTTATATATATATATAGGCATGTCTTCACATGGTTTTAGATGGTATGGCCCACTTGAGTTCCATATATGACTTATTTTTAGGATATCTCATAACTTAAAGGGGATCCATCAAATGCATGGTGTTGATGTCCAACGCACATCATGGTGGGCCCCACATGGCTCGACCTCATGAGAAGTTCCCGTGAGGTTTATAGTATCATTTTCATATATATTTATTGTGCTTTATTTATGGCCATTCCTGGTTGAACCAATGAGGGAATGACATATGTTGTTGCACAAAGAAAGAATAATATGCAAAATAAAATAAAAAAATTCAGAGATACTTGAAGCACTTTTTATGAAGGCATAATTGGAGTTGGGCTTGATAGTACATGTCATTTGATGATAGGGCACAACCAAGAATTTTGAGAGATTGAAGGCAGTTGAAAAAATAAAAACAGTTAAAAGAATTTGGAAGACTGGCATTGCAATGATTCAACTACCGTAACTGTTAAAGTAAAGAATAGAAATAGACACAGATTATCCACATAACTAAAAAGCTTATAAATAGAAAGGAAAATCAATAAAGTAAGTCATATCATACCAATTAAATAAGTCAATCAAATTATCTTTCAATTATCTTGCAATTTATCTTTCCTTATCATAGCTTATCTTTTTTTGAAGAGTAGTTATAATCCATTAGTAGTAATCTCATTTTATGCTCATACTCTAGACTTTTATCTCAATACAAGTAGTTCTTCATTCTAGAAGGCTTCTTGCAGTTGCGCTTCAACCAACTATAAATGTTTTCTTTTCATTTGATAGTAGCCAAATATTAGAAAAGCTCTTTCATAAGAAAGGCAAAGTGGAACTCATTTTTGGAGGTAGAACCCCACTTTCTAAATGTTATCTAATCATTATATTAGATAATTTACGAGTAGTTAAATAGGAGACTGATCTACACAGATCTCGATCTTATATGGTCACAGTCATCGTGTCTACCTATTATAGCGCTTGGGATCAAGTTGTTCGGTTAGAATCGAGCAGTAAAATTGTGTCCAGCACTCTCAAACACACCACACGTGATAAAAACATCCAAACTAGAAAAAAATGTGTGTATATATACTGTGACTGCAGTCAATTTTACCCAAGTTCATGACTCAAGCCCGAGGAAACTTAGTTTTCAATCAGATCTAAAAGGTGCACCTGGACAGGCCCGATTTTCTAAGGGGTCTAATAAGTGGGACTAGAATACGTTAAAATCGGGTCGGGGGCACCCATTCACCACCCTTCTCGGGACTCTAAAGATACGAAGGGTTACCACATCAAAGATATGAAAATGACCGTACCACGTTCAGCGAGGGGAGGTAGGTAGAAATTATAAAAATGCCCTACCTAAGTGGATAATCATAGCCGTCCGATCACTATTTCCTCTTTCCTTTTACTCACTTTCTTCGCTCAAGGACTTAAAATTGGGACTTATGGTTCAGCTTTCCATCTCGTTTATCTGATGGTATACATGGTGGATGTAAAATGCCCATAAAGCATCTTTGATGCCATAACCCTACACATCCGTTAAACGTGGGTGAGATTTGAGCTTTTTGTCAGGTGGGCTGCAGTTTTTAGATTTTTTTGGCCTAAAATACGCCATTTGGCAACTCAAGCAGTACACTGCGTATCAAAACAAATGAATGGCTAGCAAGAAAGGCTTAACTATCAATTTAATTTGTATACCATGGCCCACCTAAGGATTGAATCTGTCTGCCATTTTAGGCAGAAGATATAAGCATTATTTAAGAAATGATGTAAAGCCCATATACAATATACGCATTTCATATTAAAGCGTGCGATCTAGTGTGGATGGACATGCATCCTCACACGTGTGGAATTAGCAAACTCGCCATCCTAACCAATGTTTAACTAAAAACCTCAGACTAAAAGGAGACTTTGCATCATAGTATATCAACAGTGGAGCATATCATTAACCTCCATGCACATTCTACAGGTACGTGTCATACGCACCACACCATAGTTGGGACATATGGAAATTCTACAGGTCGTTTTGATTATCATTAACCTACATGCACATTCTACAGGTCGTTTTGATTGGCGGATTTTTATTTTTATTTTTTCCCGTGGAGTGTGGATGATTTGGATTTTCTAACCCTGGCTGGGATCGTTCGCGAAGTGTATTTTTTGGCATATAGCAAACATAAGATAGGGACCCACAGATGGACGGTTTAGATTCATCAAAGACATGCTGCAAATTTGGAAACTACGTGTTTCGATAACTTACATGTAAGTGGTATTCCCTGTTGCCGTCTATCCTACATTTACTAATTTCCAAAAGAGGCTTGCTGGAATACAACTTAAGAGTATGGAAATATGATATACATGGTGATTTTATCCATTGAATATCAATGTCTTCTAATGATATTGTTGCATTCAATTCAATCAGACCAGATCACTTGTGTCAGCGAGGGTATCGATTTTGCACATGTGTGTGAGTAGGCTGCGTGGGCGTTAGAGTGTCTAGTTTGCCTAACTTAGAAGGTTAATTGAATTGTTGATGTCCCCTTTTTTAGGACAGCAGATTGGAAACTAGGATCAAAGATTCAGAGCTCTCTCGACCACCTAAATTATGCTTTGTTTAGAAAATTAGTGAAATTAAATAACACTAATCCTTTTCAATGGGGGTTTTTTTTTTTTTCATTTTTTTTCACCTTGCAACAATAGACGCGAGTCTACGTACTTAAGACTTATTATTTCACTAACACTTTAAGTTCAAAATACTTATCAAATGAGCAAAAATACACATTTAAATAAGAAAAGGTAAACTATATTGATCCATAACTTATGTGATCCCCAAAAAGTTTTAATGATAGACATTCAATCCCCACTACCTTTTACAGTGTGGTCCACTTAATCTATAAATCTATTTTATTTTTCGGATCAAGCGTTAGGACGACCTTGTAAAATGGATGGACGATTTGGATATAACACATACCTCATGATGGGACCCATGGAACCTGCTAATGTCAACACACTAGCGTGATGGTGGATTGGCTGGTGCACCACACACCAACCATATAGCTGGTGTAGGTACGTGTCGTGCGAAGACGAGCCCTTATGCTTATGGAGCTTCGAGTTGTATAAACAGTTCAAAGGAGATCAAAGTTACATGGCCCCCACAATGATGTATTTATTATATCCACAGCATTCATCCATTTTTCAAGATCATTTTAGAGTATTATCTAAAAAATGAATCATATCTAAAGATCAACTGGACCACGCCAAAAATAGTAGCGGAGATAATGATTTTCACCATTTAAAATTTCATAGAGCCCACCATAACTTTTATTTTCTATCTCATATATTCATAACATCACAAAGACCTGGATAAAAAGGAAAAAAAATTTTCATATTGATCCAAAACTTCTATGAACTCCAAAAGGGTTTCAATGGCGGACATTCAATCCCCCACTATTTTTTTTCAGTGTGGTCGACTTGATCTTTAGATTTGTTTTATTTTTAGTCTCTAGCCATAAGACGAGCTCGTGAAATAGATGGACAATTTGGATATAACACATACCTCATGATGGGACCCCCAAAACTTGCAGACATCAATACACCAGCTAGCTAGTGTGTGGTACACTCGCCAATACGATTCTACGGATTGCATCCTATACCCTCATCCATCTCTAGCCAAGAATGGGCAATTTTGTGGGCGAGCCCACTGTTATGTACCAGTTTATCCAGGCCATCCATTCCTCCTCGGATCATTTTAAGGTATATACTTAAGAGTGAGACATATCCAAAGCTCAAGTGAACCACACCACATATGGCTCTTACATTTAATGTAACTTAGGCCTTGGATCTGACTCACCTTTGTGCACATATCTTTAAAAAATCATAGAGGAGTAGACAATGTTAGAAAATGGTACATCACAGTTAGGGGTGTACGCAAACTGAGCTAGCTCGGTTAGCTCACTCAACTCAACTCAAGAAAGCTTGATTCAACTCAATTTGAAGCTGAGTTCAAGCCAAGTTGAGCTGATTTTTTGAGCTTGAAAATTAGTTCGAGCTAGCCCCAGCTTAACTCAACTCGAATCGAATTCAGCTTGAATCGAAGCAGTTTGATGACTTGGTTACTTTGATATTGATGTTGCTCTCCAAGTTTTTGATGAAATTACTTAACCAAGTGTGGCTAGTGGTAATGAAGGTATGTACATGAAATAAATATCCTTTTTTCTTGCTTTTTATATTGCTTGGAAGATGTTTGATAAAATACCTTGAAAACCATTGCTGCTATTTCTCATATAGTGAGATTTTGAAGGTGCAGTCCAGGTGTTTGTGGAAATGCTGCAAGGGCGATCTCAGCTTGATCTTGACTCAAGTTCGGCTCGAATTTGTCCAAGCTGCTGACTAAACCAAGTTGAGCTAGCCAATCAGGCTCGAGGACTGAGCCGAGCCGAGTTTCAGCTGAGGTCAGCTAGTGGCCGAGTTGAGTCAAGCTGAGGCCAGCTTAACTCAATTTGACTTGATGTACACCCCTAATCATAGTGGGCCGCCCACATAACTGCCCGTTGGGGGCTAGAGACGGGCGGGGGTAGGATGCAATTAGTGTCCCCGCTTTATTCACATGCATTTAGGATTAGCCACGCAGATTTCCTACCAAAGCCTTTTGCAAAAAGTTTTCGAAAAGGATTTTGGGTGGGGCCCACAATGATGTTTGTGAGAAATTCAACCAGTCCATCCATTTTTCAAGATTAGATATGTGACAAAAAATAAAATGAATCCATAACTCAAATGGGTCACACGAGGAAATAGTGGGGATTTAGTGACCACTATTGAAACATTTATATGGGAGTTAACTTCCCATCTGCCTGGCCAAACGGGTCCTAAGTGAAAATGGTCTTATAAACCGTTTAGGTGGCGTATAAAATCAAGTGGACCTTAGGAACGTTTTCACACTAGGAATTTCTTTCCCTACTGTTTTATCTCGTATGGCCCATTTGAGTTTTAGATCCTCCTCAATTTTTAGCTCATATCTTAAAATGAGCTTGAAAATAGACGAAGGGTTTGGATTTCCCATAAACATAACGGTGGACATACATTGCATCCCAGTGGAACTTCATGCGAAAGCCTTTCCGAGGAAACCCGCGTCCGGATTAGCCAACCTCAGTTTCGTACATCCATTGCAACCGATAAGCAGGAATGACCGTACACGGAGTAGAGGCACAGGATCATCCACGTGTACCAAAAAGAACAATGTCGGCTGATGATTAGACGGTTCTCACACAACGGCAACTCGGCGTAGAAACCGGAAGCGCATTGCATACTGAGTAAACTATGTACACTCCATCTTAATTTATGTATCTTATCCACTCGGTTCATCCAATTTATAAGGTAATTTTATAACTTTAACTCAAAATTGAAACATATACAACGCTAAATGAACCACAGGAAAAGAAATAGTGTGAATTGACCAAAAAATTCTTAGAAGCTAAAAAAGTTTTGGATCAAGCTGATTTTATTTTTTTTTTTCTTCATCCATATCCGTGTGATCTCACGAACAGGTTGTACGAAAAATAAACATCACTGTAGGCCCCAGGAAGGTTTCAACGGTGGAATCATTATTCTGACTGTTTGTGGTGCAGTCCACTTGAGTTTTAAACATGCTTCGATTTTGGACTCAATCTCAGCCCTAAAATGAGCTGGAAAAAGGGATGGACGGCGTGGATAAACAACATACATTCACGGTAGGCACGAGAGACTTTACTCAGTACGATATAAGCGTACTGAGTTATTCAGTACGCAATCGTATAGGTAGAAGCTAAATCTGCAGCGTATATCGGGAATGATAATCGAGCGTGTGGTAATTACATACGTTCCAGCATTTTAGGGCCCACCGTGACGTGTGAGTTCCATCCAATCCGTTCACTAGACGTGCCCTCAAATGTTAGGTATACATCCCAAGATCCAGCTTGATCCATAACTGAAGTCAGCCACATCAATGGGAAAAATGCGGAGGGCCACACCCACCCCAACTCCTGATGGAACGTAGGATCCAATGTTGATTATTATATGTCTTTCAGTCCGGTCATCGGGTGCGCCCCACCAAGATGAGAAGAGACACCTAAAATCAAGCCATTCAAATTTTAGGGTTCTTACTATGGTAGACTCACATGAGTTTCAACAAGAGGTCATGAATTCGAGTACCATTGTGGTGAAATTCGTGCGTATGTGTAAAATAAAAATTAAAAAAATCAAATGGGCCACAAAAGATGAATACCTAGGTTTAGGCCGGATTGGATGTTGCTTTCTGAGATGTGTCCCACCTGAGTTTTTGAAATGGATGATCGTTAGTATGTACGGTGAAAATGAGGAGGCTCAGCAGATGTACGGTTGGAATTCTACACGCACATCGCAGGTGGGCCCACTCAGCTTGAGCCTGTGGTAATTAATATTCCTTCTAACGCATGTGATTATTCCCCTTTTGGCAATTCACGGTTCAACTGTGAATTAGTAAAACAACGGCATCGCCTTTTTTGTCAATTTCCGGTGTTATGTCGTCTTGTTAAACAGTGGCAACGCATCCACCTTACCATGGCATGCATGCGTGTCAATCCAGGCCGTCCCAACTGTGGGTCCCATTGTAGCTAGAGTGCTGACCCAAATTCACATTGATTGGACCATCTTAACCATCCAGTCTTGCCCTTTGATTTTGGACCACTGACCATTTACCTCTAACCATCTAGTTGGTTCGACCAATTTGACATTTATGACCGTTCAATGTGGCTTTTTTGGGTCCATGCTCCATGTACAGTGAAGCCGAAACCTTTATATATATATATATATATATATATATATATATATATATATATATATATACACACACACACCCCCACACACTCACGCCACACGCACGCACACCCCCACACACGCGCACCGTGGGATTTCACCATCATGGGTATTCGAACCCTTGACCCGGTGTTGAAACTCCAAGGAGTCTACCACCAGGGTAAGGGCCTGTTTGGCCGGGCAGATCCCATGGTATTAGGAAGGATGGGATCAATTTTAAGGTAATGATGGTGGTGTCAGTGGATTGTCTTCATATTCATGGGATTGCTTATATCCCGGGACAAGTTCCTGTGTCTGTTTGGCACGCCCTGCATATCCTCGGATTATACCTTCCAATCCATCCAACCAACGGATAGGATCAATTTTAAGGTAATAATGGTGATGCCAGTGGATTGTCTTAAGATCCATGGGATTGCTCATATCCGAGGATAAGTTTACCGGATCTGTTTGGCTCGTCATGCCTATCCCAGGATATTGCCGATCCCATCCCTCCTAATACCGTGGGATCTGCCTGGCCAAACAGGCCCTTACATCCATTTGAGATGAGTTACTACTGTTCTTGTAAATTGTGGACGGACATGATTGGCGTGGATTTATGTCACGTGCATTTGAGATGAGTTACTACTGTTCTTGTAAATTGTGGCAAACTCATATCTCTACATCCATTTTAAATATGGGGCCCACCCAACTCCTCCATTGCTCATGATACTTCCCTTCTGCCGACGGCTGTGGCATGTTAGATGTCTGCCAACTCACGAGGAGAATTTTCATCGGAAGATCTCTCGTGCATGAACTGGTCCTACATATACGAACAGACATCATTAAGTGCTCCGGATACAGTTATGCGGAGAGTGCTTTCTGTAACGTATGTGCCAATGTGGCACACATGTGGGAGATCTGATCGTTCATCAGGTACATTACTATCACTTATACGATCCAAAAATAAGATTGGTCCGCTCATCTGGCAGTCTTCAACTGCACGAGAAGAAATGTATGGCTGGAAAAAGATGATAGACGGTTCGTGTTCAACACATGCATGCGTCTTCATGATGAGTTGACTAGCCTGGTTTTTTAGCGGTGGGATGCCTGCACGGCACCATACTTGATGAACGTCTTAGATTTTACATATGTGTCGATTTTAGTCTGTGCCACAATGCCCGTCAGTCCATCTCATGCGAGGACAGCATCATGAAAATAGTCACGATTTGTCGCTTTTCCAACAGTAGCTGCGTTTGACAATGGAAACGGATTGGCTACTCCCCCTGACACCAGCTCCGTGGCTGATGGTCGGTGCTCTGTGGGCCCCACCATGATGTATGTGTTTCATCCATTCCATTCATCCACATGTGCAGATCATTTTATTTCCTTGTGAAAAAAATGATAGGTATATAAATCTCAGGTGTACCACACCACATCAAAAAAATAGTGATTGGATATCAACCATTAAAATCCTCCTAAGGCCCACTATACTGTTTATTTGACATCCAATATTTTGATTAGATCATACAAGCCCAGATGAAGAGAAGAAACAAATATCAGCTTGATCCAAATCTTTTATGCCCCCAAAATGTTTTTAATGGTCGAACCTCATTCAACACTGTTTCCTGTAATGTGGTCCACTTGAGATTTGGATATACCTAAATGTTTGAAGCATGCTGTAAAATTATCTTTCAAAACAGATGGATGGCATGGATGAAACATAAACATCATGGTTGAGCCCACATAGCACCGACCACCAGCCATTGGCTGGTGTCAGGGGGAGTAGCCATCCGTTCCCTTTGACAATGAGCCAGCTTGATGAATTTAGTGGTTACGGACTCGGATTGCGTAGTGTACAGCAGAGAACAAGGTTGGTACTGGAAACGGTTTGGCTACTCACCTGCCACTAGCCAATGTCTAGTGGGCGGTGCTCTGTGGGCTCCCCCCGCGATCTGTGTTTCATCCAAGCCGTCCACCTGTTCTTTCATATCATTTTATGGTATGAGCCCAAAAATGAGGTTGATCCAAATCTCAAGTGGACCGCATAGTGTTGATTGAATTCCCACCGTTAAAAACTTCTTGGGGCCACAAAAGTTTTGGATCAAGCTTATATATATTCTTCCCTTCATCCAGGTCCGATTGACCTAATCAACAGGTTATATGTCAAATAACCATTACAGTGGACCCCAAGAGGTTTTTAATGGTGGACATTCAATCACAACTGTTTTCCCATGGTGTGGTCCACTTGAGATTTAGATATATCTCATTTTTGGGGTCAAAACCTAAAATTATCTTTCAATATAGATGGACAGGGTGGATAAAACACATATATCATGGTGGGGTCCACATAACACCAACCACTAGCCACCTCAGCGAGTGGCAGCCTCACTAGCCAAACCGTGTCCATTGGTACTGTGTTGACGTGGCAAAGTGAGCCCATATAAACCGTCCATCCATTTCTTTAAATTATTTTATATATGAGTCAAAACATAAAACATATTCAATGTTTAACATTCATTTCTTCAAATTATTTTATATATGAGTCAAAACATAAAACATATTCAATGGTAAACAGACCATATTAGAAAAAACAGTGAGGATTGACTGCTTCTCATTAAAAATTCACCAAGAGTACAAAAGTTTTGAATCAAGCTTAAATTTATGTTTTTCTGTCACCCAAGGCTCCGTGACCTCGTAAACAAGGTGGATGGTAAATAATCATCATGGAGGGTAGTAGGAAAGTTCCAACATGGCGCCATTCTTCCATAACCCGCTACTCTTATGTGGTGTGGTCCACTTGAAGTTTGTATAGGCGTTTTTTAAGCTCAAATCCTGAAATGATTAACAGGTTGTAATAGGTACATTACGGTGGGGCTACAAAACTTTGCCATAAACACAGCACCCACTTCAGTGCTGCGTCCTATTCTATGCAATCGAGTTCTAGTAGCCACGCTTGATGTGTGGAAGCGGATTGGCTGGTGTAGCACACACTAGCTATATGTGTACCAGCTGGTGTGTGCTACACCAGCCAATCCGCTTCCTTGACGTGTAACTCGCGTACCATGAGACATGAGACATGATTTAGCTTCGGCTAAGGATATGAGCTGTAGTCACTCGTGGCACCGTAGGGCTGAGTAATGGGATTTTGACCAAAATAAGCCTAACGGGGGGCAAAACACTCTAAAAAACGAAATTTTATTTTTATTTTTATTTTAGAAAAAAAAAAAAAGCCCTACCTAACACTGATACCCTTTAAAAAAAACTTAGGGTGAAATTGCTCCTTGGAGGGCAGTGCACGTCTTCCTTATTCTTTTATTGTTTTACTCTGATACATTTTCTTTCTCTTCAGAGGCTAGTGGCCTTGGGTTTGTACTAAATCCCTAACTTAGTAGACTATGATTTAATAATATTTGATATTTGATAGTGTACCTAATTTTTCTCCCTTATACTTTGATGCTCACAACTTGCTTTATATATAAATTTGTTCCTCTACGTAAATACACAGGCTTCCATAAAAAGAGTTTTATACTCGGGTTACTAAAATTGAGGTGTTAGTCCAAATTAATGGCCCTGTCCCATTATCAACTAAATATGAATTTTAACAGGGTATGTAAAGGTGAGAATAAACCCAACTGGGTCCAAAAAAAAAAAAAAAAAGGATCTGAATTCATTAAAATCAAGGGCTATGGGTGCCCACAGGTCTGCATTCATAGACAACCCTCCTTACAAATGATTATGGCTACCTTTTTAAGGTCAGGTTCCTATGTTAGTTTTGCACAATTTAAAAATTAGCCGTGACTCATTTTCCACACATCTTGGCTTTAGTGCAACACATATGCATACAGGTATTCAGTCCATTCAAATTGTGGGTACTAGTGTGGATAGAAAAATATATCTCAAAAAACTTAGGACTGATTTAGTATCTTCTAACAAATTATGAAAAATCAGGCAATTATTTTCTCAATAGGGGCAGCCATTTAGATATTGTAGTTGGTCGTACAACCATACCATGTGAATATGGTTAACGAGCCTCCAACATTTTTGAAAGCTGTGCAGTACTGACGAACGAATTCTGAGACTCCCTTTCGTACCATGCATTATTCTTTTTTAGGTAAAGGTTATTAACACGCGTGTGAAAGCTATTAACTTGTGTGGTGTAGGTTATTGCATGTAAATGTTATTCAACTGTTTGTGTACGGTCTGCCATTATGTGTTTATGCCATCCGACCTGTGCATCAAGTAAGTCCAAAGTGATGATGGGATGACTTAAAAATCATGTCAATATAATTATTAGGTGGACCACACCAAGATAAAAAAAAAAAAAAAAATCTTGGTTCCAAAATTTTCAAATTTACAGGGTGGCTCACAGAATACTGGTCGGATTGGCCTCATTTTTGGGTCGTCTCATTTTATTGATGGACAACCGTCTGAATGAGTTGGGTTTCATATGCATAGTGGGCCCCACAAGTAGTAGTAGGCCGAGGATCTGGTCATTGGGTGAAAATTACAAGGATCCCAACCTTTCATTGCATCCTCTAGCAGCCGATTTTGATCTCTCCTCCATTAAGTGGGACTGAGAAGGTACAAATGCAATCGGGGCCACACAATGTGACAAGTGGAGTTTATGCTTGAATTGTGTGGCAGTCTAGTATAGCGCTGGCTAATTCACGTTAAATTTCTACAGAATTAGGTTCTAAAGGATTCCTTTGGTTTTGGAATTGGTTGCAGAAAGGTTACCAAGGTGTTATGGTTGACCCGTTGCCTAAGGACGTCTAACCTCAGGTTGGAAAAAAATTCGGAGTGTTACAAGTAGATAAAGGAGTGAATCATGCTTTAAGGACAGCGTATTTTGATACATGATTCAGCCTAGTCAAACATTTGATCTTCGAATTAATTTATTTTTATTTTCAGTGTATCCAAACTTATATAGAAACAACAATCTTAAAGCGTGATTCGATGGACACCGAAAATGTTGCATCAATCAAATTGATGAACCAGGATCTGATCTGATTGGACTTATTCGATGGTTTAAATTTCATTAGATGGCAGGATAAGTTGAAATTCCTGCTGACTGCTCTGAATATTTTCTATATCCTGAACCCGACTCTCCAGCCTCTACCTGAAGCTAAGGACACTGACACTCTAGAACAAGTTACCGATAGGATCAAGCGACAAGAAGATGAATTACTGTGTCGTACCCACATCCTCAATGCTCTCTCTGATCGGTTGTATAATTTGTACACGGAGACTACGTCAGCAAAAGAAATTTGGAGTGCGCTGGAATACAAATATAAAGCTTAAGCGAAAAGTACACAAAAATTTCTAATTGTCAGGTATTTCGACTTCACGATGGTAGACAATCTACCGCTACTTGCCTAAATCTAAGAACTGCAGCTTATTGTAAATAAAATAAAAGCCATAAAAATTGATCTTCCTGAATCCTTTCAAGTAGGAGCTATAATCGCAAAATTGCCTCCGAGCTACAAAGATTATATAAAGAAACTACTGCATAAATCCGAAGAGTTCACCCTTTAACAAATCCAGAAACATCTTTGTATTGAAGAAGAATCTCGTAACCGAGATAAAAAGGATGATGCTAATGGTGCATCCTCATCCAAGGTAAACGCAGTAGAACGACCATCTCAAAATAATACCTATGAGAAAGCTAATTCCCTTAAACCTAACAAAGATTAAGAAAAATTCAAGAAAACCCAAAAGAAGAAAAATGACAAACTTAAGGGAGCTTGTTATGTCTGCGGTAAGATCGAACATTTCGCTCGAGTCTGTAGGGACCGAAAAAAGCCTAAGAAAGATGTTAATGCAGTCGACGATGAAATCGTAGCCATGGTCACAGAAGTGAACCTAGTTCAAGAGAAAATTTCTGGTTGGTGGTATGATACAGGTGTCACAGTCCATGTATGCAATGATCGATCTGCCTTTAAAACCTATGAAGACGAGACCAATGGCCAAGATGTTCAAATGAGAAATGAAGGACGATCGAAAGTTGAAGGAAAGGAAACCGTGGAATTACTCTTTACCTCCGAAAAAAAGGTAATATTGACCAACGTATTGCACGTCCCAGACATAAGAAGAAATCTTGTCTCAGGGGATCTCTTAAGCAAGCCTGGAATCAGGGTTATGTTTGAATCATGCAAGCTGACCTTGTCTAGGAATGAGAACTTTGTGGGTAAGAGTTATACTTGTAATGGGATGATCAAACTTTCTTTAAATGAAAAGAATTTTTCTGCTTATATGATTGAGTCTGTGACGATATGGCATGGTAGACTAGCCTATATTGGCTACAGTACCATAAAACTCATGGCTAAGAACGGCCTGATATCATACAATGATAGTGATAAAGATAAATGTGAAGTATACATACGGTCTAAAATAATCAAGAAATCATTCCCTAGCGTTGAGAGATCATCTCAAATATTAGACCTAGTGCATACTGACATATGTGAACTAAATGGCATTCTTACCCGTGTAGGTAAAAGGTACTTTATAACGTTTATAGATGATTGTTCAAGATATGTATATGTATATTTGTTAAAATCGAAAGATGAAGCATTTAATGCATTCAAGATCTATAAATCCGAAGTAGAAAATCAATTAGACAAAAATATTAAAATCCTTTGTAGTGACCGAGGAGGAGAATATTTCTCTAATGACTTTTTTAATTATTGTGAAGAACACGGCATAATACATCAGTGTACAACACCTTATACACCACAACAAAATGGTGTAGCAGAGAGAAAAAATAGGACATTAGTAGAAATGGTCAACTCAATGCTAATACAAGCACAATTGTCATTAAACCTATGGGGAGAAGCACTGTTAGCTGCATGTCATGTTTTAAACCGAATTTCATCTAAAAAAACTAAGACCTCTCCATACGAGATATGGAAAGGAAGAAAACCATACTTAGAGTATCTTAGAGTGTGGGGGTGTCTTGCATACTGCAGAACATTAGATATCAAAAGAATTAAATTAGGACCAAGAGCTTACATGTGCGTCCTTGTAGGATATGCACAACATAGTAAGGCGTATAGACTTTTAGACTTAGACTCCAATGTAATTATAGAGTATAGAGATGTAGAGCTCTTTGAAAATTCTATATTCATGGAGAAAAAGAATGCTGAGATTCAATATCCTAATGAAACTATAATAGAAACACAAATAAAAGAGAAAACTCCTAGTGAACCTCGTAAGAGTCAAAGAGCTAGAGTAAAAAAGAGTCTTGATCCTGATTAAATAGACTCTCAGTGACTCTCTTTTCATCTAGTTGAGGGTGATAGAGAGAAGATGATTAGGAAAATACCTATGGTTTTAACTATAGAAGATGAACCTAAAACTTTTAGTGAAGCTATGACTTCAAGAGACTCTACTTTTTGGAAAGAAATCATTAATGATGAAATGGATTCCATAATGTCTAACCAAACGTGAAAATTGGTAGATCTACCTCCAGGTTCTAAACCAATAAGATGTAAGTAGGTATTTAAGAAAAAATATCACACAGATAATACAATTCAAACCTTCAAGGAAAGATTAGTTACTAAGGGTTTCCGACAGAAGGGAAGAATAAATTATTTGGACACTTATTCACCAGTAGCTCGAATAACATCGATTAGAATCTTATTCGCTCTAGCATCCATACATCATCTTCATATCCATCAAATGGATATGAAAACAGCATTCCTGAATGGTGATCTTGATGAGGAGGTCTAAATGGAACAACCAGAAAGATTTGTTCTACTAGAAAATGAAAGAAAAGTGTGTAGACTTGTTAAGTCTTTATATGGATTAAAACAAGCACCAAAATAGTGGCATGATAAATTTGATTCTAAAATTCTGTCTTATGATTTTGAACATAACATTGCTGATAAATGAATATATTCAAAAGTGTATAATGATTATATTATAATCATATGCTTGTATGTACATGATATGTTAATAATCAGTAATAAAATGGAAAGTGTAACTGAAACCAAAAAATTTCTCTCTTCAATTTTCAAAATGAAGGATCTTAGACAAGTGGATATTATATTAGGTATCAAGATTAAAAAATATAGTTGGAATTTTGCATTATGCCAATCTTATTATATTGAGAAAATAATAAACAAGTTTAACCACTTGAAAATTAAATAAGCAAATACCCCGTTTGATCTAAGTACTAAGTTAAAAGAAAACAGTGGAAGAACAGCTGCACAACTAGAGTATGCTAGTGCTATAGGCAGTCTTATGTATGCAATGCAATGCACAAGACCAGATATAGCATAAACTGTGAGTAAACTAAGCAGGTTTACGAGTAATTCAAGTATTGAATACTAGAAAGCAATAAGTAGAGTTCTAGGTTATCTTAAAGAAATCAAAGAACTATGGCTATTTTTCTCAGAATTTTCAATAGTGTTGGAAGGATATACCGATGCAAGTTAGATATCGAGTGCAGGGGACAACAAGTCCACTATAGGGTGGATATTCACCCTACGAGGTGCAGCTGTATCTTGGGGATCCAAGAAACAAACTTGTATAACGCACTTAACTATAAAATCTGAGTTCATAGCTCTAGCTACTACAGGCAAAGAGGCTTAGTGGTTAAGGGATTTTCTATTAGAAATCTCATTCTATGCGAAGCCTATACCGGTTGTTTCACTTCATTGTGATAATGAAGCCACTCTAACGAGAGCATATAGTGGTATATATAATGGGAAGTCCAGACACATAAGTTTGAGACATGACTATGTAAGGCAATTGATTCAAGATGGAATCATTGCGATCTCAAATGTAAAGTCGAGTAATAACTTGGCTGATATTTTTAGAGAGGTAGTAAAGACAACATCTAGAGGGATGAGGTTGAAACTTTTTACTCAAAATTTCACCAGTGAAAGAAACTCAACCCAAAATTAAAAAATCTCTAAATATTGGGTTTAATGGGTAACAACAATTCACTGATATGTGAAAAGTTTCAGCACTAAATAAATTAATAACTTCATCCAGGATGATAGTGCTGGCCGTTATAAAGGAGGGATGAGTATTAAACTCTTAATGAAATCCAGTCAAACAAGACAAGTGTTTTAAACGAAAACATTGGAAGGATTTCACCTATGTGAACGTAGAAGTGGTGTCGCTTCTCATGAGAGCTAGAGTTATCTCGGGATCGTTCATGAAACAAGATAAGCACATGACCATTAAAAGTACTAAGCGAGATTATACAAGAACACCTAACGCAGGAATTATTGTGTGTGTGGTATTTTCAGTTATATCATATAGGAATAACTGGTTCAATGCTGCGGCAAGTAGAAATTTTGAAATAACTTTAAAATACTTACAATGAGGAAAGATTCAAATCGTAAGATATCTTTCTGTATGTATAATAACTATTATTATTCTGGCAGAATTTTTTATTATTTTAAAAACCAATGAGGGATTATTAAAATTCAGTGGTTTTAAAATAAAATTAAAAAAAATGATAAAAATAAAAATTCAAAATTTTTCAAAATTTTAAAATTTTCTCGCCAAAATAATTTTTAAAAATTTTGAATTAAAAAGTGCGGTGTGTGTGCTTTGTCCCACATCGAAAATGTAAAAGATAGTTTTGTAGTTTATATGAGATGTTGAGAAGGGTATTCTTACTTTAAGCTTTTTGAAGGAGATGAAACTCAGTTACGCACTGGAACACATGCATGCACGGACGCGCACGCGCGCTCTGGCTTGGGCAGGAGCACGGGTGTGGGCGAGGGGGAAGGCGTGGCAGTGTGGCTGTAGTGGTGCTAGATGACGCACTTTGCACTTCGCACTTGCGCATCGTGTCGCAGAGTGGTCGCTCCTTCGCGACCTTACGCGAACCAATGCGACCTCGGTGCGATGGGTCTGGTCAGTGCCTTAGGGCAGTGTGGATATGAAATGAGCCTGAGTTTTTATAGGTGACTGAGAACGGTCGGATATTAAATCTGAAACGTCCATTCGTTTCTAACAACGGATAGCTACCTTAAAAACCACAACAGTCCGAAAACAGACGGACCATGATGATCCAACGGTCAAATCTTTTGATCCGACGACCAGAAACGCTTGAGATTAATGGACAATGGCCGGAAACGTTTTTCAAACGTTCTGGACCATTGATAGCGTCTGGCAATGGACCACTACAGGATGCTTATATAAACTGGACCATTCCAATTCGATTTCATCATCTCAACACAACCATCTTTTCCATCATCAGATACAATCCATAGCTCTATTCTAAAAATACTTAGAACATCTCCATCATCAGTGTCTGCCAGAAGAAATTTACTGCGTTAAAATTATTCCACAGTGGACCTATCGTGATTGCTGCATGCTGGATCCAGAAGGTTTGTCTTATCCTGGAAGCAATTCGCCTGTAACCCATCAGCAGTAGATAAGGGGGCGAATCACGCTTTAAGGACAGCGTATTTTGATACGTGATTCAGCCTAGTCAAACATTTGATTTTCGAATTAATTTATTTTTATTTTCAGTGTATCCAAACTTATATAGAAACAACACTTTCGCATCTTCCCAACCACGAGAAGAAGATGCAGCATCTTCGGCACCACAAGGAGATGCTGGGGACCTGATGTGGCAGGATGTAATTGGGCCAATGTTGCTCTAAGAAGTGGAAATTGGATTGCGTACTGAGTTACTAAGTACGATAGTTACTCAGCACGCTCTCATCCTACTGAGTAAACTGTTGGGCCCACCTTGAATGTATATGGTTTATCCACCCCGTCCATCTATTTTCTTAGCTCATTTAAGGGGTTGAGACCAAAATTGAAGCATATCCAAAGCTGAAGTTGACCATACCACAGGAAACAATGGGAGACGTTCAATTTACACTGTTTCACGTAGTGTGTTGCATTTGAGCATTGGATATGCTTTATTTTTGTTCTCAGGCCCTAAAATTATATGATAAAATGGATGAAAGGAGTGGATAAAATATATAAATCATGGTAAACCCACACAGTTTACTATGTATGAGAAAGCGTAGTGGGTTATTCACTACGCAATTCGCTTCCTAAGAAGTGGGACTCCGCTAATTTTTTATTTTTCTCTTTTTTTTACATGCCCACTTACATCACACACTATAATGAGCATTGAACTTATGATCTTGTTGTTAAAACTTTGCAGGAGTCTACCGCGAGCTATGGGTAAGGCAGGACATTACGCTGAGGTAGATTAATATTTTGTGGTTGTCTAATAAGACTTTAAACACAAGGTCATGAGCCCGGGTACCAATTAAGGTAAAATTTTATTGTGGTGTGTGTGTGTGTGTGTGTGTGTGTGTGTAAAGTTTTGTTCAATTAGCTCAACTGAACAACTTTCACAAATGCTTCCATCAGCTCTATTTCTAAATGAAACATATTATCTAATCAAAACTTGCTACTCTAGGTTAAAAATACGTCTCATTAGTATTATGAAAAGTGTTTTGATTAAAAATATTTTAATAAAAAATTATATATAAATATATAAAAAGTTTGTGAAAAACTTATTTTTTTATTTTTTGGTAATAGTCCCATATTAAAAAGGAGTGGAGAAATTTTTTTTTCTTAATAATAGTGTGTTGAGTACCTTACTATTTACTTAGGGCCTGTTTGGCCAGCTGGATTAGATGGGCTTAGGTGGGATGGAATTGCATCTGGTCCTATGCCAATTCCACTTCATGTTTGGGAAGAGTGGGAAAGCTTGGAAGTAGGTTAGATGGAATCCTTTTGGGTCCCGAGCCAACATCACTCAATGTTAGCAAGTTGTGTAGGTCCCACAATGATGTGTGGGCTATATCCACACTGTCCACCCATTTTTTGAGATCATTTTAGAGCAAGGGCCAAAAAATTAGGTAGATCTAAAGCTCAAGTGGACCCCACCATAGAAAGCAATGGGGATTGAATACTTACCGTTGAAAACTTCTTTGGGGCCACATAAGTTTTGGACCTGCCTCATTTTTAGGCCCATAAAATAAAATGAGGTTACAAAACAAATGAACAGTTTAGTTATAACACATGTATATTATTCTCAATAGTTTCAAATGATGATGGGTATATCCTTTCAATGTACCACCATATTACAAACAAAGCAGAGAATTAAGCTTATCCCATGGTAATAGAGAACCATCCCTGCCATGGGTAATAATTATGTTTTTTGAATCTCGTCCCACCTAATCCTTTCTAATGCAATTGGCCAAACAAGCCCTTGGTGAATTGAAGAAGTATTAAGATTTGTGTGTCGTACTAGAACATATGCGTGCTCGGTATGGGCTCGGTGTGAGGGCGTGGCCACGTGAGCTAGTGTGGCTATATAGGCACTAGTGGCGCACATTACACTTCGCACGTGCACATCGTGCCACAGATGGAATGACTAAGAGAGATGAGTTATGTAACCTATATGTTTTATATAAGGGTTAAAACTAGTCATTTAAGAGGCATGGTGTAATGCTCATATAATAATAAACCAAACCATGTAAAAATTGCAGGATGTGGCAATCCATTGAGTCTAAACGGCTAATATGTAGCTGGTTGTCACACATGCAAAATGAATAGAAACTGCCAAATAACGGTTAGTTTCCCACCAACTGTAAAAAAAATGGTCAGTTGAAATTATGATCGTCAACCAAAGCTTCAACTATCCTAGCCTATATAACCTAAGCTTAGCTTATTCATTTCGATATCATAAACCACTTGACTCACTCTCTCATATGAGCCAGTAAATATGAACCTAAGTTAGCAAGTCCACAAGACAAGTGTAGTAGTCTAAGTTAGTAAATTCGTTTTCTGTCTCTCTGACTTGAAAATTTTTCATTTAGTTTTTATCTATCAGTAAACTGTATTTATAGAGTTCCAATGATGATTTCTCGATGCTTGCTAAACGCAGAACCACGTACAAGCAGAGCCACACAAAGGCACATTCTATCCTTAAAATGTTATTTGTCTGCGATCCTTCAACAATCTTAATTATTTCGAAAAGAGACGAGTAATGCTGTAAAGACATCACAGCTATTTCAGCCTATTCTTATTATTTTTTAATTTCTTTACTTCTTTTTTTACAAAAATTATAAATCATAATTTAATAATATCAAATTCTCAACAACCAGACCATTGATTTTTAAAAATTGATGATCAGACATGCCACCGGAAATATATGGGGGAATTTAATTGTGCCACGTGTTAGGTCAAAGATGAGCTGACGCAAAGTAAAGCAAAGCATGTTTTAAAATGATTTAGGCATGTACTTAACGGCTCCATCACAAGGCCCAATCAAATTGTGCCACGTGGTGTCCTCAGGATACGGGTAATTCGGTCGCCAGGCAATCCGCTTCCACACCAACCTACTGTTGTTGATCATGCACATCGCAGCGCGTGCTCATCATCTTTGCCACGTGGCAGACACTTACTGACTCTCTTTAACACGTGTGCTAGCTTTAAGCGAAGACTTTCTCCTGTTTCAGTACCGCGTCGCTATCAAAGGTACCACGTGTTAGTCATGGCATTGTTTACCGACAATGAAACCTCTCCAGTCCCCCACCGGACCTCTTGTTTTGGCAAGGCCAGATTCATCGATGCTCGGCAGAGCGTGATGGATGATTCACAGGCATTTACAGACTGTATACACGGCACACATACACGTAATTCAAATTAAACCGTTCAGATTGTGAATCCTAGCTTGCATTACCAACAAGCATTTGGCTTATTTGATTATCTGACCATTTGGATTGGGTGGAAGTTTATTGGACGGTTAGAAATGAAAATATCAGATGGCCTTTTTTCTATAGACGAGTCTGATTTTTCGTAAGTTAACTAAGGACGGTGGATTCCACAAGTTACTCAATTCAACTTGAATTATCATATGCCACGTGTACAATTCCTAGAGTGGCTGCGTAGCAAGCTCATTGTCTGCCAGAGTATCAAAGAACTCCCGTTTAGTAAGTTGTTTGATGCTGCAAGGGAGTATGATGACTTGTGCTCCGCACCTTTCGCGTGTGGCATGCACATAAATAGATCCAAGCCTTCAATTGGTGGACTACCGTAGATGAGATCATAAACCGAAAATTAGGTTTATAGAACGATCTTAACCTTTGATCCCCATCCATCCTGAGTTCATACTTATGAGCTGTATATTTGTAAAACTTCTCCACAGAGAATAAAAAAAGTTACGCTATTTAATTTATTTTTCCAAATCATATAACAAGCTACGAATGCTTCTACATTTTTTAAAGATAGGAAGCCAGGTCTAAGTCTTTTGAAAAAAAATTTGTTTTTAATGAAACTTGCATTTAGTGGACCATGAATTTGTAATCAACGAACCAAATTTCATGAGTGAAGCTCGGCTTATGTATGCATATAGGGGTGTACATGAACCGAGCTAACCGTAGCTCGCTCGATTCGACTCGGTTTGAAGTTGAGTTCAAGCCTAGATCTAGGATAACAATTTAATGGCATCGAGTACATACAAGAGAACACACAAATTTAACGTGGAAAACCCTTACAGAAAAAAATTACGGCACAAAGCGAAAGAATTCCACTATGAAAGCATCAATTACAAAGAGATGGGACTTACCCGGTTCGAACAACCTTAAATCTTACCCTTACTACACCCTTTGATAACTCTAGAACTCTTTAGAATACCTTTAGAAAGCTTTAGAATGTCTTAAAATAGTCTTAGGGACCCCCTATTTATAGTTTAGGAAACTTCTCTTTCACACTTTTGCGAAAACTGACTCATATTTCTTCAGTCTGCATCAAATCTAGAAACGAATCTGCGTAACCTCGACTGGTTGAGCTGAGTCCTCAACCGGTCGAGGGACCCCGTCGACCGGTTGAGCGATCCCCTCGACCGGTCGATCATCCCGGACACCAAAAAACTGAGCTTGTTGGACTTTGAGTTAAACAGTGCTCGACTAGTTAAGCCTGACCCTTGACCGGTCGAGCAACCCAAAAACTATTATATTGAATGCTTCTGACAACAGACTGGATATGCTAGTGGAGAAGGATGAAGAGGCGTTGGACGACTATAAAAGGCTGGTGATGGCAACTCAACTAAAAACATTGCCTTTGTTTGTAAAACAAGTTGCAGTTTAGGTGTTTGTAAAAATGCCTCAATGGCAACTCGGCTCAATCTTAGCTTGAACTCGGCTCGAGCTAGCCTGAGCTGCTGACTGAACCGTGCCGAGTTGGCTAGTTAAGCTCGAGGACCGAGATGAGGTCAGCCAGTGTTCAAGCCGAGTTGAGTCGAGGCCAGCTCAACTTGGTTCGACTCAATGTACACCCCTATATGCATATATATCCAAATATCATGTTTGAATGCATATGGATGAACGATATAGATAAAACACATGCATAATGAATGACTCACGTATGTAGTGAATTTCAAAATGTATTATAAATCTAGCGATATCTACTATTGAGATAAAATCTATTATAAATCTAGCAATGTCTACTATTGGGATGGGATGATATAATACCTTAATTAATCTAATTATTAAAATTACTTCAAACTACTGGATCCAATTTGCATGGGACAAAATGCAATTCCAAACCACCTAATCTCACGTTTCAAACTAACCCATGGTGTTAAAGTATTCCTCATTGGCCACTTAGTCACATGCTCCAATATTCTGGTAAGCACTTT
Organism: Magnolia kwangsiensis; assembly: GCA_037074715.1. Taxonomy (NCBI): domain Eukaryota; kingdom Viridiplantae; phylum Streptophyta; class Magnoliopsida; order Magnoliales; family Magnoliaceae; genus Magnolia; species Magnolia kwangsiensis. The sequence continues at coordinate 100,278,500 of CM073581.1, forward strand.
GGTTTGAAATCTAAGCTATATAATGTAAGTAGCATTTTGTTAATTTTATATAATTAGTTATTCAATGACAATGTCTTTCTGAATATTTTAAGAATATGAGAAATATTTTAAATAATGTTAGTAGTTTTTTAAAAACTTGAAATGTGGTAGTTGTTTAATGCATGATTTAATTTTCATTCACAGAAAAACTTTTAATTGATTTAGATTTTACTTACAAAAATAGAGGCAACAAATAAATTTATTATAATAATTAATTTTAATAGTTATAATTTTAGGACATTGAGGAATTTTCTTAAAGAAATTGTATTTCTATACTTCCAATTCTCCCTCCCTTCCCTCTCTCTACAGGGGACGCAACCCACACTACCCATAGTATATATAATTGAGTCATGAATATGAAAATTAAAAATCAATTTCATCAATTATAAATTCATGTAAACAACGGTATAACTAATGCTTCATGTTTAGATTAAAATGAAGCTTTCACTATAATTTTTAGGCACACCTCAACATTATAAGAGGTAGACCCACCCTGATGTGTATGTTATATCCACATCATTCGTTTATTTTATTTTTTCATATTGTTCCAAGGAACGACCTCAAAGAATAGGCAAATCTAATCTCAAATAATCCATGCAATAGAAAACAAAAATGATTGAATGCTCATCATTGAAAATTTTCTAAGATTGCAAAAATTTTAAATTTACCTCATTTTGTAGCTCACACCTTAAAATGATTTGAACAAATGAATAGAAAGCATTGATGAAACACCTATATTATGGTGAGGCCTACAAAGTTTAGATCACACTCTTTTCACAAACTATCCTTTTTTTCTTTTTTTCTTTTTTTAACACCCAGATCCATAGCTCAAGTGGCAGACTGAGTGAGGATGCCTCGTTTCAACACTTGAGGTCTTGGTACCGATCCCTAGCAGGGGTGGCTAACATAGAGTGTGTGCCCTGACATGGGTGTGTATTAACGAGCTAACCTCAAAAAAAAAAAAAAAAAATAGATATGATCGATGCAACCATGGGCTGGTGTATGGTTCGGGTCAGCCCGGGTTGGGTTGGGTTGTGACTCAACCTCAACCCATCTCCAATCCAAATCAGGTTACAAAGATCCGTTCTATACCTAACCTAACCCAAATTGACCATCCAACTTCTCAAGCACAGGTTGATTCAAGCCAAAGTTGCATGAATTTTGGATCTATAATAACATACATGGCTTCTTCGTTTTTTTTTTTTTTTTTTTTCCTTCTGCGAGTCTGAATTGGGTCTTGACTCGCCTAGTCAGGGATTCATCTCATTGGTCTGATTTTTCATGAATGGGCCATCACTGTACGGCACAACCAATGAACAACCTAGTAGATCATGCATTTTTCTTCATGTCCACATAGATTGAATGCTTGTAACTTAGATATCAGTGTGTGTAGATAGCAAATGAGAGATAAATACAAAATAGATATGATCTATGCCGTCCATTCGGGGCAAGCGAAGGACATCTAAATCTGAGCCGCACAATGAAGATCACCTGGTGCAAAAATCTGGCCCTCGCCGGTCATCGCTGATCACCAATCAGACCAAACATTCAGTATCAATGACAAACCAACAGCCTGACTCAAAGTACAAGTGTGGCCCACCTAATGAATGGATCAGCATGAATTTGAACACCAGGTAATGATCACCATGGTGGGCCCCATATTTTGGCACATCCCAAATGTGTTAAAGACAAGGACGTACGGGAAGTTCACATACAATGGGCTGCATGTAATTATTTCATGCATAAATAGATTCCAGAAAAAATAAAAATCGAGTGGATCTTACTCAAAATTGATTAAGATGTTATGAGTTGCACTGAAGCATTCATATGACGTGATGGGCAATCATAAATAGCCTAAACAAGCAAGATATGCACCCCATTTTCAAACCATACCACATGTTAATAACGTTCTTTTTTAAAATAGAAATGTTCCATACTAAGTTATAGTAGTACTCCTAGTTGTTTTGGAACACTTAGATAGTCCAATCCATTGATCCAGACCGTTCATTAGGTCCATTGGATATTTCTTGGGCTATGATGCAAACATCACATTGATCTGACAAACATAACCCTTTGATCAATGGCATTGAACATGGACGGTCAAGATCATTTACACATAACTAGGTCCAATCGACAACTTGATCCGTCTTTGTTTCTGTCCCATCCATGGCTTAGAAAAAGGATGGCTGTAAAAGCTATGTCCAAATCAAGGATTTTAACATCGTTTCCCATATGAAGTGTGTTGGACTTAATGGACGGTTTAAATTGATTGATTTGAGTGACCAACTGAACCGATGCATCTAGGAGTACTATAATTTATAGTGCTCTGATTGCACTGAAGCATTTTTAAACCTACCAGTTCCATGGTCTGGATCTCAGCTGTTGAAACATGCATACAAATACCATACATGAATCCACCATCATAGATCATTGTCGATATTGGTGTGTATTTTTTATGACAGACATCCACGAATTATTGGATCGTCGTGGCTTTGCACAGTTTTCAGTTTTGACTGGTGGGCCCCATGGTCAAGGGATCCAGACCATTTGTTTGTTGGATCCCAATGATGGCTGAAATCTTCTTGCTAGGACAATTATAGCCTTTTATTTTCTGTGGGCTACAAATAAATGGATGGAAAGATCAAGACATCAACGGTCAACATTCAATTGAAAAAAGGCTCGAGATGGGTGGCTAAGAAACAGGATCTTCCAATATCGAATAGTTTTAGAGAATGGTCTATCAACTGTCGTATGCAACATACCAACGGTCTTGATTATTGATCTGTGGACCCCACTTGTCATGATTGAAACCTTAATGCAATCGACAATGTCTAACTCCAGCATCTATGTTGGTCATCAACGGCACCCATCTCTTTGAATGTGGCACACATGTACAAGATATGAATCCTTCATCTATTCTTCTCTAGTGTGGATGGACCATAACCCAGAAATCGTACCCGTTAGATGAGCCTAGTATCTTATTTGAGGACTTCCGGCCAGTGAACGTATAAGGTTGGTGGATTTTTTATTTTTTTATTTCCCAACCATCCATTTGTATCACGAAAAATTCAATAGAGCGGCTAGGATCATGTAAGTGATGTGATTTTTTTGGGTACAGTCCATCCATGGGAGGGCCCAAGAGATGAAACATCCGGATCCAGTGCATGTGGATCACCTATATAGAAAGAAGGAGTGCTTGCTAAGGAAAATTTTATCGGTGGTCAATGGAGTCACTTGACCCCGGAATCAGTGGGTGGGACCCTGACCGCAGGGTCCACCTCTACGCATGCATTGTATATCCACGCTGTCCATATGTTTTTCCAGCTTATCTTAGAGCTTGGTCGTCCCAAAAATGAAGCAGATAAAAATTTCAGGTGGATCACACTAAACAAAAAATGTGGTTATTGACCATTAAAAACCTTTTGTGGGTCCCAAAAGTTTCCGATCAAGCTGATATTTGTTTTTCCGTTCATCCAGGTCCGTTTGACCTTATCAACAGGTTAGATTTTCAAAAAACATTATAGCGGACCCTAAGGACTTTTTAATGGTGGGTGTTCAATGATCACTGTTTCCTGTGGTGTGGTCCACCTGAAATTTTTTATCTTCTTCATTTTTTGGGAGTACACCTAAAATAAGCTGGAAAAACAGATGGACAGCATGGATCACATACCAATACATGTGTCAACACGCGACTGGATGTACAACGTGTGGAGCCTACCATGTAAAAGCTGTTATTTGATTCAAAACCTATACCCAAGGACCCCACCCCCACCATGTAAATGCTCTTACTTGATTCAAAACCTAGACCCAAGGACCCAACCAGGAATTAACAATGAGACCGGGACCTGGACCCAACAAAACCCGAACCTGATGGGGCCTACAATAGACACGGATTGGCTGGTACTACCCATACGCCCCAGGCGAGGAACGGAGAGGGGCTCGGATGGGCTACCATGACGTATGGGTTTTATCCACACCGTTCATCCATTTTTCCATATAATTTTAGGCTACAATCCCAAAAATGAGGTAGATCAACTGCTCAAGTGAACCACACAACGAGGATTAAACACCTACCGTTGAAAACTTTTGGGGATTGCTGCAAGTTTAGGACCATTGAGTGTGAAAAATAGCCCCCTCCTACGGTAAACTTTCCCATATGATTTCGCCAGTCTGGATTTAATGCACTCATCACAACTTCCAAAATAGTTGTATGCACCACCGTGGCATGGACAAACCAATTGGAAATACATGATGCTGGACCAAAGAATATCCATGGTTTTCTGGGATTTCAAGTCAGCACAAATGGGGCCAGAGGATTGGGTATGCAACCAAGTTCTAACCCTTGAATTGCAGACAAGCAATTGGACAGTCAAGAAATAAAATTGATCCACATTCAACCAAAGAAAGGCCAAATATCCACTGCCAAGGATCTTCCAATCTGTAACAGCTTCGTACTGGCTGCAGAAATGGTCAGTGCACTGAAAACCAGTTCAACTAAGGTTGTCATCAGTTTTCTTAAAGAAATATGATTATTTTTATTTTTCTTAAATTTATCTCAAATCGATTCTTAGTATGAAACTGGTTAGAACGGATCTGACAGGTTAGAACGAGCCACCCGCAAAAAAGGTCGGGTCTGGTCCTGGTTTTAAAACATTGCAAGCTATAACATTCACGAATCAGAATATCCCAGGAAAAAGCAGCAGAACTGCTCGAGAATGAACCGAAGAACACAGAAGTCAAAAGTAACATAGGATCCTCAGGAAATGGAAATCCATAGATTCCCTGTTGTTTGTTTCCTGTTCCAGTTTTACATGGATTCCACATAACAGTCACCTCATGTGTCTTCTCCACCTCAGAAAATTGACGTCGTTTTTGGAAGAAACGAATGTCCACATGAAAAAGCTGCCAAATGGACGTCAGTTTCCATCTCTCTCTCTCTCTCTCTCTCTCTCTCAAATGGAGGTTGGTTTTCACATAAACCAATTTCATTTCCAATGCTTTCCACATTCCCATCTCTCTCTCTCTCTCTCTCTCTCAAACGGAGGTTGGTTTTCACATAAACCAATTTCATTTCCAATGCTTTCCATATTCCCAACACTTAATTGGAAAATCTTAAAACCACAATAGGATTGGAAAAATATTAGAAATAGTAGTCCAATTTCAACAAGAAAGTTAATTGAAGTTTCTAGCTCGTTTCCACAACCAAATTGCAGGCTACATTGATGAGAAATAGTAAGCAGAACAACTAGAGCCCTAAGCCATGGGTAGTCCAATCGACGGAGAGTGAGATGGGAAGACAACTAAGTGATCAAAAGTTAATTTGATTTGTCTGTCAGGGTTACCAGAGATCTGAGGACACCTGGACTAATCTTGTCATCAAGACCCCCTCTTTCTGAAATCCACAAGGACTTTTCTTTCACGTAGCTCTGTAATTTCTTTGCATTGTAGTCCAGTCGTTCTTGATCTGCATTGCCAAATAAGAGAAATTAAGGGCATTAACGAATAAGAGGAATTAATCAAATGGCTACCATGGGGACCTGATCAAAAGTTTTGTGTGCTCTTGCACTTGGTGGTGGGAGGTGCACAGAACTTCTATTATGAGAGCTGCATATTGCCATTTCTATAACTTCAACAGGAGAAGGAAAAGAAAACCCGCATCTCCCAAAGACGAAAGGGGCTAAGCTCTAGCACAGATGAACTAACAGAACGAGATGGAAGAAACATGTCTAGCAGCTCAACCAATTGCTATCACTGAACACCCAACATGCAGGAAGTCCCAGATAATTTGAAAAGCCTCAAGGAATAAATAAAAGATCCTTCGGATAGACAACACCACCATTCAACTAGCTTAAAAGTCGATCTACCAAAAGTACCATCATGAAGGCAGCCTGAATGAAAGGTTCAGTCCCCATTCCTTCGGAACCTACCCAAGACACTCCAACCCAATAAACCATGGAAAACCCTGCCTAAAACATAATCCATAGAGGAAACCAAGCCTATCTGAAATAAAAGGGAAGTGAGAAATAAACCCAGAAACAACAGATCTCTAATACTTGAAAGCAAGATTGAAACCCATCCCTGCTCTATTCCTAACAATGTTTATGTTGCTCCCATGGTTATAAACAACCATTACGATGCAGCCATATCATGGTATCAGTCATATCATACCCATGTTAGCACCAATATGTGATACGGGTCGATGCCTATGTGCCATGTCAGCCTCTATTCCCTCCCCTCTCCTTTGCCATCTACACCTCCATATCCCTTTGCTAACTTTGCCACCTTGTCACTTCCCTCTTTATTCTTTCTTTTTATTTATGTATCACAGTTAAAATATATTGAAAACTAAAACGAAGGGTACAATGAGAATCCATCAAGGCATAAGACTCATAAGAGTCATACAAAGAGAAGACAAAGAGAAGACAAAAAGAATCCACAATAAAATTAGACTCTCTTCACACCTGTGTAAAAGAGATTCATAACACGAATGCATAGGTTTAAGGCGTTTATGATGAACAATAGGTTCCAAGGGGAAAAACATTCCTGAAGACCTTGCATAGCCGAGGAGTTCCCTTCCACAATCAGTGTTCCACCTACTTGGCTCACGAAGATATCCACCCTAATTTAAATTGCCAAAAGCTCTGCAGGATTTGAGTTTCTAAATATAGGTTTTATATATTGGTACCAGCAGGCATTGGACGAGCCCAAAAAGATATGATATGGGGCATATCGGGCTGTATCAGACCCATATCAAATGATACGGGCTGTGTCTACAATATGGTTGTATTGGCTACATTGGTTCCCATCATTACATGATAAGGGGGTGAATTGGCTTGCTAAAAAAATGAGTCGTATCGGCTAATATGGTCTGATACAACCATATAGTCACAGATACAGGTACAGCCATGAAAGCCCTCTTTAGCTCCTTTTCCCCCTTCCCCCTCCCCCTTTTTTTTCCTTTTTTATTTTTGGTGTATCAGTCCCCAACCATTACGCGATACATGGATAAATTGGTCAACTGGAGGGGGAAAAAAAGAGGGCTGTATCGGCTGACCACCTCCCCCACCCCCCCTTAATCTTATTTTTCACCTTTTTCTCCATTTCAACTATGAAGGATGCTTATAAACTTATTGTGGATTAGATGTAGGCCTATTTTGGAATCCAAACAAAAGATTCGAGTGGTATTTGATGAATCAATGTGTAATGGATGATTTTGGGGAAAATTAGGAAAAGGGTTAAACCGTAAGTTTTTCTTTTTTTCTTTTTGTTATATTTCAATGAAATGGTCTATCATCCTCCAAATATGCTTGATTTGTGTTGGATTAGTGGCTAATTGTTGACTTTTAGTAGGTCATGCTGACATACAACATTCCTATATAAGAATAGTCTGATACACCACTAAATACATGTTAAAAAGCACAAAAAAAAAAAAAGTAAAAAAAAAAGGATACATTTTGCTGTTTATATATATATATATATATATATATATATATATATATATATATATAAAACCATGTTTGAAGCCCCACTAGCCCCAAAGAGTTAGCTTAATTTCTCCCTATCATCTTTAGTATTCCCCAAATCTTAGGAGCCATTGGATTCCCTAGGAAACTGCCATTGGCATTTTCAAACACCCCGAAGAAGGCTTTCAAGATAGGTAGCCGATGGGAATTGTCAATTACCTACTTCCACTCCCAAAGAATGTCGAAAACTAATACTCCTCTAAAATTCATTATGATACTATAAGAATGGCGACTTATCATCGGAATCTCTTTTATTTCTTTCCTTACTGATACCGACATGATTTCAAGGGGGAGCATTCTCCATAATTTGTTGCCTCATATCTTGAAGGGAACATTGTTCCAACCATCCATGAGATTGTATACTAAGTTACTAACCCTAAAAGCACCCGGTAAATTTTGAATAGATGAGAAAAGCTAGGTCAAATACACTAGGCCTCATTGCACATGATGAACGGAGAAAAGAGTAAGACCAAATATACCAGGCCTCATTGCACGTGAGAAATCTTTACACATGATGCATCCATTGGGGAGTGTCCATTTTCCCTTCCAAAGGTCTTAAATCTTATTTGCCACAGTCGCCCAACAAAAAGCCTGGACTCCAGGAGGAGCACTAAATCCCCCACACCTTCAACTGCAGAGCAAAGTTCATTCAAGATCCCCCCGCCCCCTTAATAAAAAAGCCCTTTCGTCCTCATCAAAAGGAGGAGCAAAGCATATAATAGGTCAAGGAGCTCAACCACCATAACAATTTCTAGGTCCTACAAATTTCTGCTAAACTTGATGCACCATTCTATCTTGTCGTCCACTTGCCCATAGGAATCCCTAAACAAAGTATTCTAGAAGGTTAAGAATAGACGGAATTTTTTCAGCAAGGGAAATGTTTCCAATCCAGACATCCTCCCAAAAGCGAACTCTTTCACAGTTTCCTACCTTGAATCTCTTCCCCTTCATGAGCAATTGACCCCCTCTCTTGGTGAGAACCCCAAACTTTGATATAGCCTTCAAAATGAAAGAGTCGTTCCCCCTTATTACCTCTTTTTGGGTCCAACCGCTCTCCATCTCCCGTAATTGGAAGCAGTGAAATTTCTCCAAAACAGTTCTTGTTCTTTGCTAAAATGCCACCATCACTTCACTAGTAATTCCTAAATTCTTGGTTTGAAACGACTACTGCCAATGTCCCCTTCAAGTTTTGGTTATAGAACTTCACTCCATCTTTCCTCTTATCGATATCACCTCATCCTTCCAAAGGAAATCTCTTTGGATTTTCTCTAATTGTTTGCCACTCAAGCTGAGATCTTGAAAATTGATAAATAGTAAGTCAGTAAATTTGAAAGAGTGTGACTTGAAGCATATGTTAGAGACTAGAAGGGCCTTATGCCCAACCTATATTTGCAATGGGCCTCTTTTGTGGACCTGGGTCTTGTCCAATTTGGTTAGTTTCTTTATTAAGTAAAAGAGGGGGAGAGGTGAAAAAAGAACCGCAACCGGCTCCTCTCCTCACCTCAATCTCTCTTTCCTGCTACATCTCTCTCCAGTCACCTCTCCTCTCATTCACCTTCTGTAACCAATGTTCGGAATATCGGTATCGCATTACATATTGCATTCTTGGGATATGGATACATATCGGTTATTGCAAGGGATATATTGGTTGTATCATGTAATGTAACGCTTTTGTTGAAAACATGGGGACACATTGGGAAATTGGTTGAATTTTTCAATCAAACTTTGGTGATTGTTAAAAAAGACATCAATACACACTTATAAATCAAAACATTACAAAAAAAAAGTACACATAATATGTTTTCTTTGTATGGGGTCCTAATTTATGCATTGTCTAACTGAATTGATTCAAGTATATTCAATGTCTATTCATATAATTTCTAAATGTAAGAAGACGTGTGGAAACACGAGCGATGTATTCAAAAGCAAAAGAAGAATCACTAGATTAGGTTATATACATGTTTGATTTGATGTTTGGACAGATTGCAAGAAATTGGAAAATTTTGATTTTTTTCAATTTTCCTCAACTCGGGCCCATCTCCTCCAAATCTCGAAATTGAAGTTCTCAATCCATGATTTTTCATGCAAAACATGAAAAATTATGGATTTGTAACAATTTGACACTAATTTAACATGATTTACAAAAAATAAAATGATCAAAATTCGAAAATGCTCACTAGATTGAACATGTCGTATATATCGTACCACTTGTGCATTTCATACCACACTGGTGATATACAAGATATATCGTGGGATATTTCGGCCGATATCGTCGATATTTAAAACAGTCTGTAACATCACCTTTCACACCTACCTATATAGGACAGCCCTCAATGCTGTCTAGCTTCAACATTTAAGGATGTTGCACATGGTATCAGAGTGGCTTAGATCCATCACATGATCAGCGTCTGCTGTGATCGCTGAACCCAACAAAAGATTAGCAATGTTCATATTACTATTGCTGTTTTGATGTTCTCTGTGGCCACCCTCATTGCTGCCGAGATCAACCAAAAAGCTTGCTGTGAACCCAGATCAGTCCTTGATCAGGTTAACCTGCATTCTACTTGCTCGAACCTTCAACATCATGAGATCAACGTTGTGCTAATGATCATGGAAAAGATTAATCTGCTGCATCATTAACCACCTGCTGATCAGATCTAAAACAATACCCAATTTCTTTCTGTGATTGAGAGAATCAGTTGGGTTCTCATTTATGGATATTATTTATGGAGATGGCAGTAACCATCTACAAGAAGTTTAGATCCGACTAGTTGGGTCGTGATTCTCTCAAGTTATCCTCATCAAAACCATTGTGAGTATCTACTGCTACTACATCGTGTGGCTGCATTGTCAAGGCCTGCTGCATCACCTTTTTGGTCAGGATCTGATCAGCAAGAAAATGTTGCTCTCCCTTCTGTTGTTGATCAATGGATGGCGCCGTTGGAATTATGCTACGTGCCGATTTTCTGTGGGGTCCACTTCCGCAGAATCTACTTTGAAGAACAGATATGTGGGCCTACCCACTAAAAGGAACCATTGTGGGCCTAGGTTACTGAAAAGCACTGTGGCTATCTGGTTGCTACATCAGCCCATAGTGGCAATATCTGTCTAGACGTTCATTGTAAGCACAGGCCACCTCACTCTTGCATGCCCCGCAGTTCCCTTTGTTCACCATTGTTGATCCATCTTGTTGTTGACTACTATGTTTTCTTGCTTTCCAAGCATTGGTAGACTCCCCTGCAGTAACCATTTTTTTAAAAATGTTTCAGTCTCTTTATTATTCTGTGGTTGATTGATTATGGAGTTTCGGGTTGCAAGTAAAACTGAGAATTTACAAATTGTATTGATTAAACTGCGGGGCGTCAAGAATTACTTGCATTGGGCACGTTTTGTCATCATTTTTATCCACTCAAAATGAAAATATGAACATATCTCAGAAAATGGCCCAAGTGAGAAATCAAATACCTTCTGTAGGTGGAAGGAGGACGATTACCATTTGACGAGTTGGCTCTTCAATTGCATGGAAGAGCATGTTTACAATAATGTGATGTATCAAGAGACCGCCAAAGAGATTTGGGACAATCTGTGGCAACTCTACTTCACGGAAAAGAACATACAATGTCTTTATGATATCTTCTGTGAATTTCAAACTATCAAACAAGGGGAAAACTTGCATAAACATTGCACTCGATTCCGTGGCCTAGCTGACGAATGGTCAATTCATCACCGTTTCACCCAAGACTTGTCCTAACAACAACGTCAACGAGAAGAGATCCTGGTTGCTCTATTTCTTGCCAATGTGCTGCCTTATTTGGACCCAGTTAAGCACAAATTCTTGGAAGTGAGTAGGTGTCATCCATCTCTAATGTTTTTGCATGTGTTCTACATGTGTACACGACCAACCCTACAAACCTCTCGACGCCCTCTCCAGACAATACTGCCCTTTACTATGATGCAGGCAACAATGCTCGGGGAAGACATACTTCTAATAAGGGCGGCCATAGTGGAGGATGTGGTCCTGGTCAATCCACTTCATAGAAGCAGTTTTGCATTTATTGCTAGAAGACCAATCATACAGTGGATAAATGTTGGGATCTAATGAAGAAGAATTGAATCTCTGGCTCCTCAAGCCAAACCCCGCTATGCTATCCAGCGAGACATCTTCTCCGGGCACATCAGTTAATCTCTCACTGGCAAACATAGAGAAATTACTTGGCAGGACCACAGTCACGAATTCTAGTGTCAGCGCCTCCACCTCACTTGCTACCTCAGGTAAAGCCTCAGTTCCATCTGCTGGATCTTCACCCTAGATGATTGATTCGGAGGCCACATATCATATGACAGGTACACACTTCCTCTTGTCCTCCCTTGATGACTATCTCTTGTCTTCCTGTGTCCTTAGCCAATGGATCCCTCTCTTTAGTCCTAGATAAAGGGACTACATCTCCTAGCTCTCAGTTTGATTTAGATTCAGTTTTATTTGTGCCAAAATTTCCTATGAATTTCTTGTCTATTAGTAAACTTATTAAATCTTTGAATCCTTTCATCACATTTTTCCATTGCATTATATTTTTCAGGACCTCCAAACAAGAGCGACAATTGGTGGGGGGCATGAGCTACAGGGACTATACTGCTTCGAACTGAAGGGGGTGGACTCCGCACTACTTTCAACCGATTCCCTTAATCCTTCCGTATGGCATGCCTGCCTTGGGGACCATTCCCTTGATTCTTTACATAAATTGGTTCCATCTTTATCTTGTGACCAAATAAATTGTGAGGCATATTACTTGTCCAAACATAGTTTTACCTCTTATTTTGAATCACAATTTATCTCCTTTTGATTTAGTACATTCGGATATTTGGGGTCCCCTTCAGGTACCAAACTTGCACAGATTTCATTACTTTGTTACTTTTATTAATGACTTCTCTAGAATGACTTGGGTTTATTTACTACATGATCATTTTATATTGTTTGAAGTATTTAAATCCTTTTATATGGAAATTCGTACACAATTTCAAAGGGAAATATGTTGCTTGCGATATAACAATGTGGCTGAATACATGTCCTCTTCTTTTTTGAATTATCTTACTTCATATGGCATTACACATCCCACTTCTTGCACCTATACACCTGAATAGAATGGTGCAGCTGAACAGAAAAATCGTCACATTGGAGGTTGCACACTTACTCTTAACTCACATGAACATTCCTAAGCATTTCTAGAGTTATGCAGTGCTCGCTACTTGCTACCTCATCAATAGGCAGTCATCATCTATTCTTCATGGAGCTATTTCATTCTCTATTTTATATCCATGTTGAACCTTTTGCATTGCCTTTTAAAGTGTCGCATTTGTTCATAAATTAGGTGGTTCCACTGATAAATTTGATACACGTACTTTCAAATGTGTGTTCCTGGGATATTTCCAGACTCAGAAGGGATATAGGTGTCTAGACCCAACCTCCAACCATGAGTGTATTAGTGCTGATTTTTCTTTATTTTTTTTAGAACGTTCCATATTTTCCCAACGAATAACCACACCTACCTCGCCCCAACCTCGCCCTATGTTATGCTATCGCCACCCACGCCTTCTCTTAGAAGTGAGGATATGCCACGTGCCTCACCTCTCCCACCTCTGTTGCCGTTGGAGGTCTCTCCTCCACCTTGTCCACCTGAACGTCCCTTTGATTTGGACCTCCCTATTGCATTTCGCAAAGGAATTTGATCGCACACTCGTTATCCAATTTCTAATTTTGTATCTTATCACCGTTTCACTCCCTCTTTCTGCTCCTTTGCCTTGGCCCTGTCTCATGATGTGGTCCCTGCATCTCTCCATGCTGCGCTAGCTCATCCAGGGTAGCCGAAAGCCATGAAGGATGAGATGTTTACCATGCATCGAACCGCACATGGTCCTTAACCTCTCTTCCCCCTGGTAAGTGGACCATCAGCTGTAAATGTGTGTACACAATCAAATATAAACCCGATGGCATTATTGAGCATCTCAAGGCACATCTTGTTGCTAAGGGTTACACTCAAAATGTCGAATTAGATTATGAAGACACATTTTCACCTGTAGTCAAACTAAACTCTATTCGAGTTTTGATTTCTCTTGTAGCAAATAGGTCCTAGCCCCTTTACCAACTTGGCATTGCGAATGCTTTCCTCAATGATGATCTGTCTGAAGAGGTGTACATGTAGCAATCTTAGCGATTTGTTGCTCAAGAGGAGAAGGTGTGCAAGTTGCAGAAAGCCATCTTTGGGCTCAAAAAATCTCCTCTTGCATGGTTGAAAATGTTTAGCAGATCTTTTTTATACTTCAATTTCCATTGTTGTAAAGTCGATCATTCGATGTTTGTAAAGCACGAACCTAAGGGAGTAGTGATTCTAATCATCTATGTTAATGATATTGTTATATCTGGAAGTGATGACGAAGAGATAGCCAAAGTTAAGAATCACATACGGCAGCAGTTTCAAACAAAAGACCCTGGCCCTTTGAAGTACTTCCTTGGAATTGAAGTGGTGGAGTCTAACTCAAGCATCATACCATCTCAATGCAAATATACTCTTGACTTGCTTCGAGAGACAAGATTGTTGGGATACAAACTATGTGACACTCCCATCAATCCAAACGTGAAGCTGGATGATGATCAGGGGAAGCCTCGTGAAGACTCAAAGAAATACAGGAGACTAGTGGGCAAGCGTATACACCTGATTGTCATGGGCAAGCGTATACACCTGATTGTCACTCATCCAAACATCTCCTTCACCATTGGAATGCTTAGCAAATTCATGCACAAAGCAAGGACACATCACTAGGATGCAGTCTTCCGAATTTTGCGCTACTTAAAGGGTGCACCTGGACGGGGGCTAATTTATAGAAAGAATGGACATCTTATGGCTAAAGGCTATTCCAATGCAAACTAGGCTAGATCAATAACAAATAGATGATCTACTTTAGGGTACTGTACATTTGTTGGAAGGAACCTCGTGATATGGAGAAGCAAAAAACGAAGTGTTGTTGCAAGGTCCAGCTCCAAGGCCGAATACCGTGCTATGGTTCATGCTATGTGAACTTCTATGGATTAAGTCCCTCCTCCAAGAACTTCAAATGTTTGATGAAGAACTAATCTCACTATATTGTGATAACCAAGCTGCAACTCACATTGTTAAGAATCCCGTTTTTCATGAAAGAACTAAGCATATTGAGATAAGCTGTCATTTTATTTGTGAGAAAGTTCTAGCCAAGGAAATTATCGTAGAGCGTGTGCCCTCCAAGAATCAGTTAGCTGATATTTTCATTAAGAGTCTTCTACATACACAAAATACAAAAATTTGTAGTAAGTTGGGAATGATTAATATATATGCATCAACTTGAGGGGGAGTATAAAAGAATAGAAGAGCCTAGGGCCCAACCTATATTTGTAATGGGCCTCTTTTGTCAACTTGGGCCTGATCCAATTTGGTTAATTTCTTTATTAAGTAAAAGAGAGGGAGAAGAGGGTGAAAAGAACCCTAACCAGCTCCTCTCCTCACCTCAATCTCTCTTTCCTGCGACATCTCTCTCTGGTCACATCTCCTCTCATTCACCTTCTGTAACATCACCTTTCACACCCACCTATAGGACAGAATTCAACGTTGCCTGGCTTCAACATCTAAGGATGTTGCATAGCGTATATAGACTCTAGAAGAAACATATAATTGGGGGTGAAACTTGGGCGAGTTGGGTCAAATTGAGGGTCCAACCAAGCCCAATCCAACCTCAAGAGGACCCAACCCAACCGAAATTACAAACTGATGCAACCTGAAGTCCTTTATACTTGACCCAACCTTACCCAACGAGATTATTCCTAACCCGACCTGAATTTGCTCAACCCAAACCCAATCCGAATTCAAATTGCATTGCCATTTTCCAACCCGAACTTAACCTAAGGACCTCGACAATTTGACCCAACCCGACCCAAACTTGGGTAACTCGATTGACCCAAAACCAAGTTGCAGCCCAACATATAGTACAATCTCTTCCATGTTCCCAACTGTTTAAAATCTTTCAATCATTGGGTCCCACATCACTATTGAATACAAGTTTGTCCCAAGGGGAAGCTAGGGTACTTCATCAGAAGCTACATGGCTCTACACCCCATAAACAACATTCACATTTCCAAAACATCAGCCTTGATTCCAACTCTTGCAATAGCATTTCTACTGAAATTGACCTGAAGACCCAATATTGCTTAGAAGCATCTCATAGTGAATTTAGTGACACCAGCTTGCTCAATAGTAACCCCACATAGGATTATAATGTCGTCAGAAAACTAAAGGTGGGAAATCGATATACGTAGGTTCCCAACAAGCTATGAAAAAAATTTAAAAAAAAAAAAAAAGGTCCCCAACAACGTTAAGAATGTTTAGATTGGATGATGTCATGATTAATTTGTAACCATGGTAAAGGGACAATGAGAGAACAGATCTCCTTGCCAGAGGCCTTTTTGCTTTTGAAGAATCCTTTTAGACTTTCATTTATCAAAATTGAGAAGAGGAATCAAAGAGATGCAAGATCCGATCCATCTCCTCCACTTGGCTCCAAAGCCATTGTTTGAAGGAAGTATAATAGGAATGACCAATCCACCTAGTCATATGCTTTCTCCATGTCTTTTTTGTTTTCTTTTGAATGGAAATGAAATTTTTTACTTTCTATAAAAAAAAATTATTCCAAAAATAACAAGACATAACAAACATACTACACAAGGACTACATGTTTTCTCCATGTCTATTTGACAAAAAATCCACGGATCTTTCCTCCTTTTTTTTTCTTTTTTTTCCTTCTAGAATCAACATGCTCATTGCTATTAGAATGCCACTTTGGTATTTCCCCACTCTTCGCAAAGAATACTTGAAAGGGGGAGATGACAAAACCCAGAACTTCCTTGATTCTATTGGAGAGAACCATTCATAGAGCTCTGTAGAGGCTTCCCACGAGGATTAATGGGCAAACATCCAATAACTATACCACGCTATCCTTCTTCATAATGAGTGTTATAAAATTTGTCTTGGCTCATTTATATATGCGGCTCCTTCCAAAGAATTCATCAAATACTATAATCAGGTTTTTCCTTATCACCATCCAGAAAAACTCCCCTCCTTAAAAATGAACCACTCTCTTAACAATACTTGACATAAAAAATTACGAAATTTAATAAAACAAATAGTAATGGAAGAACAACACTCGCGATTAAAGGATGATAAACTAAAACTCATAGTATAATAAACTCACTTGGAAGATTTGCTATATTCACCAAAAACAATCCAACCAATTGTATTTCCATTTTTCCGGGGCTTCCTCATTAAAGGCAAGAAATTGAGGACTTCAATCCCAAGCAACATAAATCTTCTCAATTCCTTTCCACCACCATAAAGCTTCTCAATCCCAAGCATCATAAAGCTTTTCCTCATTAAATGCAAGAAATTGAGGACTTCAATCCCAAGCAACATAAAGCTTCTCAATTCCTTTCCACCACCATCAGACATTAAGATAAGAAATCTTTAGTAGCTACTAAATTTCTCTAAAAGCTAGACAGCTACTTTGTAACCCAAGTAGCAAAGCCCCTATAATCAGTATTCCAACTAATTCCTAGACAATTATCTAAACTCCAAATAGTTCTATTATAACTCGAATAAGAAACCCACATGGTCATCCAGCAACAACTTCATCGAGCTACCTGTCTACAAAACCTTTTTTAATTGAAAAATACAATCTTTTGTACAAACACCCAAGTGAAATTCACATCCAAGAGGGATTTAGAGAATACCTTTTTCTAAGATAGTATGGGCCGCATGAAATGGTACTCGAGCGAAAACATCCGAACCGGGGAACATCATCCACGTATGCTCCGTCGAGTCATGATCGCCACATGTCCGACATACCTCCTTCATCAGAGGCCTCGATTCGGATCCACCAATTTCTCTCATGATCGACTCGAAAGGAGATGGTACACTTGTCTTCGTCGTGCGGGCTCTCTTACGGAGAGCCGTCGAGGCCTCTCTATTTCCATTCCTTAGTTTATCATTTTCGACTAACTGCATTCGCATCAATACATTCAGGAAACGTAAATAAAGCAATCAGAGCAGACGAGAGAGAACTTAACCTGCTGCCGTGCAAGAAGGAGATGCTCAGCTTCAGTTTCAACCTCTATTAGAATCTGTTGCAGTTGCTTCACGTTGTCATCCATTTCGATTCACTGTCGAATAATAATAATAATTCTTGGGGGGTTTGTATTTAAATTGCTTTTCTGTATTTCTCGTTATAAAAAAAGCCGTTTCAGAATGGGTTTGGAATGAAATGGCTGAGATGAGAAAATGACCACTGTAGGCAAAACCTTTTATCCAGCGGTTTTTATCGAGGAATACAAACTTAAGTTACCAAATTAGACTAGCACGTACGGACAGCCACTTTGAGGACGAAACTACCCCTCCTTTTCACTGCGAAGACGAGAGCTGACGCTCCTCCAACTGAGAGTTGACGAACGGCTTAGGAGAGATCAAAGTTACATGGCCCCACAGCTATGTATTTATCATATCCACAACGTTCATCCATATTTCAAAATCATTTCGGAGCATTATCCAAAAAAAAATAATCATATCCATAAATCAATGGACCACACCACAAAGAGCAGCGGGGAAATTGATTTTCACCGTAAAAAATTTTGTAAGGCCCATCATAACATTTATTTTCCATCCAATCTATTCATAAGTTCACAAAGGCCTGGATGAAGAGGAAAAATAAATTTCATAATGATCCAAAACTTCTATAACCCCTAAAAGGGTTTCAATAGTAGACATTCAATTCCCCATTGCCTTTTACTGTGTGGTCCACGTGATAGCTATATCTGTCTTATTTTTCATCTCAAGTCTTAATATAAGTTCACCGAATATATGGACGGTTTGGATATAACATATACCTCATAATGGGACCCACAAAAATCAGTGAAAATTACAACGGGAAAAGGAATATATATATATATATATATATATATATATATATATATATATATATATATATATATATATATATATATATATATATATATAAAAGAAGCTAGCGAGTTGGGGTCGACCGGGTCAACTGGTCTATGGCTACGGATTATAACCTTAACCATAACTATAATGCTATGTATTTTTTTTTCTTTTTGCTTTTTTATTTTTTTATTTTTATTTTTTACATGGAGAATTTTACTGTACCTACATTTTTCTTTAATACATGTTTATATAAATATGTGTGTGTGTATATATATATATATATATATATATATATATATATATATATATATATATATATATATATATATAATTCTCTTCTTTTTTTTTTCATTTCTTTTTTTATTCATTTAACAAGAATACCTTCTAAAGTAAAATTAGTTGCATGACGTATCACATATGATTTTGGGGTAGGAGAAGCTATTTTATCCAACCAACTTAGTTATTTTCCAAGATTTCATCAGGTCGATGGTCGAAAATACATTTCATTCACTTCACGGTCAATTTCAATCACTTCATGGTCAAACTAAAAATTGAGCGAGGCAAATATAAAATTGAGTGAGTAAATTGAAAATTGAGTAGGACAAGGTATGACTTGAGTGAGGGAAGCTAGAAATTGAGCGAGGTAACATAGGAGTGCAG
The DNA here is from genome assembly GCA_037074715.1 of Magnolia kwangsiensis. Taxonomy (NCBI): domain Eukaryota; kingdom Viridiplantae; phylum Streptophyta; class Magnoliopsida; order Magnoliales; family Magnoliaceae; genus Magnolia; species Magnolia kwangsiensis. The sequence goes on from CM073581.1 coordinate 100,297,734, forward strand.
CGAGGGAATATAGAAATTGAGCGACGCCACTTAGGATTTGAGCAAGAAAAGCTAGAAATTGAGCGAGGGAACCTAGAAATTGAGCGATGTTTAGGCTACGTTGAAATTGAGCGAGGGAACCTCGCTCAAATCCTAAGTTGCCTCGCTGAATTTTTACGTTATATCGCTCAATTGTTAGGTTGTCTCGCTCAATTCATAGGTTCTTTCGCTCAATTCCTGGGTTCTTTCGTTCAATTTATATATTGCCTCACTGGATTTCTAGCTTCCCTCGCACAATTCGTAGGCTGTCTCGCTCAATTCATATATTTTTCCATATAATTTTATAGTATGAGACCAAAAATGAGATATATCCAGTTCTCAAGTGTACCACATTACAGGAAATAGTGTTGAATGAGCGTCAACCATTAGAAACCTTTAGGGGGCCCACTGTGATGTTTGTGAGAAATCCTCCTCGTCTAAGTTTATTCATAAGGTCAAAAAGACCTGGATGAAGAGGGAAAAATTTTTCATAATGATCCAAAACTTCTGTAACCCCTAAAAGGGTTTCAATGGTAGACGTTCAATTTCCCACTGCCTTTTACAATGTGGTCCACTTGATAGTTAGATCTATCTTATTTTTCGTATCAAGCCTTAATATGAGCTCGTAAAATATATGGACGGTTTGGATATAACACATACATCATGATGGAACCCACAAAAGCAACATAGCAAAAAAAAAAAAAAAATTTAGTTTGCCCCGCTCAATTTCCTGTTTGAGCGGGGCAAACTAGAAATTGAGCGAGGTAAACTGAAATATTTTATTTTTTTTGCTTTTGTGGGTCCCATCATGATGTATGTGTTATATCCAAACCGTCCATATATGAGAGGGGCAAACTGAAAATTGAGTTGGACAAATTGAAAATTAAGCGGGACAAATTGAAAATTGAGCGGGGAAAACTGAAAATTGAGCGGGGCAAACATGAAATTGGCCCCACTTTCAAAATCTAGTTTACCCACCTTTTATCCAGCTGTTAGACCTCCACGTGCAGAGGCCCAATTTCAGAATGAAAATACTCTTCTTTTTCATTATTGTCCACTTTTTCTTTCTCTTTTGAGTATTTAATTTTCATCTCCCTTTCCACTGCTGCTTTCACGTTGCTTTCACCTCCCTTTCCACCCTCCGATTCCACGAGAAAGATGAAAAAAACTTATTTTGTGAGCCCCCCTTATTAACATTTTGTCTTCTTTCGAAAATGGTCAGTCCAGGGAAGAAATAACGCATCAGTTGAGCTCACATTGAATGTATATAGTATAGGAAACGGATTGGCTACTCCCCCTAACACCATCCCCGTGGCTAGTGGTCAGTGCTCTGTGGGCCCCACCATGATGTATGTGTTTCATCCATTCTGTTCATCCATTTGTAAAGATCATTTCAGGGCTTCATCTTAAAAATAAGAGGGATATAAATCTTAGATGTACCATGCTACAGGAAAACAATAATGATTGGATATCCATCATTTAAATCCATCAACCTGATGGAATCTTGGAAAATAATTAGGTTGGTTGGCTAAAGTAGCTTCTCCTAGACCAAAATTATATGTGATACGTCAAGTAACTAATTTTAGTTTAGAAGATATTCTTGTTAAATGAATAAAGAAAGAAATGAAAAAAAAAAGAAGAGAAATATATATATATATATATTAGAAAAAAATGTAGGTAGAATAAAGTTATCCACTTAAAATATAAAAATAAGAAACCAACGCGTTAGGGTCGACCGGGTTGTGACCCGGTCGATTGGGTCAGAGATGGGCCTATGGCTACAGATTATGCTACGGTTATAATCCGTAGCCATAGACCCAGCTCTGACCCGGTTGACCCCAACATGCTGGTTCTTTTTTTTTTTTCTTTTTTTCCTGATGTAATCCCCATCAATTTTTGTGGGTCCCATTATGAGGTATGTGTTATATCCAAATTGTCCATCTATTTGGAGAACTCGTATTAAGGCTTGAGATGACAAATAAGATAGATCTAGCTATTAAGTGGACCACACTATAAAAGGCAATGGGGAATTGAACGTCTACCGTTAAAACCCTTTTAGGGGATATAAAAGTTTCAGGTTTAGGTTAGGGAGTTGAGATTAGGATTAGGTGTAGGTTTAGGTTTAGGGATTTGAGAATACATTTAGGTTTTAGGTTTATGTTTAGGTTTTAGGTTATAAGTTTAGGTTATAGGTTTAGGTTTTAGGTTTTAGGTTTAGGTTAAGGTTAGGTTATAAGTTATAAGTTTAAGTTATAGGTTATAGGTTATAGGTTAAGGTTTTGGTTATATGTTTTGGTTTAGGTTAAGGTTATAGGTTTAGGTTTAAGTTTAGGTTATAGGTTATAGGTTATAGGTTAAAGCTTTAGGAAATTGAGAATAGGTTAAGGTTTAGGTTTAGGGAATCGGGTTCAGGTTTAAGATCAGGTTTAGTTTGAGTTTTCAAGTTTAGGTTTAGGTTAAGGAGTTGAAATTAGGATTAGGTGTAGGTTTAGGTTTAAGGATTTGAGAATACATTTAGGTTTTAGGTTTAGGTTAAGGTTATAGGTTTATGTTAGATTTAGGTGTAGGTTATAGGTAATAGCTTTAGGGAATTAAGAATAGGTTAAAGTTTAGGTTTAGGAAATTAGGTTCGGGTTCGGAATCGGGTTTAGGTTTGGGTTTTCAAGTTTATGTTTAGGTTTAGGTTATAGGTTTTAGTTTTAGTTTAGGTTATAGGTTTTGATTTAGGTTTAGATTATAGGTTTTGGTTTAGGTTTAGGTTATAGGTTTATGTTAATGTTTAGGTTTAGGTTATAGGTTTTGGATTTGAGAATGAGTTCGGGTTTAGGTTATAGGTTTTGAGATTTGATAATGGGTTCTGGTTTAGGTTATAGGTTTTAGTTTTGGTTTAGGTTATAGGTTTTTATTTAGGTTTAGGTTATAAGTTTTGGTTTAGGTTATAGGTTATAGGTTTATGTTAAGGTTTAGGTTTAGGTTATAGGTTTTTGGATTTGAGAATAGGTTCAGGTTTAGGTTATAGGTTTTGGGAAATGTTAGGTTTAGGTTATAGGTTTTGAGATTTGAGAATAGTTTTAGGTTATAAGTATAGGTTTAGGTTAGGTTATGGGTTAAGGTTTAGGGATTTGAGTTTAAGTTATAGGATTAGGTTTAGGTTTAGGTTTAGGGATTTGAGCTTAGGTTATAGGTTTAAGTTTTGGGATTTGAGAATGGGTTCGGGTTTAGGTTATAGGTTTTGGGATTTAATAATGAGTTCCGGTTTAGGTTATAGGTTTTGGTTTTGGTTTTGATTATAGATTTTGATTTAGGTTTAGGTTATAGATTTTGGTTTAGGTAATAGATTTACGTTAAGGTTTATGTTTAGGTTATAGGTTTTTGGATTTGAGAATGAGTTTGGGTTTAGGTTATAGGTTTTGGGATTTAATGATAAGTTCTGGTTTAAATTATAAGTTTTGATTTTAGTTTAGGATATAGATTTTTATTTAGGTTTAGGTTATAGGTTTTAGTTTAGGTTATATGTTTTGATTTAGATTTAGGTTATAGGTTTTGGTTTAGGTTATAGGTTATAGGTTTATGTTAAAGTTTAAGTTTATGTTATAGGTTTTTGGATTTGAGAACGAGTTCAGGTTTAGGTTATAGGTTTTGAGATTTAATAATGGGTTCAGGTTTAGGTTTAGGTTTAGGTTTAGGTTATAGGTTTTGGAATTTGAGAATAGTTTTAAGTTATATCTATAAGTTTAGGTTAGGTTATAGGTTAAGGTTTTGGGATTTGAGAATGGATTCGGGTTAAGGTTATAAGTTTTGATTTTGGTTTAGGTTATAGGTTTTAGTATTGGTTTTGGGATTTGAGAATGGGTTTGGATTTAGGTTATAGGTTTTGGTATTGGTTTAGGTTATAGGTTTTGGTTAAGGTTATAAGTTATAGGTTTAAGTTTAGGTTAAGGTTAAGTTTAAGTTATACGTTTTGGGATTTGATAATGGGTTCGGGTTTAGGTTATAGGTTTTAGTTAAGGTTATAGGTTATAGGTTTAAGTTTAGGTTAAGGTTAAGTTTAGGTTATACGTTTTGGGATTTGATAATGGGTTCGGGTTTAGGTTATAGGTTTGGGTTTTAGTTTAAGTTATATATTATAGGTTTTGGGATTTGAGAATGGGTTCGGGTTTAAGTTATAGGTTTTGGTTAAGGTTATAGGTTATAGGTTTAGGTTTAGGTTAAGGTTAGGTTTAGGTTATAGGTTTTGGGATTTGATAATGGGTTCGAGTTTAAGTTATAAGTTTTGGTTTTGGTTTAAGTTATATGTTATAGGTTTAGGATAAGGTTTAGGTTTAGGTTATAGGTTTTGGGATTTGAGAATGGGTTCGAGTTTAGGTTATGAGTTTTGGTATTGGTTTAGGTTATAGGTTTTGGTTAAGGTTATAGGTTCAGGTTTAAGTTATAGGTTTTGGGATTTGATAATGGGTTCGGGTTTAGGTTATAGGTTTTTATTTTGGTTTAAGTTATAGGTTATAGGTTTATGATAAGGTTTAGGTTATAGGTTTTGAGATTTGAGAATGGGTTCAGGTTTAGGTTATAGGTTTTGGTATTAGTTTAGGTTATAGGTTTTAGGTTTAAGTTTAGGTTTAGGTTAAGGTTAGGTTTAGGTTATAGGTTTTGAAATTTAATAATGGGTTCGGGTTTAGGTTATAGGTTTTGATTTTGGTTTTGGTTATAGGTTATAGGTTTAGGATAAGGTTTAGGTTTAAGTTATAGGTTTTGGGATTTGAGAATGGGTTCGGGTTTAGGTCGTATGTTTTGGTTTTAATTTAGGTTATAGGTTTTGGGATTTGGAAATGATCTTTACAAATGGATGAACGGAATGGATGAAACACATACATCATAGTGGGGCCCACAGAGCACTGACCACTAGCCACAGGGCTGGTGTCAGGGGGAGTAGCCAATACGTTTTCTATACTACATACATTCAATGTGGGCTCAACTGATGCGTGATTTTTTCCTTGGACTGACCATTTTCGGAAGAAGACAAAATGCTGATAAGGGGGCCCACAAAATGAGTTTTTTCATCTTTCTCGTGGAACCGGAGGGTGAAAATGGAGGTGAAAGCAACGTGAAAGCAACAATGGAAAGGGAGATGAAAATCAAACAGTGAAAAGAGAAAGAAAAAGTGGACAGCAATGAAAAAGAAGGGTATTTTTGTCCTGGAATTGGGTCTCTGCACCTGGAGATCTAACAGCTGGATAAAAGGTGGGCAAACTAGATTTTGACAGTGGGGTCAATTTCATGTTTGCCCCGCTCAATTTTCAGTTTGCCCCCCTTAATTTCTAGTTTGCCCCGCTTAAATTTCAGTTTGCCCCGCTTAATTTTCAATTTGCCCCGCTCATATATGGACGGTTTGGATATAACACATACATCATGATGGCACCCACAGAAGTAAAAGTAAAAAAATAAAATTCAGTTTACCCCGTTCAATTTCTAGTTTGCCCCGCTCAAATTGAAAATTGAGCGGAGGAAACTAAAAATTGAGCGGGTCAAACTGAAATTATTTTTGTTTTGCTTTTGTGGGTCCCATTGTCACGCCCCAAACTCGGAAACCGGGCTCACAAAATTCCCGATCGCCGAATCCGGCGCCGACAGCCTCCGTAGAACCCCATTCTCGGCTCCTAGCTCCCATTCGCCAGGTTCCGATCCTGGGATGCTACGAGGAGAATTTCAAATACCAGTTTGTTTTGTAATAAGCATAACCAAAGGCATAACCCACAAACAACAACCAAGCACTCCATTACATTTCCACTATGATCAAAAATTTTACAAGTACAATGAGCATAAAGGGAAATACAATGGTAAATAACAGAAAACTCCAAAATGATCAGCAACGCGCTCCTGCCTCAACGCTGCTGCGGTCCAACGTCACCTGCACGCAACGGTCGTGCATAAGCTTACAGAAAGCTTAGAGGGTGGTGAAAGTGTGTGCGCAAGGTAGTAATATGAATGCAATGTCAGAGTAATGCGGAATATGCAGATGAAACCAAAACGTCATGAGCCGTACTAAGGCTATGCAATGCAAGACATGAATGGTATCGGCCATCCCAAGGCCATGCAATGTACAATGCAACTCAAGCATACAGATACTCATCAATGTCCACACGTCAATACAGCTCATAGTAATGAAATATCACCGGGGTCTAGTACACTCTAAACTAGATTGTCGCCACATCGCGCGCAATAAGGTAAGTGGAAGAGACCTCACTATCCGTCTGCCAATATCGGGCGCGACTCGTCGATAGCGGACCCATTCCTCGAGCTGGTCAAACTCAGCCTAGCATTGCCCCCTACACTCGGGCGGGTAAGGCCGTACCCCCTTCCAACCGACCACGACACAGTGGAGAGCGTAACCGTCTGGTAATCGGCACTCAACGCTCATCTACCCACTCGGTCTAGACGTTGGAGCAACCTCTTGGTACCATAAGGGTTTAGGGACTTTCACCCAGGGATATCTATAGTACCCCATGTAGAACAAGATTTCCGGTATCCAATCCTGCCAATCACGATGCGTCTGTGGAGGCTACGGCCCTGATGTCGCTAGGGCGTACAACAACCATATCACACAAATACGGAATGCATGAATCACGCTATCCAGTCATGCAACCAATCCTGCGCATACCGTGCGCTCATGTAGGGCAACACCGCCTAACCGGGAGCCCATAAACAACCTGCCCGAAGGCATATGCCATGATCAGTCAATCCTCATATCAAGCATGCATATGATGCGTATGATCATGGGTCATGAAACTATACTAAACATGTTATAATAAAATGCATTATCTTACAATGCAGATGAGCCTGAACGGCCTAAATACGATAAACATGGTCCAGTAATGGGCCCTAAGGAGAGTCGTAATGTGGACATCCAACCATCATTACACTCGCAATGTGGACATCAAACCAGCATTGCTTCCCAGGCACAATCTTCTTAATGTCGCTACATAACCTGTATTGGGATTACACATTGCAATGGACCGTAGATTCATCCCATTGGGCCTTACATATATATCAAAAGGGCCACATCTCGTGGGCCCTTTATTCATCAGATGTGCCATATTTTATGGGCCTTTTATTCATCAGATGGGCCATATAAATGGGCCACACCAATGGGTCTTAAGTGCATTGCAATGGGTCAAAACCCGTGGGCCTTGGATTACATCAGTTGGACCTAGTCACATGAGTCTAATATGTATCAAATGGGCCACACAATTGGGCCCCCAAATGTATATCACTGGGCCTCAACCCAGAGGCCTTGTATGAGTTGAATGGGCCTAAATTCCTAGGCCTTGAACAATTCAAATGGGCCTAATCCATGAGTCTTGTACGTATGTCAAAGTGGGCCTAAACCCCTAAGTCTTACATATAACAATTGACCTACCTCCATGGGCTTTAAATTTTAACAAAAAGGGGTCCAATTACATGGGCCTTGAAGTACATCGAAGGGGCCTAGTCCCATGGACTTGCAACACATCATATGGGCCTAAATCCTTGTGACTAGAATGAATTCAATGGGCCTAGCCCATAAACATTTCACAAACCAAATGGGCCTAGCCCATAGGCCTTTTGTAGACAAATGGGCTTAACCCCAAAGGCCTTAAATAATTTAATGGATCGACGGTTCAGATGCATCACATGCATCATAGTGGGTCCCACTGTCCAGTGGACAGTGCTGACAAGCATAAATGCCACAAGGGGGGGGGGGGGGGGGGGCCCACCGTCCACTGGACGGTGGAGTACAATACATATATCATGCTGAGAGTCCACCGTCCACAGCCGGTGGACGGTGGGTTAAGACACGTACATTAATGGTGGGGTCCACGGATGTGGCCCACCATGATACCCCAAATGCCATCCGAGCCATTCATAAGGCCTCTCGGGCCTAGGTGGAGGGAAAACAAAAATTTCAGCTTGATTCAATACCTCTGTGGGCCCCAAAAACCTTTCAACGGTAGGATTCAATTCACATTGTTTCGCATGGTGTGGGCCACCAGAGTTTTGGATCTGACTCATCTTTGGAGGGGGGCCACTTTAGGGGATGGCCCACCCGATGAACGGTGTGGAAGAGTCACATACATCAAGGTGGGGCCCACGGCAGCAGCCGTGGGTAGCCTGCTGACGCCCGCCCGCCCGGGCGCTGCACGCTGCAGCGTGCAGCGTGCTGCCAAGGACAGAGAGGGAGGCAGCCTCAAAAAAAAAAAATCGGGAAATTTCATTTTCTGAGGTCTTGTATACGTAGGGTCCGTTTTTCAGAAATCCATCCCGGCCTTTGTGTTCAGCGGCTCGAGGCCGTTCAAATGAGTCCAGAGTTTGAATTTTTTTGATGCTCAGACAGTGAAATAAAACAAAATAATAATCTTGAATGGTAGTGATGCATTCTTTGATATTATGGTCCACCAGATCTTCCAATCAACCCCAAACTTCTACCCAACGGCTAAAACACCGTAGGTAAGAGGATGGACGGCTTGGATTACTCAAATACATCATGATGGGGCCTATGCAAGGGAACACCCAAAAACCTTCTTTTCTTCCATTTTCTTCTTTCCAAATAAATAACGTCCAGCGTCCAGACGCTGGACGATGCATAAAAATTTATTTTTTTTTTGTATGTGGGCCCCGATGAAGTGGACTCGCCACTGATGGGTGGCATGGGAGTAACGGCCAAGGTGGGCCCCACTTGAATAAAAATAAATATGTCAAAGTGGGATCCATTCAGGTGGGCCACACCACCTTATCACATGCCATAAAAATAATACAAAATAAAAAAAAAAAAAAAAGAGAGAGAGAGAGACATGGAGAGTGGGACACGGCTTGTGATGGAGGGACCCCGACATTATGGGCCCTCCCTTGCAATGAAGCATACAATAAATGGATCCCTTTGATCATGGGACCATCAAAATTATAAATCAACGGTGGAGATCCATTCTCCACCGTTATGGACGGTCTAGATGACCTTTTTGCAATGAAAATAACCATCATGATGGGGTCCATGGAGAATGGCCCCCATCATGGAACGATCATGATGATTCAAGTGGTCCATCGGCCACATTTTGGGGTCCCAAGTGAGATCCACACCATTGATCGGTGGGACTCACTTGGTCCTCCATAAAAATAATAAAAACTACCCTATGGAAGCACCCACCGTCCGATCTTCTCGCTTCTAGGGGTTCCTTGGCACCTTGGCTTCAACTTCAACGGTTAGGATGAAGAATGGAGGGTTGAGATGGGAGATTTTGGGGTAGGAAGGTGGGCCACTTGAAGCTTAAGGAAGGTTGGAATTCTCATACGTGGGAGCCCTTACAATTTCTTGTTGCTTGGAAGTTTTGGAATGAAAAAGAGAGTAAGAGAGAGAGTGATGTAAAGGGAGAGAGAGAGAGTGATGGATGGATGGGTGAGTGATGGTTGTGTAAGAAAAATATGGGTTAGGAAGACTTTTGTGGCTTTTGTGTAAGAGAGGTATGGGATGAGAAGACTTTGGTGGTTGCTTGGGAAAAGGGATGGAAGTGATGTGTACTTGACATGTGATGGGTTGATGGGTGATTGATTGATGGGATTGATGTGATTGATGTGACACATCGTTGAGATTCCCTTAGTTTTCGCAACGCGCGGCGTTTTCTCGCACCGAACGTTGGCCCATATCTCTTGATCAGGGTATCGTCTCGGCGCGTGAGTCGCGGTATCGGAACCGCAACGACGGCGCGGTCGCTATGGTATTGGTCTCGGGTTGAGTCGACTCGGGTTGTCGGTACATGAATCCAGGTCGCGCGTCGATATTGTTTAAGGGTCGAAAGTTGCCGAAATTCGACCGGTACGACCGCGGAAGTGTACGGAAAGGTACGGACCAAGATACGGGTCTTACAGCTCTCCCCTCCTTATAAAAATTTCGTCCTCGAAATTTACACAAGCGTCGCAACTAATCATAACTCGCGAGGAAATAAGAAACATAACGTCATCATATAGAATCAGGGACAGCGTACAAAATACAATACATGATCATCAACCATCAAAGAGATGAGGATATCAATCTCGAATCTCAGCCTCACGCTCCCAAGAAGCCTCCTCTATAGAATGGTGACCCCACTGCACCTTTACCAATGGAATGACCTTGGTTCTGAGGACCTGCTCCTTCCGATCAAGGATACGGACTGGCTGCTCAATGTAAGAAGCGTCCTCACGAACCTCCAACGGCTGCCAATCAATAACGGGAACTATGTCTGACCCACACTTCCTCAACATGGAGACGTGAAACACGTTGTGGACGCCAGACAACTGTGATGGTAAGGCAAGCCGATAGGCCACGGCGCCAACGCGCCCAGTGATCTCAAAAGGTCCTATGAATCTCGGGGCAAGCTTGCCCTTCACTCCAAATCGAACTACGCCCTTCATGGGCGAGACCTTAAGATACACATGGTCCCCTACATCAAACTCCAAGGGACGACGCCGACGATCAGCAAAACTCTTCTGTCGGCTCTGAGCTGTGCGCATCCTCTGCCTGATGATGTCAATAGCCTCTGAAGTCTCCTGCACAAGCTCGGGACCTAGGAGACGACGCTCTCCAACCTCGGTCCAACAACTCGGTGATCTGCATGGTCTGCCATATAGTGCCTCAAAAGGAGCCATGCCGATGGTCGCCTGATAGCTGTTATTGTACGCGAACTCAGCCAATCGCAGATGCTCATCCCAGCTACCCCCGAAATCAATCGCGCAGGCCCGAAGCATATCCTCAAGTATCTGATTGACCCTCTCGGTCTGGCCATCGGTCTGTGGATGGTACGCGGTGCTGAGCTGCAAATCAGTCCCCATCGCACGCTGGAAGCTCCCCCAAAACTGAGACGTGAACCTCGAGTCTCGGTCAGAAACGATCGAGACTGGAACGCCATGCAGTCTCACAATCTCCTCAATAAACAGTCTCGCAAGCCGGTCCATAGACCAAGTCGCACGCATCGCAAGGAAATGTGCCGACTTTGTCAGACGATCCACAACAACCCAAATGGAGTCATGACCGCGCTGAGTCCTCGGCAAACCCATAATGAAATCGGTCGACACGTGCTCCCACTTCCACATCGGGACACTCAACGGCTGCAATAGACCAGGAGGTCTCTGATGATCGGCCTTGACACGCTGACACGTGTCACACTCGGCCACAAAACTCGCGATCTGGCGCTTCATCCCCGCCCAAAAATACTGTCGCCTCATGTCACGGTACATCTTCGTCGAGCCCGGGTGGATAGAAAATCGCGATCGATGTGCCTCGGTCATAAGATCTCTGCGTAACTCTGGGATATCCGGGACACATAATCGGCCTCTGAAGCGAAGTCCACCGTCTGTACCGATCTGCCAATCTGCCTGACCCTCAGATGCCGCCTCAGCCATATAACCCTGCAACGACTCATCAGCCTGCTGAGCCTCGATCACCCTAGCGACAAGAGAGGGTTGAATCGACAAGCTCGATAACTGTTCAATGAAAGACTGCAAGCCGAACTCAAAGTCATACGCAGCAATATCCTCAAGCATCCGCCACTCCTGAATCATCATGTGAGCCACTAGGCCTCGTGGCTGACGGCTGAGGGCATCTGCCACCACGTTCGCCTTACCCGGGTGGTACTGAAGGTCGAAATCATAGTCCTTCAGGAGCTCCATCCAGCGTCTCTGTCTCATATTCAACTCAGACTGTGAGAAGAGGTACTTCAAGCTCTTGTGATCAGAGAAGAGCTCGAACCTAATCCCGTAAAGGTAGTGCCTCCACACCTTCAGTGCGAAGACAACGGCAGCCAGCTCCAGATCATGTGTAGGGTAGTTCAGCTCATGGACCTTGAGCTGACGAGACGCAAAGGCCACTGGTCTCCCGTGCTGCATCAGGACAGCACCTAAACCGATGTGCGAGGCATCAGTGAATACAATGAAGCCGTCACTCCCAGAGGGAAGAGTGAGAACAGGAGCGGACGTCAGACGGTCCTTCAACTCCGTAAATGCTCGCTCGCAGGCGTCACTCCAAATAAACTCTGCGCCCTTCCGAGTCAACCTGGTCAGCGGGGCTGCAATACGAGAGAAACCCTCAATGAAACGCCGGTAGTAGCCCGCCAAACCAAGGAAACTACGGATCTCTGTCGCAGTAGTGGGCTGGCCCCACTGACGCACTGCCTCGACCTTCGAGGGGTCCACTGCGACGCCCTCCCTCGTCACCACGTGACCGAGGAACTTCACCTCCTCCTGCCAGAACTCGCACTTCTCCAGCTTTGCATACAGCTGGTGTGCGCGGAGGGTCTGCAAGGTAGTCTCCAAGTGCTGCTCATGCTCCTCACGAGTCCTCGAGTAGATCAGAATGTCGTCGATGAAGACTACAACAAACTGATCTAGATATGGGTGAAAAACCTCGTTCATCAGCTGCATGAAGACCGCGGGTGCATTGGTCAGTCCGAAGGACATGACCTGAAACTCAAAATGACCGTAACGCGTCCTGAATGCTGTCTTCGGAATGTCCTCATCTCGGACCCGAATCTGATGATAACCGGAACGCAGGTCAATCTTCGAAAAGAACTGTGCACCCTGCAGCTGGTCAAATAAATCATCAATCCTAGGGAGCGGGTACTTGTTCTTGATCGTGACTTTGTTGAGCTCGCGATAGTCAACGCAGAGCCTCAACGAACCATCCTTCTTCTTCACGAAGAGTACCGGTGCTCCCCACGGAGAACTGCTCGGACGGATAAAGCCCAACTCACGCAACTCGTCCAACTGCTTCTGCAGTTCCCGTAACTCCAACGGTGCCATACGATACGGGGCCTTTGAAATAGGCGCGGTACCAGGCACGAGATCGATCTGAAACTCGGTGAGTCGACGAGGCGGTAATCCCGGAATCTCCTGGAACACATCGGGAAAATCGCATACAATCGGCAAATGGTCGATGCAAACGGCGACATGCTCCTCTATGGCGCACGACATCAAACAAGACAACTGCTCTCCTCTGGCCTCTGCAACGAACTGGAACTGTGGCACGCCGGGTATACAGAACGTGACGGTCCTCGCGGCGCAGTCCAAAATGGCATAGTACTCGGCGAGCCAATCCATGCCCAAGATAACGTCGAACTCGGACATCGGCAAAACAAACAAATCAGCAGGCAGGAAGGTATCCCCGACTAGAACGGGACAAGACGAACAGAATCGTCCCAACGCTGCAGTCCTCCCCAAGGGAGTCGATACTGATAGACTCTCACCAGCAGACTCTAACGGTAAGCCAGCCGATCGACAAAAGCTCTCGGCCACAAAGGAATGTGATGCACCAGAATCAAACAATACACGTGCAATGCATGTAGAAACTGGCAGTATACCCTCAACGACTCCCCCAGATGATTGCGGATCCTGCTGAGCCGCATAAAACCTAGCCTGAGCTGGCTGGGGAGGTGTCTGTCCCCTCTGAACGTGCTGCTGCTGCTGCTGGGGTCGCTGAGGTGGTCGAAACTGCTGCCTCTGCTGATGTGGCCTCTGAGGCTGGTGCTGATGCTGATGCTGCTGCTGAGGTGGCCTCGGGGGTAGAGGCTGCTGTCGCTGCTGCTGTCGCTGCTGCTGTGGGGGTCTCTGCTGCTGTGGTGGAGGTCTCTGCTGCTGTGGACCTCTCTGCTGCTGCTGGGGACTGGGACACTCCCATGAACGGTGTCCCGTCGCACCGCACCTGAAGCAAGTGCCGGTGAACTGCCTCTGAGGTGGTGGTGAAGGTGCTGCTGGTGCTGATGGTGCACGGAAAGCTAGGCGACCAGTACGCCTCTGCTGCTGTGGTCGACCCTGCTGGGAATGACTGGAAGAAGCCTGCCTCTTCCGGTCTCCCCTCTGACCACGATCAGACTGAGAACCGGCCCACTCAGTCTCGTATATCTGAGCCTTCCGCACCACTGCCTGGAAGGTAGGAAGCTCATGCCCAATGACACGACCTCGAAGGCCGTAACGTAAGCCGTGCTCGAAACGGCCGGCCTTCCGCCCCTCATCATCAACCATATATGGCGCGAATCTCGACAGTGCCATGAAACGGGCCGCGTACTGTGCCACGGTCATATCTCCCTGCACCAGAGTCTCGAACTCTAAGGCTCGCTGACGACGGATGTGGTCAGGGAAGTACTGCTCCTCAAATCGGTCCACAAAGTCCTCCCATGTCCAGACATAATCAGGTCCAGCGACACGGGCGACAGAGGTCCACCAATGCTCGACCTCACCGTGGAAGAGAAATACTGCTAACCGGATGCGCTGCTCGGTCGTGCACAACATGGTATCGAATATCTTCTCCACATCGGAGCGCCATCTCTCGGCTGCAGTCGGATCCGGCTCACCCTGGAAATGAGGGGGATCATGCCGTCTAAACTCACGAAGTACGGCGCTCGCGCGCTCCTGGTCCGCCTGAGCTGGTGAAACAGCTGGGCGTCTACCCTGTCCCTGTAGTGCAGCTGTCACAGCCTGCAACATCTGCTGTAACTGAGAGGCACTCACAGTCACAGTCGGCTCCTCATCAGCCTCGGGTGGAGGAATGTCATCCTCATGGGAGGAATCAGGGATCTCTGAGGGTGGGATGGGAGACGCAGGTGGTAGAGCTGGAGTCTCTGATGGTGAAGTAGAATCCTCAGGTGGTGGTGCGGGAGTCGATCGAGTAACAGGCGCCATACCCTACAGGAAAGAGCGAAAGCGCCTATCATCTTCCAGAACTCTCGAATGTACGCATGTTAATGGTCTGATTCGGAAGGTCGTGAAGTTATCCGAACTTCAGAACTTAGCCATTCTTCACTCATAGCAAACATGTAATGTTGTTCTCGGTTATTCCCAAGTTATGCTCTGATACCAACTTCTGTCACGCCCCAAACTCGGAAACCGGGCTCACAAAATTTTCGATCACCGAATCCGGCGCCGACAGCCTCCGTAGAACCCCATTCTCGGCTCCTAGCTCCCATTCGCTAGGTTCCGATCCTGGGATGCTACGAGGAGGATTTCAAATACCAGTTTGTTTTGTAATAAGCATAACCAAAGGCATAACCCACAAACAACAACCAAGCACTCCATTACATTTCCACTATGATAAAAAATTTTACAAGTACAATGAGCATAAAGGGAAATACAATGGTAAATAACAGAAAACTCCAAAATGATCAGCAACGCGCTCCTGCCTCAACGCTGCTGCGGTCCAACGTCACCTGCACGCAACGGTCGTGCATAAGCTTACAGAAAGCTTAGAGGGTGGTGAAAGTGTGTGCGCAAGGTAGTAATATGAATGCAATGTCAGAGTAATGCGGAATATGCAGATGAAACCAAAACGTCATGAGCCGTACTAAGGCTATGCAATGCAAGACATGAATGGTATCGGCCATCCCAAGGCCATGCAATGTACAATGCAACTCAAGCATACAGATACTCATCAATGTCCACACGTCAATACAGCTCATAGTAATGGAATATCACCGGGGTCTAGTACACTCTAAACCAGATTGCCGCCACATCGCGCCCAATAAGGTAAGTGGAAGAGACCTCACTATCCGTCTGCCAATATCGGGCGCGACTCGTCGATAGCGGACCCATTCCTCGAGCTGGTCAAACTCAGCCTAGCATTGCCCCCTACACTCGGGCGGGTAAGGCCGTACCCCCTTCCAACCGACCACGACACAGTGGAGAGCGTAACCGTCTGGTAATCGGCACTCAACGCTCATCTACCCACTCGGTCTAGACGTTGGAGCAACCTCTTGGTACCATAAGGGTTTAGGGACTTTCACCCAGGGATATCTATAGTACCCCATGTAGAACAAGATTTCCGGTATCCAATCCTGCCAATCACGATGCGTCTGTGGAGGCTACGGCCCTGATGTCGCTAGGGCGTACAACAACCATATCACACAAATACGGAATGCATGAATCACGCTATCCAGTCATGCAACCAATCCTGCGCATACCGTGCGCTCATGTAGGGCAACACCGCCTAACCGGGAGCCCATAAACAACCTGCCCGAAGGCATATGCCATGATCAGTCAATCCTCATATCAAGCATGCATATGATGCGTATGATCATGGGTCATGAAACTATACTAAACATGTTATAATAAAATGCATTATCTTACAATGCAGATGAGCCTGAACGGCCTAAATACGATAAACATGGTCCAGTAATGGGCCCTAAGGAGAGTCGTAATGTGGACATCCAACCATCATTACACTCGCAATGTGGACATCAAACCAGCATTGCTTCCCAGGCACAATCTTCTTAATGTCGCTACATAACCTGTATTGGGATTACACATTGCAATGGACCGTAGATTCATCCCATTGGGCCTTACATATATATCAAAAGGGCCACATCTCGTGGGCCCTTTATTCATCAGATGTGCCATATTTTATGGGCCTTTTATTCATCAGATGGGCCATATAAATGGGCCACACCAATGGGTCTTAAGTGCATTGCAATGGGTCAAAACCCGTGGGCCTTGGATTACATCAGTTGGACCTAGTCACATGAGTCTAATATGTATCAAATGGGCCACACAATTGGGCCCCCAAATGTATATCACTGGGCCTCAACCCAGAGGCCTTGTATGAGTTGAATGGGCCTAAATTCCTAGGCCTTGAACAATTCAAATGGGCCTAATCCATGAGTCTTGTACGTATGTCAAAGTGGGCCTAAACCCCTAGGTCTTACATATAACAATTGACCTACCTCCATGGGCTTTAAATTTTAACAAAAAGGGGTCCAATTACATGGGCCTTGAAGTACATCGAAGGGGCCTAGTCCCATGGACTTGCAACACATCATATGGGCCTAAATCCTTGTGACTAGAATGAATTCAATGGGCCTAGCCCATAAACATTTCACAAACCAAATGGGCCTAGCCCATAGGCCTTTTGAAATTCGAATGGGCCTAGCCCATAGACCCATTTATAACTCAAATGGGTCTAGCCCATAGGCCTTTTGTAGACAAATGGGCTTAACCCCAAAGGCCTTAAATAATTTAATGGATCGACGGTTCAGATGCATCACATGCATCATAGTGGGTCCCACTGTCCAGTGGACAGTGCTGACAAGCATAAATGCCACAAGGGGGGGGGGGGGGGGGGGGGGGGGGGGCCACCGTCCACTGGACGGTGGAGTACAATACATATATCATGGTGAGAGTCCACCGTCCACAGCCGGTGGACGGTGGGTTAAGACACGTACATTAATGGTGGGGTCCACGGTTGTGGCCCACCATGATACCCCAAATGCCATCCGAGCCATTCATAAGGCCTCTCGGGCCTAGGTGGAGGGAAAACAAAAATTTCAGCTTGATTCAATACCTCTGTGGGCCCCAAAAACCTTTCAACGGTAGGATTCAATTCACATTGTTTCGCGTGGTGTGGGCCACCAGAGTTTTGGATCTGACTCATCTTTGGAGGGGGGCCACTTTAGGGGATGGCCCACCCGATGAACGGTGTGGAAGAGTCACATACATCAAGGTGGGGCCCACGGCAGCAGCCGTGGGTAGCCTGCTGACGCCCGCCCGCCCGGGCGCTGCACGCTGCAGCGTGCAGCGTGCTGCCAAGGACAGAGAGGGAGGCAGCCTCAAAAAAAAAAATCGGGAAATTTCATTTTTCTGAGGTCTTGTATACGTAGGGTCCGTTTTTCAGAAATCCATCCCGGCCTTTGTGTTCAGCGGCTCGAGGCCGTTCAAATGAGTCCAGAGTTTGAATTTTTTTGATGCTCAGACAGTGAAATAAAACAAAATAATAATCTTGAATGGTAGTGATGCATTCTTTGATATTATGGTCCACCAGATCTTCCAATCAACCCCAAACTTCTATCCAACGGCTAAAACACCGTAGGTAAGAGGATGGACGGCTTGGATTACTCAAATACATCATGATGGGGCCTATGCAAGGGAACACCCAAAAACCTTCTTTTCTTCCATTTTCTTCTTTCCAAATAAATAACGTCCAGCGTCCAGACGCTGGACGATGCATAAAAATTTATTTTTTTTTTGTATGTGGGCCCCGATGAAGTGGACTCGCCACTGATGGGTGGCATGGGAGTAACGGCCAAGGTGGGCCCCACTTGAATAAAAATAAATATGTCAAAGTGGGATCCATTCAGGTGGGCCACACCACCTTATCACATGCCATAAAAATAATACAAAATAAAAAAAAATAAAAAGAGAGAGAGAGAGAGACATGGAGAGTGGGACACGGCTTGTGATGGAGGGACTCCGACATTATGGGCCCTCCCTTGCAATGAAGCATACAATAAATGGATCCCTTTGATCATGGGACCATCAAAATTATAAATCAACGGTGGAGATCCATTCTCCACCGTTATGGACGGTCTAGATGACCTTTTTGCAATGAAAATAACCATCATGATGGGGTCCATGGAGAATGGCCCCATCATGGAACGATCATGATGATCCAAGTGGTCCATCGGCCACATTTTGGGGTCCCAAGTGAGATCCACACCATTGATCGGTGGGACTCACTTGGTCCTCCATAAAAATAATAAAAACTACCCTATGGAAGCACCCACCGTCCGATCTTCTCGCTTCTAGGGGTTCCTTGGCACCTTGGCTTCAACTTCAACGGTTAGGATGAAGAATGGAGGGTTGAGATGGGAGATTTTGGGGTAGGAAGGTGGGCCACTTGAAGCTTAAGGAAGGTTGGAATTCTCATACGTGGGAGCCCTTGCAATTTCTTGTTGCTTGGAAGTTTTGGAATGAAAAAGAGAGTAAGAGAGAGAGTGATGTAAAGGGAGAGAGAGAGAGTGATGGATGGATGGGTGAGTGATGGTTGTGTAAGAAAAGTATGGGTTAGGAAGACTTTTGTGGCTTTTGTGTAAGAGAGGTATGGGATGAGAAGACTTTGGTGGTTGCTTGGGAAAAGGGATGGAAGTGATGTGTACTTGACATGTGATGGCTTGATGGGTGATTGATTGATGGGATTGATGTGATTGATGTGACACATCGTTGAGATTCCCTTAGTTTTCGCAACGCGCGGCGTTTTCTCGCACCGAACGTTGGCCCATATCTCTTGATCAGGGTATCGCCTCGGCGCGTGAGTCGCGGTATCGGAACCGCAACGACGGCGCGGTCGCTATGGTATTGGTCTCGGGTTGAGTCGACTCGGGTTGTCGGTACATGAATCCAGGTCGCGCGTCGATATTGTTTAAGGGTCGAAAGTTGCCGAAATTCGACCGGTACGACCGCGGAAGTGTACGGAAAGGTACGGACCAAGATACGGGTCTTACACCCATCATGATGTGTGTTATATCCAAACCGTCTATATATTTTACAAGCTCATATTAAGGCTTGAGAAGAAAAATAAGATAGATCTAACTATCAAGTGGACCACACTATAAAAGGCAGTTGGGAATTAAACGTCTATCATTGAAACCCTTTTAGAGGTTACAGAAGTTTTGAATCATTATGAATTATTTTTTCCTCTTCAACCAGGTCCTTTTGACCCTATGAATGAACTTAGATGGGGAGTATTTCTCACAAACATCACAGTGGGCCCCTAAAGGTTTCTAATGGTTGACGCTCATTCAACACTGTTTCCTGTAATGTGGTACACTTGAGATTTGAATATATCTCATTTTTGGTCTCATACCGTAAAATGATTTAGAAAAATATATGGACGGCATGGATGAAAAGCACACATCAAGGTGGGGCCTACGGCTGGTGGCAGGCGGAGTACCCAATCCGTTTCCTTGAAAGGAGCGAGAGAAGGAAGGGAGAGGAAAAGCAACGGCAGTAAAAAGGAGGGGTAGTTTC
Organism: Magnolia kwangsiensis; assembly: GCA_037074715.1. Taxonomy (NCBI): domain Eukaryota; kingdom Viridiplantae; phylum Streptophyta; class Magnoliopsida; order Magnoliales; family Magnoliaceae; genus Magnolia; species Magnolia kwangsiensis. Next base: position 100,317,540 of record CM073581.1, read on the forward strand.
GTCCTCAAAGTCGCTCTCCGCACGTGCTAGTCTAAGTTGGTAACTTAAGTTTGTATTCCTCAATAAAAACCGCTGGATAAAAGGTTTTGCCTACAGTGGTCATTTTCTCTGAGATTATACATCTGGATGAGGTTAAAAAGTAAATATTATCATCATCCAAAACTTCCGTTGTCCCTAAGAATTTTTCAACGGTGTTAAATTAATCCATTTAAGCAAGCTGCCTTATTTTTGTACAGTATTCTTAAAATATGGAGAAATGGATGAACGGTGTGGATAGAAGTAATACATCACGGTACCCTGGCCCGTGGGGCTTCCGCCTGTTCCGAGCTTGAAACAGGCGGGGGGTTGTACCTAATCCGCGCCCGTATTCGCTACGACCCCGGATCCATCCGTGTGTGGGTGGGACCCTATCCGTGGGGTCCAGTATCTCTACGCCGTCTATCCGTCTCTTTTACTCATTTCAAGGCATGGGCTTAAAACTGAAGCAGATCCAAATCTCAGTTGGACCACATCACCAAAAACAGTGGTGATTGACCATTAAAAACTGTGGGCCAGAAAATTTTTTGATCAAGCTGATATTTGTGTTTTCCCTTCATCCAGGTTTGTGTGACCTTATGAACAGGTTGGATGGAAAATAAACATTACAGTGGACCCCTAGGAATTTTTTAACGGTGGGAGTTCAATCACCAGTGTATCTGGTGATGTGGTCCACCATTTTTGGGATCATGCCCTAAAATAAGCTGGAAAAACGGATGGACGGTGTGGATATAATGCATACATAGAGGTAGGCCCCATGGTCAGGACCCCACCCACATGGCTGCCTCTGGGATCGCTCGTCCTTGCTCCTTGTTTTGTCCCTCCGACAAATGGGACGATCTATGGTGGGTCCCGACCACCAGTTAGCCATGGTGGAAATTTTCACCGATTGGAGGGATGGTTGGAAGAACACTGCCAACGGCCAACTTCAAATGGGAAAAGGCCAAAAGTAGACAAGGTTGGGATTGTCCAATCCGTGCAATTTGTGAACAGTGTCCACCCAACCACAGTGGGACTTACCCATTGAACTGTCCGGATCCGATAATATTAACCCTTTAAATGTGGCCAATATATTCAACAGACAAAGGAATGGTTGAGATCGTCCTTTCAGTATGATTAATCGAACATAGGCCACCCAAATAGCACCCGTAGGATAGATAATTTCACCAATCAGACCATCACAACAAGTAGACCTGGGCCCAGTCAGGACGCATGTTTCTTGAGACATACTCCATCCACGATAGTGCAAACAGAACAACGGTCTGGATTATGAAACCATTTGTCCCACTTGTCAGAATTTAGAACGCGTGTCTAACGTTCATAAAGTGCACCGCTGGAGAAGAAAATTCCAGGAGAAGCAATTGAACGGGTTAGTTTATGGTAACCTTCGCCCACCATTTTAAGTGACGGTTGATGTAAGATGGCCCAGTATACCATGCTAATGTAATGATCCTACCTATCAAGTTGGTGTTCGCATAAAATGGACGATCCAATTTCATCAGGCTAAATTGCATGGTTAGAAATAGTCAAGAGAGGGTAGGGTAGCAATGATTTGAAGTCTGGATTTACTGACATAGATAATACGTGTTGTGTGGATAAGACACCACCAATTAGGAATACAAGTGAGCTCCAGCAGTAGCATATTAGCCAAAGGAGGAGGAATGATACATGAAAATCTAAAACATTCAAGCCGCCCATCAAATGAAGGAACTAGCCAGTGTATGTGCAGAGGCCATTTTCTCTATCAATATTTGGGCCGCCGCGGGTATTCCTTTGCCCGCATGCAAACCCGGCCCCGATCCGAGCTTATTATCTTATATTAATTTTCCAAATATTTATAATCAGTCATTACTAATTAGTAATACTTATTAATACTTTCTTAATTTGGAAAATAAAATGAAAAAAGAGGCTGACATGGATCCACATGTAGTGCCTTGTGTTTGCCACAGCCTGTCAAACTTGTGCGTGCGGTGTGTATGCCATCTAACCCGTCCAACAAGGCCTTTCCATTCTGAAAGTGGCACATCCAATCATGAATAGATGTTTTACTTTAAAAGTTTTTTAATTATATATATATATATGTCAAGCTGTTTTTATCTTTTTGAAGAAAAGATAAGTATTCCAAATTTCTAGTGTAAAATGGTTGGAATTTTTTATTTTTATTTTTTTAATTTTATATCATAAATGGATACCCTATGCCTTAATGGGTGCCCTGTATCCCATGTAACCATTTCAGACCCAACATGAGTATAGTTACAATAATGGTTACTATAACATGTTAAAGCGATAAAAAGTGCTAAATTAGTGCACCTGAGTGAGTTCACTGACCATTCATCCAAATAGAAAAGCTACCTGTTGATCTTCAGGTAGGCCACACATTTAGTAGAATTTGAACCTTTGATGTATTTTTTTTACATGTATGGCCCCACACGATGACGGTGTCAATCTTCAGTATTGCTTCTTTTGAAACAGGAAAGATACCTACAACATCCTAAATTCACAAATAACAAGCTGCGAGTGGGAAAGACAGCTATAGCAAATGACGCAAGCCTCATAATGGCTCTTTATCAGTTTGTATCATACTTCTAAATGTGGACTTCTGTAGAAACCAAGCTGAGTCAACTCGGGTTGATAAAAATCAAGCCGAAACTCTATGAAACTCACTGATGAGCTTGACTCAGTTCAGACTCGGCAAATTGGGTCACCGACTTGACAAGAAAGAATCACCAAGTCAATTCGATTTAGACAATTGAGTGATTGGTGAGATTCAAAAGCATGACCTCAAACAGGTGAGATTACAACATCACCTAGCAAGGCAAACAATACTTTTGCAATTCAGCTTGTCTATTTTTAGACTAATAATATTTTCTTAGTATCTATTATGGATCAAATTTTATCCCTAGTTTAATTATTAAATGTGGACTCAGGTCAAATCAAGTCTTTGAGTCAACCCAACCCAGCTGGATATCAAGTCAAAATTTTAAACTGTGGTTTGTACAAGTGGGGTCCACAATTCATTGATTTAGACATTAAGACAATGGGTCCCACTGCTTGCAACAAAAACCTCATACAAGGAAAAATCCCAACCCTTCAATTGGTGACCAGAAAACAGGTAGTTAAGAAATGAAAATACAGATATGGTCCACATTTCAACTGAAAAGGTTAAAAAAAATCGATGGCGATGATCTCCCAATATGGGGCTCAAGACATCAGTGGTTTAGGTCACACAACAATGGATCTCAGAAACTACAAACCGACAAACAAAACTGACTGAAGATGTTCTTGAGCTTACTAAGCATAGGGCATTACATCATTGTAACAATGTCAGCCTCCCAAGGTGTTACATTTTGAGAAATGATCGGATCCAGCTAGTTGTATCTGCACCAACAAGTTAATTTTTCTGTACCTTAAAAAACACCGGTCTGCAGCTAATATATGAATAATGGCCAAAGATAACAGCCATTTTTTTTTTTCCATCTTTCATAGTTTTTTTTTTTAATTATTATTTATATAAAACAGCCATTGCCACAACATAACAGGAACATGGCTTAGTTGTAGTTATTGTACAATGCTAATTTTCAAACCCCACTGCATCGGAGCAATCTCGTTTGATGAAACAAGAACGGGTACAAGCCTGTAGCTCAATGGTGGATGGGCATGTTTTGAGGGTTCGAACCACCTTTGTGAAAAATAAAAATAGACCGAATTGGGCCGGACTTACCAGGCATGTTAGGTCCAGCAGTGGCAAGCAGTTTGCCTGCTCCACTCAAGCCTTGTGCCGTCCATGTCAAGGTTCAGAGACTGGAGCTTTAAATCCCTGCATTGAGATTGAAATAAGCATTAGGAGCGCATTGCTTACTCTGCCTTCCAAAATTGAACGTCTCAAGTGTGGTTCAAACTATTTAGTTCAAACTATTGATAAATTTATAAACAATGCAGTTCCAATCAATAATCGAAGCTATAAATGTATTCAAATTCGACACCCATTTTTGAAATATTTATAGCTCAAAAGTTAAAAATATTACAAGAGATTCAAGCAGAAACCATGAGGATAATAACCTATCTAGCCATCCATTTCTAGTTTATATAAGGTTTAGTGCTTTGTAGGTGATTAAAAAGGGAGGAAACTCCCACTTTCAATGCCATACACATTGCATATGAGTATGACTAGGTGGTTCATATACCAGAAGTTACTGTTAAAGATCAGACAGTACTAGCCATTTAAAAGAAGTGTACAAAGGGGAAATCATTTGATTCAGAAATTGAAACAACTGATAAGTCGGATCCAGGGATGGAGAAGGCCCAAAAATAACCAAAATTGAAAAATCCAAGTGATCTGTATAGGACCTTTTTCAGTTGAAGGTGCACTCGTGTATTTCTCTTCTTAACCATCAATCTATAGGACATAAAGCAAAAGGTTCAGATTATTATACCAAAGAGGTTTTACTTAGCCATCGATGGTGAAACACAACATACCAATTGTGATGCAGGACAATTAACCACTTGCTCTAAAAGCTCAAACTGATAGAGCATGATAAATTAATCCTTTTATCTCATAGCTCAGGCCCCACATCTCATGGATTAAGACCTCTGCCAAACCCCCCTCGTGGGCCCCAAATCACACGAGTACCGCCTCACACAGGCCGCCCACCCCGAGTGTGCTCCTGCATCCCACAAGCAACCCCACTCAAGCCTGGTGTGAAAATGCCCTTGCATTAAATTGTCTGAATTATCGAAACATGGCCCCACTTCCCATACTGAGTAAAGATGTAGGGCATGCATCATATAATTTGTACAAAAATCACTAAAAACTGGTTAGTGACTTTTGTGCAACATTTTAATGCAGCACCAAGAAGAAACTGAAATAGAGTAGGGATCCAAGACTCCAAGTACATACTAATTCCAGATGATCAATTTCAAATTTAGGTGTTCAATTAGCGATAAGCAAAGAAATATATACAGAGTTGCTCCATATATAAAAAATAAAATAAAATAAAATAAAAATTTGGGGTTGCACCCCAAAAGGTTCTAGAAGAATCACTCTTAAGTCTCTAAATCCCATTAGGAAACAAGAAGAACTAATTTCTATTCATAACAAAATTTCATAGTCCATCTCTCCATACAATCCGTACTTAAGGGTTTATGGCCAAGTTTTTTTTTTTTTTTTTGAAAGGTAATTTTCATTAAAGAAAAAGGAAAATAGAAAAAAGAATACAAACAAGAAAAAGGAAAGCAAGCCAATCTACAACCCCATAATATGGGGCCCAATCCCTGAGGAATCTGAAAACCATATTAACTGCTGCCGGAATTGAGCAACCCCTATTTCTAAAGCAGCAGTCATTCCTTTCCCCCTAGATGATCCACAAAGCAGCAATCAAAGACAGACACCATTTCCGAACCCTGGTTTTAATTGGCATTCCTTCATGCCAAACTGATAAGCAACCCTGCATCGAGTTGGCCATGATCCAAGGGATGCGAAAATAATGCACTATTCCTTCCCAGATTCCAGCAGCAAACGGACGCACAATGAATAAATGGTCCACCATTTCTGCCTCCTTGATACAAAGAAGGCACACATTTGGGAGGATCATCCCCCTCTTCTGCAGATTATTACTCGTCAGTACTCTGATTCTCCATACCAGCCAAGCAAAAGCTGCAAACTTGGGTTGGGCTCCATATGTCCAAATATGACCTTTATGGGTTATGGCATGGAGTAACGGAAGCAGCAGACCTACCAGCCAAGCAAAAGCTGCAAACTTGGGCTGGGCTACATATGTCTAGATATGACCTTTATGGCATTAAGTAACAGAAGCAACAGACCGGGAAATGGCCTCGTATAGCGACTTCACCGAAAAATGGTCAGATCGATCTTTTAGCCAAACCAAGGTGTCATCAGCTTCTGGAGAAGGCGAAACACCATTAAGAAAGGCCAAAAGCTGGAGGAATTCCGCCTCTTTCATCTCATTCAGATTCCTCGGGGGGGATCCAGACACCATTACCCACATCCACAGCAAAGCACGCAGCCATGGAAATATTCATGATTGAACAGAGACCAGCTACTTTGTGATAAAGAGAACAGCCAGCAAAGCATGCAGCCATGGAAATATTCATGACTGAACAGAGGCCAGCTAGTTTGTGATAAAGAGAACAGCCAGCAAAGCACACAGCCATGGAATATTCATGATTGAACAGAGACCAGCTAGTTTGTGATAAAGAGAACAAAGGGGCTGCTCCCCCAGCCACCTTTCCTCCCAAAACCTGATTCTATCACTGCTGCCCAGCGAAATAGGAAGTCATGAAGTCCAATCAACAATTGAAGAAAGCTAGGATTAATAAAGCCTGTTGGCAGAATCCTTCCCTAAACTATCTCCAATGTGTACTAAAATAGAACACCCAAGTAGATTGTACAAAATAAAAGTCCAAAAATTACTAAATTGCTTATAGAGATACGAGTGTAAGTGCCTTGCTTTGTCAATAACGTGAGTCTGTGTGTCGTCAAGTTGGTTGAGACCCATTAGAAGACAAAGACGTCCAAATACTTAAAGACTTACAGCATCAAGGCATGGAGATTCAAGTAAATTGAGGTGCCTTAGTGAACCTAGCCCTAAAACCTCTGTGACGCCAAAACAACCTGCCTTTAATTGATGCACATCAATAGGAAAACCTTGATTCATCATCCCAAGTGTAAGACTTAAATATGAACAAGTTCAGCTAGGCTTATAAAGGTTCAAAGCAGTTGACGTTTAGAAACCAAAATCAGCAAAAATCAGAGGTCTGTTGATTGAATTGATAACTTCATCATTTCGAGTCGATCCGATTGACAACTCATGTTGATTTGATCGAAAGTGCCCAAAAGTGTCAAGCAACCAAAACAATAGAAATTCTGACATGTCGATCAAATCGACGGTTCCATCGATTCGAGTCAATCGAATTAACAAACTCATCGATCGAATTGGTAGTTAGCCGTTATAAATCCATGGGAGCCTTTTCTATATAAAGTGGGCACTTAGACCTTTGCAAATGATATGGGCTTTTTATGGTTTTAGAGCATTTATGCATATAACCCTTATTTTCCTCACCTAGGCTCCAATCCATTGAGTTCATGTTATCTTCCTTGTGATTCATCACTCTATATGAGCATTCCAAGCTCCAATTGAAGATGTACATGTTCTCTTGCATTCTCCAGAGATTAGACACTGATTCTATAGGAAAACCCCTTGTCTATCATATCCTCTAGAATGCCCATCTAGGTGAATCCACATTTGGAACCATCCCATTAGTTGTATGAGATTCGACCACCATCCCACTCTTCCATTAGTTTGGCACTCTCAATGGGAAGATCGTTGAAAGGTAGCTTATCGAGGCACTGAAGAAGCTCCACTTCAAAAATTGAGGGAGGTAAAGAGAAGCCTATTTAAGATTGAAGAAGCATCTCAAGACTTGTGCTATCAAGGGGCTCATCCAAACTCATGAGAGTTTTTGTTTAGAGTTCATTTATTTGGAGTCAAAGTTCTTGTGCAGGCCACGGGTGGGTGTGTACAGATTTGGTTCTTGTGTAGAACCATTCGCGAGTTTAAGACCCAAACTTGATTAAGTCCTTGTGTAGGCCACCAACGGGTGTAAACAAGTAAGTCCTTGTGTAGGCCACGGATGGTTGTGTATGTGTAAGTCCTTGTGTAGGAAACCGGTAGGTGTGTACATGAATTAGTTCTTGTGTGGAACTAATCGAGTAAGACCTTGTGTAGGCCACCAACGGGTGTCTACGTGGTAAGTCCTTGTGTAGGCCACAATGGGTGTAAACATGCAAGTCTTTGTGTAGGCCACCGACGGTTGTGTACGTGTTAGTCCTTGTGTAAGCCACCGGCAAGTGTGTACATGAATTAGTTATTGTGTGGGACTAATAGAGTAAGACCTTGTGTAGGCTACCAATGGGTGTGTACGTGGATCCTTGTATAGGATTATGAACGTTAATGGTGAACCTATTGAAAACCATGTGAAATAATGAAATCCGAAAAACTCAAGTTTGAGTTCGGCATCTAGGAGTATAGGCAAGTAGCCGAACCACTATATATCGTTACGTTTGCGATTGATGATGCCTTTCTGTTTATGCTTGTGATTTGATTCTTTCATTTTATGTGGATGCATAAATAGATTGTATGCTAGGTGTTTATTTTAGTGCACGCACACTTGATATTTCTATCTCAAGTCATATACTACTTTGCACATATAATTGTATCTTTTATAGTCTATGATCTTGGACCTACTTCACCTTGTGGCTTTTAATTAATTGGTAAATAATTTTAAATGGTCATATTCACCTCTCTAAGACTTTAGCCATAATTCTAAGCTTCTAAGCTTAATAGTATTTGTGCAATACCCGCAATTTCAATAGGATCCATATAGTTCATGTAAAAACCCAAAATTACCAAAACCAGTATGTATATAGAGCTATTAAATGCCTTAAAAGTCCAAATTTAGAATTTGGTTAGGCTTGCCCCTCAGTCTAACCATATTGGTTATCTAGCAATCTGATTTACTTTGTGGGATCCACAGGTCAATTGGACTATTGGATGTCCCATCTGATTGGATTTGTGGGACCCACAGTCCAATCCGACTGCAAATCAGGGCCTGATCTTGCATCAGGCAGTGGGGGTTACCATGATCCCATCTGATAGGACATACACCTTGAATCACATATTTTTACTAGGATTGTCTTTTTATTGTGATTTTTGGCCTATGACATCCATTTAATGGGAGCCTAATGGTTCAGATCATAATGCCATGTGCATGATATAGACCTGGCAGGACAATTTTCAGCCTCCCAGATAGGCTGGATTTCCTCCCATAAAAACGATCTGGAAAATGGGCAAATGGAACTGAGATCTCACAGAGAAGTACCAGGAAAATCAAGAATCTTGATAACCTAAGTGATAACTTTTGCATTTTAGCACCACTGATTCATGGGCATGGAAAAGAAAACAAAACGAAAATCCTCCAAACAAATACTTTCAACTAAAGCAGTTTTGAATACATTCATTACCTTGGAATGAGAATGATAAACTCAGAATTTTCATGAGGATCACGTCATCAACGCATCTTATAGTGTTGAGTACTAGACACCTTGCAACGCTGACCGTTCAATGAATATATTAGCATTATATCTACGTCACGAGGGTTCTTCTTGTTAGGTGCAACGGTCATGCTTCCCACCACTGCCTCCCCCTCGCATATAGTCAGTACATCTTCAAGGTATAGAACAGTCTGCTTCCAATGAGTCGCCCGTGATTGAGGCCCTGCATGATTCTTTCTTCTGAGACCATTTGGAAACATACTAAATGCTCCACAAACTAGTTTGAATGCAGACTTTATAGCACATGTCCGTGTACAGAGCAGCAAATAACAAAATTAAGATTTATGTGTCTGGGTGTCTTGGAAAGCATGCCCAAGGCAATTTCCGCTTTCCATGTTGGCCCGAATGCAGAGTTGAATCAATCAGGAGTGGTGTCACACCCGTATCTGCCCTAACTGGGATTTGGATGTACATCCATATGCACCCAAATAGATGAGATTCATCACAAAAAATCTGAAACAAAATGATTGCACCAAAACTGCAGGGCCCGTGCTCACTTAAACACTTAGAATTGGGGATGTCAATGTCCCGGGCCTTAGTTCATCTGGCTCAGATTGGGAACTGGTTGGGACTGCCAGGCCAGGCTATTCGAATTTCAATTTTCGATAGCCGGGCCTGGCCAATTGACAGCCCTACTCAGAATTTCAGCACTAAAGGTGACCCTTCTTTCCAAAGGCTAATTAAATCTTAGAGTTCGACCAAAGTAGCTAAAAATAAAGCAAAAACCTGTGGAGAAGCCAATCAACTTGTGACACTTTGTAAACGAGACATCAAAGTATGCTACAAGGGCATGGATATAATCGTCACGCTTTGCAATGAGCTTAAATGGAGCAGTGAAGGAAGCATCGCCAGCAGCCATTTTTGAAACGTCCATCGTCTGAACGAAAGCAGGTCAAATTCAATAGTCCTAAGCACAAAGAGAAGTTTCAAAGGAAAGCAAAAATGTCAAGCGAAATTGCCAAACCACCTTGAGTAAATGACAGTTTGTGATGATTTGATTCTTGTCAAATGTGTCAACAAGAGGTTCCGTCAGTGCTTGTTTCTTGATGCAGCTCATGTCAAAGCCATATACATTATTCCAGACTGGAAGCACAAGAACACTGTCAGGGGGGATAAGCATACAGACAAAAGCATCTAATATTGTGCCTTGCATGCACATTCACATTGGTAGTGGACAGAAGTCAGCATCCATATGTACAAGTACCATGGTTCTAAGACTTGGACAAGTCATATCTCAGATTCGGTACCACCCAAAGTCTAAGAGCCATGACAAGCGCACCCACATCCAGCAACATGCAAATCAATAAGATATTAAGAATGCATGCAAGCTTACATTCAATCTTGTCTTCCTTATAATCAGCATCCTCTATGGCTGTCAAATATAGGGAAGCTCTGTCCGGCAACACAATCCCACCATTTATCTGCAAAGAAAAGACCAAAAACAACAATTGCTTTTCTTGAAAGTTTAGGCAGAGATCACTAGACATTACAGGGATTAATTATGAAACATAATACCTGATTGTCCTTAAGGCACCACGACAAAAAGCCAATATGGTGAGTTCTTATTTTTATTTATTTTAGTATTTGAGCCAATTTTTTGCAAAGTTGTTTCAATTTTCTTTCTACAATACAACAAGCAATTACCTAGGTTCGAAAACATAATAAACATAAAAACCACAGGTTAGTATGGAGTGTCCCACTCTGACCCAAAACACAAAGTAAACATTACCACAATAGCACGAGATAAATCATTGATATTGTCATGAACAGTAATTTATGTCAGTGGGGTACTCGTGAATGGGACCAATGGGCAAGGGTTAGGGGAATCCTTTTCAGCTTGGTCGACATCTGTTGAACAAGTAGATGAATTTTCAAAAAGCCTAACAAGAACATGGAACAACGAACATCCACTGAACAGGCAGATGAATATTCCAAAAAAGCCTTTGGAACAGCAACAACAACAACGATAACAGCCTTTTTGTTGTAAGACCGACAATGACGACAGACTACATTTTGTTGGAGCAACAGCAGCACCAACACCACCATCACCACCACCAATAATAATACATACTAGGAGGAGATAACTTCCACATGCCTTTTACCCGGCAGTAACTGTGCGAACAGATTCCTTTAAGTCAACCACACCAGACATCTTAATGGACAATAGCCCATGATTGATGAAATCACAACGGCTCCAAATTGATCTGAACCCGGGTCTGGGCCAATCATCCACAGTAACCTTAACATCACTCCTTAACTGATACCCAATGCCCTTCGCAGAACAATCAAAGCTTGCCTATAGAAAGTCCAAGCAGCTCATAACATCTATCAAACAAGGTACAAGCACAGCCAAACAAAAGCTTCATGGAATTCTTTCTTTGTTAATAACAAAAGTAACTGAATCTACATCTCTCGCCCCTACTAAATCAACAGCATGCTAGTTCTTTGACTGTGGAAGTACCTAACATGCTACTAAGGCCATTAGGCAAATGATGAGGACATCACGTCACGTATACCTTTACGTACGTATCAAAGGAGGAGGTGGGCTGTGCTGATTTTCCTGTGGCTAGGCGAGTACTTGTGATCGTGCTGAAGACCCCATATGCATATGCGAGCATCTGGAATGCCCCACACTAGGAAAATGCACATGGGCTGCTTTATGGAGTGATCCAGACCGTTGGATCGAAGGGACGCGATGATCGGAGCCATTGGATCGCATGGATCACATGATCGGGCCATTGATCGTTGATCGTCCCATCAATTTTAGACTTTATCATATTTTAGGATTTAGTTTTTTTATTATTTTTTATTTGGACACATTATAAGTGTTTTAGTTGATTTTATTTACACTAGGGATATTTTTGTTAAAGTTCGCAAGACGGGGATTTTTGTAATTTTTGAAACTTCTTGAATTTATAAAAAGAGGGGCATGTGACCTCTCCCCCATGGGATTTTGTGATTATTTTTTTTTAAAGAGAGAAGCTCTTGCTTTCTCCTCCCATTTTCATGCGATTTGAAGATACTTCCATGTGATTTGGAAAGAAGATTAGTGCGAGGCTACTCTTCATCAACGGAGGTACAAGATCTCCATCTATCCCCACATCATCTTCTCTTTTCTTCTTCATGCAGATATTTTCTTCAAGTTCTTCATTCTCCCCATCACAAATCTTCGTCTTCTCCCAAACTCAACCTTCCCATACCCATACACAATCCAAACCTTAACTAACCTAAACCCATCCTCCCACGTCACACGTGTGGCCGCACCTATCCCTTTTGGTTTCTCACCATCATTATATCAAAACCCCTTTCTTCCATCCCCAAAACTCTAACCCTAAACCTAAAATTAGAAAATTCCTAATTTTCCTACTTTCCCAAATTACCCAAACCCTAATTTTCACCCTAGGTTATATTAGGTTTCTCATTTTGAAATATACCATATCATATGCTAATTAGATATCCCTACATCCATTAGATCTTAGTTTCTTTTTATTTAATGATCTTGAGTTATGATGTTGGTAGCTTAGGCTAGGATTATGTATGGTTTTCTTTTGATTTTTCATGATATTTGTGATGATTATAGCAATGTTTGTGTTTTTTTTTTTGGTTAAATATCTTAATTCGGATATTTGATTTCACATGTTACTTAGTTTATGCATCGGTCATGCATCAGCAACCCACTAGAGTAAGCAATAACAGCTGAACCAAAGGACACAATCATCGAGTAATTTTAGAAATCCATCAATCAGTTGTGCTATTAGACTAGCAGTTTGTATGATAAAACTTACTTCCAACCTTTATAGCGAGTACAATGTAATTTATCTTCTTGACAACAAAGAGATAGATCCTTCGCAATAGCTGATGGATGATCTTTTTCTCTCTCTTCAAGATAACTGTTTCTAATATCCTCACAATTTTGATAGTCTTAAGCCACAATGAACTTATCAGGACATGTCAGCAACTCATATAATTTTGAATTGCACACATTAGACAACTTGCATCTTGATACCAATCAATCGTTTTCAGTATACAGATATATATACACTATCATACGCACATCCAGATAGAGAATCACATGAACATGAATGAATGCATATTTTGGAGCCAAATATAGACAAGAAAACTGATTAGACCCTAGCTAGAGAAATAAAAATTCTATACTGAAAAACAAATATGCTGCATCAATCATAAACTGCATAAGAAATTTTACACAAAACCCTCTAGAAGGAGTTGAATCACTTACAAGCCACTTATCCCGTGCGTATAGAACAGTGTTTAACATATTTTCAAACAGTAGAAAATAGCCCATCCATTCCGAAATGATGATATCCACATGGGTAACAGGTAGTACAATCTCTTCAACCTTACCCTTCAAAACCGTTATCACTGAAGAAAATGCACAGGGATAGGTTAGTCATGAGACAAGGCAGTTCAGAACATGAGACAATAGGGGGGGAAATATATGTTGAATGATTCCAGGGGGTGAAACTCACGATCGGAAAATCCATTTGCTCGAACAATCTCTTTTGCCATGTCAGCCATTTGAGAGCATTCCACCTGCAATGCTAAAGGTTGTTATTCTACTAACCGCATCATAAATGGTAGCAGTAGCACCAAGATGATAAAGCGCGAAAAGGAACTATTAATGATGGAAGCCAAATAAAAACATAATATCAAGTAGATGACTTGAACCCCTTCATATAGATAGTGACTTGGGAGTGACTACCCACATCCCACAACTATCAAATGTGGGACAAAAATAATAAATATAAAGGCACAACACAACACAATGAAGTTGATTTTGTATTCTCAAAACTCCCCCCAACTCAACATGGTGGGATTGGAGATCTTCAATTGCAAATTGTCTTTAGATTGAGCTTCTAATGTTTCATTGAATCTTCTTTTAAATTGTAATCCATAGCTGAACTTGACAACCATCGAGCCATCAAACTGTCATCAAAATCCTCTCAAAGACACATGTGACTGCACAACAGGTGAAGGAACTACACAAACCGATTGAGAGGAGTACGACATTCACAACAGCATGGGAAAACACAATTGCAATACTTCACAACTGGTGAGTGAACTACACTGGCAATAGATAGAAGGCCCAATAAAGGAAGCAACAATCAATGGAAAAGGAAAGTTCCAATGTTAGATGGAATCCTCCATGTCAAGTTGGGTCAATCGTAATGTCAACCAATTTCCGTGCATCAAGAAAAAAAGAAGTTTTACAATGTCCGTTCCGCAACCCAACAAAGGCGAAGAGTGAAAATGGCAGAGAGGAAACCATTGCGAAAACCACTTGATCTCTTGTTTCTCGGGCATCACTATGATGCATCATCAAAGACCACACCCACAACAACTACTACTTTGCCACTAACACCACCACCAACCCACATAAGAGCTTGGAGACACGCCAGCATGGAACGGCAACCCACATCGAGCTTAGAGATGCTGGAACAGAAGGAAGCCCTCATCAAGCTTGGAGACACCAAAATAAAATGACAATTCTCATCAAGCTTGGAGACATGCTGACATGGAATGGCACCCGGCAACACCCACAACACTCAAGCCAACAAATACGAGGACTAACTTTTGGCAAGCCACCTAGGGTGTAGAGATTTCGGATCCACCAGCCCATAGAAGGAGAACAAATCAAATGGACAAGTCAAAGAGATCTAACCACTCTAATACCATGTTTAACAAACTAAAGAAAGAAAAAACATGAGATTTATATTAAGAGAAGGATCGGGGCACTCTCACTAGGTTAGATCTCCCAGGCACAAGGTGCTACATTACTTACACTCACCATTCTAGACTAGATGACTTGAGCCCCTTCATATAGATAGGAGCAACAGCCCACATTCCTACAACTCCTCGATGTCGCGAAAAAGTGATAAAAGGCACAACACAATAAAAGTTGAATTTGTACTCTCAACAATCGTAATGTTCCTATTCAACATAAGAAGGTAGTGAGAGAAGCACTACTACTGCCTATGGAAAATTTTAAATAATATAAATTATTTAAAAATCTTTATCAAAGAGAGAACCTTTGATGTACTTGTATGGCTATTAATTCACAAGTAAACAGATAGAAACAGTGGTATATAGATAAATAGATGAACACTAAACCTACATGAGAAAACTATAAATGATAAATGACAACATATAATAAAAAATAAAAAATAAAAAATAAAAGATCATTTAAGATTTATTTTTTGTTTTCTTTTTTTTCTAACAGGCCTCTCATGTTGTGCATGGATCCAATGTTGGAAAAATTTTGAAGAATGATCCTTCTTTATCACAACATATACAGATAAAGAACACTTTTTTGAAGTACACAACAAACTTTGTTCTAGGGACATACCATTAAACACTAAATAAATGGTCCTAGAACGTGAGCCAATTTATCTGAATAGCAGATTATTTTGAAAAAAAAAAAAAAACCAAAAAACAAAAAACAAAAAGCAAAAAGCAAAAAACAAAAAACACCTACTGCATAAACATGCTTTGCCCCTGCTTTTGCACAAAAAAGGGACAAGATACCAGTACCAGCACCAACATCAAGAACTATCTTGTTCTTGAAAAGAAAGGTATTTTGGTAGATAACATTTTGATATGTCTTAGTCCTGACAGTATCTTTAAGCATTTCCTGCAACATAAACAATTTCAGAAAGAACCATATCAGCATTTGAGAAATCATCACTGCTAGAAAGCATTGAACAAATTCTTAAAAAGAAGTGAATATTGCTATCTAGTTAAATCACAAGCCTAAGCTATTCTAACAACTAACAGAGACCAGAAAGCAACCACTGAACTGCTTAGGATAGAATAAAATAACAACAGCAACAGCAATAACATATTGATAACTAAGCAAAGGCAAAATTCTGTTTCAGCATGAACTCGCTTGAGTTTGTATGTCTCTAGACCAGAACAGTACGTTCTTTAGATGAAATGAAATTGGTATCCACCTAACAGTCAGCAAAATGAATCTGAATATATTTTATTTTTTTTAAAAGGCAGCGAAGAGAAATTTCATTAAAAGGAAAGGGAAAAACAAGAGGGACTGCTGAGATAGCAGTCAGAGAAAAACATTAGGAACCTAAAAACAAAAGATTGTAATCATTCAAGCCCATTACATAGGAAACCCATTCCACAATCAGCTTTTTAGCATGGGAGCCCACTAACTTTGAAGACTTTTGCATATCATTGAAGACTATCATTCCTTTCCAACCAGACTGCCCACCAAATAGCAACGATGGCCATTCTCCAGATTCTGGATTTCACCTTTCTGATTTTGTGACTATGCCACATACGCAGCAGAGACGCAGCTGTGAGAGGGCAGCACCCCACGAAGTTGAACCTGGGCCACAGATCCCAGATGATGAGACTAATGAACGGACAATGAACAAAAAGATGATCGTCCGTTTCCTCGTTTTGCATACAACAGCGGCAAATATTGACAATTTGCATCCCATGTTTCCTGAGGTTGTCGATCGTTAGGATCCGATTCATAGCAGCAAGCCATCCGAAAGAAATGAATTTGGTGGGGGGGGGGGGGGGGGGGAGCATACTTCCATATAAACGGGGAAGTCTGAGAATAGGGGGCCTGATCAGGGAGCAAAGCCGCATATAAAGATTTCACAGAAAAATTTCCGGAGCTATGGTGATGCCAAATCAGCTTATCAGGGGAGGAGATATCCAGCGATATTGGGGAAAGACAATGAAGAAAGTCAACGTACTCGTCAACTTCCCAATCCCATAGGTTCCTAACACAAATAATTTC
The DNA here is from genome assembly GCA_037074715.1 of Magnolia kwangsiensis. NCBI lineage: Eukaryota > Viridiplantae > Streptophyta > Magnoliopsida > Magnoliales > Magnoliaceae > Magnolia > Magnolia kwangsiensis. The sequence goes on from CM073581.1 coordinate 100,334,492, forward strand.
CCATCCCCCGTTAGCAGAAGAGAAGGAGTAATTGCTGGCAACAGTGATATCTTTATCTGCTACTATTCCATAAATCGCCGGGAATCTGCTTCTCATAAAACTGTCGCCCATCCACTTGTCCTCCCAGAATCGTATTCTCAAACCATTCCCCACACAGAAACCTGATAGAGATAGGACCTTTTGTTTATGACGCATAACACCTTTCCATAAGAATGACGCTCTGTAGGATGAAGACTCTTTAGTCCACCAGCCCCCTTCAGAAGAACCATATTTACCTTTGACGATAATGTTCCAAAGAGCATTCGATTCATTACCCAGACGCCAAATCCACTTGCCTAGAAGGGCAGCATTCATCAACTTGAGATTTTTAATGTTAGCACCCCCATTTTTATACCGAGAGCAGACTTCCTTCCAATCCATTAAATGAAATTTGTTCTGATTATCCTTGCCGCACCTAAGAAATTGATGCCTAAGAGCATCGATACGATTCAGAATAGTTGCTGGACATCTAAAGAGGGACATATAATAGAGAGGGAGGTTGGATAGTGCTGCTTTGATTAACGTAATTCGACCGCCGAACGACAAATGACGACATTGCCAGGTCGCTAATTTCTTCTGAAATTTAGCAACTATTTTATCCCACATCTCCAAAGGAGGGGAACCCAAAAGAAGAGGAAGACCAACAAAATAAGTGGGAAATGAAGCCGGTGAACATCCCAGAATGAGTGCATACTCAACCAGCGTCTGATCAAGCAAATTGACTGCATAAACCTTGGACTTCGTCATGTTAATTTTTAGACCACAAACTGCCTCAAAACAAAGAAGGGTGGTGAGGAGATTAGACACAGAAGAGTCATTCGCCTCGATGATAATTAAAGTATCATCTGCAAATTGCACATGGGATATAGGTTGGACTGAATTAGCAACACAAACACCTCTGTACAAACCCTCAGACTCACCTTTATGAATCATTTGAGATAGAGCCTCTCCTATCAGAAGAAACAAGAAAGGTGATAGGGGATCACCTTGACGTAAGCCTCTGGAAACCGAAAAGAAACCGTGAGGAGACCCATTTAGCAGAATAGAGAAGTGGGCCGAAGCAACACACTCGCTAATCCATCTCCTCCACCTGTCCCCAAACCCCATGTGTTTCATCATGTATTGCAGAAAATCCCAATCGACATGGTCATAGGCCTTTTCGATGTCGAGCTTGTAAAAAATAGATGATCGGCCAGAAGTATTAGCTGAATGCAAGCATTCGTTGGCGATTAGCGCCCCATCAATGATCTATCTCCCTTTGATAAAAGCGTTTTGATTTAAGGATATAAGGCTTTCTATGATCGATGCTAATCTAGTAGAGAGAATTCTGGCAAGGATTTTATACGGGCTGCTGACTAGACCGATAGGCCTGAAGTCCGATAACGACGTAGCACCTGATACTTTTGGGATTAGGGAAATAAAGGAAGCACCCAAACTCTTGGATAGTTTACCCCTCTCGTGGAATTCGTGAAGAAAGTTCATGATGTCCGGCTGCAGCATATCCCAAAAGGTCTGAAAGAAGGTCATGGTGAACCCATCCAGTCTTGGGGCTTTGTCCCCTGATAGAGCAAAAACAGCAGCTTTAGCTTCAACAACTGAAAACGGAGCCTCCAACACCAAGGAATCCATGCTTTGCAAAGCAGAGAAGGCAATGCCATCGAGGCATGGCCTAGACCATCCTTCAGCCGAAAGAATGGAACGAAAATGCTGAATAGCATGATGCGCCATCTCCACTTTATCATCAACTATCGTACCGTCGACAGAAATGTTGTGAATGACCTTGCAGCGGGCCATGAAGTTAGCGAAAGTGTGGAAGAATTTATTATTTCTATCCCCTTCTTTGAGCCATTTCACTCTCGATCTGACCTTCCAGGTGACTTCATCTTCAAGAGCACGGGTAGATAAGGATTGGATGATCTGGATACGGCGAGCTAGCAAATCAGTCGGAATATCATCCCCCTCATTGGAAACATCAATTCGCTGAAGTTCAGACAAGAGAGTGTCAGTCTCTTTTTCTCTTCTACTAAATTCATTATTCTTCCAATCTTTGATTTTTTCTTTTAGAAGTCTGAGTTTACAAGACAACCTGTGACCTGCGAATCCTTCAACCAGAAAAGAACCCCACCATTCAACCACTTTCTCCTTAAAACCTTCTACCTGGAGCCAGGCAGGGTTGAATTTAAACAGTTTGGGACCCCAATTCACTTCTTCCATGGACAACATAATCGGGCAGTGGTCGGAGGTGGTTCTGGGAAGGGCGATCTGAAGCACCGACGGGAAAGCCTCCATCCAAGCAGGGGAAATTAAGAACCTGTCCAACCGCGAGAGAACAGGGGACCTACAACAATTAGACCAAGTGTACGCGGCACTAGAGAGGGGAAGATCGATAAGCTCCTGCGTTTGGATCCAATCTGAGAAATGCAGCATTGCCTGCGTCGTTCTCCTCAATCGCGAATGCTCCTTCGGGAAACGGATGACGTTAAAATCACCAAGGAAACAAGTAGGGCCTAGAAAGGATTGGGAAAGAGAAGACAGCTCGTCCCAGAAGGACGGCCTGAGAGAATCATCATTAGGCCCATAAACAGTAATAATTTGACAAGTAAAGTTGTAAGACTTAGCTTTGAGGATAGCTGAAACAGAGAAATTCCCAGAAGAGGAAGTGTGCAAATCCCAAAAAGAAGATTTTCAAGCCACTAAAATACCACCCGAAGAACCAACTGCATCCAGAGTGATGCGATTAATATCAGAACGTCGCCATATGGAGCGTAACAATTTATCAGAGAAGAGCGGCACTTTAGTTTCCTGAAGGCAAACAACATCTGGGTTTTTCCTGCTGATGGATTCCTTAATGAGCCCCCTCTTTTGAAAGGAGCCCAATGGCCCCAATCCCCTAACATTCCAAGAAAAAATAATCATTGGGGAACATGACTACCCCGGTTTCCCTTTCTTCCGCGGCGGTTTACCGAAGTTGGCGTTGACGCTGGACTAGACTGAAGACGCATCAATTCTCTGTTAGATGGGGAATGAGACTGTTTAGCAGAGGATCTAGAAGGAGGAAGAGGTCGGCCCCGATTTTCAATGAAGTGGAAAAGGCTAGTGTAATCTTCCGGATTAGATCCAAAGGATAGTCCTAGAGCACGTTCGACATGGCCAATCGCGTCGCGAATCCACTTCTTGTTCTGAATTTCTTTAAAGATCTCCTCTATACTTTTCCTATCCGAGCTGGATTTCGAAAGAGGGTCATGCATAATGGAAACAGTTGCTGCCACCTACTGCTGTTGAGGCACACATAAGACCTAAAGGGGTGCTGCGTGAACAACATCACTGGGGCTGATTTCCTGGAAGAGGGTCAGGGGGCTTGCTTTAGTCCACTCTTGGTCCTGAGCCTGTGAAGCTTCCGGAGAAACAGGGAAAGAAGGGAGACTCTCGGAAATCAGAGAATCAGATTCGGACCCCACCGAAAACTCATCGCTCCATCTCAAAGCCCCTTGCCTTGTTGAGAGGACGAGCGGGCCCGACGTGTTAGAAATCGGTCTGGGTCTGCAGGAGAGGCTCCGAACTGAGGAAGTGGAGGGGATCCGAAGGAAATTGAACGTGCGGGCACACGAACGAGAGAGATAGACTGGGGAGGCTTTTCAGCAGGCACATGCAAAGAAGCGGAGGGTGCATGCAAGATTGCAGGCATGGTTGATATACGTGGCGTGTCCGGGAGAGTTGATTGCACAGGCGAAGAGACTGTAGACTTACGTGTCACCCCAGCGCGAGGAAGATATCTCTTCTTAGGAGAAGAAAATATTTTGTCAGATGCACCTGGCAGCGAAACTGCAGAGAAACTGCCATCTTAGAGTATTGTAGTGTCACCTAAAAATCATACAAGTAGACAAGATCTATTTTTTTAATGGCAAAAGTAGTTAAGATTTTTACCACAAGGAACTCTTTCTTGGCCCACTTGAAAACTAAAATGCCAAAGAAGGAAACAACATCCCTGTGTGGATACAAGACTGATCCTATGCTCACATGGTACGATTCTCAAACCGTGTAGGACTTTTGCTGTGTAATAAATGGCAAAGAAAAAATAAAATAAATAAAAATTTGACTGCAAAAATAGAAAGTAGCTATACTATAAAAAGTAGTAAATAAAAAAGGAGAAGCTAATTTCAAAACTTGCTAAATGACAATCACTTTGAGAGTATAAGGATAGAAGGAATCATAACCTCAAATGATGTTAGAGTCCATATATACTTTCATAGGATTACGAAATCTGAAGTGAAATTGAAAAGATAAAAATAGGAAAGGCCCTTGAACTAGATGGTATGCCAATAGAGGTTTGGACGTGCATGGTAGATCGATGCAACCAAATAGCCACACAAGTTGATTGATCAAGATTTTAAGAATTCAACCATTCAAATTGATGGGATTAACGATTAGGTTACATTGTAGGGGTGAGAGGAGCAATCGATAGTCATTATATTTCTAGAATTTATTTGTTTAGTTAGCTATTAGGGTTTGGTTAAGTATTTAATAATTTCTCATTTTTTTGTATTTTTATCACTTTTTCTATAGGCCACTTTTGGGGTACCAAATGATGTCTAAATGATACGAAATTGATCATCTTAGATAGCCCATTGAGTTGGCTTTCAAACAAGCTCAAAATCATGCAATTTTAACTTTATTTGATTGAATCATAGCCCATTTATATAAAGCTCATATGGCCATGAAGAGATTCAAGGGTATTTTGGTTATTTTATTTTATTAAAGCTTATCTACTTTGTTTAAGTCTATATCACGATGCATCATTATGATGATTTTAAATTTTATTTTATTTAAAAAAAAAAAAAACATCTTTTCTCTTTCTTTACTTTGGAAGAGGATTTGTTTTTTTTTTTTTGTGTGTGTGTGTGTGCGTGGGGGGGGGGGGGGGGAGGGATCTCGGTTAGAGCATTGTTATCTAGGACCAATTTCATATAATTTCGAACCCCAAAAGTAGCCCACTAAAAAAAAAAGTAATGAAAATACAAAAAAAAAAAAGAGAGGGAAATGCTAAATATTTACTCAAACCCTAATAACTAACTAAACAAATAAATCCTAAAAATATAATAACTATCCATTGATCATCTCTGTCCCACAATGTAACCTAATCGTTAATCCCATCAAATTGATCACAAGACCACAGATTTAGTCCAAATCATCGATCAAGACAAGTTGAACGGTTGAATTCTTAAAATCTTGATCAATCAACTTGTGTAGGCATTTGGTTACATCAATTCCACCCAACTATAAAAAGAACTTGCCATCGACTCTAACTTGGTAGTCTTAATCTCCTACGAAAATCCTCATTTGTAGCGCACCTTCTTTGGCTTCACCAGCAGTTGATGGTGGAGACGTACACACTTGACGGGCAACTTGTGGATAATATGACATTGAAATACGCACCAACTTTTCTATCGCTTCTTGTTGGTCCTCGAAGTTCTAGACGTCAATATTTGTGGCCCCTTCATCACAATCAGCTTTCGATCTTTGAGCCATGGTTGACATTGAGATGGCACCATGGTATTTGTGACACCATTCATCATCTCTTTGACCATCAAATCGTCCATACTTATCAATCCTTCAATCTCCTTAACCATGTTATTTGATGGTTGATCATTCATTTTCATCGTCGTTTCCTTTGATTGAGCTATTGGTCCATCAGTAGGTGTATCCATTGACCCATCAAGCAAATCGATAGTGGATTCCTCTTTAGTTGACACACTCACTTCAAACACATTGTTCTTAGATATTCCAAAAACAATGGATTAAAATTCATAGCACTTTTCTTATTCAATCAAGGGCTCAAAGCAAGTTATTATCACCTCCTTGAGTTCCTTGAATTCTTTTGCAATATCTACCTTGAATGCCCTAATCTCCTTCTAAGTCCCCATAAATTCTCCTCCAACGTCTCTTGAACACTCTTAGCTAAAGTTGCATTTTCGTGCAATTGGATGCTTTTGAATAACCAACATGTGGCTGCCATCATTCATAACATCGAAAGGGGTGTTGAAAGGAATCATGATAAGGCCATATGAAGATGGGTATGACTCGAGGGTGATATGGAGGACGATTATGATCATCCAAGTAACTAAAATAAGAATACAGGATAGATATGGATGGGCAAGGGAATCTAAATACAATATCCACAACATCTCTAAGAAAGAACATGAAAGAACATAGGATAAACTTTAGGGTTAAGTTCTAGATCTAAGGGTTTTAGAGGTTTGGAATGGGTTTTGAGGAAGGGGGAAAAAAAAGAAGGAAAAGGAATTGATGGGACAAAACGGGATTAGGATTTGGTAGGGTTTGAGGTGATTGTTTTTTCTTCTTCTTCTTCTTTTCTTTTTTTACTAGGCACAAGTAAGGTTCGAGGGGTTTGGGGAAAATGGGAAAAGTTAAGGGTTTCTTGATTTCAAAAAGTAAGGGAAAAGCAAAGGAAAAGAACATGAAAGGAAAGAGATTGAGAAAGATAGGGATAGATGGAAAGGAAGGATTGAGATGAGGAAATTACCTTATTTCAATTTCCCAAAGAAGGAACTTGCTCCGATACTAAGTAATGCAAACACCGAAAAGGGGATGCAATGGATCAAAATTGATAAATAAGATTGTAGGGAAGAACCCGAACAATCTAGCCGAGTGTTAAAGATCACAACCCCCACCCTCTGACAAATCTACTTCTAAAGTAAAGAAATAACAAAGAAGTTTTACTCAGATCATCATAATAATGCAATACACCTCTATAGCATAGCTTTTTATAGACTTAAACCAAGTGCAGAAGCCCTAATAACATCAAATGACTGAAATGCCCCTAAATCTCACTGCTACCACATGAGTCATATATAAATGGGCCATAACTAACTCAAATGGCGTCAGAATTGTATGATCTTGGGAAGTTTAACCCAATTGGCTATCAAATACGACAATTTCGTATCATCCATATATCATTTAGTACCTCAAAAGTGGCTCACAAAAAAGTAACCAAAATATAAATGGGAAAATTATTAATCACTCAAACCATAATAACTAACTAAAATAAATCAAACCTATAAATATAACGACCATCCATTGATCCTCTCAGCCCCACAATGTGATATAATCGTTACCAAATTGTTCACTAGAACACGGACCTAGTCCAGATTATCACTTAAAACAACTTGAATGGTTGAATTCTTAAAATCTTGATCAATCAACTTGTGCAACCATTTGTTTGCATTTGAAATACTGAGTTATTTTTGTTGACAAAGTTGTTTAATAAGATTGTAAGATAGAAGAAAATGCCATACGAATGGGGGAAAGTACTGCAGTCCCTATCTATAAGAAAAAAGAAGACATACAAAGCTGCACTAACTATTGTGAGATTAAACTTATGAGCCATACTGTGAAACTTTGGAAAATAGTGATTGAGCAAAGATTAAGGCATGAGACAAATGTATCAAAAAATAAGTTTCAAGGCAAAGAGTCCTATGACTAAAGCTATTTTCCTACTTAGACAATTGATGGAGAAATATAAGGAAGAAGTATCTCCACATTATTTTTATGGTCAAGTTTCCAGGCTTTTATAGGAAGAGATCCTTTGATGTTTTTAGTTTGCAGATGACATAGTTTTGATGGACAAGATGAGGAAAGGCATAAACATAAAGTTAAATTAATAGAGGAGTTCCTTAGAATCTAAAGGATTTAAAATTAGTTGGACTAAAATAGAGTATGGAATGTAATTATGGTAACAATAGGAGTGCGAACAAGGAATTAGTTAAGATTCTTGACCAAGTAGTTTCCCAAAAATGACCACTTTCAATATCTCGGGTCGACAATTCATGAGGTAGAGAGATTGAAAAGGATGTTGCCCATAGAATTCAAGTTGAGTGGATGTGCCTATGCAATTTTATGTGATCGTCATGTAACATTAAAATTGAAAGGGAAATTTCATACGATAGCTATAAGACCAACCATGCTTTAGGGGATGGAATGTTGGGCAGTTAAGGAACAACATGTTCAAAAGATGTATAGCTGAAATGAGGATGTTGGTATGGATGAGTGGCAAGACAAGGAAGGATAGAATTAGAAATGAATGCATTAAAGGGAACTTAGCACCAATAGGTAATAAGATGAGAGAAAGTAGACTTAGATGGTTTGGTCATGTGCAATGGAGACAAAGAATTGCACTAGTTAGGAGTGAAGGTAGTAAGAGCACTGGTATAACCTTTTAGAGAGAAAAGCCCAGGGCATGTCACTCACTCAGCTTTTGTTCCTAAAAGGTTATACCGGTACTCTGTTGAGGATCATACCCTGAAAGGATCAACACCAGTGCTTTGTCGTGGGTCATCCCCTAAAAGGATCAGCACACATGGGTGTTTTGCCCACTCCTAATCTTAATATTTTAGGAAAGTTATGTTAAAACAATTTATTCTTTTATATTCATGAATGATAAATGATTAATTATGATTTTAAATCCAATATTCGCATTATTTCAATTAATATGTCGGGCTTACATTTGGTAACATCTGTGAAGCTTTCAACTCGGGATTGACACGATCCTATTCATTTGTCAACTCATTATTTTTAACCATTTCAAGTTATGAATATTTTGAAGATGCGAGATACTACTAATAGTAGTGGAAGTATTGGATGTGATTGGATGCACATGATATGTCATTCTGCATAGAATCAGTTTAATTTTATTTTAGAATTATGAATGTAACAAAGCTTTGAACTTCATTCAAAATTTTCTTAATTCAAGTTAAATAATTATGCATCGATATAGTAACATATTATGAAATTATTTAACTTAGCATGTGGTTTGGATTTTAAAATTTGTAGGATATGGTGGGAGGAAATGGAATTCATACTTACTTGTCATACTTTACCTTTTTCACAACTCACAGTCCTGGAATTTAGGTTCGAGTCTAGCCAACTTGGGTACCAAATTTCAGGCATGACACTTTCTGTCCACTAATCTAAAACCAAGTCAAAGTAACTATTTTAATTCATTCATCAAAATGCTAACTCATCTGATACTCCCAACCAATAACCTTTCCTCATGAGTACTAAAAACAGAAGGTAACTATGAGGAAATAAAACAAGGGTACCTATTATAACACAGACAACCCCATAAAGTGAATTAACTCCCTCCAAGCCCTGACGTTCCACTATTATCAATCTTTGTCCCTGCCACCTTGAGAAAACCAATTTTTATTGTGCCCAAATGCCCACATGAAAATTTTAGTTCCCCACACTAACACTTTTTTAGCCAATTAATTGTTTGTAGGATAATGGGCATGGACCCTATGGTTAAATAATACCATGAATTGTTGCATAACAACATATCAAAGCATCACTCAAACAACTTCATCCAATACAATGATAACCATAAACCAAATCCAAAGAATGAACAAAAGTTCCAAGAACATTTGGCAGACCAAATTGCATTGACTTACCAATGTTAGAAAGATATATTTTTTCACTTATAGAGTTATCTCATATACTTTGAAAATACGAAAAGGGGGAAGGAAGCAAAATCAACATTTACCAGATCACCATACTCAAATGCGATATACTTACTTCATGAATGCCTGCAAGCAAAACAAACAAAGCAAAATAAAACCCACATGAGTTATTGTGACAATCAATCTCTAAAAGACTAAAAATCAGCAAACTAATACTACATGATTACTAAAAAACAAAGGCACACTTCGGATTCAAGTAAACTCTTCATTTTTAAAAACATAAATCTAGAAAGAATAAGTTAATTCAATGCATAAACAAACACTTAAAAATTCACTGTGAAAAAAAAAAAAAACTATTCCACATTCTAGTAAAACCCCTAAAAACAAAACCAGTCTAATTACTTGAAAAACAGACAATTAGTAATAAAAAGGCAATACCTTCGATGGAAAAAACCATCTTAATTTAAAAACAACACCCCAAACTCAAGTACTGTATCATACAAAGAATTCTGAAAATACCCAAGAAACTTGCTAATAACAGTCCCAACCTAGAAACCAAGCAAACTAAACCGATGACATTAAAGTACTAAATTCCAGAGAATATTAATTCTGCGTAAGCTAAAATAGAAATAGATAATTGAGAAAATAAAGACGGCTCTTTGAAAACAAAACACGCTTCGCATTCGAATAGAACAGCCCGAAAAACCACTTCGACAGCGAGAGAGAGGGAGGGAGGAAGGGAGAGAGAGAGAGAGAGAGAGAGAGAGAGAGAGAGAGAGAGAGAGAGAGATACCGAAATGGGAGTAGGAATCGAAGTAGTAATCAGCGCTTGTCTGGTCACTGCCGATGTCGTCGTCAAGATTGGAGCTCTCCGTCGTCATCGCTTCGAGCTCTTCTTCTTCTTCCGATTGGATATTGAAGCTGTTATTGTTAGTTCCAATCTCACAGCTGCCGCTGCTGTTTCCCTTTGGCCCAACCATTCGCTCTCCCTCTCCCTCTCTCCCTCTCTCTCTCTCTCTGTTTTTGCGGAGGTTTTTGGGAGGGAGGAATTTATACTATTCTCGAGCCGAGGATGCACAGTGCGGGTTCTCGAGCCTTGCTTATGGGGCCCACCTGTTCGTTGATCCAAAACCAGTAAGTAAACAATCTCAATTCTCAGCCCTTTATAATCGTGTCCTGGATATAAATAAGGCAGCGGACGGTTCGCATTGACCGAAAAAAGAAAAGTATACTCCGGCTGAGTGTCATGGTTGATACGCAGGCACTACGAAATCGCTCATTTTACATAGATGCAACTTCGGTTCGTACTGACAGAAAAAAGAAAGAGAAAAACTTTGTATATTCTGGCTGTTTGTCATGGTTGATACGCAGGCACTAAGAAATAGCTCATGATACATGGATGCAACTTGATTTGAACCGTCCAGGCCCAATTTTAAAAGGATCCTACGCAGAAAATTACCCCGACTAGGTTCACTTGCTAGATGGTTTATGGACATTTTAACAGACGGTTGGAATGTAAATTATTTAACCGTCCGGATTCAACAAGGAAATGATCACTATAACGAAAGTTGGAATCGTTCAATCCATCTGGATGATTATTTACCTACAGACATTCCCACAATTTGGACGGTTTATTTTGAATTGATTCGTATGCCACTCGTACAGTTTCCGAGTGTCTGTAGTGTCAAATCACTCCACAAAAGAAGGTAAAAATGATAATAGGGTGGATACCAGATTCCGATCCGGGTGAGTTTTTTGCGCGTGTTCTACGTCAGATCAACGGTCTGGATCACCAACCTGTGGGGGCTACCTAAAGACCCCCACCGTACCGTACATGAGCCACAGGCCATAGATCTCACCCATTAGACTCATCAGAGGGAGTGAGAAAGATGATGAAGCGGTTACTTGCCGCACCTGGATGTATGGGATCCACGCCCCTAGATGAGGACCACCATGAAAATACCCTGCAAATAAAAATAAGGTCCACTCAACTGATGGGCCACACGTGTGCAACGGACGGAGACAAGCAACGCGGGTTTCTTTGGACGGTTCGATTTTCCAATACAAGTGTTGCCCACCTGAGCCTCGGCATTTTACTGGCTAAGCAGATATGCCCACGCGCGGTCCATCTCGGACGCGGATTGCGTCCTACCCCGCCCGTCTCTAGCCACGAAGGGGCAGGTCTGTGGGTGGGCCCGCCATGATGTATCTGTTATCCACGCCGTCCATCCCTTCTCTCGTATGATTTTAAGGCATGCGCACAAAAATGAGGCCGATCCAACGCTAAAGTAGGCCAAACCAAATAATAAGCTTAGATTGCATTAAATGCAAGTTACATTAAATGGACCACACCAAAGATAACTCTTGCATTCAATGCAACCCTGACTTATTATTTGGTGTGGTTCACTTAAGCGTTGCATCTACCTCCTTTATGTGCACATGCCTTGAAATGATCTGCTTGTTTGATTTACAGGGCATTGGCAAATTATTTCCCACCTACTTTTTTGAACAAAAAAATCAACAACATTATAAAATATCTATAGGTTCCATTGTAATGCATTTCGCTTATCCACACCATTCATCCATTATCCCAGCTATATTTAAGGCATGAGCTAAAAAATGAGACAGATCCAAAGCTCTAGCGGACTATGCCTAAAAAATGAGGCAGATCCAAAGCTCTAGCGGACTATGCCACAAAAAAAGGTAAATCATATACTTACTGTTAAAAACTTCGAGGGGCCACTGTTTCTTTTGGTGTGGTCTACTGGAGTATTGGATTTAAATAATTTTTTAGCTTATGTATCAAAATGTTGCAGTAAAATAAATGGACGGAACAAATATGTCATATACATCACCACGAGGTCCAAAAATTTTAACTAGTACTTTTGAACTGGTTTCCAAATCAGGAATTCTTAAAATTTTCCAAACGGGTGAAAGTGTCATAATTAGCCATTCACCAGCTATTTGGCTATTTACACTTGCATTGAAAAATCAAACAGGCCAGAGAAAGGACGGACCGCTTGGATAAACAGATTACGGTGCGCTGACCACAGAGCTGCCCGTTCGTGGCTAGAGCGGGGAGGGGTCGGACGCAATCCATGTCCGTCCATCTCATACTCATACGCGATTACTACTAGTTTCTTTTCTTCTTCTTTTTTTGACTCGCCAACCTTGGCATGGTCGTCTGGTCTGGAGTCGAGTCGCAACTCGCCAATCGGGCAAAATTAGGAGAGGGATCCGCGGTCCTGAACCGTACCCGCCTTGACAGAGTAACCCGGATGAGTCGGCAATCCATGCCCTATGATATTAAATACGCCGGGTCATGTCGGAAGCCTATGTCAAGCCCAAATAGCTATCTCCCAACAAAGTCATTCTGGCCCACTTCATCCCTGCCGTCCATATGAAGATGTGTTAGAAACTATTTTTCTCATGCTCGCTTCTAAGTTATAACTCTACATGCATGGATGGGGTGACGTCTCTTGTGAGTGAGATTTTTCCACTTACTATTTTGGGAACTCATCAATGAACGGTCTGGATCATTGCACGGTGCACAAAAAGGTGAGAGCAGAGGCGTGCATCCTTAAGCATATCTCATCTAATTCAAGTGGAGATACCCCAAAGGACAGGAGCAGTGCCTGCCTTGAACGACCCGCTGTTTAAAACATGGTCACCCATCAACCGCACACATTGCATTCACCTGAGTCAATCCACACCGTCCGAATTGCAGCTCCAACTGTGGACGGACCGCAGCTTGAAAAGTGCTCTGATTACACGATTATAACCACCCAGTTGGTGGACATTAAACGGACGGCCGTCTGCATTCAATGGGCAAATTTAGATGGTTAAGACCATCTATCATACGCCTGAACCAATCCAGATTGTTCCACTTAATGTCCCCACCAGCATAGCCCAGAAATACACAGATTGTACAATCTTAACCAACAGATTTTGGCCATTGAATTTGGACGGACGATCATTATAGTTTTAACTGTCCACTTGATGGCCACCAATTAGACAGGATCATCAGATGAATATGATCTTTGGGCTATTATACTCAACACAGATTCCCCCTTTCTCAATGAGAATTTCTTCGAAGACTAATCCAAGGGTTCATCTGCAATTATCTTGTAGCATCAATGACTGTAATTGTTATAAGATCTTAAACATCTTACAAGTAAATCGAAACCAATGTGCAAAATATGCAACTGGATTCTGAGGAACTCTCTTACGCCACATGGTTTGAGTAAGCACTCATCTGAGGTAAGACTGCAGGGCGCCAGGAGGCTCAACCTCTCCTACACTGCTTCCGCTTATGAGTTCTTGGCCAGCGGCCATGATTCACCTGCCATTACAGCTTCGATTTCCCATGTCTCCCGTGGGCAGTTTGTGAGATTCTGACAACCCTTCGAAGTAACATACTGAAAGCAGGAAACGTTTAGTGAAATCACGCATGGGAAAAGAAAAGCAACCGTAAACATAAACACTGAGCTAATACTGGAGCTTTATTCTTGAGAAAAGCTACTACAAATGCAGGTGCAAAACAGATTAAAATTTTTAAAATGTCTCAACTTCCTGTTTAACAGTTCTTTCCACACATACATCAAAATACCTGGAATAGGACACATGAATATAAGCAACGTGAAAAAGAAAAACAATCTCAAGCACAAAGTCAGATTGAAGCCAGAAAAATGGCTTAGATCTCGATGGACTCTAGTTGGTTTGAATGCGGCTGTGAAATCAGTATAGACCTATGTTGCATGGATTCTTCTAAGGAGACAAAGTGAATTGTCGAACACATACAAATAATTAACACTCCATGGATCCCCACGTGAAACTTACTGGCCTTTTTCCAGTTTTATCAAAATTTAATATTGTAAACACATGTTTTCAGTTCAATCCTTCTCAATAGAACTGTTTTGTATGGAAAATCTGACATTGCATTTATATGACCCACTGTAACTGTCACTGTAGAAACCCATAACTCACCATTGCTGATCCATCCCTATATGTCGTAGCATGAGCCAAGACAGCTATGACCATGGATAAAGTAGCAGTTCCAGACTACGACTCACCAGGGGACCAAAACCATTACGACTTGCCTGTGTCAGTCCATTTCAGTCCCGTATCTCTATGAGGACTTGTTAAATTTTGCATTGAAACTGATACGACTAAGATGACACTTGAGTCGTAAGGATGATATTTAAAACCATGGCTATGACACAAGAATGCAAGACATTTAAAACCATGACTAGACCCAGCACTGTTTAAAGACAGCAGGAGCCATTTGATACAAAGATAATGAAAAGTTGAAATTTATATCCAATTAGCCCCATTCTCACATCCAAGGCACCACATCTCACACCATGAAATCCTGCAGATAATACTCCTTCCAGTAAAATAGAGGAATTATGTTTCTACGGGCCTGTTTGGATCGTAAGGCGTTTTGCTTCAGCTACTTTATGCCTAGCTTATCTTGGTTTCTACTTATTCTCTATATAAGTATGTTTGAAAAATAGCATACTTACCAGCCGAAAGTATAAAAGTATGTTTGGTTTCCAACATCACAATTGATTTTTAAATCTCTTCCATTAATCTCTCTTTCTCCTCTTTTTCTCCTCTTACAATTCTTTTTTTTCAAATCTCTTCCAATTTTTACTTATGTGGGATCCACCATCCATCATGTGGAGCCAACCTTTGATGTGAACAATTCATTATGTTGAACCTTGGCTCCGTCGATGGGGCCTACCTTCAATGTGGACCATCCACCTTGTGAAGCCCACTTTCGATGTGGGCTATCCATCATGCGAGTCCCACCTTGGATGTGAGTCATCCATCATGTCGAACATTGGATGTGGATCGTCCATCATGCGTGGCCCAACTTCAAAGTTGGCCATCCATCATGCACGGCCCACTTTACATGTGGGTCATTCATCATTAGGAGCCGACATTTTATGTGGACCGTCCATCATGTGGGGCCCACCATCATTGTTAATAGTCCGTCATGTGGAGCCCACCATCATTGTCCATTGCCCATCTTGTGAAGCCCACCTTTGATGTGGACAGTCCATCGTGTGGGCGGGCACCCCACCTTTGAAGTGGGCGATGTCCATCATGCAGGGCCGGCCTAAGATGTGGGCCATTCATCATTTGGGCCCAACCTTTGATGTGGAACATTCATTATGGGCCCACCTTGATGTGGGACATCCATCGTGCGGGGCACATCATCAATGTTAATTGTCCATCATGTGGGGCCAACCTTCAATGTCTACTGCACATCATGTAGAAGCCACTTCGACGTGCACCATCCATTATGTGGGGCCCGCCTTCGAAGTGGGCTGTCCATCATGCAGGGCCCACCTTGGATGTGAGCCATTAATCACTAGGGGATGACCTTTGATGTTGATCATCCAATATGTGGGGCCCGCCTTAATGTGAGTCATCCATCATATGGTGCCCACATTAACATAATTGTCCATCATGTGGGGCCCACCTTTAATGGCCAATGCACATCATTTGGAGCCCACCTTTAATGTGTGCCGTCCATCATGCAGGGCAACCTTTGATGCAGGGCAACCTTTGATATGGACCGTTACACTCGTGGAAAGATGAGAAGGAGAAAGAGGAGAGAAAGGGAGAGGGAGAGTAAAAAAGAAAAAAAAAAAAAATACTTGTGACTATAAGCAAGTTTAAGCTAATAAGCTACTTTTAAGAAGGTAGTTACCAAACCAACTTCTGTTTTAAAAAATAAATAAATAAATAATTTTAAAAAAATAGCTTATTTGCTGCTTATAAGCAAAAAAACGCTACTCATAGGGGTGTACCAAAACAGGCCCTAAATGTCCAAAAAAAATTTTTAGGCAAGCAGATATCATTGAAGAAAAGAAAAGAAAAAACTAAAGATACAACGGGCCAAGAAAGAATCTGGGCAAAAACAGGCACAGAGAAAAATGTCCAACATTATGGGTTTTTGGTTTAAGAGAAGGCTGCATAGACTCATGAGAGTTTCAAAACTAAGGTCATGGGTTCGAGTACCCATTGTGGTGTGTTGGTGTGTGTGTAAAAATAAAATAAAATAAGTTGCATAGATACATTTGAAGACTACCTAATGCTATGAATAACAGATCAATAATAATATTTTCAGCCATTGAACAGAAGCATGCTATGTTCCTTGGTAATTCCGATGGGAATAATGTTCCCCTCTTCAGATATTAAAGAATTTTAGTTTCACCTCTAACACATTTTAATAATGAACAGAGATTAAACAAGGGTCATACCACATCACTTTCAATTCTGACTCCTCCAAAGCTTTTAAATCTGCTAATCTCTTCACGATTCAAGAACTTTGATGTATTTGAATTTTCCAAGGCTGGATTCAGCAGAGCATCAATGAAATAGCACCCAGGCTCCACTGTTATTACCTACAATTCATGGTACCAAATGTCAGAAGGTTTGGTACAATATTCATAATATTTCAAGCACAACTTCCAGGAGCCATTAGACAATCATAAGCATTTGAAATGGAAATAATTACAGCTAAAAATGTTTTGTGCAACATACCAGCAAGAAAGCTATGAAGCTGACAAATACTAGTATTTACTGGACAAAACTTGCGTAGTTACCTTCAGTTTTGAGTTAAAGACTCGCATATTACAGCATGGACAGGTTTTTCTGTATGCTTATCACTGGAAATAAAGCTATAGACACAACAAGACCCAGCATAGAAGTAAAAACCTGGCATGGCACATAACATGAAATCATGCATATTAAGGTTGGTGGTGTTTTCAACATAGAAATAAAGAAGAGATTGCCCTAGTATTCGTTAGGCTTCCTTGATCAGAAGCAAGGATATTATAATCAGATGGATTTCCAAAAGTAATTGTGGAAATAAAAATATTATAATCAGATGGGTTTCCAAAAGTAATTGTGGAAATAAAAATGTTAAGGAAAAATTAAAGACTATCCCGTCTTACTTTTTTTTTCAGGGTGTTTAGAAGTGGAGATGTGCCTCTAAAGTGTTGTGTGATTGGCCTGTGCCTATGAAATCTAAGAGACTTTATAAGAATAAGATAGCTATTAAGCCTGACTATGATATATGTGGCTGCATGTTAGGTGGTAGAAGGCAGCATGAGCAAAGGTTTTGAGTATTACGGACATGAGGATGTTGAGATGGATACCTTCAAAAAAATAAAATAAAATAATAAAAAGGCTGTTGGATGGATACCTTCAAAAAAAAAAAAGGGATGTTGAGATGGATGTGTGGGAAGACTCGGAAGGATAAATTAAGAACAAGGACATCCAAAGAGTAGCCCAAATCAGACATAAAATGATGGAGAGCAGATTGAGATGTTTCTGCTCATGTTAAACAAACACTTTCAATTGGAGGGCCTTGAAAGAGGATGAGAAGAAGCCCAAAAAGGACTTGGAATGAAATGGTGAGAAGAGACATGAAGTCTTTTTTTTATTACACACGCACTCACACCATACAATGGAATTTCGCCACAATGGGTGCTTGAACCCATGATGTTGAAACTCTTGTGACTCTACCACCAAGGCATGAGTAAGGACCCAAAGAGATATGAGTCTTGTTCACTCAACAAGGACATGGCCTAAGATAAGATTGATTGGAGAAGCAATATAATGCCAAACCTAAATAGATTAGACAAGGCTATGTTGCCACTGATGTGCATGCATATGTATATTGATATGGAAAGTTGTTCAAACCCCAAGTATAGGGTTGTGATGTAGTAATAAACTCGGTGAGACCAAGGTCGAATCCCAAGGGACTGAAACCTGTACATAATCTGAACCTAAGTAGAACTAGAACTAGACTAAGATGAAATCTAAATCGACTGTAATTTGAGAAATAATGGTGAAATAATTATCTAAAACTTAAAGAATTCAAAGGAAGGAAACTAGGGATTCGGAGGATCCACTTGTAGAGATCAGGAAGATCTTATGCCTGCTTCAAAAACTCAACTAGACTTAGAGTCTCATCTTCATCCAGTTGAAGGGTGTAACCATGAAAATCGAACTGAACTTTCTTTGATATAGTTTTTAAGAGATGAAAAGTATATGAATTAGAATGGATTCCATCACAAAATCATGCCCAAGAGACAAAGTAAACAACAGAATTAAACTAATTACCAACCAATCAACAATGTATGAAGGTTAGGAAGGCTACTGTCATCCGACCATGCCCAAGAGACGATGGTGAACAATAGGGCTTCCTGACGTCGTAAACATAAAAAGGAAAGGAACATGCTCAAAGTTATCGCAGACCCATTGTAATTTTAGTCACAACAGACCATTAAAAACTAAAAACATTCCCTTAATTCAACTAAAATCAACATCAGTTCAGTCTAAACAAAAGACACAAGCAAAAAGTCTCCCCATCACGCTACAAGCTTCACCTCTTAGCCCTAGCTAAGAGGTTTAGCCTAGAATAGACATGATTAGGCTAAACATCTTAAAAGGAATAATAAAAAAGAAACAAAAGAACTAAACACAACAAAAATAAATATTACTCTCCCTCTCTTCTGTGCTTCATGTCCAGCCCAAGATCCCAATGCCCTTTCCTTTCTTCCTCTCCTTCTTTTATAGGTATAGGGGAGTCAGTGCTGGGACTGTGGAGACGTGTGTAAGAGGCTGGAGTCGGTGAAGAACCTCCTTACGCAGCGTGCGCAGTGGAAAACGTAACTGACTTGCATTTGGATGTTGTTTGCAGCGTATGCACGGCCTATCTTTGGGATCTGACTTCATAGTGTGGTTCAAGATCCCCTTGTCCATCATTTGAACGGTTTGGATCATTGATCCGATCGTGATTCAGATCACATAAGAGCCCCCAGAAGATGGCAGCGTCTGGGCTCTGCTTGGACACACGCCCTGCGCAAAACCTGCGCTAGAATGATGGTGGGGCCCATGATCAGTGTCAGATGACAAATCCACACCGTCCATTGCACTCTCCTCGGAAAACCGGTCGAGAATAGTCGGTTTTAGATTGATTTCGGTGTGTCCCACAGAATTCTCACCTGATTGCTCGTCCTGCGTTTGAAGTGGCAAAGAACCATTCTCTGCTGTCTTTCTTCAATTTCTCTCCTATAATTGGAGAAGATGGCCTGTTAAAAGCTAGTGGACGGTCCAGATCGGACGTCTGAGCTAGGATTGATGGCCCATAGAGATCGCCCGAATTTCTCTGTTCGGGTGTTCGCAGCCGCAAAAGACCAGGACGGAAGAATCCTTCCTTTTCTTGAATTCTTGCGGTCAAACAAGCCTTGACCGTTTGCTTTGGTTCGGTATAGTGCATGTGCACTTTTATGCATGCACACTCCATTTGATGTGGGGTCCAGCATGATGTTATTGAGAAATCCGCTCCGTCCATCCGTTTTGTCACATCATTTAAGGCGTTAGTCCAAAATTGAAGTGTATCCAGAGATTAGGTGAGCCCCACTTAAGGATTTAAGGGGCTGATCTGTCTGTTGGGCTACTTCTACAGGGATCCGATGGGTCAAATTTGACATGTACGGTTCATTTATAATCCTCAGGCCATTATGAAGTTTTGAGCCGAACGGATGGTGAGAACCCTGTGATCTTACATTTTGGACCAATTTCGGGCCACTTGAGCTTCGGTTTCTCGATTTTCTTGGATCTCTGGCGTGTAAATCCGTCGATCTTACTCTCCTAGGGTCCGTCCTATGCTTTGGTAAATTCTAAGCGTTAAATCTCAACTTTTAGCACCCTGTTTCGGTCTAAGCTCGTAATTATACCTTGCAACACAAACACGATTAAATTGGGCTATTAAATGGCACCATGTTCATAAATCCAGGCAATAACTAGGTTTGGTATGCAATATTTGACCCTCAACAAAAGTTTGCCTAGAAGTGATGGTGGTGGGCAGCAAGTCGTATAACTTTTGCCAAGCAATCATGAGAATTCATATTTCGGTATGATTCAAGGAACGTGATTCCCGAAGCCAACCTAAAACGGCTAGGACGAGGGTGCGATGGAGAGAACTACAATGATGATGTTCAGCCCATTTTTGAGTTTCTATCCTGGTTAATCGTGTTCTCCTGAGATCTTAGGTATTCTACGAGCACAAATACACTACGATGAGCCATGTAATCGCCATTAAGGGACTACAACATCTTCTACGTGAGATGACCTAGTATGGATTTATATAGACCAAAGATAGCAACCCCTATTCTCGTAAGAGAGAAAAAAAGAAAAGAAAAAACACTACCATACACACACAAAAAAAAAAAAAAAAAAGAAGAAGAAGAAGAAGATACTCTTGATCCCAAAAAGAGTTTCAATGTAAAACCATTACTAACCATGCCTTCTTTGAGTTCTCTTATCGTCCGTAAAGCTCTTAATCCTGGTTCTTTTGGCCTTTCCATGTCCTGTTTATCAAAGAAATCTTAAATTGCCGCAATAAAAAATTGAAAAACAAACAAGGAAAACATAATAATAAGGAGAAAACATACTATAACACAAATTTCCACATAAATCTATTAACAAAAGAAACCTTAGTGTAGCCTCCCGGATCGTGGGTGTCAAGTCCAAGGAAGTGGCCAAGACCATGGGGCATGAAAACAGCACCCAGTCTCTCAGCCATCATATCATCAACATCGCTACAACCAAAACCCAGAAGCAGAAAATTTCTAATTAATTATCGCCTTCTCCTGCTTGGATATGAGCTGAGGAAAGCACATTCTAGTGAGCATACCCAATAACAATTCCTCCTGCCTTCAGAGACTCGAGTATGTTCTTTTCAGCTAGTCTGCAACCACAAATCTTAACTATAAAAGAGAACTTGAAAGCCAATTTGCACAACTCTCCTCCCAGAATTGATCAGGGAGCACCCACCAGATGATCAATAACCCAGTTGTTGTCTATTATCACCAAAAGATATTGAGTTGGTAATATGGATTGTTTGAGGACTGATCACCTATAACTGGCTGTAGGCTAACTTGGACTACATCCTGTTTTCACAAGCATTGTGCCCTTGAAAATAGTGGCATAAAAATTCAGAAGCATAAAAAAATGGATTTAGTACAACCAGTTGTAGGTTATCAGTTCTCAGATTGTTTTTTAGTTCAGAGGTTTGCTTACATCAGTTTGAGTTTGTAATTTTGGTTTTCACCTTCAGAAATTTCTTTATTTCTTCCCATCTGCAACATTTTCAAGATTGGGAGTGTGCTTCTGGGACTGGATGACATGGAAAAACACATATTGGCATCTTTCAAATCGTCCATTGTCAGATCAAACCATCTCCATAATCCAGATTGTGGCATTAAAAACTATATCCATATTTATCGTTTGTGCAAGAGAATTGGAATTTTGTGCCCTTTGCGATTTGTTGGGAAATCTAGAAAGAGAGTAGTTGAATCTTCAAGGATGCCCAGCTGTTACATAAGCACTGATAGAGAAAATCAAGGGGACTATTCTCGAATGGGCATCCAAATTTTGGAGGATTGTCTATAAAGGAGTTGAGTCTGAGTGGCCCTTTCTGTTAGGATAGGTGTAGGCCCTCCATTTGATTAAACAATTCATTTTAATCAAGGGAGGGTGCTCTTCCCTTACCCTAGACGAGTTGATTTGCTTACTTTTTTTACTTTCTTTGGAATCTTGTATTTGTTTTTAACCTGCAGGTCCTCTACTGGTAATGAATTTAAAGTTGCTTGCTCAAACAACAGAAAAAAAGCAAAAAAATAAAATTAAAATTAAAATTAATAATAATAATAATTCCAGCTTTTGAAGGAAGAAATGAGACAGTAGAGAGTTGCATCTAGATCTTTGTTCATATTTTCATTTTCATTTACACATGCATTCACTGTCACTAGTCAGTATTTATTTGTCATGGAAATATATCAGAGACAGAGAATAACTCCTGACATGTAGCATTGGTGATACATAGGAGAATGGGAAGAATGTATGAGACTGCTTGTTACTATGTGGCATCTCTGGAGAAAAGTTCCATCCTTTTTTTGTAAGCTTCTATAAAGAGACTTCGTAGAAACAATTATAAAAATGGAGCTTATTCCCCAGGGTGTGCAGGGATAGGGGTTATCTATTCTAATTCACATACTTCTAGAGGAACATTAAAACAAGCAAATCTTACTTGTGCATGTCTATCCAGCTTATTCCAGGTCTCATTGTAGATATAACAGAATTGTGAGCCTTGAGGACAGCCTGCAAGGCAGTAATTTTCAAATTTAAATGAAAACAAGAGTAGCCTTAAGTCTTCAAAAACAAAAGGATCTTAATCCAACAAAATATGAGTCAAGAGAACAAGAGTTAATCCATGCCTTTGGTTGAGTACATCGTAAAACTCATAGCAAAGAATAATCAGATTGAGAGACTAGCAGATTCAGAAATTAAAATACTCACATTGTAAATAAGACGCTGATCTCTTGTAAATTTACCATTTACCTGCATTACATGCAAGGGTGTGCATTTTAAAAAGAACAAAACACTAACAGAGTAGAATACACAGCAATTAGAAACCATAAATCCATGGTAAAGTAAAGATAAATACTCAATTTGGAATACATTTGTACTGTTATGCTTTTTATTAAGCAGATCTAAAAACCTAAGCAACACAAAGATGCTGCTTCTAGATACTAAACCAGTCAGTTTCCACAAAATGCAATGGATTGAAAGCAAAAGTAATGATTAAAAGATGGATGATATGAGTTAAATTGGAATAGCAACCATCCATATTTTCACTTTGAAGGAAAATGGAAGACTGAAAAACACAGATGAAATGAGTTAGATGTTGGAATAGCAACATATTAGGTTGAGTGCATGAACCAAACCAAATGAAGTCAAGAAGATCCATAAGAAAGTCAAGCGGATGAATTAATCACACAAAAGTAACCTAATTGTGTCCACTAAACCAAAGATGAAGATTAAGACATTCAGGCACAGAGGGATTCTTCACATAAAATACAGCCAGAACCTGTACTGACTGTTTAGGTTATATTTAATTATCATATACACTTACAGGAAAGGAGCATGTAATGTCAGAACCATAAAAATGGTATTCAGCTCCCATATCTAGCAACACCATATCCCCATCTTCCAAGGTCTGCACAAGAAATGGCAAAGAAGGAATTAAAAGAACAAACATCCTCAGCAGGAACGAGACCATCAACAATAGGATTGTTTCCAATGATGCCGAGATATAAAGTCTGCTCTTCCAATGCATGAAAATATTTAAAAATATACAAATGCAATAAATATTTAGACTTCAGCAACCATAAAGCATGGTTATACAAGTGGTTCATTATTTCCAAAGAAACAGGCAACACTGGAGCAGTAAGATGACAATGATGTTGCCTCATGATGTTGGAAAATCATTCAAATGAGTGGTACCACCATCTGCAGCCGCTTTTTGAGATCTTTGCCATTTAAGAAAATCAATTCCCAAAGACTATCACTGAGGACCTGTTTGATATGAGGGAAAACACAGGAAACAAAAGAAAAGTGTAATGATAACACAAGGATGATTCCATAGCACTATTCAAACATGGATTCCTATGGATTTCAATTTTCAGGGTGTTGTTTAAATAGCAAGTGGAAATCTCATATTCCGCTCACATAGCTCACCTTGTTTCTTGTGCACTAGAATTTGACAGTGCAAATAGGGTAATGATGTTATGTGGAATACACTATTTTCTTTCCAAACCAAACATAGTGCAACACCCCATCGTAAGAAAGTGCTCCATTTTTCTTTATTTTATTCCTCCTATCAAACTGGCCCTGAGGGCGATTCCTTGTGTGTAGTTCCTTGGAAAATAACATTTGCCTTCTCCTTAATGATTTATATTTATTATCATCAATTCCATAATGGAAATCATCAAGGGAATCACCTGCATCTTGAATTGTCCAGCATGATGCCATAATGGCTGCAGCAAACCCAATCATAATGTTATTGACTGGGGCAGATGCCAAATTTTTTATGTTTCACATTGAACCATGTTGATCCACCCTTCTATGGGTAACATCTTCAAAGACAGGAAATATTAAGCAATATAGTCTCCAAACTCTGCAATTTCCAACTATGTATTGGCATCTTCTGGTTGGAAATGTATCACGCATTAGGTTTTGGTGTGGGACCAGATTTCACAATGTCGCAATGCAAATTGTGAATGAGAATGAGTTGTCTAGGGGGTCCATGTTTTTAGAAAAATTTCACTGATGAAGGAAACAGCCGAATTCACTCGGTCACTAAAGCATCTTCATTACTATAGTCTAGATGTACCTTCGACAGATGGTGTTGGAATCTGGCTTAGCTCTGGGAAGTTTATGCTCACATCTTCCTATAAATTATTTCAGAGGGGTCAGGAAATTTCTATGTTGAACCTGATTGTGACCCCCCCACCCCCCTCACCCCCCAAAAAAAAAAAATAATAATAATAATAATAATAAAATAATAAAATAAAAAATAAAAAAAATCACCAAGGAAATCACCTGCATCTTGAACTGTCCAGCATGATGCTGTAATGGCTGCAGCAAACCCAACCATAATGTTATTGACTGGGGCAGATGCCAAATTTTTTACGTTTCACATTGCACCATGTTGATCCACCCTTCTATGGGTGACATCTTCAAAGACTGGAAATATTAAGCAATATAGTCTCCAAACAATTTGGAGTTGGGTGCTAGCTAGGTTTGATTCAAAATGGGTGGGGCCTGTGTCAATTGATACATTCTTTCTAGCTTGAAAAAGTGGACCCCTATGGAGGAAGTGCGGCACGTTGTCACAGGTTGTTCTGCTGTCTGGCCTTTGGTCCATATGGTACCCAAAAAACCAAAAAAAAAAAAGGAAAAAAAAAAAAGAAGAAGCAACTATAGAACTTTTAATCACTGCTTAGAATTGGCTGATGATGTCTTGCAAAGGATCAGAGCAAGTGTTCATTGCGCTTTTAGCCTTAATATGCTGTATTGACGAGCTGGAAAGAATAGCAGCAGGGTGTTAGACCTTGTATTGAGAGGATGATTTCTCATCATCCTTCTCCCCCTGTTGCTTTGTATTTCTCTTCTTTCTTTTTTAATAAAAGGTCATCACCACCTCAAAAATAAATAAATAAAAGAAAAAGAAAAAAGAAAACAACTGTCCCAAGCTTATATCAATAAACAAATATTCGCATCCCAGGTCCCAGGTATAATGAAAACCCCAGGAATGGATTCTTACAGCGACAACAAAGAGTTCACTTTTTGCAATTTTTACCTATGTAATCCCCAAAGCTACTGACCTCTGAAACTATGAGATGGATGAAAGTGACAATTTCAAAATTAATAAATCAAAGCATATTGAATAGCACAATGGATCAACTTTTGTGATAACCATTTATATGCTTGCTATTAAGATATACATACAATCCCCACCAGAACAACTAGAGTCAGAATATAGGAACCAGACAACCAAAATGTGTGCATTAACTCCTACAAAATAGATAAAATCAAGGTATGAATCTAGCATACCCGGTCATTTGGAGCAGCAGCATGCCCATAGTGAAGAACAGCACTGGAAAGGAGCTCTTAAAAATCAGAATAGTAAAATATAGAGCGAGTAAATACAGGAAAGAGAATAAATTTTCCTTAAAATGTGATGATTTATGATTCAGTGGAAAGGTAAATATGCTTTGGATTAAGACAATAGCATATATCAATATCTGAAGAAAATTGCTTATTAATACTCTCCTATAAAATATGCATCCCTTGAGTCAGGGTCCAGAACTAAGTCCCATATAATTGCTATCTATCAGTTTAGTCTAAATTCTGCTTGAAGCCTGAATTTGTTTCTAAGGCAAATTTAATGTCTATTATATTCCAAAATGCTGCCTGAAAGTGTATAGCAGTACTAACTCTCACATCTTCTACATGCAATTCTAAATTCAAATGCTAAAAGTACTTAACGGACATCGGATACAAGCAGAAAAATTTATACAAAGGCCCAGCTTATTTGCCTTCTCCCTAGGAGTCTTTCTGGTGATGCCCTCGACTGTTTCACTAGTACAGTGCCGGGCACCTTTAAGACCTTCGACGAGTTGGCTCAGTGGTTTCTTAGCGAAATTGATTACAACATCAAGGTAGAATCGAGTCTAGACATTCTGCATGCCACTGTGCAGAAATCCGATAAGACCTTCACGCCGTTTATTAATAGATGGAGGACCTTAGCTGCTAAAGTGTCCTCCCCCATTCCAGAACGTGAGGCCGTTGGAATTATTCTCCAAAACCTTTATCAGCCTTATTGGGATCTTCCCTTCGGTCCCATCTTGGGGCAGAGAATCCTTCATATCAGATGTTGGCCCCTCCCTAGAAGCAGATGAAAACTTGGAGCTAGCCATCACTAGATAGGGGCTAGATTTGCCCCTCATGCTCGATTGCTGGCCAAGACAGGACCCACATATGGGTAGTTATTCCCTCCCTTCCCGTAAATGGATGGTAGTCCTCACCTAGTCACTCGCTCGGATCTATAAGATCAAATTCAAATTTGATGGATCCAGTGCTGCTTAGTGGCCAAGACATATGAGCACGCTAGCGTCAACAGCTTTTCAGCAGCTGTAGCATGTTGGCCTCAAAACTTATTAGTAAAATGCGCTAGCATGCGCATACATTTTTCAGCTGACCAAAAAGCTTATTACGTAAAACATGCTAGTGCCTTAATTTATACTCATTTTGAAGCTAGCTTTCAAACCCAGTGAATCATATATTTTGAATAAGAGGGTTGGTTGTATTATGACCTGTGGGACATATAGTTATCAGGCCCTCTTCCCAACTAATAAATGAGGTCGGGGGTTTGGTGATTACTCAAAACAGGATGTAGAACCAGGTTGCGCTGATTGATGTTCAGATTTGTTTTTTCGCGACCCAAAGGGAGCAATGATTTTTGTTCACCCCCAAGCTGGAAACCAAGTGGATTTACCAATGAGTGCATGGTAAAGGGAAAAGCCTTGGATCCGGACCCCTTCAGTCTTGAGAAAATCCCTATCCCTAGGCTAGTGTCAAAAGAGTTCCTTAAATAGGGCCCTGGTCAAGATGTGAAATGGATGGAACATTGTACAGATCGGATCTGCAGAATGGCCAGATATTTTACTGTATGATGAGCATATGAGCTCTATGCCTATTTATGAATTTATCTATATTTTTCACAAAGATCTTTAAAAGAAATCTAAAGTGACTCTTATCAAGTTATTTGCATGGATATTTGGTAACTGGTGTTTATCATTAAGGAAACTCGGTCATAAGTCTAGTTAATTGTAGGTCAGCACTAAGTTTCTAAATGATCTGGTCAGTGGGAGTCTTTCATTATGTTCTTTACAGCATGTTTCCTAGTCGAATCATTGTGCAATAATAATGTAAACAAAAGGAGAGACAAATCTATATGTTTTTAAAATGTTGGGTTAATGATACAATTACTCATGCCCACATGAAGACAATGTTGAATTAGGGTCTTTTTTCTAACGGCAGTAAAGTAAGGCTTTACAGAAGATGAGATATAACAAGCACAGCTTTTGAAGGTGATAGAATTTTCCAGCTTATTGTATAGATAAAGGATAAGTAAGCTAAAGAAGGAAAATCCTCACCTATTTTCACCAGTAGCGCATATGCATGTGTATGAGCAATGCCTACAGCCACCATACATGTAGACGTGATGAAGAAACATGCTTTCCAGCTGATACTCCTCCATACCCACTCTTATATTTCGCATAACCTACTCAGAATGTATGATTGGGATCAGAATGTACTATCAAACTATAAAATAATTATGCTTTCTTTGGTCCAAATTCAAATGAGACCAAATGCATCCTGTTCACACAAGAACTTTTGTTTGTTGAATGTTGATTATTCCAGAATGCTACAAAATGAGCTACAGACAGGTCAGAAATAAACTAGAGGACAGCACGAAATCCATCCAAATGGTATTTGAAGTACCACATCAATCTAAAAATGGTACTGGAATAGAAAAGAACCAGAATACAAGATCAATAACACACAGTTAAAGTCAGTAAATTGTAGTAACAAGCTACAACATCAACAATAACACATCTGAGAATGGCATCAAATGAACAAGAGAGCCTATGTTTGTTTCTGCAGGAAACCATTATATACAAGCTTCCGCAAATAAAACATGCACAACCTAAAATGGTGTAATTCAACCAAACCAACACATTCAAGGTATATAACTTCCTGAGAAAATTACCTCGATGTGAGCTTCTGAGCTTATATCATTAGCATATTGGATGAGAGCAAGTTCCATATCAGACTTTAAAATGCGACATTCAGTTAAAATAGGATGAAGTGTAGCTAGATCAGTGTCAAACTTCTCCATCTCCTACAAGATAGTGAAAAGAGTCAAAAGACAGAATAAATGAGTTCTATAAGCTGAACAGTGAAAGAGTATATATTCCTGCATCAAGTAATACACATGACTTGCAAGAATGAATAGGTCCACTGGTAAGCCTAGATTGACAACCATTGTGAGTATCAGGAGAGCGGTTCATTTTTCAGAAAAGAACAGAAACATGATACTACAGGAATATTATATGGATTGTCAGGAATCTCAAAGCATGTCTAAGAATAATAAACATCAGGTTTTTTATTTCCAGAATCAATTGATCATCAAAAAACTATGCAATGTGACTTCCAACAATTCCTGATGCAAAGGCTAAACAAACAAATGGTCTTTTGATTGTTGAATCAAGGTCCCACCTGTAAAAACTGAAAACCTGATTTCAATATGCATCTCTTCTTAGATGACCAGATATAGCTCAGGAAGTGGATGGACCATGCCCCAAATATCTTCTAGATTGGATAAGCCTAGCCCCAATCTCGAAGATTAGTCTTAATGAGGGAATGTTAGCACATAATGCATTGAGTTTTCACACCCAGATCCATAGCTCAACTGGTAGACTGAGTGGAGATACCTCGTTTCAACACTTGAGGTCTTGGTATCGATCCCTTGTGGGGGTGGCTAACATGGAGTGTGTGTACTGACATGGGTGTGGACTAACAAACTAACCCAAAAAAAAAATGCATTAAGTTTTCACAAAATGATTTTTCAGGCATGGACATCCAAACAACATTGTAAGAAATAACAGAAAAATGGACACTTCCCTCTAAACAGCATTTCAAGATAAAACCAGTTTTTAGAAACTTATTTCCATGATTCTTTCGTAGTTTCACAATCCTGCCAACTGTTGCCGCCTCTACTAAAATTTGGGCTTCAAACTCATGCTCATGCTTCCATTTCCTGGCTATTTATACTTACTAACATCTTGAAACAAACTCTTCCCCAACCCCGCACCCAAATCTATTGCCACTTTGTTTCGTAATTCATGCAGCTATATTTCCATTCCCAGGAAATGATTTCTGGACAGTCATGCAAACAGGACCATAGGGTTAATTGCAACATGTCATTAGTTGCTAGAAAGTCCAGCCAAATAGACTTCACTAGCATAGAACTGTCGCAATAGCTACCCATAAGGACAGTACGACTAGGTAACCAATATTGAATTATATAACATTTAATTCATTAATTCTCTTGTTGGCATGGCTTCTTATGCACTGCTCTAATTACAAATGCACAACTCAGTAGTCAAATTCCATTAGTGTAGCATGTAATATGGCCAAGATAATTGGATTGCCACCAATCCTGGAACCCATAGAAACCACACAACCTTGAAACATTCCAAATCCACAGGCTGAATATATATATGTGTGTGTGAGAAAAATACATCATCGATCAACCCATTTCAATTATCAGGCCATATATAAACTGTCAGTACGCTTTGGCCTTTGAGTGTGAACTTTTAGATGAGGGTCACCACGGGCGCATGCAAGCACCCACCCCTAAACACCCATACACACACCTATACTCACACAAACACAGACCAAACAAATTTCTATAACTAGAAACTGTGGTACGTATACTCCACATTTAAGGGTGCTTCTACCCACTTAGCACGAGTTCATCCAGATGCTTGTATTTGGTTTGGATTCAAACTACAAAAGTACCCACTTGATGATACATTTTCAAAACTAAAATAAAACATATCTATATTTGTGTATTTGTAGCCATCACCCAAAAAAAATTGCAAATTTAGAAGCTAGTTCTTGGAAATTCAAAAAAAAAAAAAAAAAAAAAGGTAATTTTGTTTTCTCCATGAAAGTCTGAAGAAGTGGGATCTAAACTAAAAACATGCTACAAGATGTCAGCCACACTGCACCACAAATATAGTTCATGTCACAGTGAGAATACAGCCATGTGCTATCCAACATTAAAGACTAATCGAAGATAAAGAAATCCACACTAAACCAGCAATAACTGTCATCAAATATTCTCAAGCCAAATATCACGAGTAAACAAGAAACATCTATACCAATTTCCATGTCCATTAAGTATATTCGACATTTATTCACTACCAAACCCCTAAAATACCAAAAGAGAGAGAGAGTGAGAGCGAGCGAGCGAGAGAGAGAGAGAGAGAGAGAGAGAGAGAGAAGTGAAAATTTTTCAGGTTAACATTTTCAGAGAAAAAGAATGAAATAAATGAAGTCACCTCAAGTTCCGCTGGCTTGGAAAAGTTATTGCTGTCAGTGTTGAGCCCATGCAAAAGAAACAGTAAGGGTTTTCCTGATCCTCCATAGTGATCATGTAGCACTTCTACAATCTCATCCGTATAGCAAACCATATTGACCATATACCTTTCCTGCAGAGGAATGGGAAACTAAAAGATGCCAACTTGGCACAGCAACAATTAAGCATAAACAGAATATCATCGAATTATCACCTTGAAGTAGGATAATGGCTTTATCTCCCCTAACCAAACGGCATAATCAACAGGTAGCCGTGGAGCAAACAGAATCGATTTTCCAGAAGCAATGTCCTTCAATAACACAACAGATCCAATACCCAGTTCAAAAGTTATGCAACAAGGAAAATTTTCTAGAAGCAACAATAACATAAAATCAATGTCCATATGTAACAAACTCACAATTGCTCCATAAAAACCAGGCTCCCTCACTCCGAAGAGGTAAGCGAAATAACTCTCCTGCCTGAAAATCAAATTACCTCATCAATCCGTAAACAGGTTTGACATCCTTCCAAGTACTGAGAGCAAAAGAAAACATATTCTATTGTGCAAAAAGGTCTATGATAACTGATAAGTCCTCAATCAAGAAAGATGTAGTTCTGTACCGGGAAATGATGTACGTAGATGTCAAAATTGCTCTTTTGGCAATGCATCTAAACCGTACACTGTTTCAACCCCGCCATGGTGATGGCCCCAAGTAACAGTGATCACACTGGCAAAACATCTGATCAATGGCATGCAATCAGATGATTCTTCGAGGGATGATCCCATGCAACATTTAAGCATTGCAATATGATGCAAAAAGTTTGATCGTTGATCTGGACTGTCCACCTCTTGCTGCCCATCTCTGATTGTCCATGGCTACAAAATAGCTCCGGCAGGAGAGTATTTAGTTATTTACTCCTTAACTTTCCCAACTAATGGATATCTTGGCCACCAGTCCCTTTTTTCTAGACCATACTTTTGTGGGTTCTCAATGGCAGGACCCAGCAGGTGGCTAGTTCAGATAAACCAGAGCAGGGCCTCTTATGAAAAGTTAGATATGAACTTGATACTGAAGCAATGAAACAGGTTGCATGCAGTCATTCCTCAACAGATAAACAGACGAAATCCCCATTCAACAAGAAGATTCATATCTGGATGGTTCCAATTTGCTTTATCCATGTGAATTAGGATCATGACACATCAACAGCAAGGCAAACCTCTGAGGCTCTGACATCCACGAATAAAAAATACACTTCTTACTAAATCATCTTTCAATAGAAAAAACACAAAATCCCACAACAACAGAAAAGAAAAGAAAAGAATAGGAAAAAAAAAACAGAGAGAGAGAGAGAGATTTTTACCACAAAACTTGTCAAGAATTCTGATTTTATCAAACAATGCATGGACTAATTTCGAGTCACAAAACATGCTTTTCCAAGGTTAAAATGATCAAAATGCCCTTGTCTAGTTTTTTTTCCCTAAATAGTGGAGTAGAGCATTGTGGAGCCCATATGGTCCGTGTATGACACCCAACCCTTCCAATGGGCAAATCTCACCAGGATAACCAAACCAACAAAAAATCAGGCTGATCCAATCATCAGGTAGGCCACACCAAAAAAGAATAACAATATACGACACCCAAAAACCTCCAAATTCACATCTGTCCCACCTGTTGATTGGATCATCCTGTTATTTGGTTTGTTTGATCATCATATCATGATGGGTGCACCTGTTGGACAGGTTGGATGTTATACCCAAACGACACGCCCCAAAATGCTCAACTCCAGTAATTAAAAAGAAAATTTACAGGGCATTCTAGTCATTTCATCTCCTGAGAAGCATGTTTGGGGACTCTATAGTCTGTTTGATAAAATCAGAATTCATGAAGAATTTACACTAAAAAAATCCCAAAAAAAGAGAGCAAGAAATCACACTATAAGGGGGTCGTTTGGATGCCTGTAACTTCTGTAAAATGTAACAAAGTTACAGGTAAGTAAGTTACAGATGATGTTTGGGGGAGAAAAGTTAAAGGTAACTTTCTCTAAACCTGTAACTTTCTTACAGGAAAGGATCCGAAAATCTCACAGGGAGAAAGGTCGTTTTTCAAGTTGCCTGTAACTTTCTTACAAGCAACGGTTTGAAATTTCTAATTCGAAATTTCTTAGGAGAATCGCAGGTGCATTGTGGCCATTGAAGGCTCTTGAAGGCTGAGGTGGCTGGTAGGTTTACTTGTATTGAAGCCGGTAGGTGGCCTTCTCCCTCCCTCCCTCTCTCTCATCCAGCTCCAAAAAAGATGTGCCCTAAAACCCTCTTTTGATTTTTTTTCCCTCTTCATCAATTTTTTTTCTTAATCTTGGGGCTTGAGACGAACGATGTTTGGCTATGACACTGCTATAGCCACATGGTTACTGGTTGGTGTTGTGGTGCCCACCATCTTGCATGTGTTTTATCCATGTCATCCATCCATTTTTCCAAATCATTTTAGGGCTTAATCCCCAAAAATGAGGCAAATCTAAACTTCAGGTGGACCACACCACAGGAAAACTGTAGTAATTAAATGTCCACATTAAACCTCCTAGGGCCCACTGTAATGTTTGTTTCACATCCAACCTGTTGATTAGGTCACAAGGACTTGGATGAAGGGAAAAAAAACAAATTAGTTTGATCCAAAACTTTCATGGCCCCCAAGAAGTTTTTAATGGTTAGCGTTCAACCAACATTGTTTCATGTGATGTGGTCCACTTGAGATTCGGATCTACCTTATTTTTAGGCCCATGCCATAAAATGATCTTAAAAAATGGATGGACGGCGTGGATGAAACACATACATTATGGTGGGACCCACGGAGCACCGACACTAGGCACCTAGCTACCCGCCACATCAGAAACTAAACCATGGACCCCATCATGATTTGTGTTTTATCTATGCCGTCCATCTATTTCAGATTATCATTTTACGGTATCATCCAAAAATGCGGAAGATCCAACTCTCAAGTGGACTACACCATAGGACACGGTGGTGATATAATGCTTACCAATAAAAACTTTCTAGGGGCCATTGTCATGTTTATTTCCCATCCAACCTATTGATTTGGTCACATAGACCTGGATGAAGGGAAAACACAATTTCTAGCTGATGAATACGTGGCCTACTTTTATGTAGGTATTTTGCATATGTGGGCCCACTTTTATGGCCCAACAGATGCTTAGTTTAGCTTTAAAATTGGCCCAACTATTCATTTAGATGGGCTCGATAAGATGCATATTTTTATTTAAGTTTTTTTATGTGTCAATTTGATTTTTAAATGATTCCCTACTCGAAGTTCTGATTGGTGTGAATATACAGCTTCCTACTTATAACTAAGTTACAGGTTACCCAAACACAGAAACTAAGTTATCTGTAAGTAAGTTACCGCTTACATCCCAACATGATTATCTGTCTTACATGTAACTTACTAACAACTTAAAAAACTTACAGGCATCCAAACACAGCCTAAAACTTAAATACATTAGAAAAGCCAAAACAGAATTCAACAACAAGTAAACAAAAAGAAGAACTACAGAGAATGGGTGAGAAAGAGAATTACCTAAAGAGAATAACATGATCGGTGCAGTAACGCGTTTGCTCCTCTCCTCCCTAACAAATCGACAACAAACATGAAAGAAACAGAGAAAATTTAAAGAAAAAGATCCTTCGATTTAGAAAAAATCAAACTAGAAATCAGGAATCCAAAATGAGAAAGGAAAATAAGATAGAGAGGGAGAGATCACTTGCAGTAAGACGAATCCATGGAGAGGGCGAGATGAGGAGGAGAGATGTTGACGGAGAGATCGAATGAGCTTCGATCGATTCTGGGCATGAAGTTCCATAGGAATCTCTGGAGGACGAGACAAGGAAGAAGCCATTGATATGGAAATGCCTTCTCTACTTAGATGTTCGGAGAAGTGCGGGGATCCCAAATAAATAGGAGATGTGGAATTGTAAGATTCGGGTGACCTGGAAAATAGTTCGCAGAAGATTCTTATGCAACTTGCACAGAACATCCGTTTACATGGACAGGGCCTCCGAACGCTGGAGATTTCAACGAGAATGAAAGTCCGACGGCAACGTTGTGGGAATGGCGATTTGTGAGTAATGGGGAGTTGTATCATACTCGGGCTGGGTATGACGCTTCATACGCAGGCACTCAGAAATTGTACACGTGCTATATACTAATTCAAATAAAACTGTCCTAGCCTCTGATTCGTGGACACTTATTCGTGGAAATGGGACCGTTGGATATTTTCATTTCTAATCCAATAGTTAGATGATCAAATGAGGGGTGTTTGGATAGGTATATTTGCATATAATTAGATTGCAAGATGTAATCTAATTACAGCTTTTAGCTGTAATATGAAAAATGAGAAAAAAAAATAATGTTTTAGATTACCGGTAAAAGGATTTTAGACAATGACAATAATTTTTAAAAATTTTCAAAGAAGAGTTACGGATTATCTTCCAATGACTACCATGACCTAAAATGAAAGGATAAGACAATAAGAAAAAAAAATATTTTAAAACAAAAATTCTTTTAAAAAAAGAGAGAGAGAGAAAGACAAATTTCTCTTTATTATTGTTGATAGCATTGAAACTTCTAAAACGGTAGTATGTAATCTAGCCTTACTGTTGTGTTTGAATTAGTAGATCTACTTCTGTGGCCCACCAAATGATTTGTTTACCATAAAAATTAGTCATAGGCTTAATTGAGTTGGGCTTATCCCCATGATTTATTTTGCATAAATGTTGTATACGTCATTTAATTATTTTTAAAGAATTTATTACTCCAAGTTTTGTTGTAAGAGAATACTTAATTGCATGCAATAAACATATTTCAAGTAATCCACATACAATTGTTTCCCTATAATCAAATTATAACTTAAAGTTAAACAGGACCACATGTAAACATTTTACACTGGTAATTGGATTACAACTTAATAACCTTCCGGCATCCAAACCACCTCTAAGCTTAGGGCTCGTTTGGCGCACATCGTACAGCTATATGAATAGTGTTGCCTTAATAAGACTATTTTAAGATGATAAAAAAATATCACTGTTATCACAATGGATACATGTAGTTTGGTGGAAGTACTAGCCGTCGATATAAACATATATGGATTTTGTTTGGTGTATGCTGGATATTTCCTCACGTTACCAATTGTATGAGCAATTTCTTCTTTCTTTTCTTTTTTTTTCTCTTTTTTTTTTTTGGCTTAGGACCTATACATAGTTGATTCAGCAATTTGAATGGTCTAGATTATCCTATAATCATCGTGCATTTACAATTTTTTAATTGTAACATATATCAAGAATCATACTCACTTTTTTGTATGAATCATACTTATCTGTTCGTTGCATACTCATCCCTTGTAAATTGGGAAGCTCAAGCCACATTTGCCTAGGAGGCTTAGAGAAGGTGTGTGCATACCACCAACGTGATCGATTTCGACAAGATCCACACTATTCATCAAATGTTAAGACGGTGCCTCTCATCGTGGGGAAGGGTAGCGTACATGCATATGACATCTCCCACTGAGGACATGGTCTCTCTCCCTACCCTTCTACCTCTTGCATGAATGTAACCTGTGGCAGGAGAGCATCATACACACATGCATATGACGTTCCCTGGCCTCATAATGAGAGACACCATCTTAACATTATCTGACTTGAAGACTAATTTCTCAAAGTGTGAAAAACACTCTCAATGATAACTGTCCAAGCATCACCAGATGCTAAGTGCATGTTTGTTAATGCTGAAAAACTTAATGCAGAATCCAAAAATCTCTCAATGTTTATTGTTGTTTGTTAACACCGAACATGGAAAGCTCTCCCATCTCTTTTCTTCCTTCCACGTCATAGTGGACACTAGATCCTGGGCAGATCATGTTGTGGGTTAGGATTTATTGTTGTGGTCAAAAGAAATGTTATATATGACTAGAGTCGCCACTAGCTAATTAATCGGATTTTACTGTCAGCAAGACCTTGTGGAACGTAGAGATAGAGAATCTGTAAATTCTATGTCTTAAAATTACTCATTGATCTGTGACTAGAGATTATAAGAAAAGGACCACATTTACTAAAAGGGAAGGGGTTAGCCACCCGCTATACCCGTACAAACGTAGTCTTTACTTCACAAGATCTCATAAAAAAATTTAGGATTAAGATTAGTTCTTGCACATTAATAATGCGGAGTGTGTGCAATGTTGTATTAAATGTAGCGCCTATGACAAGCTATAGCTTCAGCTGGATAAATTTATCTCGACCCAACTACTTGTCGAAGCAATCAACCGATCAGTCTAAATTTCTGATGTGTAAGATTTGACTATTTCAACAAGCCGCAGAGCATACGTTTAAATAGGTTGAGTGTTGAATGTGATGTATGCAATGTTATGCCTATGAAATTGTTTGTAATGTCATGTGTGTGACGCAGTGTTGGATGCAATGCCTATGACGGGGTGTTGCCTTAATTGGATAAGTCTACCTTGACTCTTCTGCTCGCCAAAGCATAAACTAATCGATCGAAGTTTATACTAGGTAGGATCTGATTATATCAAGCCACAAAGCATGCACTCACAATCAATTAGGTGATTAATGTTAAGCAATGAAATGCAGGTATCGAAGACGAGCAAGGGGTTGAGGAGGGAATAGATATTGCACAATGCCATTGTATGAAATACACAAAATTG
This sequence comes from Magnolia kwangsiensis, assembly GCA_037074715.1. Lineage (NCBI taxonomy): Eukaryota > Viridiplantae > Streptophyta > Magnoliopsida > Magnoliales > Magnoliaceae > Magnolia > Magnolia kwangsiensis. The sequence continues at coordinate 100,372,310 of CM073581.1, forward strand.
ATTTGAAAGTTGAACCACAAGATGGATAGGAGTGTCACAAGTGTTGAGTTGAGCTATTATGATTAGGGTCTTAGTGGCTCAGGAGTCTAGAGGTTTAGTTGGACTTGGCTAACCTGGGCTGGACTCCTTCTATCACTCTCACTTCTCCTTGGTGAAGGGGTGAATGAGCTGAGATAACTCCAGGGATGCTCTCAGGACTCTCTGCTTCCTCGACCTCTCTTCCTTCTTGATGCTTTTAAATGTAAAGGGGAGTGGACTATTTATAGCCCAAAAGCCCGGTTCTCTAGTAATTATTGATAAGTATAGGGTTGAAAATGATTTGGATGGCATGGATTTGAGATAGCCATGTGGCATTATCTCAAGTGTTGGATTGGGTGATGTGGATCGTAATTCTGACATAAGGAAGGAGCACTAGAGTCTTTTTACATTGCCACACTTTTAGAGCTTGCAAAAGGAAAACTACATCTGCGTTAGGGGTCTCCTGCTAGGCAAGGGTCCTACCACGTGGCTAGCAATGCCTAAGGTGCCACTAGAGCCATAGGTGGCTCCACGCTTTAGCAGGTCAGCTTCCCAAATGTGTGGGAGCTCTTGCTCCCTGGGTGCTTTATTGCTATCTTCCTGGATTTTCCATGGGCCTCGGAGTCTAGGCTTTGCCCTACTTTAACCTTGGGCTTGACTAGATGGGTGGAATGGGTGAGTTGACCAGTGAGTTGACTTAATAAGTTGACTCGATATGTTGACTCTGTGAGTTGGATTCTAAGCTTTTTAGGGTTTTTGCTATTAGGGTTTATGTTCCTAGGACTTAAGTTTATAGGGTCAGGTTTTAGTTTAGGGTTTGATTTAGGGTTTGGCTTAGAGTTTAGTTCGGGGTAGATTCCATCCAACTTGATCAACTCATCAACTTGAGGTGGGGTTTCTACAATCACACCTTCCACATGTATGAGGTCCATCTACATAGATGGCTCTTTTATCTTGCTTGGCCACATTCTAAAGGCTAAAATGCGGCTTTCATCCTCTCTTTATCTGGGATAGATTAGGGAGAGACCTTCTAATTAAATAAACATCATCGATAAAAGTTAGTTTTTCATTAGTATTAATTAGGTAAATCATAACCATTAGAATTGATTTTTCTTTTCTAAAAACTAAGAATATGTAAATGGGGATCCATACTATTGTAAAGTTAAAGTTTAGATTTTCAACAATTTTCATTTCCCACCACATTTCTAAAAGGGCCTTTTTCCTGAGTAGACATGAGGTCTATTGGAAGACCCAAAATAATACCCCTTTTTTAAAACTTACTTTTCTATACTTACAAGTGCTTTTTTAAATTAAGATAAATAAATAAATAAAGTGCCTAACGACCTTCTTCTCCAAACCTTCTTCCTTTATCATTGCTCCCCGGCTACCTCTTCTTTTACCACTGCACTCCAGTAATCATTTGTGTTTTCCAACTATTCTTTGACAATATTTCATGCTTTTCAACTACTCTCTCGACAAAAACTCCCATTGTAGAAAAATAGGTTTTGAGCTTGTTTGAGAACAAGATGAGAGAAAATGATATGAAAAAATATTGCAGAAACATCACTTTTAATAGATAGGTTCTTTTTCTTTCTTTAAAGGATTCAGCTTAGATGGGTCTTCTGCAAGTAACGAACATAAGGAAAGAAAAAAATACACTACAAGAAAGAGGGTTTTTAGCGATGAAATTTTTAGTGACGAAATACCTTTTCGTCGCTAAAAGTCACCTGCAAATTGAGGATGTGACTTTTAGCAACGAAAAATTTCATCGCTAAAGGCTGTAAACAATTTTTTAAAAAATTCAAATGGATTACTTTTAGCTACGACAATTTTCGTAGCTAAAAACCCTGGATGGGACTTTTAGTGACGAATATTTTCGTCGCCAAAAGCTACATTCATTACTTTTAGCTACGATAGCTAAAAATCACAGATGTGACTTGCAGCGACGAAACGTTTCATTGCTAAAAGCTGCAATCAATTTTTTGCAAAATACGAATGGATTACTTTTAGCTACGAAACTTTTCATTGATAAAAATCGTGGATGACACTTTTAGCAACGAAATGTTTCGTCACCAAAGGCTACAAAGCTGTGGAAGGATTACTTTTAGCTACGAAAATTTTCGTAGCTAAACAACCGTAGATAACACATTTAGCGACGAATATTTTCGTCGCCAAGGCTGCAAGTACATTTTCAAAAAATCCAAATGGATTACTTTTAGCTACGAAAATTTTCGTAACTAAAAATCACAGATGAGACTTGTAGCGACGAAAATATTCATTGTCAAAAGTTGCATGCAATTTGGACCCTAGTAATTGTTGCTAAAGATTTTCCGGATTACTTTTCGTGGTTAAAATTGTGACTTTTACCTACGAAATATTTCGTAAGTAAAAGTCTCTTTAAAAAAAAAAAACATATTCCATCTCAAAATTCCTGATATACACCTATTAGAATATAATTCATCATATTCTTCCTGATATACACCTGTTATATAATATATTTCATCATATTCACATTCACATCTATCTAAACCCAAACTACGTAAATTCATCCAGATATAAACTACATTCATCCAGACATAAACTGCACCCATCCAAACACAAACAATCTTATAGAAAAACATAAATGAAAAGAGAGATAACATATGAGAGGTGATCCAGACAACTGAAAAGAAAAACAACCTTAACCTAAACCTAAACCTATAACCTACACTTATAGGTTTAGGTTATAAGTTATGGGTTATATGTTATAGGTTAACGTTTAGGTTATAGGTTTTGGTTTAGGTTAAGGTTATAAGTTTAGGTTTAGCTTAAGGTTTAGGTTTAGATTTAGGTTTAGGTTATAGGTTATAGCTTTAGAGAATTGAGAATAGGTTAAGGTTTAGGTTTAAGAAATCAGGTTCTAGTTCGGGTTCGGTATTGGGTTTAGGTTTCGGTTTTCAAGTTTAGGTTTAGTTTTAGGTTAGAGAGTTGAAATTAGGATTAGGTGTAGGTTTAGGTTTAAGAATTTGAGATTACATTTAGGTTTTAGGTTTAGGTTTAGGTTTAGGGATTTGAGATTATATATAGGTTTTAGGTTTAGGTTATAGGTTTAGTTTTAAGTTAGGTTATAGGTTAAGGTTTAGGGAATTGAGAATAGGTTAAGATTTAGGTTTAAGAAATCAGGTTCTGGTTTGGGTTCGGGTTTAGGTTTGGGGTTTCAAGTTTAGGTTTAGGTTAAGGAGTTGAGATTAGGATTAGGTGTAGGTGTAGGTTTAGGGATTTGAGAATGCATTTAGGTTATAGGTTTAGGTTTAGGTTATAAGTGTCGGTTATAGGTTTAGGTTTAAGTTAGGTTATAGGTTATAGCTTTAGGGAATTGAGAATAAGTTAAGGTCTAGGTTTAGGAACTCGAGTTCGGATTCGGGATCCGGTTTAGGTTTGGGTTTTCAAGTTTAGGTTTAGGTTTATGTTAGGAAGTTAAGATTAGGATTATGTGTAGGTTTAGGTTTGGAGATTTAAGAATACATTTAGGTTTTAGGTTTAGGTTTAGGTTTAGGTTATAGGTTTAGGTTAGGTTTAGATTATAGGTTATAGGTTATAGCTTTAGGGAATTGAGAATAGGTTAAGGTTTAGGTTTAGGTTTAGGAAATCGGGTTCAAGATCGGGTTTAGGTTTGGGTTTTCAAGTTTAGGTTTAGGTTTAGGAAATTGGGTTCAGGATCGGGTTTAGGTTTGGGTTTTCAAGTTTAGGTTTAGGTTTAGGTTAGGGAGTTGAGATTAAGATTTGGTGTAGGTTTAGGTTTAGGGATTTGAGAATAGCTTAAGGTTTAGGTTTAGGAAATCGGGTTCGAGTTCGAGATCGGGTTCAAGCTTGGGTTTTCATGTTTAGGTTTAGGTTTAGGTTAGGGAGTTGAGATTAGGATTTGGTGTAGGTTTAGCTTTAGGGAATTGAGAATAGGCTAAGGTTTAGGTTTAAAAAATTGGGTTCGGGCTCGCGATCGGGTTTAGGCTTGGGTTTTCAAGTTTAGGTTTAGGTTTAGGTTAGGGAGTTGAGATTGGGATTAGGTGTAGGTTTAGGTTTAGGGATTTGAGAATACATTTAGGTTTTAGGTTTAGGTTTAGGTTTAGGTTTTAGCTTATAGGTTTAGGTTTTGGTTTTAGGTTAAGGTTTAGGTTAAGGTTATAAGTTTAGGTTATAGATTATAGGTTAAGGTTTAGGTTATAGGTTTTGGTTTAGGTTATAGGTTTAGGTTATAGGTTTAGGTTTTGGTTTTAGGTTTAGGTTAAGGTTATAAGTTTAGGTTTATGTTATAGGTTATAGGTTTAGGTTAAGGTTATAGGTTTTGGTTTAGGTTTGGGTTTAGGTTAGGGATTTGAGAATAGGTTTAGGTTATAAGTATATGTTTAGGTTAGGTTATAGGTTAAGGTTTAGAAAATTGAGTTTAGGTTATAGGTTATAGGTTATAGTTATAGGTTTAGGGTGTGGTTTATGTTAAGGGTGTGGTCCCTGCAAATACAGATATAAACACGGCCACCAGCACAAATGGCCAAGTCCCTTCAATGCTGTCCATAGGAAATAAACAGCTTCATCATGATCATAACAACGGTTCCCACGTTCCAGGAACCCCCGTTCATCCGGATAACTCCGACGCACATCTGAGTCTGCTCCATTAATTTTGAGCAAATACATAAACATGGCCTGTCCAAATGGCCAGACCCCTCCAATGTTGTTTATAGAAAATGGACAGCTTCATCATGGTCATAACAGCAGTTCCCACCTTCCAGGGACCTCCGCTCAACATCCGAATAGCTCCGACGCACATCCGGGTCTGCTCCATCAATTTCGAGCAAATATAGATATAAACACGACCTGTCCAAATGGTCAGGCCACTCCAATGCTGTACAGAGGAAATGACCACTCCAGTTCTTCTTCTTGCAACTCATCAATCTCAACATCTTCATTTCAGACACTCAAACTAAATATGGTGGCCATCAGATATAAATGCTAAAGAATCTTTAGATCAAATGCATTAGTAATCCAATCCTATGTATTACGAAATGCAGTATTTTGGTGTAATACAAACTGAGCTTCATCAGTGAAAACAAAAACATTTAAACTGGATATGGATGTCCATCTAAGTGTAAGGCATGGGTACTCGATGTAAAACATAGAGACTCATGCAGGCATGTACATAAAAACATGAATACAAGGAGAGAGAGGAAGGAATAACCCAAATCTAGCCATTAAAAAGAAAAAAGGAAAGAAAATGTTTGGAATTACACTGGACACAAGAAAGAATCTAACAACTATGAAACAGTCCAATCTCCAATCTTCAATCTACAACTATGAAACAACCTAATAAGGTACAACTAAAAATACATTCTCAGTAGCCGCAAGCAGATCGGTCTGATGGAAGACCGAAAAAACTACAAATTACCATACTAATAACAGGACATCAAGATATCAGTCCCTTCTTACTTCCACCAGACATTGAAGGCTTCAAGTATCCGAGATTAGCAGGTAATCAAGAGATTGTAGCAAGGATGAAGAATAGTGTAGACCACATTATGGACCACCATGAAAAACACAATTCTAGCCAATGCATACGGCTAGAATATTGCAGTATTAATCCTTGAGCGATAAAGGATTGATCATAACAAAAGCATCAAGACAATGAGGGATTTCAAAATCCAGAAACACGGATGCTAACAAGATCCATCAAATCAAACATGCGAAACTATAAAAGAACCAAGGCAGGTTACATTTCCATGTTTACCTGCAGTAGTAAGCATGTCCTGAGTAATTCCATGTCTTGGTTGCACCAAAGCAATTAGCTAATTATTCCAAAGGAGTTACAAGAGATTTAGAAGGACCATGAATGAATTTTTCATGAACAGTGACATATAATGCAAAGGAGTTTTAAGGCAGTACCTGTATTGCAACAATGAGCTCTGAAACCAAGAAAATCTTCAAATTCACAATAGCCCACACCTTTGGCAGCCAATTGACCAATTAATAGGACAATACAAGTAAAACTTAAGTAACAAGAATGGATGAAAAACGGAATAAATTATCATTTTATTCCATCTGTAACTGAAATTTTGCATGACAGAAGGAAGAAACATTCATACAGAAGACCAATAAATTATACTTGGACACTTGTACTCAGAGGAACCTTGCAAAGTTAAATGATGAACTTTATGAAGTCCACAAATTCATAGTTAAGAAGAGAAATGCAACAATGGTCCACATACGGCTGATCAAAAGTTCCAAGATTGGTTGCTGGGATATATCGATCTGGGAAGTAGTCCACTAGTAGTGCGAGGCAATATACCAATTGTCTGGACTGCTGGTGGGTCCCAGTTTTCAGAACTGAAAATCTGTGTATATTGTAAGACCCGTATCTTAGTCCGTACCGTTCTGTTAACTTTCGCGGTCTTACCGGTCGAATTCCGGCAACCTTCGACCCTTAACCGATATTTATGTGCGACCCTGATTCATATACCGTCAACCCGTATCGACTCAACCCAAGACCTTTACCATAGTGACCGCGCCATCGCTGCGGTTCCGATGCCGCGACTTGCGCGCCGAGGCGGTACCCTGGTCAAGAGATGTGCACCAACGTTCGGTGCGAGAAAAATGCCGCGCGTTGCGAAACCCAAGAGAATCTCTACGAGGTGTCACATCAATCCCATCAATCAATCAAATCCTATCACATCTCATGTCAAGTACACATCACATTTCACTCATACCCAAGCAACCACAAAAATCAAAAAGGTCTTACAAGCCCATGCCTTTCTTACATAAAAGGCCACCAAAGTCAACAAAGCCTTACACACCCATCTCTCTCCCATCCATCACTCCATCACCCCATCACCCCATCACCTTACATCTCCCTACAACTCTCTCTCTTTCTCATTTTCAAAGATATCTCCAAGCAAAAACCCCATATGTATGAGAAATTCTCCAAGCTTTCCAAAACTCCAAGTGTGGCCCACCTCTCCATCCCAAGATCTCACATCCTAGCCATCCATTTCTCATCCCCTCCATTGGAATCAAAGCTAAGGTGCTAACGAACCCATAGGAGCAAGAAGATCGAACGGTGGGTGCTTGATGATAGTAATTTTTCATGTTTTCAAGTTGGGCCAAGTGAGACCAACCGATCAATGGTTTGGATCTCACTTGGGACCCTAAGTTATGGCCGATGGCCCACTTTGATCATCATGATCATCCATGATGGGGCCATTCTCCATGGACCCCATCATGATGTTTATTTCATTGCATTAAGAAGGTCATCTAAACCGTCCATATTGGTGGAGAAAGGATCTCCACCGTTGAATTCGATTTTGTTAGTTCCATGTGTAAAGGGACCCATTTTATTGTATGATCTCTTACAAGAGAGGGCTCATAGTGGCGGAGCCCTCCATCACTCGCGTGTCCCACTCTCCATCTCTCTCTCTCCCTTTTTATTTCATTTTTTTAAAATTTTTTTTCATGAGATTACAATAGGGTGGTGTGGCCTATTTAAATGGACCCCACCATGAGGCTTATATTCTATCCAAATCCTCAAGTGTGGCCCACTTTGTGTGTGATGTAGTCACACAATTCTCCATGAGGTGGCCCACCTAATCAGGGCCCACCTCAATGCACCTTCCTTCAACGACCAAACCGTCCAGCGTCTGGGACGTGGACGTCCCTGTATAAAGGAAAACACAAATACAAGCCTGGTTCAAAGCTTTGGGGGTGGACCCTTGTATAGGACCCACCTTGATGTATATATCCAATCCAAGCCGTCCATCCTCTTACCAACATCATTTTAGCCGTTGAGTAGAAGAATGGGGTTGATCTGAGCATCTGGTGGGCTATAGCATAGGGAACTTTGGTGGTTACCCTTAAAAAAATTTCCTGATGATTCTATGCACCCAAAAATCTCAAACTTTGGACTCATTTTGTTTGTCTCGAGCTGTAGAGTCCCATGGTCGGAATGGATTTTTCAAACGTGGGTCCCACCTGTGAGAAACCACAGGAAAATGAATTTTTTTTTTTAAAAAAGAAATAAGAAAGGAAAGAGGGAGTGCTGCAGGCAGCAGCTGTTAGGGCTGCCAGCGCCTGCTGCACGACGAGCGGGCGGGCGGATGACCAGCAGCATCCCACGGCTGCTGCCATGGGCCCCACCATGATGTATATGTAAATCCAAGCCGTTCATGAGGTGGGCCCCCTCCTCAGGTGGGCCCCCTACAAGTTTCAGCCGATTCCAAAACTCAGGTGGCCCACACCACACGAAACAGTGGGATTGAACCTCTACCATTAAAATCTTTTTATGGGCCACAGAAGTCTTGGATCAAGATGAAATTTGTTTTCCCCTTTCATCCAGGGTTGTGTGACCTTATCAACGGGTTGGATTTCAAATAAACATTGAGGTGGGCCCCACGTGGAGCCCATAGTGATGTATATGCCTTGCTTCCACCGTTCGCTGGACGGTGGAGCCCATCTAATGCATGTGTTTTATTCACGCCACCCCTCAGGCGTGCTTGTGTTGCGTGTGCGCGCGTGTGTGTTTGTTGTGTGTGTGTAGCGTGTATGTGTGTGTGTGTATATATATATATATATATACTATATGTAATTTATATATTATACTATTTATAATATTCATGATGGTGGGCCTTCATGTGGGCCCCCACCCTTGATGCAGGTACTGCATCCAACCTGTCCATCCATTTTAAAAGTTCATTTTATGGTTTGAGCTAAAGAAAGAGTTAGATCTAAAGTTCAAGTGGACCCCACCATTTAATGTTGTGGTCAATGATGTCCACCGTTCAAAACTTCCTAGGGACCCTAGTAGCTTTCTTTTAAGTTATATTTGCGTCCACTTCATCCATCACTATATTAATTTATGGTCAGATGGATGGGAAACATATGCTATGGTGAGCCTTAGGAATTTTAATGGTGGCAATCATTACCACCACTTATGTTTGGGTGTGGCCCATTTGATGTGCATGAGACCCGTCTTAACGTACTTATGGCCCATGGGTTGAGGCCCTCTTGTTATGTTAGAAGGCCAATGGGTTAAGGCCCATTGGGATGTTCTAGGGCCTATGGGTTGAGGCCCATTTGATGTACATATGGGGCCCAAATTGATGTGGCCCATTTGTTACATGTAAGACCCATGAGATTAGGCCCATTTGATGCAATCTAAGGCCCACGGGTTATGATCCATTGCAATGCACATAAGGCCCATTGGTGTGGCCCATTGACGTGGCCCACTTGGTGAATAAAAGGCTCATATGATATGACCCATTTGATCGATTTAAGGCCTAATGGGATGTACCTAAGGTTCATTGTAATGTGTGATCCCAACCTGGCTTATGTAAGGATGTTCACTATGGACTATACCTTGGGAGTAATGTTGGTTTGACGTCCACATTGCGAGTATAATGTTGGTTAAACGTCTGCATTACGACTCTCCCTAAGGCCCATTGAAAGGCCTGTACTTGTGTATAGGCCGTCTAAGCCCATCTGCGTTGTAAGAATGGTTCATCACTTATTTACATGTTTAGTATAGTTTCATGACTCATGATCATACGCATCATATGTATGTTTGATGTGAGAATTGACTGATCATAGCATATGCCTTCAGACAGATTGTTTATGGGACCCCGATTAGGCGGTGTTGCCCTACATGAGAGCACAATACGCACAGGATTTGCTGTATGATTGGACAGTGTGATTCATGCATTTCGCATTGTGTGATATGATTACTGTATACCTTAGCGACATCGGGGCCATAGCCTCCACAGACGTATCGTGGTTGGCAGGATTGGATACCTGAAATTTTGTTATACATGGGGTGCTATAGATATCCCTGGGTGAAAGTCCCTAAACCCTTATGGTACCAAGAGGTTGCTCCAACGTTAGACCGATTGAGTAGATGAGCGTTGAGTGCCGATTACCAGATGGCTACGCTCTCCACTGTGTTGTGGTCGGTTGGAAGGGGGTGCGGCCTTACCCGCCCGAGAGTAGGGGGCAAAGCTAGGCTGAGTTTGACCAGCTCGAGGAATGAGTCCGCTATCGACGAGTTGAGCCCGATATTGGCAGACGGATAGTGAGGTCTCTTCTACTTACCTTATTACGCGCGATGTCGCGGCGATCTGGTTTAGAGTGTACCGGACCCCGGTGATATCCCAGAGTTGAGCTGTATTGACATGTGGACTTAGATGAGGATTGTATGCTTGACTTGCATCTTGCATCGCATAGCCTTGGTACGGCTCATGATATTTATGGATCCATCTGCATATTCCGCATTACTCTGATATTGCATGATCATATTACTACCCTGCACACACACTTTCACCACCCTCTAAGCTTTCTATAAGCTTATGCACGACCGTTGCGTGCAGGTGACATTGGGGTGCAGCAGCGTTGAGGCAGGAGCGCTTAGAAGATCGTTTTGGAGTTTTTGTTCATCATCATTGTATTTCCCCTTTATGCCCATTGTACTTGTAAATTTTTTGATCACAGTGGAAATGTAATGGAGTTTTTGGTTGTTGTTTGTGGGTTATACCTTTGGTTATGCTTATTACGAATCAAACTGACGTTGAAAATCCTCTTCGTAGCATCCCAGGATTGGAACCTGGCGAATGGGCGCTAGGAGCCGGGAATGGGGTTCTAAGGAGGCTGTCGGCACCAGATTCGGCGATCGGGAATTTTGTGAGCCCGGTTTCCGAGTTTGGGGCGTGACATATATTGAGCAAACATATAAATTGTGTATCATATGATTCCTCAGCCCAGGATGCTGAAATTGGTACCAAACTGTAGATGGGTCTCATAAGCCCAAGATCACACTGAACGTATGATCAGAAATATCCAGTCAACGGCCATCAAGTATACAGTTAAAATGTAAAATGGCTAGGGGTCCAGTTCAACAGTATGTCCATGTGTCCATTTTGAGGCATGTCCTATATATAGTTGGGTGTGATTTGGACTGAATTATAGCATGCATGTATATGCTAAGTGTGTCAATAGCTATGTGCATGCTTATGGATGGTCATGCTCTGCCAGAGTATGAACTAATTCATAACATTCCCATACCTGGATAATATTCTCATGCTTGAAAATGCAAATGCAAGAAATGATGCGTATGCAGTGTTCGTGTTGTCGACGATTTGTCGATATTATCGCCGATAATATCAGTGTCGCTGCACTGGCGACACCGAAACCCCAAGTTTTCATTTCTCTATAGAATATCGGTGAAATTTTCGGTGAAAACCCATTTGTCGGCAATATCATCGATAAAGATGGGTTCTCGCCGAGAATATCCGCGTGGTGTGGGTGAAATAAAGAAAAAAAAAACTTCAATTTCACGATTTTCGTACCTGATCGGAACTCGGAAGAACAAAATCTCTTTGGCCTTGATCGACAGCCCTATTAGGTAAGAAAAACCTATGAATTTCCCCCTTTTTTCCGATTGGAATATCGATGTCGCAATTTCGGTGAAAAATATGAAATTTTGTTGGATTTCCCCATGATTTGGGTTTGATTTAGGGTTTTGAAACCCTCGGTCAAAAACCCCTCGGCGAGAAATCCTCTCGCTCGGATATTTGTGTTTAAAAAAAATAAAATAAAATTTCGAGCCTCGGAAGTAGAAGCGGCTGCGTATCGATGGAAGCGGAATGGCTGGTGTACCTCACACCAGCTATGTAGCTGCTGTAGGTACGTGTCGTGCGAATACGAGCACTGACGCTCCTCAAGCTCCAAGTTGTACGAACGGTTAAAAGGAGATCAAAGTTACATGGCCCCACAGTGATGTATTTATTATATCTACACCGTTCATCTATTTTTAGATATCATTTTAGAGCATTATGCAAAAGATGAATCATATCCAAAGATCATGTGTACCACACCATAAAAAGCAACGTAGATAATGATTTTCACCGTTAAACAATTTTTAGAGCCCACCGTAACGTTTATTTTACATCCAATCTGTTCATAAGGTCACAAATACCTTTATGAAGAGGAAAAACAAATTTCTTGTTACAAAACTTCTATGCCCCCAAAAAGGGTTTCAATGGTAGACGTTCAATCCCCTACTGGTTTTTGCTGTGTGGTCCACTTGATAGTTAGATCTGTCTTATTTTTTGTCTCAAGCCTTAAGAAGATCTCGCCAAATGGATGGATCGGTTTGGATATAACACATATATCATGGTGGGCCTAGGGAGCATTGATAAGTAGCCGCCTCTTTACTCGCAGTGTAACTGCATTCACGAATTGCAAGGGAAGCGGACTGGGTACAGCCCCGGCAACACGTAGCTGTGGGGCCCACCGTAATGTATAATTTTTATCCACGTTGTCCATTCATTTTAAAAAATTAGTTTATGTAATGAGCCCAAAAATGGGATAGATTGAATGCCCATGTGAACCACACCATAAGAAACAGTGGGCATCGACTGCCTAGTGCTGAAAACCTCTCATGGGCCACAAAAGTTTTGGATCAAGGCTAGGTGTATGTTTTTCTCACGGTGTGGTCCACTTGAGATTTGGATCTACTTCATTATTGGGCCATGCACTCAAATGAGTTGGCAAAAAGGATGGACCATGCATATATTCAACGCATACATTGAGGTGGGCCCATGGTTGCGGTCCCACTCACATCCCTATCCTTGAAAAACTTGCTAGGGTCCAATGTATTATTTTGTTGACCCTTCAAACCGTCAATGAGGTGTCATAAGCTCGGAAGAACCTTTAAAAAATAATAATAATAAACAAACAAATTTCAGTTTGAACCAAAACTTATGTGGCCCACCATAAGATTTCAATGGTCAATCACCACGGTTTCCTATGGTATGGTCCACATAAGATTGGGATCAACTTCATTTGTGGGATTGTGCATTAAAATGATATAAAAAAATAGATGGACGGACATGGATATACAACACATTAAAATCGGCTCCATTAAATGAAAACTTATTATGTAATGCATTCTTTTTGTAATTTTTTTATTCCTAAATATGCAAATATATATATTTAGGCATGTCCTAGAGTTTTACTGAAAATTTCCACTATTTTCTCCATGTTTCCCCCACATTTTCTTGCATTTCTGGTTATCAGCGATATTATCGGCGATAACGATATAATATCTTTATCTCCGGCCAGCGAAACTTGTAGCGATACCAACAACTCGAACACTGTGCGTATGCATGTGATCTTAGTGTATCGCCTAGAATCTGTTCGATGATAGTACCTCCATATTTTCTTTCATTAAACTGCTAGTTTTTCTTTGTCATATTGTTATAGAGAAATGTTTGTGCAACGGGTGTTTTCATACAGTTCCATGAAGTGTGCACCATAAAAAACATTACGTTTGTTCTTGGGCTATTGGAAGGTGACAAGGGCTATAGTCGCAGTTATTTCATTTATTTGATCATGCGCTATTCTTTCATGAGAAAGTTCACTTTTCAGCTGAAAATTTCTAAGCCCATGAAGCTAAACACTTTTTTATTTTTGGTGTGTGTAGATAAGCCCTTTGTTGGTGCATCTGTTGGTTACTTTACATTCCTTCGATTGTAAGTCATATCTTATTTCCTGAATTGCTTCAAACAGTATGGTCGTCATACACATAGACAAAAAATGCTTGCAATGAATGTTTATGAGTACTTGGTAATTTTGAAGTCCTTGGTTAGGGCTTGGGCTGAAAGTACGAGTGCTAGAGCCGACGCTTTCGGAGTCCGAACTCCTTCTTTTGAAAAATAGAAAAAATGGAAATATTAGTAAATATGGATTTTCTTGTTAAGAAGAAAATGGAAGATGGATTGAAAAAATATAAAAGAGATTTTTTTTTTCTTCTTTTTTTGCTTCAAGAGAGAGAGACGGAGAGGTGAGAGTGGGAAAATCGAGGGAGATAGTGGGGGAATGAAGTGGCCGCGTGAGATTTGAAAATAGCGAATGTAGTTTGGTTTGAAAATGACGTTTCGTATGCGTGGTGTGCATTTCTTTTAAGACAGTAATTTGATTTTACTGAAGATAATTGAATTACATAGGCAAGTGTTTAATACAGGGAACTTATCTAGAAATGTTATTCTGATAACTAACCTGTTGAGAGTAATTTGTGGTTCAGTTCCTAGACCAATCTCTCTATCATATTCAAAGAAATCCACATTTTTCTTTTTGTTTCTTACATGGTTCTTTGTCTCATTTTTGTTTGACTTGAAAGTAAAGGTGATGCATCTTCTTATTTATTCAATCATGGAATGTAGGATGTTGCTGTTAAGGTTCTAACAAATCAAGACTTTCATGAGGATCAACTGAAGGACTTTCTAAGGGAGGTATGCATTTGAAACATTGCTAATAATGTTCTGTGAAACTGTACCCATTTATGTATCCGGATGTGCGTCGGAGCTATCCGGATGTTGAGCGGAGGTCCCTAGAAGGTGGGAACCGTTGTTATGACCATGATGAAGCTGTCCATTTCCTATGGACAGCATTGGAGTGGCCTGGCCATTTGTACAGGCCGTGTTTATATCTGTATTTGCTCGAAATTGATGGAGCAGACCCGGATGTGCGTTGGAGCTATCCGGATGTTGAACGGGGGTCCTTGGAAGGTGGGAACCGCTATTATGACCATGATAAAGTTGTCCATTTCCTATGTATAGCATTGGAGAGGCCTGACCATTTGGAGCAGACCGTGTTTATGTATTTCTACGAAATTAATGGAGCAGACCCGGATGTGCGTCGGAGCTATCCGGATGAGCGGAGGTCCCTGGAAGGTGGAACCGCTATGATGACCATGATGAAGCTGTCCATTTCCTATGGACAACATTGGAGGGGCCTGGCCATTTGGAGCAGGCCGTGTTTATATCTGTTTTTGCAGAGACCACATCCTTAACCTAAACCTCACCCTAAACCTATAACCTAAACTTATTCCCAATTCCCTAAAGCTATAACCTATAACCTAAACCTAACCCTAAACCAAAACCTATTACCTAAACCTAAACCTATAACCTATACTTATAACTTTAACCTAAACTATAACCTTAACCTATAACCTATAACCTTATAACCTATAACCTTAACCTAAATATATTCTCAAATCCCAAAACCTATACTTATAACCTAAACCTAAACCTAAAACCTATACCCGAACCCAAACCCGAACCCAAACCCGAATCCGTAAACCTTAACCTAAACATATAACCTATAACCTATAACCTAAGCCTATACCTAAACCTAAAACCTATACCTATAACTTAAACCTATAACCTAATGTTATAACCTATAACCTAAACCTAAAACCTAAACCTAAACCTACACTTATAACCTATAACCTAAATCTATAGCCTAAACCTGAACCTAAAACCCAAACGTAAACCCGATCTCGAACCTGAACCCGATTCCTAAACCTAAACCTAAACGTATTCTCAAATCCCTAAACCTAAACCTACACCTACACCTAATCCTAATCTCAAGTCCCTAACCTAAACCTAAACCTAAACTTGAAAATCCAAACCTAAACCCGATCCCAAACCCGAACCCGATTTCCTAAACCTGAACTTATAACCTTAACCTAAACCTATTCTCAAATCCTAAAACCTATAACCTAAACCTAAACCTATAACCTTAACATAAACCTAAAACTTAACCTATAACCTGTCACGCCCCAAACTCGGAAACCGGGCTCACAGAATTCCCGATCGCCGAATCCGACGCCGACAGCCTCCGTAGAACCCCATTCTCGGCTCCTAGCTCCCATTCGCCAGGTTCCGATCCTGGGATGCTACGAGGAGGATTTTCGATGTCAGTTTGATTCGTAATAAGCATAACCAAAGGCATAACCCACAAACAACAACCAAGAACTCCATTACATTTCCACTATGATAAAAAATTTTACAAGTACAATGAGCATAAAGGGAAATACAATGGCAATGCTAATAACAAAACTCCAAAGGCTCGACTGCACGCTCCTGCTGCTACTACGCTACGGCTGCGTCTTGACGTCACCTGCACGCATCAATCGTGCATAAGCTTATAGAAAGCTTAGAGGGCGGTGTAAGTGTGTGCGCAATACGAGCGTGCTCAGAATACAAGGTTAGAGTAATGCGGAATTATGCTGATGAATACGTGAATGCAATCAGCCGTACCAAGGCTATATAGTGCAAGATATGAATGCGATCGGCCATATCCAGACCATGTGATGCGAGATGCAACTCAAGCATGCCAATCCTCATCATATATCAGTACAGTTCTCATTCTGGATAATCACCGGGGTCTAGTACACTCTACGCCAGTTTGCCGTCCCTATCCGAACGCACAACTGGGAGAGCAGAAGAGACCTCACTATCCGCCTGCCAATATCGGGCCCGGCTCGTCGATAGCGGACCGATTCCTCAAGCTGGTCAAACTCAACCTAGAAGTTGCCCCCTCACTCAGGCGGGTAAGGTCACACCCCTTTCCAACCGACCACGACACAGTGGGAGACGCGACCTACTGGTACGGCCCTCGTGCGCTCATGTATCCACTCGGTCTCGACGTTAGAGTCATCCTCTGGTACCATCGGGTTTAGGGGTTTTCACCCAGGGACATCTATGGCGCCCGTATGCTAGAACCAAACATTTCCGGTATTCAATCCAGCCACCCACGATGCATCTGTGGAGGCTATGGCCCTGATGTCGCTAGGGCATACAATAATCACAATCATACAAATGCAAGTGCATGAGTCACACTACCAGTCATGCAACAATCCTACGTGTACCATGCACTATGGCAACTCCACCTACCAGGGAGCCCATAAACAGTTCGCCCGAAGGCATATGCTATGATCAGTCACTTCTCATATCAGTCATACATATGATGCGTATGATAATGAATCATGGATTTATACTAAACATGTATATAGAGATGGGCTCTGTGTATAACTGAGATGGGCCTAGACGGCCTACTTACTACAAGTATGGGCCTATTAGTGGGCCTTAGGGAGTGTTACAATGCGGACATTTAACCAACATTGTACCTACAATGTGGACGTCTAACCATCATTGTTCCCGAGGCATTACTTACTATAAATATCGTTATTTGCCATGGAGGGATCACGCATTGCAATGGACCTAGTTGCACTCAATTGGGCCTTAAGTACATCAATTGAGCCGTATCATATGGGCCTTGCATTCATCAAATGGATCACCTTAATGAGCCTCACCAATGGGCCTTAGGTCCTTTGCAATGGGTTATAACCCATGGGCCTTAGAATTCATTAAAATGAGCCCAATCATATGAGCTTTATGTACATCAAATGGGCCTAATCACATAGGCCTTATATATACCAAGGTGGGCCTCAACAATGGGCCACAAATACATCAATTGGGCCTACACACATGGGCCCATAAATAACAAAGTGGGCCTTAGTGGGCGGGCCACAAATACATTAAGATGGGCCTCAACAATGGCCTTAAAATGATCTCAAAATGGTTGGACGGTTTGGATGAAACTCATGCATCATGGTAGACTCCCATGTGGGCCCACTATAACATTTATTTTCCAGCCAATCCTGGGCCCACTGAATTGCTTATTTGCCGCCCAACCTGTTGTTAAGGCCGTGTGGCAAGGAGCCCACCAAAATGTTTATTTTACACCCCACCTGTTGATAAGGCCATGTAGCAAGGGGCCCACCAAAATGTTTATTTGAAATCTAACCCGTCCATTACGTGTGTCCCACCTGTTTGAGGCTTCACACCAAGTTTCAGCTACATTCAAAATTCAGGTAGGCCCCACCAAGTGTTTTTATATGATTTAGGCATGTCTTCACATGATTTGGATGGCATGGCCCACCTGAGTTCAGTTTGTGGATGATTTTTGGAGTTAACGCACCATTCAAGGGGACCTATTAAATGAACGGTATAGATGTAAAATATACACCATGGTGGAGTCTACAAGTGGGCCAATGCGGCCACCCTTTTTAACGTGGACGTCTCTGGACTCATGGCATAAAGTCATGCCAAAAAAGAAAATTATTTATTTTTTTTTATCCTAGGTGCGACCCACATTAACCAGATCTACCCCATCCATTGCATGTGTTCCACAAAATTAGGCGTCCAAACCAAGTTTCAGCCACGTCCAAATTTCAAATAGGCCCCACCAAATGCTTTTGTATGTTTCAGGCATGTCGTCATATGATTTTAGATGGTATGGCCCACTTGAGTTCCGGATTGGTCCCAAATTTTGGCTCAACGCCTAAATTAATCTGAGGAAGATGGTGGAAGGCTTGGATTAAATACATGCATTAAGTTGGAGCTTGCAAGAGTGGCCCACCATTTTCCTTCTTTTCCTTTCTTTCTCTGGACGTAAAGTAGGCAAAAGCGTGCATGAATTTTTTTATTTTTGTTTTCCTAGGTGGGACCCACATTAAATAAATCTATCCCGTCCATTGCATGTTTCTCACAAAAATAGGGGTCCAAAACAAGTTTCAGGTAGGTCCAAGCTTTTGCTGGACCCCAGAAATCATTTTTTTAAGTTTTAAAGGAAGATACTAGTATTCTTAATGTCACGGCCCGCCAGATAATTGGATCGATCTCATTTTTCGGCTCAACGCCTAAAACGATCCCGAGAATAAAATGAATGGCTTAGATTAAAAATATACATCAAGGTGGGGCCATGTTGGAGCAGCCCATCATTTCCCTTTTCTTTTTCTTCCTTCCTTCATTCCCTTTCTGTTGAAACGTCCAGCGTCCCAGACGCTGGACGGTCTTTTGTTAATTAATTTTTTTGAGTGTGGGCCTTGATGGAGTGGGCCACCACTGATGGGTGTCATGGGCTCAATGTCCAAGGTGGGCCCCACTTGAATAAAAATTACATCAAGGTGGGATCTATTCAAGTGGGCCACACCCTCCTATTGCAATAAAATGAAATAAAATAAAATAAAATAAAATAAAATAAAATAAAATAAAATAAAATAAAATAAAAGGGAGAGAGAGAGAGAGACATGGAGAGTGGGACACGGCTTGTGATGGAGGGACCCCGTCATTATGGGCCCTCCCTAACAACAAATCATGCAACAAGTGGGCCTTAAAATATGTGGGACCTCCGAAATTTAAAATCAACGGTGGGGATCCTTTCCCCACCGACATGGACGGTCTAGATGACCTTTGAAGAGAAAATAAACATCATGATGGGGTCCATGGAGAATGGCCCCATCATGGAATGATCATGATGATCCATGTGGTCCATCGGCCACAAATAAGGGTCTCAAGTGAGATCCACACCATGGATCGGTGGGCCTCACTTGGTCCACCATAAAAACAATAAAAACTACCCTATAGAGGCACCCACCGTCCGATCTTCTCGCTCCTAGGGGTTCCTTGGCACCTTAGCTTCAACTTCAATGGTTAAGATGAAGAATGGAGGGTTGAGATGAGAGATTTTGGGGTAGGAAGGTGGGCCACTTGGAGCTTAAGGTCTTTGGAGAAATGTCATACGTGGGAGCTCTTGAAATTTTTGTTGCTTGGTAGTTTTTGGAATGAGAAAGAGAGAAAGAGAGAGAGTGATGTAAAGGGAGAGAGAGAGAGTGATGGATGGATGGGTGAGTGATGGTTGTGTAAGAAAAGTATGGGTTAGGAAGACTTTTGTGGCTTTTTGTGTAAGAAAGGTATGGGTTGAGAAGACTTTGTTGGCTTTTGTGTAAGAGAGGTATGGGTTTGGGAGACTTTTGTGGTTGCTTGGGAAAAGGGATGGAAGTGATGTGTACTTGACATGTGATGGATTGATGGGTGATTGATTGATGGGATTGATGTGATTGATGTGACACATCGTTGAGATTCTCTTGGTTTTCGCAACGCGCGGCGTTTTCTCGCACCGAACGTTGGCTCATATCTCTTGATCAGGGTATCGCCTTGGCGCGCGAGTCGCGGTATCGGAACCGCAACGACGGCGCGGTCGCTATGGTATTGGTTTCGGGTTGAGTCGACTCGGGTTGTCGGCACGTGAATCAGGGTCGTGCGTCGATATTGTTTAAGGGTCGAAAGTTGCCGAAATTCGACCGGTACGACCGCGGAAGTGTACGGAAAGGTACGGACCAAGATACGGGTCTTACATAACCTAAACCTTAACCTATAACCCAAACCTATAACCTAAACTCAATTTCCTAAACCTTAACCTATAACCTAATCTAAACCTAAACCTATAACTCAAACCCGATTTCCTAAACCTAAACCTTAACATATTCTCAAATCCCTAAACCTAAACCTACACCTAATCCTAATCTCAACTCCCTAACCTAAACCTAAACCTAAACTTGAAAACCCAAACCTAAACCCGATCCCGAACCTAAACCTGAATTCCTAAACCTAAACTTATAACCTTAACTTAAACCTATTCTCAAATCCCAAAACCTATAACCTAAACCTAAACCTATAACCTTAACCTAAACCTAAAACTTAACCTATAACCTAAACCTTGACCTATAACCTTAACTTATAACCTAAACCTATAACCTAAACTCAATTTCCTAAACCTTAACCTATAACATAACCTAAACCTAAATCTATAACCCGAACCCGAACCCGATTTCCTAAACCTAAACCTTAACGTATTCTCAAATCCCTAAACCTAAACCTACACCTAATCCTAATCTCAACTTCCAAACCTAAACCTAAACCTAAACTTGAAAACCCAAACCTAAACCCGATCCCGAACCCAAACTTGATTTCTTAAACCTAAACTTATAACTTTAACCTAAACCTATTCTCAAATCTCAAAACCTATAAGCTAAACCTAAACCTAAAACTTAACCTATAATTATAACCCAAACCTAAACCTTAACGTATTCTCAAATCCCTAAACCTAAACCTACACCTAATCCTAATCTCAAGTCCCTAACCTAAACCAAAACCTAAACTTGAAAATCCAAACCTAAACCCGATCCCGAACTCAAACTTGATTTCTTAAACCTAAACTTATAACCTTAACCCTATAACCTAAAGCTATAAACTAAACTCAATTTCCTAAACATTAATCTATAACCTAACCTAAACCTAAACTTATAACCCGAACCCGATTTCCTAAACCTAAACCTTAACGTATTCTCAAATCCCTAAATCTGAACCTACACCTAATCTTAATCTGAACTCCTTAACCTAAACCTAAACCTAAACTTGAAAACCCAAACCTAAACCCGATCCCGAATCCGAACTCGATTTCTTAAACCTAAACTTATAACCTTAACCTAAACTATTCTCAAATCTCAAAACCTAAAACCTAAACCTAAACCTATATAACCTTAACCTAAACCTAAAACTTAACCTATAACCTAAAACCTTAGCCTGTAATCTTAACTTCTAACCTAAAACTATAACCTAAACTCAATTTCCTAAACCTTAACCTATAACCTAACCTAAACCTAAACCTATAACCCGGACCCGTTTTCCTGAACCTAAACATTAACGTATTCTCAAATCCCTAAACCTAAACCTACACCTAATTCTAATCTCAACTCCCTAACCTAAACCTAAACCTAAACTTGAAAACCCAAACATAACTCGATTTCCTAAACCTAAACTTACAGGTTATAAGTTAGGTTTAAGTTAAGGTTTATGTGTTAGGTTTAGGTTATAGGTTATAAGTTTTAGGTTAAGGTTTAGGGTATTTTTGTTTATAATGTTAAGTGTATATGTATTATGCATAAATGAATGTGATGTGGATAAGATTGTTTGTATTTGGATGAATGTAGTTTATGTTTGGATGGATTAACCGGTTTGGATTTAGATGGATGTGAATGTGAATGTGAAAATGATAAAATATATTATATAACATGTATATACCATGATGAATATGATGAAAATATATTGTTAACACATATCAGGAATTTTCTGTGAAATTTTGAGCAAGAATGTTTTTTTTAAAGAGACTTTTAGCGACGAAACTTTTCGTAGCTAAAGGTCTTGCAAAGTTTTTTTAGCAACGACAATTTTCGTCGCTAAAAGTACAAATTTCAGCGACAACACTTCTCGTCGCTAAAAGCAGAACTAAATAACGGATATTTGTTTAGCGACGAAAATGTTCGCCACTAAAAGTGGAATGAATATTTTTGTAAATTTTTTTAGCGACGAAAATTTTCGCTACTAATAGTCTTTTAAATATTTTTTAACGAGGAAAATTTTTGTCGCTACAAGCGGAACAAATTTTTTTAGCAGCGAAAATTTTCGTTATAAATTTACTTAGCGATGAAAACTTTTGTCGCTAAAAGTGGGACGAATTTTTTTAGTGTATTGGAAATTTTTTTAGCGACGAATTCGGTCCATTCTTAAATTTCTCGCCGCTATTGCGTTGCTGCTTTAGCGTCGAAAATGTTCGTCGCTAAAACTCTCCAAACAGTTGACTTGTTTTAGTGACGAAAATTTTCGTCGCTAAAAGCGGCTGTAGTGAGATATCGAAAACTTCGCTTTTAGAAAGGAAATAAAACACAATATAAACTTTGGGCCCATTTTTGAAAGGTCACATGGTGTCTAATGAGATGATTCTTGTGTTATTCATTATAACACATATCAAGCATCATACTCAACCATTCATTCATACCCATTCCTCGTAAAGTGGGAAGCTCAAACCATATTTTTCTGGCAGAATTAGACAAGGGATGTGCCTACCACTAATAAGATTTGTTTTGATAAGATTCACACTATTCATCAAATGTTAAGACAATGCCTCTCATCACAAAGGAGGGGACCGTGCATATGTATGACATCTCCCACTAGGATATGGTCTCTCTCCCTCCCACTAAGACACAGTCTCTCTCCCTACCCTCTTACGAGGATATAACCTGACACTTCCTTACAATGAGAGGCATCATCTTAACATTTTTCCACTTAAAGTCTAATTTCTAAGTGTGAAAAATACTCTCAATAATGACTACTCAAACATCACCAAACACCAGGTAACAACAAACCCAAGAAAAATTCTACACTAAACAAGCGTCTCCCCTGAGGGAGGGGGAGAGAGAGAGAGGTTCTCATCGCTCCTCTTTCTTCTACATCGTAAGTTTTGCACATATGAGGTCCATATGGGTGGATGGTTTTTTCGTCTCGCTTGACTACTCTTCAAAGGCTAACATGTGGCTCCTGTCCTCTATTCTATTTGCGATACATCAAGGATGAACCTAATTGAAGAAACATGATCGATAAAAGTTAGCTTCTCAATGTCATTAATCGGGTAAATTCTAACCATCAAAATTAGTTTTTCTTTTTTAGAAACTAAAAATAAATATCTAAACGAGAATCCTAGTGTTGTAAAATTAAAGTCTAGATTTTCAAAAACTTTCATTTTCCACCACATTTCTAAAACGGATTTTCCCCTAAATAACTTGATGTCTACTGGAATACCCAAAATAACACCCCTTTTTATAAACTTACTTTTATAGACTTAAAATGCTTTTTGCTTTTTTGTGGGATGAAATTAAATGCCCTTGAACCTTCTTCTTCATACCTTCTTTTATCCCTACTCTCCGACTATCTCCTTTACCACTATACTCTGTGATCTTTCATGTTTTTCGACTACTCTTTGGCAATACTTCGTACTTTCTAATTACTCTTTCCGACCTAAACTCCCATTTTAGAAAAATGAGTTCTAAACTTGTTTGAGAACAAGATGAAAGAAAATGATATGAAAAATATTATCAAATTTTCACTTTTAAGATATAGGTTCTTTTTCTTTCTTTAAAAGATTAGCTTGGATGGGTCTTTTGATAAGAAATGGTTATTAAAAAAAAAAAAGATAGCAAAAACTGTACCTTTAAAAACAAAAGGGAATGCAATATAAACTTTGAGCCCACTTTTGAAATGTCATATAGTGTTTAAATGAAATTATTCTAGTTATATTTGAAATGTTATTGAATTATCTTTTCAATGTGCTTAAGATCGCCCCAAAAAATGAACACGAACACTATGATATACTTCGGACTCACTTTTGAAAAGTCAAACTGTGTGCAAATGTGATGATTATAGTCCCATTCAAAATCATGTCTAATTATCTTTCCATCAAATTCAAGATCACCCCAATCCAACCTATAATGAGGGAGTTATAACTTCTTCTTTTTTGGTGGAATCCCATGATATTGGAACAACCCCAATCCATGCAGTGTTACAACCACCATCCACACTGTTAGAATCCTGATCTATGCAGTGCTACAATCATTATCCATGTAGTGTTGGAAGCACGATCCATGCAATGTTAGAATCACGATTCAAGCAGCATCACAACCACGGTCCATGCAGTTTTATAACCATGATCCATGTAGTATTACAACCATGATCCATGCAATGTTACAATCATGATTCACAAAGTGCTAGGATCACGATTCATGCAGTGTTAGAACCATGATCTGTGCAATGCTAGAACCTCGATACACAGTGTTACAATCAAGATCCATGCAGTGTTAGAACCCTAGTCATGAATGATGGATGTCTGACATTGAAGGTGGGGTCTACATGATGGACATTCCATGTTAAAGGTGGGCTGCACATGATGGGTGATGGAAATTGAAGGTGGACCCTACATAATGGACAACAACATTGATGGTGGGCCCCACATGATGGATGACCCACATTAATGGTCGGCCCATAATGATTAATGGCCCACATCCAAGGTGGCCCCAGTAGATGGACAACCCACATTGAAAGTAAGGCCCACATGATGGACTATTAACATCAAAGGTGCACTCCATATGATGGGTGGTTGATATTGAAGGTGGCCCCACATGATGGATGACCCACATCAAGGTGAGCCCCGCATGAGGACAATTCACATTGAAGGTTGCCTCTTAATAATGAATAACTCACACCTAAGGTGAGCCTTGCGTAATGCATGCCCCACTTTGAAGTTGGGCCCTACATGATAGACAATCCACATTAAAGGTTGTAAAACAACATAGACCATCCATGGATTCATGGTTCTAACACTACATGGACCGTGGTTATAATATTGTGTGGATCATGGTTTTAAGACTGTGGATCATAGTTGTAACATTGTCTTGATGATGGTTCTAACACTCCATGGATCGTGGTACTACTATTGCATGGATAACAATTGTAACGCTGCATAGATCAGGGTTCTAACACTACATGCCTAGTGCTTGTAACATTGCACGGATCATGGTTGTTTATGTAGGGTGAAATTTCACCAAAAGAGGGATAACTCCCTCATTATATGCTGAATCGGTGTGATCTCAGACTCATTAAAAATATAATTCAACGAGTTTTCAAATTGCAGTAAAGTTATCTCATTTGTATGTTTTTTGACATATCAAAAGTGGGCCTAAAGTGCATCATGGCATTCATGTTTATTTCCAGCATCGTGCAATCACATGAAAACACTCCCAACTCCCTCATTACAAATCAGATTAGGGCGATCATGGGCTCTTTGAAAATATAATTCGACAACATTTCAAATAGGACTGGACTAATCTCATTTGAAAACTGTGGAACCTTTCAAAAGTGAGCCCAAAGTTCATCTTGTGTTTTCTTCTTTTTTTTTTAAAAAAAAAAGTGAAGTTTTTGCTATCTATTTTCTTTCCTTCTATCCATTTCTTGGTAAAAGACTTATCTAAGTTGAATCTTTTGAAGAAAGAAAATAACTATCTTTTAACAGTAAAATTTTTATCATATTTTTTTCCATCTCTCTATCAGTAATTGAAAAGCGATGCAACAATATGCTCCTTAACAAAGTAGCTGGATTGTGAGAAAATCTTGGAAACCAGCTCTTGGCATAGTATGGGCAATTAGCATTAGAAAAAAGCAGCACAATTAAAGTTATTTCACTAATTTCGTTAAGTGCCAAGCGCATAATAAAACCGTGCAAATTATTCTTATCTTATGCACATGATGGCATGATGCCTGTCAAGTGGCTTCTTAATTTATGTTCATTATACATCTTTAGATTCTATACCGACACCATGATTTGGACACTTTAATTCGCTATCTGCATGCCTCGTCTGCAATTACAGAATTATTTATATAGTGCCTGTGTTGCCATCACACTTTGCCAGAGCATCAAAGCTTTTCCACCGTAATTAATTCTCCCGCAAGTATTCTATGAAGATTTGCTCCAGCAATTTGCTTTTGCAGCCACGATCTCTGTGAAGCCACTGTGTGAGAGACATTCGCTCCATCCATTGCTTACCCCAACTAGCTATACAAGGTTAGCCCAAAACTAGAGTGGGCCACAACACAAAACAAAGAAATTGTGAAAATGACAATGACGACAACCACCATTGAAAACTTCCTGGGACCAGGCGATATCTATATGCCATCCAACCTGTTCATAAAGTGAGTACAACTAGGATGAAGGAAAAAACCAAATATCTTGATCAAAATTTTGATGGGCCTGACAAATGTTTCAATGGGTCTGTATCCATTGGATAGACTTGATTTTTAGGCTTGCTCACATCATGTCTTAAATGAATAATGGAGTTGAGGCTACACGAACATCGTCACAGCCGAGTAGGCGTTTGAAGTGGATGGGGTAGGGACACAGATATGCAAAGTGCACGTGGCAAGATGAATTATCAATCAGGTCGTTCATCTAGTGGACACTAATAAAGATTGCTTCAACACAAATAAAAATTTAAAATTTTTTTAAAAAAATTTTAAACTTGAAATTTTCGTATAAACCTATCCCTAATTTCTGTTTTGAACATGAACTACTTTTCATTTTCCTATCCATAATTTCTGTTTTGAACATCAACTTCTTTTCATTTTCCACCGTCTCTTTTGAACATCCACTGGTTTTTCGCACTTGCAGATGGCTGCTGCAACTAACATCTCTGGTCGTTCAACAGTAGCACCAGGGTAAATGTGTCCTAGGTGCCAGTGGACTATGGGGAGCATGAAAACAGCCTGATAAAGGGAATACATGACCCATATGGGTGAAGGAATGATACACAATACACCGATATAAAACCTTGGCTGAAAGGTAGCAGTCATTTCACCTGCAATTAAGGACGAGGCCTACAAATGCAGAGGGCGGCAGTTATATAAAGTTGCCCTTGCAGACGTACAGTGAGGGATTCCAGTGATGCAACCGGGTTGCCCTTCATAGCCCCAGCGGCACTTTTGAGAGGAAGCATCAGTTCAATGATTCAAACCGTTGATATGGTGGACCAAAGCAACGAGCGGATGCTTTGACAATCCTCCAAGATCAGAAGACCACTGGAATCAGCGGCCTGCACCATAAATCAAAACATTATGGGCACCCCAAACTAGCACGGCAGCTTCTCAGACGGAAGCCCAATGGCCCCACCAGCAGCCCCTCTACCAGGCAGCACAGGATGAGAGACAGCTGGCAACCCCACCACCTGCAGATTCCAACTGTAATTCTGCCGTTTGGTTTGAAATGCAGCTTTATATGGGAATGTTATAGCGTTAACAGTAAAAAGGTGAGAGAGCTCTCTCAATAACTGTGAAAATCAACATTTAACATGTTTTTCTTTTTCTGTCCATTTATTATTATTATTATTATTTTTTTTGTTTTTTGAAGAAATCGATATCCATGCTTTGTAAAGAAAACCTTGGAAATGAAAATCAGTTTCCATAGCTCTTTTTTTCTTTTTCTTTTTTTCTCTTTCTCAAAGAGAGTGAAAGGTAGATTATCCATGGAAATCGTTTTCTTTTATGAAGTTTCAACATTCCCAAAAAGGCCTGAGAAGAAAAACCACATGCATCTAAGACTGCCACAAAGAGCCTTATTTTCAAAACCATTCTTTTATCCCCACCTCAGAAATATACAAATTGTAATTGTAAGAGAAACATCATCCATCCTAAAGTACGACGAAGAACACCTGCCTACGAACTTCACCTAGCCCCAGACCGTCTATCAGGCTCTGGCAGCTCTGCGAACAGAAGATGTAAAGGTTAGCGCAGAAAATTAAAATAATCATGATAAACATTCACAAATGCTCAATGAGCAGGTCTGACAAAACAAAGCTCCATGACCAGCTGATGATGAGACCCGTGTAATGCAGAAAGAAACCTTTTTTTGCATTCAAGTCAACGACCCTTGGTTGGACCAAAACCCAGTAATCGCATCAATACAGCCATCATTCGATTGCAGGAGTGCT
The DNA here is from genome assembly GCA_037074715.1 of Magnolia kwangsiensis. Classification (NCBI taxonomy): domain Eukaryota; kingdom Viridiplantae; phylum Streptophyta; class Magnoliopsida; order Magnoliales; family Magnoliaceae; genus Magnolia; species Magnolia kwangsiensis. The sequence goes on from CM073581.1 coordinate 100,400,388, forward strand.
ACAATTGTGCTTTTTGGACCTAAACGCAACACAGAAAAGACGGGAATCTTTTCTAAAAATGAATCAGAATTGAGCTGCCTGCCCGGGAACGAAAGATAGTTTTTACTTCCTCGTGGATACCGACAGCCTCTTCTGCATTACGATCTGGGGATGCACTACAACTTAAAAAAGGGGATGCTGGGGCTCAGAGGAATTGTGGTCTCCATCTTTGATGGTTGCAGGAAAAGCAACGGCCTTCACCAACAGCCGTCCAAAAAAAAATAGCCGAGTGGCACATTTCTTCCAAGAACGTCTTCATGCATAATACATGTACAGGCTGTTTGCAGCAGCGCATGCAATTGAATTTTCAGTTGGGTGCCATGCTAGGTGGAGCAACTTCATTGTGAAATCGAAAGCATTTCCATTTGCGTCGACGCCAGGGCTTTCAGCGCCTGTTGTTAACATTCATGAACACAATAGATATAACAAAGGAAAACCAAGTTGGACTTTCTAATCTTTTTAGTTTTGTGTAGCTCAGAGCAGGATAATTCAATACCAACCTCGTCTTACAACGCGTGTTAGGCTGCTCAGAGATCTTGCCGGCCTTGGAGGGGTCTGCACTTGTCTCCTACATAAGATTAGCAAGGTGGTATGAAGTCAATGACGGATTAAATGGTTCTCATGCTCATCAAATGACTTCCAAATAAATATATTTTTTTAGGCAAAGGATTATCTCACAGATGAAGAATTTCACTCTAAACTATAATGTCTATTATTTATGTCATCGATAAACCATGTTCTCATCATCATATCGCTCGGTCCTTTTTTTAAAAAAAAAATAGCTATACCTCATAGGATTTTTGCTGGCTTCCAAAGTTGTTGCCTCATTGCTCCCAGAAGCGCAGCCGAACACACGGAACAGATTGCTGGATAGCAAAAGACAGTCTTAGCATCACTGTCTACAAGGTTACAGATAACAATTTGGATACTGAGTAATGACAATAAACTGGACCACATTTAGAGGCATTGTTGAACTGGATTGAAACAACTGGTTCAAATAAGTTGGCATGGACAAATTGCAATTACATTCCATAGCATTCATAACAAGGAAGTAACCATCAAATTGAAGTTACATTTCTTTTGAGTTGAACAACATAATTGCAGTTTGGGCCCAGTCTCTCAATTTGAATAGTTTGAGGAACTCAATTAAGTTACTCATTCAATTGCAGACGTAACTATTGAAACAGAAATTGCAGACCTGTATGAACCCGTAGCTACACGGAGTCCATCTCCACTTAGACAGCACTCAAACTTGTCAAAGATAGAGTCATTTTCATACAAATCACAGAGCTGCACAAGACAATGACAACATCATCATTGTCAGCATTAGAATTAAGCACACCTGCATGGATTCCATGCAGCAGTGCCTCATCAAGGGTTCAGAAGAAATTTATCCATAGCAAGAATCATCACCTTTGGCCTCAGATATTCATGAACCTGGAAAGTTGCAACAGGAGCAGAATCCATATTTATATCCCATAGCTGGTAAAGTACGGACACGTGAAACAGATGTGAACGAGAAAGGCACAACAAAAAAAACACAAACAAGCTACAGATTAAGCTTTCAGCTAAAAGCAATGTGCATAACTAAATTAATTTTAAATAAGATCCCTATACAGTATCCAGATGCCAGACACTGCTACACTGGACTGATGATCTCAAAACTATAAAGATGCAAGAGATGGAAGGAAAAAAAAAAAAAAACATTTCTTCAAGTTGATGACATAAACGAATCATTGCTGCTTCTTCTTCTTCTTCTGTCTTCTTCTTCTTCAGTTTTTGGAATTAAAAAACTTTACTTGAAAAAGGAAAATATGTATGTGTGTGTATATATATATATATATATATATATATATATATATATATATATATATATATATATAGAAATTTACATCAAGAGAGTGATAGTCTATTGGGGAGTCTCACTAGTATATCTATTGCCAGCCTTGGCATTCCTTCCATTGCAAGGAACACTATCTTGTTTGCATTTCTTAATGCATGATGGAGCCCACTTAGGGCGAAGGGGGCAAAACAAGGATTGGGAGGACTTACAGATAAAGGAGGTGAAGATTGCCATGTAGGTGCTGAGGCATGAATGATGGAGAGCAAATAGAGATGGTTCAATGATGTGCAACAAAGACCAGAGACAACTCAGCTAAGGAGGGAATATTGGTTAGAGTTTTAAGGGCTTGCAAAGAGGATGAGAGGAAGCCCTTGAGGGACTTGGATTGAGGTGACAAGGACCACGAAACTTGTTTGCTCACTGAAGATATGTCCTCACATAGAATCGATTGGTGAAACACGATCCATAAAGCCAACCCAAAATAGCAATGACTATGATCATGATGGCAGCAGTGGTGGTGGTGATGACGACGACAATGAACTCTTCAATGCCAGTTTCTAGTTCTTTGCCAAGAAGCACATGCAAAAGGTACAGCAGGACAGAGAAAATGAGAGACAGGGAGAGTATTCTCCAAAAGGGTGGGATGGGCTATGTTCAAAAAAAAAAAAAAAAAAGAGTTGGAATGGGGTTTGGGGTGTAAATATCAAACTCCCATTGAAAAATGATTTTTCTAGAAACTGTAAACATTTCAGAACATTACCTAAACATTCCCACACTGATACAAAAAGAGACCAAAAAAAAAAAAAAAAAAACCTTAAGAGTCATGTAATCACGACTAAGGATGTGTCGTCCGTCCTTCGAAAACTTAATATCTGATATTGAGGCAATAATCTCCGTAAAGAATGACCTTGAACCAGGAGCCTCCTGCTCCTCAAACCTGTACATATTCAATATCATTAACTACAATAATGCTTTATGAGATTGGGAAGTAAGATCATTGAACAAGTAGCTTCTAAATTGACAAGTAAATATTTCAAAAAAACAAAAAAACAAAAGGTACTACATAATATTTTATCATGCTTACTAGTATTGCATATGGTTCCTAAGTCAAGAGTATCCCTCAGACTTAGCAATATGATCTGGTGAAATTGGCTAGGATCAAAGAAGCCGGTGAACTACTTACAATTTGGAATGAGTATCACATAATGCAGATTGACGCAGGTCGATAAGCCGTATTGACCCTTTTGAGCTACTATATGCTAGCATATTACAGTGAGTAGGGTGGAACTCTGCAGAAGTTATCACCTCTGCAAGTATAAGAACAGATGAAAGATCAGGCATTTCTGTTCTTAAGATGGAAGAGCCAATGGAACTGTTAAAAGCACATCCCCATCATTTTGAATTGAACATACAATAAAAAGAAGCTTATGGCCTATGACATAGCACTTACATTGAAAATCATAGAATGAAAAGACCGAATGGAGGGTGCTATGAGAAATAGAAAAACTATTGATGGTCATGTATCATGAAAAACACGGTCACCACGATAGACACAGACGAAGCAGTCAAACAAGTTAGATCCAAAAGTTAGATGATACGAACAAGGACCACTACTAATGGATAATGAATGACACAAACAAGGAACACAACTAAATGGATAATGATCTAAATACAGCTACACATGAAGAAGTCCAAGCCAATAGGGCCAAGACAAATAACTGCCTACTAAATTAAGATTTATTTTTTTTTCTCAATCTTAATGGGCTCTTTGTTGCCATTAGTTGGCTGTTGGTTCCGCTGGGCCCTCGTTTTTATTTTTTTTCTGCTTCTTGCAGCTTTCTAATAAAATTCTCATCACTCTTCAAAAAGAAGAAAAAAAAAAAACAAAACAAAACAAAATGGCTTCATTAAGATTTATTTTTTTTGGTGTTTGAGCAGAAGGTGAACCTCTCTAAAAGTAAGTTGACTGGGGTCAAGCCAGATGTGGAGGCAGACTGGATATGCGAGGAGTTTAGGTTGCAGAAATGTTGGATTGTCACCATGTGTTGGAAAGCCTCCTAAGTTCCTTTGCAAGCTGGTGATCGAAAGAGTTGAGTGGAAGCTCGCTGCTTGAAGGGCAAATATTTCTCTTTTGGTTTTCATGTTTCTCGTTCTTTGCAAGCTGGTGATCAAAGCCATGCTTCTTCTTTAATTTTATTTTATTATTTTTATTTTTTTTCTGTTTTTGTTTTTGAGCATTGTTAACACGGGGAGATTTTCTGTGAAATTGGAGGAAAAGTGCAAATCTAGTTGCACAATCCTTCTACGCAGGTGCCACTCCAGCTTCAAATCACCCTTCAGATTCATGCTTCACCGATCCTTCTTTCATGCTTGCTAGCTGTTTATAATTGCTAACATTTTGAAACAGATACTTCATCAGTTGCCACTTTGCGTCATGTTCCATGCAACTCTAGTGCAAATATCAATTGGTTGAAAAATGAAAGGAAACAGGTTTATAAACCAACTAAGCAGGGTGGAGCTACAATAAAAGGCCCCCAAAACAATGAATTATGTGCTTTTGGGCAAATGGGTGAGGAGGTTCAGGATTAAAATATGGCATCCAAGCCTATGGTATTGGTAGGGCTGTCCCACTATCAGCCTGGTGCAGAACTTGCAGGGTCCAGAAGGGGATCCTGTCTATGAAAAGCATGATCAACTTTGGAACAGCATTTGATATAGAAGATGGCTCAACGAATTGGTTTTGGGAGACAGACAGTGTGGCAATGGTCCACTCTGCAAAAATTCTAGACCGTAAAGGTTCTCACCATATAAAGAGCACAAGTGCAGGATATATTTAGCCGGAGAGGGAATCGGGTCATCAGGCCCCACTTTCATATGGAACTCAAGGAAGTTGAAGCCAAAGAGTCTGTGAGGCTCCTTAGGCTTCTGGAGGGAGTGGTGTTTAACCAATCAAGGCAATATGGAAGATTATGGAGATGGGAGAGGTCTGAGATTGTTGCATGTGAAAACAAGGGAGGAGATGGCAGGAGAGGGACCAATGGCATTGCTATGCTGTTAATGGTTCTCCTAGAGTTACTGCTTCTGGGTGGCTGGTGGCCATGACAAGGAGCTCACACATTATCATCTTCACAATAGGGAAATGAAAATTAGAGTGGATGCTGCATGTTAAGGATGCTGAAAGTATGAATCACTTAAATGTCCGCTGCCCATTTGTTACAAAGATTTGGTAGGGTTATCAATAGACACTGCTTGGTCAAAGCCTAGATCTGTGGCTGGCTGCAGTGATCGAGGTGTGCCCTAAGGGATTGGAAAGATGTGCCTAAAAGAGTTCATTATCCCAGTCAGCTTAAAAGGAAATTTGATGGAATCTTGTGGGGAACCCCAGGCCATCCAGGGTGGGGGGATTCTTCAGGACATCAGTTGGAGCTTGATCAATGAATTTTCAGGGCCTGTCGGGATTAGGGACTCTAATTTTGCATGAAATGCAGGACTTCTGCAAGCTTGTAAGATTGCATTTGATGTTTCTTTGGGTCCAGTCCTCATTTAAGGTGACACAAGTAACACTATTGCATGGGCTATGGTAAAGTCCTGGAGAATTGTGCATACTTTAGATGAAAGTGCACAATCTGTGCAACAGTTGGGACATTCTCTCACTTTAGTCCCCAGGAAGGCGAACTCAGAGGCATACTATTTAGAGAAGGCTGGTGCACATAGAAATTTGATCTTAGTACCAAATGGGTGACAGTGTTGGATCCAGTATCTGTAGTAGTTGTGTGCAGCTTCTCAGTGCTTTTTCCCCCTTTTTCATTGTAGCATTCGTGTCATCTCTGGAGTTTTGTTGTTGATTTTATCTTCTTTTTTTAATGAATCTCTTGGTTATCTATCGAGGCATGAGAGAGAGAGAGAGAGATGTCTATGATTTCTAAATGGGAATTAAGATTTCACGACCCAAGAGCCCTCTTGACATCCACAGCTTTTGTTCTCAGAAATCCAATCAGACAACGTTGCTAAATGATTGTATATATAACACCACCACCAAAAAATGACAGGTTCAGTAACTAGAAGCTTGGATAATATCATTGTGAACACGTCGACCGCTCATATTATATTAAACAGCAAAGGTATTGGATGACAGAGGAATTCATTGACAAATGCCAGAATTTTAACTTGTGCTGGTTTTGAGATTCAAGAGAAGCCACAGGACTGCCATTCACAAAACAAGTCTGCGGATAAAATTTTGTCAATAAATGATGTCTGTTCTGAACATTGTGAATTCTTACCAGTCAGATCCTCCATGTTTGCAGGCTTGACATCAACAATATTGAAACTCTGGTTGCTTATTTCTAAGTTCCAAAGATTTATTCGAAGATCGTCGGCAGATATAAAAGTCTCACCATCACTGAAAATAAGAGGGATAAAAGAAACTTGTGAAGTAGAAACTAGAAAGTGAATTTCCCTGCAGCCTGCAGGTAAGCAAAAGCAAAACCAGCGTGCAGATCATAGTCGCCAATTCCATGTGCAGATAAACAAAGTGTGGAGATCAGAGTACACAGAACACATATAAACACATAACAAACCACATGCAAAAAGTTATACTTCATAGAATTGATTGGTGTTGCTTAAATAAGCAATTTTGGGCAACCATAATTCTCAAAAGCACTTAAATAAGCATTAAAAACACATAGAAAAGGGACCACATTAATTATTATTAAAAACAATTACCTAAAAAGACATTTCAAAGGATTAGTAAGCACCAAAACGACGTCTCAAAGGAGGCGTTTTCACTCTCCAAAGGGCTGTAATTCAATGAGCGGCCCCTCATGTGTGGGGGCATATGGCATGTGTCAGTGACCCGAGGCATTCATTTTTATTTTTTTTTGAGAGAGAACAGAAACTTTCATTAAAGGGAGAACAAGGGAGCAACCGGCCCACTGAGATAGCGACTCAGTTAGCTCCATACAAAAGCACATTACAATCCTTTAGAGGGATAATAATAGAAGCCCATTCGAGAATATAGAACTGAACCCTTTGCATAATGGAATCCCGCCCTTTAGATTCCCCTCTAAAACATCTTCCATTCCTCTCTTCCCACTCCGCCCACCAAATAGCCGCAAGAGATAATCTCCAAATTATAGATTTCTGCTTACAAAAGGAGACCCCATGCCAGGCCATAAGCAGCTGACCCGTCGAATTGGGGAGAGCCCACGATAGATTGAACCAGGAGAGAAAACAAGACCAAATCTGGCCTATGAGAGGGCAGTCAATAAATAGGTGATTGACTGATTCTTCCTCCGCCATGCAGCAAAGGCAAATGTTGGAAGAATCATACCTTTTTTCCTCAAGTTATCTACCGTCAACGCTTTGCCCTTACCTACCAACCACGCAAAAACTGCAATCTTCAAAGGGATCTTGTCTTTCCACAGCTTATCAGTCCACACTTCTTCTGTCGCCTGAGAGATCCTGGCACAAAAATTGTAGGCCAATTTAACCGAGAAGAGGCCCAATTTATCTTGGATCCACACCAATTTGTCAATGTCTTCCTGGATAGGATTACCCTTACTAATGCACGCCAAGAGAACCACACTCTTCTATCTCCCAATCTTGGAGATTCCTTCTTAAGGGGGGATTCCACACAACCTCTATTCCATGAATATCATAATTGTCAGCCACCGATATGGATCTATTAGGAGCTAGACAGTAGATGTTTGGGAAAACACATTTAAGGGGTTGATCCCCTAACCACACATCTTCCCAAAACTGAACTTTATCCCCTTTGCCAATGGAGAATTAAATGCCTCGATGAATCTCCTTCCTCATGCCTAAGATATCTTTCCGTAGGGCCGAAGCCCTATACACTGAACTATCTCTCATCCACCACCCTCCTGTAGACCAACCATATTTACTCTTAATCAAACGATTCCAAAGAGTATCTAGTTCGTTTCCAAGCCTCCAAATCCATTTCCCTAGGAGCGCACGGTTCATGCTTCCGAGGTCCCTAACACCTGTGCCACCCTTATGCACATTCTGACACACCGTCTTCCAATTCACCAAATGAAATTTCTTTTTGTCTTCCTTGCCATGCAAAAGGAAGTCCTGTTTGAGTTTTTTCGAGCTTGCCCAAGATCGCATTCAGACATTTGAACAATGACATGAAATATAAGGGCAAGTTAGAGATGACCGCTTTGATCATAGTGAGACGCCCCCCCAAGGATAAGTACTTGCATTTCCATCTAGCTAGGAAATGTTCAAATCTGTCGATAACTTTGTCCCACAATGACTTATGAGGTTTTCCTAAGCATAACAGAAGGCCAACAAAGGTAGACGGGAGAGTACTGGTCGAACAATCAAAAGAACCCGCAACAAGAGAGGTCTCAACTTCTTCCATGTTAACACTGAACATTTTAGACTTGGAGAGGTTGACGTTAAGGCCTGATACCGCTTCGAAACACCGAATCACCATGCGCAAATTGCTGATTTTAGACTGATTTGCTTCGCAGAAAAGGAGGGGATCGTCCGCAAATTGAACATGAGATATTGGGGCGTCCATCCCTCTGATTGCACACCCTCCAATGATACCAGCTTCTTGAACTCTTTTCAACATTCTAGAGAGGGCCACCCTGACGATAAGGAAGAGGAAGGGAGATAGAGGATCCCCTTGCCGCAACCCCCTTGAGCACCCAAAGAAACCTTTTAGGGAACCGTTAAGAACGATCGAGAACATGGCAGAGCTAACACATTCCTTGATCCAGAGGCACCATTTAACCTCAAAACCCATCCGCTGGAGCATATAATGAAGAAATTCCCAATCAACATGATCATCAGCCTTTTCAAAATCAAGCTTACAAAGCAAAGATTTGGCCCCCGGTTTGTGAATGGAATGAAGACATTCATTCGCAATCAATGCACTATCAATGATCTGCCTACCCACAATTAATGCACTTTGATTCTCCGATATAATCTTCCCCATAACCTTTCTCAACCTAGTCGCTAGAACTTTAGCCAAAATCTTATACGAGCCACCCAACAAACTTATTGGCCTAAAATCTTTTAGAGAGACAACGCCTTGAATTTTAGGGATGAGAGTGATGAAGGATGCTCCGAGAGCCTTGGATAGCCTGCCTCTTTCATAAATTTCAGAAAAAAAAAAAAAAAAAAAAGTCCATGATGTCTCCTTGCAGCATATCCCGAAAAAAACTGAAAAAACACGATCGGAAAGCCATCCGAGCCAGGGGCTTTTTCTCCTTCCATATCTTTAACAGCTTAAAGGACTTCCTCCTCTGAGAAATTGGCTTCCAAGGCTAGCGATTCTACCGAAGAAATTTGATTGAATGGGAGAAAATCAAGTTTCAGTCTGGTCTGCACCAGCTTTCTTTCCAGAATAATTTGCTGAAATACCCTACAACCTCCTCAGTTATACGTTGCTTATCCTCAGTCCGCACGCCCTCGATCTCCAAACAGCTGATCATGTTGACTCTTGCATGTGCGGTGGCCATGATTTGAAGAAATCGAGTATTCTTGTCCCCCTCAGCAATCCATTTGTGCCACGACTTTTGCCTTCACGAGTTCTCAACTTCACTCACCCTCGAAGAGTAATCGTGGATCAGTTGGGCCCTTCTACGAATCAGCAGACAAAAGAATGTCATTGGAAGAATCATCCAACGCCTGGAGCTCAATAAGAATGGCCTCAGTTTCCCGGTCTCTGGTATGAAGGAAGGTTGCCTTCTAGTCATTGATCTCGATTTTTAGGAGCTTGAACTTTTGGAGAATTCTGAACCCAGCAAATCACTCTACTTCGAACCCTGTCCACTACCCTTTAATCAGCTGAGGGAAGCCTTCGATCTTCAGCCAAGAGAGGTCGAACCTGAAAAGTTTTGGCCCCCAGTTATCTTCAGGCATGAAGAGCTTGATCGGCCAATGATCGGATGTCGGTCTTGGGAGGGAGGATTAAGAGGAAAAAGGGAAAGCTTCAATCCATTCCGTGGAAACAAGAAACCTATACAATCTCGCAAGAATTGGATCCCTCCTACCATTCGTCCAAGTATATCAAGCTCCCACCAGTGGTAGATCAATCAAAGCCTGGTCCTCGATCCATTCCGAAAATAACTGCATACCCGCTTTCACCCTGCCCCCAGTAGATTTCTCGTCCGAGTATCGGGTGATGTTGAAGTCGCCGCCAATGCACCACGGCCAATCAAACCTCTGCCTAGCTTCGCTCAGCTCCTTCCAGAAATATTCCCTTCAATCAGCTTGATTCAGCCCATACACAGAGGAGATGAGAAAACTACGATCGAAGTTGACCACAATGAGGATGACTGAGACCGAAAATTCCCCAATCCAGCTCTGATCCAAGGACCAGATAGTTGGATTCCACGCTATTAACACCCCACCAACACTACCTTTAGCATTCAGGGCCACCCATGAGCCATCTTTCACCTTCCACAGGGATCTAAGAATATTGTCGTTAAAAGATTGGACTTTAGTCTCCTGCAGGCAGATAATGTCCGCTTTACTTCTTGAACAAATATCCTTAATCATGCATTTCTTTAGTCTAGACCTCACCCCTCTGATATTCCATGATATGATGATCATTAAACAACTGATCTGCCCCTACGACCAACTTTGGTCGTTCCCTTCTCACTAAAAAACAAGGTATTAGGACTGGCCAGAAGGCTCTGGAGTTCCCTGTTGTGGCTTGTACGAGTGTGGCGTTTGTGGAGATACCGATGTTGAAAGGGGCCGACCTCGAGCCTCTATACACTGGAACAAGGCTACAAAATCTTTCGGATTGTCTACGAAAGATAGGCCAACGAACCTACCGATGTGACCCAGGGTGTCCCTTATCCAGCATTTCTTCTGGATGCATTTCCCAATTTTAGCTTTATGTTCTTCAGTCACTTGCGCCGATTCTTACGGTTACAGTTCCTACCCACATCTGAAGGGGTTCTGCTTCCAGAATACCTTGAGCCTCATCTTCAGGGATGCAACTACCAGCGTCTTCTTGAAATAAGGAAACAATAGCCTGATCACAAGCATCGGCCGAGCAGGGAGAATAAAGCAAAGACCCGGCTTCAAATTGACCTCCCCATTCTGTTGAGTGAAGAAGGGAGTCCGAAGTAATCTCGTCTTCTCTGTCCGAACCCGCTGTCAAAGACGAGAAATGGTCCAAAACTGGCGACGATATATCGATTGGGCTTGGAGCAGGATCGGAGGCAAGGGTCACACATAAAGAAAGGCTCAGATTCATCGACCTGGATGGTGTTAAATTTGAGCCACCCGATGAGGAGCCAAGGCTGCTTCCGATGCAATCTCTGTCTTCCTAACCCGGGCTCTCGAGAACAGTGTTACCGCCAAAGCAGCTTCCGAGCCTAATGAAGTCAGACCGACCCTGTGTTGCACTGCCAGCAAGACACCCGAAGGAGCGACGAAGCTCGGTCTCCACAGCGCCCTTGAGAAGACCACGTGGCACCGTACTTATATCGCCAGCATCGCACGAAGACACGCCACGTGTGGCATCTCAAACCAAGAGGACTCCACTTTCTGAAGGGTTACACGCTTGCTCCATGCCAAGCGAGACCAGAGAGCAAGTGTCGTCCAACAGACGCATGTTCTGAGAAGAGCACACGGGGTTTTGCGTCTCTTGCTCGATCGTTGCCACGTGTCTGAGCGCAGGCGTAAGAGCACGACGCGTAAGGGGAGGGGGATTTGGTAGGGTGCTGGTGTTTGTAGCCGGTACCTCGCAGAGGTTAGGTACTCCTGCAGTGCACTGAAACTGTGCACCATCTTCCTTCATCTTCTCATGCCAAACCTTCGACCTCGACGAGCGGATCTCTCTAGCTCACCAGAGGTCTCCCCACCTAGGGATGGGATCATTGTTCCTCTCTTGTTGAATCGGCGAAATCAGCTGCCTCTCCTCCGATGAAATCTTCAGATATAGGGGTAGCGGCAACCCTTTCTTCCTCTGAATCTGAGCTCTGATGATCCCCAACTCTTCCCCTGCAAATGTTTTGGGGTCTATCTCGATTAAATCTCCCAGACGAGATATCAAGCCGTGAAAAAACTCTATGCTCCACACTTCCAAGGGGATCGACCAGATCATAACCCATATTTCTTCATACCCAAAGGCCGAAAACTCCTCCCATTTAAGGATTTGAAACACCAGACCGTTGGTGTGCAACGCCCCTGCCATCATCAAATAGTCTTCTATAAATCCTGGAGGCCCCTTCATCCAGACTTCGTTGAATCCAATCAACCTTGTGATGTAAGACCCCGCTTTCATCCCTTCGATATCCTCCAGCCACCGATTAACCAATGGTAAGGATGCTCCTTCCTTGGTCATAACAACCACCAATCCACGTAGATCCATCTTGGACTTGGAGAAAGAGTCCAGATTGATCTGAATCACTGAGTCGTCAACCTGCATGGGACACATCTCTGGGCTACCTTTGCCTTGCAATGAAACTTTCTCAGCCCTGCAAGTGTCTGTCCTACCAGGATCTGCGTTTCCTGAATCTTTGAGGAGCACCTCTTTGAAGGAGGAAGATCCTGGCTGATACTGAGGAATGTTAGCCCGCTAAACCTCCTGAGACGAGTCTGCCTTTGTCTTCATCTTCATCGCAGAAATGCGTGAACGTCTAAGCTCCGGGCCAAATCTCGCCTGCCGCACCACCAGTTTTTGTCCTCCGAAGCTCTCGCCATGAAGGCTTTTAATCACCTGAAGTAACTCCCGCTCCATGTTCATCTTGACCAACGCAAAGCCCCGCATAGCTCCCGTCTCCCTATTCCTTGGTAGTACAACACCCATCACTATTCCAGCTCTACCGATGACTCTGGATAGGTTGATGGGAAGCCAACCATCAGGAAATCCTTTCACAAATAGCGTTGGATAGTTCGCCACATCTTGTGCCCTACTTCTGCGCTGAGAATACCTCTTTCTTCTCGCAGGGATTATCGTCCAATCACCATTTTCCTTATCTCCAGAACGTGTCTCCTGCGTTGCTATCTTAGAGCCGATAGCTCTATCTATATCCCCTTCCCCTATTTCTGCCTCTGTTAATGTCATCTTCTACGATTCCATCTCCGTCCGCCACTCAGTCATCGCGCCGCAGTCACAAAATAAAAATACACTTTTTTATGATCTAGCTTGGGCATACTGTGATCAATGATATTGTAACATATGTGGAGCCATCCCAAGCATATAGCAGGTATATGCAGCTTTTTGTTAAATATATGAGGCCCATTAATCAATGATCTTGACCATTTAGTGTAATTTTTGAAGGATGATAATTTTATTAAGAAAAACCAAACAGCAAAGAAGAACAGAAAAGCTGAAAAATAGAGAAAACAAGGCACAAGCTACACGCAGCAAAACTGCTGACAAGGAAAAAACTACAGCCCTGGCCAATCAGCCAACAACGAGGTGACTCCAAGGATAATCATTCAGACAGATCTCAACCGATTCTGAAAAATGCCGCCTATTCATTTCTCCCCACAAGGCCCACCAAATAGCTAACAAAGAAAGGAGCCATTTCGAGCGGTGGCCAGCCCCGCTTCCTCCTCCATGCCAAGCCCAAAGAAGATCCCAAACTGACATCGGCATCACCAACAACACCCTGAACTCCGCGAGAAAATGATCCCAGACTTCTCTCACAAACAAACAGAAAATGAATAGATGATCCACAGTTTCTGCTTCCCAGTTGCACATACAACACATTAGGGATCAACATAGATCTCTTCTGCAGGTAGTTGATCGTTAGGACCTTCTTCCGGCCCACCAACCAAGCGAACGCTGCAACTTTTGGGGGCTCACCATAACACCAAAAGTGGAAGGCATGCCGATCCTGAGTATAAGACTGAGAAGGCTCAATCTTCTCATAAAAAGGTTTGGCCGAGAAGCGGCCTGAACTGTGCGAAGTCCACACCCACAAGTCAGGACCTCCTTGCAAGCAAATCAATTGCAACCGGCCCAAGAGATCCATGAAAGCCACTCCCTCTTCATCAGTAAGATTTCTCCTACTGGGGGGGTCCACACCACCAAAGAGCTGATCATTGAATAACAACTGCCACCAACACATTGTGGGAATTTGCTAAGGTAGCCAAAGAAGGGAAATCAGATCGAAGCATGCTATCGCCACACCATCGGTCCTCCCATAAACGGATCCTAGACTCATCCCCCACCAAGATGGCCACACCTTGCCAAAACAAATCTCGCAACGACATCACTGCTTTCCAGATAAAGGAACCTCTTTACAAAGAGAATCTCTTGGTCTCCCAACCCCCTAGGAGTCCAATACTTAGAGGAGACGACTTCTCGCCACAAGTTGCCTTCCTCCATACCGAATCTCCTAAGCCATTTTCTAAGGAGAGTTGAGTTCATAAGCTTGAGAGGACGCAAGCCCAACCCACCATGGCGGATGGGTTTACAAACCTCCTCCCATTTCAACAAATGAAACTTGAAACCATCTTCGGAATCCCTCCTCAGAAAATCTCTTATTAGCTTTTCCATCCTCGCTAGCATGGTTTGAAGGCACTTAAAAAGAGACAAAATATAAAGGCATATTAGACAAAGCCGTCTTTATAAAGGTAATTCGTCCTCCAAAAGAAATATAGCGGCTTCTCCATTTAGAGAGAATTTTCTCAATTCTTTCAATAACCTTGTCCCACGGGTGAATTGTTGGTCTCCCGATACACAGCAGAAGGCCCAAATTGGATGCGGAAAAGTATCCAACCTTGGATCCAAAAAAATGCACTAATCTGTCAAGCTCCTCTTTTGAAACATGGACACCCAATAATTTACTTTTCGACAAATTGATTTTCAGCCTAGAGACCGCTTCAAAGCACATAATAACTTTTCTCGATTCTTCCATCTTAGCCAGGTCTGCCTCACAGAAAATGAGTGCATAATCAACAACAGGAGATGAGAAACCGAAGTTGAAGAGTTTCCCATTGAGAAGCCAGAAAAAAGACCCACTTCTTGTGCCCAAGCCAGCATACGACTGAAGGCTTCTGTGATAACCAGAAAGAGATAAGGGGACAAAGGATACCCTTGTCTAAGGCCCCACGAGGCCTTGAAAAAACCTTTCGGAGAAGCATCAACAAGAACTGAGAACGACACCGAACCCTCACAAGAGCGAGTCCATTTTCTCCATTTGAAACCGTAGCCCAACCCCCCTTACATATAATCCATAAAATCCCACTCCACATGATCATACGCCTTCTAGACATCCAACTTGCAAACCACCCCTGCCTTCTTCTGCCACAACCAAGAATCTAAGCATTCTTGCGCAATCAACACCATATCCAAGATTTACCTACCTTCTATAAAAGCCCCTTTGTTCAGGGATATAACTTTCCCCAAAACCTTCTTAAGCCTATAAGCTACAACTTTGGCAAGGATTTTGTAGGGGCTACCTCTGAGACTGATTAGTCAAAAGTCCTCGAGTTCCTCCACACTGTCAACCTTGGGAATGAGCGCTATAAAAGTAGCACCCAACTCCGATGAAATAGAACCATCAGCATAAAAATCTTCAAAAAAGTCCATCAGGTCCCTCTTCACCAGATCCTAAAAAATATGGAAAAAAAAAAAGAAAAAAAAAATGCGATGGGGTACCCATCCGGGCCAAGGGCCTTGTCCCTCCCCAAACTATCTACAGCCACCCTGACCTCTTCTTCAGAAAGAGTATTCCAAAGCTTCCACGCCTTCCAAAGATGTTTCGTCAAACTGAAGGAATCCAACCCCGGTTGCTTCCAATGATTGGAGTATAGAAGTTTGCGATAAAAATCCACAATACCCTCACTGATTTCCTCTTTCTTCTCTAACAATCTTCCCTCAATCATCAAAGAAGAAATCTCGTTACCCCTTGCCCTCGCAAATGTAACGTTGTGGAAAAATCTCGTGTTCTTGTTGCCTTCTTTGAGCCAAACCGCCCAAGACCGTTGGCTCCATTTGATTTCTTCTTCCTTTAAGGCGTGTTTGGATTCTCAGTTTGGCTTATATTGTATTGTTGTGAGTGGAATCTTCTATCACATCATGGGTTTTATGGGGTTAAGCTGGTACTATGTATAAACACTTGTTTGGATTAACCAAATATGGATGCAGTTACCGCATGAAGCAAGTATATCATGTGTTTCGAAAAGAAGTAGATTAGGTGGTACGAGGTAACACCTTACACTTACGATGTGGGGCCCACCTTGATGAATGTGTTGTATATCCATTTTTTCAATTACACTTAGGACATTATCCAAAAAATTAAGAAGATCCAAATCTTCAGTGGACCACACTACTAGAAAAAGTGGTGAATGACCATTACAAGCTTCTTGTAGGCTATAAAAGTTTTGGATCAGGCTTATCTTTGTATTTTCCCATCATCCAACTCTATTTGACCTTATCAAGGGGTTGGATGACAAATAAACATCACGGATCTACTTACAGTGGGCGCTAGGAAGTTTTTAATTGTAGGCATTAAATCTCCACTATTTCCTATGGTGTGGTCCACTTGAGCTTTGGATCTATTTCATTTTTTGGCTCAAGCCTTAAAATCATCTAGCCAAATGAACGGATGATTTGGATATAACACATATATCATGATGGGTCCCACAGAATTTGGTGACATCAACGCACCATGCAAATCGGGCATGGATGGGATCCCTAATTGTCAGGCCCACTATGATGTATATGCCTCTCATATCCACGTCATCCATCTGTTTTGAAAACTTATTTTGGGGCATGATCCCAAAAATGAAGCTGGTCCAAATCTCAAGTGGACCATAATACACAAAAATTGTGGTAATAGAGCTTTAAAAACTTCTCATACGCTACCAAAATTTAAAAATCAAACTGATATTTGTGTGGTCTCTTCATGCAGGTCTGTGACCTTATCAACAGGTTGGATGGCAAATAAATATTCCGGTGGCCCACATGAAGTTTCTAATGGTGGGAATTCAATCATGGTTGTTTCCTGTAGTATGGTCCACCTAAGATTTAGATATGCTTTATTTTTTGGATCATGGCTTTAAATGAGCTGTCAAAATGGATGGATAGTGTAGATGTAAGACATATACATCACAATGGGCCCCATAGGATCTGTCAATCGGGGATTCACCCAAACTACAACGGAATTTGAAGCAAATTTCCCGCGAAAGCCTTTCGTAAGAAGATCCTATGCCGGGAACCTAGGCGGGGCCCACCACTATGTTTGTGAGAAATCCACCCTGTTCATCTGTTTTGAGAGTTCATTTTAGGACACGCGGCCAAAAATGAGCCGAATCCAAGACTCATGTGGGTAAGAAGAGAGGAAACAGTGAGAATTGAATAATCACCGTTGAAACATTTGAATGGCCACAAAAAATTTTGTATCAAGATAATTTTTTGTGTTTTTAGTTAATCCCAATGGGGATGACCTTATAAACAATTTGGATGGCATATAAGCATCAAGGTGGAGCCTAGGAAGGTTTCCACAGTACACATTTCTTTCCCCAGGTTTCCCTCGCGTGGCCTACTTAAGTCTTGGATCTAGCGAATTTTTTGGTCTTGTCCTAAAATGAGCTTGCAAAACGGATGGAAGGGGGTGGATTTCTCACAAACATCACAATGGTCCCCACCTTGGTTCACAAGCAAAAGGCATCGGCAGGAAATCACCATATGTTCCGCTGAATCAGTCTGAATTGCGTTAGAAAACCGACCTAATGCGCCAATTTGACATCGCAAGTTTAAAGGCGGAAAGCTAGCTCATTTCTGAGTATAAATCAAACAACAACTTTGCCTCGTTATGCATTTAATACCATACAATATGACCTAAACCATGCCATCCAAACACGCCCTTAGGAATTTGGAATATTCTAGCTTCAACTTAGCACGAGTGTCAATCTCCTCGAGAGAAGCCTCACCCCCTTCCTCCTTGTTATCTATTGCCTAGATCTAATCTAATATGCTGGCTGTGTATACTTATCTGGCCCCAAAGACCTTGCACCAAGCTTTAAGTTTATCTTTGAATAGTTTTAACTTCTTGTGTAACCTAAATCCAGATGAACCTACCACCTGGAATGAATTCCACCAATCTGAGACCAGCTCCTTAAAGCCCTCAGCCTCCAGCCACATCAATTCAAATCAGAAGGGTTTAGAGTCCCAACTCTCAATAGAAACCTGCAAGACTATGGGACAATAGTCTGAATCAATTCTAGGAAGCCAAAGGAATTATGGAGATCCAATCTATAAACACCAAAAATCTGTCGAAACGCGACATCGTCGGCTGATCCCAACCATTCGACAAAGTAAACATGGCCCCTGACATCAGGAGGTCAACCAATTATGCGTTTGGAATCCAAGAAGAGAAGTCCCTCATGCTTCTGGAAATCCGAGTGACGTGCTTCTTCTCGTAGCTGTAATGAATAACATTAAAGTCGACCCCTATGCACCAAGGGTCTGTCCATCTGACTGAAATTGACTGCAACTCCCAAAAAGTTGGTCTTCTATTATGTCTACACGGACTATACACGCTGGAGAAGAGCCATAAATCTTGACTAGAACCACCAGAATTGAAAACTCCCCACTCCAATGATCTTCCTTTTTCCAGAGACCCGAATGCCATGCCGCAACAATCCCCCCTAAAGATCCTTATGCATCCAAGCACACGAAATCTTTAGAACATGGCCCCCAAATCGACTCCAAATCAAAGTTGTCGAAAGAGAGAGACTTAGTTTCTTCGAGAGAAATAATTTAGGCCTTCAATCTCTTGCACATAGCTCTAATCTAAAATCTGTTATTTCAAACCCCTAACATTCCAACTGAGAATCTTCATCACAAAATTGACCTTTCCCTCCTTCCCCTATTTGGCCCAATTGGTTTGTTGCGCGTGTTATAATTGACTATGCTTTCTAATCTTGAAAGTTCTCATTGCCCTCTACATGTGCGTCGCAAGGTCTAGTTGTGAAGGTTATTCCCTCTCTGCTCTGTGTTAAAAGAGAGCAACCACATCATCATCGCCTGCTTGGAACGACAAAGCTAGCTTTCTCCCTACTTTGTTGATAATATCCTTGGTCCAATCCAAGAACTCTGGGAACAAAGGAACAGCATTAGGGCCCTCTGGACAAGCACCGACGACTTGGAGATCCTCAGATTGGAGACGAGGCAAACCCTCAACTCAACCTAACAAGGCTTGAAGAGGTGTGACATCCAATGTCTCTTCCAACTCATCCCTCTACCTCTTCCCCTCCCATCGTGAGGGATAACTCTAGCAAGCTTACGTTCCTATCAGATCTTGGGCTCGAAGCTATGTCGTTGCCACCTGGGCTGGGATCTGAAGAAAGCTAAAGAGGCATCTCTCGTTGGACCCACATCCCCTTCTCCCCCTACTGCAGAAGGGGCTAGATCGCCTCCGTCCTCTTCTACAACAGAATGAGAAGCAGAGATCATCGACTCCCTACAAAGGAGAATAGCCCTCGAACCCCCTCTGGAGTAAGGGTAGAGGGCTTTTAAAGGAGGGGGGATAAGGCTCGAGTCACGTGCGAGATCAGAAGCATGAACAAAGGGAGCGATCTCCTTCGGCACGAGCAGTTGGATAGCACAAGCAGGTGACAATTGGGTAGCAGTTGTCTCGAATGGTTGAGGATAAGTCGTAGAGGATCCCCCTCCACGTGGCAAGTAGGCAGCGAAATCCATCTTACTTCGGATTCAAGTCACACCCCGATCCAACTCCAAGCCAACACCCAAAGCGAAAGTCGTTGAAGGATCAGGTTGAAGCAAGATAGGCGTTTGACGATAAGGCCCTGACTCAAAATAAGCGGGGCACACAAGCGACTATTGTCCAGCCTCCAAGCAATGAATTGGCAGAGCAACATTGGTGCTCTGAGCTCCCCCAAAGCGCTCTATAGAAATACTAGGAGGAAAGGCCACGTGGGCCAAAACCCCATGTGGCACTACCAACACGAAGGCACTATGGGAACTAGTGCTCCTCCTGAGCATTGAAAAGGTGTTTCGTCTTCTCGCACTACCTCACTGTCGATCTGCGATTGCACCACCACCTCTCTGCTCTTCCAGAGCTCACCCCATCTGTGCGAAACCCCCAATTCCAACTCCTTTTCCACCATGAATGAAAGACACATCTCACCTACCGACAGGAAAATCACGTCCAGCAACGATGCAACTCTACGCCTCCCAATACACATACAAGTTGCGCTGATGTCCTCTCCCGACCCCGATGCCTCGTCTATGGCCAAAACTTCTCTTATACAACCACCTAGGGACAAGAAACTCCTTGTTCAAAAGCTCAAGGGGAATACCCCAGAACAGGAACCACGTGATTCCACTTTTGAGAATAGATCCCTCCTCCCATCTGCGAACAGAAGTGACCGGGCCATCATTGAACATAACCCTAGCCATAACTAACTAGTCCATGTTCATTCGTGGCTTAACTAAGATCCATACATCTGTTGTTGAGATGGGTCTAAGCCTGAATCGCAATCCTCTAGCTAGCAACATGCCCTAAGCCAGACTCTCAGTTGGGATAGACAAGCCCCTTCCCTAGTTACAGCAATCACCAACATAGAAAAGTCAAGCACTCAGCTCCCACCACTCCTAGGTCTACCACGAGGATCGGTCCATCTAAGGAATCCTTTCTCGTAACCTTGCTCCCCCATAGAGCCAGGGCCAGGGGAACCTTGCCACCCGCCACCCCTTCATTCTCCTGGAGAGGGACTTCCCGACCAAGTAAGGCCTCTTTGAAAGATCTGGGCGCTGCCTTGCCCATGCTCCCTTCCTTTGGATCTTTACTACTAAAACCGCCTACATTACTTCCATTGCCTCCGCCTCTGGATCTTTAAGCAGAATAGGGATTCCATGCTCCTCTCTTCCTTCCAAAGTTGGAAGTTGCCTCCTGAATAGCTCTCTCAAGACCATACTTAGCTCTTTGAACCCGCATCTTCTTTCAGATGAAACTTTCACCATTAAGAGTCGATACTACCTTTTCTAATTCCCTTTATCCCCTAAGCAGAATAGGGATTCCATGCTCCTTTCTTCCTTCCAAGGTTAGCAGTTGCCTCCTGAATAGCTCTCTCAGGACCATACTTAGCTCTTTGAACCCGCATCTTCTTTCCGGTGAAACTTTCACCATTAAGAGCCGATACTGCCTTTTCTAACTCCTCCGATCCCATCCTGACCTCTCGGAACCCCTGAACTACGTTGTCTAGGGATGAGAACTTCTACCACCTCCTACCTTCCCAAACACTCTTGCAAAATTGATAGGGAGCCACCCTGCAGGATACCCCGTATAGAAGAGGGCCGAAGCGACTCTAATAGAGATCTACACTCCACTCATCTCTTCCAGGATTGGAAGTCACTGGGTCCTCACAGCAAACCCTGTTACAGTCTATTGAGTTCTCTTTCGACGATGGATCCCCCTCTTCGCAACCATGTTCGTTGGAATCGACCAAAACACCAGCCCCGTTATTACATTCAGTCCTGCTCTGCTTGCTCAAAGATCTCAATGATGAACGGCATCTAGATCTGTGATTATTCCACCCGGGAGATCTACTCTCAAAACCTCTGCTTCGCATACTCTCAGAACGACCATTTAGTGTATGATAACAACATCAATTGAAAGATACCCAAAAATCGTGCTAGACTACTCTTCAGGTGGGGACACAATGTGAGAAAATAGTGCAAAATTATTTCATCGATCAATTTGTTCCTTTTAGATTGTATCGACCTGACAACTGGACTGGGCTGATTTTTTGCCAAGTGCATCTTCGCAGTGGGGCTCGAATGAAGGACAGTTGGATATTGCACCTGTGCCATGGCACATGTGGCAGCATGTACATTGGATGTGATTTCAGTGTTTTATAGCTATTTGTGAGAGAGTTTTATACTTGCGAGTATCATTAGTGGTGAACAGTGCTATCAACTTGAAAGGGGAACAATTGAAACTATGTAATTTCAACCCCACGTTTAAAATAGTAGTGACTCATCCTCCTCACGTGCAGCACTTGCATCTATCCACACCATCTAAATTGCGTGGCACATTGTGGACAGAGCATATCTCTAAAATCACACTGGTCGAGTGAGCTTAGTTGCCTGAACCATGCCCTACCAGATGAATGGTTTAAAAATAAATGTGTGGTCCAAAGTTGGAGGGCTAAATCAGATGGTTTTTATCATCGTATACATGTAGTATTTGGGTCCTCCTCCACCCATAATTGGTTCAGAGATTAATACAGTCTAGATTGTGTAACTATGCCAAGTGTGAGATCATTGGGATTCTGTGATTGGGGACTTTCTTAGGGCATGGTAGAGCCATTTTGAGGACTCCTCATCAGATTTTTTTTAGGGGAGGGGGGAGATTATGATTTTATTTATAAGACGCCAAACAACCTAAAGAATTATAACTCAACCCAGGATACAGAACAAAGAAGAACACAATGGTCAAAAGCGACTGAGTTCGAAACCCAATCCACTGCACCAAATTTGGCTTGTCTAAAAACCTCCGACACTACTCCACTAAGATTGCAGAAGCACCAGTTGTTCTTCTCTCCCCATAAGGCCCATAACCCTGCCAGTAAAAGCCATTTATTTCCTTTTGTCCGCGCATGCCTGGATAGAAGAAATCCTTCAATTGACTTCAGCTTCACCCAAGCTACATTTAAGATACCCAAAAACCTCTCCCACGTGTATTACTAAGGATCCCAGAGTGCTCTATAAACGGTATGGTCATGCATCAGTTAGGGAGCCTGGTGACACATTGCTACGGGCAAGATACATGATTTTTTTATATGCATGTCTACCAAACTTTTGCATAAGCAATTCTCAACAAACAATTCCAAAGAATTGTTTGTTGTGAATCAATTTTGCACTTCCTAATACCAATAACAAATGGGGCCCAAATAAGTTCACATTTTGTTACAACATGGAGAATATAATGCTAAGCAATAAAGATTCTTCACAAGTATTGACAATGTGTAACCAACTACAATCCCAAATTCCATAGTAGTGATGACATGAGAAGCAAGAAGTGGTGATACAAGAGATCCTCCACAGGTAGGACACCAGTGTTTTTTATCCATGATTCCCAATGTCGAACAATTAGCCACATTCAATGTTTTAGTTGTAACATTCTCTTTACTGTGGCTTCTGAAACATGTCCAGAACTTTCAGAACCCACTTAAGTTTGGTTGCAGATTTATTTTTTTTTTGGCTTCGACCTCAGGTTTAAGCTCTGGAAAAGTCCTTGATCACTTTTTGACTTGTCTGACCAGCCCTCTTGTTACTTGTTAAACTCCTGGAATTTATCCTCAAAACATAGAGTTAACTGTTCTCAAGGAACAAGTTTGTGTGTGTGTGTGTGTGAACTGTGAAGACACAACTTTTAAATCATCTTATTGAGTTTACATGTCCTAGTGTATTACCATTAGTAGTTAGCCACCAAACCGTTGTAAATAATAGCGAAGGAGCAATTAAAAAGATGAGAAATACAATTTCAAGCTAATGGTAGGAAAGAAGAAGAAGAAATGTCCCAAAACAAAGTATTTTTCTAAACTCAAACACAAGATAAGAATGAAACAAATTTAGCATGCATGTAGTGGATATAAGGTAAACCATTGTATTCAATAGAACATTAAATGCACCTGTTATTTGAGATGGAATTGATGTGATAGTCATGAGCATGAGCATAAATTCTTCGACATCTTGCGACAAGGTTCGTTTCCTGGCTGGATACCTATTTATTCAAAGCAATGCATAGATTAAGTATTGGTGATTACTATCAAATATGATTATAACAAGCTATTGTTGTATTGCACAAAAAGGTACTCAAATCCTGTATCAGAATAACCAAGCCAATTCTATTTCTTCGAATATGCTTGATGGAGGCATTTATGCATGAATTTATGAGAATAGAAATACCAAAATCATCAAGAAAGTAACCAACAGGTATAGCCTATGAATGCTGATGCCATAACTGCTTTAACTTAAATCAGTATTATTCTGCATACATAAATCAGTAGGTTAGGCTGAGTACAACTACCACTGGTAAACGTAATGATGGAATCCCGCCAGGGGGGAATAAAAAGTCGTTGCCTGGATAATTGTTGGACCTTTCTGAACATCCACCATTTGGGAGATGCTTTCTGGGGCTATTTGATATACTAGAACTTGCAATGTTACCATTGCCTGCAATTTGTGATGGGTCCAAATTCATTTCACAAACTTTCTTCACCTTCTTTTCTTGCACCTGTCCATCGCTCAAGGAAACAGCACAAATAACACAAGGCTTAGAAAATCACTTAACCACGTACAAAATGGGAATGATAGAAGAGAAAAGGCAAGCAAAACATGTCAAGAAATCACAAATGCCAAAGGACAAACAATAATCTTCTCAAAGTGACAACATGGAAGGAAAAGGGACCTGCTTATTTAGCTGGTGATAGGAACATGCACTTTCTCACTTTTCGCAATTATACATGTAATCAAGCACTATCTAATATATATTACATAGGTTTATTACAATCAACAAGGATATGGTATCGCAGCTATCGCCACGAAAGCCAAGGTGCTCAAGTACAAAATTACAAATTAAGCTAAAATGCTAAAATGGCCAACCAACGCCCTCCTTGTAAAGGAAGGGTGTGTTCTAAATGTTACACAATGGCAAATAACAAGTCTAGTATATGGAGTATGAGTCCTATTTTTATCATAGTAAAGGATCTGATACCACAAGTTGAATAGATAGAAGGGGCGCTGATATGTCTCAGTTACAGTGGGAACATGGGGAAGCTTTGGTCAGCCAAGGTGCCACTTAAAATCAAGGCTTTTATGTGGCTTGTGTGTTTGGGAAAATTTTGACAGTAGATCAGGTAGATCAGAAAGGAAAATGTCTGCCCAATAGAGGTGTTATGTGTCTTAAGGCTGAGGAATCGGCAAACCACCTTCTTATCTGTTGTAATGTTGTTAGGGAGATTTGGATAGCAATTCTAGTGAAATGTGGAATGTGTTGGGTCTTCCCTGGAACTGTTTCACAGTTATTTGAGCGCCGGTCATCCGATGCTTGGGGTGAGATTCGAAAGTGATTGCCACACAGAAAATAGTGGTTGCAACGGATATGTAATAAAAAGTTTGAAACATTTTTGCCACCTGATTCAATCATCCCTGAAGATACAAAGAGAAGGAACCAAAATCCAGAATCTCTTCTTTGTGATGATAATGCCAAAATATCAAGTTGGCTCATTCATCTTTATGTTGATCGTTACAGGCCTCTTAAATCTTCTCTTCCCCTATTTATTTTATTTTGGATTTGTTGCTTTTGTCTCTCATTGCAATTCTATGGGCAGTATGGCTGGAAAGAAACAAGCGCATCTTTCAAGGGAAGGTAACTAGGGTTACAACTTGGGCAGGTCAGGTTGGGTTGAAGGTCAACCAACATGATATCAAGTTGGGTTAACCCGTGGCCCAACCCAATCCAAGCTCCCTAACCCAACATACCATATCCTCAGCCTGAATCCATTTCAGGCTGGATCGGGTTGGGTCTGGCAATGTAGTGGGGTGCACCAAATCAATATCAATTGTATCAATTTTGAAAACAAACAACAAGAAAGAAAGAAAAAGAACAGTACCTATTCTTCCTCTTCCTCCTAAACAATGTCAAGCTGCTGAGACGGTATGGTCGACAATAAGTCAGCCTCAGCTAGGGTGGAAATGAGTGGGGTTTCGACCACGGTGAGAAGAGAGGAGGGAAAGGGAGGGAAAAAGCCCGTCGTCTCATACTCTGTCGTCAACACCTTCATCTCGAATCCAACGATCCAGAATTTGGCAATGCCCTAATTTGATATGCAGTCAATTAAGTAGGGTCACATTTGGGTCGCCCGAGGCCTCAAACCAAGCCCGACCCAACCCAGTATCAGGCTGAGGTTTTCCACCCTGATCCTAACCTGACCAAAATTTCAGGTTGGGTCAGTCGGGTTCAGTGGAGCCTGACCCAAGTTGCACCCCTAAAGATATCCTCCATACGAGTCATTTTAGACAGAATTAGCAGGCTACTAGTAGACTGGCCAAGGTTGATCAGAAATTTAGGGGCTTTTTGAGGGATATGATCTTGCATAACTGGGAGGAAGTGCTATTCTGTAATTGAAGTGGGCAGGCCTGTGTGTGGTGGGTGTAGGGCACTACTGCATTCAGAATCTCAGAAGCAGCATATTGGTGGCAGTGGCTCCTTATAGCTGCTTCCATGTTATATCTCTATGTTGTACCTCTTTTAGTTTTCTGAATACAGAGTCATTGTTCATCCAAAAAAAAAAAAGATAGGAGTGGCAATGGACCTAGTTAGCCCGCGGTTCAAATGGCCAGACCACCTTCCAAACCAGATACAAACCAAGCTAAATGGGTATGGAGCTGGCAAGAAAATGAAGCCCATTTAAGTAAAGGCTTGGGCTTGGATTAGAGCCTGCCCAACCTGATCACAATGATGCATGCATAAGTATCATGTGTGTGTCCGCTTCTTGGGCTTGACTGGGCACACCTTTAACCCTTTTGTATTCTTAACCCTAGGATGGATGGGGCCCTAGGATGGATGGGGCCAACCCAGTTACAATTCAATGGGACCAGCATGGGCCTAGGAAGTCTTAAGTGGTTCAGATCAGACCTTTGGATAATAGGTTTCAGGTCGGGTTTCAACCAGATTTTTTAGTCCATTTGATAAACGGTTAATCTCAGGCAGATCATCACTGGACCTGAACCATCCCCATTGCCACTGCTAATCATAGGCATACAATACAACTAGTTGCATGGACAGTTGGACACAGGGAATAAGCCAATTGTCAATATGAACTGTCCATCCACTACATACTACTATTGGCAGGCATGCTACAAACATCACACCGTCTGGATGATCAAGCCTTCAAATTTTGGTCATTTTTGCTGAGGTGGTTCCAGTTTTACAAGCCATAGATTTAGTGACTAACATCATCTAGCGGAGGTGTTCCTTTTAGAATGGTAAGTGATCCACGATGGTGCCCATCACATAGATGCTTCAAAGTGATGATTTAACCTATTTATAGCTGTTTGACCTTAACCATCCACTTTCGCATACTATTGAGATAGTCAAGATCATCGGTTTGTGTATTCTTTCATTGTCAGTTTGTCACTTGCCTAGAGCCAGCTGTAATGTTTGGATAGTCCAGACTGTTGGATGGAACACCCCAAAGTCTAATCTTGTATTGTGAGCATATAGTATAATGAGTTGTGTTAGATCCTTTCCCTACTATCAGATGATTTACTTGCCGCATTGAGTGATTATCTTCAAGTTCCTCCATATTTGCATACTATTGAGATGGTCAAGATTGTCGTTTAGTGTATGCTTGCCCAGAGTCAGTTGTAATGTTTGGCTGTAGTTTCGGGATTAGGGCTGTTGTAGTCTTTTCCTAGGTTGTTTTTTTTTCTGTTTTCTCTTCTAATAAAATATCATCTTTAAAAAAAAATGTGTGGACAGTCCAGACTGTTGGATGAACGCCTCAGTGTAAAGCTGCGAGTTTTACTGGGATCATGAGCATAATAGTACTATTTGTATTACTATCCTTTCCCTACTATCAAATGATTTACTTGCCACATTTAGTGATTATCTTCTAGTTCCTCCATATGTACCTGAAAGAGATCTAAATGGCTCATGATTGGAGAGAATCAGTGTCTATTACAGTCATGTGTGTGCCCCCTTAGGGACCGGGCCTATAGATGAGCGGGCATCTGATACCGATTGAAACCAGGTTCTAAAACTCTAAATAGAACATAAGAGAGCAAAATATCCAGTGCATAAAAGATGTATAAATCCATTGCATGAATATAAAAAATGAATAGGTCCATGATTCCTAACCATCAAATCATGGACCATGCCTGCTCCTGAAAACTCTAGATGTAGAAGCAGGTATTCCATGAGGTAATTGGCAGCATCTTATGAGACTACTACATAAATTTTGGCTAGAAACCTCTCAGTCTCATGGCCACAACCCTTAAAAGAAACATTTCAAAACCACAACTCTTATGGAATGTTTGCAAATATGTTTAGTTATCCTAAGCAGAATGATAAACCCCCCTTATCTAGATTACATAAAAATAAATGGCAGCCACTGATTTGCAAAACATAAGTGCCATTCTTACCTTCCAGTATTTAATTGTTTTGTCATTAGTAGAGAGAAGAAACAGGGCACCATTCGCCGTCTGGCACCATCTGATCTTGTTGATCTTCTCCTCAATTTCCAAGCTTTTAAGATAATCAAACTGAGACATAAGAAAACGTCAGTATTAACACTCTAGAGTCCAGATTCAACAGGATGCAGAAGAATCATCTGAAACGCACTCCAAACAGCTATAATCCATAAAAAGCAATACCTCAGGTTCATGGCTTTGAAACTCTGTTTTGTAGCGGAACTCAGGATGCCTCCCAATTGAATAATCCAGCCTTTCTAGATCTCTACGAGATCCATGCTACACATTGTGTTATTAGAAGATGTAAAAAATTGCAGGAATGAAGAAGAAATATCTAAAGACAACACAAAATAAGATACGATAGCAATGGAACACATAAGCACAGTGTTTAAGAAACTAACATCTCTCACATCCGTCCTTTCAAATAAAACCACTCGGCCTCCTCGGTCTCCAGTAGCAAGATGGTCTCCGCTCTTATCAAACTCAATTGCTGATATTATATCAACTGCAAAAGGTAAAAAAGGTCAGTCAACATGTGAACAACCAAATTAGGAGAAAAATAAAAACTGCTAAGAAGATTCACGTGAAGATAATTTAAGAGGATCTCCACCACAGATGCCAATGAAACACAAGTATGCATATCCAGGCCGTCCATCTGGGCCACCATGAACATGCCATGTAATCCACATGTATGGGTTGAATGTTGACCATCATTTATGTTTTCCTAAGCATCTATTTTTCTTATAAATGTTGTGGTGCAGAGGATTAGTAGACTTGACAGATTTCCGGTCCTAGAAAGTTTATGGTAGGCCCCACCTGATGTATGGCTTGTAACTTGCACATGTGCGTCATGTTGGCAAGTGCCATGAAAATCCTGTTTCAGTATCCTTCACATTCTCAATCACTAAACCACATCATAATCCTGCCTAAAAAGTGAATACTGGAAGAAGCCAACATGTTAGAATCTGTGTAATATGCACATCCTCTACATGGTGTTAGAAATCCATAAAGCAGGCTGCAATAACAAGCTCAGCTTCAAGTTGAAGCCTTAACGATGCAGAAGAGGAGAAAAGAGAGTATGAAGTTGGCCAACCAAAGGGTTAATTACATCATCATGACAAAATCAATTTGATGACATCATTTCTTGCACAATTAAGGAAGCTTGCGATTGGTTCAAGCATGGACAGTGCTTGTTTCCTTATTAGAGGCTTACAAAGGATTATCATTCAAGTCATGTCTGGATTCTTATTATTCTAGTTACAACTAAGATTAATGCAACCAATGCTGTGATCAAATCAGCCTCAGGGTTGGTTTTGAGGGAATGTTTAGAGTAAGCATGTGATAGTTTGTTAAATTTGTGGCTGTTAAAACTCTACATTATTGTTAAATTGAAGATTATCTTCATCTTGCATTGTTACAGCTGCATCTGGTATATGGTGGTCAATGGCTACCCAGATCCACATGTACCCGAGGGACTGGACCGAATTTAATGGGTCTGGGACCATATTCGGACCCATTTAAAAATCAGGACGGGTTCAGGTCTGCCACTTTATACCTATTTAAGAAAAGGGTTGGGTTAGATCAGGTAACCATCGGGTATAAGGATGCCCGCTTGACCTTCCTTCTCCTCCCCATCTAGCTCCCTTTCCCATATTTGTCCAATTTATAAAAATTAAAAAATAAATAAATATAAAATAAAAAGCCTCCCTACTCTCTCCCTTTTTTTCAAAAAAGGGTTTAGTTGAATCCTCTCTCCTTGTAAAGAGGCATTTCCATTTCTAGCCACAGTTGTGCGGTTTTTTTTTTTTAAGGATGAATTATATTATAAAACAAGGCCAAGGAGACCGAAAAACTAAAGCCACATAAACAGGAAAAAACAACAACAACAACAACAAAAACAGAACATAAAACAGAAAGGGAGCCCAGCCCACAGAAAAGGCCAGCCAAGAGAAAAAAAAAAAAAGAGCAACAGCTCAAACCCAAACCCAAAACCAAACACAGCCCTCAACTCTAACCCAGTGCCCATTCCTTAACAAGATGAAGCACCTTACAGAGAACCCTACTATCTGAACAGTTGGCATTGTTGAAACAACAGTTATTTCTTTCCAGCGAGATGGACCTCATGGCAATGAGCATAGCAAGCCTCCGTGATGCATAACAACTCACCACTTGCTCCAAAAGCTCGTACTGATAGAGCATGGCGAATTAATCCCTTTTATCTCATAGCACAGGCCCCACATCCATGGGTTAGGTCCTCAGTCAAACCCTCCCCATGGGCCCCAAATCACATGGGTTCCGCCCCCTCATGGGCCCCAAGTCATGTGTTCCACCTCACACGGGCTGCCCACCCCGAGCGTGCCCCCACATCGCACAGGCCACCCCACTCGCGCCCAGTGTGAAAATGCCCCTGCATTACTCCGTCTCTTTTTTCCTAGCTTTCCCCTACCTCCAACATCCCACGATCCGATGTGGTCCTCAATCGAATAAGAACACCCAGGAGGCCTCTGTGAAAAATAAGGTCCCATTCCAAACTTTGGAGGCAAAGGTACAGTGAAGAAGAAGATGGGAGATCAATTCTGCGTCCTACATACAGATATGGCAGAGATGTTCGGAAGGCACAGACCCCTCTTCTAGACATTATAACAATGCCAACTTTTCATGGCCATTGTTAAAATGTTGCAATTACACTAACAGGATCTTCTCTTAGTATGGCACAGGGCACATTTCTTGCAGCCTCCTCAACCATGCCCCCTCCACCACCAAACCTTGCACCAGCATATCCACCACCAACACTGTCTCTGACCATCTTGCCTCCAGCATATGACAATTCCCAGAGTTTGACACCATCTCCATCCATCGTCCTTTCTCCTCTAGTACCACATCCATCTACCAATCCTTCTTCAACCACTTCTCCACAATCCATAATTGTCATCCCACCATCAGTGGAAAGAGTCTAACAAGTAACAGCACCTCTAAGCAGCGACAGCAGCACTGCTCTCCCTCCTTGAAAAGAATCGTAGTTGCAAGATCTACTCTCTCCATCTTCACTGTTGCGTTTAGGGCTAATAAATGGTTGCCCAAAGCCATAGGTACCAATGGGCCCAACGCAATTTTGACGGATCCAGGTCCGATTCTAATGGTTCTGATTTCCAGACCCATTAAGAAACCCAGCAAGGTTCTGCCATTCCGGTTAAAAATCAGATCAAGTTGGGTTCGAGCTGGGTTCATCATCTTGGACCTGATTAAAATCAGATCAGGTCTGTGTCAAATTTAGTTGACTTACTAGGATGTTTTATATATATATATATATATATATATATATATATATATATATATATATATATATATATATATATATATATACAACACACACACACACACACACACACACACACACACACACACATATGATATTTTCTATTAACTGAATAAGATTAACCAAGTCATATATGCATGTGAGAGAGCCCATTTAAACACCATGCGTGTCAAAAATGGGACACTTTGTGCAATCTAATCCATTCATCAGTTGGGCCCAATTTGTAAAATGCCCTTATTGGACCCAGGCCAACCTGAACCCAATTGTCTGGGTCCTCAGAAAAGAGACCAAAGCTGACACAGAAACAGCAAGACCCAAACCCAATCAGACCCAGTACGGGTACTGTATGACCCTCCCATCAGCAGCCCCAGTTGTGCCTTCTTTTAAATCACCAACGTCAGATTGGAGCTGTAGTGATTGGACACTGCTACAGATAAGAGTCATGTTCGTTAAGAGATAAATAAACCGGTCTAAACCAATGATAGGACCCTAAGACCCAATGGGCACCCCGCAGATTCGTGGAACCAATCAGATTCAGGTCTGGTACATCAAGTGTGGTAACCAGACGTGAACCTGACACCCTCAGTAGGGTCCAGATATGGGTACACCAGGACCTAACCCTATATGGTGTCTTAAACTTACTTGATTGCTGGAGAAGTTCTTATTTACCATTAGAAACTGTCTGCACTTTTTGGAAGTTCCTGTTTACTGCAGAAAATTTTCTCCAGTTGCTGAAATTTTGCTCTATTTTCTAAAACTAGCATGCAGTTGCTGGAGATTACATATAGCTGCTGATTTTTGTGGAATAAAATTATGAAAAAGTAAATTTGTGTTGCTTTTTTTGGAGGCATTTGTGGAGCAATCTGATTTTGATCTTCCTATATATTTAGAAGTAAGACCATAATTGATCGGAACATCCTTAACCCTAGATCATTCGCCACTGCTCAAGGAGTCAAGTAGAGGTCGTGGTCAATAGAGAACTTGGGAAGAAAAAATGAATACGACCATCCGGAACACTAGCTGCAGCATAAATGTGCATTACAATAGCTCATCGATATAGTGGTAGAACTGAAAGGTTCAATCATTTCCCAGATACATAATTGGAAGAAAAAGAAAAAAGCAACAATGAGTGTCTGTGTGTGTGTGTGTGTGTGTGTAGTGACAAGTAACTGTGAAGTTGAGTGGTGATGTTGACATTCTTGAATATGCTGGGGTTGGGCCTTCTACTGCTCTCCTATAACATCATAAGAAAATGGTCTGGTTCTGATGCAAATGCAACAAAATAGCACACAGCATCTACAGCCTGTTCTGATTGATTGTTTTCTTGACCTGGAAATTTAGGTAAATGTTAGGTTCCTATTCACTTAGGGTCAGCTTGTAATGGAGGGTGATTCTGAGAGTGCAATACCATCAAAGGAAGCTCCAATCCTCAAAATGGCACCTTTCTAATCAATGAGATTAAAAGAAGGGCCTAGACCTTTCTTGTTAAAATTAAAACTTAAATGGACTCTCAAACAGTCCATAGTCCATATGTTTTAGGCTTATTGTTGGGATTAGTTTGGAAGAGTTAGCTTTGTGTTTTGCAACATGTCATACTGTGGTTGGTCTTTGGTAAGAGTCCTTAGAGAAAGCTTTCTGTGTTGATTTTGGAATCCTCTTGAATGGTAATAGGTTATTTTAATAGCACTCCTTGGTTCAATGAGAAAGATGTACATGAGTGAGTTTTGCTTTTCTTAGTTGTCTATTATTTCTATTCAATTGCTTTAGTTACTGCCCATATTAAAGTAAGATTGGAATTTGGAAGATCATTGTCTGTGTTGCATCAAGCTCTCGAAATGAGCACACAAAAATGGAATTGGAGCCGTGAAAGGGTGTTTTTCATGGTGTGAATCAGCAAAGATGGTCTCCAACAATATTGTACAACCACAACGTCTGAGCTTCAATGGCTAATACTACAACCATTGTAGTCAGATGAAAATATTGTTAGGATTGCAGGAGATCTGGGACATCATAAAGAAAAGGTTCAAGGAACCTACCATGCCAACAGAATTCAATACTCTCGCTCAAAATCAAAAGAACCAGTTGATAGAGGTTTGAAAGAAAAAAAAAGTGTGTCATTTTTCATCTCTCAAGTAGTAGATGAATCGAACTTTGAAAGGGTTGCAGCAGCAGCAAGTGCGAAGCAAGGGTTAGATATTCTACAAACAGCCTACAGTGAATAAACAGGGTGAAAGGGTCCGCCTACAAACATTGCAGACTAAGTTCGATGATGTGAGAATGGAACTAGGAGAGTCAATTTTTATTTTTTTGTAAGTAACGGGAATATATTGAAAGCGGGGGAAAAGATACAAGCGGGACTGCTGAGATAGCAGAAAAGCAAAAGCGCAAAAGGGAACCTATAAGCCTATAAAGAGAAAATCAAAGCCAGCAAGGGCAGGCACATTCGAAGCCCATTCAATTAGAAGATTTTTTGCTTTCAATCCCACACACAGAGCCAATGCGGGAACGTTGTTGAAACATCTATCATTTCTCTCCTTCCATACAGCCCACCAGATGGCCACAATTGCCATTTTCCAAACCTTGGATTTCACCATACCCAGCTTGAAACCTTGCCAATAAGCAAGAAGAGAGGAAGCAGAAGAGGGGATACAGCCGGCAACGCTGAAACGAGAGTCAATTTATGATTACTTCACTCATAAAATGGTCATAACGAATCAGTTGAGATCAAACACTCAAAATATCATTTATGTGAATACCCTTGAAATATATGTGTGAACATTATGGAGGATTCTAAGAATGATGACTCCAAAATTTGAGCACGTTTTGAGTTCAATTAAGGAGTTTGAAAGATCTACCAGAGATGTCGATAGATGAACTAAGGGATTCAATGATGGCGCACGACAAAAAATCAGCATGCATCATTTGAGACTGCTTTTTAAGCAAGGGTATCGTTTAGTGATCAATCACCCAGAGCAAGAGGAAGACAGGTAAATCTAGCCAAGAAAGGCGACAAGGAAGTGGCAGGACTACCAACACTAAATGAGATGAATGTGATCAAAATGAAAATTCTTCTAGAGAAAGAGATCGTGGGCAAGGAAGAGGTTGAGGCCAAGGCAGACAGAATCGCACATCCTGTGCTACAATTGCAATAAGTATAGACATTATCAAAGCGAATCCCAACAGAATGTGGAGAATAAAAAATGTGAATTGCGCTACCAATGAAGATGCTGATGCCAATACATCTCTTCTTCTAGTGTAATATGTCGAAGAAGCGGTGTACAAAGATAAATGGTACTTGGAAACTGGTTTGAGAAGTCATTTGTGGAGATAAGAAATAGTTTTTTGAGTTGGATAAATACATTTTGGTTGATGGTGAACTTAAAGGACAACTCCAAAATACCAATTATGGAAAATGGGAAATTTTCGATACAGACTAAAGACAGAATTACTTCATCTCTAATGTCTTCAATTTTTATTGGCTGTGGTGAAGACACAAAGGTGCATAAACTGTATGGACTACAGTCCAAAAAAGTGAGGAAGAATCAACCATATGCTTCTCTATTGCAGCATAGTCAGAGAGATTTAGACAGATATCTTAGCTGAATTCATTATTAACTGGATTTTCCCTAATAAAATAAGAAAATCTGATGAAGGCCTGGGTCTCACCTGCGTGGGTTGAGATTGGGAGATTTGCTCTAGAGTATGGTGGGCCTAGCTATTTTTTGGGCCATACGGCTGGAGTGAAATAGAAGAGTATTCCAACACAAGGTGGCAAGCTCGAAATCAAACGTGAAGGTTGTCATTTCTCTGATTATTGGTTGGCTAGAGCTGATGGCCGGTGCAGGGGAATTTCTACATATTTGCTTCATAACATTTGGGAGGAAGTCTCATATCTGCGCAGAAAAGTTCCTGAGAGCCATAGGTCGTAAAGGGCTCCCCCTCATGAAGTATACAAGATAAACTTCGCCCTTCCAGTAACGCGAGACCTGCAAGTATCGGCAGAGTGGTTCCAGATGCAAATGGGGCAATGGCTAATTTTATTCTCAGGCCCAGGGAGAAAAGATTCTAGTTATGCCAAGGTTGCAGCATTTATTCAAGCAGTTAAGATTATTATTAATCTTAACATGACCCCTACTATGATAGAAGGGGTCCAATAAATGCCCATCTCGTGAGCACAGATACATCAGTCTGTAGAGTTTAGCAGACCTTGTCAAAGAAAAGCAGATTGTGTTTCCTCACATGCACAAGGAAACCACTGTAATAGCCGAAAAGTAAGCGAAAGCTCTTGCAAGGGCTTGCTAATTATTGAACAGATGAGGCCCAAGTGAAGTCCTTTGGTTGCATCTCCAAGTAGTTCATCATCATTGTCAACTAAGCGTTATCCCAGCTGATTGGGATCAGCTACCTGAATGATGTTCTGCAGACCATGTCAAGATTCATGATAAAAGATGGAGCAAAAGTTCCACGCCACCTATTAAGCTAACCCTCCTCTTTCATCCAGGCTTGGAACCGGCAATGAGAGCACAATACTCCCACAAGTCATAATAAAGGGAAATTCAAAGAACGCCATTTCTTGGGCAACAATAGGTCACAATCAGTTGATTTTATCACGTTTTGTCAAAGAAATTAGAGACTCGTGCATCGACGAGCAAATTGTGTTTTCTCCATTGTGTAAATCGTAATGGCTGTTACAAGGCCATTACGTAAAGGTAACGGTGGCGACCGTTACACATTACAGGATCGTAAAGGCCATAATGGTCATTATGAAAAAAATGATACATAAAGGCTGTTACAGCACCCGTTACACCCCCTGTAAAGGCAGTAACGGCCCCATAAAGGTCCATTTCAGGGCCGATACAAGTTTTCGGATTCTTTTTTCAATAAAAAAACAGAGACCGTAACAGTCATTACAGCCTCCGCAATGGCTGTTACACCCCATATCATAAAGGTAACAGTAGTGGCCGTTACAGCCACCATTACCGTTATGGAATACATTGGTTTTCTCACATGCATGAAGAAGCCAATGTAATAGCCAACAAGCAAGCGAAAGCAGAAGCATGCAAGATCTCGCTAATTACAGGAGCAAGGTATTCCGTAACAGTAATGGTGACCGTAACGGCCACCACCATTACCTTTACGATATGGGCCGTAACAGTTGTTACGGTCTTCTTTTTTTTAATTGAAAAAAAAAATTTAACCTGAAAAACCTGTATCTACCTCTTAACAGACGGTTACGGCCTTAAAGGGGGGGCGTAACGAGCCGTAACGGTGCTTACGGGTCATTTTTCCCATAACAGTCATTACAACCCCATAACGTGTAACAGTTGCCACTGTTACCTTTACGTAATGGCCTTTTCAGCCCTGTAACGGCCGTTATTGCATGCCATGTACGGGAGATATGAGGCCCAAGTAAAATCCTTCAAGTAGTTCATCATTATTGTCATTTAAACCTTATCCCTACTAATTGGGGTCAACTATACAAATCATGTTCCGCCATTCCACTCTATCATAGACCATGTCAGCTTTGATGATATAAGTTGTGGTGGAAATTTCACGCCAACTGCCAAACTAATGCAACCCTCTTCCTTTATCTAGGCTTGGGACTGGCAATGAGAACAAAATACTCTCATAGGTCATAATAGAGGGGGACTCAAAATACCCTCTCTTGGGCAAAGACAATTCACGTTTTGTAGATTTTAGCTGATTTCGTCCCCAAAAAAAAAAAAAAAAAAACCCTAAAGAGATGTGCATCGATAAGTAGAGCTTGTTTTCTCAAACACATAGGGAAACCAATGTAATAGCCAACGAACAAGCGAAAGCAAATGCATGCATGCATTCTCGCTAATTATTAAAGAGATTAGGCCTGTTTCAAATCCTTCTAGTTGCATCTTTGTTTTCGTTCCCTCGGCCTATCAGGGGGTTGTTCTGATATGTGTAGTTAAGGTCCTGTTGTGGTCCTCTTGGTTGCGTTTTTTCTTGTTTTTCAGTAAAAGTGCTTATTATCCTTCAAAATAAATCTGAGAAGTTAGTTTTGAGTAGAGATGTCATATTTCATGAATAAAAAGCCTTTAAATGGGCTATCAATGCAAGGAAGTTTGTGTCTATTGATATTAGTGAAGCTGAAAAAAGTGAAGAAGGTAGTGTGCAGCCTGTGTGGTGAGTCGCGTTCACCAAGTCCACCAACATCTCCAAGTTTGAATCCACCAAGCTCTTCTTCAGTTTGCAATCATCTACAATATTCAATTCTACTTCAAGTTAGAACAAGCTAAGGTGCATAACAAAAGAACCAACTTGGTTAAAAGATTTTGTTGTAAGCAATGATGGTGATGATTGTGAAGATAAGACTTCGATAAATTTTGCCTTGCTCTCATATTGTGATCTTGTAGAATTCGAAGATACGTTTCGCAAAAAAGAGCCAAAAGACCATGGAAGAAAAGATCAAAGCCATTGAAATGAACGACATTTGAGAGTTTGATAGAGCTTCCTAAGGAGCACAAATCGATTCATGTGAAATGGGTCAACAAAACGAAGTTGATTGCTGAAGGAAAAGTGGAAAGGCACGAAGGGCAACTGATGGCAAAAGTATACAAGCAAAAGCCTAAATCCAACTATCGTATGGTATTCGCACTGGTAGCTAGACATGTTATGATCACAATGATTCTTTTATTGACCGCTCAAAATTCTTGCCATATTTTCCAACTATATATGAGTCAACAAGTGCAGTATGTGCTTGTAGGATGCAGAAAACGTCAATTTTCACGTCCTCATATATTGTTCATTTGCATCAGCTATTTGGAATTGGTGTTTCAATCAGTTTGTTGTTTTGTGGGTGATGCCAAGCTCTATTCAAGTCCTTTGTGGCTTGGAAAGGGGGAACCTTCTGTAGGATAGTCAGATGTATTTGGAGAGTGTGATTTTGTTGCCATTTTATGGGCCCTTTGGAAGGGAAGGAACAATCAGTCTTTTAATCGTGTGTCAATCAAGATAACAGTTATTCTTTCTTGAGTCAATTGCTTGTTTGCTCCTTAGCCGGAATCCTCAAGTGTTCGTTCTATTGTTCAAGGGTTTGTGACTATGTAGTTTACTGATGATCAGTCACTCTTTCTTTGCTATAAGCCCTTTGTAGGTGCTGTTTGGATTTTTCTTATTAATAAAATTCACTTGCCAATCAAAAAAAGGGTCTATTGAGCGTATTCTATATGTGAAGAACAGTGGAGATAGAAAGGCTATGATCGTTCGCTTGTACATAGATGATCTAATCCACAGTGATAATGACTCTAGCATGTTCCATGAGTTTAAAATGTCCATGAAAAATGAATTTGATATGACACGCTTAGTCTTAAATCTTAATACACAATTTTCTCAGTATAAAATCGGTGCCATCCAATGGAGCTATGTTTATATATTGAAAAG
Organism: Magnolia kwangsiensis; assembly: GCA_037074715.1. NCBI lineage: Eukaryota > Viridiplantae > Streptophyta > Magnoliopsida > Magnoliales > Magnoliaceae > Magnolia > Magnolia kwangsiensis. Next base: position 100,439,172 of record CM073581.1, read on the forward strand.
AGATATGCAAGGACCATTCTAAAGAGGTTCGGTATAGAAAATAGAAGACCCACTACTACTTTAATGGAAGCAAATTGAATGGAACGCGTTCCAAACAAATCGTGGGAAATTTGATCTATTTGATGGCTACACAACCCGATATTATGCATGGGTGAGTTTGATTAGTCAGTAAATGGTGAATCCAATGAAAGCACATTCTCAAGCGGCGAAGCGAATTTGGATTACATAAAAGGGAAATTGAACTTTGCATTGTCTATGGAAGAGAGAAGTCCGATTTAATTGGGTTCACCGACATTGACTATGGTAGTGATCTTAGCGATCAGAAAAGTAAGAGAAGCTAATTCCTTAGCAGATATTTTAATCAAGGTGACTCAAGCTTCTTTGCGAATCGGATCTCGTTGTCCATTGTCTTGGTAGATTACTTGTAACTTTTTGCTGTTTTTCTATAAATAATTTTTCATTGTCAGTAAAGAGGTAAAATGTTAGATGCCCGTGAACATAATGATTTAGAGAGAAACAGAGTGCAATATTTTATCCAAGCCTGATTTAGGAAAAAAAAAAATCTTGATTCTGTATAGACGCAACTTCCATCCCCTGAAATCAGACTACTTGGTGATTCATCACCAAGACAACTCGTGAAAAGTTTTCTAAGTAGTGAATTTGTATCTCTGCACTAATCTCTGTAAAACCCACTCTGATTGATACGTACCGACCCTCTCAACTTTCAGTAATACAGCCATACAAAGCTGTGTCCTTGTCTTGCCAAAAGTTGAAAATGAAGGTTCTATTTATCAGTCGGGGCGGCTGGAGATGTCAATTCCCTTAAATTCCTATAAAAGCTGACAATTTTATGTTTATGCTTTGTTTTCAAGCCTTCATTTCACTATCGAAACCTATGAAACAAAGACCGAAAATCCGCCGCCAGATGACAATGATCCGAACACAGATCAACACTCCACTGCCCTAATTCCAATCTCGACCATCAGGAAAGCACCGGATCGTCCGGATCGAGAGGATGAAAAGGAATCTTACCTTCTTGGACCTCCTCCCCTGCAGTCCGTTCACCGAAGACCTGAGAGAATTTCCACTCGAGAGCCGGCAGCGGGACCGCCGACGCGGCAGCGCCTTCGTCTCCCCCGCCGTTCATTTCCCGGCTAAATCAACGCCCGAAATCAAGCGGCGGCAACGCGCAACATCGACGATTGTCGGATTCTGTGGCCTCGTGTGGAGATCAAGGGCTCAAATCTGTCGAGATATCGGAGGAAATGAGGATTTTGGATTCTGCCATGCAAGAGTGTCTGGTTGATTGGGGTTTTTTTCTCTCTTCTTTTTTAACGGTGGTAGAAAAAGAAAGGAGATTGGAAAACTACGTTCTGGCGTTAATGTACCCAAACACTATTTCTTCTTCGCCCTAGCTACGGAGAGGAGAGTTTTCAATGAAGTGGCTATCGTGATAGTTCTACGCCGTTTTTTAAATGGTGGTGATGCACGTGGGACGTGTGCTTTTGAGGATTCTGACAGTCCAAAACATGGTGATAGTGTGGATGGATCTGAAAAAATTGAACTGATCAAGGGATCCTAACCGTTGGGTATCAGATGTTCAGGCGGTTTTTAAATGATAAAGAGCCAGTATTCATCTCCTGCATTTTTGGTAGCTGAAGTCTTTCACCGTGTTTTTCGATCTATGATCCATGCACGGTGGGTTATTGAATTTGGACGGATAGAATGCTTGCACGTGTGTACCACGTGTGAGGCAAAGAGTCGTTGCTGTATAGAAAATGGTGGTAAACTAAAACTTACTCTGTATGTTTTTAATGAATATAATTGCCGTAGACGACCGGGGAAAAGGTGGGACACTGGGATCGAAACCGTGCTTACGGGGACATGGAAGCTGCCGTGCCTCCATGTCACTAATGCATATATGGCATGCCTGGACAAAATCTAAACCGTTCATTTGATATTTGAGGTCGTGATTGAATCATATACCGAAAATCACACCGTTTGAATAATCCTGACCATTTAATCGGTGGGATTCGAATGACACTAAAAGACAAAAGTGAGGAATGCGTCGAATTAAGTGAGAAAAGGTTCATGTATTAGGTGGTTATGATTGTCCAATCAAAGTAATTTTTATTATCAGTCAATCACCGATAGACCCCACAGTATTTCTGGTTTGGATCATCGTACACGTGTGCTGACATTGTGGTATATGGTAAGATGCAGAAAAATCCGTGCATCCGGAGTCAGTGAATCAGCTCTGAAAAGGCAAGGTAAGCTGATGTGTCCAGTGCTCGAGCGAGATTTCATTCCTCCAGCACACTGCACACGTGGAGCCCGCTGCTTGGGCTATTCGGATGCTGCATGCGTGAGGGTGGCGGCCAGGGTTAACCCTATCCGGATCCTAGCCTTCCAAGCTCTTGATCGGACTATAAATGCTTATGCCTGGTGTATCTAGAAATGCAATTATGGAATGCATCAGGAAAAGAGTAGAATGATCGGTGAATCTAGGGGTGTTTGGCATTTCTATGGATAAGAGTTTATTTTAAAAGTAACAGTAATAATAAGTTTTAAATTATTTGATAAAAGTTTAATTCTGGAATTTATTTGTTTAAAAAGTAATAAATCAGCTTTGATCATATAAGCTGTAAAGGAATTTATTTAACTTGAATGGATTAGATAGTTTTAAACTAAATTTTATGCAAGTTTGTCCTTAAACTTTTTAAATAATTTTCATCCTTCTCTTTGGATAATGACGGCTCATGTCAAAGGTAAGGCCCCATCAAAAGTGAGTCTACATGATTCAAAATCACGTTAAAGGTGAGCTCTAAATAATGGATGGTCTGCATCAAAATATGGCTTCACATGATGGACAATTCACATCAACTCGATCTTACCTAATGGATAGTCCACATCAAAAGTGAGACCCACGTGATGGATGGTGAATAGTGAATGTAGGACGTGATGAAAAGTGGACAATAAAGTTAGGCCCATATGATGAATGACCCGTGTTGAAAGTTGGGCCCCACATGATGAACGATCCACAACAAAGGTGAGACATACATGATGGATGGTTAATATCAAATATGGGTCCCGCATGATTAATGGCTCGGATCAAAACGTCGCCCCACGTGATGGGCTATCCACATCAAACAGGCCCATGTGATAGATGCTCTACAACAAAGGTGGGACTCACATGATGAATGGTGGACATCAAAGGTGGGCCCCTTATGATGAATGACCCATATTAAATGCGAGGCCCCACATGATGTATGGCCGACATCAAAGTGGGCCCACATAATGAATGATTCACATTAAAGGCGGGCTCCACAGGGTAGATGGGCCACATCAAAGCGTGGACCGGCATGATGGAACATTCACATCAAGTGGGCCCCATTTTACGAGAGGTCCACATCAAAGACGGGATGTACATGATGGGTGATGGTCATTGAAGGTGGCCCGATATTATGCTTGGTTGACATCAAAGGTGGGACCACATCCAAAGTGGGTCATATGATGGATGGTGCACATAGAAAGTGCCTCGTGATGTGCCTCGTGATGAATGATCCACACAGAAGGTACACCCCCACATGATGAGTGATGGATATCAAAAGTGGGCCTCACATGATGGGCAATCCAATTCTAAGGTACGGCCCACACTATGGATACATCAAGCATGGATTCCATGTGATAAGCGATGGGTAGTATACACTAAGGGACCCACATAAAGGACAACTAGCATCGATAAGAGACCCCACATGATAGATGACCTACATTGAGGTGGGCTCCTATTGATGAATGGTCTACATCTGAGATAGGCCTTGCATGATGGACGGCCCACTCTGATAGTTTGGCTCACACGATGGACGATCCACATCAAATGGGAACTTGATATGATGGATGATTCATATGTAATGTACGACATAATGGATGACCTAAATGTCGTATAGTCATCCATTCTTTTATCATTTGGGGACATAGTTCATCCATCATGAGATCTACAAAAACAATCATATAAACCTCTCTTATAATAGAGTCATTACAATCTTAAAAAATGACGTCAACTATCCTTAAAAAAATTCTTATTTAAAGGTTTTATCAAATATATTTATTTCAAATATAGTTATGTTTTTTTTACTTAAAAAGATAATTTTATCAAGTGAGCTTATTTAAAACAATAACGATAACAAATAGAGTTTATTGAAGTATTAAAAAAGCTATTATTAAGTTAGAATAGATATGTCAAACAAGCCATGAGTCTAATTTAAGAATAAGTTGGTTGTATCTGTTGTTTCTCGATTTCAATATTCAATCACGTGTGATGCGTGTGGGCATGCTATAACCGGTTATGCAGATCGATTCCAGCTGAATAACTTTGAACCCAAGCACCAAGAGAGGTAGATATATCATTAACCGTATATACCAGAATATCAGAAAAACGGTCGCCTATTCAACCAATTACAAAGTTATTCAAGATAATTAAGCAATTATCGAAGGGTAGGGTTCGTCCTCGCAAAATGGATTGCATATTACCTTTTGTACGAAAAAACTTTCAAATACATAAGGAAAAAAAAATATTTATAGTCAACCGTGTATAGTAATTACAATAAACATTTATGAAATAAGAACTGTTTGTACTACGATATAAACCATCAAGCGTATAAGCGTAGAATTGAATTACTGCAAACGATTGCAAATATTGAACTGTTGTTACTCCTGATGTGAGATTAAACTATTTATTACGCTAAGGAATGCAAAATACTATTTATGTTGAGAAACACAATAGATAATTGATAGATTTGATTTGTTTGATTAAGTTGGTATGAGATACTTCATTTCGTTAAGCTCTTCTGCTATTTATAGACTATAGAGTAATTATATGGATGCTTCTTCACCACCACTATGGCCTTCCAGATTCTTCTTTGACATCGTTTTAGTAATCACTTTAACAATGTTTTTCACTCGACCATGTTTCATATTTAGATAAAGTGTATTACCTAGTTAGTGTCAACTGCTATTTCTGCAATATGCACCCTAAATATATTCAAAGATCTTTTATGTGTTATATAGTCCTCGTACAATGACACGTGTCATTTTATAATTAATTATTCCAATAGTGTCAAAATTTAAGGTAGATCATTCAAATATGATCGTAAATTCAAGAGCGTCTATAAAGTAAGAACAAGTTGATGTGCACATCAATTCAACGATGCTCGTGCAATGAGCAAAAACATTGATTTTTCAATATTTTTTATGTATAGCCCACCTCGTTAATGAGTTTGTCTTATCATTGTCCACATTATTATTCATGACATGGTAATTTTTTTCTAGTTGCTCAAATGGCGTGCATGGGTAATGTATTAGACATGTTATGTGTTAAAATATGAAAAGTAGTATGTATTGGAATAAATTTTAAATAAAATAAAAATATAAATTTATAGGTTCAAGTCATGACTTGATTGGTTAGTATCTTGAGATAATTTGACTTTAATGTTGTATGGATATTCAAACTGGCACAAAAGAAGGAAGACAACAAATTGTCTATCCAACGTACTTGACCAGTGTTCTTATTAACTAAGTGCAATCAAATGATTATGCTTTGTAATTTAATTTATTTTCTTTTTAGAAAGAATATAGCTAGCTGTGAACAAAATTTTTTTTTTATACATACACACCCAAGTACTCACGCTATAGTAGGATTTTATCACCTATAAATACTTGAACCCGAGACCTCGTGTTGAGACTATGAAAGGTCTACCATTGAAGCAATAACTCAAACTCCAGTTGTGAACAGTTGTTCGATGGTAATGTCATGCTAGAATGCTTATTAATGCATGATACTTTAGATAACTTTGATATTGAATAATGATCCTCTTTTGTAAGTTTGGGATTTATCCACATTCCTCTAGTGTAAATTTTTTTTGTTCATATTTTAAGTTTTTTTTTTTTTTTAAATGGTTTTGTTTGCATTTAAAAATGAAAATAAATGAATTAATTAGTTTATGATTTGTTTAGATTCATGAAAAAGTAAACATGATTTCCATGAACTTACTTATGTTGTTTGTCAAGTTTTGTTTGTGGGAAACATCATTTTTTATCATAAAATTAAATAAAAAACTTATTTTTTCATCTCTACCCTAACAAAATTCACTTTTTCATGGTGGAAAATAAGATTGGGTTTCTTAAGGCTTAAATCCATATATCATATCATCCATATTTAATTGCCTTATTACCACGTGTTAATGTGTCAAACGAGACATTGACCATCTTTCTTTATGTCTCACATATGCCACTGTACTACATGTGCCACCATTCATCTTCTCTTCCCCCCTAATTGTGTTAATGTGTCGTGTGTGTCACCATCCATCTTCTTTTGTACCTCAGTGTGCTATTTACCCATACATACTATTATGCATCCTATCTCGTGCCCCACACATGCAAAGCACCTCACATGAATTAATGTAACTTACGTACTACATGTGTCATCGTTTATCTTCAAAAGTTCCGGACATACCACATGTGTCAATGGTGTCAATTTAATAAATAATAAATAAATAAAAACTCTAATGCCCTCGTGTCAAATGTGACAATAGATATCTTGTACCACAGTGTCATTATATAATTTCAAGTGCTCCGCATGTACAATGTGTGCCACAATTTGACTTCAAGTGCCCATGTGTGTCATTAATCGTTTATAAGCATGTCATACATGTTATATGTGCTAATTTAACATATGTTATTAACTAACTATAAAAAATTTAAGATTTTTTTTTTTTATTTGCCAAATAACAAATGTGAAAATAAATCTTAAATTTATAGAAAAATCTTATAAAAACAAACAAGAAAATTATTATTTTTATTCTTTTCATATGGTTCACGGAAATAATGTTTTACAATTTTCTCTCTCATGCTTTCCATGATTGGAGGTGTGTGAAATTTTATAATTATAGCTAAGTCTCAAAGGAGGGTGAATAGAATCTTTTAAAATTATTTGCCTGTTTAATCAATTTATGCCAAAAGTATAAATGGGTCCAATAAAATAGACTATTTAAGATACAATTATATGTACAAAGTAGCCTAAGGAGTAAGATAAATATATATCTATTATATACAGTGACTTAAACTTTTAGCATATAACCTATTCATACATATATATGAATTAAAAAGTCACAAGCATGTATATAAATGCATATACAATAAGAATCTCAAATACAATGATATATAATGGTTCGACTAAATCCCTTCTCCAATATCAGATGATGAACTTAAACTCTAGTTTTCTAAATTCAGTATCTCAATGGTTTTGTATAGATTTACAATTAATCTTTATAATGGTTTTCTATACGTTCACCACCTACCTTTGCAGTCATATACAATGACCTGCATACACCCTCATTAGAGGCTCACAAAAAGACTGCTTACACTCTCGTTGAATGCTCGCTTTTAGATTTATAAAGGTTTTATAATGTTAACCCTTCCTATATCTCTCAAGTCTCGATCCCTCAAATAAGTGTTCATTTTACGAAGTGCGTCCTAAGAGGAGTTTCACTCCAACTTAGACATTAGCAAAAATACACCCTACGACAACTAAGAAAGAGAGAAAGAGAGGATTTTATAGAGCTAAAATATGGTAAGTTTATAGTCTATTATTTCATTATTTTTGGTGCATTGAATATAATTTGACTCGATTTATACATTGAACGGTGTGGATCGGTCACATGTTCATTTTGCATTGATCTGTAAATATATCCGATGTAAAAATGATTGAAGTCTAAAATTAATAGATATTGATTCGGGTACATCTGATCAAATCAGATTAGATCTGTATGAATCATACGATCCCTACGACCAAAATATATAAGAGCCATAACTTTCATATCAATTTGACCATTAGATGGGCCACACTGATTAGATTTAAAGATGTTTAATAATGAAATCTCTGATTTTTGTGCCAGTGTTGATATCACTTGGTGTAGAAGGTCTAGATTGGCTATCGATATATGTGTGATTAAATCAACATCATTCATCCAATGTGCATGGGTAAAATATGCCAAGACCTCAAGAATATGAATGATCTAATCATCCAATAGGCTACCCGATCAATTAATCATCACTCAATTTCAAAATCTTAAAGAGAAAATCTAATTTTTTGTAATTAAATTTAATAAATATATTATATATGGTATTTTAATTATTTGATCATTTAGGGTTTGACTACTTATGATGTTAATCAAAGGTAGGCTTCACCGTGTAATAAAACTAGACAAATAATAATATCGTTGATATAATTGATATGATCTCTGAATTCAAACCAACCTAATTACCTTAATTAGCAACATTACTAAAATTGCATCAATAAAATGATCCAACCATGGAAATGTTGGTAATCTAAATGGATGGTTAAAAAGCGCCAACAAGTTACTTGTTTATGATTCTTATGTTTGTGGCCCATTTAAAGCTCTTTTTTTTTTTTTTTTCCATTTTTAGCTAAAATATGCATTTCAATGGGCTTATTACAATCACCCCGTTAAATACTACATTTGTACATTGATTTAAGATATTAATATTGATTTGAGATATTACATATATTCTCATAGATATATTGAAATTTTCCATTCATCCTACTCATTTCCATCCAAACAAAATATTTGAATTTCAAATATATTTCATTTATTCCCACTTAAATACAACTTAATAAGTCATTTACTCCCAATTCATTTACCTCAAATTCTATTTTCCATTTACATGTCCCAAGTAAGATTTATAAATTTATACATGTAAAAATAAAAATAAAAATCAAGCATTCATTTTACCTAAGACCTTGGCTTATTTACTGAGACTTAAAATTTTCTCTACAAATTAATTTTTATTTTTATTTTTTATAAATCTTAGTTTATTTATTGAGACTTAAATTTTGATGCCAACATATGATTTATGAGTAAATGATGTGAAATGCCCTTTTGAACTCCATTGGAGAGTTACACGTGTAAACAAATGTGGTACTACACACCCATCTTTCATGCACATTGCATGCTAATGATACTCCGAAACAATTCGATTATCGGCTACACTGCACCAATAAAATCATATAACCCATCGGAAATTGGCTATTTAAATGGATGGTTAAAAAGCGACGACAAGTTACTTATTTGTGATCCTTATATTTATGGCCCACTTAATACTTAAAATTTTCTCATTTTTTACTAAAGTATGTATTTCAATGGGTTTATTGTAGTACTACGTTAAATATCACATATATACATTGATTTGACATATTATATACATTTCTATAAATATATTGAAAATTTTCAATGCATTTCAATTTTTTCACCTACTTCCATACAAACAAAATTTTAGATCTCAACTACATTTCATTTACTCTCATTCAAACACTTGAGTAAGCCATTTACTCCTAATTCTAATTTCTATTTACTTCCATTTACATGCCCTAGGTGAGACTTTTAAAATTGTACGTGTAAATAAAAATAAATAAATTATGCATTCATTTTGCCTAAAACTCTAGTTTATTTACCATGGCTTAAATTTTTTTTACAAACTAGTTTCCTTTTAAATTTTTAATATCTACTTATATTCTATTGGTTTGCATTCAAATGATTAAACTACTGATTTCCATACATTATTTGTATGATGTAATCCATTTCAACATTGATTGCTCTTTTATAAAAAAATTTAAAAAAAAAACATCACAAAAAGTTATTTTTTAAAAAATGTCATATTTTATATTTATAATAACCATGTAATATATTACAACATGTTTATTTCATTTGATTATAAATGAGTAAAAATATGTTTCAGAATAAGACGTGTTAAAATAAAAAATAAAAAATAAATCACTCATCCCTTGTTCAGTTTTGTATTATCATATCCTTAATCATATTATATATTCCTTTAGATTTAAATTCTGACTAGAGTATTTATTTATTTTTCAAATAAACGTAGTTATTTAAAAAAAAATGTATTTTTATATATTGTAATTATATTATTTTCAACAGTTCTATTCGTCTTTAATGTTAAGAATATGTAGTTTTTTTAATCATATATCGTGAAAACGCATTTAACTTTCGTATTATGATTTTGATATTTTGAGATCATACGACCTAATTAAATCTCAATTATTGAAGTATTTAATACTATATGTCATACCATTCCATATTTTATAAAGCATAACCTTACGCTTTTTTTAGATGTTTTATTAAGCATGTAATATGAAGCAACAAAAAATTCACATAAATTTTAAATATAGTAATGAAATTAACATCTAAAACTTAATCATTCTTACTAGGATTCTGTATTTTAGTATTGTTGAGGAGAGTAGAGAATTATAGTCTAATGAATAATTTCATTGATTTTTTATAACTCGATAAAAGTATTTAACGTGTATTATTTCATTTTATCATTTACAATTTTTTTTTCTATTTTATTTTTGAAATTTATACAATTTTCAACATTAGCTATAAATATTTTAAAAATTAAAATGCATCACATGTTTTAAAATCATACTTATTCAATCAATGAGGCAAGGTACATCATGATGATGGGATGCTCTAAAATCAAATTCTAATCAATCATTAGGTTGAACATGTTATGGCAATGGAAATAATTTCAAAATGAAAAATATATTTTCTTGTTCTCTATTTGTTCATACCGCTATGTATGACGATTCTTAGTTTCTTATTTTATGATGCATAGTTTATATAAGGAAGATCATAGGTATACATGAATATTATTCAATTAATTAATCTTATGGGCTACTCCTTGGTGTGTGAGAGAGATGAATTTGTATTTTTATTTTTTTCTGTTTTGGTGAACAAGAAAGTTAGTTTGTTATCCCATGGAATAGGCATATTACTAAACCGCATAAATCTTTGTGCTTATTATCTCTTGTTTTTATTTGACCACTTGACATTTTATTTAACTATTTTTCTTTGCGTCTTGGCCTCGTCTATATTAATCATGCGCATGTTTTTTGTTTTTTTAACGTAATATGTCATACAAACAAATGACATGTGGTAGCATGCGTGATGGTTAAATGCAACTCATATTTTAGATATTCATGATGGGATAATTATGCTTAATTAGTTGAATGACATGCACACTATAATTGCACCATACAAGAATATTGTATAATGGGTTTATTGTCTGTTCTTACTATTCTCATCTCATACTCGTGTCAACTCAGCATGTGTATGCAATATTTAGGTTGTTCGATTGGTGGACCCGCTCCCACATATGTCAATTTATTATTTTTATGTTATATTCGAGTTGTTCGTCTAGTTCAACTTGCTTTGTTATAGCCCGAAGTTAGGTCGGGTTCGTTTATAATGGGATTAGATTGACTTCATCTCTTAGGCCATGAGATATGCTAATGGGCTCGGTTGACTAACATTCCAAATATATACGAAGGCACATGTACTAATAGAGCATATGAGATCGAAACTTTGCATCGAGCTGACGTATTGCTAACGACGTGTTGTATGAGGTCAAGATGTTTCACTCATCAAGCGATCTACAAACACGATGTTTAGACCATAAAGCACAGACAACTAAAATAGCTTTTCTCTATTCATCCATTTGTTTCCTGTATTGTGCACACTCAGAGAAGCAAAATAGTTGATTATGGGTTACGTGATTTAAACAACTCGGGCCATCGAAAAAAAAACTCTAATATTACACAAGTATGTGAGTTGTCCCATTAGGCTTGGCTTATCTCTGGTCAAGCTTAGGCTTAAAATTCAGGCCCATTTATCAATTAAGTCATGCTTGGATCATGTACAACAAGTAGTAGGCTCAGCTCGAGTTTAAATCAACCCAACTTGTTACGGTTTGCAAAGTCAATTTTGTAAATCGGCACCCACGTAGATTTATATTTGTTCTCACGTTTTAATTCGATGGTAGTCTAATGACGTGTACCAATTTAACGCATCGCCTTTCAAGGATTTATAAAACAGATGGATCGACGCTCGGTCATTACTTGTCACAGTATTAAGCTCTCCATGGAATGCTCTTAAGTAATATACGGGACACCATGTTCCATCATATCTTTTGAATTTTTGTATTTCAAAGTCTCGAGGTACCTTTGCATCGAAAAAGGGACAAATATCCCTGAACTCAGTGGGTGGGAGATCCACCCCCTGCTACATTCGTAACTCCTTTACATCTCTTGTAATTACTCTTGAAGTTATTCGATTTCGGAGAGTTCGGATGAGAGGGGTTTTGCCCATTGGAATTAACTGGATCTCCTACCAGGAAGAGGATATTGGAATTGATTGCATTTCCTGGTTGCGGCTCTTTTTAATGAGAATGTGTTGAAAGGGATTCTCGATTGGAAAAAATTGGCCTTGAAAGTGACTCATGTTGTGGGGAGGATGCTGGAAAGTTAAGATGATTGGGGCACCGAGCAATGATACTTGTATAGTTTGGGCAATCCCTCTTTTAATACATTGGACAAGAAGGTCATGTAAAGCCTTAAAATTTTGGGCCACATCAGTTATGGATACAGTGGTTAATGTATTACTAGTCATGAGCTCAGGTGATCCGAGGGATGTAAGACTCGTATCATAGTCCGTACTGTTCTGTCAACTCCCGCGATCATTCCTGTCGAAGTCTCGCAATCCGCGACCTATAATTGATGTTTGCGCGCGATCCTAAGTCGTATTATATAGATTTGAGTCGGCTTAATTCGAGACTTGTATCATTGTGACCGTACCGTCGCTGCGGTTCCAACGTCGCGTCTTGTATATCGATCCGATACCTTGGCTAAGAGATGTGAGCTGCCGTTTATTTCGAAGAAAACGCCGCGCATTTACAATTTCAAGAGAATCTCTACAATATGTCCCATCAATCAATCACTTCATGTCAAGTACAAGAACAACCATGCTTTCTTTCTCCATAAGTTAAGCAAACCCCAAAAGTCAACAATCTCTCACCTCACATCCATCACCCATCACTCTCTTCTTACAACTGTCTCTGTCTTTCTCTCCACACTTTCCAAGCAACACCAGAGAGAGAAAAGAGTGTGGACGTCCAACATTTATAAGGAGAGAAAGGTGAGTGTTGTGTGACCTACTTTGTCACGCCCCAAACCCAAAAATCGAATTCACAGGAATTTCGATCACCGAATTCGGTGCCGACAGCCTCCGTAGTGCCTCATTCTCGGCTCCTGGCAAACATATGCCAGATTTCGATCCTGGGATTCTACAAGGAGGATTTTTAGAATGTTTTTTTTTTAATGGAGCATAACGAAGTCACAAAACAAAATCATCACATATCCACTATATCAAAAACTTTAAGTACAATGCGGAAAGGAAAATACAAGGTGATCAAAAGCTCCAAAATAGTCAGTTGCACACTCCTGCCTCAGCGCTGCTGCTGTCCAACACTACCTGCACGCAACGATTGTGCATAAGCTTATAAAAGCTTAAAGGGTGGTGTAAGTGTGTGAGTAAGGTAAGTGCCAAGTATACAGTATCAGAGTAATGCGGAAACATACGGGTAAGTCCATGAAGGCTATCAGCTATACCAAAGCTATATGATGTAAGACATGAATGTTATCGGTCATACCAAGGCCATGCGATGCGAGACATGAATACCATCAACCACACCGATGCAATGCGAGGCCTACATTGCCGAATGTCATATACGAAATGCAATCCAAGCAAGTTGGTACTCATCAAGTACATATATCAATACAATTCCTCTCTGGATATCACTGGGGTCTAATACACTTCGCAGTGATTGCCACCTCTCTGGCTGCACAGTCAAGCAAGCGGAATAGACCTCACTATCCGCCTGACTAGTAGTCTGCCAATACCTATCTGGCTCGTCGATAGCGGACTCATTTGTGAGCTGGTCAAACTCAGCTTAGCTTATAGCCCCTCTCACTCAGGCGGATAAGGCCACACCCCCTTCCAACCGGCCACGACACAGCGGGAGACACGGCCTACTGGTATTCGGCACTCGGGCACTCATGTATCCACTCGGTCTAGACGTTGGAGCAACTCCTGGTATTAAAAAGGTTCTGGGACTTTCACCCAAGGACATCTTGAGTGCCCACAGTGCTAGAACAAAGTATTTTCAGTATTCAATATGGTCATCCACGATGTACCTGTGCAGCCACGACCCTGATGTCGCTAGGGCGTGCAATGATCAAGTCACACATATGCAAGATGCATGAATCACACCGTCAAATCATGCAGCAATCGAGCGCGTACTACGCGATCATGTGGGGCACTCTGTCTCATAACGAGTCTCGTAAATGGTCTACCCAATGACGTATGCTATGATCAGTCACTACTCATATCAAGCATACATATGATGCGTATGGGCATGAGTCATGAGATTATACTAAGCATGTTATAAAGTGATGAATATTAACGAGTATGGGCCTATCAATGGGCCCTAAGGAGAGTTATAATGCAGATATTTAACCAACATTGTACTTACAATGTGGACGTCAAATCATCATTGTTCCCTAGGCTCGGCTCGCCATAAATATCATTACATGAACCATGGGAAATCACACATTACAATGGACTCTAAGGACATCCCATTGGGCCTCGAACCATGGGCCTTAGATACATCAAATGGGCCGCGTCATATGAGCCTTATATAAATCCAATGGGCCACATTAATGGGCCTTATGTACATTGCAATGGGCCATAACCCTTGGCCTTTGAATACGTCACAATGGGCCTCATAACATGGGCCACAATTACATCAAGATGGGCCTAATCACATGGGCCTTATGTATATCAAATGGGCCTAATCCCATGGCCTTATATATATTAAATGGGCCACACTAATTGGGCTCTATGTATACTTTAAATGAGCCATACCGATTGGCCCCATGTATACATCAAATGAGCCCTCAACCAAATAAGAGTGGTGATAATGATCTCCACCATTAAAATTCATAAGGCCCACCATAACATATATTTCTCATCCAACCTATTTTTAAATTAATATAGCGATAGATGAAGTGAGAAATAATTATCAACTTAATGGGAAGTTACTATGGCCCTTAGAGATTTTTGAACGGTAGGTGTCATTGACCACTACTTATAATAGTGGGGTCTACTTGAACTTAAGATATGACTTATTTTTGCTCTCAAGCTTCAAGATGAGCTTTAAATGGTTGAACGGCTTGGATGCAACACATGCATCATGGTGGGTCCAAAAGATGGATGGATCTGACTCATTCTTTAGCTTATGCCCAAAAATGAGCTCTCAAAATGCATGGACGGTTGGCAACTCATGCATCATGGTGGGGCCCACTGTCCTTGGACAGCACGAATAAGACACATATATCATAAGGGGGGGTCCCATTAGCCGTCCTCCAGCCAGCCTTTTGCTGGACGACATGATAAAACACATACATTATAGTGGAACACGTGCATCACTGTGGGCTCCACGGGAGGGCCCACCATAATGTTACTTACCATCCAACCTATTGATAAGGTCACAAAGACCTGGATGAATAGGAAAAACAAATATCAGATTGATTCAAAACTTTCGTGGGCCCAAAAAGGGTTTCAATGGTAGAGTTTAATCACCGCTGTTTCTTGTGGTGTGGGCCACCTGAGATTTGGATCAAGCTAATTTTAGGGTGGGTCCATTTCAGAGAGTGACCCACCTTGTGAACGGATTAGATAGAAAATAAACATCAGGGTGGGGCCCACAGCTGGAGCCATGGGGCCCTGTTCGTACGCCCGCCCGTTCAACAGCGCAGGCGCTGCCTGCGCCTCTGGCAGCAGCAACCCTGCTGCTTTCTCGGTTTTTCCGCGGTAGGGCCCACTTCAAGTGAATCCCATCCAGCCATTCGATTCCACAGCTCATAAGAAATCCAACGAGTCTAATATTGAGTATTCTTTTGGTGCATAGAAACATCAGAGAAGATTTCAACGGTGGAAATCACTATTTCCTGAAGTATGGCCCGCCAGAAAATTGGATCAGCCCCCATATTTTGGATCAACGCCTTAAATATTATGAGGTAAGGGATGGACAGTGTGGATTGAATACATTCATCGACATGGGGCCTGTATGAGTGGCCCTTCTCCAATGCTTGGAAAGCCAAGCTAATATTTGTGTTTTCTGTCCAGCAACGTCCAGACGCTGGATGTTTTTGGGCTTAACAACATATTCAAAGTGGGCCCTATTTAAGTGGGCCACCACATGATGGATAATGTGAGTACAATACTTATAAGATGGGCCCCACTCATGAACGGCTTGGATAAAATACTTACTTCAAGGTGAGGTCCATCCGAGTGGGCCACACAACCATGTCATGATCACACATAAAAAAAAAAAGAAATAGAGAGGGAGAGAGAGATAGATCGGGATACGCGTGTGATGGAGGGACCCCGACACTATGGGCCTTTCGTTCCATGATCTATATCATAAATCAAGTGGGTCCCAATCATGTGGGCCCAAAAAAATTTGAAATCTAACGGTGGAGATCCCTTCTCCATGAAAATAGACGGTCTAGATGACCCATATACAAGCTAGGAAGGTAAACATCATGATGGGGTCCATGGAGAATGGCCCCATCATGGAATGATATTGATGATCAAGATGGGCCATCGGCCACATCCTAGGGTCCAAAGTGAGATCCATGCCATTGATCGGTAGGCCTCACTCGGCCCATCTTAAAAACATAAAAAACTAGGATATGGAAGTACCCATCACTTGATCTTCTTAGTCCGTTGAAAAGTCACTTTCTTGGTGCTTCACTTTGATGGTGGAGATGAGAAATGGATGGCTAGGATGATGGGTTTTAGAGTGAGAAGTGGGCCTCACACATGCATTTTCTCTCCATGGGAAGGCGTGGACGTAAGCTCCTTCTCTTGCTTGGGATGTGTTGAGAAATGAGAGAGGTGTGGTAGTTGTAAGAGAGACGTGAGTGATGGATGTGAGGTGAGTGATGGGTCAGGTGATGGATTGGTTGACTTTTGGGTTTGCTTAACTTTTGAAGAAATGAAGCATGGGTGCTTTGTACTTGACACAAGAGGTGATTGATGAGATTGATTTGACATGTTGTAGAGATTCTCTTGGGATTACCAACGCACGACATTTTTTCTTAAACTGAACGCGAGTCCACATCTCCTCATCTGGGTATCAGATCGGTGCGTGAATTGCGGCGTTGGAACCGCGGTGACGGTGCGGTCGTAATGATACAAGTCTCGGATTAAGCCGACTCAAATGTATAGGATACGACTTACGGTCATGCGCAAACGTCGATTACAGGTCGTGGATTGTCAGAATTTGACGGAAATGATTGCGGGAGTCGACGGAACAGTACAGTCTAGGATACGGGTCTTACACACTTCCTCTCCTAAAAAACCTTCATCATAGCCATTCACTTCTTATCTTCCACCATCAAAGTGAGACACAAGGAGATCGACTTTCCATCAGACCAAGAAGATCAAACGATGAGTGCTTCTATAGGCCTGGATTTCTTTTTTTTTAATGAATGGCTAAGTAAGACCTATCGATTAATGGTATGGATCTTATTTTGGACTCTAGGTATGGCCGATGGCCCACCTTAATTCTCATGATCATTCCATTATGAGGTCATTCTCCATAGACCCCATCATGATGTTTATTTTCTTGTATGAATAGGGTCATCTAGACCTTATATTTCGGTGGAGAAAAGATCTCCACCATTGATTTTGATCAGTGGGCCCACATGTATTGGGACCCACTTGATGTATGATTGAAAGCATGTAAGGGAGGGCCCATAGTATCGGGGTCCCTCCATCATCACGTCTCTCTCTCTCTCTCCTTCCTTTATTTTGTGGCCCACTAAATGAGTTATGTGATGTCCAAACTGTTCATCAAATGGACCCCACAGCTGTCCAAACCATGTGGGCCCTACCTTATGGCGATGGGAAAACATAAGTATCAGATTTACCCAAATCAAGTGGGCCACGACCATATGGGACCCACCTTGATATATATTCAGGCCGTCCGTCCAGCGTCCCTGGACGATGGACGTGTTTTTAGACAATGGGGTGTACTTCCAACAACATATATATATATATATATATATATATATATATATATATATATATATATATAAGGTATTTGGGTGGGCTGCTTATGCAGGCCCCACCTTGATGTATGAATCTGATCTACGCCGTCTATTCCATTCCCCATTTCATTTTAGGCGTTGAGCCAAAAAATGAGGTTAATGCGACTCTAGGGCGGGCCATAGCATAGAAAACAGTGGTCCTTACCATTACAATTCACATTTATGTTTCGACACGACAAAACATATTAGATATTGGACTCTTTTGGACGGCCTTGAGCCATGGGATCCAATGGGCGGTTGAATTTTTTGGATGCGGGCTCCACCTAGAAAAAACCCCAGAGAAACCCAAAAAAAAAGGGGAGAGAGAGAGAGAGAGAGAGAGAGAGAGAGAGAGAGAGAGAGAGAGAGAGAGAGCAACACTGCTGCCTCTGATCATTATGAGGACGCGCAACACGTCCTACTGCGCTAGGACTTGGATTGTGGGCCCCAACCGTGGGCCCCACCGTGTTGTGTGTCGTCATCAACACCATGCATTGGGTGGGTGCCTTTTTTGGGCAGTGGCCCCTCCAAAAATCAGCCGTATACTCAGCTCAGGTGGCCCACACGGTAGGAAATAAAAAGGGATTGAACGTTTGCCATTAAAACCCTTTTGGGTGCCTTATAAGTTTTGGATCCATATGAAATTTGTTTTTCCTTTTCATCTAGGTCCGTGTGACCTTATCAACAGATTGGGTGGAAAACAAACGTTATGGTGGGCCCCACTAGGGTGTATGTGTTTTAGCCACACCATCCACACCATTGGACAGTGGGACCTATGATGACGTATGTGTTTTATCTATGTCGTCTAGCCATCTTGGTTGGGCTGCTGGACAGCAGGGGACCCTAATGATGTATGTGTTCTCTCCACGTCGTCCATCCCTACGGGACCCACCATGATGCATGTGTTGCATCCATACCGTCCACCATGTGGCAAGTTGTCTTACAGGCTTGAGACTAAAAATAAGTTAGATCCATAGTTCAAGTAGACTCCCACCCTTGCACTAATGGGGACAATGACATTCACTGTTCAAAAACTTTTTAAGGGCCACATTAGTTTCTAATAAGCTGACATTTGTCGTCACTTCATCTATCAATATGTTAACTTATGAGTGGGTTAGATTTGTAAACTACGGATTGGTGGGCCCAACGAATGATTATGAATGTACCCCTCAACTAATGTGTGTGTAGTGTGGCCCACACAAGCCACAAATTGACTTGACTTTTATGTCCCAGTGGCCCCACCATGATGTGTGTATTATACCCACATGTTCATTCATTTTATTAGAGTCGTGCGTCCCATTATCTTATGAGGCCCACCCTACTTATGTGCCCCAATCGTGGCCACCTTAGGCAAGCCCACCATGATGTATGTGTTGGACCCACTGTCCATCTATTTTTGCCCAATCAGGGGCTGCCTTATGAGGCCCACCTTCGATGTGTTTATGGCCCATCCTAGAGGCCCATTGTAATGTATTTGGGGCCCATGGGTTAAGGCCCATTGTAATGTATTAGGGCTCATGGGCTCAGGCCCATTGTGATGTATTAGGGCCCATGGGTTGAGGCCCATTGTGGTGTATTTGGGGCCCATGGGTTGAGGCCCATTGTGGTGTATTCAGGGCCCGTTATTGAGGCCCACCTCGATGTGTACGAGGCCCATTATTGAGGCCCACCGTGATGTGTATGAGGCATGTTGTTGAGGCCACCTTGACACATATGAGGACCATATGATGATGCCCATTTGATGTATTTGAGGCCCATGAGTCGAGGCCCAATGAGATGTATACAAGGTCTATTGCATTGTGTGATTCCACCATGTTTATGTAAGGACATTTATGGCGGGTCATGCCTTAGGAGCAATGTTGGTTTGACGTCCACATTATAAAAATAATGTTGGTTAAATATCCACATTATGACTCTTCCTAGGGCCCATTCATAGGCCCGTACTTGTTGTGTGTAGGCCATCTAGGCCCATCTTCATTGTAATGACAGTTCATCACCATAACCATATAAAATGCTTAATATAATTCCATGATTTATGCCCATACGCATCATATGTATGCTTGATATAAAGAATGTTTGATCGTAGCATACGTCATTGGACAGACTATTTATGGGACTCCTTATGAGACAGAGTACCCACATTATCGCGCCGTACGCGCATGATTGCGGTATGACTGGATAGTGTGATTCATGTATCTCGCATATACGTGACTTGATCATTGTACGCCCTAGCGACATTAGGGTCGTGACCTCCACAGGCATATCATGAATGACTAAATAGGACACTAAAAATACTTGGTTATAGCACTGTGGGCACTTAGGATCTCCTTTAATGAAAATCTCAGAATCTCCGAGGCCAGGAGGTGCCCCAACATCTAGACCTAGTGGAACATGAGCACCCGAGTGCCGAATGCTAGTAAGCCACGTCTCCCACTGTGTCGTGATTGGTTGGGAGGGGGTGTGACTTTATCCGCTCAAGGGAGGAGGCTATAAGTTAGGCTGAGTATGACCAGCTCATAAATGGGTCCTCTATCGACGAGCCGAGTAGGTACTGTTAGATTGCTGGTTAGGCGGATAGTGAGGTCTATTCCACTCGCAGGGCTACGCGGCTAGGGAGCAGGTAGTCGGCATGGAGTATAATAGACCCCGGTGATTTTCTCATGGAGCAACCGTACCGATATGTGGACTTATTGAGTAGAAATTGTATATTCATTCATTCATTCATTCACTATCCATTCGGGTTGGTGGTGAGTAACTATTAGTTACATGTACCTTTGCATGACCAGGATTTCGGTTGGGTGTACAACTAACTTAAGATCAGGAGTTTACCACATTGAGTCGGACTGTCTAAATTTAGGCATGAGACTAGTTTGGATAGAAGTCTCTTGTGGTGGACCCCGTAGCCTATGATACTACGTACTATCATCTCGACTTCACATTCCAGCATAGTCATTTCTTTTGCTCCCCATATTATATTGCATCCGCAGTACTAGCATTTTGGGTTACTATGTTTTTAGACTTATATGGCCTAGATGAGATTGATGGTATTCGTGACTTATCAGGATTTACATATTGCATTGCATCCTCAGCATCTGTTATTGTCTTATCATGTTTTGCATCGCATAGCCTTGGTACGGCTGATAGCACTCATGGACTTACTAGTATATTTCCGCTTATTCTGATATCATATGATTCATGATCTGTCTGTATTTTCACTTATTCTGATGATGTATGATTTATGGGCTTTATTGTATACTTGACACTTATCTTGTGCACACACACTTTCACTACCTCCAAGCTTTTGTAAGCTTATGCACGATAAATGCGTGCAGGTGGTGTTAGGTTGCAGCAACGTTGAGCTTGGAGCCTGCATCTGTCCTCTAGAGCTTTGATTTCGATATCTGTATTTTCCTTTCAGCATTGTATTCAAATGTTATATAAGTGGATATGTGATGATGATGTTGCCTTTATGATTTAGGTAAACCTGCAGTTATGCTTCTTACGAGATAAACATACATTGAAAAATTCTCCTTATAGGATCCCAAGATCGAAACCTGGCGTATGGACATCAGGAGCCGAGAATAAGGTACTACGAAGATTGTCGGCACCAGATTCGGTGATCGAGAATTTTGTGAGCCCGGTTTCCGAGTTTGGGGCGTAACAGGGGGTGCCATTTAGGCGCAATGGTGTTTTCTTCTTGATTTACCATAACAACTTTGGATCAGGTGTGCATGGGGTGAATGGAAGCCTTGAATGGGTGCAAGCCAAAGATCAATCCTCATTTTTTTCTCTAAATAAAAAGCATGAATGCAAATGTTTGTATAAAGAATATTCCCTTAAGATTATATTACCATACTTTTTCAAGTTGGGTCTCAGCTAGTGTAAGCTAGCAATTCCCCAGTGGAGTCGGCATTTTGTGAACGTTGAAAATAGGCATCCACGTAGATTTATGTCTGTTTTGGAGGTGATTTGACTGATTTGGATTGATGATGCAATGTAGACTTTAAGTCACCACTAGCCACTTAACTCAAAATCCCGCAGTTGGCTGTAATCTGCAAAATATGTAAACTAGAGAATCCGAAAACTCTCTCGCTTGAGGTTAACTCTTGATATGCGACATGAGATTTTGAGTAAGGGACATTAGTTACGGAGTGTGAAAATGTTAGGCACCCTCTTTGCTCGTACAGGTATATGATCTCAACTCCGTGTGGTGAGCTGATCTTAAGGGATGAAACGATAGGATGCAAGGCATTAAAATGAGATTAGACGGACTCAGATTTATGATGTGACAAGGTCCGAAATTTCGACATACCACGGAGCATACGTCCAAAGAATGTCTACAAACAAGATTTATGATGATGCCAGAATGACATGTAGGAAGATTAGACTGCCATGAATTTCTTAACAAGATTCAAAGTTTTGGCAAGTCACGAAGCATACATTCAATGACAATCTGGAGAAACAGGGATGTTGAGAATGAAAGTAATGATGCGATTGATGATATATGAATGCTAGTGATGATTGTATGACTTTTGGCTTGCACTTGAAATAACTTTAATGTCTGGATGCACCATGGTTGAGAATGATTAACTTAAGTAGGATTGTAAGGCCAAGAAATGGCTGAAGGATGTTAGAGGGGGGTTAAAAGGATGAGAACTTGAGAACTTAAGTACCCCCTCTTAGTCTTACTCACTTTTTTTTTTTCTCTCCCTCACTCTCCTTATCTTTGTTCGTTAGTAGTTGTTAGTAATGAGTTGTTGTTGAAATGAGGAGATGAGTAGGGTATTTATAATATTTTGGGATGGTCTTTTGGTAATTTTAAGGACTTTGAAGGGTGAATGTTGGTCTGACGGCTTGTGATTGGTTGAAGAGAGGGTAATGCCACATGGTGCCTCTTTATAGGTTTATAGGTTTGGTAGGATGGTATGTAGAGTGAATTTTAAGGTCAAATCCATGAAAGAGTTGACTTTAGGGAGAGAGTAACAACTGTAGCTCAGAGGGGCACATCTGTGGAGACAGGGCGGTAATCTTGACTTCGCACACATTTTTCGAGAGGAGGTGCCCGGGTATAGTTGCTCCCGCAGTTTGACCAATGGGCATATTTCGGGCCTAGAGAGTGGCCCAAAGCCCTTTTTAAATATTTAGCTCAAAATAGCTTCAAATTGGCTTGATTATAACCCTAAAATAGCCCGAGAAATAGATTAATTTTGGGCATGCTCTGGCTTGGGTGATGGCTTGAGTTAAGTTGGGATTTATAGTAACGAAATGGCTTGGGTTCGATTAGGGGTTTAGATCAAGTTTGGGGAATGTTTATAGTTTTAGGCAGGGTGTGGGGTTCAGGTTCAATTCTTAAGAATCATTCATGCCTTATCAAATTGCGAGCCTGAGTGGGGTGTTTATAAATAGACTATAAAATAAGATTTACAATTTATATTAAAATATAATTTATTGGATTACCCAATAAATTGCATCTATGGTCCATATATTTCAGTGTAAATACTAGTAAACTAGTGGTAAATGCATAATTATTATTCATGCAGGTTGTTTAAATAGAGTGGAAACTGTGTGCCAAACTCTCATTTATTTCATTACAAAAATCCTATGAATCCTATTATGATGCATGCGTTGTATCCACACCATCTGTTTATTTGTTTTTAGATAATTTTAAGAAATGCATGAGTCAGAAAAAAAAAAGGCAAGATCCAAAGCTCAAGTAGACCACTCTGCACGAAACAATGAGATCAGCGGTGGTGACATTATTCCCATGGCCTCCTATGCTGTGGTCTGCTTGAGCTTTGCTTCTATCTATTTTTTGATTTATGCGCATAAATGACCCGAGAAAATGATGTTACGGATAAAATGCTCATATCACTGAGATTCACGATGCTTCAATACATTTTTTGAATTTGACCCAATGATGTCAACATCTTAAATAACTTAAGAAATTTGCCATGGTAAATAATAAATGCATAATTCGTTTAAATTATAATTAAAAACAATTTATCAAACAATCCCTTACCCAATAATTGGTAATCCAGTAAAGAACCAGCTAGATGAACTGTCTTGATCATCCACTTAAGTATTTTTTGGGAGGTTGATGGGTTGTATAATCACAACACACTCGTTTCTCCGGTAAACATCACGCGACCTTTTATTCTAGGGTTGGAAGTGGGAATCTCACCCCGAAAAGCTTTGATACTCCAGTGGAGTACTGCCGTATGTAATGCAGCCACTTATAAATTACTCATATCATACGCGGAAAATAATTAATCCAAATCATCCGATCTAATTTAGATGTAATACGGACGAAGAATTACAATTATTTGATCATCTCACCATTGCATTGGTGGACATTTATTGAACGGCTTAAAATGAAAAATACGCAATGAACCTGTTTTAAGAAGCGTCCACTGATCGTATTAGTTTTGGATCGTTCGACATCCTGGGAATGTGACTCAGCGACATTGACGTCCACAAGTTAATTTTAGTATCTTATTTCACGTGTGTTTCGTGTGCCAGCATACCAATTGTCATACGCTTCCAGAGAGTCCTTTATTCCCTGGGACTCTGGTGGATGGCGCTTGAATCTTACAGATTGCACATATGCAAATCAATTCAAACCGTCCAAATCATAGAACCTATAGATTGGAAATAAGAATAACTAATCAGATAAATATATTCTCTTGTTTATAAAACAGGCTACATGGTTCTGTTTATTTTTTTTCTTGTGTCGACCGTCCATTGCATACCTTATATAATCAACAAGCAAAGGAGTCATCTTTCAGTAAAGTCATTGTTTTATAAAACATTTAAAGTGGCCCCATAATCTGTGGACGGTTTATCTCAAGTTACCCGTCCTCCCCACGTATGTAGTATGCGAGTCCCTGCGTATCATCGATCACACGCTGCTAGAGTACCAAAGTTTTTCGTTTTTTCTTCTCGCTTCTCTTCCCCTTCTTTTTCCTCATCCGGTGGGGGTTTCACGCCTCCATTTATTTCCCGGTTAAAATATCGACCCTTCTCGCAAAATCCATCTAGGGTTTTCTCGTCTCTCTCTCTAACCCATCAATGGCGGAAGATCCTCAGCTCGCTTCTCGAGTAACACCGGTCGACAACAAGCGAAAATACGAAGAAGGCCAGACCCCTCCTCCATTGCGACGGCCTACAGGCTTCTCTGCTCCGATCGCAGCATCTCCATCTCCGGATTCCAATGCCCCAGCAGCAGCAGCACCTCCTCCTTCCTACAACACCGTCCCTCCCCCAACGGATGAAATCCAGGCCGCGAAGCAGCGGGCCCAGGAGATCGCGGCCCGCCTCTTCAACAGCGCCGAGGCGAAGCGCCCTCGCCTCGAGAACGGTGGATCTGAGGAGTCCAACGACAAAGGTTTTGGGTCCGTGCCGGCAGGTCAGTAGGTTTTGCAGCTACAACTCGGGAGTGTGCTAGGCTTTTGCTATTTGTGTGTTCTGCTTTCCGATGAATTCATCCACACACACATTACATATGATAAATGATTCAGCAGTGTCAAGTGTCGCCCCTGCGGGGCGCTGTGGTGTGGTCCGGAAATTGAAGCTGTCCAACTTGTGCGTTCTGCCCTTTTAGTTCTGTAGACACCACACCCAAGGTGAAAGAGCTGATCTGAGCACCGTGGGATCCCTAAACCTAAGCCCAGACCAAGCCCAAACCATGCCCAAACCTATGCCCAGCTTAAGCCCAAGCACAAGCCCATTCAGCCTTAGGACCATAATAAAGCAAAAGGGGCCAGCCCAGAAGGATACCCAGACCTTACTGGCATATGATGCGCTGCCCGCCACATGGATTTTCGCGATATTTTATCACAGGGTAGGTGTAGGAGAGAGAAACAAAACCTCACCTCGTCCCGCTTAGGCTGAAATGATCCTCCTGCCCCTAGTTTCTCATCACATTATGCCCCATTCCAAGCCCCTTAGCCAATAAGAAGTTGCCACATGACACATATCTGCCATTAACCAATCACAACTTCCCAATCCTTCTTTAACCCCTAAACTTCCCAAAAATCACAGAAATGCCACCCATAACACCTGTAAATATCCCTATTCCATCTTTTATCACTCACCACTCACCAATAACCCCTCCCGCATCCATCATCTCACCCAGGGTGAAAGAGTTGATTTGAGCACTGTGGGACCCCTACAACTAAGCATAGACCAAGCCCAAACCTAACCCCAATTTAAGCTCAAGCCCAAGCCCAAGCCCATTCAGCTGTAGGATCATAATAAAGCAAACATGGTGAACATAGAGGATACTCAGACCTTACCGGGCCTCCTAGTAAGATCCGGGCCCGATCCACATGGTGGTGCGCCGCCTACCATGTGAGGTAGGTGAAGGAGAGAGAAACAAAACCCCACCTCAAGATTCCTACTTGGGTTGAAAAGAACCTCCTCCTACCCCTAGTTTTCCATCAAATTATGCCTCATAAAAAACTTATTATCCAATAAGAAGCCGCCACGTGGCACATCCATGTACTCAGCCAATCATAGCCTCCCAACCCTTCTTTAGTCCTCAAACTTTCCAAAAATCACAAAAATGCCACCCATAACACCTATAAATACCCCTCTCCAATCTTCCATCACTCACCACTCACCAATAACCCTTCTTACATCCTTCATCTCACCCATCCATCAAGGAGAGAAGGAGAGTGAAAAGAGAGGAAGCCCTTCCAGCCTTAGGTCAGCCTAGCCAAGCCCGAATCCTAGTTACCTGAGCCACCCGAAAGGCCGATCCTTCCCATTCTAGTCGATCCTTGCAACAACCCGTTCACCCACTCAACCAGCTTAGATCAATTTCATTCATACCTGTACTAGCATTGTGCATCATCACTTCATCTCCAACCCCCTTTCTCCCCCAGTTTTTCTGAGCGTATGGTTTACGACTTGCAGGAGTTTTAGATCCTATCTATCAAAAGCTCAGATCTATTGGGATCGGGACATTGTATCTGTATCACCCCTTCATTCCATACATCCACATATCTTGCCTGCAAAATGCTAGTCTATACGAGGGTATGCTTGTCGGCTTGCTGGTTCCCCGGATCCTGCTCATCAAAAATTCGAGTCGACTAGAGCTTTATTGTTTCTTTTGTTAGTTGGGTCTAGGTAGAGAATTTCTCCCGATCCTTCTCTTGAATTAGGCACTACATTACCACACCGCGCATCACCCATTCATTGCACCACTCAGACGCAAGAACTAACCCAATCCCTTATATTTTGTGAAGTCCTGTACAGTAGCGACCGTACTCTTGCATGGGCAGAGAGGTCGAGGGTGCTTAACACCTTCATTATCTGTTACTGTGGTACCTTGCCCAGAATCCTAGGTCGCAGATCAGGAGTCACTTAGACAAGGGAATCTCTGGATTATCTAGTTTATAGGTTTTGTAGGGTCTAGGTGATTGCGGAGATTTGAGTATATGCTAGTGGTGATAAGTCAAATATAAAACACCCCGAGTTACAACAAAACAAGAAAGCTTGAAAAGGCCCCCACGAGAGCAATTCACCTGCGATCCAGTTTCCTCAAGGTCCAGGGCAAAAAATCGGCCTAATTCATGACTTTGGGGGGCTACAACATAGGAAATAGTGGAGTTGTGATGCCTGTGGCTAGCTCTGACTGGGGCTCACCATGTAGCCCCAAATTCAGGCAATTCCGGAACTCTAGTGGGCCACACCATGCGGTTTCATGGTTCTATACATGATTTTGCACTGTTCCTGATAGTGTGGCTGGCCTGAGTTCCCGATGTGTCTTTGTTTGGTACCCAATTGAAGGCTGCAATGTTGGACACCCATTACGGTTGGCCCTGCAGCAGGTTGACTTTTTCTTCTTCTTCTTCTTCTTGGGGGGTTACCCCATTCAAGGGTGCCCAGTTTTTGCTGGTGTTAATGCTCTCCTGTAAATCGTGGTTTGCATCTGATTTTGCTGGTTCTGCTCCAAAAATTGCATTTTACCTTGTTCTTTTCCAGATTAATGCTCTTCCATCAAACCAATATTGTTTCATTTTTGTGACTGGCTTGCATTTATCTGCTCTGAAATTGCATATACCTCGTGTTCGTTTGTGCACCCATGACAACGTTTGGGGAAAATGGCATCACCCGGATTTTGATTTCAGGGCTTCCAAATGCAGCCAGAGGAAACACTTTGCACTCTTTTGGTCTGTTTGAATATTTCTTATACACACACACACACACATACATATATTGGTTGTGACAATTTCCGAGTCTCATGCTCTCTATATTTGTTGGTCACAGATCTATCACAGAAGCCTCCGGGTCAACAAAATGCATATTCTCAGTTTGGTACAGCCCTGCCTGCATCAATAACGACTGGATATGGTTTCCAGGGTTCGAGCAAAAAGATAGATATTCCAAATGGAAGGGTAGCAACTCACTCTTGTGGAAATTTTCTTTTCTTTATTTTTCTGAAGCTGTAGATGACATCTTAGTAGTAGCAGTTTAATCTGTAAGCTTTGACGATTTGGCGCAGGTTGGTGTTATCATTGGGAAGGGTGGGGAGACGATTAAATATCTTCAGCTTCAGTCGGGAGCTAAGATTCAAGTGACCAGAGATATGGATGCTGACCCTACTTCGCAGACTAGGGTGGTAGAGCTCATAGGTACTCCAGAGCAAATCAGCAAGGCCGAGCAGTTAATTAATGACGTTCTTGCAGAGGTATTTTTTGTCTTGTGAGTTCGGGGATTTCTATCTGCATTGTTTATTGTGGCTGTCAGTGAATCCTTTCTATACACATTTTAATATTTATATATGGGTTTTCTATGCCACTGTATACCTTCACATGGCTACATGTGCCAATCTAACACAGCTGTGGCTACTCATCTGTCCAAATGTGTGTGAAAGAAGTGGATTAGAAAACTCTCCACTGGTCCACAATAAATGTACAATCATACAGGTGGACCTTGAATCTCGGGCCATTTCATCTATGATGGTGTTCCTGATGCATGGCTCAGATGTTCCACACATGGCAGGTGCTTCTGGGCTTAGCAGAGCTCTTTATGTTTGCCTGTGGACCTCGCGAAACTGCTTTTTATTTTATATTGCAGATATATGTTTCTCTCCTTTTGTTCTCTTTTAAATGTTTTAATTAACAGGCTCTAATTGATGCAGGCTGAAGCAGGTGGTTCTGGCGTAGTTGCAGCTCGTAGATTCAGTTCTGTACAAATTGGAGCCGAGCAATTCACGATGAAAGTTCCAAACAACAAGGCAAGCTATATAATTATTTGTGACTAGGTGCTATTCTTTGTTTATGGATGCACGATGAATGAATTTTTATTGATTTATTTTTCAGGTTGGTCTGATAATTGGTAAAGGCGGTGAGACAATAAAAAATATGCAAGCCAGGTCAGGAGCGCACATCCAGGTTAGTGACTAAGCACACCTACGGGGCTGTGACCTGTTGTGCTCATTTCTCAAGTTATACCTTCTTCAATTTTGCTTGATACAATCACTTTCTAAAATTCGTATATCAAGTTTTGGGAGATTCTTATATTGGATACATTTGACTTGTCTCTCTCGCTCCCTCAAAAAAAAAGAAGAAGAGAAGAAAACAAAACAAAAGGTTTGCTCCCTATAGGTGAGGGTTCGATTTCCCTCCTTGGCTTTACCCGATACACGTGGTTGTGGGTGATTGCGTGTATTTGCAGGGATTAGTCTCACTTCAAAAAGAGGTGGGCTTCAAAAAAAAGAAGGGCAAATTGTATAAACTTTTGAACAATGGATTTTATTTATTTATTTGAAGAGTAACGAACATTTTATTAAAAGACTGCTGAGATGGCGCAAGAACCAATTACAACCGTAGCAAAAAGGAAACAAGTTTACAATATTCTAGAGATTTGATACAAGAAGCCCATTCGGCCATTCAACTACGAGAAGCTTCACTCTGGATATGGCCTCCTCCGCCTTGGACTCATTTTGAAAGCACCTTCCATTCCTTTCCCCTCAGATAGACCATAATGAAGCCAATAAGGCCAACCTCCTAATTGCTCTAACCTTCCTTCCCAGCCGAACTCCATGCCAAAGCAAAAAATAGCTTCCCAATTGGCTATGACATGACCCAAGGAATATTGAAGGGGCCAAGGAAGTAGCTTCACACGTTTCTCGTGAACAAGCAATGGATGAAAGTGTGATTAATTGACTCAGCATCCACCATACACATGACACACATTGGGAAGAATTATAAACCTCTTTTGGAGGTAATCAATGGTAAGAACTTTCCCCCTTCCTTCAAGCCACATAAAGCCGCAACTTTCGTAGGGTCCCTATAGGGCCAAACATTTGCCATGTGCTTGCGAGTGCCATCCCCTTTAAGCCTCATAGAAGGACCATATTGAGAAGCATCCTTATTTATCCTTTAACCATATCATTCTATCCCCTTCTTCTTTAACTGGCATGTGGAGGTGAAGACAATCAAGAAGCCTCTCAAATTCTTTAATTTCCTCATCTAGCATATTCCTTCGACATGGCAGGGTCCAGACCACTTTAGACCCAATGAAAGAATAACACTTGGAAAACATGATATCTCTTTCCATAGACTCACACTCTTGCGAATAGTGCTTGAGTGAAGTTTCCCCATCCCACGCATCCTCCCAGAAATGAGTTCTCGGCCCATTTCCAATCGAGAACCCGATCCCCATGTTGAAGTTGGGCTCAAACCTAGATATCCACCTTTAGCTCCGCAATGCTTTGTAAAGAAGAATATTTGACACCCCAACCATTTACTTAACATTCATACTTTCCTATTATGACTTGCCAAAAGGAGTCATTTGTCTGGAACTCCACAACCACTTCACTATGAGAGCCATGCCTATCTTCTTCGAGTCCCTAATACTTGCCTCTCCCTAAACGACCTTCATATCTCATCCTATCCCATAAGATGAAATCTTTTCCCATCCTCTGATCCTTGCCACAAAAAAATTGCACGTTAACTTTTCCAACGTAGCCAGCACTAGAGCTGTACACGAGTCGAGTTATCTTGGTTAGCTCGCTCGATTCGACTCGAAAAAGCTCGACTCGCCTCGGCTAGAAGTTGGATTCGGACTGAGTCGAGCTAGTTTTTGGAGCTTAAAAAAATTTCGAGCCGAGTTCGAGCTTGCCCGATCTCGACTTAGATCGAACATCAACTTGAACCGACTCGGATCAAATAAGATTGGTGACTTGATTATTTTGATATGGATGTTACTCGCCGAGTGTTTGATGAAATGACTCAACAAAGTGTTGGCGAGGAAAGAATGGATATGTTGGGTGTTTGATTTTGATGCTACCGGCTGGGTGTTTGATTTTGATGCCGCGCGCCGGGTGTTTGATGAAATACCTATAAAATCTTATTACTATTTTGCATTCCATGAGAAATTTAAGATGCAATCCAGGCGTTTGATAAAATGCTGCAGAGGCTCGAACTTGGCTCAAATTGGCCCGAGTTGCTAATTGAACTGGGCTAAGCTGGCCATGCAAGCTCGAGGACCGAGCCGAGTTCGAGTTGGCTTAGCTACTGGCCGAACCGAGCCGAGTTGTGCCAAGCTCGACTCAGATCGACTCGTGTACAACTCTAGCCATCACTAACTTCGTGCATCTTAAGAGGGATAAGAAATAGAATGGGAGATTTGGCAATGCTGCTTTTATGAGAGTAATGTGGCCAATGAGGGAAAGGTATAGTCTTTTTCATTTTGATAATTTTCTTTTAAATTTCTCCACTACTACGCCCCCATAAGTGCTTTGTTGGCTTCCCAATGCATGGAGGAAGCTAAAGATAGGAAGATGGGATATGGATCCTCTGCGACATCAAAAAATTCCCGCCATCCTCTCGACTTCCTCTTTTTTTTTTTTTTCTTTTTTTTGAGTGATAACAACAAATTTATTAAAAAGCTCGCAGCAAAGCGAGAAAAGAATACAACCCAAACTCAACAAACAAGTAGAAACAAAAAGATTAGCAGCCGTGGCTGCATTTACATAGATGGCCCAACCTAAATAAGGCCTTTGATTTTCCTAATAGTCTCATCCATGCCCGCACTTTCATTTCAAAAACAACACCCATTCCGATCTCCCCAAATATTCCAAAATACTGCCATAATGATCACCATTCACTTGGCTTTTCCAACTTCTCTCCCATGCCAAGCCCACAAAGGGTCTTCCACCGTCTTCTGCATCACCTGATCTATGTGAAGTAGTAACTGGAAATGCTTCCAAGCTTTACAAACAAAAGGACAATGTATAAAAAGAAGATCAATCTTCTTTGCATTCTCCATACACATTAGGGGTCATTTGCCACCATGGATTTGGGGGGATTTCAAATCCCTTGGTTGTTTGGCAGCATAAAGTAACTGGGGGTTTCAAATCTCCTCAAAGAGGGGGTTTGAAATCCACGGTGAGAGCTTGGAGTACACCTAAAATCCTTTCAATAGTTGCACGTGTATTATGTGTGTCACCATACTATTATTCTATTGGGCACATGGCCCACTAATGATATAAAAAAAATAGATTATCAATTGCATCACTACAATTACTTTAATATGATGATCAACACCGTCCAAACATTGTCCATGTAAATCAATAGCTAAAAATCGTTGGTTAGTCAGTCAGACATGATCTTGTGTTTGTGGCCCACCGAGACTTAGAATTTAATCATTTTCTGGCAAATCATATATTTCAGCGGGCTTATTACAACCATTGTGTCAAACATTACATACGTCACTAATTAGAGATATTAAAGTTGATTTAGTAATTAAATTCAAACCCCCGTAAATATACCATGCATAGCCACTTTTGGATTAAAGTTGATTTCCAATCCAGGGTGCCAAATGCAAAAGAAGGATTTCAAATTCAGGGGGTTCCAAATCCAAGGGGTTCCAAATCCATGCTCCCAAACAAGCCCTAAGCAAATATTAGGAAAAATGGAGGATCTCCTTTAAAGATTGTCAACCATGGGAACACTCTGACTTGCAAGCCGAACGAGGGGGTGGGGGGAAGCTGAAAAGCAAATGGACAGAGAACTTTCCCGAATGATGCTCTGACCAAATCAGCAAATCCACTTCTTGAGACAAGGGATATATATACTCTAGAAGCAATCCATTAACCTGGTCGACTCAACAATCTCTTCATCCATCATGTTCCCACGACAAGGAGGGTTCCACGCCATCGAACCACTGCAAAAAGAATAGCAACCGACCATAGGAAAAAGCAATCGGGAGTGAGGCGAGCCACTCTAGGGAAGAGATCTTGGAGCGCACGGTCGCCACACCAAGGATCTACCCAAAATCGAATGTGATGCCCATTTCCATGGGAAAAAGAAATCCCCCAATGAACCAAATAATTTGTCGCCGCCATCGGTTTCCAAATACTAGAAGCTCTATAAAGTGAGGACTTCGCAAATCACCCACCCTCCTGAACCCCATACTTGTTAGTGATAAGCTCCCTCCAAAACCTTCCCACTTCTATATCAAATCTCTAAATCTACTTCTTAAGAAGGGCTAAATTCGTATCACCCAAACTTTTTAGGCTGGCCCCACCTGCCTCAATCGGCTTGCACACCTCTTCCCATCTAAAGAGATGGAGTTTCCTACCATTCTTAACATCTTTCCAAAAAAAAATAATCTCCTCATCTTTTCAAGCCTATCCAATATTGAAGTAGGGCATTTGAAATTGGGCACTCGATCCCCTAATATCTCTAATGCAGGGGCATTTTCACACCGGCCTCGAGTGGGGCGGCCTGTGAGATGCAGGGGCACACTTGGGGAGGGCGGCTTGTGTGATGCAGGTGACTCGTGAGATGCGGGCACCACCCGTGTGACTCGGGTGGCTCGTGTGAGGCGGTACCCATGTGATTTGAGGCCCACGAGAGGGATTCGACCGAGGGCCTAACCCATGAGACGTGGGGCCTGGGCAATGAGATAAAAGGATTAATTCTCCATACTCTAACAGTTTGAGCTTTTAGAGCAAGTGGTTAATTGTTCTACATCAAATTGGTATCAGAGCGGGAGGTCTCGTGTTCGAGACTCCTCACCGGGGGTGATTAATGCAGGGGCATTTTCACACCGGGCTCGAGTGGGGCGGCCTGTGAGATGCAGGGGCACACTTGGGGTGGGCGGCCTGTGTGATGCAAGTGGCTCGTGAGATGCGGGCCCCACCCGTGTGACTCGGGTGACTCATGTGAGGCGGTACCCATGTGATTTGGGGCCCACGAGGGGGGTTCGACCGAGGGCCTAACCCATGAGACGTGGGGCCTGGGCAATGAGATAAAAGGATTAATTCTCCTTACTCTAACAGTTCGAACTTTTAGAGCAAGTGGTTAATTGTTCTACATCAATCTCACTCTTGGTGATGTTAACTTTGAGGCTCCAAACCGCTTCAAAGCATAAGATCACCATCCTTAGCCTGTCCACCATATTGTCATTTGCACCACAAAAAAAAATAAATAAAAAATATTGTTGTCGACGAATTGGAGATGTGAAGTTGGGAGGGTTCTCCTTGTCCACTTTGAACCCGCTAATGATTCCTACTTCTTGATCTTTGCTAGCATCCGACTTAATCCTTTAGCCACAATGACAAACAAGGAAGAGAGGGGGTCACCTTGCTGCACTCCCCTCGATATTGGTACATGTAAATATTATATTAGTAGTTGAGTGCTGGCATGGGCTTGGTTTTGTTGGTACACCAGCAAATTTATTCATCTATTGTTGTTGGTAATCTAGTTGCCTGTTCTTATTTTGAAACTCACTTTGCGTCATTAATTTTTCTGATGGTTATCGTTGAAACTAAGACAAGCACATGAAACCTTCATAAAAGAGAAATCTACCACTTGGATGATATCAATAGGCTGGTTTTGCTTTACCATATTTCCATCACCTTCACCTTCATTTGGTTTTCAAGTTCAAATGGGATCCCTTA
This sequence comes from Magnolia kwangsiensis, assembly GCA_037074715.1. Taxonomy (NCBI): domain Eukaryota; kingdom Viridiplantae; phylum Streptophyta; class Magnoliopsida; order Magnoliales; family Magnoliaceae; genus Magnolia; species Magnolia kwangsiensis. Next base: position 100,474,175 of record CM073581.1, read on the forward strand.
TCCATATTTGAGTATTTGAGTGCCAAGTTTTTGAAGGATCCCAATATCAAGGTGTTATCTACTTCAATCATTGAAATGAGGGCAGGGAGTTCACATGATCTGTATATTCGGAATAGATCAATAGTGAAATTTAAGAGATGTATCTAGGCAGGATTCACTTTGAATTGATTATTCCCTAGATACATACGTCGTGGTATTTGACGGTTAAATCAATTTGAGAAAAGTCTAAAGTTAGAGATTTAGCAATAGGCAATGTTGCTCCAATACCTAACCAAAGAGCCATTGCAATATCTTTCAAAAAGACTTTTGTAGCTACTGGATGATGAAATGGATTTTGGAATTTATCAACATGCGACCGACTTCTCAAAATGACTTACATGAGAGGCAGCAAACCCTTCGACGTGATGGATTGAGGGTGTGCCCTAACCAATCCAAAAGTCTAATGGGAGTGGAGATCAAGGCCAGGTACGCCGCTTGAATGAATTGGTTGCCTCTCGCCTACTCCTGAGCCTCAGCCTCAGCCTCACTTAGTTAGTAGAAGGTTCCACTAACCATACCACTAGGAGCCACACACACACCAAAATAAAATGGAGGCCGTCTTGGCCTTCCACCTAAGTCGGCGAACATAGTGAATGCTAGAACTCCTTTGCTGCTAAGATCTCTGCATCATTCAGGAAGGTGGCTGATGCAGGACAATTAACCACTTGCTTTAAAAGCTCGAACTATTAGAGTATGATGAATCAATATTTTTATCTCATAGCCTAGGCCCCACATCGCATGGGTTAGGACCTCGGCTGAACCCCCTTCGTGGGCCCCAAATCACATGGGCCGCCCAACCCGAGTGTGTCCCCGCATCCTACGGGCTACCCCACTCGAGCCCGGTGTGAAATGCGCATTAATCACCCCTGGTGAGGAGTATCGAACACAAGATCTCCCCCGTGGGCCCCAAATCACATGGGTCACCCACCCCGAGTGTGTCCCCGCATACCACGGGCTTCCCCACATGAGCCCGGTGTGAAAATGCCCCTGCATTAGCGGCTATGGAGCGTAGCGAGACCGTATATCTCTAACTTTCTTTTCATTGGTTCAGTAGTAGTCCATTCATGATTCATTCAGTGCCTGCTTGATGCATATGTATGTTATACACATTGTTTTCAGCTTATGAAGTAAACTTCATTTTATAGTAGTATATTATTCTTGTGGTGATACTGAATACTTTCCCTTTTGTTTCCTGTGCAGTTGATACCCTTGCATCTTCCTCCGGGCGATACATCAACAGAAAGAACTATACAGATTGATGGCACCAAGGAGCAAGTAGAATCTGCAAAGCAATTGATCAATGAAGTCGTTAGTGAGGTATGTACAGATAGAGCCTTCTATTGGCCACCACTGGTTTACACTTGCATGCCTGAAATTAGTCAGAGGATAAATCATGTCTACTTGCAGTTAGGAAATATTGTTTTTTCTCCTCGACCAGTGTTCTGTCCTGAGGTAATATGCTACTGGTATCTCATAATGCATTAAACATAGGTTGCGTAACTGCATGCATGGGATGCTCTGCTTCTAAGTTGCCCCGATCATGCAGAAAGATATTGTAAGGCCTTTCCAATGTATTCACTCTTCAAATTGACTTCTGGCATGCTAAGTTGTCCAATGTGCACTCAAGCATATGTTTGGTCATACTATTCCCATGAAAAAACAATGTCATGGAAATCGTGCACTATGATATTGTGTCAAAAGAAAAGCATTGGTCAAGTGGAATTATGTGATTTTCATCTGCAATTGATTGTTTCTGACTAATATGCGATAGTAGCTTTGTTTCTGATTTTCTTAAGGGTCTTTTTGGTATTAGGATGGCAAATATACTGCAGTAAGAACATCTTCAGGCAAGGGTGCAATTGTTGTTCCTTTTCCTTCATTTCTTCCTTGAGCAGGCAAAGCTTAATATTAAAAACTTAAACAATATGATTTTTTTTTCTCTTGGTGGTGTTAGTAACAAAACGTTTTGCATCTGACTACCAAATAGACCCTAGGCAAAGCTTAATATTAAAAACTTTTACAATATGTAAATTTTTTCTTGGTGGTTTTACACTTTTCAAAATTAAAAGACAGGTAACAAAATGTTTTGCATCTGACTACCAAATAGACCCTATGTCCCAAATTCATGCTATATTTCTGTTTTCATATGCATGAGGTGAAATGCCGATTTCATGTTTAAACTAATTTTATGTATTCATGGAGGAAATGGTATGGGTTTCCAAGATGCTCTGTATCTTGATGAGTTTATTTGTCTATTTATTTTCCATTTTTGATAGAACTTTATTAGAAAAGGAGACTTTAGCCAGCATGTTTATTCTTGGAGGTTGGCAATATGGGTGGAGGACATTAGGGAAATTCTAGAGGTTCATAATTTCTTCACTTCTGTAGGTAAGAAAATGCTGTAGCCAGTTGACCATTGAGGCTTGGAATCCAGCTCCAGTCATTGTTGACGGGACTTCCCTCCCTCTCCCTTTCTCTCTCTCTCTCTCTCTCTCTCTCTCTCTCTCTCTCTCTCTTGATGATGTCAGGGCGTCCCCGCCCCATTTTTTTTTATGATGGGGGCTTCCCTCTCTATTGGCTTCCCAGATGAAAGGCCATAAAAAATCGGTTTGTAGACCTCAGCTGATAGGCTTTCTAGCTCTTTATGATTTTTGCCACCGAGCAACTTTCTTCTGATCTTATGACTAGATCATCAGCTCTAAAATCGAGGGTCTGTATGAGAGCTGAAGAAAAAATAGATCTTTTAATCCCTATGGCTTTGGATGTCCCAAAGCATTTGTTATTTGGGGACCTATTCATTCGGTTCCATGAGCATTTTTCTGTCCTTATCTCTTTAATGACACAAATTTCCCATTCATCCAGTTTCTGCAGCCAAGTGATGGCCCTATAGTCAGTCATTTCATGAAGCATCCTTTTCAGCAACCATTCCCTACACCTACGTTTGATATTATTTGTCTCTTTAATAATTTCTCTTTTAGCTCCTGAAAATTCCCATCTATATCGTAAGTGGTCCGCGACCTGCTAATGCACATCTTGCTTGTGCATTCTCATCCACATTGATGGTGGGTGGGTTGTAAGCAACTTCTTTGGGATCTGGCAGCTATGGCCAGACGGTGTTAGCTGTTGCTGTCATCATGAAATCATGTGGTACACTGAGTGATTGTTGTTTGATCATGATTGTCACATCACAACTGCCTGTTTGAATTTTGTGATGCTTATTTGCTTTTTATATTGATTTTTTTAATTACTTTCAACAATATTTATTCTACTACTACTGTATAATATTGTTTAATTTTTCGATTATAGATTGCTTTGTTTCATCTCCTTTGTATTTCTTGTCTTTTGGGAGTTATCTTCGGAGCACAATAGGTCTTCAAGATTTATTACAGGTCCTTGAAAAATCTAGTCATCTTTATTCTTTTAATCCTGGATTTGTAGCATGTGGATGTTATTCTTTTATGAATCTTATGCAAATCCCATGTGTTAATTTCTTGCAGCTAACCTGCTTCCGTATTCACGGAGTGTCTTCTTTATTTTGATAAATGGTTATGTAGTTGTTTGTTTAACCTTTTATGTTTGGATTCACTCTATAGAGATGGTTTTCTAGTTTTGTCTATCCGCTGTCTTAGTTTCAGTGGCATGGCTGGTTTGTGATCTCCATGTCCTTAAATATCATTTTTATGTCTACTAAAAATCCGCTAGGTATGGATTTATTCCAAGTGTACTCCAGTACTTTCGTCCTTTCTCTTTGATCCAGGGATCTGTTAATTGGAAGATTGCAGACATGCGATGGAATTCTTTTTGTCCTGCAACCTGCTCATTTGAGCCCATTCATGCTACTCTAATACTAAAAAATGCTGGTTCATCCCTTCTTTTTGTGTTATTATTGGTTTCTTCAGTTTCCTGCTGCTATATTTTATTTAGTGGTGGATAACTGCTCGTTCAGAACTTGTCACCGTAAGCAACATGCAAGCAACATCCTTTTGGTCAACATGGGAAGTGGAAAAATGATTCTGATTCCAGAAGTACTTATTTCTTTGAGAGATTGTTTGGACCTGTCTACTACATTTATTATCTTGCTCCCTGTTTATGACAGGACTTTGATAACCAACTATATACTGCAAATAGTGCACTGAATCTCTCATAGATGAAATCGTGATTTAATGGCGAGATTATGAACCTGCAGGATTATTTGGGTGGTAGAGTCCATGTTTTTCCATGCATATCTGCGGTTAGCTCTAATTTCTCACTGACATTGGTTGTGGAGATTGGGCTGAGAATAGGTCAGTTTTTAAGTGGTCTCACGTGGATTTGGGCGTTCTGAAACTTCTATAAGGGTATGGACACATTTATTTCTCTTTTAAGTTGTAATCCTGGACCTGTCTGCTGGATTTTTTGAACCTTAGCTTGTGGAAGCAGGTCTTCTCTTCAATTTCATTAGGGTCAACAATGTAAATGCTTCATTGATTTCCAGCATATGTTTTACAGGTTCTGTATGCATACCTGAAGCCAGTTTGATAGTCATTCTTAGCTTAGTGTCTGAGTGAATAACTGCTGGGAGATATCCTGAGCCAATTCTGAATTTCTTTATTGTCTGTGTTCATTGTGTGACTCAAATTATTGTTAGGAGTTACTGCTGGATTAGCTATTCTTGGTAACACAACATGGTGCTGGTTTATAGGCAAGCCCGTTGTTGGTTTTCCTTTGGCATGCCACCATTATGTTCTTGAATCTTGATCCTATAATTTCTACACTGTCAACGACTGTTAATGAGCAATATTGCACATGTTGTCTTGGACATTCTGTGCTTGAGGACAGATAACTTCTGGATCATTGACTTTGTAGTGTTCGTTATGAAAAATTGCACTTCCAATATCTTCTTGTATCCATCAATCTAATATGACTTGTAAAGAAATACAAGTGAATTTTGTTGTCACTGTTATCTTTTTCTGTGCAATATGCTTCATTCAGTCTCACTGAAGATCTGGAAGAAAATGCACAGCTTCATCCTTGTTTTCAGTTGGAGGCATGAATCTTTAATCTATATAGTCTTCAATGTTTCATTTGTACTGGAGCAGCCTATTTTTAGTAGATGTTTTCTTTGTCGGTTCCATATTATCTTGGTGGAATTTGTAGTTGCTATTTAGGTTTATAGTCTTGAACTGTGTATGAGCTGAATATGTACTTTTATTTCCTGTCCAAATGTATTACCATTTATAGGGTTTTCACGTTGAAAGTAATTGAAATAAGTGAAAATGTTTTCTTTGGTGAAGTAGCTACCCTCAAAGTCTTGTGGCTTTTACTAATCCATTAGGACTTCCAGTTACCTCTTTAAACTTGTAGTGACCGATATAAATGCTATATCTCATGGTAGCATTTTCTATCTTTTAGCTCATCTCATTCAAAATGAGGGCTTAAATTTTTGGTTGTGTATATGAACATGCAAAGCTTGTCTTTGTGCTCTTTTGTGTGTAAAAGAAACGTGATGCCAATGTAATCTTGACCTTTTGATGGATAGGGCTATTACCCTCTGCTTTCCTTAGTGACTGAAATGTCTTTCCTTTCTGCGAACAACCGTAGCGATGCTGTTTATGATATTTTTATGCAATTTTGAATTTGATCTTTTTTCTTGCTGGACGAATATCTGTTCTTAATGTCACAAATTTGTAACCCAGGAGATGATAAAATTGTCTAACACTGCTATGCTGAGTGTTGCTGGTTTCTCAGATAGTCAGATGCAATCACGTGGTTCTTGTTCAGTCAACCTAGTATGGGTTTGTTTATGAAGCATAAACAGAGTTTTTAGCCTTGATTTTTGCAGCTTCTCATAGTCAATTCCTTTTAAGCTTTTTTTTTTTTTTGGTGGGGGGGGGGGGGGGGGGGGGGGGGGGTTGTTCACTGTGCCTTTGTTGCTGAGAATGTTCTCCCAAGAACGACCAAGCTAGTCCCATTTTTTAGCACTCAGGCATATGAAAGTGAAGTCTATGTTTGTTCACTGAGCCTTTGTTGCTGAGAATGTTCTCCCAAGAACGACCATGCTAGTCCCATTTTTTAGCACTCAGGCATATGAAAGTGAAGTCTATGTTCTTGTACTGGTGTATGCATGAATTAGCCTAATCTCATGGGCAATGCTAGATTTGGACCACATGGGAGCTTATTCCGTTATAGATGGCATCCAGCGTGGATGACACCTGCTCATCAAGGAGATACTCGAAATTCCAATCCTGAAGTTTTCTCAGAAAGGGCTGGTTTGGCATTTGATATGGATTGTTGGATGTCTGGGTTAAGCTTTTGACAATGCTGTGGAATGTGTTGTTCTTTCGACAATGTTAGCGGTCGCTTTGATGTTCATCTGGTGGGTTGTGTTTATGTTGGAAAGTTTGTGAAGGTATCTCCTCTCTCTCTCTCATGCCTGTTCAAGTCACTGAGCCGAAGCTTCTTGTTTGAAGGAATTTTCTTGGACTTTGATTTTGTATTCTGACTACAAGATAATTGATTTGAATAATCTAGTGTTCTATGTTGCGTTACTTCGATCTTGTTTGGAGCTCATCAGGATGCTGATTTCTGTTGCTCTGTAGTATGTTCAATCCGTTGCTTTTGGCAAGAGTTTATGGATTGCTTTGACTTGGAAATGCACCATTTGCCTTGTTTGGGAATTATGTCAATCTTTTGTCTTTATGGGTAGGAAGCGATTCAGGGACTTGAGTACTTGTTTGCAGTGTTCTTGAGCCTGTCCGATGTCCTCTTTGTACTCGGTATGATGACTTTCATTGGGCTATCATTAAAACCATTTGTTATTTGATTAAAGCTATTGATTTTACTTGGCACTCGAGCTTAAGTGTGACTATTTCTTACTGTAGAAACATTCCTGTGAACAATATTCTCTTCTTCCTGATGGCACTGTGCTGCTCAAACCTGTAAAATGTTTTTGGTTTTAGCAATAGTATTATTGTACGGATTCATTAAGGGACATGATGTATTGATGGTCCCAATCTAGTTTTGATCACAGATGATTTTCCTAGGCTAGGTTTTGTACTGCTAGATGCCTTCTATGTTTTTGCTGTTGACGGTGAATGAAGCATCTATTGGATGCTCTAATGATACAAATGATATGATCCCTCAATCATAACATCTAAAATCTAGTTGCCCGTTGTTGGGAATTAGTTTCCTGCTGTTATGTTTTATGTATCGGATCTGCATATAGCCTTTTGCAACTATCCTTTTTTAGCACCCATTCACTTCAAGTAGGGAGAGGATGGGCATCTGCTGACGCAGGCTTGAACACTTCACCTCAGTGCGGTAAGTAGGCATTTTCCTCTCTTTCCAATGCAAGTGTGATATGCATCAAAACTCATTTAGAAACTGCCTTTGATCGTCCCTTTATGCTTCTTTATGATTGACCAATAAATGCAATTTCCTTTGTTTCTGCTGTAAGATCACCGTGTGTTTTACTTATTTGTCAACGTGAAATGGTTACCTGGGTTTATATGAGTAGACATTCCAATGCAGAATCGTGTTAGAAATCCAGTGATGGCTGGAGGATATTCTCAGCAAGGTTACCGTCCCCCACGGCCTCCGGCAAATTGGGGCCCACCTGGTCCCCCAATGCAGCAACCTGGTTATGGCTACATGCAACCTGGAGTGTATCCTGGACCTCCACCTCAGTACAACACGTCTCAGCCTCCTTATGCAGGTTATCCCACCCCACCAACATCTAGTGGGTACTCCTCTGGGTGGGACCAAACACCTGTCCCGCCAAGTCAGCAAACTGCACAGGGAAGTGGGTATGATTACTATGGCCAGCAGCCTGTGCAGCAGCAACCAGCTCCTGGAGGATCTTCTACTCCAGCAGATAACACTAGTTACAATTACGGCCCACCAGCAGCTTCTAATTACAACCCTCAAGGTTCATATGGGGAATCTAATTACTCACAGCCACCACCAGTTGGGCAACAGCAAGGCTTTAGCCAGGATGGCTATGGCAGCAGCTATCATGCACCTGCATCTCAACCGGGTTATACTCAGTCCCAGTCGAATCCACAGACAGGATATGACCAGCAACAAGCCTACAGTGCAACGCCAACGTATGGAAGTGTGGCCAATCCAACTCAAGATGTAGCAGCTTCCACTTATGGAGCTCCGGGGGCCTCCACCCATGTTCCTCCATCCCAGCAGCTCCCTCCACCTACCCATCCTCCAGCTGCAAACCTGCAAGGTTACTCTGGTCAACAGCCTCCTGCCATCCCGACAAGCTATGGTGCTCAAGCAGCTACCCAGCCTGGTTATGGAATGCCCCCGGTATCACAGCCAGGTTACGGAGCTCAGCCACCAACTCAGACTGGCTATGGGCAGTCTGGGCCATTAACACAGCCTAGCTATGGGCAGCCTCAGGTGCAGAAGCCGCCCACTACTCAGCCCATTTACGGGCAATCCCAACAACCCACAACTTCTCAGGGGGGCTACATTCAGCCAGCTCCAGTGCAACCTGGATATTCGCATTCTCAGCCGCCCGCAGCACAATCGGGTTACAGTCAGCATGACCCTAGTCATCTTCGGGCCCCACCTGCTTTTGGTTCAGGAGCTCTTCAGTCGGGCTATGGGCAGCAGCAGTCATATGGTGGACCATCACCGGTGGCCCAGCCTGGCTATGCTCTCCCACAGCAGCAGCCCTATGGTGATTCCTATGGGGGTGCATATGCGCAGCCTCCCACATATTCTACTGACAATGCTGCAGGGGGGAAAGTGCATGGGGCCTACGATGCACCTCCAGCTGGCCAGCCTGTTCAGAGTGGAGTTGCCAAAGCCTCACCTCAGTGACGCCATCTGGTAAGTAACTTTTAAGCAGATTTAGGAGGTGTTTTTTTTTTTTTTTTTTTTTTTTTTTTGTGGATTTGAATACTGTGATAGCTGTTTTAGTTCTAGGGATATTATAGTTTCTACTGGTAAGGTTGTTTACTCTGGCTGATTTTGACAATGTTATGGCTTACGTTGTGGTCAATCAAACTTTGTGCATCTGCTATTATTCCAATTGCAAACGGGGAGCATGGATGATTTTTTTTTTTTCAGAAAAAGAGGAATAAGAATTTTTTTTTTTTTAAAAGCCATGGATGACACATACCCATCCTACATACATCTTAGTTGCTTTTCAGGTGGGACATTGTACACTATCCAGACAAATAGTCAGACTGGCAGTTCAACCATCAGGTAGGTCATGCATGTACAGAAAAAAAAAGAAGGATGGTCTTTTAGGCTATCATCTCTGCCATAAGGCTATCAATGAGCCGGGCGTGTGCCCAGACTGTGAAAGGTCAAAATTATGTTTTAGGCTGGCCTCACAGGGCCAGGCCTGACCAGCTCAAAATCTATGTTGAAGCTAACCTGAGGTCTGTCCCGTTGACAGGGGCCAGATGTGCTTCTTGCTGAGCTTTGATGTCATACCCATACCAGGTTGCTACATGATAAGAGGGCTTTATTTGGTTGATACAGATGGCAGGGGTAGGTCAAAGGCGACCTTTTGAAACACCTGGTTATTGCTATTGAATCAGGATACAAAGTCATTCTTCTTCTTCAGGTCGAGAAGACATGTATACTGATCTTCCTATATCAATTGATGAATCAAGCGAGGAGGGGAAAGAAACCATGCTGCCTTTGAAATTGAGTTGCATCATTTCTGCCACGATCAGGTTGATCTGTTTCACTTTCATTCCTTCCTACCAATACTGATGTCATAGCAGGACAGGCTAAGAGGTAAAAAGTGACATGTGTGACATATGGGCCATTGGCCACATGGGTTTCGATGTGAGCATACAGCTTGTCGCAAGAGCAATTTAGGACTCATTGGGTGATGTGGGCAAGTTGATTATGGAACTATTCTTTTTTTTAAATGTTCATTTTCCATATGCTGTATGCTGCTTACATGATTAGTGGATCTGCCTATTTTGGCAGCTGCCCCAACCTGTTGCTAGCGCTGATCTCATGCGTATGTACGGCTTTGGATGTGTGCCGGATGTACCTCTTCAATCTCTTATGTCAATCACAGGCTCGTTTCTCCCCTATGCTTTGTGGTCACATGAACCAACACTGCAATTGATACAGCGATGAATGTGTCCACTCATCGGGTGGCCACAAACGCATATTTGTGGACTGTTGGTCAATTTATTTAACCACGTAACCTTATCTGGTATGTTGGCTCGCTCACATTTCTTTGTTATGTCACGCCTATGCTTTACATCACTTGATGAATGGCCTGGATGTTGCCCTTGTGTGCTCCAATGGGGTTCCAGGGTATACGCTATGCCCTTCGAAGGTTTTGTAAAAATCGGTCGGCTTGTGATGACTGGAAGATAAAGACTACGCCAGATTGTAGTGCAAAAGAAAAAAAATGGTGGTCTCAAAAATGGCCCACTATGGCGGGAAAAGCCCACCCATCCATCAGATGGTTGATATTGTTTTGATCAGAGATCATTGCACTGCCGGCCAGATGCAGGGCAATTGATGGGCGGAGCACAGTTTCAGGTATATTTCTTGGTTGGATCCTTACTCTTGCTCGGGTGGTGGACTCTCAGGAGTTTCAACACCCGGTCAAGGGTTCGAGTATCCATAAGTGGTGAAATTCCGTTAGCGTGAGTGTGTGGGGGTGTGTGTGCGTGTGTAAAAAAGAAAAGAAAAAAAAAAGGGTAAAAAAAGGGGTATAGTTCTTGGTGGACGGTGTACCAGACCTCAACTCAAGAGCCCAATTTTATCCAGGTTATCACTCGTCCTTTGCCCCCACCATGTAGCGATCCGGACAATTCATCTAGAAATTCTCACTACAGTCGGTTTCTGTGGGTAAAAATAATAATTAAAATAATAATAATAATAATAAAATCACGAATAGAGGTGTTAAATTGCAATATTAAAGAATCAAAGGGGCAATATGTCATCCGCTTCATGCATTACAAGAGCCCCAAATATATTATTATACCCAAAATCCATGTGATGTGAAGCCTATGATGTTATGGATACGAAGGTGAAAATATTACTTGGTTTGCAGGTTGGAAGAGTCTGTTAACCATTGTTTGTGTGATTTTCTTCTCTCTTCTTTTTCTTTTGACAACCATAATCTAAAATATTAAGTATTTGAGTGCACCTGCAATCTGATAATCATTTTTATAAAATGCCTTTGCCAACAGTTTTTTTTTTTTTCCGTAAATTCCTTGACATGTGTTGAGATGCGTTTATCTGTTGAAATCAAATTTAAAACTTTGGCCATTGAAATGGGTTGAGATGCGTTGCACTTGAATGTGGGGCCGACATGGTTGTGCTTATGCCATTAGAACCGTCCATCCAAGTCACCCATTCTTGATATTTGGACGCCCGAAAAGTATGAGCAATTTGCCCGTCGTGTAGGCCACTATGTAATTTTGTAGGTTTTTGGAGGGTTGTCCATTGTTTTCTACCGTGGCTTCCTGGTTGTCATCCATTAAGGGTTATGGTTGCCTATGGCATGATGCTCTTGTTTTTAGTATCATACAATTCTACTAAAATAGTTGTAATTCTTTTATTATAAGTTGAATCGGGGTGATTTATGCTCGTTGGAAAGATAATTCAATGAATTTTCAAATGACTTTAGAATTATTTCATTTGGATACCATTTGAACATACATAAGTAGGCCAAAAGTTTATAATGTGTTAGGTCACATTTGCTCTTGTTTTTAGCATTGTGCGGTCCTACTTAAACGGTCAAAATTTCCTTGTTACAAGTCAAATTGGTGGTGATTTTGTCTTTATTGGAAAGATAATTTGATGAAATTTTAAATAATTTTTGACTCATTTCATTTGAACACTATTTAAAATTAAGTCTAAAGTGCATGATGCATTGTGTTCACTCTTATTTCTAGTATTGCATAATCTGACTATAAAGTTCATAACTCTCTCATTATAGGTCGGGTTAGGGTGTTTCGTATTGGATCCTTACTCTTGCCTGGTGGTAAACTCATGGGAGTTTCAACACCCAGTTAAAGGTTTGAGTATCCATAGGTGGTGAAATCCCACTACGGGGTGTGAGTGTGTGGGGGTGTGTGTGCATGTGTAAAAAAGAAAAGAAAAAAAAAGAAGAAGGTTAGAGTGTTCTTATACTTATTGGAAAGATAATTCAATGAACTTTTAAGTAACTTTATAAGCGTCTTATTTTAACACCATTTTACTTTTCAAAAGCGGGCCCAAATTTCATTATGGCATTGGGTTACATTCACTTTTACTTTCAACATCGTGTAATCTTGTAAAAATGGTCATAACTCCCTCGTTACATGCTAGATCAGGGTGATCTTATGCTCATTGAAAATATAATTTGATAAGCTTTCAAATGACTTTACAATTATCACATTTGGACACCATTTAATAATCCAAAAAATGAGTCCAAAGTGTATGATATGTTAGGTTGTATTTGCTCTCATTTTCAGCTTCGTGTGATCTTATTAAAATGGTCATAACTCTTCACTGCAAGTCTTGATTAGTGTGATCTTATCCTTGTTGGAAAGATAATTTGATGAAATTTCAAATAACTCTTGAATCATTTCATTTGAACACAATTTGACCATTTAAAAGTAGGCCTGAAGTTCACGATATGTCAAATCATATTGCTCTCGTTTTTAGCATTACGTGATCTAACTAAAATATTCATAACCCCTTCATTACAGGTTTGATCGGGTGATTTTGTGCTTGTTGGAAAGATAATTTGATGAACTTTCAAATGACTTTAGAATAATATCATTTGGACATCATTTGACTATTCAAAAGTAGGCTTAAATTCCATGATAGCATTAGGTCCCGTTCACTTTTGTTTTCAAAATCACACAATCCCAGGAAAATAGTCATAATTCCCTTATTATAAGTTAGATTATAGTGATTTTATGCTCGTTAAAAAGATAATTTGATGAACTTTAAGATAATCTTAAAATTATTTTATTTGGACACCATTTAACTATTCAATAGTGGGCCCAAAGTTTATGACGACATCAGGTCGCATTCGTTTTCATTTTCAACATCACGCCATCCCATGAAAATAGTTATAATTCCCCTATTACTGGTCGGATTGGGGTGATCTTGTGCCCGTTGGAAAGAGAATTCGATGAACTTGTAAATGAGTTTGGAATCATCTCATTAGGACACCATTTAATTGTTCAAAAGTAAGCTTTAAAATGCATGATGATTAGGTTATGTCTACTCTCGTTTCCAACATCGTGTAATCACACCAAAATAGTTATAACTCTCTTATTATAGATCTGATAGGGGTAATCTTATACCTATTGGAAAGATGATTTGATGAATTTTCAAATGACTTTGGACATCATTTGACTATCTAAAAGTAGGCCCAAAGTTCATAATATGTTATGTCATATTTGCTCTCATTATCAAAAAAATGTGTAAAGGTTATGGACAATACGAATATTTTGCTACGGTTATAAACTGTAGCTATATGTCTACGGCTAACTGGACGCCACTACTCTACCAGAACATTGATAGTCCCGTAGGAGACATATGGAGACCACCCTAATGTACATGTTTTATCTAAGCCGTCCATCCATTCTAACAGCTCATTTTAGAGCATTATCTTTGAAGAGGAGCAGATCAAAGGCTCAAGTGGACCACATAGTGGTAAAATGTGGAGATTAATTTACTACCGTTATTTGTGGTGTGGTCAACTTGGTTGTTATATTTGCCTCATTTTTGTGATCATTTCCTGAAAGTACCTTTCAAAATTAATGGATGGTGTGGATAAACCAGTTATATCACGGTGGGTCCCACGTAGCACCTGATAATACCGTCCGTCTCTAGCTACTTTTCGTGGTGGGCAGTACCAAATACACGCCCAAAAAACGACCGACGCCCAAATACCGTCCGTCTCTAGCTACCACCCACCACGAAAAGTAGCTAGAGACGGCCCCTGCAGCCATGGAAAGCCTCTCCCCACCACGAAGAACATGGGGAGTTGTCCTGCGCATGGCGGCACTTCAGAAGCGATAACCCGATGGTAGGTTCTTTCTCGAGTGGTATTCTGGGATGCTGCTTCAGCATGGGGAGAGGCTTTCCATGGCTGCAGGGGCCATCTTCTCGGGTACGAGTTCTCATCCGTCCGAACTAACGGCCGGCTATTACAACATGAACTTGTGCTGCAAATGCTTCAACCTTTTCTGATTGCTTTTTACCGATCTTTCTTCAGATTGCAATATATGAAAGACACCTTTTCGGAGTGCTTTTTACCTATTTCAACTTTAGGGGTCGTTTGGCATCATGGATTTGGAGGGATTTCAAATCCCCTGGGTTCGTTTGGCACCATAAAGTAACTGTGTATTACTCTTCATGGTTCCTCTTGAAGGCAGGCCATTTATCCTTTTGACATTAGATAGTTTCACACTGGTTTCTTGTTTGGTTTTCTTACATCTTTGAAAATGTTTGCCAAATTCAAATTTGGTCTTGTCCAATGTGCTACTTCGCAGAGAAATTTCAGTTGTATGACCTACAATATGATTATCAAAGTTTATTGTGATGAAGGCAATGTGGCCAAATCATTAGAGCTGCAAGATAGGATGTTGAAATTGGGTTTTGTACCAAATAGCCAGACGTGAAATTCTTTGATCGATGGATTGTTGAGAAGTAGAGGACATGGATAGTTGGCCCTGCTCATCTGAATGAAAGCGTCACCATGACTCTGCTCTGCCTATGAAAAGAAAATCTTACGTACTCTAGAGCAAATGATTGTGGGATCCTTGCAATGAGGTATGTTATTCTTAGAACGTCCAAGAACATTTGGAGGTGAAATGTAAATATTTTTATCAAATACATAAGTTTGGAATTTCAGTTTTTGATTAATGGTATTGAGAACCTGAATGAGTAATTGAAAATTGTACCATATTACTCATCTAAAATTAGAAAAAGAAATCCATATCGACTTCATGAAAACAGATGTTTAACCAGTTTGGAAACCCCAAAAAATATCAATTGAGTACATGGAAATTTGATTTAGTTCTTAGAAAACTCAAAAAACTCAATGGGGTTATGTCAGTAAAACAAAAAGGGAAGGAAAAAAGAAGAAAAAAAATTAATTGGTGGCTTGCAAATGGGGAGCACAACTATTAGAAAAAATTGATTGCCTAATTATTAGGTATGTTTATTTGCTCCATTGAGAAAGTTTATGTTATTATTGTTTCTCCTTGCTGGATTCTTCAATCCTTTCAATTCTCAACTCTGGCATATATATCAGTTGCCAGCATCAGAAATTGGCTTCCAATGAGAAATGATTGAAGCACTAGTAATATATGCATGAACAGCCAGGCTATGCCCATCTATGCTAGCCTTATGTTTCCTTCTTAATCCCATGGTGTACAGCATACTTCCAATTCAAAGGAACAATCAAAGAATCTAATAGATCCATCCAAACCTATTTCTATGATCATTAGGAATCCAAAGCTTTCTTATGGATTACTGTTGTCAGGTATGTGCTTAAGGAACCAATGAGTACAAATGAAAGGAATGGTATCATGTGAAACGTGCAAATAGAATATTTCTGCTTACATGGAGTCTGAAGTCCACAAAGAAGAACATGTCCCTTTTGCAGCCCAAGAGATCTTCAGATCTAGCCAAAAAATTTTGTGAGAATTAGTTTACTTGTTTTTCCTTTTCCCTTCAATTCATGTCTATTTACTGTTCTGCATGGACCATTATCCTAACAGCATTTTCCTCCAGGGAATTTTTGTTTGCATAGCTCACTTATTGTCACATGTTACTGCAGGCCACAAAGATCCTTGCAAACTTAATTGCAATGGGCTCAGGAATATTGGCAAGGGCTCTATTTCAAGCATTTTTTATTTTTATTTTTTTCACTCAGGAGATATTTTTATATGTATGCTCTAGTTCAAGGATACCGCCAAGCACTTGCAAGTATGTTTTGCAGCTGCTTTTCACACTATATTGTTGAGATTGTTGTTTCCAGTATATTTCCTACAGTAAATATCTTGTTCACCAAGCAAAATGGGCCGTTACCAATTAGTGGAAGTCTGCCGGAATAGAGAAAGAGATCTGGATTGGCGAGGGCATCCAAATGGGCTGTTACCAATTAAGTCATGTGCTCGCAGCTTAAATTGCATAGTTTTGCAGAAAGCAATCTGTTTATATTTGTGCTGATGAATATGCAGCAGATAATGTCTTCACTCTTTTGAATTTTGGCACTTTCCAAAGGATCATGTAGACTTCGTAATAAGTAGAGAAGCATTGGTTTCTGTTTTTGGGACATGGGTTTTCAAGTTTGGCCGATGGATGGTCTTCATCCAAGTATTTATGCTTATTTCATGTTATGCAGGAAAAAGCGGAAAATGAACTTAAGAAACTATGTCAAAGCATTGGTTTAAGGTAACTTAGGCCCCGTTTGTTAAATCTGACAGAATCCGAAATTTGAAGCCTGAATCTGAAATCTAAAGCCTGACTCTGAAATCTGAAGTAAAAAAAAACTTGTTTGATAATTATGGTTGAAGTCTAAAAATTTAGTACTGAATCTGAAACAAATTGTTTGTTAATAAACATCTTAAATGTCTGAAATATGTTAATTTGACACATTTACCCCTACCTCTCATTTGGAAATGTTTTACATTATAAAGAAATTATATTTTATTAAATGAAAACAAAATCATTATATTTAATTCAAATAAACTAAAATACTTAATAAAAAACCAAAATATCATCATAAGGCCCTCAATTCCTCTTAGCAGGAAGATTGTCACGATGTGTTGTGTAGGATTCAACACCAGTAGCAACAAAACCTTGAAATAAAGCCCACCTTATATTTATATGTTGTGCGTTTGTATGGTCATTCCCAATTGGATGAAGTGAAAACATATTGATCCAAAACTTCTGTGGCCTGTTTAAGTTTATTTTCCATCCAATATGTTCATAAGGTCACAAATACCTGTATGAAGAGGAAAAATAAAAAAATAAAAAAATCATATTATTCAAAACTTCTATGACCCCAAAAAGAGTTTCAATGGTAGACGTTCAATCCCCCATTTCTTTTTATAGCTTATTTTTCGTCTCAAACTTTAATACGAGCTCGCCAAATGGATGGATGGTTTGGATATAACACATACCTCATGATGGGATGCACAGAACTTGTCGTTGACGTCAATACAGTTGCTATATAGCTGGTGTGAGGTACACCAACCAATTCGCATCCGACGGGGATTAGCTATTGACAGGTTGAATAGTGACATTCGCTATCGAAGTGACATCATCGAGTTTCATGGGCCCATTATGATGTATGAGTTAAAGAATGAGGTAGATCGAAATATGTAGTTGACCCTACAACAAAAAACAGTGGCGACATTAATGCCTACCGTTGAAACCTTCCTAATGCTCACCGTGATTTTTATTTGAAATCCAACCTAATCACAAGTTAACACAAACAAGAATGAAGGGTAAAAACAAATATAAGCTTGATCGAAAACTTTTGTAGCCTATTTAAGTTTTTAATGGTGGGCATCACTCTCCCCACTGTTTCCTGTGGTGAGGGTTGCTGGAGCTTTGGATTTGACTCATTCTTTAGATATTTATGTAAAATTATATTTTCAAATGGATGAATGGCGTGGATACAAAACACACATCATGACTCAACTTGTCAGTATCCGCATCCACGGAAATGGACGCTGATTTCCTGCAAAAGCCTTTCGCAGGAAGTTCCTGCGCTGGGAACCCAAGTGGGGCCCATTGTAATGTTTGTGAAAAATCCTCCATGTCCGTTTTGTGAGTTCATTTTAGGACACGTTGCCAAAAATTAATCGCATCCAAATCTCAAGTGAAGCTAAAAACGTGACAATTAAACATTCATAGTTGAAATATTCGTGAGGCAACGAAAGTTTTGATTCATGCTAATGTTTTTGTTTTCAGTTCATCCCAATAGGAATGACATTATTAATGGTATGGATCTCATCTAAACATCATTGTTGAACCAGGAAGGTTTCAACGGTAAGAATTTCCCTAACCACATTTTGCTTTAGCATGGCTCATTTGAGCTTTGGATATGGTTCTTTTTTGGCAGCATGTCTTAAAATGAACTAAAAAAACGGATGGATGGGGTTTGGGAAAGGAGATTGTTGTGGTTTGAAGAATGTCTATTTTAGCCGATTGGTGGGCTTGACGTGTGGCTTGACGTGTCGAACTCTGTGGAAGTAATAGTTACAAGGGTGCATCTTCTCTTGGTTGAATGGGCTTCTAATGTTGTTAATCTTTCCTCATGTAATTTTTTCTTGGTTGAATGGGCTTCTAATGTTGTTAATCTTTCCTCCTGTAATTTTTTTCTTTTTTACTAGTAGAGTGGTCTGTTACCTTAAAGGTCCTCTTCTCTTTTCTGTTTTGCTTCAGTTGCCCTTAATGAATTTTGCAGTTATCTCTCTCTCAAAAATAAATAAATAAAAAAATAAAAAATTGGGTGGACTGAGAGGATTTCTCACAAACATCACAGCAGGCCACACCTAAGTTTGAACTTTCGGAAGCGGATTGGCTGTTCTACCACACACCGGCTAAATATCTGCCTCCGTGTTGTACGAACGGTTCAAAGGAGATCAAAGTTACATGGCCCGACAGTGATGTATTTATTATATCTACACCGTTCACCTATTTTTATAGATCATTTTAGAGCATTATTCAAAAAATGAATCATATCCAAAGATCATCTTACCCACACTAAAAATAGCAGCGGAGATAATGATTTTTTACCGTTAAAATATTCGTAGGGCCCACCATAACGTTTATTTTCCATCCAATCTGTTCATAAGATCACAAATTTCATATTGAACCTCAAAAAGGGTTTCAATGCTTTTTTCAGTGTGGTCCACTTGATAGTTAGTTCTATTGTATTTTTAGTCTCAAGCATTAAGACGAGTTCGTCAAATGTACGGACGATTTGGATATAATGCATAACTCATGATCAGAAACTTGCTGAGGTGAATATAGTAGCTATACATTTGATGTGAGGTACACCGGCCAAAGGAACTTATTGCGGAAGGCTTTCGCCGTCCCACGGAAACAGATTAACTACTCCCCTGATGGTTGGTGCTATGTGGGCCCCACCATGATGTATGTGTTTCATCCATGCTATCCATTCATGTTTCTAGATCATTTTATGATATGAGACCAAAAATAAGGTATTTTCCAATCTCAAGTGGACCACATTACAGGAAAACACTTATGAATGAACGTCGACCATAAAAACATTTTGGGGCCATAAAAGTTTTGGATCAAGCTGATTTTTGTTTTTTTCCATTCATCTAGGTCTATACGACCTAATCAACCGATCGGATATCAAATAAACAGTACATCAGGCCTTAGGAGAATTTTAACAGTGGACATCCAATCATTATTGTTTTCCTATGGTATGGTCCACCTGAGATTTATATTCCTCTTCTTTTTGGTATCAAGTTTAAAATAATCTTTAAAAATGGATGAATAGAATGAATGAAACGCATACATTATGATGGGGCATAAAGAAGTTTTATAGGTTAAAAGTTTTTGTATCCTGCAAACAATTTAAAGAGAAAATATTGCTAATAAATTGAAAAAGGAATAATTTTGGAATAAAATTTTTTATTTAATAAAATATTTCCCCAACTACATTCTGCATTCACCATTAAGCCAGGCTCTTATCACAAAAAGAATTTAGTGAAAAATCACATGAAGCTTAGCTTCTTTTGCGTTAAGGATGCATTAACAAATACCACTAAACATAGAACATTTTCTCAAATTCACGTTAAGTGCAAAAATTCAATATCAACAAATGGGCTTCTAGTGTTTTTTTTTTTTCTAAAATTATAATATTCATCTCTTAGTGAAATTAGTTCTTGTCCGTATATAGTATTCGAGAGACATCATTTTCACAATTTCTATTAGGATATGTACTACAATGAGAAACCATTTTATGATTCTTATTTTTCAAATAAGGAAATAGCTACGAATGTTAACCGTAGCTCTAGCTAAGTTTTCCTAATACTACAGTTCACTGCTAGTTTTAGCTACAAATATAATCCGTGGCTATATTAGATTTGAGCTACGGAAGCTATAGCTACCGATCTAAACCGTAATAGTTATTTTATCTATAGCTACGAATCTAATCTGTAGCTATTACTTCGAAGGCTATCACTACAGAATATAGCATTACAGTCATGCTACAAATGAAAACCGTAGCCGTATCTATTTAGCTACGGTTTACGGCTACGGTTTTAATTCGTAGCTGTTTTCTTATCGCGTTTTTCTCATTACACAATCCTAATAAAATAGTTATAACTTCCTCATTATAAGTCTAATCAATATAATCTTATGCTCATTGAAAAGATAATTAGATAAAATTTTAAATGACTTTGAATTTATCTCATTTAGACATCATTTAACCATTCTAAAGTGGGTTAAAAGTTCATGATGTGTTAAGTCGTGTTCACTGTTATTTTCAACAACGCGCAATCACATAAAAATAGTTATAACTCCCTCGTTACAGGTTTGAAAATTCAATATGACATTAGGTCATATTAACTCTCATTTTTAGCATCGTGCGATCCCAATAAAATAGTCATAATTCTTTCGTTATAGGTCGAATCGAGGATGATCTTATGGTAGTTGAAAAAATAATTTAATGAACTTTCAAAAAAATTTGTAATTATCTCATTTAGAGACCATTTATCTTTTCAAAATTGCACCCAATGGGTAATATGTGATTTGGGCAAAACCTAGAGCATGGTTTGGATAATCCATCATACGATCTCACGAAAACATTCATGACTCTCTTATTACATATCAGATCAGGGTAATCTTTTACTCGTTGGAAAGATAATTCGATGGATTTTAAAATGATTTTGAAATCATCTCATTTATAAACTGTTTGACCTTTTAAAAGTAAGCCAAAACAATAATCATAATTTGGACAATGCCCACATTGCGGTTTGAACAAT
This sequence comes from Magnolia kwangsiensis, assembly GCA_037074715.1. Classification (NCBI taxonomy): domain Eukaryota; kingdom Viridiplantae; phylum Streptophyta; class Magnoliopsida; order Magnoliales; family Magnoliaceae; genus Magnolia; species Magnolia kwangsiensis. The sequence continues at coordinate 100,495,177 of CM073581.1, forward strand.
GCATTGCACGATCTCACTAAAACGGTAATAACTCTCCTATTACAAGTTGGTTTAAGGTGATCTTGTGCTTATTGAAAAGCTAATTTGATGAATTTTTAGAAGGCTTTAAAATCATCTCATTTGGAGAATGTTTAACCTTTCAAAAGTGGACCTAAAGTCTAGCATATGTTCGCTCTCATTTCTAGCATCATGCGATCTTAGAAAAATGGTCATAACTTTCTCGTTATAGGTTTGATTGGGATGATCTTGGGATTGTTAGAAATATAATTTAACAATCTTGCAATTAACTTTTGAATAATCTCATTTCGATACTGTTTGACTTTTTAAAAGTTTCTCTAAAATTAAACTTTTTAGAAAAGATTAATTCAAGCCTAATATTTTGAAGAAAGAACTATCTATTTTTAAAAATAGAGTTTTTTTTTAAAGTTTAGTTTTTGTCATTTTTTTCCTTTTCTTTTTATATCTTATCCAAGTAGAATTTTTTAAAGAAAGAAGAAATATAAATAAAAAATTTTAAGTGCATAAAAAATTAGAAAAGACAAAAAAAATATATTAATAGAAGAGTTTGCCCGATAATAATAATAAGAAAAGGTATAAGTACATAAAAAATTAGAAAAGGTTTTTAGTGCATTTTCGTAAAAGTAAAAGACTATCCAAGCGCGCAAAAAAGTAATGATTTAAAAAATGATGCCATTTTTGCACTCTAAAAAAATCATGGGTGTATATGGGCAAAAAGACCTCGACCTAGCCAGCTAAGGCAACACCATGCAAAATCATGCCTAAAACTGCAACATGACTTAGCGTGGCTACCTTAGTTCTGGAATGGCATGATTTTTGGTGTGTCCGTGTTATTGGTTTCCATCTCTGGATGGGATGGTATATTAAAAAACATAGTGGACTCCAGACACAGTTTACAAGTCTTCAGTGGTGGTTGATTTTATCATTTTTATCTCAATTCTCAAATGTTTATTGTGACTCACCTGAGTTTTGCATCGGTTGAGTTTTAGGATACGGAATGAATTTGTACCGCCTAATGAAAGGAGTGGATGTGGGGCCTGCAACCTAATTATTGGATAAGATTGTTACACAACAGTTGTGGACAAACCAAACTAGTTCGCCACGGCTTGGCTGCTACTAGGGGTGCACACGGGTTATTTGGTCTGTTTATGGGGTGAAACCAGAATTGACCTGTTCCAAGAAAATTAAAACCGTAATCGGACCGTTTGCACCCTATAATCGGACCGTAAAGACTGATTTAGTTCCGAATTAGTTCTACGGTTCTTGATTTTATATAATCCATAGAGAGAGAGAGAGAGAGAGAGAGAGAATGGAATGGGGCGGCATGATGAGAATTAGGAGATTAAGGTTTTTTTTTTTTTTTAAAATATTTATTACTTGGGATGGTTTGGTTCACGGTGTGGTTCCAAGGTCGATTGAGAGTACAGTACATTTCTATATAACCTTGAATCGAGAATTGAACTATACTAATCAGTTCTTTGATCTTTGAAATGGACCCGTGCACTTCAGAACCAGACCAAACCATACAATTTGCTAGGTTCCAGTCTAGTTTATGAGTTCTACTTATTCCATGTGCACCCCTATATGCTACTCCACGTTTTCACTTCTCTCCTTGGGAAGCGGGCTGTGTATAGAGTAAACTCTGTGGGGCCACCATGATTTGTGTATTTTATGCCCTTCGTCTATCCATTTTCGCATATGAATACAGGGCTTGAGTCTAGAAATGAAGCATATCAAAATCTCAAGAGTAGACTACACTAGGGAAAACAGTGTGAATTGAACACGTGTTATTGAAAATTTCATGGGGACCATTGAAGCTCTGGATCAAGGTTATATTTGTGTTTTACTTTCATACATGTATATGTGATCTTATGAGCAAGATGGATGACAAATAAGCATTACTGTGGGCCCTAGAAAGGTTTCAACGGTGGAAATCATTATTCCTACTGTTTCTTGCGACGTGGTCCACTTGTGCTTTTATATGCTTCAATTTTGGGCTCAACGGCTAAAATGAGCTGAAAAAACGGATGAACGGCATGGATAAACCACATATATTCACGGTGGGCTAAATAAAGTTTACTCACTACGATAAAAGCTTACTGAGTAACCGAGCACACGATCCGATTTCCGTTCCTTCCTCTTTCTTCACGTGGATTGCACGTGCCATGCATGCGCGCGTGCTTCTAGTTGAACGGTCTGGATCATCATAGTACCAGCCCTCATCCTCCCCGGTCACCATTGGAAATGACGAAATAACCCTGCTTCTTAAGCAAAATAATGAAAAACCCCCTGAATCAATCAACTGACGAGATTGCCCCTCTCGAACTCGAAATCGCGAGTGATAAAAGCAGCCAAGCCAAGGGCTGGGCAATGACAGACGCGAGGCTCTCTCTCTGCAATTCTCAGCTGCGATTTTCATCCATCTGCATGTAGAAAAAGAAAAGAAGAGGTAAATTTCTTTTCCATCTCCCCCACTTGTTTTTCCATTACCTTTCTCACAGTTTTAAGATCTTCTTCCCAAATCTAGGTTTTTCGATTTAACGAACATCTCACTGTAATAGGATATTGTTGAAATTTGTTAGCAGTTCGATCAACCGTTGGTTATCTTTTTCCTTCCTGCAATGACTTGTTTCTCTTGTATGAGTGTGGCAGTTGATGTTCGTCTCTCTCTCTCTATCGATTTATCGAAAGTTACATGTAGCAAAAATGGTATTTTTTGGAACTCAAATAGTGTTTTTTTTTTAAATTTATTTATTATAAAGTACCTGTTTACTAGACACCCGGCTTACATTTCATACATTTATGTAGAGGATGCCAACCATTCGATAAATCTCGTTAATAACTAGAAATCCATCTCAGACATGCTCAACATCTTGTAACCACCTATTCTAAAGATGCCTAATTATGGTCTGAATAAAGATTTCATTATTTTGGCTTTGAGTTGGTACGCATTGGATTGATTTCTCTACTTGGTAATACGTTTGTGATTCCTGGTTCTTTTAAAGGAAGATTGCCCGTTTGCTTTTGATTTCGTATGTTTTGGATTGGTTTCTCAACTGGGTTTTCATTGTCTTGTGGAGATTTGTATGATTTTCGATATGTTTGATTCCTTTTGCTGTTTGATTTGTAATTTTTGGATCAATTTCTCATATGAGTTTTCTTGGTATAATGGAGATTCACTTGATTTTTGTTGCATTTGAAGAAAGATTTCTTAAAATGTTTGTCATTTTGTGTAATTTGGATCAATTCTCATATGGGTGTTTGTTGTCTTATAGAGCTTTTCTTTTTCTGATTCTCGCTGCATTGGTAGAAAGATCTCCCAAACACCCCAAAACCTCTCTTTCTCACTGAAGAAACTAAGGAAAGGACGAAAATGCCCTTACTCTCCAAACTAAAATCCCTCACACTCATCCCACCCTCTTCCCACCTCCTCCTCCAGAGCCGCCATGTCAGTGGCACTGCCAAGGGCAAATCCAAGCTTAAAACCGGCCAGGTCCTCAAGCGCTCCAAAATCCCCAAAAAGCCCTCTGCTGCTTCCGGGTCTGGTGGGAGCACCAAAGACTACGCCACGCAGAAGGTCAACGAAATGGTGGACTCTTGCCTAGATGCTCCTACACCCATCAGATTCCTCACCCCCAAGCAGAAGCTCATCGAAGCTGAGCGCGAGAAGCTGGGCCTCATCAGTAAGGCCCGCAAGCGTGAGATCGACAGCCTGAAATCCTCCAAAGGCGGATCGAGCTGTGGATCCAATGGATTCATAGGGATTGGGACCCCAGGCCTTGATCTGATCACTCTGGGGGTCGTTGATGGAGATAAGGTGCCTAAGTACAATCTGACAGTCGAGGATGGGCGGAGGCTGGCAAAGGAGTATAGTAGAGTATTGATGAGGAAGCACCGGGCCCGGCAGGCGGCTGAGTCTACGCTGCTGAGGCTGAAGAAGGAGGCGATTGAGGCATTGCCGGAGGGCCCCCTGCGGGATGCCGCCATGGTCCCTGATCTCACACCCTTCCCGAAGGAGAGGTTCATGGCCACGCTGACACCGCCGATCGAAGGGTATGTGGAGAAGATCAAGGCAGCAACAAAGATGGGCATGGGGAAGGAGAAGCTACGGTGATGATGATCCAATGAGGTTAGATTTTCATTTTTCTTCCCCCCCCCCCCCCCCCCCCCCCCTTTTTTTCCTAATGTGATGAAATGTAGGATGTCAGGCCTGAATTGCCAGTTTCTTCAATTTGAGTCGGTATTTCATTCAGATGGGTCCCAGTTTTCGACAATCTGGATGGTCCATTTGGTAGGCTGCATTGTGAATGGGTACTGCATTCGAAAATCTTTGAATTATAACTAATAGATGGTTGAAAAATGTTGTAGTTGAGCTTATTGGATGGCTGAGAATGTTTTATATGGAGGTTACCAGTGTGCACAATTGCAAGGTGGCGTCTACCTGTATGGAATGCTAGTGCGGAGGGAAATGCTGGTAGTTTGATGGAGCATTGTATGATAACTCCTTTTTTGCAGTGATGAAATGGTTTTTGGATTTTGGAATGATGAAAATCTTCGACTAGACAGTTTGTAAGGTTCTGTGATTGTGTTCCTGTTAAGAGATTGCAAAATGTTCTGTTTTCATTATGGCCAGCTTTTTGGTGGGACCACCTTCGTGTGATGTAGATTGTTGTCTGGTGGGTCCCCCATGGATGGGCTGTCAACTGAAAATCTCCTCCATCGAGCACTCCTAGGTATCCGATTTGTGGACCTTTTCCATTGTGTATGGACTGTTGGCGTTATGTTCTTTACAGCCATCCATTTGCATGCTAATTGTCTGTTGATTCAGATTCTATATCGAGGGAGTTTGCTAGAGCTGTGCCCATCAGATGAACGGTCTGGATCATTGAAATGTGGTCCCTATAGGCATGGAATGCTGAATTAGATGATGACAATGCCTGCAAGTCTGCACCAAACATTTGTATATTTGCTTACTTTTAGATGAAACTTCAGATTGAAATGAAGGATTGCGAATGTCTCTGTTCTTGTCTGATTTAGGGAAATCTGATAACTTTGAAACTCAATATGTGAAATGATAGAGAACATGATTACAAACTCCAGGAATCGCAAACCCGTATGATCATGGTAGTAGGTTTACTGTTCGTTCATATAAAGATCTTTGGTGGGCTGAACTTTCTGGCACTAGTTCCTGAACTTGTCTATTCATGCAAGAGCTGATTGGGTATGAGTAGGATTTCGATCTCCGCTTGATCAATGGGCCCCTACTCTTGTCCCAAATTTTCACTGTGGGTGACTTCTCTCATGTCTCGTATGTATTAAGGACTTGAATTTTGCATCTGCAACTCTGTACATGCCGCCGAAGCTCTTTTATGACCCTGCCACGGTTGTCTCATTTTAAAGCTCAAATCAAGTTTCCCTCAATTAGATGGCTTTTGGATGCCTCCAAATTGTTTTTTATTGGGTATCTCTGTTCCAGTATGTCTTGCAGTACATGAATGCCAAATTGGCACTAGACAACATTTGGATGTCGCCTGAATGCCAGTGTGCTTGTTTCTTCCAAATGATCTTGCTTGCCATCCCAGTCTGATTTGATGGTGAAAGTCCAAGCTGTCAATCAGGAATTAGCCTTCTCACATTTCTCAAGTACCTGCCTTTCAAAATCACATGTGTCATCCATGGATGTTGCAGGAATGCTCAATTAGACTCCTTTCTGGCTACTCTCCTCCTACCCCCCCAAATCGCCGTCCTCACCTTCCTCACTCATCTCACTCATGTTCTACCAATATGTTGTTGTGATGTTAATTGGGCTGAAAGCTAATGCTAAGCTGAGCGAGCGCATTGGAAACTTTCACCCAATTGCATGTTGATTGATCCAGCTCTTGAATATCGGTGCACCTCCAGGGTATGGGAATTTTGGGAATGGGGGACATGGGAATTATAGGAATGGGCCATGGTTGGTAGAGGTTTTCCTAGTCCATGACTCTGTTGGCGCCCAATCATGCCTTTACCTTTGAGATTGAGTCTTTTCTTATGCACCTCTTTCATTGAGTTATAACATCCTTGACTTGATGCTTTGCATGGTGTACCTCGGTTTTCAATTCTGAGTTATGACCTGTGCAATTCATGGTTCAGTAATCTACACCCTATTTCTGATGTTTCCTTTTGTAGATGGACCATGCCTCAAAATTCACTCATATTTGAAGATGCTAGCTTCTAGTATGAGTCTTCTTTCATTTGGAAACGTTTCTGCATTTCATTTCATTACTGTCTATTTCTGGGCCCCAAACCAAAAGGCTAGAATTGTGATATTGAGGTGATTCAGGTATGCTGCCTTTCATATATATATATATATATATATATATATATATATATATATATATATATATATATTATGAGGTCAACCTCATGGGAGCTTCCTATGAGGTTGAGCTGTGTGGGCCCCACCGTGATCTATGTCAGACATGCACACCATGCATTTGGTGGGGTCCCATCTAGGTCATGGGATATCCAAAAAATAAACCATATCCAGAAATCTAGTGGGCTCAAACCGTCTGAAATCATGCCTAAAACATCTAAAAGCACTAGGTGGGGCCCGCCTTAGTTTTGGATAAAGGTCAAATTTGGTGTGACCCCCCCATCCAAGTGGGACACACGATGGATGGACTGGATGTCTGAACCACATCTCAGTGGCTCTCCCTCCCAGGGGTTAGGGCCCAAGATACCAATGATTTTTGTGGTCACACTAGATTGATAACTTAGGTTTGCCAAAGGTAACCTCTATGACATTGATATACATCATGTTGTTTGGCCGACAAAACATCATATAATACTTATTTATTTCACACTTTGGAGTCATATGAATGGTGGAATTGTTAGGGGTGGAAAGGAAGTCTATCTTGGAAATAGTATCTCGAGAAAGTGATATATTTTTTTTTAAATATCATATTTAGGGCTTTCTAAATTTCAAAAAGGCTAGCTGTTGCAAGGAGTGACATCAGTTGAAATCTTCAAAGCAGCTGTTAGGCCAGAAACACAAAATGTATATGTTTGGTATTTGGGCATGTCTTTTTTGCCTTAATATTTATCCCTGAAAGAGGTTGGAAACACAAAATGGATCTTTTTTAAGAAACCATAGTTCACTGGTACGGTGGCTCAACCCAGGGCTCAACCAGTTTCACTTGGTGCAGTCTCAAATTGGGTGACTGGATTGAGATGTCCCTGGATTGCAACTTGATTTGGGGCGCAACCAAGACTCACCTGAGTTATGGGCACCTGCACTTGGATGGGCCATGGAAAGTAAAGAAAGGAGAACTCCATTACCTCCACTGCCATCCACCACCATCATTGTCTAAAGCGGGGCCCACCTTGTTCTGGATGCAATCAAGGTCTTGGATTTCAGTTATTGGGTCTCTTGATTTGGGGATTTTATAAATCTTTCTTGATTCGAGCCCTTCGATGGAATTTCTCTTTCGTCATTAATTATTAATGGTTAGCGACTCTTAGGTGTGCTTGGTCAAATCTTGAATTTCACCCCCGCTTTCGGTTTTGAATTTGGGAACCAGGGTTTTAGTGATGGATTGGAGGATGAGGAGGATGATAGTTTTAGTTTGTGATTTTTGTCATATATTTGTGCTTAGATGTCTATTTTGACAGGTCACAGATGATGGGGATGAAATTCGAAAGCCCTAGATTCATGAGTATTTTTTTTTTTTTTTTGATGAACTGTGCGAACTAGGCAGCCTTATTTTGACCCGTCGAGTCCTGATTTGACTTGTATGAGTGACAGGCTATCTCTCCTTCCCGTCTGGTTCTGCATACTATAGAATGAATGCATTTCGGGCTTAGAAATCAGATCTGAATGCCTATGGAATGAATACATTCCAGGCTAGAAATCAAATCTGTATGTCTGTTCGGTGTAATGTGGGGAATGAATCGGTATTCTGACTTTTACAGAAATATTAGAGAATTTGACACATGGCCTTATCTCAGTTTGTGCAATTTAGAACCCTCCTAAATATCCTTCTCCCCTCACACCGAGTTTTTTTTTTTTTTTTTTTTTTAATTCTGGACATTAACTCATTTGTGCGGCTGACCAGCTTTGATGTTCTTCTTTACATGTAGCTTGCACAAATTTCACATTATAAAGCCTATGCAACAAAGTTGTGGGGCCACCGAGATGACTTCGTGACATTCACTCTGTATGTTTGTTGCACTGATTCATGTTTAGGCATCATCCTAAAAATGACCACTCCTTATATGTGTTGCCCCAATTCACATTAGGGCATCATACCCAAAAAAGAAGCAAATCTAAAACTTGGGTGGGCCATAGAACCGGGAAAAGTAGAGACGGGTTTCCACCATTGAGACAATTTTGGGCACCCTTGTATCTCCGCGTCTAGTTGTGCAGATGCATCATGCATCCTTCCCTCTTTTTTTCTCTCCCACTGTCTCCACATTGCACATGCCATACCCCCTATGTATATTGCGAATAGCATTTGGCCAATTTTACACCAGCAATTAGGCTCAATGGGCGATTTTAAAATGATATTGGGATGTGTTTGGTCCTCAAGGAGAAATTCTTTTGTCATTTCAACTCATGTGATTAGCCTGCCCTCATGTTTCTCATCTGTGTACTGCATGGATGGACAACGAGGCCTGTGCAACAAAGGCTTTGTATAGCTCATTGTAATTACTTTGTGATGACCACTTTGTACTTCTATTGGGATGACCCATTTTAGAACAACATCCCTTAAAAACAAAGCAGATTTAAAAACTTATATGGGCCACAAAATCGAAAAAAAGTAGAGATATGTCACCAACTGTCAAAATTGATCCGGGCAGGTTTCCCTTTGTCTAGTTGTGTAGCATTTACCTCTGCCTCTCCATTTTTCCTTCAGCCTCTCCTTTTTTCACTCTCCTACACTCTCCATGCGAGTTGTACCTGCCATGCCCCCAGTCCAAATTTTGGACCTTTTTCTACTTTACTGTTCTCGTTATTCTTTTAAACTGTTCATTTACAAGCCATGATGGTCCAACCAGTAAGAAGGTACCCAATCTTGGACCATTATATCACCTTTCCAATACGTTGGTAGCCTACAGTGAGGAGCACCAAATGAACCATCTCTTCAATGGCATGTGTTCAAATCATTTGAGTCTTGGATCCATAGAACATAAAAACACTAGTTCCCCTGGACTAGAAGTCACTAGCCTGCTATTTGTATTTTCCGCTGTACGTGTGACATTCATGCATTGATTGAGACATCTTTATTTGATGGCCCACTGTGGATGTAGCATGACCCAAAAATGCACTAATGAAACAACTTCAACTGGTGTGGTTTTGATTACCAGATATAGTGAAATTCTTTGGTGCAATCACCATCTAAAAAGAGCCCACTGGATGAGCGGTTGTGATCACCACATCGAACCCCACATGGGGCCGTTTGGCACCTTGGATTCGGAGGTAAATGGGTGTACTTCAAATCAAAGTAGCTACTTTTTTTTTTTGGTCTTCTGGCAGCCCTGGATTTCATGGTAAATGAAATTGGACGTATTTAGAAAAACCTCATTTTAGTGTGTTTTGAAATCTCAGTAAAATGTTACTAATTTATTGTACACTAATGATACTCTAAAACAATAACCTACTGTTTAAAGTGTCTCACATGTAACAAAGATGTTGCTAGGCTACTAATCTATTGTTCTTGTCGGACACTGATGATACTCCAAAATAATTACCGTCGTAATTCTGTTACCGGGTGCAACACTAAAATCACATCAATAGAATGATCTGAACCATCCAAATGACCAGCTAGAAAATGTCGGTGAGTCGCCTGATTGTGATCCTTACATTTGTGGCCAACACAAGGTTTGAAATTTCCTTACTTTTTATCAAATTAGATATTTAAATGTGCTTATTACAATCATTCTATCAAATATTACATATATGCACTAATTGGTATGTGAAAGGTGATTTAGTTTAATCAAATCTAATTCTTGTGGATATAATGGGGATTCAGAATCACCTTAATTCCAATGTAGTTGTTATTTGAATTCTAATGCATTTCAAATCCAAGACCCCAATCGGACTATAAGAATGAGAGCAATGAATTCAAGTGATCAGGCCAGGCACCTTTATCTTTCCAGAATGGCCAGATGACAGGTGGGTCACTGCTTTCCAAGCTTGTGGCTATGTACGGTGATCAGGGTGCGGGGATCCACACCTCGGTGGATCCCTAAGGGGCCTACCTTGATGTTTGTGCCTCAATCCATGCTGTCCATCCGTCTCGGCAACTCATTGTAGGTTATGGTCCAAAAAATGAAGCATATCTAAATCTTAGGTGGACCACACCACAGGAAAGAACAGTGATTGAATACCCACCATTAAAAACCTTCTGGGGGCCACCAGATTATTTATTTGTATTCAACTCGTTGATAAGGTCACACAGATCTGGACGAAGGGACCACAAATATCAGATTAATCCAATACTTGTTGCCCACAAGAAGCTTTTAATGGTTAATCACCCTTGCTTTCTGTGGTGTGGTCCACCTGAGATTTGGATCTGGTTCATTTATGGGATCATGCCCTAAAATGAGCTGTCAAAACAGATGAATGGTGTGGATTTAAGACAAATACATCATGGTGGCCCCCACAGTCAGGGATCCACCAAAGCTGCACCGGGTGACCAAAATCTCTCAAGACGTGGACCCACAAATTTATGATCCGTGTTTCAAAACTTGCATCAATCTAATGATCCCAACTTACCAGCCATTTTATCAGTGGACTTCTGGCATTATGAACGGTTGTGTTCTTTTCACTTCCGCTCTCCCCCCCCCCCTCCCCTTTCGGGCAACCACTTCATTGAACTGCATCATTCCCATGTTGGCCATCATTGGTGGGGCCTACATTTCTAGCAGTTCTCCTCTGGCCAATCCGATGAGCCTAACCCATCAGATTTGTGGGCCATTTTTGACAAGCTATAGATCTGATGATTAATGTCATCAAACCGAAGTGCTTCCATGGAATCATAATCAATTCATATCAGGCCATAGCGAATACTACTGAAATAAACGCTTTCAGATGATGACTGTGGCTCTTTTGTTTCACTACTCGATCTCGGCCGTCCATTTTTTAATGCTGTTAATCCAACAGATAGGATCATTATATGTACAAAATTTCAACTCTATGACTTGCCCCCAATAGTGAGAATGAATAAGCGATCCACATTCAATGATTAACCATGCTTGAGCTTAGGCAACATTGCCAATGTCCCCATGATGGTGGTAACCCTTGGGTGCCATGTGTATCCTATACCTTAGATTTAATTCGCCAAGGTTATCCAGGTAACCATTTAGCCAGGTCCATATAATTAATGCAAGTAGCATTTGGCCAATATTACATCAACAAGTAGTCAAGAGATATATCTTTACTTATTTATTTATATTTATTTTTGCATATGAATCAGTTATATATTTTTTAAGTCTTTTACGAGAGTCACTACTTACCAGGGTTCCTTTTCTTTGTATGCAGGTTGTGCATGTGTGTTATTTATTTGGAAGCTTATGCAAGGTGTGACATTCATGGCAACGGAGAGATTGAAGAATGGGACATCTATCATTGAAACTATTTTAAGACCTTTCTCGTTTTTTGTTTTCCATGTAATCCTCTGCACCCTTTCCCTAGTATTTTCTTCTCTCTTGCCTTCCCCTCATCGCTGTCCGTACCTAATGCATGGGTCATATGATATCCCCTGGAGCATGTATATCAAGAATGCTAAAATCCCTTGTCTCATTACTAGTGAAACTTGCATTGGAAATCACACTAATCTGATGTTCTCAATGGTATTAATTTTTTCTATAGTTTGCCATAATGCCACTACTTTTACCTTTATGATGGAAGTGGATTGCATCCTGCCCATGCCGGGACAAAAATTGATTCAGGCAAGGGATCCGTGGAGCCCACCATACTGTTTTCGTCTATTTCTCTATGTCATTTCAGGGATTGATTCAAAAAATAAGGCAAATCCAAGGCTCAAGTGGATCACACCACAGGAAGCAGGGGTGATTATGATGCCCATAGTTGAAACCTTTCTAGGGCCTAATGTGATGCCTATTTGCCATTCAACTTATTCATAAGATGGCATATGTCATAGATATGGATGGAGGGAAAACATAGATCTTTAACACATGTTCTGTACTGGGTATTACCCGATGAACGACCCATATCTTTAACACGTGTTCTGTTATCCTTTTCAAATTTACGGGGGAGCTAAGGCTCTGTTTGGGTTGGATTTGTGAAGAAGGGAGATCTTTTATGATTTTATTGAGAGTACATAAATTCCAAAACTGGAGATGGGTTGTTCTCTACTGTAGTCTGTACTCGCTGTAGGGTGCGTTTGGTTGGACCTAATTTCATGATGAATCAGTCTAATCTGGTAAAATATTTCATCAGATTTCACCAATTTTGGTGCAACTAAACGTATCCCCAATTTTTAGCACACAATATGTTGCACACGTGTAAGTTTTTCAGATGGTTCGTTAGCGCGACCTACAACAGATTGGATTTATGATAGAAATCAAAACAGTAGGATATCTTGGCCATTGGTTGCAGCGTTTTCTCCATGGCTAGGATTTAACTGATTCCACATAATCCAAGATTCCTGCCATTGGTCGTATGTGATCAATGAATAGCCCAGTATGCTAGCAGGAACCAATAGATGAATGGTCTAGATCTCACATACGTGTACTGTCCACAAGCATGCTATACTAGATGACATCGATTCCGCTAGCAACCCTCGTTCAATGTTTATGAAGTTGAGAACATTATACATATATATAAAATCTTATTTTGATATTGTTTGACCTTTTGAAAATTATTTAAAAATCTAACTTTTTGAAAAAGAGTAATTCTAAACTTAATCTTTTGAAAAAACAAATATAACACATTTTTTTTAAAGAAAGTTCTTTTATCTTTTCGATCCATCTAAACAGAATCTTTGTAGAAAGAAAAACTCATTTTTTAAAAATTGAGTTTTTGTTATTTCATTTCTTTTTCCTTTTTTTTTTTTTTTAAATTTGTTTGCCAAAAAGCATATTTAAGTATTTTTTTCCAGTGAAAGAAAAAGAAAAACTCATTTTTCTTAAGTACATACAAAATTAAAAAAGCACAAAACTAAAAAATGTACATAAATAGAAAAATTTGCCAATTGGTAATAAAAAATTCGGGCATAAAAGTGTCCAAAAAATTAGAAAATGTATTTAGTGCATTTTCGTTAAAAGTAAAAGACAAACATCATCCAAACATGTAGAAAAGTAATAATCCAAGGGATGTTATTTCAGAACTCCCAAAAAAATCACAGTTTCTAAAGGTAAAAAGCCCTCATCCAAAAATCAGCTAGGCTAGGCCAAGCAAAATCATGCTTAAAACCTATTAAATCACCTGGTGGGCCACCTCAGTTTTGGAGTGGACTGAATTTTGGAGTTTCCATCTTATTGCGTTCCATCTCCTTAGGGCCTGTTTGGCCAGTTGCATTCGAAAGGATTAGGTGGGATGAGATTGAAAAAACATAATTATTACCCATGGCAAGGGGTTGTTCCCTCTTTCCATGGGATAAGCTTAATTCCTTGTTTTATTTGTAACATGGTAGTACGTTAAAAGGATATACCCACCATCATTTGAAACTATTGAGAATAACAAACATGCGTTATATCTAAACTGTTCATTTAATTTGTAACATCATTTTATGGCATGAGCTTAATAATGAAGTAGATCTAAAACTTATGTGGCTCCAAAGAAGTTTTCAATGGTAAGTATTCAATCCCCGTTACTTTTTATGGTGGGGTCTACTTGAGCTTTATATCTAACTAATTTTTTGGCCCATGCTCTAAAATTACCTCAAAAAATAAGTGGACGGTGTGGATATAGCCCACACATCATGGTGGGACCTACACAACTTGTTAACATTGCGTGAGATTGGCACAGGACCAATACGATTCCATCTAACCTGCTTCCAAGCGGTTCCACTCTGTTCTACTCTTCCCATACATAGAGTGAAATTGGCACAGGAGCAGATGCAATTCCATCCCACCTAAGCCCGTATATAAAAAAGCATGGTGGGCTCCATAGGAAGTCTTTAGTGGTGGCCGCTCTTATCTCGCTTCTCAAATGTCGGCAGTGACCCAACAAAGTTTTGCACCGGTCCGAGTTTCAGGATACGGAAGGAAGTTGTAGGAAACGGATTGGCTACTCCCCCGCCACTGGCTAATGGCTGATGGTCGGTGCTATGTGGGCCCTATCATGATGTATGTATTTCATCCATTCCATCTATCTATTTTTCTAGATCATATTAGGGTATGAGAACAAAAATGAGTTACATCCCAATCTCAAGTGGACCACATTGTAGGAAACATTGCTGAATGAACGTCGACAATTAAAAATTTTTTTGGGGCCATAAAAGTTTTGGATCAAGCTGATCTTTGTTTTTTTCCCTTAATCTAGGTCTGTATGACCTAATCAACATATTGGATGTCAAATAAACAGTACAGTGGGCCTTTGGAAGATTTTAATGGTGGATATCCTATCGCTATTATTTTCTGTGGTGTGATCCACTTGAGATTTAAATCCCTCTCAATTTTTGGATTAAGCAATAAAATGATCTGTAAAAATGGATGAACAGCATGGATGAAACATATACATTATGGTGGAGCCCATGGAGCACCGACCACCAACCACCCTGGCTAGTGGCGGGGGAGTGGCCAATCCGTTTCCTCCACCTCATGGACGGAGTGGATGTACGGCCCGCAACATACTCGTAGGATACGATTGTTACACAACAGCTGTGGAGGAACCGAGCGGGACTAGTCACCATTTTCACGTATTTCCTTGGGAAGTGGATTGCGTACCGAGTAAACTCTGTGGACCCACTTCGATTTATGTATTTTATCCGCTTCGTCCATCCATCCATCTCAACAGGTAATTACAGGTGTTGAACCTAGAAATAAAGCATATCAAAATCTCAAGTGGATCACACCGTAGGAAACAGTGTGAGTTGAACATCTACGGTTGAACATTTCTTGGGAACAACATTGCGAGTTGAACATCTACCTTTGGAAATTTCTTTGGAACAACTGAAGTTTTGGATCAAGCTTATATATGTGTTTTCACTTCATTCATGTCCATGTGATCTTGCGAACAGGTTGGATGACAAGTAAGCTTACTGTGGGCCCTAAGAAGGTTTCAACGGTGGAAATCATTATTCCCACTGTTTCCTGTAGTGTGGTCCACATGAGCTTTGCATGTACTTCAATTTTTGCTTCAACACATAAAATGAGCTGGGAAAACGGATAGACGGCGTGGATAAATCACATATATTCACGGTAGGCCCAACAGAGTTTACTCAGTACGATAAAAGCGAACTGACTGACTGAGTAGGCTATCCGATTTCCTTTCCTTCCTCCTTCACGTGGTATGCACATGCTTCTAGTTGAACGGTCTAGATCATCACATGGTGTGTGGGGGCAGAAACGGTGGATTGACTGGTCGAGCCACTTCTTCAGTAGCAGCCCTCATCCTCACCATTGACGACTGAAATGGCGAAATAACCCTGCTTCTTAACCAAAATAACGAAAACCCCCTGAAACAATCGACTGACGAGATCGCCCCTCTCGATCTCGAAGCGGCGAGTGATAAAAGCAGCGACGTCAAGGGCAGGGCAACGACAGACGCGAGACTCTCTCTCTCTCTCTCTCTCTCTCTCTGCAATTCTCAGCAGCGATTTTCATCTGCAGAAGGAGAAAAAAAGAAAAGGTAGATCTCTTTTCCATCTCCCCGATTCAAAATGCATTGTTTTCGTTTTTCCATTGCCTCTCTCACAGTTTTAAGATCTTCTTCCCAAATTTAGGTTTTTGGATTTAACGAACATCTCACTGTAATACGATATTTTTGAAATTTGTTAGCAGTTCATCCGGTGACCCCACACGATCAACCGTTGGTTATCTTTTAATTCCCCTTCTTTTTCCTTCCTGCAACCACTCATTTCTCTCGTGTGAGTGTGGTAGGAGATGTTGGTCTCTTTCTCTCTCTATCGATTGATCCAAAGTTATATGTAGCAAAAATGGGAGGTGTAGCATCATTATTTACAGGTAAAAGGAAGCATTGTTTGTACTTTTAACCACAATGCAATGCCTCACGTTTTGAGAAATTGAGCAAAAATGAGTTTCTTCACTTATTGCATTATCCATGGTATTATCTGATGGAAATTATGAACTTTACATTAATGTAAAAATGAGATTAGGATTTTTGTCCGTACGTGTCTTGAAATCGATATAATAGTGGTAAATATCCATGTTGGTAGAGAGAAGATTGAATATTATATCAAATATGATTAAAAAATTCACCTTTAAGAAGACAGAAAACTAAAATCATCATCATCATCACTAAGCTTAATATGATTAAAAAAATCACCTTTAAGAAGATGTAGAACTAAAATCATCATCATCACTAAGCCTTATCGTAATTAATTGAGGTTGGCGCCATTCCACTCTATGAAGGTCTATACCGTGAGTTAGACCATGTCATCAAGTCTTTACTTGCTACCTCTGTCAACGTCCTTTTGGACCTTCCCCTTGTCCTTTTAGAGTCTTTAACTTGTAGCAACTCACTCTTAACCGGCGCAGTTCTTTCTCCTTGTTGCAGACGACCAAACCATCTAAGTATTCTTTTCCTCATCTTAATCTATTCTTAAGAAGATGCAAAACTAAAATATGACATAAATTAATTGACCCCCATGCTCCATTTTATTTTATGAAAGCTTTAGTTGAAAATCAGTAGGTTTGGCATATTATCCTTTTCTGTGGGACTGTCATCATCAATTACACCACGTGCGTTACGTTGGATTCATTCATCTTACATCCTTGTTCATGCAATCTAATGTTGAACAATGTTTACACAAGCAACTCCCCACACTTTTGATAAATCTAGATGTGTATGCCTCCTAAATATTTAAAATATAGTTTTAAGTTTTCAACTTGCTAATAAACGTAAAGTTTGGAAGAAAGCTATATTTAATGTTATTAGTTATTTCCTTTGTTTTATGAAGTTCCTCCACAGTATTTTGTTAATTTTCAGCTTCTTTATGGAATATGATAAATTGATAACCTGAAAGATGTAAATATTGTAGGAAATCTTGACACGAAGCATAAATCCACCGGACATACCATTTTAATATTTATCTAATATAATTTCCATTGAAAAATTTAACTTCACTACAATTTGATTTTACATTCTTATCTTTAAGTAAGCATGGATTTGAATTGTGACACTTCCGACATGTCATTTGACCATCAACTTGTGTTGTCCTTTTGTGGCATAGTTTTCATGCAACATCAATGTTGTCAAATCGCATATGCCATTGTATGCGATCGCACAATCGCATATGCCATGGCATATTTTTTATAAAATAATAAAAAATTTTAAAATGAAAAAAAATTTAAAAAATGAAAAAAATCTAAAAAAAAGAAGGAAAAACTTGCCTAATTAGTACACATGATTGGATTGAGTTATTTTACTTATTTCATTATAGTTTGAGTGTTTCATTAAGTTATATATTTAATTACTTATATTATATTATATAAATTTTAACAAAACAATCAAGCTACATTAAAAGAGAACTAATTATTATAAAGTTCGAGCGAAGAAATTTTACTGATAAATGAATAACTTGAAATAACGTACAAGTTATAACTTACAACTTAATTTACAAAAAGTAAGCACAACTTATAAAATACAAAAAATAAACATACTTGAAGTAATTGTAGAGAGATTAGAGTAAGAGAGAGAGTAATAGATTTAGAGCTTTGGAGTAGAGAATAGTGAAAATGGAGGGGATATGAGTGCCTATTTATAGGCAAAAGTTCTCCAAATTGAAAATAAAAAAACAAAAAAATTGCTTCCACTCTGATTACTAGGAAATATGCGATCGCATATTTATCGCATATAAAAGTATGCCATGGCATACTTGCCAGGATCGCATATGCCATCATGGCATATGCAATTCGATCCACAGTACATATGCGCATATGTGATCGCATTTGACAACAATGTGCAACATACCAAGGATCTCGACTGTTCAACTCCCAAGTCCCAACACGGCTTCATCCTTGAATTAGTCTTTGACACATTATTATGCACATGCATATTCAATACACTACATAACATTAATTAAAGTAAGCTTTGGTGACCATACTCATTGAATTCTATTGGCAATATTTTAAAGTCATCTTCAAGCGAAACCTTTCCTTTATTAGTATTTGGCAGGAAGCAAAAAATTTGAGAGAAATAATGAATTTAGATTTTATTTATTTATTTTTTATTTTTGAATTTTCAAGAGGTGGTTGTTGGCTGGAATGTATTGACGATGCATGTCAAATGTATTGTCGATGTTTTGGATGATACATATCAAATTTATCGTCGATGTTTTGTATTATATAATGGTGATATATTGAAAATATCGCAGTAATCTATATTTCCATGATACATTATGATATTTACCAATATATCGCACGATCTTGAAAGTTCTGTAACTTCTGGGTTGTTTTGTATCGCTGAGCCTTGATACCAATAGTGTCTGCTGATGATGATACTATCAATACTGCAAACACTAACTGTAAATACGAAACATCAGCCTGATAAAAAAACTCAGATGGACTGCACCAATGGGAACAATGTAAAATTGTGTATCAGGCTGATCTTTGTATATTCACTTTATCCTGGTGATGAAAGATAAACACCATGGTGGCTGCACACAAATCTATGGTTGGCGTTCCATATCCAGTGTTCCCCTGTGGTGTGACCCACCCGAGCTGTGGATATGTCTGAGGTTCCCCTATATGGCCTGGCATCAGGGAAAGCACCTAATGGATGGAGTGGATTTTGCATAGGCAACATGGTGGGCCCACATAGATTTATTGTTCTCTGTTTGGAATCACACAACCGCCTTGCAGATGCTATTATGATTTTTCCACACAGGACTCTCTTTCTGTAATGTTTAATACAATATTAGAAATTATTTCCTCAAGAAAGGAAGTCGCTGAAATGAAAAATTGCTATAACATGATTAACATTTTGTCATGTTAATTCTAATAGATTCAAAGTATGATTATTAATGCAGGACATGAAAATTAAATGTGATATGCAAGATTTCAGGCTTAAGATCACGTTAGTTCATAAACAATTACACAAATTCCATATCCCACACGAAAGTCCAAACATTCAATTAAGGGGAATCTATGCGGGTCCAGGCCTACACATGATAGAGCTGGATCAATAAAAATTATAAACCAAACGATACTCAAAGATAAGAAATAATCACCCACACATGCATAGTAATCAGCCCTTAATCCAAGGGATTCAGGAATTCCAATTCGGGGAACCCTAGGGTGAGAAAAGCGGCAAATAAATTAAGGATAATGCGATCTAGGGTTAGGGTTTATGAAAAACTGGTATGAAAGGGTAAAATAAGAAGAAAACCTGAACCGAAAGACACTTCCCACGCGCGGACAACAACAATGGCCCAAACGCTCGCGCGTGTGATCACGGCCGCACATGTGTGGGGCCCACTATTCAGAAAAAGGCCACCTTGGCCCTGGTCGGCCAGGGATGGACTTCAAAACCCCTAAATATCAGCTCGATCCGATGTACGGTTTGTGCGTGGTGCTTCGCCGAAGTTTCAGCTCGCGTACGGGCCAAAATCTGGAAACCTGCTGTAATGAAGAAATCTGATGCAACAAAAGGGACGAATTTGAAGTATGAATGGTGGTGGAAGATGAAAAAGAAGATGATGGAGGATGGGGGTGAATCGGTGTCGATGTGGCTTCGCATCACGGTAGTTAACCCTTCGATGAAGGGAGGGCTTCGCACTCAATTAGGCTTCACAACTCAGAGAGTAGGAAAACGCAAAATTTTTATTAATCTTCAATCAATGAAAAGAACTACAAGGGGTGCCTATTTATAGGAAAAATTTTATACTCCAAAACTCGCACCATGTGCGTAACCTATTACTTAGCGGTGAAGTAAACTAAAATTAAAACCAAACAAAGAAATTCAAAGCGTTCACGATGTTCTAAATAATAACAATAAGTAAAACCTAAAATATGACATCAATCCGACAAGTGGGCCATGATCATGAGATCCCATGATGGGCTTTTCTTGACTATCGGGCCCACCTTTTTGAACCAAAACTTCGTCTTCTAGCTAGCAGGCCCTCCCTGGACGTCGCCATAGAGCCAGATCGATGGTGGGGCCCTCCTTTTGCTTACGTACGTGCGTAGGGGGTGGTGTGCATGCGTGTGTGCACATGATGTCCCCATCAATTATATTATTTTGCAATTCAAGGCTGTCAATAATCATGATGATATTGACAATCAAGAAAATTGACCAATGTTAGTATGCCAAATATTAAGAGCGAGAGGTTTAACTAGAGAGGTTTTTTTTATCTTTTATTTTTGATCCGGTGGAGAGGTTCTGAAACTTGGTGTTGATAGAATTTAATAGGTATTATCATCAAAGTTTAATTGATTTTATGTATTTTATTGAATGTGTGTGGCTCAAGGAATGCCAAATCGGTTACGTATCGGCCGTATCGGCCGATACGTAACGGAAACGGTGGTGACCGTTACACGTTACGGGGTCGTATCGGCCGATACGGTTTTTTGTAGCCGTATCGGCCGATACGGGGCCGATACGGGGCGTATCGGCCGATACGCCCCCGTATCGGCCGTTACGGGCCCGTTACGGGCCGTTACAGGCCCGTAACAGGCCCGTATCGACCTTTTTCCATTTTAAGCTTTGTTTTTGCTGTTTTTTTGAAACCTCTTGCTTCCAAACTATTTCTTACTCCTTTTACTACTAATTTCGACCAACTTCGGCTGAGTATTTGAGATAAAAACACATTATATTATGAATTTTCTTGAATCAAAGCTCGATGGGACATTTTTCAGAAATTTGTCAAAAATATGTATTTATATATTTTTAATACGTTTTGTTGTTTTAATCATACCATATGATGTGTTAATCATAGTAAAACATGTTAATGTGCATTTTACAGATTTTGGGTGTCATTTAATATTTTTTTTATATTTTTTTCTATTTACGCATGAATTTTGGCCCCTTTTTTTAAAATTTGAAAAATCAATTTTTAATGGTTGTATTGTTGTTTTAATTATGCCATTTGCTGTGTTAATCATAGTAGGACATGTTAATGTGCATTTTACAGATTTTGGGTGCCATTTTATATTTTTTTAAATATTTTTTTCTATTTACGCATTTATTTTGGCCCTTTTTTTGAAAATTCGAAAAATCATTTTTTAATGATTCTTTTGCTGTTTTAATGATGCTATATGATGTGTTAATCATAGTAGAACATGTTAATGTGCATTTTACAGATTTGGGGTACCATTTTATATATATTTTTATATTTTTTTCTATTTACGCATGAATTTTGGCCCTTTTTTATTAAATTCGAAAAATCAATTTTTAATAGTTGTTTTGTTGTTTTAATCATGCCATATGATGTGTTAATTATAGTAGAACATGTTAATGTGCATTTTATAGATTTGGGGTGCCATTTTATATTTTTTTTTATATTTTTTTCTATTTACGCATTTATTTTGGCCCTTTTTTTGAAAATTCGAAAAATAATTTTTTAATGATTCTTTTGCTGTTTTAATGATGTCATATGATATGTTAATCATAGTAGAACATGTTAATGTGCATTTTACAGATTTGGGGTGCCATTTTATATTTTTTTTTATATTTTTTTCTATTTACGCATTTATTTTGACCCTTTTTTGGAAAATTTGAAAAATCATTTTTTAATGATTCTTTTGCTGTTTTAATGATGCCATGTGATGTGTTAATCATAGTAGAACATGTTAATGTGCATTTTATATATTTGGGGTGCCATTTTATTTTTTATTTTTACATTTTTTTCTATTTATGCATGAATTTTGGCCCTCAAAAATAATTGCAAACACCTAAATGTAAGATATTTTCATATTACATTTATTCTAATATATCTATCATTGATAGTAGATAGTTAGAAAATTAAATACATAAATTTTGTAGTCGAATTCAGGTTATCTGGTTCATAAATTCATCAGACAGTCCGATACAACTTCTGACCAAAGAGTGGACCGTTACACCACCATAAACATGTTCCAATTTATAAATGAATGCATATTTGGAATGCTTAGAATATTTCGGATTTAATCCATATTTTTTCATATTTTTTTGGCAAAAAAAAAATTTTGCGCCGTTATGGGCCGTTACGCCCCCGTATCCGTATCGGTTTCAGAGGGCACCGTTACGCCAACCGATACCGATACGGGACACCTTGGTGTGGCTTGATAATGGAGTACTTGAGATCAATACATGGTCTTGGTGTAGTTTGTCTGGTTTGCATAGCCTCTTGAAAAACTACATTTCTTTGTCTTTTTTTTTTTTAATGAAAAGTTTAGTCCCAAATGGAAGAAAAGAATAAGTTCCACTTAGCTAGGAAGAGTTGTGTGAAACCTAATGAGGAAGGGGGACTGGATAAGATGCTCGAGGGCTATGAACACAACTCTTTTGGGGAAAAGGCTTTAGAGATTTCAAGTAGAAATGGGCAGCGAATGGAGTCGCATTGTTTTTGGCAAGTTTGGCATAGAGGAAGGTGGTTAGTTCTGTAGATCATCGGTTTGGTGTAAAAGCTTCGGGTTATGGAAAGCTATGCTGAGGATAGTTCCAATGTTCAATGGGAAGATCTTATTGAAACCGGCAGTGATTTTAAAATCTGGTTCTGGCTAGACAGATGGCGTGGTGATCGGCCTCTTAATGAGTCATTTCCTAGTCTCTTCAAGGTCGCAGCTAATTAGGATGGCATTATCTTCATACGTGTCTCATTTGAGGGCGATAATTTGGTGCGGTCCCCTTTTTTCTACAGGAATCTCTCGGAGGAAGATATTGGAGAATATTTTCACCTCATGGGCCTTCTTCAAAATGTCAAAAATTGGGTTTCACACTCAGGTTGGCTTGGAACGCCAAAAATCAGGTAGATTTTCAGTCAAATCTTTCTACTCAGTTGGCGCCTCCCAATCCCCTCTCATTTTGGACCCTATCAGTCTCATTTGGAAGTTTGGTAGTCCCCTCCGGTTTTTGCATTGCCTGGTTGGTTGGAAAAAAAAAACAGTGCTCACCATCAACAGTCTTAGGAAGTAGAGAATGATACTTCCAAATGGGTGCTGCATGTGCTTAAGGTATGAAGAACCAGTAGATCATTTATTCTTGCATTGTCAATTCGTTAGCCAAATTTGGTTTATCCTTAGGTCGTTAGAAGCACAATGAGTGATGCTAGGATCTATGGGGGTCTTTAATCTCAGCTTGGCATGACAGAAGGAAAAATTACAAAAGAAGGACGCCCATTTGGAGAATTTCTTTTCTTGTGGTGCTTTAGGTAGTTTGGATTGAAAGGTGCAATCGGTTATTCAAGAATTTCTCGTATAGCGTTGCTGCAATATACCTCAAAGCCAAGCAGTTGGCTATTGTCTGGGCATTGGTGTCGAAGATATTTGTGCCTAATTACGAGGATTTTATTATGCGGGTCTTAGGGATTTAATTCCCCATTGTATTCTGGATGATTTCTCATCATCTTCTCATGTGGTTTTCCTTTTTTAATAATATATCGGAACCCTTAAAAAAAATACTCCCACATGGAATGGGGACAAGGTGTGGAGAGTGCTTATAAAGCATTCCACTCATTGGTACTTTTGCAAAAAAAATACTTGCACGTTGCTTTAGCCTATACGTGCGTACGAGCCTAGTCCAAGGGTACATGTGCACGATACTTGTTTGTAGGTGGTGTAAATCCTGACTAGACAGGCTTGAGAAGGTTCTTCCCTTGGGTTTAAGAAAGGCTTGGTTTTGCAAAAAAGTTAATCATCAATTAATTAATTATGTTTCTCTTTATATTTTTGTGAAAAAAAGCCTCTTCTTCCTCAAGAAAAACTTACTTCCTCTCTATGTTATTTTTTCGATTTTTTTTCTTTTCCATCTGAGCGTTCGAAGGAAGAGTGTGTGGTGTACATTGGTGCTGGGTTTCTTGTGGCTAATGTATATTGTGGAAGGCCATGCATTAGGTGGCTGTATTCTAAGGAGAGTCTGCTTCACCTGTAACTTCCATTAAGGGGTGTGAACTATCTCAAAGAAAGCAAGCTAGTCCACACCTCGTCTTGGTAAGAAATAGGATATGTAGATGTACAATAAGTTGGTTTGTAGATTATTTATTTATTTATGTCGGATAATTTTTGAAGTTTTTTCAAGATGGTTACAATTTCTCTACCTCTAGGGCTACTTTGAAAAGCTTATACAGTTTATTCCCTCAAACATGATTTCTTGGGCAATGAGATTGAACTCGTTTGCTTGATGCATTACAAATTTATCATCTACCATCATACATGTGATTTTATTGGCACTGAGGATGTAATTATTGCAATAAGATTCGAAGCACCAATTGATTGTATATTTTTCTATGCTCACTTCTTCTACTCTACATTTTTGTCTAGGGCATTCCAGGTCTCAACAAATGCCTTATAATCACAAAACATATCATATAAGTGATTTGACTTGGCATTGAGGATATAATATTTGCAATGGTAGTAACATCCCACTTTTGATGGACGGTAGATAACTCCGATTCAAGAAGATCAGTGGGCTGACTAATGACATATGCCACTTTCAAAGTTTTTGGGTAGAAAAATTGTTTATGCTTCCTCCTCTTGAAATGTTGTCCATCAAAGATGTCTTGGCAAACGAATTTATTTTCACTCAAAGGATTTCCTAAGGCCATAAGAGCATTAGCATCTCAAAATTGTTAGACGTGATAATATGGGAAATGCTCGAATGATAATAAATTGAGATAGAAGATATGCAATGTTACACCTGATTGCGAGGAATACATCGGAGATGAAGTACAATTCCTATTTTCCGCCATGATGAGGCACTAACTCACTTTCTTTCAGATAGTTCACCTCCCTTGATAGAACTTATCGGTGTTGCAGGTTTCTAGTGCGCTATCCTCAGGATACAGTTGCTCAATGTACGATCTCACACAACATGCACAAGCTATATGAAATTCAACACTAATGTACCACCACACCTTTCCTTCATATACCTAGATGGAGAAAAGCAAAAAGTAACACAAAGACGAGTTTTTCCGAAAGAAGGAGAAAGATCTTAACAAAAAAAGCCCTATGGAGAACCATTTTTATAGGTGAATATTATTCCATTATAGAATGGCTACACCTGTTGAGATACAGTAGAAAATAAGGATGTGTCTCTCATGATGAAAAGGTCTTTAATTAATGAGCCTCTGCGCACCCTTATGCCTAGGTGGGAAAAATGCGAAAAGCAACAAAGGAGTTTTTCTGAAAGAGAAAGAAGAGAGATTCATTTTTTTGTGCAAAAAACCATATGGAGAACCATTTTTATAGGTGAGTATTATTCTGTTATCGAACAATTACACCTACACCTGTTTGTTGTGATATGCTAGAAAACAAGGTCTCTCATGATGAAACAGGTCTTTAATTAATGGGCCATATCCAACAGGTGGAAAAATAATTAATTAATTATGGTTTATAAAAATAAGGTAAATTTGATAGAACCAAGCCTTTCTTAAGACACAAGGAAATGACTTTGTCAAGCCTATCAGACCAAGATTTGCACCCATTTGCATGTGAATATCGTACGTATGCCTGGTTGATTGGTTTTCCAGTCGGCTTGGCCCACGGGCTAGGCTTGCGTGTGTATGATCTAGAGCATAGTTGAAGTATTTTTCAAAAGCACTAGGGAGTGGAATGCTTTATAAGCACTCTCCATGCCTTGTCCCTATTTCATGTACAACTATAATTTTTCCACAAAAGACAGAGAAATGTAGTTTTTCAAGAGGCTTTGCGAACTACACGAACTACACCAAGACCATGTATTACAAAAGATGATGTATTAGAATCTATTTCTAGTGCGAATTTGTGTTGTGGAATTGAATCGACAAGATAACTGGGTATGCTGCATGCAAAGTATGTCACAAAAAGAAAATACAAGTTAAATTGTCAAATGAAATGTCAGATGTGTTGCAATTCAAAAAATCCTACATCTATAAGGCTCATGTAGGGCATAAGGGCATGCATTGTTTGAATTGGCTAAGGTGTGGCCTCCCATGCCAACCTCACATGCGTGTGCGACATCTGACTCCTACATAAGTCAGCACCACCTTGTAGATGAACTGGTTCAAAAATCAGGTCTGTCCACTTATCAGGTAGGCCACACGTGTGCATTACATGTAAGAGTAACAACTTTCCTAAATTGCTGATTGTTTTCTTGCCCGGGTGGCCCACCTATGGCCTTGACCAACCTGATTTTTGAGCACGGTTATGTGATTAGTGGGCCCACCTGTTTCATGGATCAGATGTCCAGCACACATGCCGCTTGTAGAAGTGTGCGTGGTTTCACAAAGCTCTAAGTTGTTACTTGTACACCTATTTGATAGGCTCACAATTGTCCTCAAACTCTAGTCAGTAACTTGCTTTCAGGTAAAGTTACTAAAATACCTTTTTAAATAGTATTATAGATATTATATTTAGGGGCATTTATGCACTTTCACATGCGTTGGAGAAAATAGAATAGGGCAATTTATTTCTAGTAACGTAGATTTCTGCTTTTTTGCTTGGATAGGGTTTTGATTTTAGGATTCTACGGATTTAAAATGTTTTCATTGTGGTTGATTTCTATGTTCGATTCATGTGGGGTTCTTGATTTGGGTAGTTGAAGTAGGTTTTTGTGACCGCAGCCTGGCGTTTCTATTATGGGGTTTTGGCGACATGGTGGGCCCCACAGAGCTTGGGTGCTGTAGCAGCTTGGCTACAACACCTGCTGTAGAGGGTTCTGGTCCCAAAATGATCTGTTTACTCAAAGGGACAGTTAAATATAAACAAGGCCCACATTCAACATCAGAATATGTGATTTAGGTTCTGATTGGTTTGATTTTTGGCCTATGCTTGGTGTACAGCAGAGACCATGATGTGGATGGTTTGCATTGATGTATATATATGCCACTTATACTGTGGAAGAGTCACCAACATCTAACAGTGGCAAAATCGCACCGCTACCCCTTTTTTGTATTGTTTGGTGCTCCACTTTCATTGGAACTTTCATATTTCGAAAAAAGAAAAAAAGGAAAGAAAAAAAAATCATTGGTCTGTTAATTATGCAACTTAATTGCATCTTTGTGTTCGGACAAGATGCATTTAACCTAATGTTCCCAGTATTTGAGCAGCTGAGAAATGCCATCACTTTATTCTGTTTAGATTTGAATCATGGTATGTGAATTCAATTCTCCTAGCACTTGTGCAGTTCAAAAATTTAATTAGGTTGATAGTTTGATGATTGTAAGTGTTTTTGGTTCTGTGGTGGAAGCAATTCAGGTAGCTATGGCATCGAAGTTGCCTCAATTGCAATCCAAGGCCACTCAAGCCTCACGATTTGTGGCCAAGCATGGGACTGCATACTATAGGCAGCTGTTGGAGCAGAACAAACAGTACATACAGGATCCACTAACTGTAGAGAAATGCAACCTGTTGGCCAAACAACTGTTTTACACTCGCCTTGCCAGGTTAGCACCTTTGACATCAATTCATTCTCTGTTGATTGGGGAAGCATATATAATTCATTATCTGTTGATTGGGGAAGCATATATGATAGAGAATTAGTAGGCTTCTGATGCATTGGGATGCATATGGTGTCCTAATACATCCAGTCCATGCAAGTGGTCCCCATGGTCATTGGTACAGAATGTTGATCAGTTGGGTTCCATCCAAAAATCTTCAGATTTGGAAGATGCTAGCTACCATTCCTCCTTTCTCTCTGTCTGTCTGTCTCAGTATGTTTATGCAGTTTCTTCTTAACAGTTCTTTAGTGTTTGATGGAGGTTTAGATTTTTCCATTCTGGGGAATGTTTGGGTCATTGCCCCATTGATGGAGAGGCCCATCAGTCAATGATCTGCATCACTGAACAAAGATTCCACTTGTCTGAACCAGGCCCATCCTGTATCTCCTGACGCATTAGGACCCAGTAATTCACTTCACAGGTTCAGGAATAATTTGTACTCCAAAAGTTCTTTTTTCAAAATAAAAATAAAAAAAATAATAAAAATTTGTAGTCCAAAGTTCTCTCTGTGATTTTCAAATGATCAGGAATCTTGTGATTGTACATGACTTTTATCTTCCTCCTTGATTAGCTATGTGTTTCTCCATTTGCAGTGTGGTTGTTAAGCTTGTCAATTCAAGTCGTCACTTGTGGGGAATGATATGCTCATAATGTATTGTGTTGGCTGTTTCTCCTGTAAAATTTGATGTTTTTGCCGGTTGCTCCTCTTGCAAATTCCATGTATTTACCTGTTATTCCTCCTGTAAGTTGTCGTTTTATGTTCAATTTTACTCTTAGTTGTTTGTAACTGAACATCTATTGCAGTTCTCTACGTAGCGTTTGTATGTTAGTTAGTCCTCTATGTTATCATGATGGAACTGAGTTGGTAGCTTGAAACTTGAACATAATCTGATTATACACCTCAAGGCACCAATGTGAGGTTGGCAGCTATGTTACATCTGAGTCTCGCTGTTCTATTGAAAACATCTTGTTCCATTATGTGTACTTCACCTTGATTTTGTTGGTCTACACTGAATAGTTATGTATTATATATATATATATATATATATATATATATATATATATATATATATATATATATATATATATATATATATGTATGTTTTGAGGGATGTGTTATGTATTATAATATGATAATGTTCTTGGTAGAGGTGGGCATCGAGTCGAGTCGGACTGGATTGGGCCCAACTCGACTCGGTCCGAAGTTTTCAATGCCGGACCCGAACTCGATCTGATCCGGGACCAAGTCCGGGTCCTCTGACTTGATCCGATCCGTTGTACTGCTGGCCTGACCCGAACCGAGTCCGACTCGGTCAGGGAAATCGAGTCGGATCGGGTTAGGTATGGTTTGGATCGAATCTTCTTGACCCTAAAAGAGTTTCAATGGTAGAAATTCAATCCCCACTGCTTTTTGCAGTGTGGTCCACTTGATCTTTAGATCTATCTTATTTTTCAGCTCAAGCCTTAAGACGAGCCCGCCGAGTGGATGGACAGTTCATATAACACATACCTCATGATGGGACCCACAACACTCGTTGATGGCAACACGCCAAACCAGCTGGGCTGGTGCGTGGTACACCTGCCAATCTAGAGTTTTTTCTTGGGACTGCAGCCATGCATTGGGATGCTATGTGGGCCCACAATGATATTTGTAAGCAATCCACACCGACCATCAGCTGTGAGAGCTCATTTTAGGACATGATACCAAAATATAGGTGGATCCAAAGCTCAAGTGTGTCGGACGAGAGGGAAAACTGAGGAAGGTGGTCATTAATTCTACATTGTTTCCTCTCGTAAGGGCCACTTGAGTTTTGGATATACTTCATTTTTGGCCGCATGTCCTAAAATGAGCTCCCAAAACGGATGGACGGTGTGGATTTATCACAAACATCACGGTGGGAACCACCTAGCATCCCACGCAGGAACTTTACGTGAAAGGCTTTGGTATCAGGGAGCTCAGTGCTCGAGGTACCTTGAGCCGCCCGCGGGTGAGAAGATAGATTGGTTACTCCCCATGCCACCAGTCAATGGATGGTAAGTCGGTGCTCTGTGGACCCCACCATGATGTATTTATTTCATTTGTGCCGTCCATCTATTTTTCTAGATCATTTTATGGTATTAAAAAAAATGAGGTATATCCCGATCTCAAGTGGACAACATTACAGGAAACGGTGTTGAATAAACATCGTGTGGATTGAATCGGATCGGATTTGTCCGGATTGACCATTGATCCGAACTCGAACCGATTTACGGTCGGATTCGACTGGGCTAACTCGATCCGACCCGATCCTCGCCTTCGGTTCGGGTCGAAACGGGTCGGATCCACCGGATTGGGTCAGAAATGCCCAGCTCTAGTTCTTGGCTCAATTTGTAATCAACATTGACATTTGTCTCATGAGATGGTAGCTTGAGCAAGGTTTTGAATATCGGTTAAGATACAGCCGTAAACTGTATCAGTCAACTCCATTATGCGAAATGGAGGTGACCTTTCCGATTGAAAAAAAAGGGTCATATTGGCTGATGTGTGCCATATTGGTGCCAATATGGGGCAAATACCAGCTGTTAGGCCATAAAGGCCCGCTTTGAAAATTTCCCTCACTTTTCCACTCTTCATATCAAATGAAGAAGAAGCTTCTAAACTCATTTTAGATGAGATCTAAGCCTATTTGGTGGATCCAAATACACGTTTTGGGTGGGATTCAACGAAACAAAGTAGAGTGCACCATTTAGGGAAAATTGAAACAAAGGGTAAACAATCACTTTTTCCCCCCTTCTTTTCTTTGTGTTTTTTTTTTTTTTGGAAAGAGGGTTGTATTTCAATATAATGGGCCACTCTAAAAGGGCAATGGAGGGCCCAAACGGATGTGGGTGGAGGTAAAGAAAGACTTGATGACCTATGATCTAGCTGAAGTTATGGCCCTTGATGCAGTGGAATGGCAGAATAGGATTCATGTAGCCAGCCCCAATTACTTGGGATAAGGCTTAGATGATCATGATTTCATAATAATGGGCCATAAATCACCAAATCATGCTTTATTTGTGAAGCTAACGGACAACATTTTCATCAAAGAATGGTCTGAATCCTGATACGACATTGTACATATAAAAAATGCAAAAATGATAGATACCGGTGCTTTACATTTCCTTATTTTTTGATAAAATTTACAATATTGGGGAAAAAGGGCATTATGGGCCTTTATTGTCCAATATGGATTTGATATGTGCCCATGTTGTATTGGTTTTTGGCCTGGCCAATATGCCCCCTGATACTGGTATTTAAAGCCTTGCTCTTGATTACATTTAAGGTGGTTCACCTTGATTTCGTTTTGTTGGCCTACATTCTTATTATTTTGATAGGTGTCTATCTCAATAGATGATAATGATAGCCTTTTTAAGCACATTTAAAGTGGTTCACCTTGTTTTGGTCTACGGCCTACACATACAATAGAATATGATACTTTATCTTAGCCCATTTCTTTATTATCAATGGCATGGCATGTTTAATGAGATTACGGTCTCTTCTCTCTCTCTCTCTCTCTCTTTTATATATATATATATATATATATATATATTTTATTATTATTATTATTATTATTTTTTTGAGAAATCTCTTCTATCTATTGCCATCCAGTATAATCCTCATTTGTTGTAAATTATTTTTATTTTAATCTGGTGAAGTATAAGTTACTAGAATTTTATTAGAAATCGGAATCTAGTTTGTGAACATTTTTGTTCTATTATTGCTGTAATTTTACCACCGACTGTTTATAATGATAAGGTTTCATAGTTGAGAACTATGAAATTGTATGCAATCTCTACTATATATTACGGCAGCAGTTTTGGACAATTTTGCTCACGCAACTAGTTTTTAGGAGAATCCTAAACCTTAAGATTTAAAAGGATACCAAAGGGATTTCCAACATATGAAAAGGGTATTTAGGGCAGTTTTAAAACGTGTGTGCTCAATTGAGGGCATTTTTGTCATTTCAATCCTTTTGCTTGAGTAGCCTGCTCAGATTCTACTCCGCTTTGCATGTAGCTTGCATGTTATATTAGGAAGCTGTGCAAAGAAGGCTCTAAGGGGCCCACTGTGACAACTTCGTAAAATCCACTCTGTATATCTGTTGCGCTACCTCATTTTAGGATCTAAGACTCTAGTGGGCTATATCCCTTGAAAAAGCCACCCTTTGTTGAAA
Organism: Magnolia kwangsiensis; assembly: GCA_037074715.1. NCBI lineage: Eukaryota > Viridiplantae > Streptophyta > Magnoliopsida > Magnoliales > Magnoliaceae > Magnolia > Magnolia kwangsiensis. The sequence goes on from CM073581.1 coordinate 100,527,134, forward strand.
CCATTGTTTGTACCCTTCTGTGTGTGTGTGTGCGCGCGCGCGCCTCCCTCTCCCTCTCCTGTTTCAGTTTTGCTCCAATATATCTGCAACGTGTCACAATATGATTTGTCAGGGCTTTAGCCTTCAAATCTAGGTCATCTTCTGATGATCCAATCCATTTATAGGATGAGGCTTACTTTGTACGTTAGAAAAAACAACAAATAAAAGCCTTCAGTTGAATTATCTCAATCCTTAGGTATTTTGGCTATTTTGCTTTGAACATGAACGGTGAGCACAGCCTTTGTATAATCAAAGGATTGAATTATTGATGCAGGACAATTAACCACTTGCTCTAAAAGCTCGAACTGTTAGAGCATGGCGAATTAATCCCTTTATCTCATAGCCCAGGCTCCACATCTCATAGGTTAGGACCTCGGTCGAACCCCCTTCGTGGGCCCAAAATCACATGGGTACTACCTCACATGGGCCGCCCACCCCGAGTGTGTCCTCACATCCCACAGGCTACCCCACTCAAGCTTGGTGTGAAATGCTCATTAATCACCCCCGGTGAGGAGTCTCAAACATGAGACTTCCCCCGTGGGCTCTGCCCACCCCGAGTGTGCCCTTACATCCCACAGGCGACCTCACTCGAGCTCGGTGTGAAAATGCCCCTGCATTAATCATCCCCGGTGAGGAGTCTTGAACAAGAGACCTGCTCTGATACCAATTTGATGCAGGACAATTAACCAATTGCTCTAAAAGCTCGTACTGTTAGCATGAAGAATTAATTCCTTTATCTCATAGCCCAGACCCTACATCTCATGGGTTAGGACCTCGGCCGAACTCCCCTTGTGGGCCCCAAATCACATGGGTACCACCTAGTGTTCATATTATCGGTGAAAAATTGATAATATCACCGATATTATCGGTGTCGTCGGAGTTGCGACACTGAAACTCACTTTTTTCGTTTCTTTTCCTAATATCGGTGAATATTCGGCGATTTTATTGATTTTTAATGTAAAATACAGTTGTCGACCAAAAATCGTGGCCCTGTCAAGGGATAACTGTAGCCGACAACTCCTTTTTTCGACGATAAAAGGGACGATAATATCGGGAGCTGCGTAAATACAAAAAAAAAAATCGAGAAAAAAAGAAAAAAAAGAAACTTTTGGAAGTATGTACCTGTGGAATAGGATCGTTGATCGGAAGTAATGGGCAAATCTCGGCGAAGAATATGCGAAATCTTAAGAAATTTGGAGAGATTTTTCAAGATTTTAGGGTTCCCTTCTAGAACCTCTTATATCGGCTTTTTCTGTGAGTTTTTTTAGGGTTTCGGGTTTTGAAACCCTTTCACCTAATCGGATTGCGTACTGAGTTACTCAGTACGCTTTTATCATGCTAAATAAACTCAGTTGGGCCTACTGTGAATGTGTGGGTTATCCACATGTTCCATATGTTTTTCCAAAATTGAAGAATTGCCGAAACTCAAGTGGACCACACCACAGGAAACAATGGGAATAATGACTTCGACCGTTGAAACCTTGTTAGGGCCCATAATGATGTTTATTTGTCATCCAACTTGTTCATAAGATCACACAGACATGGATGAAGGGAAAACACTAATAAAAGATTGATCCAAAAGTTCCGTGGCCCCAAGAAATTTTGGACGATAGAATTTCAATATACACTGTTTCCCGTGGTGAGGTCCACTTGAGATTTGGATGTACTTAGTTTTTGGTTTAGAGCCCTAAAATTATCTGTTAAAAAGGATGGACGGAGTGGATAAAATATGTAAATCATGGTGGACCCCACAAACTTTACTCTGTACGCTTAGCGTGCTAAGTTACTCAATACATAATCTGCGTCCCCCTTTTATTGCGTCCTACCCCCGCTCAGACGGTAATCCATCCAAGCAGGGCTTTGTGGGGCCCACCGTGATGTAAGTATTTTATCCACACCGATCATCGCTTTTCTTAGATCGTTTTAAGATGTAATTATGAAAATGAAGCAGGTCAACAGCTCCAGTGGACCACAACAAAGGAAGATATAGTGATAATGACACCCACCGTTGAAACCTTCCTAAGGGCCACCGTGATGCTTTTTTACCATCCAACCTATTCATAAGGTCGTGTAGACGTTGATGAAGTGAAAAAACAAATTTCAGCTTGATCCAAAACTTCTCCAGCTCCCAAGAAGTTTTTAATGGTGGACGTTCAATCCCCAGTTTGTGGTCCACTTAAGCCCTATACCTGCCTCAGTTTTTGGCTCATATGCTAAAATGATCTAAGAAAAATGATGAATGGCATGTATAAAACATTTAACATCACGGTGGGCCCCGTAGATCCTGCCTAGATGGTAATCCGTCTGGGCGGCGGTAGGACGCAATCCGTGTCCCTTTTATAGGGAGTGAAAGCAGATTAGGTGCTACGTGTGGGCATCAGTCGCTTGGATGTCACCAAGTTCCGTGGACCCCACCATCATGTATGTGTTATATCCACACGGTCCATCCATTTGGCGAGATCATTTTAGGTCATGAACCCAAAAATTAGATAGATCCAAAGCTTGGGTGGACCACACCATAGAAAGCGGTGGGGACAATGATTCTTATCATCTTAGAAGCAGAACCTCTTCAGACCCGCGCCGGAGAAGAGTCAGATTCGGAAAGAACATTTCTTCTTGAGAAGATTCACAAAAAGAAATGGCTTAGAGACGCAATGGGTCACGTCGACAGAAAGCTCGGCCTATCTTTTGGTGACTGCCCGGAGGATTTTCTCGCGCTATTCCAATGCGTTGAAGCTAGCGGAAGACCACTTGCTGTCCAGAAATCTCCCCGGGGTCGTCGATCAACTCCTCGTGCAAACAGGGAATTGCAGAGTCTGGCAATGGGACAGTGGCACTCAGAAATTCTTGTGAAAAGGGGTTCGGCCCAGGGAACTCGGGGGAATTTTGTTCCCAAATGAAGCTGATCTCTTGGAATGTGAGGGGAGTGGGGTCCAAATATAAAAGACGGATAATAAAGGACACCACAGACAGGCATAATACAGACATTCTCTGCTTTCAGGAAACCAAGGGCAACAGGTTCGATGATAGGCTGATGGGCACTCTCTGGAAGGCTTCAGACGTGAAGTGGGTGGCGCTTGATTCATTAGGTAGCGCAGGGGGAATTCTGCTTACGTGGAAGTCGTCTAATTGGCCGCTTCTAAACAGCTGGACAGGCAATTTCTCAGTCTCAGCGGTGCTACAACACATCTCTTCAGGTTTCACCTGCCTTTTCTCTTCAGTTTACGGGCCCCTTCAGGAAGGGGACAAGAAATCGTTCCGGGAAGAGCTCTCTGCCTCCAAGCAGAAGTTCTCAGGTGCGTGTTGCATTGCAGGGGATTTCAATATTATCAGGGATGCTAAAGAGAAATCGCATGGTCAGTCAGTCACTTCTGCCATGAAAGCGTTCTCTCGTTGGATTGAAGAGGAGGAATTGGTGGACCTTCCTCTTCTTGGGGCCAGATTTACTTGGTCCAACGGCAGACAAGTTCCAACGATGTGCAGATTGGATAGGATCCTGCTTTCTTCTCAGTGGCTTGACCATTTCCCCTTTTCCTCTCAATCTGTTCTCCCCAGGACCACGTCAGACCACTGCCCCATCTCTTTAGAGGTGGTAGAGCATAATTGGGGGCCCAAACCTTTCCGTTTCGACATTTCATGGCTCAAGATCGAAGGGTTTTTGAAAATGATAACAGATTGGTGGATTGGTTTCCGGGTAGAAGGTACTGTCGATTTTAGGTTGTCTTCCAAGTTGAAGAAGTTGAAGTCTGAATTAAAGCAATGGCGCAGGAGAGAGCTACAAAGTAGGGAACATGAATCAGATTTGTTGTTAGCAGAATTGGCTGAAATAGATGCGCAGGCAGAGATAGATACTTTGTCTCCCGAAACCCAGGATAGAAGAGTTCATTTGCTTCATTCTATTGCTAGAAGGGCCCTCGAAAAAGTGATATCTTGGAAGCAAAAATCTCGATTCGCTTGGATAAAAGAAGGAGACAGGAATACGCGTTTTTTCCACTCCATGGCAAGCATGCACGCGAGAAACAATAAAATCAGCAGTATTTTGGTGGACGGGGTTAGAATAGAAGACAGAGGTGATCACAGAAGAGATGGTTTCTTTTTTCACCTCCCTTCTCAAAGGTGAAGAGTGGAGCAGACCTACTTTGGATGGGATCCAATTTAATAGAATAACAGAGGAAGAGGCAAATTCGTTGGAAGCTCCTTTTTCCAGGGATGAGATCTATCAGGCTGTGGTCTCTCTAGGTGCCGACATAGCCCCTGGGCCGGACGGCTTCCCGATCTCCTTTTTCTCTCACTTTTGGGACATGATCCAATCAGATATTACTGAATTCCTAAACGAATTCCACAAAAGGAGCAGAATTTCAACTAGCATAGGGGCCACTTTCATAGCTCTAATTCCAAAACTGCCAGCAGCTGCTTCTCCCAAAAATTTCAGGCCTATCAGCTTATTGGGGGGGGGGCCCTACAAGATCCTTGCTAAGATCTTGGCAACTAGGCTGCGAAAGATAATCGGGAAGTTGATCTCAGAAAATCAGAGTGCTTTTATTGCCGGCAGACTGATAGTTGATGCAACCCTTAGTGCTAAATGTTTGGAAGCGAGCTCTAGATCTGGTCAAAAGCACATTATTTGCAATTTGGATATAGAAAAGGCCTATGATCATGTAGACTGGGGCTTCTTACAGTATTTGTTATAGTATTTGTTAGACCGTATGGGGTTTGGAGTCAAATGGAGAGCCTGGATGGGTGCATGTGTTAGCTCGCCCCATTTTTCCGTTCTGCTGAATGGCTCCCCTAAGGGTGTTTTTAAAAGTTCGAGAGGTTTGAGGCAGGGAGATCCTCTTTCCCCTTTCTTATTTCTAATTGTGGGGGAGGCCCTGTCTAGTATGCTCCTTAAAGGTCAGGAGGAAGGCATTTTCAGCGGGATTAAAATCAAAGGATTGCTAAGGCCGATTTCTCACATTCAGTATGCTGATTACACTCTTATTTTCTCCGATGCCTCGATCGAAAGTGTGGAAAATCTTCGAACCGCTATTCGTTGCTTCCAAGCGGTTTCCGGTTTAAAGGTAAATCTGGTGAAATCAAAATTTTTTGGGATTAATATGGAAAGAGTTGAGATTGAATCTCTAGCCCAAGCGTTTGGGTGTACTGTTGCTTCCCTCCCGTCTTCTTTTGTCGGCCTCCCGTTAACCATTGGAAAGCCTCCTAAATCAGTGTGGGATAAAGTTCTTCTCAGATTTCAAATGTATTTGGCGAGATGGAAAAGTTGTTATCTCTCTTTAGGAGGCCGCCTCACCTTAATCAAAGCTGCCCTCTCAAATCTCCCAATTTACTTTATGTCTCTTCTCAAATGCCCATCATCGGTGATTGCGAGTATGGATAAAATGCGGCGGGACTTCCTTTGGCGCGGTAAGGAAGATAGAAAGAAGTTTCATGGCCAAAACTTCTATGGCCCCTAAGAAATTTTCAACGATAGACGTTCAAATTCACACTATTTACTGCGGTGTGGTCCACTTGATCATTGGATATGCTTCATCTTTGGAATCAAGCCCTATAATTATATGGTAAGGTGGATGGACGGAGTGGATAAAAGTATATAAATCAGTGGGCCCCATAGAGTTGACTCGGTCCACATAAAGTATTATATGAACTCATTTTGATTACAATTGGAGTGATTTTGATTACAATGGGCCCCATAAAGTATTATATGAACTCATTTTGATTACAATTGGAGTGATTTCTTACGGCAGCGCATACTTTTTGGGCCCCATTAAATGAAAACTTATTATTTAATGCATTGTTTTGTATTTTTTTTTATTCCTAAATATGTAAATACGTGTATTTAGGCATGCCTTGAAGTTTTATTGAAAAATTTCATCATTTTCCCTATTATTCGCCATTTTTCTTCGCATTTCCGGTTATCGGCGATAACGATATTATATCTTTATCTATAGTCAGTGAAACTTGTAGCGATACCGACAACTTGAACACTCGTACCACCTCACACGGGCCGCGCACCCCGAGTGTCCTCGTATCCCACAGGCTACCCCACTCGAGTCCGGTGTGAAATGCGCATTAATCATCCCCGCTGAGGAGTCTCGAACACGAGACCTCCCCCGTGGGCCCCGCCCACCCCGAGTGTGTCCTTGCATCCCATAGGCGACCCCACTCGAGCCTGGTGTGAAAATGCCCTTGCATTAATTATACAATGTGAGAGTTTTAATAGGCATCCTCCATCGAAGCAGAGCCTTATTAGTTATCACATGAAGGGTTTGGGTCATTGAAAAACCAAATCTAATGGCTAGATTCCCGACGTTTATTATTGTAATAGGTCAGGATGTATTCCAGCAAACCTCCTTTTCTCTTCCCTAGTCCCTCCATGTGCATTACACATGCATACCCCCTAGTATAATCAACCTGTCTCCTTCTTCTTTAAGACACACGAGAACAAATTAAGGTATAACATCAGATAAACTGAAAATAGAGAAAAAGAATGGTGAAGCTATTAGACAGATTTGCATGCTACATCCACCCCAAGCTGCATTTAGTTTTACATATGTTTCAAATGCATTATGCATGGAATTATAGCAGAACAAGCCCCTGGAGATCTCTATGCTGTGTAAGGTGGAAGAAAGTGGACTATGATGTCTAATCTACTTGTAGAAATCTATTGACTATTGACACCCATTTGAAAAACAAGGGTCTTAATGCTTCTTGTACTCGTTTCAATTAACTCGCATTCTGATAAAACTAGGAGTTTCCCAAAGGGCAAGTCAGTCATGGCTTTCCTCACAACATTGCTTTTTTACCATCAACATCTGCAACATGTAAAAGACATTATTAGACCTCAGTGGAACTAATTCTTAATTAATAATGGTGAAGGCTAGCCAATTTCCAATTTCTCTCACCAGTGTTGGTGCAGAGTTTCTTCTTGAGGATGATTCAGCATGGCAATGATGACATGCTGTTAACTGTAAAGAACTGCACATTGATGAGGTTATTTTATTGTTCAGTTGCACTGTAAAATTCTAATGTTCTCTCTAGGGCTAGTTTTGTAGGATATCGAAGTATTCTATCTTCTCAGTAAAGGTGGGACCTGCTGGTGACAGATCAGCAGTAGCCGGCAATAGCCGGAAGGGGATTAGCTGGTGTACCACACACCACTGACCTCGCTGGTGTACCTGGCACTAAGAGAGGAGTGCATCAGCTCCTCGCACCCCGGACCGTACAAATGTTTGGAAGGATATCAAAGTTACGTGCACCCCACAATGATGTATTTATTATATCCACACCGTCCATCCATTCGGCGAGATCATTTTAGTGCATGATCCCAAAAATGAGTCATATCCAAAGCTCAAGTGGACCACACCACAAATAGAAGTGGGGACAATGATTCCCACCGTTAAAGCATTCATCGGGCCCACCATAATGTTTTTTTTTTTGTCTCCCTTTCCATCCAATCTGTTCATAAGGTCATGCAAACCTGGATGAAGAGGAAAAACAAATATTAGATTGATCCAAAACTTCTGTGACCCCAAGAAGGTTTCAATGGTAGACGTTCAATCCCCCACTGCTTTTTGCAGTGTGGTCCACTTGATCTTTGGATCTGTCTTATTTTTGGGCTCAAGCCCTACAATGAGCTCACCAAATGGACGGACGGTTTCGATATAACACATACTTCAATGCACCAGTGAGGTCGGTGGTGCATGGTACACCAGCCAATCCGCTTCTGCAATAGCCTGTCATCTTGCTGGTTCCCCAACTAGCCAAATATCATCTCATCAAACTTTTTGCAGGGGAACATGCTAGGTGATAGGACTGCTGACCTGTCACCATTGGGGGATGATATCTCAGTATATATTTTGGGCAGAAACTGAAGACACCCTTAACTTCACTAAAGCTCTATGATAAAGAAAAAAGAAGCTAGAGGAGCTAGTTGACCATATTTGTGCAGCATGGAACTTGCCAAGGACATGCCCCATAATCCTATATTGGCTCCGCAGAACATTATCTATGCTTGGTTCGGGACCTTTGATGAAGCCTTGCCTTCTCTCATCATCCATGTGGTTGTTCTGACTAAAGGAAACTTCTATATTATATCCTTTGTTGGCTGATGTACTGATAGGCGAATGCCTGTCGTCTGATCTGGTGCTAGCTACTCCCCTTTATGGACTTAGTGTGACCATCCAGCAGGCTGAAAGATTTTTCTGGCATCAGCAATTTATCATAATCTTTAATGCTTAGTCTGCAATTAGTGCCATTGTTTGACCTGTTAATGCCCCTTGGAAGCAGCTTCTTGTTGCCCGGACTTGTGATCATTTGTGTTCTTCTGCCAAGGCTTTGAGAATCAAATCAGCTTCATTATCTCAGCTTTGCTTGTGCCATTGTTGTTATCTGTGGCAGCATGTTTCTTTCGGCTGTTTTGCCTTCCCTTGGTAGGATAAAGCTTGCTTTGGGACAATGTTAGGGGCCGTTTATCTCTGGTTGGTCAGAAGCATATTTAAACGGACGTGGTTGGGACATGATACATGTTTTACTTTTAAGTATGTTTACATCCATGATATGTTTTCTTTTAATTGTTTTTCAGCAGAAAAATGTAAGCGACCCAGCTGAAAAACTACTGCACGCGCAACGGCCGTTGCTTGCTGGCTTCAAAGCCTATTAGTAAAACATGCTAGCGCTTGCGGTAGTTTTGAAGCTTCAAAATGATTATGACTATTAAGTCAAAGGCCAACATGCGCCTTATGTAATAGGGGCTTTTCAGCAAGCTGAAAAGCCGTTGCAGTTTTGGGACATGAAATCTTCAACCTTAGTCACATAGTTTTATATATATATATATATATATATATATATTCACACCGGGCTCAAGTGGGGTGGCCTGTGGGATGCAGGGGCATACTCGGGGTGAGTAGCCCGCAGAACCCATGGATTTGGGGCTAGTGTGAGGCGGGTGGCTCGTGTTAGGCGGAACCCATGGATTTGGGGCCTAGGCTATGAGATAAAGGGATTAATTTGCCATGCTCTAACGGTTCGAGCTTTTAGAGCAAGTGGTTAATCGTCTTGTATCAAATTTGTATCAGAGTGAGAGGTCTCATGTTCTAGACTTCTCACCGGGGGTGATTAATGCGGGGACATATTCACACTGGGCTCGAGTGGGGTGGCTTGTGGGCTGCAGGGGTACACTCGGGGTGGGTGGCCCGTAGAACCCATGGATTTGGGCTCACGAGGAGGCAAAACCCATGGATATGGGGCCCATGAGGGGGGAAAACCCATGGATTTAGGGCTCACGAGGAGGGTTCGGCCGAGGACTTAACCCATGGACTTGGGGCCTGGGCTATGAGATAAATGGATTAATTCGCCATGCTCTAACAGTTTCGCCATGCTCTAACAGTTCGAGCTTTTAGAGCAAGTGGTTTTACACACACACACACACACAAGGATGCTGGATTGTGTGGATGACTTCTTCAATGAATTTTCTCACTGCTCGCTTTGCTTTTCAGTGCTTTTATCCATGGTCAAAATAATGGTTCATTCAGGTGGTTGTACTTGATTATCTGGCCCAGTTTTGTTCTCTTTTCCTTTTTTTTGACTTATCTTATTCTCCTAGAGATGAACGTTCGCTTATAACTATATTCTTCAATTGAGATAGCTTTCTCCATTGTTGCCGAAGTGCTCGTATTGTTTCATGGAAGCTGAAATGTAATTACTAGAAACCCTCAGGGGTTGATGCTTCTCCTGTACCGCTCTGTAACTGTGATTGTCTCCATTTCAGTTGATGCTATGCTAATAGGCTTTTTCAGATGTTTCTTGCCTTTACATGTATGTCCCTAGAAAATGGAATTTAACCTTTGGTATCTTCACCGTGTGCAATTAGTTGCACCATTCGCACTATTACAGACGGAACCTTAAAACTGCTTTTTCCATCTCTTGGCAATGAACAATAGTTTTCAATTGAATCCACATTCCTCATCGTCATGTGGGAGGTGTTGGGAATTCAATTTCGGTGGTTCAAGAATAACATTAAGTACAGTTGTGCCAAACTGATTGTGTGGCTTTTACAGCATTCCGGGCCGTTATGAATCCTTCTGGAAAGAAGCGTGCCAGGTAAAGAATCTGTGGAAGAATAGGCAAGAGCTGAAGATTGAAGATGCCGGCATAGCAGCCTTGTTTGGGCTGGAATGCTTTGCCTGGTTCTGTGCTGGTGAGATTGTTGGAAGAGGATTCACGTTCACAGGCTACTATGTCTGAGAGCCCAACTGCCTGAAGGAAAAGCTGCTCTCAGCCAGTGTTTGCCAAGTTTCTCGTTGTATGGGTGATTTGAGTCGCTGACTTCTACATGCAAAATTCTGTTTCTGGGAGAAAATTTTGAAGCTGTTGATTCAGCAGGACGATCACAAACCTCAATAACTGACGGTTTCCATGTTGCTTTTTTAATTCTTTCCATGTTCCATGAAGTGACTCCTGATTTGTTAAACTTGCATTCTTCCTATTGCTGCTTATATGATACAAGTGCTGCTACTTTGTGAATATTTCTTTGATGCCCTTGTTGATTTACACTTCTTACTTCAGATTGCATATAGGGTCCTAAATCATCTGGGTATATTCTAAAACGGAGAAGCTTATCCTGATGAGAATTTCGGCATAAATAGATATTTTTGTGATTTTTTTTTCTAGGAAAGTAGCCATCGCAGATGGACGTGTTAAACATTGCATTGCCATTTCATGCCATGCCATGTGGGAATTTATTGTGCTTTACAACAGGGAAGTGGATTGCCTTCGAGTAAGCTCTGTTGGGCCCACAGTGATTTGTCTTTCATCCACGCCCTCCATCCGTTTTACCAGCTCATTATAAGTCATGAGCCCAAAACTAAAGAATATCCTTTGCTCACCTGGACCATACGACAGGAGATAGTGTGAATTGAATGCCTACCATTGAAAACTTCTTGGGCGCCACAGAAGTTTTGGATCTATTTGATATTTGTGTTTTCCCTTCGTCCATGTCTGTGTGACATTATGAACGGTTTGGATGACAAATAAACATCACTGTGGGCTCTAGGAAGGTTTCAACGGGTGGACATCATTCTTCCCACTGTTCATGTTGTGTGGCCCATTTCAGCGTTGGATTTGCCTCATGCCTAAAGTGATATGGAAAAACGGATGGACGGCGTGGTTAAGACACATACATCCATGGTAGGCCCCACAGAATTTACTACGCAATCCGCTTCCTTACAACAGTGTCCATGTACATCTTTTGCTATTCGGTAGATGTTATTCGACACGCTTACAGTAACCGCCAAACTCGGAAGTCGTACGTGTTACCATAGAAGCAGCACCCAACCTGAAGTATGTATCAGTGGCATCTTCATTAAAGCCAAGTACGATTACAAATGGACGGTGGACTAAGGATGTTCAAGTTGACCCGACTTGAGGCCCAGCAAATCCTGGTTTCTACTCCAGCTGGCCCAACATGCTACCATCATAAAAAAAATGTGCCTACTAATCATGAGCAAGTCAGAGGTCTGGGCTCACCATCATAAAAATAAGGCTTAGCTCGTCTGGGCCTTTTGTTACACCTCATATGCACCATGTGTAAATCAACATGCACATGTACCACACTGTTACACCTCATATGAATGTTTCAACGCAACGGTTGGCATACAATACATATGGTTTCCTATGGCCTATAAATCTTTTGTATCTGACTCATTTTAAGCCCATACCCTAAAATTATCTCTGGTAGACGACACGGATCTGTCAGAAACATCATAGCGGGCATTCAGTTGCCACTTTTTCTTGCCATGTGGCTTACTTCGGCTTTGGATCTTACTCATTTTTAAGCTCACGAACTACAATGACATGGGAAAAATAATGGATGGTGTTGATTCATCACAAACATAATGGTGGGCCACACCTATGTGAGGATGTTGGAAGTTGAGTTAGTTCTTGGTGTTAAGAAACTAATCAATACTCCAAAAGCTTAAGATAGATGGAACATGTGAAGCTAGACTCTTTAAATTATTGGAATTGTAACATTTCACCATGCTTTGCAGCTGACCATGATGGCTACCCTGTAGTGGCATTGGTTCCGTCCTCTTTTACCGGGAGCCTTTTTTAGGGCATGGCAGCTGCACTCTAGTTATGTTATGCAGGTAGCCCTTCCAACTTGGTGGCTGCACTCTGGTTACTTAGGTAGTTATTTCCAAATTATGGTGGCTTTTACTCTAAGTCTAGATTACCCTTTTTATGGGTTGTCCCTTCCTTGACTCTAACGAAGGATTTGGTGTTGGCTATAAGAATTTAACCGACGCGCCAAAAGCTTATTGACTGATGGAACACGTGAAGCTAGGCTCTTTAAACCATTGAGATCGTAACAGTTGGTGCCTTGAGGGAGACACAGCCGGTCATTGGTGCCGCGGAGGAGGTTGAGTGGGTCATCATCTGTAAATCTCGTTCCTCAACACTTTCTTTCGTCGGCACCATTGATCAGATGGCCCCCACAGTTAATGGCTAAAGTCCTAAAAAATTAGTGGGCCATACCGTTTGTTTGGTTGTTAATGGGCCTCCGATGGGTCTACGTGATTCTTTTCTCTGTTCTGTCATCTGGATTGTTGATCAGATGGGCCCTGGTGTTAATAGTGAAAACCCTAAAAAATAGTGGGTCCTACCGTTTATTTGGCCGCTGATTGGGCTATGATGGCCCCATGTGATATTTTTCTCTGTTTCTGTCACCTGGATCGTTGATCGGATGGGCCTCACATTTAACGTAGCAAGCATTTGTTCTATATTTGGGCAATTCATCGGATGTGGACATGCTATGGGCTAAAAATCTGGTTGACACGCTCATCAGTTCACCATAAACGTGTGGTCTACCTGATGAGTAGAGTAGCTGATTTTTGGTCCAATGCATGTGAATGATGGGCCCCACATTTGATGAACTGAGTAGGGCATGTGTATCACCCAAGCTTTATGAGGACCAACGTGGCATCTAATCCATCCAGCAGGTGCACCTCCACAGCTCAAGTGGGCCACACCACAAGAACCAAGGTGGTGTGTATGTTTCATCTGAGCTCTTTAGCAAGTGCACCTCTTCAGGATGAAGGGAGGAGATCCAAGACTCAATGGGAACTTAGAGATTGAAGTCTTGATTTTACATCGCTCCTCGTGAAATAGTCTGTTTGAATTTTAGATCGATTGAAAGTTTGAGCTGTATGATATGTTAGGGAATGGATTAAAAAGTGAAACTAAATTAATCTTAGACATTAGATTGTTGAATTTAGTTGAAGTTGATGAAGTAATACAAATAGAATATTTTCCTTATTTAAGTTTGAACGATTGCATCTCCTAATGATCTCATCATGACATACGCTTTGATGTGAAATTTTAATATATTGAAGAAAAGATGGAAGAATATGACTTAAATTGTGAGCGTACGTCTTATATGGACTTAAGTAGCTCAATGAGACATTTGATGAAATGTTTGTAGAATCGAAACATTAATAAGTATGAGATTCCAGGCAGAAAGAGGATGGGAGTAGTGATAGATATGTTCGCCGTATTACAAAATCAAGAAGATGGAATTGAAGGTGTACATCACATTTTGCGGCCGTTGAAGACAATGTCAATGATGAACAACACGCTAAAGAAGGTGATGACGATTGAGACAATGTTGTTGGACTCCAAAATGTAGAAAAATTGCATGAAAACAAAATTATCTTGCAAATTTGTCATTGCAATATTCATAAAAGAGTGAGAGAAGAAGCTGGGATATCTTACAACTAGGGTGATTTTAGTAGGGATGATCTTAAATTTTATATTAAGCAAGAGTATGATGATGTAAAGACATTTCGTGTGACACTTAATCATTATGTTGTTGTCAAAGGCATTGAAGTGTCTAATATCAATAATAATCGAAGGTTCGTGGTCGTGAAATGTAAAAGGAAGAGATGTCCATGGAAGGTTCATACTAATTTTCATCAAAATGGCAACAACTTTATAGTGATGAAGAGAACTACATGTAGAACATAACTGTAGTTTTATCAATGAGAGAGGAAATCACATGGTAGTTACAGCATGAATTGTTAAAGCAATAGAGGACAAAGTTCAGGAGAATCCAAAAATGAAGATAAATGAATTGTAAGCTCATATTGAGAAGAAATACGGTTTGAAGGTTCCACATAAGAGAGTGAGGCGTGGGAGACACATGGCATGTTTAAAAGTTGTTGGTTCATATGGGGACTCATATTGCCTCATTTGTAGATTTTACTAAACGTTGTTGTTTTCGAAGAATGTTCATGTCATTCCCTACTTCCATACTAGGATTCTTTACTACGGCCAGGCCGTTCTTCGGTATTGATGAGTGTCACATTAAAAGTAAATATAAAAGTGTCTTATTATTTGTCGTAGTCATTGACAAGAATGGTGGCATATTTCCATTAGCCGTTATTATTGTCGAAGGTAAAAATATTTATTGATAGAAATAGTTTCTAAGTATGCTATACAAGGGCATTGGGATATAAGAGAGCTCATGATAATGTCAGATAGGCAAAAGAGGTTAATCGACGTTGTAGAAAGGATTTTCTATGCACGTGTCATAAATTTTTGTGTTCGACACCCATACCAAAACTTTCAAAACTAGTTTAGATGAAGAATTTTCAAGAATAAATTTTGGAGAGCAGCACATTCATATATACCATATGACTTTGGATTAAGATGGTTGCACCTCAAGGGTGGACCCAATCTTGTTTTCACGACATTATAAATTAACGTCAATCATGTGACAAAAAACATCTCAAATTCATTTAACAATTACATTTATGTATCTCGATCTTTGTCGATTAAGCCGACACGGTAAACACAATTAGAGTAAAAATAATGAATAGTATGGCAACGAGAAGGGCAATTGTAGAATGTTGGACACGGGTTCTTTTTCCTACCATCACGAACGCTTTGAAGAATTCAAAATCCAACCCATGATGCACAAAAATGTAAAGTACACTATGCAACTATTGAAGAAATCGAAGTTATCATTGTTGATGTAAAAAATCTGGATCGCCCTTTGCCGAGCTCTATGTGCTCGGATTTGACCTTGGTCTTGCACAAATGGAAGACAAAGGAGACTTTGACTAGAGTAGGGGACCCTTTGTTGCCAAAGTCAGGTTAGGAAATTGGGTCTGAGTAGCGTAAAGTTGGGGAGAGGGTATTCGATATTGTATACTTGTTCCTATAGAAATGATTCGTATTTATACCTGAGAGTCGCACTGAACGTGTCCAATAATCTCAGAATGGTCATCGCCACTACGCGAGTACTATGCATGTGCAGTAGTAGGCAGTCACCCGAAGATCGTGCAAAGAACATTACTCATGTCATGCGTTACTGAGTTCTATTAATGCTATCGTTGACCAAGTTCCCGTTTGAGCCGACCTCATGGCTCAGATCTTCCTCAACGATCTAAGCCCATGGATAAGCCATCATTGACATGCTAAGTAGAGAGGTTCAGGTTGGAGGTAGGATAAGCGGGTGCGCGATAGCTATTGCTTCCTGAGCTATCATGAGAGCTCTTGCAAAGGACAGCTCGACTCGGACGTATTGTTACCGCTCCGAGGCTCTACTCGTAGGAGGTGTGAAGACTTCTTCTCCGTCCTATATCGGCGTCGCAGCTCTACTAAAGCACTTGGGTCAGACATTCACCTTGGGTCGGATTTACCCATAACAATCATTGTGCAAAAATTGTTCTTTTCTTTATCATTTTCACTTGCTTTCATATCGCTTATGATTAAATATTTCAAGGCATTTTTAAAGTAATACTATTGGTGGAGGACTTTGGAGCAAAGCGTTGGATGAGAAAGAAAATATAGCATCGTCAGTGATGGAACAAGTATTTATTCTTTATAACTTGATTTATTCATAGATTCTTTAATTGAAATTTTTTATGTTTTGACAGTTCATACGTTCATGGTTTGTTCGAAAAACTTTAAAATTGGTTTAGGGCTAGGTTAACACATTTAATTGATATTTTAGTTCATGAGTTCTCATTTTGATGATTTGTTTTATTATATGTCATTTTCATTCAATTAACGGACAAAGCTATTATATGAACAGCGATACTGGTGTGGAGCAGACTAGATGCACATTTTCATAAGAAAAAATCTACATAATTATGGAAGATACTTTTATAAATGTTTTAATAGAATAATGAGTGACTATACATTTAAGTTGATTTGATAATCCTACAATGATTTTCTTTTATTCAGTCAAAGACATAATAATACCATAAGGGTAATTGTATCTAGTGGAGTAATGTGACAATGATGCAATATATATTGTTCATTCTTTAACATTTATTGCTCTCACATATATATACGTAATACTATAATTGAAGGATCATTGGGATGCGGCGATACAAACAATTAAAAAAGTAGAATCTACCAAATGCCACAAGGATAAGTTTGATGGTGTGAGGTAGAAGACTAATGAAACATGTGGCTGTTGCATTTTACTATGACATTTTCTTCTTCTTTTTATCACCTTTATTCTCGTATGCCTTTTGTTCCAAAGATGTTAGCACTTTGCAAGACAATGTGTGGCTAGAAATTGCCGACTGTGAACAATGGACACTATAAGTAGGCCTTCAAATACCATATTTGATACTTTGATGGGCCTATTTGATCAGTTTTGTCTCACTCGCAAATGAGAAACTGACAAATATAAATAATTATGTTGCAATAGACCTAAATATCTAAATTGAACTTAAGCAAATGCTTATGAGATTTACTAGGGGACGTGTGTATAAAAAATTAAAGCCATCTACATGTGAACCCAAGTGTAGAATGTGGCACACATGTTTGAGATCCAATCCGTCCACTACTTTGAATCCACGAAGCTTCTCTGGATTCTTCACAGGGTCTTATCGAATCCATGAAGGTTCTCTGGATTCCTCACAAAGGCTTCTCAAATTCACGAGGAAAAATATAAACTAAAAATAATTTTAAAAAGTCAAAATAAATTTGTTGAATATTGATAGATGAAATAAATGAATCTACAAACCTTTAACTAGGTATACCAAGACTTGGCATAAGTTTAGAAATTAAATTATAACTAAAACTCCTTAAAATTCATAACTTACTATAAATAGTAAATTTTCAATTTATAATAAGTGTCCTATGTGGCTTAATCACGTTATTTTTCTAATATTTCTAAACACTTTTTATGTTGGATACAATTCCTAAAGTCTAATAGATGAAGAGTTATAATCAATCTAAAACTTGCTAAAAATAGTAAAATCGAAAATAGACATGGAATTTGACTGTCGATATGATGGAATCTCGTAAATTTAATGTGGGATGCCCGACATAGCTAGGTTGGTTGGATAAAGTAGCTTGACCTACTCCAAAATCATATAGGATACGTCGAGTAACTCATTCCATTTTGTGAGATACGCCTGTTTTAAGGTTCTAACAGTCTTAATGACTTCCACCTCCGATTGGGTCTTCTCTGGTTCATCTTGTACATGAAAGTGTCTACGACCTGCTCTACATCACCATGTGGATGCACTTGACTAAAAATCAAGCTAGTCTCCTAAAAAAAAAGAGGGCAATATTTATGCATTTGCAGCCATCTATTTATTTTATAAACCATGGATCCCCTAATCAATGAACAATCTCTATTTTTCAAGGATATTTGCATGGTGGGGTCCATCTGATGAATGTGTTGGTTCTATCATGTGAAAATTTTGGCATATAGGAGTGGCTTGTAGTGGGTCATGTCTTAAGAGAATTTCTGTTCATAAAATGACCTCCATTGGAAAATTTTCTGCTTTTCCATTTATTACAGGTAACCAACTTGAGAGATGATATGGTAGCAATGGGCTATGTAAGATCCACTCTCTATAGAACACATGGTAGTGAGATGTGTCAATTTGAATTATCCTTTTAATCCCCGTTGTTTTGAAGAAAAGACTAGTGTCAGCTTGATATAGAACTTCCATGGCCCCGACAACTTTCCAACTGTAAACATTCATTTTTCACTGTTTCTTGTGTTGTGTCCACAACAACGATACCTATATGACATCCACTTTATCTATCTGTTTGAAAAGGTGAGAAATCAAAACCTAGGCAGATTCAATGCTTGGGTGGGACACCACATGCATAAATATATTTAATGGTTTGGGTTGAACTTCACTTATTCCTATTTGAAAAGGTGAGAAATCAAAACCTAGGCAGATTCAATGCTTGGGTGGGACACCACATGCATAAATATATTTAATGGTTTGGGTTGAACTTCACTTATTCCTATCATGTGGCTAATATATTAACCTCAAGAGTAGATCACACTTAAATTACAGTTGGTCCCCCAAACTCGTCCAACGTACTAAGAACATTGAAATGAATTGTACCACACCCGCCTATATTAGAGCACGAGTGCACCGTTACAAAGCAATCTTCCCGCATGACTTGAGTAAAGTCAATTTCGCATAAATTCAATCATTTTTGCACTTAAGGCCCTTTTGGATGCTACCAAATAAGTTAACCTTTTTTTTTTTAAAATAATTTTTATAATAACTTGCAGTAGTAGATAGGTTACTTATTAGAGATAAGTTTAGTTTATGATCAACAATAAATAAATTTTTTATTTAAGTTAATCACTTCAGTTTAATAAGTAAAAATTAAAATAAGCTACTTAAGACATAAATAACTTATCTTAAGGAAATTAAGATACAAACGCTCTCTTAATGACTATGATTGTTAATCGAAATGTTACCGTATCTTCAAAAGGCAGGTGAATGTGTAAAAATAATTTAAAAGTGACTTTTTTTTATAAAAAAAAAAATGAATTTAAAAATATGAGAACTTTAGAACTTTATTTTAAATCAAAAAAATTATATATATAAATGCTCAGCTCCGCATTAGTTTGCAAAGAACTCGTGCGAACTTTTTTGAGAACTCATCATACATGATCTAACTCTAAAATCTGAATAGTCCACGTGAAGCAACACCTTGTGAAGCCCCAGGCTCAAATTTTACTTTGATCCAAAACTTTAGTGGGCCATGAAAAATGAAAATAGCTACCTCCCTTGATTTACATTTCTCTTTGCTATGGCCCACCAGAATTTTAGATCAAGGTAAAAATTCGTCCCTTAAGATTTCATGGGATTCTGCATCACATAGATGGTTTGGATTAGACGTCTATAACCATGTGCAAAGGTGTGCACGTTAGTTACATTCCCATGAGGTCGAGCTGTGTGGGCCCCACCGTGATGTGTGTCAAACATCAACACCGTGCATTTGATGGGTCTCCTTTAAATTATGGGATAACCCAAAAATCAGCCGTATACTAAACTCAGGTGGGCCATACCATCTAAAATCACGCGAAGTCATGCCTAAAACATATAAAAGCACTTGGTGGGGCTCACCTAAAACTCGGATGCATCTGAAACTTGATCTGATCCCTCATCCAAGTGGGGCACACATAATGGATGAGCTGGATTTGTGAACTACAGCTCGGTGGGCCCAAAAAATTATTACGAATGTTTTAATGGGAGGATAACTCCTCTCAACTTTTGTACATGGAGTGGCTCACAAAAGTCATCGATTGACTTGATTTTTAAGCCCAAGGCCCAGCATGGAATGATGCATCTGACTGATGGGGTAGATGTTAGACACGCATCAAGGTGGGGCCCATTGATATAGCGTCCGGTTAAAGTCGCATGAGTAAGTTATTCCTTGGCCATCCCAGTAGAGGAAGCATGGACGTTTCCATGAACTAAGATAGGCTCCCTTGTGATGGTTTCCATTCTAATCTGGCACATGTGGCCCATTCTCTCACAGTACCGTCACCCCCCACCTGTAGATCGTGCCCCATTCTCCCACGTGGTTCAATGGCTCCCCGCACGCCCGACCAGCAGCTTTTTTTTTTTTTGTCAGCATTCCAGCTGGGTAACAACTTCTTGCCACATGGCAGCCTCCCTCGTGATGGGGAAGGAGGGTTTATAACCAGAATGCACATCATCTCACCACGTGTCAACAATCTATATCATATGGACACCACTACACGTGAAATTTCAGCCGTCTGACACACACTTAAAAAAGATGGATGCATATGTCCACTGCCATCCACGAAAGACTGGCCATTGAGCAACTGATAATTTGTATAACTGATCATCAGAAAACATGACTTTAATAGAATCTGACACAAGTAGAAACTTTTGTAAGGAATATCGTAGCGCATTTTCCATCGTTGACGTTGCACTTGTGAAAGCATCCGTCCCATCCATTTGGTGGCCCATCCTTTGATGGTTATGGCCCAAAAATCATAAGACGTTTTATGTGCTTGCACTGGACCACTCCTAATGCTAGCTGGACTGCAATGTGATATAGGGCAGGTCGTAGACAGTTTAATGGCCAAGATGGATAAAAAAATGAGCCTAGTCAATGATAGAAGTGATATGGACCATTTAACTTTAAATGGAGCATATTTTATAATTTATAGGACAAAATATATAATTTTGAAATAGAACCAGCTACTTTAGCCACCTAACCCTGCTATGCCGTGTTGCACAAGCTGAATTTGCGAAATACTATCAAATTGATAGTTATTTTTATATTTTAATCTCATTTTTACTATAAATAATAAGTTTTACTTCAATTAAAAGTCTTCATCCATTTGGCTTTATGAGTTGCACCCAGTGTGAAAAGTGCACTATTAATATCAAGTTGCTAATTCTAAGGGTTAAGTTACTAATTTTAAAAGTTTTAGTTGTAATATGATAATGAAATTTCTCTTGGTATCCGTTTAAAGGATTGTGAACTCATTTATTTCGCTCACTGATTAAATTATGAATTTTATAAAATTTATTTATATTTTACATATTTTTAATTTTTTTTTTTTTCTTTACGTGAATCTCAGAAGTCCCTATTTCAAGTCCAAAGAAGCCGCTCTGGATTCAGAGCAGTTATTCTCGAGGAAGACTGTGAATCTGTGATCGACCTCATCACATCATCCCCGTATCACAACATGTGTTATCCCTTGAATAAGAAGAAGTGACGTTTGGGCGTCCCATCCTGTTTACATTCCTAAACGTGTGGATTTCTTGCACACGTGTCAACCTGGTAGGGGCCATGATTGACATGCTCTGCCCCAAAAGTTGGTCCGGTCCCCTCAATTGGTGGGCCACACATGCTACATGTCTGTTGGGTGTAGCCTCTTTGGTTGAGATCCGATCGGGAGCAATTGGAACCATTGATTGATTGGACTGTATCAGGTGCGGTCACGACCGTTGAACAGTATTTTAACCGTTGTGGGACGTTTGAATTCAAATGATGCAGTGGCAAAGTTGTAAATATAGATAAAACTCCAGGGTGAGGACTTAATGTCCATTCGGTCAGGACTATCAATGATTACTCGGACCCACGGTTACCCAATGGACCCGACTTGATTTTATGGAGGGTGGGGGATCAATTTCTCCTCAGAAGTGTTTAGGGATCAGTTGGTATTGGTTCTGCCACCTTAGAACGAGTAAAATATCGGGTCTTGTCAAGTCGGCGTCGGGTCCACCATCTTGGACCCAGTTAAAATGGGTCCTGTAGGTAATTTTATTCACGTAACTACTAAAAATCTACACGGACGCACGTAGGAGAGCAGGGCGCATGTGTTAAAGTGCCACACATGAGTGTAATCTGATCCACCATTCAAGCGGGACTTATATATCATGTAAGTGCCCTTTTTCTTATTGGGATTTAATTCGTACTTGAATAAATCATACCTAGATGTGAGAGGATCTAGACCAAGCAAGACCTGAACCCAATTAACTCTCGTCTAACATCTTTATGACCCAATGAAATTGACCTGTTGACAACAACATCAAGAATTGTTCAGTTTGACTGAACAGGCTCTTTCAATACACTAAAATCCTCCACCTGTTTAATTAGGTAGAGTTGGTAGGGAAAGATAGCTTGCTTAGGAAGCAAATTGCTTTGTGACAGGTCACTGGGGATATCCCTTATGACCCATTTGCCAGGATTTGTTGGACCGTGCACCACCGCCAATGATGTTCTTTATGTGGGCCTCATTTCTAATAGTTGCACCTTGCCTAATCATTACTACCCTGGGTGACTAGGATATTCGTTTAGTTGTTTATTGGTATTATAAAGATCAATGTGGATTGAACTTTGTCGTGTTGGAATTTAATTGGATGACATGCTACTATTAGAAAAGGGCAGCTTCAGTGGACCTTTAGATTCACTAAGGTAAGTTAATCACTTACCATAGATTCTACAAATATCCATGTGCCTGGCATCCACATAGTTCTTATATTCGTTGCAGGGCATGATCCCATAGATGAGGTAGATCAAATTCTAAGTAGACTACATGGTAAGAAACAATGGTGCTTGAATAGTCACCATTAAAACTTCCTGAGAGTCATTAGAATATTTATTTGTCATCCAACTCGTTAATAATGTTACAAAGATCCAGATGAAAGTACCATTTAAATATTAACTTGATCCAAAACCTTTGTATTACAGTAAGTTTTTAAAGGTCAATCACCAATATTTCCCATATCGCAGTCTACATGAAATTTGGATCTACTCCATTTTTTCAATTTTATGTTCCAAAATGAGTCGGCCGGAGTGGATGTTAGGCATAAATATCACGAAGGCTCCACATTCAGGGATTCGCAGAAGCTATACCCTTGCTGTGTAATAATGGAGAAGTTGCCCAGTCACTATCATGGCTCTAACATCTAACAATAACATGCTGTCCAACCAAATCTCTCTAACACAATACTCGATCCGTATACAATAAAGTTGTGGAATGATTAAAGCCCTCTCTAATTTCGTAGTTTGTAGGAACCTTCCAACTAGTGGATCTCGTTATGCATGACCTCTGTTCATAAAATTGTACTTATCAGACCATCACAACCGTCAATCTTCTTCATTTTCTACAATTTAAGGAGCTAATTTTCTTCACTGTAGTTGTTATGAAGGCCACTGTTTAAATGGCTAGGATCATCTAATCTATTTTTATCCCAGACCAAGTGCCACGTGTACTGCAGTTAGATAGATCTGTCAGTTTGGTTCTTTCCTATCATCTTCCCGTAAGGTTGTTGGGCAGCACCGGCGCATAATGTCAAATAACACTTGCTGCCATCAGTGAGTACGACTTGGGAAGTTATGGACGGCTCTGATCTATGGAAGTTGTTTGCTTTGAATGTGACTTTTACTATGCCCACACGCATGCAGAGCCCTATGCGTGTACACGCAAGAAAACGTGTATGGCCAGTTATGCAAGATCCGATCTTTGTATCCGTGCAAGACACCGTTTAGATCTTATGGAAAAACATCAGGCCCATCACCCTTCATGCAGGCTACATTTTACAAAATAAATGGACGGTTAGAAGTAATTGCTCTACTCATCGTTTATTCTGTAAAATGTGGCCCACTTGAGAGTGAAATAACCTGATCTTTTATCCGGAAGATCAAATCAATGCAGCACGTTTGATGAAATGTGTGACGTAGTGGCACGTGTTGCTTGCAAATGGATGGGCAGCAAACCTCCGCATGAGGCTTGCTCAATACATACTTAGTGATCTATCTTTTATCTCGGCTGAAGCGGTTGGATCTAGACCATTTCAATGATCCAAACCGTTCATACGTGGGCCTCACCGTTTATGAAGAACCATTAAAAAAGGGAAAAAACTCACAGTAAATATACCGCAATCATTTTTATCATTTTACTCATTTGCTATGAAATCTTCTTTAACGGTTGGATCAAGACCATTTACATCCAAATCGTTCATACAATGGGCATCAACGTTTATGAACAACCATAAAAGATTATCAGAGTAGAATACTGCAATCATTTATCATTTAACTCATTTGCTTTGAATATGAAAGTCTCCTTTGACAGTTATTTTGCTAGCCGTTGATACGATCTTCAAACCGTGAGATTTTTATGGCTGCATTTATAAACTGTGAGGACCATCATATAGATGGTTTGGATCAGTGAAAATGTTCCCGGATCCTACGGGCACAGTCTCAGGGTAGAAAACGTCAGTCCATCGGGATGTATTGGAGCAGACCTCAACCTCCACATTTATGTATGCGTCCACCGCGACAATATTTGCTAGAATACATCCCGATCCATTGCTATCGCATAAAACGGAACTCTAGCCTTCAAATATTTTGTCACATGTAAAAGATCAAACCGTTTATATGATGGAACTCACGTTAGTGGAGTGTCTCCATAAAATAGGGACTGAGAGATTAGAGTATCATAACCCTTTGATCATTCGACACTATTTCTTTGCATGTGAACGGTCCTTTTAACACTTAAAAATAAAATATTTCAGACATGTTATTCTCCTATATACAGTGATACATCATATATACGGTTTGGATCATTTAAAATTATCTCCATGCAGTGGGTAAAGTCCCGAAGGTATCTCATTGAAATACATCTGGATGTATTTTAGCAAACCTCCCACAACGAAGGGCGCGGCTTCGGTGTATCCCTCGATCCACGGCGGTGGCCAGGATCCCTGACTGTGGGGCTCACAGTGATGTATTTGGCTTAAGTCCATACCGTCCAACTATTTTTAAATATAATTTTAACTCAAGAAGTAAATATTAATCTTAAAAAAAATCTTATATGGACCACGCCACCGGAAGAAGTCTTGATTGAATCCCCACCATTAAAAACTTCATGGATTCTACCATAATGTTTATTTTCCATCCAATCTGTTAATAAGAAGACAAAGACCTAGATGAAGAGTCCAAAAAAATATCATTTTATCCAAAACTTTTGCGGCCCACACAAAGTTTTTAATGGTCAATTACCACTGTTTCCTGTAGTATGGTCAATCTATGACTTGGATCTGCTTCATTTTTTGGATCCTGAACAAAAATGAGCTTTCAATACGGATGGACGGAGTAGATGTAGTCAAATACATCAAAATGGATCTCAGTTTGAGGGGTCCCACCCACCTCCTTAGGATCCGAGAATCACCGAAACTGCGCCCCACAGCGAAAGTTCATGGAAGGAGATCACAGCTGAGTTGACTTGGACTGAAAAAGGACAAAAGGAAATAAAAAGCTGTTAGAAATCGTCAACTCAAGACGCGTTAAAAGTCTCATCGGAAACGCTGACCACACACGCTTCAATCCTCTTAGCAATCCTATCATATTTTCTTTTATGACCAAAGTACTCCCAAACAAACATCAACTCATGCCAGACTCGCGAGTCGACTCACTGACTTTTCCAAACTTCCTTTGTAAGTTCTTGATTTGTGCGCTGCCCATACACAGACGCAGGCACAGATTCTAATATAGAGAATGCTCACAAGATCTGGGCTTTCCGTCTGGTTGTAAATGATGTTTAGATCTTAAACAACCAAATTCACACAGTACAGCTGCTTGGGGTGGCCCACAACATATGACAGTAAAAGAATTTATTCCAGCCATCTATTTGTTTTGCTATGCTGTGGCACAACTTATGTTTGAAATGGCCTAATTTTTAGGCAAAAATATACAAATAGAGTAGCCCACTTGATGGAAAGCCCAGATCTAATGATTGTGAAAGAACTTGCCACGTGCAATGAACAGGGTTAGCAAACGCTATTATGATTATTAAATATATATTAAATCTGTATATTTACAACAAAGGTCTTAAGTACAACCAGCTGGACCACACTTTACATTCCACTCAGTAGATAACTCTTAACCTGTTAAGTACTTATGACATCCAATCCTCCTAATAGGTTGGCCTTCCCATCAAGATCACCTAGTATAAAAATCAGCCCTATTCACTCATCAAGTGAGCTACACTATAGCAAATAATGTATAAGCATTGGTAAATGACAAAATACAAGTGCGGTCCCCTTTTTATTATTATTATTATATATATACACACCCACACCACAAGCACTCAGCAGTGGACCACATGGGAACTTGATCCCATGATCTCAGTGTTAAAGCGTCGCCTAGCTACCCCTAAGCTATGGAGCTAGACCCAATGTGATCTACCTAATGAGTGGATAGGGCTAATCTTTGTATAAAGTGCTCCTCATGATGGCCCAATCTATTAAATGGGGTGATATGGCATGCACTTAATAAATTAGAAGTTACTCATTAGGTAGATTATAATCTATTGCTTCAAATAGTTTTTTTTTTTTTTTTTTCATAACACACATCCACAGCCCACCCACACTACATGGGCACTTGATTCCTAGTCTTAGTGTTAAAACAAAGTCTGTATACCACCAACAAGCCATCGAGCTGGACCCTGGATCAACCAGTTGGATTTGAGACCTTATAATATATTTCTTGAGCTTTTCTAATTATCTGAATGGAAGCCCTACCGAGCCACATCTGTCGACGTAAAAGTTGGGCTATTTCACAGCTCAAGTGGGCCACAGCATTCAAAAACAAGGGACTACTGAAGATTTATTTTGACATCAGCTTAATTTGTACATTGTTGTCCACATGAGCAATGAAACTGCATGATTTCTATGCAGAGGTCCCAAGCATTAGTTCCAGCTAGATGAAAAGCTCACATCTAGTACACCTCTTCCATGTTGGCGTGTGTGGCTGTGTTTGGATGGGCTGGACTCCACACGATTATGGAGTCAGCAAACCTGAATAGTTCACATATCATAATCTATAAAATAAAAATTCTGTTTTTTAAATTATAAAGATGGACATATTTTTGAAATACTATATTGGTAGATTAACAAACGGTGTGATTCTTAGTATACACTTAGAAGAATATAGTGACTGATTTAAGTATATCTTAATTTGGCTGAATCAGCAAGGATTGTCATGACGTGTTATTTCAAGTTCCTGGTGACATTTGTAATTAATGCAACAGACCGATTAGTTTATTTCGAGTTCATGATGTCATTTGTAATGCACTAATAAACTGATTCATGGACTTCACATTGTGGACCATTCAACTCTGCATTATTTACGGGTTATGAGTTATGAGACTGAGTTGACTCAGGTGAGTGTTCAGCTGAGTGACTGAGTTTTAACCATATTACAGGTGCTTTCACGTTCTAAGGGTGAATTACAAAAAGAGGATTTATATAATCTTTTAGACTTGAGGATATTTCATTTTGTAAAAGTGGGGTCCATAATTTCTTGATCCAGACCCTGTAGGCTAGTTTGGACCCACTGCCAAAGGACCATGAGCTAAAGATCTCCTCAATTGTGGCATCTGGACCTTTCAATTCACGTCCTGAAAATAAAGGATTGAGAAGAGAATGAACCATGCTCTACAGTAAATTTAAAAAAAAACATGAGATTGGAGATCTTTGGGGCATAGTCCATCCATGGTAGGTCATATCACACAAAAGTTTCAATAGTTGAAAGATGGGGCACACCCACATACAAATGCCAAAGGAAGGGGGTATTTCTGCAATTCTACATGAATCGTGGGGTCATATAGTAGCAATCTATTTCAAAAAGCAGCTACCTTCCAAAATCTGGCATGTTGCCCAAGCTGGGAAGCCAAAATTTGTCATTTTTAATGAAATAAAATAATGTGGGTGGTCCACCATTCTGTTACAAGTAATACCGACAAAAAAAAAAAGAAAAAAGATAAAAAAAGAAAAGAAGAAGAAAAGAAAAGAAAAACCATCACCAACAATCCAATCATAACCAAGGCAGCTTCCATGAAGCTAGCTAAATAAATAAAGAAAAATATTTTCCGTGTTGGTATCCGAGATTCTAAAATCCCACTGATTTACAGTATTTATAAAAAAACCCATTTCACCAAATGGGTGATGGAAAAAGAAAAAAAGGAAAAAAAGGAAAAAAAATTAAAAAACTATGAGAAGATAGATTTCTCTTACAAAGAGAAGAAAAGAAAAAGAAAAAGAAATACTGAGAAGATAGATTTCTCTTACAGAGAAAAAAAAAAGAAGAAGAAGAAGAAAAAAACTACTGAGAAGAAAGATTTCTCTTTTTGTTTCTCTTGTCCATGAAATCTTGTATTCTCTTCTGTGCAATCCCAAGTGTCTCCTGGCTCATGTTAGCGAAACAGACCCTAAACCAACCAGGCTCAGAACAGTGGCAAGAAGAGCCTGGAGATATGTTCAGCTTCACTTCATGCAGCATTGAATTCCACAGCTTTAGCTCTCCTTCTCTTGTGGGGGTTTCTAACAAAGGGCTCAAATTCATCCAGCAAAAAAGCCCAGCATTCCCTTTCAAGCACTCAATCCCAGCATTCCTCAAACCTTCAATGGTGGATGCATATCTCTTCCTCAGCCTCTCCCTATTAGTTTCAATATACTTTTTTGTGAACTCAACATCTGATAGCATTGAAGCCAAGAGATACTGTGTTTGGGAAGATACTAAGCTGAAGCTAGACATCCTTCTTGCAGTTGTCACAACCTTATTGTTATATGAATATATAGTCCCAACCCTAAATCCAGGGAGCCCAAGATCTTTAGAGAGGCTATAAACAATATGAACTCTCTCTGAATCTTTGTAGTCCCGGGCAGCGAGTATCTCCGCCACACTCGTGAACTCAGCTGATGAGAAGACCGAGCCCGAGTAGATTTCATCTGATATCAGATGGATGTTTTTTCTCGAAACAAAATTGAGAATCTCTTCGAGTACTGAATGCTCAATCGCTGCTCCTAATGGGTTCGACGGGTTTGTAATCAGAAGTCCTCTGATCTTTATGTTCATGGACTTGGCTTTGGCATAAGCATTTTCCAAGGCTTCAGTAGTGATTTGGAAATTGTTCTTGCTGTTGCAATGGACAGGGACGATCTTGACACCAGTTCTCCAGCGTAGATCTCTATCAAAACCTGGGTAGTATGGAGTTGGAACAAGCAAAGCTTCCCCAGGGTCTGCTAATATGAAGGTTAATAGCTCGTTTGCGGCAGTTGCACCGGCAGTTAGAACGATCCTATCAGGATCAAATTTCGCTCTTCCTCCTCTTATTTGCTCCATGAAACTTGCCATTGCCTGTAAAAATACAAAGATTACAGAATATTGTTAGGATTGTATTTCATTGCAAATCCAAGTAAGAGAAAAATATAAGAAGATTTCATTGTCTTTCTTAAAAGAAAAAACATGAAAAGAAACAAACCTGTCTAAATGCTTTGAGTCCATGATAATCTTGAAACAAGGCATTGTCTCTAAAGGAAGAGAGGCCACTCCCCCAACCAGAAGCTTCTGGATGCTTTTCCAAATACTCTTCTAGTAAATCAAATGAAACCTGCTCAAACACAAAAACACTATATCAAATTCCAAATTCCAAAACCATAGCTGTTACTTTCTTGTTTCTATTATCTTTAGTATGTGATATCTACACATGATTGATTTGCTCGCGCCTAATTTTCCATTTCTTGGGATTGAAATGGTACAAAATCCTATCATTAATTCAATTGCAATTTGGAAAATGGGTGTGTGGAAATCAATCAGTAGTGTGTAAATGTTCTTGGTTTTTCAACTCTTATCTATTTCTTTCCCATACTTGATTTTCAGCCAATCCCATCTGTATAACTCCTGAAGGGTTCTTCAAAGCATCATAAGGGTCTTCATCATAAGCCTTCCATCCAGCAAAGTAAGGAGAGTCTTCTCCATGTGTATCAGAATCTGCAATCCCAGACAGCTCAACAACACTAGATTTCTCAACAATCTCTATAGCCATTTCTTCCTTTCTCTCACAACAGAAAGACCACCTGCACAAAAGCAGCAGTTTCTCTTGAAAGATGAGAAGAGAAGAAAATAAAAAATAGCTAAAGAGAGCTGCTGAAGCAAAGAACCTCTACAAAGCCCCCATATTTATAAGATGATCCAATCTCAAAAGCTACCAATGATTGGGTCTTGGGTCTATGGTGTAAGCAGACTCCTTTACAAAAAAAAAAGGAGTTTTTATCTCCAGAGACAGCTGTTATCCTTTTGTCATTCATTAATGGCTTTCTTTTCTTTCTTCCAATCTCTATAAAATCTATATCTAATATGGTGGTTGATGAGAGGTGTTTTTATTTGGATTTTGTTCCCTTTCTTTATTAGATTCAACATCTATGTTTGGCTACCGCCCTTCGCCTTTTTTTTTTTTTTAAAATAAAAATAAAATAAAATAAAATTTTACTTATTTTTTCACTCCTCCATTTCCTCTATGTTGATGGTTGTGTTTTCACATGTAGAGTAGAGAAATTATATAATCCTTTGGCTGAGGATATAGATAGCTAGTGTTGTTGGGTCTTGAGTTTATTGTAGCATCAAGGGCATTAGATTGATTGACCCTACTTCTGATGGACCATGCCGGTCAATCATACGCTTTGACCTCCGTCTTGTGGAATGGATGATTAAAATAGCATAGAAACTGTCCACATTCAAAACAGAATGCTAAAGTTTGGATGGCTAGGATCCTTGGCTCTAGAAGATTTTGGGGACTTTGTCCAACCGGTTTGGATCGATGGTCTTGATCACGGGTGGGACCCACTTGTAGAAAAAGGGTACCTAAGTATACTATACCCATCATTGGGTGGAGGATCATTTAAAGAAATCCTTTCAAAGAAAAGGTCCCATACTCCTCAACCTATGACCGATCAAACCCATGATTAATCAAAGTCTAAAATTCTTCTGGAAGCCTAAATCAAAGCAACTTGCATCTATGGAATATTCAGAGAAGTGAAAAGACCAGTGCAGTTAAAACTTCTGTGAAAATACAAAAGCATCTGCTTACACATTGCTGTGGTTTTGATTGGCTAAAAATATAGCTTGAGACAAAAGAGAAGCTTGGGTGAAGATATGGTGGCCCACGCGTGTAGCAATTCTAACCAACAGTATCTCTTATTCCTTTAGGGTTTTCAAGGGCTCTGTTAAAATCTAACAACCCTTTTCCTCTTTTGGCCAATATATTTAATGGGTCTTTTTTTTTTTTAATGACAAATCAAAGTAATCAAGCTAATGACCACCCACATGACCTTCTTTTTTTATTTTAGTGTCATGGTTTCAAAATCATCCCATCCAATACAACTCAATAGATTTCATGAGTATTATTGAGAAATGAATTTTTCTGAATTTCAATTTTAGAGGTCATGTTTGTATAATAGGTGAAAATAGTGAAAATCTAACATATATGAGACAATATTTTTCAAGGAACGTGCCAAGGAAATGAATTAAGGAATTTTGTCTTTTCCATTATTTTTGAAATCCAAATGTATAAATGTCGTCAACAAAAGAGTGCTTTATTTTGTTTTATTCTACCACAATTCAAATGGATCTTTAGTTCAAAATGAAACAAGCCACAACATTGATATGAGACCAGAATGGAGCTGGAACGAATTCATTTAGACTAGCTTTAGTTGCCATCACGTTGCACTATCAAAACCACAATTGAAGTCCACGTTTGGTGATCTACAGTATAAGAAAAGGGGAATTTTACAACAAAATTTCTCGGAAGGTCGTTCAGATTTGTTAAATAATGTCTCCATCAATCGAAATTACTGACCCTGTTTATTGAGGAGAGAAATTACCTAAACACTAATTTTAGTTTTTTTTTTTTTTTTTTTTAAAGTGGTGAATCGAGAATTATGATGCCCACAAAGTATATACCTGAAATGTAACCCGTCCAACGGAAGTATGATTACCAGAAGGTCCAAAACTTGGGCAAATCAAATGAAAAGATGGGAATTATAAAACATTTAAATTCATGTGTAATGTTGGATTTGTACATTGGAAAACCAATGTGAACCTCTATCTACTGATCATGTGAATGTGATGAGGTTAATTTATGTTACAGGTCATGATGATTAAATGTCTTTGATGGACAAGTAGTAGTCCCTTAACTAACTAGTGTTAAACACATATGAGTATGAAATCATGTAGAAGATTGGTTCCACAAGATGTCCTTGGAACTTTAGACTGGACACATGGTGGTTGGCCATGGAGAGTTGTGGTCCATGGATCTTAATACACTAATATATCATGATTGGCATAAGTACTTGGGACACAACTATGGGTATTACATTATGAGGTGTATGGGCATTTTGTTTGTGTAGATTTACTTAGGTTAGGATGGATAGCCTATACTATCTGGTGTTGCCTGCCTTTTCCCTTACTCATATAGGAGTGTACATGTATCAAGGATATAGGATCCATGGTTAGACCTTTGGACATTTATATTAATAGGATCAAGATGAAATCAATAGTTTGGAGGTCAATTATTGTGGGATATGATTAGTAGGTGACCAAGACTTGATATTCATGAAAGATTATTAATTCGTAGATGTGAGGAAATGCAAAGGCCATATGTCCGAATGGTTAGCTATAATTCTTCTTACGAGATATATGTAGGGGTTATTAAAAGTAAATATAGCATAGCTGGTTACTTCTATCGGGAGTTGTTAATTCTTGCATGAACCAACAATGGATCCATCAAGTTTACGTAGGAATACATATAATTTAATTGGGTTAGAATTCATAAAACATTTTTATTAATAAACCCAACATTAAAACGTTTTTAACAAGTTTTTAAAGTTTGAACTTTTCAACTATTGATGTTTATGTTTTAACCATTAAAATGTTTTCGGTCATACTTTATGATGATTTGATGGCATAGTATCTAATGGTCCATCATTTGACTAATATAAAATATAGATATTTAGTAGATGCCCATGACAAGGAAAGAATTAGTTCATAACTAGGGACGTAGATAAAGTATTTAGGGGACTTCCTTCACAGTGGCATCATATGTAGATATGTCCTTCAAACTATAAAGAGGAAAAAAAAAAGTGTGCATGGAAATGTGGGGCTGAAAACTTCTCCTTTGTCTACATTTACACAAACATATACAGAATGATCCTATAAAACTAGTTTGCACCATATCATGGTGAAAATGAATTGTATTGGGAATGTGGGAATTCAAAAAAATTATCATGACCAATTCTCTTTTCATGGACTGTCACAGTGAAGTTTCATGGATAGGATGATCTTAACCATCCAAAAGGGGACCTTTTCTTCAAAACCGTCCACATTCTATGACACATTTCTTAGGATTATCTGATGGAAGTGATTATTGAGGTGCATGTGCAATTGTGGTTGGATTTATAGGATAGACCACCTAACTTGTTGATTGTAATGACTGACCCTTCCAAACGATTGAATGGTTGATAAGAATCAACTGATAACTTTAATTTTTTCCTGGGCTGCGATGAATAGTGCGTTGGACCAAGTGGACGGTTAGGTTCAATTGTTAAGACTAAACTCATGTGCAACACAACCTTACTAATTGCATGGATAATTGCCCGTCTCTCTCTCTCTCTCTCTCTCTCTCTCTCTCTCTCTCTCTCTCTCTTCTCTCTCTCTCTCTCTCTCTCTCTCTCTCTCTCTATATATATATATATATATATATATATATATATATATAAGAATTTACTAACAAAGATTTGGGAGAGAGAGAGAGAATATATGGCATGTTGATGCGTCAATCAGGATTGTCCATCTAGCAGCCCTCATTATGGTATGTTGATCCATTTTCTATCCATGGTGGGCCCATGGGCTATGTTTTGTGGCGTAGGTTTCACCAAATTGATTTAGGGAATAGATAATGGTAGAGAAGAAGAAAGAACATGAAAAAATAAAATAAAAGAGGGGGAGAGATGCTTGTATGGATTAGTAATATATGGGCGGCTGAAGATGATACAAGGCCATGTGCCCAAGAGAAAGAAGAATGGGGATTGCCTTCAAGAGGTTTGTATCATAGAAAAATGGAAAAGAACAATAAGTGATATTTCATGAGGATTCTCTAACCTAAAGCATGGGGGACAAATATCAAACCATGGTCTTCACCAGACAGGAAGATTTTATTCTTTTGAACGGTGGGATGTGGACCATCCATCTATTACTACTGTCACCTTTTCCTTCCCACCTTCAGACTTTTTCCTTGGGACCCTAAAATCTAACAATAAACGTTTGCTTTCTGTAGGTTAAGCCTGACTTATAACATGATGTGTGGCCCACCATGATGTGCGAATGACATCCAATTCGTCCATCATGTGCCCGCCCCTGTTCATGTTCTCCTTGGCGCCACAAAATTCAGATGGACCCAAAACTTAGGTGGGCCTCACCATTTAAAATCATGCCTAAAAGATCTACCATCGTGCGATGTGGCCCACCTGAGTTATGGAAATGCTGGGATTTTGGGTTGTCCGTTCATCCTGTGTGGTATATCTTCTGAATGGATTTGATGGCATATACAAAACATGGTGGATTCCACGAACAATATGGAAGTTTTTAATGGTGTGTGTCCCCATCCTAACTTTTTCCTGTATTGTGGCCCACTTGAATTTGTTTCAGTCTTACTTTTGGGTAACAGTGAGAAGCTGAGAGGTTGCACATGATGGACGGATTGGATGCATTCACACATTATGGTGGCCCCACGCATCACGTTTTAGGTTAAGTGAACCTACAAAGCATTGCAGTAGATCCGCCCGCACTTTTACATGAGACATCGGGACGGTAGCCATCGGATCTACGGTATGTTTGGTGATTCAAACTATTGATCTGATGAGATACACAGCTGATGGTGGCTGCTTTGGAGAATTTCAAGATTGCAAAAT
Organism: Magnolia kwangsiensis; assembly: GCA_037074715.1. Taxonomy (NCBI): domain Eukaryota; kingdom Viridiplantae; phylum Streptophyta; class Magnoliopsida; order Magnoliales; family Magnoliaceae; genus Magnolia; species Magnolia kwangsiensis. Next base: position 100,561,741 of record CM073581.1, read on the forward strand.
CCTACGCTTTCGATGAATGGCCCATGAGACAATGGTTAAGGAGATGGTCCATATTCAAACGAAATTCATTAATGACCAGAGGACTGAGCTATCGATTGTGAGTAGTTTTTAATTTTAATTTTTTTATTTATTATTTTAAACATGGCGTCTCTAATCCATGGTGAGGCCTATTGGATAAACGGTTTGGATCATTGAAACATGTCCCATGTCTAATGGTTGAGGTCTGGACCGTTCCTGTAACAACACATCCAGATGTACTGTAGAAAACCTCAATATGATGTAGCATCTAAAAGGACCAAAATTCATCAATTTTGAAGCATGAAGAGATTTAAATAAGACCCACATGATCCTCGAGGGAACGGATTACAGAGTGTAGCGGTCGTGGGCCGGGGCAGATGTATGTCCTGCTGAGGCACATGATTTTGCTTGTATGGGGCCACAATTGTGTGATCTGGACCGTTGATCTTATGAGCGCCACTTTGGTTGATGGAAATCCTGAAAATCTGTCTGATCAGATGATCACAGCACCTTCATTCTTCGACCTATTTTCTATTGACCATGGACCTTTGATGTATTTGCCTCTCAATGTGTTCATTTGAAGGTGACTGACACGCATAGAATATCTGATCCAGAAAAAAGGTGAGCCCCACTATGATGAATGCGTCGAATGAAAATCAGGCAGATCCGCCTGTCCAGCTGGACACAATGTGAAAATCAATGGACAGTCAATGGTATGACTCAATGTACTGGACTGGCCCATCCGATGAGTGGATTGGCCTGACTTTCGTACCAGGTGATCATCATGGAATGGTCCACCTTTACACGGATCGGATATTAACGGGAAATAAACGGCTGTACGTGAATGGTCTCAAATTATATAAAGAGGGAGACATTCTAGTGTATTATTCCACCAACATACCCAATCGCACCGATAGCTTTTTAAGCCATTCGCTTGAGAAGGGTCCACCACCCTCAACCTATAATTATTAACTATTTCCAACTGCTAGACTCCCATGCTAGTTAACCACCATTTAGAAAATAGGGATGACTCATCGTAAAGCACATTGATAAGAATAAAATAAAAAATAAAAATCCAACCATCCACTGATGGATATGAAATGATGGTTAATGGTAAAATAGTGAGTGGTCCAAATTTGAAGAGCAAAATCATTTGGTTAATGTTATCTTTACGCTGTCAATAGTTCTGCCTAAATGATTTGGATGGTCTAGATAACGGAGAAACTACGCCATGTATACCTTTTAAGACTCCCCATCATTTTTTAAATGGTGTTGAACTAACATGGTAGTCAAAGCCATGTCCCAATTATAAACGACATTGATTTATGTTTTAGCCGCAACTATTATAAATCTTGTTTAATTTATATAAAATAATAGGCATTCGTCAGCCTACCCCTGTTTTGTCAACCTACTCAAATTGTAAGAAGGGCAAAAAAAATAAAAAATCATCAAATAAAACAGTGGTGACTCATCGTTGTGGCATGTGGAACTGATGTAGAGCTATCCAGACCATCAAAACTCTCGGTCACACAGTGGATGGAGCAGATCTCTAAAATCACAGTGATCAAGAAATCTTAACCATCTGATTAACGGATATCAAATGTACGGTGAAAAGTAAAACAGTTAGTCAAAAGAGACAAAACAGGTTGTCGATATTATTGGTTTGGTGAAATATCTTCGTTATACTTCATCCACAGTTGGGACAGCGATATAGACGGTATGGATTGCCGTAAAACTATGCCATGTGGACAGTTGAAGACTCACAATGCAAAGCTAAAACAAGAGTGTAGCCCTTCTTATAAAATTAGAAGAGAGTGGGTGGATTCCATGTGAGGCGAATCATGCAACTTATCTACGCCTGATGACATGTGAAACCAAGTTAGCCTCGAAAATGAAAGACATGAGGAGAAATGCTATGGCTACTTATCTTCCTTCTACCTACTCTCGGGCGTGTAGGATTTCTAATCATTGGAATCCTACTGTACATTTTGATTGAATAAGATCAGACCGTTCATCAGATGGGCCCCGCATCATAAGTTTCTTGGCCGAAAAAGCTGGCCCCTCAAGTCAATGGGAACGCCACACGAGTAAGAAAAAAAAAATAGTGCATTTAAGATTATTGAACTGTGATCTACATTCAACATATAGATGTGGCCCACCTAATGAATGATCCGGATCTCGCAAGATTGGCATGTGTAGAACAGCTCTATTGCCGCCCACACCCATATAAAGGTGCACATGGATAATCTTGAGTAACCACACATGCCACACAAACTCAAATGTCACAGTCCACTTTGTTATATTAATTTAGAAATAAAAGAAAGTCTTTCCTAAAAACAGAGCTCATCTTATGTCATGCATGCATAAAGTCCAAATTATCTGCTCGATGAGAGTTTTTTTTTCTTCTTCTTCTTCTGGGGTTAGCTTGTTAGCCATGTCAGTACACACAACCCATGTTAGCCGCCCCCGCTAGGGATCGATGCCAAAGCATGTCATCACCATGTTGTAGATGACATCACTAGACAAATAAAGCAAATTGTAACTATTGTTCATTTTCTTTGATTTATTAAAATAATTGAAAAAACTATCAAACTTTTAGAAATAAATCCATCAACAAAAAATAACTACAACAAATCTTGAGCCAAACTAAGTTCATTGGATGATTTTCACCATCCATACATTTGAATGATTTTTCAATGGCTTAAATTCAAATAGGTTAAGGCTGAACGGTTGCTATCATCTGACTGAGTCATATGCTGGTCGCCCTAGACTGACCACATAAGCAAAACAAATTTCTTTCCTGATTTTTGACAAGTATCTTGGCTAAGAAGAATCGTAAATTTACATGATGCGTGAAGATACTAATTTTGTTCCGGTGTTCTCATGCATTTGGGCCTGTGGTATGATGATCCAGACCGTTGATCTTATGGGACTCTGCACAGATGGCATTCTTGCCAGGGTGGTTGACTCTTAGGAGTTTCAACTCCCGGTCAAGGGTTCGTGTACCCATGGGTGGTGAGCACCCAATTGTTGGCCTTTTCTGCACATTTCAGTAAATTTCTCTTAACCGTCAACTCATAGACCCCTGATAGAGATGTAAATGTTAGGAGCCTCTCTTCCCCGGGGATTTTGTAGATCACTCATCCAAGGTAGTTGACGGAGGGAAGGACACGTTGAGGTCGAGCACCATCTTTCCAGAGGGGATAACTACTTTGAATTCACTGAAGATCTTTGGACCCCAACCCCTCACAAAGATACCACGGATCCCCGAGGCAAAGAAAACAATAAAAAACTAATTTCTAAAAATTCCAAAATAATTGATCGACCCTTAAAAATGAGTTTACAACCTCTTAAATAGTAACATAAACCTTAGAAGATGTTTCGGAATCAAACTACAATAAAAACTCTAATAAATCATGACTTGCTATAAATAGTAACCTTATGATTTCTACCGGACCTAATGGTCTTCGGTCAAAATTAGTAACCAGCTTATTTGGCTCAACCATATAATTCTCCTTATTTTTGTAAGCACTTTTCATGTTAGACACAACTCTAAAGCACAACCGATGAAGGGTTACAAACAAACTAAAACTTAGCATAAATAGTATAAATGAAAATAACATGGGACTTTGTTGGTTTATCCGGTGGAATCTCGTAAATTTGGCATGGGCAAGCCGGCACAGCAGGGTTGGGTGGCTAACTTCAGATAACTTATTCCGGTTTATGAGATATGCTCATTTTAACTTTCTGACAATCTGGATCACTTTTTTCTCCTATCGGACCTTCCCTAGTTCATCTTAGCCATGAAATTGTCTACAATCCGCTCTACATCAGTAGTGCCCACCAAAAAAGGTTCCAGATTACTGAAACATGGGCCCCATTTGTACGGATTCACACGTCTAATATCTAATGCTAACAACTAATAGATGTCTAGCATACGAAAATAATAATAATAGTAATAAATTACACCCATATGCTGATTTTTGCGAGAAAAGATTAGGTAAGATAAGCGACACTCAAGGCATTGAAACGTCCATCAAACATATGATTTTTGGTGGCCCATTCCCTAATATTTTCAAAAGGTATGGATCTTCTTAGAAGATCAACATCCAATCACGGACTGCCGCGTAGAAAATCCGGAGTCCTGATTATGGAGAATCATATCGAGTAGAAATCAACGTAGGATATTGGGTTGGTCGGATACTCCTACTGACTCCGGTTCCATTAGATTTTAGAAGGGTATTAAAGAGATTCTCCTTCTCACGTTTTCTCTTCTTTTTTTTTCCTTCTTGTCTAAAAGACATGGTGATTCTTCTAGCCTATTGAATTCTTTTTATTATATATTTGCATGAAGAGATAAGACTCGTATGTTATTTTTGCACAAATAAAAAAAAGAGTGCGGATCGAATATTATTATTGGTCCACGTCACTGTAAGTGCCACATCACCATTTTTTTAATATATTAAAAAAATTACATTTCAGGAAAAATCAAACGCCTACGGTTTCGCTTAGAAATCAGATTGCACATCTTGTTCTTACGGTACTGAGTAAACTCAGTTGGGTCCACCTTATATGTATGTGGTCTATCCAGGCCGTCCATCCGTTTTTCTATCCAAGGGCCTGTTTGGATACGTGTTTTGGCCTTTTGGGATGTATTCTATTATAGTGGAAGTTATGATTTGATGTTTATCATGTTTGGATTGAAGTGAATATGAGTTGAATCCCATGCGTGTCAATACAAACTCCGGCCAAATTTTCGAACCGATGATATTGTCAGTGGGTTCTGTTGTTGTCAATACTTCGTATTCATTGCACTATATTTGGCAGCAGATGAAAGTTTGAAATTTGTATGATTACAAGATATCTGGTACCTATGTAGTGTAAGATCGGGACCGTTCATTTGGTACATTTCAACGTGAAAATCATTTAGGTTAGAAATCAGAAAGTTCCATACATCAAACAGGCCACCTGACTCAATTAAGATTATACAATACGCAGACATAATAGGTCATATCCAAACATTATCTGTATAACGTACTATATACTATGCCAAATAATACCTCCTATCCAAACATTGATTAGTATCAGATTGATTTAGATGTATTTTGAAAACCGTCCAATGTATACATGAACAATACCCAAATACAATATGATACAATACTATACGCGAATCCAAACAGGCCCTAATTTAAAGGGTTGAGCCCAAAATTGAAGTATATCTAAATATCAAGTGGATCATACACAGTAAACAGTGGGGATAATAATTTCCACCGTTGAAACCTTGCTAGGCTCCAAAGTGATGTTTATTTGTCATCCAACCTGTTCATAAGATCATGCAGGCATGGATGAAGAGAAAGCACAAATGTAAGTTTGATCTAAAACTTTGTAGCCCTTGAGAAGTTTTCAATGGTAAACTCAAGTCAATTGTTTCCTATGGTGTGGTCCATTTGAATATTTTATATGCTTCATTTTTTATCCCAAGCCCTAAAATTATCTAGTAAAATTGATGGACGGAAAAAATATATAAATCATAGTGGACCCACAAAGTTTACTAACTGCGCTAAGGTAGTAAGTTACACAGCTATGCAACCCGCTTCCTTCCATTCGGGGATTCAGCGCACGGGTTGGGGAGTGAGACACGCTGATAAAGTGACATCACCTAGTTATGTGGGTCCCACCATGATGTATGTTTTGTATCAACACCGTCCATCCATTTGGAGAGATCATTTTAGGACATGAGCCATATAGTAAATCAGATCGAAAATTCAAGTGGACCCCACCATAGAAAGCAATGGAGAGGGTCACCCCCACCTTTAAAAACTTCAAAGGGTCACAAAAGTTTTCAATCAAGCTGATATTTGTGTTTTCCCTTCTTCAATGTCTATGTTAACTTATGAACAGGTAGGATCTTAAATAAAAATCACGATGGACCTTAGGAAGGCTTCAACGGTGGACATCACTCTCCTTGTTGTTTTATGTGGTGGGGTCCACTCCAGCTTTGGATCTGCATCATTCTTTTGATCATGCCCTAAATTGATCTCTCTAAAATGGATGGATAGTGTGGATACAACACATACATCATGGTGGGCCCCACATAATTTGGTGACTTCACTTGAGTACAGCTACTCAACCTCTTGTCGATAGCTAATCTGTCTCCAATTTCTTTCTTTTAAAATTTAATTAGGTCACCTCATCTCACAACAATTTTATAAGATAAAAATATATATTTACAAAATCTACCTGATTAACAAGGAATATTAGCTACGACCCAGGATGAGTGATGTCCGTAGGATCTTCACCGTGGGCTCACCTTGATTTATGTGTTGTATATCTACCCCATTCATCCATTTTCTCTTATTATTTTAGAGAATTGCACAAAAAATGAAGCTCATACAACTCTTAGGTCGACCACACCACAGGAAACAGTAGTCATTGAATGCCGACCATTGAAAACTTCATTGTCCATTGTAATGTTTATTTGCCATCCAATCTGTTGTTGATAAGTTCACATAGCTTGGACAAAGGAAAAACACAAATATCAGTCTGATCCAAAACCATTTGTGGCCCACAAAAAGGTTTTAATAATCAATTACTATGGTTTCTTGTAGTGTGGTAAACTTGAGATTTGGATGGGCTTCATTTTTTGGCTTAATTTGTAAAATGAGCTCGCAAAATATATAGATGACATAGATATTCAATGTATACAATTAGATAGGTCCCACTCACATAGGGGGATTCGGAGTTGTCAAGTTCTTTCTTTTACACTTGGATCACGTGACATAGTACACAACACCAATGTTGATATTGTGTGCTACTAAAAATAAAAAACCTTTGTGGGCTTCACCATGACTAGGGCTAGGCAAGCGACGACTCGATAAACTTGACTCATCCGACTCGATATGAATGGAGTAGGTGAGTCAATCCTAATCGAGTTGACTTCTTCCAATCCGAACTCAAAACGAGTCGAGTTTGAGTCACCTAGTAACTCGACTCAACTCGATCCGAAATCCAACTCGGTACTCACTTGACTTGATTCAAAACTCGACTCATATATACATATTTTTTTAAAAAAACTTAGATATGACGTTTCAGATTTGAGATGCCTTGTAACTATGGAGAGGCTGCAATTCTAGCAAGTGAATCTTGATTTAGAGTTGTATTTAAGTTCATGGATATCCACTGTACCCGATCCAACTCGGTCCGACTTGACCCAAATCGGTACTTGTGATCGGGTCATACTCAGTCCGAATTAGTCTAGGACAGACCCGGATTTGGATCGGGTTAGGCATGCTGGACTCGGTACCAAGTCAAGTCGAGTTCAGGTAAGTCCTATTTTAAAACCGAATCGAGTCGGGTCAGCCTTAACTCGGTTTGAATCGACTCGATGCCCACCTCTAACCATGATGGTTGTTTTTTATCCATACTGTTTATCCAATTTGCCCACTTACATCAGGGCATGAATCTAAAAATAGATAGATTAATATCTCAAGTAGACCACACCATAGGAAAAGTGGTGATTGAACACATACCATTATAAACTTCGTAGAGGCCAATGTAATATTTATTTTCCATCCAACCAACTGATAACGTCACAAAGACATGGATGAAGACAAAATACAAATATCAGCTTGATTTAAAAGTTTGTAGCCCTTAATAAGTTTTTAATTTTCTAATCACTAATGTTTCTTATGGTGTGGTCCACCTGAGATTTGGATCTTCCTCAATTTTATGCTCATGAACTACAATGATCTATAATAATGGATGGACGGTGTGGATAAATACATACATCATGGTGGATAAATACATACAATGATCTATAATAGAGCTTTTCCTATAAAACACAGTATTGTAGTTGGTGGTATATGCTACCAGTGTCCCCTTTGTCAAAGGCACTAGTATGAGCAAATAGTTAATGGATCAAGTGGGCCATACCATGATGTTTTCTGAAAAATCAACCTGGACCACAAGGTGTGTAATCCGATTTTAGGCCATAGGCCAATAAAATCAGTTTTATTTTTAATTCAGGTTGACCACATGATTGTAAATAGTGTATAGACAATCCTTGCCTTTTGAATTGTTTCCATTAGTCTGGCCCCAGTGATTCATGTATCGGTATGATTTTTGGTAAAATGTTTTTTTTTTTTTTTTAAATAATAATAATTTAGTTGTTGAAGTGGATTTTGGTAATAATGCTTGACCCTTTAAAATAAAGGGTGGGCATCTCTCTCCCAACTATTCCTTTAGTGCGTATCTCTAGGCTCAATATGGGATTTAATAGCCCATAGTTATAATGATACTACATAAATGTCGTAGTTGGCCCTAGAAAAATCAAGAGTCACGCCCCGTATATATATATATATATATATATATATATATATAGACACACACACACTCTCTCTCTCTTTACAATTGAAGAAGTATAGGGGATTGAATTTTTGTGTATACAAAATCCACTTTGACAATTAGATGCGTAATCATTTAGGCTCAAATCCAAAAAAAAAAAAAAAAGGTTAACACAAGATTCATGTGAGCCACACCATAGAAAATATTTGGAAAAGAGAAATCCACCCTTGAAACTAATCGGACCCACCATGATGATTATAAAATGGACACATTAGTTTATCTAATGGAAACCTCATTATTTTGTCTAATGGAACCTTATCACTTTGTCAAATGAATTCATCACTTTGTCTTTAAAATTCTATCATTTTATTTAATAAGTTGCCACTTTATCTAATAAAATCCTGTTCCTTTGCGGAATAACATCGTCACTTCGTCTAATGGAACCAAATCACTTTATTCGAAAAATTGTCATTTTATCAAGCGAAACCCTATCAATCTGTTTAGCAACCCCATCACCTTATCTAGTGGAACGTCATCACTTTATGTAATGAAAACCCCTTAATTTGACCAATAATCACATCTGTAACACCCTGACTCCTGAAACCCGAGTACACTACTCGTTTTCCAAAAACTCGAGTGTTAACTTTTAAAGATAGGCTAAATTTCACGTATATTTTTTTCATAATCAAAGTTAGCAATTTAGTGGAATAGAAACAAATTAAGTATAAGAGGGAGTCTAAATATACATAATAAAATAATCAAGTAGTTACCCAAAGTCTTATACAAACCATTGTCTTAAGTTTTTAATATATACGATAGTACAAATTAAATACGAATGAAATCAGAAATGGAGAGTCACAAGATCATCTAGCTCCTCTTATTCCACATGAACACCAATATGCCCATCATATACGTCTCATGTATACTGAATATGGTTTAATATTGTCAATGACTATCCCAATGAGGTACAACCCCTAAGATTTACTAAACATCAAAATAATTAAGCATAATTTTGGGAACAATATATAATGAATAATTTTCATGGTAATAAGACAATTCAACGTGGGCATTAAATCATATAGGGCCATCGACAATATACACCATCCATTGTCAATAATTTTTTCTTAGTTATTAGACAAAGTGATGGGGTTATTAGATGAAGTGACAAAGTTATACTAAACAGAGTGATGAGGTTGCTCAATTAAGCAACATGATTCCACTAAACAAATTAATAAGGTTAAATGAGACAAAGTTAATAGGGTTTCATTAGACAAAGTTACATATTGTTGGAAAAAATGATGGGTTGCCGGACAAAGTGATCTGGTTCCACTAAACAAAGTGACGAGACTGGAAGATAAAGTGACTGGGTTCCACTAGACAAAGTGATTAGGTTGCTTGACAAAGTGACGAGGTTGTTGGACGAAGTGATGAGGTTCACTAAACAAAATGATTGGATTGCTAGACAAAGTGATAAGGTTCTACTAGACAAAAAGACTATATAGTAAGAAAAAATGACAAAGTTCTACTGTATCAAGTGACAGAGTTATACAGAGAGTGACGAGATTGCTAGACAAAATGATGAGATTTTACTATATAAAATGAAAGGGGTACTAGACAAAGTGATAAGGTTCTAATAGCCAAAGTGATGTGATTATTGAACAAAGTAAGGGGGTTTCATTAAACGAAGTAACAATGTTCCACTAGATAAAGTGATGAGGTTGTCAGACAAATTGATAGTGTGTTGCTTGATAAAATGATGAGTTTTCGAATAAAGTGACTTAATTTCACTAGAAAAGGTGACGATGTTACTGTGCAAAGTGACATAATTTCAATAGATAAAGTTACGACTTGTCAAATAAAATGATGGGAATTCAATAGAGGTTCATTTGACAAAGTGATAGGGTTTCATTAGACAAAATGATAGGGTTCCATTAGATAAACTAATATGTCTATTTTATATAATCATCATAGTGGGTCCCTTAAATTTCAAGGGTGGATATCTCTCTTCCAAATATTTTTTTTGGTGTGACTCATATGAATCTTGTGTTAACCTCTCTCTCTCTCTCTGAGTGAGTGTGTGTGTGTGTATTGGATTTGGGCCTAAATGATTACTGTAACGCCCTGAAATTTGGAGGTCGAGCATAACTCAACTCCCGAGTTTCAAAACATCACTTATGTAACATATTTAATGATGGATGTATGTTATTTGTATTAGTGCATAAAACATGAGATAGATTAAGCCAAATCAGCAAACATAATTCAGGGACAAGTAGAATACACAAGCGGAAGTTTGAAATAGATATATAAACCAACATAAATTTCCAAGGTATGTATGCTCTACCAGGTCATAATTACAAGTCATGTCTCAAAATACATATATCAAAATGTGATAAATCACTACAACATAGCCCTGAATCCTTGTCAATCAAGACGTGGCTCACATGAACCCGCCTGAGAACTGCATGAACGAGAATGCCTCCTCGTCCTCATCAAACTCTGGCTTCGCCTCATAGACATCACCATCACCTGCAGCTAAGTCAAAGTCTGGTTGGTGTTTAAGCACCATCCCAGAACATGAAAGTGAGTGATCAACTCAGTGGAACTATACAATAAATGTTAACATGTTATCAATTCAATCAAGCAGTAATGATAAAGCAGTACAAGCAAACATGTCCTAACCAGTCTTCTTAATGCAAGAATGATATGAGGTAATAATGCATGCCCTCACCACAAACTCCCTCTTGCGACATCATCTAACGATCGCGGCACGAATCACTACCATGTGCTCTACACCAACGCCAACGACACATGCAGTGCGATGTTATGAACATGATTATCAAGTTCTTATTAGTCCTTTTCATACAGCAAGATTGGGAAGCTAAGGCACCTCCCTTATATCAATTCTTAAACAATGATCCATTATAGGGTCATCAGTCCTAGTAAATCTCATACGATATTATTGTTCTAGGTCACTGTAAAGGGCTCGTCACCAATCAATACAGACCTAGTATAACTTAGTTACTACAAGAAGGCTCGTCGCCTGTCTGCAGTATCAAGGTATACTCGAGGTCACTAGAGAGGGCTCGTCACCAATCAATATAGGCTGACAGCATGAATATAGTGTCTCATACCACCATAATCGGCTCATGAGTCTAAATTGCTCACTGGTCACTATGGGGAGGCTCGTCGCTCCAGCGTAGGCTAACAGCTCGACCACGGTATCCCATACCGCCATGTCCGACTCATGAGTCTTAGCGGATCGTGGTACCAAGGTTAATAGAATTTTCACTAGTGATTTTGGTACCTTAGATTCAAACAGTAGCGTCCAAACATGGTGAACATACATCGGTCTATCGGATTAATTAATAAGCTCAACTAGGCCAAGCGCACGTTGAGTTGATCGACATGGAATGCATAAGCACTTCGTGTGGCCTAACTACTGTCGAACATCCCAAGTACGACTCGGATTCATCGAACACATCCTACGTGGCGTAACTCCAACCACCAGTTCAAGAACAATTACCGATTACCTAGACTATAATACAGTTTCAACTACATACAATCTCAATAATAGACAATTAAATTAAATCCTACATTAATATGAACATGTTATAAAATATAACTTAAACATGGATACAGTACATGGAGGAAATCATACACACAATTAACATGAATAAATAGACTAAACAGTTCATGGAGGAAATCATACACACAAGTACGGAAATTGAGATTCATATATCAATACCTTTATAAATCACATTTTACTAAATACTAACTCATTTAAGCATTTATACAAACACTTAGACTACACTATTCAACATACATCACGTATGTCAGCCATATTACATATTAGGGTAAATCCTTTTACCGAGGAGTTGTCGTATACATAACAATCATGTACTAATGACAATTAATCATGGCAATCATAACATCAGATTTCTCACGCATACATATATTTCATCAAACACATGAATCACTCTATTTACAACATAGGTTATATATATATATATATATATATATACACACGTAAAGCAAAATAAATAGTGCATTTGGCATGTGTAATAGCATCCACGTCAATAATAAATCATTATCTAACATTGAAAGTCTTAAAAATCATAACCTAAACGTATATAGTCCGCACCTTAAACCGAAAAATGCATAACGAATATGATTTAGACGCTAAGTCTTCGTCAACGGCGGATAGGCAACCTAAAACATGAATCAGGTTAGCTACAACAACACATAGACTATTCCAAGCTCCAAAACAGGTTAGGGTTTGATTGTTTTACCCAAAAATAAAATTAGAATCACCGGAATAACGATCCAGATACGATGGATTTGATGCGTAGAGGAACTAGGAAGAATCCCAAGATAAAACACAAACTACTCTCTCACTTTCTCTCTCTTTACTCTCTTATATTAGCTAGGATTTAGAATTCGTATGGGATATGTGAGAGAGGGTTTAAGGCCCTTATATAGGCCCAAAACTGAGGAAAATAGCCCTAGGGTCAAGGTATACTTAGGTTATAACCAAATTGAGCTTTTTCTGATCTAACAGAATATTTCTGGAGGTCCTTTTATTAAATGTGGTCGGACTTAAGCTCACTAATATTGAATCTTAAGCAAGTTAAGTTTTCAGTCCGATCGGATTTCCACATCGACCGTGGTGGACCAGTTTCAATTCAGCGGTCACCGAAACTCGATCAGGGCCACAAGTATTTTGACATGTGTGGGCCATCTTCCTTGATCCGAGAGTGAATTTGGGTCAGAATGCTTATAAATGACACGTAAGCGACACGACTCAGATTACTTAAATTCATATTTAATTTGATAAAACCTTCACTTTCTCACACTCTTCACTCCGGACTCATGAAAATAATCTCAGGACATCGTTTGGGCTTAATTTTCAAGGTGATAGTCAAGTCCAACTAGGCGGCCATAACTGTCTAAGTTCATCGCTATCGGACTTTCAACGTGCAGTCCAGGTCCAATACGAAGTTTCCGAATGCTCTCATGAGCAACTCAGTTTAGAGTTGAATCCGAGATTTCAGGGTAATGTAGCACTTACAATTCTATAGGTTTTAGGTCTTACAGATCGTATTTAAAGTAGTTGGTGTTAATTTCATAGGTAATCTATTTTAGCGCTAGTTAATTCATGTTAAATTTCTAAAGAATTAAGTTCTAAAAGATTTCTGCTAAAGGTGGTACTCAGGTCTAAGTACGGATTTTTTCAGGACGTTACAATTACACATTTAATTGTCAGAATAGATTTTGCATGCACATCATGGTGGGCCCCTGTCAAAAATTCAATCCCTCATACTTCTCTAATTTTAAAAAGAGTTTATATATATATATATATATATATATATATATATATATATATATATATATATGGAGAGAGAGAGAGGCATGCTCACCTACGCACGTGTGCACCTTTGCACACGTGTCATGGGTGTCAAATTCAAACGGTCCATAAGATGCAGACTCCCATAAAACCTTAAGGGGTGAACTTTCACCCTAATCTAAGATTCTAGTGGGCCATAGCAAAGAGAAATTCAAATCAAGGGAAGATACTATTTGCATTTTTCATGGCCCACCGAAGTTTTGGATTAATGTAAAAATTCATACTAGGAGGTTTCATGAGGTTCTGCTTCATGTGGACCGTTCAGATTTTCGAGACTCATCAGATATGATAAGTTCTCAAAAAAGTTCGTATGTAGTACGAACGAATTGGTTCGTAGGTGAGCATTTTCGTGTGTGTGTGTGTGTGTCTATATATATATATATATATATATATGGGAAAAGGTACAATGCGCTCGAGCTCACGGCTCCGTCCCATGCGGTCGAGCTGTGTGGGCCCCACTGTGATGCCTTTCGAACATCCACCCCATCAGTCAAATGCGTCATTCCACCGTGGACCTAGGTCTCAAAAATCAAGTCAATCCGTGACTTGTGTGGACCACACCACATACAGAAGTGGAGAGGGGCCATGTAACCATTAAAACATTCATAATCATTTTTGGGGCCCACAAAAGATGTGGTTTGCAAATCCAGCCCATCCATTATGTGTCTCCCACTTGTATGAGGGTTCAGACCAAGTTTCAGTAGCATTCAAAACTCAGGTGGGCCCCACCAAGTGCTTTTATATGTTTTAACGGTGTCTTCACATGATTTTAAATGGTATGGCCCACCTGAGTTCCGTATACGGTTGATTTTGGGGATATCCCATTATTTAAAGGGGAACCATCAAATGCATGGTGTTGATGATCGACATGCATCATGGTGGGGCCCACACAGCTCAACCTCACGATAAGCTTATCGTGAGCTCGAGTGCATAGTACCTTTTCCCTATATATATATGGGGTGTGACTCTTGATTTTTTTGGAGCTCACTGCGATGTTTATTTAATATCCACTATAACCATTGGCTATTAAATCTCATATTGAGCCTAGATTCAAACCAAGTGAGGGCAGACCCGACTCGATTCGGTTTAAAAATAGGCTTGACATGAACTCAACCTGACTTAGTACCAAGTCCAGCTAGCATGCCTAACCCGATCCAAGTCTGGGTCTAGCCTGGACTAATCCGGACTAAATCTAACCCGATCACAAGTACTGATTCAGATGGATGGAGTAGATATATTTTGCATAGATCAAGGTGGGCCCACGATGAGGATCCTACGGACATCACTCATCCTGGGTCGCAAGTAATATTCCTTACTAATCAAGAAAATTTTGTAAATAATTTTTTTATCTTATAAATTTGTCGTGAGATGACATGGTTTAATTAAATTTTAGAAGAAAGAAATTGGAGGCGGATTAGCTACCGACACGTTGAGTAGCTAGACTCATTACTGAAGTGACGCCACCAAGTTTTGTGGGGCCCACCATGATGTGTGTGTTGTATCCACACTCTCCATACATTTGGAGAGATCATTTTAGGGCATGATCAAAAGAATGAGGTAGATCCAAACCTGGAGTGAACCCCACTACAAAATAGTTAGGAGAGTGATGTCCACCGTTGAAGCCTTCTTAAGGTCCACCATGATTTTTATTTGAGATATAACTTGTTCATAAGTTAACACAGATATTAAAGAAGCGGAAACACAAATAAATATTAGCTTGATCGAAAACTTTTGTGGCCCTTAGAAGTTTTTTATGGTGAGCGTACTCCCTTCAGTGTTTTCTGTGGTGAGGTCCACTTGAGTCTTGGATCTAATTCATTTTTGGCTCATGCCCTAAAATGATCTCTCCAAGTGGATGGACGATGTGGATACAAAAAATACCGACGTCGTAGTTACGTCACTTTAGTAGCAAGTCTCACTACTCAACTAGTGTGCTGAATCCCCAAATAAGAACTTAAATAAAAATCACAATGGACCTTAAGTTAACATAGACATTGAAGAAGGGAAAACACATATATCGGCTTGACCGAAAACTTTTGTGACCCTTAGAAGTTTTTAATGGTGGGAGTTACTCTCTCCACTTTTTCTATGATGGGGTCCACTCGAGTTTTGGATCTAATTCATTCTATGGCTCATGCCCTAAATTGATCTCTCCAAATGGATGGATGGTGTTGATACAAAACATACATCATGGTGGGATGTTCACTCCCCAAGTGCAGGGTTGTGATGTAGTAATAAACTCGGTAAGACCGAGGTCGAATCCCAAGGGACTGAAACTCTTACGTAATCTAAAATTAAGTAGAAGTAGAACTAGAATAAGGTGAAATCTAAATTGAATGAATTTGAAGGAATAGTGGTGAAATATTAAATTAAAACTAAAGAGATTGGAGATAGGAAACTAGGGATTCAGAGGATCCACTTGTAGAGATCAGGGAGATCTTATGCCTGCTTCAAGAATCATGGAATTTACTGAACTGCCATTGATCTAGTTTTCAAAGAGATGAAAGGAATATGAATTAGAATGGATTCCATCACCAAACCATGCCCAGGAGACTATGGCAAACAACAGAATTAAACTAATTGCCAACCAATCACATATTATGAAGGTTAGGAAGGGTACCGTCATCCAACCATGCCCAGGAGACTATGGTAAACAACGGGGTTTCCAGACATCATAAACATAAAAAGGAAAAAGAAATATTCAAAGCCATTGCAGACCCACTATAATTTCATTCACAACAGACCATTAAAGACTTAAAAACATTCCCATAATAATCAATGTCAATTCATAAATTAAAACTATATTAAAAACATAAAATAAAATCTTCCATCTCACTACAAGCTTCACCTCTTAGCCCTAGCTAAGAGGTTTAGCCAGCCATGAATGGGCTGAAATCCCTTAACAAAGCAAAAGAAAAGAAAAGGGAAGAATTACTCTCTCTCTCTCTCTCTCTCTCTCTCTCTCTCTCTCTCTCTCTCTTCACGTTCAAAACCAAAGATAACTTTCTCTCTCACGGTCTCTCTCTTTATACGCAGCAGGGTAGTAGCTGGGTCGGTCGGTGGAGAAAATCTCAGCAAAATTGGAAAGCTAGAGTCAGTGCACGGAAGATTATCGCAGCAACAGCCGCATGCCCCTGTATACAGCCAAATTCGAAGCCTTCCAACCTCCTTGTTTCTTACATGATGTCCGAAAAATCAACGTCCCTTGAAAGAGTTTTGGCTGCTCTTCACGATGGACGGCTTGGATTGTCCATTTAGACAATGTATGGGGCCCACCACCGTCCACAAAACAGACACAATTTGTCCGTTTACGCAATCAAAACGGCCCTTGCCGCTGTGACGTTCGGTGGGTCTTAATTTGACATCTATTGATAAATCCACTCCGTCCATTGGATAGAAGACGAAAAATCGGTTGGGAATGTTCAATTTCAGGTCAGATTTGTGGTGGCCCACAGATTTTTAAACCCACCGTTCATTGTGCTATTGAACAGTTAAACAAAACTATAACTTGATAGATTCAAATTCTAGCAGCTAGGCATGGATTATGGCCACCCTAGGAGACGGATGAACGGATTGGATTACCCTTTTGGCCAATATATGGGGCCCACTACTGAGAACCGACGGTCTCTGTTACGAACAGAGATCGCCCACTCGTGCGTTGTGACATTGGTGGGGCCCATGATCAGAATCAAAATAGAAATCCACACCGTTAATTGAACTCCTCTCGAACTTCTGGTCAGAAATGGATATTTTTTTATCGTCTTTTGACGTGGCCCACGAGTGATTTCATTCCACCGTTCGACCGACGTTTGAGCGATTAAGAATAAATCTCCGCTGTCCCTTGACATTCCGTCACCGAGGAGGTGATTACGCCTATACGTTGAAGTGAATGGACGGCTCAGATTAGTCGTCTGACTGATGAGTGGGGCCCACGAAGATCGTCCGATCTCCCTCTTTCGTAGACGCTGGAAACGGCTGTTGCCGTTTTAAATTGAGTCGGTCAAACCCGACTTGGACCAAAATTTCAGGACCCATGCACATCAAGCGAGATTGTGCACTATGCACACTCATGCATAGATGGAGTCACTGTGATGCTTGTGAGAAATCCGTGCCGTCCACCCGTTTTGTCATCTCATTTGAGGTGTTGAGTTCAAAATTGAAGCATATTCAGATCTCCAGTGGGCCCCAAATCATAATTTTATAGGCTGATATGTACATTGGGCCACTTCCACAAGGCTCCATGGGATGAGATTAAACATGTACGGTTCATTTATGGTCCTCAGGCTATTTATGAAGTTTCGTGTCAATCTGATGGTGGAAACCTTGTGATCTTGTATTCTACACCAATCTCAGGCCATTTGCAGGTGAACGGCTAGAATTTCTCGGGTGCCTGGCATGCATAATTGTCAATTTACATCCCTGGAGTCCTTCCCTTGCCTTGGTGATCATCAGAACGTTAAATTCAAGCTTTTGGCATTCTTTTTCAGTCAATGCTCATAAAATCACCTTGCAACATAAACAAAAAACAGGCCATTAAACCGTATCATGCTCGTAAATCCAGGAAATAAATGGGGTCTAATATGCATTATTTGACCCTCAATACAACCCCCAACCAGCATCTTGCTAGTCCCTAGCAAAGTATGTGAAAAATATGTTGAGAATTAAATGACAATGTCTATAAACTCGAGTGATTTTTGAAAAACTATCCAGATCCCAGAATTCTAAGATTTATGAATGTTAGGCATTACTTTCTCATGTACTCAAGCATATGGTAAATTCCATAGTCAAGTTCAAATCACTTATTCATCAATTAGAATAATTCTAAACATTAAGATCCATGGGTGTATGGTGTAATCTCGACTTTTTAACATTAAAATTCATTTCTCTATCTCAGGATATCATTGGTAACCAATAAGAGAATTCATGATAATCAAAACCCGAACCAAACCTGCCTCAGAAATTTCAGCTTTTGATTTTTCTCTTAAAAGTAATGCCCAGGAGGGGAATTTTACCCTTACCTATAGGGAGCATACCTATGGTAAAGACCAGTCGCCCAATAAGTTTTGAATGTTAATCTTGGGGAATTAAACCTTCACTTGTGGGGAGCAAACCTACAATGAAGACCATTCGTCCAATCCTTTCACTTCTTTATGAACTAAAGCTCAAAATTTTCAGGCTCATTCCTTACATGCTTAGTGATTACCAAGTTAGCCCTTCAATATCAAACCGAAACCTTAATTGAAATCAAGATGTGACATGTGAAACCATGACTCAATCAATGTTTACAACTTCTAATCATGAATTAACAATTCAAACTTAACTGTGTAATCTAACAGATACTGAATCCAAGAGTCATAAATTACCGACATCACGTATCTTGAAAATCTAAATTACAGATATCTGTCAAAATCACTTCGAATTCACAGGATTTTTCAGAAAAAATTTTAAAAAATTTTCACAATTTTTGCTCAAGACCAAGAGAACACTGATTAGGTTACTTAATCTCCCACCCCAACCTAAAATCTACATTGTCCTCAATGTAAAAGAAATGAGCATGCAATGCACATATATATGACAACGAAAGTAAATGAGAAGTGATGGGAGGATAGTACCTGGATAATGAATCGAGAGAGATTTTTCAAGAGATCGCTGGGAGAGAGCAGGTTAGTACGAGAGAGAGTAAAATAAAAATAATAAAAATAAAGTCTAAAATAAAAATAATAAAAATAAAATCCTACCTATACCACTTTCGTAGGTACTTTCAATTGCATTTAGCGTATGCAACAAGCTTTTAAACCCCTAGGTTACCCCTAGTGAACGAGTTGTAGTCTCGTGAGGGTTTACAGTAATGTTACCCACAAATATTGAACTTACTAATTAAAAAAAATGAAAATGGAATAAAAAGTTGGGTTGCCTCCCAGGAGCGCTAAATTTATCGTCTTCAGCCAGACAAATAAAACAACTATCCTAGTCCTATGAAAGCGATAAATCTACCTATACCTCCATCAGACTAGGAGATCAATCCTTTCACTTCTTTATGAACTAAAGCAGAGGCATGGACATGTCCTCTGAATCAAATGTCTCGACAAATGGTTTTAATCGATGTCCATTTACTTTAAACTCCTTACCATTGTCGGGATCTCTTATCTCGACGGCCCCATGAGGATAGGCAGTGACAACAATGTAAGGGCCGGTCCAACGAGATCAAAGCTTACCCGGAAAGAGATGTAGTCGAGAGTCATACAAGAGGACTTTCTGACCTGGCGTGAATGATTTTCGTAGAATATGTTGATCATGAAACGCCTTCATCCTGTCCTTATAAATTCTTGAGTTCTCGTACGCATCATTCCAGATTTCTTCAAATTCATTTAATTGAAGTTTGCGTAGCGAGCCAGCGTTATCCAGATCGAAATTTAGATTTTTGATCGCCCAGTATGCTTTATATTCCAACTCCACGGGTAAGTGACAAGCCTTTCCATAGACAAGTCTAAAGGGAGATGTTCCAATAGGAATTTTAAAAGTAATACGGTACGCCCATAAGACATCGGTCAATCGGATTGACCAATCCTTATAATCAGGGTTAACCATTTTCTCTAGGATATGTTTGATCTCTCTATTGAAAATCTCGGCTTGTCCACTTGTCTGTGGATGGTATGGGGTGCTCACCTTATGAGAGATACCGTATTTCTTCATTAAGCTCTCGAATGGTCTATTACAAAAGTGTGAGCCCCCGTCACTAATGATGGCTCAAGGCGTTCCAAACCGCGATAGGATATTTTCTTTTAAGAACTTAATGACCGTGCGATGGTCATTGTTGCGGCACGGAATTACTTCGACCCATTTAGTGACATAGTATACGGCGAGCAAAATATATAAATTTTCAAAGGATTGGGGAAAAGGTCCCATGAAATCGATGCCCCAACAATCAAATGCTTATATGATATGGATGGAATTCAAGGGCATCATATTTCGACAGGATAATGCTCCCAATTTCTGACAACACTCACAAGCCTTACAAAACTCATGAGTGTCCCTGAACATAGTGGGCCAGTAAAAGCCACACTGTAGAAATCTTGGCCGTAGTTTTTTTAGTAGAAAAGTGACCACCACAGGCCTGTGAGTGACAGAAGGAGATGACACTCTGATGCTCATCGTCTGGCACACATCTCCTTAGAATTTGGTCTGGACAATATTTAAACAAATATGGATCATCCCAGAAAAAATTACGCACCTTGGTAAAGAATTTCTTCTTATCTTGTGACGTCTAATGTGTCGGTATGGAACCTGTAGCAAGATAATTAGTAATATCAGCGAACCAAGGTGAATGGGAGACTCGGAACAATTGTTCATCAGGGAACATGTCGTTAATATGGGTAGTCTCAAGGGAATCAGAGGTATTAAGGCGAGAGAGATGATCGGCCACTGCATTCTCTACTCCCTTTTTATCTTTAATTTTCAAATTGAATTCTTTGAGTAGAAGGATCCATCGTATCAGACGGGACTTAGAATCATTCTTAGAAAAAAGATACTTAAGTGCCGCGTGATCTGTGTAAATGATGATCTTGGATTCGATCAGATAGGATCTAAATTTGTCCAAAGTGAACACTACGACTAAGAGTTCCTTTTCCGTAGTCGAATAGTTCACTTGGGTAGGATTTAGAATCCTACTGGCGTAATGAATGACGTAAGGACGCTTATCTTTTCTCTGGCCTAGAACCGCTCCAAGAGCATAATCAGAGGCGTCGCACATAAGTTCAAAAGGAAGACTCCAGTCGGGTGGCTGCATAATAGGTGAAGCGGTTAACATGCCCTTAAGCTTAGTGAAAGCTTCTTGGCATTGCTCAGTCCACTCGTATGGTGAATCCTTTTGAAGAAGATTACATAAAGGATGAGAGAGGAAACTAAAGTCCTTTATGAATCATCTGTAAAATCCTGCGTGTCCTAAGAAGGATCGCACGTCTCTGATGTTCTTGGGTGGAGGTAGGTTAGAGATAAGATCGACTTTTGCCTTATCTACCTCGATTCCCTTGGATGAGATGATATGCCCAAGGACAATTTCCTTTTGAACCATGAAATGACACTTCTCCCAATTAAGTACCAGATTCTTTTCTTCACATCTTTTCAGCACACATTTAAGACTTGCTAAGCACTCGATAAAAGATGAACCGAACACAGAGAAATCATCCATGAAGACCTCTAGATATTTTCCCACCATGTCAGAAAAGATGCTCATCATGCATCGCTGAAAGGTACCAGGGGCATTACATAACCCGAATGGCATTCTTCTGTAAGTAAAGGTGCCATGGGGACATGTAAATGTGGTCTTTTCCTGGTCCTTAGGGGCGATTTCAATCTGATTAAAACCTGAGTATCCGTCAAGGAAACAATAATACGAATGTCCAGCTAGCCTTTTCAAGATTTGATCAATGAAGGGCAAAGGAAAGTGATCTTTCCTCGTGACGGTATTCAGCTTTCTGTAGTCAATGCACATTCTCCAACCAATAGTAACTCTGGTCGGCACGAGTTCATTATTCGCATTGGCTACGATGGTGATCCCGGACTTCTTAGGAACCACCTGAGTTGGACTCACCCATTGACTATCGGATATGGGGTATATGATGCCCACTTCCAATAGTTTGAGAACCTCGGCCTTAACCACTTCCTTCATGTTTGGATTTAGTTTACGTTGTGATTGTCGAACAGCCTTTACATTGTCCTCAAGATATATGCGGTGAGTACAAATCGATGGGTTAATTTCTTTGAGGTTCGCTATTGTTCATCCCAGAGCTCCCTTATGCTCAATGAGAGTAGATATGAGCATACTCTCCTATTCTTTCTCCAGGTGGGCAGAGATCACCACCGGGTATGTCTCATCTTGACCTAAATAGACATATTTTAAATCAGAGGGTAAAGGTTTTAGGTGAAGTTTCGGTGGCTTGAGGTTAGACGGTAGAGGCACTACATCAGTTTGGGGCAATTCTTCAATTTGTGGCCTCCACCGGTTAACTTCCAGTACCGGTACAGTATCCAGCATGACACACGTCTCCCTAATTATATCATCATCAAGATCATGGGAGTGGGCCAGGCACGTCTCTAGAGGATCAGAGGATAAGGTGAGAGGTGTTCTATCTTCCACAAAAGAATCAATCATGTTAACATCGTAAAAATTGTCATCATCCTCTGAGTTGCTGCCGTTATTGAAAAAGATATTCGATTCCAATGTCAAATTTCTAAAAGACAGTCATAACACCATTCCTACAATTGATAATTGCATTTGAAGTGGACAGGAATGAGCGACCAAGAATGACGGAAATCTGAGTGCTCGTGTCATCGATGGGTTCAGTGTCCAAGATGATAAAATCTACAGGGTAGTAAAATCTATCAACATATACCAATACATCCTCGATTATTTCTCTTGGTACACGAACAGAGCGATCAGCAAGTTGTAGTATGGTTCGGGTGGGTTTTAATTCACCCAAACCTAATTGTTGGTTTACCGAGTAAGGAATCAGATTGATGCTCGCTCCTAAGTCAAGAAGTGCGTGATCAATTCGATAGTTTCCGATTACATATGATATGGTTGGGCAATCGGAGTCCTTGAATTTTTATGGCACATCTTGTTTTAGGATGGTACTCACTTTCTCAGTTAAGAAAATCTTCTTTTGAACACCTTGTCGTCGTTTGGTCGTATATAAGTCCTTTAGAAATTTGGCATATGAAGGTATTTGTTTTACGACATCAAGTAGAGGAATGTTGACTTTCACTTGTTTCAACACCTCTAGTATATCCTGAGAGTGAGAGAGACGTTTTGGTGCAACCAACCGTTGGGGAAATGGAGCAACTGGCTTCTCTAGAGGTTCCGGTTCAGATTTTTGTGGGGCATTACTAGATTCATCATTGTTGTCCTCTTCTGGTTCTTGAGGCTTTTCGGGCCTAACCGGAAGGGTTTTATCAATAACCTTTCCACTCCTGAGGGTGGTGATGGATTTAGCGTGCCCCATTTGATTTGAAGAGCTGGGATCACCTATCTCGTATTGCGGTTTAGGATTAGGGAGTGGTTGTGCAGGAAGCATCCCCTTTTCTACAGCCGTCATATGTGAATCTATTTTTTACATAAAATTCGATATTCCTCATATTGTCTGAGCCAGCTCTTGTATGGAATTTTGAACCGATTCTTCTCGAGGTTTCCCCTGATTTGCATTTTGATTGAAGAAACCTTGAGGGGTAGCAGTTTGTCCATTCCTCCAACTAAAATTAGGATGATTTTTTCAGCCAGGATTGTACGTATTAGAGGGTGGTCCATTGAAAGGTCTTTGATAGTTGTTTACGGCATTGGATTGTTTATTCAATACTTCTCGAAAGGCAGGTATTGTAGGATAATTTTCAGTAGTATGAATGTTGCAATCACAGATGCCACAAACACTTTCATTAACCTTTTCCTTCTTTCCTTCTATAGCCTCAAACTTTCTGGTGAGATTAGCCACCTTAGTGTTAATATCATCATCCTCTTTCAGGAGATATATTCCGCCATTTTCCTTTGAATGAGTTGGCCTAGACGTAGTGTTCGGATTTGGGTAATAGTCTCATGATTGTGTTTTTTCAGCAAAACTATCGAGATAATCCCATACCTCGTCAACATTTTTATTAATGAATTCTCCATTACACATTATCTCGACCATTTGGAGCATGGAAGATGTCAGTGCATCGTAGAAAAAATTTGTAATGCGCCACATTTCAAAGTCGTGTTGTGGGCATGAACTGACCAAATCCTTGAACCTTTCCCAACATTGGAAGAATGTTTCATCTTCCTTTTGGCAAAGTTCATGATTGCTTTTCTGAGGGTAATTGTTTTATTATGTGGGAAAAATTTCTTCATAAATTCCCTCTGCATATCATTCCATGTGCCAATGGATCTAAGACGCAGTGAGTGAAACCACGTCTTGGCCTTCTCTTTCAAAGAAAATGGAAAGAGTTTCAGCCTAATAGTATCCTCAGATACATTAGGAAAGTATAAGGTGGTTATAATCTCGTCGAACTCTTTCAGATATAGATACGGTTCTTTAGACTCGAGCCCATGGAACTTAGGAAAGAGTTGGATAACCCCTGGCTTGATGTCCATTTGTCCTGTATTCTCAGGAAAAATCATACATGAGGGCGTACTCACCCCCGCCGGTTGTAAATAATCTCGTAAAGTACAAGGCGGGGGTGCTTGATGTACCTCATTTTCAGCTTGTACTTCCTCAACCCTAGGTTGTGGAAGTGCTTAAGGTTGATTTTCAGCCATAACTTCAATTTCGATTCTAAACTTAGACCTAAAAAAGATAAAAAAAATAAAAATTTAGAAAGAAAGAAAGGATTTGGAAAGAAGTTACCAGATCGGAGTTCCTAAGTTAAAAACCTGCAAAACAAACCAAAACAAGTTAGTTTCTAAGAATAGAAAGTCTAAAATTATAAAATTTCTAATTAAAAGTGAATTAATTTCTAAAGAAAAGAAGAAAT
Organism: Magnolia kwangsiensis; assembly: GCA_037074715.1. Taxonomy (NCBI): domain Eukaryota; kingdom Viridiplantae; phylum Streptophyta; class Magnoliopsida; order Magnoliales; family Magnoliaceae; genus Magnolia; species Magnolia kwangsiensis. The sequence continues at coordinate 100,587,005 of CM073581.1, forward strand.
ACCAAAGAAAGAGGAAATTAGAAAGAGCTTAGTAAATTAGAAGTTTCCTACAAAACAGAAAAATCGGATTAGTTCCTAAATAAAAAAAACTTATGGAAAAATTCTAAAACAGAAACAAGGTTAGGAACCTTAAAAGAATTAGAGTTAGAAACTTACTAAAAAGAAGAAATAAATCTTAATCTAAATCTATAATAGAAAGGAAGAATTTAAGAAAGAATTTACCAATTTAGAAACTATCTCAGAGGCCTACAAAACAAAAAAGACACGTTAGTTTCTAAAAATCAAGAACATCTAAACCTAATCTTAAACTAATCCTAAAACTAATTAATTTCAGAAAAACGTAGCTGACAGTCCTCGGCAACGGCGCCAAAAAACTTGTTCACTCCCCAAGTGCAGGGTTGTGATGTAGTAATAAACTCGGTAAGACCGAGGTCGAATCCCAAGGGACTGAAACTCTTACGTAATCTAAAATTAAGTAGAAGTAGAACTAGAATAAGGTGAAATCTAAATTGAATGAATTTGAAGGAATAGTGGTGAAATATTAAATTAAAACTAAAGAGATCGGAAAAAGGAAACTAGGGATTCAGAGGATTCACTTGTAGAGATCAGGGAGATCTTATGCCTGCTTCAAGAATCATGGAATTACTGAACTGCCATTGATCTAGTTTTCAAAGAGATGAAAGGAATATGAATTAGAATGGATTCCATCACCAAACCATGCCCAGGAGACTATGACAAACAACAAAATTAAACTAATTGCCAACCAATCACATATTATGAAGGTTAGGAAGGGTACCGTCATCCAACCATGCCCAGGAGACTATGGTGAACAACGGGGCTTCCAAACATCATAAACATAAAAAGGGAAGAGAAATATTCAAAGCCATTGCATACCCACTGTAATTTCAGTCACAACAGACCATTAAAGACTTAAAAACATTCCCATAATAATCAACGTCAATTCATAAATTAAAACTATATTAAAAACATAAAATAAAATCTCCCATCTCACTACAAGCTTCACCTCTTAGCCCTAGCTAAGAGGTTTAGCCAGCCATGAATGGGCTGAAATCCCTTAACAAAGCAAAAGAAAAGAAAAGGGAAGAATTACTCTCTCTCTCTCTCTCTCTCTCTCTCTCTCTCTCTCTCTCTCTCTCTCTCTCTCTCTCTCTCTCTTCACGTTCAAAACCAAAGATAACTTTCTCTCTCACGATCTCTCTCTTTATACGCAGCAGGGTAGTAGCTGGGTCGGTCGGTGGAGAAAATCTCAGCAAATTTGGAAAGCTGGAGTCGGCGCACGGAAGACTATCGCAGCATCAGCCGCATGCCCCTGTATACAGCCAAATTCGGAGCCTTCCAACCTCCTTGTTCCTTGCATGATGTCCGAAAAATCAACGTCCCTTGGAAGAGTTTTGGCTGCTCTTCACGATGGACGGTTTGGATTGTCCATTTAGACAATGTATGGGGCCCACCACCGTCCACAAAACGGACACAATCTGTCCGTTTACGCAATCAAAATGGCCCTTTCCGTTGTGACGTTCGGTGGGTCCTAATTTGACATCTATTGATAAATCCACTCCGTCCATTGGATAGAAGACGAAAAATCGATTGGGAATGCTCAATTTCGGGTCAGATTTGTGGTGGCCCACAGATTTTTAAACCCACCGTCCATTGTGCTATTGAACAATTAAACAAAACTATAACTTGATATATTCAAATTCCAGCAGCTAGGCATGGATTATGGCCACCCTAGGAGACGGATGAACGGATTGGATTACCCTTTTGGCCAATATATGGGGCCCACTACTGAGAACCGACGGTCTCTGTTGCGAACAGAGATCGCCCACTCGTGCGCTGTGACATTGGTGGGGCCCATGATCAGAATCAAAATAGAAATCCACACCGTTAATTGAACTCCCCTCGAACTTCTGGTCAGAAATGAATATTTTTTTATAGTCTTTTAACGTGGCCCACAGGTGATTTCATTCCACCGTTCGACCGACGTTTGAGCGGTTAAGAATAAATCTTCGTTGTCCCTTGACATTCCGTCACCTAGGAGGTGGTTACGCCTATACGTTGAAGTGAATGGACGGCTCAGACTAGTCGTCTGACTGATGAGTGGGGCCCACGAAGATCGTCCGATCTCCCTCTTTCGCAGACGCTGGAAACGGCTGTTGCCGTTTTAAATTGAGTCGGTCAAACCCGACTTGGACCAAAATTTCAGGACCCGTGCACATCAAGCGAGATTGTGCACTATGCACACTGATGCATAGATGGAGTCCACTGTGATGCTTATGAGAAAGCCGTGCTGTCCACCCATTTTGTCATCTCATTTGAGGTGTTGAGTTCAAAATTTAAGCATATTCAGATCTCAAGTGGGCCCCAAATCATAATTTTATAGGCTGATATGTACATTGGGCCACTTCCACAAGGCTCCATGGGATGAGATTAAACATTTACGGTTCATTCATGGTCCCTAGGCTATCTATGAAGTTTCGTGTCAATCTGATGATGGAAACCTTGTGATCTTGTATTCTACACCAATCTCAGGCCATTTGCAGGTGAACGGCTGGAATTTCTGGGGTGCCTGGCGTGCATAATTGTCGATTTATGTCCCTGGAGTCTGTCCCTTGTCCTGGTGATCATCAGAACGTTAAATCCAAGCTTTTGGCATTCTTTTTCAGTCAATACTCGTAAAATCACCTTGCAACATAAACAAAATAAAACGGGTCATTAAACCGTGTCATGCTCGTAAATCCAGAAAATAAATGGGGTCTAATATGCATTATTTGACCCTCAACATGGGACCCCACATAACTAGGTGGCATCACTTTAGTAGCGAGTCTCGCTACTCAACTTGTGCGCTAAATCTCCCAATGAAAACTTAAATAAAAGTCACGGTGGACCTTAAGTTAACACAGACATTGAAGAAAGGAAAACATAGATATCATATCGAAAACTTTTGTTACCCTTAAAAGTTTTTAATGGTGGGTGTGACTCTCTCCACTGTTTTCTATGGTGGAGTCCACTCGAGTTTTGGATCTGATTCATTCTATGGCTCATGCCCTAAAATGATCTCTCTAAATAGATGGATAGTGTTGATACAAAACATACATTATGGTGGGACCCACGTAACTAGGTGATATCACTTTAGTAGCGAGTCTTGCTAGTCATCCCTTGCGCTGAATCCCCCAAATGGAAGGAAGCAGAAAGGCTGTTCACGAGTCGAGCTAGCTTGAAAAACTCGCTCGACTCGGCTCAAATCAGCCCAAGTTCGACCAAGAGGCATTTCAACTTGACTCGAACTCGAACTCGAAGCTTGAGCTCGAGTTCGACTCGGCTCGATTAATAAATATATTAAATATTAAATATTATATATATTATATATTATATTAATATAAGTTTTAACTTTTAATTTTAAAAAAAAAAAAACAAAACAAAACTCTAGAGTCTCTACCCGACCGCACACACCCCCTTTCCCTTTCCCTTTCCCTTTCCCTTTCCCTTTCTTCTCTTTCTCTACCCACTGCCAACCGCACGCCCGTCGGACCGCCACCACTAGGTTTTCTCATTCGATTCAAAGCTTTGTTTGGTTTTTTCTTCGGATTTTGCTTTGATTCTCTTGAGATTTTTGAATTTTTCATCAATGGAAGAGGATCAAGAACAGAATTTATTATTCTCTCACCCAACAAGCTCGAGCTCGACTCGAGGTAAACTTGACTCGACTTGAACTACTAGCTCGACTCAAACTCGACTCGATAGCTTTGACAAACAAGCCAAGCTTTAATGTTGAGCTCGAAGCCAAGCTCGAACTCGAGTACATCATGGACAAGCCGAGCCGAGCTTGGCTCACCTTGACTCGATTCGGTTCGATGCCCACCTCTAGGAAGCAGATTGCATAGGAGTAACTCACTAGGTTAGCGTACTAAGTAAACTCTGCAGGGTCTACCATGATTTATGTATTTTATCTGCTCTGTCCATCAATTTTACCAGATAATTTTAAGGCTTTAGACCAAAAATGAAGCATATACAATGTTCAAATAGACCTCACCATAGGAAACAATTGAATTGAACGTTTATCAGTGAAAATTTCTCGAGGGCTACAAAAGTTTTCGATCAAGCTTATATTTGTGTTTTCTCTTCATCCATGCCTACATGATACTATGAATAGGTTGGATGAAAAATAAACATCACAGTGGGGCCTAGTAAGGTTTCAAAGGTGGAAATCATTATCCCCACTGTTTGTTGTGGTATGATCTACTTGATATTTGCATATACTTTAATTTGGGTTCAACTCCTTGAATTAGATGAAAGAAGGATGGACGGCCTGGATAGACCACATACATATAAGGTGGGCCCAACTTAGTTTTGTCGGTATGGTGAGAGCAAGAGCATACTGTAATCTATATACAATCGGATTTCCTAATGAAACCGTCCAACGGCGTTAGACTTTCGCTAAAATGTAAATTTTTTTAATATATTAAAAAAAAAAAACTGGTGATCTGGCACTTATAATGATGTGGACCAATAATAATATTAGATTTAGCAGCTCGCTGTTTCCACGAAACAGTGGATCCGCACTCAAACAAAAATGGTGGTGACTCTTCAAATCAAATACATGGCATAATCCTCTGGCAGGCAATCAACACCGTCCAAACCTCTGTGGTCCATCTGGACTGAACGCCTGTCCACAGCCAGCCATGCATTCGCTGGATGTGTGGAATTTCAAAGGGCTTTTTGGTTATTTCACGTTGTTGGTTAGTAATTAGTTGGGTAGTTAACGAATGTTAGTGCTAATTATCTAATTAAAGAATTATTTAGGGTTAATTAAGAATAAATTTGTGGGTTGTCGGATCAACATTCACGTGGCTAATCCCAATTAGATGGAATAAGGCTCGTGATGATGATGAGGATTAGGGGGTTGTTGGACAGTTGTAGGAAATGTCATGAATACTCTGTTTCAAAATTGAATGGACCTTCTGATTGAATTTGAAGTTTATTGGTGGAGAAATAGGTTTGAGAGATCTTTTTCTCAATGAGTAAGGGTGTAGAGTGCAAATTGAAAACCAAAATTTTCAGATTTTTCCTAAAATATTCTTCATCTTTCTTACCTTGTTTTTTGTGTGACTGTATTTGAGGGAGTGTTTGGATTACAGTTTACAATTGCAATATAACGTAAGAATGTAATAATCATAAGTTACAATACTTATCAAATGAAAATTAGGTAGTTTGATTGAAGATTCTTATCTTTTGATAAGCATGATAAATTTATAATAATAATAATACTTTTAAATTATTGTAATGTCAAATTAATGAGAAAAAAATGTCAAATCACTGTGGTAACAAACATTGATGTGCATGTCTACTTATCAAATGAAAATTAGGTAGTTTGATTGAAGATTCTTATCTTTTGATAAGCATGATAAATTTATAATAATAATAATACTTTTAAATTATTGTAATGTCAAATTAATGAGAAAAAAATGTCAAATCACTGTGGTAACAAACATTGATGTGCATGTCTGGACAAGAGATTTCCACCACCATATGATATAAAATTATAATTATTATAAATTTCTTAGTCCATTCCATATTATAACTACATTTGATTGTTGAATTATATGGATAAATGTCATAAAATTATAATGATGAGACTTTTATATTATATTATGATCATAATCATAATTCAAAATTAAATCTACACATTATCAAAATTGTCACCTCTATTATGGATGGAAAAATTGCAATGTGAAAATAATGTTAACCATATAATTTTTCCTTTTGAATTACAATTGCTTGGGTTTGAACCCATGCATATGGTAGATAAAGAGCTTTTCAACATTAAGGTTTCAAGTTAAAGATTAAAATTTAAAATAATAATAATAATAATAATAATAATTTAGAACACCTATTATTTTAACCATTCAATTGATGGCTATTCAACAGTATGGATTCCTCGATCCATGTGATTTTAGATATATGCTCCATGTAAATAGACTAATAATTTGGATGGTTCAAACACTTGTATGCTAGTGTCATATGTGAAGAGAATGTGCTACACCATAAAATTTAGGTGCATAGTGTGCACCTTCAGACTCAAGTTTTGATTTGTAACTCATACACAAAGTGTATTAAATTCATTTGTTGGTCAATTAAATAAAAAATAAAAATTACATTCATTCTAAGTTTCATATAAAAATCATTCATTTGTTATAATTAGAGAAGACTCATACATTGTTAATATAAGCCATTCATATGCTCATTTACATATAGATTTCAAAATTTAATGGCAAATGATTAATTATATTAGTGTATTCCATCAATTTTGATTAATTATATTAAATAATTGAAAATCTTGATATAATTGGATTCTACCAATTATTTGGACTAATCTTACTCAACTAATTTTATAAATTTAAGAGTTAAAACATAATTTGTGATTAATATTAGATCTATTATACTATAATTGAAGTAACCAATAATTAGATCATTCAAATTCTTTAAGTCTTACATATTGAATAAACATTGTGGATCTAACCACACATACACGTATGGCCAGTTTACTAGACATGTACAAATCTGTGTCATCCATCAGGTGGTCCTGACCGAGTGAATATTTTTATCCTAGTCTGATCGACTTGGCACGTGGGCTACCATATGCGCGGCCTGGATATGAGCTGCCTTCTACATTTGGGCGGGCAATGCAAAGCTCAGAAATAATGAAACATGTAAATACTTTCTGTTGTGATCTGGGACTTCTATTGGCCACAAGGTAATGATTGGGCTCAGAAACTGTTCTTGATATACCTTAAAAAAACTGATCGATGTTCAATGACCACATGCTTGCTTATTCCACACGCGTGTAAGCTCTCCCATCCAAACATAGGCACACGTGCAAATACGAAACATCCGCTCGAGATTTGAGCTTTCCATCAAGTGGGTTACACTGTTTAGAACTTCTGTCCTAAAAAATAAGGCCATTTCACACCTCAGGTGGGCCACAACATACAAAACAAATGGATGGCTAGGAAAACTTGATTTACTTTGTTCAGATTACTTTCTATATGGTAGTCCACCTTATCCTAACCAGATGGAAAGCTCAGATATATCCCACGTGATGCATATTGGCACGTGTTCTTCTTGTGGATGGGCATTGCTCCACACGCGTGTGGTATTGACCTGCACATGTCCATGTACATTTAGAAATTTCAATACACGTGTGGAGAAATTGAATATTATGTTTTCATGAGTCCCGACGTACAGGATATGGTTGACGGATAATAACACACAGAGAGTGCATGGGCTGGCATGAAGCTGTCCACTTATTTAATTAATTAATTAAATTTTATATATATATATAGAGAGAGAGAGAGAGAGAGAGAGAGAGGCATGCTCCCCTACGCACATACGCACGTGCGCCCCTTTGCACACGTGTCATGGGAGTCAAATCCGAACGGTCCATAAGATGCGGAATCCCATGAAACCTCAAAAGGTGAATTTTCGCCCTGATCTAAGATTCTAGTGGGCCATAGAAAAGATAAATGCAAATCAAGGGAAGAAACAAGGGCCAAGGATTGGTGGGCCCATACACAAATTTACACGCAGAACACGTGCCAATGGGCAAGTGCGATCATGTGGGCCCCACCGTGAAGATGGTGCAGGCTGGTCTAATCATCAGAAGGGCCGCATTTGTGCATTGAATGTCGACCGTTGGCTAGTTTTCTTAAATCTCGCGTGAAAGGGTGGCCCATCTGATGAGCGGATCAGTCTGAATTTTAGGCATGATTATCTTCATACTAGGGGCCACCTTATGGACGGCTCAGATGTTCTATACATTTTCTATGCTGGCATGCACATGGCTAAAGTGAGGTTGGAATTACCAAGCTCTGTGGTATGATGCTAACTTTAGAGAACAAATCTTATGGACGTCAATGAGTTACGTTGAGCTCTTATTCGTCACATCTTAGAGCATGGATGTCCAACGAATTACGTTGAGCTCTTCTTTGTCACATCTGCACCAGAAACTCTACTGAAAATAGCACCTGGTAGGCCCCTCAATTGCATGGTTAGGATGAAATGATATGGTGGAACTGAATGAACCAGAATATCTTAGATCCATCTGTCCACCCATACTTGGAGCCAGGCATGAATGGTTTTTGTCTTAAAAATTATGACTTTTAGATAATCCTATCCATCTGATTTGTCTACCTTGAAGCAACGGTGGAAAACAAAAATAGTTAATGATCAAATTAGCCGTGGGATAAACTGCAGAAAATGGATAGGATTGTTTCATTGAGTTTTATTTCTAAAGGTTATACCATCCATCATGGTGGACTACTTTAGGGATGCTGCCACGTGTCCTGTAGAGAGATGCTTACTGTATTCCAGATCTTCTGGATCTATGGTATCATGATCTTCCTTTTTTTTTTCTTTTTTTTTACCATGATTTAAGTTGAACAATAGATGATTCTTCTAAACCAGCTTGGATGGAGTTTTAAATCCCACTTTGGATTTACACCCAAACTTCAATTTATTAAATATTTATACTTGGGAAATTTTTGAAGAGGAATTTATGATACTTAGGTGGTGTGTGACTGCTTGATACGACGGCACATTTTTTCTATTTTATTTTATTTTATTTTATTATGGAAATATGACTGTTAGATATTTTTCATTGTTAACCATTGAAAAAACATTCGCCAATTGAGGTAATCATATAACTTTAACTTTTAGTTCATGAAACATCTACACTAGGTAACATAAGTTAGATAATTTAATTTTAGTTGGTAATTCCTAAGTGCCCTGTGTATCACCCATCACACCCTGCTAAAGTATTAAAGTTCTTTTATTTTTTTCCCCACTCTACCACCTCACCCAAATCTATTGCCACTTCACTTCACATGTTGTATAACTATACTTTGAACTCAGGCCAAAACCTTCTCTCATGCCACAATGGCATTCCATGGTTTCCAACAGTCATGACATGCGACAGGTCCATGTCGAGTAGTCTTTACCTAATCCGAACTCAAATCGAGTCATTCCGAGTTATCTGATAACTCGACTTGAAACTTGATCCGATTAGACTCGACTCGATCCAAAACTCGACTTGACTCAAGTACAGGTATGTATATAAAATAAAATAAAACATATAATTTCTAACCATCTCTAATCTTACCTACCGCACCCAACCCCAACCAATACCGAACTCTCTCATTCCCTTCCTTATCCTCCTCCTCTTTCAAGCCCGATAGCCACCCACCACCACACCGCCCTCCTCTCTCTCTCTCTCTCTCTCTCTCTCTCTCTCTCTCTCATGCCAACTCAACCCAACTCAGTACTTCTGATTGCGTTGAACTTGGTGCAGATCAATCTAGGCCAGACGCAGACTCAAACCTGTGCTAGACTTGGTACTGAGTTGGATTGAGTTTAGGTTTAGCCTTTTTCAAAATTGGACCTTGTTGGGTCAACCCTAATTCGATCCGACTCAACTTGATGCCCAGCTATAGATGTAGGAGAGCATAATCATCGTCCTACTATGGGATAAATGTCAATGTGTGGAGTGTGTTCAACATCCAACCATCCAAAATGTTGGTCCCACAATGAACATCTAATGCAAAATCAGACCTATTCACTGATCACATGGTTGCACCATAGAAAATAATGCAATGCTGCTAATCTTTTGGTTCATGGTGTAGAGATGACAGTGCAAATAATAAGTCACTGATGTTGAATCACATATACTTACCTGTACAAACCTGTATATATATCACCTATTGGGTCCATATATGAAAATTCAAGGAAATCATTCTATCAATTCTCTATAGGATGCTACTGTCAATTCGACATATGTTACATGTATGGACCACCTGATGAGTTGGACCACCTGATGAGCATATCAGTCTAATTTTTGAACAGTCAGCTATCAGCTTGTTGGAGGGTATCATTATTGTCCAACGCGTCCTGACATCTTTATTGTGATAGGATATGTCAGGACTGTACTCGTTGAATTAGAGTTCTTTCCAATGGCCAGAGCTTTCAGACTGATAGATTTTATAACTTTTGATTATTCAAAGGTTTAGAAGACTGTCTATAGTCAAAAGAAAATACTCCAATGACCCAACCTAAGAATTTTTTTTTTCTTTTATTTATTTTTTTTTCAAATTTTTTTTTTTTTCTGAGGTCACAAATCCAATGTAAGGCCCATCATGTAAACGGTTTAGATCATTGAAAATGACCCTGTATCTAAAGGCTAAAGCCCGAACATATAATATTGCAGTACATTGGAATGTATTGTAGCAAGACTTCTCATTCTGGTTTACTTTGCTCAGAGTCAATCCCATTGATGCCGTGTTTGGCAAGAGACTGGCTCCCCTATAACTAGCATCTTTAACTATTGCGTGTGGGGTCCACTGGGGTATGTGTATACATCCAACCAGTCCTAGAGGATTGCCTAATCTTGAAATATGAATACCGGAAAATTAGGTGGACCTTGACAAAAAGGTGGGATATCTTTGGAAAGCAATGGACAACCACCCCAAAACCTCTAAGTTCATGTGGTAACCATTATGATTGTTAATCGGCCTGATTTTTAAAGGGTTCTATTCTCATTATGGGAAGACCTTGCTGAACGGGTTGGATGGCATATAATCACCCCAATGGACCACAATTATGTTAGAATTCCTCCCGAACAGCCCATATTTAGTTTACATGTATTCCCACCTAGCTTTTGGGATGGGACACTAAAGCAGGGATGAATGTGATGAGGTCAATCACTGTCTTTCTAAAGGATAACTTTTCCAAATTCATGGAGCTTCTCTGGACTCACTACAAAGACTTCTCAAATTCATGAGAAAAAAAGTAAGAAAAATAAAAATAAATTCTATAAAATTTGTAATTTAATTAATGATTGAAATAAATAAGTTTACAACCCTTTAAATAGGGATACTAAGTAATGAAAGAAATTTTAAAATCAAACTACAACTAAAACTCTTAGAATTCGCAACTTGCTATTTATAGGTAGTCGTGATGTCTACTAGTGCGCAAGGTTTTTGGCCAAAAATAGTAAGTGTGCTATTTGACTTCACCACGGTGTTCTCTTAATTATTCTAAGCACTTTTCACGTTGGGCGCAACTCTTAAAGCCCAATGGATGAAGAGTTATAATCAAATTAAAACTTGCTGTTTTTGGTAAAAATAGAATTAAAACAAAGAAACAACCATCGATCTGATGGTAGTTTGCAAATTGGCACAGTGGGTTGGATGGCTAAAGTAGCTCGTTCTACCCCAAAATCATATATGGTACATCGAATAACTTATTCCGAATTACTAGATATGCATGATTTAAAGTCTGATGGTCGGGATCACTTTTGTCGTCGACTGGGCCTTTTCTGATCCATCTTAGCTATGAAACTGTCCGCAACCCACTCTACATCAAACATTGTCACTTCAAGCCCGCTAGGTACATTTTCATAGGTGTGCTGAGTTGGCACGTGCAATATGATTCAGTTCTTCAATCACTCCTTGCGCAAATCCCTCAAGACTTGCAAGTGAACTTCAGATGAGGAACCCTTCAATGTGGACAACCAATCTCATTAATCCAGATGATCATCCATTGGCTCTGACCCACTTATCATTGACTGCCCCTCAAAAAATCATATTGATTAGATGATTGAAAGCATTAAAAAATGAATTGACAAGATAGGTCCAGTCATGGATATTTAGGACCACCAGCTTTTTCCATGGTAGTTGAAGAAGAGTGGATATGAGCAAATAGACAGTCCAAATAGGTGACGTGGATGCTAAGTGGTCCAAATGTAACTATTCAAATAGGTGACGTGGATGCTAAGTGGTCCAAATGTAAGTATGTAAATGGGAAGGTTGGCATGCACTTATTTAAGATAAGGGGCCATATCTTTGTAACTGCTTCCATTGAAATGAATGCTCTTTCTACTTTTGGTAAAAGAATAATATAAAGGGTATCCTTTTATCTCCACCAAAAATAGAAGAGGGGTTTGATTTGTAAAAGAGGATGTGTGGATGTCATCAATTCCCTTGCATTCATCTCCAAATGGGATAGCTTCTGAAGTTAGTTTTTAGGTTGACCATGTATACATGGATATAGAGTTATTTGACTTTTGAAAGTCAATGTAGGATTTTTCTTTTCTTTTAATAAAAGTCAATATGAATGCTGAAGTTAGTTTGGATTTCCATTTGGCTTGGATAATCTCTACTAATGATTTTTTTATCGTTTTTTTAAATCCTAAACTTTGGACTTTTCAAAGCAGGAGAAGGGTTTAAACCTTGAGAAAGTAAATTTAGGTAACTGAGGTGTCTTGCTCGGTAATTAATGGTTTGGGATTTTATCACAAGATCCATTAATTGTATACATTTTACCTTTCCCATAAGAGTATTTTTGTCATTTTAAAATGTTGGTGCGAGTAGTTTACATATCTTAATTGCATGTAACCCATATCAACTACAAAACAAGGTTCACTAGAATACTTCCCGATGCATTGGACTTTAGCCTTTGGATATGGAGTCATCTTCAAATGATTTAAATTTCTTATATGATGGATCTTACATGTAATATGTTTATCCTTCAATTATTTGACTCTTTTCCTTCAAATTTGAACCGTTTACATAATCTTTAAATAATCAAAAGATTAAAAGTATTCGGTTTAATAATTATTTTAAATATTCTTTGCCCACGGGTAAATCCCAATTATATAAATAGCCTTAGTTATTGAAAAGAACCCTTATCCAATAATCGATGTTCTAACATATCATATTAAGTGTCAGACTATATTATAGCATCAACTAGTAGGAGTTTTAGTTTCAGATGCAGTCAAATTGAAATAAGACTCAACAATGTTGCAATGTGTCAAATTGTGCTCTCTTTTTTGAAAGGTAAAGTGAAAGAAGAAGATTTTTTATTTTTTATTTTTCCAGGAAAAAAATGGTGTGATATGATTAAACATCCATTCAAACTTTCAAAGCAAATTTTTTTTTTTTTCATGGGTGCCTAAGCAATCAATTCATTTTTATTAAAATTTAGATCAATTGAGAAAATGTAAACTCTAGCTAATGAATATTTTCTTGTTGAATTTTGTTTGTTGATTATTTTGTTATTTCATGTCCATAAATGTCCACTAATCATCCAGTTAAAATCAAATTAAGACAACTTTCGGTTTAAGATCTAAATTAGGATCCTTGATTTGGATTGTTTAATTTTAGTTACTTATATGCCAACTGCACAATTTCTTAATAATATGTATTATCAATCACACTTCACTAGAGTATTGAAGTTTTCTCTTTCCTTCTATTTTCTTATGAATAGGCCTAGCAATAAGTCGGGTTCAGTCTAGGTCATTTCAAGCCCAACCCATTTAATAAATAATTCATGAAATCTAGCCCTAACTGGACCCACTACCCATTGGCCAGTGATCCAACCTAACTTGCTTAAATTTTTTAGAGCCTGAGCCCAACCCCACCCAACCCATTTAATTGCAGTTGATCAAGCTCAATTCGATGTGCTCAACCTAACTCATACACTAACTATAATCTCTCATGTTAGTCTTCTTGCCTCTTCTCGCAGTTTTCTTGTGTAAGGAGCATATCATTACACACTTATAACTCCACTACGGTGGATCAACCAAACTGATTTTTTGGGTTCCTAAACCATAAGCCCACTTGAATTTCTAAACATTCATTAGTTTTTCTAAATTTTTAATCAAAGAAGATATAATGGACACAAAACAAATAACATTTGTTGTGATACAAGTGATAAGTGAATTGCTAAAATAGCTATGAGGTTCAAAACTATAACAAGGATATTTTTGTTTTCGGTTGTGGCTTGGCTTTGGTCGATTTGGGACATTTGGCTCATTCCATTGATTAAATACATGGGCAGGTCGGGTTGGCCTAAACCCAAGCTTAACCCGCTAATCTAAATGGGTTAACTTTTTAGCCGGAGTTGGACTAGCAAATCGACCTGATTTGGATCGAATCTAGCTAAGAAGCAGATTGAGCCAATTGTATATATTCCAAGTCAGGAACATTTTAAAATAATAAAATAACAATAATAATAATAATATTATTATTATTATTATGTACTACAACTATTAGAGGTATGTTAGTCCCACACGTGTGTGGAACCCATCCACATGCATCTACACGTACCAACATGGCACACATTTAGCTTTCCAACTGGATGGGCCGAAGTTAAAAATCTTCTTCCTCAGCATTCAGGTCGTTCCATTCCTTCGTGGGGCAACAATAAAATATTGACTTGAAGAGGTTCTGTAATTTCACATGCATGGAGCCATATATATTCACACGTGCATACATGCGCGAGTGAAAAAAGCTTGTTAGATATTTATCTAAAACATCACACAATTTCACTCTCTAGGCAGCACCGTATAAAGTACATGGCTAGTCATTCATTTATTTTGATATACTGCGGCCGCAGCCCTTTTGAGGCAGGAAATGGGCTGATTTTTATGGTAGCTGAAAAACCAAGTTCAGCTAATGGAAAGGTTACATCTCATAGCTGTCACATCATGACGCATGCTTATATGCGTGGCTGTGTACGATGATCAAATGCATGTGAAGTTAGCAAAATTAGTACTTCTCGTTTTCTTTGGCCTACTTGGTCTACCAGATTAAATGATATGGAATTATTATTGGATGTGATTAATACAATTAGGGGTGTTTGGATCGCAGGCTCAGAACGTAAAGTATTGTTTTATTATAAAATATTATATTAACATCCGTTTGAATCGAATTTGAAATCTGATATACAGTTGCCGCCCTATGTACGTCTCCGAACTGAAACGAGTGGGCACGCATCACTGCGCTCACGTCTTCTCAAACTCGGGTAGTACAACCGACTTCATTGCACTAAGATAACAGTGAAGAAGAAAAAAACTCCTCTCCTACGGTGTCTTGAGAGACCTTTGCTTGACTGTATATGTGAAATCTCTCTTCCTCTTTCGTCTGCTGTTCTACGAAAGAGGAGATCATGCCTCTCCGTTCGAATCTTCGACGTTAGACGGGATGTACACCCGTCCGTCGTTCGCTTCATCGTTGATGCAATGAACTTTTGTGTTGTTTCTTCCTGAGAAAAAATCATCCTTCCTTTCTCGTATACTCATCATCCTCACAGGCGTTGAAAGACCAGGTATTGTATTTTTCATAGTTTGCAGTACTCGGTTAAAGTCCGATCACTGTTTTCTTTGGCTACATCCATTCTAGGTTTTCTACATATACATTCTCTCCATGCACCTTCTGTTCTTGGAGCAGTCGATGAGGGCTGTGGAGACAGTTCTCCCCTATACCCTAGAAAGAGACAATATTCTACAGACCGAAGTCTTTATTTGTAAACCGCGTATCAGCAGAGTATCCGGAGATGGATTCACCTCTCGACACCTTCGACATGACTTGTGCATGTCATAGGGTGTGTGAGGAGATGAACTCCCCCGACCAAAATTAACTTCATTTCTTGGTGTCTTATAAAAGACACTTCCGTCTTCTATATTCTGCCACGAAATTTTAAAAGAGGAGAGATCTAAGTTCTGAACATTTTTTGGGCTGCGTCTATAACATCCAGAGGGTATTTCATTGTCGAAGGTAATATTATATCTTTTTTCTTGCCTGATTTAAATTGCATGGATCTCGTTTTCACATTTACCTAATATGATGCGTGTTCCTGCGATTTTCAGTAATGATTGTATCCAATGTATTATTTGAGGATGTTCATTTGCTTGATAGATCTCTGAAAGACCAACAGATAATATCACATTTGCGTTGCTATATTTGATAAATTTACATTTATCATTTTAACTTTATACTCAGTTCATTGTTCGATATAGTCGTACTTGGAGATGTTCATTGGAGAAGTATCATGTGTAATATCTGAGACTTTACTGTAATATGTTAACATGTTAAAAATAATTTATTTTTGAAATCAACTATTCTTCTGTGTCCTTGAATTCTATTATGTCTTCATTATGTCATACTGTCATTTGCATTAATAAATATAAAATCTTCAAAAGAATAACAGGTGACAGACCCATCTATCTTATGGGGTCTAATAGTGGTGAATCTAGATATGATCAGTCCTCCAATAGTTAATGGAATGAAAACGAAGTTGCGGCTGCATTAGCGGCGATTGCAGCGTCTGCGTGTGTCATGTGAGCTGCCGAATATTATCGACATTACTGTATAAAGGCTTCGCCTAGACGTGGTAATATAAAGAGAAATAGATTCATAAATGGAATCATTAGAAAAAGTTATGTTGACTGCCTAGCACAACTGAGAATTAGTCAGGACAAGTTTTTCGAATTGTGCTCTCTAATCAGAGATAGAAATTTACTTTCTGATTCAAAGAGGTGTAGCTTGGAGGAACAGGTGGTGTTGTTTCTTCACACTATCGGCCATAATGTGCGAAATCGTGTCATTGGTCATCATTTTTTAAGGTCTAGTGAAACAGTCAGTCGTTATTTTCATAGAGTTATTGACGCTACGCTATAATTGGACTGTATCCCGAATATGTGAAGTTATCAGGTTTACATACTCCGAAAGAGATATTCGATAATCCTATGTGGTCGCCATACTTTCAGGTAAAACAATTCTTAATTCAAAAATAAACTAAATGAAATATATGCTATACAATAAATAATACCTAAAAGTCGCAATAAATTTCTTATAGGATTGTATTACGGCACTTGATGGGACTCATATCCCCGCATACTTAGCCAAGGAAGCCAGCGCCACCTTTTGAAATCGGAAAGGTTTTTTGTCTCAGAATGTAATGGCAGCCTGTACGTTCGATATGAAATTTGTATATATGCTTGCCGGTTGGGATGGTTCAGCGTCTAATGCTTGTGTTTTGCAGAATGCGTTAACCCGTCGACCAGATTGTTTCCTTGTTCCTCATGGTAAATACAGTTTATTATTATTTCATCTAAAAAGTAAAGCAATGGCAATTGTCAGATCCTTATCATACATAACTTGGTTTGTATAGGGAAATACTATGTTGTTGATGCGGGATATGCGCATTCTCCTGAGTTTATGGCACCTTATTAAGGTGTCAGATATCATTTGAATGAGTATCGTAAAGGACGAAAGCCTGCTAATAAGAAAGAACTCTTTAATTATCGTCATGCACAGCTACGAAATGTCATAGAGCATTGTTTTGGTCTCTTGAAAGGTCGTTTTCTTATACTACGTGTAGCATTACAGTTCAAGTTTATAACTCAAGTAATGATTGTTATAGCTTGTTGTGTTATACACAACTTCATTCGTGTGTTTGGTAATGATGGACTTTCACAGACAATTGAGGATATTGGAGACAGTGATGACGAAATGTCATCATCTCCTGTGGACGTGACTGCAGCCGAAGAAGATCATGCTTTATCTTGCGTGACTGATAAAGTAAGGAAAAACTGGGTGAAAAAGAGGGATGACATTGCAGATAGTATATGGAATGAAAGTCTCCAAAGGACCTGGCAGCGACGTTGACAATTCTAAATTTATGAACATGTATATTGTTGTTTTGTTTAACACCAGAATTTTTTTTCTATAATCATATATTTTCGTTTGAGGTAGTTGCTGATTTTCTGGTTAAGGTTTAGATGGATCATGCATGGATGTTTTGGTATATGTACTTAGTCTGTGTTTTAACTGGTACTTTTAATATCCTATCATCATCTCTCCATTATGTGAGGATACATATCTGCAATGTTTCTTAATATTATGTGTTTCTATTCCCATGAACTATTACTAATGCGTAGGTAATATGAATTTCCTACAGAGTTCGTACAAGGGGAAAAGATCTCTGTTTCAATCGGGTTCCCCTGCACGGGAGACATGCTCTCCTAAAAAATCATCTTCAACACCGAGTAAACAAATTAGTAGCCCAAGTAAGAGAAATGCCACACCGAGCAAAAGTAGAAAAAATACAGGTAGTAGGATATCTGGTCAGGTTCAATGGACGGATGATATGGACAATGCACTAGTGGAATAGGTAAATCTCAGAAGAAAGAGTGATATCGGTTTCAAACCTGAGGCCTACAAGGCCACAATAATTGAAATCTCTACTAAATGTGGTATTTTTTTAGAGAATAATCACATCTCAAATCGATTGTGTACATTGAAGAGATTTTATTAGAAAATTCAAGACATGCTCAACGCTTCAGGGTCAGACAAAAATGGTGATAGCAACTGAAGAAGTATGGGATGAGTACATTTCAATAAGTAATAGCTTTTACATTTTTCTATTATATCTAATCATTGAAAATTGCCTGGAAGTTGCTTAGGAGACTACATTAACTCTGTTTTGCAGTCACATCCGTTCGCTAAAAAAGTCCGTGGGAAACATATCGACAGATACTCCAATCTGGCTAGAATATTCGGCAGCGACTGTGCCCATGGCTCATTTGCGAGCACTGCTTATTCGTCACCATTTTTTGGTCGTCGTCGATTTACAAATGAATTTAACAGTGATTCTGAATCCGATGATATTGGGACTGAGACAGTTCGGCTTTCTTCTGATTCTGGGGATGACCACGATAGTGGTTCAGCCTTTCGTGCCATCGATGGATCACAGCGGTTCAACAGTGGTAGAACAGTACCTGTGGAGACCTCTAAGGGCTCAACAAGTACTAACTCAACCGCAACAGGCTATTCCCGATAAAAAAGGGATAAGCCTAATGATGTCATCGATGACAGAATGGGAGAAGTGGCTGAAGCTATAAAGTCCCTTAATATCACAATGTCTTAGGGCAAAACAATGACTAGAGTGCAGAGAATGTTGGTCATACTTGAAGAAGTTGATGGTCTCAGCCCCGAGGACCAAATACGAGCTGCCAGGTTGATGCAGGAGGATGTTGTTACGCTGGATATTTCTTGAAAATGGGTCATGAGAGGAGAAAGGAGTAGATACAGAAACTCCTCGAACGTAGTGGCCCACTTTGATAAATGAAATTGCGCCTGATACACTTTAGTGATGAAGTCTGATAAATGAATAAATTCTGTGTTTTTGTTTGTTTTGTAAAAACGTTATACTGGAATGGGTTTGGATGGGTGGTGAAGGTGGATTGTATGGGTGCTCATTTGAACGCAGATTTTCTGGTTTGTTGTTAATTTTGGATTGTGGTGAAGCTGATGGTTGCACCATCAGTAATTTTGGATGATATATATATATATATATACACACACATATGAATATGTGACTTGTCATTTGCATAGATGTTACTCCAGTTCAATTGACTACATATGATATACCAGCCACTGTATGTAGGTCCACAATAGCAATGACCTGCATTTTAGTCTGTCTGGATCTATGACAGACGTTCTACCTGCAGTTGTGGAGATGTTGGATCTATTACAGAGGCTCTACTGGCAGTTGTGGAGATGTTGGATTTATCACAGAGGTTCTACTTATAGTTGTGGAGATATAGGATCTATTACAGTGGTTATACTTGCAGGTGTAGAGATGTTAGATCTATTACAGTGGTTCTATTTATTGTTGTCGAGATGTTGGATTGATTACAGTGGTTCTACTTGCTGTTGTGGATATGTTGGTTCTTACAATCTTTCATTCCTCTATATTAGTTATTTGCTAAGTTTGAGATAATTTTAAATTTATATGTTGTTTTTATTCATCTGATCAGTGTTGGTTTTTAAGACCGATTTCATATCATCAAAATGGAACTTGTATAATTATTCATTCAAGTAAGCAGGGTCTATAATATTCTTTTCACAAATACCAGGATGTGAATCCATCCGTCTGATGGGTATTAATATGTCAGTTTGGGTTTGAAGGGTGACTATCAGGTGAGAAAGAGTAAGTTCATTTTGTACATAGATTTTCAATTTGGCTTTCTATTTACAAATATTCATTGCGTAATTTTCAAGAGAGATGTTTTTAGATCTATACTAGTTGGAGAAACACAGCTTCATCAGTCATTGCACATCTAAGACTGATGGTAATTGGGTTTTTTATAAGTACAAATGAAAAAATATTATGTGGTATTTGTCGGCAGGGTGCCTGGAATTTATGAGACTTGGGATCTTGCTCGGGCACAAGTAGAGGGATACAATGAGTGCAGACACCAATCATTTAAATCGTACGCAGCGGCTGTGACAGAGTGGATGAAATTCACGGTATGAATTTACATTTCTTCTGCGTTGCTCTGTTTCACCTTTTGAAAATTTACTAGCTATGACAAGCTTTGTACAGCATACTACCTTTTCAAAAATATCAGATGGACATTCCGTACAGGGCGTCAGAATTCAGGACCAAAGGCCTCACCAGAATAGTCGAAAGTGAGATTGCATCGCTTCATCGGTTGTCTTCAAGACCTGTTGATGATGTTGGGACACACTTTCTTGAAGAGCTCAACTCGAAAGACAATGGGGGTGATACAGAAGGAGGGATAATGCATGCCATTTTGAAGGTGATTATTGGAGTGATGCTCATATACGCAGTCATATCTTGGTTTGTTTCCTCGCTTTGATGATAACAATGTAGAACAAATGCTTCGCTGGATGAGTAAGACAAGCTGACCATATAAGCGTTCGGACTCAGAAATAGCTTATTTGGGTTTTAACTTGGTGATCGGTCATTTTTTTGTTTTCTTTTTTTATTGTGAATACTTTTTTAGTTAATGGAAGTACGTGATAAGATATTTGTGTTAAGTGTAATACATTTCAGTGTTTTGGATGATTGAGGTTTTTATTTTTTGGATGACTTCGGTTTTACTTTTTTGTTTTTGGGTTATCTATGTGCTGTGGACCGAATGGAAATTAGTCGGTGGTCAGTGCTCTGTGGGCCCCACCATGATGGCTTTGTTACGGACTTTTCACACTAGGGGAAAGGAATGGCTACTCCCCCTGACACCAGCCCCGTGTATGGTGGTCGGTGCTCTGTGGGCCCCACCATGATGTACATGTTTGATCCATTCTGTTCATCCAATTTTACAGATCACTTTCGGGCTACATACAGAAAATGATAGGGATGTAAATCTTAGCTGGGCCACACCACAAGACATATTAATGAATGGATATTCACAATTACAATCCTACTAAGACCCACTGTACTGTTTACTTGACATCCAATATGTTGACTTGGTCAGAAAGACCCAGAATAAGGGAAACAATAAATATCAGCTTGATCCAAAACTTTTACGGCCCCCAAAATAATTTTATTGGTCAAAATTCATTCAACATTGTTTCCTGTAATGTGGTCCACTTGATATTGAGATGTACTTCATTTTTTCTACCATATCATAATTTGATATATAAAAATAGATGGACGGTGTGGATGACACACATACATCATGGCGGGCCCCACAGAGCACCAACCAGCAACCAATGGCTGGTGTCAGCGGGAATAGCCAAACCGTTCCCTCACACTAGGGAGTCAGTTCCTTGAACAAACAGTGAATACGAATCATCCGCTGAATACATATTCACGATCACTCCATACCAAACATTCTACGGAATACATATAATACTCGTGTCTACAGTGTACAATGTCGGGAGTATTTGCGTTGTATTATATTACATCACAATATAATACAATACGTGAATCCAAACACACCCTTATTGCACAAATATTGCATGTCCAAAGACACCATAGTATTTTGACCACTTAATCTCCAGTTTGGGATCAAGTTCTCTCTTAAGCAAAACCATCATATTAAGCAAAATTCTATTTGGTGGAACATGGTTTTGTAACCGACAACAATTCATAACTAATGTTGGTGAATTATACATGCACATTGTGTATAAGTCAAATGTTAAGTGTAAAGGATGCATATAGGTAGACTGTACTGATGAAATACATGCATTAATGTGGGGTCAACAGATGTGTTGGATTTCAAAATTAATCTATTAGAAGTCCGCCATGAGACCAAATACAATTCCATTCCATCTAATCCCATTCCTTTCCATATCTCCGAACATTCGAAGCAATTTTCACAAAACCAAATGCAATTCTATCCCACTTAATCTTTCCTAAGCCCACATACCAAATACGCCAATGGCCCACATTAGGAGCGAAGATGTCTTATTTTTAGGTTAGAAGACCTAAAACTTCTAGCTATACTGAGGATCTAGCTCTATAACCTTGGGTAAATAGGTTTTGTTTCAATACTGAAATCATGAGATTGAGTCCTCATGTGGTGTGTATGTGTAAAAATAATAATAATCAATATAACTAAACTAAAGAAACCCTAGTAGACATAGGCCATGTTGGCGTGTTTGCCTACGAGTTGATGGGTAGGATTCCCATCAACCTTTTGATATAGCTTGTCAAATTGGTCACGGCACTAACATGAATGTAAGTGTGATTTGGTGTGCCTGATGTTCACTATTCATAACAATTCATTGCCATCGCATAAAAACAATAGAAGAGACTTATAACCCACAATTATTGTCATGTTTGATTTTTAAATTAGAACAAAAAAGGTCATAAATGACTAATGAATTTTTTACTTTTGTAATGGTGCAATACTTTCACTTACATTTGATTGTAATGAAGATTTTATTATATTACTTGTTTCACTAAAAAATCACTATAAAAATGATAATTTTATTACGTGAAAAATGTAATGATTATAATTTATTTAATCTTTATTTTTGTAAGTCTCTTATAAAACTTGCTTAAACAAACACCTATAAGTGATAATAACAGCTCATTTGTTTTGTATTTTATAGGAAATTATAGAGGTGACTTGGGTGTTAAGAAAGCAAAGGAAAGAGTTCACTTTCACGAAAAAGTGGCAAAAATAGTTGGGGGCACACTCCAGTGGTACCAGTACTATTGTGACATTGGGCAGATGTGGGGCCCACATGATGGATTTTCACTATCCAACCTATCTATCAGACGTGTCACCTCCAAAAACGTTGGATGAGGCTCACAGCGGGGAATATATTGAGAGGGAACGTAACATCTGTTGATAAGCATGGGACTACCTTGTTGTGTATATATGATAAGGTCGGCCAAACCCATCATCAAAGCTAGATGAAGAATCATGCCAAAATTCAGGTTGTTACGCAACTCAGGTGGACCCCTATGGAATTTAAGGGTTAGTATTCTTTCAAAGATCGTGTCCTATGTCCTTTGATGTACCCAAGTCAGTTCTGGATTTGACTGAGTATTTGGTATTAGGGTTTTCGGAGGTGACGCATCGATAGATAGGTTGAATGGTGCAAGCACATGACGCAGGTCCCTCGTCTGACCTGAAGAGGATTAGCTGGTGTGCCGCACACCACCGATCTGGCTGGTGTGCTGATGTCACCAAGTTCTGTAGATCCCATCATGAGATATGTGTTATATCGCAACTCTCCTGCCATTTAGAGAGCTCGTGTTAAGTCTTGATAAAAAAGTTTATAAGACATTACGCAGGAAGCAGTGAGGGATTGTATGTCTGCCACTGAAATTTTTTATGAAGGTTAGGAGTTTTGGATTGATATGGTATTTGTTTTATGTACAGAATGATTAAAAAATAAACGTTACCGTGAGCCTTAGGATGTTTTAACTGCAAGGAGAATTATTATCCCCATTCCTATTTGTAGTGTAGTCTCTTAAGCTTTGAATATAATTTATTTTTGAGTTCATGCTAAATAAATCATTTTAGGGTCACGTAGCTTTTATCTCCTCTGAACTGTCAGTACAAGTTGGAGCTTGAGGGGTGGCAGCGCTCGTAATGCATGACACGTACCTACACCAGCCAGAGAGCCTGAGGAGTGGCAGCGCTGGTCTTGCATGACACGTACCTACACCAGCTAGATCGGTGGTGTATGGTACACCATCTGCTTAGTGCCACTTTATGTTCGTTCTAATATGTCTAGCTTGCTCATCAACAGTTATTCTTTTCACTCAAATGCAATCAAATCAATCCACGATGAGACTCTTATCACTCTTCCAACATAATCAAATCAATCGACAATAAGACTCTTGCCACTCTCCAAGCGTAATCAAATCAATCTATCACATGCAATCAAATCAACCGACTTAAAGACTTTCCCAATGTTAAAACATGAGTGATATTATTCTTTGTATATTCTTATAAAAATGAGACTCCATCACTCTTCAAATAGAGTCAAATCAATCTATCACACACAATCAAATCAATTCCAGAAAAGACCTTCCCAATATTGAGATTTTATTCACACCTAAACCACCTTAATACATTTTTGTTTTCTATTCCATTTTAATATTGAAGATGCTCCAAGAATCGAGAAACTCCCCACCTTGGCAACCAAGCATCTGTTCATTAGGTGGACCACACCTCTAGAAAAAAAAGCCTGGCTTAAAATGACAAACAATACAGTTTTTTATGTACAGTAAAACTCAAGAAGCGCCCATCATCTTAACCTTTGGGTGACAACACATACACAATGGACATCTAAAGTTTAGATGACTTACCTAGCCGAGGCGTCATAGATGCGAGATGAAAATATCATAATATCAATGATGTAGTCTTCCTCTCCTTCACACCCTTATACAGAATATCAGATGAGACTTCGAATTCTATTACTGTGTAGAATTGAGGACCCAGCATTCTCTTATATAGAATTTGTAGTGAAGAAAGTTTGAATCACATTATAATTATCTCTCTCACTGCTCCACATTGTTGTGTCCTAGTTCAACTCAACTATTATCTATGTAAGATAGTCATAGCAATCCAGCCGTAATACGCTAGGTTGCATAGATTGGTTGCGCAGCGGATCACCTGAAGTAGGACTCACTGGTTTACTCAACCATATAGTCCAACTGCTAGGACAATTCAGACCGTTAATCAATAAGTCCCACCATATAGAGTTCTTACACACCAGGCATCTGTTCATTAGGTGGACCACACCTCTATGAAAAAAGGCATGGTTTAAAATGACAAACAATACAATTTTTATGTACAGTAAAACCCAAGAAGCGCCCATCATCTTAACCTTCGGGTGATGGCACATACACAATGTGGCCCACTTGATTATGGTCTTAGATCTTGCAACATATGCCCACAAGTAGGATTCTGTTGCTCATACGAGTAACCTTCAAATTTCACTTATAGTTTTGGCTTTCACAATATTACCATTCATCATCCTGGTAATAGCAATCACTCACCTAGGGATAAGTTTGATTGCAAAAATATCATGAAAATCTACACTAGGCATGTTTGATTTTTCATGATACATGTAAATCCTAGTAAATAAGTAATTATTATCTTTTCAACTTGTTTGAAAATGTGAAAGTAATTCAATCTCGAAAATCGATACAAAAGTGTTGACTTAAATATATTGACGCCTGCACTGTCCATTTATTTTATTAGAAGCTTAAAATGTATTTGGTTTTTCAATTTTCGATGTAATTCAAAGTAAACAAGTTGTCATTTTTATTTCAATGTGTTTTTTAAAGAGAATTATAATATAAAAATTGATAGTCAAATACACTTGTAAAGCAGACAAATAAAGAAAATTGAAATCATTATATTTTTACACTATAAAATTATTATTTTTCCACTACTACCCTCTAAAATAAACAATGATAAAATGTAATCATTGTAGTCAAATGTAACTTATATTACAATACAATTACAAAAGTAATTGTTATGGAAAAATTTGTACAAGGATAATAGGAATCAACCCAGGCCACACGCCTCTGACCATAAGGCCTCGGAAGGAGAAAACAACGTCAGGGGCCAACTCCCGAGTCAAAACTTAGATTTGCCATTTTGATTCGCTAACATAGACCCTCGACCTCATCCGAAGAGGAATGGTTAAGCCGAGCCCTAATCTTCATTCTCAACATCAAGCAGCGGACTTCGACCTCAATAACCTGTCAACGGATTCTGACCTTTGGAGCTCGACTTTATCCGAGGTCAAGTCATGGCATGTATATGATATGTGTCGAGGCCGAGGCCAAGTTCAGTAATAGGCATATTATGTGTCGAGGCTGAGGGTGAGCTTGTGAAGGTACTTCGTACACCGAGTTTAGAGATCGACCTGGACATGAGCATGAACGACGATCTCGCCCAAAAATACGAGTCATTAAGACACGATACGCCACGCGATACAAAGATTACGGATAACATCTACACGATCATAATATCCCATTGATTGAGGGAATTATGCCGAGATTGACAGACATGGATCGCCTAACCCGCGGGTATTTATACTAGGGGAGCTCATCGCTACAGGTACGTAAGATCTTGCACCCTCTCTCTACGTTCAACTTAGACCCAGATTCTCTATCCTGACTTAGGCATTGGAGGGTCCCCTGGCTTCGTCAAAGTCTCCTTTACTCACCTTTTTGTGCAGAACTAGGGTTCGTCGAAGGTCCGTCACATTGAGTGAGGGGTGGTCTAGATTCTGACCGCAACAGTAATCATTATGTATTTTCAACCAATTACCATTATAATTAGAAAACCAAACATCATCTAAAGAAATTTAGTAGCTTCCAAATTCATCATCATCTAAGTCTCATTCCAGCAAATTTGAGTTGGCAGTTATGATATAAGTTTGATTCCGGCTACCAACTCGACATAACCCTCCTCTTTTATCCAAGCTGGGAACAAGCGATGAGAGCATAAACTCCCATAGGCACAATGTAACAAGAGTATTAATTACATATGTTATTACCACCAAGCACTATCTAATAGTCTATCACTACGATCAACAGGGGTTGTGCCTCTAAATTCATGCCTTCGAATCTCATATTCGGTCTGTTTTGAACAAGTTGGAAGTGCAATGACCAATCTACCATACCCAATTTTTAGCTTTATGTCCAACCAATGGTTAGCAAAACTCGGTTTTGTGTTTCAAAAAATAAATAAATCTGTAGTACATAAAGAATATAATCTCTAATCCCTATCAAAATAAAAATAAAAAATTCTAATACATAATTAAGAGTAACTAAAATGAGGTAAACTCATTTTAAGTGGCTCTAACCATTTTAATTGATGATTTGTATTATGATCTTATTTACATACAAATATGTTCAGTATATGCACATCTTTCTTTTCGTGACATTTTTGTTTCTTTCACAAAATTTTTGATAGGTGGAATTCTAAGAATGTTCATAGAGAAGGTTTTCAAAAAAAAAAAAAAAACTGTTATTTACCCACATTTAAAGGTTGTAAACATGCATGTAGCAGTTATTAGTATGTGCAAAACTTATTCGCTTGTCTGTAAATGTCTAGCATGTTTTGTGTATGCAATTCAACCCTTACATTAATTGAGTGCCAATATAATAACGAGATGTCCCAAAAATAAATTTTATACAATTATCATGTAAGCCACACCATAACAAATAATGAATATCATTAGGTGGAAAAGATCATGGTTGGGCTGGACTTTTTTTGAGGCATCTCACTTCTTGGTAGGGTGATCCTTTTGTTAAAGTCCCTTTATATATATTGATGGGCCATCTTTTAATGGATTAAGTTTTTAGATCAAGTGTTGATTTAATGTGATATATATTAAAGCAGAATGTAATGTATTTGAATCCTCACGAAAACTAAATGAAAAATAATTATTATTTTTATTATGTATCTGTCATATTCACTTATAAGAGTCAAAATAATTAGAATCGTGAGAGAATCTTGCCCATCATTTTCATCTTTTGCATACCAAAGGCCACTGCTCAAATGACTACGAAAGTGTGATGAATGTGTATTTTTCAACCATTTGCCATTAACGGTATTGAAAACTAGTTAGACAATCTAATTGATACATCATCACCTTGCCCATGAGCTGTGAAGAGATGGCTCTAGGATTGGGTCTAGGTCTATACAAGCCCAACCTGCAAAGTAAAACGTAGTCTCAAGCCCAGACTCAAATGACTATGCTCAGCCGGAGCCTTACTCCAACCCAAGCCCAGCTACTTCACACACCTGTATATATGTATTATGGCTGTCAATGGGTTCTTTATGGACCTGACCCAATTTTAACAGGTCTCAATTTTTATTTTTTTTGACCCATCAAATCAGGTCGATTTCGGATCGCACATTTTGACGCTGGTTAAATTCGGATCTAGCCAGGTTTCCATTAGCTTAAACTCGGTTAAAATTAGGTTGAATCTGGTCCGAGTTGGGTCCAGTTAGTTTTAATAGTAGTATTACATATGTCAAATATATATTGATTATTCTAGCAACGAAGCTAGGTTTTTCCTATTTAGTCACTTAACATGTGTCAAAGTAGCACATGCATGTGAGCAATCTAACCCGTCCATCGGGTGAATGACCATGTGGGTGCTCTTATTTGACCGAAACCCAGCTCGAAAATTAGATAAAAAGATCCAACGGATACCCGAATTCTAATTAAATCTGGCTGCGGTTTTTCAGGAATGAGCCCAAGACCCAGAAGGACACACACTCGACAAGATCTAAATGTGGTTAGCCCAAGTATGGTTATTATAGGACGTGACCCATTGACGGCTCGACGACATGCCCCATGGTGAGTGTTGAGTGGGACCCAAATATGTCTTATAGAACACATGTTATACATATATTGTAAAAGTATCTCAAAAATCTTAAATCGGCCACCCAAACCTTGGGCCAGGCTGCAAGGGTTTTAGTTACAGCCCGAGCCCGACCTGACAAAACAAACCTTCATATACAATGCAGGCCTGTGGCATTGGGGGACAGGCCCAAAAGCCCATGGCCCTCCCGGACCACTGTCCATGCGGTATGCACCTGGGATTGCAGATGGAGCGTGGTTGCTTTATATTGATTGAAAGATGCAGATTATTCAATTTTTTACTACAAATGAATGTTTAGGATTAAATCTTCACTGGTCCAAATTCAATGGGTGAAATCAGATGGTTCAGATCCACGGATGAGTCCATTTTTGGGGTTGAACTTGGAGCTACTATCTGATTCGTGACTTAACACCGGTGTGCTTAGGATTAGTCACCACCGTTTTAGACCGTTTTAGAGTCAAAACCCATGTCACGCGTACATGAATGGGTTTTCTGCAATTTACCAATTTTAGTTAACTCACGGTCAAAATGCCAGGCCCATTATGGATGGGGTATATCAGAGAAACTCAGTTAGCAGATCATCTTAACCATTCAATTAATGGTTATCAAGGGCATCTCTAAAGACAAAATAACGAACACAATGACTTTTGTTGTGAGCAAAATTAAACTGGTTCACTATATAAGAAGTGCAATTATCCATAAGAGAAATTCTCAAGACGAGCTTTTATCTCAAACACATAGAACATAAAACTCGAAAGATATAGTAAGTGACTTTTCGATGAAAAGATGAACCCTGAGGCACCGACGAATTAAACTATTTAAGGGTAGAGCTCGATGGAAGAATTATATCTCTACCTAACTAGATCGACCGTAGCCAGATGCGGGACGAAAAATTTAGAGAGAATCCCACCTTAAATAAATAAATAAAAAGGAATGATTCAATATGATCCTATCCGAATATTAGGCCAATTAAAGTAGGCTTGATGATATTTTCGAAGATACACTCTCATCTAAATAAGGATCATCCAACGAATCCAGCAAATCCACAAAGATCCAGCAAATTTACAAAGATACGCAAATGTTGAAACAACTTAATAAACATACAAGTACACCCATTGTAATGAAATTGAGATAAGAAAACAAACCCATGATCAAGCCTTTTAATCTAAATCTATTTACCTGAGTTAAGTGCCAGAGTGTCTACAGTCAGATTCCCCCGATGTCTACATCTTCTTATTTCAATGCAATTCCTTCAGCTGGCTCACTTCTACAATTAATCACATTTGTTTGACTAGATTTTGGTAATAACAACTCCGTAATCTTAATAATATGGATTGAACAGTTATAGTTAATTGTAGGGTAAGTTGGGCCCACCATAGGGTTGAGTACAAACCCTACCATGCAAGCCTTGTCTTTTTTCCTTTTTTTATTTTTAATTTTTATTTTTATTTTTTTCTAAAACCATTTCATTGCGCTACTTTTTGTGGTGCTGTTGTGCAACTATCCTGACCGTGAAAATTGTTGATCCTATCGCGGAAGGGGGCACATCTCTAAACTCACAGTAATAAAGCAATTCCAACTATCCAAGTAATGGCTATCAAAGGGATGGTTAAAAGTATAAAAGTGAATGGTACAAATTAAAAGGGAAAATAAGATGGTTATTATTAATCATCACTGCAACTTTTAAATTATATTCTAATTGGATCGGTGACTTGGACCGTCTGGATTGCTTTACAAATATGCCATCCGTACGATTAAAGAGTCACCACCATTTAAAAATGGTGCTAACACAGGAGTCAAGCACCATTTTACTAGGATCTTGTAGCGAGACTCGTACGAAGGATGGAGAAGGGCATCGCCGGTCACAAGTTCATGTGGCAGTTCTTCTCCATTCATCAAGGACCACAACGATCGTTCCATGACCCAAAATCAGGCTACTCCACTCATCATATGGGTAACACTTGCTTGAGAAAAAAAAGAAAAAAGAACGGTCAGGAAAAGTGACACGTGTGGCTTATTTTATGAGTGAAACGGCCTAAACTAGTGCCAGATCATCTTTAATGCGGTCCCAGATGATGGGTCACAAGTGTGCCATGTAAGCACGCGTGCAGCAAATGTGCATACACTCGTCGAAAGGAGCCCC
Organism: Magnolia kwangsiensis; assembly: GCA_037074715.1. NCBI lineage: Eukaryota > Viridiplantae > Streptophyta > Magnoliopsida > Magnoliales > Magnoliaceae > Magnolia > Magnolia kwangsiensis. The sequence goes on from CM073581.1 coordinate 100,617,630, forward strand.
CGAAAAATATAAAGCGAGCGAATTAGCTGTTATCCTGGTAACAGCTCAGTGAGCGTTACCTTAACCATGTGGGGCTACCTCCATATATTTTCTTGTATATTTAAATTGTCCATTTATTTTTCTATCTTATTTAAATCATAGGAAGATCCAAATATTCTGTGAACCATATCCATGGAAACAGTGATAATTAACCATTAAAAGATTTTTGTGAAATAAGGCAGTTTTGGATCAATCTGATCTTTCTATTTACCCTTTTATGCATATCTTCTTGACATTATGAAGAAGTTGGATTACAAATAAACATTATAAAAAATCTTACAATAGGCTAGAGAAATGGAGAGACAGCTTGGATAAAATAAAATACATGATATGGTGGAAATAAAAAATCTCTATCTGATGGGGAATTTGAGCAAGTGCGTTCACACCCCCGACAAATCCATTCTCACGAACAAATTGCATGGTCCAATTATTGATATCGGAAATTTTTACAATAAATTAGGTAGGTAGCTAGTCATCGGCCCTCCATGCCGCAGCCACCCCTTGGCTGGTGCTGGTACCTTTGATTCTTGCTCGAGCTGGATGGTGGCGCCCCTTCTAGATCACTGACATGGTTTGGCTAATGACCCAACAACACTAGGCAGCCAAGTAGCCAGCTAATGTAAAAGCTTTATGGGCTCCACTATGATGCATGTGTTTTATTTATGCTATTTATCTAATTTATCATTTTAATTTAAGTTTTGAGCCCAAAAATAAGGAATATCCACATTTCAGACAAGCCTCACAGTTGGAAAACAATATCAATTAAACATCCATCTTAGGATTCATTGTAATGTTTATTTACCATTTAAACTGTGGATAAGGTTATAAAAACTTAAATTAAGGAAAAACATAAATATCAATTTAATCTAAAACTTATATGGCTCCTAAAAGGTTTTCAATGACAATGGTCTAATCCACACAATTTCCTCTGATATGGTCAACCTATGATTTGAAGACGACTCACTTTTGCATTCATGCTTTCAACTGTGCTAGCAATATGGATAAAATACATACATCTTGGTAGGCTTGGCTTTTATGGAGCTTTGACATTAGCTACTTGGCTAGTATAAGGTCACTATCCAAACTGGAAGACCACACACACCACCGACTTGGCTGGTGTAGGCATGTGTTTTGTGAATACAATCGTGGATGCTCTATGAGATTTGAGATGTATGAACCGTAGATTAAAGTAACATGGCCTTACAATGATGTATTTATTATATCAACATGTTCATTCATTTTTCAAAATCGTTGCCCCCACAATGATGCATTTATTATATTCACATGTTCATCCATTTTCCAATATCACTTTAAAGCATAAGCCAATATGATTTATAATCAAAGTTTAAGTAAAACACATTGTAGATAAAAGTGGGGATAATGATTCTCACCGTTTAAACATTTATACGGCCCACCACACTGTTTATTTTCCATCCAATTCTATTCATAGGATCACACAGACTGAATGAAGAGAAAAAACAAATATCATATTGATCCAAAACTTTTGTGACCCCCAGAGGGTTTTAATGGTAGATGCTAAATCCCCCACTACTTGTTACAGTATGGTCCACTTGACCTTTGGATCTGTTCTATTTTTAAGCTCAAGCCTTGCGAATAACTCGTCAAACGGACACCCAAATCCATAGCTCAACTGGTAGACTGAGTGGAGATACCTCGTTTCAACACTTGAGGTCTTGGTATCGATCCCTAGTGGGGGTGGAAAACATGGAGTGTGTGTACTGACATGGGTGTGTACTAACATGCTAACTCCAAAAAAAAAAAAAAAACTCGTCAAATGGACAGACAGTTTGGATATAACAGATACCTCATGATGGGATCCACCTAACTTGGTGGCGTAAACACACTGGTCAGATTGGTGATGTGCGGATTGGCTACTGAAGGGTTGAGTAGCAAGACTCACTACTCAAGTGATGTCATCCATTTATGTGTATCCTATGATGATGTATGTTTTGTATCCACAAAGTCCATCCATTTGGAGAGATCATTTTAGAGCATGAGCAAAAGAATGAATAAGATCCGAAGCTTGAGTGGACCCCACCACAGAAAACAATGAATAGAGTTATGCCCACCATTAAAAACTCCTAGGGGCAATAAAAGTTTTCGATCAAGCTGATATTTGTGTTTTCCCTTCTTTAATGTTCGTGTTAACTTATGAACATGTTGCATCTCAAATAAACATTACAATGGACCTTAGGAAGGTTTCAGCGTAGGGGTCACTCTCTCCACTATTTTCTGTGGTGGGTCCGCTCCAGCTTTAAATTTGCCTCATTCTTTTGATCATGCCCTAAAACGATCTCTCCAAAATGGATGAATAGTGTGGATACAACACATAAATCATGGTGGGTCCCACAAAACTTGGTGACATCACTTCAGCAGACTCAACTTCTGAGTAACTAATCCGGGTCCATTGAAATGGATGCGCGTCCTCCCCCTAGATGGTAATTCATCCGGGCAGGGCTCTGTGGGGCCCACCGTGATGTAAGTGTTTTATCCACGCCGTTCACCGCTTTTCTTAGAACATTTTAAGGTATGATTCTAAAAATGAGGCAAGTCCACAACTCCAATGGACCACACCAAAGGAAGTTGCACTGATAATGACACCCACCGTTGAAACCTTTCTAAGGGCCAACGTGAATTTTTTTTTTTACCATCCAACCTATTCATAAGTTCATGTAGACGTGGATGAAGTGAAAACAAAAATATTAGCTTGATCCGAAACTTCTCCAACTCCTAAGAAGTTTTTAATGGTGGACGTTCAATCCCCACTTTATGGTCTACTTAAGCCTTGGACCTATCTCATTTTTTGCTTAATATCTTAGAATGATTTGAGAAAAGAGTTGAACGGCGTGGATAAAACTAGAGTTGTACACGAGCAACAAAAGCTCAATAACTCGCTCGACTCAGCTCGAAAAAGCTCGACTAAACTCGGAACTCGCTCGACTCAAGCTAAGTTTAAGCTGATTTTTGGAGCTCGAAATGAGTTTGAGTTGACTTCAAGCTTGACCCAACTCAACTTGAATAATACTCAAACTTAGCTCACCTCGTGTACAAGATATATATTCCCTTCCCCCCTCCCCCCCCAAAAAAAAACCTTACCCCTTTTGAAAAGTACCCCGCCCTTGCGCCCAACCCCTTTCCAAACAAAAAAACCTACCCCTTTTATAAAGTACCCCGCCCATGCGCCCAACCCCTCTCTCCCAGTGCTCCCTCTCTCCCGATGGTCGGTGAGTTGTCCATCCAAAATCTCTCTCTCTCTCTACTCTCTCCCTCATCCAGTCATCCTCACCTACCCTCTCTCTCTTTACTCTCTCCCTCACCCTCAGCCTGCTACCTACACCGAACGGCTGCCCTTGTCGGCTGTCGTCCGCCCCGACGGCCCTGCCAGTCTGGTGTTCGGTCACCCTACCGGCTACCACTGCTCAGTTCGGTGACTAATCGCTGCCCGTCTAGTAAGTGTTCTATTCAATATCAAACTGAAATCAAAAATCCATAACCTACTTGAAAACTCTGCTTGAACTCGTCTTGAAATTTGCTCAAACTTGAATGAGCCGATCATGAGCTACTATTTTGAGCTCGAAGGCCGAACCGAGCCAAGCGCGGACTGAGCAGTCCGAGTCGACCATAAGCTGGGCAAAGCTCAGCTCGACCCGACTCGTGTACACCTCTGGATAAAACACTTACATTATTAAGGGCTACAAAGCCCTGCCCGGACGGTTTCCTGTTAGGGCTGAATCGCACGCAATCCGCGTCGCATCCAAACGGCGTCTTCTAACACAGACCACTGCCAACGTGGATAATACGGGTCTCTAATGTGTTTGTTCAACACCATTCGTATACGAATGTCGGTGAGTCATCTCATTACGTAGGTACTATCAGGTACACATTTTAGATGGATTACATCTTTAAAATCACATATATTAAGATATTCTAGCCATCCAATTGATGGCGGTCAAATAGAAAGGTATGTAAAATACTGAGTAGTTCAAATTCCAAGGGAAAATCATAAAAGTATTTTCATATTCTCAGTGTATAAAATTTGATTATGCTCCATTCTCAGTGGATCAGATATTTGGACGGTTTCGATTGCCGTGAAAATATCCTATGAGTATGGTTGTAGAGTCACCACCATTTTTATACGGTGATAAACTCTCATCCGAGTCAAACACCCCCAACACGGCAGTTGAAGTTAGGTAGCGCTGCTTGCCGCTTCCTTTAAAGCGCGCTTTGACTCTTTCCCATTTTCTCTCGTTTCTCTTTTAAAACCCTAGAAATTTCTTTCTTATCTGCAGCCCTCTTTCGTGATTCTTCCAATTCAAACTATCTCCATTTCAGGTAGATATCTCCTTCATCTTTCTCTCCGTCATTAGATCTATCTCCTCATTTTGCAGATTCTCGTCTCGTATTCATCAGAGAATTCGAGAGAATTCCCCTTGAAAGTGGGGAAACGAGGTGCGAAATCGTTTTATATATGATACTCTCCTTCTGGTGCGATTTGAGGTTTCTGGTTAGAATCTTCGATTAGGGTTTTGAAATCTATGGATTTGTGTTTTTTTTTTTTTTTAAATAAAAATAAAAATTCGCTTCATTGCATTTCCCTTATTTCGTTATTTGTGATTTTATTTGATTTTTCCTACGAAAAATGCGACTTTTTTTTAATCATTTGATCGGTGGTTTTTTAATGTGGCTTATGTTTTTTCGGTTCTTTTCTACTATTAAAATTTCAACATTTTATCTTAGCGAATTGGGGCTTTCTTTTTAGTTTTAGCAATGATGCAGTACAAATTCTTATCACCTTATTCAGGCGCAAATTCCTCTCTGGGGCCGTCCACAGTCACACACTAGCGTTTGATTGGAGGGCTCCACTGTTGATCACACATGGCCTCCAAATTCTTCATATTAAGGGCATGAGAGATGGACAGTAAGAATAAAATGGTCTTACCATCCAATTAGGTCTTTGATTGGATTTATGTGGTCACACGTAGGGGTGATTTAGAGGCGCGTCCAATAGACAGTGAACCCTTTCTATTGGGCGGGCCACCTGGGTCCCATAGAGGAATTTATACTGGAATAAGGTAAGAAGAATTTGAACTGGATCATGGCTCTTGTTTTTGGATTTTCATCTTTTAATCCTGGATTTGTTTGATGTTACTTTCTCATTTGAAGCAGTGTTAAGATAATTGGTGTTTTTATTAACATTTCCTTGTTAAAAATGCCTCGTTTGATACTCAATCTTGTATATTTAATAATCGTAATGTTAATTAATAAATAATAGTTATATATTTACTATTATTTAAGTTGAGTTAGTTTGCATACTGACAAATCTAGTTTTCTGGAATTTCTCGGGAGATTTTTAGATCTTGAGGTTTTTCTCCAAATGTTATCGGAAACATCTCGCTTAAAATAAAAAATAAAAATATTAGTATGAATAAAAAAATAAAATTTTAATATATAATTATAAATGAGTTAGTTAAAATTTTAAATAAAATTTGCAATTATCTAAGGATAATTTCAGGAAAAATCATGAGAAAATTCAAGAGTTCTGATATGTTGACTTTAGCTTATGTAACACAAGAATATCATGATATATTCAAATTCTCGGCAATATTGGTCACCCTGTTAGTTTGTAACAGTGTTTCAGATAGGATGCGCAGCGTAACTGGTATGAAGCATACGTTGCTTGTATTGTAGCGTATGCATATATAGCATGTAGCTTACATAGTGTATGCGACAATGCATTCACGTTTTAAGCCTTAAAAACCTTCAGTATTTTTCTTATGTTAATTTAGCAAATATTCAAAAATTGTGGTGACTCCTTTTCGCAAGCGGCCCTTAAGGACAACTCTCCAAACCATCTAAACTATGGGTCCTATTGCGAACGGCACATATCTATAGAATCGCGGCTATTAGATAATTGTGACCATCTATACTAGTGTGCCAAGTGTATGGGTGAAGAGTCGTTACCATTTTTAAATGGTGTAAAACTAACACTAGGACCTAACCCTTATAAAAGAAAACTGGCTTCTAAATGCCCTAAGGGCCTGTTTGGATACATGGAATCCAAGGGAAAAAAAAGAAGGAAAAAATAATAATTATGCAATGTTGATTTCCAGGCGAACTATTGAAACATAGTTTTTGTTTAAATAGCAAGTGGAAATCTCATGTTCCTCTCACAACACTCACCTAGGGTCTTCTGCCAAGAATCTAAATTATAAAACAGTGTAGTGATTGCTTGGTGGAATCCACCTTTTTCTTTGTTATCCAAACAACACGAATTGTCACATTAAACAAAAACCCTTTTCCTTTTCCATTGGTTGGCATAGAATCCATGGTTTCCAAATATGGCCTAAGGTCATCTTGCTTGTAATACACATCTCTGGCCCTTAAAAATTCATAGATTTGATTCACCCAATCCATACAACCATTGGAAATGATATTTCGTGGGATTTGGTGGGCCCCATGAGAGGATCCTTTTGGTGAATTTTCATGGGCATTGGGGTTCAAATGAAGGAGAATATCGAGATTCCTATATATCACACCCATATGGCTGGGGGGTTGAAGATTTGTTTTTTTATTGATTCATTTTTTCTTACTCTTAATCTTAGCTAATGATTTATATTTCATTTCGATTTTTTAATGATTTATTTAGGGTCATTTTTGGATTTAATTTTTTTTTTTTCATTTTCGGATGCCGATGTAGAAAAGCTTCTTCTGCAACCACTTTTTGTGTGGGGCCTACTGTGGGGTGCGTCTGTGGCATGGCGCCCAACCTATACAGGCCATGTGGGCCACCATACTACAGTGGCCGTTCTTGATGCAAGCCACGTATGGGTGACTACCATCTCGACTTTGGGTGTTCGAGTGACCCATGATTTCCATGGTCATGATCGTGTGCTGATCTATGCATTTGATCTGGGTGGATATTATGTGCACTTATCTACAGGCTTCACAGGTGCAACATCTAGTTTGCTTTAGTTGTTTTTTTTTTTTTTTGGAAAGGCGAGGAACTTTCTTGAAACTGAAAAAAACAGAGAATAGAACGTCTAGTTTGCTTTGGCTTGTAGGTACTCATTAGTTTTTAATGATTGAGATTAGAAGTTATGAGAGATAATGGGTTGAGATTGATTACGGTTATGGTTTTATTATAAATACCTTCCTTTACATTGTAGTTTTCAGTTTTTGAGTTAATGGATTGAGTATTTTCTCCACGTGAGTGCATTATCGTGTTCTAGCGTGTGCTGAAGGAAACTTGTTAGTCCTATGGAGCCACTCACGGACTTCATGTTTTTTGAGGCCTATTGAATTCCATTTGATGCAAGACATGAAAAATTAAATATGATATGCGAGATTTCAGGCTTAAGATCACGTTAGTTCAGAAATAATTACACAAATTCCATATCCCACATAAAAATCCAAACATTCAATTAAGGGGAATCTATGCGGGTCCAGGCCTACATATAATAAGGCTGGAACAATAAGAATTATGAACCAACGATACTCAAAGATAAGAAATAATCACCCACACATGCATAGTAATCAGTCCTTAATTCAAGGGATTCATAAATTCCAATTCGGGGAACCCTAGGGTAAGAAAATTGGCAAATAGCTTAGGAAAAATGTAATCTAGGTCTAGGATTCATTAAAAAAAACAGATATGAGAGGATAAAAGAAGATAAAAACCTGAACCAAAAGACGATCCCGTGTGTGAACAGCAACAATGGCTCAGACGCACGTGCGTGTGATCACGGCTGTACGTGTGTGGGGCCCACTATTCAGAAAAAGGCCACCTTAGCCCTGGTCGGCCAGGGATGGACTCCAAAACCCTCAAATATCAGCTCGATCTGATGTACGGTTTGTGCGTGGTGCTCTGCAGAAGTTTCAGCTCGCCAGCGGGTCGAAATCTGAAAATCCGTTGTAATGAAGAAATTTGATGCAACAAAAGGGACGAATTCGAAGTATGGATGGTGGTGGAAGATGGAAAAGAAGATGATGGAGGATGGGGGTGAATCGGGGTCGATGTGGCTTCGCACCACGGTAGTTAGCCCTTCGATGAAGGGAGGGCTTCGCACCCAATTAGGCTTCACAACTCAAAGAGTAGGAAAACGCAGAATTTTTATTAATCTTCAATGAATGAAAAGAACTACAATGGGTGCCTATTTATAGGAAAAATCCTATACTCCAAAACTCGCACCATGTGCGTAACCTATTACTTAGCTGTGAAATAAACTAAAATTAAAACCAAACAAAGAAATTCAAAGCGTTCACGATGTTGTAAATAATAACACTAAGTAAAACCTAAAATATGACATCAATCCGACAAGTGGGCCACGATCATGAGATCTCATGATGGTCTTTTCTTGACTATCGGGCCCACTCTTTTGAACCAAAGCTTCATCTTCTAGCTAGCAGGCCCTCCCTGGACATCGCCATCGAGCCAGATCGATGGTGGGGCCCTCCTTTTGCTTACGTATATGCGTATGGGGTGGTGTGCATGCGCGTGTGCACATGATGTCCCCATCACCATTGCTTGAGTCGCTTGTTGGTGTTTGAAGCCACTTATCGCACCAACTTTGTCGACGTACCTATCTCAATCTGGCTATGTGTACAAGTCGACGCAACGACCCCTGCGAACTGCATAGGTTCTTTACTTATTGTGTTTGTATTATATGGTGTGGCCCACGTGATGGTTGGTTGGGCCTGATTTATTTCCCAATAGTGGTTGTCTATTGTTTTCTATTGCATGGCTTGGTATCCAACTGTCCAGTCTAATGGGGTCGATCCAACCATCACATGGGTTACCACGCTACAGCGGACAGTGACTATCCATTGTTTTCTATGGTGTAGCCCACCCGATGATTGAATAGACCTATTTTTGGGCGGCATCCCATTATCCAAGTTGCGTTCACTTGATGATTGAGCATGTCTTGTACTTGGAAAAGTGAAGCATATTTTTTAGGCATTTTTAATATATTTTCTATTTCTATATATATATATATATATATATATATATATATATATATATATATATATTACTATTTATCATATTTTTCCTTTTATTTTAAGTCAAAAAATAGAGGGGTGAACTAGGAGTGCAACCCTAGCAGGTTGGGTCAGGCTGGGGGTCAACCTGAAGCCAACTTGATCTCAAGAGGATGAGGTGCTCAGCCCTAATTCCTCTATACTCGACCAACCCAATCCAACCCGACCCAAGTCACCCAACCCAACCCTAATGATTTTAATTGTTCCCAACCTGTCTCAAAAGTGTTCAACTTGAACCCAACTAGATCCGAACTTGGTTTGGGTCAATCGGGTTCCGACCTGAATCCAAGTTGCAGCCCTAGGGTGAATGCTACAGCTACACTACACACTATTTAAAACACTGGTTTGTACTAAACAATTTCACTGTTAGGTCTACCAGCAGAGCCAATAGTGAAGGTTGACTCTGGGTAAGTTTGAGCATTCCAGGTTCCTTAGGTGGATCAGATGCACTGCCGCTGAATCATGTTTGAGATAACAATGGGGCTTCCCCTTTTCTTATGGTGATTTTGGACCAGAAAAATGAGAAAACATCCCAATTAATGGGGGCACCATTTCAGCTTTCCAAAACCAAATGTGCTGAGCACACATCTGAAGCCCTGCCTAGTGTCGATTATAGTTTTGGTGGTACAATGAGACAGCCAGAAGTGGACTTCCACGTCGCAGCTTTCTTATCATTTAAAAGTATAATAATACTTGTATGGTGAACTGTATACTATATAGCTTAACGTGGTATTGTACAATTCTCAGATCAAGGATCTATATGGTACACTTGGGCCTTCAGTTTCTACAAATGTGTGCCCATCGTTCAGTGATCCAAGATGCTAATGATGGGTAACACAGAGGATGGTCTATGCATCAGAAGTCCCGCGAACTGTGAGATTCTACCGGTTGAGTCTATGGTCTTGTTTTGGCTTAATGTAGACAATTGCTGTATTTCTTTTCTGTTTATTTGCTGGAGACATAGAATGGTTAGAATCTTTTCCTTTTGTGAAATTTTTATAGACCATCCGAAGTAGTCCAATCATATTTGAATCACTGACTCAGAGGGCCCACCTGTAAAAACCTCATCGTACCTCTTGCTATGATGGGTGCTGCTAAAAAATCATGAGATATAGTGACATGCTACCTGGTCCATGTTGATGCTTCTCCTGCTAAAATTGGTCATGATCAGCATACACCAGCCTTTTATTTCACAGGCATGCCTTAAGAGATTCCATTGTTAAATTGCATAATGCTATCCTGCTGCAGGTGAAGGTTGTTTTTACTTGAGACCTACAAGATGGATGCCATTGGCTGTGGAGTGTTACATCTGAACCCATCTGGTTTTCGTCTTCGCAGTGCTAGTCATAATTCACCGGCGTAAGAGTTTTTATTTTTGGGAAATTGCTTTGATAATTAAGATATATATTAGTTGGTTGCTCTGCAAATCTTCCCTGACATATTTTATCCCGATCTTTTTTTCTGATTCAAAGTGTGATAGAAGATTTTTCATCTGAAACTTAGTACTTCCAGTCTTCAACACCTACCTTCAAAACTGAATTGTTGATGGTTCCTCTCTGTTGCAGATCGTGTCCTCAGGCCAGTGTTTCCTTTGTTCATGGCACGTCTATCAGCTGTTCCTCTGAAGGATCAAGAAATCTAAATAAATCATTACAGCCATTGACCTTCTCGTTATCCAACTTAGCTGACAGAAATGGTATTCTGGGGAGTGCATATCTTTCTGAGCCTGTTCATAAGAGAGGGCTTGTTGGGCAAACATTCTGCTCTGCAGGAGTGTGCACATTTCCTGAAACTACGTTTGGAGTTCCTTCGCAAACCACACACGAGAAGGTTGGAGTGCTGCTATTGAACCTTGGAGGACCCGAGACACTTCACGATGTTCAACCATTTTTATTCAATTTATTTGCAGATCCAGTACGTCATTTTATCCTTCTCATGAATTATCTCAATTTAATAGGTCATAAACTTCAAAAGTTTATTCTGTTTTGTTTGCGTTGAATCCAGATGTTTAAACTGGCTGCTAGGATTTGGGTGCACTTGGATGCACTCTCCAATTCAACTGCAACTATTATTTTTAGTGTAATAACTGGAAACCATGAAATTGTAATTCCCTTCTTTAGGGTCTGTTTGGTAGTAGGATATACATATATTATGACAGGAACATCAATCTCCAAGGTGCAATCATTGCAAATTTTCCTTCAATCATTTACCTTCTTTTGTCCTTCTAAATCATAGTATCAGAAATATTTAACAATTTGTAGTTCTTTTAGGGACATTTTCACTGTTTTCAACACTAAAAGATAAGGTTTAGGGGGAAAAAAAGACTCTGTAGGGAACAGATGTAATCATTGGACATTTGCATCATATTTTCAATTGTGTATTTCAAAACGGTTACGTAACAACTCTAAAGGTCATTACAGAAAAAAGCTTTCCAGTAACGGTCCCATAACGGTTGCAACAGTCCTGTAACGGCATCATAACGCTCATGTAATGGTCCATTATGGAGCTGAAATAGTTTTTTTTTTAAAAAAAAATCCGTAACGGAAATAAAAAATCAGTTGTTACAGCCCCTATCGTAACGGTAACTGACACCATTACCATTCTGGAATACCTTTATGTTTATACCACTATTTTGTGTCCTACTGCCAAATCGACCCTTAGGTCTGGGCTGAAATTGCAACTATGCTACTTTTAAGTTGGAGTTGAAAGAAATGTAATTGCTATTTAATGGGTACTTCATTATGCTTAGGAAACATCATTATTTATTTTTTATTATTATTATTTTCTTGTCATGTCTTCTTGATTATACCGAGTTTTCACAATTCATTTCAACTGTGTTCATGTGTAGTCTCAGTGTTCTGCTGAAACATTCATCATATGCTGCATCATGGCTATAGAGTTGCTATCTTTTCTCTTCTGCTCTCAGTTTGAGTCAAATGGAAGTTTAGAAGTGTGAACATTACGAAGTTTTGCTCAATTAGAATCCGGATTGTGAAATCTGGTGCTGATTGACATGCATTCCTCTGACGTACCGATTGGTTGATAATCACTCACCCAGATCTTCCCCCCATCACACCCAATTTTTACCTTTTGTTATTTTTAGAGTACTGTGCATGCTTCTTTGTTTTCCATATATTCATGTTTCATATTGTACAGATCTAGGTTTGACATGTGAAGGTGTTTTCTTTCACCCGAGCTGATTATCCATTCTAACGGTGCTACTATTTTGCAATAGGATATTATCCGACTTCCTAGACTTTTCCGGTTCCTTCAACGACCACTTGCTCAACTAATTTCTGTTCTCAGAGCTCCAAAAAGTAAAGAGGGATATGCTTCCATTGGAGGTGGTTCGCCATTGCGACGAATAACAGATGAGCAGGTGATGCACTTTCTCCTTCTTATGATAGTAAATCTGTTTAATTTAAAATCTAGAACTGGTGTTTCACATTATTTGGTGAAAGTAGGTGAGATGGAAGACATCACTATCGTGCTTTTTACGGAATATGTTCCTGTATGCAAATATGAAATAAATAGATTGCGATTGTCTTGTTTCAGGCAATTGCACTGAAAGTGGCCTTGGGAGCAAAGAAAATGCATGTAAATGTTTATGTTGGAATGCGATACTGGCACCCTTTCACTGAGGAAGCCGTTCATCAGGTTATTATCTCTAATTTTCTAGTTGGAATTTATTACTTTGTTGATTAGTTTCCCCTTGCTTACTTTTTCTGCAAGTTTTTTCTGCAATATAGTTGCCAATAGGAATCTTGTCTTGCACAGAATTAGCAGAAGTTTGTCCATTTCATGGAACAATGCTGGGTTTTATTTTGTGCTTTGGCCTGTTCTCCTTTGTTTGTTTGTCCCTTGGGTTTGCTTGTATTAATTTGGGGTTTGTACTGGGGGGACTGTGTCAACATGTGAGCGCACTTGTCAATGTGAACTTCTACCATTGCTGTTTCCAGTGCCAGGGTAACAGAGGAAGGTTGACATCCAGTAGGCCAATCTGCCATTTAAATGCCGACCCGAAATTGCCAGGAAGAGCTAATATTATGATGATGAAAAAAGACATTTTCTGAAATATCTGGATTTTTCAATGATAATTATCTGGAAAAATTGACAGTTGAGGGCTTGGGTTATGTATTCCTTGTAGTTCCCTCAAAAGTAGCTGCTCAGAACTCTAGCTTGCATTAATCAATCATTTTGCACCAGGGAAGAAAACAAAGACAGGATTGACGGTGTAGTGTTGCATGGGTACAGTATTTATATTGCTATCCATGCTGTATATGTGGTTGGTATTAGTTTTTCTATGGCTTCCTGTGCACTACCACAAGATCGACTTATCTGCTGCTAGGTAATACAGACTATTTTGCATTTTCAATTTGCAAGACTCAACCAAGTTGCCACGTTTTGAGTTTCCCTTTCTTCCTTTCACCTTCTGTAATGAAGTATCCTCTTTACATAGGTATCATTCAGTGCTTTGGATGACTATCTATCCTGCTGATTTCTGTTGTGGCGTGATCAATGTTTGGAAGCTCGTGACTCAAATTCTAGTCGTTAGCTGATCAGCTCCTAGGCTTGGTTGTCATTCTCTTTGTCTGGCCTTGACTCAGTCAACTTGCCCTTAATGAACTCAATGACTAGGTTGAGTCATCCACATTGGGTTGGGTTGGGCTTCAAACTGTCAAGATTGGGACTCACAAAGAAGTGGATCCATCAAGTCAGCAGCCAACTTGTAAGCATCGATAAGTTAAACTTCTTTATTCTGCTGTGAAAAACTCAGGTAGGGTTCTGAAGTGCGCACAGAAATTTGGTGCTTGCATTGTTTATCATAACTTCCATGCTATCTATATAATAACTCTTTGTATAACGATACTAATTATACATCAGTCGTTGGGCATCCATGGGTTACCATGTCTGACAAAGGGATGTGTGTGGGTCAAAGGTAATAGTAACTTCTAAAGCTGGCAGTGGGGCAGGCCTAGGCCCAGAAAAATAAAAATTTTGAATAGGGCCTGCCCACAGGCTTCTCTCGACCAGTTCAATATCCAGGTGCAAGCCCAGCCCGTTGCCAGAACTAGACTAACTTCTTGATCTTGATAAAGCTCTTTTCTTCTGATTGTTTAAGTTATTTAGAAACTGAAATACTGCAATGGCTCTTGTTTTAGTGGTATGCTGGGAATAGGATTCTTTTGAATATCTAATCTGAATCCTTATTTTATCATTGACAGATGTATTTGCATGTGTTATGACAGATTTCTTTTTTGGAAAGTAACATTACCAGGGATTGAACCCCGGATCACTCACACACACTTCTTAATCTTGTTATGACAGATTAAGAAGGACGGAATTACAAAGCTTGTTGTGCTGCCGCTTTATCCCCAGTATTCTATCTCCACAAGTGGGTCAAGCATCCGCCTTCTCCAAAGCATCTTCAGGTGGAGATTTTTATTTTATTCTGATTCTTAACATCCCATCTTTCTGAGCTTGTAATGAAGCTTTATATTTTGATTCATCATGATCAACTTTAATGAACTTGAACCATCTCTCAGGGAAGACTCCTATCTAGCAAGACTGCCAGTATCTATCATAAAGTCGTGGTATCAACGTGAAGGTTATATCAAGTCAATGGCTAACTTGATTGAGAAAGAACTACAGAGTTTCTCTAAACCCGAAGAGGTAGGTGTTCACAGCACTTGCGGTTTGCATGTAACATCCATTTCGTTGAATGTAAGTATCTGAAAATTTGGAGGTATGAAAGGTAATAGCATGTTAAAACTTTCTATAGAAACAACCAAATGGCCACAATTTTTAAAGAAGGGATGCTGCCTTGTTGGGTTTCAACATATTTTTCAATAGGCTACTCACCTAATTCTTACTATGCTGTTGTTTTCAACAAAATTACAAGCTGCTGAAAGCTAATGTTGTTGACTAAACACCGCTTCATTTGAATGTCAGAAATCGTCAGGGATTAACTGTAAGGGCATGTTTGGATACATGGAATCCAAGGCAAAAGAAAGGGAAAAAGCAATTATTATTCAATAATGATTTCCAAGAGAACTATTGAAACATGGATTCCAATGTAGAGTTCTTGTTTGGGTAGTAAGTGTAAATCTCTTATTTCTCTCACAATACCAACCTAGTTTCTTGTGCCAAGAATCCTATTTATGAAAATTTGTAATGATTGCTTGGTGGAATTCACGCTTTTCTTTTCTATCTGAACAACACAATCCGTCACATTAAAGAAAAACCATTTTCCAGTTCCGTTGTTTGGCATGGAATCCATGGTTTCAAAACATGGCCTAAGCATCAGCAGAAATTGTATAATTCAAACTAGTTTTGTTTGATTGTTTTGGCAAATGTGATGCAGGTACATACTATCAAACATTCAAAAAGGAGAATCTATGGAGGTCCAAGCCTACACAACCATTAGGGTTGGATCAAATAAAATTATAAGCCAAACAAGCCCAAAGGAGTGTAAGAATTACCCATTCTTGCATAGGATTGTTCCCAACTCAAGAGATTCACTAAGTTTCAATTTAGGGGAAAATCTAGGGTTTGAAAATTGGGAAAAATTGAGATTTGGGACCCTTTTGGGTTATGGATTTCGGATTATGAGGTTTTCTAGATGATAATTAGGGATCGGTCAAGGTATTCGAGGGTACAGGAAGTGATTTAGCAATTTCCAGATTTAACAATTCCATTGTACCACACGTTGATCATGTTTAAGAGGGAATATTAGGGATAGATCTAAGAGAGTTTAAGTAGAAGATTAATGCGGGATCCTATGGGGAGGTTTTAAGCCAAAAAAAAAGAGGGAAAGAAACAGAGGGGAAAAGAGGACTTGGGATGGGCCACCTCTTGCTGGACAGCAGGTTGTCCTGGATGCACATGTGTGGGGCCTACAAAATCAGGAAAGGACTCCTAGGTTAGGATCGACCGGAGATGGGTTGTTTCCATACCAAAAATCACTTCGATCCGGCACATGGTTAGTACGTAGTACTCCGCCGAAGTTTCAGTCTTTTAGATGCGTCAGAATCTGAAAACCTTCTTGTGCACCGCTATAGAAGAGGATTTTGATGCGAAAATTGGTGAATCTAATGGTGGATGGGGTGTCGAGGATGATTGATGAGATACGGAAGAAGATGGTGATGATTTGGAGCAGGTGTAGTTTCGCACTACGGTAGTTAACCCTTCGAAGAAGGGAGGACTTCGCACCCAATTTGATCTTTCAACTCAATGTGTGAGAGAGGAAGAAACGCAGGATTTTTTTAAATTCATAATATCATGAGAGTCCATATGTGAGATTGCTTTATTTATAAGAAAACCCTAAATTCAAAAAGAAAAAACTACCCTTGCGCCATGTGCGCGCACTAATACTAAAACTAAAATAAATAAAATAACTAATCTAAGCAATCAAAGCCATTCATGATGTTTTTAATAATAAAAATAATCAAAACTTAAAATCCTAAATCATCTAAAGTAGTGGGCCACGATCATGAGATCCGATGGTAGGATCTATGTGATGATCAGGTCCACTCCACTACTCCATAACGCAGCCCCCTAATTATGGGGTCTTCCAAAGATGTCGTCGTTAATCCAAATCGAAAGTGGGGCCTGCCTCCTCCTCGAATACATGCGTAGAGGGGGTGTGTGCATGATGTCCCCATCAAAATGTTCCTGTTATGTGGAACTGTGTAATATTTTGGGCATATTAAATGCAAGAAATCGTCCATGCTGCTGCAAGAGAGATTTTGATGAAAACCATGGGTTCTATTAATTTCTTTACAGTTCTGCTGTTTTTGAATGTTTTTCTCACGATGTGGTAAATTGGGCAGGTTATGATATTCTTCAGTGCACATGGGGTGCCAGTAAGTTATGTTGAGGATGCAGGGGATCCTTATAGAGATCAGATGGAAGATTGTATCAGTTTAATAATGGAAGAATTGAAATCTAGAGGAATTGCCAACAGTCACACTCTTGCATACCAGGTAATTCATTTAAAATTTCAGCTTTTGGTTTCTATCTTTGATTTCCAACTGCTTTATGCTTCTCAGTTCTTCAGTTTGTTTGCCACTTCTCAGACATCTAAATCACCATCATCTAAGCCTTATCCTAACTAATTGGTGTTGGCTTCTGAGACATCTAAATAAACAGTGAAAATTACATCTGTGCTACACCAAAAGGGTGTGTTTGGATGTACCACCAAATCTTTCGAAATATGGCGCTCCTTTAAAGGTGGCGGCTTTTAGATGGCTAGTGGGGAGTAATAAAGTGCTAACAATCGATAATCTTTGCTAAAGGAAGATGATTCTTGCTTATGTTTGCCTTATGTGTTATAAAGATGCAGAATCAGTAGATCATTTGTTCATTCATTGCGCTTTTGCAAAGGAGTTGTGGGGTCATTTTCTTCAAGTCTTCGGAGTATTATGGGTGTTTCCAAGTTCAATAGAGGATTTTCTTATCTCTTGGCATGGCAGGGGATAGGGAAATCCGGGGAAAGATTGTGGAGGTTAAGCTTGTTAGCATCTCTTTGGGCTATATGGTGGGAAAGAAATGAGAGATGCTTTAGAAATTAGCAGAGAGGAGTTTTAGAAGTGTTCAAAAGGGCATGTCTCAATGTTAAGGAATGGGCGGAAGCATAAATCCTAGCTTGTTGTTGCTAGGGTGGTCCTTTTTTTTTTTCCTTGGTTTTCTTGTTCATTTTTACGTGTGTATTTTAAGGCTTTGGCCTGTTTAATAAAATATCATCGTCATTTCAAATTAAAAATAAAAATGTTGGCAAGACTTCCTGACCAACAAGGTAGTTTTAGCGTTTGGGTCTGCATGGTGAATCAGAACATACATCAAACGAGCTTCCATTTTCCCTTCTTTCCTCAAATTACCTGTGAGATATGTACAGGGAGGTCTTGTACATATCTCAGTTTCAGTGTGGGAGTAGCCTGTGAAATTGACCTTTGGCACTCCAAACATAGCCTAAAATGCCTTTTGGAATCACTAAAAGTCTAGAATAGGATCTGTTTTATGTTTTTCTTTTCTTTTCTTTCTTCTTCGATATATATATATTTTTTTTTTGTTTTTTTACCCCTTTGAAAGATGGACCTGTTTTTTAAAGTCTTGAATAGGACCAGTTTTGGTGTTTCCACTTCATGACATTGAATTTGGTTTTGCCAGAGCCGAGTTGGGCCTGTACAGTGGTTGAAGCCCTATACCGATGAAGTGATTGTGACGCTTGGTCAGAACGGTGTAAAGAGTCTGCTAGCTGTTCCAATAAGGTATGTTTCCTGAAAGCTGTCTTTCTATTTAATATCTTAACTATTTTTAGTTGAACCTGACATCTTGTATTTATAATATGAGCCAACCTCAACCTCTCTTCATGTCAAGAGAGAAAAAAAGATCTCTTTCTGAGTTAAGCTTACCGAATTCAGTGTGGAGTTGACATCAACCATTCAATCGAAGTGGTTGTGAAGTCAGGTGTGGAGCCACCTCTTGGTTGGTTGCTGGCCCCACACTTGACAGTTGTTAGTGGATGGCCCCATGCCTGACTGATCATCTGATCATGCTTGCATGGTTGTTCAGTAGTAATGTTGGCCACACCAAAATTTGATGTGGTTGCAACTCGCTGGTTCTTAAGGTCCTTTGTCAGGAGTTTTAAGGTTGTAATTAGACTGAATTTAGTCTTTTTAACACTCAATGCCATCTCAATTTCCAGCTTCGTAAGCGAGCACATCGAAACTCTGGAAGAGATCGACATGGAGTACAGGGAGTTGGCCCTCGAATCGGGCATCGAGAACTGGGGTAGGGTCCCAGCTCTTGGATGCACCTCATCCTTCATCTCTGATCTGGCGGATGCCGTGATTGAAGCCCTCCCATCTGCAATTGCCATGTCAACTGCCAATGACACATCCCGAGAAGCTGACTTGGACCCATTGAGATCTGCAATTAAGTTGTTCTTTGGTTCGATTCTTGCATTCTTTCTGATGTTATCCCCGAAACTGATATCCACATTCAAGAATTACCTCCACTGAAGATTCTCTCTCAGATTGAAACCGCAACAAAGATTCTCCCGATCCACACAAAAAATTACACAATGATTATATTGCAGCGAAAAAAAAAAGAAAAAAAAAAAAAGAAAAGAAAAAGAAGAGGTTTTTTGGCAATAAAATCATATGAGGCTTGTGGAAATGTTCTCTCTAAAAATTAGTTTGTATGAATGAATATGAATCTTTACAGAGATAGTAGAATGTATGCTGTTGGCATGCATGTTTAATAAAAAACAAAATGCAGAAATCTGCATTTGACAGAAAATAAGGGGGTCGCTTGGTTGATGGTAAGTTGTTGTAATTAGTGGTAAATTGATGGTAAACTGATGTAATTGGAATCAATGAGAAAGCAAAAGGCTGAGCATCAGATGCAAATGCCGAAAGCAGTTGTTTTCAAAAGCGGTCCCACGTTTATGGTCCACTTGAGGCTTATAATTTTCTTATTTTCGGCCAGAGTATGTATTTCAAGGAAGCAGATTGCATCCTACCCGGCCCGTATCTAGCCAGGAACGGGCAGATCTGCGTGGGGGGCCACTGTCATGTATCTGTTTATCCATATATTTTCTCAGATCATTTGAAGGTATGAGCCCAAAAATGAGGGCAGATCATCGTTTTTGAAACTATACCCTAAAATGACCTGGGAAAATTGGTGGATGGCATGGATGTATAACACATGTATCAAGGTGGGCCCCACAGTCAGGGAAACACCCACATTTATAATACCCGGGTAACACTGTATCCGCTCCTATCGGGTACGTACTCGACCCTTCTCTGAAGGACAAGACGCCACGTCGTCGGATGGTGTTACCCCGGAAATACCTAGTACGGTCCCTGCAGATGGTTGCTATTTGCTAGCCCGCAAAATGAGGAATCGGATTGCGTCCGACCCCGGTCGTACCTAGCAACTTACGACCAGATCTGTGTGGGGCCTACCGTGATATATCTGTTTATCCACGCCGTCCATCCCTTTTCTCAGTGTCAAGGTGTGTGTCCAAAAATAAAAATAAGTAGATCCAACGCTCTAGTGGACCGCACTAAATGGTAAGCTTGGGTTGCATTTAATGCACAAAGCATTAAATGCAAGATTCATCTCTGGTATGGTCCACTAGAGCGTTGGATCTGTCTCCCTTTTTGGGCCCATATTTTAAAAGGATCTAAGAAAATAGATGGACGGCATGGACAAACAGATACATAGCCGTGGGCCTCACTCAGATGGAAACGGATTGGCTACTCCCCCTGACACCAGCCCCGGAGCTGGTGGTCGGTGCTCTGTGGGCCCCACCATGATGTATGTGTTTCATCCATTCTGTTCATCCATTTTTAAATATCGTTTTATGTCTTTGTTCCAAAAATTAGAGGGATATAAATCTCAAGTGGATCACACCACAGGAAACAATAGTGATTGGATATCCATCATTTAAATCCTCCTAAGGCCCACTGTACTGTTTATTTGAAATCCAATCCGTTGATTAGGTCATAAATACCCAGATTAAAAGAGAAAAAAAAGTTTAACTTGATCCTATACTTTTATGGCCCCCATAAAGTTTTTAAGGGTCGAAGTTCATTAAAAACTATTTCCTGTAATGTGGTCCACTTGAGACTGGGATATAACTCATTTTTTTGTATCATAGTAAATTGATCTAAAAAAATAGATGGACGAAATGGATGAAACACATACATCATGGTGGGCCCACAGAGCACCGACCATCAGCTCTGGGGCTGGTGTCAGGGGGAGTAGCCAATCCGTTTCCCACTCGGATCTGGTCGGACGTTGCTAAGTCCGACCGGTGTCGGACACAATCCTATTCCCAAAATAAAACAGAAGCTATGATCCTAACTGGTCTTTACGCGGACAACTGACGGACTGTAAAAATGAAAATTAGCAAAAGGTCCAAAATGCAATAAACAAATGTCCATTGATCAGAGGCCTGAATTGTCCAATCAATCTTTTGTAAATGAACAATCAGCAATGCCATCCCACTAGTTAGACGGTTTGGATTTAAGGTAAATGTCACGTGTACGGTGGGAAGCCTCGGCTGTATCGTAGCGATGGTGACGCTGCTGCATCAAAACTCTCGTCGACCCCTCGAACGCCCCGCCTCAAGGGGAATGGATCAGGTGTTACTCGTACCGTGTGGGGCCCACCTTGATTAATGGGTTGTATATCCACGCCATCTATCCATTTTTCCAGCTCACGTGATTCCAAAACTTAAGTAGATCCAAATCTCGAATGGACCATACCACTAGTGAATATGACCAAGGTCTGTTTGACCTTATCAACGGGTTGGATTGCAAATAAACATTACGGTGGGCTCTAGGAAAATTTTAATGGTGAGAATTCAATCAACACTTGTTTTCTATGGTGTGGTCCACCTGAAATTTGGATATGATTAACTTTTCGGACCACGTCCTAAAATGGGCAGGAAAAATGGATGCACGGCGTTGATACATGACAGATCATTAAGCTAGCCCCCACGGTAAGGGTACCACCCAATCCACTCCCCCACCTCAAACGCTTTGTCGCTCGCTCGGGTGCACTTTGTAAATGGACTTGCATCAAACCAGGCACACGTGTGCGAAATCAAAACCGCTCATCTGGCGATCACAGTGTGGTTTCCGTATGTCAGGATCAGGTCGATTGGATAATCTGGTTAGCCACACTTGTGAAAAACATATAAATGTTCAAAAGGAATTAAGCAACGGTCCAAACTATTTGTGAACTTGCAGCCAGTACGGTGATGAGATTGCACTACTTAAATACACGTTGCATGGCGATGCTTGAATTGGAGCCGTCCATCTAGCGGTAACTATCAGTGTTTACGTGCAGCTACTTTGTCTAGCAGGATTGAGGAGGCCACTATTTATATGCCTAGGATCATCTCTGATGGATGTATTTTGAACCATTTCAGATAAGTACGGAAAACTAGACGAACGTTCCTGATACGTCACCCTGCCACAATGCTGTATCAAATGTTTGCTATAGTCCGATTAGGAATTCTTTTGTGCACCCTCCATCTAGGAAGGGTCCCCTGATATGATCGGTTTGGATCATTGAAAAAATGATCCAGACCTACCTAGATTGTTTGAGCTACACATGTATGGTACATTGAATCAGCTCACATGTGTATTCAAACCGTGTACAACGGTGGCCATTCATCATTGGCACGGGTCCTGTCAGGTACGCTCCTATCGTACTTAGTAAACCCAGTTGGGCCCACCGTGAATGCATGTGGTTTATCCACACCGTCCATCCGTTTTTACAGATCAATTTAAGGGTTAGAGCCAAAATTGAAGCATATCCTAAGCTCAAGTGTATCATACTAAAGGAAACAGTGGGAGTATTGATTTTCACCGTTGAAACCTTCCTACGGCCCACATTGATGTTTATTTGTCATCCAAGCAGTTCATAATATCACATGGACATGGATAAAGGGAAAAAAAGAAATATTATCTTGATCTAAAAATTCTATGGCCCTCAATAATTTTTCAATGGTATACGTTCAATTAATAATGTTTCCTGTGGTGTGGTTCACTTAAGATTTGGATGTGCTTCCTTTTTTTCCTAAAGACTTAAAATTATATGTTAAAATGGATGGACGGAGTGGATAAAATAAATGAATGATAATGGGTCCCATAGAGTTTAAGTAGGCCCATGGCCCTGGTACTGCAGAGCCGGGCCGGGTCCGGGCCGCCGTTCCATTGCATCCCCACCCTTCCCTTGGAGAAATTTCCGACTGTGGTCCCCACCTTTTTTTTACCTACCGTCGTTTCCAAACGCTCCCAAACTAAACCATTCTCTACGGACACATTATTTTCAGACGAAAATACCCTTGCATTCAGCAGGGTTGTGACTGCATTCTGTAGAAATATAGCTACGAATTATAACCGTAGCTATGGGTAGCGTGGGTCTACAAGTATACTGTGCAAATGCCCACTAGCGCGGTGCTGCGGTATGATTGCTACGGTGATAATCCGTAGCTATATGTCCAGAAACTACTGCACCCAACCCAAGGGCATTTTCGTCTGAAAATAGTGTATCCGTACATAATGGTGTAGTTTTGAAAAGTATATTTTGGGAGGGTTTGGAAAAGACGGTGGGTAAAAGGTGAGGTTACAGTCGGAAATTTCTCCGAGTAGATTAGGTGCGGCAGGACTCAACAAATGCGGTGCGGCCCTGACCGTGGGGAACGACCTTGATATATTTACTGTATATCCACACCGTTCATACGTTTTTAAAGATCATTTTAGTTTATGATCCCCAAAATTAATAAGATCAAAATCCTAGGTGGACCAAACTATAGGAAATGGTAATGTTTGAACACTTACCATTAAAAACTTCTTAAGGTCCACCGTAAATTTTCTTTTCCATCCAACCTGTTTATTATGTCAAAAATGACTGTATGAAGGTAAATAATAAATATTAGCTTGATCCAAAACTTTTTGGCCCACAATAATTTTTTAATGGTCAAGCACCACTTTTTCCTGTGGTGTGGCACACCTAAGATTTGGATTCGGTTTAACTTTATAATAATGCTATAAAATGAACAATTAATACGGATGGAAAGAGTGGATATATAAAAAATAAATCAATGATGGCCTTACGATTAGGGCCGCATCGTGTTGGTGTGAGGCGGGGCCGCACCTAATCCGCGACGACTCCCCCTCGGACACGAATTGGTAACCACCTCAAACTGCCCTAACCAGCAACAGACGAACGGACAAGGTCTCTGAGGGGCCTCCGTGATGTTAGGGTTTTATCCAAACCGTCCATAAATTTTTCCATGTCATTTTATGTTACATTCCCAAAAAATGAGACAATTCCAAGGCTGAAGTAGACCACAGTAGGTATTAAACACTTACCGTTGAAAACTTTGTGGGGGCCACAGAAGTTTTGGATGAAGCTGATATATTTTTTTCCCTTAATCCATGTCTATGTGACCTTATGAACAGGTTGGATGGAAATTAACTATCATAGTGGACCCTAGGAAGGTTTCAATGGTGGGTGTCATTATCAATGCTGCTTCCTGTGGTGTGGTACACTTAAGCTTGTATCTGGCTGATTTTTATGTTTGCAATATCAAATGATATGGAAAAATGGATGGACGGTGTGGATAAAGCCTATACATCACGGTGGACTCTCTGTTCGTTACTAGCTTGGGACGGGCGGGGTTATTACCAATCCGCGTCCTTCCCTCCCTCACCAAAATCCAAGACGACAGGGAACAGAAGCAAAACGCCACGAGACGAGAGGAGAGGAGAGGAGAGGGGAAGAGAAGAGAATGCTGCACGTTCACACACGGAGGACACGTGTCGCCGCCGCGATCACCTGCATCTTCTTCCTCGTACTGCAGTGCGCGGTTGATGCCCATCCTCAGCCCCAGGTTTTTTTTTCTTAATTCTTTCTTTTCGTCTTCTCTATAATCCTCTAAAACCCTAATTTCCTCAGGGTTTTCAGAAGCCTTAATCCTCTTTCTCATTTTGTATGCGACAGATCAACTGCAGCAAAACATGCGTTGCTCAGAATTGCGACAGTAAGACCTTCGGATCTGATCCCGAATTTCTTGAAAGCGCGATCTTTTCACGTTTTCCATGGAATTTCCATATATTCTAATATTATTTTTTATTAATTTTTTTCTTTTTTAGCTGTTGGTATTCGATACGGTAAGTTCTGCGGCATTGGATGGACTGGTTGCCCTGGAGAGAAACCTTGCGATGCGCTTGATGAATGTTGCAAGCTTCATGACGAATGCGTCGAGAAAAAAGGTACTCTTTTCTTCTTCTTTTTTTTCGATTTCTTTTTAGGATTTCACTTCTTGGATTCTCGTGGCGTGATTGTTTCAATCTTTTTCTCTTTTTCCCCCTTTCTTATTTGAAGGATTTGTTGTTTTTAGGCATAGTTTGTGAATTCAGTCAGTTCTGAATTCAATCTCACAATTCAATTTGGAGCGGGCATTGACAGTACCTGTTTCAATTACATTTTAGGTAGGGCTATTAATGGTTAGGTTCTAGAGTACCTGCAACTGGGCTGTGATGGGGTTCGGGTCTTGCCAAGTTGGGTTCTTGTTTTTTCAGACTGGGACCTGGATCCGATCTGTCCAGGTGCCTGTCTGGTACCATTGCATCTTTGGACCTTGGTTTCAAGTTGGGTTTGTGTCGGCCTCGAGTTGGGTCCAGGTCGAATGACAGCATGCACACTGCCAGGATCACACCAGTGGATGGATTAGATTGCACACACGTGTGCCTCTTTGACACATGCGTAGACGGACTCTCTAACATGTGGGTAGCTTGGCAAACCTCATTCCATTGGTAGATTGATTCATTGTCATTATAGCCTGATCCCAACTAATTGTGGTCAGCTACACAAATCCTGTTACCCCATTCCACTCTATCACAGACCATATCCTTGGTTAAACCAAGGTTCCTCAAGTCATTTCTTACTACCTCCACCCACATCCTTTTGGACCTGCCCCTTGCCCTCTCTACTGTGCATGGTCAAACCATCTAAATTTACTCTCCCTCATCCTATTACCTATTGGTGCTACTTGTAAGTTCCCTTGAATGCATTCATTTCTAATTCTATACTTTTCTTGTCATTCATCCATCTCAACATCCTATTTCTACTTCACTTATCCTATGAATATGTTGTTCCTTGATTGCCCAAACATTTTTCCCCATAAAGGATTGCTAGTCTTACAGCTATCCTATAAAATTTCCCCTTCAGTTTCTTTAGTATGTGGAGATCAAATAAAACTCCAAAGGCAAATCTCCACTTCATCCCCCCTACTCTAATTGTATGAGCAACATTCTTCTCAATCTCTCCGGTCTCTTGAATTATTGACCCAAGAGATTGAACTGGTCATTGTTGATTAATTAATCTAAATTTAATGTATAAATATAATTAATAAAATTAACTGGACCGACCCGACCCATTTTGAACTAGATCCCAAATGCTGGACCTGACCTGAACACAACTAGACCTGATTTTTAACTGGGTCCGAAATGTTGGGTCTGAACCTGAATGATTTCCAAATGGGTCCAAAAATGGACCCTGACCCATAAAAATTGGGTCTGGTCTATCAGGTTGCCGTTGGTCCAGGTACTCATTGTCAGTCCTAATTTTAGGAGAGGCAATTATTCAGATGATCCAGAACATTCATCTAGGAGGCCCTATTATGGGATGAACCATGTCCCAGATTTCTTCCATTTGACGGTCCGAACCGTCTGATTAGTGGTTTACAAATTGGCAGTTGAAGAGGCTATGATAGTCCACACTCAACATAGATAGAGGACTGCAATTATCTGATGGGGTGATATTTTGGACTGTGGACTAGCCATGATAGGTCCCCGCTGAATGAATGGTTAATCCGTTGAGTATTCTATATTTTATTTTTCCAATTCTTTTTTCTTCCTTATTTCTTGGAATTTTTAATTGACTTTTCAACAATTTAAAATT
Source organism: Magnolia kwangsiensis (assembly GCA_037074715.1). NCBI lineage: Eukaryota > Viridiplantae > Streptophyta > Magnoliopsida > Magnoliales > Magnoliaceae > Magnolia > Magnolia kwangsiensis. Next base: position 100,644,216 of record CM073581.1, read on the forward strand.
ATATATAAACACCGGATTGCATATGAACTTAGAATTGCCAACTCCAGGTTAGGCATATGAACTTAGAATTGCCTAACTCCAGGTTGGAACCCTCCCAATTCCACATGTGAATCATGTGTTTAGGGTGAAAGTGAGCTGATAAGTACTGAATAGGAAATTGAAACTTCTCCACTCTTTCTGTTTGAACAGTTGAAACTTCTGCACTCCTGACTGACATAATTTCAATATTTTCAATAAATGTCACTCGGGATGAATATGTTGGTGTTTGGGGATATTATTGTTTTACAGACTTGAATCCTACAATTTTTGTTTGCAGTAAGATGTGGCAAAATTGAGGCAGAAGTTGAGCATAGATAGTAGTTATAGATATTAGAGTTTTGGGTTGCGAAGCCCACATGTACCTCCCTATGCGGGAATGCATTTGCATGTGGAATATCCATTGTCGTAGGTAGCCCCACCATGTAGATGATTTCATCATCTAAGCCTTATCCTAACTCATTAGGGTCAACTACGCCAAGCCTGTTTTGTCATTCCTTCTATCACAAACCATATCCTCATTTAAACCATCGCTCCTCCAGTCTTTTCTTACTACATCCATCCACGTCCTTTTGGGTTTTTCCCTTGCCCTTTTAGAGCCTTCAACTTCATTTCTAACTAGTGCAGTTCTTGGTTTATGTTGCACCGTGTAGTGGACCTGGCTGAAAAATCAGTTCAGTATGTTCATCCATTGTGAGTAGCTCATATCCACAGGGAGGCTAACATGATTGCTGACAAGTAGCCGCCTATGGTGACTCTATGTAGATTTTTTTTCTTCTTATTTTTCTTTCTTTCTTATATTTATTTATTTATTTTGTAAAGACTTGAAACCAACCCACTACTGCAGTTGTGCTTCTGTGATTCTTCTATTTTCTCCATTCATCATTCGAGAAAATATTTTCATATGCAAGGTGTGTGTGTGGGCGCACGTGGGGGTGCGTTGCTTGTGCCTGTGGGTGTGTGGGCAGGGGTGTGCGCATGCAGGCATTGGTCCATAACGAGTGCCTATGGGTGTGTGGTGTGTGCGCGCACATGTGCATGTGTGTGTGCGGTGTGTGTGAATGCACTTGCATGTGCATGGATGTGTGTGTGTCTGCGTTCGTGAGGTGAGCTCAATCTTAACTCACTGACCTCCTGCCTCTTACTCTTTCTAGGATCTTATATCAAAGTTGCTGAGGACCTAACTCCTACTCTTTCTAGGATGAGTATCAATGTGATTGACTCGAGGAGAATTTGAAGAGCTAATTCATGGCTTATTTGCCAATTTGGCATGCTTGTGTAGTGGACGCCACAACACCCCCACGTCGATTGTCATACCTCATCTTTTCTACCTGGGGATCTACTTTATGAATTCTGTCTCTCCAATAATTTTCCCAAGGCCCTAGCCTCAGAAGTATACAACCTTCATGTACCTTCCCTTCACACCACCTCAAGCTGCATCTTTGAGGTCATCCTCTCATGTGCCATTCCGGCCCTATAGAGATGATGGGCCACGCACGCATGATAACAATGGATTATTAGAGGGGGAAAAAACATCAATCGTTTATATTCGCCACATTTTACCAAACTAATAAGTGGACATTGATTTCTGGCGGGGCATGCTCATGGTGGCCCCCACCTGAATCCTGACGTGCAGATGCCTCTTCAATCTCTTCTCGTTCAGATCACCTCAACATTTCTCTTATTTCAATGTTTATTCTGGACAGTTTGGTGATGACTTTTTCTTTTTCTTTATTCCCAAACTAAATTCTTCTTCTTCTTCTTTTTTTGTTTTTGTTTTTTTGTCTTGATGAGATCAACATGGGAAATTGTTTTCTCTTACCAGATGTCGTTACATGGAGCTGCATCTCCCTTGTTAAAATGCTTAGCAATCTGCTAAGAGAATTGTTTAATTAGCCGAAAAAAATCTCAATAAATAGAAGTTTAATTAGTCTGTCCTCCTAGCATTGCCTCAACATGCATGGGTCAATTTAACCTCTGTTGGGGGGAAGGGAGAAGGAGAGCAGGAGGAGGGAGGGAGGGAGGGAGGGAGGGAAAAGCGCCAGGAGTATGCAACGGATGTCTTCTAGATGATAGAAGGGGGAGCTTGAAGGCTAGAGAGCTCCCCTCGATCCCTGCTAGTGCCTCGACTCTGACCCATCTGACTGTTGCCTAAACCTCTTTTCCTTAAGGCCCTGTTATTCTGTTCCCCCAAATGGTACACTGCACTGCGGGGAGGTTCAAGTGCCAGAGAAGGCTACCTCTGGCAGATTTGAAGCTGAGTTCCAGGCTTCTTGAAGCTTTTCAACTGAGAAAATATGATACATGTATCCTATATAATCAAGAATGCTACCTTTCTGTCATTTGTTTATACATGTATGGTATAAATTTGTATTGAACTCTTTAGAAGCTTGCTAATCTTTCACGAGTGCCTAAGGTGGTTCCTTTACACACCACAGCATGTGTCAACGTGGCTCTTGGGTGCAGGATTCAAGCTGTTCATCAAATGAATCCTGCCAATGCTCTGGCTGAAAATCCATGCCAGTCCACTCATCAGGCAGGCCACAATGTGAGATACAAACGGGCGGTGGCTTATTAAAACTTCACCATCTATTTGTTTCTAAAATTGGTCCGCCTGATTAGTGGATAGGTCAATATGCAGAGCGGGGCCCAGCTAATGCAATGCTTTGATTGGTGTGGGATTAGTTAGTCGCTATTTTTTTTCTTTCTTGATGACCATTAATACAGTGGACAAAGGGATTATCATCATCAGCTAGGCCTTATCCCAATTAATTGGGCTCGGCTACATGAATCTTGTTCCACCATTCCACTCTATCAAGGGTCATACCTTTAGTTAGACCATAGATAATCAAGTCTTTTCTTACAACCCCTATCCACGTCCTTTTGGGCCATCCCCTTACCCTTTTAGAGCCTTCAACTTGTACCAACTCCTAACCAGTGTGGTTCTTGGTCTTTGTTGCACATGACCAAACCATCTGAGTCTAGTTCCCCTCATTTTCTATTGCTGCTTAAGTAACAATATGTTCATAGGGATGTTCAGATGGATGGGTGGCAAGATCAGGAGGGATAGAATTAGAAAAGAATGCATTGGAGGGAACAACGTTGTCAAATGCGATCACATATGCGTTTTTATGTGAAGAGATCGCAAATGTGATCCTGACAAGTATGCCATGGCATACTTTATTATGTGATGGATATGTAATCGCATATTGCTGAACTGAACTTTATTTTATTTTCTTGCAATGTCAGTTACTTTTGCTCAAATCCCCATCACCCTCACTATTTTATACTCTAAAGCTTAAAATCTCTCTTACTAATCTTTCTCTTTATGTTTGAAGTTTTTAATAATTAATTCTCTCTTAATGTAGCTTGTATATATATATATATTTTTTTTGTTAAATTTATGTAAATATAATACAAGTAATTAACTATATAAAAATAAGTAAAATCAGTTATCCAATCACTTCACTAATTATGCAAAATTTCCCAAAATTTTTAGATTTTGTTTTTTCCAATTTTTCCCTTTTTTCCTTTTTTCCTTTTTTTTTATTTTTCAAAAAAAAAATAGAAAAAAAAAAAAGCAACTGCATATGGGAGGGAACTTAGGAGCAGCACCAATAGATAATTAGACGAGGGAAAGTACACTTAGGTAATAAAAGTGGATATAGGGATAAAAATAAATACATCTCTAAATAGATGTCTTCTTCCTCTTCTTCTTTTTTTTCCTTTTCTTTTCAAAAGACTATGCTTAATCACTTACCATGTATGTGGAATTCTATCAGGGATGACAGATGTGAAATGCCATGAGAAGTTCAAAAGCTGCATCAAGAAAGTACGTAAATCTGGGAAGATTGGGTTCTCTCAGGACTGCCCTTATGAAACAGCCATGCCAACGATGATGCAAGGCATGGATATGGCCATCTTACTCAGCAAGTTGGGCAACCGAAATTTTGAATTGTAAGGACTTGAAAAGACTGCTTCATTCATTCTCTCAATTGTTTTAATTGATACAATTAAAGCTCAATGCTCCATCATTGGTATTCATCATTTGTCATGTTTTCTTCTTGTTCTATGGTGGTGAATGAACCTGCCGGCACATGTGCCAACAGCATGTGTGTGGAAGATCCAGGCTGTTCGTCAAATCAGGCTTGTCCAGTCATCTGGCATGTCACATTGCAGGGAACCAAGGATTTTTTATTTATTTTTTTTAATATAAGAATTGCCCCATGGTCTACATTCAATGTACCTGTGGGGTGCACACAATGGGCAGATCTGCCTGATTGTTTGGATAGGACTTATGGTGTGGGCCTGCCTGATGCAGTTAGGTACCTAAAATGATAGGGACTGGATCCTTACATGAGGATGAAAAATGTGCCTGTCACTCTATGGTGTTGGAGCCCCACTCCCACTGCGGAAATGGCAGGATGACCTGCCACATTGTGGACCTTACCAGGATTGCCTTTGGTTCAGCAAAAGTTGGATCGGCCTGTATATACCTTTCCTCAGGTGCAAATTACCAGCCATGTGATATACACTCATTAAAACAGACTTTGGATATTCACCCATTTTGGTTCAGAAGATATTGGATATACACCATGAATTTTCAGCAGATGTACACCCATCACCTGACCCATGGATGTTAATGTAATATATACATTTTGGTTCAGCAGACGTTCTAAAATGTATATTACATGAGAAAAATCTGGATATCTGCTCAGATGTTGGTGTGAGCAGGTATGCTATCAGGATTGCTCTAGGATTGTATTGAACTTGGTGGTTAAATTCAACTGCGGTGATGATACTGTAGGGAGGTCATGTGGAAAAGGAGCTCTACGCTGTCAGGATGATAAAAATCTTAACACCTCTTATTCTTTTTTACTAATTAAAAAAAAAAGGGACCAAAATGAAAAGATCGTCTTATTCAAAACCTCAATTATGACATCCTTTATCTCGCTAGTCACACTTTGGAATGCACTATTCTTATAGAGAAAAATGTGCTTTAACATCTTCTTAACTTGAAATGGCAGAGGAGAGGAAAGGTTCCTTTTTTAGTGTAATCCGGGGAACAAATCCAGTGGATACAGGGTGGGGCTTCTGGCTCAGGGGATTAGAGCATGTGGCTAGGAACAGTGGTGTCAGGGGTTTGAATCCCTCCTTGCCCATAATTGTCCCAAAAATGAAGACCTTTCTTTTACCTTGGGGGTAGAAAAATCAGTGATCGTAATGCAGATGCAAAGCTATGAAACTTGGGTGTGGGTCTTTTGTTGAAATGGAATGACCTTACTTTTATTTCTTTTTATTTATAGTGAAGCTATGAAACTTGGGTGTGGGTCTTTGGTTGAAATGGAATGACCTTACTTTTATTTCTTTTTATTTATAGTGAAGTATTATATCATTACATATATAGCATGCCTGCCGAAATCAACATGTGTGTTTTTCTCTTACTAACTCTTCCTCAAGTAAGGTTTGGGAAAAATAGTAGAGCAAATTCAAGTATTGGTAGCATGGCAAAGTAAAATTGTATTCTCCTCGTTAATGTGTTTGCTTGTTGTAATTGTGGCCTCTTGAGAGAATCAATGACTGCACTTGCATCTTTGATACCCTACTAATACATCATTTGAGAATTAGTATTAGCTAGTTATAAATAGCCTTAGGGTTATGGAACAAAGAAATGTCCTGGATCTAGTGATTCTCAAATATTGCATAACAAAATATGATACTAAGAAATGATGTAGAGCGGGCCGCAGTCATATTATTGACCTAGATGGACCCAAAAAAGCCCGAACAGAAGCGGACGTAATCCATCAGATCTTGGCCCAATCTTACGTGGGGCATGATGTAACTATGCCCAAGGCGTGTCTGGATAAGAGAAATTCATTCCGGATTGAGTCGTTCCTTACTGAAATTCATTCTTGATTAAAATTTCGTTTTGGGACCAACCAACACCTATAGGCGTGTCGTATTGCTCTATTTCATCAGAAAACGTCTCATTTCTATTCAAGTCTTATGTTGGATGTAATTTTTTATTCTTAGAGTTTTAGTATTTGGTATCTTTTTAGAATTTACGTCTTATCATGTTGAAAATCATCCTGCGTAGTTAGATTAGAACTTTCAATTTTTAAAAAGTTTTATTATTTTAGGAAAGTTTCAGTTTATTTATGTTAGGACTCCTAATTAGGGTTTCATTTTATTATTTAAAGTTCCATAATCTTGTTTGAGAAATAGATTTTAATCAAGTATTGCATAATTTCTTAACTCTTGTGGATTCGATAACCATTACACCTCATGGATTCAAGGTCTTCTTTCTCTTTATCTCTTCACACCCTTCCCAGTGTCAAGAGATAATATAGGTTAGGTACATTACCATTTGCCTTTGGTTCAGCCCTAAGAAAGGAGCATGATTTTGTAAAGACCTGAGTTGAGTTCGATGAGCTGACAATTCATGATTGTGAGCAGTTAATTGAAAGGCCGAGACCTGTTTGAGTTTTTTTTTTTTTTTTTCCAGAAATATTGTGAGATTAATCTATTCTTCAACAGATTTGTATTGAGCTCTGATACATTTGACGGATGAAATCAATCTGCCCCAATAATGGGGACTCCTTTGGATGATACTTAAACCTTGAATGAGTCAAAAGTAAGAAAATTGTGATTTTGTAACGTTTGCATGGAAGGTTTCAGATCCAAATTAAAAGTGTAGCGACGAAAAATACACTGAATGAAATGACATCATCTCGAAAGCATATTCACAATGTTTTTATATAAACAAAGACCAAGAAAAGCCAGCCAAAGTTATTTATTCCCAATCACAGATGAGAAAAGGAGCTTTTTCCATAAACAAAGACCAAAAAAGGGGACGCGGATTGATTTTCTATAAACAAAGACCAACAAACGTATTGATTCCCAAGAAAAGCCTTCCAAAGGTATTGATTCTCAATCACGAATGCGATGGGAGGGCCCAGATTGTGTACTAGCCCCACCAGGACCTAGCTAGAGACAGACGGTCCTGCCGGGGAGACCACCGTCCATTCGTTTTGAAAATCGTCACAAGGCATGTGCCCGAAAATGAGGCAGATCAAGGCTTGAGTGGACCACACCAGAGGAAGCAGCGGTGACAATGACCCCCACTGTTGAAACTTTCCTAGGGCCCACCGTGATGTTTGTATGCCATCCAACCCCTTCGTAAGGTTACATACACTTGGATGAAGGGAAAACATAAATACCAGCTTGATCCAAAACTTCTGTAACTCTTAAGAGGTTTTCAGCAATAGGCATTTAATCCCTACTGTTTCCTGTGGTGTGGTCCACTTGAGCCTTCGATATACCTCCAACAGGTGGACTAGATCTTCCCAGGAGAGGAGAATCTCTAGGTTAGGATATGAGAGATAGAGATGGCTTAGGCATGCTCCTAACTTTCTTTTGTTTCCCTTTGTTCAAGGTATAAAGATGACCACAATCACTTGACTTGAACCTATGTCTAAAATCCTACTTAGAGAATGCAGTAAATCTACAAGAGGACACTCAATGAGCAGTAGAAAGGGCAATGCCACATAAGCAGTCACCTTCCTCACTTCTGCTTATCAATTGTGGGTGTAGAATTGACTCAAATGAAAAAAAATGCACTTGATTTTTTAAGTCATATATTGGATTTTTAATGGTTCTTAAATTTTGAGTGTGGGGTCTATAGCAGTATCAGGAATGTCTTCCCACACAGGGATGAGTTTAAGGTCCTATTTGGTAGAACTTATTTTCACCACTTATCACTTAAATGAGCCATTTTTTAATGATTTTTCTTTATTCAGATCGTTTGGTAAATTCAAAACATTAAGTGCTTAATTTGAAATTTCATTGAAATAATGGTTTTTTTTATTTATTAAATCTTCCCTCATTTGATTTAGGGTGAGTTTGGTCCTTGGAATTGAATGGTATTGAATTGTATTAGATGGGATTAACATTGACTGTAGTAAGTGGTTTGTGTTAATTTTTGTTTTTACTATTTTTGACTAAATTATCCTTAAAATGTTTGATAAACGACAACTTTGCCTTTTTTCAAAAGACTCAGGAAAGCTTCGTCATGGGAAAGATCCATAGGCCCTGCCATGATATATGCTTTATATCCCCACCGTTCATCCATCTTGCTAAATCATTTTACGACATGAACCAAAAAAGGGGCAGATCCAAAGCTCAAGTGGACGTGTGGATGGATGGTGGGGATATAAGAGATGTATCATGGTGAGTCCCACAAAATTTTGTCACCTAAACATGGGAGATACCTAAGTGCAGTTTCTATGCTTTGGAATTGGAGCCAAAACCGGATACAGGAGCATTTTATGGGATACGGTGGAAACATGTTAGTGGGTGTTGCCTTGACCGTGGGGCCTACCTTGAAGCATGTTGTTCACTCCCCAAGTGCAGGGTTGTGATGTAGTAATAACTCGATAAGACCGAGGTCGAATCCCAAGGGACTGAAACTTGTACGTTATCTAAAACTAACCAAAACTAAAACTAGATTAAGATGAAATCTAAACTGAATGTAATTTGAGAAATAATGGTGAAATAATTATATAAACTTGTGAGAAATCAGAAGAAGGGAACTACGGATTCAGAGGATCCACTTGTAGAGATCAGGGAGATCTTATGCATGTTTCATGAAAATTAACTGAACTGACATTGATCTAGTTTTCAAAGAGATGAAAGGTGTATGAATTAGAATGGATTCCATCACCAAACCATGCCCAAAAGACTATGGCAAACAACAGAATTAAACTAATTATCACCCAATCACATGCATGAAAGTTAGGAAGGGTACCGTCATCCAACCATGCCCAGGAGACTATGGTGAACAACAGGACGTCCTGACGTCATAAACATAAAAAGAAAATAGAAATATTCAAAGCATCGCAGATCCATTGTAATTTCAGTCACAACAGACCATTAAGAACTAAAAATATTCACATAATAATTAACTAAAATCAAAGTCAATTCATGTATTAAAATTAAAATAAAATCAAATCTCTCATCTCACTACAAGCTTCACCTCTTAGCCCTAGCTAGGAGGTTTTAGCCTGTCATGGATGGGCTCAATCCAAATAAATAAAGAGAAAAAGAAAAGGAAAAGAAAAGGGAAAGAAAAAAACCAAGCTCCTCTCTCTCTCCTCTGCCCACGTTGAACCCCAAGCTCGAGCCCTCTATTCTTCCTCCCAAGACCTTGAATGAATGCTCCCCACGTCCAAAAACCTACTTTTATAGCTGCTGGAAGGCTGGAGTCAGTGACAGAGTTGTAGTAGGACACGGAGTGCAATTTTCGCAGTCAAGTTCGGTACCATGAAACACGCCATTTTCCTCGCTCAAATTTCAAAGAAACACCGTCCCTTAGTACTTTCTTGGGTCCTCTACATGATAGACGGTTCAGATCTGCCATATGATCAAAGATGGTGGGCCAAAACTGTCCGGAAAAGTCAGTTTTCGCGGATGTGCGAAACTTTTCGCACCATTTCGTTGTTGTGATCGGTGGACCCCACAGAAGTATTTTTTAGAAAATCCACCCCATCCATTGGATTCAGAACGAAATTTCAGTAAAGAATAGGTGGTTTTGAACGTCCATTGACGTGGTCCAGAGAAGAAATCACAAAAGAATCAGTTTTGAACGCTACCGAGCAGCCCTTTTGTGGCCTCTGTATCTCACACGTGTGCACGCATGGGTACAAAAAGTCAGCATATTTTTATAGTATTCGAGTCCCTCTACACGGTGAATGGGTCAGATTTTCCATATGGTCAATGGGTAGGGCCCACAAACGTCCGCAAAAATGGCCAGCGGCCTGCGTTACGCGGTGCGATTTTTTTTTTTTTTTTTTTTTTTTTTTTTAAGAAGAAAGTAGGCCAGCGTCTTGCTGACCGACTTAACTCGTTTGGTGCACGACGAGTGCACATGTGCACTGTACACACTCATCCCATATGGGGTCCATTGCACTGTTTTGGAGAAATCTGCACCATCCATCTATTTTGACTCCTCATTTAAGGCGTCAATAATAATTTTGAGACAGTTCCAGATATCAGATGGGCCCAGAATCAACGGTTTATGGGCTGATCTGTCAGTTGGGGCACTTCCCGAGATCTTCAATGGCTGAAATTTTATATGTACGGTTAATTTATGGTCCTCAGGCGACGTATGAAGTTTCGAGCCAAACGGATGGTGGGAACCTCGTGATCTTGCATTCTGGACGTCCTTCAGGCCACTTGAGCTTCAATTTCTAACTTTTCTCGGATTTCTGACCGTGTATATTTGTCAATCTTGGTCCCCTGGAGTGTGTCCCTTGCCTTTGGCGTCATCAGATCCTTAAATCTCAACTTTTAACGTCCTTTTTCCATCCATGCTCATAAAATCACTTTGCCACACAAAAATGAGAAAACGAGCCATTAGACAGCATTATATTCGTAAATCCAGACAATATCTGAGGTCTAATATGCAATATTTGACCCTCAACACATGTGTTGTATTTACATGGTCCATCAATACCTACATCTACCTTTTGGAAAAAAAGAAAAGAAATCTGCATCTTACTTTTGGCCATGGTTTCAAATATGAAGTACATTCACTTCTCAAGTGGACCATACCACTGGAAATGGTGGTCATTGAACGCCCACCATTAAAAGCTTTGTATGGCCTATCATAATGTTTATTCGCCATCCAAGCTATTGAAAATGCCACGTAAGAATGAAGGGAAACAACAAATATCAACTTCATTCAACACTTTTGTGGATGCAGATTTTTTGCCAAAGCCTTTCACAAAGTTCATGACTTGGGATGCTAGGTAGGGCCACCGTGATTTTTGTGAGAAATCTACCCTATCAATCCATTTTTCAAGCTCATTTTAGGACATGCAATTGAAAATGTAGCGGATGTGAAACTTAAGTGAGCCATGGGAGAGGAAAAACAAGGAAAAGAGTTTTTTTCTGTTAAAACTTTCTTGGGATTCACCTTAATATTTATATGCCATCTAAATTATTTAAAAGGTTATTCCCACTGGGATGAAGTGAAAACATGAAAACTTAGCCTGCTAGGAACTTTAGTGGCCATAAAAATGTTTCAACAGTGGTCAATGAATCCACATTGTTTCCTCTTGTGCGGCCCACTTGAGTTTTGCATCTACCTCATTTTTTTGCCACATGTCCTACAATGAGCTTGCAAAGTGGATGGATATGGTGGATTTCTCACAAATATCATGGTGGGCCTCACCTAGCATCCCAACATAGGAACTTCAAATCGCATCCAACTTTCGTAGCCCACATAAAGCTTTTAATGGTGGGCATTTAATACCTACCGTTTGGTTAACTTGAGATTTGAATCTACTTCATTTTTTAAACCATGACCTAAAAGGAGTTATAAGAGCTAATGGATAGCATGGATATACAACACATACATTAAAGTAGGCCCCACGATTAGGGTTGCACCCACTAACAAGTAACACCTAATTTGTTACCAGGGGAAACACAGATTAGCCCATCCAGCTAAGTGGGTGTGACGATGACAATGGGCTCACCTCAACGTATACATTATTTTCAATTCCTTTTAGTGCATGGTCCCAAAATTGAAGCAAATACAAATCTCAAGTGGACCACACCACAGAAACAGTGGTCATTGAGAGAGAAAAAGAAAAAAGGCAAATATGCCAAATTGTGATTTTTTAGACATTTGTAATTCATGTTTACTAAACAAGTTTTCATTTTTTTTAAAGTGCTTATTTGTAAATATTGAGACATTCTTTAAATGAATTATCAAATAAATTTTTCAGTAATTACAAGTACTAAAATTCAGCATAAGTTTTCAGTATTAAAATTAATTTTCAAATCTTATTTTCTAATTTATTGAATGCTACTTAAAATTACAGTTTGAAGTCTCTATTATTAATACAAATATAATCTATTTATTTCACTATTTCAAGTACATATAATCCCACAAAATATATACAACCTTTAATAGCCAATTGTCCACATCACATTCATGTGTAATGTGCATACATCATCCTCTTAGGCAATAAAAAAATTAAAAAAATAAAGAAACACATCTAAACATGTAAAAGTATATATTGGATAAGCCTCAAACGATCTAATGAATATAAAGATGCCCATGCGTCCATACAGGTTTAATGGACCACACAAAGTTTAAATAAATTCCGATAATTATGATAATCTCAAGCTGGACTCGGAAGAAGCTCAACCGAAATCTGATGGTAACAATCTAGTTATGAACACCGACCAACTATTAATTTCTACTGCTTGCTTTTGATTGAATAGATTTTTCACCATTCAACTGCAGGGACTAAATTGTCAAAAAAATCAGATCTAACTGAACGCATGATTAAAGTATAATTTCATATTTATGACTTTTGTGACATTTTTAAATCTAGAAACTAGACATTCACCAACCATGCGTATGGAATCCCAATCGTTCACTTGGTGGGCACATTGCTTTGAAGATTCTAACCCTTCTTATCCGAAGGGGTTTCACACATCGAAAGTGGACTGTTGCTTTTGTTCCTAACCGTCCAATTTTACGTGAGCGGCCAAACGGTCAGGATGTTTTGATCAGAGCGACTTCTGATCTTTGGCTACGGTCCAGAGCTCCTTTCTCGTTCTTGCGTTGACCTCTATTTGTCTAGCTGCCAGTAAGTTTACTTGTTCTCTGGCTGTCAGTACTTTTCTGAGTATGTACGGACAAATTCCTGACGAAGAGAGAAAACGTTGAAAATGAATAAGCTTTGATACTCTTGAATAGTGTGATTATTCATACTCATGCGTACAGAAATCAAGCAAGTGGAATATAGATAAACTAGATCAAACCATCCATATCGTGGGGCACGACATTAGATGGGTTATAAACCAGAAGTTAGAGTGAATGGATTTTATAAGTGACCAGTGGGTGGACATCTAGTCAACGGCACATATGAAATTGATTAATGGTCCCAATGCATCAATAACTACGGTAATCAGCTGCTAAGATCGTTCAATGAATCCGATTATAGGATTGTGGCCTATACAGTGGGTCCCACAATTTGGACGGCTTATGTTGAGCTAATTATTATAATAATGGTAAATTTAGCGTGCATGGGTAGGAATCATCAGACGCCTTCTCAAATAACTCGAATGAAGTTCTGGTCGCCAGGCAGGAATCGCAGGAGATAGCTACTGACAGTACTCTGTGGGGCACAACACGATGTGTGTCCTGTCCATGCCGTCCATCCATCCAATTTTTTTTTTTGAATATTATTATCCCAAAAATAATTCAGATCCAAATCTCATGTGGACCACACCTCATGAAATAGTGTTGATTGAACACTCACCATCAAATACTTTCCGGAGGTACAAAAGTTTTGAGTTAAGTTGATATCTATGTTTTCTCTTATCTTTACAGGTCCGATGAAAAATAAATATTCTAATGAGCCTCGTAAAGATTCTCTATTATTTTTTTGTGCTGTAGTCCACTCAATATTTGAATTTTGTTTACTTTTTTTTTTTAATTATCAAGATTTATAATAATCCCAAAAAATAAATATAAAACTTTGATTAACACATACACACACACATATATATATATATATATATATATATATATATATATATATATATATATATATATATATATATATATACACACGGGGAAAAGGTACTATGCGCTCGAGCTCACGATAAGCTTACAGTGAGGTCGAGCTGTGTGGGCCCCACCGTGATTCATGTCGACCATCAAAACCGTGCATTTGATGGTTTCCCTTTAAATAATGGGATACCCCAAAAATCAGCCGTATATGGAACTCAAGTGGGTCATGCCATCTAAAATCATTTGAAGACACCGTTAAAACATATAAAAGCACTTGGTGGAGCTCACCTGAGTTTTTAATGCTTCTGAAACTTGGTCTGAACCCTCATACAAGCGGGAGACACATAATGGATGGGCTGGATTTGCAAAATACATCTTTTGTGGGCTCCAAAAATGATTATGAATGTCTTAATGGTTGCACGGCCCCTCTCCACTTCTGTAAGTGGTGTGGCCCACACAAGTCACGGATTGACTTGATTTTTGATACCTAGGTCCACGTCCGAGGAGAGGAGAGACCTAGTCACCTGGTCAGTGGCGCTGTAAGTACGCAATCCACGTCCGAGGAAAGGAGAGACCTAGACAACTACCAGGCGGAGGCCGGTCTATTTTACAAGATTCTACGGGTGGGGCCACCTGGGTACACGTGGCATGCAATATGTTCATCCGAGTTTCTTACCATAAAAGTTGGACAACCCAAAAATCAGGCCGATCCAAATATCATGTGGACCACTAAGTGAGTTCAGAGGATTTTGGATGGTTGTCATTGTTTACTATAATGTGGGCCACCTAATGATTTTATAAGCCTAATTTTCAGGGAATTCAGTCATCTCGAGGCAGCTCACGATATGAACGGAAGGATGGAAAATACACAACTTGAGGGGACCCTTTAAATCATTAAAAAAAAAAACCTTCAAATTCACGTGGGCCACCACGTTGTATCGGCCTGTTTTCTTTATTTTTTTGACCGTCCAATTTTCGTTATACGGCAACCCTGATGGACAGGTTAGATACCATGCGCACCCAGGTGGGCCCCAGGGTCCGAGTAAGCTTTTTCTATAGGAACCGGCTTCCACGAAAGTAACCCGATTGGCGTGAGATGGACGGAGGCATCGTAGCAGAATTGTCCACATGCCCACGCTCAGGAGATCCGTGCCGTTCATCAGTCAGAGCGAGCTATGATCATGCCCTTTCCTGGCAATCATGTTTTTTCGTCCATCAAGTGGGCCACACCTGTAGGAAGAAAATGGACTATTAGAAAAATGACTAACAATCCATTTTCAGGAAGCGGATTGCGAACTGAGTAAACTCTTTGGGGCCCACTGTGATATATGTATTTTATCCACTCTGTCCATCCATTTTACCAGATAATTTTAGGGCTTGATCTTAAAAATGAATCACATCCAACGTTCAAGTGGGCCACATCACAGGAAACAGTGTGAATTGAACATCTACTGTTGAAAACTTCTCGTGGACTACATAGGTTTTGGACCAACCTGATATTTGTGTTTTCCCTTCATCCATGTCCATGTGATCTTATGAACAGTTTGGATGACAAATAAACATCACTATTAGAAAAATGAACAGGTTGGCCCACCCACTAACGTTAGGATAAGGTCGATCCAAAATTCAAGGGGAAAAGTGGGGATGGGAATGCCAACCATCTAAACCTTCTTTGGGCCCACCGAAGTTTTGAATCAGCATAATATTTAGTTTTTTCATACATCCTGATTGCAATCACCTTATGAACGGTTTGGATGGCACGTAAAGATATACTCAGTTTTCCCCTGTGGTGTGGATCAGCCTGATTTTTGGGTTCACGGCTTTAAATGATCTGGATCAAATGATGGACGGAGTGGATGCCATATACACAACACGGTGGGCCCCACGGAGCCTTTTGTTGGGCGTACTCGTTGCAGGAATGCGGTCCACGCCAGCGAGCCTAACGTGCGCCGCAAGTATGTTGACTTATCAGACCAAAACCAAAACCACACAAACGAAACAATAAATAAAATAATCAAATATTCAATTTTATGCTGTGCAGGAGAGATGCCATTCGATCATTGAATATTTGTAAGCCTTCACACGTGTCAAAATGACACGATTACGAAATCCGAGCGGTGTGCCATGTGGGTCCCACAGTCTAGATCACTATGCTAAAAAATCAGGCAGCTCAACTATCTCAGCAGGTAACATGTACATGAAAACATTCGGACGGCCAAAAAAAACTTACAACTACTTTTCAACCGTTCGTTGTTGTCACACATGCGTGGCTTACCTGATAGTTAGAGATCTCATTTATTTGGTCAGATGACCATGAAGGTAGTTCCCACATAATCCATGGCTTGGATGTCCTGCGCACTTGTCAGGATAGGCACGTGTGGCTGTATTTAGAGCTGCGTGTGGAGGGTGAGTGTGAGGATCCCACATAATCCATAGCTTGGATGTCCTACGCACTTGTCAGGTTAGGCACGTGTGGCAAGCTAACCTCTTGTTTCACCGAAGCCATGTTTGTTAACGCTGAATTTTTGCACTTAATGCGAATAAGTAAGATTTTCCATGTTTATTAGTGTTTGTTAATGCGTTATTAACGTAGAAGACGAAAAGCGCTAAGTGATTTTTCACTGAATTCTTTTCATGATAGGAGTATAGCTTAATGGTGAACATGGAATGCGCTCCGTCATTTTTCATTAAATAAAAATTTTTACTTTCTAAATATTTTTTTTCAAATAACTACGACAATTCATTTTTTAAATTATTTGTGAAATATAAAATCAACTTTTAAATTGTGAAACTTTTTTATGCCCCACCGTGATTTTTGTGTTTGATCTATATTGTCCATCAATTTTTTTAGATCATTTGAGATATGAACTAATAAAAAAAGTAGGTCCAATGATTAATTGGATAACAAGTGGGGATTGAACATTCACCATTAAAAACTTCTTGAGAGCTGGAGAAGTTCAGGTAAAGTTGACATTTGTGTTTTTACTTCATCCATGTCTACCGGACTTGATGAATAAGTGAATGGTAAAAAAAAACATCATAGTGGTCCTTAGAAAGGTTTCAATGGTGGATGTCATTATCACTACAGCATCCTTTGGTGTGGTTCATTGGAGCTTTGGACATGCTTCATCTTTAGGGTAGCATATTAAAATAATATAAGAAAAATGACGTACGGCTTAGATAAAACATCATAGTGGGCCTTACATAGCCCTTCCGTCCAGGCAGGGGTTGGAAGCGATCCGCGTTTGAAGCGGATGGGATGGGAAGCCGAATCAGATACTGCTAGGTTGAGTAGAGTGTCAGGTAGGTATTGAAGTAACCTCACCAAGTTATATGGACCCCACTGTGATGTATGTGTTTTATCCACAACATCAATCCATTTTGAGATATCATTTTAGGGCATGATCCAAGGAATGAGGCAGATAAAAATCCGTAGTGGACCTCACCACTGAAAACAGTGGGGAGAGTGATTCCCACTGTTGAAACTATCCTAAGGCCCACCATAATGTTTATTTGAAATCCAACCTACTCATAAGTTTAAAAAATACATGAAAGAAGGAAAACACAAATATCAGGTTGATCTAAAACTTATGTAGCTTTTAGAAGTTTTCACTTGCCCCCACTGTTTTCTGTGTTGGGATCCACTGGTGCTTTGGATTTAACTCATTCTTTAGATCTTGCCCTAAAATGATCTTTCCAAATGGATGGACAGCGTGGATACAAAACATACATCATGGTGGGGCCCAAGAAATCTGGTGACGTTACATCAGTAGCCGATCTCGCTACTCAATCAGTCAGTAGCTAATCCGCGCCCGGGCTGGGACGGATTTAGGAAGCGGATTGGCTGAAGCACACGTCAGCAAATTTTGTGGGTCCCATCAAGATGTATTTGTTATTTTCAAACTGTCTATCCATTTTGCGATTTTGCGAGCTCGTTGTAAGGCTTGAGCTGAAAAATAAAACAGATCTAAAGATAAACTGGACCACACTGCAAAAAGTGGTAGGAGATTGAATGTCTACCATTGAAACCCTTTTGGGGTTGCAGAAGTTTCGGATTAATATGAAATTTATTTTTCCTCTTCATCCATATATTTTTGACTTAATGAATAGATTAAATGGAAAATAAATGTTATAGTGAGCCCTGCGAAATTTTTAACGGTGAAAATCATTATGCAACTGCTATTTTTGGTGTGGGCCATTTTAGTTTTGGATATAATTCATTTTTTGGATAATGTTATAAAATGATCTCAAAAATTTGATGAACGATGTGGATATAATAAATACATTATTGTAGAGCCATGTAACTTTGAACTATTTTCAATTTTGTGAATAATGATATTTTAATTTTCTATAAGTACTTCATATTTTATTTGAATTAAATAGAGTAATTTTATTTTTATTTAATAAAAAATAATTTCTTTATAATATAAAATATTTCCAAACAAAAGATATGGACAAATGTGCCAAATTAACATATTTCAGACATTTTAGATATTTGTTAACAAACCGGTTATTTCATATTCGGTACTAAATTTTTAGGCTACGGCCATAATTATAAAACAAGTTTTTTTGACTTCAGAATTCAGATTCAGCCTTCAGATTTCAGATTCAGTATTTAGACTTCGGATCCAGGCTTTAGACTTCAGATTTAACAAACAGGCCTGAGTCTTCCTGGTAAAGGAGTCCTCAACGCATCCAGCATCTCCAGTATAAAACAGTCAGGACCGTTGATATATGAACCATGGTCAGTGGACAAAAAACAAGCCTATCAGACGGCTACGATTCTTATATTCACCATCGTTTTCTGCCACGAGGTGTGCTTCCAGATCAACGGTTCGGATTAACCTGAAAGTGTGCCAGGAAGAGATGCTCGCAATCTCCCCATCTTAAACTAATCATGCTAAATCTTGTATAGACGAGCATCTAATAGGGGTGTTCCTGGCCGTCCGATCAATAATCTACGTTTGAACTATCAACTTGAATCAGTCGTCCATGAAAATCGCATTCGTCTGATGGTTAAATCATTTAAGTGGTGAGGACTTTGAGGCTACCGTCACTCACGGAAGGTAGTTTCGTTGGTGTAAAGGTCAATTTCTGTTTATTATTCCAGGCCGGTTCCTTTCCCGGTCATTATCATTATCAATAGGCTGATTTTACAAGGGCTGCTCATGGGCCCACTGGCGGTGCATGGGATTCTACTTATCTAGAATGGTTCCTCCCAAATGAAAGTCGAATTCCCCATAAATGGGACGCGGTTTAGGTTATTTTGTGGTGAAATGACTTGGTGGGGTTTGGTAGGTGTGGCCGAACGCAGTCAGATGTTAGGGCTGTCACAGGGTCGGGCCTAGGGTAGCTCGTGGCCCAGATTTTGAACTGTTTTAACGGGCCAGTCCGGTTTAAAAATCTGATTTTCAAGCCTGAGTTGGGTCCATTGACAATCCTATGTGACGCTAGTAAGGGGTGTACACTGAGTCGAACCAAGTCAAGTTGGCCTCAGCTTGACTCAGCTTAGCCACTAGCTAACTCCAGCTCAAACTTAGCTTGGCACGGTCCTCGAGCTTGGCTGGTTAACTCGGTTCAGTTGGGTCAGCAGCTTGGACTAGTTCGAGCCAAGTGCAAGTCAAAATCAAACTTCTATGACATTTTTACAAACACATGTTGTGCACTTTTAATTTCTCATAATATGTAAAACAACAGTAACTGTTTACAAGTATTTCATCAAGCATCTTATACGTAACATCAAAATCAAGAAAAAAATGATATTTATAAATTCTGATTTTCAAGCCTGAGTTGGGCCAATTGACAACCCTGTGTGACGCTAGTTAGGGGTGTACACCGAGTCGAACTGAGTCAAGTTGGCCTCAGCTTGACTTAACTCGGCCACTAGCTGACTCCGACTCAAACTTAGCTCGGCATGGTCCTCAAGCTTGGCTGGCTAACTCGGCTTAGTTGGGTCAGCAGCTAGGACTAGTTCGAGCTAAGTTCGAGTCAAAATCGAACTTCTATAATATTTTTACAAACATATGTTATGCACTTTCAATTTCTCATGATATGTAAAACAACAGTAGCCATTTATAAGTTTTTCATCAAGCATCTTATAGATAACATCAAAATCAAGAAAAAAATGATATTTGTTTCATATACATACCTTTTTGGCCACTAGCTGACACTTCATGAGTCGTTTTATCAAATACTTAGTGAGCAACATCGATATCAAAGTATCCGAGCCACTGAACTGGTTCGATTTGAGTTGGGGTTTGATCTGTGTCAAGTCGAGCTCGGGCAAGCTCATACTCGATTTGAAATTTTTTCAAGCTCAAAAAATCAGCTCAACTTGGCTTGAACTCAGCTTCGAAAAGAGTTGAATCGAGCCTTTTCGAGTCGAGTCGAGCGAGCTAACCGAGCTAACTCGGTTCATGTAAACCCCTAGTGCTAGTACACACTAGAGAGGATTAGGTGTAGCCCTAGCCATTGGGCTCACCTTGATATATGTTTTGTATATTTTTTCAACTTATTTTAAGGCATGGTCTGAAAAATTGAAGCACATGAATCTCAGGTGGATCACACTGCGAGAAAGAGTGGTCATTGATCATTAAAAACTTTTTGTGGGCTATAACGACTTAGGATCAAGTTGATATTTGTGTTATCCCTTCATCCAGGTATATGTGATCTTATTAATAGGTTAGATGGTCAATATACATTAAGGTGGATCCTAAGAAGTTTTTAATGGTGGGCATTCAATGACCATTGTTTCCTGGTGTGTGGTCTACCTGAGATATTTATCTACTTCATTTTTTGGGCCATATTTAAAATTTATCTGAAAAAACAAATGAACGGTATGGATATACAATGCATACGTGGAGATGAGCGCCACGGTCAGGGTCCCAACCCACCAAGTCTATAACCGAAGCATACCTCAGATCCATGTCGATCGCATGCTCGTTCTTGATTACAGGCCAGTGGTTCATTCATTTTAGACTATTGACTAAGTTATGATTGGGACCGTCTGTTTGGGGCAAAGATGAGAACTTAAAATTATTATTCGATATATAGTTTAAAGTTATTGCTTATTTGCATTTGGACCCAATATTTTAACGGTTTGGATTATGTCAATTTATGGATGGTATTAAAGATATGCATGCATATGGGTACTCTACCCTGGTCTAAGTAATTAATTCTTCAATTAAATATAAGGAAATTTTACAAAAAACTACCTGATTATTATACTATATACATTCGTTTGCCTTTTTCGAAAGGTTTTTCCATAAGCGTACTATTTTTTAATCAATCGGCCGTACAAGACAAGGTTTACAGACCAGGCCCTGCCCCCATGGTTATGTGAAATCCACCGACCACCAGGTGCTACAACCATTGATATTCCTAGAGCCAAAAGCTCAATTTCGTTTGTGATTCAGGTGAACCCCCTCCAAATTATTTTCCTCTGTATAGCCTATTTGACTTACAAATGGGCTTGATGTTTGGCATTAAGCATAAATTTTGCTATGGCACTTAATATTTGAATTTAATCTCATATAATCATCATAATAAGCCCTGTAAAAATGAAAGGTGGACATCTCTCTCAACTGTTTTCTGTATTATAGCCTATTTGAATCATAGGTTGCTTTTTTTGGTCCTAAAACTAATGCAGGATTAGCCATATTATAGTTGGAGTCAACTTCACATATGCATCATAGAGGCTTTAAAATAAAAATAAAAATAAAAATAAAAATAAAACAGCTAAAATAAAAAATAAAATAAAATCATGCTACCTAATTATCTCTTGAATTTTGACACTGCCCATCAATAATGTGTATGTGAGATCCACTCCTATCATTATAATTCTACGTTAGGCTAGTCCAAAAAAATCAAGGTCACCTATGATTTAGGTAGACCCAAAGGAGCATCCACTTTTTAATATAACTCATTATGATGATTACATGAAATCCACTCAAATCATTAGATGCCATACCATAATTTAGGCCTAGACAACTTAAAAAAAAAAAAATAGACCTATGCATAACTAAACTAAGGCGCAATGAAGGAAACAATTTAGAGTGTGAGCAGTATCTTGTTTCCAATCATATGGTCCATCTAAATTATGAACAAAGTTGAGTTTTGGGCATGGACACATGGGCTTCATGGGGCATGATGCACCTTATGGTCGAGGTGTACATAAACAATAGAGGTAAATGAAAAATAGAATTGGAAGTAAATAAATTAAGAGTAAATCACTTGATTTTGTATGGATGGGAGTATGTGAAATGCATTTGAAATCAAGTTTTATATTTGAACGGAAGTAAATGGGAAAATTGAAATGCATTAAAGTTTTTTAATATATTTACAAGAATACATATACTATTCCAAATTAGCTTTAATATATCAAACCAGTGTGCATATGTGATATTTAATTAAATGATTATAATAAGTTCATTGAAATATATACTTTAGCTAAAAAGGAAAAAATTTAAGCCTTAGGTGGGCCACAATTGTAAGGATCACAAGCAATCAATTTGTCAATAATTTTTAACAATCCATTTAGATAGCCAAATATTGAATATTTTCCATCATTCTATTGGTATAAATTTAAGTAGCTGATAATTAAATTATTTTGGAGTATCATTGGTGTCTACGTGTATGACAAATATATACATAGTAGCACCTTTATTTAATAATTGTGTTTTTTCTCCCTTGACCCGGTGTTGAAACTCCAAGGAATCTACCACCCGGGTAAGAGCAAGGACCCGCTTCACCGAGTGAGTTTAGAAAGTCATTTCACCCCCCATTTAGTTCTCTCTCTCTTTCTCTCTCATGATGATTATTTCATTTTCATTTACTTATATTTCATTTTATTTTCATGCATTTACTCCATCCAAACGTACTTCAGGTATCGTTTATCTCCTGTTAGTTTCAATTCGGTTCATTTACCTCCGTTTACTTCTATTCAAATGGCAAGCTAAGGTAGCTTACAGGAAACCTTTTGAAATAGCTACTAGAATATAAATTATATATCCAGCCGGGTGGTTATTTGTAAAAGTACGTAAATATTATATGGTTTTCTGTTATTGCCGCATCTCTCCAGGTTATGACACGAATTCGAAATCATGGACTAAGGAAACGCTAAGATACTCTGGAGCGTGAGATGCACATGGGTTCTTCGCAAAACACATGCCAAATTTTTATACATGAAAGAGATCCATTCCATTTTTTCGTATAAAATACTATAGAATTTCGTTTTAGAGAAAAAATGAAAGTATAATCCACCGATTATTTATAAATAATCACTCATTTTTATAAACTTCCATTCTTCTCTTATAATTTTAGCCATTATGAAATTAAAGTAGTCTTATTTTTACAGTAACAAAA
Source organism: Magnolia kwangsiensis (assembly GCA_037074715.1). NCBI lineage: Eukaryota > Viridiplantae > Streptophyta > Magnoliopsida > Magnoliales > Magnoliaceae > Magnolia > Magnolia kwangsiensis. The sequence continues at coordinate 100,667,206 of CM073581.1, forward strand.
TCTCACAATTATTTCCACCCGATGAACGGTACTGATCCACTATACGAATAGAAAATTGGCACGTGCGACAGGAAGCACCGATGCCCATCTGACGCGAGCAAGAACACTCAAGGTTACAGGTTAAGTGTATTTATTAAATTCAGAATCGAAAGCTGCGTAAGTTATGTATCGTTTGGTTTCTTCCAATCTAAAAAGATTCAAATCCCAATCTCTCTTCTGCAGAAAACGGCAGAGAAAGGAAGAACGAAAAAGAGAGAGAGAGAGAGAGAGAGAGAGAGAGAGAGAGAGAGAGAGAGAGAGAGAGGCCAAATTCTGCAATCAAAGCGTTTCTGCATAAGAAGAGAGATTGAATTTAGAATCGTTGAAGAAATTCTCTGCAAAAATGTTATCCAAGAGCTTCAAGGCCGGGAAATGGTAATTACCTCAATTTGCAGTTCTACGAAACCGTAAAAATTTCTAATTTCAGCTTTTTCTAAGGTTTGGTTTGGAGATTGTGTTTCCCTTCTTCACTGAAATCGGATTCGTTTTGGCGTTGGATGCAGCAAGACGTCTTTGAAGCTTGCGATGGCTCGCGTAAAGGTTCTGAAGTACAAAACAGAAGCTGAAGTGAAGCAGATGAAGAGAGAGTTAGCTATGATTCTTGAAGCTGGCCAGGAACAGACTGCCCGGATTCGGGTTTGTTTCTGTTTTTTGCTCTCTCTCTCTCTCTCTCTCTCAAGCTTCGAATTTTGAATTAGACATCGTTCTTTCGAAACGACTCTGTTCTGGTAAACTGAATTGCAGATTTGAGGAAATGGATGGGCCCTGCCTTTTCTTTTGCTGACGGGGAGGATTCCGTATAGGTGGGGCCATTGATCTGATGGGTTCTCCTTAGATAGGGGATTACCTGAAAATCATCCAGATTCGTTGATGAGAACCGTTTCAGCATTGGAATAGTTTTTGGTTCAAAGTGGCCCATTGCCATATTTTTCCTTAACCATCTAATTTAGGCCATTGATCGGAGGGGGGGATCTTCTGATAAATAAACATTGTGGGCCATGCCCCATCTAAGATGGTGGCCATCAAATCAACGGTTTGGTTTACTGATATATGGGCCCACCTGTACAGAATTATTCGGTTCAGCTGTTGTGAGCAAAGTGTTCCTTTGCTCATGAGCAGGACCCTGTAATTCCTATTCACTGTCTGGTTGATTCGTAGGGTTGGGATTAATCTGATTTCTTTTTCTCAATCTTAAATTAGTTGGGTCGAGCATAGTTGCAAAGTTCCGATTCTGAGAAAATTTTGGTGAGGGAGTTCTTCGTGGTTTGGGAAAGATTCAGATGGGGTTTTTGTAGTTTGTGGCGAGGCAACTCTTGGTTCTAACCTTGAGGTCTAGACTATCTGTCTTAACAGCTGTAGTCACAGGAGTCGCCATCATCATATCAGCCTCTCGCCACCAACATCATCCCCATCCTCATCATTGTATTCTTCATCATCCTTGTAGCAGTCATTGTCTTCGTCATCCTCCGCCTCCTAGTTGTCATCATCTTCATCATCATTGTGTTATCGTCATTGTCACCGTCATCATTGCCATTGTCATCATTGCTGCCATATCATCATCATCGTCGTGGCTGCCCGCATGAAATCAATGCTCCTTTTACTCGGAGTTGGACCATTGGGCACTTCACATCTAGTAGGAATTAGGGAATAGCCGCTGATATGCTTAAAATTATCGTCGTTGTCCTCATCATAATCATCATCATAGACCTGTCCCAGCTATTTGAGGTAATATACTTCAAACCTCCCACTTGAGATAATCTGAAGGCATCCAATTAGTGGCTAGGATCACTTGACCGGTGTGATTTTGGGGTATACCCATCCATAATAGGGCCCGGCAGATGAATGGTCTGCATACTGTGACACATGTACATAGATTGAGTGCTTCATGACTAATTTCTATATCAGTTTTAAACAGCCAATACTTTCTTTAATGGTAAAATAAGTATACAAATTATCAAGAACGCGCGCATACAAAGACTTGGAATGCAAGCAAATTAGATATCCGCTAATCAGTTTGATATTTATGCCTTAAGTTCTCACAGACTCTTGAGCAAGAGTCTTCGTCTGAATAAGTGATTATATTTGGAAATTCGTAAGGTTTCTCTGATGAGCTAATGGGTAGGAACTTCCCAGTTCAGAACTAAACAATTATATCCCTGGGGTAAACTGTAAAGTGCATCTTGGAGTTCACACTTAATATAAAATACTACTTTGGACTTACCTTGCACCAAAGAGACTTGAAGTGTGTTGGATTATGATTACCCTCTTGTTGACAAAGATTTGCCATCTGCATTCTACATAGAAAATGGTGGTATATTAGATGATCTTACATCAGTATCAAAAGGCTTTCCTATATGAAGTTGAACACACAAGTTCCCATGTAACAAGGACAATAACACTACTTGGAGATTGTGTCATGTTAACTTCTATGAACGTGCATGCATTTGCAGGACTCATGGACACAATTCATATAAAATGTAATTTTGTATTTAACTTTGTTATCGTTTATTTTGGATTTTCTTTTTCATCAAATAATTTATTTTTTAGTTTATTTTATTATTATTGTTTGTTTGTTTGTTTATTATCATTGTTGTTCATCTTTTGGATTTTTACACAAACATAATTACTATATATAATATATGACACTATCTTTATATATTTCTATGGGCTCGGTCTGCAAATCTGACTGTTAAAACCCACAATGTCCAACATGGTATCTATGCCTGACACATACACATGTTTCCATGACAAATTGTTACACATGACAGGGAAAAGTTTTAGGACAAGGCAGAGGGTTAACTCTGGTGATTGGTTAGTCTCAAGATGGATAGTCCTTTAAGTTGTCTTGAGTGCTCCCTTGTTTCTATAGCTGTACATTGTTGGGTGCTCTCATTTCCTTATGTTTCAAAGTGTTGAGCCGAGCTTAAGCTTTCTGTAAGATAAAACTTGTAGTGACAATAGGTAAGTTATATGATAGCTGTAAACCCTTCTTAACTTCACCTAATTCTTGTGTTCACTACTTCAATAATGGCATAAAAAATTCTCATGAGTTTGGGCGCATGTCTTCTTCTTTAATCTGAATTGAATTTGAGCTGCATGTCTATGACTGCATCCTCTATGGCAACAGTGGCTCGCCAGCATGTCTCTGTTTGATGTGCTATATTTGTGGTAGAGCCATTTAATCCATTTTTCTTGAAAGCATTTTGACTTATAAATTCTGGCGGATTTTGAAGCGTTAGTCAAGTCTGTTATGGCCTGTTATGGTCTTTATCTGTAATGAGGGCTTAAAGTTAATTGAACGCTTGTTACAAGCAAACAATCCGTAGGTTAGAACAGACATTGACACTGCTATCTACGTTGCTTTTATGTAAATTAGAACAGACATTGACACTGTTATCCATGTTGCTTTTATGTAAATATATTGTATTATATAATACTTTTGGTGTTCAACATGTTCACTTGATCTTTTCCTTGAAACTCAATGCCTATGGTCGCAATGCCGAAGACTTTTTGTTACTACAACTCTTCATAACTGTGGTTGCATTGATGTTGGATGTTGTATTGAATACGAAAGCTGCAGGGAACCACTTTTGTATCTGTTTATCTATATGGAAGACGCATTCACATTTCTAATTCTTACAAATTGATTTAATTTACGCCAAGCATCTGGATGATATATGCCATACCAGTTTGTATCTGTTCTTGTATATAATAAGACATCTTCAAACATTTTGTTCATAATCTGATTCATTTTCTATAGTGCTTCATTTTAAGACTAGTCTGAGATATTAGCATTGCATGTTATGGTGTGGGCTCTTTTGCTGAATAGTCTGCTCAATGAGATATAAACTGAAGGGGCCCATTTGAATTCCTTTCACTGAGTCCGCATTCCAAAGTGATTTTCCATTGGTCTTCAATGCACTTACATTTGTTAGTGACCTTTGTATTTCAGGTTGAGCATGTCATTAGGGAGGAGAAGACAATGGCAGCATATGATATTATTGAACTATATTGTGAGCTCATTGTAGCACGATTGCCAATAATTGAATCTCAAAAGTATGTATAACCTTAGTATCTTTATTATCATGTTTCAATGACCTTGATATTTGTTTCCACTCTCGAGATTTACAGATTTGTTGGGAACCATTAAGTGGCATAACTTTCATGGAAAAGAATCATCTATACCTATATGTCAGAATGTTAATGTCAGGCTAGTCTGCTGCTTTAGTTTTGAACCATTTAAAAACATGGCATAGTTGTATGGAAATCTAGACTGTCCAAATTGCTCACCCAACTAGGGTGGAGCATAATCGAGAAATTCCTGAGAAAATCAAATTAATGATCTGTTTTTCCTTTTGAATTTGGACCACTCACTATTGTACTTTTAACCATCCATTTTGAGTTGCAGCCCTAGCTGCTGTGGCCGCAAACATCTTCATCTTCTGTAGCGTTGCTGCCAGGAATTCCCTTTTTCATAGAAAAAAGTGCTTACATTTCTCTTGCTTCCCATTTCTGTTATTAGGATAATTTGAACTCAGCCTTAGATGTTCACTTCTCTTCGTCTCACATATATTGATCTGGATTTGTTCATGCTCCACTCACTTGGGGAAATTGGGACTGAGTGCTTGTATTCACATCCTAAGTGAGACTTGTGTGAGGGTGCCCAATGCTTAATGATTCAATACAGTCAATGCACCACCAGATGAATTGAAAAAATATGCACTAATATCATCACAAACACCCTGTTGCTAAAGGAAGGTTTATTTTTACAAGTGATGGGACTCAACCCTTTGTGTTACCAAAGCTAAACTGCTATTGAGGGCTGCAAGGCTGAAATTTTGATTCCAGCTCCTTGGTTACATGTACAATCATAATGGTGTAAAATATCCTGAGTATGCCTATGAAGCTGGGGAGGTTTAATGGACACCAAATAGGATGGATGCTGATGGAGGCCTGAATATTGAATTCTGTTAGGAAGCCTCAAATTGAATCCCCCCTTTGGAGAACCGCAGATGCTTGGCCAAAAAATCAATCTCAACGAAACCAAACTTCACTTAAGGATTCCTCAGGAAGTACCTCAATTTAAATAAATAATAAATAAAAATCAAACCTGCTCCCAAAGGAAATCCATCGTTATATAGAGTATGGCACTTGATGGGTCAGCGAGCTTTGCATACTTGTCATGTGTTCACATCTCATTAATGTTCCTTCAACTGAATATTCCCAATGTCTTTCACTGGATCTTCTGGTCCGTCATATGAGCCACAATAGCAGCCAATGTCCTGTACGGGCAAATCTTGCAGATCACTCTAGAGTCTACAAGTGACTAAAAGCATCTTTTCAAACCTTGGGTAGTCTTGTTGTGGGTTCTTAGCATTATGCCCTGTCAAATGAGGCCTCATCATGTCCTTTGACCATGTGTGTTACACTCCCGTTCAATGGTCAGTTGGGCTTCATTCTTCGTCATGTCCGCTATGGTTCATCTTGTCGAGGTTGGCGGTTTGGTGCAAACTGGGTCCACTCAACCAGGGCTTTGACAAGTTGTACTATCAGCTCTTTGGAGTAAACATTATTGAGAAGATCTGGATGATGATTATGATTCACATCCTCAGAGCCCCGACACAACAATTCCCCCCCACCACACACACACAACAACAACAATAATCTATCCATCAAGGAGCATCCAATCCCTTCTCATGTAAAACCAATATGGACACTCTCCATTGGTCCATCCAAAACCAAAGCCCTTACACCATCAATTTGGATGATGTATTGGGAATTTCACTTTCCCAAAAGCAATTGTAGTTTGTTGTAATGGGCTGTCTTTTTGGCCATTCATGCCCTGCCTAATTTACCTCTTTTGTGGTCTATCCGATTTCTTTTCCAACTCATCACCACTTATATGTACTACTTTGAGTGGTGACTTGTGCTCTGTGACAAAGCCCTTACACCATCAATTTGGATGATGTAATGGGAATTTCACTTTCCCAAAAGCGATTGTAGTTTGTTGTAATGGGCTGTCTTTTTGGCCATTCATGCCCTACCTAATTTACCTCTTTTGTGGTCTATCCGATTTCTTTTCCAACTCATCACCACTTATATTTACTACTTTGAGTGGTGACTTGTGCTCTGTGAACATTTTACTTCAAATATCAGTTGGATTGGGAAATTTAGATATGATTGAGTGCTCTCATCCTCTCTTCAGGAACTGTCCCATCGACTTGAAGGAAGCAATATCTAGCGTAATATTTGCATCCGCAAGATGTGCAGGCATACCAGAACTCAAGGATGTTCGCAAGCATTTCGTAGCAAAATACGGGAAGGAGTTCACAACAGCTGCTCTTGAACTTAGGCCTGAATGTCGTGTAAACCATACAGTAAGTCTGTAACTTTCTGCCAACATTCTCTATTAATCGAAAATTGAGATTGAATATTAGAGGAAGTCAAACTTATTCAGCTAATCAAATGTTTGCAAGTGTCTGCTTTCTTGTCTTATTATTATTTACTTTGCTGTGGTTTTACATAATTGTGGGTCAGATCATAGAGAAGCTATCAGCAAAAACACCTGATGGTGAGACAAAAATTAAGATTCTGACTGCAATTGCCCATGAACACAATGTCAAATGGGATCCTGCAGCTGCTGGAGAGCAACTTTCCAATCCTTCTGAGGACTTGCTGGTAAAAAAAATGAAGTGAATTTTGTTTTAAACAAGAGTGATGCTACGATTACTTGCATGAGTAATAAGATTTTGAATCCTATCTTCCCACACATGCCGTTGTGCATTACAGGCTTCTTTGAAGAAGGTAGCCCATCTATGTTTGTATGTGCACTGCTGGTCATTTTTTAACCATCCATTTTTTCTTCCATACCTATGTTTGCCCACATGATGATTGGTCAGGCCTGATCTTCGGGGCCCACCAGATCTGAGACAAACATGCCACATTGGCACTTGTTTGGAGAAGAGGATTTGAAATCCTACTCTTGTCAGTAGCCATCGTATTTATCTTTTAACAATTGTTTCCAATAGAGTGATTGCATCTGAAATTGTAACCCTGTGATGGAGCAGAATGGACCAAATGTATTTGTGACTGCCAGGAGGATGCCCAGGGAATCTCATAACATTCAATCCCAACCTCCTGCCAGCCAAAATCATGTACCGGCTACAAAATACTCGGACAATGATGCCACCAGATCATCACCAGGTTCTAGAACATTTTCTTCTACAAATGTCAGCACTCCAACTGCTTCAGTGCCTACAACTTCACGTTCTAGATCAAGAACTTCAGGTGTGGGAAACACAATATGATCTTTAATGCAGTCTTCTTTGTGATCATTTATTCCATTTTGTCTCTAAAAGAAGCATGTCCTTGAACAAGGAATTGCATAATCCTTGGCCTTGAGTTTGTGCAAGTAGGACCCATGGTTAGGCAATCAAGACCATGATCTGTTGCCTTGAAACCTTATTGATGAGATAATCCTAACCTCTGACCAATAGCCTGCAGATAGACTTTTAAGAGAAAATACTGCAACAGTTCACAATCAACTAAAATACGGGATTGCATGAATCTTCCAATCTGGCAGATCTTTGGGAGCCCATCTGTGGTGGGCCCTTCGGATCTACGATCCAGATCACCAAACCATGGGCGAAGCTTGTACAACAAGGATAATATGCATGTCCTAATTCCTCATATGCTAAAATTAACAATGTGTTTCCCACAAAGATTTCATAGGCTGTTGTCTGATTTATACAGAAAGTAAAGCTGGACAGGAGGATTTCAGAAATTCATTTCAGAAGGATGAGAATCGTTCAATGAATAGGTGGAATTGGAATATGCAATTTCCTGATGCTGCTACCGCTGCACAGGAAGCTGCAGAATCTGCGGAAAGGGCAAGTATAGCAGCAAGGGCTGCTGCAGCACTTGCAAGCCGTGAAAAGATCAAGAGAGTGTATTCCACTGGTTTGGATGAATTGCCTCGTTATGGTCTCAGAGATGAGGGGTCCGGAAGACCAACCAGTTCAATGCAGAGGGGTGAAGATGTTGAAGTTTTAGGAAAGATGGAAGCTGATCATTCCTATTGGATGAAGACGATGTCTCAAGATCAGAACAGAGATCAAATTGGACAAGATCGTCCTCTGGGAGCAGTGGAAAGCAGATATGATGATCCGGGAAGTGTTAAGAGCAGAGCTAGTAGGTCTGTTTCCTCTCACTCCAGTGTTACTTCCCTTGATGACAACAGCACAGCATCCATTCTCCAAAATTCTCAGAAAAGCTCATTTCGTGCAGAAGCGGTTGACCTGAATTGTCAGAGAAGATGCTCTGAGATGGGTGCTTTTCATGGTGAGAGGGATGGAGTAGTAGGAAGTATCCAGAAACAGTCTAGCAGATCTGTTTCCTCTCATTCTAGCACGAGTTCTATCAAAGATTATCCCGTTATGGACCGGAATACTCAAAAATATGGAAATGACGCTGATGGACAGTCCTCAATCAGTACCAGACTTGGAATTGCCAAAAGAGGCAGTAATCAGCCTATTTTGAGTGATTTTTCTGCTCCAGCTTTTGACAATTCCGACACAGACGGTGATAGTGATTTGGAATTTGATGGAGACAGTAACAGGCATGAATCAAGGTTTCCACTTAAAGGAACAAAACCACCATCTCACTTATCATCAAATATGGATTCTTGGAGCCCCCAGCAACAAAAAAGCCAAATTGGATACATTCAGAGTGACAGCCCTAGAATGCATTTTGTAGAACCCCAACTCCAAAATATCTCTCCAACAAGGGCTAGTCAATCCAAAGTCCGATTGCAATCTGATGATTTGTTGCCCGAAGCTTCTGATGACTCGGATGACCTGCTTTCCAGTAGTGAAGAAGAGACAAACGAGTTTAATCTCAGAGAAAGAACTGAACCTGGCATTTCACATCTTAAGCAGACCATCTCCACTAGAAGCTCATCATCTGCCCAAACTGGCCGCAGACCTGCTGAATTCTCCTTTCATGAGAAAAAGGAACCTGAAGGTGTGAACAGAAATGCCTGGTCAAATGCCCCTGATGATTCAGAAACAGAAATGCCTAGTCCACATACCTTGCTCAGCAATCAGCTGCCTCCCAGACACCCAAAATCCCCAAGGAAATCACGTAATGTGGACAGGAAAACGTTTTACAGATCAGAGGTTGAAGAACAGCCATCTCTGCAATCTTCTAGACTTGTATCTGCCAAGGAAGTGAGGACTATGGATGCCTCTGAAGAACTACCGTCGCCTGCTAGTACTAAAAATTCAGAAGTTCCAAGCTACTCAAGCAATGAAAGCGGCAATGATTCGAACTTGGGAAGATTAAGGGGTGATCTTAGAAATAAAGGTCTCAGCCGGCCACCTTACATGAGGAATCGTCCCACCGATACTTCACTCTCATCCAAACAACAGACTGTGGAAGAAACTCCCACCACTTTTCAGGAACCACCATCTGTTTTACCCTCAGTCAGGACCTCAACGAGTTCTGAACCTCGCAATCATGAGCTATACAATCAGAAGCCACATATTAAAGTTCCTAAAACGTTGATCCCAACTACTTTTGATTCGAATAGCGACAATGCCAAGGAGGTGCAGCCACACCAAACTGTTGGCAATGGAGGTTACCAAGACAATGTGCGTTCTTGCAGGGCAAGGGATTCTACATTCCAGTCAGCTAAGGGTAATCCTTTAAGGTTCACTGACAGGTCTGGGGTGCCAGTTCAATCTGATTTCGGTGCAGGAAGCAGGCTCTCTCAACCGAATTCTTCTATGGCCGAACCTCTTTCTAAGCCTCTATCCCAAACTCCTGTCATGGGAAGTAGAGAAAATTTAAAATCATCGCAGCCTAATTCATCAGCCAAACGACAGTCTTCAAATCCTCTTCCACATATCACAATTTCAACACACAAAGAAAGTGCAAAGTCAGTGACACCGAGTTCAGAAGCCAATCAGCCACCCAAGACTGTGACATCAGGGAGCAATGGAACTCCAAAGCCAGGGAGTTTGAACAAGGGTTCAACATCTAGGGAGAATTCTCTCAAAAGTCCTAGTCATGTTCACCCAAAGCTTCCTGATTATGATACGTTAAAGGCGCAGTTTGAGTTGCTCCGGACAAATCGACGTTTGCAATAGGTTCGGAATCTCAAAGATTGTATTTTTTTTTTTTCTGTCAGGGATCTTACAATAATCAGATGATTAATCCCATGTGTACATGTCGCTTCTGTACATGATCAAAATATATTTGAAACGTGCTATAGTTTTCTGATACATTTATTCAAGATTTGAAACCAGTCTGTGAATATTGAAATGGTTTTACGATTTGTCCATTGTAATTCACCAGTGTATATATTTCATTTTCATCACTTCTCAATTTTAGAGGTATTACATGATGCTGAAGCTGAGAATTTTGTTCAGTATGTCTGTGGTTTCAGTTTGTAGACTTTCAGTGATTCAAACCATTGATACAACTGACATCACCGTGGATGCCCATGAGCAAAAATTTGCCAGATTGCAATGTCATTCTATATGGTTTTTGGCCTTTTGTTGGTTGAATTTGAACCATTAGTGTGTTATCCTTCTTCACCGTCTATTTCGCTGGCTGTCCATTGAAGGTTTGGGATTTTTACTCAACCATTTTTGGTGAATGGTTCCTCCAAAATGTGGTTCATCAGCAGTTTGGAATGGAATTAGACCAGGTCCCCACTTATACAAACAGAAAATCTGAACTGTACATGGATTGCAGGCTAGTCCGAGTCGAATTGGAGTTGGTAAGACCAGTACGGCTTGGTACCACAAGTCATCCCTGATTCGCCCCCAATTCGGGTGAGTCATGACTCCTCTTGAACCAAACGAGTTGGAGAGTTAAAAAACCATGGAACTGTACCACACAAACTTATGATCCGATCATTGGACAGCGCTTTGTATTTTCTGTTACATTCTGCTTAAATCACACTATCCGTCAAGCTAACTTCCCTCTTTCTAATTTTCTTTTCTTGCCCTTTCAAAGTACTCCTACCTCCTACAGCATGCACCGCTTCAGTTAGCATTTTTGTCTATCTTATAGTGTGATTGTTGGGCATGGCAGTTTTGGGATGCTAGCAATTAAAGTCTCTGAGTGGTGATTGGGGTGGCAATGGGCTGGGCCTGGTTAGACCTGGACTGGCCTGAGCCTGACACTAGCCTTGCATAGTGCGCCCAAGCTCCAGCTGGAAAATAATTTGGGCCAGGACCCAAACAGGAACTTGCACAAAGAAATAGGCATTTAAAAAAATGAAAGGCAGCTGTGTATGTGCAAGATGCAGGTGTTTCCTAACCGATAATTAGAATAGCACATCTGTGGGATGGAACACATGTACACATGAAGTCGGGCCAGGCCAGGTAGGCTAAAATAACTTGCGCCCAAGTTCAGCTGATCAACCAATGGGCCAAGCTAATTTGTTCAAGCCCAGTCCAAAGCCAGGTGAGGTGATCCTTTATCCTTTAGGCCCATTGCTACTCTTGAATGTGTTTCAGAGGGTGAGGATGCATGGATTTATAATAGAGACTTTTTTATTTGAAGATTCCTAAAAAACTAACAAGCAGGACCTAAATTGGTGAAGGTATGCCCTGCAGGATTTGTGAAAGATCTCTCCAAGAAATCTGTCCAAGGTGGCCTTTCAGTCTCCAGACATTTTGTACATAACAGGGCATGTTTGGTTGCACCAATTAATGGTCCTTTTGGTTTCTTTTAAAACTTTCTTGGTCTTATTTATTGTTGGGAAATTACACTTCTTTTTTTTCTATGTGCAAATTAATGGGATTAACAATATAAAATATTTAGTGGATGAAAATCACCTCCGACATAAATAAGCAACAAACATGTAGGATACAAGAGACACCAAGATATTTTATGTGGAAAACTCTCTGATGTGAAGGGAAAAATCACGGAACCTAGTCCGGCACAAATTCATAATAATAATAATGATACAATTATTAAGAGACCTCTCTTAGATACCTAAACAACACCCAACAGTTGATTAAAAGCAACAATGGAAGGAAAAGAATTTTTCGCAAATTAATAAGGATAGAAAATCTCCAACACAACTCTTAGAAAAGACAATCAAAGAAATCAACATTGTGAATGGATCCTTACAAACTCAGATACGAAGATTTCAGATGTAGAAGCCTCTTGATCTTTTCTCATACAAAACCCATTCGTCTCTTCTTTTTTTCCTCTTTTTTTTTTTTCCTCCAAGAAAGAAAACCCTCAAAAGTTGTTATTTTAGTGGCTTGGCCAAAAGATCAAAATACTGTCACACACATGTGGCACTAAAATGCTACTTAACACATGTGGGTCCCACTCAACATGAGGAGGGACCCCAACATTTATGCGAAGTATAGTGCCACTTTAGTATAACATATCCTATGTGAAAGGCATAGGTCGATTTCAGATGTAGAAGTCTCTTGATCTTTTCTCATACAACCCATTCATCTCTTCTTTTTTTCCTCTTTTTTTCCTCCAAGAAAGAAAACCCTCAAAAGTTGTTGTCATTTTAGTGGCTTGGCCAAAAGATCAAAATACTCTGACACAAATGTGGCACTAAAATGCTACTTAAGTTGACACATGTGGGTCCCACTCAACATGAGGAGGGACCCCAACATTTATGCGAAGTATAGTGCCACTTTAGTATAACATATCCTATGTGAAAGGCATAGGTCGATTTGGTATGTGATACAAGAATAGGTACATAGTGTGCCGGGATAGGATTATGTGCATCACTGTATGCAAAATACTTTTATATATATATGAATTGATGCCATGATTTATATATGAAATGATGAATGTCATTGTAATAGATCCCACAAGCTTAGTTTATAAACTAGATAAATAAAGGTATAAATCTCTAGAGAGATGCCATGATTTATATATGAAATCATGAATGTCATTATAACAGATCTCACAAGCTTAGTGTATAAACTAAATAAATAAAGGTATAAATCTTTATGCTGTAATATAAATTTGCATTAACTTAATAAATAATAAGATTAAAGATCCATAACTTCAGGTGACAAGAAAAATAGCAATCTAGATTGAAAAGGACCCATAATCCGTAACGATGGGTCCGGAATGGAGGATGTGGGGGTTTTCATGATTTAAGTAACATTAACCCAAAGAGATTTGTTGGTGAAATGAGAGATCCTACATTTTTATAGAAGAAAAGATTGGACCACAATTTGACATAGATCTTAAGCAGAGTTAAGAAACCTGAAAACTCGATTCAACTCAACATCCTGCAAAATCGAGCCCCCGTGAAGACTCCAACTCTTTATTGGATTTAATATTTAATAGTTACAGTTTGAAATTGTTTAGAGGCAGGTGTGCTGGTAACTCCTTTGCTTTATTGGCTAAGGTTGCAACTCAGTTCCGGTCGATCAAATCAGCGAACTGACTCGATGTTTATTTCTGAGTTGGAACTGAGTCATGTTATTGAGTGACTCGGCCCTGTTTCGAGTCAAGTTATCTAGTTTTAGTACTATGGTTTTTGGTGGGTCCACTCATTTTTCGTGCCTGACTCTATACCTGTACAAAAATAGCATTGGGAAAATAGTGTTATATACATTGACTTGATTGAGTGGACTTCCATGGATAGTGCTATCAGAATCGAATCCATGCAAAAGTATGGTGGTGGAGAAAAATTCTCAAAGGAAATGTATTCTTTTTCATAATGTCAGAAAAAAAAAAAAAAAAATTTGAAAACAAAAGGCAAGAGGAACCTCAAATCAAATCTCATTATCATATTCCAATCTCTCACCACATCCATTCGTAAAAAATCCAGATGGGGTTGAAGGAATTTCAACTTCAATACAATATGGCCATTCACACCAATTGAAACCCTTTGGCAGAAGAGAGCACGCTATGTTTTGAGACCATGTCAATGAAAACCCTAAGGTCTCGTTTGGCCAGGTGGATTGGAAGGGATTGAATGGTATTAGAGTGAATGGCATGGATTTCAAGGTAATGATGGTATTGTCAGTGAATTGTCTTAAGATCCATGGCATTGCTCCATCCTAGGATTGCTATATCGAGTCTGTTTGGCATGTTTGGCAGGACCGGCCAATCCTATGATTTAAACTTCTCATCCCTTCCAATCCCTCGGACCAAAAACGTCCCATGAAAATTTGAAGGGATTAGGGTGGATTGGATGGATATAAAGGTAATGATAGTGTTGTCAGTGGATTGTCTTAAGATCCATCGGATTGTGTACTGAGTTACTGAGTTATGCTTTTATCGCAATGAGTAAAGTTAGTCGAGCCTACCATGAATGTGCATGGATTATCTAAGCCGTCCATCCGTTTTTCCATCTTATTTTAGTGGCTGATCGGAAAATTGAAGAATTCCTAAAGCTCAAGTGCGCCACACCACAGGAAACAGGGGGAATAATGACTTCCACGGTTGAAACCTTGGTATGGTACTGCCCATAGTGATGTTCATTTGTCATCCAACCTTTTCATAAGATCACATGGACATGGATGAAGGGAAAACACAAAAAACAGTTTGATTCAAAACTTCTATGCCCCCAAGAAATTTTAGACGGTGGAATTTAAATTTACACTGTTTCCGTGCCGAGGTCCACTTGAGATTTGGATATACTTCGTTTTCTGGCTAGAGCCCTCCAATTACCTCGTAAAATGGATGGACGGAGTGGATAAAATATGTAACTCATGCTGAAACTCACAGAATTTAGTCAGCACGGTTAGCGTGATGAGTTTTTTTTGTTATCTTGTTAGTGCACCCCCCGTGAGATCACGCTTTTACCAAGACCTCAGGGTTGAAACGAGGTATCTTTCACCCGGTCTGCCACTTGAGCTATGGAACAGGTGTGTGCTGAGGGCCCCTTTGGCCGGTAGGGTGGATGGCATGGATTTCTAGGTAATGATGGTGTTGTTAGTCCCGGAATTAAACCTCCCCAACCCTCTCAATACTTCGAACCAAACAGCGTTCAGGCAAATTTGAACAGATTACGGTGGATTGGATGGAATTTAAAGGTAACGATGGTGTTGTCGGTGTATTGTCTTAAGATCCATGAGATTGGGATCAGATCACCACCGACTCTGTTTGGCAAGCCCAGCCAATCTCGGATTTAACTTTCAATACCATCCAATGACTTCAAATCCGACCGGCCAAACGGGCCCTGAGTTACTCAGTACGCAATCGCGTCCGCTTTGTATCGAAAAGCATTGCCAAGCCCAAACATGCACAGGTCAGCTAATTCACAGGCCAGCTCATATGCCAATGTGGCACACGTGTTAAATATCAAAGCCATCTATCATGTGGACCTCTGTGTATATGGTCTTTTCGAAAGATAAAGGTGGTCCACGTGGTGGGTGTGCCGTGATGGATGGCTTTGCCTGGCTAAAATATCTAGGGGCATGTGCATTATGGCTAACTTACACGTGTGGACCTAGAAATATATATATATATATATATATATATATATATATAGCAATGGCCTCCTGCGCACCGTGCTGTACAGCAGGAGAACTTTTGCCCACCAAATTAGCACAGGTCATGCCAACTTAAACAGATGCCCTGTAAGTGAGCCTTACCATAATGTTTTGCTATAATCCATTCTGAAAATTCAGTACAAGATATTAATTAAACCGTAAGTGTAAAAAATATGGCTGATTTGTGATTTACCAGGCCACAAAATAGAAAACAGTGAGAGAGGAAAAGCCCATCTTTGAATTTTTACAGGGCTCACTATAATGCTTATGTGAAATCCATTCCATCTATTAATTGCATTGTAGGAGTTAATTCATGGAGACCAAACATTAGACCCATGCCTAATTTATGTTGATCACACCAAGTGAAGTAATTTTAATAGTGGGTGTTCCTTGCACGATTTCCATTCATGTGGCCCAATAGAATTATAGATGTGACTAATGTTGGATCAATGCCCCTAAATTATCATATTGACCCATTATAGTTGGAGTGAATTTTACATACATGTCAAGGTAGACCGACCTCCAGTTGACCAGTATTGGTTAGGATTTTGTCCTAGGTTGTGGATTAGATGGCCGGACGGCTATCAGCCACCTAACAGCTGGTTGGTGCTAGTTGGCCCAACAATGATGTATCTGTCTAATCCAAGCCGTCTATTTATTTTTCTAGCTGAATGTATGGCATGTTCCAAAAAATTGAGCTAGTTGGCCCAACAATGATGTATGTGTCTAATCCAAGCCGTTCTAGCTGAATATATGGCATGTTCCAAAAAATTGAGTCAGATCCAAATATCAAGCGAACCATGCTACAAGAAAGATCACTGGAAAACCTACCATTGAAAATTATTTGGGCCAAAGTAAGCTTTGGGTCAAGCTAATATTCGTATTTTTCCTTCATCCAAATCTTTATGACCTAATCAATAGGTTGGATGGCAGATAAACTATGGCTAAAAAATTTAATGATGGTCGTTTAATTCGTTTAATCACTGCTATTTTCATGTGGTGTGGTCCACTTTAAATTTGGATCTTATGCATTTTTGGGATCATACCATAAATTGAGCTAGAAAAATGGATGGACAGCTTGGATTAAATGTATACATTATAGTTTGGCCCACTAGCACCAACCAATAGTAAGGTTGTTAGTTACTGACAGGCTTGGCATGCGATCTAGTCTCTGACGCATCCCAACGACTACTGAGTCGGCTAGAGGTTGGCCCACCTTGATGTTTATTTGAATCTGCTTCATCCATAAGGTGTGTGACAATAATTTAGTCGTAGGGATAAAAGATTGGCCACATTTATAATGTTGGTAGACCACATGAGCAAAAACATTATAGGGGATGCCAACTATCCAAACGGTTTTCACTTGGTGTGACCGATATGAATCACAAATTTACCTAATTTTTAACATGTGGTACTAAATTTCTATCGCAAACCTAATGATTGGGGTGGATTTCATGAAGGCATCATGGTCGGGCCTAATCGTAGCCCATCCTTTTTACTTGTGCTGGTTGGTGCCTAAAATATCTCACGTGGTACTATGCGTAGGAGACCGGGACTATATATATATAATATATCCGATTATACCCTGAATACCAATCCAAGAATGACACAATCTTGTGCCCAGCCGCTCGATCAATTAACTAGTCATCCATAGGCATAGGATATTCATCCTTAAAAGTGGCTAGATTTAAATTTATGAAATCTACACGCACTCTTATCTTACCAGTCTTCTTCATTACTAGGACCACATTTGAAATTCATTTTGCATATTTAATCGGTTGAATAAACCCATCTTTCAAAAGCCATTCAATTTCTTCTTTGATTTTGAAAGTGAGTTCGACCATCATCCTCCTTGGGGGCTGTTTATGCAGCCGATATCCTTCTTTGGTCGGTAACCTGTGCTCAACCAAAGACCTGTCCAATCCTGGCATGTCGTGATAGTCCCGTGCAAAACAGTCTGCAAATTCCTACAATAACTTTATTATCTTATCTTGCTCGGGTGGCCCTAATAGGTTGTTTATAAATGTGGGCTACGAATCCTGATCCGTCCCCAAGTTTACTTCATCCAGCAGGTCTTGGACCTGCGGTCAACATTCTTCTACTTCTTCTAGTAAATCTTTTATATCCAAACTATCTTCCTCGATCGATCTATCCAATTCGACCAAGCTCATCAAAATTCCTTCATCGCTTCCCCCCAAGCTCTCTACGAGCCTCTTTATAATGGCCGTGAAACTAGCCAGATACAATACACCTTTAGCTGTCATAATCATGGTAACTCTTCGATGATGCATCTTGCAGCCGACCGATTGAGGGTTAAACCATTCAGCTGGGTTTCGTCCTCTTGGACCGGCATAGCCTGAATTATAATACCTAGGTTCTTCTTTACTAAAATACTCATTGGCCGTCCATATTTATTCCCTCTAGTGAACCTAATGGGCCTTATCTCTTCGCCATAGTAATAAGCTTCGTTGGCGTTTGATGTGGGTAAAAATGGCTTATTACCGGCTAACACAAGTTTCACCCTGTTCTGATTCCAAAATATGACAAACTGATGAAGAGAATAGGGAATGCATGTAAAAGAATTAATCCAATCTCTCCCTAATAGGGTATTGTAGCTTGATGAAGTGTCAACTACAAAGAACAATGTTAAAACAGACTTGGTGTCTACTGTAAGATCAACCAACAGAACACCATGAGTGTTGGTAACATGGCCGACGAAATTTTTGATGGTTATTTCTGAAGGGATCAAATCAGCTACAGTCTTCCCCGATTTGGCCATCATTCTCTTTGGCAATAAATTTACTACAGCTCCGTTATCCACCAAAATTTCGGTTACAGGACATCCGTGTAAATGAGCTGAAATATATAACGGCTTGAGGTGTTGCGTCATATAAGTGGTGGGTCTATTGATAATTTCTTTGTCAGTAGCCCAATTGGTCACTACAGTGACCATGTCAGTGTGCGATACCTCGCCTTATTTCCCTTCATCATAAGGGAAAGAATCGTGCTGAATAACAATTGGAGAGACATGTTTTTCTACATCACCAAGTGTTGTGTTTGGTTGAGTGGCTCTTGCCTGAAAATCAAACGGCAAAGTAAGCATCATATTACAATGGAATATTGTCAATGGTAGTGACCCAAATACAATACTACTACCAAAACCTTGCCCCCCTAGTGTATCAAACTTGATCTCATCAGTCTAACTAGGGATTATATTCTTTGTGGGGCCAGTTGACGAATTGGTCACCACATCTCCTGGCATGTTCGCAGTAGTTGTGAATTCACCACGTAACCATTCTTTTGTTAGGAAGCAATCCTCGCTAAAATAATCTGACAAATTGTAGGTATTGTCTTCTTCTTTAAATTCACCCGATGCTTTGGCATTTTTTAGAATAGCTTTGTTATCCTGCTTGGTAGGCAGAGCAATCGCGTCAACCGCATTTACTGCTTCTATTGCTCTGACAGAGGAACTTGCCAAAATGGATGTGGCAGCTTGGGTTCCAGTCAAAGAAGATCTTTGTTCTCTTCCTTTTCACTTCTCATCGCGGCCTTATTTCTCTACCAATGGCGTTTCTGAGTTCAGGTAAGATTTTTCATTACTATGGGGAATTTTAAATGCATGAGCTGCTTCTATACCCCTTCTCGTGTAGCCAGTGGCTTGACCATTCGAGTCGAGGGTAATCCCCAATGCTGCTGGCGGTTAGACATTAATTGCTCCGGCTATTGGTGATCTCGACTATTGCCCCGGTTGTGATTTTCAAGACGGTCTTTAAGACGTTAAGGAATCTTTCAGGCATAATGGTTGCATAACTGATGGTTCTTACGCTCGTATGTGTCCCGACATTGAGGTGTCAACTGTTCTTTGGGACGTATCGACCATTCGTCTAGTGCAAGCTTCCTGAACCGAGTTCTATTTTCGGTCGAGGTCGATCCCTCAAGTCGATTGCAATCGTGTTTAACTCCATGCTAGCCAGGAACAGTTCGGTATCAATCAGCATAGCTTCTTTTTCTTTTTTCATAAATTTAAACAATCCATGGTCGATGTATTCTCGAATTAGATTCCTAAAAATAACACATTTGTTAGTGAAATGGGAACGAGATCCATGTCATTTACAATAGTCAACCTTCTTGAGTTCTTCAGCCAGAGGTATCTTGTGATTAATAAGAACTTTGATGAACTTCATTTCAAACATGAAGTCAAAATTTTCCTTAGCTCGAGTAATATCAAAAGTGTATACTTTCTAAGTCTTTTGGGTCATTGGAGCGGCTGGCTCTGCCTTAACCAATGCCAAGCAAACTAGTGGTTTCTTAGACACTACTTTAGCAATTGCAATTTTGTAATTAGGATCATTACAATACATTCCAATTAACGGGTTTGTTTGCCTAGCCACTTCTTAAAGCAATTCTTCATACCAAGAGACCTTAGTGAGGTCATATAAATCAGCAAACTCCGTGCTTACGAACGTTTTGTAAAGTTTGTATTCCAAACCATCTCGTGCAAGTTGCACAAATTCAGCATCGGTCATGACCACCTTACAGCGAATCTTTTCTCGCTTAAATCTCATGATATAGCTTTCGCAGGATTCGCCAGGCAACTGCTAGAATTGTGTGAGATTGCCCACAGTGATGTCTCTATTTTAAGAAAACAAATTGAGCATAAAACCTCTCTTCTAATTCTTTCTAGCTATGTGTTGAATCCGACAACAAATTGGAATACCATATGAAAGCCGCAACGGTTAGCGAATGACTGAATAACTACAATTTATAATAATAATTATTGGATAGTTCACTACATTGCATGGTGAATCGGTCGACATGTTCAATAGTCGATTGACCGTGTTCCACTGAGAACAGGGCAAAATCAGGTCGATAATTTCTAGGCAGCGAGTGTTGTTGATCCACCCATTTTAGGTAAGGTTTATGAAAAGTATGAATGACATTGCAGCCCAACACCTAACCTACAACCTCTTACACGAGTTGTTGTATCCGGTCATGATCAATTTGTGAGGTTCCACGACTGGCGAATGATCTGGACCAAACATATTAAAATTCTCTTAAAACCTAGGACCTTGCGGAGGGTAAAATCTCATTAACGATCCTTGATTTTTATTATCATAATTTCTAGCTTCTTGCTCCGGTCGTTTGACTTATGCAGGAGGCGGGATATTTCTGACCTCCTAAGGAGTGGGCGGCGTATTACGTTGCAATGGTGGTGTCGACGGGAAAATGACATCATTACCAACCAAACTACCATTATTTTGCTGCGTAGATTCTGTTCGCTCTATCATAACAACTAATAATCAGTGCATGGCCTGAGTCTGATTGGCCATATAATGGTTAATGCTTTTTGCCTGCTGACGAAGCTATTCCGTTTGAATTCTCTCATTTTCCTATACTATGTGGATGCTTGTATGCAGATCCCTTAGTACCATTGATACCTTGTCCGGAAGAATAGGACAAGCCATCAACGACCCTACTTGGTTTCCAGTCCGGTTAACATTCAAATTAATTTCACTTGGAGGTGCTTGAACCTGCATGTCATCCACTAGGTGTGGTGCGGTCGACGTTGCAAGTTCATTCCTGACAATTTTGCCACTCATCTGTTGTATTCTGACAAGAACTAAATTGGTGACTTACACTAGGGTCCCACTGGGTGTGTTAGAAAATTGTTTGTTGTTGTTTTCTCCAGTACATGCGATAGGTGCGTGGGTGAGGCAGAATTGAGATTGCGGTTCCAATTCAAACCGAACAAATGACCCCAAGCGCCAAAGTAGGCAGACAATGAGTATGACCGAGATATGAGGAGATCGATTGCTTATTCAACCATTTGCTCGAAGTGTAAATGGATCAAGTGATAGTTAGAGGGTGGGGTTCATCCTCTTATGATAGGTTTCTCCTTATCTTCCATATGAAAGGACTTCCTTAATGAATGAAGAGTGGAATATAAAGCGAGAAATTGAAATTGACTGCTAAAGATTGCTTAGATTACATCTACAACTATTGGCTACTATGTTTATCCTAGAATTATGTTAAAGAAAGCAAGTACATGCGATGAATAAATTATTACTCTAAAGGAAAGGAATTACTTGATAAAAGTTGCAATTACGCTATGGAATGTAAATTTAATAGGATAATTGAAAATAATTGATTCATTGATTCGTTTGGGTTGGTGTGAGACGACTTTTCTTACTGAAATCTTCTTCTATTTATAGATTTGATCTAGCCATTCTAGATCCTTTCAATGATCTGACAGTTACCATAACCACTTCTACCCTCACTTTGCTTTTAGATCCTTCCCACAATCTTGCATTTCTTTAATTCTTGACATCTGTTCAACATCCATATGGGCTCGACCATTGACTAATTGATTGTTTAATCCTCTAAACTCGGTCGCTCCACAATGACTACTTATAATGTGCATGACATGTGATTACATTCTTCTGAGATTCGATCACGCATTCTTGAAATAATCCCTCAACCGTTAACCTCGTACACGTGTGATCCACATGAGTCTGACTGTAACAAGATCCATTCCAATAGGATATAAACATTTATTACTATAATTATTATGATTATTGTAACACCCCATCCCTTTCGCACCATTTGCGATGCATATGTACACGATGATCGATGCGCTTAGCTAGACCTAGATTGACTGTTTATAGTACACACCCGACTGACCGGAACCCCAAGACCTCGAAACCTATCTCATATCGACCGCCTCGTCGCTACGATCGCATAGGTACCACACGTGCATTTATACGATACTCCATTAGTGAAATACGCCGTGAAGAATCATTGATGTATCATGTGCGCAAGGCGCCATGTATTCCATTCTACACATTTCATACACACATGCACATGCCACACATGGGTGAGAGAATCTCTACCCATGTGTGTGATGTCACCCACCCATACCTCCCATCTCTCATGTCTCCCCAAGTCAACTCGTTCCCATGCCACACCTTAAGCATGACATCATCACGCCATGCCATCCAATGCTCATTTAAACCACCATTAATTGCAAATCATGAATTAATTGATATAATCCTAGTCTAAGCTAACCAAGATCACATTAAGTGAATCGAACCACATTTTTTATAATTCCCCTACATATACCCCTCCACCCCTAAGCATTTCACCATTTTTTTCCATGGAAAGAGAGAGAGAGAGAGAGAGAGAGAGAGAGAGAGAGAGAGAGAGAGTAATCTTGGTGGGCCATCAACACCATCAATTCCATCTCATCCATCCATCTCAACCATCCATCTAATCCATCAAGGTGAGTACACCCACCCTACTCATTCTTATTTTATTTTTGTTGTGTTTATGTATGGTGGAGATGATGTTGATGATGATGTGATTAATGGTGTGGATGATGAAGATAGTATGATTGATGGTGAAGATAATTGCAATACTGATGATGATGCTATTAATGGTGTGGATGCATAGGAGAACATATAAAATCAATTTATTATAAAGTTCATGTGGGACCCATTGATAGTGGGCCCCACCAAAATGTTTGTATGGCATCCAAATCCTCCAACCATTTGCCCATTGGGCTTGCCAAACTCACACACTGGCATGTATTTAAAAAAATTTTTAAAAAAAGAAAAAAGATAGACGCTGTTTGCTGGCAGCAGCGTCCCAGTAAAGGGGCAGGGGCTGTGGGTCCAAAATAGGCCCCACCCAAGGTGTATGTATTTAATCCACGCCGTCCATTTGATTTCTCAGCTCATTTTAGACCTTGAGCTAAAAAAATGAAGCCAATCCAGTTCTCTGGTAGGCCACACCATCTAAAATCATGTGAAGACATGTTAAAACATATAAGAGCACTCATTGGGGCCCGCCTGAAATTTGGATGCATCTGAAACTTGGACTAAACCGTCCACCCTATGGGAAACACACAACAGTTGGACTGGATTGTCCTGTTGTGGGCCCCATATTAAAAAAAATAATAATAATAATTACATATGACATGATGCTGCCGCCGTCAACGTCTGGATGATGCTGCAGCAAGCAGCATCAGCTGCTGACGCTGGAGGAAAGTGGGCCCCACCAGAGTCCCCACCTTGATGTATGTCAAACATTAGTACCGTGCATTTGATGGGTCCCCTCTTAAAAATGGGTACGCCAAAAATCACCCGTACATGGAACTTAGATGGCCCACACCATCTAAAATTATTTGAAGAATGGACATCAAAAAGTTTTGTGGATCCCATTATGAGGTATGTGTTATATCCAAACTGTCCATCCATTTGGTGAGCTCGTTTTGAGGTTATATATATATATAATAAATAAATAAAAAAGATAAATTTAACTATCAAGTGGGCCACGCTACAAAAAGCAGCTGGAATTGAACATCTTCCATTGGAACCCTTTTTGGGTTGGAAGTTTTGTACCAATATGAAATTTATTTTTCCCTTATTCAGGTCATTGTGGCCTTATGAACAGATTGGATGGAAAATAAACATTAAGGTGGGCCCTCTACATTATTTAACGGCAAAATCATTATCTCCACTACTATTTGTGGTGGGGTCCAGGTAATCTTTGGATATGATTCATTTTTGGATGATGCTATAAAATGATCTCTAAAAATAATAATAATAATAATAATGATAATTATAATAGATGAACTGTGTACATGTAATAAATACATCACTTTGGACCCATGTAACTTTGATCTCTTTGAACCGTTCATACAACTTGGAGCTCAAGCATATAAAAGCATTTGTCGGGGGTCCACTTGAAATTTGGATGCATCTGAAACTTGGATTAAACCCTCAACCAAGTGGGACGCACATGATGGAGGGGCTGGAGTTATGAACCACGCCTCGGTGGCCCAACAAATGATTATGAATGCTTTAATGGAGGGAAACCCTCTCAAAATTTGTGTGTGGAGTGACTCACAAGAGCCACAGATTGACTTGATTTTAAGTCTCAGGCCCACCTTGAGTGTATGTCTTGTGAAACCATTAGTGGTAGTCTTACATGTGCCAATGAATGAACTCCTTTAGCAAATGTTTATGACTCCATATGACATATGTACAATCATATGAACTTTGATGTGTGATGTGCTATGTAATTAGGTGTTTTACAACCCTTGACCTTGTGAAGTGCAAGGCTCACTTTTGGCCTGGTTGCTAGTTAATTTCCTAGGCCCAGTATGTGGCCCACTGAGTTATATGTGTTTAATTCCTATTGTTCATTGGATAGTGGGTCTTACCTATTCACGTGTGTTGTTGTTGTGCTTGTGGCCACCATCATGCGATCATGTGATAGGTGGATAATCCTAAATAGTACAAAATTCTCATTATAGGTGCGGTCCTAAGTCATATGATCATGTGATATACTAATAGCCACCAAGCCATGTGATCTTGTAATTTCAAGTGGCCCACTTGCTTATGGAGGATTGTGAGGTTGTAGGGCCATTTAAACTTTACGAACTTGTGATTTCCTTGTGACTTTTCATTTACGTGATTTCGAGAGTTTTGTAACCATTAAACTCATGTAATCATTTATGTGGATGTAGCCACTCAATCATGTCAAATTATGGTGTGCATATGGCTACTCGATCATCAATAATTGCGATTTATGTATGTATCCACTTAGATGCGTGCGATTATAGTGTATGTGTGGTCTAAACCACATGATCATGCGGTGCCTCAACGACCACTAAATCATGTGAAATTGTGCAGTGTGTTCGGTCGGACCAAAATTGAGTGGGATTGTGTCACTACCCTAGATTATCTAATTTTATAACGAGTACACAACCCTTCACCACTTGGCACTTTGGTTAGAGCGGCCTTAAGTAATAGGATCATGTAACTTGTGTTTAGACCCTTAAACATGTTTAATTATAATAAATATGTAGACTCTAGTCGTGTGAGGGTGTGATATACTTGTTTGGCCCATTAATCATGTGGGTATTTGATGTATGTGTAGCCACCTAATCATAGGTAATGGTAGAGTATATGTAATATACGTAGTCATCTAATTATATGAATGTGAAATACGTACAAGCCACCTAACCGTATGAAATCAAGTGGCATTGATGACCATTCAACAACGTAGGTTTGTGCTTATCGATATAGATACCGCCACTTGAATCACATATAACTAAGTTATACACTAAACCGAATGTGATGTAGAGTTATGTTACCTAAGCTAATGCTATCAAGGTCCTGGATTCTATACACTGTGATATCTAAACCGTAAGTGGTACGATGAAATGTGGCTCTTAGCCCTTAACCATGCGACACCAAATATGAGTCATTAACTATGTGACGTGTGAAGTGGTTGTAGTATAAGACTTTTCATAATTGGTGTAGCCATGTATTCGTGGCCTATGGGCAAGGCCCATTGAGATATATTTTCGGCCCATATGATGAGGCTCATTGTGATGTATTTTCGGCCCATGTGATGTGGCCCATTGACGTGTATTAGGCCCAGGTATGTGGCCTACCTGTGAAATAGATTTAAGGCCACTTGTAATGTATTCGAGGCCCATGGGTGAGGCCCAATGTGATGTATTTGAGACCCATAGGCGTGACTCATTGAGATGTATTTTAAGCCTATGGGTTGTGGCTCATTGTGATGTATTTGAGGCCCATGTGTAGGGCCTACCTTTTGTGTATTTGAAGCCCATGGGTTGTGAAGCCTGATGTGGTGTATTCATGGCCTATGTGGTAAGGCCCATTGCGATGTGTAAGGCTCATATGATACGGCCCAATGTGATGTATATGCGGCCCATGAGTAAAGCTCAATACGATGAATGTGTGGCCCTTGTGTGAGACCCAAAGCGATGTATATGAGGACCAATGTGATGTGTGATTTCACCATGATGTATATATTGATGTTTATGTGGGCCACTTTTTAAAAGAAATGTTGGTTAAATGTCCACATTGACGGGCAATGATGGTTGAATGTCCACATTGTTGAGGCCGTTTATGAGCACATGATAGTATAACATCATAATACATGCCCATACGCATCATCTGCATATTTTTTATGAGATGTGGTTGATCATCGCATATGTCATTGAGCATGTTGTTATAAGACTCCCTGATAGGTGGAGGTTATTTTACATGAGCGCACGATATGCGTAAGACTGATGCATAACTGGATTGTATGACTCATGCATCCTGCATTATGATTACTATACGCCCTAGCGACATCAAGGCCGTAGCCTCCACAGGCATATCGTGGATGGCTAGATGAGACACCGAAAATGTTTAGTTTTAGCATACGGGTGCCATAGATGTCCCTGAGTAAAAATTCATAAACCTCCGTGGCCAGGAGACGCCCCAACGTCGAGACCGAGTGAATATATGAGCGCATGAGGGCTGTATACTAGTAGGCCGCATCTCCTACTGTGTCGTGGTTGGTTGGGAAGGGGTGTGACCTTACCCGCCTGAGTGAGGGGGCAATATCTAAGTTGAGTTTGACCAGCTTGAGGAATGGGTCCGCTATCGACGAGCCAGGCCCAATATTGGTAGGCGGATACTAAGGTCTCTTCCACTTACCCAGTTATGCGCTTGGATAGGGGCGGCAAGCTGGCGTAAAGTGTAATAGACCCCGGTGATGATCCCAAAGGAGAACTGTACTGATATGTGGACTTATTGCTTAGGAGATTGCATACTCATTCATTCATTCATTCACTATCCACTCGGACTGATGGTGCGTAACTGTTTGTTACGTGTACCTTTGCAATGGCTAGGATTTTAGTTAGGGCGTGCGACTAACCTAAGATCAGGAGTTCACCACATTAAGTCTGACTATCCAAATTTAGGTATGAGATTGTTTGGATAGAAGTCCCTTGTGATGAACCCCATATCCTGCGATACTATGTACTATCATCCCGTCTTCACACTCCAGCATGGTCATTCCATTTGCACTACATATTACATTACATCCACGGCATATGACATTTTGGGTTACCCGTGGTTCTGTATTTATATGATACAACATCTGATATTTGACTTTTTATGACTCCTCATTTGTATAGTTGATCTGTATCGCGTATCCCGATATTGTTCCTCATTTGTATAGTTGATCTGTATTGCGTATTCTGATATTATTTGACTTATGGACTTGTCAGTATTTTTGATATTTTATAACTATCGCATGACAATATGATAATGATGATGTGTTTATGGATGCGTATAATACGGTTATAGCTGTGGTATAGGAGATATGAAAATATAACTTGGTGATGCTGGTGGCATTGACTTGGAGTATTACTATGATGCATATGCATTGCATTGGCATTGACATCATACTTTACATGTTACACGTCTTTCACTTATATGATTTCCTTATAACATATTTATCTTGTTTGCATGTAGGACACACTGTACACACGTGTGTACTCACTAGGCTTTTTGCCTAAACCTCTTATTTTTCATTTTTTTTCAGGGCTGGAGTAGCTTGGAAGACTTTGCCTTCTCGATGCATTGCATCTATTTTTCGATTTAGCAATGTTGACGTTGTGTACCTTTCGGAAAGCACTGTACTTGTAACCATAAGGATTTCTATTAAAGAATGTTGCTTGGTAATTTGATCATGAATCTTTATGCTCAGGTATTATTATATATGTGTAAAAAAAAAAAATCAGTCAAAAATCTTCCTTGTGGTGTGTCGAACTCGGATCTTGTTGTATAGAAGTCGAGTGCCGGATTCGGGGTATCACGGAAGCTATCTGTCCCCGGGTTTGGGGCGTGACAATTATTAAACATGATTAGCCATTAGTAGACTATTTATGCTACTATTAATTATTATAAATAAAATTACAATTATTAAATAGTAGTATTTTATATCCCATCCTTAAATAGTATCATTAATAGTATATCATACTATTTATTATCATCGTTACAGGAAAATCCGAGCCCACGATACAACGCTTGTCCGAGTGTCAGTCTGAGCTGAGGCATAATTCATCCGACCTGTTTCGAGCATCACATGACAGTAATGAGCCAGAAGACACGACCCGTCCGAGCAGCCGACTTGGTGGAGGTGTTGTTCGGAACAGTCTTTATAATCCGATCGGATGATATGCTTGGCACAGCTAGCCTCGCCAACTACAATGGGTCCGACCTAATAGGTCGGATCGAATATAGATCTGGAAGTCACATCCTTCACCTAGTGGTCGGATGAGCCGAGCTAAGCAAACGAGTAGTGGCATACGCCAAATGCGGAAGTTGCCATTACTGGTCGTGGCCGATAACTTCATTCATAGATACGCACAAATCATGTGATACGCTGCGTGATCAGTAGATTATGGGCAGTATCTCCATGATCTAGGAATCTCAGTGATCGTGCCGAGATTATAGGATCCAGGCCATTCCACAGGCAAGTATAAATATCACCAGACGCCATATCTACAGGTACGTAATAGTAAGTACTCTCTTTCCTCTACTGTCTACACAAACCCTGATTCCCTTGTCCTGACTTAAGCATCGGAAGGTCCCCCGGTTTAGACAAGGTCACCTTTACCTGTTTCCTTGGTGCAGGTCCCAGGGACGACATCTTGAGGCGAAGACGACGTGGAGGGATACCAACCGAATTTTGACATCATCATTTTTTAACGCCATCTGTGGGAACCTGAGACTAGAAGTCAGGTTCTCATTTTCCTAAGCATTGGCGAGAAAGAAGAAAGCTGTAGTTGTGGAACCGGTACCAAACGAGCAGGCTCGGTCATCATCAACACTTCACGCCGAGTTCGCACCAGGACCTTCTCAGCATTCGCGCAATCGGTCAAGTAAATATCGCATCATGCAGAACGAGATCCAGGCCCTGCGCGACGAAATAAACAGAATGAAGCAGTAGAGGGAGCCGGAGTCACGCCCGGTTCAGGAACAACCCGTATCGAGCCGGTGGGATTGTTCATGGAGACTCGCTCTCTACCAAGGAGTGTGAGACCTGAAGCCCCCCAGCACTCGGGGGTGCCGCGTTCGGGTCAAAATCTTCTTGCAGTACAAGTCGAAGGATCCGCTCGGAATGCCACTACCCGGGCTCCCACAACCATCCATTCAGCCACATCAGCCCTGCCGCCCACGGACCTCCGTCATCAACTAGAACGGAGGAGAGAAAGGAGAACGCCGGAGATCGAGGATGCCCCAGAGGTCATCGCTGAAAATAAGGATCCCTGGGAAGCACGTTTTACGGAGCTGAAGGACCAGTTTCTGAAGCTGGAGAAGAAGCAACAACAATCAACGATTCCAGCTACGATCCAAGCGGTGATGGAAGAGATAAAACCTCCCTTCACTCCATCCATCATGACTGAAGTGATGCCGCAGAGGTTTCGGATGCCCCCTATTATCCAGTATTTAGGATCTGGGGACACATCCGAACACCTGGAGTCCTACCGATCGTGGATACAGATTCAGATTGCAACGGACGTAATGATGTGTAGGGAATTTTCTATCACCCTCACAGGGTTCACTCGGATTTAGTATCGCCAACTCAAACTAAACTCCGTGGGCTCTTTCGCGGAATGAAGTCGACTATTTCTCACGTAGTTTATAAGCGGTAAGAGAAGTCGGAAACCCAACACTTACCTGCTCACCATCAAGAAGGCCCCGAAAGAGTCATTAAAAGACTACATCGCCCATTTTAATGAAGAAGCATTGCATGTCGAGGACTATGATGATAAGATGACTCTTGCTGCCATTCTGAGCGGACTGAAGGAAGGAAAGTTCGCCTTCTCCATCGGAAAAAATCCACTGAAAACACTAGCGGACTTCATGGCAAAGGCTCAAAAGTATACCAACGCCGAGGAGTTCACTAACGCCCGTAAAGGCACACAAGTCACTGACCGAGTAAATAAAGGGAAGAGGCCTATGAACGATGACCCCCAGCCAAACGGCAAAGAGACTGATGACCGCGCTCCTCGCGATCGTCGATCGAACCGTAGGCCGGAAGGGAAATTTCGTTCCTATACTCCTCTTAACACATCTGCCGAGCAAATTCTGTTGGATATCCGAGGAGACAAGCTACTTAATTGGCCAGTCTACATGAGGGTTGACCCAGAACACCAGGATAAGCAAAAATTCTGCCACTTCCACTGGGACTATGGTCACAATACGGATGACTGCGTGGACCTAAAAGATGAGATCGAGTCCCTCATTCGCAAGGGGCATCTACGTCGTTACACTAAAAAAGAGAAGTCCGCTCGGTGAGAGGAACGACCACGAGAACAGCCAAGCAACCCCCTAGAAGAACCCGTCGAAATTCGTACCATCTTTGGGGATTCAGTCAGGGGAGGGGATTCAAATAGGGCTCGAAAAGCCCATTCCTGGAGATCCGAGCTGGAACACCACGTTCACCTGGTGGAACGTCCCAGCAAGGAACTCCGAGTCTCTCCGTGTAGCTTGACCTTCACGGAAGATGATGCACGCGGGATCCAGCATCCGCACGATGACGCGCTAGTGGTTACCATGACCATAGCAAATCACAAGGTGTACCGCATCCTGGTCAACATCGGGAGTTCGGCTGATGTTATGTACTCCGAAGCATTCAAAAAGATGAGAATTCCATGGTCCTGGCTCCGACCCGTGAAGACTCCCTTGCATGGCTATGCCGGAGAGAGGGTGATCTCCGAAGGAGCTATCTCCCTCCCAGTAACAGCAGGAGAAAGACAACATCAAGTCACACTTCTGGTGGACTTTTTGGTTGTCAATGTTCCATTTGTCCACAATGTGATCCTGGGTCGGCCCTCCCTCAACGCGATGAGAGCGGTCATCTCAACTTACCATCCGATGATGAAGTTTCCAGCTGGAGGTGTTATGCGATAGCCGTGAGAAAAGAAGCTGCCAAACAGGCACTCGTCGTGGACGTCTTGGATCCTCGAGGACCGACAGAAAGCTCCTCAGTCGAAGATCTGGAAAAAGTGTCGCTCGATGAATCGGACCCGAACAAAACTGTTCAGCTCGGATCATCACTTAGCTCCGAGCAGAGGAACGAGTTACTGGCCTTCTTGAAGCAGCACCGAGACGTCTTCGAGTGGTCACACGCAGATATGCTCGAGATCTCGCCTGACGTGTTAGTTCATAGGTTGAATGTGGACCAAGATCATAAGCCGATTAAGTAAAAAAGGAGGTCGTTCGACGCCGAACGGTATGAGGCCATTGCCGAGGAGGTCTCCGTCCTGCTCGATGCGGGTTTCATAGAAGAAGTATATTACCCCGATTGGACAGCGAATGTCGTACTTGTCAAGAAATTCAATGGAAAGTGGCAGGTCTGTGTAGACTACTCCGATCTGAATAAGGCGTACCCTAAAGATAGCTTCCCGTTACCTCGGATTGGCCAACTGGTGGACAGCACGGCCGGACATGAGCTACTCTCGTTTCTGGACGATTACTCCGGATACAACTAGATCGCTATGTACCCCGGACAGAGGGTTCTACTGTTACTGGGTCATGCCATTCGACCTGAAAAAGGCTGGGGCAACATATCAGAGGCTGGTGAATCAGATGTTCGTCAGTCAGATTGGGTGCACCATGGAGGTGTACGTGGATGACATGTTAGTGAAAAGTACCCGAGCCTCCAACCACCTTGCAGACCTCGGAGAAACATTCAACGTCCTCCGAGAATATCAGATGAAGCTGAATCCCGCTAAGTGTGCATTCGGGGTTGAGTCAATGAAGTTTCTTAGCTTTCAAGTCAGTCAGCGAGGTATCGAAGCCAACCCAGACAAGATCAAGGCTCTCCTCGACATAAACTCGCCTCAGACTCTTAAGGAGATACAGTGTCTCACAGGAAGAGTTACCGCCCTCGGACGCTTCATATCTAGGACTACAAATAAATGTCTTCCATTCTTCCAGCAGCTGAAGGGCCACAAGAGGGCGTAGTGGATGCCAGAGTGCGAGCGAGCCTTTCAGCAATTAAAACAGTACTTGGGTTCGCCGCCTCTCTTGTCCAAGCCTGAAGAAGGGGAGCCCTTATTCCTCTACCTTACAATTTCGGCTTCAACTGTCAGTTCGGCTCTGATCAGAGAAGTCGGAAGCAAGCAGTACCCCGTGTACTATGTAAATAAATCCATAGTACCAGCTGAAACAAGATACCAGTCCTTGAAAAAATCGACACTTTGCCTCGTCATCTCGGCCAGAAGACTGATGCCGTACTTCTAGGCCCACTCCATAGTTGTGCTGACTGACTCTCATCTGAGACAGGTCCTCCAGAGACCCAAAGTTTCAGGTCGAATGACTAAATGGGCTGTAGAGCTCGGAGAATTTGACATTTAATTCCACCCCAGGATGACAATTAAGGGTCAAGCTGTAGCTGACTTCATCGCCGAGTTCATAACTCCGAATGAGGAGTAAATTAGTAAGGAAGTCGAGATGACACCACCCGTCCCATTGAGCGATCAAGAAGCAGCGTCAAATCCAGGATGGGTCATTTATGTTGATGGGTCTTCTAACATTAAAGGAGCGAGAGTCGGTGTTGTTCTAGTTGCACCTGATTCAACAACAATCCAATACGCAATCAGACTCAGATTTAAAGCTTTAAACAATGAGGTCGAGTATGAAGCGTTGTTAGCCGGGCTCAGGCTGGCAGCGAGCTTAGGTGTTCAGACCCTGTAAGTCTGATGTGACTCGCAGCTGGTAGTGAACCACATTTCTTCTGAGTATGAGGCTAAAGAAGTCAGAATGATCGCTTACCTCGAGGAGGAGATCATTCTGACTTCTTTAGCTTGAAAAATTTTGGAGTTGCACCATCCGGCAGATCTTCAGAGCTAAGAACTCATGGGCTGATGCCTTAGCAAGACTCGCCTTGTCCTTCGAGGGAAAGATCCTGCGCTTTATTCCCGTCGAGTTTGTTGAGCAACCGAGCATTAGCCAGTCGAAGAAGGTTAATCCTGTCCAGTCCATTCCAAGTTGGATGGACCCGATTTTCAATTATCTATCATCCGGTGAAACCCCCTCGGACAAACTAGAGGCGAGGCGACTTAGGGTCAGAGCGGCCCAGTACGTCATACTGGACGGAGTGTTGTACATGAAGGGGCATTCTCAGCCTTACCTTAGATGCCTCCGACCGGACGAGGCCGACTACGTGATTCGGGAGATTCACGAGAGAATCTATGGGAACCATTCTAGCAGTCACGCCCTAGCCATGAAGATACTTCGTCAAGGGTATTTCTCGTCAATTCTTAAGCAGGACTCGAAGGAATTTGTTCCGAAGTGCGACAAGTGTCAGCATTTTGCAGCCGTACCGAGGCAACCGGCAGAAGAAATGACCCCCATGAGTGGGTCGTGGCCGTTATCCCAATGGGGGATCGACATCATCGATCCTTTGCCCACAGGGAAGGGACAAGTCAAGTTTGCCATAGTTGTAGTCGACTACTTCACTAAGTGGGACGAGGCCGAGCTAGTCGCGAAGATCACTGAGCAAAAAGTAATTGATTTTGTGTAGAAAAATATCATCTGCCGGTTTGGAATTCCACAAACCATCGTATCTGATAACGGCCGACAATTTGATAACCACAAGTTCCGTGGCATGTGTCAGGGACTCGGTATTATCAATGCTTACTCATCGCCTCGGCACCCGCAGTCAAATGGACAGGTGGAAGCGATCAACAAAATCATTAAGCATCATCTCAAGACAAAGCTGTAAAAAGCAAAGGAAAACTGGACCGAGGAGCTTCCCTTCGTCCTCTGGGCCTACAGGACCACAATGCAAACTTCAACGGGTGAAACTCCATTTTCGTTATCCTATGGCTCGAAGGTAATGGTGCCAGTAGAAATCGGACTCCCAACAACGCGAGTAAGGAGCTTCGAAGAAGATCAAAACTCCAGGCAGATCTCTGCTAATCTGAATTTGCTCGAAGAGTTCAGAAATGTTTCCAAGCTTCTAACGGTGGCTCGACATCAGCAGGTAGCACGTTTCTATAATTCAAAGGTCAGAGTCAGGTGCTTCCGCCCAGGGGACTTAGTCCTCCGACGGGTCTTTCAGAATACGGTTGAGCCAGGAGCAGGAGCACTCAGACCCAATTGGGAAGGACCATATCGTGTGGTCAGATCTGCCAAACCGGACTCCTATCACTTGGAAGACCTCGAAGGCTGTCAGCTCCCCCATCCTCGGAACGTCGAGCACCTGGAGGTCTACTACTCATGAGGAACTAGCCTTTAAGGCTCATAATAAAATGTACGCCTCTGAGAAATTAGCCTTTAATGCTCTTAATAAAAGTTTAATTCTACCTCGGATGCCTGCTCGATTGTCTTACCAATACAAGCATGAATTAAATGGTCCGATCCTTTAAGGGATCGGAACCTAATCCTACCAAGGATCGACAAGGCATCCCCTTGAGGGAAAAAGCTCAATAATGACCTGACTCTCCATCGGAGTGCTCGGTTCGACATGCGACAGAATGAAGGATTCTCGCCAAACAAGCGACTAGCCGACTATCGTAAGAGATCGGACCCAACCAAGACTTGGGCCGAGGGAGCTCAGAGAGCCGATTAGGAGAATCAGCTAAACAATAATGAAAAGGTCAGACCCGTAAAGAGGTCAGCTCTGCCACAAAACAACATCACAAGTAAAGAGTGGACAAGTTCCAAGGAAACGTTTCTCATTCAGTAAATCTCCCTCGGAGGGGCAAAAATACATTGACAGTTTTAAAGAAAAAAATATATGTATAAAACACGTCTTCAAGCGGGAGGAGGAGCTTGGGTGTCGGAGGCTTTGTCCGAGCAGGCAACCTCGACATGGGCATCCTCAGGGTCCTTAGGCAAGAGAGGATTAAGATCGAGGTCTGGGTACAAACCCAGGACTGCCTCGAGACAGGCATTGAAGCCGCGGTTATAAAACGTCTCAACTTCGATATCCCTCTCCTTGGAGGTCTTGAAATCTTCAATAGCAGCGGTAACCGCTGCTGCTAGAGAGGCCTCATCTTTGGCCCGCTGAGCCTCCACGGCCTGACCGATAGCTCGGGTCAACTCTTCAGTCGTCTCGGCCTTGGTGCGTTTCATGGCATCACCTAGTTGAGTAGTCTCCATGACCAAAGAATCCGCGTGAGCCCTGGCACGGGTCAGCTCGGAGGTCACTGCATCGCCGCTGGCCTTGAGATTATCTGCCCTCTCCTGCAGCTGTAGCTCCCTGGCCTCCAGGTCGACGACGACTCCCTGCAGTCGAGTCACTCTGGCCCTCTTATCCAAAAGTTGTCGATGCAGTTCACTTTACTCAGTCTTCAAGAGGGTAGATTCATCTCGTAGAGTCGCCGTCTCAGCCTGGAGAGCCTCGAACTCTATCTCCCTCCTCCGATGCTCCCGCGCTCTCTCCCGAATTGAAAGTAACACCGAGACAGCCTGAACAGAAAACAAGGATCAGAATCTGAGAAAATATATACAAAAACAATATAAAGAAAAGAGAAAATCCTCTCGGACACGACGGCTAAGTCGTTCAAAAAGCTGTCTTTCGACCTGCTAATGTTTCGAGCAATATCCTCCTCGAGGGCATGCTTGGAGGCCCATAAAGCCAAGAAGGCCATATCGTAGCCCGGCTCAAATCTCTCACCGCTCGTCCCCACCTGGGGTGAGACTATAGCCCCCTGAGCCCCTACCGCGCTACTGACTGAATTTTTTCCCTCAGCGCGGACATCTCCCCCGACCTCGGGGGGGGATGAGGGAAAGCATGTTGTCGGTCATTCTAATGGCCTCTTCCCGTTCGGAGGAAGAAGGAATAGCAATGGGGGGCTCGGGGGCTACGGTAGGACTTCCGCGGTGGGGGGAACGGCGGTGAAACGAGCCGAGCTAGGAATGGCTGGGCTGCGAGAATCAACAGAGCTTGGAACGGATGAGGTGCCAGCCACAGTCGCTCGGACAAGCTCCGAGGGAGGAGCCACCCCTGGGAACGGAACTGCTGGAGGAACCATGGTGGCACTAGGGCTCACCGAGGTCGGCGTCGCACTCGACGCCTTTGGACAAGCCGACACCGCAGGAGCAGAGCCGGTAAGTCTCGGAGCTGGGGCTGCACAAGTCGGCGCGGCAAAAGACTTCCCCCCGCGAGGAGGGACCTGCTTCCTCCGAGTGATCTTCACTCGGGGGGCCTCCTTCAACAACTCCGCCGCAGACGGAGCCGCCTTCCTCTTTCCAGCACCGGACACCTCGGCCATGCCTGCGAAAGAAAATACAGTATTATCTACTAAGTAACCGAAATAAAGTTCATCAAAGAGATCAGGGTAGCTTACTAAAGGACGTGGGCAAAGGCTGGGACTTGCAGAGCCTGGACCAATGAAGATTGGCAGCAGTGATCAGATCGGCCCAGGAGTGAAGGGTCTCTGATAGCGCTCTGGCCTTTGCAATACGATTCTTCTGGGCTGGGTCGAGAAGTGGCAACCCCTTCGAAAAAGCTACAAAAGGAAAAGGAGATACTTCACTTCAATTGAAGCAGGTAAAAACCAAGACAGTAATTCGAATACTAGATGAAGTCCGACCTGGTTTCGTAAAATGGGTCGAAATTCGAGCCGTTGAAGTCCCAAGCTCTGCTTCTGGCGCCTCCTATTGGCTTGCCACCCAGAACCACTTATTTTTTCAGTCTTTGTTGGAGGACGGCAGGTTCATCACCAGCCCTGACCCCTTGTTCCCTTGAGTCGCGAAACAGTACCATAGATCGTTGTTGTCATGCTTGACCAAGACCAGACTCAGCAGTTCTTCTTGGGTCAGGTCGGGGTTCCCAACTTGTCACCAGATAATGCAGGCGAAAATCATCACCCTCCAGGCGTTTAGAGCAAATTGCACGGGAGCCAGCCCGAGGTAGGCTGCAACCTTCCTGATGAAGGGGTGAAGTGGAAGTCGGACCCCGCATTGCAGCGCGCAAAGGAAGATGACAACTTTTTCCTCGGCAGGAGCGCCAGCTACGTCCATAGGCCCAGGGGCCCTAATCTGAACGGAGTTAGGGATTTGAAACTCTGAACGGTTCCAGTCCATCTGAGATTCCGACATGATAGAACCTCCCGGGACTACTTCCACGACGTGTAAACTCGCAGGTATTTCGGTAGCACCAGCAGCGCTGACTCGACCGGCTCGGGTAACCTTCCTCTTGCCAAGCTGTTTAGTCTTAGCGGCCAACGTCTTGTCTCCGAGGAGGGGGGTATAGGGGTGTGGTTTCGAAGGGGCTTTCAAAAGCCCCACTTTCACTTTCAGAACTCCCCATCTTGGAGTCTTCGGCGTACTCATGTACCATTTCAAGGTCGGAAGACATGGTAGAAATAAGGATGAAGATCAACGAGACTCACCGGGTGACTGCCGAAAATCGCCTTCTACCGAAAACTTCAAATTTGGACGGAATTGCCCTGTCAAAAATTGCCTCTTTCGGTATGCTCTTCTGATTCAGAATGTAAAGTAATAGGCGAGAAATTGGTATCCTGAATATCGAAGCACACTACCCGATGCCAGAGTCGTACTGGCGGTTGAGTATCCTTCCAACGCGGTGCAGCCACGTGTGCTCGGAGATTTATGCAAAAATTGGTATCCCTTATATTCAGGAAGAGTTACTGCCCTCGTCGCTTCGCATATCTCCGAGCACACGTGGCCGCACCGCGTTGGAAGGATACTCAACCGCCAGTACGACTCTGGCATCGGGTAGCGTGCTTCGATATGCGAGGGAACCGTCACGTACACGTCTCCTCAGACCTACGTGACAATCTCTCATATGTCAAAAGGAGATTCATAATTGTAACCGTCGCCATGCGTCGACCAAAACGATTGGTAATTCAAAAATCATCATCATTGCAGTATGAGCGAGAGATCTTTTACATGAGTACTCTCCGAGCCTGCGAGCAAACTCGAAGAGTAAGGCGCTTTTGTTATGAAAAAATCTGAGCCCACGATACAACCCCTGTCCGAGCGTCAGTCTGAGCCGAGGCATAATTCGTCCGACCTGTTTCGAGCATCACATGACAGTAATGAGCTGAAAGACACGACCTGTCCGAGCAGCCGACTCGGTCGAGGTGTGGTTCGGAACAGTCCTTATAATCCGATCGGATGATATGCTCGGCACAGCCAGCCTCGCCAACTACAATGGGTCCGAC
This sequence comes from Magnolia kwangsiensis, assembly GCA_037074715.1. Lineage (NCBI taxonomy): Eukaryota > Viridiplantae > Streptophyta > Magnoliopsida > Magnoliales > Magnoliaceae > Magnolia > Magnolia kwangsiensis. The sequence continues at coordinate 100,705,768 of CM073581.1, forward strand.
CTAATAGGTCGGATCGAATATAGCTCTGGAAGTCGCATCATTCACCTAGTGGTCGGATGAGCCGAGCCGAGCAAGCGAGTAGTGGCATACATCAAATGCGGAAGTTGTCATTACTGGTCGTGGCCGATAACTTCATTCACAGATACGCACTACTCATGTGATATGCTGCGTGATCAGTATATTACGGGCAATATCTCCATGATTCGGGAATCCCAGTGATCGTGCTGAGATTATAGGATCCAGGCTATTCCACAGGCAAGTATAAATATCATCCGACGTCATATCTACAGGTACGTGATAGCAAGTACTCTCTCTCCTGTACTCTCTACACAAACCCTGATTCTCTTGTCCTGACTTAGGCATCGGAGGGTCCCCCGGCTTAGCCAGGGTCACCTTTACCTGTTTCCTTGGTGCAGGTCCCAGGGACGACATCTTGAGGCGAAGACGACGTGGAAGGAGACCAACCAGATTTTGACATCAACAGTCATCATAATGATTATTATTATTATGTAGTTAATATTAATTATATCGCTAATGTTAATGGTGATTTATAAGTATTAACATTATTAATATTACGATCTATTGGACATGAATTAGCGTTCAAATCCTAAAACTTAAGCCTATAACTAAATCTAGGATGAAACCCTAAATCTAAGTAATTCAAATACTAAACTATGATCTTAACCATAGGTAGCGTGTAGAACTTTTATCTAACCATATAATTTCATAATTCATTATAGGATTCGACTCTAAGGGCACGCACATTCCCTATGATATTGGTAGACAATTTGACTTGTAAGGTGATGACCTTTCTCCTGGGCTTTTTGCTTTCATGTTAGCTTAAGTAATAATTTTTATCTTAATTTTAATTGATAATTGGTATCTCTATTTCATAATCACTTGTGTTAGTTATTGGAATTGATCCTCAAATCAAATGTTTAACATTTATTTCATATTAACACTTACATGTTGCACTTGAATATCTCCCCATGCTTGTGGATTGTCTATGAAACTTAAATTATTACATCGATTAGTAGAAAACCCCACTTATTTATGTATATCTAGGCTTGGGATGTAACTTAATTGATCGTGATTATAATGGACCCTTGAATTAGTTGTCATTTTATTATTGTATTAAATAAAATTTTGTCATGGACTTACCATTTTATAGATAATTTGTGCCTATGTGGCCTTTTGGGGATTATCCATTTTTATCGCATTTTTAAATTGACTATTCGCCTTATGTGGCTTCGATTGACTATTTACCTTATGTGGTTATGATTGAATGTTTGCCCTTTGTGACTTTGATAAAATATTTACCCTATGTGGCTTGATAGATTATTTTTATATAACTTTGTAGTTGTAAGTTTTACTTGTTGAAGTATGATTGACCACTGGTTGAGGAAGTTACTATTAAATATCCTAGTGTTTGAGTCTCATGAGTTGGGACGGTGGTATGAGACACTATGTCCTAGCTATCGGCCTATGATGGGTGATGAGCCCTTTATAATAACCTTTGAGCTTTCTTAAAATGACCGTTTAAAATCGGAATAATAATGATTGGACTAATAATGCATATCATGACATATGGACTTTTTCGAGTGCCTAATTCTCCTTAGGGCGTACCTTATAGTACATTTCCAAGAGGATAGTTCACCTTGGGTGTTCTCGTTGTATGGACTTTTTAAGGTTTCTAGTTTTCCTTAAGGCGTACCTTAAAGTACTTTTCTAGGAGGCTAGTTCGCCTTGAATGTCCCAGTTATATGGTCTTTTCTAGGTGGTTAGTTCTCCTTAGGGCTTACCTTTGAGTACTTTTTTGGGTTGCTAGTTCTCCTTGGGTGACCTTTTTATTGTCTGGATATGCATTCCTTAGGTTTGTGAGCATGTATATGCATTCATGCATTTAAACAAGACTTCTCAAATATTTCATGGACCTTTCCATGGCCATTTGCCCATAGAAAGGTTCATTATGATGTTTAACAGTAGGATTAATAGCATGGAAAAGTGGGACCCACTCATGATGAATGTATCTTATCCTCACCATTTCCACCATGTGGGCCCCACTTGTCATTGGATTTATTTATTTTCTTTTGCACTGTTTTGTTTGCTGAAATGTTTTAAGTGCCGAATTGCATTGCATATAAGCCTCTTAAATACCTCGCGGAATTAATTACACCGTCTCTTTTGGTCATTTCCCATGCATTTTTGGGTAGTGCAGTTTATTGAAATGAGGTATGAGTGTGGATTATTGGTTCCGAATATGGGTTTAAGGGTAGTAAACTTCCCAATCTAGTCTGGTAACTGCATCCGTGAAGAATGGAGAGTCACGCCTCTTGGTCCTACTAAGCATTTAGCAGTTGTTGAGGGATAGAGGGGTAATTTTATCGAAGTACAACCAATAATTCAGAAGTAGGGCCGAAAATCGGGCGGGTTCAGCCTAACCAATTCGTGACCGACCCGACATTGGGTTGGGTTCGGGCAAGATGTATCAGGTTTAGTCTCAAGCTTGGGCTATATAAAAACCAACCCAATAAAACTTGGGTCGGGCTCGGGTTGCCCAACCCAACCCAAACCCGATCGATATAAAAGTTACTTATAAATTATAATTGAGTGCAGATCGTCTATGTTGAAGGCGCCAAAATTTCCAGTGTTGTGGGGTCTCATTAGTCCACACCATTTTCAATGACTCAAGCTAACAAGATATGCCGGATTTCTCTCTCTCAAATAAATTACGTGCTACACAATATAACTTTTAAAGAAGTAATTGTCCTATATTTTAGTTTGTTTGCTTAGAAAAATTGAAGTTCTTTACAATAAATAACTACAAATATAATTAATAAAATTATAGGTTCAAAAAATAAGATGCGTATTGAAATATGATAGATTATTATAATAATGAAAATATTAGTATGTATCCACCTGACCAACCCGACCAAGCCCGCTTGGGTTGTGCTTGGGTTAAGAATTCCCAATTAGAGGTTGGGTTGGGTTGGGTTGAGGTGTAGGAACCTTGGGTTGGGCTAGGGTTGAGCACCAACCCAACCCGACCCGCCCGACTTTCAGCTTTAAGCAGTATTTCACAATTTAAGGGGAGTGTCTGTAAGGATAAAGAGGCTTACTATTGAAACCCCCCTGAGACCCACCTAAGGTTTATATGTCATCCAACCCATTTATAAGGTGACTTCGAGCTGGTTGAAGGAAAAACACAAATGTTAGCTTGATCTAAAACATATGTGACCCCAAGTATGTTGTTAATGGTGGGCGTTCAATCCCCGTTATTTCTTGTGGTGTGGTTCATTTGAGCTTTCAATCTTTCTCCTGTTTGGGATCATACACTAAAATGAGTTGGAGAAATGGATGGACAAAGTGCGGGTAATACATACATCACAATGGGCCCCACATACTGTAGGGCTGCAAGCAATCCCCATGGTAGCAGATTTAGTGTTCACCAAAATTCTAACACATGAGTTGTACCATTACACTTTCCAATTATAGCAAGTGGATCACATGGTTTGATGATACGAATCATTAGTCAGTTGTGTCCCATTGTGACAGCACATGACACAATTTTTTAAGACTTAAGATGGGACACATCAAACAAGTGGTCTGATTATTGATCCAAAATGATGGGTCCCGTATCGTATAATTCCAATTAGATATGCGTCGTAACATCTTCACATCGCTAGGAGAATCTTGGATACTCTAGGAGAGTCTGGTTGAGGTCAATGATATCCCTGCACTTAGAAATTATATGCCTGGTGTTCAAGTTGTTGTATCCTAATTATTGCAATTTTGAGAAAACTAATAGAGGAATGACATGCGACATTTTATGAGGGATAGAAGTGGATAAAAAAAGATTTTTAAAGATTTAGAACACTTTTTGTGGGATTATAACTGACATGAGTTTACTTTTACACATTAAATGATGATTGATAAAATGTTATGGTTTTGTGTACAAGAGAAGTAGTCAAGTTATTTAGGGATATGAGGGGTGACTAAGGACAACAAAAACAAGACCTTGGTTGACGAGAAGCATTTAGAAGTGGAAAGGTTGTAAAGGATAAACATAACACGAAAATGATGTAGAGAGGGGCTTTTTGACAGCTGTAATAGTTTCAATAAATGGTAGAACTCTATAAATAACTGAGAAATTCAACATAAAAACAAATACATCAAATCTCAAAACCAACAAATAAACAATCAAATTTATTATGAGGAGAATTGAACGGATTTATTGTACAAAATATGCGACTGATCATGAGTGCTATATTAGAATTAAATCGACTAAGAGTTACCTGAACGAACTCCTTAAAGCTATCGAGGTATCAATTATGAGATGAGACGACCTCGAAGGATCAACACTGAGCTGAACTATTCAAAGGCACAACAGAGTAACTTGCCGAACTGACCTGATCGATCCCGACTTGAGAAATGAGATATTCGAAGAGAGTCCTACCTCCTACCAAGGAATAAGAGATTCGACAAGATCCTAGCCAATGATCACGTCAACCAAGGTAAGATCAATGATACTTTGAGAAACAAATTTACATCCAAATAAGGACCCTTCAGCGTACATTTTGTATCCTATCCAGATACGCGAGATTACCATATCCCTCTAAGATATGCAAGCTCAAGAGCCGCTTAAACACCCTATAAATACATATACGGTTAATGGGAGAAGGTATACACAAAACCCAAACTCAAGTCCCCGTTTCCACTCAACTCAACTGACTTAGGCATCGGAGGATCCCGGGCTTTCCCGGCCACAACCAACACCTCTGCTGTCCTTCATTTACACTTGATGCAGGTACTCGCATGCCTATAAGGGGTGGACCCTGCCCATCCAAATTTAAGCAACAACAAAATATATCTATCAATTTCCTTTACATCAGTTTATCTTCAGAGTAGCAATAATCCAATAATAGTAATTCTTAGCCATAATTCTTAGTTATAACTAAGTCTATGATCATATGTTAGATTTGTTTCTCTATACGATGTCAAACAATTCTTTTAAAAGCTACATTCTTACGGTCATTCTTGATTGCCGATTGTAAGTTTTTTCTTTTGTTTCATTTACATTTGTATTCTAAAAGTTATTTTTTATGGAAAACATAACGTAATCCATTTTCGGATGAAAAACTACACAATTTGATTATCACTTAATCATTACAAACTTTTGCAAGTGGTTGAGTAAGAGACCAATCTTCTCATAATCTAATCCTACACACTTATGTCATAATCTATCGTTTATCAATTCTAGCACGCTTCATAATTAAATGCAAATCTAGCGGCCAACATAAGTTAAAATAAACCATCAACTTATGATTGTCAATTGGGGGACATTTTCAAACAGTTACTTCAAGCTTAAGGGCTTGCTTGTTAACACTTAAATTTTTTACTTAATGAAGAATTTGAAAAGCGTTCGGTGTTTAGTAATGTTTGTTAACAATGAACGTTGAAAGTACTACATAATTTTGTGAATCAATAATGCACGCTGCAAAAAATAAAAATAAAAATCCAAAATTACCCTCAGAGAGAGAGATTTCCTCTTTTACATAATACACAACCCAACCTTTTAGCTTATCGCACTTCTCTAAGCCAACAACCCAACCTTTTAGCTTATCGCACTTCTCTAAGCCAACCATGATTTATGTGTTGATCTACACTATCCATCAACTTTTTTATATTATTATAGAGCAGGATCCCAAAAAAGTAGTCACATCCAAAGCTCAAGTTAACCACGCCCATGAATATAATAGAAATGGAACAACTACCGTTAAGACCTTCCAGCATTCTACCGTGAAGATTATTTGTCATCTAATCTCTTCATGAGGTCACACAGGCTGGGATGAACTCGACCAGAGCCTTCCATAGCCACGGGAAGTTTCCAATGGTAGTCATCCAATTTCCACCGTTTTTTGTAGTGTGGCCAACTGCGGCCTTAAGTTTGTAGTGTGGCCACCGTTTTTTTAGAATGATATGAAAAAAATGGTTAAACGCGGTGGATAAAACATTCGCATTAGGATACGCCCCACGAAGTCCAGACTGTCCCTCTCTAGCTCCATTCGTTAAAGCGGATTGGATGGAGTACGTATCGCGCGAAGACGTGGGCTGCCGCTCCGTAGTGTAAAAAACAGTTCAAAGGATGCAAAGTTAAATGGGCTCCAAAATGATGTAGTTATTATATCCACACCGTTCATCTATTTTGTTTGATCATCTTAGAGCATGATAACAAAAATTATTCATATCCAAATCTTACTTGGACCACACCAGAGATAGCAGTGGGACAATGCTTCGAGTTGGCGGGGGTAGCACGACAACAATTCCCTCTCTCCGATTTAGGGGAGCATATTAGGTGAGACCTTCTCTCCATCGAGGTGGGTGAGACCGCTGACTATGGGGGCCACTGTGATCTATGTGATTACATCCATACCGTCCATCTGTATTGAAAGCTCATTTTAGGGCATGATGCAAAAAATGAAGCAAATCGAATTATTAAGTGGACCATAGTATAGGAAACGCTGGTGATTGACCATATCATTTTAGCTCATTTTAAGTCAAACGCATGCGACAATAATTTCCGAGTGCTTGTGTATTAAGCGTCGTACGCTGCCACACGATCATATTACCCTCACGTGTCAGAATCAAAACCCTCTTTCAAACCAATATAAAACCCCGTTCATTTTGTTGAGCCTCCCTCTCTCTCTCTCGGCATTTCTACGAACGGAAGAAGGATGGCAGGAGTGCCTCGTGGTCTCGCCTCTCACCTCCTTCGTCGATCTCTCCTTCCATCCTCAGTACCTGCCGTCGATCGCAGCAAGCTCCTTCACGCGTCCTTCCACAGCAGCTCTTCATCTTCTTCTTCCTTTTCTTCTCGCTTCTTCTCTTCTCCCACGACCTCCTCCGACCTCTCCCCTCGCTCCTCCAAGCCCCTCTCTCTCGCCCTTGCAGGTGCCTTATCCTTCTCCTTCGCAGCATCATCCATTTCAACGGCCGCAATCGCCAAAGAGCCGCTATCGCCTGATCTCCTACCCCGCGAAGTCGTCCTCTATCAGTATGAAGCCTGCCCCTTCTGCAACAAAGTCAAATGTACTCTCTCTCTCTCTCTATGTCGTCACTTACATATTTACTTTTATACTTGCTCGATCAGTTTATGAAATCTTGATGCTGATGCCACCTATTGTTGCGTGTGATTTCTGTATGAATTGGTGTTTGGTGAATGTTAGTAATTGCAAAGAAATGATATGTAATTTGCGTTTACAGTCTAGGGACAGCGTCCATATTCTTTTTTGAGATGTGCTCTGTTGATCATTGTTTTTCTAACGCTAATCAAACGTTCAATATATTGGCGTTATCATGGATTTGGTGCGCCCTTTACATTATGGGGTGGTAAAAACACCTATTATGGCCGATAAATGGCCAATATATTGTGTTATAGTGACTGGCATCCAGCCAATTGTAATTAAGCTATGAAATTGTTTAATTGGTCAAGCTTAATTAAAATAATAATTCCATTTAGTAGTAATTTTACATCCATAATGGCTGATATGTCGTCTGATTTCTCATTCTTGACACTGGATACATCCCCAACTGAGAAACTATTTCCTGGCTTAAACTTGCTTGCTACACTTTCAATCACCTTCCAAATTCTAAAAGCCCAATAAAAAGATGAATTCCCAACCCACCAACCCCCTCCTTAACCTTGTACTTGGAAGCTACCACATTCCTCCACAAGGTCCCATAGATAAGTGCCTGCGGGGCCAACACTGACTTTGGGCAATGAGCAAAGACATGAAATAGAGGGGCATGTTAGACATTGCTTCTTTAATGGGAGTAAGCTTGCTCCTCATAGATGAGTTCCTGCTCTTCCATCTAGACAATTTCTTTCGACCTTTTCAATGATCCTGTCCCATAGGTGCTTTTTAGGTTAGCCCACGCAGAGAGGGAGGTCAAGGCACATAGACAGAAGATACATCTGGACATCCTAGCCTACTCCACCTCCTTATTAGACGTGCAAATCCCCAACATTTCACTCTTAAAGATGTTAGTTTTCAAGCCCAAAACTACTTCATAGCATCTCACAAGCTTTCTCAAATTATCCACCATGCCCACCTCCTCATGACAAAAAAATAATTGTATCATTAGCAAACTGAAGGTGGGAGATTCGAGACACCCCATTCCCCACCTCAAATCCCTTAACCCCTTGAAGCCTTGAAGAAACATTTACGGGATCCATTTATTACGATGGAAGGTTGGTTGACTGAGTGCAAGCTTGGATCCACCTCCACTTTTCCCTACACCCCAACCGACCCAACATATAATAAAAAAACCTCCTAGTCAGTATGGTCATAAGCTTTTTCAATATCTAACTTGTAGACAATGTTGTCATTATCGTATGATTTACGATTCAAATTTGACAATTTGAATTGTATCATATGTCTGTACGATATGAATCGCACATACGAATCGTAATTTGCGAAAAATCATACGATTCGATTATGAATTGTATAATTAATCGTGAATTGTACGATTTTGATTGAATGGTATGATTCAATAATTTCTTCGACAAAAAACCGGCAGTTTCCGGTGGATTTTTTGACTCTCTCTCTCTCTTTTATATTTTTAATTTTTCCAATTTTTTAGGGTTTTGTCTTTGAAGGTTATTTAGGCCCCACATACAATAGACTATCACTTCTTTTGCAGCTTTTGACAGATTTTGGAGGATGTGGGTTAAGGAAACCTAGAGAAAGAAATCGACATGTCTTTTTGTTGCTCAACGGAATCGAACGCCGCTCATTGCACTTGAGTTCTACATTAAAATAGGTAAGAATACATATAAAATATTAATTTATTATTTTCTATTTCATTTCATTCATATTTAGGTGAAAATACGCGTTTTGCAGAAGAAATAATATATTTCGATTTTTTTTAGTTTTTTGCAATTTTTAGTGCTTTTGTGTTTAAAAGCTATTTAGGCTCCATATACATTATAATAACACTTATTTCTAGAGTTTATGTGGGCCTAAATAAATTTTTTTTCAAGAATTTTCTCATTTATTCACATTTTCAATAGTTTTCTCATCTTTTTAATTATTTACAAGCTTCTACGTTCATGTGGGGCCTGAATATATATATATATATATATATATATATATATATATATATATATATATCCCTTAATAAGTAGGCTTTTCATTTGTGTGTTGATTCTTATTAAGCATTGGAAATTGGAAAGAAATTGAAGACCAATGACAATGATATTATGTGAGAATATTGTTCAAAGATGGATGAGAGCAATAATCTCCACTTAAGATGTAATTTTTGGGGAAAGGCATATTGGGGAGGTGTGTTTTGAATGAAACATCACTTGGCCTGAATGAAGAAAAATGTAGTGGCATGTTCACTAGTTGGTAATGATACAAAAGAAGAATAACAAGCCACTATAAACAAAATATGGAATAAATGAGATAGAGAGTGTGTGCTTATCTATTTCTCATTTCCTATATGTGAATGCCCTACCATTTAACCTTATAAGGAACCCATTCTTTTCACCCATGATGGAAACGGTTGCTGCATTTGGGCCGAGATTGAAGCTTTCGTCGTATCACGAAGTACCGAATAAATTTTTGAATATGGAGGTTGAGTTGATAGAGAAATCTATAGATATTTATAAGAAGGAATAGGGAAGACCGGATGTACAATTATGTCAGATGGGTGGATTGATGGAGTGAATTGGTTGATAGTTTAAGTTGTATTGTATTCTTGAAATATGTTGATACGTTTGATATTTCAAAAAAAAATTGTGGACAATTTGTTGGGCTTACTCGAGTCAGTTATTAATGACGCGGGTGAAGAGAATGTAGTACATATAGTTACGGAGATGAAGACATTGTTTTGGTCTCCATGTGTAGGTCATTGTATAGATTTAATGCTTGCAAACATTGGAAAGTTGCAAGTTCATTCGGAGACCATGGTGAAAGCAAGGGATATAACGGTCTATATTTACAAACACGGTTGGGTCTTGAATTTAATAAGGAAGCACACAAATGGGGAGTTAACTCGATCGACCATAACATGGTTTACTACATGTTACTTGAGTTTGAAAAGCATTCATGAAAATAGAATTGGCTTGAGGTCGATGTTTACCTTAAAAGAATGGGAAGGTAACAACTTCTCCAAGACCGTAAAGGGAAAGCATTTTCAAGATAGTTTTGGCCGATGCAGGTTTTTGGCCATTTATTAAGTTTTCCTTGAAGACCACTCTCCCATTGGTCAAAGTACTACGGCTAGTTGATTCAAATGAGAGGCCGACCATGGGATATTTATGAAGTGATGGATTGGGTGAAAGTGGCTATAGAAAAAACCTTGGGTGAGGTGAAGAAGTGATATTCAACCATATGAGAAATCATAGACCAACGGTGGAATATTCAGTTGCATAGGCCTTTACATGTGGCGACTTATTTCTTAAATTCTAGATTTCAATATGATGACAATTTTCATTTGGAGACCATGGTGAAAGCAAGGGCTATAACGGTCTATATTTACAAACACTGTTGGGTCTTGAATTTAATAAGGAAGCACACAAATGGGGAGTTGACTTGACTGGTTGTAACATGGTTTGCTACATATTACTTGAGTTTGACAGGCATCCATGAAAATAGTATTGGCTTGAGGTTGATGTTTACCTCAAAAGAATGGAAAGGTAGCAAGCTTCTCTAAGGCCGCAAAGGGGAAGCATTTTCAAGACAGTTTTGGCCGCTGTAGATTTTTTGCCATTTATCAAGTTTCGCTTGAAGAGCACTCTCCCATTGGTGAAGGTGCTACGGCTAGTTGATTCGGATGAGAGGCCGACCATGGGATATATTTACGAAGTGATGGATTGGGCGAAAGAGGATATATCAAAAGACTTGGGAGAGGTGAAGAAGTGATATTTTACCATATGAGAAATCATAGACCAGCGGTGGAATCTTTAGTCGCATAGAACCTTACATGCAGTGACTTATTTAGTAAATTCTAGATTTCAATATGATGAAAATTTTCATTCGGATTTAGAGATTAAAACTGGCTTGTATGACTGTATTGAAAGAATGGTTCCAGATTCAAGGAAAATGGTCATCACTGATGAGCAGATGGATAAGTTCAAGAGGGCCTATGGTTTATTTGAAAGAGAGACAACAAAATTAACTAAAACGACAAAGCGACCAAGTAAGTTTACTTTACAATTATTTTACTTCTTTAAGTTCGATGATGTGCCTATCAAGGTATTTCATAACGGTAATGGTGGCCATAATGGCCACCACCGTTACCTTTACGATATAACGGTCATTATGATCTCTCTTTCTCTCTCTTCTTCTTCTTCTTCTTCTTCTACTTCTTCTTCTTTTTTTTTTTTTTTTGGTTGAAAAAAAAACCCAAGAAATTGTATAGGCCCCGTAATGGACCGTTATCGCCTTTACAAGAAGGTGTAATGGGCTGTTACGGGGGTTATAACGACCTTTACGTTTTTTTTTTCTTTCTATAACGACTGTTACAACGTTTATGACCTGGTAACGTGTAATGGTTGCTACTGTGACCTTTACATAACGTCCTTTACGACACACCATGGTGCCTATGGTTTTTGAATTAGTTTATTTATATAATTATATGATTGTTTTTTAGGTTTATGGTGGGAGAGTTAAGGAGAAGAGTGTCTAGAATTGCAAAAGCTAACTATTTGTATTTTGAGTTTGACATGTAGTGCTACTGGTTTTGAATGCAACTAGACCATTTTTGAGCAGGTGAGTCATTATTGAATTCATTACTCAACTTAGGAATTCACTATGTAGTGACTAATAGCCTTATGTTATGTAATATTACATTCATTGTAGATACATCCAAAGAAGAGGAGAGAAGATCGCCAGCATGCGTCCAAAAGATTCCGTGCGGCATGTAGTCAACGATTCGCAACGGGCCAGCCTGTTGAATACCATCCAAAAGAAAAAGTGGATTCGAGACGCGGTGGGACACGTTGGCAAATCTTTGGGCCTTTCTTTCGGGGACTGCCCTGAAGATTTCCTAGCCCTCTTTCAGTGCGTTGAGACACATGGCAGGCCCATCTCGAAATCGATATCGCCTAGAGGCAGAAATGGGCGTGCCAGATCGCTGAGCACCAATGAAGTGCGCCGGGATACAAAGGGCGGAATAGAGACTGGCGACTCTGCAATTGCTGCGTTGGGTTTGGATGGCCGGGGAAGTAAGGTTGACCCATGAAGATTATCTCCTGGAATGTGAGAGGGGTGGGGTTTAAACAGAAACGGTGCTTAATAAAGGACTCCTGCGATAGACATTGTCCAGACATTGTTTCTTTTCAGGAATCAAAGGTCAGGGGTTGTGATGCTAAATTGATGGGTACTCTATGGAAGGCCAAGGATATCAATTGGATTGCTTTAGATGCTGTGGGCAGTTCAGGTGGTATTATTCTCGCTTGGAGATTGTCTCTATGGGCGGTCCAAGACAGTTCGATTGGGTCGTTTTCGGTGACGGCCAAGCTCCAGCATATTTCTATGGGCCTTATTTGTTTATTTTGGGTTGTGTATGGCCCAAACCAAGACGCGCAAAGACCTCTTTTCTGGGAAGAGCTGTCGACGTCCGTTCAGGCTTTTGATGGCCCATGTCGCCTCATGGGGGATTTTAATATCACTCGATTTTTGGAGGAGAAATCTCACGGGAATTCTGTGTCTAACGCTGTCCTCTTTCTCTCGGTGGATCGAAGATCTTGAGCTTGTAGATCTTCCCTTAAATGGTGCCTGATACACGTGGTCCAATGGTCTGTCTATTCCTATTATGTCCAGACTTGACAGATTCCTTATATCCCCTTCCTGGCTTGAATTTTTTCCGTTGTCCTTCCAATCCGTCCTTTCTAGGGTCATGTCCGACCATTGTCCAATCCTTCTGGAGGTGGAGGAGCAAAATTGGGGGCCTAAGCCTTTTCGTTTCGATGTCTCTTGGTTGAAGATTGCAGGCTTTCATCAGATGGTTTCCGACTGGTGGGCTGAGTATTCAGTTGAAGGCTATGCCGACTTCAAGCTGAGTTTCAAACTTAATTGGCTTAAGCAAGATTTGAAGAAGCGGAGCAAAAGTCAGTATCTGGATTGGGAGAAGGAATCGGAATCCCTCTTAGCTGAGCTAAGTAAGATTGATTCTATGGCAGAAGGGATACCGATGTCTCCTGACATAATGTCTCGCAGAATCCATATAATTCAAGATTTGGCTAATAGGGCGTGGGAGAAGGAGATTTCTTGGAAACAGAAGGCTCAGATCAGCTAGTTGAAAGAAGGTGATCGTAATACTAGATTTTTTCACAATATGGCTTCTATCCACGCTTCTTCTAACAGGCTTAGTTCCCTGATTGTTGATGGGGCCTGGATTGATGATAGGGGTGCAATCGTGGACGAAGTTGTTTCCTACTTCTCCAATCAGTTCGCTGCTGAAAATTGGCACAGGCTGCTTCTGGACGACCTGCCTTTCGACGTTCTCTCGGAAGAAGAGGCAAATAAACTCGAAGCTCCTTTATCTTTGGAAGAGGTTAAGCTTGCCATTGATAGCATGGTTGGGGACAAGGCGCCTGGGCCAGATGGATTTCCTATTTTGTTTTTTCAGCATTTTTGAGAGTTACTTTGCAATGATGTGTTCAGTTTTCTTCTTGGTTTCTACGCCAAGGGCCAGATTTCTAAAAGCTTCGGCACCTCGTTCATTGCTCTAATCCCTAAAGTCCCTGGCGCTGCTTCTTTGAAGGAATTCAGGCCGATTAGTTTGTTGGGCAACCCTTATAAAATTCTAGCAAAAATCTTTGCTATCCGGCTGAGCCGTATGATGGATACAATCATCTCTGGTAGTCAGAGTGCGTTCATAACCGTTAGACAGATTGTGGACGCTGCTCTTATTGCAAACGAATGTTTGGATTCCGCCTCCAAATCCGGTTCAAAGTCTGTCATGTGCAAGCTTGACATTGACAAGGCGTCTGGTCACGTTGATTGGTCGTTTCTGATTTACCTTATGAAGCACATGGGTTTTGGGTCGAAATGGTGTTTCTGGATCAAGGAATGTATAAGGTCGGCTCACTTTTCGGTGCTTTTAAATGGTTCTCCAAAAGGCTTCTTTCAAAGCTCGAGGGGGCTCAGGCAAGGAGATCCCCTCTCCCCTTTTTTATTCCTCATCGTTATGGAAGCTCTCTCCAAGATGCTACATAGAGGTCAGTCGGAAGGTGTGGTGAATGGTATTACGATTAAAGGGCTAAGGAATTCGATTTCGATAATCCAGTACGTTGATGATTCTCTTCTTTTCTCGGAAGCCGACGTTGACAAGGTGTCTAATTTGCATACCACCATTCACTGTTTTGAGGCTGTTTCTAGTCTTAGAATAAATTTGGCTAAATCCTTTATGTTCGGCATCAACCTGAACAACAACGAACTTGCGGCCCTTTCTGATCAATTCGGTTGTGCTCCGGCCTCTCTTCCTTGCTCCTTCGTCGGTCTCCCCCTTTGCATTGGAAGGCCCCCTATTCGCATGTGGGATAAAGTGGTTTCCAGAATAGAGAAATTATTGGCTAGATGGAAGTGTCGGTACCTATCCCTCGGAGGTCGCCTGACCTTAATCAAAGCTTCCCTTTCCAATCTTCCTATTTATTTCATGTCGCTTCTCAAATGCCCCAACTCGGTGCTCGCGTCTATTGAAAATTGCAGGCGCGATTTTCTCTGGCACGGAAATAATAGTGTGAAAAAAATTCATCTTCTCAAGTGGAAGGATGTCTGTAGGCGAACTCTTGATGGTGGAGCTGGTTTAAGGGATCTTAAATCTATGAATTAGGCGTTATTAGGCAAATGGATTTGGAGATTGGGGACGGAAAAGGGCAGATTCTGGAATATTGTTATTAAGCATAAATATGGGGAATCGTTAGGTGGCTGGTGGACTAAACAGGCTTCCACTTACAGGGCTTCTGCTATTTGGAAGGACATTATTAAAACCAAAAAAGTGGTCGTAAGCGGCATCTGCTTCGATCTTGGTAACGGGGAAAACATTTGATTTTGGGAAGATAATTGGGTGGGGGATGGTACCCTAAAAGTAAGATTTCCTCACATCTTCTCTCTCACCCTTGTCAAATCTGTTTTGGTGAAGGACTGTTATGAGCCAATGGGCAATAGTGTTGCATGGAATATTGCTTGCAGGCATAATCTCCAAGACTGGGAGATTGACGAATTCGCTAAGTTGCTGGAATTTATCTCTTTGATCTTCCCCTCCTCTTCGTCTTCTGACAAGTTGGTTTGGGCCCATTGTAAGTCCAGCAGTTTCTCAGTTTCCTCTCTGTATTCTCTGATCTCTTCTTCCAAAACTCAACATCAGGCCAGAGGGGTGGGTTTTCTTTGGAATTACGCGGTTCCTCCTAGAGTTACGGTCTTTGGCTGGTTAGTGGGGCACAGGAAAATCCTGACAAAAAACAATCTTCAAAAAAGAGGGATGCCTATTCCAAATATCTGCTTGTGCTGTATGCGTCACGAGGAGTCAGTGGATCACCTACTTCTCCACTGCTCTTTTATCTCCCAGATTTGGGCTGATTTCTTAGGCTGTTGTAACATCAGTTTCTGCTTCCCCGAAAAAGTGGACCTCCTCTTGCAAGCGTGGCATGGGGTCTTCATCGGCAAAGTTAAAACCAAGATTTGGAGGATGTCCTTGCTTGCTATTTGGTGGCTCGTTTGGGAGGATCATAACAGTAGATGTTTCAGAGATGAAGCCCATTCCGCTCAATTCGTTGCTCTAAGGTCAAGAAGACCCTCATTGAGTGGGCTTCTCAGGTTGATGTGCTGATGGGCGCTGATTTGCAGTTTCTTGGGTCCTGAGTTTGGCTGATCTGCTATCTCAGCGGATCTTCCTTCTCAGCTCGTTTTTGGTCTGTTTTGGTTTTTTGTTTTGTTGCTTTGTTTCTTTCTGTTTTCCTTTCTTTTCCTTCTCAGTTAATGCATTTTCAGTTCAACTTTCAAAAAAAAAAAAAAACATATAAAGAAGAGGAATAAACTCGAGCAGCAAAGATTGAATGCACTTGTCTTCATAAGATGTATTCTCCAGCTCGAAGTCCGTCATGCAAAGAGAGAGGACCAAGGGCTTAATCCTATATGCGTATTAGATATGGAATCTGATGATGAATGGATCACAGAGAAAGATGATCTTTCACTTCTTGTAGATAACGACCGGATGGACATAGGTGAATGCTTTGCTGAAGGATTGGAGGATGTACAATGTGTGGGTGGATCTACATCAAGATTGGATGGGTGACGTGGTATGATTGGATGTCATATCGTATGATTTGTATTCTTATTGTTTAGTCTTGTAGTCTTATAATTATTAATTATAATAGTCTTATATTATAATGCATTATTCAAAAACTATTTTATAGGTCTTATAAAATTTGTTATCAGTAAAGTGAAGGGAAAAGCGAAAGTGGTAGAAGAAGAGGAATAAAAGTTTATTTCAACATCAAATTCTGAAAGGCTGAAGATGATGTTGATAGTGTTGATCTCATTGATGATGAGGCGGATGATGATAGCGCCACCGCAGCCGATGAAGAATAGATTCGTTTGGACTTTTTATTTCCTTTTTGACTTATAAAACAAGTGAATAGAGAATACATTCTACATGTAAATGGGGATGGGGAAAATGTTATTTTTTGAATCATATAGAGAAAAAGGGTTATTTTTTGAACTTGATTATGACATGAAGATACAATACATTCATAATGAATCAATGATACATTTAGTATACAGTGTATCACAAATTTATACTAAATTGTGTGTGTGTTTTTTTTTTTTTTTTAATGACATTTTAAAATGAAAATCTAGAAAAAAAAATCTAACTATTTACAATATGATTCACGAAATGATATGATTCAGACCCTTTCAGGATTTATGATATGATAACGATTATGAGAACATTTCTTGTAGATGATATCTTTTTCATTGGCCTTGTGACGTGAGTCGATTCATTCATGCACCACAAGCACACAATTCAAAGTCCATCTCCTAGCAACAAAAGCACTTTGAACAGTAGAGATGACTCTTCAGAGAATTGCATGGAGCTTGGATGCCAAGATTTTGGCTAGGATTTTGTATGAGCTTCCAATTAGACTGATTAGCCTAAAATCCTTTAGGCACTCTACTCCAACATTCTTTGGGATAATAGCAATGAAGCAGTTGCCCAACACCGATGTTAGCCGACCGCCTTTAAAAAGCTCAATAATAAAGTTGATCACATCACTCGTTAGTAACTCCCCAAAACTCCTAGAAAAACGCTGACAGAAGCCATTTTGGCTTGGAGTCTTTATCCCTTTCCAACGCTTTAACCACAACTCTTAGCTTTTTCCTTTGAAATTGAACTTTTTAAGGATTTTGCTTTTACTTCAGACAAGCAGTTAAATGGCAAGTTGTCTAGATGTGGCTGCATCCACCCTTCGCTAGTTATCAAATCTTTTTTTTTTTTTTTTTAAAATGACTATAACTTCACACTTGGTCTATCTTCCACTTTGTCTTCATTCATCTTTACACTACGAATCATGTTAGATCTCTCTTGGGCACTAACAATGTCGTTGAAGAACTTAGAATGTTGTTTCCACTTGATTTCTTCCTCCTTGAACTGGTTCTTATATTATAAAATTAAATTCTCCCTTGCCACTCTTTCTTCCACCAACAACTTCACTCCTTCCTTTATATCAAGCATTTGAATATCCCACAAAATAGAGTCCACCTTCTGCTTAACTCCTCTTTTTTAGTCATTGATCCTCCCTTTATGTAATTTCGACTTTTGGAAATGGTTGAACCTGACAAAATCTGCCACTTTAAAGGATTCCCACCACTCCTTCACTAAACCAAGGAAGCCCTCCGTCTCTAGCTACATAAGCTCAAAACCAAATGGGCGTGGCCTCCAATTGCCATCATCCACCTCTAAAAGAATCCGACAATGATTGTAGACCGGTCTTGGGAGGCCCCCTTGCAACACTAGGGGTTGTTTCTTGACACAAGAAGCCAAAACCAAAAACCTGTGTTACTTAGGCATCATGACCCTCTTGTAATTGTTCGACCAAGTGAAGGTCACATCATCCATTGGGATATCCAGTATTTCGTTCCTAGTCACCCAATTCGAAAAGTCTCGCATACTTCTCGTGACTCGACCCCCACTAGCTTTCTTATAAGTGAGAATCTGGCTCATCCTAGAATAGAGCACACTGCAATGCGACGATCAGACCATACACTGCAAGCACTTTGAACACCCACGAGAAGTCCAATGTTTCCTCGTTGAGTAGATCAGACAGCTAGTATCGCCCCTTACTCTTCCCAAATGACCAAAATAACCTCGAGAGTTGCCTGATCCCTATTCCTGCCACCTCAAACTGAATCCACAATCAAGTGATCAATGCGCTAGAGCTTAATCTCCTGCAACACCACCAACTAAGCCTTGAAACTCTTACTAACAAATTTGATTTGAGCTCCCTTTTGACTACAACCCCTACCCCTAACATTCCCAATAATGGTTTTTATTGATTTACGGACCTTACCCTTCTTCCCCTCCTCTTTCCTTTGGAGTAGACCTCCCCACCAAAGGCTGAAGCAATTCCCAAGCTTGCCAACTCTCTGTTCCCCTTATGGGATTTCAAAACCTTCTCGTTTTGAGTCATCTTGGCCTTTCGAAGGCCCCCTCTTCCACAAACTAGAAAAGAGAAAGGTAGTCCTCATAATCATTAAATGTAACTCCAACCAACCTGCCCAAGAGGTTTCTTTCTCGTCTGGAAGGTATTTTCCCTACCCCGGGTGAAAAAGATCCGTTGATTTGGCTAATTGACTGGTCAAGGGGTTTCTTTGTTTGGTCTCTTCTAGAGGTGGTGTCTTCCCCTCCAGCAATTCCCATTTATAGCCATACGGGTTACGTGCGAAGATATTGAGCTCCGTTGAAGATTGTTGCATCCGCGTGGCTTCTCAAGAGGAACAAGATTCTCACTGTTAACAACTTATAGGAAAGGGCAATGGTGGTTCCAAATGCTCGTAGTCTTTGCTTGAAGGATGAGGAATTTGCGAACCATCTTTTCATTCGCTACTAGTTTGCGAAAGGAGTTTGGGATTGAGTTCTCTCTACTTTCAACATCTCTTGGGTCATGCCTAGGTAAGTCTATGCTCGAGTTATTTCACTCCTAGCATGAAAGGTGTTTCAAGCGCCAAAGATAGGGCCAAACAGACTAACAGAGGCTTGCTATGCTCGTGGTTCTATGGTCAATTTGGTGGGAGAGAAACAATAGATGCTTCAAGAATAGCAGGGCTTCTTTTCAAACAACTGCAAGGAAAGTATTTGCTCTTATTGAGGACCGGGATCCTTGGTCCTTTCGGGGGGGTGCTTTTGTGGGTCTTTTTTCTATTTTTGTTTTCTATTGCTTCCATTGTTGCGCGTGCTTTAATAATATCATTATCTTTTTTAAATACAATTTCTAGTAAGTGATTGAACTCATTCAAAAGACCCACAGGGGGGGGGGGGCTTTTGTGGGTCTTTTTTCTATTTTTGTTTTCTATTGCTTCCATTGGTGCGCGTGCTTTAATAATATCATTATCTTTTTTAAATACAATTTCTAGTAAGTGATTGAACTCATTCAAACCATTGGATTATGACTCTCCTAATGTGTAGGGAAAGCCAAAAAAAAGAAGAAAAGAATGAGGGAACCCACCAATGTCCATCTGATAGAAAATTCAAAATCCCGGGCGTAGGATCACTACCTCACCCATTCCCTCTTCCGACATCTCTCTCCCTATTTCTCTAAAAAAGCAAAGGAGGAGCTTTCCTACCTCTTTCCATTGCATCAGAAGAATGCCGCTCTAGTGCACAAGAAGAACGCCTCTATCTAGTACGTAAGAATGAAGAAGATGACCCAAATATGTTAATACCTCCACGTTGCTGCAGTTGTTTCTTATTGTCGATGGGACACCAAATTTGTGATACACACTGTTGATCTTGTGTGTCCCACCTTGTATGGACGTGTGCCTTGGGTGATCCAAATGATTGATGTTGGGTTTCTCATTAGGCCAATGGCTTGTGTCTTATTGTGCCATCACATGAGATCCTACCTTTTGAGTCCTCCGACTATACAAGTGGGGCCTATCATTTTTCATCCAGCTTAGTGAATCACGACGCCTGTGGAATACTTCTAAAATCTAATATATGTACCAGGTGGGCATGGGCCACACATGATCCTACCTTATGAGTCCACCGACTATACAAGTGGGGCCTATCATTTTTCATCCAACTCAGTGAATCATGACGCCCATGGAATACTTCTAAAATCTAATATATGTACCAGGTGGGCATGGGCCACACATGATCCTGACCATTCAACCATCTATTTCCTCTGGGAGGCAATTGTAGCCCACCATATGGAAGTTTCAAAGCACTGATCCATGGGCCTTACTTTTAGAAAATGATAACTAAGATATGCATTAATGGCCTAGTTCTTTGGGCCTTGTACATGTTTAGTGGGACATACCTAATGAACATCTTGGATCGTACACTTTAAGAGTTCAAACTTGGGCCTGGCATAAACATATTGGGTTGGGCCAGGCTTATTGATTTCTGCCCTCATGGGCCTGGGCTGGATTCATGCCAAGGTTCTGTTTCGCGGGCCGGGCTTAGACAGACCTTGGCCCGTCCCAAGCTCGGCTAGTTGACAGCCCTAGATGCTGGGCATTCACCTAAGTGAGGATCAACTTTGGGATATAGCATGTACTTTTGGCTGCAAGGTGGAAGGCTACGATCGATATATCTTGGATTACCTTTGTGCATAGGTAGGCTGACTATAAAGCTATGGGATGTGGTGCCAAAAGTGAGAGAAAGCCAATCCCTTTCTTTCCTTTTTCTGCCTCCATGCCGCCACATAGAAGGGGCAAGGGATGTTGCCTTCTTTTCATGTTTTTTCAGATGTTTGGACAAAGCAACAATCAATAGGATTTCCCTCAAATCCATATACATGGATAAAAATCTAGTTATTAAAGGTGGAACCATACAACCACCTTAGTTTCATAGATCTTGCTACAACACATCCTAATCTGGCTTTCCCACAACCACCCCACCCAATACCTCTTACCTGTTGCAACAAGTGATTTATAATTGGAAGAATGGAGAGGAAACCGTCTGCATGAAAGAGCAGATATCTATCATTGGGGGATATAATCACTCTCATAATACTGTCCTTTGAGAATATGCTGGCGTACTTTGTCTTTATTCAAATGTCCTAGAAGTGTGATGACCCATTAAGCAATTGCAAAGATATTTCCTTTGGAATGGGTCCAATGACATGAAGAGTTACCGATACCATTTGATAAAATGGGAGGAGGTAGGCTTGGAAGATATTGCATGTATGAATGAGGGTCTCCTTGGAAAATGGCTGTGGAGGTTCGGGAACAAGGAAGATCCTATTCCTATCTGGAAGCAAGTGGTTGTTGTGATGAATGGGTTGGAAGAGGCAGGATGGTTGACGAAAGAGTCTGCAGGATTTTGGGATGACAGATGGTGTGGTGATACCCCATTTACGTCACTATTCAATTGTCTTTATGGGGTACCAATGGATAGGGGATTAGGGATAGCCGATTGTTTCACCCCGTTTAGGGACAACCTCGTTTGATGCCTACATTCTGGCAGGAATTTTTTGGGCTCGAAGGGGGAGGAATTTGCTAGGTATAACAACAACAAATACACAGTGTAACTCCAATGTTGGGATAGAGGAATGTATAGAAATGGGACCTAACTTTAAAAAGGGCCTTCACAGTGAAAGAGTACTACATGGTTAGGAAAAGGGAAGCAAGCTCAAGGAATATCATGTGTGAGGCTCAAATGCCCCCCACGAAAGTAGTGGCTTTCGGATGTCTGGCAGCGAAAGGAAAATTCTCAGAGTCAATCAACTTAGGAAAAGGAAGATGTGTCATAAGTCGTTGCATATTATGCATTAAAGCTGAAGAAACAGCCAATCACTTGCTCATACATTGCAGATTCTCCTCTGGTGTTTGGTGGAGGATCCTTGGTCTCTATGGGATTCAGTGGATGATGTCGTCATTGATAATGGAGCTCTTTCAGACCGAGATATGGGTCACATTTGACAAAAAAGAAAGCTGTGGGGTGGTGTTTAATGATACAAGCGTCATTGTGTTCTTTACGGAAAGAGCGTAATAACAGGATTTTCAACAACAAATCGGCGTCTGTGACTATTATTTTTCAGAAGGCAAAAGGATGCATGCTTTATTGGGCATTGGGGGTCCCTTGTTTCAGGGCTTGTAGTTTGGAACAAAGAGAAATGACTATTAGTGATTCCTAGTAGCCTCAACCAGGACCTTCGGGTTGATTGCTTGTCAATCCTGATCCATTGCTGTTGTACACACACCCACACACATATTTAAAATCTTCTGTGTTTTTCTTCTCCTATACGTATTCACATAAGCTGCTGCTGCCCAAAAAAATATATTTGTGAGTAATGGTGTAATATCTGGCTGTAGGGGTGATAAAATTGTGGATTTTCGAGTTAGATCTGTAGATCCCTTTATGTGCTTGTCTATATCATGTGTTCACCTTTCCAAAATAAAGATCAATCCCCATTACTCCCATATAATTGGATGACGTGGAGGTTATATGTATCTGGTAACAAAAGCCAGAAAAAAAAATCATGTGCATTTAATGTGTAAAGGAGAGAGAAATGTTGGCATCTCTCTCATCTTTTGGAAATAGGACGATCTTGGATGGTGATCCTATGCAGATTACTCTTTTATATTTTGGAAAATGGGATGATCACTTTTTCAAGTTGCAGATCTTTTAAAGAATACCAAGGGAAGAGATGGTCAGGTCAATAGCATTGTTGGCTACTTGTGCATTGACTATTGGATCCTTTAAGTAACACACGTCTTTTGTGCTTCCATGCTTTAAGTAAACAAATGGATATAGAAGGAATGCTTGAAGAAGTGAAGAGTAATGAAACTTCAAGGAGAATTGCTAGAATACATCCCGATGTAATGCAATAGGATATGTCGGGACTTCAGCCATTGGATTGAAGTCTTTTTCAATGACCCAAACTGTTTATGTGATGGACCTCACGATGGATATAGAATGGCCCAGGTGACTTCTCAGGTCTAAATTCTTAGTGACCTTATACTTTGGAGATGTTGTTGGCACTGGTCTAATACCTCAAATCTTCTGCAATTTTGTTCTGTGTTTAGTAATTCTGTATTTGCATACTCTTCTCCGAATAGAGATGGCGGGAGTTCCTATCTTTTGCTTTTTCACCTAATAACGATTATTCAAAGAGATGATCTGTCCCTTTCATATTTCTATACAAGAAGAAACTGCCATTTTCTTTCTTTCTATGTTTACTTGAAAATATGTTGCCACTTCTTTAGCTGTCTTACTGTCCTGTTGTTGCCTTTCCTTTTTGTTTTTCAGCATTCCTAGATTATCATGACATACCATACAAAGTTGTGGAGGTCAACCCCCTAAGTAAAAAAGAAATCAAGTGGTCCGATTATAAGAAGGTTCCAATACTGACAGTGGATGGTGAACAGCTAGTTGACTCATCAGGTTTGCAATCATATATTTCCATAACAAAAAAAGGATTAATTTTATTTTGTAATTAGCTGTAGATGAGTAGGCATTGCCAATTTGTGATGGCTTTATGCATTTATCACTGAAGATTACGTGCCATTTTGGATTTGTAAGGAATACAAGCTTTTGGCTGTGATGGTGCAGATATAATTGAGAAGTTAAACCATAGGATCCATCCTGAAAAACAGGTTCTTAGTGATGATGAAGAGAAGAAATGGAGAAGGTATGGTCTCTTTGCTACTTTTGTTTTCTTTGGTGGTGCAGTTCTGCTGGAAAAAAAGTCCTATTCATTCCACGTATTTTAGGATGTCGATTTCACGCCAGCACAAAACATTTCTAGCCACTACATTTTGATTCACCTTCATAAAATGCTTGATTTTGTTATTCAATCCTTTTGAACGTAAGCCTACTCCAAATACTCCCTTTCTGTGCAATCTTTTGTGGCTATGGTTTTTGGTACTATCTTCACATTAAGGAAAACATTTGATACTCTGGCTGAGAGTGATGGCCATTTTCCTGGGCACATCTATTGTACATGGGGATTCATGTACCTCAGTTAGAACCCTGTAGAATCATGGGCTGCAGTTTTTAGATGAGTGAAGACCTGAAAGTCACTGAATGAATCACTCAAGCTGGTCAATCAGTGGACATATCTAATGGATGGTTAAAACTAAGAACAGTCATCAATAAAAAAATCTACCAAATTTCATTTGTCAGAGCATAGACTTGTCCAGTCAAAATTTGATTTTTGGGCCATGTCATATTCAATGGGGTACCATTTGGATGGTTTGAATTTGGGTAAATGCATTCTATGCGAAGAATGGATGAGTGCATGTGTATGGCTTACCATTCTGCCAGCATATCACATAACCACTTCACATTAATGATCCTGATCATGTTTTGTTGGTTTTGCTTTCTTTCTGCTTTGCCTTTATCCTTGTAGTGTTTTGCCAAATTTAGTTTTGAGATATCTTGTAAAAAACTATTGTTATTGGTACCTTGCCAAGTTTGTTTGACTTTGGTGGCATAACTGGACTAATGCTGCATTTTCTTTACTATTTTAGGTGGGTTGATGATCACTTGGTCCATGTCTTATCACCAAATATATACCGAAATACTTCTGAGGCACTTGAATCATTTGATTATATCACGAGCCATGGTACGCTATTGGAGTAGTCATAGTTTAGTGATTCTGGTACTAATCAGGGTTTGATTATATGCCTATGTTGCTAATAGAGTCGGGGTGTCATATGTACCATATTCTATGTTCGTTTTCTGTTGCCTTTCATATACTACCAGGAGGTGTGGTTTCTATGTAGCTGTCGCAGAAGCTAGATAAGTTTATTATTGGAATGATGCATTGTTTTTGTTTGCATGCATGCATGCATGTGTTTACATGTGAGAGAAAAGGGTTTTAAAGAGACTAATCAAAATTTCACACCCTAATGTTATTATAACCAACCCTAATAACCAAAAAGTGAATGGTATGTGGCAGCAACACTATACCGACATTAAATATGAGATTTCTGCACAAATACCCATGCCACGCATGCAAAACTACATCTTCTACACATCTGATCTCTGTCATGTCAAGATTAGCCCTTTTCTTTTCTTTTTCTTATGATGAGTGATAGTTGTATTAAAGAGAAGCAAAAGAAAATATAACAATGGCACAATGCCAAACAAATTGGGACGGGCTATAAAGGTGGTGAAAAACAACTGGCCAACCTTTGAAACTAGCCGACAAAACTAAAAATAGAGACGGAAAACTAGTAATAACAAAACCAGCGAAAGCTGTTGCCTATCTCATGTGTTTCACAATCAACTCCATCTTAGACACCCCCAATTTGGCCAGATTACCCCCAATTTGGCCAGATTGGCCCCACATCGTATGGGTTAGGACCTTGGCCGAACATCCTCGTGGGCCCCACTTCACATGGGTTCCACTTCACATGGGCCACCCACTCCGAGTGTTCCCCACATCCCACAGGCTACTTCACTTGAGCCTGGTGTGAAAATGCCCCTGCATTAATCATTCCTGGTGAGGAGTCTCGAACACGAGACCTCCAGCTCTGATACCACTTTGATGCAGGATAATTAGCCACTTGCTCTAAAAGCTCGAACTGATAGAGTATGACGAATTAATCCCTTTGTCTCATAGCCCAGGCCCCACATCACATGGGTTAGGACTTCGGCCGAACCTCCTCGTGGGCCCCACTTCACATGGGTTCCGCTTCACATGGGCCACCTACCCCGAGTGTGTCCCCACATCCCACTGGCTACCCCACTCGAGCCCGGTATGAAAATGTTCTTGCATTACTGTGTCCATAGTTTTCAATATCAATATTGTATCAATCGATATGGCATATCGTATTCGTATCAGCCTAATACGGTACAAGTTACGGGACCAAATCGGGGTGTATTGGCACCAATATGGGCTCAATATGGACCAACACAGGCTGATATGCCCATAAAGGTCAAATAGGACAAAAGAATTAACCTTCACTTTCTCTTTGGTAATTAGGGCTCATTTAGTTGACTTTCAACAAGTCAAACTGACATGCAACATATTTATCAAAGAATGGTCTGATACAACATTATATGCATGTCCAAAATACAAAAAAAAGAAAAAAAGAAAAGAAAAGAAAGAAAAAGAAAGTAAAAAAGAAAAAAAGAAATGGATTCTTGAATATCTCGTTTTTCTCTTTCTTGTTCCTGATATTTTCCATAATTCTTTAGCTCTTAAAAGATATAGATTGATATGGTCTGATACGGACCGATACTAGTACATGATGCCCGTATCATATCGTTTTCTTGCCGGGCTCATATGCCCCCGATACTGATATTCAGAACTATGACTTAGTCACCCTCTATTATAGCAGGGGATAGGGTGAAGCTCAGTGCTAATTTGACTGATTTCAGGAGGGAAGATGCTTCTGCAATGCTCATGTCTGATACATCAATTGGGCCAATAACTGATTGACACATTGCTCAGATGGTCATGCACCGGACCACCAATGCCTGCAAGCCTAGGGTTTCCCCTGCATGCTCCATCAAAATTAATTTTAAAAACACCTGGAGGGGGAACGGACCACCGTGTCGACTTGGATTTGGTGACCCAGCCACTAGCTAGAATGTCCTGCCAAATGAACTGCAGCAACATTTGTGTGTGTATTTATTTTTTATTTTTTTGGGGGGGGGGGGGTGCGTGCGCACGCGCGTGTGCTTCTAAATCTAGTATCAGCTCTTGCCCATTCAATGATTGCTGTAATTGCTCCTCCCCACCAATTTAGCCGAACACACTTTTCCTTCAAACACTCTGAACCAGTGTAGAAACAATGCCATGATCCACAGAATATGACTAAAAAGGCTCAATTGTATGCCGACCAGCAATCCAAGAATTGAACCACTGAGCTAGGAAACCCCAGGACACCCAAAACTTGGTAAGGGTCTCAGCCCAGACACTACAAGGGGAACAATGCAACATAATGCGATTAATAGCATCTTCGGAAGTGCCACACAACTCACATCTGCTCGTCAAAGCATACCCACTTAAGGTTATCATGAGTCGGGAATTTTCCCAAATGTGCGATCTGAATGAAACCTAACTTTAAGGGGGACCATCTTTCCAAATAAATCTAAAGACAACAGACCTGCTTACATTCCTTCAGAGGAAGTGTGCCATGGATCTAGCAGAGAACAACCCATCCCGTTCCACCTTCCAGATTCCATGGTCCACATACCATTTACAGGAATGTGAGTAGGATCAAGATAAACTAACAAAACTGAAAACACCAAGTAGATCTGCTGTTATCTGCTGAAAAACCTGGTTTAGCATAACTTTGATGGAAATTAAGGGAAGGAAATTTATCAGCAAGAGGATCATCACCACACCAGCGATCTTCCCAAAACCAGATGCTGCTACCAAAATCCACTCTGAAACAGAAAAAATGCTGAGGTTGAATGGCTGAAATAACCTACCAAATATGGGATCCTACACTCGATGCCTCTCTGATATTCCAATTGGAATCTAAGGTGCTGTATCGTGCCACCAGATTACTTCCAAGAAGGGAGTCATCGCCATTTCCTACCATCCACCACCATTTACATGGCAGAGCATGGTTCATCTCTCCGACATTCGTGATCCCCAATCCTCCTACAATGAAACTACAAACCTCATTCCAAGCCTCTACATGGAACTTTCAGGCTCCCTCCAGGTCAGTACACAAGAAAATTTCTGAATTGATTTTAGCCCCCCCCCCCCTCCTAGAGATAAGAATATGCTCTTCCAAGCTGCAAGCTACCTTTTATATTTTTCTATGACACCATCCCATGCTTTGGATTTGATTTTGTCATTGCTCACGAGCAATCTAAGGAGCTTTACCAGAAACTCAGCCACACTGCACCCAATAGCTGTTTCTAACAACTAACAAGTTCAATTCACTTCTAGGATGTTAATTCCCGATTTTAAAGAGTATAGGATGCACATGTACAGATGACCAGTTGTACTTACTATAGATAGATGTGAGGATGTATTTGGGTGGATACATGTTGATCTATTAAGATCTGTACATACCTCCCATCTCTTCTATATTTTCTGGTCTTTCTCATCAATGGAATACACACAATATTCTCCCCAAATGTAGTCCCTAAATTATAACAGGGTATCAGAGCTATGATACATTTCTTCTTTGTAGTCTCTATTGTTTTTCATCTCTCCTTTCCTTTCTTACGATCATGTCATAAAGTTGTAAATCCTCACCATTAGATCTAATAGACTCTCTAGATTTGCCCGGAAATGGAAAGGACACTGTCGTTACCGAAAGAGCTGCTAGACCATCATCCAGCAATTGGGAGTGCTATTGGATCGTCATCCAGCCACAGGAAGGTCTGTTGGATCATCATAAAGCCACCAGAAGTCTGCCAGAACATTCTACAGCCATCGGAATATCTTCCAGCCATCAAAAGAGTGACAAGTCCCTTGTCAGCCACTGGAAGTGTACGTGACTCAAAAGCCAGCTACCAATGGTGCCTACAGTTCAAATATTATCCACCAATGTCATTGAAAGTACAATCAGCCTCTCCCCCATGCTCTAGCTTGAGGGGGAGTGTTAGAGTAATAGTCTTCGGTGTATGTGCATTCTAGTGTATTTGAGTGTGAGAATTCACATGTATATTCAGTTGTCTTGTGGTGCACCATATACTTGGAGATAGTAGTATATCTGTTAGATTTGATTTGCATTTATTTTAAGCTTATCTTTTGTAACAAATGGTCTATAAATAAGAGCAAGTGAGCGGGAGAGATAATGAGAATATTCTCCTCCTCTCTTTTCTTCCTTTCCACATCTTCCATAATGTAGTCTCTTGAGTTTAACATAGTATTAGAGCCATGATTTGACCCTAATCATGACCATCCACTTTCCTTATCCATATCTCCATTGTCCCCACCTATCTTCTTCAACATCGTTAAAGTAGATCTGCCCATTGTCTGATCTGCAATTGCCATCTCTATCAGAATCCAGTTCAGCTCATTGTTGCATCCGCCTATGTCTACATGCATTTTGAACCCACTCATGTTTGCTACATCCATAATCCAATGTTGTTCACCTTGTCTTTGACAAAGTTTTCTAGCATCCAGAACCCACTGCTGCCAGATCATGTTCACCATTTCCCTCTACACCTTAGATCCAATCCTACATCTTCCCTAGATCTTTTAACTAACAAATCCATGATCGTATATGCGCATAGGCATATGCGATCGCACAATCGCATATGCGACCACATTTTTTTGTTTTAATTTTTTTTTGAAAAATTTAAAAAAATCGAAAAATATGGAAAAATTCAAAAAAATTGTAAAAAAAGGAAGAAATTAAGGGTAACTTTCCTAAGTTAATAAATAACTAATTTTACATATTTAAAATATATTTGAGAGAAATAAAATCAATTGAACAATGAATTAAATAACAAGTGCTTGAATTTTGATCTTTCAACTACCAAGAGAGGGAATGTAGGGGAGACAGAGAGACCACTTGGAAGTAGAAAATATAAGAGAGATTAAAACCACTTGGAATTAAGAAATGTAAGAGAAGAACAGAGTAAAAGAGTTTTAGAGTGAGAATATTGCAAATGGGGGAGGTTTGGAAGCCTTCTTATAGACAAAGTTTTTCTATTTTTTTTTTTTACAAAAAATAAAATAAAATAATGTGTCAACCGTTGGCCAATACGCGATCGCCGATGTTGTATGCAATCATATACATCGTATATGCTGTATGCAATCGCATACATCACATATGCGATTTGCATATGGATAAGCGCATAGGTGGTTGCACATGACAACAATGTTGGCAACTTCGTTGCCATTTCGGATGTTGTAATTATCAAGTTTGCAATCAATTTCGCTGGAGCTTTTGATGTAGGACGCATGATTTAATGCTAGCATGCAACTTGGAGATTATGAAAGAGTCCATAAAGTAATTCAATTAACAAAAGATGCTAACCTACCAAGTAATTAAGAGTAAACAATAGAAAATAAAATCTGATTTAACCTAAATCACTTGCCTGCATGCTAAGAAATCACATAAATCAATTAAAACTAGGACCGATGGAAGGATAGAACTTCCAATTTAGCATAGGCATGTTCTACACTCAAGGGACAGATTTATAGGTTTTATGGTTGGGGTTAGGATGGGAAAAATCTGAAAAATTGAACAATTAGGGTTCTTGGGAATTGAGAATTTTGGAATTAGGGTATTTTTAGAAATTGGAAAAAATTTAGGAAAGTTAGGTAGGGTTAGGGTTAGGGTTTTGGGAATGGAAGAAATGAGTTTTGATATAAGGATGATGGAAAACCAAAAGGGCGTAGGTGGGATTCACACGTGTGGCCGTACGGTCACACGTGTGGTGTGGGAGGGTGAATTTAGGTTGGTTAGGGCTTGGATTGTGGATGGGTATGGGAAAGTTGAGTTTGGGAGAAGATGAAGATCTGGGATGGGAAGAATGAAGAAAATACTTGGATGGGGAAGAAAAAAGGTGTAAGGATAGATGGAGACCTCACACATCTGTTGATGAAGATTAGCCTCGCACCAATCTTTCTTCTAAATCTCATAAAAGTATCTTTAAATCGCATGAAGATGGGAGAAGAAAGCAAGAGCTTTTCTCTCCTTTAAAAAAATAAAAAATAAAATTACAAAATCTAATAGGGTTGAGACTCCATCCCTATGTGCTTTTATTATTAAAATTTGGGAATTAAAAAATCAGCATAATTACAACTATGCCTCTTACTTAAGCGAAGTGGCCTATAATCTAAAATAAGAAAACTAGAACATATATTATCAATCTCAACCATCAAATAACTCTTAAAAAAAGAAAAAGAAAAAAAGAAAGAAAGCAAAATCAGAGTCCAAGGGGCTCAGATCTAAAAGATCTCATGGCCCGATGGCCTGATTGACAAGATCCAACAGTCGGATCGACACGAAATAGAAATCCCATGACTAAAATAATCTCCTAAGTAGCCTATATGCATCATCCCAAAGTGAGGTCTTCCTGATGCACGTGCATTGCATGTGGGGTCTTCAAAATGGCTCGGCGGGCCCCATTTGGAATTCGTCTCCCATCTACAAAGAAAGCCGTGCTAATGTGGGTGGTTGTCTCCGTCTCTGGTACACCTAAGTAGGTCCTCTGATGTCCCCATTAGCTTTTCTCTCATCACCTATCTGAACTACATCTCCACTACATGAGCCATTGTTGTTAAAAGAAAGGGTTTATCTTGATTGAATCCTTATATCATGAGATTGCTGATCCCATAGCCCAACTTCTTCAATATTTTAAGCAATATGAGGTTGTTTGTGGAGCCATTGTTTAGCATGATCCGATTGGTACGAACATTTTTGATGTAGCCAGTGACCATAAGAGGTTTGTTGTGTTCCTTCTTTTTTAGCATAAAATCTTTGTTAGTGAGGAATCTTAGACGTTTCTACAACATTGTTCGTGTTGAGGGCCTCGACATCGTCGTGCCCCTCATTTTCGAGCTTAGCCAGGCACACATCTTGAGTATTATCATCCAAGAGAGCGTGGACCGACACCTGATGGTCAGACTGGGAAAGGCATAAGGCGTTGTAGACAATCTAGCAGGACTCCTTGTTAAGATTCTCCAAGATGTCATAGGTAATTAGATGAGCTTCATGGAGAGTCCGCTCATCTTGAGTGGGAGTCTTGCCCTTTGTCGTAGATGCTGTCGACCACGGAGGTCATGGTGCAAGAAACTTGGAGGAGCCTGCGAAGAACCTTGAGGTGCCTGAACATGTTGGGGAGGGTGATCTCTGTCTGGAGTATCTTCTACTTGAAGATTGTGGTAGATAGATACTCAACCATTGTTGCCTCACTCACTGGGAGAGGGTGATGGTGGCAGCAAACATTCCACCATCGATGAACGAAATTGATAATTTCTTCACCAGGGTTTTGAGTGACCATTCTCATATGATCTTTGGGCATTAAGACAGTGTAGTGGTGAAAGCCTACAACAAATGCCTCTCGTAGGTCCACCAATGATTGGAAGGCATGTTAGTAAAGAGAGGTACCAGGTCATGGCCCTCAGTGCATTGAGGGAGAGGAAAATGTTGGAGTTGGAATCCTTTCGTTACATCTCTCGAGGTGCGGGCCGCCTTCTCGTAGGCGAAGAGATGTTTGATCGGGGACTGGTGGCCCTCATGGAACAACTTGAAGAATAGCCAAGACGGAGCTTTATAAGCCTTATGGCTTGTTTGGGAGCGCGGATTTAGAACCCTTGGATTCTGAACTCCCTTAATTTGAAACCCCCTAGATTTGAAATCCCCCTGTTATATTTGACGCCCTGAATTCAGAATTCCCTATAATCCAAAAGTAGCTATGCGTAGTATATTTACAAGGGTTTGAATTTAATTACTAAATCAATTTTAATATCTCTAATTAGTGTACGTATGTAATGTTTGACACAATGGTTATAATAAGCCCATTGAAATATGTACTTTGCTCGAAAATGATGAAATTCCAAGTCTCGGATGGGCCCCAAATCAAATGATGAAATATGTACGTATTTAATGTTTGACACAATGGTTATAATACCAATTTCACTTAACCAGAAACGAAAAGCATTTGATTTGGGGAATTATCTCACTCAATAATGACAAAAAGAAAGAACTAAGAGAACAATCATCGAATTTATTCATTTTAGCTTCTTTACATCCTTTTGATCCTCTGATTCTGAGATAGAATTTCTAGAAAGTACGAAAGTGCAAGTATTGAATAGGCTCAAATATAAATTTTGGCACCATTCCGGCTCATATTAGTCATGTCTCTAGGGGAGATGAGTTGTGCGGGCTTTCCGTGCACTTCGTCCCTCATTGACATGATAAAGGAGTGCCTAAATCACTTTGAAACACCTGAAATGGCCTAAGGACTTGAGAAAATGCAGCATAGTGTTGCCTCAAAGAGTACCCGCACAACTCACAAGGAGTGGCGCGGCCCGGCTTTTTGCACTCTGCACTTCCTTTCCTTCCCTCCATCTCCAATACCCGTCAGAGGCACTGGTCTTCCGAACATCCGATCCTACAAATGAGGGGGGAGGGGGGTATTTATAGGCTTCTGTACGGTAAGCCCTTGAATCTCGTGTCGTGGATCCCACTTCGCATCACCGACTCAACATCTCCTGAGAAGGTAATGCGGCCCAGCGCAACTTCGTTGAGTTGCGTGGACCTGCGCAACTCAGGTCCTGCACAACTTAGTCTCTGTGCAACTCATGACCTGCGCAAGTCACATTCCCTTCACTTCTATGCTCCATTTTATTTTTCATTTCTTCTTCTTAAAGCCTCTTTACTTAACCAAATTTTATGCTCCAACAGATGTCCCCTTGATCCAAGATTTGACCACTCCCAAGTCAATTTGAAGGATCAATTTCCTTCTCAGGGTTTTGGACCCGTGCAACTCACACCCGTGCAACTCGCAGCAGGTCCCGCTGGTCTATAAATATCAGAACTTCCAGCCATTTCTTACTTCAAAATTTTTTCTCTCTTTGCCAAACCCCTTTTCTGCGCAACTCTCCCACGCAACTTGCCCGCACAACTCCCCAGCACCAGTGTGAAAAACTTTCGTTCTGAAACTTTGCCAAAATTTTCTTAATTTTCGAACTTAATCAATTTCTCTTAACCAGAAACAAAAAAGCATTTGATTTGGAAAATTATCTCACTCAATAATGACAAAAAGAAAGAACTAAGAGAACAATCATCGAATTTATTTATTCTAAGTTCTTTACATCCTTTTGATCATCTGATTCTGAGATAGAATTTCTAAAAAGTACAAAAGTGCAAGTATTGAATAGGCTCAAATATAAATTTCGGTAGCATTCTGACTCATATCAGTCATGTCTCAAGGGGAGATGAGTTGTGCGGGCTTTTTGAGCACTTTGTCTCTCATTGACATGATAAAGGAGTGCCCGAATCACTTTGAAACACCTGGAATGGCCTAAGGACTTGAGAAAATACAACATAGTGTTGCCTCAAGCCGATGAGTTGCGTGGGCCCGTGCAACTCATAAGGAGTGGCATGGCCCGGCCTTCTGCACTTCGCACTCCCTCTCCTTCTCTCCATCTCCAATACTTGTTAGAGGCAGTGGTCTTCTGAACATCCGATCCTGCAAATGAGGGGGGTATTTATAGGCTTCCGCACGTGTAAGCCTTTGAATCCTGTGCTGTGGACCCCACTTCGCATCATCGACTCAACATCTCCTAAGAAGGTAGCGCGGCCCGGCGCAACTTCAGCGAGTTGTGCGGACCCATGCAACTTAGTCTCCACGCAACTCATGACCCGCGCAAGTCACATTCCGTTTACTTCTATGCTCCATTTCATTCTCCATTTCTTCTTCTTAAAGCTTCTCTCCTTAACCAAATTTTATGCTCCAACAATGGGTCACATTGTTGTGGCAATATAGACCTTAGGAGTAGCCTTAATTGTTTAGTGGGCCTTTGCTGGAGCAGAGGCCTTGGCTGTTGTGGTGGTCTTAGCCCGAGCAACAACGGTAACAGATGGCATAGGCAGCCCACATGGTATGGCGCCTTGAATCCTCTAGTGGGGTGGAAAAACTTAAGAAAGCCTCTTTAGGAGTGGAAGCATCAAATGCCATTGTTGTAAATGGGGATTAATATTCCTGTAAATTACGACAATAACAAGGTCTTCTTATAAGCATAAAAAAGTGAGTAGGCTGATTAGGCCACGCACATGCTTAAAATATCCTACTCCAATTTCGACCTTAAAGATGAAGGAATATTCCCGTTAAGAGTTACTACAAGGAATATCCGTCTTTTTGCTAAATAGTATCTGTTAAACTCATAATTCATTAAATACTTTTTATGAATGTGAACTAAGTATCGTAAGTAAATTGATCTTGGTTGTTCAATCATTTGATAACCAGAGTCATTCTTTGATAAATGATCACTTTGAGTCAAACTTAATAGAATTTGATCCTTCCTTTCTTAGCCATGTTTGGCACCTGAGAGGTGATAAAAATGCTAATAAAAAATTAATACCTTGGGTGCATATGATATGCGCAATGCATGTTCTGCAAATAGAGAGAAAATATTCAACAATTTCCTTAATCTAACCACAGTCCTTTTGTATAGCAAAGCCTACAAAGAGACATCCCCGTCCCAGTAGACCATTGAAAGATTTTGGGTGAAGTCTCTAATGGAGTCGCCATTTTTGTTTGAGACAAAATGTCTCTTGATGATTTGGGGTTTGGAGAGAACGTTGGGTGCTAGGCGTCTCATGTAGTCGGGGTTAGCATCATGGATTTGACCATGAGAGGCGATGGCGTCAGATACCCGATTAGGCAACGAGGCTTGATAAAGTCAATGTTCAATGGGGATGGGTTCATTATTATTATTATTATTATTATTGTAGTAGGGAATTGATGTTTTCATCGAGGAATTGTTGGGTGTTTATATCCTATTTACGTACTGTGCAATGCATATATGATGTGCACCCAAAGGAATTCATGTCGACTGACTTTCATTAGTGTCTGGGAGTAGTTACATTCCAAGCCGTGGTCTGGCACACAATCCCTTAATTGCATCCATGGGAAAACCATTGAGAAGGTAAAACCAGAGTGATTGTTCTGCTACGTGGCACAGATCATTTATTAGTCTTAGGTTCTGTCTTCAGAATCTCTAGAACTAGGTGACTCGTGATAGCCGTGGCACATATGAGTGGTTGTCCTGACATTGTCATGGGGGCACACATGTCAAAATGTGTGAAAGGTGGTTCTCTAGCTCCCATCATCGGGTGATGGGACCCTCTATGCTGAGCATCGACTATGAGGTCCGTGCCCAATTTAGGAGGGACTTGGCTATGTGAGAGGTCCATTTGTGGGCTGCATGTGTCCATAGTCCTTTAGTGGGCTACTTGGCACAAATGCTGTGACAAGTTTGTGCCTAGGTACAGAACTTCACCCAATAACACTTGGTGCATGGTGCTAGAGCTTGTGTTCGAAAGGTCCTAATGTGTGGTTCAAGGTCCTCTCCTTTTGTTGGGGTCCCTAACGCATGATGCGGGGTGCTCTAGTGAGTGGCGGAATGTTCAGGAAAGTGAGGCAAATGCAATTCCTTGTCTTCTTTAAAAAGTCTAAAGGTAGTGTATGTACCTCTTCTTGTATATGTGTGTGTCCTTCTTGAAATGAGAGTCAGGGTGTTTATAGGTCAGTGGGCCTGATTTTCTCGACACCTTGAGGTAGAAACCTCTACGCCTGCCTTAGCAGTCTGTGTGGTCTAAAGGCCTTTGCTGGTTTTTTGCTTCTGCGTCACTACATGATGATGTCATTGTTCGGCACAGGGCAACTAGAACTAAGTTGAGGCGGCGCAGAGACGCCATTGGATGCATGTGATTGTATGTATGTTATCCCTATGTGTGTGCATGTGTGTTAGTCTTTTGGGCTACAACACAACACCACTTGTTACCCCAGGCTTCTCTCTTCTCTCTCTTTCTCCCTTCTTCTTTCTCTCTTGACAGTTGACACTTTCTACTACCATTAGCCCGTTTTGGGAAACTGATTGAAATTGAATATCACTAAAACAGTCCAGGAAGGAAAACATTAAAAGCATTTCAAGGTAATTAATAAAACAATTACTTCTCTTCTTTGGTGTAAAGCAGCTGATCCCCATCTTTAATCATTTTCAGCCAGTTAACTCTCCTTCTAGTGTTGGAAATCATGTGGAAATAGGCAATATTTTGATCCCGACCCTTAATCCACTACTCTCCGGATAATTGTCACCAATGTATTTCTTCCTTCCAGAGGAAAATTTCCATTAATGAAGAGACTTTGACCTTCCTACTCATTTGACCTTGGGACTGTGGTCCAAGATCATCATTGATATCTCCAACTGGGCTAATTCTAGCTGAAGGTTATTCTTAATGGGTGTCACCAAAAATCTCGTTGTTCCACACCTGTAGCTTCTCTTTAAGCTCTTTAACTAGGAGATGAAACATGACATTTCACTCCCAGAGATGGAGAATTGCGACCACCATTCCAAGACTAGCTCCACAAACCCCAGATGCTTGAGCCACATGAACTCAAATCTGAAAGGTTTTGGGCCCAAGGATGTGAATGATGTTGATAATAATAGGGGTTTGTGGTCCTACACCTTGTCAGGGAGGACTCTTTGGCATGCTTTGTGGGACTTCTCCTAGGATGGAGGAAAAAAATCCAATCTACAGAAGGACCAGATTCTCCTGTTTGTTCGACCATTTTGTCAATGAGTTCACTAACAATGATACTATTTTGTAATTGTTGATCCCCTTTTCTTTTCATAGCGAAACTTGATGACATTAAATTCACCTCCAAGCACCACGGTGCTTCCCATCTCCTCCGAATCCCATCCAACTTTGACAAAACAACCGGTTGCATATTCAGTCCATTTGGACCATAGACTGAGGTCGGAACCCAACCATCCCCTCCTAAAGCAGGTTGTAACAACATCGAGATCGACCATTTTCCAAATGACTCCAACTTCATAGGGTTTTAGCATCCCAAATAACAACCATCCCTCCCAATCTGCGTATGCCTAAATGCTTACCGTAACGCTTTGGTATTCGCCGCTCGAGTATAACACTCCCGCGATGGAAGCAGTGATAAGCTATGGAATATCGTACGTGGGTACGATTCCCATGCTTCCTCAATTTAGATTAGCATTCACATAAATCAGAGTAGCGCGCAATCAAACAACGGGTATCAAAAGTAACGAAAGCAGCCTTGCAAAGGAATATCAGACTAATATCCAAAATATACAATCCAAAAAAATACCCTCAGTAGGGGCCTGTACAATCCACAATAACCTGTGCATAGGAATACCCAAAAGAAAACTGTTCAAAAGAATAGATTAGTATCCTATTGATTGAGCTCATATAGCTCAGCCACGCTCGTGAATTGCTCCTCATTGGCTAACTCCTCGCCGTTTGTACAGCGGACTAGGAACCATCGAAAATACTTGAAGGTACGTGCTATCATAGTATCTAGCCACCCGATAGCACCTGTGTGCTATGAATTCATAGATAATCCATATAACAAAGCCTCTACAACTAGTGGTCACTTTGGTCCGACATGTAGACCTTACCATCGCCAATCCATATATAATCTCAACAAGCAAGGAGGTTTCCTCCCAACAAGGCCAACAAGGCACCAAGTCCTTTCAAGGACATAACAAAGGGATTCTACCCAACAGAGCCAACTAGGGCACATTACTTCATAGGGATGGTAAGTCTACAACTAAATTTCATTTAACCCATTACAAGGTGACCAGTAGTTCAAGGTACAATTTCATGAATCTATACATTTAGCAGGCAACATGTGTGAATCACATTAAAGCATGTTACATTACATGTTCATGTAAATCATTCAGGGCAAGGGATATATTTGAATAATCAAAAGCACGCTAAGGAGTGTCCGTGTGTGAATCAACCTATACAAGAACTAAACTAACATGTTCATATATAGGGTTCGAAAGTCAAGAATTCTACCCAATCATTCTAAATTTAGCACATGTGAAGTAGATTATAAGAGTTATTGCATGATTCATAGGTTAATTAGCATGATTATTCTAATGTTGAGACTATTTCAAGACAAAAAATGTTGTAGGAAAGCTTGAAGGATAGATCTTCACCTTGGAGCTGGAATCCCTCGACTCAAATGATTTAAATCACCCAGGGGTAGGAAATTTGGGGAAAAGCTCCAAACCCTAACTTCAAGTGCACAAATACTGTTAATAACTTAAATTCGGTTCTAATCAAATGTTCAACAAGGGTTTTTGTGATTACCCACATCAATTGAATGATTCCTGCCACAATTCGGCAAATGGTGCATCAGGTCCTATCGCATACAAACCCTAATGTTAGAATCCGAAATTAGGAGAAATATGAATGATTTTCCAACCCTAATAGCTCCAAATGGCTTAGGAATTGAGAAAGTGCATAGGCACAGCTAGAAGGCCACTTACCAAGCAAATGGAGTGAGTCCATCCTAGGGAAGGACGCCAGGAAGCTTGCACGGCCCTAATACGGAGGCTAGCAACCCTAGATTAGTAGGATCTTCCTCCTCCCACCTTCTCCCTTGCTTTCCCTCTCAAAATCCCCCAAGGTTTTGGCGGGATGCACAAATGAGAGGAAATGCCCTTTTATACCCAAGGATTTCCCCCAATTTTATACCTCATGTGCAAGTTTTCCACGACTTACACGGCCTGTCAGTCGGACTGACGATTGCCATCGGTTGGACCGACAATGCTTACACATTTTTTTCTGCTTCATGTGCTCGTCAGTTGAACCGACAGCGTGTCTGTTGGACCGATAGGGCATTGGTTTCCCTCCTAATGCGAGCGGTTGCCTAGGTCCCAAGGGCTGGTTTGCGTTCGTGGTTTCGGTCTAGGGTTTCACTTACAAGCTTCCTAAGTTCTCGAGTTTCGGACATGTGTGCACGTGCAGACATACTTTCTTGAAAAGCTTTTAAGGTAACGCCTGTGGTCATCCAATGCCTAAGTATTGGAGGGCCGGGGTGTTTCACTTACCCAGTCACAGTTGTCCTATAAATCTATTAAATCCCAAATAATGATCATCCTTTCAGACCCCCTGCAAGCCCTCAAATATACAGCTGATCTTTATGCGTCCCCCATCCATTGTTCGAAAAAAGGAGACCTGCAGCACCTATGAGGCAAAAATGGCCTTCATGCTTCGAACCTGCTCTGCCCAAAAACATTCTTAAGTCTGTCCAGAATTTCAATTGTGAGTGTTGGAGCATGTCTAACGCTCCAATTTCTTAAGAATGTTAGTGTCATTACATACGATGATTGTCTTTTACAATGAGCGTGTTGTTCTGTGAAACTTTTTCCATGAAAAGGTTATTTTAGGGCTCTTTTAAACCATATAATGAGTTATGTAACTATTGAACATCTGCAGGACAATCCAAACAGGCTTTATGTAAATTATATTCCTGCTCAATTTTGGAGCCTTTTTCATTCAAACTCTAAACCTTATTTGTTTTTTTCATTTTCTTCTCTCATTTCGGTGATCACAAGGGAACCATTTTGAGTGATTGATGTCCTGATGCATGAAGGATTTGGTCCCACATTCACTATGTTTGAGCACGAGATATCCAAAAGATGCAGCTGGGATATATATATATATATATATATATATATATATATATATATATATATATATATATATATATATATATATATATATATATATATAAAATCTTGGGTCACTGAAAAATTGGACTGTGTAGCAAGGGAAAAAACATTGCCAGTCCCAATGGACAACATTGAGCAGTTTGTACCTGCACATAGCCACCCGTGTTTACATTCCTGGTTCTTAACATGAATTTACTGACAATTATTTGGAGAAACTAAAACCCCGTTATTTCAGAACAGGATTTGTTGAAATGCTTATTGAAATGCACCATAATAATGTAGGTTCATGCCTCAGTGTCCGTTATATGGAGGTGGCTGCAAAATATTTACATCAGATGAGTGAACTATGATGAGTTTCTGATTTTCATGTTAATTATACAATTAAGTGCTTTACTGTGTTTGGGTGTGGTTGTTGGGTGTCTTAAGCATGCGTGGTAGACTTGGTGTTTAGGGCAGCCTGAAAATGGAATCCCCATTAAGCAGGTTAGTGCTTGCCCATTTTATCCACCTTAAATCACATAGGATTAGAATGTGAAGGTTGGGTTCTTATTATCTCAACCACGATGTGGCCTTGGGAACTGGAAATGCTGAACTATCCTCTACTTGCCTATACTCAATTTTCAAATATCTATTTGTATCTATTACTAGTCTCAGTTTGGCTCATTACTTCTTCCGTGGACCTCTTGAAAGTGCAGGCAACTTCAGCTTTACAGAGAGGTTGACCGTGAAATATGCAGGAGCA
Source organism: Magnolia kwangsiensis (assembly GCA_037074715.1). Lineage (NCBI taxonomy): Eukaryota > Viridiplantae > Streptophyta > Magnoliopsida > Magnoliales > Magnoliaceae > Magnolia > Magnolia kwangsiensis. The sequence continues at coordinate 100,746,849 of CM073581.1, forward strand.
GCAGCTATGTATTTTGTATCCAAGAAACTGAAGAAGAAACATAATATCACCGATGAGCGTGCAGCTTTGTATGAAGCTGCAGAAACATGGGTTGAAGCACTGAATGGCAGAGATTTTCTTGGTATGTTCACCTCATCTAGGGCCTGTTTGGAAGTACTGCTGACTCAGGATTAGTTTTGAGACCTGTGTGGTGCCTTGTTCTCTTTGCATTTGGGATTGCACAGAAACTGAGACCACACATTTAGTTTGATTGCATTTCCTGCTTTTCCCACCCCAAATCTGAATCAGAATACGAATGGGAATGTCCAGCTCCTATTATCAATTTAGATTTGGGTAGAGTGCATCCCATCCACTACTTAAAGCAGGATTTCCAAATGCACCCCTCTCAGATTTTTTGTCTACTTTGTCAGGCTATCATATTGTTTGATTTGTTCATTTCTACAGGGGGCTCCAATCCCAATTTGGCAGACCTTGCTGTCTTTGGAGTCCTAAGACCAATTAGATACCTAACGTCTGGTAAAGATATGGTAAACAACACCCGAATTGGTGACTGGTACACACGCATGGAGACGGCAGTTGGTGAGCCTTCGAGGATCAAATCTTAAAATGTATGCAAATAGGCATTTTCATTTTGTTTTCATTTTGGTAAATTTATTTTACCAGAGCACATAAAATAATCATACTTTACAGTTCTGCTGTTACAATTCATTGTTTAGAAAGCAAATTTTGTCATTTTGATCATAGCTTGAATATTAATGGGATTTGAATGTTGTTGTTAAACATTGCAATTTGCATAATATTAAAAAACCTTATCTATATGTGGGACCAAAATTAGAATTTTCTTTTACATGCATTATTTACTGGGTGTCTAGAGCACTTTCATCAAAATCACTACTAACACATACACACCAAAATAGCTATAAACACCATGTGATATTCGATATCATGGATGATGGTAATGTTTAAATGAGCTTTGTTTAGGAGGGTTTTAAAAAGTTTGCTTTCATAAGACTCCACAGATATATGCATTTTGTTGGATTGAATGTTCGGGCTAGATATTGACACTGCCCATTTGAAAAGGCACAGTATTTCCTTCCCAAATAGATGTATTAAAAGAAGTATAATTCTCAAGGCCTTTTGCTATATGCTTGGGTTTTCAGTTATGACAAGTGGGTCCCATGGTTTAGTGATCCAGACTGTTGGTTCTGTTGCATCCTACCATGGATGGACCATGCCCCACACTCTATTGGGACATCCTAGTCTCCAATCTTGAGCCTTTTCACATTTTGAATGTTGGCAGTTGATGCAATTCTCTTTTGAAGGTTGGGAGACTGTTGTCCGTAGAGTGGGTCCCAGCAGACCAATTGTCTAGACCAGTGAACCATGGGCCTCATTTATCAGAAGTGGAAACTCTTATGTGCAAAAGCCTGTGTTGGTGATCCAATAGTTCCTCTGGAGGTGCGATTGCAAATTAAGTTGTTGGGTTCAATTTTAATGCCAAACTGACAAAAGCCAAGACTGGTGTTTGGATTCTAAAACCAGAATCTCAGAGAACTCAGCTGGACTCTTGAAATCTTGTGGGATTCCTAAAAAGATAATTAGAAGCAATTCTTTGTAGATACTTAGAAAAAGATTGGCAAGTTTGTTGGATTTTATTTCATACCTCAGAAATACAAATATAAAAACCGCAAACAGACACCAGAGCATGCACGTGTTAGGATAAAAAACCAGGGCATTGCGGCTCGTTTCCAAACCGCCTTGAAGAAGCTGCTTGAAATAGTTGGTTTATGGAGTTGTCACTCTCCAAATAGGTGATCGGAGGAAAATGCTGCTAAGTGGGTGAAAGCCCATTTGTGGAGGTTTTGGCTAAACGGTCCCTAAATTTCCGGACATAAAATTGGATGTATTGATTTTTGTAACGGGAAGAATAATTTTTGAGCCTTGCTATGGTGTTTCCTGATGTGAATTGATATTTTAAACATTCCGTTGAGTGGTTGGAAAACTATTCTGTTGAATGCAAAATGGTGGCTTGAGGCATGGGTTGTAGTTTGCCAACGTGGCAGAAACAGAAATCAAAAATCCTTTCCTACTAAACTAATGGAAAGAGCGGAAATCCAAAATCCGTTCCCACCTTTTCCTGTGCAAGTTGTGAGATATTTTCATAATTGTTCTCAGGTTCTGGTCAAAATCAAGGAACAAAAATTAGACTTTTACTCTCATTGTCCCCCTACTCCCTGTAATCAACAACTGTCTTCTTAAGAGTGACTACCAACAATGGCCCAAAGTTAAAAGCAAAAAAATTGAATTTCTACCCTTGACACAACACCTTTATGACATCATTTTTTTTTTCTTTCTATTTTTCACTCTCCTATTATCCATCTACTCCCTGTTTTGTAGCTGTTTCGTAGCCTTTTGTTAAAAGCCAATAACCCTTATGACCCTTCCTCCTTCCCTCGCTCCTTTTTCTCCCTCTTTCTCCCTGGTTTCTAAAAACATGTTATTTCCAAGTTGGAAATTTTCAAAATCCCACAAATGGTATTTTTGAAAGACTAAATCTAGAATTTTTCATTAAAAAATTCCCCGTGTCACCCTTTTTATCATGACCGCACATATTGTTGTGTGATGATGGACCACTTTTAGTGGCTTTTTATGATTGAGGTTCCACGCCTGTGGGGCATATGGGTCCCACCTGCGCATGGTGGGCGGTGGTGCTACATGTCCAACCATAGATGCACATGAAGGGCCCATGATGTCCGGTGTGTGCTTGCATGCTCATACGATCTATAGCGGTTAGATTTTCATTGATCGTGTGATTACAGGCTTGGCCACGCCATATGATCAGTGGAAGAATGATCTAATGCTAGTACTATGTAGTGTGGATGCCCGGTTGGTCACTTTTACAAACATTATACAATTTAAATTGTGAGGATGACATGAAACTTTATTGGATCGGATCTCACTCGTTATAGGTTGATGTGAAATTTCACGTGGGAGTATTATTCCATGTGATGAACTCACTCTATGGCATGGGTCTGACTAATTATGATCTAATATGTCCATAATCAAAGCTGGAGTGTTGAATCCGTTTTGGATGGTTTTCATTCACTTTAGATCAGATTGGGCCAAAACTTGTTACTTAGCCCAAAGATGTTGTGTTGAACACATCTATCAGTTCATTTTGTGTAGTAGCAGGCCCGATCTAACGTTTTTGATAGACCAGTCCTTGTTGTGCATATGACGATGTTTGCCCGATCTTTCGAGATTAAGTGATTTTTTATGCCATGAATATGATTCGAGTTGTACATTGTGGCCTCAAAATTGGCATATAGAGTGTGCACCCACATACCCAAGTTGCGGACTATGACTAGTACACAATGTGTACTTAACTGAAGTATTCATACTGTTTCCCTATATGCATAATTTAAATGTACTCTAATTTTACAAACTCAAACACTCATCAAGACATTTCACATTCAATTAATCTAACCATTTACATATATCTACCAATCAAAAGAATTCAGAATCATTCAGCCCAGAAGTTTCATATTTTTCATATAATATTACTTACTACCCTACAATCCACCCATTTGGAGCTTTATTAAACCACGAAACAAACAAATACTTTAAAATGTTCAAAATTCTCACTACTCAACTATAATCAACTCCGGAATATGATTAAAGGAAATAATATAAATTTCAACCCAATATGCTAGTGATTCAATGCATGCATCTCGTCTTCTTCAAGATAGAGCCACTGCCCTTGTGAATCATTCCCTAATTCAACCTTATATCTTGGAAATTGAGCAACTGTTTCGTCTTCTACAAAATATATACGTTTTTTTGTTGAGTGAGAATATTGTATATTTCTCTCCTATTATGCATTAATTTTATAAGCATGGATATACTTAATCTAATTATGTATATTTTACCATGCGAGGTGATTTAGAGAGATAATATTAAAAGAATGATTAAAAAGAAGATTTAATACTCAAAAAAGGACCATATAAAAATTTAGTGATTTAGAGGTGATTAATGAAGATTTCGAGTGTTAAAAATTCAAGAAAACTAAGTGCAAAAGAGAGACAAAAGATGAAAAGATTATAGTAAATTTCTGTTGTTCTTTAGAATGAGAGAAAGCTTCTATTTATAATCAAAGAGATTGAAAATTCGATTAGCCTAAAACTGGATTTGGCTAGCCGGATTCCACTGGATTCATTCCAACGGCTATCAGATTGCACAAGATAAGATTTATTTAAAATTTGGTTGCCTAAATTTTTCAAAAATTCAAAAGATTGTAACACTGGATTTTGACTCAAACTTTCTCGAACTAGGCAAATTTCAAGCTTAGGCTAGATGAATTTTCAACAAAATTTATTTATTTGTTTATTTTTTTAAAGACTTAAAGTTAGGTTGGCCAATTTTTAGAGCAAAAACACCGTTAAAACTCAAGTTTAATGACTTTTTGAAAGTACCTAAACCTAAGGTCCAGTAATAGTCTCCTGTGAATCACACCACAAGAAATTTATGTGCAAGCCTTCATGTAAGCCGTGAGATGAGGAGAGTGGGTGAGATTTAGCCGCATTGAGAGATGGAGAGTCTTCAAAAAAATGACTCTTTCCTACACTCACGAAGTGACTCTTGGAATTACAAGTGGATTTCATGAAAAAGCCTTTTGCTGGAAGATCCTGTGCTAGGATTCTGTGTGGGGCTCATTATAATGTTTGTGATAAATCTAACCAATCTATCCATTTTTCGAAATCATTTTAGGACATGCGACCAAAAATGAGGAGGATCCAAAAATTAAATGCGCCACATGAGAGGAAACAGTGGGGTTGAAACTCCCCCACACACGCACACCGTGGGATTTCACCACCATGGGTACTCGAACCCTTGACCCGGTGTTGAAACTCCAAGGACTTACCACCTGGGTAAGAGTAAGGACGCATTCGTTGGACTTGCCATAATGTTTATTTTCCATCCAATCTGTTAATAAGATCACAAATACAAAGATGAAGAGGAAAAACAAATTTCATATTGATCAAAAACTTCTATAACCCCTAAAAGGGTTTTAATGGTAGACGTTCAATCTCCAACTATCTTTTGCAGTGTGGTCAACCTGATCTTTATATTTGTCTTATCTTTTGGCTTAAGTGAAAAGACGAACTTGCCAAATGGATGGACGTTTTGGATATGGCACATAACTCATGATGGGACCCACAGAACTTGTTGACGTTAATACACCAGCTATATAGCTGGTGTGTGGTACACCAGCCAATCCACTTGCATCTTGGAGTGGGACACAGATTACCTAATGAGAGGTTGAGTCGCTGAAGTGATGTCACCAAGTTCTGTGGGTCCCACCATGATGTTTGTATTATATCCACACCATCCATCCATTTTGAGAGATCATAGTATGGCATTATCCAAAGAATGTCGTAGATCAAAAGCTCTAGTGGACCCCACCATAGAAAACAGTGGGGAGAGTGATGCCCACGGTTATAATCATCCTAAGGCTCACTGTACTGTTTATTTGACATATAATCTATTGATTAGGTCATACATACCCATATGAAGGGAAAAAACAAAGATCAGCTTGATCCAAAACTTTTATAGCCCCTAAAAAAAGTTTAATGGTTGACATCCATTCAACACTATTTCCTGTAATGGGGTCCACTTGAGATTAGGATATACCCCATTTTTGGTCTCATACCATAAAATGATCTAGAAAAACAGGTAGACGACATAGATGAAATACATACATCATGGTGGGGCCCACATAGCACTGACCACCCACCATTGGCCGGTGGCGGGGAGTAGCCAGTTCGTTTCCTAAACACAGGGGACATGGATTTCCTGCTAAAGCCTTTCCCATGAAAATCCCGCGGGATGATTCTACGTTGGGCTCACTCTGATCTTTGTGTGAAATCCAACCTGTCGATTCACTTTTAGATATCATTTTAAAACATTATACCAAAAATGAGGAGGATCCAAATTCAAGTGGGCCATATGAGATGAAACAGTGGGGAAATGAATGCTTACTGTTGAAACCTTTATAGGCTCCACCTTGGTATCTATATTCCATCCAAACCTTATAACCATTTATAAGGTTATTTTCACTGAGATAAAATGAAAACACTAGGAACATAAACCGATACAAAACTTTTGTAGCCATATGAATGTTTTAATGGTGGTCGCTAAATCCCCACTATTTCTTCTCATGTGGCCCATTTAATTTTTGGATCCTCCTCATTTTTGGTCGCATGTCCTAAAATAATTTTAAAAAAATGGATGGAGGATTGGATTTATCACAAACATCATAATAGGGCCCACACAGAATCCTTGCATAGGATCTTCCAACGAAAGATCCGCTTGTAATTCCAAGAGTGTCTCCGTGAGTGTAGGAGAGTTTTTTTTATTTTTATTTTTATTTTAAAAACTCTCCCTCTCTCAATATAGTTGAATCCTAAGCCGCTCTCCTCATCTCAATGCTTACACGAAAGCTCGCAAATAAATTTCTTATAGTATGGTTTGCAGGAGACCATTACTTTGTGTGTGTGTGTGTGGGGGGGGGGGGGGGGGGGGGGGGGGGGGGGGGTATTATAAGGCCGACCTTATGGGAACTTATGGGAACTTCATGCAAGTGGGACACACAAATGGATAGTCTGAATTTGTGAAACACATTTCAATGGGCCTAATAAACAATTATGAATGTTTTAACGAGGGTGACCCCTCTCAACTGTCGTGGTGTGGCGCACCCAAGTTATGAATTAACTTTTTTAAGCCCGTAGCTCACCATGGAATGGTGCATCTGACTGATGGGGTTGATGTTCGACACTCACGGTGAGGCCCTCACAGCTCGACCTTATAGGAAATTCCCACGAGGTCGACCTTATAGTATCATTTCATATATATATATATATATATAACAAAAGTTTTGGTTGTTTCCATGGCTTTAGAAATTTTCATCATTAAAATGTAAATTCATTATTAAAAAAATGAAATGTAGCTAATTGCCAAGGGCTGTTTAGATTTTACTACAAAAGATGCATAAATGACCAATATTATCAAATACACATCCTTACACTTGTTTTATTGTGTTTAGGGACGAAATGTTTAAATAGGGAGGCGACGTAGCAGCAAATGCTCTATGGAGCCCACTTTGATGATTGTGTGATATCTGCTCATGAAAATCTATTGAATTGGCTTATGTTAGCATGCCAGCCCAAATTTTGGGTAGATTGAGGACTCAAGTGGTTCATAAGAAGAAAAAGGCAAGGATGGGCCAATTATATCTGTTTCTATTTATGTACGTACCACGTACTCAAATATAATCTCTGCCTCTCTTTTTTTTCTCCTCTCCGTATCTCTCTTCTTCTCTGTCCCCTTCCCAATCCACATGAGTTGCACATGTCATATCCCATATATATAATGCTCTATATCTCGTGTTTGGGTGGTTTGATTGGAAGGAAGGGAAAGCTTGTCATACGAAAGATCCCGCAACTTGTATTAGGTCGAACCAAGGCATGCACCCTTGGGGCCAGTACCTCACATCTCCTCAAAGCTCCACCTTATATAGGTTTACAAATCCTTATAGATTTGGACTAAAACGATTCTCCACCTTCTTATTTCATTCATATGATGCACGCCTTTGTTTCATCTGAACTTTACCTTAGAATCAAGAGTATATCCCTATGGAATGTAATTAAAAGCGTGTACTAAACCACAATTTAAATTGTATCTTTGAAACCATATCAATAAAATACCTCTTTAACAGAGTATGCTTTCTTTCAATACATAGCTTTGCTTAACGAATGCTCTTAATGCAAAATCCCTAATATTATTACAATTCGGTGAAAATGTGTCAATAGTAGTTACTTATCAATGAATAATTCATGTTTTACATCATATGGCATTAAAATTGTCTTAAACAAAATAAATTTATTTAATTTATTTTAATGTGTTGTATGTATCGGTTGCTCATCTTATCTTCATATAATCTCTAACTAAACATTTAATCAAGTAGATTGTGCGATACATAGTATAAATAATTAGATACATGAAAACATAAATAACCCATTACTCTCTTATCTCTCACATCGTGGCACGAACATCTATCGTGTAGCCCTACCTTTTCCGCCTCTTAATCTTTTCTCCCTTTTCTCTCCCCCCTCCCAATTTTTTGGACGTCCCGAGAAAGGTTCTTAACCCAACACCTACTCTTTTTTATCATTTTATGCCTGAACTCCCACCGTTAGCAGCCAAATGTGCGACTTTACTATGCACGTGTAAGCAAGGTCTGGGCCACTCATCAGGTGTAACCAAAGTTCTACATTCAATGTACATGTGTGAGCCATCTGATCAGTGTGGCCCAGCTGAATTTTGCGCAAGGCCATGTTCCGGTCAGCCTCACTGGATGAGTGGCCCAGATCTCTATCACGTACGCTGCTGCATCGGAATGCGTAGCCATCAACCTCTTTAAAAATTAATTGCCTGCCATTGTTTTCTTCGCCCTAATTTAATGAGTCACCCTTCACATCAGGAGGCGGAACTTGTGTCAGAGACATGTTTCAGTCAGAAAAATGACCCGTTAAAAAAAAGAAAAAAAGTCCAACCGTCCAGATTTAAAGTACGTGTGTGGCCCTGATGTTTTGGCATATGGCACGCTCACAGTACGCCCTACCTGATGAATGGCCCAGTTCTCTAACACATACGGCATACACAAGGATCTCTGACACGTGTTCCATAGCATGAGAGGTCACTCTTTGAATCAAGTCCCTTGCTAGAAAATGCATGATCTACAACGTTCATACAATAAAGCTTAGTCTACAACGTTGTGTGTGGCCCTCCCTGATGGGCGCATGACATATCCAATCCGTTGGTCATGTGCGCCCCTTCATGTTCTACCTAAGACCCAAAATTAGGCCGGTCACATGGTCTGGCCCACCTGAGTTTTGGACCGGCCTGATTTTTGGGGTGGTCCTTCATCCTGATAACATGGTGGACCCCACACACAATTTGGAAGGCTCTAATCGCGGGCGTCCACATCCCAACTGCTCCCTATGGTTTGACTCACCTGTGTTTTGGATTGGCCTATTTTTGAGACACGGGATGAAATTGAAGGGGTAGGCCTTTTGTAAGGAGTGGATGTGGGCCCTATATCATGGTGGCCCCCACAAAAGTAGGTGCAGAATAAGCCTATTGGCCTCCAAGGAGGGAAAGGGATTGGCTACTCCCCCTGCCACTGGCCAATGACTAGTGGTCGGTGCTCTGTGGGCCCCACCATGATGTATGTGTTTCATCCATGCCGTCTACCCATTCTTCCATATAATTTTATGGCATGAGCCTAAAAATGAGGTTGATCCAAATCTCAAGTGGACCGCAAAGTGTTGATTGAACTCCCACCATTAAAAACTTCTCGGGGGCCAAAAAAGTTTTGATCAATCTGATATATATTTTTTCCCTTCATCCAAGTCTTTATGACCTAATCAACGGTTTAGATGTCAAATAATCATTATAGTGGGCCCTAGGAGGTTTTTAATGGTGGAAATTCAATCACCACTGTTTTCCCATGATGTGGTCCATCTGAGACTTAAAATATATCCTTACTTTAAAGATCAAGCCTAAAATTGTCTTTCAAAATTCATGGACGGCGTGGATAAAACTCATACATCATGGTAGGGTCCACATAGCACCGACCACTGGCCACCTTGCTGCTGGCGGCGTCACTAACCAAACCGCGTCCGTATCACCTTATGAACGGTTGAGGTTGATAGGAATATCAACGTCATGATGTGCCCCGGTAAGATAACTATTCCTGTGGTGTGGCCCACTTGAGTTATGCATCTGCACATCTTAACACGAGCTGCAACCAACGATGAAGTGGACGGATGCCATCCACACACGTGGTGGGTCCTATAGAGCTTTTTATAGCACCGGCTACCTAATCAGATCCTCATTTGACGGTTTTGATTATGTTGCATGGTACATACACCATTCAATGGTTCAAACCATCATCATCATGTACGGCCCATCACATCACATGTAGGAAGCATCCGAGCTATTTAATTTAAACCAGAGCAAGCCACGGAGATCAGTGGAAGAAAGATCGAGTTGCTCCACTCATCAGGTGACCACACCTAAACCTGAGTCAGATCACGGCTGTCCACTCATTTCAGCGGAACCTTGAACTAACTAATGAGTGGTTAGGCATGATTTCTATCCTAGGTGATCTTTATGATGGGCCCTGCCTTTTGTACGCCTCAGATGTGATGATAATGGTCCACGCATGCAACATTTTCTAGTGAAGATCATGCAGCATGATAAGCAATAGCATGCTGGGGTGATTTGTGATCATTGGAGAGGTGGCACGTGCAACTCACATGGAGAGAGAAATTGGATTGAAAGAATGGTTATTTGATACTCTTGCAGAGTTTGAGCTTCGATGCACAAACATTTAGATATTGTATATGTAGCATATACTGAATTTCAACCATTGAAATTAGAAAAATCATGGAGAATGGGTCCTTATTCTAAGTAATCCTAACCCTTCGTTAGTAAACAGATTTTCAGTAAATTTGGACCATCAGATATCTACCGCGGATTAGATGTCCACCAATATCGGCTATTTGCATGATCAAATCAATATATAATTTAGTATATGGTCCACCTAAATCATGGCTCCGGATATAAATAGTTTAATTTCAGTTACTCTCATGCCAGGTGTAGTAACATCCGTTGTGTATTCACGTGTTATGAGTGCCTGTGGCTAATGTAGAAATCATTCAATCAAGGGGTTGAGTTAAGACTCTTGTTCTTTTAATGGCCTCTTTGGATGGGAGGATTAAATAGTATTGATTTGCATTAGGTGGAATTAACATTATTATTATACAATGATTATATGTCTGAAAATTTCATGGTATTTTTTTACCATCCAATATTACTTTTGGGATCAAAATTTCTCTCCGAAAAGCACTACATGATGCCCGCATTTGGTTTCCATTGGAATTGTAATCACTAGACTGGATTTCACAAAAGATGTTGGTCACTTGTATAGATACATAACTCAATTGTCACTGTTGTGAGGGAAATATGTTGATTTGCCGTCGACAGGTTAGGTCGAACACTCTAACAATAGGAGGTGCGACCTAATAGTCTAACACACACCTCTTGACCAATTACGAAGAAAGCTTTATCTCTTGGCTTCAGGCCAAGTCCGACCTTAGCAGGCCAGAACTCAACATCAAGCCGCTCCAACATTTGGCCGAGCTCAACCTCAGTAGATGAGCCACGCCCGACCTCAACATTAGCTCGGGTTCAAACTAACCGGCATCTAGTCGGCCCGTGATCAAAGAAACTATATCCAACACGGTTCTCCTTGCCGAAGATTTATAAGGATTCCCGCCGCGCGCAAACTAAGAATCCTGTTAGGATTCTGTTACCACCAAAGCAGGGACGACCATACCCTACGCCACTGCCTCTTCCTACCTATAAATAAGATGATCCCTAGAGGGGAGAGGTACGCGTATCTCTAGCCTTGATCCTTTAACACTCAACTAGACCTAGATTCCCGATTATGACATGGGAGGCTCTCCAGCATACAAGCTAGGATCTTCTTTTTTCGTTCTTTGTGTAGGTTCACGAGTCAGAGAGGGCTGACTAGATTTTTGCATCAACAGTCACATATAAAAAACACATATGGATGAATGGTAATGGATAAAACACACGCATCAATATGGGAATCACAAATGTAATAGATTTTGACATCCACCAAAAATCTTGTAATATTTATTGTTGAGACCATATGATATAACACTTGGATTAATCTCATCTTTTCTGTTGTTTTCAAATATTGGATGATATTTACATGGGACCAAATGGAATTCTATATCACCTAATCCCACATTCCAAACAGACCCTCAAATGTTAAAATCAGCCTCATTGGGTTTTGTATTGTTTCCTACCTATATCACGTCACGTCAAGTTGGATTAGGCTATTTCAGGCCAAGTTGTGTCACTACACACCACATTCGAATGTTGCTTTAAACCTTGGTCTAAGGTCAACTATAATTGAGTTGAGCACTATTAGGCTCACACAAATCTAGCAGATAAATCCATCTCTATCATATATAGGCCTTCCTAGGCTTCTTGACAATGGCATTGCCCCATGTGAGGGTGGAAGTTCCAAATGTCATCGCTAGCAAAGCCATTTCAGACCCATCTTCATCTTATTAGACATTGCGCATACACGCAAGGATAGCTTCTTCTGTCGTTAGCTAATTACAACTCAATCAGATCGCATTAGTCACCAATCGCTCCAAGAAGGCTATGATTATGATTCGAACCATTCTGGCTAATCGGCTTTCCTTTGGCGTGTTGTCAGCCTATTATATAAATTGCTCCATGCAATTTGCCACTTATTTCAGACTTTATTTCCTATCCTCCGTGTAGCCGGTTTCGTTGACCCTTAGCTTCTTTCTTTGGACGCCCATTCTTATATATTTTGTAGCTTGGAGTTGGCCTTGAGCCTTGAATGGTATTAAAATTCTTGTTTACCTTATGAAAAAAAGAAAAAAGAAGAGAAAAAAAGAGGCAATTTGGAAAGAACGGTTTCCTATGTTTAAAATATAGCTCAGTTTCACTTCCAAAATACTTAAATTTTCTTATCTTTAGTTTAATCCATCATATGCCCCTAAATAAGGATTAGTTAAGGATCTGCTTGCTATATATAATAAAGATTCTCTTCTCTATACGATGAGAATAGTTGGGGGTAAATATTGCATTGAATTAGTTTTTTAGATTGCTAACTAACATACCGGGTACATAGATAAAGAAAAGCGATTACCATCTTCTTTTAAAAAATAAACCTAGAATCGACAAAAAAAAAAAAAAATAAAAAAATCTAAAAAATAAAAATATATATAATTAATATTGTTTAATAAAGTGTTGATTACAACTTATTTGAATGCTTATATAAGCAACAAAAACCCTATATCTTAATTGGACTTAGAAATAGGACACTTTTTAAGTAGTAAAAGTTACTACACACTCCTATTAAAATTGGTAAAACAGCCCTTAGATGACAAACAAAACTCTAAACTATAAATCAAACTCATAAAACTTAAAAAATACTAAAGCCGGAGCTTACTAACAAATATTAAGTTTTAACACACATCTAGTTTGATTTATAAAACAATTGAATTTTGTGAAATTGTTTGAGAGCTCCGGCATAGAGCTCGTTGATGACTTTCTAATGGTATATTATACACATAAAATAGGTAACTGGTCATACAATTATAGCTGTGGGAAGCTATAGTGTGCTTTTTAGTTTTTATTTGCCTAATTGAGGCTCTCCATCCCAAGTTTGTATATCCTGGCTATTCATGGAGTCGTCCTCTACCCATCCTACATCAATAAAGCTTCTTAATATCTGAAGGTGTGAGAAAGGATATTAGATAGGGAAAAGAGACGTATAAATAATTTAGCCTAAGTATAGTCTTATGTATAATAAAGTATAGTTAGGATTCACCCACTGCCTAAGAGACACAAGGATGATAGGTGCAGTTGCAATTTTTCCCTTTAAATTATAGTGACATGTTTATATTCCCCGAATTGTGACCCTAAGGAAATTTTATTTTACAAGAGAACGATGTTCTTTTCACTTTTTTTTATAATTTTTTTGAAAATGTCATTTTCATTTTCTTTTCATTTTTTAGGAAAATGTTTTTAAAAAATTAAAAACTTCCTACATATAAGAAAAAAGAGTGCAAAAAAAAAGAAGAAAACCTTTCTTCATTGAGGCGCCCCATATGTTAATGACTTGTCATATGCTACCATCTATCTTTAAGCACTCGCATATGCCACTGTCCATCTTAAAGCACCAAATTCCTCATGTGCCACTATTTATCTTTAAGTGTCCCATGTATCAATGTACCACATGTGTGGCATTTACCACCCTTTTCTTTAAGTACCTCACATATGCTAAAATGTCATATGTTATATTATTCCAGTGTGTAACATGTATCACTTGAGTTCTTATTCATCTTTAAGTCCTTGACATGTCGGCCTCCCAACTTCATATACTTTACATTTGCCAATGCACCCAGCGTTCTATTTTTTTCTCCAAGCACCAACATGTGCTCCACATAGAAATGTGTCACATGTGAATTACTCATCTTCAAGCATTCAATGTTTACTATCTATCTTCAACATCACACCTATGCTACCTTCCGTCTTCATGTCAGAAAATTTCATATGCCAAGTAGCACAAACTATTTAAATTTTGAATTAAATAAGTAAAGTATTGTAAAAGTGTTATAATTATAATTTTATAATATTTATTTAAATATATAATTTAATGGTCAAATACAAATATAATATATAGGAGACAGATAAAGAAATTTATAATCATTCCAATTTTATATTGTATTCAATATTTTTTTATGTGATATAACATTAAAATAATGTAAAACTATCATCAATGTATTTTTACCACATTTATTTGAATATTAAAATTATGAGTCAAATTAATTACTTTATAAAAACATGTATTATAATTTATAATAATTACATTTATACAGAAAAAAAAAATCCAAATAGACTCTACTGATACAAAAAAAGATTTCCTTTTCCTTTCTCACAATTATTCGGAAAAAAAAAAAAAAAAAAAAAACTCCAAAAGACCAGCATTTCATCCATTTTTATTTCCACGTAATTAAACAAACCTAATAGAAAAGGAGATGTGAGAGATTTTGCTCTTATTTAGTAATAAATGGCCATCACCTAAAAACAGTTAGTCCTCAACTATAATAAATGCATCACAATGAATTAATGTTTTTTACTTCAAAGTCGTGGGGTATCTTGCGTTGATTCACGTTATTTATATGATGGCCCACAGAATAGATGATTGATAACTAAAACGACATTTAAGATTTTTTTTTTAAAACCTTATGAATGATTAGGGAAGAATGTTTAAAGGAGTCAGCCCAAGTTTAGAGAATGTTAGTAAGTTCTAAAATTTGAAGAGGATGATGATCTTAAAAATTAGATGACGTTCCATCATTCGTACGGACAGTGAGAGGAACTATTTCTATTCCAAGCTAATGGTAATGGGTGACTATTTGGGCATATATACTCATCGTGTCTCTGTTTATTAATACTTTACAGGTACATCGTCTTACAAGGTCCTCCTCGTGGGAGCTTCCCATTATGTCTAGTTGTGTGGAACACACCATAATGTTTGTCGGAAATCCACACCGTGCATTTTGGTGGACCCCTCTATTTTATGGGATATACCAAAAATCAGCCATATACGGGCTCAAGTGGATCACACCATCTAAAATTATATGATATATGTCGAAAACATCTAAAATTACTTGGTGGAGTCTGTTTGAGTTTTAGATATGGATGAAACTTTGTAGGACCACTCATCCAAGTGGGACACACACAATAGATGGTCTGGATTTCTTAACCACATCTCATAGGTTGCTAAAAAAAATGACAGTTTGAATGGGCATGTAACCACTCTCAACTTTTGTCTATTGTGTGGCCCATTTATGCCACGAATTGATCTTATTTTTAGGTCCACGGCCCATCATGGAATGTTTCATCTGATTGATGGTGTGGATTTTATATACTCATCACAGTGGGGCCAACGCAGCTCGAACTCATGGGAAGCTTCCATCATGTCGCCTCATTGTACCATTTCCCTATTATACGAGGTGACTTATGCGTGCTCGTCACGAGTACAGACTTATTTCACCCCCATCATATGTCATAGGCTCTGATGCTTGCTTATCACTAACAAAAGCATATCATTGCTCACGGAAGGATCCCTCGTTTTTGATAGACTCATCATGGAGCTTGCCATTAGCTGACTCTAGTTTGAACTCGGCTCCTCTCAGTTCTCAAACTTGGCTTGCTAGTTTGGCTCGATTTGATCAATAGCTCGAGCTAGTTCAAGTCAATATCAAGCCGACTTCTCCTCGGCAGCATTTTCACGAATGCATTGAGTGCACCTCTAATTTTTCGGTGTATGTAAAACACAAGCAACGATTTCTAACTATTACATCAAACAGCCAATTGGTAACATTGAAATCAAGATATAATGATATTTTTTCATATCCATACATTTCTCGTTACTAGTCGACACTTTGTTAAGTCATTTCATTTAACACTTGATGTACAACATCAAAATCAAAATAACTAAGTCACCAAATTAGCTCGATTCTGGATTGTTGTGAGTTGGAGTTCAGTTCAAGTCAAGTCAAGATCAAGTAAGTTAGAACTTTAAAATTTTGTCGGGCTCAAAAAATCAACTCAACTGGGCTCCAACTTAATTTCCAACCAAGTTGAATTGAGCTTTTTTTAGTCAAGTTAAGAAAGCTAATTGAGCTTTTTTTAGTCAAGTTAAGAAAGCTAATTGAGCTAACTCAACTCATGTGTACAACTCTAATCATGTCGATGATTCTGATGCACTACTTTAGGAGTGGATTACGTGCGCCTGGCCTCACCTAAAATGGTGCAGCCCTTACTATAGAGTTCATATTTATTGTACATCTATGTTGTTCATTCATTTTACAGCACGAGCTCAAAAATGTAAAAGATTTAATTTTCAGGTGGGCTATACTATTGTAAAAAGTGGTGATTGAACGCCTTACCATTAAAATCTCCCAAGGGCTCACCATAATGTTTATTTTCTATCCAACATGTTGATAAGGTCATATAAGTAGATGAGGACTAAAAAAAATAAAATACAGGCTTCATTCAAAGCTTTTGTGGCTTAATGATCAATCTATGGAATAGTCAACCAGGGAATTGGATCGGCTTCATTTTTTAGCTCATTTCCTAAATTGATAGGCAAAAATAAATGGCCAGCGTGGATATATAATACATATATTAAGGTGCTCACTCCAATTGTTTCTTGTGGTGTTGGCCACTCAAGTCTTGGTTCCCTCTGTCCCAGCATATAAGGATGCATCTAATGCACGGGGTGGATCTGATGCAGAATTCGGGCCCCACCTAATCCTTCCCAATACCATGCGCCAAACACCCCCTTGGGGACGTCATCCACGCCGTCCAAAATAGCTGGCCACACTGATCCAGCAATCTTAACCAGCTGATTCGACCTTCTAATTTTCGTCACGGGATTTTTCACTTCATCCGTTGATTTGACAGCCACCAATTGGAAGGGTAGGGCGATCCAATCAACGTGTTATCTCGGTGTCTGCTCCATCAGAAACGCAGGCGAGTTTGGACGGCCAAGATTGAGAAGAATGACACGTTGACTGTGGAAGATCTGCAAATTCTGGTAAATAGTGATGTACGCGCATGGTGGTGTGCCCTACATTTTTAGCTAGTGGGATTGGCAGGACAGCGACGTTAGAGACCGAAATTTATGGCTCCGTGTCGCTCTGCTGATGGGAACGAAATCTTTCTCCGTATCTTTTCTTTCGACTTTTCTTTTCTTTAATCCAAAAATGCCTGCTTGCGCCACGTGGAAGCTGTACCTAAATCAAAACCCTCCAGTTTTGGGGCCCGTTAGATATGGATAGCCCTTAATCAGATCTATTTGTGGATGTCTTCTGATCGAGGTTCTCAATAAAGATTTTGTTTGACGGACAATAATCAGACAGCGAGGGTCATTCTTCATGCATGACTGTGATTATGAGTAACAGTGGGCCCCACTATTTGAACGGTTTGGATTGAGCCAGGCATGTGCTGCGTGAACTAGGGATTTGTACATGAGTACGGATCCATGTACGCTGCAATTATCACTGTTTTCTTCCGTGTGCGATTACGGGCAGTTTCTGCGTCCTGACCGGGCTACCCACCGCAACCGTCGGTCAGACTGAAACCGCACGCCAACTGAGCCCTGGTCGCACACGAGATGGACAGGAAACACGACTGGACGTTACTCCTGACTGGTGGGTCCCACGCCGCCCCTGTACCTTGCCACTTCCGCCCTGCCCGGCCTGCCCGTTACAGGAAATGAACCGCGCTAGTGTACCTCGCGTAGGTACCTAGCGGTGACTCGCATAGGTACCTACCACTAACCGAGCGCCAGGTGTTTGGAAATTCCTTGGGATCCACCCGTCCATCAGGTACGTTGTCTCATCTCCATCCTGGAAGCCAAAAATAACGATGACCCAAAACTTAGGTAGGCCACACCGTAGGAAACACTTGGATGGAACGTCCACCATTAGTTTTGCGTAGAGCCCACCATAGTGCATAGGCAAGCAATCGATTCATCTGATGCAAGTCACTAGGATGAAAGGATTGCCAGAAATCTTATCATTCTACAATTCGGTGGGGCCATCCACGAAAAATCTGTATATATTTTAACCGGATGGCCCACCTGAGTGTTGAATCTTTATGGTTTTTTGTATCAAGAACAAAAAAGGGGTGGTGTATCTGATTGACGGTGTGGATTTCATGTACCTTAGATCATTTACCCTGGCTAGAGAAAGCTACCGGTAGGTTCCTACGCCAGGTATGCGAGCGTTTTACACGCAGAAACGCCTCCATATTTCCGCGTGCAAACGCGATAAATTCATTTTATCGTATCGAAAGCGAAATGGGGATTTCAGTTCGTACCAGTGGAGCCAACTGTTTCTTAATCCAGACCGTTGCTCTGTTGAGGCCCGCCATCAATGAGCGTTTCCCTCAAAATCTCCTACAACGAAATGCCCCAGATTCATTGCTAAAATATCTTTGATTCGCTAGCATTTACTAGGGCCCGTACGCAAGCACCAGCCGTAGTACACGTGGCAAACACCAACCTCAATTCAAACCATCCAAACCGCGTAAGCCACTGCGATTTAGTCACTGCCCGAACACCGCAATGAATGGCTGACCTAACCGTCCAATTGACGGATATGATATGCAACCGTCCAAATCCATTGTACAAACATCCATCAATTTCAACTCTCAAGGGAGGATTCTACGGTGGAGGGACGGTTCCATTGATGCCACGTGTGCAATGACTGTGTCCATTGTTCACTCTTATAGACGGCAACACACAGTCACGGTGAATGTTCACGCGGTGATTCAAGAGACCAATGGTCTGGATTACCGAATCAAGTGACTCCTTGTCCAAACTGAAATCCAGACCATTGGTGAAATAGTGGGGATGAAAAGGGGAAGAGTTTAAACCGTAATATTTTTTACATGACATCCAAACCGTTCATAAGGTTATTTCCGCTGGGATGAGCTGAAAAGGAAATATCATCCTCACCAAAAACTTTTAAGTTTGTAGCCCTAGCTAAGTTTTCAACGATGGGTGTTAAATCCCCTTTATTTTGTGTGGTGTGGTCCACGTGAGTTTTGTGTCTGCTCATTTTTTTATTTATTCCTATTCTACCATGGAAAATTCGCCACGATGTTTGTATTATATCGAATTCATTCACAAGATTTCATTCACAAGATTGACCGCCCGCCATTGAGTATGACAAAAGATTTGAATTAGGCTTTTGTGTGTTTTCCCTTCATCGTTGGGATGTTGGTTGGGAGTGTGGATTTGAATCCTCAATTTATGTTTGGCATCTGAATTTAAGACCTCATATGATCCAAAAGTACCTATGAATAGCATATCAGGAGTTTGAATTTAATTAATAAATAACTTTAATATCTCTAATTAGTACACCTGCCTAATGTTTGATACAATTTTTATAATAAACCCGTTAAAATATGTACTTTGGATGATGAATTCGAAGCCTCAAATGGGCCACAAGTATAATATCACATTCAAGTGATCAACAAATGAATTTTAACCATTGATTTACATGGACAATACTTAGGCAGTGTAAATCATCATATTAAAGTAATTATAGTGATGCAATTAATAATTTAATTGTTTTGGTATATTATTAGTGGGTCATGTGCCTAATAGATTAGTAATCTAGTGACACACATGTTACACATGTAATTCTTTGAAAAATTTTAGACATAATTCAAGCTTTCACATTGAATTTCAAAAGGATTTGAAACCCTAATTAATTTGTGATGCCAAACATACAGGGATTTGAATCCCCCAAACATATAAGAAACATTTTGGAGAGAAACATCCACCCTTGATTTTTACAGGCCCATTGTAATGATTACATAAAATCATTTCCAACCATTAACGCTGCACCAAAATTTAAGCAATGTGCCCAAATATTAGGCCCATTTTTATTCAAGTGGGCCATGCCAAGAGTAACAGTTTGGAGTTGAGGGTTAATGTATACATTGTTTCAAATCATGTTGTCCATCTAAATAAAAAATTGAGTTGATTTGTGAGCTCTTAATCTAACATTAGGTGATGCACTCGGTTATTGGGATGGAAGTGTCCACCCGAGCTACTGACACCTTTGCTCACATGGTTGACCTCAACTTCCCTTAAGAAATCTAACACAAGGTACTCCAATAATAATTATTTAGTAGGACAGCTTGTGTAAGACCCGTATCCTATACCGTATCGTTTGATAGACTTCCGCGATCTTTCCGGTCGAATCCCAGCAACCTCGACCCTTAACCGGCATTTGCACGCGACCCTTCTTCACACGTCGTTAACCCGAGTCGACTCAACCCGAGACTTGTACCCTAACGACCGCGTCGTCGCCGCGGTTCCAATGTCGCGTCTCGTGCGCCGAGGCGATACCCAGGCCAGGAGATGTGGGCCCGCGTTCAGTTCGAGAAAACGCCGTGCATTTGCAAACCCAAAACAATCTTTCAAATCAAGTATCACATCACATCAATCAAGTACCACATCACATCTTATGTCAAAATACAACCCCATCTCCAAGCAACCCCAAAGTCAAACTCTCTCTTACACACTGTACACCCACCACATCACTCACCCATCTCTCTCTTTCAATCTCTCTCTCATCTCCCTCATTCTCTCCAAGCAACCATCCATGGCTTCCATGGGAGAGAAACTAGTGTGGCCCACCTTCCTAGCTTCCATTTTCACCATCCAACTCCGATCTCAACCGTTGAAGTCCATCCATTCGAGCTCTAGATCGCATTGGCGGAAGAAGGAAGAAGAGATCTTGAGGTGGGTGCTTTTCTCTCCCTCCCTCTCTCTCTCTCTCTCTCTCTCTCTCTCTCTCTCTCTCTCTCTGGTTTGATGGCCCACCATGGATATATATATGAGATCCACCTATCCACAAATGGGACAGCCTTGTTGGACTGTCTAGGGGCAGCAGTTGATGCCCGTTTTTAGGCACTCCCTATTGAAGGGAAAACACAAAAATCAGCTTGATCTCAAGCTAGGTGGCCTACCTACGTGAAGCCCCCTCTGATGTATATATTTTATCCATGCCGTCCACTTAATGGGACCACCTTACTGCCGTCATAGGGCCTGCATGAACGTCTGGTCATGCAGGGCTGTTTGAAGGGAGAGCATAAATATTAGCTTGAACCTATAGCGAGTGGGCCACATGCATGGATCCCACCTTGATGGATGTATTAAATCTGCATCGTCCAGCAGATCTGGAAGGTGGAGAGCTGTCCACCTTGATGTAGTTATTAAATCTGCACCGTGCAGATGTGCTGAATGGTGGCCGCACCACGATGTTTGGGTTTTATCAACATCATCCATCTGATTAACGGTGGAGAGGACCCCCCATCTTGTGGTCTGTGTTGCATCCAGACCGTCCAGACTTTGGGGTCTGGACGATGGTAAGACTCTGGCCAGCTCCTTCAATTGCTGGTGGGTCCACACGTGTGGACCCTCGATGTTTGTGTGAAGCCCTGACCACCCATCTGCGTGTGTGGCCGCCCTGATGATTGTGTCCTTGCCACACTGTCCAGCACTGGACGGTGGGGCCTTGATGCATGTATGTGTAATCCTGTCGTTCATCTGCTGGGTCCCATGTAGCATGCAGCCGCTGCTGCCCTACACGTCAAAAGCCGTGGGATCCACCAAATGTACTTTATCCCCACCATCCAGGACGGTGCAGTGGATTCCAGCATGATGTATGTGCTTCAGATCCACACCGTCCAGACCTCTGGACGGTGGGTCTAAACCATGATGTATGGTTGTATTCACTCTGCCCATATACGGTGGACCCCGCCATGATGTACATGCTTTAAATTTGCACCGTCCAGCTTCTAACCACGGTGCTGACGGTCAGCAAGTTCTGTGGGTCCCACGACTACACAGCAGCTATGCTGTTGTGAAATTGACGTCAGCAATTGCTCTGGGGCCACGTAGCTCTCAGACGTTCGTAGTGTGGACCCTGATCATGAGGTGTGTGTTAAATCTAAACCGTCCATCCACTTTAACTTGGCCCACATGTTATACGTGTGGATCCACACCATCCATCTGTGCTGGATATGGATGGACGGTGTTGTGGATCACCATGATGCATGTATTGTATTCACACAGTCCAGGGGCCTGCCCTGACTTGTGTGTTGCATCAATGTTGTCCACCGTCCAGCAAAGGATGGTGGGACCCACCTGATCTAGGCTGCCCACGTGGCTCGACCATAAGGTATGTGTTTTATCACACCGTCCATCATTTGGACGGTGGTGGCCACCATGATGTATGTCTTGTCCACGCTGTCCAGTAGCGGTGGGAGCCCACCATGATATAGGTTTTGATCCACACCATCACCGTCCATCAGGGACAGTGGGATCCACCGTGATTTATGTATTTTATCCCCGCCGTTCATCTGAACCGTGGGAACTTGCCACGCTATATGTGTTTCATTCACACCATCCAGAATATCTGGACAGTGCTATGCACTCCATCGTGTTATGTATTTCACCCACACTGTCCATGATGCTTGGACAGTGTTGGACAATGGTTGGATGGTGCTGATTTACACACCCAATGTTGGATGATGATGATCGTCATTGATGAGCCATGTACCCCATGGTATGATAGTGTACAGTGAAACATATTTTTACACCTGTAACTATTGATATGATTTTTGGTGGTTCAAGCCCACTTGAGGACTGTTAGTGCGGCCCATCCATGAGGCCCATCAGGATGTATTTTTGGCCCATGGGCGGGGCTGACCTGTTTGTATTGTTAGGCCCAGATATGTGGCCCACATGTTGTACATGAGGCCCATATATGGGGCCCATGGTGATGCATTTACGGCCCATTGGCGCGACCGGTTTGTGCGGCCCATTAACACAGCCCACTTAATATATATGATGGCCCATTCATGCGGCCTATTGACGTAGCCTACTTGATGGATGTTGAGGCCCATGGGTCGTAACCCTTTTCATGCATTTGAGGATCATGGGTCGTGGCCCTTGGTGAGGTATATTGGGCCCGTGTATGCAGTCCTCCGTGATGTGTGTATTGTATATTTATGACATCCATTCATGCGGCCACCGTGTTATATGCATTGTACATCCATGCCGTCCATTTGTGTAGCCCACAATGATGTATTTGGGACCCATACAATGGGGCCCAATATAGTATATTTGTGGCTCATCCATGAGACCCATCGTGATGTATCTTTGGCCCATGGGCGGGGCCCACCTGTTGTGTATTTATGGCCCATTGATACGGCCCATTTGATGTATTCGAGGCCCAGATATGTAGCCCATTTGATGTATACGAATCCCTTGTGCAGGGCCCACCTGTTGTGTATTTATGGCCCATTGATACGGCCCATTTGATGTATTCGAGGCCCAGATATGTAGCCCATTTGATGTATATAAAATCCTTGTACAGGGCCCGCCTGTTGTGTATTTGAGGCCCATTGGTACGGTCCATTGATGCGGCCCATTTGGTGTATTCAAGGCCCATGGGCATGGCCCATTGTGATACATTTGTGGCCCATGAATGAGGCCCAATATGATGTATGTGTGGCCGTCACGTTGTGTATGAATCCCTTATGTGGGCAACTCCTTAGGGGCAATGATGGTTAAATGTCCATATTAATGGGCAATGATGGTTAGATGTCCACATTGTGACCATCCCTTAGGCCTTGTTCGACCGATTCTGATTTATCGTGGCTGATTGTCCATTATCGATCGAAGCCGATTACCGATTCTGATCGTCGTGGTCGAATGTTGATTATCGATTGAAGCCGATTACCGATTCTGATTTTTCATGGCTGATTGCCGATTATCGATCAAGGCCGATTACCGATTTTGATTTGTTGTGGCCGATTGTCCATTATCGATCGAGGCCGATTACCGATTCTGATTTATCGTGGCCGATTGTCCATTATCGATCGAGGCCGATTACCGATTCTGATTTGTCATGACCGATTGTCGAGGCCAATTACCGATTCTGATTTGTCGTGACTTATTAACGATTATCGATCGAGGCCGATTACCGATTCTGATTTGTCGTGGCCGATTGTCGATTATCGATCAAGGCCGATTACCGATTTTGATGACCAATTATCGATTATCGATCGAGGCTGATTATTGATCAAGGTCGATTACCGATTCTGATTATCGTGGCCGATTGCCGATTATCGATCGAGGCCGATTACTGATTTTGATTTGTCGTGGTCGATTGCCGATTCCGATTATCGGGGCCCAATGTGATGTACATGCGATCCGTATTTGAGGCCCGACGTGATGTGTATTCAGCCCGTGTCTAAGGCCCAATGTGATGTATATTGAGGCCCAGGTGATGAGGCCCATTGTGATGTATGTTAGGCCCATGAGCAGGGCCCACTTGTTGTGTACATGTAACCCTTGAGTAAGGCTCATTGTGTTGTATATTAGGCCCTTATGTGAGGCCGTGGGCCCATTATTTCTTCAACTCTATGTGGGCCATTTCTTGGGGGCAATGTTGGTTAGATATCCACATTGTCGAGGTCGATTGTGGATACCGATTATGAGTATCTGACTGCATAGCATCATGATACATGCTCATACGCATCATCTGCATGTCTGTTATGAGATATGATTGACCATTGCATATGTCATAGTGCTGGTTGTTATGAGACTCCCTGATAGGTGGAGATTGTCTCACATGAGCGCACGATATGCGCAGGATTGATGCATGATTGAATTGTATGACTCATACATCTTGTATTGTGTGTTGTGATTACTATATGCCCTAGCGACATCAGGGTCATAGCCTTCACAGACATATCGTGGATGGCCAGATGGGATACCAGAAATCTGTTTTACATGGGGTGCTATAGATATCCTTGGGTGAAAGTTTCAGAACTCTCTTGGTTCCAGAGGTTGCTCCAACGTCTAGACCGAGTGGGTAGATGAGCGTCGAGTGCCGATTACCAGATGACCGCGCTCTCCACTGTGTCGTGGTCGGTTGGAAGGGGGTGCGGCCTTACCTGCCCGAGAGGAGGGGGCAATGTTAGGCTGAGTCTGACCAACTCGAGAAATGGGTCCGCTATTGACGAGTCGGGCCTGATATTGGCAGGCGGATAGTGAGGTTTCTTCCACTCACCTTGTTGTGCGCGATGAGGCGGCAATCTGGTATGTAGTGTAATAGAACCCGGTGATTTTTCAGAGAGAAACCGTACTGATATGTGGACTTATCGAGTAGGAGTTGCATACTCATTCATTCATTCATTCACTATCCACTCGGGCTGGTGGTGCGCAACTAATTGTTGTATACCTTCGTTATGGCAAGGATTTCGGTTGGACGCGCAACCAACCTGAGATCAGGAGTTTACCACGTTGAGTCTGACTATCCAAATTTAAGTATGAGACTGGTTTGGATAGAAGCTCATTGTGGCGGACCCGTAGCTTGCGATATTACGTACTATCATCCCGACTTCACACTCCAAGCATGGTCATTTCATTTGCATCGCATATTGCATTACATCCGCAGGCATATGATATTTTGGGTTGCTATGTTTCTGCACTTATATGGCCTAGATAGACTTAGTAGGATTTGTGTATTGCATTGCATCCTCGGCATCTAATATTTGATTCTTTATGACTCCTTATCGCATAGTTGTTATATATTGTGTATTCTGATATTGATTGACTTATGGACTTGTCTATACTTTCGTTTACTCTGTTATCGTATGATTTATGATCTTGTCAGTATTTTCGTTCACTCTGATAATTCTTGATCTTATTAGTTTTCTGCTTATTCAAACATTATATGGTTTATGGATTATCAATTTTCTTTTGGTATTGTATTATTATGGCATTGTATCGAATACTTGGCACTTACCTTGTGCACACACTTACACCATCCTCTAAGCTTTTTATAAGCTTATGCATGATAGATGCGTGCAGGTAATGTTAAGTTGTAACAGTGTTGAGCTTGGAGCGTGCAGTGGTCTTCTGGAGCTTGAATTTTTATTTATATATTTCTCTTTCAGTGTTGTAATCAAATGATTATATTAGTGGATATGTGATGATAATGTTGCCTTTGTGAATTGGGTAATCTTGTGGTTATGCTTATTACTAGTTAAATGTACATTGATAATAAAAAAAATCCTCCTTGTAGGATCGCAGGATCGAAATCTGGCATATGAATGATAGGAGCCGAGAATGGGGTACTACGGAGGCTGTCGGCACTGGATTCGACGATCGGGATTCCTATGAATCCGATTTTCGGGTTTGGGGCGTGACAGCTTGTTAAGAACATTTTTAGAAAAAACTATCAGAATGTAAATTCTATATTAAAAGAATAGTTTTTTAAATAATTTTTCAAAGATATACAATGAAAATTATAGGCATGGAAAACAATTGCTAGATAATGAAGTGATAACTCTTGATTTTGTCAAATCATGTGAGAATTTGGCATATCCTCTAACAAAAGGCCTAGCACATGAGAAGATAAAAGACACGCCGAGAAGACTGGAGTTAAAACCCTTGCAATAAATTTTAATCTAAACAAATAAACCAAAACTGGATATCAAAAAAATATAAGATTAAGGGGAAACTAAAATTGAATGCTTAATTAGAGCACCAACATAACATTCTCAATATCTCATTCCTAAGGTGTGAAATGGTGCTACTATTGTAATGTTAGGAAGACGGGATTAAATTCATTAATGAGTTCATATCTTTCATAGTAGTATATTAATTACAAGATGTTCTTGATAGACTAGCCTATATAAATGTGGAAGTGGAACCACTTCTCATGAAACATAACCTGAATCTCAAGAGGATTTGTAAAACAAAATTTATGCATAACAACGTAACGTACAAGATTTTTAGAAAAAGTATATATAGGTGAACCAATTTCCAATTCTTATATTAAAATAATATCAATTCAAGATTTAATTCACTAATTTTCTTATAAGGACAAGGTTACATTGAAGATATAAGTTCAAATCATAAGGTAATTATATGTCTTTTTATTTTCC
Organism: Magnolia kwangsiensis; assembly: GCA_037074715.1. Taxonomy (NCBI): domain Eukaryota; kingdom Viridiplantae; phylum Streptophyta; class Magnoliopsida; order Magnoliales; family Magnoliaceae; genus Magnolia; species Magnolia kwangsiensis. The sequence continues at coordinate 100,774,104 of CM073581.1, forward strand.
GAACTGCACCATGCCGGGCTGAGTTGTGCCTGTGTTCATGGTGTGGCATGGCATAGTGTGATGCACTATGCGTATGTGGTTCCTTGCTAAATGTATATTCCATTACAAAGAGAACCTCCGCTCTCTTTATAAACTACAGTAGGGTATAAACCTAGGCATAGAAAATCATTGTTTGTTTCCTTTGCAACTTCTTCTCTTTTGATTATTTTGTGTAACAAGAGTCCCTTTTCAGTTTCCTAACTCAGCCTGCTGGTGCAGCCAGACGCTTCTGAGGTGGGACATTGAGACCTGCAGACTACTCTGATGTAAAACCATCACAACTCTATGGGGCAGAGCTAGTCCTTGAGGCAGTGATTTGGTCATGTCTTGTCTACGCTACTGCTTCTTCAATAAATTGCTTTTATTGTTACAGCCAACCTAAGAGGTCCGTTGATTCAGGTACGTTGATTCGTCAACTACACACGCAACAGCTACCATCTTTGTTGGATACAGAAAGTTAGATCTTTCTGATTTTTGGCCTCTTTTAACTAACATTGGCTACCAACACTTACTAATTGGGTTATAACTTATAACCCCTGTTATATGGTGTTTGGTAGGATATACTGTGATGACTGCTCATTAATTTATCATTTTATATTAGATGTCAGTGTAAAAATGAGATAAATACAAAAATCAAGATACCAACACCGAAGGTTCAATGGCATATAACACCGTGATGGGTTCTGGGAAGGTTTTGAGTGATCTTCCATCCTCACTTTTCCCATGATATGCCCCACTCAAGTGACCTAGAGGGAGCCGATTAGGTCAACCCCACCTCACCCAAGACGGTGCGGCCCGGAGCCTACCTAGATATATATTCTGTTTTTTTTTTTTTTATGCCTTTATTTTTTTTGGAACACACGCACACACACCCCACACACTTACGCTGGTGGAATTTCACCACCTATGGGTACTCGAAGCCTTGACCAGGAGTTGAAACTCGCGAGAGTCTACCACCCGGGCAAGAGTAAGGACCCATCTAGATATATATTCTACATCCAAGCTGTTCATCTGTTTTTCTTGGTCATTTTAGGACGTCAACCCAAAATAAAGTATTATAAAATTCAGGTGGACAACACAGTAGGAAATAGTGGTGATAGAACACCCTACCATTAAAAATGTCCTAGGGCCTACCGTAATGTTTTGGTAATATTGATAAGGTCACATAAACCCGGATGAAAGGAAAAATAAATATCAGCTTGATCCAAAACTTTTGTAGCCTATTAATGGGCAATCACTACTGTTTTATATAGTAAGGTCCACCTTAGAAATGGATCTGGTTTGGTTTTAGGGTTATATTCTAAAATAATCTGAAAAAACAGATACATGGTGTGCATATAGAATACATACATCAAGGTGGGCCTCACCATCTTGCGCGAGGCTGGCAGCACCTAATACACTCCCTGTTTGAAACCAACGGAGAATGAAAAGTTCCATCTCTTCCTAAAAAATGATTAAAATCATTTTCTTACAAAAGCCGTTAACCGGTTAACATTTTCATAGAAAAGGCCTTGAAATTATTTTTAAGGCACAAAACGTAAACTATACGAATGTTGTGCATTTCACTTTTTTGCATTTATCCATGAAAACTATAGCTTAAACCAAGCTGCAAATTTCATTATGGAATTTACATCGTTCCCTTTCTTACATTTATCCATGAAAACTATAGTGAAAACTATATATGTGTTTGGGGCCCACCTTGATGATGTGTTGTATATTCATACTGTCCATTGCTTTTCCAGGCCATTTTAGTACATGGTCTCAAAAATTAAGCATATCCAAATCTTAGGTGAACCACATCACAGGAAAGAGTTCTTATTAAATTCTCACCATTAAAAACTTTCCATGGCCCACCATAAGCAGATCTATAATATTTATTTGCCATCCAATAATGTCAAACAAACTTAGATGAAGAAAAAATACAAAATCAAATTGATCCAAAACTTTTGTAACCTACAAAAAGTTTGTAATGTTCATTCATCACTGAGGCCTTGAGCTCAAGCTCAAGTTGGTCCTAACCCTGGCCTAGTGCTTGTGAACACATGGTACACTTGGATGGGATTAAAAGAATTGATTTTGTATGTCTTTATCAAATGTGCTCTAAAAATTGTAATATTTTGATATATAGCTTTTTTTTTATTTGACACATGCAAATTAACCTTTTAAGTGAGGAAGACAAAATCAGCTAGGTTTACATTTTAAGTGAAGAAAGGCTCATTTATATTATATGGTAAAGATGGTAGAATCATACCATATTTTAGTTGTGAGACAATCAATAGACGTGCTGAAAGGATGCCTGCATGGGATGATGAAGCACATGTGACACGTGGCATGGTACACAATCCAGCGGCATGAAAATGCCGTGCGCGAGAGGCAAGTAGGCGAGGAGACCGGATTGCATGTACGCGGGCACACAGAGACTTACCTGTGCCAGGGGCTGTATGGGTCTACAGAGATGTCCGTGACAAATCCACTCCGTCCATCTGTTTTTAAAGACCACAATAGGGTATAATTATAAAAATAAGATGGATCCAAAACTCATTGGGCCACAAAAAACAAAAGAGTGGGAACAGAAACGTCCACCACTGAACCTTCCTAGATCTGAACATGTTGTTTTTATGCCATCCAAACCGTTCATACGGTTGTTACCAATCGGATAAACCCAAGTAACAAATATTATCCTGATACAAAACTTTTGTCACCACCAACCGTTCAATATCCACTGTTTCATGTAGTATGGCCCACATGAGTTTTGATTATTACTGATTTTTAGATTTGTATTCTATTGCTGTTTTTAAAAACAGATGGACCGAGTGGATTTATCACGCCCATCTCTGTGGGCCCCACACAGCCCTAGGCAGGGGCACATGCAATGGCTCTCGTATTCAACTCTCCGTGATATTCAGATCTTCGGAGCTCCAAAATTTCATGATTGCGTTCGCTTGTTGAATATAAAACACAGCATCAACCGTCGAAGGAGCTGCTGGGGTCACGTGGATGGGGCCTAATTTAAGTATTCTAATTAGTATTAGCAATAATAATAATAATAATATAATAATAAGAAGGCCCCATTTGTTAAATTTAAAGTCTAAAGCCTGAACATGAAAGTTGAGGGCTGAATCTGGGATATGCAACCGAAAAACTTGTTTGGTAATTATGGCTGAAGTCAAAATTAAGTACTAAATTTGAAGCAACTTATTTGTTAACAAACATTTGAAAAGTCTTAAATATATGATTTACCCAAACTATTTATCTACTTTTTCATATAATTTGGGGGCATAAAATAAAAAATGAGACAAATATAAGGCTTAAGTGGCGGCCATATTACAAGAAATAGTGAGAATTGAGCGCTTATTGAAAATTTCTCAAGGCCGTAGAAGGCCCTGATCTTGCTGAAATTTGTATTTTTTCATTTCTTATCAAGGTACGTGTGAATTTATGAAGAGGTTATACGAGAAATAAACATTACATTGGATTCTAAAAAAGTTTCAACAATAGTTTTATTCAATTTTCATTGATTTCTATGGTGTGGTCCACTTGAGTTTTACATGCATGTATCTCATTTTTGGATTCATGCTTCAAAATGATCTGAAAAAGTTGATGGACGGTGTGGATCAAATAGACAAATCATTATGGGTGTATAAAGAAGTTTCACATGTTAAAAGTTAGTTTATATTACGCAAATAATTTAAAGAGAAAATTTGCATAGTAACTCGAAAGGGGATAATTTTGAAAGCAAAATGATTTTTTTTATAAAAAATTTCATGGAGCACCTTACGCATTCACCATTAAGCCAAACTCCTATCGTGGAAAGAATTTAATGAAAAATTAATTAGTGCTTCATGATTTCAGCATTAACAAACAACTCTTCATACAGAGTATTTTCTTAATTCCACATTAAATACTATTTTTCAGAGATAACAAACAGGCCCTAAGTATTCTAATTAGTATTAGAAAACAATGTCAGCATTAGTATTATATATAAGTAACAAAAATGTATAGTCAACCATAATATATGTGTTTTATCCATGTGGTCCATTTATTTTTCCAAATCCATATAAGGTATGAATCTAAAAATCAAAGTAGATTCATGATTCAAATGAGCCACATCACATAAAATGGTGAGGATTGAATTCCTATCATTGAAAACTTCACCAGGGCCATGGAAGTTTTTTATCTTTCATCTATATCTGTTTGACTTTATAAATTAATTTGATAGAAACTAAATATTATTGTGGGCCCCAATAAGATTTCAAGTGGCGTGAATATCCCATTTGCTTCCTTATGGTGCGGTTCACTTGAGCTTTGGATCTGTTTCACTTTTGGAAACATGTCGAAACGTATGTATTCAGGGTATTAAACACGCATAGGCCTTGTTTGTTAAATCTGGAGTCTAAAGTTTGAATATAAAGTTTGACGTTTGTATTTAAAATCTGAATATGAAGTTTGAATCTAAAGCCAAAAAACTTGTTTGTTAATTATTGTGAGAGTCTGAAAATTAAGTACTAAATTTGAAACAACTTGTTTATTAACCAAGGTGAGCAATGTCTTAAATCTGAGAATTTGACACATTTGCTCATATCTCATGTTTAGAAATGTTGTACAGAAGAAAGAAATTATTTTATATTAAATGAAATTAAAATCATTTTATTTAGTTTAATTAAACTAAAGTGCTTAATAGAAAATTAAAATATTATTATAAAAAACTGATAAAAAATCATTGATTTATATATATAAGTAAATTTTTTTTTTTTTTAAAAAAAGATAAAAAATTCAACATGTATAGAAAATAAATAATAATAATAATAATAATAATAAGAAAATTAAGTCTTTCTCCAAAGAAAGAAAGACTTATAATACCTGCCGTACAAAAATGCTTCCAATCTTTTGCATACAAGCTAAAAAACAATCAATGATGCAATGGGGAGACGGATTGGCTACTCCCCCTGACACTGACACTGGCCAATGCCTTATGGCTGGTGTTATGTGGACCTCACCATAATGTATATAATTTATCCATGCCGTCCATCTATTTTTACACATCATTTTACAGTATGAGTCTAAAAATGATGTATATCTAAATCTCAAGTGCACCACATTACAGGCAACATTGTTGAATGAGGGTCGACCAATAAAAACATTTTGGGGTCATAAAAGTTTTGAATCAAGCTGGTATTTGTTTTTTTTTTAATCTTCATTTAGGCCTGTATGACCTAATCAATAGATTGAATGTCAAAAAACAGTATAGTGGGCCTTAGGAGGATTTTAATGGTGTATATCCAATCACTATTGTTTTTATATGGTGTGATCCACCTGAGATCTATATCCCTCTCATTTTTGGATCAATTTATAAGATGATCTGTAAAAATGGATGAACGGAATGGATGAAACACATAAAACGTGGTGGGGCTCGCGAAGCACCGACCACCAGCGACGAAGCTGGTGGCAGGGGGAGTAGCCAATCCGTTTCCATGCAATGGATAGTAGTTTTGCCACGTATACACGCTACCGACATGAGTGCGGTGTTGTACAGAAGCAGTCCTGGTCTTTCTGAGCAGGGTAAAGGCATTTCTTTACTCTACATGTGGCAATGACGGTGTAAATCCGACTGGCACTTATATCCAGTATATTAGCATGGATGGTTTATCTCAAAAATCACATCTACCAGACAAACTGATTCATACAATCCTTGGCCATTAACCAACGGTGGAAAGCAAAATAATGAATGGTCAAATACAAAGAGAGTTAAAGTGTGAAAAAGTAACAGACGGGATTGTCCTGAAGGTTTTAATTTTCAAACCTAAGCTGTCCGGTGCTAGGGTGGACCTGGTCATACATCATCCTACCACGCCTCCTGTGGAGAGCTGTACCAGATTTTCGTTCTTCCATTTCTGCCGTAACATCTCCCTCCGTCTACCGCACGCGGATTTCCCGCGAAACCATTTCCCACCAAGTTCCTTCTGGTTTTTTTTTCACACGCGCACACACAACCCATGCACTCACGGACGCGGATTGCGTCCTACCCCCGCCCGGACGGTAATCCATCCGGGCAGGGCTATGTGGAACCACTGTGATTTAAGTATTTTATCCACACCGTTAATCGTTTTTATATGATTATTTTACTATATGACTCGAAAATTGAGCTTCGTTAAGGGTGATTAAACTTAAACCATTAAAAACTTCCTGCGAGCAGGAGAAGTGTCGGATCAAGATGAAAGTCTGCATGACCTTATTAATAGGTTGGGTGGTAAAAAAATATCACGGAGGCCCTTAGAAATGTTTCAATGGTGGGTGTCATTATCACTGTAACTTCCTTTGATGTGGTCCACTGGATCTGTATACCTGCTTTATTTTTTATATAAAACTTAAAATGATTATATAAAAATGATTAACGGTTTGGATAAAATAATTACATCACTTTAAGACTCATAGATCCCTGCCTAGATGGATTACTGTCTAGCCGGGGTAGGATGCAATCCGCGTCCCGCACTCACATCGTAGTGAGATTTCACCACCTGTGGATGCGAACGCGGATTGCATCCTACTCCCACTCGAACAGTAATCTGTCTGGGCAGGGCTCCATGGGGCTCACTATAATGTAAGTATTTTATTCACATTGTTCATCACTTTTTCCAGATCATTTTAAGGTATTACTTAGAAAATGAAGCAGATTCATAGCTCGAGTGGACCACATCAAAGGAAGCTGTAGTAACAATGACACCCACCATTGAAACCTTTCTAAGGGCCACAATGATGTTTTTTTACCACCCAACTTATTAATAAGGTCATGCAAACTTGGATGAAGTGAAAACACAAATTTCAGCTTGATCTGACACTTCTCCAGCTCCCAAGAAGTTTTTAATGGTGGAAGTTTAATCCCCACTTTGTGGTCCACTTAAATCCTAAAACTGCCTCAATTTTTGGCTCATACCTTAAAATGTTCATATAAAATTGATTAACTGTGTGGATAAAATACTTACATCACAGTGGACCCCATAGAGCCTTGCCCAGACGAATTACCGTCCGAGTGGAGATAGGACATAATCCACGTCCCTGTAGATGCGCGAACCCTTGACCGGGTGTTGAACAATGACACCACAATGATGTTTTTTTACCACCCAACTTATTAATAAGGTCATGCAAACTTGGATGAAGTGAAAACACAAATTTCAGCTTGATCTGACACTTCTCCAGCTCCCAAGAAGTTTTTAATGGTAAAAGTTTAATCCCCACTTTGTGGGCCACTTAAATCCTAAAACTACCTCAATTTTTGGCTCATACCTTAAAATGTTCATATAAAACCGATTAACTGTGTGGATAAAATACTTACATCACGGTGGGCCCCATAGAGCCCTGCCCAGACGAATTACCGTCCGAGCGGAGATAGGACATAATCCACGTCCCTGTGGATGCGCAAACCCTTGACCGGGTGTTGAAACTCCCGATAGGCTACCACCCAAGCAAGAGCCATGATCCTTTCCCACCAAGTTCCTACGCTTGAAACTTAGGTGGGGCATACCGTGATGTTTGTCAGGAATCCATCCCGTCCATTCATTTTTTGAGATCATTTTACAACATGGGGTAAAAAATGAGATGGATCTAAAACTCAAGTGCGCCGAATTTATAAGAATTGGACGTCTTGAAATATCCGTGGAATAACAGAAGTTTTGAATCACGATAATATTTGTATTTTCAGTTAATTATAGTAGGAATGACATTATGAACTGTATGGATGGAATTTACATAACTGTCAACCCCACAGATGTTTCACCAGTAGGAATTTCCCTACCTACCTTTTCCTTTAGTGCGGCCCCCTTCAGTCTAGGATCCTGCTCAATTTTGATCTCAAATCCTAAAATGATCATAAAAAGCAGATGGACGGGGTGGATTTCTTATTAACATCACAGTGGGCCCCAGATAGGTTTCGATCGCCGCGTCCCCGTTTACTGTTCAAAAGGCTCGATATCATTTTGTCCTTTGGATCGACTCGTCGGGCCGTTTTGGGTTGACTTGTGGTTTTGAAGCTGGTCGGGTCATACCAAATCCGAGTAAACTCGGACGAGTCGCATCAGACTCGTACGATTCTTTAAGCCCATCTCAATGGGGTAGGTACGAGAAAGATCCTACCCATTCGTCAAGTGGGCACAACCATAAGCGTGCCTGGTCCCCTAAATCATATCCGTTAACTCATTACGCTGGCCACACGTGTATGAGAAATATGGACGGTTATTAAAACTGCAAAGTGTTCACGTTTAGCCCACAAGAGAATGGCCTCATTTCGGAGCTAGGTTGATGGGACCCAACTGATGAATGGTCCAGATAACACGGATACGTGCCATTTTTTACTTCGTTCTAGCCATCACACGGTCACACCAACGAGAGTGCATCCAATTCGACGCACCTTCCTGTAGGGAACTGATTAGGTGCGACCCTGGCATCACCCAACACTTTACGGCCCTGGCATGGGGCACACGCTTATGTATTTTTTTTTATATCCACGCTGTCCATCCGTTTTGACAGCTCATTTTAGTATACGATCCAAAAAATGAAGCTATCCAACCTTAGGTGAACCATACCGTAGGAAACAGTAGTGATCGACCATTAAAGATTTTCTTGTGGGACACAATTTTTTGATCAAGCTGATAGATTTTTCTTTTCATACAGATCTCTACCTTATCAACAGATTGGATTGCAAAAAAACATTTACGGTAGCCGTTTCTACTGGCCCTAGGAAGTTTTTAATGGTAAGCGTCCAATCACCACTGTTTCCTGTGGTGTGGTCCACCTGAGATTTGAGAATTGGATATGATTCTTTTTTGGGCTTATTCCCTAAAATGATATGGAAAAACAGAAGTCGATATACAAAATACATATCAAGGTGGGCCCAACGGTCAGGACCGCTCCCTTCCGTGTACGGTGACGGTCTGTATGTTTGTATCTGCCATTTACACCAATCCTTTCATTTCTCATCCATCCAAATTTGTTTTTTGTGACCATCACATCTTTGGATGTGCTATTTCAAGTTCAAATATGAAAATGAGTGTGTATGCAAATCAATAGGGTGGGCTGTATGTTTCCAGAGTCTAGTGATCCAGACTGTTGATATGGTGGGCCCAATGTGAATAATGGATTATGCCTCTAAAATTTCTAGATTGAATAAGTATCTACAGATCTATGGTTGTTATTTTGAAACCACCGTCTGTAACTTTCCATGACCAATTAATTGGAGGCCACCAATGCAGGGGATAGGATGGTCTCGTCTGTGAGAATTTTCTGGCATCATCCATCAAATCAAAGGTTATAATCCCCACCTAAGAGATCTACCTGTAGAAAAATAGAATCAGGACATTAAGGGTCGTTTTGTCAGGTGTATTAGAGGGGATTTGAGGGGGTGTTTTGTCAGGTGTATTAGAGGGGATTTGAGGGGGTATCAAAGTAACGGGGGGTTCCAAATACATAACACCCATCTTTAAGATAGTTTGCAATCCACGGTGAAAACTTATATTATACTTAAAATCATTTCAATAGTTATGGGTGTAATATGTGTCACTATACTATCATTTCATTGGAAACATGACCCACTAATAATAATTAGCACCGTCCAAATTGACCATGTAAATTAGCTAAGTTGAATTATTATCCAACACCATTCAAATATTGTTCATATTAAAAATCATTAGTTAGTCACTCAAACATGACTTGCAGCCCATCTAAGTCTTGAAATTTCATCATTTTCAGGCAAAGCATATGTTTCAATGACCTTATCAATTATCATGACCATTGTGTCAAAAATTATATATCTTACTAATTAGAGATATTAAAGTTAATAATTAAACTTAAACCCTTATAAATATACCATGTATATGTATTTTTGAATTAATGTTAATTCACACACTAGGGTGCCAAACACAATGGAAGAATTGCAAATCCAAGAGTTTTTAAATCCAAGCTCCTAAACAGGCCCTAGTCACGCTCTAATAGAACGCTGCCTTGTATTTTCACGTTGTAAAATACATGTCATTGCATATCTCTACACGCAAGTCACAGGTTTCATTAGTTTGTAGTGAGGCCCATAGTTAGAAATTCCGAATCATCGGTATGCTAAGTCCCACAAGGATAACATCCAACAAAATGTTAGACAAATACTTAGAATATTTTTAATTTAACATGGGCCATTGATCTATTTATTCCTAACCATCTGTCTTGTTACCGTTAATATTAAAGGCTTGTTTGGTTTGTTTGTTTTTCCATAATCCAGGTAAATCGCTGTAAAGAAGTAAGTATTACATTCATTTACTTATTTGAAAATGAGTGAGTAATTTTACCTAGAAAATTGGTCAAAAAATGTTGACTTAAATCTATGAGCCCTACCATAATGTATATAATATATCTGTGTCGTCCATCTATCTTATTAGAATATTTTGAGACTTGATCTGAAAAAATTAGAAAGATCTAATGCTCAATTGACCCACATGATAGGAAGTAATTAACTTAATTTGTCCACCGTTGCAAGTTGATTCTTTAACTGGGCCCACATTGAGGTTTATTCACCATCTAACCTGAGTCACATGGACATGGATAAGTGAAAAATATAAATATAAGCCTGATCTAAAATTTTTAAGGCCTTAACAAGTTTTTAATGGTAGGCAAACAATTCTCATAATTTCGTGTGGTGTGATCCACTTGACCTTTGGATTTACCTAATTTTAAGGCTCATGCCTTAAATTCATTTGGCATAATGAATGGACGGTGTGGATAAGCCACAAACATTATGGTGGGCCTCATATTTATTTTACAAATTCTACAATTTAAGTGCTTAAAAAGCAATTGGTTAAGTTAGCATAGGAAAAATGCAAGAAATTACCTTGGTAAATAATGATTATTTATTTACAAGGTAATTACACTTGAGCCAGAAAACCAAACAAGGCCTAGAGGTAAAGAATAACATTGCACTTTATTTTTACCAACGAAACAAAGCCAACAAAATAAAGACACATGACATTACACCTAAAATATGAACTGTTTGAATAGATTTTCAAACGGATTTAAGTATGGAATCATACATGGCATTATTTTGGTAGTACACAATTATGCATAACTAGTGAGATATTATATTCAAGAGAAATAGAAGTTTGAAGTGTGATTAAGCAAGAATTATAGTTTAGGAAAATGTAATAAAAAAATTATTAAGAGAAAAACTTTTGGACCATCATAACCACCCGACTAATGATAAAAATATTTAAAAGATAAATAAATTATATAGCGTAAATTTATAAATAAAAGAAGAAATTTACAAACTACCCCGCTAAAATGTCAATCAAATGCAATTTTACAATTCACCTTATCTTAATTATCTTAGGAATAATAATAATTCAATATTAAGCAATTATTTTAAGTCAAGCATTCTTACCGCCACTCATACAGATTTGATAACAGTATTATATATATATATATATATATATATATATATATATATATATATATATATATATATATATATATATATAAAGAGGTATAAAGTAACTCATATTTAGACTAAAAAGCCCATGCTCTAAGTATCGACGATTAAGCAATTGATCGTATAAAATTCCAGCGCATCTGCTTATTTCGATGGCTGGGGCTTTCAGTTCGGTTTTTATCGTTTCTGGCACGCGCGTGTATTCATACACGTGATAGAAAACAGACCGAAAAAAATAGAACGCTACCATACAGTATCAAAAGAATTTTCAATTAAGGACATCCAAGGTGGGGAAAAATATTTCAATGGTTTAGATTACTTAAAAATGACCCCACTTATGAAAAGTGAGAACGCGTGTATACTACGCAGAGTATCATATGATTCCTTTGTGAATTTCTTGAAGATTGTCGTGAGATGACGAGAAATCGATTCGCTCCCGAAATAGGGAATTCGAATGGCCGTACATCGGAACGGGGATTTGTCTCCACGCGTAGCGTGGCACTCTTGACGGCAACCCGACGTTACGATTCCCTGCTTCACTAGTGGTACAGATGGACGGTTCGTGACTAGCCGTTATGCATTGGATGGCTGGGATCCACTTCCAGTATCATTCGATGCTCTAATTGGCGTGGATTGCTTGGCCTGCACGCAAGCTCGTTTGATCTTCGGCTCCACTCGAGTGTCTCTCCGCTGCTCGGCTCAACGGCTTGAGCTAGATTAACGACGGTCGATCGTGGATGGAGACACCCTATTCTTACTGGACCTTCGGCCGACTAATCCGAACCGTCCACTCCATCATTCTTCAAGTGACAGCGTACAAAGATCATTTTGATTGGATTATCCTAGCCATCTAAAAGCTGATCTTCTCTTTTATGATCGGGTAGGATTAAGAAATGTAGATAGCCAAGTGGAGGCCTGCTCAATGTATGGTTAGGATTGATGATTGGACCTCTTTTGTTATAAAAAAATGGCCCACTTGATGAATGATGTGGATTGATGATTGGCCTTTTTTCTATCAATGATATCGACCATTGATTTTGCAGGAGACTGATCCTAGACATATTATCTTCCCATTGGTGAGTGGTATAAACTGAATGGATGGCCCAGATCAGTTGATCACTATCAATAACTCGAGTACCATGCCAATCCACACCATCAAACTCATGGACCCAAAATCAAAATGATGGGGGGCCTTTTGATTGGTGGCCTCTAAATGGAAAGCTGGAACAATGATGAAAGTCCAATTTCGTAGGGTGAAAATCAAACCTTTTTGAGGTCGTCCGACCAAGCTACGTTTCATCCAAAGTGGGGCCCACAGTTTCGAGTGGTCATGGTTACCGTGTTTGCGTGCGATGTGGGGCCACAATTTGGTACTTTATGGCAAAAGAATGACACTGTTCAATTCAGATTTCCCATCAATCCTTACCGTTCAATCGATGGGCCAACCAAAAATTTCATTGATCAGTTGATCTCGCCCTTCCAAATGAATTTAGGGTTCTTCGCAAACGACGCTGCTCGATCATCAGAAATGTACACTAGTCAGATGATCGGTGGAGATTTCACGTAATGACCGTGATCTTGTTGGCAAAATTTAAGTAGCATACGAGTCAACTGAAGTGGAATCCGACTGACGGTGATGTGGTTTTGTCGATGGCCGCCGTTTATTAAATGGTGTTAAAGCATCCACCATATACAAAAGTAAACACACATGTAAATCAATCCAGACGGTCTAAATCATAGGCCACTCTTTTCTATCAATTGCCTCTCTAACAATCAAACTGAATCGCCAATCCTAACCATCCAAATTTTCCAAATGAATTTAGGCCACTAACCCATTTCTTTTCAACCGTCCATTTTCCATTAACCATCTAGACGGTTAAGATCATCCTCTCAGTGTGATTTTGAGTCAAAATGAGGTTCACACGATTTCGACGCATAAGCGAAGCACACGTGTCAGTGCAAGTTTAATTATGTTTATAATAATTAAAAAAAATAAATAACAATGCAATAATCAAAATTAGTGGGGAATCGAATTTCTTGTGTAAGATGGGCCACGCATATGTTATACACATGTAGACACGGAGAGAGATGCTCCGGTGCTCTAGAGCATGATAAGTAGTTATAACGCTCCTTGTTGCATCGGTTTAGATAGACGGTCCAAATCAATTGATCTAAACTGTCCATTAAGTCCAAAACATTTTTATAAGTTAATATTACATAAATAAAATTGATCCGATGGTTAAATCCATCCTTGATTTATATTAATTTTCTATCCGTCCTTCATCCGAGCCATGGATGGGATGGCTAAGATTATCTAACAAAAGTGATTCTTTAGAATCATAAGCAATCCATGATTGCTTCTAATAAATAGATGGATCAAATTGTTTATTAGACCTGTGTTTGCGTAAATGATATTGACCGTACATATTAGAGACCATCGATCAAATGATTAATATCTGATAGATTAGTGTGAATCTTTCCAGATTGCACATGAAATGTATTTTAGAGCTAGTGAACAGTCTAGATCAGTCTATTGGATTGTCTAATTGTCATAATACAACTAGGAGTACTCTAAATTATAGTGCTCCGAGCGCATTGGAGCATTTCTCACATATCTATATATAATATATATGAAATGAAATCTACGCGACAAATACTCAAATAAAAAGAAAAAAATGGAAGCAGTTCCTCCTCTCCCTCTCTAGTAGATCATCACAGCCAGCATACAGACCTCTCTCTCTCTCCCTGAGCTTTGTGTCTTGCCTGGAATCACTTGAGAAATTCTCTTCTTTTTCCTTCTTTTCTTGGTTTCCTCCATGGAATTCAGCTTGAAAATTTTAGGTACTTTTTGTTTCTTGATGGTAGAAATATCTTGCTTGGTTTCATGAAATCCAAGTTGGGATCATAAAAAAGTTTGATTTTTTTTTTTAATTTTTTTTTATGTGATAGAGATTGGAATTTTGAGTGTTTTCTCTATGTGAAGAAACCCAGTTCAAATCTTCACAGAATTTGGGGTTTTGTATGCTCAGAAGGCACCATGGGGATTGAGCAAATCTATGGTTTTTTGGATCTTTTCATTTTCCCTTGAAAACCTAAATCAGTCTTCTTGCTTTTTCTGTAAAACCCCACTTCAAAGTTTCTAATTTTGAAGGGTTTTTTAGTCCTTGGAAACCCCAAATGAGATCTTCATGAATTCTTATATATTTTCTCATTTTCCTTTTTCAAACAGATCTCATTCTCTTTCAACCAAACATCCGTCTCTCTACATATCTGACTCCTTTTCCATGAAGGAAACCTGATTCAAATCTTAATTGTCTAACTTTCTCCATCCCTTTATCAAACAGAAAAAAGAAGAAGAAAAAAATAAATCCAAAAGCTCTAAAGCCCCTGCTTTCTCCACACTTTCCATCCATCAAAAGAGAAATTCTCATATAACTCCAAAAGCCTCTCCCTTTTGCATCCCTTTTTCATCCAAACCCCAACTCAGTTCTATAGAATCATAGAACAGAAGAAAAAGGAAAGGAAAAAGAAAAAAGAAGAATAAGAAAAAAAAAAAAAAAACAGAAGAAAGAGAGCAAGAAACCAAATTCAAAGCTGAGAAAAATCCAACTTTTCTCTCACATACTCTTGTGCATTCCTTTTTCTTCAACATCTCAATTTCAAATCAGGAAAAAAGAGTCAATTCTCTCCTCTCAAAATGCAAGATCCAACCACATTTCAATCCATCAAGCCTCATTTTCCCGAGCAAGAGCACCTCAAATGCCCGCGCTGCGACTCCACGAACACCAAATTCTGCTACTACAACAACTACAACCTCTCCCAACCCCGCCATTTCTGCAAGAACTGCCGCCGCTACTGGACTAAAGGCGGCGCTCTCCGTAACATCCCTGTCGGTGGCGGGACCCGCAAGAACTCCAAGCGTTCGAATCCAAAGCGCTCTTCCTCCTCTTCTTCCTCTTCTTCGATCCCACAACCATTTCCGAAGCAGGAACCGCCATCCACGGTCTACAGCCCGACACCCGCGATTGATCAAGACCACCGATTGCTCGACATAAGTGGGAGCTTCAGCTCCCTATTGGCTTCTAATGGGCAATTCACAAATCTATTGGAGAGTATGAATTCGAGCAATCCCAGTGTTCAAAGGGTCCAATTTGGAGAATTCCCAGACAACCCAAATTCGAATTTGAATCTGAATGCAATTGGGAACCCGGCATTGGAGTTGCAGAACGCAAACAACCCTGAAAATTTCCTGGGCTTGCAGGGCGATTCAAGCTGTTGGGGCGGCGGAAATGGGTGGCCTGATCTTGCCATTTACACTCCAGGTTCGACCTTTCAATGAGAAGAAAGAAAAAAATGGGGGAAAAAAAAAACTCATCTTTTCTACCTTTGTTTGGCTGTTTGTTTTGGGGTCATATGAAACTGATTATGCAAATCTGATATACTTAAGAAATGTGGTGATGGAGAGATTAATACGAATAATTTTCGGCTTTTCTTAGCTTTGATTTTCTAATTATGGCTTGACCAGACTCTAAGAGTATTAGGAGTAGTATTTTCTGTAGTGTTTGTATTTCTATGGTGTTTGTATGTATCTGTTGAAGAAGAAGATTATGTGAATGTTTCAGCATAGATGTATTTTATCATATTATATATATGGATGGAGACATGAAGATCATGCTTGTTTTCTTCTTTTCTGTTTGGATGGATGTTGGAAATAGGAGCGAATGGAATGTCTATAGTTCAAACTGTAGATTGTTAGATTTTCTTTATTAATATAACTTTCTTGAGTTGGTGAATTAGTGGGAAGTTGTTGAAATTCCAAATGCTTATACTCCTCTTATTTTAATGTAGTTGTATTGTCTTTATGTAGACAAGCAAATCTCTTCTTTTGTTGCATGTCTCATTTTCTATGTATTTATGTATATAGAATATGAGATGTTGCTGGCTACCAATGATTTTTAATTAGTAAAACAATAGTTTAAGGATGTTGTAATATCAGAGGCTCCTAGTCGGTGGCTCAGGAACTTAGACTGCATTGTGCACCAACATTGGTGCGAGTTTGCGTGTGGGGACGCCCGTGGGGTCGAGCGGGTTGAGCTTTGGATCGCCCAACGCCACTGATCTGCATTTTCAATGGGATATTCATGTGGCCAACAACTATCTGGTTTGTCAAGAAAGGAAAAGCCTGAAAGTCTAGGGGGTGATTGGTGAGTTTTATATGATGGATTGAATGACGGGCACTCGTGCTTGCTCGTTAGGTAAGTATGGTCCAGTGAGACTATTAAATTGAATATAAGATCATGGGTGCATTGCATCCATCACTCATTCACTTGTTGAGATTATTAAGGTGCTGTTTGGCTGTAACCCAAATTGCAAAGACAGGAAATGAAATCAATTCCCACAGATGTGATGTTTTTCAGTGCGAAACAAATATTTCCATGGAAATCAATTTTCATTTTCATGGTTTTCCTTAATGTTGATTTCTATTTCCTCATAACTTATTAAATCTAGATTTCCATATAGGGAAAGATAGCTAGTCTTTTAGCGGTTAATCTTCTAACGTATCCATGAAAACCATACATGTTAAAACCAACATGATATCATGGATTCTTTTCTACACATTTCCTTTTTATCTGATGTGACGTTCTGTTTTCCAAATCTAAGGTTTTGGTTGCCATCAATCCATATATTGATTTGGGAAGAAAGCATTCCATTGGTTGTGAAGGCATGACAGCCAAACAAGCCCCAAACCACAGAATCTAATTGAGGATTCTCTTGTCATTTAGGAAAAACAAGTGGGGTTTTCTGGTATGTTTGATGATGTGTTTGATGGGACACGGGGTTTCCGGTTTCATGTGTAGCCAGACCATGTGGGTGGTGTTTAGGCTTAGGCAATAATGTAGGCTCCTTACTTCACCAATTCAATAGCTTCTAAATTTAGCCAATTGGTGCATTAGTGGTTTGAGAGATTGCAAACAATCAATGCCCATCAAAACACAGTGATGGGTGTATGGTCTTGCTAACTTGCACCCTAAGGTGGCATGAACTCAACCTTCACCATCACAAAATGGTCCATGCTAACCCTATGGGTCCACAAAGAACATGACTTAATACCTGCATACCTACATCACATGTGCACGTGGGCGTGCTACTGTACGTGTCCCACCTTTCACTATCGATGCCCCCTTCAGCACTCCACCTCGACCATCGAATGATTCTATTAGTAGTGAGCAAGCCATATCCATGGCAATATCATGATGTGATGTCCCAGTCTTTCCTTGTTTTGGTATCAACCATTTCGGACGCATCTATGTATATATATGTATGTATGTACGTGCCTAAGCCCTAGTAGACGCCTGCCTTTAGGTTTGCACCCAGGAGCTGCCGACATGGTCACCATCAAGTTGGATGATGGTGGCAGCCCACACCTATCATGGGTCTCACATGCACTATTATGCCTTTGTTTGCTTGTCCATGACCTTACTGTGTGCGGTCATTACATGTATGCCATGTGACAAGCCGTTATCATCGCATGCAATGGAAGGCAGCCACGTGTTGGCCAAATGTAGCGCATGCAGTACGACAAGTCGGTTCGCAATGCCGCGTTTGGTTGTTCCCTTTTTTCAAAAATTTCCATGAGAAGTTTGTAGAATTAGCATAGTTTTAAAACTAATAATCAATTAAAGCTAGTGATTGATGGTGATAATGGTGGGTGTTGATTGAAGGTTATGGGTCCATGAGCTTGCATCTTCTTTTTCTTGAGAATGATGTCTTTAATTAGTTATACAAGGGTGGTCCACCTGAGCACGTTGCTTGGTTTGTGCATTACAACACAAGAAATGGAATCTATGTCCATGGCCCACTTGGTTTTGATGGGTTGCCCCAATAAGGTCTACAAAATAATGTGGTTGACCTAGTGCCATGAGAATTGAGATGACAGCGGTAATCCACTAAGTGCCCTACATTTTTTTATTCCTTCTTCTCTCACCACATGTGCCACGTGTGTGGCTTACTGGACATTCTGCGGATCCCTCCCTATCACCATATTTGCCACGTGCGCACCCGTTTGGCATTCAAGACATTCAACATCTCTCTCATATGCCATGTTAGCACATGGGTGTTGTGATCCTGCTGGTATTGGTCATGTTGTCTCGACTAGTTATTTTGTTGCTTTTCATCGAACAGTTGGAATAAGGAAAGATTATTTTGTACATGCACGTCTGTATGATTCATTTAAGGCACTTGAAAACATACTATGCCTGGCATACATAAATACTTGATAATGTATGGTAGCACATTGATTATATCCTGATTAGACACGTGGCAAATGTAGAGATCTTGAAGATTGAACATGATGCATTTGCTATGCATCTGCATCTCAAGATTTGGTAGCAAGTCAAGGACAAGAGGCTTGTCCCTTAGTCATAAAAGGTAGCAAGTTGAAGGACAAGAGGGTTGTTCCTTGGTCACAGACTGGACTTTTGGTGCTACAAGAGAGCCCTTGATCTGCTTTGCCAGTCCTTAGGTGGGCCACACCATGTAGATAGTGTGTGAAATAGGCGTGTCTATCCGCCAGACAGGACGTAAGACTGTAGGCAAGGTTTCTTTGTTTTCATACCTGTTTTACCGACAAGGTGAATTGACTGATGACCCGGGTTATTCACACGGTGGTACAAACCTAATGCACAGGTTGGATACCTGCAATATATGCCAGCTTGGCAGCGGTCCACACTTGGATGGGCCATTGCCCAAAGATCGGGTCATGGTTTTTATTTAGAGAGAGAGAGAGATAATCATGCATGATGTGTTGAATTGAGTTGTATGGATGGTCTGATGGGCCAATTTTTGGATGGTCATTATTACGTGGGGCCCACCATGTGGCCACTAGGAGATTGTGTACGATGAGAATTCTGGCAGCCCTTCCTGCTATCCAACTTAAACAAGGCGTCCTACCACTACACGTTCCAAAGTGGTAGGTGAGTGCAAGATCCAAGTTGTCCATCAGATGTGTCCCACCGCGTGGATGCCATGACCCAAAAATCAGGCTTTATAAACATCTTGGAAGATTAAAAACAAATTGACGGCTAAGAAAAACTTAGCCAATATTTTCTAGATGTTTAGTTGATTTCTAAAATGTGGGCCAATATTATAGACATCTTGGAAGATTAAAAATAAATTGAGGGCAAATTTTATTAGTAGATTAAAATTTTTAAAAAAAAATTGTGGGCCACCTTATTAGTGAACCTGCCTAGGTTTTGAACCAGTTTCATCTATTGGGACTCGCTTGATGGACGGATTAGATCTTGGTGTAGTAAAAATTACCATCCATAATGGGCCTATCAGATCGGATGGTTATGATTTTATGAACTGACTTCTGTCGTATTGCCATCTATAACGGACCTATCAGATCAACGGTCTGATCACCCAACCATGACCCACCCACAGGGCAGATATAAGACAAGTGTGCACAATCGTGGCCCATGATTTGGTGACAAAGAGGGCTGATCTGATGGAGGGGCGAGTAAGATTAATTGGACACCATCCAGCATGTATGAACGTGTTTGGGCAGTGGGGTTAGAAGGGATTAGGTGGGATGGGATTCATCTGGTCGTGTGCCAATTCCACTCCATGTTTGGAAAGAATGGAAAAGCTTTGAATTAGATTAAATGGAATTGCATTGGGTCCGTGGCAATTTCACTTAATGTTAGCAAGTTGTGTAAGTCCGGCCATGATGTGTAGGCTATATCTACACCGTCCACCCATTGTTCGAGATTATTTTAGGGCATGGACCAAAAAATCAGGTAAATCTAAAGCTTAAGTGGACCCCACCATAGAAACCAATGAGGATTGAATACTTACCGTTGAAAACTTCTTTGGAGCCACATAAGTTTTGGATCTACCTCATTTTTAGGCTCATGCCATAAAATGAGGTTACAAAATAAATGAACGGTTTAAATATAACACATGTATGTTATTCTCAATAATTTCAAATGATGGTGGGTATATCCATTCAATGTACCACCATGTTACCAACAAAGCATGACATTAATCTTATCCCATGGCAACAGGGGATAATCCTGTCATGGGTAATAATTATGTTTTTTGAATCCTATCACACCTAATCCCTCCGCCCAAACAGGCCCTTGGTGATTTTAATAGTTTACAGAGTTTTAGGGCCTATTTGGCCGAGCAGATCTCATGGTATTAAGAGGGATGGGATTAATTTTAAGGTAACGACGGTGGTGTCAGTGGATTGTCTTAAGATCCATGGGATTACTTATATCTCGGGACAAGTTTACTGGGTCAGTTTGGCACGCCCCACATATCGCAAGATTTTACATTCCAATCCATTCAACCCAGGGATAGGATCAATTTTAAGGTAATGATGGTGATGTCAGTGGATTGTCTTGAGATCCATGGGATGGCTTATCTCCTGGGACAAGTTCATCGGACCTGTTTGGCCCGTCATGCCTATCCAAGGATATTGCCGATCCCATCCCTCCTAATACTGGGGATCTGCCTGGCCAAGCAGGCCCTTAGTGGTGAGAATTGTCGATATCAATCATCCAACATGTGGGTTCTCTCTCTAATCCATCACATATTAGAAAAATCTCAAGAGAGGATGTCTAACCTCTGGTGGGAGATAAGGATGATGCCATGTGGCCAATGCAATGTCCATAGAGATGAGATAGAGATGGATGATGATGGTGATGGAGGAAGGAGAGATAGAACTTTAACTTCTCACTTTTCTCTCTTCAAGAAAAGGGACATTTGAGGAGTGATGCTCAAACTCTCTTTTCTCCGTTAACTTTTCTCTCTTCAAGAAGAAGTGACTCTCTCTCTCTCTCCGTAGAATTTTCCTTTTCTAAAGTAGGATCTATCCACGATGGGTTTAGGTTTCCAAAGGATTCCAATGATGATTCACTATCTTATGAATCTTAATGTACTAAACAATGAAGGTAGTCCGTTGATATGCTTTACACTTGCCTATATTTATGATCTAATCTCTCTACCGTTTAGGTCATTCACTTGAGATGTAGATCTTATATTGATTAAAAATTAAATCGTTATATCTAAGTTATCAAATCATCATCAATTGTGGTAAAATAAGTTTTAACGGTTAAAATAGAACTTCAATAATTGAAAACTTTTTAAAAACTTTTTAATACCGAACTTAATGGAAAAATTCACTTAATAATTTCATGATTTAATTAGATTTAAACAATAAACAAGTCTCATGATCAACTTAGTAGATCCCATGTTGGCTCCCTATATGAATTCCTGAACCTTAATGGAGATACTCAACATCACCTACTTTAAGTAGCCTCCAATAAAATAAGCCTTGTAAAGTGACTTAAAGCCATCTATTCAAGATCCAAAGACCCTTGCATACCTTCGGATTTAAGAATTGATCAACTTACATGTGCCATCAAGCTCATGATCACATGATCATAATTCAAGCTAATATGTCCCAGGCTATTAACTTCAACTTCGATCCACCTGTGTAATTGTCCAAAAGTCCAAATCTATGGTACACTCACTCCTTTAATGGGCAAAGAAAAAAGGTCCAACCGACACAAGTCAATTGTCATTAGACTATTCATCCTAGCCCAAGTCAGTTACCTAATATAAGATAATTGTACATCTCAATGAATGATGTTCACAATCATGACTCATCAAGATACTGAGATTTATAGAACACAACTCAACACCCAATAACTAGTGTATGGAATCTCAACTTCCAAAGATAGAGAATGTACTCCTCAGACAACCCATATTATTTATGTTTAAAGCAATATTAGATTTATTGAAAGAACATAATATATCCTAAAAATCTTTAGTTATTGACAGATCAACCTTATCGTATCCACATAGCTAATGGATTAAAGCATACATTCGTTTCTTCGGAACACCAACTCCACCAGTAGCCAATTGGGCTCATACCAAACACCCTGTCCCATCATGGGTATATTAACTAGTTTTAACGCAGGGGAGTTCATTGATACTCGGGCAATGGATGGCGCTAGGTGAAGAGTACTCACTCTGTGTTGTAAACGTGGCATAAATTAATTCAAAATAAACCAACTAAAATGTGGGCCCCACTATCACTAATTAACTACCGTCCAAAATTAGATTATTTGAAGGATCATAACCTCTTGTGTACACATGTTTGCGAAAATTGGACCATGAGAGTTTTTTTTTTAATAATAATTTTAATCCTTCGATAGACGTCCACCAATTCAATAATCAGATAAATAAATAAGCTTTAATTTTTTGGTTTATGATACATGTAGACGTATAATTTGGACAGTTTAATATGAATTACTTGTATACCGAGCATGCAACTAAGTACCTGCGTTTCATCCACTACAGCTTGCCTGAGTATATATCAAAGCTTTTCTCCTTTAACTTCCTCTCGATTATGGCGTTTCTCACTTCCGAGTAACTTAACGAGGCCTTTCTTCCCGGGCACGTGCCAGACTTTCACTCGTTCCGAAACTATGGTCACTCAAGCTATACCTTGATGGGCCATATCCCAAAGATCGCTGTCAATCATAACCTTTCTGCAGGTCGAAAGATAAGAGATGGCTGTCCTTTTCTTCCGAAAATTCTCCAATCCAAAGGTTAGGATTGCGTGAAAAATCCCGGGACCCATTGTGGATGTGGGATCACATTGCCTGAAGATAGCACTTGCAGATGGGTCTAACCACTAATTTCTTTTTAACTGTTCGTTTAACATCTGCGGATCCGACAGCATGGATCACGCGATCACTGTAATTTTAGCGCGAGTACACATCCACTACGTGTGCATGATTTGGACGGTCTAGATTAATGCACTTGTATACCACAAGTACAGTGGATGGGCCACCATAAAGTTGAAGCCTTGTTGTGTTATCTCATGCTTGTCTCCATCCATAATACGATTGCATAAGAGCTTCTCATGCACCCAGCTCACGTGCATCATGTGGTAGAAGTTGAACTTTTGAATGACCCAGCTCGGTATCCCAGCTGGCAGTGTATACTATACTGACATGGCGTGACTTGGGGGGAGACGGATTGGCTACTCCCCCTGCCACCAGCCTTGGCTGATGGTCGGTGCTCAGTTGGCCCCGCCATGATGTATGTGTTTCATCCATGCCGTCCATCTATTTTTTCAGGTCATTTCATAATATGAGACCAAAAATGAGATATACCCCAATCTCAAGTGGACCACATTACAGGAAACAGTCTACGTTTTTGAGGACCATAAAACTTTTGGATCAAGCTGATTTTTTTTTTCCCTTCATCTAGGTCTGTATGACCTAATCAATATATTGGATGGCAAATAAACAGTACAGTGGGCCTTAGGAGGATTTTAATGGTGGATATCCAATTACTATTGTTTTCCAGTAGTGTGGTCCACCTGAGATTTATATCCCTCTCATTTTTCGATTTAGTTCCTAAAATGATCTTTAAAAATGGATGAAACGCATACATCATGGTGGGGCCCAAAGAGCACCGACCGTCAGCCGCCGGTCTGGTGGCGGCGGGAGTAGCCAATCCGTTTCCCCGACTGGGGCATTTACTTTTACCACCTGGAGGGCTATGAATGGACGGCGTCCGTATGTGGCCCACGTGTAATGGGATGGTTATGATCAGGTGGCTGATAAGGTAGAATAGCGGATGGTTATGATCAACTGGCACACATGTGTCCACTTTAACATACGGACATTGGCAAATGGTGGGCCATCACCAGTCCTAATGCCGCATTTTGCTCAGCATGGACAAAACAAAAGAAGAAGAAAAACAGTCCAATTTTCAGGTGGCCCACCTGAGTGTACTGATCCGATTCTGGGTTGAAGGCCACCTGATGAAGAGAATGGATCTCGCACATGCTTGTCCCATGTTGCACCTGTAACGATCAGGGCCATGTCATTGCCCAGAGATTACAACAGGGCCTGATTCAAATGACTTGAGGACCAAACGACTCATGCCAGTGCTGCAATGTAAGGCATGTTTGGCTGCTACTCAAACACGACTTAATCTCTTTTTAGCTAACGTCCATTATGCACTAGAGATTATAGTTTATATAGATTATGAGTTATCAGAGCAGAAGCTGGATCCTCTGGAACGTTTGTAGAAAGAGCTCTCTCTACGACTCTGCTCGTCGTGCACGTTCGTGTATGGACTATGGAAGCTGTCCATTTTCCAAGGCGCCTTCATTAAAGATAGGTAAATTTTGAATGGAGTGTTGTTGTCAAGAGAGCTCATCAACTCTCGATGCAGAGAGGTTGAGGCCCGAATTATTTACAACATTGACATTAAGAAAACATAGGATTATGATAGTTAGAATTTCGTTACCTATTTTGTATCTCAACTGGGTTAGTTAAAATAGAAAAATAAAGATGTTAGAATTTTGTATTTTCATTTTTGTTGAAATTCAAAAGAGATTTAAATTTCAATTTTTCTTTGATAATTTATTTGAAAAGTGAATTTAAAAAAAAAAAAACTTTAGCCCCACATTGCTTAAAGAGAGAACTAAGGAATTTATCTGAGTTCTTAGTACTCTTACTTGAAAATGAAGAGAAAAGGTTAGCTTGCGTGATTCAGTTCACTCCCATGCGCATGCAATCATTAGCTGTGAAGCAATGCGGTTGTAGAGGCACTAGTGACACATTTTCGTGTGGTGATCATGGATTATGAGGTGGCTGTAGAGACACTAGTGATGACTTTGCACTTCTTATTTCATGAGGGACGCTCCCACACAACCTATCGCTTACCAACACGATGTAATGGAACTAGGCAAAGTTGCATCACTATTTCAAGTGGTGTGGTCAACTTGAGATTTGGATCTACTTTATTATTCGGCTCATGCCCTAATGTGAAGAGCATCAGCTTGCAGGGTCATAAGAGTTTTTGGGTCGGCCATCCAGAGACGTGTATCACACATCTTTAATTTGCAGACAATACGATTCTGTTTTGATATGCTAAAGTAGATCATTTGGCCAATGAGAAGGTTGTCCTTAGATGCTATGAGGCAATGCCAGGGTTCCAAATGAATCTAGAAAACAGTGCAATTGTGGGTGTGGCTGTTAGTGAAGATGTGTGAACTCTCTTGCGAGGCCCATATGG
The DNA here is from genome assembly GCA_037074715.1 of Magnolia kwangsiensis. NCBI lineage: Eukaryota > Viridiplantae > Streptophyta > Magnoliopsida > Magnoliales > Magnoliaceae > Magnolia > Magnolia kwangsiensis. Next base: position 100,799,710 of record CM073581.1, read on the forward strand.
TACAAAGCAGCGAGTCTTCCATGTCCCTACCTGAGAACAGTTGCTTTCTGAGACCCCAATGTAGAAAGGATCAAAAAAGGTTTGCTAGATGGAAAAAGAAGCCCCTTTTTCCTGGGGCAGCAAATTCTCAAGGGAAGGGTGTGAGGCGATCTACAAGTGCCACCTTGCCAATTGGAAGGAGGTGCAAAAGTCTTTTGGACTCATTTGAGTATTTATAAATGAAGGTAAATAGGAAATGGAATAAATGAATTGGGAGTGAATTACTTATTCATTTGTGTTTAGATGACAGTAAATGAAATGCACTTGAAATTCAAATACTCTATTTGGATGGGAGTAAATGGGATGAATTGGAATGCATTGGAATTTTACAATATATTCACAAGAATATATGTGACAACTCAAATCAATTTTACTATATCAAATTTTTTTGTGTGTGTGCATAAAATATTTAATGAAATGATTATAATAAGCCCATTGAAATATATACTTTTGCCAAAAATAAGAAAATTCCAAGCCATAGTGGACCACAAACATAAGGATCATAAATAAGTAACTTGCCAATGTTTGTTAACCGTTTATTTAGATGGCCAACCTTCGGACGCCTTAGATCATTCTATTGGTGTGATTTTAGTGATGTAACTAATAATTAAATTGTTTTTTAGTATCAACGGTGCACCATGTGTATAGTAGACGTTCATAGCAGCACATTTGTTTAGTAGTGTAACTCTCTAAGGGAGTTCAAATGGACATTTCACCCCATTTAATTATAACTCTTCTTTAAGCGAGAAAATTTCATTTAGAGACTCATTTACTCTTATTTCATTTCATTTTTATGCATTTTCTCCCATCCAAACACACCTCAAATATCATTTACCTCTATTTACTCCCAATCCCCCTCCTCCATTTACTCCCATCCAAACAACTCCAAAGTAATGGGAGCTTGGCATTGGTAACATTAGTTAGCGAAATTGGTTGCTCCTGAGCAAGTAGTGGTGGAGATTTGCGAAGGAACTAAATGCATTGTGGATGAATGTTCTTGAGGGAAAATATGGTCAATCAAAAAATAGGTGGTTCCAAGTAGGGGTGTACACGAGTCGATCCAAGTCGAACTGGGTTCAACCCGGCCCGACCCGGTCTCCAGCCAAACCCAGCCTGAACCCGGCTCGGCCCGATCACCGGGTCAATATGTCCAGCCCGAACTCGGCCAGGTCAGTAATCAGGCGAGTTCGGGCCAATTTCGGACCTTACAGTAAGTTCATGCAAAAGGCTTTGGGAGGTAATCCACGTCTCATTATAAGGCCTTCGATCAACGGTTTAAATAGTTGAGCTATAGACTCTACAAAAAATCTAACTAGTCAGGACATTATAATTCCTTTTTGTATTTAAATGAATATAAGTCGTTCAAGTTACACGTCTGTGAGGTGGATGAATCACTGTCACTTCAAAGATGGGCGATGAACTATCCCAGAAGGGTAAAGTGAAAAGGGACGGGTAAAGTTTTGAATGTATATATATACACCACTTGACCGAGTCGGGCCGAACTGGGATCTATCCAAACTCAGCCTGAACTCAGTTTCGGGCTGAAGAAAATGGCCCATCCCGACCCGAACTCAGTTCCAAATCGAGCCAAGTCAAGCGAGTTAATTAGGCTAGCCTGGTTCATATATAGCCCTAGTTCCAAGGGTGTGGTTGTTAGAGTGCATGAGCCAATGACCTGGAGTAATATTAGGAAATTGGGTTACCATGATAAAGACCATGCTAGTGACATTACAAGTAAAACAAGCTCAGAACTAAGAAATGGAGCTAGGTTTATAGTTGGTAAAGGTGATAAAATCTACTTTTCATTGGATGCTTGGCCCGATGATTCCCCCTTGGTGTCGTTATTTCAGCCCTTGTTTACCATTGTCGTAAACATGAGAATAACAATTGAAATTATTACAAGATGATGGGAAGTGTAGTGACATAAAACATGTTGTGAGTCCCTCCTCATGTGGAGGTGGGACTCACATGTCTTACGAAGCCTTTTTTAGACCATGTCTGGGGTGGGGGGGGAGGGGGGCATCTTGGTCTTTTGGCCAAGCAAACCAGAAGAAGAGAAAATGGTTTTTTTTTTTTTTTTTCCTTGGAGAGACTTCTTGCAACACAAAGGGTTTTCTTTTTTTTTTTTAAGAGGAGAATGGTTACACGAGGAAGAGGAGCGAGGTATATTCTTTCTTCAATCTTGTTAATTACAAGAGGAGTTTTCATCTTTGGGTTCGTGAGGGTTCATCCATAGTGTCGATTTCTTCTATTATTTTCTCTAATGATTGTATTGGGGGTTTTATTTAATCTATAGTTAGTAAGAAAATTCATTTCTATTATTGTTGTTTGAAATTTACCTTTAGGCGATGTATTTGAATATCCAAAAGAGGTTGTTCTCTTGATGATTGTACTTTCATTATTTCTATTATAGTGGATTTATGCCAAACTAGTTCATTTTACATTATAGGTTTATTCCTTTTACATTGGAGAATTTTTCCATATAAAAAATCTACGTCTCTTGCACTGTATATGTTTAATAATTTGATTGCTCGTATTGGAAGTGATTATCATCCATTAATCTTTTTGTATTGTTAATTCTATTAATTTACAAATAGAATGGAAAGTTGCATGGTTTCCCAGCAAAAAGTTAGACTCGGGAGGAATTTGGACGACAGGTAATAATGATTGCTCACAATCTTGCTTAGAAAGTTGGCATCAGTTTAAGTTGGCACATTGGTGGAAGACGGGAAATCTAAAAGAATCCTGATCCTCTGGTTGCCACAAGCAGGAAAATCCTGCTTTCCTGCATCGTGATTGGTCCAGCATTAAATGCAATGTGTGATGATGTGGTCCGATTAGATTGCAACAAGTAAGATTTTCCTGCTTGTGGCAAGAAGAGGATCCTGATTCAATCTGGAAATGATTATCCAACGGATCCTTCTCGGAGAAATCAATGTTTTCTAGACTATTATTGTACAGCTCAATGTTTCTTTCCCAGAGTTGAAGCTTTTGCCTGGCTCGTTGCAACAAAAAGAATCCTAACATTGGAAGACATGAAGAATCGCATCTTTTTTCTTTCCAAACAGATGCATCATGTGCATGACAGAAGAGGATTCAGTTAATTATTTATTCATTCACTGCAACACGGCTAAGGAAGTCTTTGAGTTTTTTTTTTTTTTTTTTTTCCTTTCCTGGCAAGGTTTGGGATGCATTGGGTGATCAATAGATCCATTGGTGAGACCCTGCATGTGGATTCACGGACTTGAAGGCGCACAAAAGGTCATTTGGATTTTCATGTTCTTTGGTATCCTTTTGGGTCCTCAAAAGGAAATAAATAGCAGGAATCTTTAGGAAGGTTACCCCAGGTAGAGTTATGGAAAGGAATATACCGGCTATGATTATCAATTAGGTTCTTGTGAGACTGGAGTTCAGCAGCTTCTCATTTTGAGGGACTGAAGTGGAACACTTGGGGATCCAGTCTAATTTTGCTAGATGCAGCTTCTCGCTTTGAGGGACATGACGAGAGGGTCACCTGTTGCAGTGTTTTAAGCATTGACAATATCAGCTGGTATATCACACAATATATCTTATATATCACCTGTGAGATACGAAACACACATGTAGTTTAATATTATCCCATATGTTTGATCTGGTAAGCATTTTTTATTTTCAATCTTTTCTTCTTCTTTTTTCTGTAAATCGTGTTAAATCAGTGTCAAATTATTGCGAATCTATGATTTTTCATGCAAATGGGATGGGCCGAGTTGTGGAAAATTGAAAAAAAATAAATTTTCAATTTCTCACACATCGGTTGCAATTTTTGTATTCAAACATAAAATCAAACATGCATGTAACTTGATCTGGTGATTCTTCTTTTGCTTTTAAATGTATTACTTGTGTTTCCACACGTCTTCTTACATTCATAAATTATACAAATAGACTTTGAATATAGTCACATCATTTTGGTTAAACAACACATAAATTAAGACCTCATACAAAGAAAACCTATTATATACACTTGCTTTTTGTAGTGCTCTAATTTATATGTATTGATGTCTTTTTTAATAATCACTGAAGTTTCATTGAAAAATTCAATCAATTTCCCAACATTTCCCCATGTTTCCAACAACAACGATACATTATGCAATACAACCGATATATATCCCATGCAATAATTAATACTATCCATATCCCAAGGGTGCGATACGTAACGCAATACCGATATTTTGAACACTGACTTGTTGATGTGGATGTTGTTTTGCATTTCTTTTTCTTCATCGTCTTTCGAAGATTAGAAAAAAAAAAAAAAAACAAATAAACAAACAAACAAACAAGAACAAAAACAAAAAAAAACCAAAAAAAAAAAAGGACCATTTTCAATGGAAACAACGTATAAAACCATCCAGCATATACCTAAATTGCAGTAAATGCAATATTATGCTACCCATTTAATTGCAGCCATGTTTATCAGCTGCCAAAATACATCCAAAAAACCATAATAAATAAATAAATATAATAATTAATAGCTACAATGACAACAGTTGTAATGTTAAACCTTTTACTGACTGGAGTAAAGAAAAGAAGATCACACTACAAATGAAAGGAAAAAACAAAAAATCAGAAGAAGCGCATTTTCCTCCATTGAAACATGCAATTGCATTCAACTTCAAGAATAAAACTACCCACATGCTTAATTCCCAAAGGGAGTTCAAAATCACCTCGCCATTTAAGATCCAACTCAGTCTATCTGCATGCAAAACATCATACTTGCAAAGCTAACCTTCAACCTGCCAACAAAAAAAAAAAAAAAAACACTTCCACTTCTCTCTTCCGATTCAATATTAGAACCATCGACATGCCAAGATCGCACAAAATCCTGTTACCTATTTTCAATTAAGATAGAATCATCAGCAAGCAAGATATCATACTTACAAAGACAAATCTCGAACATGCTTGTCCGATAGAAATAAAAATCAATTCCACTCCCATTTACATTCAAGCCACGTGCACAAAACCCACTAGAAAATCAACATTATCTTGCCCACTTTAAATCATGCTGAAGCATCAGCAAGCTCAAACACACTTATCCAACAAAAGAATAACTAAATTAAACATCTCTCCAGTTCAAAATTCAAACTACTGACATGGTTGAATCACAACAAAAAATAAAAATCACACTAATCATTTAAGACTCGGCTCATATGCATCAGCTACCATGTCATAACCAACAGAATACTCACAAAAAAGGAATCTCAAACATGCTTATCCAACAAATGAATCAACTTCATTTCTCTTTCAATTCAAAATTCAAAGTGGAACAACCAACTGCGATCAATCTCAATAAAACGCAAAAGGCATACTACACATTTACAGTTCAGCTCACAAGCATAAGCGACCACAACACAATCAATACAATAATAAATAATAATAATAATAATAACTCTAATCCACTTATTGGACAAAAGAATCAATTCCACTTCTGTTTCACTTTGAAATTCAAACCACCACTCACATGCCCAAATCACAATAAAACACAAAAACCACACTACCCATTTACAATTCAGCTCAAGTGCATCAGCGACCACGACACTGTCAATGCCATGATTACAAAAGCAAACCTTTAACACGCTTATCGGACAAAAGAATCAATTCAACTTCTGTTTCCTTTCGAAATTCAAACTACCCACATGCCCAAATCACAATAAAACACAAAATGCACACTACCCATTTACATTTCAGCTCAAATGCATCAGCAACAACAACACTATCAGCACCATGATCACGAAACAAACCTCTAATACAACAAGAACAAAATTTATATATAAAAAAAAAAAATCAAATTCCACGTCTGATTCATTTCGAAACACAAACTACCCACATGCATAGATCACAGTAAAACATAAAAACCACACTACCCATTTACAATTCAGCTCAAGTGCATCAGTGACCACAACAATATCAAGACCATAATCACAAAAAAAAAAAACCTCATAACATGCTTATCGGACAGGAGAATCAATTCCATGTCTGTATCGGTTCAAATTTCAAACTACCCACATTCCCAAATCACAACAGAACACAAAAAGCACACTACCCATTTACAATTCAGCTCAAATGACACAGCAACGACAACAATATCAACACGATAATCGCAAAAACAAACATCAAACATAAAAGAATCAATTTATTCTACTTCTGTTTCAGTGCAAAATTCAAACTGCCCACATGCCCAAATCACAACATGACATCAAAATCACACTGCCCATTGACAATTCAACTCAAATGCATCATCTACCCATCAACACCATATCCACAAAAACAGAAAATTCAAACTCTCATCATCACTGGCGCGCCCGAAGCGACAAGGGATTCCACAGAAGCAGCAGGAACAGCAGCATATTTGGGACGATGAACGGAATCAACGGCGGAACATCGCTTACGAGACGCTTCCTTTTCAACCTCTTCCTGTAATACTCCCTCCTCTGTTCTTCGCCCCACTGTGGCGGGGCTGGCTCAACGCCGGCGGCGAGGATCAAAGGAGGGGGCTGCTGAAATGGGCACTTGCAGCGCCAGGAGGTCTCGGGAAGGCAGAATCTGGAGACCCTTTTGAAGAAGAGGGAGATGCCCCATTGAAGGAGGAGAGGAATGAAAGGTGTTCCGCTTCTTGCTGCTCTGTCTTTGTTGCAGAGGAATGGTGGGAAGTCCCAGCTGAGGTAGCACGGAATTTGGGTGGACACGAGGAGTTGGGAATGGAGGGAAGGCGTGGTTGTGGGGTGGACCATGATGTGAGTAAGGGCATGGATTCTTTGCTCCCATCTGGTTTCTTCCATTGGATTCTGTGGGGAGGATTTCTCTCTGCGGCTTTCGGTGTCTTTGTTGGATTGGCACTTGGGAGGAGAAAAAAAATATTCCAGTACTCTCAACGCACTATAGGCTATTGTGCTCCTCCTAGTCGTATCTGTCACTTGAGCATTACAATCGATAGATCTGAACTGTCTTTTAATCCCAGAGAACATTTTATAGGCTCCTATGCAAATATCACAATGATCGGATGGTCGAATACATCCCTGATTTGTCCTTACTTTTGTAGCCCTCCTTTTTTCATGCCGTGGATGAGATGGTTAGGATGGAAGGGGACTGCGTACCTACTACACTCTGCGGAGCCCAATGTGGATAGATATGTCTTATCCACTTGGAGCATCCGTTTTTTGAGCTCATTTTTGGGCAAAGCTCGTATATGAAGCATATCCAAGGCCTTGTTTGGCACCCCAAATTTGAAATTCTCTAGTTGTGGTTGGCCTTAGTTAGAATTTTCGTGACTTCAGAAGTACCCTTATACTTAAATTTTATAGCATATTTAGAAGGGTTTAAATTTAATTACTAAATCAACTTTAATTCCTAATTAGTGTTGGTATATGATGTTTGACCTAATAATTGTAATAAGCCCTATTGAAATATATACTTTAGTCAAAATTGATGAAATTCTAACTCTCAAGTGAGCCACAAGGTATCACAACCAGTAATTAACCAATGATTTTTAATTATTGATTCACATGGACAATGCTTTGACTAAGTAGATTATTCTATTAAAGTAATTCTAATAATGCTCTTAATAATCTTATTGTTTTGGGATATCATTCGTGGGTCACGTGCCTAATAGATTAGTAGTCTAGTGACACATGCAGCACATACGACTCATGGAAGATTTTGAGATGAAATCCTGGATTTTACCTTAGATTTCAAACCCACTCATTGAGAGGATTTAAAATCCCTTGTTACTTTATGGTGCCAAACAAATAAGGGATACCAAATTGCCTCAAATCCTTCCAAATTCATGGTGCCAAACAACCTAAAGTGTTTACATCTATTTTCGAAGCTCTGACATAGTCCAATCAAATGTCGTCACATGTCGACACCACTCCACTGCACCTGATATGAAACATACTCTCATCCGATAGTAGGTTTTGTTCCTTTAGCGATATACATTTTGTTATAAAGTGAAGGTTAAAAAAGTAAATCACTGGTTATCATGCTCATTAATGTGGCAATGTGCCCAACACCTTTGTTTAAGGTCCATTGAGAAAAAAGATTTAACACAAATTTGGCTATGATATTTTTGGTGAGGTAGTCTCTTGCAGTCCTTTCAAAATAGGAGATATCTTATAGACGTTCAAAAAGACTGCAGCGTTTGAGAAGATTTATAAAATTCAAAGTTTGGATTGATGTCCACGTGAAACCAACCATGGCTCGGGCCCAAATATAGAGGGACAAGCATATCAACCTAGTTAGGTTCCTCATTCCATACGTCAATCGAAATTAAGAGAATGGAAGAACTACATCAAGTATGAACCAATGCTACAACGATATTGGGTGTCAGATCCTTCTATCATTCGAAACTATCACCTATAGGATGGTTAAGTGAGGATGGGATTTCATTTGGACCATCCAACACCATGAAGTGATGGAAAGGGGACTACCGAAAAAGATGTCGTGGTCGATCTGACACTCGAATCGCCCCGTGGGGGTTCTCTGAATCTAATCTAGTGACTCAAATCCGAAGAAACTTTGGTGGTCCTTGGCTTGATTCGTATATTGGGTTATCAATAGAGACATTGAGTAGTTGATATTGATCCGATTTTATCCCTTAACTTAGTTATCCTAATTAGTGGAATCTTAGTATATTTAGGCATGGTGTTTAATGGGTCACAAACATCTCCACAAAATATTAGTTACAACTAGAAGATTTATAAGTTAAGGAGTCCAGATCTAACCAAAGTCCTATTTCCCAATCCAAGTCACCGATTTTGGAGTAATCAATGAGATTTTATTATCTAAAAAGCCCGAGATGTAAGAGCGAAGGATCCATGATCAATAGGAAAACCCCAACAAGGGTTTCACTACCTCAACAATTTATAAAATAGACAATTAAAGAATAGCTCAAGGCTTTACGTCAAATACATCAACCTATCTTTTAAATTATCTTTCATTTAACTTTCTTAATATAGACTAGCCTAGCTTAGTTTTACATAACTATAGCCTAACACCTCCCACTATAGTTCCTTGGGAATATAAGTAATTTCTGCAACCTTAAATTGTAGGACTGTAAGCATCAAAGTTTTGATTTAGCTGATCATACTTGCTTCGATCATCTGTTCTGATAGGCGCATCAGATATTTATCATTTTCCTTTTGTTTGTTCACTCGGTTGTCTCACAACTTGTTAATTGTAATAAACATTATTTTTAAATATTAATGAAATCGGTAATATTTTACCTTATTTAATTTATGTGTGTCCTTATTCCTTTGAGAATTATATTAAACTTAAAGTGTCGGTGAAAGAACAAATTCTTTAGTCTGTAAATTTACATCTATTGTCACAAGGTAAAAAGAACTCATCCATAAGGTTAACTCCTGTCATTTCACAAATCATCTAAATGGAAACACAAATATTGGTGGTTGAGAGTATCTTGGATCTTTGATTCAAATCTCCAATCTGTTCAACACAATATAGGGGAAGACTAGCAATTCAGTCAAACTTTGAGTCCAATTTTCTCTGACACACCCGCACATTTTACCCACACATGAAAATTGAATTTAGATCATCGGTTACACAGGTAGTCTAACTTAATTCAATGGTGACAACACAAAGCTCAAGTAAACCATGTTACAAAAGCTTAAGTAGATCACATCACGAAAAAAATATAAAAATAATAATAATAAACAAGGATAAAGAAGTCCACTAGAAAGCTATAATGTTACTCATTTATCATCCAACATGTTTATAAGGTTATACAAATATAAATAGAGGGAAAGCACAAATATTAGTTTGATGGCACATGCATCTGTTTCAAGTTCATGCCTTAAAATTAGCAGGTTAAACCGTTAAACGACTAGATAATACCTACTTCTGGTTAGGATGGTATAACAAAGAAGCCCATTGCCTATTGATACATTATAGGTTACAATGTATTAAGTAAACTAGGTGAATCAAAAACTTTTATGGATGGGCTTTAAGAAGTTTTCTGTTGGGGGGTTTTGACCTGCGGAATTACACAGATCTAGATCTAAGATAGCAATTCAATGGCACCAAGCACACAAGAGAACATAGAGAACACCCAGATTTAACGTGAAAAACTCTTTTGGAAAAAAACCACGGCTCAAAGCGACAGATCTCCACTATGAAAATAAAAATTACAAAGAAAAAGAACTTACCCAATTCGAACAACCTCGAATCTCACCCTTGCTACACCCTTTAATTTCTATGGAATCCCTTTAGAAAACTTTCTCATTCACTAAAAAATCCCTAGGAACACCTATTTATAGTTTAGGCAACTTTCCTTCTGCATCCGAGTTGCGAAAGGACTCAAATCCGCAGTTTTGTGCAAAATTACGGAACAAACTGCATAACCTACGACCGGTCGTAGCTCTCCTACGACTGGTCGTAAACTCCTAAGACTGGTCCTGAAAATTTCAGGACTGGTCCTAGACTGAAAAAAAAAATAGCACAACTTGCTGGACTTCGAGTCGTGTAAGGGCTCGAACCTATGACCAGTCGAGCGCCTCCCACGACCGGTCGTGGCTTCCCCACGACCGGTCGAGCAACATGAAAACTTGAAGATTGAAGGCTCTCCTCAACAATCTCCACTGAGTCTTCATTCTTCAACCGTATAGCTACGTGACCTCTTCTCTTATTTCTACATCTCATCATAGCTCCTTGTGCACACTCCGTCTTTTTTTTTTCCGCCATCGCCAAGCCCAGAGAAGTTTCACAGATAAAGATCCACGTGCTCAGCCACCTTTGCTCCTGTCTTCTCAAAAATGAAAAACGTAGTCTTCTTACCATCTCACCGCTACGCTTTCCGGGTATTTGCTCTCAACATTGATAGCTTGTGAAATAACCGGTCTAAACCAGACCATGGCATACACTGGCCATCGTATTCGAATAAGGCTCATGAGATATCCTGCTTTTCCTCATCTATTTTGGGACATGTCATGAGGAAAACTTGAAGAGAGAAACGTAGGGGACGCTCTCCGGCTTTACCTGACCCATCACATCCTGGATCAATACCTACACACAAGGTATTCCTCCTGTGATTACCAAAGCCTACTCCTCCTTCAGTCTCAATGCCAAGAACCATCTTTGCAGACCCCCTGATCCTTCATCCTGGATGTCTCGAGCCTTCAGTACATTGATTTTAGACATGTCATAATTGGCGATTCACATGTCATCAACATACAATACCTGACCCACCATGAAAGAATCAAACCACTGCCTAGGCGACAGGCCGAACAACGACCTCCTGCAAAGTCTTTTCTCAGCCCCTTTCACTTCGAACCGCTCTGGTTGCTTCATGTAGATCTGATCTTTACTTTTCCTTGCAGAAGTGCAGATTCCACGTCCTTCCTTCCAGCTCAAGATCACATTGGTCAACCAGCGCTAATCACTGATCTAATAGATACTTGATATACCGTCGGCGCGAATATCTCTAAGAAGCCGATCCCTTCTCCTTGAGAATAACCCATCGCCACCAACCTCGCTCTTTATCTATGTTGTATCCTCCTGAAGATCCACCTGCATCCAATTGCTTTTCGGCCCACTGGAAGCTCCACCCGCTCCCATATGTCGGTCTGGTACAACGAATCTATCATATCGCCCATAATCACCTTTCACTTCTCAGCACCAGGCTCACCTAGAGCCATCTGAATAGAAGATGAATCTCCTGCGATATTGGAGTCATCCATGTACCTCGCCAATATCTTGCGATCATGCCGTGTGATTCTTCACACAGGTGGCTGCTCCACTTGCTCTGTATCTCTGTCCGCATGGTTCAGCTTTCCTACCCTGCCCACTCATGTAGACATGCCCAACATGCCACACACGTGCAGAAGTGGAATCCGCTACATCCACCGTAGCTCCACCTTTAGAAGTGTTTCCCATCCGTGAGACAAACGGATCGATGAAAAAGCTTTCTATTAAGAGTATTCCAATCAACATCATTCATAATAGACTTCTGATCCTCAAGAACACCATCTTCGCCTTGCTTGGTTAATAGACTAATCATCTTAACCTTCCATAACTCAAAATTATTTTTTCCTGAGTACTTCTCAATCTCATACTTAGTGCTTGCCATTATTACTAATCCCTCAGATTCAGATCTGTGCCCCAACGATAGCTTTGATACCACTTGTTGGGAGGTTTTGACCTGCGGAATCACACAGATCTAGATCTAAGATAGCAATTCAATGACACAAAGCACATAAGAGAACACAGAGAACACGCGGATTTAATGTGGAAAACCCTTTCGGGAAAAAACCATGGCACAAAGCGACGGATCTCCACTATGAAAATAAAAATTACAAAGAGAAAAGACTTACCCGATTCGAACAACCTCGAATCTCACCCTTGCTACACCTTTTAATTTCCTTGGAACCTATTTAGAAAACTTTCTCATTTAGTAAAAAAGCCCTAGGAACACCTATTTATAGTTTAGACAACTTCCTTTCCGCATCTCAGTTGCGAAAGGACTAAAATCCGTAGTTTTGCGCAAAATCGCGAAACAAACTGCATAACCTACGACTGGTCATAGACCCCTACGACCGGTCGTATCTTTCCTACGACTGGCCGTAGACCCCTAAGACTGGTCCTGAAAATTCCAGGACTGGTCCTAGACTGAGAAAAAAAAAACGGCACAGCTCGCCGAACTTCGAGTCGTGCCAGGACTCGAATCTACAACCGGTTGAGTGCCTCCCATGACCGGTCGTGGCTCCCCCACGATCGGTCGAGCAACATGAAAACTTAAAGATTGAAGGCTTCTCCTCAATATTTTCAACTGTAGGTGTTCAATTCACACTGTTTCTTGCGGTGTGATCCACTTGAGCTTTGAATCTACTTAAAATTTAGCATCATGTTTTAAAATAAGCTAGTAAAATAGATGAATGGTATGGATAAGACACATACATCACAGTGGACCCCACAATGTTTTCACAGTACTCTATGTATAGAATTAAGTAGCAATCCGCTTCCCGTAACATCAGTAAGGATGTATGATAGTCTCAACAGATAGATTTATAACATTGTTGATTGGACCTTTGGGTGGATGAGCGATGATCTTCACCATCCCCATTCAAATCTAATGATCATATTGGTACAATTGTCAGATCAGTGTCGTATTTGCAATTTTGCAGGGTATCCTATGAAATCTACATCCACCCTAATGGACGGTCTAAATCAATCCATTGGATTGTCCAAGTGTTCCAATGCAAGTAAGAGCACTGTAATTGAACGGTGTTATTGAGAGTACGGGAGCATATCTTATTGTAAAATGTGCAAATTAAGCGTAGCCCTTAGATCCGGGAGTTATAATCGAACGGTTACCAGAGAAAAAGGGCCAAGGCCCACCACTCCACATTCAACAGAGGACCTAGTATTGGGTGGCTGGGATCATGCAATGGAGTTTTCTGGAGCCCAAAAACCATTATAGACATGCACACTACCAGTCGCACGCAAAACATATGTATTGTGCGACGTGGACGTGCACGTGTGATTAGGACCGTTCATTTGGTGGTCCGTTATGTACATGAGCTTGATGTCGATTTGGATTTCATAGTGCTACGATCAAGGGCCTGAAATGGAACAGTCAACATTCAACTGGCAAGACTCGCAACCATTGGATGGTCTGAGTTGCCCAATTGCTAATATTTTGACCATTGCAGGGTGGCCCAGCTGATCAACGGTCCCGATCAGAGAAAATGTTTGCTACGTGTGATATTACCACGTCTGTGAGGCCATGGTCCATCCCAGCGGGACCCATCATATGAACGATCTAGGTTGCCCAACCATGGATTACACTTCTGCAGGTTCAAGCCAAACCCTGATGGGAACCAATGTTTGACGATCCAGATTGTTTGATGAGATGGGCCACACTGCAGATGAACAATCTTGACCTCTAATCAACAGCAGACAAATAGACAGCTGAGAGAAAACATACAACAGCCGTCCAGATTGAGCAAGAAAAGGGAGGAAAGGTCGGATGACCACGACCTTCCAAACTCGGCCCCACTTGTCACATATAATATATCGCTTTTACCGTGCAAAGGCGCCGCGTATGAACGGTGGCAATATGCCCGGTTTCAGCTGGACATATCAGGCCCAAGGCCCGCACGGGCCTATAACTGCATGCCCAACCTAGAGTCTGAAAAATTGGTTATCCACGGCCCGAAATTTTATCAAATCCCTATTTACCACAGAAAAAATTCCTGATCCATCCCTTCATCAGGTGGGCCGCACATGTACAAAATGACCACCACATGACATTGGTCTGGCCCGGTTGGGCTAAAATGACCTAAGCCGGGCCGGGCGAATGGTGGCATTCCTCCTGCATGCGATTATTCACACCGTCAAAGTTGCGAGGGCACATTGTGATGGACCGTATACCTAAAATCATTGTAATCAAGCAATCATAACCATCCATTGGATGGATATCGAATGGACGGTCAAAACTAAAATAGGTATGATCCAAATTCCAAGGTCAAATTAGAGAGGCGCCATCATCGCCCATCGCAATTTTTGGGCTATGCTCAATCCACCGTTGATCCAGAGATCTGGACGTTTCTACGGTGGAAGAGTCACCACCGTTTCTGAAATGTCGGCGAGCTACCACATTAGAGGCCAAAGAGAAAAATCACCCTCCTTTCATACAAATTTACCAAAACAACCATCGTTTTAATAAAGCCCGAGTGCCCGACGTTCTTTCGTTCCGCCCTATCTATTCAATCTCAAAGGCCAGCTGAAGTTCTCCCAAATTCATTTCTCTGCAAAAGCAAAAACCAAAATCGAACCTCTGCCAAACATGCCGACAGGTCAATCTCTTCTCTCACTTCGATTTCTCTTTTCTTCTTCCTTCTCGAAGATCATTGTATATTGTCGCGCTGAAATCTCACACCCTTTTTTATTCGATTCTGCAAGTATAGTTACTGATTTATTATTATTATTAGACTTGGTTCGTTATAAATACGTGTTTTTCATTTGGGCTTTTTGCCGTTTGCGGGTTTGGAGTGATCCCCATCGTCTATTATAATGCTTTTAATCTGATTCTTTTGGAGGGTCCTTATTTGATTAGATTCGGTGGGCCGCCTTTGGCGATCAGTGGTCCACAGAGAGACTGACTAAAAAAGAGAATATTGGTCGTGGTAAGGAAAGTGTTTCCCAAGGAAACTTATTTCCAGGATGTTTGTTGATAAAAAGCATTTTTTCGTGACAAATTTGGGTTTTTTTCCAAGTAAGATGTTTGGCAACATAGGATTTTCTCGAGAAATTCATTTGGTCGCAGGCTCATTGCTTGAAGTTTCAATGCATTCATGATACGATTTGGTCCCCACTTTGGGATAAGACTTGTTATTGTTCAAAACATAAGCTCCCTTTTGTTACAGCGGTAAAAGAAAGTATTTAACCCAATCGGTGTTGGATTTGCGGAATCAACATAATGGTTCCCATCCACTTTTGCCACATGCATGGCTATGACATATTCCTCAATTATTAATCGATGAGGTTTTTCTTGAAAGAGTCCTAAATTATGCATATTAAAGGAAATTGCTATGGACTCTTCTTAAGTATTGAAAGTAACGCTGTGAGGAGAACACAAATAAAATAAATCAACAATTATATGAAACTCTATACTTGATTTGAAGATCGACAAAGGTAACAACGTAGATGATGATTCTAACTTCTTACTAGGTTGAAGCGCGGGCTAGGTCGCTCTGTTTGAGATAGTCATGCTCCTTAGTGAGATCAACCGGTGTAGCAGGCTCCCAACACGCTACCCTCGGGATATAATCGCCCAGCGTATGGAGCTTCACAATGTGCATAGACTATGAAAATCCCAATACCAAAACCACCACAAAAAACACCTTTGAATAGGAGAGAGAGAGAGAGAGAGAGAGAGAGAGAGAGAGAGAGAGAGAGAGAGAGAGAGAGAGAGAGAGAATTCTTTGGTTGTGTGACAAACCCCATGGGAAAATTTCCTTTTTAAAATAATAACAAACATGCCCATTACTAAACAAACACATTCTTTGACCTGCATCCAAATGAGGAAGCATGTCTCGCACGATGAAAATGACCTCAAGTGATGGTCACATCAAACCATTGTTGTCAAATAGCATGAGCGATTGTATGTGACCTAAGAGACTTATGCGCATATGCGATCACATAATTGCATAGGCCATCGCACAACTCCCCAAAAAATTTACATTTTTTCATTGCATATGCGATCACATAATTGCATATGTGATCTCATAATCACATAAACCATCACATATGCCATAGCATAAAACCACACATGCCACTATGGTTATAAAACTACATATGCCATTATGGCATATGCGATATATGCTTGGTATGTTTGGTAACCTCCACCCATTGTTCCCGAGTTGCATCATTTTAATTACTTTAGCTGGAGGCAAGAGTTGATATCTTACTGAATACTGGCATATGTGGACATGAATTATATGATCACTGATGGAAACCTTGTCATCAGAATGCTGCAGCTAGATAAATTGGGAATATTTAATCAATTCTACCCTGATACTATTTGTTGCAAAACTTGTATGTTTGTATTTGATTGTTTCATAAGTGATTTTACTGATAGACTGTTCACATTTTATTTAATGAAAAATAGTTCCTTTGATTTTGAGGAACCTTATTGCCTCTCCACTCAGTTGCAAGTTATGCACACCAAGGTATTCCTTAATGGTAACAGTGGCTATAATGGCCACCGCCATTACCATTATGATATGGGCCATAATGGCTGTTACGGATTTTGTTTTATTTTATTTTGAGAAGAAAAAAACTGTTTTCGCCCCGTAACAGACCATTATGGGGCAATTTTTCTGTAACAGCTGTTATGACCCATAGCGCTTAACAGTTAACATCATTACTGTTACTAATGGCCATTAACTGTTTTGGATTACCATCATGTATGCCTTTTTCCTGCTGCATTTTTATTTCTCATTGATATCCCAACTACATCTGTTGTTGCTATGGATCTTGCTGACAAATTGCATTTGGTAACTTTTATTCAGTGAGCGTGAAATGGCAAAAGGAGTTGTTTCCAGCTGTAGAAATCGATACAAATCAGCCTCCTTTAGTTTTTAAATGTCAGTTGTACGATCTAACTGGAGTACCCCCTGAAAGGCAAAAGATTATGGTTAAAGGTGGTTTGTTGAAGGTACATATACTTTGTATGACCCATTACATTGAAAATCATGATCCATGACGTATGACATGGCTTGGGGAATTCCAGTGATTTCCTGTGATGGGCGTTTAGAATAGGTGTATGAGTATTTTTTTCAGGTTCCATGAGCTCTTTTCTCTGACAAATGCAGGATGATGCTGATTGGTCAACAATAGGAGTGAAAGAGGTAGCTGTTCTTTTCTTAGCAAGCCTTTCAGCTGCAAAAATCTTCTTGTTGGATATTCTTGAAATATGTTGTTTACAATGATACCCAAAATCTTCCTTGACTAGGGCCAAAGATTGATGATGATGGGAACTGCAGAAGAAATTGTAAAAGCTCCCGAAAAGGGCCCTGTCTTCATGGAAGACCTTCCGGAAGAAGAACAAGCCGTAGCTGTGGTGAGGTCCTTGGCCATTTTGATAAATGACTGAAAGTGACATGTTCCAATTGATTGACATTAGCACTCCTGCAGTTCTGTAGTTATATGAAATCCTCAGGCAATCATGCTAGCATCTAGATTAAGATCATGAATAGCCTTCCTAAAGTACCAATCTACTTAAGCACAAACTGACATTGTGGAAGTCTCTGCTCGTTTACAGTGGACTTCAATATTAAACACAACTTCTTAGTAACACCCTCCAACACATCAAAATGATGCCGACTCCTGGTAAGATTTTAAGACAAGTTTGGATCCTTGCAGTGGTCGATCCTGGGTTGGCCATCTCAGTCATTTGCTTCAGTCCCCTGTTTTGTTTCTGCAGGGATTAGGATTGATGAGTAAACCTATCTCTGCAATCCACAGAAGTTGTCCCCCTCAAGTAGGCGTTATTGCAGTCCATGATTGACCAATCCCTCAGCCCCCAGTGCCATCCAGGGGTACCACTTGTTTATAGTTTATTTTGGTCCCAAGTTGCACTTGAGTATTCCTTTTTTTTTTTTTTCCCTTTTTCCCCCTATAAATGTGTCAAACCAAACAACAGATTACGAATGTGAATATTTGTGATTCCCAGTCCAGGATCTAGACCAAATAAAGGATTGGTCAATGTGGCAGTCGACCCCTCAAATAGGTGTTATTGCTGACCATGATCGACCAATTCCTCAGCACCCAGTGCCATCCAAGCACCTACCAGGGGTACCACTTGTTTTATAGTTTATTTTGGTCCCACTATAGTTGCACTCGAGTATTCTTTTTTCCCATAGATGTATTAAACCAAACAACATATTACAAATTTGAATAATTGTGATTCCCAGTCCAGGATCTCAACCAAATAAGGGATTGGTCAATCTGGTAGTCACCCATCTAAGATTGACCGTGCCTAGGATTCCCAACTCCTGCACGACTGGGCTGTCCAAAGAGTCCCTTAAAGTTCATTAAATGTTGTTTATAGTTGCAAGTTGCTACTGCATTGACTAGTTTCTCAATGCAAGTGATTTATATGGCATTACAGTATAATAGAGCATGTAATGCAATTTGTCTGTCGTTTATTTCAGTAAGCTGCCTACCATTTCATGTAGCCAACTACTTGAGCATGTCCTGTCCGCTTTTGTTTCAGCAGTGGTACATTTTTGTGCCTTTCTACTTTGGGTTTTCTTGGCAACTGCCCCTCCTTGACCCTATCTTGCTTGCTCACCCTTTGGGATGTGCCTGTAATAGTTGGGGGAATTGATACTAGGCAAGCCCATGCTGGCATGTGAATGGCTCCAATGTGAACCTCTTCCATGGCCACCTTCCAAGAGCCTGCACAAAGAATGAAGATGATCTGGTTCCAAGGTTGATGTCTAGTGGGCAACTGATTTTAGAGCTTTTGCCAATCTGTCATTTAATAGCTAACCCCAAATTGCTGGGAGGAAGGCTAAGATGATGATGATGATGATTGAAAGCACAAATTACGATGCAAATTGGAAACATATTCAAATTTTTGGGAGGACCAGAGGAGAGATATAAGTACAGCACTTGGAAACCTAGACTGTAGCCGCCAAAGAACTAAATCTATTTTCTGGTTCATGCAGATAGCAAATTTCTGCATCTTATCTTTTGAGATTGAAAATGATAATTGTATATCACCTCTTACTTGGATGTTGTACTTGGTGCAACCAAGGTCCCTGGTGGCTTGTGTGCATTATTGACGAAATTAGAGATCTTGCTTTGACCATCTTCGCAGATTTGGGGAGGCTTGTTGTGGAGCCAAAACCTCTAGCCAAGGGGCTAATCAGCCCTCAATATTTACTCTGAATGACTGCCGCTTACATTGTAAATCTTTTTCCTATTTTAATGAAGTTTATGAAGAAAAGAAAGAAAGAAAGGCAGCCTCTTAATTATATTATTTGCAAAGTGATACCATTTCTTGCTACACTGTCGATTCTCTCAAGACTTCTATTTCTCTTGCCAGGGTCACAGCGCTGGTCTATTTAATCTGGGAAATACCTGTTACATGAACTCCACACTACAATGCCTGCATTCAGTTCCAGAGTTGAAGTCAGCTCTATTGAAGTGAGTTCTTTGCCTTTTGGAGTGTGTGATTTTATGTTGTTTCACATAGAAATGGTCATGTTTCACTATCTCAATTGTGGTGCCATGATACATTTGAAGCATTCATCTATGCTTGACTGAATTTGCCTTTGATTTTTTTTTTTTTTTTTCCCCAAACAGTTATACAGATTCTGGAAGGAGCAATGAATTAGATCATTCGTCACATCTTTTGACTGTTGCCACCCGAGATGTGTTTGGTGAGCTTGATCGCAATGTCAAGCCTGTTGCCCCAATGCATTTTTGGATGGTTAGTTCTTCATGTTGTTCTTGTTATCATATAGGATTTTGTTGGCTTTTCCCTTCTAAATCTATTGGGCCCCAATTGTAAAAAAAATCCAATGGTGATGTAATAATGTGAATATCGACTAATCAACTATCGAGTAGTCAATGGTGTACATGGATTTTATTTTATTTTTCCCCCTTTTGGGCTCATCAACCTGCTAGTAGAAAAAGACATCTGCTGGTATCAAACCAATATTTTTTCCTTCCATCTTCCTTTCTCTATTAATTGTCTCATTCATTTGGGCAGATCTTACGTAAGAAGTATCCCCAATTTTCCCAGCAGCACAATGGTTCCTTCATGCAACAGGTATTTTGTTGTGTCTAAGCACTCAAATTAGAGATTGCTAATGGAGCCTAGCATGCCTTCTTTTCCAATATTTGACAGGATGCAGAAGAATGTTGGACCCAACTTATGTATACACTTTCTCAATCTCTAAAATCGCCAGACTCAAGGTATTTACTCGGCACCAGATAGTGTAGAAGTGATGGCTACATGCATCCACATATTCTATTCACATTTCATTTTTTTAAAAAGCACCTATATGCATTTAGTTGTGGCAATTAAATTGATCATGAATCTATCATCTAAAAGCCAGCCCCAAATTGCTGGGAGAAAGGCTTCCATCCTTCTTTCTTTTGTTTAGGAGCCTTAATATGTATTCATGGATACCTTAGAATAATCACACGACATTGTTTAGGAATAGAGCTTGTTCCTGATAAAGCCATTGACTTGATTTGTCCATGTCTGGAACATTTCTGCTTGCTGATCTTTGGCAGTATTTATGTGTAAAACATTTATTGCCATTATGTCTGCAAATATCTTGCCCCAGGTTTTCTTGCTGGCTTTTTTTTTTTTTTGAAAGGTACTGAATTTTATTAAGAAGGCACAAAGGCCAAAAGGAAAACAGGAACAAAAACAGAAGGAAGAAAGCTGTACAACAAACCAAGGAAACCCACAGCCAAAGTTAAACCGACATCCACTCTCTCACAGAACAGAAAACCCTGTTGAGATCCCCTAAAGCTGAACTGGATTTATCACCAAAACATCGGCTGCTGCATTCTAACGAGACATACCAGAAGATAAACGGCAGAGATAAGTCCCAGGCTGATTAGCTGCATTTCTTCCAGCCTTCAGAAAACCACAATCGAAATAAAGCCTCCATCGAGTCCAGCATAACCAAAGAGGTGCTAAGCGATTGAAGCACTCTGGACCAGACTTCCCTTGTGAAAGAGCTATGGATGAAGAGGTGGTTCACTGATTCAGCGTCCTTGTAGCACCGTAAACACACATTAAGAAGGATTATAGAACTTTTGTGTAGATTATCTATGGCAAGGATATGGTTCCTACGCACTAACCAGGAAAAAGCTGCCACCTTAGAAGGCGCACCAGAGAACCAGACTGGCATAACGTGACTGCTGGAGGGAAGGGGAGCATGATTGGAAAATTTGACGACCGAAGAGTGGAACTTCCAAACCAGCTAATCTGCTTCTCCCGAGATGGGGCTGAGGCTCTGCAAATGCAAGAGGAACTATATGTCTCTTCTTCTAAGCCTTCAAATACTGGGTCTTATTTCACTTAGCCAAACAATCTTCCATCCATTGTGATACTCTGCTATACAGGCCAGTAGGGATGTATGTTATCTAAGTTTTGCTTCGATGGTCATATATGAATGAATGATTTTCTGTGACAAAAATTGGTCAAGGAATATTCAACATGACATTAAACGTGGCCTTCAGTAGTGAGGCTGTTGGCACTACTACAAATTCTTTCTACCCATCCTCTTGCCTTTTTTGGTAGGCTACAGTTGAGGATTCTAAACTCAACTGAGAAAGATGTTATTAAACTTGCAAAAATGAGAGGAATGGTAGGGACCTAGATCATGTTAGATGCATTAAGAGCAATAACCAAAGGATAATAGTAAAAGAAATTGAGATTAATGAAAGGTGGAGAAGCATGTTAAGAACTTGTTAAACGACAACCACTCTAAGAGTATAGGGATAGAGGGAACCATAAACTCAAATAATGTCGGATACCATGATACTTTTGTAGGATTAGGATATCTAAAGTGAGAGAAGCGTTGAGAAATGTGAAAACAGGAAAGACCCTTGGATCGGATGGTGTATCAATAGAGGTTTGGAAATGTGTGGGAGATATTGGGTTATTTTGGTTAACAAAGTTGCAACAAAATTTAAAGATCGAAGAAAATGCCAGATGAATGGAAGAAAAGTATTGAAAAGCATCTTCCGTAGCTTGGATATTGAAAAGGCCTACGACCACATCGATTGGGACTTCTTGCTGTACATGATGAAGTGGATGGGATTTGGAGACAAATGGAGAAGATGGATAGGCGAATGCATTGGCTTGACACACTTCTCTATCCTTCTGAACGGGTCTCCGAAAGGATTTTTTAAGAGTTCGAGAGGCTTAAGGCAAGACGACCCCCTGTCCCCGTTCCTTTTTCTTATTGTGGGAGAAGCCCTTTCTAGGATGTTACACAAAGGCCAAGAAGTAGGTATTGTTAGTGGAATACACATGAAAGGAATGCCTAGCCTGATCTCGCACGTTTAGTTTGCGGATGATATCCTGATTTTCTCAGAAGCGAATCCTGAGATGGTGAATAATCTGCGTACAACTATCCATTGCTTCGAGGTAGTCTTTGGTTTGAGAATTAACATGGCCAAGTCCAAAATGTTCGGGGTTAACATAGAGAATCAGGAAGTTTGTGATTACGTGGCTCTTTTGGATTGTTCTTCGGGCTCCTTTCCGACCACTTACGTTGGTCTCCTACTATGCATCAGTTCGCCTCCTAAATCTTTATGGGACAAGGTCATCCACATGTTTGAGAAATACCTTGCAGGCTGGAAATGTCGATACTTATCCCTAGGAGGTCGTTTAACCCTCATTAAGGCCGCTCTCTCTAATTTGCCCCTATACTTTATGTCCTTATATAGTTGCCCACCATCAGCCTTAGCCTCTTTAGACAAACTTGGACGTAACTTTCTCTGGCATGGAAAGGAGGATAAGAAGAGATTTCATCCAGTTCGGTGGGGGGGTGGTGGTCAAAAGACTCTTCCTCGTATAGGGCCTTGGCCCTTTGGAAAGGTATTCTCCAAATGAAAAAAGAAACTATCAAAGGTGTTAGTTTTGAGTTAGGCAAGGGAGATAGAATTCACTTCTGGAAAGACACTTGGATGGGAGAAATTCCTCTTAAAGATAGATTCCCAAATATGTTTCGGCTAGCTCCGAATCAAGACATTTCTGTTGCTGACTGTTACTAGGTTCTGGCTGGTGAGCCGGAGTGGAATCTGCAATGTAGAAGGAATCTTGAAGATTGAGAGATCGATGAATACATGAATCTGCTTGGCTGCATTTACAATTCCTCTTAAAGATAGATTCCCAAATATGTTTCGGCTAGCTTCGAATCAAGACATTTCTGTTGTTGACTGTTACTCGGTTCTGGCTGGTAAGCCGGAGTGGAATCTGCAATGTAGAAGGAATCTTGAAGACTGAGAGATCGATGAATACGTGAATCTGCTTGGTTGCATTTACAAATCAAGCCCAATCAGTCGAGTGCAGACAGGATCATATGGAGATTGGAAAAATCTCTTATCTTTACAGTTAAATCGATGTACAATTTGCTTCTCTCCAACCATAGTTCACCAGTAGATCATATGTCTCATCATGTCTGGAACTATTCGGCCCCTTTGAAGGTTCTGGTCTTTGGATGGCTGGTTGGGAAAAGAAAAATCCTGACGGTTGACAATTTGAGAAAAAGAGGGATGGTTTTAACACATATTTGCCTATGCTGTATGGGGGAAGAAGAATCGGTCGATCACCTTCTCATTCATTGCCCTTTTATGGCAAGTATATGGGCAGATTTTCTTTCTCGTTTCAGAATCAGCTGGTGTCTTTTGGGTTTGGCAGACCTCTTCTAAAAGCCTGGCACGAGATCAGTATGGGAAAGAGAAAGACTCGGTTATGGCGTATGGCTATCCTTGCTATTTGGTTGTCCGTCTAGGAATAAAGAAATGGTAGATGCTTTAGGAATGTCTCCAATCCCGCTGATGTGGTTGCTTCCAAAGCAAAGTGTTTGATGATTGAATGGGCTACTCAAGTAAATGCTTTTAAGGATTTTGATTTTCTTTTCTGTGGAGTGTTGTTGTTTCTGCTTTCTTAGCAGTCTCTCGCTCCTGCTCTTGTTTCCTTTTCTTTTATTAATATAAAATCATTACCTTTCAAAAAAAAAAAATAATAAAATGGAAGAAAAGTATTGTGGTGCCTATTTATACGAATAAAGGAGATATAGAGCTACACTATTTGGTTTTAGCGTTTTAGTAATAAAATCTTCAAAAACATGCGGAGCTACACTAACTATTGTGAAATTAAACTTATGAGCTATAGCATGAAACTTTGGAAGAGAGATTGAGTAAAAGGCTAAGGCGTGAGTTGAGTGTATTAAAAAAATTAGTTTTGTTTCATGCCCGTAGGTCTATCACTAAAGCTATTTTCCTACTTAGACAATTGATGAAGAAATATAGGGAGAGGAAGATCTCCATATGGACTTTATTGACTTAGAGAAAGCATATGGTAGAGTCCCTAGAAAGTTAATCTAATGGGTGTTGGGAGAGGAATCTCAAGAGGATGTATTGACATTGTTATGAATATGTATGATGGAGTGGTAACAAATGTGAGTACTACTAGTGGAGAGACAAGTGAGTTCCCAATTACTATAGGCTTACACCAAGGACCTTTTCACATTGGTTATGGATGAGTTAACGAGGCATGTGCAGGAAGAGATCCCATGGTGTATGTTGTTTGTAGATGACAGTTTTGATTGACAAGACGAGGGAGGGCGTAAACACAAAGTTAGAGTAATAGAGGTATGCTTTAGAATTTGAAGGATTTTTAATTTGTCGGACTAAAATAGAGTATATGGAGTGCAATTTTAGTAAATAATAGGAGTGAAAGCGATGAATTAGTTAAGGATTGCCGACTAAGAAGCTTCTCAAAATGACCACTTTTGATAACTTGGGTCAATAATTCATGAGAGTGGAGAGATTGAAAAGGATTTTCCCATAGAATTCAAGCTGGGTAGAAGACACCGAGATGTGCCTCTGGAGTTTTATGTAATCATTGTGTACCACTCAAAACTGAAATGGAAAATTATAAGATAACTATAAGATCAGCCATGCTTTATGATTTTGGTGGAGTGGAGACCAAGAACCGCGCAAGTTAGAAAGACTGAGTTGGTACAAGTTGAAGGCTCTAAAAGGGCAAGGGGAAGGTCCATAAGGATGTGAATGGAGCATGGAGGTAGTAAGAAAAGACTTGATGCCTATTGTCTAACTGAATGTGTAGCCCTTGATGGAGTGGAATGGTAGAACGAGATTCATATAGCCGACCCCAATTATTTGGTCAAACATTAGATTATTCATTCAAGTAGCCCTACCCTATGATTTTGGTGGAACTCCACTTGCTTGTCTTGTGAAGCATGTGTTCTCTTGGAGGAAAAAGGAGGGGAGAATTTACCGGGAAAATTCTGATGATTGTATTGGATGCTTAGACACAACCAATCAAGTAGCTACATGCTTTCGCCTTTTGGTCATTTTGTGTTTAGTTTGCCTTGTCAGCTTCTGTTTGCAACCGCCATAGCTTGCATTCATGGATTGAGTCGTCTTGGACATCTTCATTGAGCACTTGATTCTTGAATATTCAATTGTTTACGCCTGCCTGATTTTATTATGTCACAACTCCACTGATTTATTGCACTTTCATGATGCATGCACCTTTTATTCCTTTAGGATATATTGGTTTAGGGTTAAAAAAACTAACAGTCATTGTTTCTACTGTGTTTCGTTTCTGCTAGTTTACTATCTCTTTCTGAGCTTTTCTTATAACAGTTTATCACAATGTCTAATGTTCTCGTGCAGAGAAAATCCTGAGACTGTGAAATCACTCTTCGGGATTGAACTTGTCAGCAGGTATGCATGTCTGCCTGGCACGTTGTATATTTTCATCTGTAGAGGCTGATCTGTAATAAACAGGTACAAATGATACCTTATGAGGGAGAATATTCAACTTAACATCAGACCACATTAGAAAACCATCCATTGAAAAATGAAAACATAAGATGATGACATTGTGGCACTCCGAGAACAATATAAGATGGCACGGTGGCCCTCTGAGAACAATATAAGAGGATGTGGCTTGGTGCCCACGCAGCATAAGGTGAAGATGAGAAGATTGCACAAGGCATGTTGATAGGCAAGATCATTAACATATGTGGCATCCCAATTACTTGTGGGTCATCATCGTCCAAGCCTTAAACCCAATTAATTGGGGTAAGCTTGTGGGTCTCTCAATATGATTTTGCAAAATCACTCTTTCATCAGAAGATATCAAGTGCTAGTTTGGTATACTATTGCTTGTCTGTTGGGTCAGACATTTCTTTGGAAGTGTGTGCATAGACATGGATTTCTGTACTTATGATCCAGTCCTCTTGCAATACTTACTCTGACTTTTTCCCTCTTCTTTACGTGCATCCTTCCATTACGCGTGGAGAGGAAAACAAGGTTGCCGGTTGATTAGGCTCATTGTTAGCAGTTTATTGCCTTTGCGGTAGCTTTGTATTCTTGTTTTCATTTATAAAAATGCCCCATTTATTAACATAAATGAAGTTCATGCTTCCACGATTGAATGTAAATGCTTTATTGGGTATGATGTGATATCTGACTGCTTGCTACTCGAAGCTTTAGTCTTAAACCCTTGCTAAGATTTTGGCTACCAGGGTACATTGTGCAGAAAGTGGTGAAGAAAGCACAGAGACAGAATCAGTATACTCTCTCAAATGCCACATTTCGCAGGAAGTGAACCATTTGCATGAGGGGCTGAAACACGTAAGTGTGAACTTCCATAGTTATAACTAATAATGCAGTCACCATAAAGCTACATTGCGTACCAAGTCTTGTGTCTTATCCGTTTTACTTGCTTAATTACCATTCCTGATTTAGCATTGCTCTGTGTTGTCCATTCCGTGACTATTGCAGATTTAGGTTAATCAATCTACTTGTAATGCTGCCTATAATTCTGTCATATCTGTCCCAACTATTTCCATCATTTAGCCTGGTATATCATGCAGCCGTTTTTGTCTCTTGTGTTGTTATTCTCAATTTCATCATTTGGCAACAAAGAACATGTGAGAGGATGTTTTGTGGGAGCCCTAGATTCCACCAGGGAGAACAATACCCTAGAAATATTTGTCACAATATCTGACATGTATTACATTATTTGTTACAACAAACAATGTACAGCTGATCATCATATGGTTAACATGTTACATTAGAATGATGCACGATTGAGCATGGGAGCCCTAGATTCCACCAGGGAGAACAATACCCCAGAAATATTTTGCTCCTTCGTTAATTTTATGACTACGCATTCTAATGATCCTGGTTAATTTTACTCCCAATTTCCAAGAATGTTTAGCTTTTTCATCATCATCATCAACATAGCCTAGTCTCAACTCTCAACTACTTGGTGTCAGCTTTACGGATCCTGTTTCACCAATTATTTCCAAGGCCCCATCCTCTGAAACTGAACAAGCCTTCATATTTTTATGTTTTTGAAAGATGAGAGATTTTTATTAGCAGGAGAGCAAAGGCCACCCGAATGGAAAAAATGGAAACATTAGAAAAAAATGAAAAAGAGAAAAGAACAAGCCTTCATATACCTTCTCACCATGTCATTCTAAGTCCTTTTAGGTCTTCCCCTCTTTTTAGGTTCCTTAACTGTAATCAATGTTTCCCTCTGTACCAGAGTTGTCTCCGGTCTTAAATGCGCATGACCAGACCATCTCAATCCTGTCTACATCAGTTCATCTCTTGTTTGGACTACTACAAGGTTGCTTCAGATGACCTCATTCTTAACTCTATCCTTCCCAGTCTCCCTGCACATTCATCTCAACATCCTCATCTTTGCAGCATGAAAATCTCTGCTCATTCTTCCTCCTAACTGCTGAACACTGCCCCATATAGCATATCTGGTTGAATGGTTGTCATTGCTAGTTATCCAACTGTGCAATCTAATGACCTTGGCCAATTTTACTTCCATGTTAAAAAACTGAGGCTCAATTCGCTAATTATAGAACTTCCTTCAATAGCACAATGGGACCTTCAACAGTCTTCTAATAGAATTGCACCATTCGAGAAAAATAGAAGAATCACACTTCTGGCACTCAATTGCTGTGCAGAAATGACAAGAGCGTGCCTTTTGTGCTTTGAGTTATATGTATGGACATGTATATAATAGGCTGTTTACATGCCACTTTCTTATGTTTTTCTCAACCACTAACTTCTTGGCTTGCTGCACTAGTTTCTTAAACAAAAAAGGGAATTAAGTACTGTTTGCTTGAAGTTGGAAACTTTAGATGCTAAATTGTTCTAAACAATATGTGCACACATGAGTTGCGCATGTGTCAGCCATACAGACATGAACAATGCACATGTATGTGCACACCCATCAGATCAGTCAACCTGTGGTTCCCATCAATCTGATCCGTATTGCCTATGGAGGTCAGTCCTTTGTCTGAGATGAAATAGCAGGGGCTGATTACATCTGTATATGATTTTTAACAAGAATATGTATGTAAACTGAGACTAACTCAATAGACTCCTATTTTCTAAGATTGTAGTTCATGAAATACTTTGAACCAATCTTATGAGAATTCTCTTAGGAAAATATGCTAACACTAACATGTAGAGAAAAGAAAAGAAAAGAAAAGAAAAGAAACAAAGAAACAAAGAAAGATATGGTGACGCTTAAAAATTAATATCCTGTTCAGTCGTCTCTAATTAGGCATTGCTTTAGAATGCTCATTGCGTATCTCATTGTTCAGTGAGCGGCCTGTCAAGAATAAATTGCCACCATCATTTCCTGGATTCCTTCTTTGTTCATGACTGATTCTCTCTTGCAAACAGATTTTTTCCATGTATGATTTTCATCATTCAACTTGATATTCTGCCCAAACAGCCAATAGCCTTTAGTGCCAATGTTTGCATGCCAATATGTCAATATCTACTGATAAGTTCTTCCACCTGTGCTGATTTAATCCATGCAGGGTCTTAAATCAGAATTAGAGAAGGTTTCTCCTTCCTTGCAGCGCAGTGCAATTTATTTGAAGGAGTCACGCATCAATGCCTTGCCTAGGCAAGAATATGGCATTTTTCCTTACCTGTTGATTATCTTACAGTTCTTTTAGTGAGATATGTTTTTAACAACCAATTGCTCTAAAAGCTCAAGGCGTTAGAGGATGGTGTATCAATGTATATCAAGGGACTTTAATACTCCCTTCTCACGGGAACATACTAGCCAAGGTTGGAGGGGCACCATAAACAGACCGGGAAATGCCGGACTTGACTTTCAAGGTCCCTCGTGGGATAATATATTACTGAGGCATATTTGTTGCTCCCGAGATTCAAACACTTGACCTTTCGCTTTGATACCATGTTAAATAACCACTTTCTCTGAAAGCTCGAGCTGTTATTTATCAAAATTAGTAGTAGTAAGTTAATGATAATAGTGATGATGGCGATAATAAAGGGTGCTTATGTATGTTCTTTTCTAGGTACTTAACTATTCAGTTTGTCCGATTTTTCTGGAAAAGGGAGTCAAATCAAAAGGCAAAGATCTTACGGGTAATGTTGGTTGTCATCTCTTTGCTATCAAATTATTTTGCAAATTCTATGTTCTTTGAGAGAATCTTAGTTTTGATGGCTGGTAGTGGGATGCTGAATGCTATTTTTACATAAAATCCACGCACTTCCTTAGTATTTTGGTTTACCATGCTTCTATTGTCTTCTCATCAAATAGTACATGTGTCACAATCTAAAAACATGCCTTACCAGAAAGTGGAATACCCATTGGAGTTGGATGTCTTTGATCTGTGTTCCAATGAACTGCGTGCTAAGTTGCAAGATCCCCGCAAGGTATTGCTTCTGGGTTATCCCTCCCATCCCTTCTGTGCATTTTGACAAACATTTTAATGACATATTTATCTAATGCAACCCCCCCCCCCGGGTGATGTTTTTCTTCCTTGATGTAAGATTCTAAGAGATGAAGAAAGTGCCAAGCTTGGGTTGAAAACCAAAGACAAGAATGCTGGTTCAAAAGATAACGACGTCAAGATGCTTGAAGCAGAGGTAAAATACATACATATATTAGATAGATGCATTTTTCCCTACTCCCTTGGGAAATAATTGTCCATTGCAGTAATAAAGGTACCACAATTCATGAGAGACTATAAGGTCTTATCTTGTATCGAATGAAATTAGAAAACACAGTCCTTTCCTCCCTTCCACATGCATCATTTGAATCAACCTATCAAAGGTCTATCTATGATCTAACATCTCTAATTCATTATCTTACCAAAGTAAACATGTATTGTTTTTGTGTACTGCATTTCTGCAGCGAGTCTTGGTGTAATGTCACTTCTAGTTACTGAAACAACAAAAAATCATTTCATAAGGATCCTGTTGGAGACTCCAATCCATTTCTAAGATCAGCAAGGTTAACTACTCTTTCTTCCTTGCTTGTCTCTTTTAGCTGTCCTATCTTTGACAGTGGGAACTGTTGTCCCTGTGGCCTAAAGAACCATGAGCTCCTTTGTGTTTTGAAATCATATAATGTACCTTTCCTATTAGGAATTCTGGTACAATGATTGAAAATGTAATTTTAACTCAAGTTGCCTAAGGTTCTTTAGCACACTGAGTATGAAGATTTTACGAGTTCAAAACTGTTCATAAGACATTAGCAGCAGAAAGAGAAATTCATATTATGCCTAAAACAAACTTACAGGAATTCTGCTAAACTCATGTTTGGGGATGGGCTTGGATACAAATCGCAAGATATGAGCTGTCCATTAGGTGGGCCCACCATGTGGATGCCCTTGCTAAAAAATCTGGCCTGCCCAATCATCATGTAGGCCCCCATATATTAAAACATGGATGAATAGAAAAGCTGTTCAGGGATCACATCTAGCAATCGGCATTCATGTGTGGGCCACCCTGATGGTTCTAAATAGTCTAAAAGCATCAACTAAGTTGATCAGTTTCGTTGGAGAACGAAATGAGTCATTGGGCAAGGTACACCTCAGAACAGACCAAGTCGCAGTAAGTCAAGTTACAGTTTCCGTCTTCAGGCCACTCACACTCCAAATGAGTATTTAAAACAATGTATCTCACAGACATGTGCATGTTGGCTGCATGCACACAGATCCCAGCTCATCCATGCATGCAGGTGTAACAACACTACTGATAATGTATACAGATTTAGGCAAGATTTTTTTTAGGGTATTAATGTACCTTCTCTGTTTGAGAGAGATGTTAATGTGTACCTTCTCGCACATTAATTTTTCAACTGTCGCAAACCTTCTAGCCTGGGAGCAGAACAAGTTTCCTTTATGTGTTTGCACATTCCATAAAAGTTCTTTTTTACTTTATTGTTAGTTCAAATTTTGCTGAAAGATGGATGCTTATTTCTTGTATTTGCAGGGATCATCAGATGGTAATGGAGAAGCATCTAAAGTTACTCCAGAAGAAGGTAAAAATGAAGAAAAGAGGAATGCTAATCTGATGTACATGCGCCATTCCATGGCACATGCCCTAAACATCTCTATTGTACACATGGGATTTGTCTTTAGTGATGAGGACCATTAATTTGGCGGACCACCACATGGATAGGCCACAACCCTAGAGGCAAGGGGGGAGTGAAGGGATTGAAATGATGGCCATCTGTTTGGTTGCCTGCAAAGGGGGAAGGGTTTTCTCATAGAATATTGATCAACTCAGTTGCCTGCTCATCTGGTTGGCCCCCACCATAATGATTCATGGGCCAAAAAACATTGTTGGTCTACTCGCCTGGTGGGGGGCACTGGTATGTTAAACATGATCCATCTGTCCATTTATTTTGTACATGCCTGTCCACATGATGACTGGGTTTGCCCAATTGCTGGCCCTGGGCATCTATGTGGTGGGCCCTGCTCGATGAATGGATTGGATCTTGCATGTGTACAAATACTTGATTAGTGCTGTTATTGGAGCCATATAACCCCATGTCCAAGGACTTGTAATTATGTCGATTGCCAATTCTAAAGATTGTCAGGCAATTTTTCATCAATTGTTGACCCTAACCGTGCACTTCATGTGGCTCCATGCAATAGGAACATCTTCTGAGAAACAGTTGCAGCTAACTGGAATTTATGATTTGGTCGCTGTATTGACCCACAAGGGGAGGAGTGCTGACTCAGGTCACTATGTTGCCTGGGTAAAACAAGAAAATGGTAAGTGTCTACTTGACTCAGGCAAATTATGAAGCCTTTTAATCCATCCTTTTTGTATGTTCTGAGCATCAAGGATGGCTCTTGATACAGGTAAATGGGTTCAATTTGACGATGACCATCCAATTCCACAGAGGGAGGAAGACATCACAAAGCTCTCGGGTGGAGGTATGATTCCTTGTTTTCTAGATCACTTAGCTTCATATTCAAGCCCACTTGACATTTTTGTTCATTATGTTTCAGGTGATTGGCACATGGCATACATTTGCATGTATAAAGCTCGAGGAGTTTATATTTAAATTTAATGGTAAGCCTAAGCTAAAGTACTTTTACACAGTTGATCAATGACTTACATTTTGTGTAGATTAGAAAGGAAAAGTGTGTGTTGTTGAGGCACTTGGTTTATAATCTGTACAATTTGTCTTCTTGCTTTTCATAGAAAGGAGACTGAGTTGGAGGGCCACTCCATTAAGTGGCCTTGATTAAATACGCTCTGCTTGATTATATCCAATGATTGAAGTCCCAACTTTGTTATGTTGTTTGAATGAATTGCATCGACAGGTTGCTAAATAATGACATTGCAGTGTCCACAGTTTTTAAATTTCTGATCTGCAACAACAAGAACAAAAAGATGCATGATTTTTAATTTGTGGCTCAAAATTAATGGGAAGCAGGGGGGGGGGCGTGTGGGGCAATTTTTCTTTTTAAAAACAAAAAAATAAAAAAAATAAAATTGAATTGAACTTTTCTGCAACATTGGGCCTAATACTGTCAACTTTTTTTCAAATCTTTTTCTTCTCTCTGCGACATTTGCTCTCCTATCTTCTGTTTACTTTGGTTTTCTTTGTCCACTCCCTGGAAGCTGAATAGCCTACGTCCATAGCCTCCTTTTTTTTTCCTTAGCAGCCCATTTTTCTCATGTGCTCATTGCCGACATAGTTGAGCATGATTGCCTGAATTCTGTACTCTGCATATGCTCAGGTGGGACTCACTCAATGAGAAGCCCAGATTGTGTCCCAATTTTGCAGCAAATCACCTCTTCAAGCCACTTCCTGGATATTTTGAGTTCCTTTTTTCCATTGTTGGTAAATCATCTTTTGTACGCATTGGATGTATGCACATCAACTGGACCATTCAAATTGTGGTCCTCATTTCCAGAAAGTTGTCACCTTGATAATATGGCAGTTGGGAATTTTGAGTGTGTTATGGACTAGTGATAGCCCATTACCATTTTTTCTTCTCTGCTTTTAGCATTTCATCCGTCATGAATGTAGCATGCATTAATTGTAGAGTCTGGACTGTTTTGTCATCCAAACTTTTATGGCTTAATTTATCCACGGTGATAATTTTGTTTATTGGCAATTCAATGATGGCTTTTTAATTTGGATGGTTGGGATTATTTTTCACTTAAAAATTGGACCACAAGAAATGGGAACTTCTGCTTAGCCTTAGTCAACTCACCAAAGTTATTAAACAAAGAATAGAACATCAAAGTGGGCTTGATATGGGGCAAAGTAGTAAAAAAGTGAAAGCAAAACAGTGATGAGAAATCGTTGAAGGAAGTGGACAACATCCACCTACAAGGATTCAGTCCAGGCAGTGGCTCCGTGGGGTCCACTGTGATTTATGGGTTTTAATACCTGCGCTGTTCATCCCCTTTCCCATATCATTTTGGGGTATTGAGCCCAAAAATGAGGCAGATCCAAGGCTCAATTGGACTCCCAGTGGGGATTGAACTCCCATAATAAAAAACTTCCAGGGCCCACACAAGTTTTGGATCAAGCTGACATTTG
The DNA here is from genome assembly GCA_037074715.1 of Magnolia kwangsiensis. NCBI lineage: Eukaryota > Viridiplantae > Streptophyta > Magnoliopsida > Magnoliales > Magnoliaceae > Magnolia > Magnolia kwangsiensis. The sequence goes on from CM073581.1 coordinate 100,833,896, forward strand.
TGCTTTCCTTTCATCCCGTAAACAGGTTGGATGGCAAATAAACATCACGGTGGGCCTGACCTTCAACTGTGGTTGGAAGGTTTCAGCGGTGTGGTTCACTTGGGCCTTGGATCAACCTCGTATTATTTTATTTTTCTGGCTCATACCTAAAATGATCTGGAAAAATGGATGGTCCACTTGAGCCTTGGATCAGCCTTATTTTTCTGGCTCGTACCTAAAATGATCCGGAAAAATGGATGGTCCACTTGAGCCTTGGATCAGCCTCGTTTTTTTGCTCAAACCTAAAACGATTTGGAAAATTGGATGAATGGCTTGGATAAAACCTATGCAACACAATGGGCCCCCCAGAGCCCCTACCTGGACCAATTTCCATTCAGGCAAGAGGCAGGTTCCAATCCGCCTCCTATTTAGAGATCCTTAAATCCTCCAAATTAAGATGGAAGAGAGGTGTACGGCTCGCTATCCAAAATAATTATGACTTCACATTTTAACTGAGATCAAGCAATGTTCTCTATTTGGCCTTTCCGAATTTTTTTTCTTCTTGCCAGCATTATGATAGACTTGTCAATAATAAGGCTTTCACTGAGCAAGGTTTACTCAGATTTGGAACTTGCCCAACAAAATTTTGATCAGGCTTCAGCCAAGGCTGGTCGATCGACAGTTCTACAACTGTTTGGAGTGAATGAACGAACCGTGGCATGGATCATTAGTGCCATAAATGGGCCAGGGCCCAGCAGGCCAAACCAGCTAACAACTCAAAAAATTGAGAAACAGCCAACTACGGACAGTCCAACAGACCATATGGTCCTGCCAGTTAAACGGTTCTATCCTTGATGTTCGGCCATTAGGCCACAAATCAGCTTGATCCACATGGTCAGATTAGCCAAACAATGGAACAGTAGCAGATGGGATGCTGACCATAGGTTTGGTGTGGTTATCATGGTTTCTTTCATCATACCGGATAATTATCCGGTCAGGATTGAGGAGAAAATACAGAAATAATTGGTTATTTGATATTCATTGGCAGTTAACATGGAGTTACTTGATATTCATCGGCAGTTAACATGGATTTCAAATCACGTCGTATTTAGAAACCTGTAACTGTGGAGAGAGTATTGAGATAGGGGGAATGAAATGACACCGTTTCACTGCTGTGTTTTCAAAAAGGGACCTTTTGGTGAATTTGATTCCAATTCACATAAAATGCACCAATAATATCTGAACGACCCCTAAGCGATTTTGAGAGCAATTTTACATTGTAGGTGCGGCCCATATGAGTTTATCTTGGTGTATACTGGATCTCACGTGATGGATGGAGTGGATTTTACACATACATGGCCAACACCACCACCGCATGGGTGCCTTACACACGAGTGAAAAAAGGTACTGCAGACAATTCTCATCCAATCAGAACTGCCTAAGCAGGTTCCTAGGGCCAATGTCAGGTGCTCCAAATTCCTAGAGCCAACCCCAAATAGCTTAACAAGTGATGGTTAAAACCCTTGCTTTCCGATAGGCCCGTCCCAATGACTTGCAATCATAGCACGGTTATCAAATGAATGCATAGTTAATTAAATTGTTAGTCCAACGTCAAAGGGAGATCCAGCCTAATTATTGGTTTCTGCACCATCCACAACTGCATCAGTAATGCATTCTGAATTGCCAGCACATGCGGTGGAACCATGCCACGTAAAACGGTTTTAGAGGGGCACCACCATTTCTAAAATGGCGGTGCTGAGGGCATGCAAAAGAACACGAGTTGCATGACATTCCAGCATCAGAGAGTTCATTTTTTCACCAGTTTAACCAATTGAAATAACTACACGCACAGAAGAGCTTAAAGCTAATTCTTCTAACAAATAATATCCTGCATACCTGATTACAGTATCATATCATACCGTCTTGAACTAGGATTTTTTTTGGACCAACCCAAAAAGGAAAGAGGTTCTCTCTGTTAGCATTAAAAATAAAAGACTACTGCTGCACTGATAACATCAAAAAACAATCTACCTATTCCCACACAAATGTCCATACCTACATACTTACCGATGAAAACAAGATAGAGAAGGCAATACCAACCACTAGCAAATGCCTGCATGAGCCTTCCCCCTTGAAGGTCCAGCCACCAAAGAAAATCTTCAAGATGGCACTGCAACAGCAAAGGAAGCAAGGTCATGTGAATGATGTGATGTTCCTATTTCAATGCACAAGGCTACCTTTGGATGCTGAACTGAATTGAACTGCTAGTTCTAGTCCATAAAGTTCATAACTGAACTTGGACTGCTATGGCCATCTGGGTTGGTCATCATCAGATATCAAGATGGTCCCCACGTCCATTTTGGTCAATTCCTCTGTATGTATTTGGCAGTTCTAAAACTCAGTGGGCCGACTCAAAACTTGACTGAGTCAATTCAACTCTCGAGATTTCGAGCTAAGTCTCTCCGAAACTGAGGAGAACCGGACTCGATCAGGACTCAACAAGACTAGTAGATTCGACTCATCGTGACTAGACTGAGTCACTTGCCTAGTTAACTGTTAAAAAAATAGTTTGCTTTGAAGAGGATCCGAACATTAACCTCTTGAATGTTTTAATACCTCTAAGAGTGTTCTAAGAAATTTAAGACTTTCTTTACCCATCTGAACACTTTCAATTTTAAAATATTGATTCAAGTCTTCAAATTGACCTTACCCGGCTAGACAACGAGTCTTTGAGTTCACCTGACCCGGGTAAACATATAGTTGAGCATGTTTTAGTGTTTTTGAACTATGATTTATTGAGGTAATGCAATCAGCAATTCAATTCAACTGAAGGAAAGCCCAGGTGTGAACTGACTAGAAAAGCAGAAGGTAAAGTAAAAAGACATACTGTATGTAGAAGTGTCAATCTGCTCCGGGAGCTCCTTTATGTCCACCTCAAACCTCTCTTGAACCTGCGGATATTGCATGTACCATGACAACAATGGCAATTGGTTCAATGTTTTCAAATCTCTTCCCAAAAGGAAATTTCAGATTGATAGAAAACCTGATTAAGAACATCTGAATCAGAAGCAGACGACACAAATGTAATCGCAAGCCCTTTTGTACCAAAACGTCCAGCCCTGCCAACCTGTAATGAAAAAGCATAGCAGTTGGCACAATCAGATCCCCAAAAGAAATGATAACTGATAAAGATGTGAACAAGATGATGTGAAGTGTAAATCACCCTGTGCAAGTAAGTGTCTGCAGAATCTGGCATGTCGTAGTTGATCACAATGTTGACGCGCTCGATGTCAATTCCACGGCCAACCAAATCTGTTGCCACGAGAATCCTTTTATGCCCCTCTTTGAAACCCTTATACCGTGTCAACCTGCAAATGGAACCCCACTTCAGAAAATGCAAGCTAAGTACACTTAAATCAACCATAAAAAACCTATGCAGAGTTACAGAAAAAACTACGTGAACACAAGGAGCAGATTGCACTTTTACGAGGGAAGTAACGGGAACAGGAATTTAAATCATGTATTCGTAGGCATCCCATATTTGGAAAGGGATCCTTAAAGTAAAAAGACCAGTTATTCAGAACAACAGTTTCGAGTTGGGCAATGGTTCTTCAATTCGGTTTTGGGAAGACCTCTGGATTGGGGAGAAGCCTCTTAAATTCCAATTTCCGCAAATCTATCGGTTATCCCCTAAGAAAGACATCCCCATCATCAACTGTTACTCCATCATGTCTGGCCAAATTGTCTGGGATATCAGAAGCTCCAGAAACCTTGATGATAGTGAAGCTACGGAGTTCGAGGCTCTCCTGGAGTGCATTCTTAGGTCCGCTCCCCACAGCAATCAGCCTGATAGCCTTGTTTGGCTGTTAGAGAAGTCGCGTCTATTTTCTATTAAGTCTCTCTACGTCGCCTCCTGCCCTGCGATTCACCACGTGCAAGATGCGTCTCCATTCATTTGGAAGTATCCGGTCCCCCCTAAGTTTTTCTGTTTTGCTTGGCTAGCAGGTCGCAACAGAATTCTAACGGTTGATACTCTGGTCAAGAGAGGCATGCAGGTTGTAAATATTTGCTTATGCTGTATGTGTAAAGCTGAATCAGTCAACCACCTGCTGGTTTATTGTTCTTTCATGTCCAAAATTCGGGCCGAGTTCTGTCAGATATTTTCAGCGAGTTGGTGTGTTCCTGAATGCGGGCAGCCTGCTCTCTTCTTGGAATGAATTCAAAGTAGGGAAGGTCAAGTCTATCATTTGACACAAGGGCCGTCTGGGAGGAAAGAAATGATTGATGTTTAATGATGTTTCATCGTTCATTATGGTGGTGGGATATAAGGCCAAAAAGTTGGTGATTGAATGGGCTTCTAATGTTAAGGATTTAAGGTTTTTCGATTTTAGCTTTCTAGGCTGTTAAGGGTTGTCTGCAATCTCAGCAGTGTAGCCCTTCTCTTTTCTGCTTTGTTGTCCTTTCCTTTGTTCCTTTCTCCTTTAGTTGTTTCTCTTCTCTTCTTTTTAATGAAGTTTCTGTTGCTTTAAAAAAAAATCATGTATTCATTGCAGAACATACATTATGTAACCAACCTCAAAGAGCAATAAACTTGTAGAGTAAGTTGGGCTGTGTCTGGATGCACTTAACAAGAATTATTGAGGACAAAGCAAGATACAGTGGCTGCTAGAGTGAATTAGAGCACGGGAATGAGGATCCTTTCATCACTCTTTTAGCAAGAGAGTCAGCAAACTCCATTTGCCTTTCCAAAGATAGAAGAAACAAAGATGAAGCCAAAAACAGATTTCCCATTATTAAAAAGGAAAGCCATTTGCAGCTCTGGATCTAATGATGCCTATCTGATGATGTTTTGAGAATCTCCTCCCACCAGCTGGGACAATACAATTATGCTTTGAGCTTGACAAGAAAGATTCCAATCCCTTTGACGATGAGAACCCGAAATGCCACAAAATTCCAAAGCTAATTAAGAGCAATATGCAATAAGTTTCATGCTTATATCCTTGATCCTCTCTGGAGAATTCATGCCATCATCAAAGATTCTTCTATTTTTCTCCTCCCAAAGCTTCCCACATAATCGCAAATGGGATCATCCTCCAAAGGATTTGCCCTCAAGGTAAAAACAAGTTATTCAACCACCACCCACCTCCCTCATCGACACTTGCTCATGAACCAAGAAATGTTCACTGAAAGGAAAGTACAAGGTACAATTTTATTTATTTATTTGAAGATTGAATCAGCTTTTTTATTAAGAAAAGTAAACATGAAAGAAAAACATGGGCAACAAAGAGGGATAATTTCCAAACAAAAATGAAAACCTCATAAAAGAAAAAGGTAAAAAAGAAAATACAGAAACACAGCCCAGCACAGAAAACGAGCTAATGGAACCCCTCAACAAATTATTGGTGGTCCTTAATCACCGTTTCCAGAATGAAGGCCCTCAACTTCGCTAGCTTATCAGTCTTGTTCTTAGCTTCTCTAGGAATGGCCGCAAAGACGGATGGGCTTCCCGCCGCAGAGGTCCAATATCTCCTTGGCCCAAGAGTGTTTTTAAGTCCCCCTCAATCTTGATGGGAATGACTCAAAACCAATCTACCAGCTAGATAAAAATGGAGAAAGGATATGGCTCCAGCTGAATTTAAATCTGAGATGCCTATTGAGCCAGAATATGACACCAAATACCGTCCCGTGACCTGCATCTACCCCATACCAAACCCGCAACCCTGGCAGGCCCTGGGTTGCTGAAGGAGCATCCAAGAAGATTACCTTTTACCCAACCTATTTGAGAAGGAAACCAAGTTTTGAGCACCTTCACTTTGCAATAGCCGCAACAAATGCGTTCTTCCCAATTTCTGACCAGAACAGAAGGGGAAAAATCATGGAGTACAGGGTGAAACCTTGCCCAGCTGATTATATTAGCCGGTATCATCTTCACCACAAAGCTAGCTGCTTTTGATTTACCCTCAAAAATATGATTCTATCCCTCCATCGATACCAGATAGTTGCAAATGCCACCATATTCCACAGTACCCTCCACAATGCACCTATGGGTACCAAAACTGACTTAGGGAACACTCACTTCATCCTCAATTTCCTCTTCTTCTTCTTCTTCTTTTTTTTTTAAAAAAAAGATGAAGCAATATTATTAGGGCCAAGCAGCCAAAAAGAAAGAAAACAAAAAATAACAAAAACAAAACAAAATACAAACAAACCCCCCAGGAACAAAAACCCAAAAAAAGGAGCTCAGGTCGCCCGCTCTGAATTATATAAAAAGGCCTTATTAAGAACCCTGCCCACTGAAACGCTCTGGTCAAGGAAGCAACGAGTATTTCCCTCCAGCCAGCCCCTGCACGACAGAGGAGGCATCTATTAGGCATCACCCAATCTCTATTCTTGAGATGGTCTTGGGTAAATATATTGCCCAAAAAGGCGGTCCGGGCAAAGCTTAAACTTTTAGGAAGCACAGGGGACTTCCAATTTTAGAGAAACAAACTGCCCACACATGATTCTCCATGAAGAGAACAAGCCAAAGGTCTTGTCGAAACAAACCTTCCCGCTTCACTCCAGACACCAAATCCATTTACCTGCCCCTGCTACTGCAACATATACAGACTTTGGTTCCAACAGCAATCTAGAGATTGATGCAATTTCATCCTCTAGAAGATGACATCTAAAGACTGGACACCAGACCACCAAGCTTCCTTGTTCGTCAAAACATTGCCACACAAGCATCCTTTTGTCAATGACCAAACTATGCAGTCTCTCGTATTTGTCAGCATGTGACAATTCCACACCAAACATCTTCCCAAAATAGAAACTTCCAGTCAACGCAATCGTATGCTTTAGCAAGATCTGCCTTTAATGGAAAACCTTTCCAATCATCCACCATGTTTTTGGCTATAAACAGACCATATTTCTCCAGCCATATGCCTAATGGCAAAATAGGTGGTCAATCAATTATCTTCCCAACACATGAAACAATTTATGTGACTTTAAGTTGGACTGCAAAAGAATGTAAATTTGCAAGATGGAGGACTACTTCCTCATTACGAAATTGTAACGAAAGAATAGGGATCCAAACTGCAATTATATTAATTTAAGTTGGACTTCAAAAGGAATGCAAATTTGAGGGTTATTTCTTCGTTATGAATACTAAGGCAATTGCAATTTAGTCAATTTCCGCTTGATTGAACTCATTATTGCAATTCACTACAACAGTGCAACTGAACAAAGTGTTAACCTTCCAAATCAGAGAAAATGTGAGGACCTGCGCAGGTAAAAAATAAAGCACTTGATAGCCCAAAGACGTTTACCAACCTTTCCTCCTGGGACATTCCAGAATGGATGCAGATAGATGGGAAATTACACTCCACGAGTAGCTTGTTCAGCTCAGCTGCTCTGCTCACACTTTTAACGAAAATGACGACTTGATTAAAATCCAATGCATCTAGGAGATCATTCAACTTGCGGTTTTTCTCCAACTCGCTCAGTTTAATGTAGTGCTTCAGAAAATTAATAAAATGGTCAGAAAAGAAGTGCGGAGCAATTGCAAAAAAAGACAAGAAAACAGAAGGCAATAAGAGAACTCAATGCACATTTCAGAAACCATACCTGTACGAGACCATGCAGGGTCAACTTGGCCTCATCATCCACATATATCTCCATTGGCTGAAACGGAACAAATGTCAAATTAAAGCAGATTAGGAGCCTCTCCTCAAGCTAATTGAATCCAGTTGGACGATGTACGGACAACTCTGGGAACCGATTCTGGTCCATATCTGACTTGAAATACTAGCATTATGCCTCCTAACAGAAACTTGTTTAATTCACAACCTTTCAATCCGCATCCTACCCAAAATAGATCCCATTACTAAATAACTGATAGTCGACTCCAGATCACAGCTTTATGTACTAAACAACTAGGTATACGACATCTGGGTGACATTGAAGACAGCAGCACAAGTAGGCTACAGAAATAGCTCCAACAATGTAGATGATTAACCATCATTAGCCCAAGTAAAATAATTGCAGAAGATGAGATTATTATCCCAACCAACTGCTAAAGCTCATAAAGGGATCAGACTGCTAACTTGCAAACCTGGAATTACTAGACTGAAGCACCCTAAGGAAGAAATACCACACCCCAAAAGTGAACTGGAACATATAGGACCCAGGCAAGCATGTCACTGTTGACACCACCATAGTGGTTACTGCTGACTATCTGTAGTAGAACGTACACAATAGAAAGGACAACGTCTATTTTCAAGGTGTACTGGCCACAGGACATTACATCTTGCATAAATTTCTTGCAAACAGGACGGATCTCCTTGCTGAGTGTTGCTGAAAACATCATAACTTGCTTATCATGAGGGGTCATCTTGAATATCTCCTGCACATCTCTCCGCATGTCTACAGATCATGAAGAACGAACCATGAAATGAAAAGATTGGAACAATCAAATAGAAGATAAACGCGCAAATATGGGATTAAGTAAAACACATTTAAGTTCAAATATAATGCAGAAATGCGGAATTTAGAAATGCATGTCAAAGTTCGAAAACAAGTTCAAAAGCTAAAAGCATACCAAGCGCTTCAAGCATTTTGTCACATTCATCAAGGATAAAGTGCCTCACGTTCTTCAATGAGAGATCCTTATCTCTTGCTAGAGCCAGAATCCTCCCAGGTGTCCCAACAACAATATGCGGGCACTCATTCTTAAGCAAGTCCTTATGAATTTTTATATTAACCCCGCCATAGAATACAGCAACCTTAATATCAGGTAAATAGGTGCTGAACCTCTCAAACTCATGACAGATCTGCAATAGAGACCAAAACATTAGCAGAAGTTAGAAGCACGCAAATTAGTAATCCTACAAAATATATGAAAATTTACATTTTACACATTCCACAAGGCCGGAAGCATCTTGAAAACAAACCTGGTAAGCCAATTCCCTTGTATGGCATAAAACAAGTGCAGCAACCTGGCCTGCCATGGGCTCTATTTGCTGCAGGGTAGAGAGAACAAAAACAGCAGTTTTGCCCATTCCAGACTTTGCTTGACAGATGACATCCATCCCCAAGATGGCTTGAGGTATGCATTCATGTTGCACTGATGTAGAACCAAAGAAAATTGGAGCGAAGGAACCCTTAGTAAGCAAAATTTGACCTTCCAGATCCTTTTAAAAGAAAAGGTTTAGCAAACCAATTAACTCCTCCAAATTCAGGTGTGTAGAAGTGGTGCGTTACCTGAAATGGTCAGATTAAATTGCTCAGAGAAATGTGCATGTTAACATGGTTATTATATAATATTCAGCCCAAATTGCTGGTGTTTTGGCTGCGGCATCAAGGACCAAGCATTTTTTACAGGTATTTCCTCTTTTCAGCAATTTAAATAGTTCATCGGGTGGCACCCACATTGGATAGAAAACAGACAATTTAAAGTAGATATCCTCATCCAACCAATGAGATTTGTGGACTTCTTTCTGTCACATAGAGACGGTTGTAAATATTTTCTCTTTAACCATACATTTGCAAACCATTTATCGAATAGATAGTATTATCCAAAGGGGAATTCGTGTAGAACGGTGCATCCATGGTTATGCTTACTAGATGAATGGTCTGGATCAGTGAAAACTAGGCACACCTGTACATAGTGCTGGTTCGAATGAAAACACCAATGATTTGGGATTCCTCCTACTAACATAAGGAAATGCAATTGAACGAGCGAGCCTTCCAAATTGAGTGCATATATAAATGTATGCATTGTGTTAACAATTTGTGATAACATCTACAAACACACCAGTTTTTGTGCTCAGAGTTTTCTATTTTTGAAGAATATGCACTCAAAGTTGTTTAGCACATCGAAAATTTAATATCAGTTAATTCATCACAATTAGCTTCTCATTATAACAAAATCTGTGTTTTTCATGAAGTCAAGCAGAAAATGAAAAGAACTTGACAAGAATTTGCCTTCTGAAGGATGCTCAAATCCTGAATCTACAATGGCTCGAAGAAGCTCCGGCTTTAGAAGGAAATCTCTGAATCCTGAGCTGTGAATTCCAACATAGCCCCTACATAACAGAGGAAACAAAGAATAAAGACATGAAGGATGCTGCCAAAAGCAATCTCGAGATAGAAAGTTCAATCAATAGCGAGTAAGCATCTAACTCCACATAAAACTTGAAATTCTGGCAAAGGCGGGAAAAAAAAAAAAAACAATCTTCTAGGCCAAAGAATTCCTAACTAAGACAAATTCTTGCAGACAAATGTAAAGTGAAAGGCAGCAGTACATGAGTACCTAAAAAACAACATATTCAAAATTTTCCAAAGAAATAAGCTGTGCTCATGATGGAAGCCACAACAGATGCTGATGACCATAGACATGCATAGTGTTTAGAACTAATACAAGGACAAGTAAAATCATGGAGATCCAGTCCACCTTGTCCTTCCACTCTTTATGCCGCATGTGGTCAATGTGTAATGACAATTCAAACCATTCATTCACCAGGGACAACCCTGAGTGAGCCAGGGAAAACCCTGAGTGAGCCAGGGACAACCCTGAGTGGGCCACGCACTAAATTTTATTTTTTTATTTTTTTGAAAGATAACTTGTATTAATAGAAAAAGAAGGAAAGAAAAAAAGAGACTGCTGAGGTAGCAGACCCTAGGGAGCAGAAAGAAACATCCCCAACCATTTAAGATGTGTACAAAAAATACTAAAAACAGGTCAGTGATTTTTCTCCTACATTTTATTCATGGCTAGGATTGTCTGATCTTTTTTTTTTGGTCTCTGTGTCCATATACAGAGCCTTACGACGAATGGACGGTTCGGATCATCATACACATCATGTGTATGTGCCTGAGAGCCACCACAAGTTGAATGCTTAAACATAATACTAATCTTCCAAAACTCCAAGCTAGTCAATTTAACATAGAAGAACCCTGATTTGTTCCAATGAGACTAATCTAAAACCCTAGGATTTTCATCAAAAGAGTTCGAAGGAGCTTATTCTTCAGAACAAGTAGATAAAAAAAGAGTGAGAGCTAAAGATCTTACTTCTTGACTGATTCACCAGCACCCTTGGTGGCAACAGAATCAAGGACTTTCTCCTCCTCTTCTTCATAATCGAGAAGCTCTTCCTCATAGGCATCATTGTCCTTGACTTCTCCCATTCCTATTATAGAAGAGACCATAAGAAGATGAGATAAATCACAATAAGCTCTTGGAGATCGAACTCTAGTCCTATTGAGGAAGCAAATATCTATGGTGCTTTGGAGAAGAATTCTCTCTGTCCCTGGACCATTTCATACGTCAACTTTCCCACTTTTTCGATGTCGCCTTGTTCCCTGTACCCCTCAATGAAACTGCCATAAATCTCAGCATCCAGTTCAAATCCTTTTCCAACCATCTCTACCTGCACCTTGCATGCCTCTTCCATCTTCCCCTCTTCACAAAGCCCCTCTATAAGGAACTTGTAACTTGCCCGATTTGGATAAAACCCAACCCTCTTCATCACGTCCCTTAAAAACTCCAACCCTTCAGAAACCCGTTTCGTCCCACACATTTCTCCAATCACCTCATTTACAGTTGCTGCCTCTGGCCCAAATCCCCTCCTGCACATATCCCGATATAAAACAATCGCTGAATCGACGTCTCCGATTTTACAATACCCTTTGATTAGACACTCATAACTCACACATGTCGCCTCGATACCGTCCAATCCCATCTCCCGAAACAGTGCTTCTGCTCTCTTGATCTTTCCAATATCACAGAAGCCACTAAGCAGAGTATTGTAAGCCATGACATCGGGTTTAATTCCATTAATCCGCATTTTGTCCCATAATCTGATCGCTTCTTCGATCTTCCCTCTACCACAAGACGCTGCCATCAAAATGGAGTAAGTGAAAACATTTGGATCACACCCGAATTTCACCATTTCATTCAAAATCTCATCCATCTGTTCTATATTCTGATCTCGATAGAAAGAAAGCATCAAAGTATTGAAAGTCTGCACATTTGGCAAAACACTAACCCTAATGCTAGTTTTATTTTCGGACCTAAAAATCTCTTGATACATTGCAAACCCTGTGTCCGATCCTCTCAACTCAGCCACTGATCGGATGATGGAATTGCAGGTACCAGTCATCGGATGAATTCCACGTGATCCGAGCAAGCGAACAATCTCAACCGCCCGATCTATCTTGTTTGAATTCAGGTAGGCACGAATGAGGAGATCGAAGACGAATGGGGCTGAATCGCAGGAACGGTATGTTTTCACCAGGGTTCTGAAGATGGAGGGATCCGCGCCATCGGATTCAGATATCCGGATGGCGGTCCGGATCAGGTCCTGGGCACGGGTTTTGAGGCGGGATCGGGCAAGGATGTGAATCATGGTGGAATAAGAGATGAGATCGGGGGCAAAAAGGGAATTTTCCTGGGACCAGAGGAAGAAGCGGAGGGCAAGATGGGGATTGTTTCTTACGCGGAGCGTAATCTGGGAAACATCAGCAGGGGAGAGGACGTTGGGGTGGATGAGGGATTTGAGGTAGCTCCAGCGACTTTTGGAGCGGTGTTCAATAAGTACGGAAACAACGGATGAGATTAGCGCCTCGTTAGGTGGGGTTTCATCGGAAGTTGGGGATGATGAGAAGGCGAGAGAGAGACGGGGTTTCAGCAGAGGGGCAGAAAGAATTCGTCGTCTCCAAAGCGCCATAGACATTTGCTTTTTTCTCCAAAAATCAGGAAAAGCTCTTGGAGATAGAGTTCTTCTTCTCCTGCAAGATTGAACTCACGTGAGTGTGAAAAAGAAAAGAAAAAAGGATTTGAAAGATATTTCTGAGAGCTTGCCTTTGAATCTTCGAGCAGAGAGAGAGAGAGAGAGAGAGAGAGAGAGAGAGAGAGAGAGAGAGAGAGAGAGATTAGGGCTAGGGTTTTGGAGCGTCTGCAAAGTGGGGGGGAATGATTCCCAAAATCGTAGACTAGTATAAGTGAAAGAAGACAGAAAACCCACTACTAGGGTTAGGGTTTGAGAGGGATAGCGCTCGATTTCAGTAATTGGGGGAAGGGTCTTCTACAGAGCGGGGAAGGAAGGAGCAGTAACTCGCAGTACTACAGCAAATAGTAGCTCGCGGCACAGAGAGAAATCTCGTTCTCGGCCCTTTCTCTGCCCGGGGAATTTCTCAGAAAACTTTCACATTTTTTGCGTTTTCTCGCGATATTATCAGATAAATCTGGCTGAAAATATTTATCATAATTAACAAACTATTTCAAATATAAATGTAGTAGTAAAATGAATTATTTTCATCAAATAGGAAATAGGAATGTTTATCAATTTAGGGCCGGGAGTGGCTTCGGTGGATCCACCAATGTGGGTGGGATCCCTAACTGTGGGGCCCACCATGATGTATATACTTACATCCATTGTCTGTTTGAAAACTCATTTTAGGGCATGATTTCAAAATTGTAGCAGAACAAAATCTCAGTGGATCATAATACTGGAAAGAGGAAGTAATTGACATTAAAAACTTTTAGTGGGCCACAAATATTTTAAAGCGAGCTGATTTTGTGTGATCACCTTATCCAAGTTTGTGGTCTTATTAGTAGGTTAGATGACAAATAAACATTCTCATGGCTCAATGAAGTTATTAACAATGGGGATTCAATTACTAATATTTCCTGTGGTATGGTCTGCCTAAGATTTGGATTTACTACATTTTTTTGGATAGTACCCTGTCAAAATGAATGGACAGCATGGATGTAAGGCACATACATCACAATGAGCCCCACAGCTAGAGATCCATAGATCCACTCAAACAAACAGTCGGCTACAAATAAACATTATGATTTTTTCAAGCTCCAGCTTACCATGCTAGCCCCAAGCTGTGCTCAGCCAAGCATCTAAAGCGCCCAATGCCCAACCCGCACCCAGCCCATTACCACCTGTACATATAGGTGGGAATGGTGTAATGGCACTACAGGTTGAAGTACATTTCACTGTAGATAATCAATTCTCGTGCCCCTTCAGGCAGAAGCAGATTTCGTCCTGCACCCACCCGGCCGGAAAAGTTGTAATGGGTTGTAGTACAAAACTTACGGCCACTCGAAGTGTTGGATCAAGCTGAAATTTGTATTTTTACTTCATTCGTGTGGTGTGGCCTTTTATGAAATATATGGATGACAAATAAATATCACCAGGGGTCTTAAAAAGGTTTTGACCAGATGTCATTATCCGCACTGTATCCTCTAGTGTGGTCATTGGATATGCTTTGATTTTGGGCTCATGACCTAAAAAAACAATGGGCAGTGTAGATAAAATCCATATATCACAGTGGGCCCCACAGGGTCCCCTGCCTTTCCCTACATGCGAGCAACGCGGATTAGCTACCGACAGTAGTGAGACTAGCTAATGAAGTGATGTCACTATGTCATGTGGACCCTACCAAGATGTATGTGTTGTATCTACATTGTTAATCTATTTGGAGAGATCATTTTAAAACATGAGACAGAATGAAGCAGATCCAAAGTTCAAGTAAACCCACCACAGAAAACATTGGGAATTGAATGCCTACCCTTAAAAACATCTTGAGGCCATAGAAGTCTTCGATCAAGCTGATATTTTTATTTTCCCTTATTCCATGTCTATGTGAACTTATAAACAGGTTGGATCTCAAATAAACATCATTCTGGGCCCTGTAAAGGTTTCAACGGTGGGTGTCAATGTCTCCACTTTTTTATGTGGTGGGGTCCACTTGAGCTTTGAATATGCCTCATTCTCTTGCTCATGCCCTAAAATGATACAACACAGATCATGGTGGGGCCCACAGAATGTGGTGACACCACTTCAGTAGCGAGTTTCTAGCTAATCCACGTCCCCAGGCGAGGGCAGGAGGCAATCCACTTTCTGTGAGCGCATCCATGCATTTGTTACTCATAAATGTTGTTTTTTTGGACCACATGCGAGATGGGGCATGCCTATGAACGGTGTGAATCTTGCACAGAAATATGATAGCGTGCTGAGTTCACTAGCATGGTTTCCATCATCTGATCAGTAATCGTTCAAGGATGCGCTTTTCTGCGTGTATGGATTATGCTACAAAAATAGGGCACATTACACTTATCCGCATGTTATTTATTTATCACTTACAAGAGTAAATGAAATTATCAAATCTGGACACTCAATTTGATGGATCAAATCTTCTATAGATTATTTGCTGAAAATTGCACTGATCGTATTATCCTAGCCATTTGATCAATTGCCCACAAAAAGGACCTATTGATAAGAGGTTTTGGACCTTCTTTTTTTTTTTAACACAGATCCACACCCTACACACTCACACACCCATCTATATCACATCAATCCCCTGTCTGAGTGTTGAAACAGAGTCTGTCTTCCACCGAGCAACGGTGCTGGGCACTTTATGACAAATTAACATCAAGCTAGTCGTGGTAATGTCTGGAAGTTTATAAGATGGCCCCTCTAATGAGGATTCCCATATGCACAAATCAGGCTGCTCAATTCATCAGGTGGGCCACCCTGTGTGTGTGTATATATATATATTAAAAGGAGGGAAAGTTTTTTTTTATATATATACCACTTTCTTCTTCTTCTTTTTTCCATAAGCTAAAAAATCCTCTCCCATATTATGAAATAAGTCCTCTTTTTTTTTAGAAGCCTCATTAAAGACATTGTTTAGCTGTCACTGGAGTTTACAATTAAAAAACAGTTAATTATTAAAATTTGACCATTAACCACGTGAAATAATGCTTTTATAATTGACTTTGTAAAGATCACTTGGCTATGTGGGCCCAACTAAGGGTGTACACGAACCGAGCTAGCTCAGTTAGCTCGCTCGACTCGACTTGAAAAAGCTCAAATTGATTCAGTTCAGAGCTAAGTTCTCAAGCTGATTTTTTGAGCTTGAAAATGAGTTCGAGCAGGCTCCAATTCAACTCGGATCGAATCCAGTTCAAATCGAACTCGGATCGAACCAATTTGGTGACTCAGTTACCTGACCATTATATAATCTACACATAATAAATGCAAAAAGAAAAAAGAAAAAGCGGGCAATATCTGCTGCTTGCTCATATCAATTCATGGCAAGATGTGAATATGGGTTTTACTATTGTACTCAAAGACCATGTCTATCGCTTCTCACTTGTTTTTTCAATCCCGATTTGTGGTTCTCAGACATCCACTTTAGCTCTTTGTTTTTTTTAGGAGACTTGCTTCTTTTCCCTTTTGCTTTATTCATGTCCTCTGTTTACATATAGGCGGCTGAATTTCTTCTCCATCCACGCAGCAATTTATACATACCCTACAAGCATCTTATCAAGAAGAAATGTCTCAACATGCTCCCATTGCCTCTGTTTTACAAACAGTGGGATTGTGAAGTTGCAATTCAGGTGTTTGTGGAAATGCTTCAATGACGAATGACGAACTCGGCCTGAGCTGGCCCAAGCTGTTGACCGAACCACACCGAGCTGGCCAGTCAGGCTCAAGGACCAAGCCGAGCTGAGTTCAAGCTGATGTCAGCCAGTGTTCGAGCCGAGTCGAGCTAAGGCCAGCTCAACCTCCCTGTACACCCCTAGGCCCAACATAGCCACATGATCCAAATCATCCAATGGTACACCACCACGGCATTTGATCTGTAAACTGTATAAATGGTGGATCAAAACCATTGATGACCTTTTCATATTTCCATAAGGGCAAAATGATTTATTATTATTATTTTTCATTTTCACAAGGGCTAAAGCATCATATTAAATGGCACAAAGTCGAAAGCATAGTAATAGTTAAATCTAGTGGTCAATGATCCTCTTTAACCTTTAACTTTGAGGAAAGTCAATCAGGTGTGTGTTTTATGACACTTTGTTATTTGACAATACTTAAAAAGAGGCCTTTTGGCCTATAGCTAAGAGGGAGGGTGCCGTATGTACAGAAATCCAAAAAGAACATTCCATATACTCACGTTTGCCGGTCAGTGAGTAGATTGGCCTCACTTTTTGTTAACCTCTCTTTATAGAGGTATCATGTGATGCCTGCTCAGTTCAAGCAGTGCTTCTCAGTCGCCCCAGAAACTGCCTTGGTGAAACAAACACTGGTGATAGGGACTTTTCAAGCAGTGGGCCCCATTATGAATGGACCATGCTTCAGAAATCTTTTACATCATGACAGTGGACACTACCTAAACCTTTGTCAACCTGGCAAATTTGTGGAAAATCTGAACAGTACTTGAGGTGGTCTCCACAATGAACTATACGAAAAAATCAGGATCGACAGCTAGTCATGTAGGCCACCTTACACAAAAAAATAAAAATAATGGACAGCGCAGAAAAACTTCCCAAATGTCCACATTCAATGTAAACGCCGTGCTCCTGATTAGTGTACTTGGCTTTCTTTGTATGCCACCATTCTGGGAGAAACCAATGTGCGCACGGCACAGATCTACAATGCATGTCAGGTGGTATGTGTGCTGCTTGTAAGCTGTAAGCTGAATAGCATGACACTGAATAGGAACTAAAAGACTCACCAGCTATCAAGTGATTTGTCAAGCATTTCCCATAGATTTAAGACTCTTCGACTGGGTCGAACTCGTCCACTCTTGACTTGACTCTTGAATCGTCCGAGTTGGAGGATATGGGTGGCCCTTTCATCAAACTGGATTGGGTCCAAGCAAGACGGAGTCAACTCGAACGAGTGACAGGAAATCGCCCGAGTCTTAACCTACGGCTGAAGCACATTCCCAAAATTCCCACATCCCCAAAACACCCTTCCACATAGGGTGCTTGACCAGTGATTGTGTCACTACGTAGGGGGTTTGCCTAGTTGTCAAGACCCAGCTAAGGTTTTCAGAAATATCAAGGAACCAAGGTCACTAAGACTTGGTACAAACTGGCATGAATTTGGTACGTGGCCCCTCCCCAAAGAACTCCAACACCAGGGTAGAACTGATCTCGTTGTGGCATGGAATTGGGAAAATGGAGACCTGGATACAAAAGAACTCAAATCCTAATGCACCATCATTTGGAAAACTACAAGGCTGTACAATGTACAGTTTGGGGCAAGACTTAGAAATGTTGCAGTTCCAGGCATGACTATAGTCAAGAACAATGAACAAAGAGGGGACTTTAAAGAGACCTAAATTCTAGTACTGTCTTGTTCAAGCTCTAAAACTAGCTGATTTGACTTGAACCACCCAAAACCTAGTCAAAAACCTGGAATGCATCAATGATTCACCTATCTTTCTTTATGCAACTTCATACAGTTGTGCGCACGCCCTTCTTCCAAAGATAAAGGTATCTCAGCAAAATTAAAAATAAGAAAAAAAAATATTGTCAGGTACATTTGGATATACCAACAAATCATGGTTGGTACAACAGGTTGAGTTTCGCATTTGGAGCAACACACACATTTCCTTTTTTTTTCTTCTTTTTTTTTTCTCTTTTTATTTTCCTAATCTCAAATCACTGGTGAGACAATATACAGGAAGGCCCAAACATCTCCCAGGAATGTAGCCTTCAAACACCGTCTGAATTAGAAGACATCTAAGTACCCTGAAATCTGAAGTAAAACGAGACATTAATTAAAGGTTAAAGAAATTGTTGTTGATTAAAAAAAAATCATATGAGCACATTCACACTTCGTATAAAGTTACATTCCTAAACACTATCATGATTCTGTTGAACGATATGCTATCATCTTTCTTTCTGTTGTCCATTGCAATATCACATTTTCATCTCTTCCGCTCTCATCCACCATATTAAAGAAAACTGCATGTGCCAACAATTCGGTGACCAAATTTTAATCCAATTGACCCCACTGTGGATTGGCGTACCCAACAAATCTCCCAATGAAACTATTTTAACCCTTCAATCCCTTGCATGCAAATAAGCAATTAAGAATAGTACATGGGACCCATCCACATTCATCTGAAAGGAGACCTAAGATTTGAAGTCTCTGATCTTCTAATTCGGGAGATTTTTGGGTCATTCCCCATCCAAGGCAAGGCCAATCAGATCCATGATCAGGATTGCTAGATGTGACAGATCCACTTCTACAAAATCAACGCTCGAGGATAGTAAACAGATAAAGGATCAAAACATTTCATCATCAAAGGAGTTGATAAGGTAAAGAAAGAATTACGGTTGTACGAGCTTCGAGGTAAGGTTAGTGCAGCTAGAATCTGACAGCAACAATAGAATCATGCCCCCGTGATAAAAGATTTCTTCACCTTTTTTGCAAAAGTTTCAGCTACCAGTAAGGGGAAAGCTATAGTTGCATCGCAATGGACCTGATTGACAGAAGCTTGGCACTTAGAACAAAAGAAAATTGAGTGAAAGAACTACATTTTCAAAGGCATCTCTTTTTCTTCTTTTCTTTCTTTTCCTTTTTTTTTTTTTTTTTTTTTTCATAGGTCATTTTAAAGGCATCTTGAACAAGCAATTCAATATGGAAGTAGAAAGAAGAGTTGCAAATTGATCATCCACATGCGGCAGCAAGTGGCAGAGTTTGAAGCAGTCAATATCCACAGAAAAGCAGGCAATGTTGCTGAAAAGCTTGGTGCATTTGGCATTGAAATCCAAGAAAACAGCAGCGACGAACACTAAATGAACTAGCATGAGTTTTCTTTTCAAGGGAGCCATGGCTCACATGTGTCGACATGGAGCATGTGCCCAATCCAAGCCCCTCCCTCATTGGGCTGATGAGTAACCGTGTAAATGCCCGGACCAAAAAAGTCAGGCTGGCCAGCTCATCTGGCAGGCCTCCCATGTTGAATATGGATTATTTTTTTTTTGGATGACGATAGGGTGTCCCCGCCCCTTATTAAGGCGAGACTATTCCCTGTAGATGCATGCAAACCACGTGCATCGGGTGAAGCACGGGGAGGGAATCAAACTCGCATCTATGGCGAGCAAACCCACAATGCTAGCCATTCGCCAAAACGCCGGGCGGGTATGTTGAATGCAGATAAATCATCAATTTTCTACTTTCAGCCTGGATGCATTGGCAAGTGCAGTACAGTGAGTCCCATTGGTAACAGTCAATTGCATTTCGGATTGTATTCCAACTAACATTCTCCTTTTCCATTAGTTAAGGGTGTGTTGGTTGCATGCACCAAATCTATAAATATCATGAAATTTCATAATATTTGGTGCAACCAATGCACCATAAGGCATTTCTTTTTATTCATATGCATGTTTCTTCATTAGTTACACTATTTCTTTTGATTTGTATGTAAAAGTGACTCTGCAGCCATGAGGACTGTTTGTGCATGCTACAGACTAAAACACACACATACAGAGAGAGAGAGAGAGAGAGAGAGAGAGAGAGAGAGATGTGCGCTTGAGTATGTGTGCAGAAAATGGAAGAGAGAGAGAGAGAGAGATGTGCGCGAGAGAGATGTGCGCTTGAGTGTGTGTGCAGAAAATGGAAGAGAGAGAGAGAGAGAGATGTGCGCTTGAGTGTGTGTGCAGAAAATGGAACAGAAACCGAGAAGTGGGGCAGAAGAGTGCACACTTTAACAGTTTTTGCAGAACCCCGTATCTTTCCCCATGATACAGCCTCATCAGGACGAGCACCAGAATCACTCCCATCAAATTCCTGTGCTGTATTAATAAAAACAGCAAAATCCGCACCATTTCGCATCATATTGGCATTGCAGATGTGGTGCTTTGGCAGCCCCCCTCCAAGAATTATCATGCCTGTCTTCCTAGGACCTGCATGGACAGCTTCCCCATTCATGGTCCTTATGTCTGTTAAAAAAAAAAAAAACATAACAAAAGGTGTCAATTTATTTTTATGAGCCAGTGGTCATTGGCACTAGCAGCACCAACAAGCAGAGGGGAAAAAAACATGCCTTGGACAACATCAATAACTAAACCAGGTTTGCGGAAGGAATGGAAGTACAACATGTCGCCCAATGAACCATCAGTTAAGCCTGGGCAGAAGACAGGAATGTTGTTCTGGAAGAATATCCACAGGGAATATCAGCAATGCAGTTTTATCTACAGAAAGAAATCAGATAAGCATGCCCATCCACATGGATTTCTTAAAGAGAGAATCGGTAGCAGAATGTGTAAATGTAGGTTCAAGTCTTCAGGCCAGCTTCTAAAACAAAATAATTCATGGCTGTGTAATTGAATACGAGAAACAATCTTTTTCTAGAGTTGGGAATGCTTGCAAAACTGCCTGTTGTATCAATTTTTTCCTAACTTGTAAGAGAAGTGGAAGACATGTCAGGAATGATCCTAACTACACTAAATGTATCCAAAATAAAAATAAAAAATCACCTGGACCACTCTTGCATGAAGAAAATGGGTGGCTAGAAAAATGACCAGTTGCCCAAATTTGACCCACACTTATGGCCCACCTAATGAATGAATAGACCTGATTTTGGTTCAGCATGCTGACAGGACAAATGATAAATGACCCTTATTTTTTTATTTTTTTATTTAGAGGCAACAAAGGAAAATATATTAAGAGAAAAAAGAAAAGATACAGGCAAAAGGAGGATAGAAACCAACTGCTGAGATAGCAGAAAGATTCTAGCCTCCTAAAAAACAAAGACTGATGCCTTTCAGGCCCTTTACATTAGCTGCCCATTCCACTATAAGCTTTTGGCCCTACCCCCAACAACAGAACCCAAGGATGAAACATTGTTAAAGCATCTGTCATTCCTTTCTAACCAAACCGACCACCAAATAGCCAAGATGGCCATTCTCCAAATAAGAGATGTAGATTTCCCTAGCTTGAGACCATGCCATGCCGCTAAGAGACTATGAGCCGAGGCGGGGCTACACTAGGAGATAAACGACCCATATCTCTCATACGTTTGTATTATAGCATGTGTACAGCAAGGCCCCCTCTCCATTCCGCTGATGCTAATGGTTCACATTCCTCGTAGGGAATGAGAAATCCAGGTGGTAACTTGACTGGGGTGGTCCAGCCAGCCCAAGTTACTAAAGTTAACTTGGAATGTGAAGGCCGATAACGCTTGATGCAAATGTAAAAATAAAAATAAAAATATCAACGATATCACACATGTTGCAAACAAAATCTTCTGTCCACTAAAATCAATATTAAAGGCCTATAAAGATAACAGGCAAAAACTAATAAAAGCATGTATGCTCCTAATAAAAATCAATCCACATTGCTATGAATGGAAACTAATAACAGCGGATTGCTAAGAATATTACAATGACGGGAAAAGTAGGGCTATGAAGAGGACTTTCGATGCCAAAAGTCAGCGTTGGCTAAGTTGAAAAAGTTGAGACATGACTTTTTATGGCAAGGATCGGAGGACGGGAAAAGATTTCATTGTATGGGGTGAGATGAGGACTTGGAGAAGATGAACCTGGCTCTCTTAGGTAAGTGTCGGAATATGTCTTAAATTTGAATGTGCACGACCGGTCGTGGGATCGGCTCAACTAGTCGTAGCCCGCTCGACTCAAAGTCCAGCGAGCATCAATTTTGGTGTCCGAGGTGCTCGACAGGTCGTGGGCCATGCTCGACTGGTCGTGGGTGGTGCTCGACCGATCGTGCAGTCTGCACGACCAGTCATGGTTACGCAGATTCGTTCCGCGATTTTGTGCGGATTGCGGATTTTGAGTCCTTTCGCAACTGGGATGCGGAAGGGAAGTTGTCTAAACTATAAGTAGGTGTTCCTAGAGCTTTTCTAGTGTATGGAAAATAATCCTAAAGGCTTTCTAAAGGGGTTTTAGGGAAATTAAAGGGTATAGCAAGGGTGAGATTCGAGGTTGTTCGAATCGGGTAAGTCTTCTCTCTTTGTAATTTCTATTTTCATAGTGGAGATCTGTCGCTTTGTGCCGTGATTTTTTTCCCGCAAGGGTTTTCATGTTAAATCTGTGTGTTCTCTTGTATATGCTTGGTGCCATTGAATTGCTATCCTAGATCTAAATCTGTGTGATTCCGCAGGTAAAATCCCTAACAAGTGGTATTAGAGCTATCGTTGGGGCACAGATCTAAATCTAAGGGATTAGTAATAATTTTGAGTAATGGAAAATCAAGATGATGAATTCATTAATCAAGCAAGACGAAGATGGTGCTCTTGAGGATCGAAAGTCTACTATAACTGATGACAAGTGGAATGCTCTTGATAAGAAGGCCTTATCATCGATCTGTTTATGTCTCACGAATGAGGTTCTCTACAACGTCATGAGGGAGAAAACTGCAGCTAAGTTATGAGCGAAGTTAGAGGATGTTTATGCGAAAAAATCCTCTGAAAATCGCCTGCACTTGAAGTGGCAGTGGTATAACTTCAAGATGGCAGAGGGTGGAGATCTGGAGGATCACATCAGCAACTTTAATAAATTAGTTTACAAATTGGTAGATACGAAGGAAGTAATGAAAGATGAAGAACAAGTATGTATGTTGCTGAATTCTCTTCCGGCATCTTATGAGTCATTCAAGGACACTATGTGCAGCATGAATAAAACCCTGAGTATCGACATTGTTATCTCAGCCCTTCAAGGGAAGGCTATGAGACAGCTAAATAGCGACATGGGGACATCTTCTGATGCACTGTTTGCAGTGGGTAGAAATTCTGGACAAGGTACAGGTTCTAGATCCAAATCCAAGGGCAAGGGCAAAAGAAAAGTAAAGTACTGGAACTGTGGGAAGAAAGGACATGTGAAGAAGGATTGTGAAAATCCTAAATCAAAGAGGGAAGATTCTGAGGCTTCATGCAGGGAGGCCAACACTGCCACGTCAGATGGATGTGATGGTGATGTTTTGTCTGTGTCTTCGCTCAGACGGCCATACGATGATCGTAAGGACGAGTGGATGCTAGACACAGGGGCATCTTTTCACATAACTCCTCATCAGAGTCGGTTCACTAACTACAGTGAGTGCGATAGTGGACAGATATTTATGGGCAATGACATTGCCTGTAATGTTGTGGCTGTTGGTTCAGTGCGCATCAGGATGTTTGATGGGGTGGAGTGTACCTTGACAGATGTGAGGCATGTTCCTAATTTGAAGCGAAATCTGATTTCTCATGGTGTGCTTGAGGCAAAAGGATGCAAGTACACAGGTATTGATGGTGCTCTTAAAGTATCTAAGGGGATACGGGTAATCATGAAAGCACAACAACTCGGTAACTTATATAGGTTGACCAGTAGCACTTCAAAAGGTGAAGCTGCAGTGGATGTAGCGGATTCCACATCTGCACGTGTGTGGCATGTTGGGCATGGCCACATGAGTGGGCAGGGTAGGAAGGCTGAGACGTGCGGACAGCGATACAGAGCAGGTGGATCAGTCACCTGTGAGAATAATCATACGGCATGATCGCAAGATATCGGCGAAGTACATGTACGACTCTAATATCGCGGGGGATTCATCTTCTATTCAGATGGCTCTAGGTGAGCCTGGTGCTGAGAAGTGAAAGGTGACTATGAGCGATGTGATGGATTCGTTGTACCAGACCGACATATGGGAGCGGGTGGAGCTTTCAATGGGCTTGAGAGCAGTTGAATTAAAGTGGATCTTCAGGAGGATACAACATAGATACAGGGCGAGGTCGGTAGCGAAGGGTTATACTCAGAAAGAAGGGATCGACTTCTCAGAGATATTCGCACCAACGGTATAGCAGGTGTCTATTAGATCCGTGATTGGCGCTGGTTGGCCAATGTGATCCCGAGCTGGAAAGACGGATGTAGAGTCTACACTTATGCAAGGAAAAGTGAAGAGCAGATCTACATGAAGCAACCAGAGCGGTTCGAAGTTAAAGGGGCTGAGAAAAGACCTTGTAAGAGGTCATGATTCGACATGTCGCCTAGGCAGTGGTTTGATTCCTTCATGGATGAAGGATCGGGGGGCTGCAAAGATTGTTCTTGACATTGAGACTGAAGGAGTAGGCTTTGGTAATCACAGAAAGAATACCTTATGTGTAGGTATTGATCAAGGATATGATGGGCCAGGTAAAGCCGGAGAGCGTCCCCTACGCGTCTCTTCTCAAGTTTTCCTCAGAACATGTCCCAAAACAGATGATGAAAAACAGGATATCTCATGAGCCTTATTCAAATGCGGTTGGCAGTGTATGTCATGGTCTGGATTAGACCGGTTATTTCACAGGCTATCAGTGTTGTGAGCAAGTACTCTGGCAAGCAATATTGGGCAGCGGTGAGATGGTAAGAAGACTACGTCTTTTCTTTTGAGAAGACAAGAGCAAAGGTGGTTGAGCACGTGGATTTTAATCCGGCAGACATGCTCACCTAGATCGTTCCTGCAGAGAAGTTCAAGTTCTGTGTAACTTCTCTGGGCTTGGCAATGGCGTAAAAGAAAGACGGAGTATGCACAAGAAGCTATGATGTGATACAGAAATAAGAGAAGAGGTCAAGAAGCTACACAGTTCAAGATTGAAGACATGGTGGAGATTGTTGGGATATGTCTTAAATTTGAACGTGTACGACCGGTCATAGGTCAGGTTCGACCCATCGTGGGAGCGACTTGACTAGTCGTAGCCCGCTCGACTCAAAGTCTAGCGAGCATCAATTTTGGGGTCCGAGGTGCTTGACCGGTCGTGGGCCATGCTTGACCAGTCGTGGGTGACGTTCGACCGGTCGTGCAGTCTGCACAACCAATCGTAGTTACGCAGATTCGTTCCGCGATTTTGTGCAGATTGCGGATTTTGAGTCCTTTCGCAACTGCGATGCGGAAGGAAAGTTGCCTAAACTATAAGTAGGTGTTCCTAGGAATTTTCTAGTGTATGAAAAATAATTCTAAAGCCTTTTTAAAGGGGTTCTAGAAAAATTAAAGGGTGTAGCAAGAGTGAGATTCGAGGTTGTTCGAATCGAGTAAGTCCTCTCTCTTTGTAATTTCTATGTTCATAGTGGAGATCTGTCGCTTTGTGCCGTGGTTTTTTTCCCGCAAGGGTTTTCCACGTTAAATCTGTGTGTTCTCTTGTATGTTCTTGGTGCTATTGAATTGCTATCTTAGATCTATATCTGTGTGATTCTGCAAGTAAAATTCCCAACAGTAAGTGGTTGTGGCGATTTGGGACAGAGGACTCCTTTTGGTGAGTCAATAGTAGGAAAGCATGGCAGTCAAGTTGGTGGTTGGAGTGTCAAAGATTCTTCTCTTTACAATGCATCGTGGATCTAGAAGGGGATATATAAGATATTATGGTTTCCAAGTGCTATTCTTTCGTTGAGTCCAAAGTGGTGTGGACCCCACCATCCTGAAGGAATATGCTAGATGAGGAAATTGAAGAATTTGTGAGGCTTCCTAGCTGTTTTCACCTCCATGTGCCGGTGAAAGAAGAAGGGGATGGAATGGTATGGTTAAAGGCTAAATTGGGATGCTGCTCGGTTCAATCCTTTTACTAGGCTCTTCGGAGATTTAAAAGGGATGGTGCACACACGACAATGTTTGGCACTATGGGACCCCTCCGAAAGTTGCAGCCATCGGGTGGCTTTGAAGAAGGGAGGAAATTCTTACCATCGTCCATGGTTCTTTCTAATGTGTGCATCATGTGTATGGTGGATGGTGAGACTATTAATCACCGTTTCATCCATTGTCTGTTTGCGAGAAAGGTGTGGGGAGCTGCTTCCTAGGCCTTTTCGATAGTCCTTGGGTCATGGTAGAGTCCACTGGGAAGCTGTTCTTTCTTTGGCATGGAGTTTGGCTAGGAACGAAGGTTAGAGATATTTGGAGGTTGACCTTGTTGGCTTCATTATGTTCTATCTGGAGGGAACAAAATGGAAGGTGCTTCTGAAATGAGTCCATCAAGGCAGCAGAGGTCGCCTCCAAAGCGAAGCTTCTTGTAGCGGAACGGACCTCTTGTATCAAATCTTTAAAAGATCATAATTTTTCCTTTTTGCTTTGGTTGTAATTGTTTCTTGCACCATCTCGGCACTCTCATAATAAACAGTTCGTTACTCTTTCAAAAAAAAAAAGAAAGAAAGAAAGAAGAGGAGTTTAGATGCTATATTGTTTTTGCACATTTTCCTTTAATACTAATTAAGGAAAAGGGAAGCAGAAATGTGCTTACCTTGAATGCCCAATAAAGGTATGAACTCTCATCATTTATCTCCTTTCCAAGGCGCGCTATCAGCTTTGATGGTGTCCAAAGTACATTCTGAGAAAACAGAAGGCCACAACATTGCATAGCACTGTCAGATTTATATAAAGATGGAGAACAAAAACCAAACACAGAATGTTTCTTGGTAAAGAGAACTCCCAAGCATACTAATTTGACTGAAAAAAGGAAGTGTTGAAAATTTGAGGGTGATGCGCAATCACCGCCCTTGCTGTTTCTCTCCGTTGATCAATACAAGTTACCCTTTTGAGTGTAATATGCCACACTCCAGATTGGAAAGGCCACAGCCTCCTAGCATCTGCCACATGGACAGAACAAGTTCCCTCATGGTTGCAGCTTGCACCATATGGCACCCCTGCCAAAGCAAACAGACATTTTGGCTTCCTAAATCTGTTTCCACTCTTCTGCTGAAACAAACATGGTGAAAGTACCAAGGATTCCACCATGTGGCAAATGCCACAGGCTCAAGGTGTTCCATAATGGTAATAGTGGCTGTAACAGCCACCGCTGTTACTGTTTTGATACGGGCTGGACGTTACAACCCTTTTTTTGAAACAAAATTTTCTGGACTGTTACAGGGCTGTTATGGCTCTTCTTTTTTTATTTATTGCTTTTTTATGTAACGGCTGTTTCGGCCCCGTAATGTGTAACGATTACGTAACTGATTTTGAATACCTTGCACAGGCTCCTCATGTAGCACACGTGCCTAAAGGCTCCCAAGGGAGTGTTTCCCAGCAGTAACCCTACATGGCAGAAGAAGAATGCTCCCAGTCTCCTGAGAGGACTTCTATGCTCTAATCTGACCGTGCATTCCCAACCATTGCAGCTAACGTGGATGTCCATGAGGACTCCACCCTTTCAATGGTTCCAACTCAAACCGGAGGCAGCTGCAGCTGCAACCATGTGAAAGAGATCCTAAGCAGGATCCCTGCCACCTTTTCCTTATCAGGGAATATCCTGCAGGCTTTGAGCCATTAGCTGTTGCCATGTTGGTGGCATACCCCTTAGCAGTAGTAGTAGACAAATCAGGAAATTTTCATGGGGGAAATTAGGTCAGATTCTGGTTCCGTTTATTCTGAGCAAATGATTAATTACATAGAGCAAGAAAACACTCCAAAGATTTTACTTTCAGTTGTTTATAGGAAAATAAAAGGATACTGAAGATACACTAACAGCCTTTATAATGCACACTTAGAGCTATGCTAGAAGGATGATAAAAGATTACCTCTTCAAACTGCTCTTGCAACATACAGTCAAATATCGGAATGATCCAGTCCTCAAATTTGCAGTAGTTGTCATTCGGCACCAACAAGTTTCCGATACGATTCAATCCTTTTGACCGCAAATAAGCACCAGGCAACGAAAAATCACCTTTATATGTGGGGGCAAGGCATTTTATAATGTCCTCTTCTACACCACCAGTAGTAGTGACCACTACATCTACCTGCAAATACCTCAATCTCATTACAAGCAGCACTAATAGCCCATACCAGCAAAACAAGAGTGTGACAATGATGGTTGATACTTTCACTGCTACAAGTTGGGGGAATAAGCCATATTAGTGGAGCATAAAAATTGAACACATTCTATTTAACAAAGGTAATATTTGGCAATGGGATTTCTTTAGCTAAACAAAAAGGGGAAAAACATCTTTATTAGTATTGTAGATATAATATCCATGCTGGTCTCTCACAAAATGAATAAGATCTTAAAGTACATAAAAAATTCTGAAGTCTTCTATGCAATATTAGTGCAGATTTTTATTAAGCCTACATGCACCTCTACTCATGACCACCAGACTTGCATAAGGCAGGACAACTGTGAAGATAACCTGGCCAAAATCTCAAGCTGGTCCACTCATCTGGTGGGCCGCACACATATGTTGAATACAGATCAGTCACAATTTTTTGAATGACCCTCATTCTTGCATACATGCATCCCACCTAATGAGTTGATCAACCAACTTTTTGGACCAGGTAATATACAGGAACCCGCCTGATGCTCAGCACATGCCAGGCTGTAAACATGGCAGCATGTAGAGAATATGTGCATAGTCAGCAAAACTCGTTTTAAACTCCACATTTTTTGAAAAATAAAGCACATGTAGTTGATTAAATGTTTAAAACTCCATATATTTTCAAAATATAAGCAAAAATAGACATTTTTTTGCAAACTGAATAAAAATCTTTTTTAATTTTTACCAACTCTTTTTATTTATTTATTTTAAATGATGATTCACATATATAGATTGGTTGTGGAAACTTTTAATGGAGAACCATGAATTTATATATAGACTACTTGAAAAGGATTTGAAAAAGTTAAATATGTGCAAGTGTGTGTGTGTGTGTGTGTGTGTGTGTGTATTAACCCGCTGTTTAATTAGGCATGTACATTAATACTCATGCACATGGAAATTCTAACCATTTAAATTTAAATTTTATACCTAAGCCTCATTTATATGCCCGTTACGTATTTACATTATGTACCTTCTATTGGCACATGCCGTTTTGCTAACTATGGGTATGTGTGGGGTCACAAACCTTTGTTAGTGAAATAAGCCTATCAATTTCCACCACTACAACTGGCTTAAAATTACCTAAATTAATGTTTTTGCAATTTTTCAATATCCTCCACAATTTGAAAACTATAATTTTTTAAATCGACACTAATCCCTGCAATTATTGTGTGGAGCTTTTCAAAGCACAAATTCAACTAAAAAAAAAAAAAAGAAATATAATGCTTCAAAACAAAAGGAGTACTTCTAAATGTGGTTGTAGTATAAGAGGGTGGTGCATTAAGGAATCATTTTGGTATAGAGTCTCGGCGATTTGGAAAGGGATTCTCTCAATAAATGTAATTTTTTTTTAAGGAGTTGGTTTTAGCCTAGGAATGGGGAGAGGATTTGTTTCTAGGAAGATGTGTGGATTGGAGACTCACCATTGCAAGAGTTGTTTTAAAAAATTGCCCAATTGTCTCCAAATTGTAACATTGTGGCTGCGTGGTGTGCATTGATGTACGGTAACACTATGGTGTGGTCTCCTGCGTTGCGACTGCTCCTGTCAGATGAAGAGGTTATTGAATAGACTTCGCTCCTTAACCTGATGCACTTATATCAGCCAGAGCGTGGGGAAAAGGACTGTATGGTGTGGAGGAAGGATAAATTAGTGAAATTCTCTGTTAGGTCTTCACAAGTTAAGAGGTGGATGGAGTATTCATGAATACCAAGCATGTGTGGTCCTATGGTGCCCGTCTGAAGGTTGTTGTTTTTGCCTGGCTAGTGGGTAGGGAAAGAGTTCTCACCATCGATAATCTTCAAAAGTGGGAATGATCTTACCCAATGTCTACTTGATGTGCGGTGCTAACCACAAATCGGTCAACCATTTGTTCCTTCATATTGTCCCTTTGCTCTTAAGGTGTGGAATGGTTTCTTCACCATCTTTAATGTCTCTTGAGTAATGGCGAATTCGACTAGGAACTTTTTGAAGGCTTGGCATGGTGCGGAGGTTGGGGTAGAGAAAAAGGCTTTGTGGCGGTTATTTGATGACCAATGTTGTCAAATCGCATATGCAATCATGTGTGATCGCATATGTAATCGCACAATCGCAAATGTGACTGCATTTTTTTAAAATTCAAAAAATATATATACGTGTATAATAGGGAAATTTTCAAAAAAAAAATGTAAAAAAAAATATATAAGAGACAAATGGAAACTTTTCTAAGTTAATAAATATCTAATTTTACATATTTAAAATGCATTTGAGAGAGATAAAATCAATTAAACAATTAATTAAACATCAAGTCATCGACATTCAACAATATAGTTAACAAGAAGTAACAGCAAAATCAACAACCTATTTATTTATTATTGTAGAAAATCAACAAACTATCTTCCTTAAAACTTGAAAGTGCTTGAATCTTGGTCTTCCGACTTCCAAGACAAAGGGAATGTAGGAGGGAGAGAAAGAGAGAGAATAAGATCGCTTGGAAGTGGGAAATACAAGAGAAAGGGAGACATTAAGACCACTTGTAATTAAGAAATGTAAGAGAAGACGAGAGTAAGAGAGCTTTTGAGTGAGAATATTGCAAATGGAGAATAATTTGGAAGCCTTTTTATAGGCAAAATGTTGTTTTTTTTGCAATAAAAAATTTAAAAAAAAATTCAATGTGCAATGGCTAATATGCGATCGCATGTGCCATATATGCGATATGTGATTGCATATGTGCCATGATCACATATGTGGTCATACATGACAACACTGCTGATGACGAGTATCTAGGCAATATGAGAGGAGAGAAACGGAAGATGCTTCCGCAACGTTAGACATAGTTTTGAGTGGATGATAGTAAGGGCCAAGTGTTTTGCTTTGGAAAGGGGAACATGTATTGGTGAGGAGAAGTGGCCTTTGCCTATGTAATTTGGGGGGTTTCTTGTATTCTTTATGCCTTTCCCGTGCTCACTTAATAAAATTACCATTGCCTTTGAAAAAAAATAAAATCTGAACCATCAATAAATTTTGTGAAAAGTATTAAAAAAGAGGTCTCGAGTCCAACCAGTTGGACCACAATTTATAGCCACCCAGCAAATAGCTTCTATTCTATCATGTGCATGTGATGTCCAACCTTTCCCATGAGTTGGGCCCACCATGAGGATCGCCTTGTGCAAAAATCTGCCATATCCATTCATCGTGGTCCAAACTTGTATTATAATATTTATTAATGGCAAGAAATTGTTTTCTATCATATTGCCCACCTGATGAATGGATGGGGCTGATCTTTTGCATAAGGTGATCCTCATGGTGGCCCAACCTATTGGAAACGTTGGATGTCGAACACATATGATAAAATGGAAGTTAATTGCTATTTGGACCATAAATTTGGGTCCAACCCGTTGGACTTGAGATATTCTCATTCAAAAAACATTTTTTGATGAGCTTAAGAGCCTGTTCGGATGCCTGTAAGTTGGGCAAGTGGGAAGCGATTTACAGTGAAGTCACTTACAAGTGGTGTTTGGGGGGGAAATTTACTTGTAAGTCACTTACAACCTATAAGTTACTTACAGGCAAAACCGCCAAGAAATTTTCAAGGGCTAGGGATGAGAAGTCGCTTCCCTATAAGTTACTTACATGCCAATGGTCTGATTTTTAAAAAGAGGGAAAGAGGGGGGAAACGCACCTCCATGACAGCATTGCTCCAATAAGCTCTCTCTCTGCAATCAGCGCCCTCTCCCTCTCTACAATTAGCGTCGCCACACAACTCTGTCTTCCCCTCTCTCCCACTCTACAGTTAGGGTTATGACTTTTTTCCTTCCTTTTTTAACTTTTATTTAAAGTGGGCCCGATTCGGTGAGGCTGTGAAAGTGGGGCCCACACCTTAATGTATTTTTGGTATATCCACACCACCCATCAATTTTTCCAACTCATTTTAGCACTTGGGCCCAAACATGGAGCAGTTCCAAATCTCATGTGGGCCGCACCACAGGAAACAACGGTGATTGAACGTTGACCATTAAGAACTTCCTAGGGTCCACCATAATGTTTATTTGTTGTCCAACTTGTTGATGAGGTCACACATACCTGGACGGAGGGTAAACACAAATATGAGCTTGATCCAAAACTTCTGTAGGCCACAAGAAGTTTTATTGGTGAGCATTCAATCTCCGTTGTTTCTCGTGGTGTGGCCCACTTGAGATTTGGATCTGCTTTATTTTTGGGCTCAAGCCCTAAAATGAGTTGTCAGAACTGATGGGCGGCGTGGATCAGGAACTTGGCCTTTTTTCTTGTAGCCATTGGTTTTTCAATCCATGGATGATATGGTTAGGAGCACATAGTCAAAGGAGTTGTTTACAACCATAAGCAATCAACTATGGTCCCTCCAAATGGATGTTTGGAATTCTTGATTAGACCTATTCTTTTCATAAACAATTTTTTACTTTCCATTTTCTGGCAATTTTTTGGCTATTGATTTGATTGGATGGTTACAATCATTTGACTGGCGTGATTTTTGCTTAATGGTTCATTAATTGTGGTCTAAACTTGATGAAAAGGTTCGAATCAATTGATTAGACTGTCCATGTGTCCCTATGCAACCTTTTGTTCTTCAAGCAATTGATCTTGTCTCATTTTACATGCCTTTTACATGGTCCTATCTGAGTTGGGTCCACTAGGTCAATAGTCTATATTAGGGAGTCATGAATTCTAGTTGTAGGATCTGATTATGTAATCTAGCGCTATTGAAGGTATTTTGAATTCATGGGCCCATTTTTATGCCCCACTTGATGATTAGTTTAGCCTAATAATTGGCTTAAATATTCATTTAGATGAACTTAATAAAATGGCATATTTGGTGTCCATATTTCTTCTGTGATCATAACATTTGGAAACGATTTCCTGCTCCAAGCTCTACTTGGTGTGAATATACAACTTCTACCTGTGACCAGTGTTGCCTAGATCGCATATGCACCAGTGGCATATGCAATCACTACACATGTGATTGCATATGCCACGCGTGCGAGTATATGCGATCGCATATGCAATGTATGCGATCGCATACATACAGCATATGCGATCGTATATTGGCCAATGGTCAGAAATCTGACCGCTTGAAATTTTTATTTTTATTTTAAAATCTTGATTTTTCTTCTATAAAAAAGGGTTCATAGCACTCCTACATGCACTCAAAGCTCAAACTCTTTCACTATCTCTACTTTGCTCTCTCTTTAGTCTTTACACAATTACACTCTCTCTTACTTACATAATTCCAAGCCCCAAGCTCCACTCCTCCATCCATATTTCTTTCAAGCTTGAAGTTTCAATCAAAGGAAGAGACAAGTACAGTACTACAAGGATTCAAGATTCAAGAGCAAGCAAGACAACCAAGCTTATCCATCCATTGAACTCTCTTTCTAGTTTATAATTTTTTCAAGTTATAAAAAATTAAAGATCATAAATTCATAATCATATTCACACAACTCTCTTTCTGTCTCTTTCTAGTTTCTATATCTATCTTTCTTGTATCTATCTTTCTTTCTAGTTTCTCTCTCTCTCTTAAACTCTTTGGATCTCTCTTTCTTATCTCATATTCTAGTTTCTATCTCTCTTTCTTATCTAGTTATCTCATATTCTAGTTTCCATCTCTCTTTCTTATCTCATATTTTTATCATCTCTTAAAGTTTCATAATCATATGATTCATATCATATACAAATTCATAATCATATTCATATGTATCCAAGTTCTAAGTTGTAAGTTCTAACATCTGACAAAAAAAATTTAGTTTGTTACTTTCTCTTACAACTTACAAGTTACTTTCAACACAACTTGTTAGTTATTACAACTTACAACTTACAAGTCTACAATATTCC
Source organism: Magnolia kwangsiensis (assembly GCA_037074715.1). NCBI lineage: Eukaryota > Viridiplantae > Streptophyta > Magnoliopsida > Magnoliales > Magnoliaceae > Magnolia > Magnolia kwangsiensis. The sequence continues at coordinate 100,868,287 of CM073581.1, forward strand.
ATTATTCAAGACTCAAGGGTCAAGGGCCAAGGCAAAAGTGAAGACAAGACCAAGAAGTGAAGAATTATTATTATTATTATTATTTAATTTGTAATTGTTGTGTAACTTGTGTTTATGTGTAAATCTCTCTCTCGCCCCTCTTTTACTACAACTCTACAAGTGTAACTTGTAATTGTAAGTGTAGTAAACTCTCTCTCTCTCTCTCTCTCTCTCTCTCTCTCTCTCTCTCTCTCTCTCTCTCTCTCCTCCCTTTCTACTACTAAGTGTAAAGTAACTCTCTCTCCCTCTCCCCCCCCCCCCAAATCCCATCTCTTTAGTCTCTCTCATCTCTTTACTCTTTAGTCTTACTTAGTCTCTTACTTTAGTAATTTTACTTTAGTTTTTAGTTTACTTTTTATACTAGCAATCAATACACACACACCACTAAGGCACTAACATAATGTCTTCTTCTCAATCTTCTTCTTTGAAACCCAAGTCGAATAAGCCGGGTTGGAAGTATAGAAACTATCGTAGTGTTACAGAAAAGACTCACATAGTATGTGAGTTATGTGGGTTTATGAGTTCCAGTGGCATTGCAAGGCACAAGCAACACCTTGCACATTTACCGGGGTCAAATGCAAAAGTATGCGACAAAATTACTCTAGAAATCCGAAAGGAGATCATGGAATATATAAAAAAACAGTGAAGAAAGAGATGTGATAGTGCCTTACGTCAAGAGGAATATTTAGAACAGGATGCATATGAAGATATAAACGTAATTAATGTAGATGAAGGTAGTTCCATTCTCCATACTTCGACAAGTCAGTCTATACTACAAGTACAACCACGGGCTCGAAAAGAGGCATGGGCTCATGGATAGATGGTGTAGACCACACCCCGAGGATGTGATCGACCAAAGGGGTAGACGGAAAGGGCTGACTCAAACAACTTCAGAGAACCAATATAAACAAAAAGATATGAAAACTACTATTCAATATATTGCTAAGTGGTTTTAACAAACAGGCGTTGCTTTCAACGCCATTAAATCGAGAAGCTTCAAAGTAATGGTTGAGACTACAGGTCAATTTGGACCTGAGCTTAAACTTCCTTCATATCATGAAATGAGGGAGACATGCCTAAAAACTGAAGTTGAATATACATGATTCGTCATAACTGAATATAAGGAATCGTGGAAAACATATAAGCGTTTGCTAATGGTTGATGGATGGATCGATAGATCCGGTCGGTCTCAAATTAACTTTTTGGTAAATTGTCCAACTGAAACAATGTTCTTGAAATTCGTGGATGCATCGGGTCATTCACACACAAGAGAATATTTGTTAAGCTTACTAAATAATGTAGTTGAAGAAATAGGTGAGAAATATATTATACAAGTAATTATAGACAACGTAGCCTCGTATGTAATGGCTGGTCATCTTCTTATGGAGAAGAGACAACGTTTATTTTGGACCCCCTGTACGGCCCATTGTATTGATCTTATGTTAGAAGATATTGGTAGATTATTTATAAATGTGATTGTAGGGGCTAGAAGAATCACGGTCTTTATATACAAACACGTCCTTCTTATCAGTCGAATGAGAAAATACATTGGGATAACTTGCTACGTCCAACAGTCACCCGTTTCACTACAGCCTTTTTAAAACTACAAAGGTTACATGCAAAGAAATCAGAACTTAGAAGCTTTGTAATGTCGACCGATTTTACAAATGGGCCTTGGTCAAAGAAGGTTAAAAGGAAACGGGTTCAACAAACAATTCTTTCTCAAAGTTTTTGGACTCAAGTGGTAAAGGCGCTAAAAGCATCCGAGCCCTTAGTCACTGTGTTGCGATTGGTGGACGGAGATGAAAAGCCTGCAATGGGCTACATATATGATGCGATGGAGAGGGCGAAAAATAAGATCATGGACCATTTTAACTATAGAGATTGTGATTACAAGCCAATTTTAGATATAATAGATAGAAGATGGAGCAACCAAATGTCATCTCCCTTGTATTCGGCTGCTTAAATCCTTAACCCAGCCTATTTATTCGTTTTTGTTGATCCAGCGGAAGCGCTAACTATGCATATGGTTGGATTTATTAATGTCTTGGAAAAAATGATTCCGGATAGAGGAGAACATGACAGGATCTCAACTTTGCTGAACTTCTACACAAAAAGTGAGGGAATATTCTCAAGGAATATCGTAATAAGGCATTGGACAATGAAATTACCCAGTAAGTACTAGTACTACTCTATAAATGTCAGTCTTAGACTCTTAGTGTCTTACAAATAGTTTTTCTACAAAGTGTCTCTACTACTTAAACTGTTTTTCTCAGCCAACTGGTGGGCTGCTTATAGAGTAGACCCGAACAGGAAGGATTCAGCTCTAAAGAAGCTGGCTATGAGGATTCTTGGACTCACATGTTCTGTCAGTGGTTGCGAGTATAATTGGACCACGTTCGAAAAGGTAAGTTTAGACTGTTTATTGTTTAGTAATTGTAAAGTATTAAACTTCAATTTTTTAGTGTAAGGCCTAAACTAAATTAATTACCTAAATAGCTAATACCAAATGCGCTTTCTTTCTTGTAGATTCATAACAAGAAAAGAAATCGCTTTGAGCAAAAAAAGCTCAACGACTTGGTTTTCGTTCAATACAATAAAAAATTGCGAGAACGATTCCAAGCTAGTAAAGAAAAGCCCGGTTGCTTTGACCCTATCTGTTTAGATGAATTGGATGCAGATAGCGAGTGGCTCGTAGAGACGGAGGACCCGGTATTTGCTAGAGAGGACCTGACATGGGCACAAGTTGAAGATACCGCATATGGATCGACACCTAGTGAAGGTAGTACCGCTCGAAGGTGAAGGATCGGGGGAGCCGGGGGGCGAGTAGTAGCCGTCAACCTGTTGAAGAGATTGAGGAGATGGAAGAAAGAGATGGTGATAATGATAATCAAGTTAAAGATCATCCACCATTGGATGTTGAAGAAATATTAGTACGTACAAATGATGAAGAAACGGAAGTAGAAGAAGTGTATGTGGAAGAAGGAGATGATTCGAATGATGATGATGATGATGGTGGTGGTGGTTGTGGACCTGGTGGTGAGATGCCACAATGGCAACTAGATCAATGTATATGATTAGATAAATAATAAATAAATAACTTCTTCATTTTGTTTACTAAGTGTTGATGTACATCATTATATGTAGTGTTGAATGTTGAATATTGATATTTCATATTTATTAAATGTTAAGTTATAAAGTTAACTATATTGTAGAACGTAAAATTGTTGATGAATGATGACTTAATAGTTATTATTTAATTCATTACATAAATGTAATTGGTTTTATTTTACTTAAATTAAGTGTATTTCAAGGGCCAATGACGTATAATAATTTTTTCTGATTTTTTTTAAAAAAATTTTGAAAAATGTAAAAAAATAAAAAATGTGTGACCGCACAAGCGATCGCATATGCGCACAGGCATATGCAATCGCACACGATCGCATATGCTATTTAACAACATTGCCTGTCACTAACTTACAGGTTACCCAAACACAAAACTGTAAGTGACTTATAGTTTACATCCCAACAAGATTACCTGTAAGTGACTTTCAGGTGTACTTACAACTTAAAAAACTTACAGGCATCCAAACAAGCCCAAAAGAGAGAATTCTTCTCACTATTCCAAAAATATCCAACAAAATAATCACACACACACACACACACACACACACACAAACATGAAAGCACAACACTTACCATACGATGTTCGACGAGAAACCGAACCGTCTCTCGAACGCCCGATGATATGAGATTTGAAGTGAACCCCAGAAAAACCTTGCATCTAACAGACTCCCTAAACCCTAATTCCCTCTCCTCTTCGCTACAATCTTCTGCCGGTTCATCGTCCGCGAGCCTCCAATCTAGCTTCAACCCAAATGGACACAGAGACATCGCAAAATATTACAAAATGGCCAACAACGAAATCAAACAGATTTCGAAAAAGGAGAGAAATTTCGATTTTTAAACTCACCATCTGATCCACGATCTCGATGGCTTCTCCGAGATTGGACGCCTGGAATCCGGTCGAGACCATCGATTTCATGAGGGCCGGATAATCAACGCCGCGATTGAAATCGTAGCCGGAGATCCTCTCGCAGCTGCCTTCGAGGGTTTCGGATTCTTTGAAGACGGTGGATCGAACTGAAGCGAGAAGCTGCTGCTGCTGATCTTTCATGGCTTCTCCCATTTCAAAAGAAGATTTCTTCTTTTTTTTTTTAAAGGGAGAAAATGAGAAAAAATCGAACTGTGTTTTCTTCAACAGATATAAAAATCGGATTTATTTTTTCACTGTGACAGAAGATTGAAATTCAATAAATTTGGGAGGAGAGACTTTTCGAGCATGAGATGCATGCCCTGATAGCGAATCAAAACTGTAAACAGCTGCTTTTGCTTTTTCAAGGGATTTTACGAAATACTACCTCATTAATACGGTGTTTACATCCTGGTACAAATTTGAATTAACTTTTCATTAAGCTACTTCATTAATCAAGTCGTATTATGCTTTTTCGTAAATGACAAAAATACCCACCGAGCATAGACAAGCTCCTTCCAGCAAAAGTGTGCGACACCAGAGCCGTTCATCAGGCAACCCATACTTGTAAAGAAATAGATTGATACAATCATCAGGTGGACCACACTCGTATAAAGAAACGAACGATTATTAGAATTGATCAATGACCGACCTGATAACTAGATTAGCATGATCTTTTACAAGTGAGAGCTACATAAGTGGGATCACGGCCTAAAATGAGCTTTGAAAATGGTCGGACGTGTGTGGATTTAAGACAATCTCACGCAATCCGCTCCCTTCTCTAACAGCACCTACATCAGTAACTACCTATCTTTAATGGGTCACTTCTATCCATGCTTTTCAGATCATTTTAGGGCAGAAGCCCAAAAGAGAGGCAGATCCAAAGCTCAAGCGGGCCACGTGATAGAAAACAGTGGAGATAATAATGTCCACGTTGAAGGATCTAAAACTTATGTGCCTCATGAAGCTTTCAACGGTGATCATTCAATCTCCACTGCCCGGTGGTGCGATCATTTTGTTCTTTAGATGCACCTTACTTCTGGACTCATGCCTTAAAATGAGCTGAAAAAAAAAATAAAAATGGATGGATTATATGGATAAAATGCATACATCATAGTGGAGCCCACAGAGCTTTGAAATTGGCTAGCTGGTTGGTGTTGGGGCCACCAATCAAACCGCGTCCATTTCCATCCAGGTATGAATTATGTAGAACAGCATCAGTTGCTAGATGAACCACAACACATGCACCAAACGCCTACATTAAAGTCTTACTAAGCCCACCGTAATGTTTATTTGACATCCAACCTGTCGATGAAGTCACGTAGACCCTATGAGGGATAAACACAAATATCAGTTTGATCCAAAACTTTCGTGGCCCAAGAAGTTAGTGGTGGGCGTTCAATCATCGTCCATCCTGTAGCGTGGTCAACCTAAGATGGGATCGTGCGGTCAAATGAGCTGGAAAAATGGGTGGGTGCCGTGGGTATAAAACACATACATCATGGTGGGCCCTATTACGTTGCGACCCCACATGTGACACGCGAACTAGGTCGAGATCCTTCATTCCGTAGGTGCAATAGTAAATGGACCGTAGAAAAAAAAAATCACACAGTTTGGACCATCCTAACCTTTTAATTGGGGTTGTCCACATGGACACTTAAAAAATCAGCAAGGGACCCCAAATGTCCATATTTTTGTGAATGTGTGGCCCACCTGATCAAGGGATAGATTAGGAACATTTATGCCGAAAACAGGAATGTGATCATTTTTCAGATTGGACAAGTCGGGCTCGGCTCAAAGGATTTCTATGATGTCCTAGGCCATTATTATATAATGATGGGTGGGCAGGGCCCATTCCTACCCTTTCAATATGGGATATTTTTGGGACATGAGCCATTCACGTTGATAGGGAATAGACCAATGGTCTGGATTATTGATACGCGGTTCCCATTTGTGGGAATTGAAGACTCACCCTTGATGGGGTATTATTGGCCACCGCTAATGGGCCCCCCAAATTTGGACATGCATGCAAGAAGTTGGATGGATGAGTCACCTCATGGATGGGAGCGTGGTAAAACACCGTTTGATTATGGACTTTTTATGAAAAAACCTCTAAACGTTTCTCAACCGTCCAAAAATGAGTAATGGATATGTGAGCTGCAAATTTCCAAATCGTCCCCATTTTTGGGCTATGGTCCATCCAAGAGGTGATTGACTAATTCAAGGGTCTAGATCCATCACCAAAGTGCACCAATCAATGGATGGGGTAGGGTTGAAACTCTTTAATAAAAGATACCCATGGGACAATCCTAAACTGTACAGCAAGTGACCTCTCAGGAGAAAGTGTTAGAGGTTATAATGGTCCACATCTAAAGAGGAAATGAAGACCCATCGAAATAATATACCCAGTACTCAGATAGCCCATATCTCGAACACACATGAGTATGGTGCCCCTTTTCTACACGGTTGACAATCAAGGGTGGTTAGGTCAATTGGCCTGACGGGCTTTCAAGGTGGGTTCAAGCCAAGATAATGACCAGCGGGGTGGGTGGGGTCGGTAGAGCCAACCCAAATACAATAAAATTGGTTGGGTCAGGTTTGGGCTTGATTTTTTTAAGTGGGTACGGGCAGGCAACAGGGTAATGGGTCATGGCTCAGGTTTGGGCTAGAATTCTGGGCCTGTTTCACAAACTGGATAGGCAGACCCCGACGCACCATCACCCTGTTTGACCACCTATGCCTACATATCGAATGGTGTGTGCACACCTTTTTCCCACCCTCGCATGCGGGGATCAGCTCTACTCTTCCTAACCATCTGTGAAATTATCCACAGACATGGTGCGTAACCATACTGATACTCAGATATTGTGTAAGATATAAGCCCAGATAAACATACGCATGAAAATACCAGAATTCTAATGAAATATCCAAATGTAGCAAAAATATACACACCTTACACTAGATCATCCAATCTTTAAAGATTTGCCACAGACTGCCAGACACCACAACTCACACTAAATGGTCAAACAGAGATGAACCGGACAGTCACAGTAAGATGAGATGATAAAAAATCCCGAATACAGAATTCATAGAATAAATACTTCTCATATATGGATGAACAATTTGTGGTATTCAAGTTTTGAATTACAGCACAAATACGGCCACTGTATGCTTGAGTATATCTAAGCACTCTATACAATTTAAAAAAGACCATTCATGTCTCGGACACCTTGTTGGTAATGAGAGTAGCATAATTGGCAATTGTTGCATCTGGAGACTGCCTCAGACATGTTAGGATAGGGAAGAACTCGGACGAGCGGATGAACTGCCTGCAAGGCATGTGAGCGCACATTTTCCCAAGGGAAAAGAGCGCGATCTTCAGTGGGGATTCGTTCACAGCATCTCGTCTGCTTGGGCTCAATGCGACCATTGAACACTCAGCAACCAGCTTGAGCAAAGCCTGCAAGAGAGCAGATTTTGATCAGTGCCAATGACTACATTAAGAAAGGAAAATCAAGAACACGGAAGAGTTGGCTTTAACTAAATACAAAAAAATAATAATAATAATAATAATAATAATAAAATAAAATAAATAAAAGAGAGTGAGAGAGGAAGAAGAAGAAAGAAAGAAAAGAGTAATAACTAAACCAATCTACGATTGGCTACTGCAGTCTAATTGGTAAAGGGCGAGAAGATGTGCTTGTTTTTCAAATGGCAGTGACAGATAGATGTACAGGTGGCATAAATGGAAGTTGATCTAGACCGTCCAAATTGCGTCCTATTATTGAATGCTGCATACCCCAAAAAATTACATTGATCAGACAATTTTACTGTTCAATAACGGCTGTTTGATTTGGAATGCTGACCAATACAAAGAGGTCTATTTCAAGGCTCCAGTCTATCCACAATGGGACCATGATTCAGACAATCTAGAATGACATGCGCATCGATGAGCCGCCACCATTCATAAAATGGTGGAAAATATTCACAAGTCTTGCCCCCATTAACAAAATATTATCATATTCGATATATGTATCAACGTTTAAGGTATTGTTTGCCCACAAATGATACGGCAGTATTGGCCTGATTAGCGCAAAACAGTCTAATAAAAGGGCAAAACAGGGCAAAACAGGGCAAATTGGGGCCATATCGGTGGTGAACGATACAATACCAGATACACCAACTTAAAACCTTGATATGTATATGCTAGCATATCAGACAGATGCAAAAATCAAAAGCCCATTTAATAACCTGCACAGCGCCTTTGGAGATAATATCTTCGCAGAGCCGGTTGGAATTCCGCACAAGGTTGCTGAGTGCACCTGCAGCATTTGCTTTTGTCTTGTCTTCCTCTCCTGTAAGCAATAGATTTGTAAGCTGAGGTATGGATCTCCTTAGCTCATCATACAACATGTCGTTGTGGTATGCCGCATTTCCCACCTGGAGAGACAAGAAAGTCACATTTTTCCAATACCAGAATCTCATACTCGCACATGAACTTGAATTCTCTAGGGCCCAATGTCATAAACTCTCGTTCAGTCCAGCCCAAGGTATTCAATAACGGTAACAGTGGCCGTAACAACCAATATGGTCATGTAACAGTAAAAAAAATAAGGAAGAAAATGCATCAGCCCTGTATTGGCCCCATTTTTTGCAAGGTAACTAAACTTTTTATTAAAAAGGAGCCCCAGAAGGGCTGAAGGTAAAATAGAACAACTAAAGCCCATACAAAAAGAACCAATCACTTTGGTCAAAGTCCTTATTGCAGGAGACCCAACCTATTACATCTAGTTGTGCCCTCTTATAGACTCCCAACACTGAACTGCTTCTTCTTCTTTTTTTAACACACTCACATACCACACACACCCATGAACTCACACCACCATAGTTTTTCACCACAATGGGTACTCGAACCCATGACCTCGTGTTGAAACTCTTGTGAGTCTACTACTGAGGCATGAGTAAGGACCCAGCCAACTCTGACCCACATTTGTTTCAGAAGCACAGGGTTCTCTCCCCCCAACTCTGACCAGCCAACTCCTGAAACTCCCCCATCAAATGATCCTAACCATCTGATTCAGCCTTGTGTTTGTAATTATCCCCCTTCATCATATCTCTAGGAACATATCTGATAGAGGAGATAAGGGCATGGCCCATACATGACAAGGCCCACAGAGAAATGGTTTAGGTCATTCAAAGTTTCCCCACCATCACCAATGCTGGGCCAAAAAAAAAAAAACTAAAACACTGCTCCATTTGATCGAGCAGCATATAAACCTCTAAGACTAAAGAGCGCCATGATGTTGGTTTGTAAACTCATACATAATTGAAATTGTTGTAGGGATAGGAAGGGATATCCTTGCACAGACAATCATGTATTCTTAGCAATTATACTTTGAGAAGTTCACAGTAGCACCAGTCTCCTGGAAATGCATCCCAGCCCTAAAATGTGCATTTTCCAAATAGTTATATTTGAGGGGGGGAAACCACAAAAACCTCTATACATTACACTCAGAATCACAAATATTAACTAGGGAAAGTTCTTACAGCAAAACACGCAAACTTCCTGGTACGTTTATCTGGGTCAGCACATCTATCAATGAGAAGACTGATTATGTGATGCCTTGCCTGGATGTTTAAAATAAGGGCAAAATAACGAGAATCAATAAGCATAATAACCACATACAACCAGCATCTAGTTAAAATAAAAAGAGAAATATATAACTCCATTTCTTACTAGCAAATTATAAAAATAGGAGCTGTGACGACACATGTTGCCGATGGCACTGCAAGCTTTAGCCCTCACATTTGCATCTTCATGACTTAGAAAATCTTTCAAGAATTCCAATAAATCAGCCTTGTCTATGGCTTCATAGAAATCCTGCAACAATGCACATTTTATGGATGACGTGTGAGGTCAGTTACGTCATTCCTTAAAAAAAAAGTACTCCCAAATGACCAATTCAGAAATCTTGGGTTGATAATTCACGAGAATGGAGATACTGAAAAAGATGTTGCCCATAAAATTAGAGCAGGGTGGATGAAATGGAGATGTGCCGCTTAGATGGTTTTGCCATGTGCTTCAAAGACCAAGAACTGCATCAGTTAAGAGTGAGTTGGTTCGAGTTGAAGGCTACCAACAAGGGGATGTCCCAAAAGGACGCTGGTTGAGGTCATAAGAAAAGATTGATTACCTATAGTTTAACTGAGAATATGGTCTTTCATAGAGTGGATTGGCATAACACGATTCATGTAGCCAACCCTAATTAGTTGGAATAAGGCTTAGATCATGACAGTCACCTCACAAGAGAAACATGCATACATAACCATCAAAGCAAATTATTATTTTCAATTACTCTGTTGTCTCAGTTGTCGGTTTCACATCACAGAAAGCAGATGTGGACAATACTGCTAACAGGGCAACATGGAAAAAAAAAAAAATGTACTAACTGGCCATGAGAGATGAAAGGTTGGAAATATAACTTTCTTAGTGCAATGAAAAAACATATAAACAGATCAATTTTCTGACCTTCGACATCCGAGCAAGATCAGAAACTATCATCAGAATGTCCAGCACCACCTCCCTAGGTATAGAACCCTCGAGCAGCTTTCTCATTCTGCTTGGATCCAATAGACCATCTCTGTGAAGTTGAATGGCCAGAGGTTCATAGCTTATCATTTTAGCAAGAAAAGCTACAGGCCTTGCTAAATCTTTTGAATCCACATGTTCTAAGCACCTAAGAATACAACCTGGTAAGCCAACCTGCCAATGAAAAGCACTTCCGTCAAGAACTGTTAACAGCCATCCACTGTCTGAATAACAAAAGATTAAAGATCTGACCTCCATAAGAATTTTAACATATTGAAGCATGTTTGCCTCAATTGCTTTAACCATGTCCTTGTTCTCCATCCCTACTCTTCCACCTGGTGACCCTATGTTGAGAAGGAACCCACTATTGATTGATGCGGTTGTTGATGGCATGCCACTAACAGCCTGTACCGCGACAAAAGGAAATGCCAAAAGATCAATCACGGCATTGATTACATCTCTAATCCCATTGCTTCCGCCACCAGGCCCACTCCAGCATTTTAAAATCTTAAGGTGTGCTTCAGAGATCAAACCAGAGATGAGCTTAACATGTTCCCTCCTAAACAAAATCTCACGGAACACACCACCTGAAAGGCAGTGGCATATTGAAGTAACTGTCCATACAACACCAACAGGTGATAGCCCAACTCGATCCTCTGTACCATCTGTTCCTTGCATGGAGGCCTTCTGAAGGCCATCAACCAACAAATAGAGAAGTAGCTGGGGAATACCATTGGAACACGCTTGCTCAATGGCTAGTGGTCCAACCCACTTCAGTCTTGTTTCCAACAACCCAACACACCCATCCCTGAGTCCGTGCCAGTTGGAGAGCATCCCTTTGCATTTGGAAGTCGCTTCATTTTCATCAGACGACATGAGCCTGAGGTGGGCACGCAAGGTTGCAGTAGGAGGAATCAAAGGCAGTGCAGACTCGAAGATTGGGGAGTTCACGGGACCTCCACTTTCAAGGGATATAAGAGATGCAAGAGCCAACATGGCGGCAGCGCATTGAGGTTGAAAGGAGCTTGCCGCCCTATCATCAGAGGAAGACAGGTGTGCAAGAACTGAAAGCCGAGCACGTTGTTTTTTCTGAGTAGTAGTAAGCATGCATGATGCAGAAATTCTACCGGCTGACTTCAAACATTGTGCAATTGTTGCCAGGGTGAGGCAAGAATGCAGAATCAGTGCCTGTGGGTTGGACAATTTGCATTTTTGGTTGCATGTTTCTCCAGTGGATGGTTCCTTGTTTAAAGTAGAAGCACATAGAGATAATATAGTGAAAATGTCTGAAACAATTGTTCCATCACCACTTCCACTGATGGTAGTAGAATTAGATATGGGATTAGGCAGGCCGCAGAGGACATCACAGGTAGCTGTGCTAGAAATACAGATTCTCAACATGAGCTGAAACAGCAAACAACACGTCAGCATTTACAGAAATTCAGAAGGATGACAATTTTGTACAATCATGATTCAGATAAACTGCTGAAAGAACAATTCGTGCAAGGCATTGCTTCTCCAGTTTCTAGTTGGAAACTCATAAATCCAAGGGCTTGGAAGCTCATGAATCCAATTGACTGAAGCAGTTGCGGACCTGCACAAATAATGAGGTTCCATTGGCTTCTTCAGATGGGATTCACAAACTTCAAAGCCTATACAGTACCTTCTTTTTTCCTCAAATGTAGAGGACTTCCAAATTACCCCTCGTGAACAAACTGTCTTTGACGCATTCAGAGCAACAAAACAAGGATTAACAGATGTTTTGCAAAAGGCCAGAAAAGAAGAGAGGTGATAGGTGTGCAATTAAGTCTTTAAAAGACTCAGATATGCAAAATTGGCAAGTTCCAAATCCATAAGAGAAAAGGGAGTGCATTGAATCTCATAACAAACAAACAAAAAGGCAAGTGCGCAATTGAAAGCCAGTCATTTATGTAGTGTATCCTTACAGTACAGAAGGTTTCTGATTCTTGAAACATAAACACTACAACACATAAGCGCGATAAGCAAATTGTGAAGCAAGCAAATTGCTGGTATAAATTGTCTAGTGAAAATGCATGCATGTATCAGTATAGAGATGTTGTGTTGTTATATTAGCACAAAAGAGAAAAGGCACCTGAATAACAGCTGATAACGTAGATTCTAAGCCTTGGTGAATGCAATAATATGTAGCAACCTGCATGGGTTTTGATTTAAGGAATGTTCTTGCAACTCTATCAACAATTTTAGATGATTGTGTCTCTAGCACTGTACTTTGGTTGTGGCACTTGATATCAAGCCTAAGCAAAGTATGGCTTCGGAAAGAGTTCAAAGGAAATAGATTGGCATGTCCTTTTGTGGATTTAATTTCCAGTGCATCTGTCAATGCCCATAGAGCCTTGCATGCTTCAGAAGCTGCAGGTAACATATTTGAAGAACCAGAGATGAGACTTGACCCTGAAGTGGCTAAGCAGAGACACAATAGATCGATGATGCCAGATGTTCTAGCATGATCCAATATCTCTTTTAAAGTTTCTTGCACTGATGAGGGGGCAGAGACCACCTCAGGACTCACAGCCGACAGAGATGTCTTTAGTCCACGAGCAACTCGAGATAAAATGACGGCAACGCATGCAGTGGACTCATATAACACTCTTCCAGATGATGCATCGTTGGTATATCCCACAACCTGCAAGTTCAAAAGGGGAAGATGAAAATGAAATCACAGAAAGCTCTTGAAGATCACTGATTACACTGGAGGAGAAAGACCTGCGAGTAAAGTTCTGTGATAGCAACCCAATGACGACTGTAAGAATTACCCATTCCACTTCCACTGTTATCCAGCAGTTTCTTTAAAATTGAAAGGCACTGCATAAATCAAAATTTACAATAAACACCAACACGACTGCAAGCAACTTTGTATTGCAAGTTCTTTTGCGCCAAATAAATGGCTGAAAGACTAATATTCTTCTGAGATTTACATGTAAAATGCCTATATCGTATCACCAATTTCGAAAATTCAATTTTCCAGGTCCAAAGAGATGTACCTTTAGGGTTAAAGCATTACCATCAGTACCATCGGGAAAATTCATGCTAACAGTGACACCAACGAACCCAAGAAGCGTGCATATCATATCATCAACTACTGCACTGCAGCGAAGAGCCCCAGCTGTAATTATGTTTGTAATAATTCTGAGCGACTGGTTTGCGCGGGCAGCATCCTGATCCCTGTACAGGTTTCAGAAAGCAAAATTAGTTTTATTGGAACGGGAAGGAGTTGATTTTGACCATTAAAGAAGATAAACAAATATAATGGAACCTGAGAATAGACAAGCAATTCCACAAGGAACTACTATGTGTAATAACAACTAGAGAGAACTGCAATAGAATGATTGAGAAGTAATAAAGCATTCCACTAGCAACAAGTTTCTATGTAAATAAAAAGGGTAATTTTACAAGTGTCACAATGAAAGAAGACTTCCAATTTCATGTTTTTCGACCAACACGAAAAACATGAAAATTGTCACAAGAAAATATTTTTTCTTACAAAAATTGACTAATGAAAATAAAAATAAGGATTCAAAGCATCATATGACACACATAACAGACTAAATTTACATCATCATAAATTTGTTTCATGGTTCAAAGGTCAACAGCCTATAAAAGACTAGACCTAGATCACTCATGTCAAATGAAAAACACTTGCAAAGAATGAGCATTTTACAAACTAAAATGCGCTCAACTTTGTTCGATATGAGCAAGAAATCATCTATCTGATGGAAAGTATATCCTGACAGATACAAAAATGAAAATGATATATTTAGCAATGAAAATATAAGAATTGCCACTATATAGAAGACCCATGATCAAGCAGCTATCAAACCACTCTCCCAAGGAACCCTATCCTACGATAGATGCATAAACACGATTGCTACCTGCAAAGTAATGGGTAGAAATTAAAAAGGTAGGGAATGCTATGTATTGATATATAAATCTCACTACATAGTGCTCTAATACCAATGAGATATAAATCTCACAGAGAAACAAAGAGAAAGATGTAGAATGAAGAAGATGTGGAGGGTCAGTCTTTAAAACATTTGATGGATGGTTCAAACCCCAAGAGCAAGTCACATGCTGATGTCCCGGGTGAACCAAGTAGATCCCTTGTCAGACCGTGTGAACGTTAACAACTATGATAAAACCTCCCAACTACACCCACTTTTAGGGCCCGTTTAGATTGTAAGTTGTTTAAGATAAGCTACTTATTCCACAAGTAGCTTATCTTAGTTTCTACTTCTAAAGAAGATAAGTATGTTTGGCAAACAACATACTTGTCAGCTTCTCCTCTCTTTCGTCTCTCTTGATGCCTCTCTTAGGAAACTTATGAAAAGTAGAAAAGCTAAAAAATTTAAATGAAATGATTATATGCTTTTAAGTAAAAAAGTTATTATAACTAATCATAAACCAAACTTACTTATCTTAAATAAGTCACTTATCTACCGTTGTAAGTACAAAAAGCAACTTATTTGGTGGTATCCAAATAGGCCCTTAGTGACTTCTAGGTACCCTCATAAAGTGAGCCAAATAAGTGTCAAGCAAGATCTCCCCATCCACACATCCTTGGTCCAAGGATTTAGCAGAGCTAGTACAATTGCAAGCATCCCTCGTCTAGGCATGATGGGCTTCCCTGCCAATGTGAATGACCGAAGGCCCCAGAACCAGGTTGTCGCCCATAATACATTCACATAGCCATGTGGGGTAGGGCAAAGGTACACTGACACCAAGCCAGGCCCCATCATGGGGGTTGTCCGTCCTGACACCAAGTCAGTCCCCTCAAATAAGATGACCAATCATAATAGAATAGGTGTGCCCAAGCACCTGCATGGTCATGGCCAAGGCATTAAGATTCATGGGTCACAACTCTTCCTAACCACGGGCCAATGTATCCAATCTTGTAATACCAAAGGAAAACAAACCCATAATAATAAATTCATGTTCCACACACCATAACTAGGCCAATGAATGAACAATCATATGAATAGATCATCATCCATGTCAAGGAAAATGATTATATGAATAGCTTAAGAAGCAATATAAACATTGGTTTCAAGGGGCTACCCCAACATAATAGTCTCCCAAAAGAAAATAAAAATCCACAAACTTAATTAACTACTTTTTCTTGGGCCTAAGTTAGGTCACGGTCTGTTTAGGTCTAGGTCGGGTCCATTTTAATATGAACCAAATTGGACCCATTTAAAAACTGGGTCTAGGTTTGGTCAGGTTGGGTTGATGTTGAGAGGAACCAAACCCAGCCCATTTAGTAATTCCGATCAAATTTTTGGACCTAGAAGTGCCGCATGGGTCATCTAAATCGATCCAAGAACAACGTTGTTAGTCAGTCAGGTTTACGCACAAACCCACTTTTCAACTATGTGCTAGGTTATTTGGTAAGAGAGAAATAGTCGGTGTTTTTGTAACAAATCAAGGTCAAAGGAGATGGTGGTGGGCTTCTCTTTTGAAAGATTTAGCTGATTGTGATCTTCTCTCCTTTTGGGGGTTGTAAATTGTAAGGGTCCCCCTCTTTGTATTATTTTCCCATTTTGTTGTTGCCTGCAAGTCTTTTAATCAAATCTTCGTTACTCTTTTTTTTTTTTTTTGGTGGGGGGGGGGGGGGATTTTTACAACGAAATTCCTCAGAAATTATGGATTTACCAAAAAATGCTCGAGTATTTTGAATTTATTAGAGCATGCTTTTTAGAGGTTGAAACGACCCAAATGTCCAAGTGATGGAGTTCAGGATTGTTGGGTTTACGTGTTGTTTGCATGACATCCAACCCTTACAACAGGTATCCCCCATTATGATGATCGAATAAATAAATAAAAAGGTGATCCAATCATTGATGGGGCCACAACCATTAAAAAACAATTACATGTTGAATGGTTGGATGTCACACAAACCATGTGGGCCCAGCCCACAATGCACAATTCCAATGGATTTTATAAAAGGAAAAAAGTAAATGAGGGTAATTCAATCATTTCATTTCCTTAAGGGGGTGTTTGCTTTTCAATTATATATGTAAATGAGGGTAAATAGCTAATAATGACTTTTGAGGGTATTTATTTGAGAGGAAAATAACTACATGACTACGCCTCGAAAATAGCATCAAATGAATGAAATCAAAGAGGGATTGGTTACCATTAAAATCTGTTTGTCCCACAGTGATGTGTGTGTGATCCACGCCATCCATCCATTTTACCATCTCATTTTGGGGCATGAGCCTATAAATGGTTCAAAATTGAAACCTTCCTAGGTCCCACAGGGATGTGTATCAAATCATCCAACCTATGCAGAAGATCACACTGGCATATATGAAGTGTCTACACAAATATCAGCTTGATTCAAAATTTTGAGGCTCCTGAGAAGTTTTCAACATTAGGTGTTCAATTCCCACCATTTCTTATGGTGTGGTCCACTTGAGCTTCGGATCCGCCTTATTTTTGGGCTCATGCCCTAAAATGAGGTGGTGGAACTGAAGGACGGCATGGATAAGATACATACATCACAGTGGGCCCCACAACTTTTACATGTGTAAATTGTACGAATGTAATCTATGAAGCTAGAAGCTTTGCAAACAAGTTCCCTGTCAATGTTACCTTGGGACTGCTGCTAAATGATCATTACTCATTTACCATGAATTACAATGATAGATGAAAAATCAAACACCCTCTAAAAGCACTTTTTGGTGCTTATCAAACTTTCGGGTACTTTTTGGTAAAAGCAGACCCCCCCCCCCCCCCCCCCCCCCCAAAAAAAAAAGAAAAAAAGAAAAAAAGAAGCTTGTTTATATTTTAAAAGAGACATTTCCCTACTCCTACACCCAAATTTGTTGCCACTATGCTTCACACTTTATGCAACTATAGATAAACTCCTTCAACACAATACACTCATAAGCGAGGTATTCAAAATCAGTTATGTAATGGTTGTTACGTAATAGTAATGGTCGTAACCATTATGCAGTCAAAACGGCCATTACAGAAAAAACAAGCCGTAACAGCCTTGTAACCGCCCAGAAACATTTAAAAATAAAATAAATAAATAAATAATAGAGGTATAATCAAGAAGGAAAGATTCAAGAAACAATAAACAACTTCACCTGCAAGCACTCGATGGTCCCCCGGACCAGGTTTTTAACGGCAGCAAAACATGTGCTAGTGCTTCATTATCTTGACCAATATTGTTTGCTCCTTTGACAGTTCGAGAGTTGTTTTCCAATTTATCCAACACTTGACAGTCTGAAAAGGGGTAGGATCTCAAATAAGCTAACCACTGTATGAAAATCATATCAGGTGGCATAGGAAAGGTGAGATCAATTGTCAAAGAAATGCATGTTGAATCGTGCGTGTGTGTGTTTGATTTATTGCATCTCTAACTTTGCTAAAAAAAAGTATAACCTGTACAGTAGCGTGTTCAGTTAGCTTGGTCATTAATTGGATGTAATCCCAGGGCCCTCGTAAATAAGAATCTTTAAATTTCACAGCCAGATATGGCATATAAGCAATGCAAAAGGAAATATGGAAACCTCATGAGGTATAGTTGCCATTATAAACATGAGAGAGAGAGAGAGGAGAGGAGAGGGGAGAGAGAGAGAGAGAGAGAGAGAGTCAATAAAGTGCAAGGAGCAACACATAAATATGTCCTGTGTCAAATGACCATGGAAAACTGATTCACATGATAAATTAATATAAGAAAACATAAAATTTACATTATGACAAGGTCATCACAACATGACCCACAGAAAACAAAAGGAAAACCTGAAAAGAACCACATGAATTAGAAACAGATCCACTCTTGATCGCATATTCATCTTATTAAGGTTATTAATGAGTGGCCCCACAAGCAGCTCCACAACTAAAAGTTGCCCATTTACATGTTACCCGTTTTAGCTTGATCAATGAAGAGTTAAGAATTGACGTGCAACCAATTGCCCAAAATCATACCATCCACACACATACACAAGCCACAACAATCCAAGAATAAACTAAAGATTTTTTAAAATTCATCAGTTCTGTTTTAGCAACCCATCCAAAGGCAACCAAAACATTTCATTTGCCCAGTTAAAATGCATCCAGCAGTCTAATGGCTCAGAAATATGATAAAAACCAAACACCTTTGACACAACAATCAAAGGCATGTACAAGAAAGACCAAATTGCCTACTCATTTATTGACTTTTGTGATAACTAGTGAAATCACATGTATTGTGTGGCACATGTGTGGGGAAAACTTGTTTTTGTATGGTTTTTCTTTGGGTATTTTTGTCAACTAGCAAGATATAGATGCTTCGGGGCAGTTTAGGCACACCGCGCACGCATGTGTGTATAAATACATCATTTGGAGATAATTTAGGTACATTTTCAAATCCCACACTGAAACTAGTTGCATTATGGTTTTCTTACTGGGAACAGTATTTCCATTGGAGCTGCATTGGAACATGGGCTGCACCAGGTTTCCATTGAATGCATCTTTGTACTTGTACCTAAACACATTGGAAGTCGCTCTTCATTTATTGTCTCCATACGTTCTGAATTTGATTTTCATTTCCGTATGTGGTCCAATAGATCTCATGTTCTTATGGAAGTTGGAGTATTGCAAAATCATTTCAAAATCAAAGAAACATAGAGTTATTGTAGTTTTGTTTCATGCATGTGATCTTTCCAAGTATATAGAAACATTCAGTTTGAATCTCTGTAATTTGGATGTGGATAAAAGGTAGTTTTGGATTGCTACACATTTCCCAAATTGGGCACTCAGATATGAGTCCCTCGCTCCCTTGGATTTCTCTGCATCATTTCCCTTTAACCATCCATCATTCCATCTGTTCCAAATAGCTTGCCAAAGAATTACTGATAGCTAAGGCAGGATTGAACAAGTGCTCACCACCCTACATTTCCCTCAACCATCATCCAAAATGCTCTAGTCTAAGCTAAGAAAATAAAATTATAGAAATTATTGATATTGGGAACTTACACAACAATCTTTTTTAGTGATGAATCATACCTGAAGGAACAACTGTAAGCCCCGAGGGCACCTCCTGTTGTGAAGAATTGTCCAAGTTGGAGCACAGAATGTCAGCTCGCCTATCATTTGAAAGCCTCTGAGCACTGTTCTTCTCAATAGCAGCAGAAGAATGTTTCTTGTCTGTATTGAATAATGTTAGGATTGTTAAAAAGAAAAAAGAATAACAGAAAATTAAGATCCAGAAAGTAAGAAATAAGCAAAGGTCCCACTCTCAAGGCTGGCAGCAGAGGATCCAGTTGTTGAGCTAAGAGTGTGGTTCACTTCTCCCCTCCAAGCTGCATCACATCCCCTGGATGCAGCTGTTGCAGCACGCATTTCCTGGAAATGGTTAACCAGTTATTTAGGACTTCGAATCATCAATAAAAGAAGCAAAACACACACACACATACAAAAGAAAAGAAAAGAGTTTGAGACCAATGTATAGAAGCTATTGCTTTAACTGGTTTTAAAGCTTTGAGTACAGCTTAAGGAAAATATTACCCTGGCCTCTAGCTCATCTGAGCTTTCTTTGACAAATGGATGTTCAAGAAGTGCAGGCCAAGTTAGCCTATTTTGCGGTACCTGCAAGCCATGATTATGGAAGTCATTATAATATGGACAAAAGTTGTATATAAAGGCTATTAATAGCCATGCCTCATCCAAGTAGCAGGTCTTCACATAAAAACCTTGTTAAGCAAACCCTTTAGAAAGCTTTTAAAATTTGGAGTCATGTTGTCCGGATATTTTACTGGATCCTGTTAAAGGACATGAGAAATACATTCAGTCTATTGCAGCGCATTACAAGGTTTAAAAATAAAAAATAAAATAAAATAAAACTAGGGAAGAAGATTGACCTTGACAATGTGCCGAATAAGCGCATACACTGAATTTGTATAGAATGGAGGCTGCCCAACAAAGAGTTCATACCTATCCATGTCCAATAACTATTTTTCAGTCTGTGAGAGAGCATTTTCAGAGCAAATGAAAAGTATTTATTCAATCTGAAAACGAACATTGACAGCTCAATGAAATACTCAACATGCCTGTGCTCAAAGTGCTAAGCCACCTACAGGAATCATAGACAAATGCTAGTTTTCAAGTAGGTAGTGAGTAAAGAATCTTCAATATTGGAATCACGAGCTTTATTTGACCTTACATCAAAAGGTACCTTCTTTTTAATTGTGAGACTGCTACGAATGCAAGCAAAGTTGCGTCCCACACAGGCCGCCTAGGCCCAGTTGTGTTGCAACAGGCTATCTCGGTCAGCTATCAAGACAAATAGTTTTATTCCTTATTTGTCAAACGCCCCAGATCAAGGAGTAAGGATGGACTGTGGTATATGTGGGAAGCTTAGAATGGATGGTGGCGTATACAGCATTCATAGCACACATACATAGTGACACATGTGGCACATGTTGGGGGCTTGAAGATTGATGGTGATTGCACGTGGGGTGATTGAACTTGGATAGTCGCACATGTGGCGTATGTGATTCATGTGTAAATAACATTATGTTCCTTACATGTACCAAATTAGGGACAAGCTATCCTCATTGTTATTGAACCTTTTTGCAAGAACATGCAATCCTTGCTAACAATCATATTTTGGGGACACATTGTCCTTGCTTTCCTAAGTTCTCATGCATAAATGGGTTTAGCAAGCCACAAACAAGTTGTCTGCATCAATACAACTTTACTTGAATCCAAATGGCCATTATAAGTTCATCCAATATTGAAATTGTTTTCCTTGTCTTTCAAACGATAGTTCCTTTTGGTTCTAGCATGTGCCTTAGTGGTAGACAAAGTATAGTTCAACATTGAGGTCACACCTTCGAACCCATATTACCTCTCAAAAACATGATAGTTGCTTCCAAATAATTTGAATTTCAGGTTAATGCTTTACTAATGTAGATGTACACTAAAAATTAAAATCCCCCCAAAAGAGTAAGTATTACCTAATAGATCTACAGCATTGGATACTATGCATGCCTAGTTAGCTAATTATTGCATTTTCTACAAATGTTCTTCTTTCATAGGCTTTCTTGATAAGTTAGCTTAGGGCCTGTTTGGTTTTCCAATTTCCTATGAAATGCAAATTAAATGAGCCATCATTATCATTTACAAGTGTTTGTTTAAACAACAATTGTGGCTTGTAAATCATGAGTCAAATACACTTGTAAAGGAAGTAGATAAAGTAAATTGCAATCATTACATTTCCACATCATAAAAGTACCATTTTTATAGTGATTTCTAGGTGAAACAAACAAAGTAGCAAAATCATCATTGCAGTCAAACGTAAGTGACATCACCACGCAATTACAAGAGTAAATAATCATTACCCATTTACAGCCATTTACTGCTGTAATTGGAATACCAAACAGTCCCTTGTTGATGTTACCATGTACTTTATCTTAAAAGCAACAATACAAAATTCTATCGTGTAGTTAGTGTTGTAGACACCCCACCTAACAGTAAGGTCATCAAAATCATTTGATTGGGTCGGATCGGTAGGGCCCACTTCTCATCTATCACTGCCCTCGAAGACTGCCTCAAGACCTATTCAACGCATCGAATCATTCCACAATAGAAGGGGGTGGGGCTCGCTCCTATCCCTAGTTTTCTTTTCCCAAAATAATATGTGCGCAGGAATTCGATTCCGCATCAACACATATGTCAGCTTGCATGTGCAGTCCCACATGTGACAATAATGAATCATTACGTGCATGGAAGAAATGGATTCCTACCCGCACACGACGTGATTATGACACATTTCGCCACCCATAAATAGCTCTTTTTTCACCCACTGAGACCTTATCAAAGAGTGCCATGAGTCATCACACACCCAAGAGCAAATAGAATTGCACGACATGTCCTTTGCCCTCAAACTACATCCAAATAACCAATCATCCCTCCCATCTATGGATAAGGCTAAACTAAAACCCTCTCTACCACTATAGGTTCTCAATCATTCTCTCATGCCCCTTTCTCCACCCCTTAGCTACCTCAAAGCAAGATCCAATAAACCCATTCCCTTAGGAAACCACCCTTGTGAGAAAACAAAAGCCTCAAGGAGTACAGTGAGAGGATCTAAGAGCTTCAAGAATCTTCTCTTTAGGAATTGGCACAGGAGTACAGCTTGTCTACAAGGAACAACCAACGAGCCATTGCAGTGAGAAAGATTCTAAGATTCCTCTTTCCGCTCAAATTTCTAAGGCTAAGCCGAGGCTCATATTCCTAAGAACCCATCTTATGAGAGAAGAGTAGAGGAACTACTCAGATATCAAGAACAGAGTATGGTAGGAGGATCTAAGAGATTCAAGAATCTTCGTGAGGGTTCACCTCACCCTCGAAGAACAGCCTATTGGCCATTGTGATGGGGACGAGTGTGGGAGGTTCTTCCTAAAATGGGGGATTTTGCCTAGAGCACTAATCCTTAAAGTTTGAATCCCATAAAGTGGAAACCATATACGAGTCTGGGCAGAGAAGGTGCCTCACACCCTCCTTCCCCCTAACCAAGGCCCTTACTCGAATCTTTGAAGCTAGACAATATCTGGAATCATTCACTCAAACTTTGAATCTAACCTTCAAGTTATTTGGCTATATGGATTCTAACCTTCAAAAGATTGAGATTCTTTCAGTTAGTGGCTACTCCTTTTCTTATTTATTTATTTTCCCTAAATTTCGCTGGTCATCCTGCCGTTCTATTCCAAAAATGTTTTAAATATTAAGCTATGGTGTACGGTAAGTATAAGAGGCTAATTTCCCACAAATGCGTCAACAAAGATCTCTGATAAAATAATACATTTCCATCTTGTTTCCACCAAACATATTCTAGACATTTTATAAAATGCTAGCCATGCAAACCATTAATGAGTACAATGAGAACTGAGAAGCCACCACATAAGAAAAGTTGGCCTACTTGATCAGTATCTAATGATATATTATTATACATGTGAAATATTCTCAACAGCAAGGGAGAACAAAAATAGCTACAGTTTGCTTTTATCAATGCAGGCATCGCAGTCAATATCAACAACGCAACTGGTCCTTGTTTCTTAGAAAGTTTAAACTCGCAAATCTAGAGCAGCTTATGTATAAACAATAGATATTATTAAATTGATTTATCTAGTGACTTTATGAATGTGCATCAAGACTGATTCCACCGTGATTGTCTCTCTCACAAATAAAGAGGTGATTGGCCACCTTAAGCCTTTTTTGAGAATTAAAATGCTATATTGGCAAAGGCACCAAACCATTCAATATAGAATTTCAAGCATCCAATGGTAGTAAAAAATCACAAATAACCATGTTATAATCTATAATTGATTTAGCAAAATGACACAATCAACTAAAAGCAGGGTGGAAATCACGGAAAGCTCCAGGCCTTCTCCCTAGCCAATAGATGCCAGAGGAAAACACAGGAAAAGAACTCAACAGGAAAGAGCTATAGTTAGCAGATTCCTATTATTATCAGAATAATAAGATCCAACAAATTTTTTGAATTAGACAATAACTAGAATATGTCAGTGATAAATGAATCGAGTTGATTTGGAGATATTCAATTAAAAATAAAAGTAAGAGACATCTGGCCTAATTATTGTACATACAGAATAACTCCAAGAGACCACAAATCCGCAGTGTGGTTGTAGGGCTGTTCACGCACCAATTCTGGAGCCATGTATAAAGGTGTACCTAAACAGTGCAAAAGAGAAGATTAAAAGTGACAGGAATTGAGAATGTCGTCGTATTATTTATGGAATTATATTCTAGAGAATGTCACAAGTCCAACTGCTTAGATGATCAGTTCACATCCACCCAGCGCCCACAAGATAACTTTCAACCTGTCATGTGTGTGCAACATCCAACATGCCCAATAGTTTGGCCCCACCATGAAGATCACCTTGTGCAGAAATCAGCTCCATCCACTCATCAAGTATACCACACTCATACTTTGTTACATCGTTTGCTATGGTGGCCCTCCTAATGATTGGAAGGGGCTGATATTTTCACAAAGCGATCCTCGTTGTGCCTGTGGAACAGGTAGGATGTGGCATGCACATGTTAGGTTGGAAGTTATCCACTGGGTGGATAGTAACTAACCGTCCAGCCATTTGGACTTGAGAATTTATCTGTCTTCACTACCAGCTCAGAGACACGAAAGAAAATAAGATTGCAAGAGTTTTCAGCATCAGATGCTTTATAATGTAAATAAATCCAGATGGTTTATGGTTATCAGAATGCTAGAGATGCTTAATGTGGACAGGTCAATATTTAATATCAACTCACTAACTGATCAAGGTCACTAATCACTATGTCATGCCCACTCAAGTATCGACGTCACTAAGAAACTACTCATACGCCAAGCTGACTTGCTCAGAAAAAAACTGCCAGTCAA
Source organism: Magnolia kwangsiensis (assembly GCA_037074715.1). Classification (NCBI taxonomy): domain Eukaryota; kingdom Viridiplantae; phylum Streptophyta; class Magnoliopsida; order Magnoliales; family Magnoliaceae; genus Magnolia; species Magnolia kwangsiensis. Next base: position 100,893,373 of record CM073581.1, read on the forward strand.
ATTAAAAGCTAATCAACCGCCAGTCAAACAATAACATAATTTGGGTAAGGTGATCAACCGCTGCTGCCATGGGAAAAGCTACTGAACAAAAGGAATGACGAAAACGGCGATGAGACGAGAAAGGGGATCCGGCACTACTGATGAAAATGGTGGCGGCGAAGTAGCTGACAACAATGGCGACGATGATGTTAGTATGATTCCGGAACCAGAAGTTCTGTACAGAAAGACAGATAGGGACGAAATAGGTAAACGCACTGAGGAAGCAATTGTTCAAAACAAAAATACCCCCGATGGATGGACTGTGGTGGAAAAGAGAAAGCAACAGAGGAAGTCTTTTGAATCTACGCACCGAAAGAGAGATGTTTCTTCCTATCCGACTTTGTTCGCTAAAGGGTTCCCAGCTGGATGGTTCCCTCTTAACTTCGAACGGGTGTTTCGAAGAGCTGGCTCAGTCATGGAAGTTGTGCTGCCAAGGCATAGGGGCAATGGATCCCTTCGTGGTTTCGCTCTGGTTCGTATGAGCTCTGAGAGTGAGCTTCTTAGTGCGATCCAGCTCCTAAATGGGGTCAGCTTCGGAGGCGAAAAACAGAGAGTCCAGAAGGCGAGATTCGGTCCAGAACGTAGAGTACATTACACCAGTCAGAGAATCAGCCAATTTCAGCATCATAATCCTCTAGAGACGAACATATCAGTTAGCCGGGTCGGCTCATCCTCCTTCAGAGATGTGCTTTTAAATGGAAGAATCGACCATAAGGGGGGAAAACCCCTCCGAGGTGCTACTGGCCAACAGTTACCGGACCACATAACAAAAAACTGAGAATCAGTAGAAGAGGCTTGTATTGTCGTCGATCCGATATCTATTGCGAAAGCCAAAAATGATCTCAAAAACTCCGTAGTAGCTATCACTAGGGAGGGCACTTCCATCTCCCAAGTCACTTGTTGGCTTCAAGAATGCTGCAGTATTCCTGTATATGCTTATACGATTAAACCACTAGGCTTCAACGAGGTATGGATCAAGGCTAAATCTGATTATAATATCGAGCTTTTAATCATGGCCGGAGCGTTATTTAAGGACGGGCCGATCGCCTCTATCCAAAGTTGGGAAGAGTTCTCCTTGTTCGGACATGAAGAGGTATGGATGTTGATCTGGTCGATCCCCTTAGAGATCTGGAATGAAGGTTTTTTCCATGCCGCGGCGACCCGCCTTGGAACCCTTGTTCAGATCGACCCCAAAACCCTGTCGGGCGAAGAGATGGGTGTCATGCGGGTGTTAGTTCGTAGGAAGAAGGGGGCGCCTATTCCCTCTTCCATTCAGGTCCACTCTGAAGATCGTTCCTTCCACCCTCCAGTTCAAATGGAGCGCAAAAATGATCTGATCCCAAGATGGGGAGATCTATGGAGATCCAGAGAAGAGACAACGGTCGTCGTTGCTACTGGTGTGGCCGATGAGTTGGAAGGAGCTCGGCCTGCATGCTCCGCTGGAGTACCTATTCTGAAGAGTACCCAAGGCCGGTGCGCTGCAGGACTACCAGATCATTGGGTCGCCAGATGGCGTGAAGATCAAGCTCTTGATTTTGGCGTGGACGGAGCAGGTTGCCTTGGGCAGAATATTTCTAAGACGGTCAGCGATTTTGACACGTCCCAACCGCCTGTTTCGGATGCAGCTGGAACCTCCACGTGGACGGTTGGGACGTCTTTTGACCTCGCCCGCATGCATGTGGTTAACACGAGCGATCTCCTTGCTATTTTACCAGAAGCTGATAACTCCACATGGACAGCAGGGACGTCTTTCGACCTCGTCCATAGGCATGTGCCTCACACGTGCGAACCCGATACTTTAGTCGAAAGAGCCGTCCATCTCGCGACAGGTGTCTCCCTTCCGGTAGCTGCTGGTGCTGTCCCGAGTCTTTCTACCCCTGACCCAGCTAATCAGGGTAATCGGTCTCCTGCAACGCATCTTTCCCTCAATCTAAATCTACATCTTCGGCCTTCTTCTCTGTCAAACAGGGGTGCGATTCCATCGGGATCTCTTCCTGATTTCCTCAGGCACCTGGATCTTCAAACTCTGCGACGTGAACCTGTGATGTTTCCTCCTCCTATGCTCTCGGAGGATGTTGAAGATTCTCAATCGGCTGTTTCCATCCCTCGACGGACTGCGACAGCTCGATTATTGGTTCATCCCCGTGATCACTCTCTAACCCTCAAATCATGGAAGAGTCCGCTCTGGTAGCTTTATTCCAGGAAGGTGCAGGTGATCCTATTATTGATGTCGAGCCTCTCCAGATTAGAATGGGGTCCCCCTCTCAAGAAATGGTGTCGAAGGCTGCGGCCGAGAGATCTGATCTCTCGGCCTCTATTCAGAAAAAATGATGGATTAGAGATGCCTTAGACCATATCGGAAGAGCTTTGGGACTCTCATTCGGAGACCACCCAGAAGACTTTTTGGCCCTATTCCATTGCATCGAAGCCCATGGTACGCCTTTGAAATGTCCTAAACCCCCAAGAAAATTCCATGCCAGGCTTATCAAAAATAGAGAGTTGCAGAATCTGCAGTTGAGCCCAGGTCCTAGTCTGGAACCTTCAGATGGTTCTATCCGTGGTGGTCGTAGGGGAAGTTCGGTGCCAAGATGAAAATTCTGTCGTGGAACGTCAGAGCTGTGGGGTCCAAAAAGAAGCGCTGTCTGATACAAGATATCACGGGAAGAAGTAAAGCCGATATTATCTGTCTCCAGGAAACCAAGGCCCATGTTTTTTCGAGTCAACTATTGCTTTCGCTTTGGAAAGTTAATAATGTTAAGTGGGAGGTTTCCAATGCGGCTGGCAGTGCAAGTGGCATTCTTATTGCCTGGAATTCGAACGTCTGGTTGATGGAGCGCAGTCGGATTGGTGAGTTCTCGGTTTCTGTCGTCCTAAAGCAGATTGGATCCAATTCTTCTTTCCTCATTTCTTCGGTCTATGGACCCAATCAAGCTAATAGGAGACCTGATTTCTGGAAGGACCTTCACGAGGCTAGGGAGATTTTCAATGGTCCTTGGTGTATCAGGGGTGATTTTAATATTACGCGCTATGCGGAAGAGCGCTCTCAGCCTGGTACAGTTTCTACTGCGATGAGATCTCTTTCTCGTTGGATCGATAAGCATGAATTGATAGATATCCCGCTGTCCGGATCAAGATTTACTTGGTCAAATCTTTGCTCCCCGCCCTCTCTCTCTAGGTTAGATCGATTCCTGATTTCGGGTGATTGGTCTGATGCTTTTCCGAACGTTACACAAACGTCTCTACCTCGGCCTACGTCTGATCACTCACCGATTCTGCTCTCTATGGAAGAGGACAATTGGGACCCTAAGCCGTTTCGTTTTGATATCTCGTGGTTGAAGATTGAGGGTTTCGATAACCTCATCTCGGATTGGTGGAAGGAGATGCATATCGACGGCTTTGCAGGTTACAGGTTATGTAAAAAGTTGTGTCTTCTAAAGATTAAACTCAAAGCTTGGAAATCGGATGTCCTGCTCAAACGACAAGCGGAAACCGCAGATATGTTGGAGCAGATCTATTCCATTGATGTTGCAAATGAAGATGCTGAGCTAGACAGCAATATGTGGTCCAGACGGGCTGATCTTGTTAATACATATTCAACTAGACTGCTAGAGGAGGAAATTTCTTGGAGGCAAAAGGCTAGGTGCGGATGGATAGAGGAAGGTGATAAAAACACCCGCTACTTTCATGCTATTGCAAGTGCTCGGGCAAGAGCTAACAAGATACACTGTCTGCTGATAAACGGCGAGCTCACTGAAGACAAGAAGCTAATATCAAATGAGGCCATCTCTTTCTTCTCCATTCTCCTTAAGTCTAACCACCATCACAGGCCCAACCTCGATCTTCTGCCTTTAAATCGGATCTCTGAGCTGGATGCTACTACCCTGGAAGCTGGCTTTTCCCCTGATGAGGTAAAATTCGCTATTCAGTCATTGGCAGGGGATAAAGCCCCGGGGCCTGATGGCTTTCCTATCCTTTTCTTTCAACACTTCTGGGATCTGCTACAGGGGGACATTCTCAATTTCGTTAACGAATTTCATGAAAGAGGCCACCTGTCGAATGCTCTTGGGGCTACTTTCATCACCCTCATTCCGAAGATGCAGGGAGCAGATTCCTTACATAATTCTAGGCCTATCAGTCTTCTCGAGAGTCCGTACAAAATCATCGCAAAAGTTCTCGCCAACCACCTTCAACGGGTAATGGACAACATTATATCTCACCACCAAAGTGCTTTCATCCAGGGCAAGCAAATTATAGACAGTGCTCTTATGGATGCTGAAATTTTGCACTCGAGACATAAATCTGGGTCACAAGGAATCTTATGCAAACTTGATCTTGAGAAGGCCTACGACCACGTTGATTGGAATTTCCTTATGTATATGTTAACACGGATGGGTTTCGGCGCCAGATGGTTAAAGTGGATAAAGGCTTGTGTTAGGTCAGCTACTTTTTCGGTCCTCATCAACGGATCTCCAAAAGGTTTTTTCAGAAGCTCTAGAGGGCTAAGGCAGTGAGACCCCCTATCCCCTCTCCTTTTTCTTATTGTCGTTGAGGCTTTCTCGCGTATGCTATGTAACGAGCAGGTGGAGGGTATTATTGGGGGCTTTCAAATCAAAGACATGGAACACCTCATTTCTCACATCCAATATGCATATGACACTCTCCTGTTCTGCAAAGCTGACTGGGACAAAGTGGGCAATCTTCGTACTGCGATCCGTTGTTTTGAAGCAGTATCAGGTCTTAAAGTTAATCTTACCAAGTCGACAATGATTGGTGTCAATATTTCCGAATCTGAGACTCGCCATTTTGCCGATTTCTTCATATGTATCTCAGGGAGCCTTCCTACCACTTTCGTCGGTCTCCCCTTATGCCTTGGAAAGCCCCCGAAGGCGTTTTGGGACAAAATTATTGCTCGATTCGAATTTTACCTCGCCAGGTGGAAATGTAAGTATCTCTCGCTTGGGGGCCGGCTTACCTTGATTAAGGCGGCGCTCTCAAACCTCCCCTTATACTCTATGTCCCTTTATAGATGCCCGGCAAAGATATTAATGATCCTCGAGAAGCTCAGACAGAACTTCCTATGGAATGACAGCGATGAAAAAAAGAGATTCCATTTGGTTGCTTGGAAAGATGTTTGTAATCATTTTAAAGACGGGGGAGCGGGAATTAGACATATCAAACACATGAATCGTGCCCTCCTTGGTAAATGGTGGTGGAGACTTGGAACAGAAGAAGGGACCCTCTGGAACAGATTGATCAAATGTAAATATGGGAAGGTGGCTGATGGCTGGTGGACAAAAGGTGTGTCAAACAGCAACGCCCCAACTATTTAGAAAGGTATTATTTCATGCCACACTGAGGTGCAGAATCAATGCCGCTTCTCCATGAGGAAAGGGGACAGAATCCATTTTTGGGAGGATATTTGGGCAGGTTCCCACGCGTTAAAGGAGGATTTTCCACACATCTATAGGCTTGCCCCAAAACCTTTCCTCTTTGTGGCCGATTGCTATTCTCTTCAAGGAAATGTAGTTATCTGGACTCCTCCCTGCAGAGAAATCTTTTTGACTGGGAAGTCGACTCTTATATTCACCTTCTTCAGCGATTAGGGAACTATCATCCCAATCCGGATCAGCAAGATAAGCTTGTGTGGCCCCTTGACAGAAAGGGTAAGTTTTCGGTTAAATCTTTGTACCGTTTCCTGCATAAGAAGACTGAAAGTCCTCCTAAGCCGATTACTGCGAAGGCCTGGAAGTACAAGGTGCCTCCAAAGATCGCGGTCTTTGGGTGGCTGGTTGGCAAGAGAAAAGTGCTCACTATAGACAATTTGAGGAAAAGAGGAATGTTGTTAACAAACATCTGCATCTACTGCTTGTCAAGCAAGGAAACGACAGACCATCTATTTATTCATTGCTCTTACTTCAACACGGTCTGGTCGACGATCTTGTCCAACTTTAACATTTCCTAGTCTGTCCCTAATTCTTCAAACAACGTTCTTGCGGCATGGCATGGTGTTTCCCTGGGAAAGAACAGAACTGTAGCTTGGAGAAGCTCTCTTCTTGTTGCTTGGTGGGCTATCTGGGAAGAAAGAAATAGCCGTTGTTTTAAAGACGAGTCTCATTATGTCGTCTATGTGATCAAGCGAATTCAGCATTTTCTCTCTGAGCGGGCCTGCTCTTCCCCTAACTTCAGCTACCCTTCTCTTCTCATCGGCATCCATCTCAGCGCCACGTAGATGCGTTTTGTTCTTCTTCTTTGCCAGCCGTTTTCTTCTGTTTTATGTTTTGTTCTCTCTTCTTCTGTTTTTCTTTGTTTTCTCCTTGTTTTTCTTTGGTTGTTTTTGTCCGCTATCTTAGCGGTCAATTTTCTTTTTAATGAAAGTTCGTTACCTTTCAAAAAAAATTAAAAAATTAAAAGCTAATCAAGATACCAAAGCCTTGGGCAGATTCAGGTTGTGGTGCTCAAACTACATGCACTTAAACTCTTGCAAATAGTTTTGGCATGTTAAAGCCAAACAGAACAGTAATTGATGTTGTCACTTCTGGCAAAGTAGAAGTGCATGTAGGTATTAAGGGAATCAAGTTCAAATTAGCAGTCCCAAGTTTTTTTTCTAGAGAACTGATCAGGCATAGCCAGAAGTATGCCAACTTGTCGTCCAAATAGGTCTTTCCTACCATCACCTGTGTGGGACATACGTACCATGAAAATAGTAAGCCCCACCATGAAGATCACCTGGCACAAAATCATGCCCCAGCCTGCTCAACAAGTGGGCCACACCATTGGAATGAATGGTCAATCAACAGTATGACTCAAGATACATGTATGGCCCACCTGAGGCTAGCTAGCCTCTTTTTTTTCTCTCCAGGTGCAATTTCATGGTAGGACACTAGGACCTACTCTTTGCATGGTATATATGTCCTCCACGGGTGCCAATTAACAGAAAATTCTAGTTGGAGGACAAGTTAGTGCACTATGCTATACCCAATCAATGCTCTCCCTTTTTAGCAGAAACAAAGACACTTTATTGAAAAGAATCGAACCAGTGGATTAGAAGCTACACATATGGTAGGTATACATCTTCCTTTGCTAAAACACCTGCAATGGAACTAGCCTCTCTTGAAATGTGACTATACAAAATAAAGAGACCAACTGCCCTATTTTTTATACCACGCACTATCATCCAATGCTTCCAAGGAGCAGCACACCCTCCCGGTTCGCAAGTAACCTTTGAAGATGAGCAGGCCTGCAAACAACTCACAATAGAGAAACAACCCAGCTGTTACAGCTTCTAACTCTGCCATGTTTAAAATCCCATCCCCCCGCCTTAAAAAGGACCAGAGAAATCAAGACAAGTAACAGGATTTTTCATCCCATGGCACACCACCCACCCAATGGACCAAGATTCCCCAGAGAAGATCAATCAATGTTCAACAGTTTAACTTACACCGCCCTCGTGGTGGAGGCTACTATGTACCAAGCTCCTTGGGATATTTGGTTTTATACCAAATAGTTAGCCCCAACACCAGTGGACGTCCATTGAGGAGACACCCCTAAAGTCGGTGGAAGAAATACACCTTATAACAGATGCCTTAATCTTCTCCTTGTCCACTGAAATTGCCCTCATCACAGCATCAAAGACTCTACTATTACTTTCTTTCCAGATTTCCCACATATCCATATGAGCAAGCACCCTCCAAAGGATTTTGTCCCCCAGCTTATAAAAGCAAAAAGCCAACCATTCATAAGGTCCTTAATAGAGCCTAGAAGGACACATGCCACCAAAAAAAGATCAATAAAAAAAGAAAAGAAAAGTTCATATCCCCCAAGCCACCTCACAATGAATGAAGACTAACAAACTATATTCCTTCCAACAAAAGAAACATAAACTAGGAACAGTCTCCTCGGAGAATATCAGTTGTGAGAATCTTAGTAGACACTTGCATCCAACAGAAGCTTCCACACAAGGTGAGGCCTTGATCCCCGCACATGAGCACAACCGGGCATGACCAGCCAGAGTGTCAAAGATAATACCCAGGATCAATGTGTTATAGATCCAAAAGTAAATATAGAGTAACAGATATAACTTGCATTCAAGGTACACAATAAAGTGATAAGATAAAACTAAAAACCCCATTCCACTCCAGAAATGCCAAGAGGAAAGAATAGGTAATTGGTATTGAAGAAAAGCTAACCTTTTATGGAGCGCAGGACAACAGTGTTTGTTGACATTGCTCTTGCAAATCCAAAATCACAAAGCTGTGACATAAACCAAAGAAGTGCATCATGGGCCTTATGGCTTGCAAGAGTTTTAAGGGTGGCCTCAAAACGAGCATGGAGAGTTGCCAAGGCACAAACTCATGAATCATGACAAGTACAAGGGACATTTCCGAATTCTGGCTTGCAACTAAATATTTAAACCACTATCAGTAACATTTTTTATGCACTGTCAAATGTCAATAGCATTAAAAGATAAACAGCATTCAATGTTCAGACTTACAGAACAAACTGATGCATTCATTAGAAGCAGAATAATAAATAATAAATGGTTTCCAAAGGACGTAATGTGTGGAGAATTATTATGAAACCACAACCTGTTCGTTTTTGAATGAATAAAATACTTGATTATGATGGCAAACTCAAACTATCTTCCAACTTAACCAAATGCAAACTAACACCCCGTTAGAAACAAACTAGAGCTTCACTTGAGTTTGAAGACACCGAATGCATTGTAAAAATTACAAACATCAATGTGGCAGATAGGTTCACAAGCCACAAGCATTGGCATTCGGATACATGGATTTAAGTAGCAGTTTTGGAGTGTGACTTGCATGGGACCGAAACCAGTACGACTCTCCCAGACTATCAGAGTCGTGACTCATTTATGTTTGGACAGAAACTGATACAACTCAGACAATATGAATCGTGTTGGACGAAGCATAGATTTGAAGTGCAAAGTATACCTCCACTACTTTTGTACAACAAAGTTAAGCAGTTCATTGCAAAATATCAAAAGACACAATGTTGCCAGGGTTTGATATGCATAGTCATGAAAGTTAGAAAAGGAGAGGAACGAGCTCCTTTCCTGGGATGATACCATGCATGGATATACTGACAGGTAGAAGAATTGGAAAGAACAATCATGAACAAAATGTTATTAGCTTCTAAAAGGAGAAAGTGAAACAATTTAAGAAACATAGTCCAATTTGAAAAGAATAAAAATTAAATAAAAAATAAAAAACAGAAATTTCCAAATACTAGAAAGGCTAACCTTAACTATAGATCCAGCCCCAATGAGTATATTCTGTGGTTTCATATCCCGATGGATAATGCGGTTAGAGTGTAGGTAATGCAAAGCTCTCACCTAAAATTTCAAACAGTTCAACATTTACTATACAGAGAAGTATAGGATAAACCTAAAAGAAATGAGCAAACATGTAGAAACATAAGGAAAAACATTAAAAGAAACATGAATATACAAACACCAAGATAAATAGTGAAAATACCAACTGCTTAGCAATTGCTTGAACTTGTTCTTCTGGGAGACATTTGTCATCCTCAAGAATTTCAAAGAGTTCACCCTACACAGTAAACAAGTGCCAAATTATTCAGCCACTGTAATCCATCGCATGAGAAAGAGTCAGAACATGTTCTGACCGAGTTAATCCCCCGTGAAAAGAATTTAGTACCTGCGCAAATTCTGTAACAACACAAAATTCCTGGGGAGTCTCAAAGGCATCAAGCATTTCGATTATATTTTCATGCTTCAACTTCTTTAGAATCTGAACATTTCAGAAAATCATAAAAATAGAGATTATAGTAGAAGATGTCCTCCTTAACCAAATCATATAAAGAAAATACTGACAAAGATGAGATCATGTCATCTTGACCAATACTACATGTCTACAACAACCGTTTCAACAAAAATATTGCTAGGAAAAATTCAAAGGAAGACCTTTAATCCAATCAGCCAAGTATAAAAAGACCATTAAAGTCACATTTAATCAGCCACCAACAGTCATGGTTGACCTTCAATCCCAGACAAACGGGAGCTGATGTCATTGTAGGGGTTCAGCCCTTAGCTCAGCTGGAATCATCCTCTGTGCCTACGAATTCAGCGTTATGGGTTCAATCCCAGCATACCTTCAATAACTCAAGACTTTGCCCAAGAGATCTCAAGCATTGTAATCCACACAGCCATGAAACTAAAGCAAAATAGAGTAACAGTGGGGTCATGGCAGCAAACAATATATGTTTTTGAATGATTACTAATTCTATTAGAAAGGAGAAAATAGAAGGAATCATCAATCTCGCTCACATTGGGTGGGCCAAATCGGTTACGTATCAGCCGTATCGGCCGATACGTTCCGGTAACGGTGGCAACCGTTACGCGAATCGGCCCCATATTGGTCGATTTGATTTTTTGCGCCGTATCGGCCAATACGGGGCCGATACGGGGGGTATCGGCCGTTACGGGGGCGTAACGGTCCGCCCGTAACGGTCGAAAAACGGTCAGTTTTTTTTTGCTTTTTAAGCACCGATTTTGCTATTTTTTCCAAACTTCTTGCTTCCAAACTATTTTGCACTTCTTCTAATAGTAATTTCGACCAACCTTGACTGGGTATTTGGGACAAAAACACATTATATTACGGATTTGGTTGAATCAAAGCTCGGTGGGCCATTTTTCAGAAATTCTTCAAAAATAAGTATTTATTTTTTTTAATATGCTTTGCTGTTTTAATCATGTCATATGATGTGTTAATCATAGTAGAACATGATAATGTGCATTTTACAGATTTGGGGTGCCATTTAATATTTTTTTCTATTTACGCATGAATTTTGGCCCCTTTTTTTAAAATTCAAAAAAATAATTTTTAATGGTTGTTTTGCTGTTTTAATCATGTCATATGATGTGTTAATTATAGTAGAACATGTTAATGTGCATTTTACAATTTGGGGTGTCATTTTATATTTTTTTCTATTTACGCATGAATTTTGGCCCCTTTTTTTAAAATTTAAAAAATCAATTTTTAATGGTTGTTTTGCTGTTTTGATGATGCCATATGATGTGTTAATCATAGTAGAACATGTTAATGTGCATTTTACATATTTGGGGTGCCATTTTATATTTTATTTTATTTTTCTATTTACGCATGAATTTTGGCCCCTTTTTTTAAAATTCAAAAAATCAATTTTTAATGGTTGTTTTGCTGTTTTAATCATGCCATATGATGTGTTAATCATAGTAGAACATATTAATGTGCATTTTACATATTTGGGGTGCCATTTTATATTTTTTTCTATTTACGCATGAATTTTGGCCCCTTTTTTTAAAATTCAAAAAATTAATTTTTAATGGTTGTTTTGCTGTTTTAATCATGCCATATGATGTGTTAATCATAGTAGAACATGTTAATGTGCATTTTACATATTTGGGGTGCCAATTTATATTTTTTTTATATTTTTTTCTATTTACGCATGAATTTTGGCCCCTTTTTTTAAAATTCGAAAAATCAATTTTTAATGGTTATTTTCCTGTTTTAATCATGCCATATGATGTGTTAATCATAGTAGAACATGTTAATGTGCATTTTACATATTTGGGGTGTAATTTTATAAAAAAAAAATTGTGTTTTTGAATTAGTGACTTTATATTTTTATTTGCTTATATTGGACAGGTTTTGGAGCTTCTTAGGGTTTAGTTAGAACATAAAATTATCTTTATTAACATAGGTCATACACTCATACTCATATCCTAAACCTAAAGAAATGTCTGGGTCTGGCCAACAACAAGTAAGTGAGGATATTGGATGGCAACATTGTGAGAGGGTTGGTGGTACTAGGCACCAAATGAAGTGCAAGTATTGTGATAGGATAGTGTCTGGTGGAATTACCCGTCTCAAACAACATTTGGCACATCAAAAGGGTCAAGTTGTACCATGTGTCAGAGTACCGAAAGAGATAATGCTTTTAATGCAAGCTAGTCTGGATGAGTCGAAAGGTAAACATGCTGTTGTACAAAAGAAGAAAGATGATATTTTAGAAGCAGCTCGACAGGAGGTGTTTGGTCCTGAATATATAGGCGTTCGTGATGAAGATATTATTGATTCTGACAAAGATTCAGATCGGAAATTAACTATAGCTAGGAGAGAGAGCGTGCGTCTAGCTAGTGAAGAGGAAGAACGCCACCGCATGTTTGGCACGCATGGGCCAGTGCGTGATACAGGAGGGGGCAGTGAGAGCGGGAGTGGGACAGGGAGTGCAACTGCTTCTGCATGTGGGACTGAGGGCAAGGGGGTAAGTTTGGTGGGTTACGACGTGTATTTGGGAGCCAACGACAAACATCTTCACGTGATGCCCCTATACATTTGGATGAAGAAGTAAATGAGCCTAAGAGACCCTCTATTGATCCAATCCTGTTTAAGAAAGAATCAACTAAACAAAAGAAGATAAAACAAATGTGGAGTAGAACTTCCGTTGAGAAATTAAGTAGAGCAGCAGCAAAGTTATTTATACATGCCAACATACCTCCTAACGCGGCCAATTCTCCATATTGGCAAGTGGTAATTGATGATGCAGCAGAAGCAGGTGAAGGAATAAAAGCTCCCACAGCTAAGGAGATTAGGGGGAAATGGACAGATGCAGAGTATGCGGATGTGAAAACATACGTGGCTACCTTTAAACCTGTATGGCAAGCCAAAGGATGCACGATCATGTGCGATGGTTAGACTGGACCAACCAGACGCAGCATGATCAACTTTATGGTGTACTGCCACTTGGGAACTATATATCACAAGTCAATTGATGCCTCCGCCGTAACAAAAAATTCTGATTATATTACTGGACTAATGGATAAAGTTGTGGATGAGATTAGAGAGGAGAATGTAGTGCAGATTGTGACAGATAATGAAGTATCATATAAGCATGCAGGACATATGTTGATGGATAAGAGAAAACATCTTTTTTGGTCACCATGTGCTGCCCATTGTATTGATCTTATATTAGAAGATATTGGGAAGAAGAAGAATGTTAAGGAAATGGTCGAAAGGGCAAAGGAAGTAACGACGTTTATTTACAAACATAATCAAGTAATCGCAATAACGAGAAAGTTCACGAAAGGATGAGAATTTTTTAGGCCTGCAGTGACTAGATTCGCAACAAACTTCATAGCATTAGAGAGTTTATTCCAGCATAGGAGAGAGTTGAATGAGATGTTCGCTTCCCGACAATGGCTCAACACAAAACATGGGAAGAAGACATCAGGGACACCGGTCGACGTTGTGAATACCATACGGGACAACAAATATTGGAAGAAGGTTAAGGCGATCCTAAAGGTGCTGGAGCCACTAATGAGGGTACTCCGTCTTGTTGAAACCGATGAAGCACCTACCCATGGGCTTCGTATATGATGCCATGGATAAGGCAAAGCTTGCAATTTAACGTGATTGTAAAAGCTGGGAGACTTATTGGAAGATGATCGACAGGAGATGGACAAAACAACTCCATCATGATCTTCATACAGCAGGTTATTACTTAAATCATAGGTATAGATATGCCCAATCATTTGTTGCGGATGATGAAGTTCGTGTCGGGCTAAAAAATGTGATAAAGAGATTAGAACCTGACTTAGATCTGCAAATAAAGGCGTTGAATGAATTAGATACATTTGGAAATCGCCTTGGTAGTTTTGGAGATACTCTTGCACAGCATGCAGTATCCAGGTTGCAACCGGCCGAATGGTGGATTAATTTCGGAGAGAGTACGAAGGCTCTCCAAAAAATTACGGTAAAAGTTTTGAGCCAGACAACATCTTCCTCTAACTGCGAAAGGAATTGGAGTTGTTTTGCGCTCATTCATTCAAAGAATAGGAATAGATTGGAGACTAGAATATTAGATAGACTTGTCTTCATGCACTACAATATAAAACTAAGAATGTGATGACATCATAGGAGCATTACAGCTGCCGATGACGGAGACTACTGTCCAATAAACTTGGACAATATTTATGATGAGGATGACTCACTTCTACCTTGGTTGGAAACAAGGGAAAAGCAAATTGAAGAGGATAGTGAAGAATTGAAAATTGATGACCCAGAAATACGCAAAGCACAACAAGAGAGTCGTGCAGATGTGTTGGACCCAGTAAGAGGGGGCAGCGTTTATGCCACGTACGAAAACGGCTCAAGATCAACACAAGAGTACGAGCAGTGGTAGCGTGTCCGTGTCGGATGATGGTGACGATGACCACCCTGCATCTGGTGCTGGCACTTCTGGTGTTACTCAACGCCCTATTCAGCCGTCTACAGATCGCAATGCCGATGAACATCGACGAGGTGGTACACGAGGTCGGACCTACGAGTGTACCGAGTCACGATACAGCCAGCAGGAGGGTACATCTAGTGGTGCACCACGTCCGGGAGGTCCGGAACATCAGCAGGCTCATGGTCTTGGTTATTATGATGGATATTCTTATGGTCAATTGGATTATGATTATGATGGTTATACTGAGCCTGTTCCATCACATTCATGTTGGAGTAGCCCTCCCGATCAATATCCATATGATTATAGATATCCAGATCCAAATCCAAGTTACTCATCACATCAGACGCACTCTTAATCTCAAGATTCTCAACAGCCTGAGTATGGTTACTAGTATGGCTATTCGATGGGCACTGGTGGATATCCTTACTCAGGGTCAGAGTCGTTACCTAGTCAGGATCAGTCATCCTCTGGTTTCGTTGATCTAGTATTTTCTTCTGGCACTGGATATTATGGATATACAACACCTACACCTATTGGACAGCCTCAGCCTGATGGTGACAATGACGATGATGTGGAGGTCGAGCAACCACAAAAAAATAGATTTTCATTTTGGTGGTGACTTGTGATTGTGAGTATATATTTGTATTAAGGTAAGTATTTGCATTTTGCAGCAGACAGCTCACAACAGTATTATTGCAAGAAGCCATGCAATTATGCACACACTTGACACTGCCGAACTTGTATTTAAAATAGCTCCCCTAACAACTAATCAAGTAATCCTTAATCAAGTTGCAGGGGAGTATATTAAACACTACTAATTTTTTTTATTTAATATTCTTAACTTGAGGATGACAGGTCATAGACAAGAATCACAGTCACGTGCACAGATATGTTCGAGAAATTCCTCAAAAATAATTGCAAACACACCTAATGTAAGATATTTTCATATTACATTTATTCTAATATATCTATCATTGGTAATAGATAGTTTAAAAATTAAATATATGAATTTTGTAGTCAAATTCAGGTTATCTGGTTCATAAATTCATCAGACAGTCCGATACAACTTCTCACCAAAGAGTGGACCGTTACGCCCCCATAAACATGTTCCATTTTATAAATGAATGCATATTTGGAATGCTTAGAATATTCCAGATTTAATCCATATTTTTTCATATTTTTTTGGCAAAAAAAAAAAAAAATTTGCGCCGTTACGGGCCGTTACGCCCCCGTATCCGTATCGGTTTTGGAGGTCGCCATTACGCCAACCGATACCGATACGGGACACCTCACAACCCTCCATACATCAGCGATGCTCGAGTGAGAGGAGAAAGTCAAGCCACCTCACCATAAGACTCAGAGAGAGTCGACTAAAATCTCCCCTAGTTCCTAACATATATGGCAAACTGTGTATGTGTGTGTGTGTGTGTGTGTGTGTGTGTGTATATATATATATATATATATATATATATATATATATATATCTTACACCACTGAAAAAAGGAAGTGCTCATTATGAAATGTTACTAACAGAAAATCATGAAAAATAAAAATGTGATACTTAATGCAACAATACCTCAATTTCCTGCCTTAAACTGTGGATTTCTTTCTCGCTTTTCCCATGTTTAAGGATAAATTTCAAGGCAACAGTCTGTGATCAATATAACAATAACATTGTGAGGACGAAATGTAAGAGAATTATTTTCAGATGAGCAAATGAAAATCTCCCAACACGTAGAGCTGAATGGCATTTTATTTTTTAAGCTCGTACGAACCTGCCCCGTGTACTTGCGCCTTCCTTTATATACTTTACCGAAGGAGCCCTCCCCTACCAATTCTATTACATGGTAATTTTCCACCCCCATGTTTCTAACCTGCAAAAGGATATTTAAGAACTGCATATCTTACAACTCCAACACATAATAGAGTGAAAAACTTCATGAAACAAAAAACACAATAGGAGGAAAAAGCTATACATTGTTATGATTTAACTTGTATGTGTCATTACACATCCATATAAAACTATGAAAAGAAAATTTATGAACCATGTTATAAAAGATAAAGTCAGAGAAGACTGCTAATCATAAATGACTCACCCAAGTCACTCAAGAGACTTCAAATGGTTTGAGTCCAAACTTTCTGCAAAAACAAAAGTTCAACTTCTGAAGGTGGCCAGAAACATGTATACATATCATGGTTATAACTTATAAGCTAGAAAGAGGTCTTTGGAACTACTCAAATTTCAGATGTATTCATCAGAAAGAGTAAAATCATCATCAACATAGACTTGTACCAGCACTTTTTGGGACGGCAAGAATGATTAAATGCCAATAGAATTTGAAAATTGTCCAAAAAAACTTCAATTTTGAATGATGAACTATTATAGTATTAAACAAAATACCTATAAAAAATTTCAACCAAGTTACATAAACCCCATCTCAATGGACTTCAGTTCTGTAGTATCATCAGTTATGAGGTCTCTCGATTCAACTGAAAATTTAGAAAAAGTATAAATGGTGATAAACTCATTACACATCTGCTGAGAGAGAGATGCGAGAAATACTTCCAAGGAGGGTATTCTTGTACCTTTCTCTCCCCGCAGATGACAACATAGCACATGTATGCAAGATCTGTGCCGTTTCAGTGAGTGAGCCACGCACGTATAAATAACGAAGTATAGTAAAATCAGACTGGTCCAGTCATCAGTTAGTTGCACGATCCTTCTAACTAGGTGCTGCTCCCACTTCAAATCGCACTTCAACTCGGGATCCAATTCCTACTTCTACCTATTTATAGCTGCTAACATTTTGAAACAGATGATTCCCTGCTCCTGCACCCGAACCTGTTGCCGCCTCACTTCATTCTTCTTACAACTACAGGTAAGCCACTGAGTGTATGGGAAGGGGGGAAAAAAAAGGATGGGCAGTAAATAAAAATCGACCAACAGCCCTCATTCAATTTCAACACATACAAGAGGCCCACCTTATGACCAGACCAGCCTGATTGCCTGGCCATAGCAAGTGTCAAGTAGGGCCCATCAGATGACTAGCCCGGATATCACACACATGTGCCCCATTCACACATGACAAAGAGAAGAATTCAGGAATATATATATATATATATATATATATATATATATATATATATATATATATATATATATATATATATATATATATATATATATATATATCCTTTCCAAGTTTCGCTGTCAATGTATAACCCTAATTTCCCAACAGAAAACAAACGTTACCTACTGTGAGAGTTCCTCGACTAAGTAAATCTCCCATATTCCACGCCCATCCCCAATTCTCCTTTTTGGGATGATTGAATAATTAGAACTGAGAAATCGATGAATGTGAAAATAATGGAATTCATTTACCGCTTTTTGGAGAAGAAATCGGATTTTCCTAGTTCCTAACGTTAGGATTCATCAGTGGACTTGAAGATCTCCATAGATCTATCTGAGCACGAAAACTGAAATGGAAAACCTAACATTTCTATAGAAAGAGAGAGAGAGAGAGAACGAGAGAGGAAGAGGGAGAATAAGAAGATTGAAAGTAATAAGGAGATTGAAACTCACCTGAAAGTTTTGAGATCTCTCTCTCTCTCTCTCTCTCTCTCTCTCTCTCTCTCTAGAGAATGAGAATATGAAGGAGATTGAAACTCACCTGAAAGTTCTGAGATCTCTCTCACTCACCTTTTGATTTTCCCGCCATTGCGTTTCTCTGCTAGAGACAATATGAGTAGAGAAATGATAAGATGCATGCAGCCACAGTATCATAAGTTCAATGCAGCCAATTTTTTTCCGCCAATTTCTAGCATAAATAGGTTATCATGTCCGTTAAAAAGGTGTTAAAGACCATGATGATCATATGGTATGAAAATTAGGCCAATCAACACATAGAAAAGGACTCATCATCCTTGTCAATGGACGACCGATGGTATGATTTCGTGTACTGGCGTGGCCCACCTAATTGAATGTATAGGAATAATTCCTGTATCAAGTAATCATCATGTTGTGGCCCATCTTTTTTTGAGGAGAGGATATTCTACATGCATTACAAGTTTTGCGGGAAGAAAATGTATGTATCAAAACTTACACAGCCACTGTGCATGATCATTTCTCCAGACGAAATTAACTAACTACGAATACCACTGACGTTGTAGAAAATTACAATACTGCCGCTTTAATTTTCAAAATGACAGATGCTACTGGCATTCGCGCATCGTCAGGTGGGCCCCACTTTTGCGTGGAATTTGAACCGTTGATCCATTTCTCTTGGACACTCGTATGCTTTGGACAGATGCGGCGCACATTGACGTTCGCACGGGATATGGCTGGCATCCACATTTCTCGAATCGGCAACCAGTACGAGCAGCTCCACTCCCATATTGCACACACGTGCCCCGCTGCCACATGTGTGCGATATGGTAAAGGGCGCCGTTTCGGTGGATCCCTAACTGGGGGGGCCCACCGTGATGCATCTGCCTTAAATCCACGCTGTCCGTCCATTTTGAAAGCTCATTTTAGAATATGATGCCGAAGCAGATCCAAATTTTATATGGACCCCACCACAGGAATCAGTCGTTATTGAATCCCCACCATTAAAAACTCCATGGAGGAGACCAGAATATCAACCTGCTGATAAGGTCGCAAAGACCTGTATGAAGAGACCACATAAATATCAGGTTGATCCAAAATTTTTGTGGCCCACAAGAAATTTTTAATGGTCGATCACCACTGTTTCCTGTCCTATGGTCCACGTGAGATTTGGATCTGTTTAATTTTTTGGTTCATGCCATAAAATGAGTTTTCAAAACGGATGGACGGCATGGATATAAGGAAGATACATCAAGGTGGGCCCCACAGTAAGGGATCCCACCCGCCTCGGTGGATACCGGGATCCACCGAAGCCGCACCGTATGGTACAATCGGCTTCCCTTTCAAAGTGCAATTAGTTTCTTCATTTTTAATGATGAAACCCACCGGATATGGTACAGCCATCTCACCCCAGCACACGTGGCAACGTAATTTCTCATTTGAGATCGTCCATCTTGTTTTCCATCTACGGATGGAAATTGATCTTAAATACACCTTAGATTTGATGGTTTTAGTCATCTGATCAGTGGTCTTCAAAATAACGGTTGAAAATAAAAATGATTTCGGTCAAAATTAGCACAAGAAACATGACTGATTAGATCATCTAACAGGTAGGATTTCTGAAACCTAAGCCATCAAGAAATTGGCCCATTAGAGGGACAGCCCCAATTGACACATCATCCAACCATACATGCAGGTTGTGGACAGATTCTCTCCCAAAAATCAGACTCATGGGACGACCTCAACCATCTGATTTTGTTTATAGTAAATTTATACCATTTTACACTTTTATAACCACTCATTTGACGGCCTAGATGGCCTTTAGCGGTGTATCAGTGTGATTTCAAGGTATCTCCATGTAAGACGGACCCAAGGATTTGAAAGGTCCTGATTAACGTATAAATGGGGCATGCGTACATTGAATGAGCCTATCACCGTCTTCTGCAACTCGGAGATGCTGGTTTCAAACGAGAGAAAAGATAATAATAATAATAATAATTCTCCGGTAGAGTGGATATCCCTACGCATACATACACAGCATTTTACAGTACATGCAGTTTTCATTCTGACAATTGGGTCTCATGGTTTCAAATCCAAACGGTTGGTCTGTTACGTACAATCGTGGATGGCCCATGCTCCAAGAATTTCCTAGAATGGCCAAAGGAATTGGAGCACACCCAATGATGCTACCATTTCCCTGGGCACCCAAACGCAAACAAAACCAATCCCAATTTCTTATGGCTTCTGGACATCCGCTGTCATTTCTACATAACCAACCATTAGCATTGTACTGATAGTCGTTGAAATCAACATCCTGATGCAAGAATGACAATCCACACAACAGAAGCACTCTTTTATCACAAGGCGCTGTACACTTCAAAAAACTCCCATGTGTTTCACAAGCAGGATAATCTGATTTAGAGTGTCTAACCAAACACTCATTTCGTAGTTGGTAGAGGGCCCACTAACACTTACAGCTTCCAATGGCAATGCAGAGCATATACACCGAACCATCTGTATTAGCACATACACCAAGCATTCAGTGCGCGTGTCATCCACCATCTTATTAGAACAATCCGCACTATCATACTAAATTAATGGAAATACCCAAGGACCTGACCGCTGATTACTAGACATCAAAGGCCCTCGTTCTCATATGTAACTAACTGTCCACCCCAATTTTCATTTAGAAAAATAAGATAAGAACCTGCAATTTTGAAAAAAGAAAAGAAAAATCTTACATGATACTCAAAACACCAAAAATCCTAATGAGAAGAAGACCAAAGAGCTCATGAGCTTGAGTTGCCAAATGATGAGGTTGCGTGTCTTGAGGAGATCTCTTTTTTCTCCAAAATTTTAATGGAAATACCCAAGAACCTGACCGCCAACATTCTGCTTGATGGCTTCTTCATGATCCAAAACACCATTGGGAGTCGTTATCACAACATAGCCCCACTGCAAGAGGACAGACGTGTTCAAAGAAAGTAAACAATCTCAAATAATCAACCATTGAAATTCATCCTATTTATGATAAAACTCGGCACAAATAGTTCACACGTTTCATATATCTACTATTCCTCCATAAACCTTCTAACAATGATACCTAAGGATTCACTGATATTTCAAAAAACAACTACTATTCCTTTCGAACCAAATAGACCACAAAACCGCTAGCAAGGCAGTCCACATCTATGGATCGGGGGCCCCCTTCATTCCACGACAGAAAGAGCTCCTCCATAGACCTCAGCGTAACCCACGGCATGTGGAAAGCTGCAAGAATGCCATCCCAGACTCCCTTCACAAAAGGACAGCGGCTGAAGATATGTTCCACCGTTTCCTCATTCTTCGTACAGGGAAGACAAATATTTGGAAGCAACAATGACCTTAATGAAGATTATCAATGGTTAGGATCTTGTTTCTACCATCGAGCCATGCAACCACAGCTACCTACCGAGGGGCTCCGAACCACTAGATGCAGCCCGTATGAAGTCTCTGAACATTAGAAGTAGGGCCCAAAAGCACCTCAAGGAAGGAGCAAACTGAAAACCCTCCCAACCGATCTCTTAGCCAGATCATGCATCTTTCAGCAAAGAAATTCCAACTCCCATAGTATTTTAATGGAGTGATCAAGATTACACAATACATACACCAAGTGGTGTATGTGTGTACAATACCAAAAGCTAACAAGGCATGGTTTCAAGGAGCAGCAGGTGGTGGGGTCCACCCCCTGATCGCCTCATAAGAAGACCCAGCAGCTGCATATGGTGAATACATCAATTAAGCAGCGTACCCGGTATATCTAGGTCTCAACTTCTAATATTGCAGTCACTGAGGATCGACAGGATAAGGCACTTGGAAGACTGGTAATGATTCTGATCACGGCTTTTTGACTCAGCGACCCAGACTGACTCATTTGGTCCTCAGTCAAGTCATGAATCAACTGAATTGGGGGGGAATTATCTGCATGAGTGTTTTTTTATTTCTTTGTGGGACATCTATCAGCAGAAAAACATTCAATTAGTTGGGACTTCAATTGCAGCTATTCAAAAGATGAACTGGGTCATGCAAATACAGAAATGGAGAAGCAGGCAGTAATGGGTGCTTGACAGAATCTGGGGATTTCAGCTTACAAACTCTCAAGATGAGGAAGTAGATGCTAGGTTGCAATCAGGTGGCTCCACTTTATATCATGTAACAATTTAAAATCCACTTCAATAATGCATCCAAACACACGTTACATACCTGAACAAGAAATGAGACTTGCTAGCCAGGCTCACCCACTAGAGAGATGCCTCTTCCACCCCAACACATGATGATCTGGAGTCCCCAAGCAGTCTAGAAGTCCTGTATATAGCCCACACAGCAAAAAAACTCACTGATCGGAGATCTTCATGAGCAAGTTTGGAAACTACTTTTCTTGGCCTTTGTTTCTAACTTCGCATAGACAGTCAGATCTGTGATGAGTGAGATATTTTGACACATGGACCATCGAAATTATTGATGAATGGTCTAGATTATCACAATTGGCCAAAGGGTGTGAGCCTTGCTAGCTTATCTCAAATAAAAATGGATAATGTATTCACTTGAGTGCAAGAGAATGCGTGTAGGGGCATCCTAACAAGTGCACGCACCTGGCGCGTTGGAAGCATACGTATTCTGTACTCTTCAATCTCCTTAGACCTGATGTCTTGCCTATATGTAAGAGCCTTGCAATCATTTATCCTGCCTTGCAGTTCTACAGTAATCTTTCCCACTCTATGCGGATTGAATACTTGAAAATCTTTTATATATCCTGGAATACAGACAAACTTGTTTGTGAAATGTTATAATTCAATGACAATCGAAGAAAGGACTAGTGGCAAATGGATCCTAATAGCATGCATACTGATAACAAAAAGTTCGATTTATCATCACTTCAAGAAGAAAGTTACATGCACCAGATCATACTAGCACTAATGCACTAGATCCCATCAAAATTACTCTTCAAAAGAATAAAGTATGTGCCAAAATGCTATTGAAATTGCAAAAGCATTTCTTAAATTAAGAAAAAAGGTTACAGTTGATGATACCAGCAAAACGTTGGTATAAAGTATAAATCAAGATAAGTGAATCTTAGAATGAAGGCAGAAGGATTTGAAGCAGGAGTTTCCCTAAACCCCACTGTGACAATTGAAAGAAATCATCGACATCACTATCATCATCATCACGGCTAGCTCCACCCAGAGTTCCTAAGTCCAACAACCAAGCTGTTCCATAACGGTAATGGTGGCCATAACGGCCACCACCGTTGTTACCGTTATGGTCCCGAAACAGATTTTTAAAAAAAGAAAAAGAAAAAGCAAAAAAGAATGAAAAGACCGTAACGGTCATTAAGGTTAAAAAAGGAGAAGAAGAAGAAGAATACATGCTAGGGGTACAAGCCACAATGCCACATGCTTCGCACAAGCTCAAAATACAGGTGTTGCAAAAAGCCTGTAAGAAAATAGGTTTTCTTCACATGTGCGGTAGGTTACCATTGCTTCTGCAACCCAAGCTAAACTTCGATAGGCCAAAAGGGTAGAGGCTTGCTCTAGGCCTGGATGCAAAAGGGGGAAGAGAGAGAGAGAGAGAGAGAGAGAGAGAGAGAGAGAGGAGGACAACAAAAAACTTTGCTAAGGGCTAGCTCCACCCAGAGTTCCTAAGTCCAACAACCAAGGTGTTCCATAACAGTAATGGTGGCCATAACGGCCACCACCGTTGTTACCGTTCGGATAAGGACCTTAATGACCGTTACGGTCTTTTCATTCTTTTTTCCTTTTTCTTTTTCTTTTTCTTTTTCTTTTTTTAAAAATCTGTTTCGGGACCATAACGAGGCTGTTACGGACCGTTATGGGTCATTTTTCTATAACGACGGTTTTGGCCCCATAATGTGTAACGGTCCAGCAAACAATGTTCACAGAGGTAATACCCATGTACAAGTACTATCCAGAGGAATGGACCCTTAAAGGGGCTCAAACGGAGGTGGAGTAATGAGTCTAATGACATCTAAGACTTTGTTGTTGAAGTTCCAGTTGGAGTCAACACTCCCAGCATTTATAGGCATTTTAGTCAGTGAGAAGTGCAACACATACCTTCTGCTTCAGCTATACTACCTACCCCATCAGGCTGGCTTGGAATCGCCCTTTACTGTTTGAAAATCAGTTTTGGAGGACCATTTCAGTCATTGCCAAAACCAGTTTGTATCAACTGTATCAATACGGGCTGATGCACCCAATCTTGGCTCCTTCCACCCAGATCAGATGGTTGGGACTTCTTGATCATTGTGATGTTGAAGATATGCGTCATCCGCAATGTGTCCCACAGTTCAGATGGTTTGGAATGATGAGTTACCACTGTGCTCCAATGGGGCTATTTCAACAAATATCCCTGAATTAGAGGTTAGGATTGTCCAACCAATCTGATTATGCGGTTGTGACTCAGCAGCAGTGGGTTTCAAAATTTAGACGGTGTAATTTGAGTTAGTATAGGCCACCTGTATAATTTCTGAATGCATGTGTACAAAGCATCACACCCTGCCAGAGTACCAAAAAGTTCCCTAAAAATTCAAAATTCAAATCCACCGCTTGTTATTCAAAGTCACCAGTCGCAAATAACCCAGAAACAAGACCTCATGTACACTCCACATCGATATTTTGGAGGCCCATAGTGATGTATGTGTGGAATCTAAACCGTGCATCACATGTAATGCACCGTAAATATTGGGAATCCAAAAAATAAGACTGATCCAAATCTTGAGTGGGTCACACCAAAGGAAACAACATAAAAATTTGCTCTAAACCTCTAAATTTTGAGTGTTGTGACCCACCTGAGTTTTGAATCATCGAGTTATTAAGTCCCTTCATCTTCATAGGGCACACCTCATGAACAGGTTGGATGGGCAGATAGACACAAGACCGGTGGGCATTCTCCTCCATAGCTCCCATTGACGTGGCACACCCCAGTTTGATTTTGGCATTAAGTTCTGGGCTAAAGGCCTATAATGGTTCAACGCACCTGATGAACAGAATAGATTTCTTATCAACATCATGGGTGGGCCCACATAGCTGTCCGAAAATTTAAAAAAAAACGAGTTAGACGCTACCATATTGAATCGACTCAGTCTGACTTGGCCAAATCAGAGCTGGATCAGCTCAATTGAGGCAGGGTGTATATGAACCAAGGGGTGTATCATCCCAGTACCCACTGATATACTAGTTTTGGACAAATTTTAAAACCATGAAAGAGAGAGAGAGAGAGAGAGAGAGAGAGAGAGAGAGAGACATCAAATACAAACCCACTAGGAAGCAAACTCCCAAAGACATACAAAATGCCCAAAGATAGAAAGAAAACCCCGATCGAGGTGTGGAAGCCCAATCACTCGTCCTGATTATGCCTAGTAAAAAGGACATTAGAGCAAGTAATGCCCTCAACAAGATTACCAGCATTAGAATTTCCTCATCTAAGGACATGAGAGAATGATATAAACAATGGTATGCAACTGTTTATGGCTTCATCCAAGATATTAGCAAAGGACCTAGCATAACACCTCTTCTTAGTCCAAACAATAGCATTTCTTGAGTCTGCTTCAATGATGATGGAGCTGAAATTGTTATCAACTGCAATCTCAACGCCTTAGAGAAGGGACATGGCTTTGACGCGGTTAAAGCCACAGATGCCTGTCAGACCAGTGAATTCGATCACTTAAGCACCCCTAGAAATGTGAACAAGCTCCCCAACCCTGCACGGACAGGATTCCTAAAGAACTACAATCAAAATTAAGTTTGAACCATCCTAGAGGAGGGACTAGGGAGCTCTCACTTGACGTGGTGTACCTGCCAGACATTTATCCACCATTTTCCGAACTCCTCAACAGCCCTCATAATCATCTTGAATGTGAAACTAACAGACTTAGCCTTCCACGGAAATATTATTCTGTTCCCTTTGTTATTATATGCCCCAAGTTTCAAAGCCCCGCTTCAACTGCCATGTTCCAAAGCATCTTCTTGGTAGGACTCCACACATTTGTGCTCCATCCAGCACATGATTTTGTTATTAAATGCCCCCAGATATTCACAATCTTTCATTAAATGACCAAATTTTCCAGTAATTAATGACCATTACTTGCAGTGCCATACAACCTGTTAGCGGCTTCTTCCATATGACTTCCATTGGGCCATGGGATCTTGGGCAAAGGAGTGTGGTATCATGGGTTCTAGTAGGCACCTATGACACGTGGGATGAAAGAGATCTGCTTGCAAGCAGTGGTGGAGAGGCCCTTGGCCAATGGCCTGACCCAATATGCCATCAACAATTATTGTTGTTGCTGCTGCTGTTGTATTACTATTACTACTGCTATTGCTGTTGTTGTTATTATTATTATTATCATTTGAAGGGTATTATTATTATTCTCGTGATATCCAGCCAAAAGTTCGACAACTGATTCCCTACCCAGCATCAACCCTCCACCCGAGCTGGGGCCAGCTGGTGCATCAGTACAGGCAGATTTATTTTTTCTTCTTTATTTTTGGAAAGATGACAAAATTTTAATGAAGACAAAAAACAAAAACAACAACAAAAGGGGCGCCAAGAAGGCGGCCAAAGCTACACCCCAATAAAATCCAGATGACAGCCCTTTAGGCGAGAGGCAGAACCACAGAAGAGGCCCATTCAATAATTAAGAATCTAGCCTTTTGAGAGATACAGTCGACTAATTTCTTTGAATTGTCAAAGCATCCAGTGTTTCTCTCTTCCCAAATTGCCCACCAAACGGCAAGCAACGCCACTCTCCAAATCAAATTCTAGGAATTTTTTAGACCGATGCCATGCCATGCCAGAAGACATTGGCACACCAACTTCAGGAATGATTAAAAGATATGAAAACAACCCAAAATATCTGCCCAAATCGGATTGAGGAAAGGACAATGCAAAAAGAGATGATCAACCATCTCCTCTACTACAAATGTTTGGAAGGATCATCCTCTCTTCTGCAAATTGTCTATGGTCAGAACTTTCTTTCTTCCAACTAGACACCCAAAAGCCGCAATTTTTGGAGGGACACTATAGGACCACACAAATTTTGTGCATCCCACTTCATCTTGAGGAACTTTATCATGAACTAGAGTGTAGAAAGATCTAACCAAGAATGAGCCCGATTCGTCCACCTTCCAAATTAACGTATCCGGTTCAGACTCGGCCTGCATGAAGAGGTTAATGCTCTCAAGAATTTATCCACACACCAACTTATAAATTATAGCAATCTTGTACATCTCTTCTCCCTAACAGCCTGAAACAACCTCAGGAATTTACAGGACAAATATTCCTCCCCAGTCCACGCATCCCTGCAAAAACAAACCCTTACCAAACCCAATCAATACATAACTCCCGGTCCACTACGTAACTCTCTTTAAAACCTTCCAAACTACTAGTAGTATTGCCAGTTTCCCACCGTGTTGATGTTTCTCCAAACTCCCAGTCCATTACCTCCATCAATGTCTACTTTGTTAACTCTCTTTCTCACTGTGGAATATATGGCATTGGCCAATGGACTCATGGACTAGAAGCATCAAGGGGATCGAAAGAAATCAATGAAGAAATATGTGTGCATGTGTGTGCAAATGATGATCTACAAACCCTTGCATGCAACCCAGTTCACATGTCAGTGTGTCACCTGCCTTGGATATGTGTCACTACCCAGCCACACAAACAGAGAGGAAGAGAGAGAACTGGGCCCCTTTTTTCTTTTCTTTTTATAGATGCTACACTACAACAGCTGCTGCACAATACACAATCCATGTCCTGTACCGCATGAGTGTGCGCAGCGCATTGTGCATATCCCTACTAGTGATGAACTATTACAATATCCATAAAGACTATGGATATGACCAAAACACAAATCACGTCCAATCAATCGTTACTGTAGACAGAAACATCCCTCCAACAAATCTCCTTTCTGAGATAATTCACGGCCTGGGTTTTTCAGCCTCAAGAATTGCTGTCCCTTGTGGCCCATTCCACTAGAGAACAGTGGATGATATCTACAATCTTTTGATGCCATATTTCTTTTCTTTGAAAATCCTTCTACTCCACTTCCTGCATAGATTCCACATGTTGCCATTGAGAGTACTTTCAGAAATGTCTGCCCAACTTTTGAGAAAGGACATGTTATCCAACCCTCAATAAGGTTCACCATTGAAGTCGGTATCACCATTTGCTATGGTAGCCAAAAACAAAAACAAAAAAAATAAAAAATAAAAAATAAAAAATACAAAAGCTACCTCAGTAAAGAAATAAATGATTGACACTTTCTTCATTGCCTTAAACAGATTGAGAAAGATCTGCCACCTACTCAAGAATGAGCCTTCCTTCACAAAAAAAAAAAAAAAAAATGAGCCTTCCTTCACAAAAATCGCTTTGATTTTGCAATCCTAAATTCAATCAGACTCGAGCCTCACCGAGATTTTGTATACAACGTCAGCTAGACTAATTGCAAAGATTAGCTCATAGATTAAGAGATGTCACCCCTCTTCACGTTATGAGATGAAGACGGGATTTGTCAAAGGCAAAGAGATTTCAGACAAAAGTCTATTAGCTTGTGAATCAATACACTCTTAACCAAAAAGCATTGAGCAAAAGCAAGAAAAGAATACAACCAAAACCAGCTAGCATAAACAAAGCGACTGGTGGCAGGAATATCATCAACATAAATAGCCAAACTAGAAATCAAAAACTCTGCTTTCCGAATGACCTCTTCAACACTGGTTTTCACATTTCGGAAACAACACCCGTTCCTAGCACCCCAAATAACCCATAGAACGGCCATAATGGTTAATCTCCACATTACTTTACCAACCTTGTGGTCCTTGCCTATTCTGCCTCCATGCCAAGCCACATGAAGCCAACCATTGATTCTAGCATTGCTCAAGCCATGCTGAAGAAACCCAAAAATGTTCCCCTACTCTAGAGGCAAACTGACAGTGAATGAAGAGGTGATTGACTCCGCGTCCTTCATACACAAAAGGCAAATTTTGGGGAGGATAAGGGCTCTCCTCTGTAGGTTATCCACCATAAGAATTCTTTTTTGACCCACTAGACAAGCGAAAGCCACCACCCAATGAGGAGCCCCACAAAACCAGTGATGGTAGGGATGTGGTGGATTTGGAGTGTCACAAGGCAAAGTGATTAACCGAAATGGTGACCTCACCGAGAATTTGCTAGAAGGATGCGCCGTTCAAACTAACGAATCTCTCTCAATGGGAGAGGGGATGTAATCCTTCAAAAATTGTAAAAGCCCAACGAACTTAGCAAACTCACCATCTGCCATATTCCTACGGCATGAGAGATTCCAAACTACTTGACCACCGCAGATAGAGAAGCAATGCACCACCAAGATAAAGCAATCGGAAGCAATAGCAACCACTCTAGGAAAACAGCTTTGAAGCGCACTATTTCCACACCAAACATCCACCCAAAATAGGATGTGGCTCCCATTACCAAGAGAAAGCGATTCCTATATGAATCAAGTGTTCGGTCTCCGCAATTGCCTTCCAAACGGAAGAGGCTCTATGGAGAGAAGATCTCTTTACAAACCATTCACCCATGGTCATGCCATATCTGTTAGCTAT
Source organism: Magnolia kwangsiensis (assembly GCA_037074715.1). Taxonomy (NCBI): domain Eukaryota; kingdom Viridiplantae; phylum Streptophyta; class Magnoliopsida; order Magnoliales; family Magnoliaceae; genus Magnolia; species Magnolia kwangsiensis. The sequence goes on from CM073581.1 coordinate 100,922,908, forward strand.
CACCTCTCTCCAAAACCTTCCTGACTCGGATCCAAATCTCCAAATCCACTTCCCAAGTAGGGCAAGATTCATATCCCTCAAACTTCTAATGCCAACACCCCCCTTCCCTATAGGCCTACAAACAACTTCCTCCCATCCTTATCCCATTTCCAAAGAAACTTCCTCCCATCCTTATCCCCAACACCGACTTGGGGCATTTGAAAAGAGAGAAAATATATAGGCATGTTAGAGAAACCCATCTTGATTAAGGTTATCCGCCTACCCAACGAGAGATATTGGCACTTCCAATCAGTTAACTTCCTCTCGGTTCTTTCTATCACCCTATCCCACAAGTGTTTCATCAGCTTCCCAATACAAAGAGGCAACCCAAGGTAGGTCGACAGGAAAGACCCCACCTTACACTCAAACATGCTTGCAAGCTGACGCAACTCCTCTCCATCAACCCTGATACCCAACATTTCAGATTTGGTAGCGTTAATATTCAAGCCTGACATAACTTCAAAACATATTGTATTTTTACGGAGATTATCAACCAAGACCACATCCGCATCACAAAAGAGCAATGTGTCATCCGCATATTGGAGATGGCTAATTTGAGGCCTAGCGTTTGAGGTCATGAACCCACTAAAAAGCTCACTTTTCACTCCTTTCTAGAGCATCCTGCTAAGCGTCTCCCCGATCACCACAAATAAGTAGGGTGATAAAGGACCCCCTTGATGGAGGCCCCTATAAGCCCTGAAGAAACCCTTTAAAGAACCGATAGATGAATGGAGGAGGCAAAGTGCACACAAGATTTGATCCACACCCTCCATTTTGAGCCGCAACCTACTCTGAGAAGCATATAATCAAGAAATTCCCAAACAACATGATCATAAGCCTTTTCAATGTCTAATTTGCGTACTATCTCACTTCCTCTCTCCCTATTTTTGGCATCAATGCATTTGTGAGCAATAAGCGCACTATCCAAGATCTTTCTACTCGCAATAAAAGCTCCATAATTTTAAGAAATTACTTTGGAAAGAACGTTCTTGAGCATCGTTCCAAGGACCTTAGCCAGAATTTTGTATGGGCCCCTTATAAGACTGATAGGCCTAAATCTTTTAAGTTTTCTGCACCCTCCACTTTCGAAATCAAAGCAATAAAGGTAGCCCCAAGTTCAGAAAACAAGCAACTGCACTCGAAGAATTCCTTAACAAAGATTCGATGGATAATGGTGTAGAACGAACAAGAACATGCATACGTCAGGTGTTGCTTTTCAGTTTTGCTAATTGTGTCTCTTATCAGCTCAAGAGGTTTTAAACTTTGAAGGTCTAGAGATGTTTGCCCACTTGCCTCTTCAACTTAAATTTATTGAGCAATACGATGTCCTACTCCAACCATGCAAGTATCTACAACTTTAGGCTGCATTTGGATGCAAGTGAATTTTAAATGAACTGAAAGCTCATCTCCATAGAGAGAAAATACACTTGCTAGAATTCACAGTGAGGAACTTGCCCTCAAATTGCAAATGCATTCCCTGCATGCCTACCTTGAAAGTAATGTCAAGCTTGTAAGAGGCCTCAAATTGGAATTTAATTCCTTACATGTTCAGCGTCAAAGTAGCATACTTGCAATTTAGAGCTCAGTCTTTAATATGAGTATCAGACAAGGTACAAATTGGGCATTTCCACTTTGTCGGACTAAATTGTTGCAACTCATTTCAATAATGCATCTAAATGCAACCATGGATTGAAACAAGGAATGGAACCAATAACTTCTTTGCAACGTGCAAACAGCTTGATACTCTTCAGATATACTATGCCGTTTATCCAATAGCATGAATTATTATCATGCCAATGTGAAATTAATAGAAAGTAAAATAGGTAATGTTGAGGAATGAGGGGTTTGCGTATCATGCAGTAACCATAGATTTGTATCTCTATCTTTCAAAAACAAAACAAAACAAAAACAAAAACAAAAAAAAACAAAAAAAAAAAAAAGGATTTGTATCTCTTCCAATCATGTATACTCTTGATTGGATCATTTATGGATCTCCTCTAGCAGTCTAGGGCAATATCATTGCCAAAGCTCAAATGTTATATACTAAAAAGGATGATGTTGATGGGTGTAACCTTGCCAAACATGTATATCTACTTCAAGCATGCAATCCTATGAACCCTAGAACCCAGAGACATATAATATATAAAAAAATATTTCTTTTAGTGGAAGAGTGAGAAAGTGTGAAGTTCTTAGATAAAAATGGGCATGAAAATAATAAAAGACCAAGGAGGAATTTTGGGGAGCATAATGTTAAAGTTTTTAAAGAAAGCTCTCCTAAGGATCAAGTTCTCGACGACCATCTCCGTGACTCCATCTGAGACTGAACTGTGCTTTAAAAAAAGGCACGAACGTGGTGGATTTTTACTAAGCCCACGCATATGTACGAGGATACCAATTACATGCCACCAAATGTGCCAGCAAGGCACACGGATGCAATATCCAAGCTGTCCAATAGGTATGTCTGGCCATGTAGATGTTCTCACGAATGGAAAAGTCAAAAGAAAAGGAAAGACTGGTCCAGTTAGTAGGTGGGCCATGATGTTAGAAATAAGTGGACATCAGTGGGCAGTTAGAAAAGCTCTGGCAAGTTTTCTCAGCCATGCATCTGTTTCAGAAACTATGACCCACCTAACCAGTAGACCAACCTGATTCTTGGGCCAGGGCTTCTACAGTGGTACCCCTCTGATGGAGGGATTGGACCATACTTATGTGCCATGGTGGAATACGTGTGGCATGTACATTAACTGTCACATGCATGCATGCGAGCTTACCAAAGCTCACTATGTAGTTCGAAAGGAACCCCTTCCATGAGTAGAAACGCTGTTACAAAAAACCATAAGGCACAACGAATGGTTTGCATACTCAACTTCAATCGAATATATGGGGCCGCTGCTTCCCTATTAGCTTGTGATTCCTATACTATTGATGGCCTTATGACTTTTAACTGACTACTCTGAATCCATCAAACAAGCATGTCTACACCTTCATTCATTCAAATATGATCAATACACTTTTGTCCTTGAACTACCGGACAAACAATAGAGGCTGGATCTGAAACATGTCCAGAAGCATTTAGTAAATGGCATAAACCCAATAACTGATAAGATTGAGGTTCTGAATATACACATCGGTATTGGCCAGATGCAAAACCTACATCGGACGTTCCCTACCAAATAAATAGCATTTTCATTCAGTCCCACATTCCACACAGATAGGAACCCGCCGTTCTGAGGACCCAGACGATGTGGAGCCCACTATGGATGGTCAACTGACCAGAGGATTATGTGTCTGAGATGAACGGTGGTGATAAGAGGGTTTTTGAATACAACGTTAAAAATTTGCTGCTTCAAACAATACGAAATCCAATATCAAATATCCAAAAAAAAAAAAAATCATAACTAGAAGAACAGACAAGGGCCGTAGAATTACATGCTAAAATGACAACAGCTCAAGAAGATTATAGGAAGAGGGAGAGGCATTGAGGGAAAGGGTAGTTTTGTAAATAATACCTCGGTCTTTCATGATCTTGAGAAAAGAAGTCATGACGGTTGAGATGGGTTGAAGGTTTGCTGTGGCTTTTCCTCTCCTCTCTGCATTTACCATAGTTCTCAAGGCGTCGTTCAAGATCCTTCTTCCCATTTTGCCCCCCTCTCTTGATCTTCTTCTTCCTCGCGACTGCGGCGCTTTAGGGAAGATTTACAGAGATCGAAGGATGGAATGAGAAAGGGGTAGGGGTATTTTGGTTATTCTGGAAGTTCGATGTGTGTATCTTGTCATTTCTTGGTGTACACGGTTCATCTACAAGTGCTTGTAGAGAAAGCTTCTTTTACAAGTGATACATTCACTTGCCAGCAGATAGTCGTTCATACATTCACATTGCCGATTCCCCTGCTTATACATGTGCGGGACGCGCCATGTTGTGTGTATTCCATCCGGTCTCGGATTCGGTAATGACTCCTCCAGTACGGAGCTCGTCATCGGTCGGTGCGGGGGAAAGCTCTGTGGGCCCCACCATGACGTATGTGTTTTATCGATGCCGTCCGTCCGTTTTTCCATATCATTTTAGGGCATAAGCCCAAAAACAAGGCTGGTCCAAATCTACGTTAGACCACGCCTTAAGATACAGTGGTGATTGAACACCCACCATTAAAAACTTCTTGGAGCCACACAAGGTTTGGATCAAGCTTATAGTTGTGTTTTCCCTTTATCCAGGTACGTGTGATCTAACCAACGGGTTGGATGGCAGATAAACATTGAAGTGGACCCTAGGAAGTTTTTACTGGTTGCCGTTCAATCGTCACTGTGATGTGGTTCACTTGAGATTTAGTTCTACCACAATTTTGGGATCACGAGGCTGGAAAAATGGACGGATGCGGCGACCGTATCAGCATACGACCAATATCAATGGCGTTTTGATGCGGCAAAATTGTAAGCCCCACCATAATAATTACTTATACCACGTTGTTCATCTATAATGGACCAACTATTTCGAAGGGGCAGCCCAGACGTGTTGGTGGCGGTGTTGGAGTTGTCTTCGTCACTCCGAGCAAATGTTATCATATATGCTTTTAACTTAGACTATTCAGCTAGCCCAATAAAGACTCAAAGAGAATAACCCCCAGCAAGACCATAGAAACATGAACACCAAATGAGCATGATGAGTGAGTTACACTTTTTGGGAAATGAAGCAAGCGAATGATCAAAGAGATCTTTGATTGATACCTTCTATTTATAAGAACATGGCCTAAAAGAATATTCCATGTTAGATTCTATAAAAAAAAAGTTTGAAAAAATAAAATTCATGGTATCTTTCCTAATGATTATCAAGAAAAGGCAGGATTATACCTCGTATCATTATACTCATCCATCCGGAGGCGGAATGGCTTTCGCTCCTTCACCTATTAAAGGAGAAGGTTGAAGAGGATCAAACAGGAGTTGCTCCTCTAGTAGTGGCAATGAGGATTGAACCTAAACTTCCCGAGGGTTACAAAAAATTTAGAGCTTTGGAGCTGCCTCATTGCTCATCCACTAAAATGGCGTTACCAAATGGTTTAACGGTGCTATGGTCACTACAGTCATGTGTTTTATTAAATCCCATGTATGCTCACACTCAGCCCGCATGGGTACTTGACGCGCGACCTCGGTGTTGAATTCCCCTCTTTCTACCATTGAGCCATGGGTTAGATCTCTTCATTTTGCTAATTCATTTTACTGAATCAGCCCAAATTATGACACATCTAAATCTTAAGAAACGTTGATGATTGAGCACCCACATGTAAAAACTTATCAGGGCATAAAAGTTTTGAACAAAGATATTATTGCATTTTCCCTTCATCATCATGCGACCTAATCAACATGTTGGATGGCAAGCGAACATTACGTGGGCTTTACGAAATTTTTATTGGTCAGCACTCAAAGACCATTGTTTTCTATGGTGCGATCCACCCAATATCTGGAATGAGATCTGTCACGTTTTTGGGCTAATACCTTAAAATAAGCTAAGGAATGGATGGATAACATAGATGAAACAAATTATCATGGTAGCCCTATAACACCAACCAATACCAAGAAATCCACAAGGGTCACTACAGGGACGACCATGGGACCTGCCTCTTTACATGCATTATATATTCATGCAGTTCATTTGTTTTTCAATATCATTTCATGTAATGGGCCAAAATAAAGCACATCTAAATCTCAAGTGGGCCATACCACAATAAACTATGGTCATTGAACACCCACGATCTAAATCTCAAGTGGACCGCACCACAAGAAACCATGGTTATTAAACACCCATGGATAAAAACTTCATAAAGTCTATTGTAATGTTTATTTGCCATTGAAATGGACTTAAATTCAAAGGAAAAATACAAATATCAACTTGACCCAATACTTTTAGCCTGCGCACGTGGGATTCGGACCTGCTTCATATTTAGGCTTTTGCCATAAAATGACATGACAAAAAGTTTACTTGGGCCCATGCCACGATATCATTAGGCAAGACGGATGAAGAGAGAATACACAATGTATACATAGAGGTGGGCCTGACAGTCAGGTCCCATCCACGTTGCTGGATCCCAGGTCGAGGTACATAACGGTCAAAACGACTGATGCATAGCTATTAATATCCTGCGCACCAAGGGACTCAGATTGCCTAGTGTGGGACAAGGTCGATACTTGGCAAAGTTATTCACTATCCATCTATCTTTTCATATTATTTTAGTAAACGATGTAAAAAAAAGTCCTACAGCGATTCAATATGAATGCAGCGAAGCCGGTCAGTACTTCAATGGATGGTCACTTCAGATTGAGCGACAGGCAGTGTCCCAAGACGAACACAGAGGTGGAAGAGATGCAAAAGATACCCTACGCATCAGCCGTAGGAAGTTTGATGTATGCTATAGTGTGTACACGCCCAGACATAGCATATGCAGTTGGTGTGGTCAGCCGGTATCTTGTCAATCCTGACAAAGAGCATTGGGCAGCGGTGAAATGGATACTGCGGTATCTAAGAGGCTCATCCAGGTTCCTATGCTATGGTGACGGTAAACCTGTGATAGAGGGCTACACAGATGCAGATATGGCAGGTGACATAAACTCCAGGAAGTCTACATCGGGGTTCATGTTTACGTTTACAGGGGGAGCGGTTTCTTGACAAAGCAAGCTATAGAAAGTCGTAGCATTGTCGACGACAGAGACTGAGTACATTGCAGTCACAGATGTATGTAAAGAGATGCTTTGGATGAAGAGGTTCCTACAGGAACTTAGCTTGAAGCAGGAGGAGCACGTGGTCTATTGTGATAGTCAGAGTGCTATACACTTGGGCAAGAATCCAAGTCAGCATTCCAAGTCAAAGCACATAGAGATTCGGTATCACTGGATAAGGGATACTTTGGAACAGAAGGTGTTACAGCTTGAGAAGGTCCATATGGACGATAATGGGTCAGACATGATGACCAAGGCTTTGCTCAAGGGCAAGTTTGAGGTTTGTAGAAACCTGGCTGGCTTGAAGAAGGTGAATTCCTCCTGAGTGGGAAAGGGGGGAGATTTTATGGGGTTTTCCTCCTCAGTTCAGAGGAGACACGGTGCAGTGGTTGAAATTTTGGAGGGTTTCATCGTGCTGCTCGACCAGTCATAGGTGGTTTTCGACAGGTCGTGGGAGGCGCTCGATCGGTCGTAGGTTCGAGCCCTCGCACGACTCAAAGTCCAGCAAGTTGTTGCTAATTTTCTCTGCAGTCTACGACCAGTCATGGGTGATTTACAACCGGTCGTAGGCAGCTAGGACCAGTCCTAGGTTACCCAGTTTTTGCGCAAAATTGCGGATTTGAGTCCTTTCGCAATAGGATGCAGAAAGGAGTTTCCTAAAACTATAAAAAGGGGTTTCTAGGATTTTATAGGGTTTTTCTATGTATGAGAAAAATCACAAGAAGGTTTCCTAAAGGCTTTGCAAGGGTTTGCTAAAGGGTCTAGGGTGTGTGAGAGAGAAGAAAGAGAGAGAGGAAACTTGTGGAAGGGAGTCGTCGTCTCAGCACTTCTACGTCCTCGTGATCGGTGATATCTCTCAGTTTTCTTTTTATTTTCTTATTGTTTATCCGCTCCTGCGAGAGTGAAGAAGGTTGTAGCGTTCTACTTCATAGTGGATTGTTGATCTGGACGAGGTCCCGTGGTTTTTACCTCTTTGAGGATTTTTCACGTAAAAATCTCTTGTGTGGTGTGTGATTGTGCTTTGATTGTTTTCATTGCTATTATTATCCCATAATTCTGGTTTGTTCAGGAGGCTAGATCCTAAGGTTTTGTGCAAGGCCCCCAATTAAGTGGTATCAGAGCGCTAAGTTCATTGAACGAGTAGGATCGATTTGGAATTATGGAAGGTGGCTCATCAAGGATGATCAGCTTCAATGGTTCTAACTGGACCATATGGAAGGCTAAGATGGAGACTTGCTTTATTGCAAGGATCTATATTCTTCAATTTTAGGCATATCAGCAAAATCCAAGGATATGTCTGATGATGATTGGAAGAAATTGGACCGGAAAGCGGTGAGATTTATTAGACAATGGCTGGATGATTCTGTATTCCACCATGTGTTTACGGAAACCTCAGCCGCTAGCCTATGGCTTAAACTATAAGGGTTGTACGAGAGGAAGACAGCCGGTAAGAAGATTTTTCTGATAAGGCGACTTGTGAATCTCGAGTTCAAGGATGGTGGTTCTGTGGCCGAACACATGAACGAGGTCAGCAATATAGTGAACCAACTCTCCTCTATGAAGATGGTCCTGGATGATGAATTGCAGGCTTTGTTATTGCTTAGTTCGTTGCCTGACAGTTGGGAGACATTGGTAGTGTCTCTAAGTAACTCCGCGCTAGACCGAAAGATATTCATGTAACAGGTTACTAGATGTATCTTCAATGAAGAGACGAAGAGGAAGTCTCAGGGGTCTACTCAGCAAGAGGCACTTGTGACACAGGAACGGGGGAGAGGAAAGAATAGGAAGGGCGGGAAGGCCCGAAATAAATCAAGAGGCAAGTCGAGTAACAGAAAAGATGTTGAATGCTGGAATTATGGAAAGAAGGGTCACTATAAGCATGAATGTCGTAAGGCTAAAAACGACAAGAAAGGAAAAGGAAATGAGAAGGAAGATGAATCTGATTCCACTGCGGTCACTTCAGATGGCGACGTTATTATTATTCTTTCAGCAGATCACGATGTATGTCTCACGGCTACGAGTCAGGACACCGACTGGGTGATTGACTCAGGAGCTTATTTTCATGTGACTCCACGCAGGGATTTCTTCATAAGCTACAAGTCAGGTGACTATGGAACCGTAAAGATGAAAAATTTTGGCATATCGAAGATCGCAGGAGTCAGTGATATTTGTGTGAAGACTGATGTGGGATGCACATTGGTTCTTAGGGATGTGAGGCATATCCCAAACCTTCGCCTCAACTTGATGTCGACGGGAAGGCTGGATGATGACGGCTATGAAAGCCAGTTTGTTGGTGGGCGCTGGAAGCTCATCAAGGGTTCGTTGATCGCAGTCAGAGAAAAAAAGTGTTGCACTCTATACAAGGTAAGTGTCAGTGTATGCAAGGGTGGGTTGAACGCAGCGGAAGATTCAGCTATAGACATGTAGCACAAGCGTCCAGGCCACATGAGCGAAAAAGGGCTTCAGCTACTAGTGAGGAAGCGGCTCTTTCCAGACGTGATGGGTATACCTCACAAAACCTGTCTTGATTGTTTATCAGAGAAACAGCATAGAGTTTCATTTGTTAAAACTGATTCTCATGTTAATAAAGTGCATGCATTAGATTTGGTTTATTCTGATGTTTGTGGTCCAGTGAGGACAAAAACCTTAGGTGGGGCATTATATTTTGTTACTTTTATAGATGATGCATCTAGGAGGGTTTGGGTTTATGCGTTGAAATCCAAAAATGAGGTCTTTGGTGTGTTTAAGTTGTTTTATGTTATGGTCGAGAGAGAGACAGGTAGATCATTGAAGTGCATCCGCATTGACAATGGTGGTGAATACATTGGCGGCTTTCACGAGTACTGCAAGTCCTTGGGTATACGGCATGAACAGACGGTTCCCAAGACCCCCCAGCATAATGGTGTAGCTGAGCGAATGAATCGCACCTTTGTTGAGAGAATCAGATACATGATATCTCATGCGAAATTGCCCAAGACGTTCTGGGGAGAAGCAATGCACACAACGGTGTATCTGATAAACAAGTCTCCATCAGCCCCGTTGAATGGAGAAGTACCCGAGAAGGTGTGGACTGGACAGGATCCATCGTACAGTCATCTCAGGGTGTTTGGATGCAGGGCATCCGTTCACGTACTGAAGGACGAGAGGTCCAAGCTCGATATGAAGATCAGACAGTGTGTGTTCTTAGGGTACGGTGATGAAAAGTTCAGTTACAGATTGTGGGATCCGACCAAGAAGAAGCTTGTCAGGAGCAGAGATATAGTTTTCTTTGAAGATAAGTGTATAGAAGACATTGGTAAGCCAGAGAAGTACCAGCCTAGTTCAAGTGAGCTAGAGGACATGGATCCAGTTATTTCTCCCGTGGTGCCTAATGACGAGGGAGTACAGTAAGGTGCAAAGGATGAGGGAGTTCCTACAGAAGATGTACCTGGGAAGCAGCCCCCACTTGATCTACCTGTTGAGCCACAGGTGAGGAAATCATCTAAGGACAAATAGCCGTCCAAGAGCTACTCACCGCATGAGTACATTATGTTGACCGATGGGGGAGAGCTAAAAGATTATTCTGAGGCCTTAGCCGATAAGCATAAAGAAGAGTGGTTGAAAGCTATGCAAGAGGAGATGAAATCTTTGTATAAGAACTACACCTATGATATGGTGAAACTGCCTAAGGGAAAGAAAGCTCTGAGCAACAAGTGGGTATTCAGAAAGAATGTTGAACAGAAGAATTCACAGACAAGGTTCAAGGCCAGACTTGTGGTAAAAGGGTTCGGTCAGAGGAAAGGCATAGACTTCGAGGAGATATTCTCACCAGTGGTGAAGATGACATCCATACGAGTGTTGCTTGGGTTAGCGGCTAGCATGTATCTGGAGATAGAACAGTTGGACGTTAAAACTACTTTTCTCCATGGTGACATGGAAAAAGAGATCTACATGCACCGACCAGAGGGGTTCGAAGTCAAGGACAAGAAACATATGGTCTGTAGGCTGAGGAAGAGCTTGTATGGGTTGAAACAAGCTCCACGGCAATGGTATAAGAAGTTCGATTCGTTCATGTTACAGCATGGGTATGACAGAACGAAGTCGGATCACTGTGTGTTCACACGCAAGTTCTCAGATGGTGATTTCTTAGTTCTGCTGTTATACATTGATGACATGCTCATCATGGAAAAAAATATCAAGAAGATCAACAGGCTGAAACAGGAGTTGGGTAAGTTGTTTGTGATGAAAGACTTGGGCCCGACTAAACAGATCCTATGAATGGAGATAACCCGTGATAAAAGCAGTAGAAATTTTGGCTGTCACAAGAGCGGTATATTGAGAAAGTCTTAGAGCGGTTCAATATGAATGGAGCGAAGCCGGTCAGTACTCCACTGGATGGTCACTTCAGATTGAGCGACAAGCAGTGTCCCAAGACGAAGGCAGATGTGGAAGAGATGTAGAAGATACCCTATGCGTCAGCCGTAGGAAGTTTGATATATGTTATGCTGTGTACACGCCCAGACATAGCATATGCGGTTGGTGTGGTCAGCCGGTATCTTGTCAATCCTGGCAAAAAGCATTGGGCAGCGGTGAAATGGATACTACGGTATCTAAGAGGCTCATTCAGGTTGAGCCTATGCTATGGTGACGGTAAACTTGTGATAGAGGGCTACACAGATGCAGATATGGAAGGCGACATAGACTCTATGAAGTCTACATCGGGGTTCATGTTTACGTTTGTAGGGGGAACGGTTTCTTGACAGAGCAAGTTACAGAAGGTCGTAGCATTGTCGACGATAGAGGCCGAGTACATTGCAGTCACAGAGGCATGTAAAAAGATGCTTTGGATGAAGAGGTTCCTACAGGAACTTAACCTGAAGCAAGAGGAGCACGTAGTCTATTGTGATAGTTAGAGTGCTATACACTTGAGCAAGAATCCAAGTCAGCATTCCAAGTCAAAGCACATAGAGATTCAGTATCACTGGATCAGGGATACTTTGGAACAGAAGGTGTTACAGCTTGAGAAGGTCCATATGGACGATAATAGGTCAGACATGATGATCAAGGCTTTGCTCAAGGGTAAGTTTGAGGTTTGTAGAAACCTGACTGTCTTGAATAAGGTGAATTCCTCCTGAGTGGGAAAGGAGAAGATTTGATGGGGTTTTCCTCCTCAGTTCAGAGGAGAGATGGTGCAGTGGTTGAAATTTCAGAGGGTTTCATCGCGCTGCTCGATCGGTCGTAGGTTCGAGCCCTGGACTCAAAGTCCAGCGAGTTGTTACTAATTTTATCTGCGGTCTATGACCAGTCATGGGTGATCTACGACCAGTCGTAAGTGAGCTACGACTAGTCGTAGGCGGCTAGGACCAGTCCTAGGTTACCCAGTTTTTGCGCGAAATTACGGATTTGAGTCATTTCGCAACAGGGATGCGGAAAGGAGTTTCCTAAAACTATAAAAAGGGGTTCCTGGGATTTTCTAGGGTTTTTCTATATATGAGAAAAATCATAAGAAGGTTTTCTAAAGGCTTTGTAAGGGTTTGCTAAAGGGTTTAGGGTGTGAGAGAGAGAAGAAAGAGAGAGAGGAAGCTTATGGAAGGGAGCCGTCGTCTCAGCGCTTCTACGTCCTCGTGATCGGTAATATCTCTCAGTTTTCTTTTTATTCTCTTATTGTTTATCCGCTCCTGTAAGAGTGAAGAAGGTTGTAACGTTCTACTTCATAGTGGATTGTTGATCTGGACGAGGTCCCGTAGTTTTTACCTCTTTTAGGGTTTTTCACGCAAAAATCTCTTGTGTGGTGTGTGATTGTGCTTTGATTGTTTTCATTGCTATTATTATCCCATAATTCTGGTTTGTTCGGGAGGCTAGATCATAAGATTTTGTACAAAGCCTCCAACAAAAAATAAGTCAGATCCAAAGCTTAAGTGGACCACAACACGCGAAACAGTGGAGGTAGATGTAACATCCCGAAAATCGGGGGTCGAGTAAAAACCCAACTCCCGAGTTCCAAAACGTCACTTATGCAACATAAATAATGATGAATGCATGTTGTCTATAGAATGATATTAAACAAGATTGAGACTAAGCCAAAACAACATATCATACTCTAGAGACAGTTAAATTTTACAAGCGGAAGACTGTGATAAAAAATAAAATATATAATTGATTGTAAGTCTCCAGAGTGTGAACATGTTACCAGGTTAACTATATACATGTATATTCCAAGGACGAGCAAAAAAAATATACATGGGTATTTAAATAAAAGGCAAAATACCAAGTGTATTGGCATTTAATCATTAACCCTGTAACCCCGTCGATCAGAACCTGCATATAGGAGAAATACTCCTCAACATCATCAAGTCCGGCTCTGCTTCGCAAGCATCGCCATCATCTGAAACTAAAAAAAATAGGGACTAGTTGGTGTTGCAAACACCGTCCCGTAACGTGAGAGTGAGTAGCTAACTCAGTGAAAACTATACAGCAAAGGTTAACATGTTATCAATTCAATCAAGCAGTAATGATAAAGTAGTACAATCAAACATTCATAAATACTGTAATTAATGCAAGGATGAAATAACATGATGTATGTCATCGCCAACATACTCTCTCATGCGACACCATTTGACGTCCGCGACATGCTTTCTTCCTTCAGTGCTTCACATCTTCCAAGCACATGCAGTGCGATATGAACATGATTACCGAGTTGTTATTAGTCCATTTCATACAACAGGATTGGGAAGTTAAGGTACCTCCTTTATATCAATACCCAAACAATGATCCGTTTTAGGGTCGTCAGTCCTAGCATATCTCATATGAAGTACGATTCTAAGTCACTGCAAGGGCTGTCAGGGCTGTTGCACGCACTCGTTGCACCGCTCCCCCATCACCTTATCAATACAGACCTAGTTTATACTCTGTTTACTGTGGGAAGGCTCGTCGCCTCTCTGCAGATTCAGAATATGCTCGAGGTCACTACAAAGGGCTGTCAAGGCTGTTACTCACACTCATTGCATCGCTCTCCCATCACCTTATCAGTGTAGGCCGACAACAAGAATATAGTGTCTCATACCACCATAATCTGCTCACGAGTCTGTGTTGCTCACTGGTCACTACGGGGAGGTTTGTGGCCCCAGCGTAGGCCGACAGCTTGACCACGGTATTCCATACCACCATGCCCGGCTCATGAGTCTTAGGGGATCGAGGTACCAAGGTTAGAGGGGCTTTCCAATGGTAAGTTTGGTACCTTAGGTTCAAATAATAGCGTCCAAACATGGTGAACAAACATTAGGCCAATCGGGTTACTTGATAAGCTCGACCAGTACGAGCGCACGTTGAGTTGATCAACATGAATGTGCAAGCACTCGATGTGGCCTAACCACTGTCGACAAGCAACGTACGGCTCGGGTTCGTCGAGACATGTCCTAAGTGGCGAGACAATCTCAGCCACCAACCAGAGTCTATTACCGATTGCCTGAACTATTTCATAGTCCCAAACACGTACAATTATAACAAATAAGCATATGAGATTATCAGGGCAGTAATGAATAAATAAATCTATCCTACAGCCATTTGAACATACTATGTAAACATGGATATACAGTACATAAAATAAATCATACACACAGCTAAACATGAATCATGTACAATCCATGGATGTAAACATGCACACAGCTAAGGCAGTTGGGATTCATATCTCAACTCCCTTATAAATCACAATTTACCAACTACTAACACATTCAGACATTTTATACAAGCACTTAGACTACACCTATTACATAATACATATTATGTATTAATTAACATACGTATTAGGGCAAAACCTTTCGTCAAAGGGTTATCGCCTATACAACAATCATATATCCACGACAGTCTGTCATGGTGAGCACACTTACAAAGTCTATACTCATTCGGTTATTTTCACAAACACTTAGGCTACACATACTAACTACATATCGTATATTGGTATATCATGTATTTGGACTAAACCTTTAGCCCAGAAGTTGTTACACATGCATCCAGCATACATATACAGCAATTAATCATGGCAAGCACAAATCTGAATTTTATACATATATGGTATTTTCTACAAATACGAGGAATACAGTATAATTAACATAATTAACGTATAACTGAAAATTGAAACGGACAATACTTTGTACATGTGAAATAGCATCTTATGCAAGAATAAATCATTGCTTAACATTGAAAGTCTTGAAAACAATAACATAAACGTATATAGTCCGCACCTTAAACCGGAAATTACGAAACGAAGTTGATTCAAACGATAAGTCTTCGTCAACGACAACCTATACCATGAAATAGGTTAGCTACATCATCACTTATACTATTTGAAACTTTAGAATACGTTAGGGTTATGATTTCTTACCTAAGAGCGGACCTGGAAGCACCGGAATGGCGGTGCAGAAGCGGCGTTGAAACACAAGGAGTAGCAGGGAAGAATCCATAGAAGAAAAATCCCATCTTCTCCCCCACTTTATCTCTCTTTCTCTCTCTCTTTTATAGGGCTTAAGAAATTCGTATGGAATGAGAGAGTAAGGGTTTAAGCCCCTTTTATAATTCCAAAAGCGACGAAAATGGCCTTATGGCCAAGGTATACTTATTTTATAACCAAAGTGGGCTTGTTCTGATCGAACGGAGCACTTCTGTTAGCCCCTTTTCTATGTGTGGTCGGACTTAAGCTTCCTGACGTTAGATCTAGGTCAGGCAGAGTTTTTTAGTCTAATTGAATTTCTAGATCGCCCGTGGCGGACCAGTTTCAGTTCAACGATCACCGGTACTCGATCAGGGCCGCAAGTGCGTTGACATGAGTGGGCCATTTCTCCTGATCCGAGGGTGAATTTGGATCAGATTCTGATGGTTAGAATGCTTAGAAAAGGCGCGCAAGCGACACGTGCCAGATTTCATAAATCTTATTTAATTTCTAACATTTCTCACACTCTTCACTCATGACTCAAGAAAATCGTCGTGGGACATCATCTGGACTTAATTTTTTGGGTGATTGTCAAGTCTAACTAGGCGGTCATATTCGTCTAAGTTTGGGGTAATCGAATTTTCGATGTGCGGTCCAGATCCGATACGGAGTTTCCGAATGCTCCCGTGAGCAACCGGGTTTAGAGTTTGATCATAGGTTTTAGGGTATTGTAGCGTCAACTATTCTACACGTTTTGGCTCTAACAGATCGTATTTAAAGTGATTGGTGACAATTTCATAGGTTGTATAATCTAACACTTAGTTTCATCTAATTTCTAAAGGAAGTATCCTATAATGATTTCTGTTTGAGATGAGATGTGAAAGGTGGAGTGGGGGTGCTTGGAAACGGAAAAAGGAAGAGTTTAGAGAGGGATTTTTGGAGAGATTTGAGAGATTTTTCAAGAAAAGGAAAGCTTGAAGGGGTGATTTGTGGAGGAAGTAGTAGATTGGAGGAGTTTTGATCGACGACCCATACATCAGGGGGTTTCCCTAGCCCCCAAACACAATCGGCCCGAAGCCCGGTCCCATCTGGGCCCATTTACCGGTGAGGCCCTCGCCGACCACTGGGCTAACTGGCGAGGGTTAGCCCCTTAAGTGAGGTCCTCCTGCCCCCCAGGTCCTAAAAAGGTGTGGGGCCTACCCTGGATCCCTCTGGATTGACGTGGGTAGGCCCCTGACTCCATTTGAGGTGTTTCGGGGTCAATTTGTAAACCAGAATGAGTTTATACGATGTGTAGCATATGATTTTAGGGTAGGAGACGCTAATCTATCCAACTAACCTATTTATTTTGTTATATTCCAAAAGGTTAAGGGTCAAAACCCATTTTATCCATTTATTTACTATTTATAGTAAGTTTCAGTTTCGGTATTGTTCTTTCTCATTTATACCTTAGGATTTGTGTGTATTATGAATGTTCTTAAAAACAAATGAAGAATAAAGTGGTGGAGGGTGAGATTTTGAAGGAATTGGATAAAAAGAGGTTTTAGGCTTTGAAATTGAGTATAAGATGTTGGGGTTGACCTACCACCTAAAGACATTCATTTCTAGGTTTGGAATGGAATGAAACATGGTCTAAACCCTTTGATTGACTGTCTAGAAGTGATTTGAGGTCATTGTGTGTGATCAGGAGTGTGCACGGACTCAATCTTGGCGACCGTTTACAGTGAGTTTTAATTTAAGTATAGTTCTTTACTATTTAAACATGAGGATGCGTCTCTAATATGAAAGTACTTGGAAAAGTTTGAAGAATGAGGTGGTGAAAGGTGAGTTTTGAAGGAAATGGGTTGAAAAGTAATTTCTCTAGCTTTGGAATTGAGTTTTGAAAGTGATAAGGTTGACCCATTGCCTAAGGACGTCTAATTCCTGGTTGGAAAAAATCCGAAGTGTTATATTAGAACACCTATCATTGAAAACTTCCTAGAGCCTTGGAAGTTTTGGATGAAGATGATATTTGTGTTTTCCTTTCATCCAGGTCTTCCACGTGATCTTATGAACAGGTTAACTGGTAAATCATGGTGAGCCTTATGAGGGTTTCAACTGTGGGTGTCATTGTCTTTATTGCTTTCTATGGTGTAGACCTCTTGAGACGTGTGTGTACCTCATTTTTTAACTCATGCTCTAAAATGATAGGGTAAAGTGGATGGATGATAAGAATATAACATATACATTATGGTGGACTCATAGAACATTACCATGTCAAAAAAGTGCAGACATCACTGTCATGCTCTTCACTGCACAATTGGAGTCTCTCTATGAGGGAGGTAGTGAAGTCATTGCATGAATTAAATTAACCTGGATATCAGGTACATATCTCATGTCCTTTAGAATCAGTACGTATCGAATATTGGTCTCGGCGTGCACAACACTCATCCCCGTAATTTTTTAAGACCTACTGTTATCCATCCCCACAACACCAATGTCCCCTAACTTGTAGGGTGTAAAGAAGTTCTTGCAAGGAGTAGTGTGATATGGAACATTGGTGTCAATGACCCGGCCTATATTCTGACAAGTGAGACTAAGACATGCATGTTCACAACCTAATAAAATGATAATATCATCATATGAGATAACAGCAGTTGTGTTTTTCTCTTATTGCTTTTCCTCTCCTTGGTAGTGGCTTAGCTTCCCACAATTTTAATGTTTAACATCATTTACTGACCTAGGCTCATCTCTTGACTTCTTACTATAGCAAGGTTTTTAACTTTTGCTTTTCCCTTGATTTTTCTTCTTACAATATTTGGAGATACCACTAAGGTCCCTCAAATATTGAACAAATAACTAAGAAGTAATAAAGTCCACAACTCATCATTTAATATCGTATTTGTAATAGATAGTAAATTCACAATACATTGAATTTTATTTAAATGCTCCACAGTTAAGCTTCCTTATATTTCAGATTAATGAGCTTCCCAATCATGAGAGTCCCGTTGACCGTAGTCTTTATCTCATGTAACCCTATTATTTTTTTCCATAGTAATTGTGTCGAAGTTTCAGTAAACACGTTATAAAAGACATTATCATTCGACCATTGTTGAGTTAACCCAACATCTTTTCAGTCTAGTCTCGTTCACTCATCATTGCTTATATCTTTTAGTTTTGCCCTAACACCTTCAATGGGTGCATACATATCCTTACAATAAAATAAATATACTATCCTAGCTTTTCATATTGTCAAAATATTTCCATTCAAACTAAGGGCTTGTTTGGGAGCGTGAATTTGGAACCCCCTGGATTCGCAACTCCCAGGATTGGAAACCCCCTGGATTGGCAATCCTCTGGATGTGTTTGGCACCCTAGAGTGTGAATCAACTTTAATTCAAAAATACCTATAAATGGTATATTTACGAGGGTTTGAATTTAATTACTAAATCAACTTTAATATCTCCAATCAGTGAGATATATAATTTTTGACACTGGTTGTGATAAGCCTGCTAAAATATATGCTTTGCCTAAAAATGATGAAATTCCAATTCTCAGATGAACCGCAAGCACAAGATCATGTTTAAGTGACTAACTAATGATTTTTAATCGTTAATTAATATGGACGACGTTTGGACGGTGCTGAACAATATTTGGATGGTGCTGATCTACATGAATAATGTTTGGACGGTGTTGATCATCGTTAGTGGGCCATGTGCCCAGTAGAATGATAGTGTACAGTGACATACATTTATACCTGCAAATATTGAAACGATTTTAGGTGTAATCCAAGCTCTTACCGTGGATTACAAACCCCCTCAAAGAGGGGACTGGGAACCCCCTGGATTGGCAATCCCCAGTTGCTTTTTGCTGCCAAACAACCAAGGGGATTTGAAACCCCCTCTAATCCCCTCCAATCCTCTCCAATCCAAGGTGCCAAACGACCCCTAAAGACTTTGACTCGTGCTTGTCTCCATAATTCACATATGAAATCATTATAATCAAACTTGGAGCTCTGATACCACTTATTGGGAAACTACACATGTTTTCCTACTATATGTGAATAAATAAGAATAACAAGATATCTAATAAATAATAACCACTCGTAACATAAATAAGCAAATCGTCAAACATTTAAAA
Organism: Magnolia kwangsiensis; assembly: GCA_037074715.1. NCBI lineage: Eukaryota > Viridiplantae > Streptophyta > Magnoliopsida > Magnoliales > Magnoliaceae > Magnolia > Magnolia kwangsiensis. The sequence goes on from CM073581.1 coordinate 100,942,175, forward strand.
TGTAAGAGAAAATTTATTTAATATGAAAAGCCTACTGATATAAAAGGAAAAACTACATGACCTAATTTGACACAAATTCATAATAATAAAAATAACAGAAGTACAATTATCAAGATACATATCTCAGATACCCAAACTACATCACCTCGAGGTAGATTATAAGTAGCATGAAAGAAATGAATTTCTAGTCAACTAGGAATTGTAGAAAAATTCCAACGTAACCCTTGGGGAAAACAATAAGAAATTAATGTTGTGAGAGGACCCTTACAAAGTCAGGTGTGAAAATTTCGGTGGTAAAATATTCTTAATTTTCATCTTATACAACATTATCCTTTTCTTTAATTTTATTCTCTATCATCTAGGGGTGTACATGAACCGAGCTAGCTCAGCTAGCTCGCTCGACTCAACTTGAAAAAGCTCGATTCAACTCAGTTCGAAGCTGAGTTTGAGGCGAGTCGACTTGATGAGTTCGAGCAGGCCCCAACTCGGCTCGACTAAGATCAAATTCAACTTTAATCAAACTCGAATTGAACTGGTTTGGTGACTCGATTACTTTGCCATTGATGTTGCTCACCAACTGTCTAATAAAATGACTCAACGAGATGTGGCAGGTGGCAAGGAAGGTTTGGCCAGTGGCAAGCAATGTATGTATATGAAACAAATACCTTATTTTTTGGGGGGGGGAGGGGATTACTTAAAAGGTGTTTAATAAAATACATATAAAACTATTGCCTCTGTTTGTAAAATAGTAGGTTTTTGAAGCTGCAGTTTATGTGTTTGTGAAAATGCCTCAATGGCAAACTCAACCTGAGCTGCTGATCGAACCAAGCCGAGCTGGCCAGTCAAGCTCAATTAGGCTCGAGGACTGAGCCAAGCTGAGGTCAACCACTGTTCGAGCCAAGTCAAGCTAAGGCCAACTCGTCTCGGTTCGACTTGATGTACACCCCTACTATTATCCAAGAAATAAAAAAATCCCATCTGTGCTGCTCAAACTCTCTTTAAGCAAAATCTCATTTTTTTCCCTTATTTTACTTGTCAAAAAATTAAAACACTTCGACTGAATGGACAAAAAAAACTAATTAAGCCAACGCATGTGGGTACCGACTCCACACGAGGAGGGGACCCAACATAGATTAGGTACGCTGGACCTTACAGTGGGGCCATTACCATGGGCCCACTCAACACATATCTATATTATATTTTATATCCATACGATCTATCCAATTTCGTAAATCATTTTAAAGCATAAGCTACGAAACGAAGCAAAAACAATTTTTAGGTTGACCGTATCATAGGAAACGGTGGTGACTGAACATTAATAGGCCACGCAAGCATTGTATAAAGATTATATTTGTTTTACCCTTTATTACCCTATCAACACGTTGGATGACAAATAACCATTGCTAAAAAAACTGCGGTCAGCCCTAAGAAATTGACAAATAACTATCACTAAAAAATTGCGGTCAACCCTAGTACGTTGTCAATGATGTGGATCTACTTCAATTTTTTACCTAAGGCACTAAAAAGATCTGGCAAAAGGATGGATGGCGTGGATATTGAATACATCCAATAAAATGGACCCCACGGCAAGGCCGGAGCCGCACCTGATCGGTTCTCTATATAAAATGACACGTCCGCAGAAAATATAAAATGTTGCACTGGTTGGTTAACATCCAACGTTGCAGAAATTTGCTAAGCCCACGCGCGTGTACAAGTCAGCTAATGCACATGCCATTATATACGCCATCTTGGCATACAAATACAATATCCAAGCCATCCATCAGAAGCAAAAAACTATCCAGATAATACAATCCAAGAACAAAAACATTATATTACTCAGGTAGGCCACATTTAACTGAAAAAAATAGCTTCTTTAAAAATCGACTGCAGTTTTCCAACCTGTCCACTTATGTCTAATATCACGGGACACCCACTGAGTGGAGCACCATTATATTTGGGCAGTGACATATAAATGGTAACTTCCGCCTCGTGTATGGCTTGGATATTTCACTTGGTTTTCAGGCTGCCACATGTATTGGCGTGTGCAATAGCTGACTTGTACTGGGCTTAGCAAAGCTAACGTTGTAAGTCGCGGATTACGTACCACACCCTCCTGTTTGGAGCTCGGGACAGGCGGAGGCTCCGAGGGCCACTGAGGGGCCAAATTGATGTATGAATTTTATCTACACCGTTCATCTATTTTTAGACATCATTTTAGGTTATAATACCAAAAATGGAGAAGATAAAAATTCAAATGGACCACAAAATTGGGATTAAATTATTACCGTTGAAAAATTCTCGAGGGCCAAAGAAGTTTTGGATGAATATTATATTTGTTTTTTTCACTTCATCCAGGTGCACATGACCATATAAACAGGTTGGATGGAAAATAAAAAACACGGCGGAGCCCAAAAATGCTTCAATGGTGTATATCTTGAGCACCGCTGCTTCCTGTAGTGTGGTCAACTTTAGAGCCGAGTATGCCTTATTTATATTTTAGTAACTAAAATGACATGGAAAAATGGATGGACGGTGTGGATAAAATTCATGAATCACGATGGCCCCTCAGTGGCCCTCGGAGCCTCCGCCTGTCCCGAGCTCCGAACAGGCGGGGGTAGTACCTAATCAGCGCGCACCGTTGTTAATGGTAATTTCTCCCTCCAGAAAATCGCCAACAGAAAACGTCCTCTGTCCTCTCTCTGAGGAAAAAAAAATCTATCGCCATGTCGATGGACGATCTCCCTCGACCCCTCCTTCTGGAGATACTGAATCGAATCAGCGATTCCATCGATCTTGCTCGTTGCCGACTCGCATCCAAAACCCTAAAATCCCTCTCCTACGAGGTCCGATCCCTCACTCTCATCTGCTCCTTTGACCGCTACCTCCGATCTCGATCTCCAGACTTTAAATCCCTAACAACCCCTTTCAAATCCATCGTCAAGAAAAACCTCCTCTACTTATCCAAGACCCTAGAATCCGTCTCTGTTTCCATCGAGAAGCCGTTCTGCGACTCCTTTGAGTACGATGATGGTGAGGACGAGTACGACGACCTCCATCTCACGTCCGTCGATTTCGTGTCCCAGTGGCTTCCGGAGGTGGGCGAACGGCTGAGATCACTGTCAATCTTGGATTTCTGGATCCAGTCTTGCTGGCGCAAGTCAGAGGTCCTGGCGCTCATCTCTGCCTGCTGTGAGTATTCTTGAAAATCGATCTTCCATGTTTTCTTTGTTGCTATGTTTCTTGAAATTGCAGTAGTGTAGAACTTTCATATATATATATATATATATATATATATATATATATATATATATATATATTCAGGAAAATTGGTTAGATTTTAAGGGTGAATTCTTCTTACCATATTACGGTGCCAATCTGCAAGGTTGGCCCACCTGTGACCATGGTGGACCTTGGTGATGTAATTGCACCCCATATAACATGTCCACGTCCCAGGTGTACTGAATTAGGTCCCACTTGATCATAAGTGACAGAAATCGCTATTAGGTCACAATGTGATTGTGCATATTCAGGGGAGCAATCTGTATGAGTTTGTGACAAACTGCACATGTGGACGGCTGTGTATACAGCCCTACCTATCACATACATGCCTCAATTTAGAAGGTTTTTGATATTAGAATTGTACATTTATTTTTATTTTTATTTTTTGAACTCCAGATTGTATCCCCAAGTAGGAATATAGATTCTATTGAGTAAGGAAACTGTCTACACCTTGTTTTATGAATATGGCTTCATGGCCATACACAGTACAATGTTCAAGGGTTGAATACTGAACAATGCCATGCCATGCAAAGGCGGCTTACCTACACAGAGAGGAAGGCCCAAATAAGATGATGGGAGGGAGCCCACTGGACAGCTAAAGGCAGAAGCCAAGACAATCAATTCCTCTTCAGACATATGGATCCCAAAAAATTCACTCTTAGCACAGTTGATTTTTAATCCTGAAACTACTTCAAACCAAAAAACAATCATAACCAAACAATCCACCATAGAATTTGAAGGCTCACAGAATAGAAGTGCAGCAACAAATTGGAAATGGTTTATTCTTTGAGGAAAATTATCCACAAAGAATCCATGGTGGAGGCTCACTTCTTGACCTCTAATCAACATCCTACTTAAAGCTTCAGACAACATGATAAATAGGAAGGGGGATAAGGGAACCCCCTGTCTCAGGCTTCGAGTGGCCTTGAAAAAGCCAAAAGGATACTCTAGCATGGTTGATTTTTAATCCTGAAACTACTTCAAACCAACAAACAATCCACCATAGATTCTGAAGGCTCACAAAATAGAAGGGTATCATAAGCAAATTGCAAATGGTTTATTCTCTGAGGAAAATTATCCACAAAGAATCGATGGTAGAGGTCCACTTCTTGACCTCTAATCAACATCCTACAAGCTTCAGACACTATGATAAACAGGAAGGGGGATAAGGGATCCCCCTGTTTTAGGCTCCGAGTGGCCTTGAAAAAGTCAAAAGGAGACCCATTAATAATCACTAAATACCTGGCCGAAGAGATGTGGCTACGAATTCAGGCTCTCCTTTTCAGCCCAAAGACCAAACGACCAAGCATATAGTCCAAAAAATTCCAGTTAACATGGTCATACACTTTCTCCAAGTCTAGTTTACAAAGGATACCTTGCTTGCCAACCCGATGATATGAATTAAGACATTCATGGGTAAGTAAAGAGCAATCCAAAATTTGTCTACCAAACACAAAAGCACTTTAGAAAGTAGAAATCATCTTTAGGGCGAACAAGGCTTATCTTAGAACTAAGCATTTTAGCAATAATTTTATATTAGGATGTAAATCCTTCAAACTTTCAGGTCGCTCCAACTTAGGGACCAAGGCTATAAAGGAATAACCCATTTCTAGCAAAATTTGACTCGACCGGGAGAAGTTCTGAACAAAATCGAAGGCATCTTGCTTAAGCAAGTCCCAAAAAGATTGAAAAAAGACCAATGGAAAACCATCAGGATTAGAGGCCTTGTCCCTACCAAGATCAATGACCACAACCTTAATTTCCTCAAGAGAGAAGTTGCTCCCTAGGAAAGTCATATCTTGTAGGGAAATTTGATCAAAGGGCAAATCGTCTAAATAAGGTCTGTCATAACCGTCATCCGAAAGAAGACGTGCATAGAAATTAACCACAACATCACTAATACTTTGTCAGATAACCGATTGCCATTAAGCACTACAGAAGAGATAGAGTTGCACCTAGTTCTAGCACTGGCTATACCGTGGAAGAAACGAGCGTTCTTGTCTCCCTCCTTTAGCCAAACAACACTAGAGGGTTGGCGCCACTTTATTTCCTCTTCCTTGAGTCTAACAACATAATCATAAATAAAATTAGCTCCGAGAGAAGAATCCTCATTTGACAAGGGACCCCCTTCCTTCGTCTTGGACGTCCAAGGCTTGAATCTAACCATGGATAGATGACATCTCCAGCTCTCTTATACCAAACATTTGTGGTGCCACAACCTTAGCTCCTTAAGCATCTACATTTTCTTAGAAAGAAAAAAACTAGTTTTACCCTCAATTGAAAAAGAGGACCACCAGCCAAAGGTAAAGGATCGAAAGCCCTCCACTTTGAGCCAAGCTAGCTCGGACCTGAATGGTTTAGGGCCATAATTGATATCTTCCACTTCCAAGATAATGGGACAATGATCCAAAGTCAGCTTGGGAAGGCCTCTTTGAAGAGCTAAGGGGAATTTATGGATCCATGCAGGGGAAACCAAAAACCTATCCAACAAGGACATGGTTTGGGAAGCATGCCCATTAGACCACGTAAATTTCACTTCCCCCATTGGAAGGTCAATGAAATCATACTTCCCAATCCATTCAGAGAACTGACACATACTAGCGTTTAATTTTTCGTGCACAAATTTGACTGAATTGATATCTTCTCCTATGCACCAATGAAGCATCCATTTGTCCTAGACAGAGGAAAGTTTTTCCTCTAAAGAGACAGGGAGGGGCCATAGACCTCCGAAAATAACCAACAAAAGCCTGAGGTCACCTACATAAAAAACCAGGTTAACTGAAAACTTACCATAGTAACTTTCCTCCTTACACCAGATAGCTGGGTCCCAACGAATCGGGATGCCACTTGCATATTCTGAGACATAGAGAGATTCCCATTCTATTTCTTTCTGATTCCGGATAGAGCGGACCATCTTCTTATCCACTGAGTGAAGCTTCTACTCCTGAAGGACTATCAAATGAGCTTTTGACTTGGAACAAATTTCCTTAACAATGGATCGCTTTTGGGGGCAACCCAACTCGCAGACATTCCAGGAAAGGATCTTCATGGGGAAACGAATCTTGCCTCTCTACCCCTTCTATCAACATGCGGGATGGAAATACTTGCCCCTTCCTTTACCACTCCCAAATTAGCCAACTCCCAATTCCCTTTCAAGATTCTAGGTGGTTCCTTTAGAGATCCAAAAGAAGGGATACCTATACCCCTCTCTGCCACGAGGCAAAACATGGCTATGTAATCATTGTCTATTTCCCCCAAAACTACCCCAAGTAGTCTCCCGACATGATGTTTTACATCTTTAACCCAACTTTTTTCTTTAATGAGGGCAAGGATCTTATTGATCTTCCTTTGAGATAGGCCTGAAGCTAAAGGATTTCCTTGGAGGAGGAGATCATTACTAGTGTTAAAGGATGCCTTAATAGGAGAGACCACTAGGGCCTTAACGAGGACCCCCAGGGGAACGATTCCCAAGTCCAACACCGATAGATCCTCCCTTACCAGAGGAGAGATCACGGGGGAAGAGAACAATGGATTAGCAAACCATTGCTAGAGGACCCACCTCCGAGGCCGAGGAAGTCGGCATCATGCAACGCTCTAAAGAAGAGGACTCGGAAGGGGGAGCTAAGGACTGGGGAGAGAAACATTTCACTAGGAGGAGGGATTGACAAAGCATAGAACGACATTGGATTAAGACCCACATTAGAGGGAGAAGTGGGAGCCTCACCATTATTGAGGAGAGAAACAAAGGAGGGATCATTAAGAGTGGTTAGAGAGGAGTCTTTAAGAGATGGGGAAGGCACCAATGACCCGTCTCCATTCGAGCTAGCATCCAAAAAGTCGTCTGACACAGACGAACACGTGTCTGATTATGAGTGGGGGATACAAAAAATATCTCTACTCTCTGTCTTCTAGGTTGGCGAAAACATCATATCGTGTCACCCACCTTTCCACCATTCTCCCGTGATAATGAGTTGTAGCTAGATGGCAGATCTATATCTCCCTTGAGTTGTGAAATTGGATAGTTGTCCACCTTTCCTTCTATTGTCTACCCCACTGTCTGATTGAGAGAGGATGGTGATGAGATGTGTGGGACTTTGATTGCATCGCTGCTGCCAGGGGAGGCTACGAGGGTATGGGCGAGAGGACCCGTAGCCTTTGCGATTGGAGAGGTTGGCTGAGAGACTGAAGGCCTAGCAGGAGGATTAAATGCAGCTAGAGCCAACACAACAGTCAGAACATCCAGCTGCAGGAATGCTGATCTGATATCTTTGGTTGATGGGTCCCTTGGTTCGTCCAGGTAAGATGAGAGGATCAATTTCTCGTCGGACGAAATATTCTAAGGATGAATAATTGGTGAGGATGGTCGATCCTTGCGAGCCACCGTATCAGGAGGGATCTCGATCGTCCAGGACTCGGGGTCGTCGCCCGAGGATGAGGTAGGATGAGAACAAGGACAGTTGCGTACCTTCAAAAGAAGAGAGGGAGAGAAATTTCTGAAGGAAAGCATATCCAAATCCTATCATCCACGTGTATCAATCTGAACCCCCAGTGGCCTTGCATGAGTGCCAAAGACCGGACGAAAGTCACACACAAACCCGCAGTGGCCTACAATCCCACAAGACCTGGAATGGAAGGACTTACAGATGCTGGAGCTGGAGTGGATTACCGGAAATTGCCATTAACAAGGCCATTGGCCTCTCTAATCCACGATTAACAGTCAAGGGACCCTTCATGAAGGGCCCTAATGTCCAAGGTTATCTTCCCCACTAAAAACTTCACAACAGCCAAAATCTTCACAATGTTACCAACCCGAGTGAGCAGTCTTGCTACTTGGAGCTCTTCCCATTTCTCGTAAAACTGATCGATGACTTGGATTTCACCAATACAAAAGCCCAAAGCATGGAAAAACTCAAAGGACTAGAGCAATAAAGGGATACTCAAGAAGAGGAACCAAATGTTTAAAATTAAAATTAAAATTATTATTATTATTTTTTTTTAAAAAAAAGAAGAAAAAGAAGAAGAAGGGGACCAGTTTGACCATTTAACGATGGAGGCTATCGGCCCAACATGGTGGATTTTCCCTGTAAAAATAAATTTATCTAAATCCTCCAAAGGATGCGGAGAAACCCAAACTAAGTTGTGGTCTAGATAGTGAAGGAGGAGGTCTGTTTTTTTTTTTTTTTATAAAATTATTTATTTTTTTAAAATTTTATAGAGGCAACAAAGGAAAATATATTAAGAGAAAAAAGAAAAGATACAGGCAAAAGGAGGATAGAAACTAACTGCTGAGATAGCGGAAAGACTCTAGCCTCCTAAAAAACAAAGATCGACGCCTTTCAAGCCCTTTACATTAGCTGCCCATTCCACTATAAGCCTTTTGGCCCTACCCCCCAACAACAGAACCCAAGGATGAAACATTGTTAAAGCATCTGTCATTCCTTTCTAACCAAACCGACCACCAAATAGCCAAGATGGCCATTCTCCAAATGAGAGAACTAGATTTCCCTAGCTCGAGACCATGCCATGCCGCTAGGAGACTATGAGCCGAGGCGGGGCTACACCAGGAGATGTTGAACCTCTGACAAAAGGAGGAGGTCTTTGGACACTAGGTTACAATAAAAACAAACCAAATCTCCAAATTCTTCAACAAGGATCCGAGGTTCATGGAGACCACCGGATTCCATTGAAGCCTCGCATTAGCTTTAGAAACAAACAAAGGAGAGACCATGATCTTGGCATAGATAGATTTGACCAGGACATCCGGGGGGGGGGGGGGGGGGGGGGGTTAGGCAGTCGGGAAGCTGGACAGGGAGGAGGATCCTCAAGAGTTCCTTACCTAGCGCTGCAAGGGACTACTCCCCATTCCCAAAAAGATCCCCGGGAACCCCTAGACTCTGTGCCTTTACCTCTTGAGGCAACAGGTGCCTTGGGGTGAGCATGGATTTCTAGGGGTCCCAACTCTTCAGCCACTAGAGGACTACCAATCTTTTCGTTGTTAGCTTCTGACAGACCAAAACAGGCGACTTGGACATGGATGGCTTTCCCGTTAAATTTCTTACCATGCAGTCCTTCGATGACTTTAGGGAGGTCTGAGACGTTTTCCAACCTCACAAAAGCAAACCCCTTCATGGATTGGGTCTCTTTAACCCTGGGTATGGAGATGTCCATAACCTTACCAAAGTGGCTGAACACCCGTGAGAAATTGAACTCCTTCCACTCTGCCGGGAACCGGTCTACAAACAGAGTAGGGAAGTCCCTTAAGGGGACAACCTCTGTCTACCTTTCTCCTTGAGCCTTTTTCTTCCTTTTCCTGCAGGGATTCAGACTCCCTCATCCTGACCTTGGGCATTGGAGGAGTCTGGAGTCGAAGTCCGATGAGTGAGGACTTTAGCTTTAGGTTTATCTTCAACAGATGTCCCTGACACATATTCCATCCTCCAGAAAAGAACCTTCCTCTGCGTTTCTGACCACGAGCACCTGCCCCTTGTCATGAGTCCCTTGCAGGAGGACTCTATCGATTCCTTGAGTCCTGCTAGTTTCATTTTCCTTCTCCAGAACCATACACTACTGGCCACCTTCTACCGAACGTTCAGCTACTACCGTTCCTTCCCATTATGACCTTCCAGAAACACTGTTTCACTGGCCCTCAGCGTTCCTTCTATCGCCAACCACTGATCTCTTAAACCGATGTCGCTCACCATTGATTGTAACATGAAATTGATAATGCAGTCCAAGTATCTAGGAAAATGATGTACAGTCCAAGTAGCAAGCACTTGATCATCATTTGACAGTGGCAAGGTGCTAAGCTGATTCGCATGTGGGAGGGTAAGAGGAATTCTTACTAGATCATTGTTCTAGAATTCCAATTCGGTTATTAGTGAATTTTGTGTGCATGTATATGAATGCATACACATACATACAGTTGCAAATAGTTGCATACATTCGCTTATGCATATATACCCATATGCATACATAATATTCAGATGCATGCTGGTGCACTTTTAAGGAAGAATTTAAAGAGATGATGTTACATACGGAAGGTGGTCCCAAATTGTAAGTTAATCCAGAAGTTACAGTTGCTTAGGCTTTGTCAGAGGCACCAGCACTTACTCATGCATGTGTGCTTGTATGTAGGTACTCACTGACTTGTTGTAGATGGTATTTGCGAAATTGGAATTTCCCAACTGTAAGTAACAGCACAAAAAGGTCTGAGCCTTTGAGGAAAACTCGAGTATAGTTTATTGCTATCATACACACTTAACATGCATAACATAACAGCTAAAATTATGCATTGCCATATCGGCCAAGAAAAAGGGTGATGGCTTTTGGGTATCCACATGTTCTCCGGCAACCAAATATCAATTACTAATGATATTCCTTAGTAGTCCATGAAAGGAAAAGGTCTTTGTAGATTTTTCCGATTCAACAGAAAGCACCAAGGGCATTCCAGGAATGTAAATATAAATTGGTATGTCAAACCATATCACATATTTAATTGTCCAAATATTCTAGCCTGAAAGTCAAGACCTCTGCCCTCCAAAGCAGATGTGTTCTAACACTATCTATGGATTTTTTGCTCTACAGGCTTGAGTAAAATTTCATATGCCAGGTAGGGCATTTGGGCAATTTACAGTCATGCAAGATCAATATTTTGTCTAGCTTATGCAATCTAATTGCGTCCTCTATTTTGACTATTGGAATTCAAACTGAATCCATTGTTTCAGCAACCCTCATTAAGCATATAAAAGAGAGGGAAAACTTCAAGCACTAAGGATGCATTTGGTAGCAGCTTCTCTTTCAAAATAGAAGCCATTCTACACTTTAGAATAGTTTCTATTTTGTAAGAGAAGCTGCTAGAAGTAGCTTTCGGTGGTGTTACCAAACACACTCTAATCTTTGCCATACAAACACGGCCTTTAACTATTTTCACTTGTGTTATAGTTTCTCCAAAATGAAAATATATCTGGAGGAATCCTTGAAAAAGAAAAAGAAAAAGAAAAAACCTTCAACGAAAATTGACCTTTGTATTTCGCATCTCAATGTTCTATTTTTAAGCCTCGGAGTATAATGGTTTAGGGTGCATTTGTATGCTCAATTGAAGTGAATTGCAGTTATCCAATTCAACATAAAGGAAACAACCGAGGTGGACCTGGCACCATTTAATCAAAGATTATGACCAAACCCCTAATAGCAATTCCATGAGTTTAAAGTTGGATATAAAACCATTGTAAGATTAATTTTGTTGCTAGTATGGAGTGAAACTATGATGAGGACATCGTGCACACGCATGCTCGCACACCGCCTACACGCGCACGCACACCACCACCCCTATGCACGTACGTATGCAGAAGGAGGACCCCACCATCGATCTGGCTTGATGACGACGTCCAGGGAGGGCTTCTTAGCTAGAAGACAAGTTTTTGTTCAAAAAAATGGGCCTGATAGTCGAGAAAAGTCCATCATGGGATCTCATGATTATGCCCCACTCGTCGGATTGATTTCATATTTTAGGTTTTGCTTATTGTTATTATTTAGAATATCGTGAACGCTTTAGATTTCTTTATTTGAATTTTATTTTAGTTTACTTTATTGCCAAGTAATAGGTTGCGCACATGGTGCGAGTTTTTGGGATATAGGGTTTTCCCTATAAATAGGCACCCTTTGTAGTTCTTTCCATTCATTCAAGTTTAATAAAAAATCCTGCTTTATTTTTCTGCTCTCTTCGTGAGTTGTGGAAAAATTCAAAAGTGGGTGCGAAGCCCTCCCTTCTTTGAAAGGCTAACTACCGTGGTACGAAGCCATATTTATCCCCATCCGCTCATACCCTCTTCCATCCATGTCTCTCATCTTCTATCATCATTATTACTGTGAATTTTCTAGCTTTGCAGCTATTCATCCCCCCACAACCAGTTTCCAGAATCTGGACCTGTAGGAGGGCCGAAACTTTAGCGGAACACTACGCCTCGACCTTAGGTCGGATCGTCGTCAAACTTGGAGGGATTGGAGGTCTCCCCTGGTCGATCAAAGCCTAGGTGTCACTTTGGGGAGGCGGGCCCGCGCACGTGCGGCCAGCTTACCCGTGCACGTGTCAATCCTGGGCCACCATCTACACGCAGAAGCTTTCTCCGGGTAAGGTTTTCCTCTGTTCATTCCTATTTTCTAAACCCTAGCCTTAGTTTACATTAGCCCTAATTTATTTGCCCATTTTTTTCATCCTAAGGTTTCTTGAATTGAAATTGAGGAATCTCTTGGATTAGAGACTGATTTTTATGCATGTATGGTTAATTTTTATTTCCCTTTGACATCGTTTAGTTTATAATTTTTATTGGTCCAGTCCTAACCTGTATCGGCCTAGACCCACATAGATTCCCATTTTTAATTGAATGATTTGGATTGTCATGTGGGATGTGGAATGTGTAACTGTTTCTAAATTTGTATGATCTAAGCCTGAATTCTTACATCTCATACTTAAATTTCATATCCTGCATCAAATTTAGTATCAGAGCCTAGGGTTCTTGTAGGGGAATTCACCACATATTTAGGGTTTAGTTTGTTTGAGTCCTTCATGCATTCAGTTCATCATATATAGCTGAATTTTAGTAACGGTGTGTAGTCTCCTTCATATAGAATCTCGTAGGGTCATTTAGTTTTTAGACGCATATAGTTGCCATAGCAAGTCCTTAGGTTGAGCAAGTCAGTGTATGCTCACAAGTACAGGTTGTGGTTTCGGTTTACACCCCACACTAAACATGGAGTAATTGCAAGAAACAGTGGCCAAGTTAGCCCAACAGGTTGAGTCCTTGAATAAGCACTTGGAACAACGCATAGATAAACGCCTTGAAGAAATAGAGGCCTCTTTCAGGGCAAACCCCACTACTGGGGAGGATGTCCAATCTCAGACAGTTGGTTAAGAGGTTAAACTAAGGAATGGAGGCGGCTAAGGAGCTAGTCATGGGCACATACCTGTGCACCCACCCCGTGAGGGACATCATGATCAATATGACCCAGATGTACAACTCCTCAAGAGAGTTATGGTAGATGCCCCTACATTTGATGGCCATTTGGACCTTAAAGCCTTTTTAGATTGGTTGGCGGATATGGACCACTTTTGAGTGGTATGATATGTCGGATGCTCGGTAAGTCCGATTTGTCAAGATAAAGCTTGTAGGTCAAGCAAAGAGGTTTTGGGCAATGACTGAGCGAAAGAAAAAGAGCGAAGGAACTCCCAATAGTTCATTGGGTAGAGATGAAAGAAACACTTAAAGAAAAGTACCTCCCTTTCTCTTATTGCTTACGATTGATTGAGGAGTGACAGTCTCTTCGACAAGGTTTCATGAGTGTTGCGGAATATATCGAGAAGTTTGAAGAATACTCGACCTGCTATGAGGTTGATGAGGACCCAGTACTTACCCTTGCTCGTTTCAAAACGGGCCTCCATCCTGACATCAGGAGAGAATTGCTCGCCAAAGAGATAGACACTATTGAACAATTGTACCAAGTAGTGTTAGATGTCGAGCAATACCTTAAAGCATCTGTGGGAAGGCGGTTTGACTTTCGCGAATCCGGTTTTAAGGCCAACCCCTCTGGGGCTAGACCTAATACAGGATTCCAAGACAAACATTCCCCTAATGTTCAGCCTAGGCCTAAGGATGATAAGGGTAAAGAGATTGTCGGGTCTAGTTCACATGGAAGTGGGGCCACCAGGTGTTTTAGGTGTCAGGGGTTTGGTCATTTTGCTCACCAGTGCGGCTCGAGAGAGGGCACCAAAGTACTCCTTATTGATGGGCAAACAGAAGTAGTGCCCTCAAAGAGTGATAGTGAGGAGGAGGAATATGAGCCAGTCGAAATTCCTAGTGATGAGGAAGAGGGAGCATAAGAGTTTGTGACCCTTGTAATTGTGCGTTGTGCCCTGTCTGAAGCCAAGAACACTGATGACTGGCGCCGCAACACGATCTTCTCCACTTATACAAAATGTGGGGAAAATAGTTGTAAGATGATCGTAGATAGTGGTAGTTGTGTCAGCGTGGCATTGACTAGTACTGTGAGTCACTTGGGCTTAAAGCTGGAAGCCCATCCTCAGCCCTATAGAGTCTCCTGAGTTGATGAAACATCCATTCCAGTCTCGCACCGCTATCTTGTCCCTATTCAGTTCGGATCATATAAAGACACAATTTGGTGTGATATTGTTCCTATGGATGTGGGCTATATCATTCTGGGTAGGCCGTGGCTATATGACAGGGATATTACCATATTTGGTCGTTCAAATGTGTGTACATTCTGGTTTGAGGGAAAGAAGGTTAAGCTAAAACCTCTGCCACCCAAGAATACAACTGGAAAAGAGTTCACCACACAGAGTAGTGTGAGCGGCCCAAAAAAAGTAAATGAGTCGAAGTCCAAGTCCAAACTGCTCCATATTTTGAATGCCAAAGACTTTGAGCGAGAAACGGAGCCAGACTTGATGATATACGCCCTTGTGGCTAGGGAGAGTGTATCAGAGACTAGCGTAGAGTTACCTACCGAGGCCATTCAGGTAGTACATGAGTTTCGTGATGTTTTTCCTGATGATCTACCGAATGAGCTTCCCCCTATGAGGGATATACAACATGCCATTGATTTAATCCCTGAGGCGACTCTGCCAAACCTCCCGCATTACAGAATGAACGCAAATGAGCACGGTGAGTTGAGGAGGCAAATTGATGAACTCCTAGAGAAGGGTTTCATTCGAGATAGCATGAGTCCGTGTGTCGTGCCCGCCCTTCTTACACCTAAGAAGGATGACACATGGAGGATGCGTGTTGATAGTAGGGTCATCAACAAAATCACAGTCAAGTATCGGTTTTTCTTCCCATAACGCGTCTTGATGACATGCTAGATATGATGACCAATGTTACTATCTTCTCAAAAATTGACCTCAAAAGTGGGTATCACCAAATCTGTATCTGCCTTGGTGATGAGTGGAAGACGGCCTTCAAGATGAAGGATGGGCTATATGAGTGGCTAGTTATGCCTTTTGGGTTAACTAATGCCCCAAACACTTTCATGCGTGTGATGACCCAAGTGTTGAGACCCTTCATCGGGAAGTTCCTGGTCGTATACTTTGATGATATCTTGATTTATAGCATGACTAAGGAGTAACACCTCAGCCATTTGAGGCAGGTTTGTGGGATCCTTAGGGCTAAGAAGTTGTACGTCAACCTAAAGAAGTGCACGTTCTTGTCTAGTAGTGTGATCTTCTTAGGTTTTATTGTGTTAGCTGAGGGCATATCGGCAGATCTCGAGAAGGTCAAAGCCATTGTTAATTAGCTTGAACCCCGCAATATTCATGAGGTGCGCAGCTTTCATGGCTTAGCTATATTTTATACGCGATTCATTCGAGGCTTTAATTCCATTGTGGCTCCCATCATAGACTGCATAAAAAAAGGAGAGTTTCAATGGACAAAGGCCGCCTCGAAGGCTTTCGAGGAGATAAAGGTCAAGATGACCGAAGCTCCAGTCACGCGACTTCCAAATTTTTCGAAAGCTTTTGAAGTTGCATGTGAGAAACTGAATGAGGAATACTTAGCCAGGAAGGGCACCCTGTCGCCTTTTTTAGTGAGAAACTGAATGAAGCAAAACAAAAATATTCCACCTATGACAAGGAATTCTACGTGGTAGTACAATCACTACGCCATTGGCGACATTACCTGTTACCGCAAGAATTCGTCTTGTTCTCAGATCACGAGGCCTTGAGATACTTGAACTCTCAGAAGAAATTAAACCCCAGGCACGCCAAGTGGGTTCAATTCCTTCAACAGTATACTTTTGTGCTTAAGCACAAGGCCGGTGTAGAGAATAAGCCTGCCGACGCGTTGAGTTGTCGAGTTGCATTACTCAACTCCATGAGCGTTGAAGTTATGGGCCTTTAGCACATCAAAGAAGAGTATTCTGAGTGTCCAGATTTTGAGGTTGTGTATGCGTCTTTATTAGAGAGTTTGTCAGGAGCTAACAGTGAATATTTGATTTTGAATGGATATTTGTTTAGGAGTGACCGCTTGTGCATACTACGCACCTCCCTTCGCGATTTTCTTGTCTAGGAGTTAGATTCAAGAGGGGTTGCGGGTCATTTCGGTCGTGACAAGACCATTGCCCTAGTGGAGGATAAA
Source organism: Magnolia kwangsiensis (assembly GCA_037074715.1). Taxonomy (NCBI): domain Eukaryota; kingdom Viridiplantae; phylum Streptophyta; class Magnoliopsida; order Magnoliales; family Magnoliaceae; genus Magnolia; species Magnolia kwangsiensis. The sequence continues at coordinate 100,958,596 of CM073581.1, forward strand.
TTTCATTGGCCAAGCCTTAAGCGGGACGTGGCCAAAATTATAGGGAAATGTCGTACTCGTCAACTGGCAAAGCAAAGGAAACAAAATATAGGATTATATACACCTTTGTCAGTCCCATTCATCCCTTGGCAGGACATCAGTATGGACTTCCCAAGACTATTCGGAAGCATGACTTCATATTTGTTGTCGTGGACCACTTATCTAAAATGACCCACTTCATTCATTATTTTAAGACCTCCGACGCATCTCATGTTTCTAAGCCGTTCTTCAGTGAGGTTGTCAAACTGCATGGGCTATTAAAAACCATAGTGTCTGACCGTAACGTGAGATTCATGAGTTACTTTTGGAAGACACTATGGCACATGATGAATACTAGGCTCCAATTTTCTTCTGCCTACCACCCTCAGACCGATGGCCAGACTGAGGTAGTTAATAAGAGCCTAGGGAGTTTACTTCGATGTTTAGTGGGGGAGCATACCAGGACATGGGACGCCGTACTACTCATAGCCGAGTTTGCATACAATAGTTCTGTTAATAAGTCCACAGGTATAAGTCCTTTTGAAGTCATTATTGGTTACAAGCCTAGGAAGCCTATTGATCTTATTCCCATGTCATTGTCCCATAGGCCATCAGAGTTTGCAAAGTCTTTTGCACATCACATACATTCGTTGCATCAAGAAATCAAGCGAAAGATCACTACTGGTAATGAACATTACAAATTTTCTGCAGTCTAACATAAACGTTTCAAAGAGTTCAATATTGAGGACTCTGTGATGGTCCGCATCAGGCCTGAGCGGTACCCTCCAGGGGCCGTTCATAAGTTACACGCACGTAGCGCTAGACCCTTTAAAATTATAAAGTGAAACGGTCTCAATGCGTACGAGGTAAATCTTCCACCTTTCATGGGAATTAGTTCCATATTCAATGTGGAGAATGTAGTTGCTTTTCAGGGACCCACTAATACTTTGTCCGGCCCTTCGTCCACACATCCTGATTCCCCAGATTTACCCTTTGATTCATGGCCTCTTCCCGACCTTTCATCCCAACTTCTGCCTCCCATACCTAGCCTTCACACACCCAGAAAGGAAATAGAGGATATCCTGAACCATGAGATAGTTTCCATGTCGGATGATGGGTTTCAGAAGTACTTAGTTAAATGGAAGTCACGCCCAACTTCAGACAGTACGTGACTCACTGAGGAGGAGCTTCAGAGACTTGATCCTGACATCCTAGAGCGGTTCAGGAGTTTTATTTCGCCAGTGGAGAAATCTTTGCAGCCAAGGAGAATTGATGAGGACATCGTGTACACGCACAGCCGCATGCCGCCTACACACGCATGCACACCACCACCTCTACATACGTACCTACACAAAAGGCGGACCCCACCATCAATTTGGCTCGATGACGACGTCCAGGGAGGGCCTCCTAGCTAGAAGACAAGTTTTAGTTCAAAAAAGGTGAGCCCAATAGTCAAGAAAAGCCCATCATGGGATCTCATGATCGTGGCCCACTCGTCAGATTGATTTCTTATTTTAAGTTTTGCTTCTTGTTATTATTTAAATCATCGTGAATGCTTTAGATTTCTTTGTTTAGTTTTTATTTTAGTTTACTTCATCGCCAAGTAATAAGTTGCGCACATGGTGTGAGTTTTGGGGGTATGAGGTTTTCCCTATAAAAAGGCACTCATTGTAGTTTTTTCATTCATTCAAGTTTAATAAAAAATTCCTGCTTTATTTTTCTGCTTTCTTCGTGAGTTGTGGAAGAATTCAAAAGTAGGTGCGAAGCTCTCCCTTATTCGAAGAGCTAACTACCGTGGTGCGAAGCCACATCTATCCCCATCCGCCCCTACCTTCTTCCATCCATATCTCTCATCTTCTATCATCATTATTACTTTAAAATTTTCAGCTTTTGCAGTTATTCATCCCCCTACAACCAGTTTCCAGAATCTGGACCTGTAGGAGGGTTAAAACTTTGGCGGAGCACTACGCCTCGACCTTAGGTCGGATCGTCGTCAAACTTGGAAGGATTGGAGGTCTCTCTTGGCCAACTAAGGCCTACGTGTCACTTTGGGGAGGCAGGCTTCCATCACACGTGCGGCCAACCCACCCGCGCATGTGCGTCAACTCCGGGCCACCATCCGCACGCAGGAGCTTTCTCTGGGTCAGGTTTTTCTCTTTTCATTCCTATTTCCTAAACCCTATCCTTAGTTTGCATTAGCCCTAATTTATTTGTCCCTTTTTTTTCACTCTAAGGTTCCTATAATTGAAATTGGGGAATCCCTTGGATTAGAGACTAATTTTTATGCATGTGTAGTTGATTTCTATTTCCCTTTGACATCGTTTAGCTTATAATTTTTATTGGTTCAGTCCTAACCTGTGTCGGCCTGGACCCGCATAGATTCCCCTTTTTAATTAAATGATTTGGATTGTCATGTGGGATGTGGAATTTGTGTAGCTGTTTTTGAATTGGTATGATCTAAGCCTTAATTCTTGCATCTCATACTTAAATTTCATGTCCTGCATCAAACTAGCCCCACCTTGCTCATTTTCACTTTTATTAAATTGCATTATTGCAATTCAGTTCAAATTCAGCATCCAAAAGCTGTGTTAAGAATGTTAACTGTTTAGAGAAGTCCAGATGGCGATCATTACTGGTCGAGAAGATCTTTCCCAGCTTACTGGTCTAACCACAATGGCAACTGCATTGCCAATTCATGTTAATTCTCGAGCATAACACTGATCTTTGTATGCCATTAATAAAAAAGAGGCAAAAAAGGACACTGTGGATTGAGGTATGTCTCTGCCTTTCTCAGGTGATAACAGCCTTCTCAATTTGGAACTGAAAAATGCTTGGCTATCAGTGGAAGGGTTAAAACCGATGCCGATGCTCACAAGTTTGACCCTTGAATTCATAAGATTGGACGATGAAGACCTAAACAAGGTGAATGAATGCTTTCCTTCTCTGCAAGTTCTTAATTTGATTGGGGTTGGAGGGTTTAGAGAGCCCAAAATCCATCTCTTGCAACTTAAAACCTGCCACTGGACAGTATCCAATGCTCCACTCTGTTTGGCTATACATGCTCCCAAGTTGATCGACTTGAAGTTGAAATGTGTTAAACCTAAGGTCCTTGTTCTTAAAGCTCCGCTACTTTCTGTTTTGGATCTTTCAATTGAAAAACCAAGCTATGACATTGACGTAGATAGGTTTCTCAATTTGAAGTCTCTTAGGATTGAGTCCTCTGATCCACGGACCCTCGTGCAGCTTTTTCTGGACGGCAGGACTGTTGAGAAGCTGGTGCTTGAGGCACCCAAACAGGAAGATTTGTTTGAACTGAGGGAAATGGTTGACTTCGAGTCACTGATGAGTACTTTTCCTAATGTGGTGACTGTTGTCATGGGGCCTTGGATTTATGTTGAATTGGAAAAATCTTTCGAATGTGAGGACCCTGCTGTTAGGTTTGGATGGAAAAGGTTAAAGAAGCTAACTGTGTATTTGGTGTTATCAGAGCTAGAAGTCACTTGCTCCTTCATATCATTTGTGTTTGACCGGTGCACTGCTCTATCTGACGTGGCAATGCTTATCCACTATGATGTAATTGATGATATAAAAAACCGTCTGATCAGTAAATGTTTGTGTGATTGGCCAAGGGTTGGGTGGAGATGGGGCATGTGGAAAGAAGGACAGAAAGATCGTGGCTTTGCAACAGTTTCTAATCCTGCACTATTGTCAGCAATCACTATCGACAAAGAATCACGCGGCTGATCATGTTGGCAGTGAATCGGACTTGATTTTCCTGAAAGATGATGTACGTCCATGTTGGGTACAAGCGCATGAGCATATAAATGTGGATGCATGCATCTATAAGTGTGTCTGAATGTATAGTATTGTCTTTTCCATTGATGGATAGCTGCCACAAATAAGGGCTTTTGAAGTTCTCTAAGAACTTTTCAGTGAACTGTTTAGTTCCATTGTAATGAATACTTGACTTAGGATCAAATGCCAACCTGCTCAATGATTCATCTTATATCAGGCAGACTGCCTCGATTGATTCTCTCTTTCCAGCTTTCATATGGTCTCCATTTAACTGACCATTTAAAGCTCTTGGCAGTTTAGCTGCTATGTCGATGCAGTACTGGTACACCATACAATGCAGTAATGTTATGGGGACTTGTAAGATAACATTCAGTCAGAAGAAAGAAGAATGGATGTAGAAGTATGTGGATTGAAGGTGGATTTCTTTAATCAGCTCGTCTCTATACACAATGGATGGACCAGATTGTAACATTAAAGATGACTTATTGCCATGCTTACAGAGAAAAAGCTAGTGAAGAAGCTAATTAAGGATCGGTTTGGGAGCAGGTAATTACTATATTTACACATGTAAAGTGCTTGATTCCTGTTTTGGTTCGGGTGTTCCTTTGCACAGGTGAAGTCTTTATACATGTAGCATCTCTAGTTTGAAACTGGGTAAAGTGTTTTGGTGCCGGAGACCTGAGTTGCACTTTACATTTGTAAGGAATTTTACCTTCTAACTTCTTTTTTTCTCAAAATCTATCCAAATGAAAGAAAAGTGTAACAATAGCAACTTTTTATCATTTAGAACATCACATTAAATGGTTTTAGAGAAGAAAAGATTTTACTCACCTTTTCAAAAATACATTGGAAAAGGAAATTGATTTCCTCCTCTTCGTATGTTTCTTAAACAAATGAGACTATCGCTTTTAGTGCCCATCTGAATTGTGGGAGAAGAAAATAATAGAGAAATTGAAGCATAATGATCATCGAATGATAGATTCCATAAGCACCGTTGAAATATGGATTCCCTTGGATTTCTTTTTAGGGGGTCTTGTTTAAATTAATATTTGTGAGATAATGATCACTTTGAATCTTGTGCTTAAAAAAATTGACTGTGAAAAAAGGCAATGATAACTCTGTTTTCCATTATAATTTTTGCAATCTAAATATATTACAAATTCTCATAATGAGATTTGCTTTCCTTTCTTTTTTTTACTACTCTGCTGGAAAATAAATTGAAATGATTGACCAATGATGATTTTTCAAGATTTGCATAACCAGTATTAAAACATGAATTTTTATATATTCCATTTTTTAGTTCTCCTGTTTTGATTAGAGTTGAAATTCTCATTAAGCCCTGATAATAGTCTACTTGTATCCTCTATTTGAGAGTTCAACTATGGTGTTTAGATTTTTTTTTTTTAAAAAAAATAAAAATCTAATATCTCCTTGCTATCCATATAGAGTGATTTGTCCCATGACAGAAAAGGTCACCCATTTTCATTTCTTTTCCCACCGTCCTGACAACCCTTAGGGCCTGTTTGGCCGGGCAGATTAAAGGGGATTAGGAGGGATGGGAGGGTAAAATTCCGGTATATGCTAAACGAGCCAAACTTGTCCAAGGATATAACAAACCCATGAATCTTAAACCAATCCACTGACATCACCATCATTACCTTAAAATTGATCCCATCCCTCCTAACCCTGTTCAATCGTGCTTGGAGCGTGTTTGGTTGGACAGATTGGAAGGGATTGGAAGGTAAAATCCTGAGATATGCCGGGCGTGCCAAACAGACTCAGTGAACTCGTCCTAGGATATAGCAAATCCCATGGATCTTAAACCAATCCACCGACACCACCATCATTACCTTAAAATCCATACCATCCCTCCTAATCCCATGGGATCCGTCCGGCCAAACAGGCCCTTAAGAATATCGATTACTGTGGACTGATGATTATATCGGGTCCGCGCATGGGGCCACTGCACTTGCTAAATCGAGGATTGGGTACTACCCCGCCCGTCCCTAGCTAGGTACAGACAGGGACTGACGATCATATCGGTATGAGTTTGGAGACATGCAATCTACAGGTGCCGGATCGCCTGACGAGCAGATCTAACATCACACGCCGGTGCCTTGTATCCGCGTGTGGGGCCACTGCATTTACTAAATGGATGCTGGATGCTGATTGGATACTACCCTGCCCATCCCTAGCTAGAAACAGATAGGGGCTTTGAGCGGCCACGGTGATGTATGGGTTTTATCCACACGGTCCATCCATGCTTCCATATGATTTTAAGGTACAAGATCAAAACTGAGGCAGATCCAAGGCTTGAGTGGACCAAACCACAGGAAGCAGCGGTGATAATGACGCCCACCATCCTAGGGCTCACCGTGATGATTAATTGATATCAACCAATTCATAACGTTAATAGACCTGGATGAAGGGAAAACATAAATATCAGCTGTATCCAAAACTTCTATTATGGCCTCAAAAAGTTTCCAGCAGGTGTTTAACACCCACTGTGTGGTCCACCTGCTCCTTGGAATTGCCTCTTTTTGGTATGGTACCCTAAAATGAAATGGAAAATGGATGGATGGCGTAGATAAAACCCATACATCACAATGGCCTCTCAAAGCTCTTGTTCGTTCATGGATGGGCAAACCGAGATCTGCAAACCTTAAGGGATGGACCTGGATCAATTATTGCCTGTCAACATCTCTATTGATGGCCCACGTTATTGATCTCAAGTCGTTAGACGGTCCAGATCAAACTACCCCTTACATTTAACCATCCATAAGGTGATAAGGTAATAGTATGGAGTGAGGCAGGGTTTGACACCTGTTGCCACTGATTTATTATTGGGTCAAATTAGATTTAGTTTTCTCACTCTCTTACTGCAAATTAATGTACTAAATGAGGAGCTTGACTGAACCAATGTATCCATCTCTCCCAACTTAGGTCAGGACCAAAGTTGGATTAGCTTGAAATAAGTCTGATCTCATGATGTTTAGAGCCTTTTCGAGTCTTGTTGTTTCTTCTAATGTCAATGGGAATATCTTCTATTTTGAAAGGACGGTGAAAGATGGCCTCACCAAGAATATTGTTGTCATTTCCGTGATAAGATTCATTTTAGTAATTTATTGACGTGTCAAGTACATTGCTTAATAAATGAGCATGTTGATAGTGGCCTCACACCAAACACATTTATTTATTTTTCATTTATCTTTCCTTAATTTAACTTAGCTTAAATAGCTATTATGTAGCGTTTCCCGCTGCAATACCTTAGAAGTAGGAGTAAATATTCTCAATCTGAATTTGTAGAATCTTGTTTAATTGAATTTTAATTCAATTGATCATGCTAACTCGGTCACACCCCACCGACCACTTGCATTGATCGGCTATTCCAATAGATGAGACATGCATGTATTTTTTATTTATCTTGTTTATTATTATTTGTCAATTGTAATGGACCAAACATTTTAAATATCAACAAAATTCACATTTGTTTAGCCTTATTTTGTTTATTTGTATATTTTTGTTCATTTGAAAGACGTACAAACCTTAAAACTGGTTGGAAAAAAAGTCTTTGAAGCCATAAGCTCACATCTATCATCACAAGGTAAAAAAAGCTTATTCAGAATAACTAACTCCTATCATTTCACAAAGTATATAAATTGAGCACAAACAAATCATAGAGAGGATAACCATTTCGCCAATCATATGAAAAAGCACAAACTGATGGTTGGGAGGATTACTGGATCTTGGTCTAATCTTCAATCCATCCATCTTGAAGTGTGGGACACCAGTGATTCAATTAAATCTCCTAGATGAGCAGACTTTGGCACACATGTGCATTTTATTTTCACACAAACAATCAACTAATGCCCTCACTTACACGTGTGACCTAGCTTGATTGAATTGGCAGTCTTACGTCCGTTTTTCCAGTTCATTCTAAAGCGTGATCCCAAAATTGAATCATATCCAAAGCTCAAGTGGTGGACTGGTAAAGAAACAGCACGAATAATGATGTCCACCGTTGAAACCTTCATAGGGCTCGTAATGATGTTCACTTGTCATCCAACTTGTTCATAACGTCATACGGACACGGATGATGAAAGGAAAACACAAATATCAGCTTGATCAAAAGCTTCTGTGGCCTCCAAGAAGTTTCAACAGTAGGAGTTTAATTCAGACCATTTCCTGTGGTGTGGTTCACTTGAGTTTTGGATATTTTTCAATTTTGGTCTCAACGACTAAAATGAGACGGTAAAACGGATGAACGGCGTGGATAGAAGACATAATTCATGGTGGGCCCCACAGAGCTCACTCAGTACGCGATCCGCTTCACTGCTCACGTTCTGCTGCGTCGGGCAAAAGCTAATCATCTTCCGCCACCGACACCACTAAGGCCGCAATCTCGACCGATAAGGGGCTGATAGACCCGTCCTTGTCGCTGATGGGTGATACCAGTACGTATCGGGTATCATGTACCAGTTTGGGACGGTACGTTGAAAAATCTGTAACAGCTAGGTAGGCAATGGGCCAGCAGACCTGGCAGCCAGGCTTGGACCTATTAGCTTGGCCCGTGGGCCAGAATTGGGCTTGACATGTATGGCCAGATAGAATTTTGGGCCGGGCTGGGGTTCAGGTCATTTTATCCGGCCCTGCCGGGTCAGCGCAACACTTGTATCTTGTACATAGACTATTGGTTTTATTTTTATAAATTTATATTTCTTCGTGCATGTGTGGCCAACTGGATCGACGGACGAATTAGGAGCATTCCTTATTAGAAAATAGGGATTTGATCCATTTCTTGGACGGCGTGGATGTAAATTCAAACAAAACCAAATTATTCGAATATTGATTTTCTCGCCCAGCCCATTGCAGTTGCCGTCTGCATGGTTTATAATAGGATAGGTCACGACCTACCGTATTATGTAGATTCAATACCAAGATGACAGCAAACATACAACTTTTAGCAAAGTGGAAAAAGAAGAAAGAAATTTCCTGTAGAACGTTCTTAAAACTTGAGTGAATACTAGGATCCGCCGAGGTCGGTGGATCTCTGACTGTGGGGCCCGCTATGATGTATGTTACTTAAATCCATGCCGTCCATCCGTTTGACCACTGATATTAGGCTGTAATACCAAAAATGAAGAAGAACCAAAACTCAGGTGGGCCACACTGTAGGAAACAGTGGTGATTTAATACCACCAATATAAACTTCTTGTGTGTGTGGGGGGGGGGGGCGCGCATTAGAATGTTTATTTGCCATCTAATCTGTTGATAAGGTCACAAAGACCTGGATGAAGTAACGATACAAATGTTAGCTGGCGCGCATTAGAATGTTTATTTGCCATCTAATCTGTTGATAAGGTCACAAAGACCTGGATGAAGTAACCATACAAATGTTAGCTTGATCCAAAAGTTTTGTGGCCTACAAAATGTTTCTTATTTGTCATTCAACAGTGTTTCCTGTGGCGCAGTCCACGTGAGATTCTGATCTGCTTTGTTGTTTGAATCATGCCCTAGAATGAGCTTTCAGAACAGATGGACGGCGTGGATGTGAGGCACACACATCACGGTGGCCCCACAATAATGGATCCACCAACCATTCGTCTAGATGGCCTTGTACCACAAGGTTGTCATGGTAGGAACTTATATGGAACCGACTTAAAGTTTTGTAGTCTTGAAATGACCTTTTTTTTCTTTGGATGATGAAAATATTCATTTACCATAGTTGCCCCTCATATGATGCACTTTCGTCTCAAAAAAAAGAAATGTCAAGTTGTCCCTCATATGATACACTTTCGTCTTAAAAAGAGAAATGTCCTTAAACGGGACACAGTCTTACCAAAATCTTAAAGTCACCCACCTATCTGTTTTATTTATTTTAATCGGATAAATAGAGTTTTTTCTATTTGAAATTCTCCGTGGCTCACAACTACATTAATGTTATGCGTTAATTTTGAACTATTTTCTCGTGTGTGGTTCATTTGTAATGCATTTTATCCTCAAACTTGGACCGAAGAGGTGAAATTAAAACCCCTTACATGTGGATAGGTTGAATTTGCTTCACAACAATTCAACGAGTCCCACATAAGACTTTAATGGGTTTAAAACATAGGGCCCTTTCGCATGATGGTCATTTGGCCATTTACTTATTCATTTATTAGTTTTTTTTTTTACGAGAGGGGATAATGTTTTTTTGTTCCCATCCTTCTTTTTTCTTCCATCATTCTTCATTTATTGGTTTATTTTATAACTATTTTAAAGTTTTTTTATTTGATATGAATGGTAAGAGTTTGTGAAAGTAAATAGGGTGTGGAAGAATATTATAATTAATGAGTTTTTATAATAAAATTATATTGTAATGGATTAATTTTATAATAAAAGAATTAGGGCTATAGACAAGCCAAGCTAGCTCAAAAAGCTTGCTCGTCTCAGCTCAATCTAGCTCGACTTGATTCAGCTCGAACGACGACTCGAGACGAGCCGAGGTTTAAATAACCTAGCTCGTTTTGAAAACAAAGCAAGTTCGATCATAGTGGATCTTGACTCGACTCGAATATATATTATATTATATATAATATATTATATTTTAAAATAAAAAATCTTATATATATATATATATATATATATATATATATATATATATATATATATATATATATATATATATATTATTTGAATATTTGATTTAGGAGTTAGATCCGTGTAGGTTGGGTCAATTGGGTCAGGTGGCTAGGTTGAGTCGGGTGTCGATTGGGTCGGGTTGCTAGGTTGAGTCGGGTGCGAGTTGGGTCGGGTTGGGACTAGGCTTGACTCGACTCGAGGTAAACTCACCTTGATTCGATCCACTAGCTCGCCTTGATTCGATCCAGTAGCTCGCCTCGAGCTCGACTTGAATTTTTTGAAAAACGCGCTAAGCTCCAATGGTAAGCTCGAGGCTGAGCTCGAACTAGAGGAGAGCACAGACAAGTCAAACCAAACTTAGCCCACGTCGACTCAACTCGACTCAATGTACAACCCTAAAAAGAATGTTGTGATGGATGGATATTGTAATGGGTAACTGTTATAATTGATGAAATTTTGTAATGGAAGAATGTTGAGAAAGAATTATGTTGTATGGTGTATCATTGATATGAATGTGAATTGTCAGTATTCACCGTAGATCGCCGATATTTTCACTACAGATTGTCGGTATTCAATGTAGATCATCGATGGTTATTGTGAACCATTGATAATAATAGTGGATCGCTAATATTCACTATGGACCGTTGATATTTCAACTGTGGATCATAAATATTCATTATGAGTCGTCAATATAATGAAAACGGCAACAACTCCCTCGTTAGATATTTTATTCAGGCAATCTTGTGCTAGTCGGAAAGTAATTTGATAATTTCTAAAATGACTTTGAAATCATCTCATTTAGACGCCACTTAATTGCCCAAAAGTGAGCCAAAAAATTACTAAGATCGCCATAGATTGTTAATATTCAATATGGAACATCGACCTAAAAAAAATATCCACAACTCTCTCGTTACATGTTCGATTTGGGTGATATTGTACTCGTTGGAAATTTGATTCAATGAACTTTCAAATGACATTATTATCATCTCATTTAGGCACAATTTGATTGCTTAAAAGTGAGTGTAAAATTTACTATTCAATGAGGCCCACTTTTGGACTATCAAATGGTGTCCAAATAATATGATTCCAAATATATTTGAAAAGTTCATTAAATTATCTTTCTAATGAGCACAAGTTCAACAAATTAGATATGTAACGATAAAGTTATGACTGTTTTCGTTGGATCGATGACTTTTAATGAATATCAACGATCTATAATAATTTTTATGAACTTTAGGCCTATTTTTGAGCAACTAGATGATGTTTAAATGAGATTATTATAATTTCATTTGAAAGTTTATCAAATTACCTTTACAACTAGTATAAGATCATCCAAATCGATACATATAATAAGGAAGTTATAACCGTTTTTGTTAGATTGATGACCTATAGTAAATATTTGCAATCCATTGTAATATCAATGGTTCACCCTTAATATTAACAGTCCATAGTGAATATCAACGATCCACAATAAAAATATCAACGATCTATGTTAAACATTAAATATCGATGATCTACCATACAACATCCATTTATCTCGATATTATTTCATTACAAAAATTTACCAATCATAACGGTCATCCATTATAACATTTATCAATTCAAACATTCGTCACATTTATCCGTTTTAACATCATTCAATTGTAAAATTCATGCATTACAATATTTTTCAATTACAAAATTCATCCAATTACAAACATAATGTCATTATAAAAATTTATCCATTACAATATTCTCCATACCCTATTCCTATTCACAAACTCTCACAATTTACAATAAATTATATATATATATATATATATATATAAAGGAAACTAAGGTGGAAAAAATGAAGGATTAAGGAAAGAATAAAGGGAGCTAAAATACACCATCATCCCCTCCCGTGAAAAATACAAAGGAAGAAAGAAATTGCCAAATGACTCTTGTGCAGAAGGGCCTAACGTTTTGAACTCATTCACATCTTATGTAGGGCTAATTAGATCATCCTCAAGCAAATCCATCCCGTCAACATGTAAATGATTTTAATTCTATGTCGTCGCCACAAGTTTGAGGCTAAAACTCATTACAGATAAACCACATAAGAGGAAACAATTTAAAATTAATACACAATAGTATTTGCCTGTTCACAACTATCTAATTAAAATGAATAAATCAGATTGGCCATGGGGTGGGATGAATTACAGTTTTGGGTCGAGCTCACATCAATTTTAAAATGATATTATTTGTTTTAGACGAGAGCGTACCACACGGGGCGTAGTTATGTTAGAGGGACATTTTCATCATAAAAAAATTTGAAAAAGTAGATTCGGTGCTATGAATCCTTAAGTTTGATCCATATACGCTATTACCACGACCACGACATAATGCCATCTAAACAAAAAATCCTCATTGCTCTCTCAAATTGTATGTCTACTATGTTATCATAGGCCATGACCCATTGCATTACTTTTGTCACGCCCCGAACCCGAAAATCGGATTCACAGGAATCCCGATCACCGAATCCGGCGCCGACAGCCTCTGTAGTACCCCATTCTCGGATCCCGGCACTCGCATCGCATATTACATTGTATTCGCAGTACTTAGTATTATGGTTTATGATGTTTTGCACTTATATGGCCTGTATGAGATTGATGATATTTATGGCTCGCCTGGATTTGCACATTGTATTTCATCCTCAGCATCTGTTATTGTCTTATAAGTTTTGCATTGCATGGTCTTAGTATGCCCGATAGCATTCATGCCTTGCATCACATAGCTTTGGTATAGCTGATTGTATTCATGGACTCACCGTATATTTCCGCATCACTCTGATATCGTATGAGTCATGATCTGGCCAGTATTTCTGCTTATTCTGATTTTGTGTGATTTATCAGCTTTATGGTATACTTGACACTTATCTTGTGCATGCACTTTCACCACCCTCTAAGCTTTCTATAAGCTTATGCACGATAGATGCGTGCAGGTAGCGTTAGGTTGCAGCAACGTTGAGCTCGGAGCGTACAGCTGTCTTCTGGAGCTTGATTTCGATATATGTATTTCTCTTTCAGCATTGTATTCAAATAATTATATTAGTGGATATGTGATGATGATGTTGCCTTTGCGAATTGGGTATACTTGCGGTTATGCTCAATTACAAAAAAAAATCATACTAAAAATTCTCCTTGTAGGATCCCAGGATCGGAATCTGGCATGCGAGTGCTGGGATCCGAGAATGGGATACTACGGAGGCTGTCGGCGCCGGATTCGGTGATCGGGATTCCTGTGAATCCTATTTTTGGGTTCGGGACGTGACAGAAGTTGGTATCAGAGCATAACTTGGAAATACCTGAAGATAACATCACATATCTGCTGATAGCTACCCTTTTACTCTATGATTGTTGAGAACTTAGAATCGTTAGATCCCCGAGTTCGAATGACTTAAAGATTTTCTGATATAGCTCCCTACTGTTGAGATCGTGAGGCTGCATAGTATTTCAGTTTTGATCATTTCTGATCAGGATCCGAGGTCTAGTTAGATCATCGTAGTGTTGATGAAGCGTTTTGGGAGCAGGAGGCTGAGATTCACAGGCGTTTCCCCTATATCTTAGGCGTTTGATTATGTTGGCATGCTATGTTCGGATAAGATTTCCCTCCCTTAGTGAGCTTTGTATTGATTGTGTCATATTTTAAATTTCGAAGACGAAATTTTTATTAGGTGGGGAGAGCTGTAAGACTCGTATCCTAATCCGTACTGTTTCGTCGCTTCCCGCGATCATTCCCGTCGAATTCCGGTGACCTACGACCTGTAATTGACTTTGCGCACGACTGTAAGTCATATCCTATACATTTGAGTCGGCTTAATCCGAGACTTATATCATTGCGACCGCACCGTCACCGCGGTTCTAACGCCGCAACTCACGCACCGATCCAATACCTAGACAAAGAGATGCAGACCCGCATTTAGTTTGAGGAAAAACACCGCGCGTTGCAAATCCCAAGAAAATCTCTATAATATGTCAAATCAATCCCATCAATCACTTCTCATGTCAAGTACAAAGCAACCATGTTTTCTTTCTCCACAAGTCAAGCAAACCCCAAAGTCAACCAACCTCTCACCTCACCCATCACTCACTTCACATCACTCCATCACTCTTACAACTCTCTCTCTCTCTCCCTCATTTTCTCAGAATTCTAAGCAACCAAGAGAGCCCACACATCCAAGGTTTTCCCAAGAGAGAAAAATGTGATTTTGGTGGCTCACTTTCCCATCCCAAAGCCTCCATCTTAGCCATCCAAATCTCATCATCCACCATTAAAGTGAAGAATAAGGAGATAGGCTTTCCAACGGACCGAGAAGATCGAACGGTGGATGCTTCTATAGGTGTAGATTTCTTGTTTTGATGATGGACCAAGTGAGGCATACTGATCAATGATATAGATCTCATTTTGGACCCTAAATGTGGCCAATGGCCCACTTTGATCTCAAGATTAATCCATGATGGGCCCATTCTCCATGGACCCCATCATGATTTTTAATTTCTTTGCATAAATGGTCATTTAGACCGTCCATTTCGGTGGAGAAAGGATCTTCACCGTTGATTTTGACCGGTGGGCCCATATGAAATGGGACCCACTTAATGTATGTTGTAGACCATGCAACGGAGGGCCCATAGTGCCGAGGTCCCTCCATCACACGTGTCCCTCTCAATCTCTCTCTCTCTCTATTTTATTTATTCATTTATTTATTTTGTATGTGATGATATGGCCGTATGGCCCACTTGAATGGACCCCACCATGAAGCATGTATTTTATCCAAGTTATCTATAGGTGGGGCTCACTTTATATATGCATTGTTTCTGCACCATTCATCATTTGGTGGCCACCTGAGCGGGGCCCACCTTCCATACTTGGAATGCCCAAACCGTGGACGCTGGACGTCAATTGAAAACACAAATTTTGGCTTGGTTCAAGGCTTTTGGGAAGGGCCACTTGTGTAGGCTCCACCTTGATGTATAAATTAAATTCATGCCATTCATCCAATTTCCCAGCTCATTCTAGGCGTTGAGCCGAAAAATAAAGCTAATCCGAATCCCAGGTGGGCCATACCACAAATGCTAAGGGGTTGGCCACCCACGTCATTTCTTACCTTTTTGCATGGGAGGTTTGAAGTTATTTTTCACTCATGGGACCCATGTCAATGTATTTTTTAGATCCACACTATACGTTCATTCTCTGAGATATTTTAGCCATGGAGCTAAAAACTTTACTAGATCCAACCATCAGGTGGACCACACTACAACCGATGGTGGTAGTGGGAGCACCTCCCTCACGTCAACCATGCGGACGTGGGTGGGGGCGTCCCAACCATGGACCCCACATTGATGTAATTGTTTAATCCATGCCGTCCACCACCTTCCCCATGTAGTTTTAGGCTATGCGTAGAAAAATCTTAGTTTTTAGTGGACTGCACCGAGGGAAACAAAGTCCCACTGTTGGAACCTTATAATACCTACTGTTGTGTGTATAAGTGGTGGACCTATCCATCATTAGGCTCTTTTGCTCTGTAGAGAGCTGGTCGATATAATAGACGGAATGGATTACCCACTATTGGGCCCCACATAGTAGAATAAAATAAAATAAAAATAAAGGAAGAAAGAGAAAAAAATAGTACGTCTCTGGACGTTTTTGTCCAGGGACGGTGAGGGTGGAAGCGTTACTGGGCTGCCGCCACACGTGGACCCCATCACGACGAATTTGTTTGATCTACACCGTCCACCATCTTTTTTGTAATATTTTAGGTTATATGCCAAATTTTGAGGCAAATATGAATCTCGAGTG
The DNA here is from genome assembly GCA_037074715.1 of Magnolia kwangsiensis. Taxonomy (NCBI): domain Eukaryota; kingdom Viridiplantae; phylum Streptophyta; class Magnoliopsida; order Magnoliales; family Magnoliaceae; genus Magnolia; species Magnolia kwangsiensis. Next base: position 100,974,847 of record CM073581.1, read on the forward strand.
GGCCATACTAAGGGTATAAATACCCATCTGTTGAAACACTCTAGGGCCTTCTTTGGAGTCCCTTGTCATTCAAATCAGTCCTAGTCAGAGTCTATTTGACCTCATTCGAGGTAGCCAAGAAGGTGAATCGATTAGATTATTCACTTGGGGTGTCCCATCATGAATTGTATCGTGAGGCCCAAAATAGTGTATGTGTTTTATTCACACCGTCCACGGCTATGGACGAGTGGAACCCACCATGGTATGTGTTTCATTCATATTGTCCATCATGAGGTGGAACCTACCAAAATATATATGTGTTTTATCCACTCCATCCATTGATTTTAGGACGAAAAATCATCCGGAAAGGATTGTTTTTGAAGTGAAATCTGTGCAGTCCATGGGTTCGTATACTTCGCCATCCATCTTGTATTTAACGGATAGGATGTTGTAACAGCCCACATGGTTTCAAAATGCCACCTTGGCAAGGGTTAAATCTTCCTTCTAAACACAATGGACGGTACGGATCGATGATTTAAATGTGGAGTAGGCCGTACTAAAAAAAAAATTAAATGCATAGTGTGTTTACGTAAATGAGAAAATGTCATGCATGGAATGTACATATAGGTCCATGGTGATGATCATGAGAAATTTGCTTTGTCCATCCACATTGTCAGCTCATTTAAAGCGTTGAGATTGAATTTGAAGCTTATCTAGATATCAGGCGGGCCCCAAATAATGATTTCAGGGGCTGATCTACCAGTTTAGCCATTTTCAGAAAGATCTAGGAGCTGAAATTTGACGTGTACGGCTAATTTGTGGTCCCAAGGTTACATATAAAGTTTTGAGCTGATTAGATGGTGGCAACCCCGTAATCTTACACTCTGGATGGGTTTTTTAGGCCCGTTTAACAGGAGGCCTTAGGAATTTTAATGGTGGAAATCATTACCACTACTTATCTATTGGTGTGGCCCATTTGATACGCATATGGCCCATGTGATGTGGCTCACTTACCATGTTTAAGGCCCGATGTTGAGGCCCACCTTTGGTCTGTTGATGGCCCATAGGTTGAGGCTCATTGTAATGAATTTGGGGTCATGGGTTGAGGCCCATTGTGATGTATTCTAGGGTCCATGGGTTAAGGCCCATTGTGATGTATTCTAGGGCCCATGGGTTAAGGCCCATTGTGATGCATTAGGGCCCATGGGTTGAGACCCATTGTGATGTATAAAGGCCCGTGGGTTGAGACTCACTGTGATGTGTATAGGGCCCATGGGTTGAGGCCTAGTGTGATGTATTTGGAACCCATGGGTTGAGGCCCATTGTAGTATGATTCAACCATGGGTTATGTAATGACATTTATGACGGACCATGCCTTGGGAGCAATGTTGGTTTGACGTCCACATTGTAAGAATAATGTTGATTAAATGTCCGTATTATAACTCTCCCTAGGGCCCATTGATAGGCCCATACTAGTTGTGTGTAGATCGTCCAAGCCCATCTGCATTGTAAAGATAGTTCATCATTTTATAACATGCCTAGTATAACTCCATGATTCATGAACATACGCATCATCTGTATGCTTGATATGAGTAGTGACTGATCATAGCATATGCCATTGGGTAGACCATTTGCAGGACTCGTTATGAGACGGAGTGCCCCACATCATCGCGCTGTATGTGCTGGATTGCTGCATGATTTGACGGTGTGATTCATGCATCTCGCATTTGTATATCATGATCACTGCACGCCCTAGCGACATCAGGGCTATGACCTCCACAGGCACATTGTGGATGACTAGATGGGACACCGAAAATAATTGGTTCTAGCACTGTGGGCACTTAGGATGTCTTTGGGTGAAAATTTTAGAACCTCCTTGGTACCAGGAGTTGCTCCAACGTCTAGACCGAGTGGAATATGAGCGCCGGTGCCTATACCATGAGGTCGTGTTTCCCACTGTGTCGTGGTCAGTTGGAAGGGAGTGTGGCCTTATCCGCCCGAGTGAGGGGGCTATAAGCTAGGCTGAGTATGACCAGCTCGTAAATGGGTCCGCTATCGACAAGCCGGATAGGTATTAGCAGACTACTGGCTAGGCGGATAGTGAGGTCTCTTCCACTTGCAGGGCTTTGCAGCCTGGGAGGAGGCAGTCGATGTGGACTGTAATAGACCCCGGTGATGATCCTATAGAGTAACCGTACTGATACGTGGACTTGATATGAGGATTGACATGATAGTATGATACCCCATCACTATTACACATGTGGGCGGGCGCACGTGGGCGGACGCTGATGTGGGCGGGGGTGAGGCCTGGGCAAGCTACCACACTGGGTGAGCTACCAGCGGTTGGCAGACTACTGTGCTGACAGGCTATTGAGCAGGAGTTACGCACTCATTCAATCATCCATTCACTATCCACTCGAGCTGGTGGTGCGTAAGTATTTGTTATGTGTACCTTCGCATAGTTAGGATTTCGGTTGGGAACGCGACTAACCTGAGATCAGGAGTTTATCATATTGTGTCTGACTATCCAAATTTAAGTATGTGACTGGTTTGGATAGAATTTCCTTGTGATAGACCCCATAGCTTGCAATACTTCGTACTATCATCCCGACTTCACATTTCAGCATAGTCATTTCATTCGCATCGCATATTACATTGTATTGCCGAAAATGAGCTGGGAAATTGGATGAATGGCATAGATTTAATTTATACATCAAGGTGGGGCCTACACAAGTGACCCTTCCCAAAAGCCTTGAACCAAGCCAAAATTTGTGTTTTCAATTGATTGGACGGTTTGGGCATTCCAAGTATGGAAGGTGGGCCCCGCTCGGGTGGCCACCAAATGATGAATGGTGCAGAAACAATACATATATAAAGTGGGCCCCACCTATAGATAACTTGGATAAAATACATGCTTCATGGTGGGGTCCATCCAAGTGGGCCATACGACCATATCATTACATACATAATAAATAAATAAATAAATAAAATAGAGAGAGAGATTGAGAGGGACACGTGTGATAGAGGGACCTCGACACTATGGGCCCTCCGTTGCATGGTCTACAACATACATTAAGTGGGTCCCATTTCATATGGGCCCACCAGTCTAAATGACCATTTATGCAAAGAAATTAAACATCATGATGGGGTCCATGGAGAATGGCCCCATCATAGATTGATCTTGAGATCAAAGTGGGCCATTGGCCACATTTAGGGTCCAAAATGAGATCCATACCATTGATCGGTAGGCCTCACTTAGTCCATCATCAAAACAAGAAATCTACACGTATAGAAGCACCCACCGTTCGATCTTCTCGGTCCGTTGGAAAGCCTATCTCCTTATGCTTCACTTTGATGGTGGATGATGAGATTTGGATGACTAAGATGGAGGCTTTGGGATGGGAAAGTGGGCCACCAAAATCACATTTTTCTCTCTTGGAAAAACCTTGGACGTGTGGGTTCTCTTGGTTGCTTAGAATTTTAAGAAAATGAGGGAGAGAGAGAGAGTTGTAAGAGTGATGGAGTGATGTGAAGTGAGTGATGGGTGAGGTGAGTGATGGGTGAGGTGAGAGGTTGGTTGACTTTGGGGTTTGCTTGACTTATAGAGAAAGAAAGCATGGTTGCTTTGTACTTGACATGAGAGGTGATTGATGGGATTGATTTGACATATTGTAGAGATTCTCTTGGAATTTGCAATGCGCGGTGTTTTTTCTCGAACTAAATGCGGGTCCGCATCTCTTCATCTAGGTATCGGATCAGTGCGTGAGTTGCGGCGTTGGAACCGCGGCGACGGTGCGGTCGCAATGATACAAGTCTTGGATTAAGCCGACTCAAATGTATAGGATATGACTTACAGTCGTGCGCAAAGTCGATTACAGGTCGTAGTCGCCGGAATTCGACGGGAAGGATCGCGGGAAGCGACGGAACAGTACGGATTCGAATACGGGTCTTACAACTTTTGAACGTGAAAAAAAATTGGAGTGAATTAAGTGTTACTCAGTGGCAGCTTAGTGGGGTTACCCCTAACGTAGGGCCCACCTTGATGATGTGTTGCATATCTATATTGTCCATCCGTTTTTACAGCCCATTCTAAGAAGGGGTGCAAAAAATTATGCAGTTCCAAATCTCAGGTGAGCCACATCATAGGAAACAATGATGATTGAATGCTTCACCATTAAAAATTCCAATGGGCAAATCATAAGGTTTTCGTAAAGTTTATTTGCAATCCAACACATTGATAATGCCAATAAGTTTTGGATGAAGGGAGACTTTTGTGGTTCACCTAAAGTTTTTAACGATTATTCATCTCAATTTCTATTGATATGGTTCACCTGATATTTGGATTTCCTTGATTTGCGTTGACATCATAAAATGAGATAGAAAAACAGATGAACAGGGTGGATATACAAAAATACATCAAATATGCGTCACACAATCACGGTAACCCCTGCCGGGAAGTAGATTGGGTGTGAGTATAGCGCACCCGGTAAACCGTGAATGTGAATTGTCCTGCCATCCATATGTTTTACTATCTTCTCTTGTAACATGAGCTTAAAATTAAAGTATATTCAAAGTCTTATGACTGCATATGAAACAATGTGAATTGAACTCTTACCTCAAATTTCATCGGAGATGGAAGTTTGTAAGTTTTGCATAAAGGTAATATTTTTGTTTCTCCTTCCGTACATGTCCATGTGACATTATGAATAGGTTGAATGACAAATAAACATTTCAACAATATGTCACCATCTCCACTGTTTCTTATGGTGTGACAAATAAACATTTCAACAATGTCACCATCTCCACTGTTTCCTATGGTGTGGTCCACTTGAGCTTTGGATATGCTCTAATTTTAGGCTCACGCCCTAAAATGACATGGAAAAATGGATGGGCGGCATGGATAAGACATACATTGGGTGGGGTGATGGAGTTCATTCAATAACCCCAGCAATCGGTTTCCAAATTGGACTTGAATCACATGGTGTCTTTGTGGCCCAACATGATGTGTGTTTTATCCACCCTGTCCATCCATTTTTCAGCTCATCTTGGCAAATCCAATCTCAGGTGGACCACACCATAGGCAACAACATTGATTGGCCGCCCACCATAAAAAAAACTTCCCAGGGGCTAAAAAAGTCTTGGATCTAGCTTATATTTGTGTTTTCCCTTAATTAAGATCCATGTGACTTAATCAACAGGTTGAATGGCTAATAAACATTAAAGTAGGCCCTAGTAAGTTTTTAATAGTGGGCCTTCAATCAACACTATTTCCTGTGGTGTGGTCCACTGAGATCTGATCTGCCACATTCTTTGAGCTCATGCCCTGAAATGAGCTGTAAAAATTAGTGGTCGGTGCGGATAAAACACATACATTATAGTGGGCCCACGGAGCTTTTTCAAGCAGCACTCAGTGCCTGGATGGGGTGCTGTGTCCTACACCAAGGTAATAATGCATCAATAACCTTCCTTCAAAATATAAACATGGCTCGTCTAACGAGGATATTGGCCTGATTTCTTTGATAAGGGTTCATATTCCCCGAGGCCCACGCAATGAACGGCTTCCATCTCCCCTAAATGTGCCAGGTAATTAGAGCAGGATTCACGCACGAGAGTACCATTGGAGGTGGACCGGTTTGTCTGCTGCCGTTCGGGTGTTAGCTTCGAATGTTACATGATCCAAACCGTTGGCACTCCCGCACCATAAAATAGGCTAGATCAAGATATCATATCTAAGCAATATTTCACTTTTCTTTGGTTGGATGTGAACCGTTGCTTTATTTTCACTCTCAACTATCTATTCGTTGGCCACCTTTATAGGGGTTTTCGTGATGCACGGGACGTCGGCAACGAGGCTGACGACATCATCCGTTTGGATCATCGAACCGTGGGTTCCACTAACCCCATTTCCGCAGAGGTAAAAACCAAAGGTGCTAATGTCCAAAATGCCCTCGTTCACTTCTCCCAGTAAATGGGTATTTTCGTAATTTAAGGGGTAACAAAGGGGCATCATTGGATCAACACAAGATCGTAGCCCCATGATTTTGGTCTCATCTTTCTCATATATTCTTTTCCCAATTCCACACCCCTTTCTTAAATTTTCATCATTGAGTCTTTTCGAACCCAAATAAATGCGATTTGGTAGGATTTATCACACCAAACTCTCCCCTTTTTATCTACTCGGCCTGTTTTCTCAGAGAGAGAGAGCTTTGATTCTTCTACAAAACCCTTTCTGCAAAATCTCAGTCATGTTTCGTGCATAGAAAAGAAGACCCATCAGAAGAAATAAATGAGAATTTTAAAAGAGAGGGAGGTTTTACAGACTACATGAACAACTGTAACTTGAACCCGGGCCTTTTCTCTCATTTCTCCACAATTCGAAGGTATGATTTTGTTATTGTTCTTGATTTCAGTGATGATTCTTTTGATGTTTTTTTTGATGGTTTTTCTCGAAAATCCTGATTTTTAGGTCCTTCGGTTCAATTCTCTGATTTCTGGTTATTTTCTTAGCTCGAAGAAAGTTGGGCTTGATTTTTTGGGTGGATTTGGTTTATGTAATCTGATGATGGTTTGGACAGAACAGGAAAGAGTACAACTTTGAAGTGACAATTGGTTGAGCAAAATGGGTGGGTTTAGAAATGGAGGTTTGCATGGTTAGATGAAGGTTTGGTGAATTTTGGGAGGTTGTTTTCGGTCTTAATTTTGGTGATCGGGCAGTTTGGTTTTGTTCATAAGATTGTTGTTGAAGTGGGTTTTTGTTATTTTTTGATTTTGAGTTGAGATTTCTGGACTTTTGTTATTTGGATTGTGTGGAGTGGTTGGCCCGGCTGTCAATTGCCTTTTCAAGTTTAGACGATGAAAGGGAAAGATTTGAGGTGTGGGTGAGTTCGAGAGGCTGAATTTTGATATCGGGGAGGGATTGAATTGGGTAATTTATGTTCTATCATTATTGCTATTGTTTTGATTTGTAAATTTTGATCAGAATCAGAAGAGTTTGAGATTTAGAGAAGTATGTCAGGTGAGAATAGGTGGAGAAAATCGGGAAATTTAAGGTCTGGGTGAGATTGGACTGAATGATGATATCAGGCAGGCCGTCAGAGATGAATTCTGCAATGGACGACATCAATCTGATTCGGCAGGCTCAGCGGCATCACCTGGTGGTGCGGGAAATCGGTGAAGAAATCGATTTGGAGATTGGGCATGGAGATGATGACCCCTCATTCGCCAACACACCGCTCGTGGGTGCCCCACAAGAAACCAATGCCGAAGAACAGGAAGAGCATAAGCAGATGCTTTTGGATTCTCACCACCCGAACGAAGAGCAAGAGCTGACGAAGCTTCAACAAACGAAAAGGAAGAAGAAAGTAGTGAAGAAATGGAGGGAGGAGTGGGCCGATACCTACAAATGGGCCTTTGTTGAGCACGTTGCTGATGGGACAACGAGGATCTTCTGCTCAGTTTGCAAGGACTATGGCCGGAAGCACAGGAGAAATCCTTATGGGAATGAAGGCAGTAGGAATATGCAGATGAGCGCGCTGGAAGAACATAACAACAGTCTGCTACACAAAGAGGCTCTTCGGCTCCAAATGGCCTCGAAGGACAAAATTTTATCCACAGTGGATAGGCCCATTTATGTAAAAGGTTAGTACCGTGTTCTAATATGCAGGTCCTGTGTTCAGTGCAGTTTCTTTCTTTGCAAATTGCGACTCAACAGCGAGTATGATATGCTTATGCCCTTTTGCAATCTTCTTTTATGCAGTTGTAAATGTGTGTGTGAAATTCTTTTAGCAATCATAAGCATCTATCCTATGCTTCACCTGTCATTGGTTTGTTGTATCATGCACTATTTAACCGGGTAGCTAGTCTATTCTGGTGGCGTGGATTGTGTGCTTGATTCCTTTTGGGTTGCTTCTGGGTAGAGTCTTAACTTCTTAGATGCGTACCTCACATATTTTTGGATGGAAAAATGCCTTAGGTAATGGATTAACTAAAATACCTAAACTATGAAGCAGGAAAGAGTCATTGGTAGAGAGCTCATTCATTGGTTGTAAAATTGGAATGCCTTTTAAACAAGAATGCTGCTAGTCACAATTGAAGAAAGTTTACAACTAATCTAGTCACAGAGCATTTAATATGGTTTTTAGTTACGACTTTTGATGCCCCTTTTTTTTTGTGTACCAAGTGTTGATGGAACGAGTCCTGATTTTTTGAGTCACCACTAGCCTATTAAAATTGTGTTATCCAATTCTAGGATAGCTAGAATCCTTGTTGTGTTATCCAAAAGTCCAGAGGAACGACCCCCTTAACTCTCGGAGAATTGACTCTGTTAAGGTCTTCACACCAAGGCTGTGAGTAAGAACCTCTATCGTGGAGAAGGGGTTAGGCACCCTTCTCCAACCATGTGAATGCGGTCTCTATTCTTGGAGGATTTAGATTAAAAAAAACTGGAATTTCAATAAGCAATTGATTTGGCTTAAAAGAAAAAAGAAAAAAAAAAGTGAGAACGGGATAGAAGGAATATGGAGAAAGGGAGGGATGTGGCACAACAGTGATCCTCATTGTCCTTTGATTATTGTCTTGCTCTTCAAATTGAAGTATGCTTGAACTTGAACTTGAACTTGATCTCCTTGATGAAAAGTGTGGGGTCTGCCAAGGAGGGTCGTCTTGTTCAATCTCTTTTAGGGAATTGGGAGAAGAGGAAGAACTAGCGAATACTACACCCCTAAGGGCCTGTTTGGCCGCGTGAATTGCGGTGGATTACATGGGATGGAATTATGGCCATCTCATCATTTATGACTTGCAGTGGATTTTCGATTGCATATGGTGTACACCTCTATCCCATGCGCCGCCGGTGAACTGTTTGTGTTACGTGGGATATTGGAAATGGCATCACTCCTTGCAACTTCACCCACTGTATGAATAACTATGTGGGACCTTAATGCGGGGGCATTTTCACACCGAGCTCGAGTGGGATGACTTGTGAGATGCAGGGGCACACTCGGGGTGGGTGACCTGTGTGAGGCAAGTGGCTCATGAGATGCGGGCCCCACCCGTGTGACTCGGGTGGCTCGTGTGAGGCGGTACCCATGTGATTTGGGGCCCACGAGGGGGGTTCGACCAAGGGCCTAACCCATGAGACGTGGGGCCTGGGCAATGAGATAAAGGGATTAATTCGCCATACTCTAACAGTTCGAGCTTTTAGGGCAAGTGGTTAATTGTCCTACATCAAATTGGTATCAGAGCGGGAGGTCTCGTGTTCAAGACTCCTCACCGGGGGTGATTAATGCGGGGGCATTTTCACACCGGGCTTGAGTGGGGTGGCCTGTGAGATGCAGGGGCACACTCGGGGTGGGCGGCCTGTGTGAGGCAGGTGGCTCGTGAGATGCGGGCCCCACCCGTGTGACTCGGGTGGCTCGTCTGAGGCGGTACCCATGTGATTTGGGGCCCACAAGGGGGGTTCGACCGAGGGCCTAACCCATAAGACGTGGGGCCTGGGCAATGAGATAAAGGGATTAATTCGCCATACTCTAACAGTTCGAGCTTTTAGAGCAAGTGGTTAATTGTCCTACATTAGACTTATCATGATTTATATCTTTTATTTGCTCTGTCCATTCATTTTATTAGATAGTTTTATGTGTTCAGCCCAAAATTGAAGCACACCCAAAGTTCAAGTGGACCACACCACAGGAAACAGTATGAATTGAACTTCTCCCATTGAATTTTTTTTTTGGTGTACAAAAGGTTTTGATCTATCTGATATTTATTTATTTTTCCCTTCTTTTATGTCTTTGAGATCTTATGAACACTTTGGATGGCAAATAAATCTCACTGTGGGTTCTAGGAAGAATTCAAGGATGGGAATCATTATTCCCACTCTTTCCTATGGTATGGTCCAGTAGAGCTTTTGATATGCTTCAAGTTTTGACTCAATGCCTCAAATTAGCTGGAAAAATGGATGGACGGCGTGGATAAGCCGCATACATTCGCTGTGGGCCCCAGTACAGGAAAAAACATCTTAAATCGATAAGCCGCGTATCTCGGTAGGATTTCAAAATCCCACCGCTCCATCGCATGTGTCAATCCCTCTTAATACGCCGAGAGATAGACGCCATCCAAACACCACTCCATCCGTCACATCAGGAATTAGAGAATTCCATCCACCGTAATACTGATTAAGCCAGCTACCCAAACTGGCCCTAAGAGGTTATAGAAGCCCATAACTCATGGCTGCAAGGAGTAGAGCTGTGCTCCTTGGCCTCTAAAGGGAAGATTTCGGAAACTTCCTTCCTTGTAGCCCATAATTCCCCCTTTTCTCTATTGTTCCAAGTTCTTTCTTCCTTGAATTCTTGTAGAATCTTGTTGAAGTATGGCTATAGGGTTGTATGACTTGAATTCTCATGAGGCAAGACCCCTCTCATGGAGAAAGGGGCCTCTATTTATAGAGGATGTAAGGGGGTAAGGCTGCAATTAGGGACAAAGCAATGTGTTTTCTAGAGAGTAGTACAATTCGTAGATGATTGATAAGTGGTATTATATGGAGTTTTGATTAGGTGGTTTGGAGTAAATTGTAGAGCATAGAGGTGCAATTGGGCTTAAGGGAAGTTCTAGGAGGCTTTTTAGAGGATTTGGGATTGAATGGATGGGATTTAGCCACTTGGAAAGATCCTAGATTTTGAGAGGTGTAAAATTGGGATTTCACCATCCAAGAAAGTTAGCAGTTAGTTCTGTAAAAATATGATAGATTAGGGTCAAACTGAGGTTCCTAAGGGTTTTTGGTAAAAAAAAATGAGTCAAAGGGTCAAATGAAAATAGTTTTTTTTTTAATTAATTAATTTAATTTTAATTTCCATGCAAGGACATATTGGTCATTTTCCACATTGTTTCCCGCATGTAAATCAGCCTGCTTACCTGCTGATTTTTCAATTAGATCTCAGCACCTAGGCATTGGATCTGGGTGATCTATGTTGGAAAGATTTGGGGTTAGAGAGATGGGGTCAGCAAGTCAAGTCAACTTTATGCTCTACAACAATCAATTGATTTCCGCGAACCTTTCACTTTTTTGATCTGATCTTGATATCAGATTGAGCCTTAGTTAGGCTCCTTAGAAAGCTGATTTGATGGGCTTCAATATGGACCGATAAATGAAGGGGTTCGGATATGGGAAGTCCAAGGAATTAGAGCTTGAAGTTGGAGCTTGTGAAACTTGGGTGTTGAGTCTGTTGACCCTAGGTGCGGGGAAAGTCTCTCTGCAAACAGGGACACATTTTTCATTGAAAACTTCATAAAGTGCAGAGAGTTTCTTTGCATACAAGGTATACTTCTAAAAAATTATGGGGCATGGGCTTCCAAACTTGGGCCAAGCTTGGCCCAACACATCCCAGATTGACTCGGGTTCGATACCTTGGGTTTAAAGGGCTTTTTTGGTGAGGTTTTTTGGCTAAAGTTGGGCCAGGGCTTGTATAATTGGTACTTAGCTAAATTCTGCAAGATTTGAGGATTGGGATCAATGCAAGCAAGGTCCTTTCTAAAGGTGGTTGGGTTAATTAGCCCAAACGGTTGCATCAGGTGGGGTGTCTACGCTACGGCATTAAGATAAGTCTCTAGAAAAAAAAGGATTTGATTCCTAGCCAATATTTGTGTCATGTGTTTGAAGTAGAAGCGTAAGTAGCGGTCTGGCAGACCATCTCTTTATTTGGTGCAATATGGCTGGGATGTTCTGATTTGGCTTCTTTGCACTTTCTGGAATTGATTGGATTTTGCTGGGATTGATAGGGGAGCTCATGAATGGTGGAACGTTGTTGTCCTTTTAGGTCCGGAGGCAAGATCCGTTGGAGGATGCTCTTGATGGCGATCATTTTGGGTTTTATGGAGAACAGACGAATCTTTGAAGGTAATCCATATTCCCATCTTAAGATCCTCGCCTCAGTTAAAAGATCCTTCACAACTCGGGGTTGCTTCTCAAGTGAGTTCTATAGCACTTCCGTTTCCGGTCTTCTCCACAATTGGAAGAAAGTTATTGAAGGCTGCCATCAGCCTTATAATAACGTGTGCCTTTGGTATGCCCTCTATGGACCGGTGAAAACTTAGTATTGATGATAGGTTGGTTGGCAACCTTGTCTCATCCAGTATAGGGGCCAGTTCAATCTTCTTCACATTCTCATGCTCGGTGGGGATGGGAACCTCAGTCCTAGGGATGAGCTCCATTCCATCTTGTTCCCATTCTTGTGCCTGGTTGGGGTGGGAGCCTCCAATCGAGCAGAACCTTTGGCCGTCAAAACTGGTGTAGAGCTATTTACAAGACGAGTGCGTGGGTTCGTTGATTGTGGAGGTGTTCTCATAATGTAATTGCTTGGGCCTCCACAAAATGTCTGTCTCCTTGGAAGTTTCTCTCTCTCTCTCTCTCTCTCTCTCTCTGTTTCTCTCTCTCTCACCGGTCTTGGAAGTTGCTTTCATTTCCAATGAATTAAGAATGCATTCTTGTTCAACAGAAATAGGTTATAAGAAGATTCCTAGAGAAGGTAATTGTATTGCTGATTCCCTGGTCAGGGGTCCATAGATCTTCCCTTTGGATAGGTATCTCTTGGCCATTGCCTTGATGGATATTCTATTGTCCTTCCCTTTTGGGAGATCTGTTATTTTATTTTTATAGTTGCTGATAAAAAATTGATAACCATTTCGCATGCGGGCGTCTATGTTAATACTTATCACTGTCTATATCATAATTGCGTGAATCTTCTACTTAGGGAGCTGGCTGCTGCGCCCGCATCTGTATCTTGTGGTTATTAGATGCTTTGAATGATAAAATGGCTTATTTCTATCCTTTTCTCCTTCTGCTCCAACATTTGCTTATACTTTTGGTAACTATGGTCTATATTAATTACCCATGTCTCTAGAACTCTGGTGATTCGTTGATTATTCGTTGTACATCAACTTTTGTGAAATGCTGTATTTTCCTAATCAGATTAGTTGGATAAAAATGACAATATGGACTATACGGTTGCATTTGTATGCACCTTCAGTTGAACTGAAATTTCTGTTATTACTACTGCTTCTACTGCTACTGCTACTATTATTAGTATTTACTTCGAAGCATGCAAATTGAATTTCAGTTATTGGGCTGATATGGTGGCTTGGGAGGCCCTTGATTCCATTGGGTTGGTGGGTGGTATTTTATTAATGTGGAATCCAGCCCTCTGGTGTAAGGAGGACAGTTGGATCGGTCTTTTCTCAGTCAATGTTGTCTTCTGGAAGGTATCTTCCTGGGTTTAAATGGCCGTTCCTGGGTGTTTACGGTCCTTATCGGCCTCCGTCTTTCTTTTTGGGAGGTGCTGTTGTTGGTTTTCACAAATGGCATCTCCCTTGTTGTATTAGGGGTGACTTGAATGTCGTTTGTTTTCTTCATGAGAAGTCGCATGGTATAAGGGTGTCTAGTCGCATGGTATAAGGGTGTCTAGTTCCTATGTCATTTGTTTTCTTCATGAATGTCGTTTTGAGTTTTAAAGCATGAGCTTGTGGACATCCCCCGATGGGGGTGTTAAGTTCTCTTGGTCAAATGGCTAGGCTATTCTTGCTATGTCCCTCCTTAATAGGTTTTGGGTTTTTCTGAGGTGGGTTCAGAAGTATTCATTGTCTCACCGAAGGAGTCTCCCTAAGCCTGTGTCTGATCATTGTCCTATTGTGTTCGAAGTTGAGGAGATTAATTGGGGACCTAAACTCTTCAGGTTTGAGTTGGCTTGGTTTGAAGCCGAGGGATTTCGAGATCTTTTGTTGAGTGGTGGTCCACCTTTGATGTTGTGGGTTGTGTGGGCTTTTCCTTATTAAAAAAGTTGAAGCTATTGATGGCAAAATTATCTTCTTGGAAGTGGGAGGTCTTCACCAAAAGGGAGCATGAGATGGATTCTTTGCTTAACGAGATCTAGGATATGGATATCAAGGAGGAGAACAATCTGCTATCTACTGAAGATAAAGCTCTCAAAGATAAGTTGTCTTCCGATTGGTGTTCTAGGGTATTAGAGTAGAAAATTAAATGGCGTCAGAGGTTGTGGGCTATCTGGCTAAAAGAGGGAGATAAAAAATTCAAAATTTTCCATGGGATTGCCGGTGCCCAGGCCCTGGCTAATTGCATCTCCTCTCTCATGGGTAACGGTAATAATATTTCGACGAAGGTTCTATTTGTCGCATTCTTATTCAGTTTTAGTTAGGTTTGCTTTCGGATGAGGGTTGGGAAAGACCTTTTCTTGATAATCTAGATTTCAATTCTCTTTTTTTTGGAGGAGGCCCTCAATTTGGAGGTGCCCATTTGTTTAGAAGAATTGGAGGAGGCCGTGTGGGATTTATGAAGGGACAAAGCCCTGGGGTCTAATGGTTTCCCATTGGCTTTCTCCCAGTCTTTTTGGGAATTAATTAAATGGAATATTCTTGCTTTTGTTGAGGATTTTTTTTTTAACTGGCCTATCTTCCGAAAGAGTCAGGTTGTACCTTTCTAGCCCTCATTCCTAAGTTCGAAGGTCTGGATTGCTTGAGGAATTTTAGGCCCATTTGTTTCCTCGGTGGTCTATACAAAATTATTGTTGAAGTTCTTGGTGAACGGATTAGAACCATGCTCCCCAAACTCATTTCGCTGTTCTAGATTGCTTTTATCTCCTAAAGGCTGATCATCGATAGCACTATAATTGCCCATGAATGTGTGGATTCTTGCCATAAAATGGGTAATCAGGGAGTGATTTGTAGATTGGACCTCGGAAAAATGTATAATCATGTTAGTTAGTCCTTTCTAGATCATTTGATGGAGTGGATGGGTTTAGGGGATAAATGGATGCATTGGATTTGTTGCGTGTGTCATCAGCTACTTTCTTAGTTCTTATTAACAGATTCCCTTTTGGTTTTCTAAATCTTCCTGGGGCCTTAAATAGGGGGACCCTTTATCTCATTTCTTCTTTGTGATTGTAGCAAAAGCCCTTAGCAAAATGTTATCTAGGGCAATGGGTTGTTTTAGGTGTTTCAAAGTCCAAAGTTTCCCCCATTTGATTAGTCATCTCCAGTTTGCAGATGACACTACGACTCAATGATGTCCAATCTGAAGACTTCGATCAAATGGTTTGACGTTGTTTCGGGTTTAAGTAATTAATCTTTCCAAGAGTGAATTTCAAGTAATGTTCTTGTGGAGGAGGTCTCTTTCCTTGCTGAGAATTTCTGGTATCGAGTAGGGTCCTTGCCTGCTTCTTATCTTGACCTCCCTTTATGTTAGGGTAAACCAGGTTCTCACCTTTGGGATAAGGTGGTGGAGAGACTGGAGAGAAAGCTTAGCCCTTGGAAGAGCAAACTGCTCTCCCTCGGGGGTGAGCTTACCTTGATCATGTTATCTCTTACCCACCTCCTCTATTTTATGTCTTTATTTCGGTGCCCTAAGGCAATCATTGAGTAGATTGATAAGTTGAGGAGAAATTTTCTCTTCTAGTGGGGTGTTTCTAAAGGAAAATTTGATCTTTGTAATTGGAAAGAGGTTTGCTAACCATTGGGTGGGGGGGAGCTTTGAGGTTGTCAATATGGCCTCGTGGGAAAGTGGGTTTAACATTTTAGGTTTGGTGTCTCTAGTTTGTGGAGGAAAGTTGTTGCGGCTAAGTATGGTCCTTCCCCCGTAGGCTGGTGGATAAAAGAATCATCCCTTTACTGAACCGCCTTTTTGTGGAAGGTTGTGGCGCCAATGGCCCCTAAGGTGTTCGAAGGCTATAACTTTTATGTGGGGGAAGGTACTAGGGTGAAATTTTAGGACAATATTTGGTGTGGTGACTCATCGCTGAGATCGGTTTTCTAGACGTTGGCTAGTCTCTATCCTATGGCGAATATTTTTGTTGCTAGTTGTTTCCCCTCTCTAGACTCTAGGATGTTTGGGTCCCCTGTTGTCGGAGGGATTTAAATGACATTGAATTCAATGACTTGCTATGCCTCCTTTCTCGTTTGCAGGGGATCTCGATTTCTCCGAGAGTAGAAGATTCTCTGGTTTAGCACCTTGGAAGTTTTGGAAGATTTTCGGCTTGCTCACTATACTTGCATCTTTCTTGGCCTGAGCTAGGGATGGATCACTATCACACGTTTGTTTGAATGTATGGGGCTCCTCTAAAAATCACAACTTTTACTTGGCTAGCTAGGAGGGATAGGATTTTCACAACTGACAATCTCCAGAAAAGATTGATGGTTTTTCCTAATGTGGGCCTCCTTTGCATGAGCGATAAGGAATTCGTTGATATGCTCTTCATTCATTGCTCATTTTCCAAACTGTTTTGGTTTGGTATATACCGAGTTTAAGCGTCTTCTGGGTGATCCTAAGTTCGAGTGATTGCCTATATAGATCATGGCACGTTGGTGGAGGGGTTTGTATATAGCAGATTGGGCAACCTCAGTTCTATTCTCCAGGGTTGCTCCATTGGGGTCTAATGTATAGTTTGGTTTTTCTTTGTTTTCTGTTTTCTGTTTTGTTTGTAGTTTTGTTTTTGTTTTTTCTGTTGGCCTTTGGCCCTAATAAGAGTACTTCATCGTTGAAAAAAAAAAAGTGGAAATAATGAAATTGTAATTATTTGCTGTTCATACCGAGGTTTAGTCTTAAAAATAAAATAAAATTTAATGATGATGATTTTATTAAAAAGGCTGCAACTATTCACCACCCCAAGTATAGGGTTATAATGTAGTAATAATTTTGGTAAGACCGTGGTCGAATCCACAGGGACTGAACCTTGTACGTAATCTGAAAGTAACCAGAACTAGAATTAGAAAATGTAATCTAAATCAGGAAAATTTAAGAGAATAATTGTGAATTATCAAACAAACTTGTAAAAGTCGAAGGTGGGAAACTAGGGTTTCCAAGGATCCACTTGTAGAGATCAGGGAGATCTATGCTTGATTCAAGAACACAACTGGAATCAGAGTCCCATCTTCATCCAATTGGAAGATAATTCATTAAAATCCAAATCTGAACTTCTAATTTTCAATAGAAGATGGGTATGAGAACTAGAATTGATTCCATCACAAAACCATGCCAATGAGACAAAGCAAACAATAGAATTTAACCAATCCACAACCAATCTAAGAGAGTTGTGAACGTTAGGAAGGGTTTCATCATCCAACCATGTCCATGAGACGATGGTGAACAACAGGAGTCCTACGCTCACAACCTCTATACATGCACAAAATATACACAAAGCTATTGCAGATCCATTGTAATTTAAGTCACAACAAACCATTAAAAACTATGAATATTCCATCTAATCAAACCATAATCAAAGAGAGTTCAATGAATATGAATCAAAGCCGTAGAAAACATCCCATCACACCACAAGCTTCACCTCTTAGCCCTAGCTAAGAGGTTTAGTTCATCATAGACATGATGTTCTAAATCTCAGAAAAATGACATAAGAAGGAAAGAAAAATCGAAGTAGAAGGAAGAAACTCTCAGTCGGCCACGCTCTCTCTCTCTCTCTCTTCTCTTTATCCTCCTTGCTCACGTCCCAGGATGCGTTTCCACGTCTTTGCCTCTTTCTCTTTTATAGCCACATGAGGTGGTGGTTGTTGGAGTTAGTGGAGGGAGCTTTTACGCAGCAAATCGCGTTTGCAGGAAAATGCAAAACAGTTTGTCTTTGGATGGAATTTTCGGCCAGAAGATCGTCCCACGATCTGATTTGGGTCCATAGTTGGGGTAAAGACCCCCTTTCCAAGTTGTTAGACGGTTTAGATCGTCGATCCGACTGCGATTGTGGTTGTACAACTGCCCAGAAGTCCCGTTTTTCCCGGACGTGCATTACATGCGAAAGTTCTTGCGCTGAGATGCTTGGTGGGCCCCACAGTATTGTTTTCAGAGAAATCTACCCCGTCCATTGGATTCCTGGCGAGATTTCAATTGGAAAGGGGTGGTTTTGGTCGAGTTTTGGTGCGGCCCACTGTATCAAATCACCCAGCCATTCATCTTGTGTTTGACGGCAATCTGCTTGTGTACACTTACATGGGACCAAAAGGCCACCATGGGTACAGTCGGCGCCCCCTAGATCGAATGGACAGTTCCGATCGTCCATCGGGACAATGGTGGTGGCCCGTTATGCGTCCCAGTGGACCGTCGTCCGCTTCTTGTGCGCAAACAGGATAAGGATCGGGTTAATGACCCTTTGACCGGATCTCTGATCTGGTACGGTGCGGGTGTGCACCGTCTATGCACACTCACCAGTGTACATGGGGTCCAATGTGATGTTCATGCGAAATCCGCTTCGTCGATCCGTTTTGTCATCTAATTTGAGAGGTTGAGACCAAAATTGAAGCATATCTAGATATCAGGTGGGCCCCAAATCAGTGATTTATGGGTTGATCTGTTTGTTGGGCCACTTCCACAAAGATCCAATGGCTAAATTTCGACGTGTATGATTAATTTATGATCATCAGGCCAAATATAAAGTTTCGAACCAAACGGATGGTGGGAACCCTGTAATCTTGCATTCGGGACGATTTTCAGGCCTCTTTATCATTAATTACTTGATTTTCTCGGATCTTTGGCGTGTAAATTCTTCAATCTCGGTCTCCTAGGATCCGTCCCTTGCCTTGGTGATTCTTGAGCATCAAATCTATGCTTTTAGCACCCTTTTTCAATCTAGGCTCCTAAATTTACCTTGTAACACAAACATGATTAAAATAGGGTGTTAAACATTATCATGTACTTAAAACCATGTGATAATTGGGGTTAATATGCAATATTTGACCCTCAACAACAACAAAAAAGAAAATACAATTCTAAAAGAAAATTGCAACTCAACCCAACTCTTAGGGAACTGCTCGACTAACTCTGAAGCATACACCCACTCCTTGATTAGAGATTTTGCCTTTTGAAAGATTGCTAGAACCTTCTTTCACTAATTTCTGAAACAACGATCATTTCTTTCTAACCATATGCACCAAATACTCGCTAGCAATGGCATGCGCCATACATATCCCTACCTTTCCTTTTCCCCCACTGTGCCTCGCATTGAAGAAGCTATTGATTGAGCTTGGGATCACCCAATCAACTCCAAAGAGATTGAAAAACCCCTCACACATCTTACCTGCAAAAGAGCAATGAAGGAAAAGTTGATCCATTGATCCCACATTTTGATAGCACATTTGGGAGAACCATCTTTCTTTTTTGAAGATTATCCACTGTTAGAACCTTCTTGTAGCTTGCTAGCCATGCAAACGCCGGCACCTTTGGAGGAGCGCCATAATGCCATATATGCATTGACAGACTTATCTCTTCTGCCAAGATGCCACCACTCAAGACCTTATAAAATGACTTGACCGTGGATCTTCCAGACTTGTCATGCATCCATTTCAATGAATCCTTTTTTGAGGAAGATGGAAGGACTTTCGATAACATTTGGAGCAAACTAGAGAGCTCAACAAACTCTTCATCATCCAAATGCCTCCTACATGGCGGAGCCCAAGTAACATTCTCCCTATGAATTGAGAAACATTTATTGACGAGCATTCCTCTATCCGTCGCAATACCCACTAAACATGGAAATCTATCCATTAGCTTTTGATTCCCCACTCAAAAATCCTCCGAAAAACTTATGCCCTTCCCATCTCCCAAATAGAAGTACATAACCCCACCCCTTCCCATACTTTTCTTTCTAACGATGCTACCATTCTCCAGAGGTTTGATGGCCCACTAGTCCACCTTCCTCTAAAATCTACCCCATATTTCCTTCCTATCACCTCCCTCCACAATGAACCCACCTCATTCCCAAATCTCCATACCCATTTAGCTAATAAGGCCGAATTCATAATCTCCAAACTTCTAAGACCCGTTCCCTTTGATCCCATGGCTTGCATACTTTATTCCACTTCATTAGATGAAATTTGTGTTTGTCTTCTGCCCCATGCCATAAAAGTCTTTCCTTGGCTTTTCCAATTTATTAATCGCCTATTTTGGACATTTAAATTGCGGCATGTAATACACTGGGAGGTTAGACTCTCCAACTTGCAATTATGAATTCCAGGAAACATTATTATTGTTTGTCATTTTCTCTTGATTAAACTGGATGCCCTCAATTTGAAGGCGGAGCCAAAAGTATTAACTTCATACAAATTTCAGAAACATCATCATTATTTTTTAATTGTCATTTCCTCTTGGTTAAACTGGATGCCCTCAATTTGAAAAGCCAAAAGTCTTAACTTTATATAATTTTCATATGAGGTTTGTGTGTCAAGTGTAGTTTGTCAATAGGTCGTTACCTCCTGCTGGATAGGCTACAAATATAAATCAAATGTAGTCTTTTTTAGTGGCTTTAGTTTTGACTATTGAGTTATGAACTTTCAAGCTGCTCCTTTTCTCTATATTGATGGGGTGCTATCGGATTATGTAGATTTACGTCTCACGATTTTGTTCTCCTTCATTTTAGAATTTGGATGCAAGTATTGTGAACTGTAATGGTTGTATCAAAATCAAGCACTATTTTTGAGTTTAGCATCTGCCATTTTGTTACTAAAGTTCTTTTATTTGTTCTTAATGTGACATGTTTTCTGAAATTGGAACTTCAAAGCTCTTATGTCTAAGACTGCTGGATCAATTGTCGAAGCTCTGTTAAGAAGGGATCCCCATGAGCTTGAGTTTATACAATGCATGCAAGAAGTGGTTCATTCCTTAGAGCCGGTGTTAGCGAAGAATCATCAGTGAGTTATTTCCTTGAAGTGCGTTATATTGGATATTTATCAATAATTATATTGGACGTCTCTTTTCTCTAGGCACTGCGTTTTTATTAATTTTGGAGAAATGTGACAGCTACTAGCCAGAGTAGGATTAGAATCGTACTCTCCCCGCACTTGATACCATGGCATACAAGGTCTAGGCCGTTTATCAGGTGGGCCTTGCCATGCCTGTGCTGTTGCCCAAAAAATCATGCTGGGTCTGATTATCTAGTGGGCCACGTTGGTATGAACAGATGGACGGTAAGCAAGAACTCACTAGTGGCCCACATTTGATGTGCAGGTGTACCCACCTGATGAGTGGACCAACTTGATTTCTGGGATTTACTGTTGTGCCCACCTGATGTATGGACCAGATCTCGCATGAAGAAATCCCACTCCTGCAAGTATCTTTTGCAGGATTCATCATCATCATTGTAGTTGTTCCAGCTATTTGGGGTCAGCTTTATGGACCTGTTTTGCCAAATATCAAGATTTGGAACCAATTCTTGATTCTCACGTTTGCTTGGCAAAAGTTTGACAATCGGCTGCCCACTTGACATCACCTTTTTTCCTTTTAGCGGGGTTCTTATATGTTGTCACATATGAAGCAGGCCTTCATATATTGGAGGTTAAAGGTTAAAACAGGCAGCTTTTGTATATCAGGTACATCCACATTTTGGAGCGCTTGCTAGAACCTGAACGGATGATTATCTTCCGAGTGCCTTGGGTTGATGATAAGGGAGAGACACATGTGAATCGAGGTTTCCGTGTACAATTCAGTCAGGTGTTAGGTCCATGTAGGGGCAGCCTTCGTTTTCATCCAGCCATGAACTTAAGTATTGCCAAGTTTCTTGGCTTCGAGCAGGTATTATATATGCTTATTATTATTATTATTATTTTTAACATGCACTCACATCCCCCACACACTCACACCATAGTGGGATTTCACCACAATGGGTACTCAAACCCATGACCTCGTGTTGAAACTCTTATTTGCTGCTCATGAATTTCACCCTTCTCACATGTAGAGTTTTGCTAAGGCTACATATGCCTCTCCATACACACCTCTTCATGTAGCTGCATGTTCTAACCTAGCATGCGTGTGAGACATGTTAATCTCCATTATTTGATTATTTGACTTTTAGTGTATTAAAAATCAGAAAATGTTCAAATTGATCATCATTGGTAATGCAGGGGCATTTTCACACCGGGCTAGAGTGGGGTCGCCTGTGGGATGTAGGGGCACACTTGGGGTGGGCAGGGCCCATGGGGGAGGTCTCATGTTCGAGACTCCTCACTAGGGGTGATTAATGTGTATTTCACACCAGGCTCGAATGGAGTAGCCTGTGGGATGCGGAGACACACTCAGGGTGGGCGGCCCGTGTGAGGCAGTACCCATGTGATTTGAGGCCCACGAGGAGGGTTCGGCTGAGGTCCTAACCTATGAGATGTGGGGCCTGGGCTATGAGATAAATGGATTAATTCACCATGCTCTAACAGTTCGAGCTTTTAGAGCAAGTGGTTAATTGTCCTGCATCAATTGGTCCCCTTCCATTTCATGTCTTCCTTGTTCTCTTGGCCCAGTTTATGCTTGGCATGCTCTTTCTTCTTGTTTGTTGTTGCGTCAGGCAAACCGTTCAATCGAGAGAAATCTTGACTTTCATGAAGGAAAATTCAGCAATTAACCTTTTGCACTCCTTCGCTCTTGGTGGTTGTTGTATTTCCTTCTCATGGAGGAATTCTACTTATAGTTGCACATTTCCAGGTGCCCCAGTTGCTCCACACTTGCCAACATGGCACACACATGTGAGATCTGGGCTGTTCATCAAGAGAATGTGCCCTGGCCCAAAATTGAGTCTGGTCAGCTCATTAGGCCAGCCATGTTCGGAATAAATGAACTGTCTTAAAAGCATGGGCCACAATGCGAGTGGGGTGGCCCATTTTTTTGGGCCAGGGCATAGTAACTGTGGGACCACCTGGTTGACACGCCAGATTCCAAAACTTGCACATGAGCCGTGTTGGCATCTGTTGGGCGGTCGTGTTAGATGGCTGCAGTCGTGTGACAGCAGGTAGCATTTATCTGGGAACTGGTTCTTCTCTAGGATGACGTATACCAAGGTGACATCTGACTTCACTCTTATAATCACTTTCCTATGCTCCATCTTGCTCATTTTGTAGACTCTAAAAAATGCTTTATCACCGTACAAACTAGGCGGTGCTGGGGGAGGAAGTGATTTTGATCCCAAAGGCAAAAGTGAGAATGAGGTATTTGCTGCTTCCTTTGATGTGTTTTTTTTTTTTTGGTGGGACAGGTCTACTACATTCTGTAGTAAGATTTCCAGGATTTAAACCTTGCCTAAGATTCCCAACTGGATTCATAATTACATTCGTCATTCATGTTGTCAGATAATGCGGTTTTGCCAAAGCTTTATGGATGAGCTGTATCGTTATCTGGGTCCTGATCAGGTAACATAAAAAAGGTCGCTGATGCTCATTTGTCTTTGGCATTTCTGCTCTCTGTATTTTAGATGACAAACCTGTAGAATATGCATCTGACTCTACAATGTCATGTTAATGTAATTTCCCTTGTAGGATCTTCCAGCAGAAGACATGGGTGTTGGTCCTAGGGAAATGGGCTACCTTTTTGGACAATACAGGCGACTTGCTGGTCATTTTCAGGTATTTATAACACAATAGCTGGTAGAAACAATCTGAATCAATGCATAATCTCGTTGGAGAACTTGTATATCTGCTATTTTATGTTATCAATATATTTGCAGAAATCAATATACAGTAGGCTACCAAGGGAAGTGTAGTTATGTTTTCCAGCTATTATAACATATACAAAATGAATACCTTTACTCCCTTTTAGATTTGTCTTCACACAATTCACTAAAAAGACAGAAGCGGACAGAAAGCAAAGGGGCTTTGGTGAAGGCAAAGAAACCATCCCGATCTATCCCCTTGTTGGCTGAGCGGTGGGAAGTTACCATATTTGCATTGAGCGCAAGGGCCAGTAAGTGCAACGGCGATTGTGTAAAATTCAGTTGTGAGCTTAATTAGCTCATCATTTCAGATCTGATTGACAGATTTCCTCCATTGATTAGGCTTTGGAATCGGGTTTTCCTACTTTCCAAGCAAAAGACTATTTGAAAGTGGAAGATGGTGCTGTTCAAATTGTGCCTCATGGTCAATTTTTTGCATTCCAAACTGGATATGAGCCAGTTATAGAATTTGTTTTACCATCATTACTGGAATCAACAAGAAAATGATACAGAGCCAGAACTGTGAATCTACCCATGAAAACTTCCTCATCCATCCAAGTTGGCATCTCGTGTTTTACAATCAGATGTGCTGATAGTGTTTCTTAGAATACCTTTTCCGACATTGCCTCATATTTTTCTGAGGCAATTATTCATGCTTTGATCTGCATATTAAAAAAGGCAAGTGTTAAACATAAATCATGCGGGTTCTCTTGGCTTTGTCAAGAAGTATGAATGTATTTTGTTGAGGGCTAGTGTTGTTGCTTTGCTGCCGGTTCCTTTGAACTTCTTTATTGAAGAAAATACAAATGCTCGTGCATAATGGATATTGTCATCTTGTAATGATGATGGTGATGCAGGACAATTAACCACTTGCTCTAAAAGCTCGAACTGATAGAGCATGGTGAATTAATCCCTTTATCTTATAGCTAGGCCCCAAATCCATGGGTTAGGTCCTCAGCCGAACCTTCCTCATGGGCCCCAAATCCATGGGCTCCGCCTCACACAAGCCACCCGCATCACACGACCCCCAAATTCATGGGTTTTGCGGGCCACCCACCCCGAGTGCGCCCCTGCATCCCACAGGCCACCCCACTCGAGCCCAGTGTGAAAATGCCCCCGCATTAGATGGGTTTTCAAAATAATGGTACTATGAAATGCCTCTAGTAAACAACGTTGTTTAGTATTAGCATTTGCTTATGTAGGCCTGCTTTACTTTTCATATAGAGTGAGTATTGCCATCTTGTCTTAAGAATTTCATTGGTATGCTACGTTTCAAAAAAAATAAAAATTCATCGGTATGCTTTACTTATGCAGGGCAGTTTTACAGGACCTAAGATCTTTTGGTCTGGTTCTAGTCTCCGGACTGAAGCCACTGGCTATGGACTGGTACTTCTCCTTAATTCTGATGCCTGCTCATCTTTTTCACATGTGAAAGATTCACTCCCATTGTTCACTTGCCGTGTTTCTGTTTATGCCTCAGCATCAATAGTTTCTAGACCAACGTTTTCTTCTTTAAATGTGACTTGCAATCTCATGAATGCATGTGCCTTTTCTGCAGGTTTTCTTTGCTCATCTTATACTTGGAGAAACAAATAGGGAAATCAAAGGATTAAGGTTTCCAACTTAATCTCAAGAGCTTATGCAAAATGAGATAGATGTAGTACTACATGGTTATGCTAGCTTAAAAACACAGGGCTATCACTGTTTTATTATATTTTTATTTATTGTTAAGGGTGCACTTGGTTGCATCAAATATTATGAAAGTGCATGACATTTCATGATTAATCAGTATAAGTTGGGGCAAAATTTCATGATATTTTATGAAATTTGGTGTTGACCCCAATTAATTGGGATAAGGCTTAGATGATGATATAATTTCATGAAATTTGGTGCAACCAAACACACCCTAACAAAAGTTATTAGATTAGAATTTTTTTAACTGTTTTCATTTTTACTAGGCGACCCCAATTGGGTGGAATAAGGCTAGATGATGATGATGTTTTCGTTTTTACTGATTCCTTGCCTTCCATTTCTTCTACTCATTGACTCCCAAGTGTTTTGCAAATTTTTTAATCACATAATAGCCCGAATAGAAAAAGCATGCTTTGGACATGGGATTTTATCTGAAGGACAACAAACCATGCTTGGGACATGGTTCCTCTAGTCTCTGGTCATCAAACTCAGATTCACTGGCTTGAATAATTTGTACACTTGCTAGTATTTGAATTAATGAGGTGCTGGCATTTCATGATTGAGCTTGGATATTTGTGAAGAGGTTGTAATCCTAATTTATTTCAAATAATCTTTTTTTCTTTTTTCTTTTTTCTTTTTATCTGCAGGTGTGTAGTTAGTGGTGCTGGAAAAATAGCAATGCATGTACTAGAGAAGCTTCATTCCTATGGTGCTGTTCCTGTCACAATCTCAGGTATCCTTTCGAGTGCTTGGGTGAATGTTCTAGATGCATGAAAAGAAACCATGCCAAATTAAGATGTTTCGGACAAAGCATTCTTCATTTATTGATTGATGGAATAGGTGCCATCCGGTATCATCAACTTCTTAGATCCTGCAGTTTGATGTTTGTCTTTCACTATTATCTGTTGCCTTGAAGTTTGGAACCGTTGCTTTTAATGAATTGGGCAAACCTTGGTTTTTCTTTCTTGTGTGCTTTGGATTCTGTTTTTGGGAGGTACGGACATCTAGATTTTTTTCTTTTGTTGTTGTTTGCTCTCTGTTTCCGTGTAACAGAAAGGATGCATGCCAATACCTAAACAATTTACCCAAGGATGTTATCTGCTGGACCATGAAATCTACTGTTCAGATCATTTTTGAGTTCTGTTTGTGTTAGGTATTATTCTCGGATGCATGGATGTCCATGTTTGAGTTTTGTAGGAGATTTCAGGTAAAGGATATGGTTATATTTTGGGCCTGTACTTGGAGATTGTTTTCTGGGCATGCATCAGAACTCTGTGCTGCTAATTAGGAAGAATAGTTGCAAAGGGGTAAAGAATTGGAGTTGTACTAGGGTAGTTTTCCTACTAAGTTGTTTCGATTAATTTGGTTTTAGAAATTAGAAGGGATCTAAGAGAGTTTGAAATAGGTTTTTTTCTAGTGGGGCTCATGAGTAGGTTAGAGGAGTTGTACACAGTGTTTAAATTATCGGTGACAATATTGAATTGTCGCCGATAATATCGGTATTGCTGGCTCAGCAATACCAAAAACCCTTTTGTTTGAATCACTGCCAGATATCGCCGATAATGTCGCCAATAATATCGGTTTGTCGATATTTTCGAAATATCGCCGATATTTCACTGTTCCCACCAACCACGAGTGGGAACTATAGCCAACAACCCACCTTTATCGATAAAAGGGAGATGTTTTCGTTGATAAAATTGTTGAAATCAAAAACAAAAAACACAAGAAAATACCTGTTTTTCGCCTGGATCTGTTTGAAGACGTGAATTTCAAGAGCTTCACGGCTGTTGAGTGCAGATCGGCAACCTTTCCGGTAAGATTCAACCCAAAAAAATTGGTTTTTCTGTCGAAAAATCCTCTGGCAACTTCTCCAGAAAAGAATCGGCTTGCGGGCTATGAAAATCTTGAGATCTTGTTGGAAAATAGAGGTTTTTTTTTTTAAAAAAAATAAATTGAGATGAGGGAGGGATTTTCGGGTTGAAAATCTGGAGATTTTGGTGGGAAGGAGAGGATTTTCGGGGTTTATACGAAAATTGGGGATCGGATTTCAATTTTAAGGGGGGTTTGGCTTTGACGGTGCAGGTCGGTGCTCCATGGGCCCCACCATGATGCATCTATTGTATCCATGGTATCCATTCATTTTTAAATATCATGTTAGAGCTTGATCCAAAAAATGAGGTAGATCTAAAACTTGGGTGGACCATTCCACGAGAAAACAGTAGTGATTAAATGTCCACCATTTAAAACCTCCTGGGGCACACTGTAATGTTTATTTGTCATCCAACTTATTCATAAGGTTGAACAGACCTCGATGAAGCGAAAACACGAATATCAGTTTGATGAAAAGCTTTTGTGGCCTCCATGAATTTTTCAATGTTAGAGGTTCAATCACATTGTTTCCTGTGGTGTGGTCCACTTGAGTTTTTTATATTCTTCAGTTTTGTGGTAAAGCCATAAAATTGTGTGTTAAAATGGATGAACGGAGTGGATGAAATAAATAAATAACGGTGGACCCTACAATGTTTACTTATTGCGCTAAGGGTACTGAGTAACTCAGTATGCAATCCCCTTCCTACCGAACCGGATTGGCTGGTGTACTGCACACCAGCTATATAGCTGGTGTATTGACGTCAGCAAGTTCTGTGGGTCCGATCATGAGGTATGTGTTATATCCAAACCCTCTATCCATTTGGCATGCTCGTCTTAAGGCTTGAGATGAAAAATAAGATAGATCTAACTATCAAGTAGACCACACTGGAAAAAAAAAGAAAGCAGTGGGAGATTGAACGTCTACCATTGAAACCCTTTTTGGGGTCATAGAAATTTTGGATCAATATGAAATTTGTTTTTCCTCTTCATTCTGGCCTTTGTGACCTTATGAACAGATTGGATGGAAAATAAACGTTATGGCCGGCCCTATGAATTGTTTAAGGTGAAAATCATTATCTCCACTGCTATTTGTGGTGTGGTCCAAATGATCTTTGGATATGATTCATTTTTTGGATAATGCTCTAAAATGATCTATAAAAATAGATGAATGGTATAGATATTTTAAATGCATTACTGTAGGGCCCATGTAACTCTGATCTACGTTGAACCATTCATACAACTCGGAGCTCGAGGAGCGTCAGTGCTCTTCTTCGCACGACATGTACCTACAACAGCTATATAGCTGGTCTGTGGTACACCAGCCAATCCGCTTCCCTTCCTACTAGCCCATCTCGGTGCGTACGCAGGGACGCAGTTTAGGTAGTGACGTTGATCGATGCTTTGTGGGCCCATTATGATCCATGTCTTTAATCCACACCGTCCATCCATTTTTACACCATTTTAATATTAAATCTAATAAAATAGGTAGATCAAAATCTCAGGTGGACCACACCATGGGAAAACAGTAGTGATTGAATTTCTACCATTAAAAACCTCATAAGGGTTAGGGCCCACTGTAATGTTTATTTGACATCTAACCTGTAGATTAAGTCATACAGTCCTAGATGAAGTCAAAAAACAAATATTAAGCCAAATATCAGCTTGATCCAAAACTTTTGTAGCCCTAAGAAGTTTTTAACATTGAGAGTTCAATCCACACTGTGTGGCCCACTTGAGATTTTGATTTAACTCAGTTTTGAGTTGATACCAAAAATTATCTGGAAAAATGGATTAGATGGCATGGATGAGACACATACATCATTTTGGGGTCCACATAGCACGTCTAGCATCCCGGTGCAGCAAAGGAAGCGGATTAGCTACATAACAGGTTGAGCAGCGGGAAGCCTATTGCGTACTGAGTAACTCAGTGATACGGAGTGGAGTGTCTAGGCTAAATGAACATTTGGTAAGGGGATACAAGAATGTGAAAGACTGCCCAAGTGTAACAAGGCCAGTGAGAGAGGAGATGAGAAGAGCATTGACTGAAAAGAAGTCACACAAGCTGTAACAGAAGGATTGGGAGAGGGATATGAGGGAGGAGCTACGAGGCACTGGACGGGGCCTAGGTGTTATCGATGAGCAAGATGATGACAACGATGAAGAGATCGCGTATCCCGATGAATGTGTTACGGCTCGAGAAAGGAGGGATTTTAGACAAGCGATTCGTGAGTCTCGGGCTTCAAAGTGGGAGGGGAAGCAAAAAAGATGGTTTGATGAGAGTAGGCCGTCGTTTGGGACGTCCCAACATGAGGCTGGTGGGAGCAGCAGACGATTTGAGGGAGGTAGTGGGCATGGCTTACAATGCACGCAAAGCGCTCATGTCCTAGATGCACCCATCGCAGACATTAATTAAAAGAGATTAAAAAATATGTGGAGGAAGGGGCTTAGGGAGAAAGTGGGGGCGTTATATCTAAGTGGTTCATCTCGAGCCATGTACTAACAAATGCAGCAGCCGGTCCTCACTTCAAAAATATGATTGAGGAGGTGCAGCATGCCGGGCCCGGCGTGAAGCCTCCCACGCCATAGGAGATTCTTGGTATCTACCTCGATCGAGAACACGAGGAGATGCAGGCTTGGGTATGTGGACTCAAGCCGAACTAAAAGCAGTACGGGGTGACAATCATGTGTGATGGGTGGTTGGGACCCACGAAATTGTCCATTATCATTTTCATGGTGTATTGTAGAGGGCAGCCCGTTTTCCTCAATTCCATTGATGTATCAGCCAAAATAAAAGATCACGAATGCATATATGATCTCCTAAAAGGAGTGATTAGAGATGTCGGGTCCCAGAATGTTGTCCAAGTTGTGACATACAATGGCAGTGCATTCGTTAATGCGGGGAAGAAATTGATGAGGAAGTACACGCTCTATTGGACCCCGTGTGCGACACACTGCATTGATTTAATGCTCGAGGAGATAGGCCAGAGGGATTCTGTCAGGATGACCATCC
This sequence comes from Magnolia kwangsiensis, assembly GCA_037074715.1. NCBI lineage: Eukaryota > Viridiplantae > Streptophyta > Magnoliopsida > Magnoliales > Magnoliaceae > Magnolia > Magnolia kwangsiensis. Next base: position 101,004,859 of record CM073581.1, read on the forward strand.
AGGATGCGAGGAGAGTGACAAACTTTATATACAATCACTCATGGTTGTTAACTGCAATGCGTGAGTGTTGTGGAGGAGACCGTTAAACTATGTGCGACATGGTTTGCCACGAACTTCATTGCACTCGACAGCTTATACAAGCATCGTGTGAGTCTCAGAAATTTGTTTAGATCCGAGAGATACTTTGAGTGGAATCAGAGGAAGACTATGGGTGCAAAGAATGTTTCGAAGATAGTGCTTTCTGATTTCTTCTAGGATAAAGTTCAAAACGTTGTTTCCTTCCTGCATCCGATTTACAAGGTCCTACGAGCCGTAGATAATGAGATTTGGCCTTCGATGGGGTCAACATATGAGCTTATGAGAATTATGAGAGAGGGGATAATGACTGCAATCCCCTGTTCATATCAGTGGGTGATCAATATCATTCGATCATCGATGGACCGGGACTCGAGCATCCACTCCACCAAGTTGGTAAGTTTGTTACATTTACCTATCTTCTTTATCGCATGCACTTGCACTTTAAGCATCACTTCTATTTGCATGTTAATACAACTGAGTAACTAATATTTGGGTTTCAGCATACTACTTAAATCCCAAATTTCATTATAAACGTCGGCTACATGAGAATAGTGATTTGATGATGGTCTTCCATGAAGTGTTCAAACGATTGTTCCTAGAATCGATAGCGCAAACAGATTTCGGTAATCAAGTAATGCAATAAAATTTCTTCATTATAGCCTCTAGAAATATGTGTGATTAAAAATATTGACCTGTGATTCCGTGTTTACAATTGTTGCGGTTTAAGGATGCGAGGGGTACGTTCTCATCTGCACTAGCAAAAGCATCGACTGAAATGATGATGTCGTGGGAGTATGGTAACATAATTAGGTAATTACATTTTTTGTTAAACTTCAAATTAAAACAACCTCCTCATGGATATATAGGTGAGTGGTGGGTGATGTACAGAGTCGACACGCCCACACTGCAGTTATCGGCAGTCCGTGTTCTTGCACAGACTGTATCCTTTTCACCGTGTGAGAGGAATCAGCACATAGTCACTCATACATACCAGCAAGAGGAACAAGTTGGCATATGAGAAGTTGCAGAAGCTCGTTTATTGTCACTACAATATAAAGTTAAGAGAGACAGTTACGGGTAGACTGAGACATGGAAGAAAATCTGGACCCGCTGGACCTGTTGTTTATAGGTATCATGACATAGATAGGTGATGATGATAAGGACTCACTTTACGAGTGGGTCAAATCAACTGATTTAAATGATGCGAAGGGAGGCCCTACTCCACTGGTAGCCGAGGGAGTAGCATCTCTGGGTATCGATGTCGATCAGGTAGTAATCCAATAGAAGGCGGATATAGACTTCTTTGATCATTTGGTGAGGAGTTCGGCACGTTTCAACGAGGGTGATGAAGCATTTTCACAGCCCCCTTCCCATCATCAAGTCGTAGTGAGTGATGATGATGATAAGATTCAACCCCCACTCGACACTGGTCCTGGGGACGACGATAATGATGAGGGAGGGGATGGAGGCACTGACACTAGTATAGGTGATACGAGTGGGGGTGGGGGTGACAGTGGTGGGGGGTACACGATGGCTCCGAGCCAACGATTCGTTGGCTAGTTCACTAAGGAGCAGAGCTTTGACCATGTCACTTGGGACGGGGACCATGGATCTCGTCCACCATCCAGGGTGAGAGCATCAGAGCCTACATATATGTTCGAGCATCGTTCGAAGAAGAAAGCCAGATGCGCCACGACTGATACTCTCACACGCAGCTTGTCATCTATGGACATAAGTTCAGATCAGGGGAGCTCCACCTCTGTCTTACCTTATGCTTATGGGGGATATCATGGTATGGCCATGTCTACTCTGACATTCAGTCATGCTCATCTACTCAAGGGTACAGACAACCGGAAGATAGTTCGTCGAGTCATGACCCTCTGACAGGAGGATATTCGGGGTACCCGTATGACTGACAACAATACTATCAAGGAGTCGGGGTTCGACTTTATCTGTTCCCTCAGCAAATGCCGTCGATGTATGTCATGCAATACCCACATCTAGGCGTACCCGTACAATTTGAGGAGGATGACTATCAGAGGTACATAAGACAGTTTCTCAATTGACATGAGCAGATGATGACCTAGGAACAGTACTTCCAATATGTTGGGCAACAGTACTACTCTCAACTGCCACGGGATCCGGACAATGATTACGAGCCACCTGGTCACTCTATGTGGGGATGAAATATGGCCAGAATTGTGTAATTTTTTTTTAATTCATTTACTTTTGTATGTCCTGATTGTTGTAAGCTTGCATTTGTATTATATAAACTCATTTTAGTTACTATTTGAGTGATTTCTTACGACAACGCATGCCTTTTGGTCGTCGTTAAATAGAAAATTATTATTTAATGTATTCTTTTTGCAATTTTTTCATTCTTAAATATGTAAATATGTGTATTTAGGCATGTCCTGAAGTTTCACTGAAAAATTCCAACATTTTCTCCATGTTTCCCCCTTTTTCCCTGCATTTCGGGTTATCGGCGATATTATTGGCGATAACGATATTATATCTTTATCTCCGGCCAGTGAAACTTATAGTGATACCAACAACTCGAACACTAGTTGTACATTATTGTGGAAGGTGTTTTGAAGAACACAACTTCCTAGATGAGGAAAGGTCGGTTCCCCTACTCTCCGGCTAGTCTCATTGAGGAAGTGCTAGACATCTGTGACATTGCCTATATCCTTCTCCCATGTGCCAGGACAACGTTTGCAGAGGAAGATCGGTTGTTTCAATTCCCTAGTTTCAGTGATTGTAGTTGTGGTTCAGGGCTATGTTTCTGGCTTTGTTAGGCTGTTTTCGCCAGTGCCCGTTTAGCTAGGTTGTATTCGTTTCCTTTGTTTTCTCTGTTTTTCTTCTTAGGGCTTGTTTGGATTCAAGGAAAGGAAAAGGAAAAGAAAGGAGACATTATTTCCTACGAGACTAACTTTCCATTGTTTGTCAAGCCTTTCTTCGTGGGAATTTGTAGGAAAAACCATTTCCTAGTTTCTTTGTCAAAAAATAAACGAGCTTATTTTCTCACCTCCACCCCTAAGAAAGGCATTTTCCCACAGTGGGGATTTCTAATTGGTTAAGCCCAAATGTGCCACCATCCATCTTTGATCATCTCACATGTGACATGTGTGTTAATGCACCGAATGAGCCATTGTCCATCTTTGGTTATGCCCTACACATGCCACTACGCCCCATGTGCCATGTGCCATGTGTTACCATCTATCTTCTCTTGCGTCCCACGTTTAAAGCATCCTATACATGCTAATTTGCCACATTTACCATTATCCATCCTTTCTTGTGTTCCACATGCTAATGTGCCACCATTCATATTCTCTTGCGCTCCACATGTGCCAATATGCCACATGTGCCATCGTTCATCGTCAGTCACTCCAAATATGCACCATGTGCCAATAGTGCCAATATGCACAAGTGATGCCATCTAGCTTCAAGTGCCCACTTGTCAAATGTGCCAATGCATGCCTTGTGCCACTGTTCAGCTTCAAGCACCTCATATGTACCACGTGTGTCATAATTCAGCTTCAACTGCCCTCATATGCCATGTATGCCATATGTGCCACTGTTTAGCTTCAAGCACCTCATATGTACCACGTGTGTCATAATTCAGCTTCAAGTGCCCTCATATGCCATGTATGCCATATGTGCCACTATCCATCTTTAAGCATCCCACGTGTCATATATTGTAATCTGGCACATATGCTAGTGACTACTAGAATTTTTTCTCAAGATTTTTTTCTTTTGCCAAACAATAAATTTGAAAATAGATCCTTAATTTCTAGAAAAATCTTACTGAAAACCAAGGAAGGCAATGTTTCCTTTCCCATAGAACACTATTTCCTTTCCTATGCTTTCCATGAATTCAAACAGGCCCTTAATCAAATAATCCATTCATTCAAAAAGAAAAAGAAGAAGAAGAAGTTTTGTGTGGGTACTTCATGATTTACCGGATCATCACAATAAGTATATTAATGCCTTTAGACAAACTCACCATATAAGTGCAGACAGGTACATATAGATCGCATGCAAGCCATTGCACATATAAGTTCCATAAAAGACATGTTCATATCATACTTAATTTTGTACTTGAGCAGATTCCAAGGGCTATTTACTGGATGAAGATGGATTCGACTATGCAAAATTAACACTTCTGAGGGACATCAAGGTTCAACAGAGAAGTTTGAGGTGCGATTACGCATTCCAACCAGTAGTACATCTCTTTTTTGCCTACTTTTCCATCCTTAAGAATCACAACTTCACAAGCTTTAGCTGATCCATACTATCGGCATTTGACAGAGATTATGTGAAGTCTTATGCTCGAGCCAAGTATTTCGAGGATGCGAAACCTTGGAATGAACGGTGTGATATTGCATTTCCTTGTGCATCACAGAATGAGATCGATCAATCCGATGCCCTCGCCTTGGTTAGTTCAGGCTGTCGTATATTGATTGAAGGTAGAAGTCCTGATTTGATGAAAAGTGTGTGTGTGTGTGTGTGTTTTAAGTTGTCTTTTCTGCCAATAATACATACTTGTCTGGGTGCCAGGTTCAAATATGCCCTGTACGCCCCAAGCAATTGATGTTCTGAGGAAGGCTAAAGTTCTGATTGCTCCAGCAAAGGCTGCCAGCGCCGGAGGGGTATGAATAACCATTAGCTTGCTCTGACACATGTACGATTTTAATTATAAAACACACACATGATGTCTTTTCAGAATGTGGAAAAAAAATGGCATTCAGATTAAATACAATTTTTTTTGCATGTGTCGTGATATGCACTGATTAAGGCTAGGCAATGACAAAGTAAATCGTAGCTTCAAACGCTCAAGGTAATAATGGTTTTGTGATGAATTGTCATGTTTCCCCTGTTTGCTGAGCAATGCCAGGAAATCTATATTGCGTTGGGAACTTTGCAGAATTCCAAGATGATTGTGGTAGTTCTATCTAGCTGTAAGCCTTTTCGTTTATGAAAGCATCTGGAAGAACCTTACTCTTCATGAGTTGTCAAATAGCTTAGTTTAAAGTCAAATTTTACCTGCACAGTCAAACAGAATGCCTTCCGATATAGGAAGGTTTTATCAGTAAAACCTAGCAGCAGAATGCCTTCCCCGTTTTACTTGCACACTATAATTCTCTGTGGGTACCGGTGGCTGAGAGGTTCCAAAGGAATCTGATTCTGTGGAAGGTACATCTCTTTCTTCTTGTAGGTTGAGTAGAGGTTATCAAGGCGGTTCTTTCAAACCTTATGCACCATTTCTCACTCCTTTCTTCCAACCCCCAACAAGCATGACAGTCTTTTTGGAATGCCTCCTAGAGGACTTCATATAGAATGTGAAAGTCAATTGCTGCCTATATTGTTTAGGGAGATGGGAAGATGCATGCCAACTGAGACCGGTTTTCTGATGGCAGGTGATGCTTGGCCATTCTCATCCCTTCGTCAATGTCATGATGGTGGTGCTATGATGGTCCATGATGACCAATTCATCACGTTTGTTGTCCTCCATAATAATGCGGCTGTACTGAATGTTTCAAAGAAACAAGAAAATGAAGAGCCCCTCAACAAAGCAAATTGCATTGAAACCTCACATTAAAGCAATACCCACGTTAAGTCCCAAAGCTGAGCTGCAGTTATATGTGGTGCACTGAAAACTGATATTTACTTTTTTTAAAAATACCATATGAATCTAGTGCTTATTCATAAAGGGGCTGATATTTACACTCTTATTGGTACACCCCCCCCCCCCCCCCCCCCCCCCCCCCCAATATTTTGGTATTAAGATACACTTTTGGTACAATTCTAACATAGAAAGTGAACAGAAGTGTGCATGTATGGAAAAAAAAAAAAACATAGGTGTATATATTGTTTACCTTCATAAGTGGATGTCCTTACAAGAATATGGTTCATGAAACCCGACGGGTGTAAATCACTGGATTTTGTTACTCACATTCCAAAATTGTAACGAATGTATTTTCCTGCTTATGTTTTTCTTCATGTTTTTTATAAAATTTTGATCACCACTCGAAAAAGAAAAAGAGAAAAAAGAGTGACCAATTGGATTGCAGGTTGCAGTTGGAGAACTAGAACTAAATCATGAGTACAATTTGATGCATTGGTCTCCCGAGGACTTCGAAACTAAACTACAGGTAAGCTTGAGTTATCTGCTTGCCCTTTGCCATGCACCTAATTGATAGGAAATAGGAACTATGAGCTTATAGTTTGCTGATGCATGGATTCTGTACATTTGGCACTGTAGTTTGGTGCAAACCATTGATCTGATGGGCCCCACCTTGGATGAAGGATTGCCAAAAGCTTCTATGCTTTAAAGATCCTAGTCCTTCATCTTTGGACTATGTTCCAATAAATATGGACCGTTGCTGTACTTCTGCTGTAACCATCTATTTGTAAGCCATTGATCAAAGGGCTAGAATATTTGAATATGGAAGGTTTTCAGTACATACCCCATACAGTGGGGGGGCCCTAAGAAGAATTATTTCATCAACGAATCATGGTTGCACTTGTAGGGAATCACTACAGGATTCCATGCATTTTCTGATAAGCGGGACTTTATAATAACTCGGTTGGAAATATTTCTACCACACATCTGATTCATCAAAAGTGCAGAGTTAACTGCATTTGAACTTCTGATTTCCTTTAGAAATGGCCTTTACATAGTCTATACCAAATCATTTAAAACTTCTCTTTTCCTTTTCCCTTTTCCTTTCACCTTGCAGGAAACAATGAAGCAGACATTTCAAAAATCCATCAAGGCAGCAAATGAATATGGGTTTCTAAAAGAGAACCCTGAGTACGCAATTTGTACCATGCTCCTGATAAACACATATATGTACTTCCGGCATTTGCTCCATAAAGTGGCTGAGGATGTCAAAATATGCCTCAACTTCAAGGCACACATTTGTGCATGGCACGTGTGTGGGATGCAGGCTGTTCATTAGGCTGGCTCCACTGTGAATGTGTCATGGACCAAGAATTACGCTGTCGCTCAACACGTGGGCCAAATAACATGTTCAACTAGGACCTCTGGTCAATTTGTTTTGACCATCCATATGTGTGATCAATGGCCCTACCTGATCTTTTGGGTCTGGCATGAATGCAGTGGGACCCACCATATGAACGGGTCAGATCTTGCTTGCACAACCTGGAGAGGATTCTCTCCTATTTGTAGAATATCCTTAGCCGGGGCCTGTATCAGTAAATTTAGATTCTTTCACATATCAGGTATTCAAATGTGGGCATCACACCTGAAAAATCTGTTATTTTCTTTTCCTTTCTGCCATTGTTTGCAGGGCTTTGACACATGGGGCCAATATCTGTGCCTTCCTAAATCTGGCTCAAGCTATGACTGATCAAGGATGCGTTTGAGGTTAATGCCAGTGCTTACAGTAATGGCGTAAGTTCTACAATGGCTGCTCAGCTTACTTCAACACAGTTACGCCCATCATCGTGCAGGCCCCCTCAACACCAAATAGGGTCCATTATCAAATCAGCGGCCCATTCCAGCTGTTTGCATGTCTCAAGGAGCCTTGTCATGCTACAGTGTTAATGGAGTCGAAAGATCGAGACACCTGTGGAAGCTTGCAGGGTGTTGTAACATATATAATATTGATTTGCATAAGCAAAATTCATCGATAGTGTGAAATGGCATTGTAGAGGGAATTCGAGAAAGGGTCCAAAATGCATGTTTAACAAGAATGAGAATAAGATGTATTCTTTACTAATGCCTACGAAGTGTACCCCACCTGCACATCCGGTCATGGGACTCATCAGATAAATGGCATGAGTCAGGCGGAAGTGTGTCCCATTTGAAATTTTGTTGGGTCAATCAAAAGAAGGTTGTTTGTTTTTGCATCTTGCGGGGCTGATTGTCTTCAATGTCCCATTGTGGGGAGGGCCTTTGCTGGACAAGGTAAAGAGTTAGAAATGCTGGTCCGGTTTTCAGTGCATGAACAATGAGGATCTCCAATCAATGGGGTTTTATCAACACTGGCCTCCACCGTCCGGCCTGCTGCCAAATGAACGGCTGGATCACCTTGTGGGGGCACAGAATGATGGGATTAATTTGTATCCTTGGTTAAGTTGGGTTTAAGGTCAGCCCAAACCCAACTTCAGTAGGAATTGGCTTTGAGGTCTCAAACCAACCTTAAGACCCAAGCTGAGTTCCCCAGCCCAAGGTACAAAATCCTCCCAACTCCAATTCAATTCCATTTGGGATGGGTTGGATAAAATATCTAACCATCTAAAGTAATATATGCAAACACCAACCACCCATATATAAAATTAAAAAAAGAAATAAACAAACCTATTGTAAAAGATATTAGACCACTTATCAAGTTAGTTCCAGCCATGAGTCATGATTCCACGCATGAATGGTTCTAATCATAAGCCCTATATAGCATAGAGTCCATAGCATGGATATTTCTCAGTATATAGCCTATTTTATGGTAAGGCGGTGATTTTTATGTTGTGTTTTAGTCATAATTCATATGTAATGTAATGTAATACATGAAAGGTTTGAGTCATAATTCATATGTAATGTAATGTAATACATGAAAGGTTTGAGTCATAATTCATATGTAATGTAATGTAATACATGAAAGGTTTGGTTTAACCAAAGGTCCCAACCCAGTATGGATTTGGCTGAGGATTTTCGGCCTGAGCGCAACCCAATTTAAAAATTTACAATTGGATTGAAGTTGACCCAATTTGGAACACTGAGATCTTGGTATCGATCCTAGTGGGGGTGGCTAACAGTGAAGTGTGAACTGACAGTGGGGTGTACTAACAGGCTAACAAAAAAAAAAAAAAAGTTGACTCAATTCGGGTCATTGCTCTTGCTCTGCTGGTAGACTTCCAGGAGTTTCAACACTTGGTCCAGGGTTCCACTACTCATAAGTGGTGAAATCCCACTAAGTTGTGAGTGTTTTTTTTTATAATATGTATATATTTTTTCTAAGTTGACCCAATTTGCACCGAAGCGGATTAGGTGGTGAGACCCTGCATCCACTGAGGTGGGTGGGACCCTTGACTATGGGGCTCACAGTGATGTATGTGACTACATCCACGGTGTCCAATCATACTGAAAGCTTACTTTTGGACATGATCCAAAAAAAATGAAGCAGGAACAAATCCCATATGGACCATAGTATAAGAACTAGTGGTGATTGACAGTTAAAAGCTTAGGGCCTCTTTGGCCGGGCGGATTGAGCAGGATTAGGAGGGATGGGATCGTAATATCCCATCCGCTCGGTCCACTCATCTGTTTGAGTGTGCATATATCACGGGAAGGCTGATATTTTGAGTGAAGTAGTCTTCGAGTTGAGGGATTGTGAAATCCCTCTTGGATACGTGCCATCCCTCGCCGCCATCTTCGAGCCCATCCCATGACATTTCTCCCATCCAGCTGTACAGAACGACGGGATGGTTATTTTCAGGAGGACATGGCCGCTTGAGTTGGCAGGAATGAAATTCTTGGCGCGAACAGGTATGTCTATAAATACCTGTTAATTTGTGAGATGGTGGTCGTCTTTATCCCTATGACATCGATTTCAGGTGAGCAGAATATTTGATTCGGACCCATTTTAGCCAAGGTATGCCTCCCTCTCCGTCTAAATTGAAGTATCATTGTATTGATTTGTTGATTTCTTCGATTCGATTTCGTAGTTTGATTTCAATGTTGATGTTTTCCTAATGGAGGTTTTGCTTCCAGCATGTTGGTCCGACTACGGATTTATGATGGAAATTGGGAGTTTTGCTTCCTACATGTTGTGATCCCTTATTTCTTTCATTACAATGTCGCATGGAGTTTTTTATTGGGGAATTTTTGGGGGTTTGTTGTATATGGACTATGCATGGTACTTGAGATGGGGCCCTGCATGTTCTGATTCGTAGGCCTATTGATTTAAATGTCGAATGGATTTTTTAAGGGGGGATTTTTGAGGTTATGCTGTCTACGAACTGTGCATGGTACTTGAGCTGGTTTCCTGCATGATGTGATACGTTGTTCCTTTGATTTCAATGTCAAATGGCTCTTCTTTTTTTCTTTTTCTTTTTTTTTGAGATTTTTGGAGGTTTACTATCTACGGACCGTACATGGTACATAAGATGGTTTCCTGCATGCTGTAATGTGTTGTTCCTTTGATTTCAATGTCGAATGGATGTTTTTTTTTAGGAATTTTTTCTTTTTAGACCATGAATGTATCTCAGTTACTGTTACAGTTCCTATGTGTTGGGAGTTTAAAATATTAGTAGGCGGTCTCGATAGGGAAGAACACATATTGCATACTGCTTTTTCTATTAAATTTTTTTTTTTCTTGTGGCACATATGTAGTTTACAACAGTGATTTACCACTATTTCTTATGCTATCGGTGATGTATTTTGAGTGGTTACGTTTCCTTATGCCATTGATGATGTATTTGTAACCCATATGTAGTTTACATTAGTAATTCACTACACATTTTCTTATGCTATTGGTTTTGTATTTGGAGTGGTTACGTTTCCTTATGTTATTGGTGATGTATTTGTGGCCCATATGTAGTTTACATCAGTAATTTACCACCGTTTCTTATGCTATTGGTGATGTATTTGGAGTAGTTACGTTTCCTTATGCTATTGGTGATGTATTTGTAGCCCATATGTAGTTTATATCAGTAAGTCACCACTGTAAAGGTATATTTCCAACTACATGTTCTTCATTTATCCCGGGACATGTAATGGTTGGCTTGGAATGATATTGTCTTCACGAATGATATATTTTGCCCATGCCAGGAATGGCATTGCCCTCATTTAGGGCAAAGCAATAGGCTACGGTGTATTGTATATATTAGCCCAATCAAAATGGTTCATTCCCAACTCCATGTCTTTCACTCCTCATGAGATAGGAATTGGTTGGCTTGGAATGGTTTTGCCTTCATGAATGTTACAAGAAACTCATGTCAGTAATGGCATTGCCCTCATTTTAGGCAAAGTAACAGACTACGGTTTCTTGAAGTACATTCTTTATCCATGAGGTATTGGTGATGTATTCTGCGGTAAAGAATGTATGTTTCCATGTTATAATGAAATGTCGCTTCTCACGTATATTTAGCAAGTTAGAGATTATTTCTAGACATACGGAGATTGGTTCATCTCCTTCATGCTCATGTCATTGGCTATGTGAGTTGTGATGCCTTTTTTGTGAATTGGGTCTGACCATCATAATGCTAGTTTAGAATGTTCCTGATTGTCATTTTTTTACTTTTGTACACTTTTCATTTTTTTAGGAATAACTCCGTTGCCGCTACACTTCCTAATTGTTGTGTAAAGTATATATTATATCCATGACTAAGGTGGGCAGAACATACATTACATACTGAATTATTTTTGGTCCCCATATGTCTGTTAAATCAATAAGTTACTGTTGTTTCTTATGGTGTGGTCCTTATAATATTTCAATGACTTTCAGTTTTGACCCTAGATTGAAAATCAGAAGCAAATTCTCCTGCCTTTTTTGTAGATAACCGCAGGTAGGCAAGCAAGCAAGTATTCTCTTTCTCTCAATCTCCCTGTCTCTGTTTTATTCTCTATGACTTTTGATTTTGATTTTTTATTTTTAAATTCTAGCTACTGATGAAATTGTTGTAGAGGAGGTCTTAAATTCTTTATTAAATGATGGGAAGAGAAAAATCTTAATTAGGGATCGTTTAGATGACTGTAAATGGGGTTATTATTTACAAGTATATGGTTTACATTTTGTTTTTAGATGCTAAAAAATGTTGTATACAGGTTTCAGCCCCATTTGTTTTTCAAGTTCTCCATTTACATCCTAACGGGTATAAATGGAAAGATTGACTCTCCATTTACAGGACTTCAAACAATTTAAAGGCCATCCAAACCTAGAGAGTCCTCTACCTGTAAATCATTTATACCTTACAACCAAACATGACATGCTACAAATGACCAGTTAAACCATTTACAGGCATCCAAATGAACATATTAATCGTGACCACTAATGATTGGCAAAAATAATACAAAAAAAATATTTTTTTTTAAAGCAATTGGAATTAGTGATAACATTAAAAATAACCGTTATTCAATCTTTCTAGGAACTCTAATCTTTACAATGATTTGTATTAGTCTTCTCATTATGTTTTTACATACTTGTTAGTTGCTACTCTTCCTAAATAACTAATTCTAAAAAGTGTTAAGTTCCTAGGAAGAAGAAAAAAGAAGATAATTGATGACATAACATGATGTGATGGATTAGGTCTCTTGTCAAATGTAATTCGTGTTCAGTTAGTTATCTACATTAGCCCCTGTAAATAGTGATTGCTCAACTCCATGTCTTTCATTCTGCATCCATTTAAGAAAAGGTTGGCTCGGAATGGTTCATTGTATTTTAGTTTTTCTTAGCTGTTTATTGATTAGAAGTGACTCTGTTAGTACTACACTTCCTAAGTGTCATGCATACATCTATATATTAGCCACGCCTGATGGATGTTTCATGATATATGGCACGTGTGTAATGTGTTTGCAAGCTATGTGCAAGTAAAAAGTGTAAGTCACCACTATTTCTTAGGGTGTGGTTCGTATAAGATGTCACTGACATTCAGTTTTGAACCATGAGACAAGGAATGATTGGCTTCTAATGTTTGCATCGTGTGTATTCTTTTTTATTTCGTAACTGTCTAGTGATTAGAAGTGACTCTATTACTACTACACTTCCTAAGTTGGAGGTCGAGGAATACAACGGAGGGAGACACCGGGCTTTCAAGAATTGGAGGGAAGCCATTGCATGCCTGGAGAGTCATTCGATGCTACCAGTGCACAGTCAAGACCTACCAAAGAATCTCATGTAGTTCATGTCGCTGCATTTTCAGATAAGGTTGACATCCATTATTCGTCAACTTCGTCTATCCAACAAATAACTTGGGCCATAGTTTATAGGGCCGCAATGACTGATGGTCCTGCACCATCATTTGAGGAGAGATTTTGTGCACTTTTGATTGCCATCATTGTTCTTTTCTCTGCTTTACTTATTAATTTTAAATTCTAGGTATATGAGGTTGTAGAACTGAATGAATATTATTTTTTTGAATTGTGATTGTATAGTTTTGCTGATTTGGGGACCATCAGTCACTAACTGACAATTGCCTTGGTTACCTGTATATTAATAGCTGCTTCACCTTGTCAAGACATTTGTTTATTTGACATCCCATCTATTTATTAGGTAATTTAGACCCCAATGAAGATAAAAAACAAAGATCAAGCCAAAACTCTTATAGACCCCAAAACAATTTTTAATGCTCGAAGTTCATTCAACACTAATTCTTGTAATGTGGTCGACTTGAGATTGGAATATACCTCGGTTCTGATCTCATACCATAAAATGATCTAGAAAAATAGAGAGATAACATGGATAAAACACATATTTCATGGTGGGGCCCACAGAGCAGCAACCACCAGCCATTGGCTGGAAGCAAAGGGCATAATCAATCCAATTTCAAATACTGGGATGTTAATACTAATCCAAACGTGTGGAACCACTTAAACCAAGGGATTCATGCATGAAACCATTTAAACCAAGGGATTCATGCAATTCCACGCCACAACCAAACGGGACTCACTTCCATGATCTCGGGATATGCCAGACGTCCCATGGGATATGCTTGACGTCCCAAACATGCTAAGTGTACGTGTCCGGGGATTTGGCAATACCATGGATCTTACAACAATCTACTGACATCACCATGATTATCTTAAAATTGATCCATCCCTCCTAATCTGGCAATACCATGGATCTTACAACAGTCCACCGGCATTACCTTAAAATTGATCCATCCCTCCTATTCCCGCTCAATCTGCCCGGCCAAACAGGCCTTTATTGTGGGCCACAAAAGATTTGGATCAAGATGATATTCGTGTGGTCACTTCGTCTGGGTGTTTGTGACCTTATAAACAGGTTGGATTGCAAATAAACATTTGGGTGGAATGCATAAAGTTTTTAATGGTGGGGATTCAATCAAGACTTTCCTGTGGTGTGGCTCCCCTAAGATTTGAGTCAGCTTCATTTTTGGGATGATGCCCTAAAATGAGCTTTGAAAATCATTGGACAGTGTAGATTTAGGTACATACATCACTGTGAGCCCCACAGACAGGGGTCCACCCACCTCGATGGATCCGGGGTCTCACCTAATCCGCTCCCATTTGCACCCCCTGCTGACAAGGGTCAAACACAATCACATGGAGGAAACGGGTCTGTGCGCATTGCACCCAGGACGCAGATTGCCTACTCACGCTGCCCTTAGCGACGCGGCTGCCGCACGGTGCTGTGGGCCCAGCATGATGTATATTTCTTATCTATTCCGTCCATCTATTTTTAATGATCCTTTAAGTTCATTAGGCCAAAAATTTGGTAGATTCAAATCTCAACTGGATCACACCACAGGAAAACAGTAGTGATGAAATGCTCACCATTAAAAACTTCCTAGGGCCCATATTAGTTTTTATTTGCCATCCAACCTGTTGATTAGATCACATAGGCTAGGATGAAGGGAAAACCCAAATATCAGCTTCATCCAAAACTTTTGTGGGCCCCAATAAGTTTTTAATGGTGGCCGTTCAATCACTACCTTTTTCCTTTGTTGAGGCCCAAATGAGATTTGCATCTGCATCAAATATGGGTTCAAGCCTAAAAATGATCTGGAAAATGGATGAATGGCGTGGATAAGACACATACATCACGGTGGGTCTACATGGCACCGTCCAGTAGTTATTGGCTAGTAACAGCATAAGTACACAGACCCTGCATCACTTGCCTGGCTCTTTTTCAATAACTCTGATTTAACCTCGGGCAAGGAAGAACTGGAAACCTTCTGGGAGAAGGAGATATTACTAAGGCGAATGTGATCATTTTCAACCAGTGGTCCCAAGTCGAACCGATTGGACCACCGGTTACAGTTCTCCCGGGTAATAGCTTCCAGTTACTAAGCGCATGTAACATCGAACCCTTCCAATAGATTGGCCCCACTATGAAGATTGCCTAGTGCAAAAATAATCCCTATCTACTCGTCAATCAAACCACATTATATAAAACAATATTCAATCATATATAAATAACAAAAACACCATCTTCATCAAATTAATGTCTGGCTGTTTCTGAGTTTTCTAAAAAGTAATCCTCACGATAGGACCAACCTATTAGACGGATTGGATTTAGCATACACATGAAATGTTAGAAGTTATCTGCAGCAACTTGTAGCCCAACGGGTGGGACTTACACCTTGTCATTATTTAATTAGACCGTGAACCATGGGATTACATGAACGATTTTTGAGATGAAATGATGGTCACGGGGATCAAGGGCTATATATCTATCGTTGATAAACAGGACAAAAATGGTACACGGCCAGCTCAGATCCACTCATCAAGAGGGCCCCACAGAGAATATCTTCCAGCCCAAAAAGTAAAGACGGTCCACATTCCTTGAGTGGGTCTGTAATGAAAAACTGTGACGGTTAAGATAGGATCGTTCCATCTGGTCCACACCATTAGTTGTCCAGCGTGTTCTGGCTTGTTCGGAGTAACTCCCGAGATGGGGGCCTCCACGAGGGAGGAACGGTCCCTTTCTCCACACACGTGCGCTGCTGGCACGCATGGGGAGCGCTTGTGCTTCACTTTTGCTGAAGGGCACTTGCGCGTAGCAATCCCATTTTCGCTGGATGTCGAGTATCGTCAGCTCGTGACTGCAGTGAGCCATAAAAGCCTCTTTTCTTCCAAGTACGCCTTAGTGCGCAATACGCACACCCCATCTCCTCCCTCTCCCTCTCCATCAACCCCCCCCCCTCCCCCCCCCCTCCCCCCCCCCTCCTCTCTCTCTCTCTTTCTCTCTCTCTCTCTCCCCTTTCCCCCAAAACTCACTCTCCTCACTCTCCTCACACTCCTCAGAAATCAAAAACAAACCGCAAACTCCTCTCTTCTCCTATCTCCTCCTCTTTCCTCTCGCAAAGACACGAAAATACGAATAGGTGCATCTCATTTCCCCCCAAAAAAAAAAAAAAAAAAAAAACAGAGAAAAAAAAGGAGAAAGAAAGAAAGTGAGAGAGAAAAAAAAGCAACAAAAAATAAAATATTAATTAAACAAGTTTCAAAAAGAAAACTCAGCATCTTGAACAAAAACCTCCATCTGTTCTATATTTCCTTTATTTTCTCATTTTGATGAATAAGAAATGAGAAAAAAAAAAGAGAGGGAAAATAGAAGGGATGGAAAGTTTTTTTTGGTCAAGATCCTTATTTCTCATCTACTTTTGAATTGATTGTTTGGAAAATGAATTTTTTTTTTTCTCTTTTTCAGTGTTATCTCTGTAATATGAAGAATATTGGAGTTTCTGCTTCAGTGAAAGATTTCTTCTGTTGCAAGTGCTAATGTGCTGAGGAAAAAAAATGGTCGGCTTCATATAGTTTTATTTTTTTGTTTTCCCCTTTTTGTGGGTTTTGGGATTGGAAATGGGAAGTTCTTGCAAGCCGAACTGTAGAGGGATCGATGCATCCGTCGGAGGCTTGGTTTGGGTCCGGCGACGGAATGGGTCGTGGTGGCCTGGGCGGATATTGGGTGCAGATGAGTTGCCAGAGACGTGGCTTCTTTCTCCAAGATCTGGAACGCCCGTCAAGCTCCTCGGGAGAGAGGATGCGAGCATGTGGGTTTTTTTCTCTTGTTTTCTTTTCTGATTCGAAATTTCTTTTGTTGTTAGAAAATGCAAGAATTGTGTTTTGTTTGTTTATGCTTATGGCATTGTATTTCTTTTGTTGGTAGAAAATTGCAAGAATTGTGTTTTGTTTGTTTATGCTATGCATGCTTTTTCTTGTGGGATGTCTAAGTTCTACACTTGTAATTTGGTTATCTTTTAAACTTCCACAGATGTTCTTTTGTGGGTTTTCTTGAAGGGTTTTTGTAAAGTCAGTGGAAGTTTGGATTTGTATGAAATTGCATATGAACTTTGTTATGTCTAGTTCAAGTTTTAGAGCAATGGGCTATTGACAAATGATAGATTTGGTAAATTTGAGGGATCCGTTTGGCATGATTGTTCTTAAAACATCGGTAGCTGTTGGAACTTTTGTTTCAAGTGGACTGTTAGTCCCTTGCATGCAATGTTGTCAAATCACATAAGCAACCATAAGCGACGAGCCCCTTTTTTATTTGAAAAAATAAAAAAAATCAGAAAATTCAATGAAAAATGGAAAAATCATGTAAAAATGCTACAAGGGTAGGGAATTGCTTTTTTAATATTTTATCACGAACTGCATTAAAATTTTGTTATAGTTATTGCATTCATTTGAGTAGTTGAATGAATGTAATAATGCATTCATTAACGATTCCCTACACAACTAGCAACAACTCAAATGTGAAAAGTCAGGGGCATTCATTAGAGTAGTTGTTAATCAATTTCATTTGAATAGTAAACAAAGTGATGAGTGATGAGAGTATTAGAGTAGTAAGAGAGTTAAGACTTAAGAGAGAATATGAGAATATTACTGTGATGAGAGAGTAAGAGAGTTAAGAGAGAATGAGAATATGGGAGTATTAGAGTGATGAGAGAGTTAAGAGAGAATGAGAATATGGGAGTATTAGAGTGATGAGAGAGTTAAGAGAGAATGAGAGTATTAGAGTATTAGAGTGATGAGAGAGTAAGATAGCTAAGAGAGAATGCGAACATGAGAATATTAGAGTGATGAGGGAGTAAGATAGTAAGAGAGTTAACAGAGAATGAGAATATGAGATTATTAGAGTGACGAGAGAATTAGAGAGTTAAGAGAGTTTGAGAGAATGAGAGTATTAGAGTGAAAGAGAGAGAGAGAGTAAAAGGCTTTAGGGTGTTGAAAATTGGGAGGTGATTGCACATATGTTTTCGCATGTTTCATTAAACAACTACTTGGAATGGATTGCCCTCCAGCATTAAGCAACTGCAATTCTCCCTCTCTCCATTTTCCTTTATTTTTTTTTTCCTAGTTTTATCTAGTGAATGGTAAACAGCAAAATTTGTATAATTTTGGCAGCCACGTGGTGTTTAATCCTTGAATGCTTTGAACTGCTGGAGTTGATTAATTCATTCATAAGAGACGTGAACCATCTTTTCACGGTTCTCATTCACATCAACATCACACATTATTGCATATGGATCAATGAAATGGCAAGTCCGTCATCACTGTATTGTGAAAGGAGCATGCATATATTCCTGATAATAGAATTGACCAGCTTGATTAGTGAGGACCAGATTGCCTTTTCTTTTCTTTTTTATTCTTCCTTCCTTTCTTTCCTTTTTCTTTCTTTTGTGATTTTAGTTCTTTATTTATATCACACTTTTCCATACAAATGGCAAAATCCATGGCATGCTTTGGACAAATATTTTCTATTGTATGGATCTATTTAGACCAATAGTTCTAATTTCCCACTTATTTTCTAGCTGCATGGATTCATTCTGATCTTGCACATGTGTCCAGCTTGGCATGTACTGCACTGTTTAAATTTGTGAAAACACTAATTTTCAATCAACTAGGCTTCAGAAGCATTTTAATTATTTTTATTCCATTAAACATGTTTTTTGAAGAAACTCTGCCTGGTAGAAACACGGCAACTGGTCTCAAGCTTGGGCAAAGGAGCGATGATGTCAGATGGCCAGTCAAAACAAAATCATCATCATCTTAACCTTGTCCCAACTAATAGGGGTTGGCTACATTCTACCATTCCACACTCTATCAAGGACAAAGATGGCCAGTCAACAAACTTCTCCAAATCAGTCGCGAGAATTCTTGTTTCATGTCTTGTGATTGGTTAAACGAAGTTAATAAAGCCGACCCCAAATAGCTAGGACAAGGGTACAACGGTCATGAGAATGTTGGTAGTGTAATCCTGTCAAAATAACTTTTGAAATGTTGAACGCCATTTGAAAATTGTCGCTCATTGTACCATTCTATCGAGGTTACAACATATGCATATATTTTTCGTTTTATTCCAGGAAAAGTTATAAACTTCTTAATGGAAACATGTAGATCATTATTTTCTATTTTGAGAAGGCTATCGACATGCACCGAGATTAATTATCCACAACATTAGAATAGTAGTGTGTGAAAAGTGGATAAGGCAAGCATCAGGTCCCAACTTTTGAAGCACAGATTCAAAAAGGTAACATGGGCATTCATTTAAATTAATTTACAGGACTTCCAGATATGGTCCATTTTATACCCTTGAATATCAGGCTCCTGGAATGACATCATCATCATTTTTGTGATGTATTTTTTGTGCACTTTCTTCATTTTATTTTGATAGGTGGTAGGGTAGCGTTATTCCTTTACTGTGTGGTTGGGCTTGCATTCTGGCAAGTTTGAGTTAATCAACCAACCAACAGGCATCTCAGCAGTCTTTATACCAAAGTTAATGAATGGGAAGTCAAAACATGAAATTGGCATGATGATTTGGCTCTATTGAAAATGGAGACTTTCCCAGCAACAAATATTTCCTCTTTAAGTTGGATTATTGTTGATATTTTTACTGCTAATTTTGTACTATTGGCAGTATTCTCAGTATAGCACAGAATTCTATAATTAAGGTGTTTCTTCGAGGAATTTGACCTGTTTCTGGTCAACTTTTGATTGCTTAAAACTTCTGTCCTCGTATTGCTATCCCAACCTCCACTTTGATTCTTTTGATGCTCAAGAATATTGACCTTTTCTGTTATTCAGGGACTGGTATAACCTGGAAACATCCAAGCGTGTGAAAGCATTCCGTTGTGGGGAGTATGATGAATGCATTGAAAAAGCCAAGGCTTATGCAACTCATGCCAATAGAAAAGGCGTTAAGTATGCTCGTAGAGAGGAAGCTATTCTCCAAGCTCTGGAGCTTGAATGTGCTCGTTATGGACATCAGGAATATCACTCGAAAGTGGGCAACTCAACAGGTACACTATATGATAGTTTGATCAGACAATCACACAAAATGTCTGGTCCTAGCAAAGAACATGATTCTGTGGCTGGAATACTGAGCTATCCCAAAGGTGACTCAACACAAGAGTCATCTCAATCTGTTATCTTGTTTGAACAACCAAATCATGCGAGTACGTCTGAGGTACATCTTATGCAAAACAAGAGACGGAAAACCCCTAATGATTCGGAAGATGACGGCACTGAAGGGACAAAGCGAATGAAAGGTCTTCAGGACCTAGGGTTGAGGGTGGCATCTAAAAGAAAACCCAATATGCATTTCCCCTGTGAAGGATCACTTGAGCTAGTTCTCCCAGACTGTGCTTCACTCACTGAGTCTAACATTTGTAGCAGTTTGTCTACTCATAGTCCTGTAAATAGCAGCAAGGGTTCATGTTCAACTCTGAAAAGAAGGTGCTCCCAGGTGTCCTATGTTCCTGAAAACTTCAAAAGGAAAGATCGTCGTCGCCCACTGACAAAGGTTATGGAAAGTACAGCTAAGGTGGCCATTCCTGGATTTTTTGATGGGGGTGCTTGTCCAGGCCAATCATCCCTTGAAGGAATCGTAGAGGTCAAAGTTGAATCTACTCTATCAAAGAAAAACTTTTCAATGGTTATTAACAATCATTCGGACTCTATGGGGACTTCATGTGAGAAAGAGACATCATTTGATGCATCTGAACACACTTGCAATGCTTCTGCTGATGCCAACAATTCCATTTTGCATCAAGAAGAAAAGGATAATACATTTTCCAGTGTGCTGGAATCCCGTGACGATGATTGCTCTGATGCCTTCTTGAATGTGCCATTTGTCAGGGAGGAAAATGGAACTGGAGGTATACTTGATTGTAATTTTCATGCATTTTTCTTTTCTGAGTTTTATGTCTCTATGCACAAATGATGGATTATACGTATGCTTCTGGTTTTATCCATTTGCTGAAGATGTATTTACATGCCGTCCTTGAGAATTGTGGTTTTTTTATTTTTTGTTTTTTTTTCCTGTTTGCAGTTCTGTCCCCCCCCCCCCCCTTCCTTTGGCTTTCCATCCTATGGACTCCGTGTTGTGTTTTAATAAATTACCTTCGTTTCATGGATAAAAGAAAGGCAAATGCTACATGAGGAGCACTGGAATTGCCCCATTGCAACTGCAACCCATTCCACACGTGTGCACGAGAAGAGGCCCAAATGGGGACCCACTTGATCACTTGTGGCAGCCTACCAAAAGAGTAAGGATAATATATGTTGTTAGAATTTCTTTTTTTATAGGCTTTATTATTTTAGAAATCTAGACCATCTTAGAGGTCTTTTCAAACAAGGATTTCTTACTTTTAGAAACCCTTGATCGTGCTAGAGATCTTTCAAAGAAGGAAAGCTTATATGCCTCTCTTTGAAGGCACAAACCATATAGAATTCAACTATATTCAGAGAACAAAACTAATAAACTAATTGCAGGACTGAAATTCTAGTTACCAGATTGACTGATCAAGAATCACAAATAAAAGCGTAGGGGAGTCCATGCAGCAAACAAAAGAAACAATACATTGGGCAAGCTCAAACAGCTTTCTTAGATATCCCACTGTCCGTCCACCCCACCCCAACAAAAAATGCCCATATAAGATTTCCTTTGAAAGATCTCTAGCACATTCTGGAGTCTCTAAAAATAAGGAATCCTTGCTTGAAAGGATCTCTAGCACAATCTAGATAAAACCTATAAAAAGGAACTATTAACATGTGACCACTCTTTTGGTAGGCTGCTATGTGTGATCAAATGGTTCCCCATCGGAGCCTCTTCTTGTGCACTCATGTGGAGGGGTGCAATTGCATCAACGATGCTGAGAACAAAACATAGGGGCATCGGTTGTTTGTTATTAGCTATAAAGCGAGACTTCTAACAACACCCTCTTTAGCATGGCTATCTGCCACCAGATTCGTTTCGTGATGCACATGAGCAAAGGCACCCCTATCATCTTCTTGCACATGGGTATACCATAACACCCCACCCCCCCCCCCCCCCCCCCCCCCCCCAAACAAACCCAGGTCTTTCTCTGTAAATATGGAATGCAGCATGGTACTGCCGGTACTATCTTAACATCTTGCCTTTTCATATGAATTTATACTTTTCTTGTTGTCACTCTTTGATGCCTCTATTCTAAACTTATCATCTCTTGTAACCTTGGAGCTGTTTTGTGATTTTTAGGGAGGCACTATTTACATCCACCATTACTAATAATGGAACCCATTCATTCTACTTTGGTATTTAGCAAAAAGTCGTACCATTATGTAACCATAAGTTAGAAAAGAAAGGTTGCCATTATCAATTAGTGTAGGTGTAAACATCAATTGCTGTATTTAAGAAAAAAAATAGAAAAAAATAGAAAAAAAAAGGTAAAAGGGGGCCTATCTTATTGATAAAAAGGAAGAAAATGAAGGGCCTATTTGGATTTGTGGAAACACGGGTGTAGAATACCGAGAGAGAGAGAGAGAGAGAGAGAGAGAGAGAGAGAGAGAGGGTCTAGGTTTGGACGTCTCTCCATTTCTATTTATATTAATAAATTAAAGTGTTGAAAAAACATAAATACCCTTAATAACAAAAGTAAAAATTCCAACCGTCTTAAACATGAATTTTAGTCAAACGCAAATAATGAATCAATCTAAAACCCTAATTTGACTTTAATGAAGAGATAAAAGATCTAAGCCCATATCCACCATTCAGGTGTGTCACACAACTGTACGACCCGCATCCACATCCCTAGATGGGTTGTATAGCTGTACAACTCATATTTTGTATATTAACAGTACCTTATTGGAGCATAGATGTTGTCGATGCCAAGCTTGCAATATATATGTGTATACTGGCTTCGAGGAAGAGCCTTGGTGAATACATCTGCAAGTTGATTCTGTGATCCAACATATGGTGTAGAAATTTCTCCACTGGAGACCTCCTCACGTATGAAATGGCAATCTACCTCAATATGTTTAGTTCTTTTATGATAAACTGGATTATTGGTAACATGGGATGCAACCTGATTATCACAAAATAACTGCATTGGTAGATTCATGACAAACCCCATTTCTTGTAGCAATTTGATCTACACCAACTCAAAAGTAGTATGAGCCATTATCTATATTTTGCTTCAACACTTGATCTGACCACAACACTCTGCTTCTTATTCTTCCATGTGACTAGATTTCCTCCCACAAATGTACAATATCTAGTAGTAGATCACCTATCTTCCAAAGAGCCGGCCTAATCTGCATTAGAGTATCCTATGACCTAAAGATTATTGTTTCGTCTGTACAGAATTCCTTGCCTTGGCGCCCTTTTAAAGTATCACATAATTCGAACGACTATATCCATGTTCGGTATGCTTAAAGAGCTTATAAACTTAGTGACCACACTTTTAGCATGAGAAATATCTTGCTAGGTGATAGTTAAATAGATGTGCTTACCAATTAATCTTCGATACTTCCTTGGGTCTTCAAGTATCTCCCCTTGATCACTAGTAAGTTTGTGATTCAAATCCATAGCTATATGTATTGGCTTAATACCAAGAAGACCAGTCTCCATGAGCAAATTTAAATTATATTTTCATTGAGATAGATAAATTCCTTCCTTTGATCTGACAACTTCTATACCCATGAAGGTGTCCCAAATATTTTGTGAGAAAGTGTCCTAAGAAGTTGATGACCTCTACCTCTCGCCCTCAACTTCTCTCCCTTTAATGCTTGTGGGAGCAAGTCACCTATCTCATTTGCTTTCATACCACTGTTGGGCGCGAAATATAAGACACATTTCATTTCTGGTATAATTTTTTAGGAATTGAGCAACTTGGACGTGGGATATGTGGCACATTTGTTTCTGGTGTGGCATAAGTTGATGCGATCGGATGACGAAATAATGGTATTAGAACATTGAGACAGGTGGCAACCTCTAGAGGGGTTGTTGTGGTTTGATTTCAAATTTGGTCACATAATTAATGCGGGTGTGCTAGAATTGAATGTGCGGCTTAATTCAAACTGAACAACTATGACCCTAAGCGCCAAGATAGGCAGATACGTCGAAAATCGACCGTATATGACCGAGTTTTAATAAGATTGGTCGCCTATTCATCCACTTGTACAGTGTTGCTTAAGATGATCATGTAATAGTCAGAAGGTGGGGTTTTGCCTCTGAAAATGGGTCATACATCTGCCTTCTGTATGAAAGGACTTGTTCTCTTCAGTACAGATAAAACAACAAAAAAGAAAATTCTTACACTCGTGGGGAGATCAATTGCAGAACACCTCTTTTGATGGAGAGCTTCACTTGGTATTCAAATTGAATCTAGCATATGGACATAGATTCATATGACAATTAAAGTTAACGACTACTTGATTACCGCTACGGATTACACTAATGAATGTAAATGACTGTTAACTGAAAGGATAATTAAGAGATAGTTTTGGTTTGGTTGGTATGAAACAATTTTTTCTGCTAAATTCCTTTGCTATTTATAGTATTAACTTGGTCATCTAGATTCTTCTCATATTCTGACGGTTGCTATAACCGTTTTAGCATTACTGACTTTTTGGATGCTTCCCACTTTCTAACGGTTGCTATAACCGTTTCAACATTAATTGACCTTCCGAAGAATTTCTTCTAAACTCGATACCTATCCTAGTAACCGCTCTGGGCTTCCTTTCCGACTTTACCGCATTCCACTCGGCCGCTTGGTCGATCTCCTAGATGATTCTCGGTCGCTCGGTTTGCTTTTGAATTCTTTTCAACTGCTCCCTGTTTTGTCATCCTATTAGTTGTGATTCTGTAAAAAACACTCCAAGCATCCTTGAAGATTTTTAACATGCAATATCTTTTCATTGTCATAACATGTGTCCTTTCCAATTGGATTTTTTAAGAACGGTTAGGAATAGGGTACAACAAGGGCCACCTACTCCTGCAAGTATAAGGAAGAGGTAGAGGGAGAGAGGTCACTACCTCTCTTCCCTATATAAACTCCCTCCCCCAAAACAGAGCAAGTGCCCCCCTCCTGATTGTGGAAAGCGCGCTCCCTCCTTCGCACTATGCGCTGCATGCTTCCTCACCACTTGGATTGCATCTCTCACTTCCTCTTGGATTGTGCATTGCACATTCCTTCTTTGGTCTTTTCCAATAATATTTAAAAGACTAGGAAGTGAGGAAAAAAAAGGAGAGAAGAGGCAAACAAAGTGGGGTCTGTTAGCTTCTGCTGCATATTACCACACAGCATGAGTTATTGCGCCCTACACTATACCATTTGCCGCAACCTTTTCTATAAGAGGATGATTGAGTGTCTCTACTTTATTGTATATTACGAAGGTGATGATTGATTTAGCTTGGATGTACTGCTAAGATAACTGGTTGGTTATGAATTGCGTGGTTGCCCGGGGAAGACTCCATAGTAGGGACACTAGTTTCCTAGGACCGTTATTACACACTCCGAGACTTGTCCACCGTAACGTTATCGAGTTTTAAGGGACAATTATTTGTAGATTGTTTCTTAAAATTCTATATTTACATAAATAGTTTATTTTTGGAAATATCTTAAAGAATGTTTGCAAAAAAAAATAAGAAGAAGAGGAAGAAAGAAAGAAAGAAAGAAAAGAGAGTGATAGGAGCTCAATAACAAGACAAGTGCACATGGTGGGAGAACAATCTTAGATCGGGGGAGTATCCATTTAGTGTGGTCATGTGGTTCTGGGGTAGACCTTGAAGAGTTTGGGAGGTCATGCACTAGTTTGGTGGTCATTTAATGTATAGACACTTCCATACTTGTTTGTGGAGACATCGGATTCTTGGATGGTCACATTTCCTCGATTTTTTCCCTTTGCATGTGGTCTCAATCAACATTGTTGAAGTGGAGTGGAAGTGTTGTGCCCCCATTACGGTGTGGAGAGGGAGACGTAGTATGTGCGCTCTCTC
The DNA here is from genome assembly GCA_037074715.1 of Magnolia kwangsiensis. Classification (NCBI taxonomy): domain Eukaryota; kingdom Viridiplantae; phylum Streptophyta; class Magnoliopsida; order Magnoliales; family Magnoliaceae; genus Magnolia; species Magnolia kwangsiensis. The sequence continues at coordinate 101,030,853 of CM073581.1, forward strand.
CACTTGGAACATGTACGCATACTCTTTTGGACCATGTACTCATGCTCCCTCTTGGACTATGCATTGCATGTTCTCTCTTTATTGGGCTATGACATGGGCATTCCCTCCTTATAGTACTTGAAAGAAAGGAGATAGGAAAAATGAGGACTGATAAACAAAGTCAGGCTCTTCTGCTTGCATTTGGTTGGGATCATCTTACCAGAATACCATCTCCTCTATCTGATTGAGAAGGTTAATTGGCTTGTCTTGTTGTAAATGGTTAATGTGGCCAGGCCATTGAGTTGTATGTTTTGGCTCTGAAATTTTATTGTGTAATTGTGCCTCTTACTCCGTATCAAATGATACATACAAAAATGAAATGTGCCACTTGTCGTACCATATTTCTAACCATTCTTGGGAAACCCAATTGGAAAGGACACGTATTATAGCAAGGAAAAGATATGGTATGCTAAAGATCTTTAAGAATGCTTGAAGTGTTTTTTACGAAATCACAGTTGATAGGATGACAAGACAAAGCAGCTGAAAGGAATTCAAAAGCAAACCAAGCAGCTGAGAGTTATCCAGAAGGTCGAGTGAGCGGACAAGTGGAATGTGGTCGAGTCGGCAAGGAAGCTTGGAGTGGTTACTAGAACAGGTGGTGAGTTTAGAAGGAAGTATCCAGAAGGTTAGTATTGTTGAAACGAATATTGTAATTTTCAGATGTGGGAAGCATCCAGAAGGTCAGTAATGTTGAAATGGTTACAGTAACCGTTCGAACGTGAGAAGCATCCCGATGACCGGCTTAAGGCTATACATAGCAAATGAATTTAGCAGGAAAAATCGTCTCATACCAACCAAACTAAATTTATCTTTCAATTATCCTTTCAGTTATCTATCAACTGTTCACATTTCTTAGTGTAATCCGTAGCAGTAATCAAGTAGCTGTTAACTTGTAATTTGAGTTTACGCTCATTCACTGGATTCAGTTCGAATATCAAACGAAGTTCTCCTTCTAGAGAGGTATTCTACAGTTGTTCTCCGCAGCTAACTGTAAGAATTTCCTTTTTTGTTGTCTGTATTGAAGAGAAAAAGTTCTTTCGTACCGAAGGCAGAGTTGTGACCCATTTTCAGAGGACGAACCCCACCCTTTGACTATCGCCCGATCATCTAAAGCAACATTGTGCAAGTGGCTGAATAGGCGACCGATCTTATTAGAACTCGGTCAGATACGGTCAATTTTCGACATATTTGCCTATCTTGATGCTTGGGGTCGTAGTTGTTTGGTTTGAATTGAGCTACACATTCAATTCTGGCATGCCTGCATTAATCACGTAACCAAATTTGAAATTGAACCACAACACATTTTCAAATGGGTCTCATGGGTTAGAAGGCATGAGTGTAAACCTCCAACCCGACCTATTTAACAATCATATTTGCTTTTCACCCATAAACACAACCAATTGAAATTCAGGTTGGGTCCAAGTCAAAATGAGTTGATTTATTTATTTAATGGATTGGGTTTATGTAATAGTGAGATCCAAACCTAACTCGTGAGATGGGTCTGGGTCGGGCGAATGCATTTCCACAATGATCCCTATCTGATGGATCGCCCCAGATCTCGTACAAGTGTACATTTGTGGCATGTTTTTGGTGAACTCCTTGTTCGTGCAAGCAACTAGACCCAGCAAGAGCATTCCTTGGGATGGTCTTCTTTCCTTTTCCTTTTTGACCATTCAGTAGATAAATGAGAAATGATCACATCCAATGGCTGCATGTGAATTTGCACATACAAACATTTTTTTCTAGGTAATTTGTCACATGCGAGAACGTCCTATCCTGCCAACTTTCACATCCATCCACTACATGACTAGTTATAATTTCCCACTTTCCCTAATTAAACCTAGTAATTATACACATGTTCCTAATTCTTACTTTTTCATAGACTTGTAGTAATGAACTAACTATGCCTACTGTCCATGTTGGGTCCATTTAGGATGGCAAAATTGGGTTAGGTTGATTCTTGGAGCTCCTAGACCCTACCCATTTTGTAACTGGGTTGAATTTTTGGACCCCTTCCCATCTTGGGTCATGTCCAATGATCCATCGGTAAAAGCGAAAGGTTAAAAAATGACAAAATTAATATACTCCATTCTTTCTAACTATTTTGGTGGATTAGTTATTTGGGCATCCAATGAATATCATATACGCATACGATGTGATTCGGATCTTAAAGTGCACAATTTTGATAACATTGTTAGCCAATGCTAGCCATTACCAAACAATTAAAAATGTAAAATTAAGACGAATTTCCATGGAAATGTTGTGGAAGAAAAACAGTAGAAATTGTTTTCATTTCCACCAGTTTTCCAGGAAATGGCATTTCCATGGAAATAAATTTCTTTTTTCCCTCCACTTTTTTCAACAAATCAAAATAGGTCTTTGATGTAGGACATGAAATTCAAGTATGGTGTGCAAGATTTTTAGGCTTTAGATCACACTAGTTCAGAAGCAATTACACAAAAGTTCAAACATTCAATCAAGGGGAATTTTATGCGGATCCAGGCCTACACATGCTAGGGCCGGTTCAATCAAAATTATAGACCAAACAAGAATCAAAGGAGGGTAAATTCATCCACACATGCACCGAAATAATTCCCCCAATCCAAGGGATTTAAAAATTTCAATTCGGGGAACCCTAAGGTTGAAGAAAGGGCATAAAATTGGGGATTTGAGTAATTTAGTGTTGGGTTTAGAGATTTTGGGTGAAAGAGGAGTGAAAGAGAGGAGAGAGACGAACCAGAGAAGTACTGCACGTGTGGACAACAACAATGACCCAGACGCATGTACGTGTGATCCCGACCGCACGTGTGTGAGGCCTATTATTTAGAAAAAGGTCACCTTGGCCCTGGTTGGCCAGGGATGGACTCCAAAACCCCCAAATCTCAGCTCGATCCAATGCACGCACGGTTTGTGCGTGGTGCTTTGCTGAAGTTTTAGCCCTCCTGCAAGGCCAGATTCTAGAAATCTGTTGTAGATGGAGAAACACTTGCAAATATTGATAGATTTATAGATGAAATGCTTGTAGGAGGAGAAATATGGATGGAAGAAAGTGGAGGCAAATTGGGATAGGTGTGGCTTCGCACCACGGTAGTTAGCCCTTCGACAAAGGGGGGTTTCGCGTCTAATTAGATTTTCACACCTCAAAGAGGAGCAAGAAAAATGCAGAAATTTTATTAATCTTCCATTGAGTAAAAAAGACTATAAGCGGTGCCTATTTATAATAAAACTCTATACCTCAAAACTCGTGCCATGTGCGTAACCTATTACTTGGAGACGAAGTAATAAAAAATAACAACTAATCGAAGCAATTTAAACCGTCTATGATATTCTTAATAACAATAATAAGCAAAACCTAAAATACTAAATTAATTAGAATAGTAGGCCACGATCATGAGAATCAATGGTGAGATTTACATGACTATCGGGTCCACTCCAACGAACCAAAACGCAATCCTCTAATTAGGAGGCCCTCCCTGGATGTCGTCATCAATCCAGATCGATGGTGGGGCCCTCCTCCTCCTTGCGTATGTGCGTAGGGGGCGTGCGTGTTCGCGTGATGTCCCCATCAGTCCTAATGGAATATAATTTAGTGATTAGTTTCCTTGCATGTGTTCCTTGGATTTAGAAATTGATTTTTCCCCTTCTTGCAGTGCTTGTTTTAGTTTTGTGCTCCTAAGAATGGCTCTGAGTGAAGAATGTCTTATGCCAATGTGTAATTTTGTTTCTGCCAGGTCTTTCTACTGCTTTGAAACCTTGTGCATCCAGAAAGATTGAATCTGATACAGTGGGAAAGCAATCCAGTCATTGTAATCAAGTGGGTTTGATACCATTGAACAACGAAGAGCTTGATGAGACGGGCTCCACCAGTTTTGCATCTCATCTTAGTCATGCCGAGCGGAGGATGGAGAAACAAACTTCAAAGTGGCAGGTGAAAGGGAAGTGGCATCCAAAATCTGCTAGTAAAAACTCTTGCAAAAGTCCAGATTCAAGGAGCTCCAATCAATCTGAGCATATGGATGGGTCATTTGTAGATTTTGGTAGTAAAGTCAATAGCAGCTCCTTTGAGTCCCTTACATCAGACAACTGCAATCAACTGGGGAAATGCGGACTGGTTTCAGAAGATCCGGGAGATGGTTTGCTACATGAGAATCGTCTAGTTTCCAATACTCAGGCTCAGATTGTGGGTCCGTCTGAAATGGCTTTGGACAATTCCAGGAGACGGGATTTAGGAAGTAGAGAAGTTGTGCAGTCTCTGGAGGTGAAGAAAATCGCATGCAAGTCATTGCCATATGAGAAGCCTGCAGTTGGTAAATTGACAAACCATGCAAGAAATATGGAACCATCCTTCACAAGAGGCATGCCAGTTTGCCCAATGCTTCCTCAAAGGTCACCTCGCCAATCTCGCCTCACAGCCTGTTCTTCTGGTCGTGTTTGTGATGCTCCCAACGTAAGAAGTCTGGGGGGCTCTCAGTTGTATGATGTTAATCTAGATGTCCAAACCAGCTATCATGGTCATCGTGTCCCTCTGGTTTCTCTCATGAGCAGATGGAATGGGCAAGCCATTGTAGGCCATCCGACTACGGTTGAGGTCTTGGAAGATGGTTACTGTGATCTCCTGATGAGTGGCATTGACAGTGGTCTTGCAAGTAACAATCATGATCTGTATGATGTTCTGATAGAAAATCTGCCAGAGAAACCCAAAGACATTGTTAATGGCCAATTGCTTATGGATGGGAGCAGCAAAATGACTGGTGCCTTGCAGAATCAGATTGGGTATGCAGATCTGCCCATTCCAGAAGCCCGAAGGAGCACACGGCATCATTCAACTGGTAGGTCTCCTTCCTCGAGAAAGAAGCCTCCCAAAAAGATTAGGAAATGTGGGTCCTTGTCTAAAAAGACCCGCAAACTTTCCTCAATCACCGTTGATCGTGAACTCAAACGAGAAGAGAGAAAACCAGTGGTGGAGAAGGGGGGACCTGTTATTGCTTGTGTACCTCTGAAGCTTGTGTTCAGTAGGATAAATGAAGGATTAAGTGGTTCAGTGCGGCCCGCACACCGTATCTTGACATCAAAGGATATGTGATTGGCATTGTACATCCTGACTTAAAGGTAGGAATGCAGTAGGCGGAATCTCTTGGATCCGTGGATATAGTTTTATGGTTGTAGGTTGTCATGGCTCTGTATATGATGTAGCATACTTTGAATTGTAAAGATGGCGGGCCGGTTTTAATTAATGAAATACATGAAATCAGTTTTTCAGTTCTATTTCAGGGCTGGTGACTATAATCCAATGGCACTCTTCTTGTCTCCGAGAGTCCTTGATTGGAATCTTGCAAGGAAAGACTCCATGTTTGACACCACCTCCGCATTGGGGAGCGGTTATAGGAGTTGGGGCTGTTTTTATTTCTGTTATTGATAGTCTGATTAGGATTATACAAGCATCATCTGTTTTATGAAACCATGCCATTTTTTATTTTTATTTTGGAAGTTTTTTTAAGTCTCTTTGCTTCCTTCAGGAAACTTTAGGAAGAACCAAAGGGCCTCTTTTTTGTCTTTTCTGGATTCAAATCATTTGAGACTTAGTATCTGAAAATGGTCTGAACTGCTCCCTCCCTCACAAACAGGCCTTGAAGAGTGTATTTGGATACACAGTTCATTGAATTGCTTCTTATTGTCAGTCAAACAGTGAAACAGCTAGGTTCTACTTGCTTAGTCATCTATGTTGAGGGCCTGTTGAGGGCCTTGGTTCCAAATTGCAATTATGTTACTTCGAAGTTGCATTTGACACCTTCAAATTGCAATTACGCAACTTCAAAGTTGTTATTGATAGGAGACTTGCTGGCTTCTGTCATTCGCTCTTCATTAAGCCAATGGTTTGAAATTCAATTGGCTTGTGCATCCAAACACAATCCCAGTCTCTCCAAGGTGTTTAATGCTCATCTCTGGGCAAGCTTGAGCTTTTAAACCGGGCAGTTGCACTGCCAGTTTGTATCAGGTTGGACCTGCCACTCTGGTCCAGCTCACATAACGCCCGTCATGGCTCATGTGCGCCCTGCCCCGCTACACGTATGGCTGGCTGGGGATAAAGGAACATGCATTGATATCATCGATGTTCTCATGAATGTATAGCAGACTGAGGGAAACATCAAAGAAATATGAGAAAATGGTGAAATTTTTCAATAAAACTTTAGTAGATGCTAAAATACACCTACATATTTAGGAATCAAATAATTGTAATATAAAAAAAAAACGCATGTAATTTTGATGCAGAAATTTGGTTAGCCTTCCCTATACCTTCATGTACCTGTACAAGGAACGAACAAATGAGACCTTGATTTATACAGGGGACCCTTTGATGCCCAAGTCTGGTATAGAATCTGGGTCTCAGTTGGATGGAAAACTTTGAGCTAAAGATTATGTGTACCTTTCATCATTAGAGGTGCTTTTATTTATAGTTTAGGAGAGGCGTTGGTGTAAGAGGGACTTTCTTATTTAGTAGAATATTTTGTAGTAGGATTACAATCCTATTAGGAGTCGTAATGACCGCCCTAGATTCTTAGTTGAGCTCTTGTGTGGATCTGTATTGCAATGGCCTTTTTGGATCTTCGACCAGGATCTAATGCGGACGAGGTCTGATATCGATAGGAGGCAGTTTGTGTTGACCTAAAGTATTCCGACTTGAGACGTACTAACTTGGGACACGTCGACCTGGGACACGCTGACCTGGGACATCCTGACTTGTCTCCTTAGTTGAGCAGTTGGGTTCCTTTTTTTGAGGTCTGCGGTCCCTCTGGCTTGCGGGCGGGACGTCAAGCTCGACCTCATCTCTTTTTTGGCTTCAAAGTCGGAGGTCGGGTCTAGAGTTTTTGTTATTGCACGGCTTGGACGAGCATATAAGGTTCCAACTTGACCTTTTCCTATTGGTCGGTCCATTTTCTTCATAACACATAATATGTTTTTCTTTAATAGAAGTTTAAAAGCATGTAACACTGGCTTTAAAAAATATTAAAGAAGCATGAAAACAAATGGTGAATTTTTTTAATAATATTGTTAAAATACAAATATTTGCATATTTAGAAATTAAATAGTAAATTTATCTTTATGGGAGCCTAAAAATATGTATTATTGATTCAAGAAAACATTGGATAAAATAGTAGATCCATTCATTTATCCATGCATACGTGTGCACGATGCACATCCATCCATTCATCTATTTACCATGCATGCATGCATATTATGCATACAAATAAACATAAATATACATACGAATAAACATAAACATGCATTTCATTATACAACCAAGTATCCATTAAAAATAAATAAACAACTTTTTTCAATAACAAATTGTTAGCAATATTTGGTGATATTATTTAAATATCACCAACACAAATTAAATCTAAAATTTATTAAAATTTACACGGCATAAAAGTACTAAGCAATATATGCTATCCTTAGAGTTTACACTATAAAAAAAATACTGATGATATTTACCAATATATCACTAATGCTTGAAATTTTTATCCATTGATAAAGTGTTATCAGTATTTTTGCGTTAGAGATACCAATAGGACTCTAAACAATGCTTAGATACATTACTAATATAGAGCATTGTGGAGGTGAAACTTAAGAATTCCTTGGGTGACTTTATTTGGATGAGCTCTGAGTCTCCTATTATAATTGGGTAGATGACCGACTTATCTATTTGTCATCATACATAGTACGTAACCGACCTCTCGTTAATGGAGCTCATTGGTCATAATTAGCGCAGATAAACCTCATGTTCGGCATAAATGTCCAATCTGATCTCTTTTCTTTAGCAAATCTATTTTTAATATAAAAATGATATTTATTAATATATAACTGATGTCTGAAAATTCAATTAATTGATAGTGTTACCAGTATTGTCAAGCTAGACATTAGAGGTAAAAGAATACTTTAAATAATGCCTCAGTATACATAGCGCGTTGTTTCATCAACATGGGCAGTTCCATTCTGCCCATCCTTCATCGGTGCAGATTGTTCATCCGATGGGGATTGTGGATGGATCATGTCCCGAATACTTCCTTCTGGATGATCATGACCGTCCAATTTTGCCAGTGTCACAGATGCCCGATTGTATCACATGAACCAGGAGATACGGTTGTATCATTGGTGCGATACGGAAAATCAGATGGACAACAAAGGTTAGGCTTGGACTTTGTTAGGCATTTGCAGCCCACGTGGCAACATCGAACATGTATGAAAAATCAGGGTCATTAATCAAGTGGGTCGACTACGAGCAGGACCCTGATTCTGAATCAATCCATCCCCTCATCACGTGATGGCTAGTAAAAATAACAGATATCCTTATCAACATGCATGTGAGGCCTGCTGGCGAGATTGTACGATAGGCCAGGTACATGCTAGGCACTCCCCGCCCGATGAACGACTTAAATCTTACTCACGCGTGCCATGTTGGGACGTGTGCTGCAAATAGCTCTTCAATCTCCCCTCGTGGCCCCATCCGGACAGGTGTTGACGATCAAATACGAAGTTGAAAAAGGGGCAGCGCTCCATATTAATAGGCATAATCAGAGCCGTTTGATTCACGGAAAGGTACGGTGGATTGCGTTTGTAGTCTGGCGTCATTGGAATTTTACAGTCCGAGGGGGGTATTATTGTCATTGAAAAATGTGGGGACACGCATGCCATTTTGAATAGCAGGAGGGAGATTTTAGTCACTCGTCCCAAACCCCTCTGCTATTAGGGTTTTGGAGATCCTATAAAAACGTGGCTCTTCGTCCTCCTTTCGACCCTGAGAAGAGAGGAAGGAATCCTCCTCTTTCCTTAACAGTAAGATAATCTCCTTTTTTTTTTCTCTTTTCTATTGGAAAACCCTAGTTTTTCATCTGGATCTACTAGCATTGATCTCCGATTTCTCTATGTTTTCTTCCAGTAATTAGATCTATGTCGACGATTTCCAGTTTTCGTTCCTTTCTCCAAGTTCTTTACACGAATCTGCTGTGGTTCGAGTTTTTCCTTTCTTTGGTTTTGGCTTTCTTTTCATATTTTTTAAGGTAATCTGGCATAGATCAAGGTTTTCGAGGGTTTGATCGTCTTCTTCTAAGTTTATTTCATGAATCTGCTCGTATCGTAGACGTTTTTTAGGTTTTGGTCTGCTTTCTGATGCATTTATAAAAGTTTTAGTTATTTATGTCGTTGTTTTCTCTGATTTTTTATTTTTACGTTAGCTTCACTAACTCAACCTTTCATAGCTGCTGGTATTCGGCTCTGTTTTTCTTTTAACGAATGTGTAGTAGATTTTGTATACAAGTCTTCTTCTCTTCAGATATTATGAAGTAGTTTTTCCTTTCATAGGTTTTGTTCCTTTTTTCTCGTGTTGTAGTTGTAGTCTTACAGGTAAATGGTTTACAGTCTGTGTTTCGATGCTGAAAATGCTTGCAAATGATTTACAGGCTGTAAATCATTTGCAGCTTTCAGCCCCATTTGATTTACAGGCAAAAAGCTGCGATTTGAAGATTGGCTCTTCATTTACAGGACTTAAACAATTTACAGGCTATCCAAACACAGACAATCATTTACAGCTTACTGCGAAACAGGACAGGCTTTAAATGATTTACACCTTGTAAATCATTTACCACTTAAACCACTTACAGGCATCCAAACTACCCCTATTCTTGTGTTTTGGTCGTTTTTTTTCTTTTTTTAATAATTTCGTTTATTTTTACTTGTAGATAAAATGGCTTCTATTCCTGGGGATCTGATTTGGGAGATCGTGAAGAAAAACAACTCCTTTCTTGTGAAGCAATTTGGGAACAGTACTGCCATGGTGCAGTTTAGCAAGGAAAGAAACAATCTCTACAATGTTAACTCCTTCAAGTACTCGGGTATCTGTCTGTAGATTTTGATTTGTCTTCTTTGCTGGCCTTTTTTTAATCTTATATGATAGGTTTCATGTTTGTGATGCTGTTTCATTGTCTTTGTGGTATTGCAGGTCTGGCAAACAAGAAGACAGTGTTGATTCAGCCAGCAGGGAAAGATCTTTCTGTTGTGCTTGCAACGACGAAGACTAAGAAGCAAAACCGTCCTGCAAATCTGTACCATAGGTCAGTCATGAAGAAGGAATTCCGACAGATGGCAAAGGCTGTTGTTAACCAGGTAAAGTATTCTGGAACACCTTGTTCTATTTCTTTTTTATTTTTTGTGATTACATACTCTGCAATAAAGTATTTCTTCCCTTTTTTTCTATTGTGTAGAAAAGAGGTTAGAAAGTGGTGAACTGTGTTTATTTTAAAATAACTTCTATTGTTTTCTTCGTTGATTTGCTATTGATCTTGGAGCCGATCACGTAGTAGTGAAAGAACTTACATCAGCCCAGATGCTGGCGTCATTCCAAGGTTTGGAAACCTTTAGGGGTTGTTTGGATGGTGGTAGATGGGGCAAGTAGTAAATGATTTATGATTTGCTAGCAAATCATTTACTACTTGTTTGGATGCTCTAATTTGCTAGTAAATCATTTACTACTTGTAAATGATTTACTAGCAAAAACCCATTCTCATTTACCAGCAAAAAGGTGACTTTTCATTTACTATGCGGAGATGGCAATGACTCTATTTTTTTTTTTTTTTAAATGAAAGCCTATAAAGCAGATTCATTTACCATTTGCAGGCTATCCAAACACTAAATGATTTACTAGTAAATCATTCACAACTTAAAGCCAAACAGACAGGCTGTAAATAATTTACTAGCAAGTCATTTACAATGCAAACCATATAATGATGGAAAATTTTTGCTTTCAACTCCGGCTGCGTGCTGTTAGAAAAGGCTATTCTACTCCTGCCTTGACAGGTTCTGAAACTTTTGGCATAGAGGTTTGAAAGAGCTGGTTACAATCTGATGCTTTGGATATGCAGGGCCTGTACCCCTTCCATTTTAGAACATTCCAATGTTTTCTATCTTTCAAAATACCTTACTATGTACTGTGTACATTTGTACCCTTAGGGCCTGTTTGGTTTGCTGGCTCAAGTGTAATTACGTTGTAAATGAGTAATCATTATTTACCAAGGTAATTACCTGCATCTTTCCCAATGCTGACTTGACCAGTTACTTTTTAAGCACTTAAATCGAGGAATTTGTAAAATAAATATGGTGCCCACCATAATGTGTGTGGCTTATCCACACTGCCCAATTATTATGCCAAATGAATTTAAGGCATGAGCCCAAAAATTAGGCAAATCCAAAGGTCAAGTGGGCCACACCACATGAAATTATGAGAATTGAATGCCTACCATTAAAAACTTGTTGAGGCCCTTAGAAATTTTAGATCAGGCTTATATTTGTATTTTTCACTTATCCATGTCCATGTGACCCTATGAACGGGTTAGATGGTGAATAAACCTCAATGTGGGCCCAGTAAAAGAATCAATTTTCAACGGTGGACAAATTAAGTCCATTGTTTCCTTTCATGTGGGCCAATTGAACATTAAATCTTCCTAATTTTTTCAGATCAAGCCTCAAAATATTCTAATAGAACAGATGGATGACACGGATATATTATATACATTATGGTGGGGCCCACAGATTTAAGTCAACATTTTTGGACCAATTTTCTAAGTGAAATTACTCACTCATTTCCAAACAAGTGAAAAAAATGTAATAATTACTTCTTTACGGCGATTTACCTGTATTATGGAAAACCAAACAGGCCCTTAGGGAACCGGGGTCAATGGATACAGCATTTGCCAATTACATTTAGTTCCTTTGCATTGCGTGTCTCGGTATGTTATACTGAAATGCAACTTCATCTTGGAGTAAAATGCTTTTAGTCCTTTTCACCATTAGCTTCTTCCTAACAAAGTCATAAATTGTTCATTATTTGGTGAAAACCTGGGATGGCCACAGATTTGGTAGAGGACTTGCCTTGGAGTACTGAGTTTTGTGGCTGTTAGATGTGTCACTGCATTATTGCTTATTCATCTCCATGCCATCATTAATAGTCCCTTGAGCCCTTTTGGAATGAAGTGATTTCATTGAGTTTTCTAGTATATTTCGTTAGTTTAACACATGGATTTCTAATTTGTTCCATCAACTATGACGGAGTCAATAAGTATCTGGATGAAAAGAATTTTCTGTTCTTAAATTCTTTCATTCCCCCTCACCTGTGCATCAATTGCTGATATTTGTGCTGTGATGAGCTGCTAACATGTGAGAAGATCTCTTTATATGGATCTTCGCTGAAATGTACTTGTTACGCTTGGCTTTTGAGCTTTCTATTATCATTCCCCCTCACCTGTTTGTAAATGAGTAGTTAAGTAGTAAATTCTTTCATTCTCCCTCACCTAGGCATCAATGGCTGATATTTGTGCTGTGATGAGCTGCTAACATGTGAGAAGATCTCTTTAGATGGATCTTCGCTGAAATGTACTTGTTACGCTTGGCTTCTGAGCTTTCTATTATCATGCTCACACATATACACAGCTGGAATATTGCTTCTGAATCCTGTCCTGAGAGGAAGATTGGATGTTTGATATTTCAGTCATCTTTCTTTCTTCCAGAGCGGTGATGAGCAGCTAACATGTAAGAAGAACCACTGCAAGTGGTATCTTTGATGAAATATGCTTGTTACGCTTGGCTCCTGAGCTTTATTTGTACATCTCTGTTATAAATGTTTTCTAAGTAGTTTCTGAAGACAAGATGGCTATGCTTTATTGAAGTTAATGAAGCTGGATAACAAAGTGCTTTTTTGTATGCACCTACGCCTGTCAGCTAAATGTGAATGTTTCTAAAGTGCATCCCTAGGGTTTGCTAGCCCCTCTCGGGCGAGTCCAAGCACCTTTACACGTGACATGTGCAATCCTAGCCTGTGTATCAGGTGGGATTCGTTGTTCAGATTATCTGGCATTAAAGCAGTTAACTATCATGTGGTCCATATGTACAAAAAAAGGGACTATTGATTTGCAAGTGTTTTATTTATATTTTTATATATATTTATTATTATTTTAATTATTTTTTAAAACTTTATTTTAAAGATTGACCATGGCATACCCTTGGGTGGCCTAATTGTTTTGGTCAGATCTAATGGTGGTTTCACCTGATAAACTGTCTTGGATCTCCTGTGCATGTGCCAGGTTCGCATGTCTATTTGTGTAGACATGACTATGGAGGGGATTGCAATTGCAAACCTCTTAACATCTCAAGGGCTTATGCCTGGGTATAGTATTTTGCCACATTTAACTGCTGGTTTCTTGCTTTTTTTGTTTTTAGGAATTAGCAATATCCAGGCCATGCCTGGCAATCTCCTGTTGTGTGGAAGTTACTCATCTGGACAATCCTCTGTTGTGTGCAAGCTATTCACCGGTTTATACACTATTGCCTGTGTGGTGCCAACCATGTTGTGTATGCCAATCAACAGTCCATGCATCAAGTGAGCCCCACCATGATGATGGGATGCTCTTCCAATCATTAGGTGGGCCACTATTGAAAACAATGGACAACCCTCCAACACCTTCAAAATCACATGGTGTGCCCCATGTGATGGTTGGATCAACATGATTTTTGGGGCGTTCAACTTTCATGGTAGGGCAAAAGAATTAATGCCACAAAAACTGCTATGCACCCAATCTATAACCCCAGTAGAAAAAGCTGAACTGGCTTCAACAAAGATTTAATGCCAAAGCTGTGCAATTGGCAAAAGAATTGTTCAGTGAATTAGCCATCTCTTTTTCTTGCAAAGATTAAATAGGTCAATGGAAAATGGATCTTGATCTACCCCCAAAACAATTATGAAAATTTAGTGTCTTTGCTTTACATGTAAAGATAGAATAGAGGTATCCAAGGGGGCTTCTATAATATTTGTTTTGGGGGGCTGCAGGTATCAGACAACTACTATCGGCTTGATCTGAAAAACTCATCTCTAGCTAGGCTGAGTGCTGTGCGCAGAAGCCTTCAGGTTGCCAAGTCTGGAGTCAAGAAGAGGAACAGGCAGGCTGTTAAAGCTCCTAGGAAGTGAGTGATATTTTTGTTGGGGCTGTTTTTTTTCCCCATTTTTATCCTCTGGGAAGTATACTGCTTGAAGCAAATGAGATCAGACATGAATTTTTTTTCTTCTGTTGCTCTACTGCTAAGTGCAAGATGTTTCTTCTGATTTTTTGCCCACTATAAACCATTTATTCCTGGTATTACTGCTTTATTGGTCATGTTGCTCTTTCTTCTATTCCTTTCTTTTTTTTCAAGAAAAAAACGAGTATGTGTCTGTATTAAATACCCATAGTTTTCTCTTGCAATTGACGGGGTGTATCCCACTATTTTTTAAGCCTTTTGATTATATTAGAATTGGATGTTTGGGATGGAGAAAGGGTGGACTACACTGAGGATATCACCTGAATCCCCACTCATTAGTTGGGTCACAAAAAAATCGAACCAGATGGTAGGCTGTAAATTGAATGAATGGACCATCCAGTTTTTCATCTCAGGCACATTCTTATTATGTGCCTCATGCTTTTGGAACGGGGCAAGCCTTCTTGTGCAAGGTGGTGTCATTGGAAAACGAAGATAAGCGTAGAAGTATCAGTGATAAGGCCTGTCTCCTGGTGACATTGCCATGTAGAAGTATCAGTGATTAGGCCAGTGTGATCATCAGCTGTACTCACTTGCAACGTAGACCACAAAAAAGAATATGGGCTGGTACCATAAAAAAATGAACGGTCAAAAGGAAAAGGAATTGACTGGAGCCAGCCCATATTCTTTTTTGTGGTCTACGTTGCAAGTGCGAGTGGTTTAAAGTGTTCCTTTTATTGTTCACCTTCAAGTGTGGGTGGGAAGTGGGAAGTGGGAAGCGGGAAGCTAAGTGTTGTTTTGGGGGACATGATTGATGACTGGAGCTTAATTAGCTTAATGAAAACACGGATGTGCACCCTTTTCCATGGCCAGTATTGATTCTAGTGCATAACTTTATGGGCATCTTGGTAACCAGTGTGACCCACCGTTTTTTATTTTTATTTTTTACTTGTTCTGGGAGAGGGAACAAGATTTAGATAAACCCTTGCTTGTCTGGAGTCTCGTAAGATCATATCACAAGAGCTGGCCTGGCCCCTGCCTTAACAAAAAAAAAAAAGAAGAAGAAGAAAAAAGTCCCGGATGCAAACAAGCCAAAATATGTTCTAAAACAAATTTATAAATAGTTGGCATTCTGGAAACGAAAAACATGTTCTAAAATGCATAAGTTACAGCCAGTTTGTTTACCAGTCCAATTGCTGGATGCGATTGTGCATCATCACGCTTACAATCAAAACATGCCTATTTGGACCTTTCTATATACACAAATGTAGGCCCTACCAATGTGGGGTCACCACCTGAACCCCCATCCCCATGGCTGTCCGAAATTTCTCTATCCAAAGCGAGCCACCCAAAACTCACGTCCACTGAGATAAAAGTCCAGATTTAAGTGGAGCAACAGGTGGTCTTTTGATTGACAGGCTGGCCCCGCATTTGAACTGTGGCTGGTTTGCTGGCATTCATTGCTGGCTGACTCGCCATTCTGCAACCAACCGAATATGAAAAACACCATATAAGATTATGCAGTAACCCTAGCCTTTCTGAAAGGAAAAAGGAAGACGAAAAATAATGAACTGAGTGAGAGGCTGTTTGACTTGACTCTTCTTACAAGGATAGGTTTGCTAATTCCACGTGAGGATACAGCCCAACCCCAACGAGGATTGCCACATGTGCCAAGCTGGTACACATCCAAGCTGTCCATCAGGAGAAAGCATCCAAGTAAAAGGACCAGCCCACCATCAGGAGTGATGGACTCACTCCCACTTGATAGACAGGTAAATATCTCCCCCGTTGTTTTCCAAATTCAAAGATTAGAATGAAGTTTTGGGGGGAAAACTAACCGATTCTTTATCTCGGCAGCCATGGTCATGAACGCCTGCTCTACATTGGTAGAATTCTTGGCACTTGTTTCCAAGAAAGGGATCCCAATTTCATCAGCAAATGCCTATTGTTGGCCACCAAAACAAAACCAAAACAAACCCACCAACTTCAGTTTAATTATTCGAGAGGCCACAAAGGGTCACCTCAAAGCAAGAAAAATGAAAAACAACAAAGTAGCAGTTCAAATACCTTGCCTGTTTCATAGGAAACCACTTTATTAGCAGTCATGTCGCATTTGTTTCCAACCAAAAGCTTGTTCACATTTTCACTCGCGTAACGATCAATCTCATTCAGCCACTGCTTGACGTTGTTGAAGCTTTCTTGGTCGGTAACATCATAAACGACCTGGAAGAAAGGGCCAAGACACATGAGAAAATATACTCGTCACCATCTGAATTGTGTCAATCTAATGGACTGCTATAAAATTTATAAAAAAAAAAAAGACGAAAAGAAAAGAAAAGAAAAGAAAGAAAGCTTAACAGCCTGTTTGTTTAGAGAAAAATCTATGGCCAACCATAGAAAGAAAATATATTTCTCTGATGTGACATGGGGTTTGGCTGTCTAAATTTAAAATGGCAGTGGAGAGTACCAACCATATCTCCACAACAGGGTAGTAGATTTACTCATTAAATAATTTTATATACCAGATAAATATTCTCTACATGAGTCAAATGGGCCATCTGCATGTTTTTTTAGCTGCCCAGCAGTTAAGACTCCCAAAATAAAAGGGAAGGAGGTGCTACTTACGATAATGCCATGTGCACCACGGTAGTAGCTGCTTGTAATTGTCCTGAATCGTTCTTGTCCAGCAGTGTCCCACTAAAACAGGCGAATTGGGAATTTTATCAACGGGGACAGTCACAGGTATCAATATCAGAATGTTTTTCCTCTTCTTCTCCTCCTCTTTTTTTTTTTTGAAATAGATATATACTTCCAAAATTAGTTGGGATAAGCAAAGATGATGATTTGACATAGATATACTTACAATTTGAAGTTTAATGGTCTTCTCATCTTGCTCCACCGTGCGGATTTTCTAAAGTGCCAAACCATGAAAAGTGGTGGTACGTTCAGTGAGTCCGCAACCACAGTTTATTATTATATCAACGGAACCATAAATTTTGTTAAATATGAAAGAACTGCCCGCGGAAAAACATTTGATTTTGTCACTATACTTACAAAATCAACACCAATGGTACTTATGTAGCTCTCCAGATATGAATCGTCCTATGCAAATTTAGAAAATAATGATCAGTTTCAGATCAGAATTGGTAAATTATCTGATGGTGATAAATGGTGATAAATAGCCCTCATCAAAGACAAGACTCACACGTATAAGAAATAAAACACAACATAAATAGTCAGTAAAGGAACATAAAAAGATGTATAAAACTAAAGATGTACTAGTCATGATATCGAATTCCCATGAAGAGCTGAATTGTCAAGTCCAACAAGGTTCCATGTGTAATAGTCATCATTATTGCCTTTTACCCAGCTATTTGAGGCCAGCAAGGATTCAAGTATGGGGCAATTAACAAAACCTTAGAAACAGTAAGAAAACACCCTCCTCCCTCTTCTGGTTTTTCTTGCATCCCATCAATTTATGCACTTTCTTTTCTATAATAAAGAATCAACCTATGTGCTCATTTAGGGTTAGTTCTTTATTTAGGCTAAAAATAAAAGTAAGAGGCAGTGGCGAGACGTGTGCTAATTGGAAAGATGCTCGTATCTTATGTATAGTTTGTAAATGAAAAGGGGGTGTGGTGATTCTTATGCATTTTATGATGACATGCAGTTTCTGTTGCTCATGCACCTTTCTTCATTATCCACTCAAAAGTTTGTTTCATACATTTACAACACACTTCTGTCCTTATTTCTGCTGACATGACTTCTTTTCTATTTTCCCCTTTTTTTTAAATTTTTTTTTCTTTTCCTTTCTTTTTCTGCAATTTTTATTTCTTACAAATAATTCTACGCCTCAACTCCAAGACTACCTCGTATGGCTCCCTCCCAATCTATTCAATGCCCTTCACGGCACTGATGATCCTTTTGTTTGTGTTTCAATCCTTTTATCCCTCAAGCATTCTAAATTTTCATTGAGGAAATGAAGTAGAAATTGGAGCGTGCTTACTTATTTCTAAAAAGATGATAGTTTTCCAAGCTAGCATCTCCATATTGATTTCTGTTTAGGATAAATAATTGTTTGGAATTCACAGTATTCTTTCTTCACTAAGCAACAGTTGCGGTTAATCACAAGGCAAAAACAGACTCCATTTCACAAGGGGAGAAGCAGATGAACATCCTCCTGCAATGCAACGTAAATGCAAGGTTAAGGATGAAATGTAATCAAAGATCACCAAGAGTCCATCTTTGCCAGAAGTTAGCAATTCAGACACATTAATCTCTGCAATCAGTGAATCAACAACGATCTGCAGCTTTTAATCCATTGCTTACTGCACCAGTTCCTCACAGTCCCACACAGTAACGCAGCTGCTATACACTATCCTCTATTTATTCCAAACAGCTTCATTCCCAGCACTTATCTACATCATATACTGTTACCAATGTGCAGTTTCTCATAATGTGAATACATGATTGTAACCCATTTGCATATACCCAAAACCATGATTGTTGACAATAATCAGAATCACTTTTGATAGAATTGCTCACTAGTTACAAAGAGTGCACATAGATTAAAAATTTTTTTTTAAAAGGATGCTGTTGTGGGAAAAGAAAGGGGGAGGGGGGGGGGGCGGAGGTGGTTTGGGTTGGTTGGAATCCTTTGTGAAGAAAAAAGCAAGAAGAAGAAGAAGAACATTTACCGCAAATCTCAAAAGAAGGCATGACTTGCCAACACCCGAATCTCCAATAAGCAGAAGCTTGAAAAGATAGTCACTGCAAAATAAATATTAGTTAGAACTCCCACTTCATATGTTTGGGGTTCATAGTGAATGAAATACTGATGAACTTTTATGAAGGAAAACCTTCCAAGTGTTTCTGATGTGGGGCCACATCCAGCCATCAAAATGGGAACAGACTGGGCCCTACACAGCCAACAAGAATGAGAGAATCCGCCACCAATTCTGTCCAATGTCCTGGTTGACAGTTCTGATTAGTTTTGGTAGCATTTTGGGTCCCATATTTGCAACTGGACAGCCTGAACATTGTTTAGATCACTGTTGGCCCCACATGTGATACCATACATGAGGTAGAATAAAAGATACAAACTGCATGCTAGTTAGTGCCATACGGTTGATAGTTTTTGAGTATCTTGTACAGTAAGTAGCTGGATTAGATTTTTACCTTATTTTTAGGATAGCTTTCCTTTATTTGCTAGCCTTATCTTTTATCATAGCTTTCCTTCATGGGATGCACTCCAGTGGTACTGGTACCACTGTAAGCTTACAATGGTACCAGGCAGATATAGGGCCCCTCATGATCTACATAGCACGTCATATCCATCCATAAGATGAGTGACCTCATGTTACCCCCACTTCCCAAAAATCATTCTGATCCAGAACTCAGATGGGCCACACCAAAGGGAACAAGTTGGTAAGGTACACCCAACCTTGATGTGCACAGGGCCCACCTGAGTTGCAAAACAGCCTCTGTTTTTTTTTAAAAAAAAACCAAACTCTTCCTCTGGGCTTGATGAAGATTATGAATGACCTCGACGAGATGTAAACAACACGGTAGGCCCCCCGCATAAATCAAGGTTGGGTGTTCCCTACCATCTTGTTCCCTGTTTCTATGGCCCACTTTATTCACTGATCAGCATGATGTCTGTGAACTAGGGGAAAGGTGCAGCAACACATCTGATGGATGGGTGTTGGATCTCATGCATGCATCTCATGGGCCCCACTTCGGCATGTACCAACATAAGCTACAGTACCACTGTACCACTGGAGTGCTGTTCCTTTATATGTTAACCTCATTTTTCTGATAGCCTTCCTTTCTCCATACAAGTCCTTGTTGGACGAAAACTTTTCTCTGTCTCAGACTACCATATGTGCAAAGAAATAAGCTGTTTAGGCCCCACATGTGGTCCTATACATGTGGCAGCAAAGAAGATACAAGCCGCATGCTTCTTGGAGCAATACAATTGATAGTTTTAGAATTCTTATCTTGAACAGCAAGTTGCTGGACAAGATTTAATACCTTATTTTTTAGGATACCTTTCCTTCATTTGTTAACCTGAGCTTTCCTTTATTTGCTGACTTACCTTTTCTGATGGTTTCTCTTTTGTATGTTAATCTCATTTTTTCAAAAGCTTTCCTTTATCCAGGCCTTGTTGGACTACTTTGATGAATGGCACGTGTGTGAAGCAATAAAAAAAAATTCTCTTCCTGCAACTACAAAATGGTCTAGAAGTAAGACTCCTAGATTCTTGAGAAGGCGATTATTTGTATTATGTGACTCCATATAGCTATCCCTATTCTTCTCTTTACTTTCCATTTCAGCATCCTATCCTGTGACTAGTTGCATATCCCACAACCCACCAGACACTATATTTTGTTGCTGAAATCTGCTTGAACTTTGAAGATCAAGAGATCAGATCTACACATCCACATAAGCTATCTTACACTTAATCTACAGAAATTTAATCTGGAAATCAATTCTAGAATATATATTTTTAGCCTGCCAGTTCCCTGGTCATTAAAGAAAATTCATAAACAGCGACATGCCAGAGCTCTAACAAATAATTTCATAGCATATAAATGCATCCTCATTTCATTCAATATCATGATGTCCGAAACTTACGGCACACAAGAAAACAAATTCCCAAATTATTGAAGAACATATGCATACTCATGTGGACGTTGTTGAATGGTATACAACATCAGCAAGAACCTGCTTGCACGATCAGCACATGATACTCATAAAACACACGTGCACATGTGAAGTAAGAGACAAGTTTGCACATGCATACAGGCAACAAGAAACGAATGGCAAAGCAAGTATGACTTAGCACTCAATCTACAAGATCAAGACACTACTGGTTCCAACGAAAATTGCTGGAAATGAAGATGATTTGATTTTCTTTTTTCTTTTCTTTTTTTCTTTTTTAAAATTGTAATAGTATTATTGATAGTCCTGCTCAATGGACCAGAAGACAAACATGCATAAGAAAATGCAAGTTATATATGAAGCTTTCACTTTCATGTGCAAAAATTTCCAGCTCTCTCATGTAACTGAGAATTGAGTGGAAGAGATGAAAAGAATGTTGTTTCGACCATAGAGTAGGCAACTGTATGAGAAAGGAAATCACTTGCATCTTTATCATCCAAAAGACGTAACAAAACTAGGTCAAAAAATACGAGAGACACTTGCAGAGAAGAGTATTTGCATTGCACTTTTTTTTTTAATGCGTGTGTGAAGAGATGTAACACATAATGCAATTTCTTTATTGCTTTTACTTTTAATTGCCCTTTCCATATTTTTCTGAGGGCTTGTTTGTTTTCTGGGAAAAAAAAAAAATCAGGAAATAGTTTCCCCATTTTTCCCCCAAAAAACAAAAAAGAAGAAAAAAAAATGTCTGGCGCCGCCCTTTCCTAGTTCTCTTCCAAAAAAAAGTATATATATTATCTTTTTTAAAAAAAGTATATATATCCAGAGGCAAACCAACCATCTCAGTAGTCAACGACTCAATATATAATGTCTATATATTTGTATCTAGATGCAACTCTTTGAGCTGTAAAGTTCAATTCAGTGCCCATGATAAACATACAGACAGGCGCGACTTCCCTGACAATATAATAAGAGACGAGGTGAGCCATAGAGGTGCTGTGAACTCGGTGGCAGTAAGGCATAAAGTGCAAGCCTCACCTTCAGCCAACATAAAATTAAGAAAACATAAAAATAAAAAATAAAAAAATAAATGGGTGAACTTTGATATATTTTTCTTGAACAGTACTTATTGATCATGATATTTACAACTTACTTTCGATGATAATGCTAATTTATAACAAAATTTAAAGGGGCTCTTATCAATGTTAAAATTCAGATGTTCTTGTTGGATGACAAATACTAAACTAATGAATATTATGCATGATAGAAGCGATAGAAATTTGAAATGATGCGTTGGGCATCATCATGGATCCTATCTATGTAAATTCACAAGTTACTCTCAACTACCTAACCTCTATCTGGCTAAAAAACAGTACAACTAAGCCTTCCAGACTCTGTAATTAGATCACAATCCCCATTTGGATGGTAAAAAGCACCTATTAGACAACCCATCCATCGCATTTCTTCAATTTCCTGTAATGAATGTTTGACCGTTCATTTTATACTGCCACTTTGATTGAAGGTCACCTATCAGATGGCTAGGATCATCCAATCTCTGGGTGTACTTCTGAGATCCTACCACACTGCAGTTTTACCGACTCTACCGTATCATCTCCCTCAGAACTAATGTGCACAACTCATATGGTTTCTTTTCCTTTATGAAGCGTTTCCTCTGTTTTTTTTTCTGAAGGATATTGAGTGGTTTTTGTTAACATGTAGATAAAAAATAAATTAACAAATAAAAACAAAAAAGAAAGAGAAGAATCCAAATTAACATATGGTATGGAAGGAGGTGGCATTCGATGCATACGCCTCGTGCACGGTTTAGTGTGCCGAGAGCATGGAGTAGTGCCTTTTCTAATAGAATGGCCCCAGCCACAGCTAAAGGCACCACAGGATCATTAGTGTACATGATCCTCCAGGAAAACAAAACGTTTAGCCCAGCCAGTAGGACACTGATTTCCTTGAAAACATTAGCAATACCCCCTGGAATGCATCCGTTTCCCTTGGCCAAATTCAGGACCATCATGTTATTTCACTCAACTCTGATTTTTAGATGCCGGAAATGTCAGGTAATTTTTATCGTCTCCTTAAACGCTATAGCTGAAGCCTGGATCAAGGAAAACAGTTGCACAGGCTCCAAGAAAGCCACCATCTTTTCTGCCTTGAGGATTCAGGAGAAGGCTGCCAGTACCTGCTTTCCAGTCTCCTTGCTCCAGTTCCCTTGGCACATGAAGACCCAAACATTGCCGTTGACTGAGATATCCGTGCTTGCCCCTACGCTGCATAGGTTAGGCTTCATCCTAATCTCTCTTCCAAGTTGCCCTCTAGCAATTCAACCAGGAAATTTTGAACCTTTAGGGGTTGTTTGGCAATACCAGTTTGGGTGTATTTGAGTGCATTCGGAATCGAAAATTCGTTTGGCAGCATGGATTTGTAAGTAAATGGAATCAGAGGTAAATGAAATACATAGCTTTGGAGTGTTTTGAAATTTCACCCTTTTGTCATGATTCGGAGTGATATGCCTTTTTGGCTCCTTTTTAAAGGCAGGAGAATCGTACGTGTAACAAAGGTAGTCCTACTAATTCATTGTACATGTGGCACATTGATGATACCCTAAAACAATGTAATTATCGGTTACATCACTAAAATTGTAGCAATAGAATGATGAATGATCCGAACCATCCAAACATTAGCCATGTAAATCGACGGTTAAACACCATTGGCGAGTCGCTCGTTTGTGATCCTTATGCTTGTGGCGCACCCTAGGCTCAAATTTTCATCGTTTTTTGTCAAGGTATATATTTCAATGGCCTTATTACAATCATTCTGTCAAACATCACATATGTACACTAATTTGAGATATTAAAGTTGATTGAGTAATCAAATTCAAGTTCTTGTAAATATATTACAGAATTTCAATGCAATCCTAATTTTGGATTCCAATGCATTCTAATTACAAGCTGTCAAACACAACGGAGGATTCAAAATCACCTTGATTTGTTCTTTGGATTCCAATGCATTCCAAATACAAGCTCCCAAATGAACCCTTGTGGTAAGGGACCACATCCACAGTTTGACTTTGATCCTTCCTAATATGGCTTTGGCTGACCTCTCCTCATCCTAAAACACATGCATGTTCCTTTAAAGCCATAATTCCCAGAAGACAATAATGGGAAACAAGTGCCAAAGGATTTTCCCCTTGGATCTAACAGGGCCACTCCCCCAACTTTCAGCCACTTCTTTGTATCTTCCCATTCTTGCTTCACTCAACCCCAAACCATCTTAATGCAGCTGACCAGAGTTTGGGATAGTGGGCACTGGAGAAGAAGAGGATTGGCATTCTCCTTTAACTGGGAGATCATTAGCACTCTAAAAGGCCCTAGAGTAATGAACCACCCAACAAGATGCATCTTTCTAACCCCTTTAACCACCATGACCCCATCAATTTGATCGTCACCATCAACGAAGGTGCCCTCAATCGCCATAAACATTCCATATGAACAATGTAGAGAATTTCAAGCTCTCATTTCTCATATGAAGGCAAGTCACATAAAAGACAAAATCTGGCAGAAATACAACAAGGACACCAGACACTATCAACGAATAAAGTTTTTTCCTTCTTTTTTTTTTCGGTAGGTAAGTTGGGCTTGAACCCAAGGCCTCAATGTCAAAGTGAAGAACCAAATGTAAAGAGATGCAAGATAAATATAGAAACATAAAGCGACATTTCGGGCACTCCAAGCAAGGTGTTCTGTAATGGTAACGGTGGTCGTAACGGCCACCACCGTTACCTTTACAATACAGGTCGTAACTAGAGGTGGGCAACTTGGGTCCTATCCGGTTGATCCGACCCGACCAGACCCGACTCGGTACTGTTCCGAACAAAACCGACGGTCTGATCGGGCCTGATCGATTCTGACCGTCCAGATCCGGTGGAATTTCGATTCTGGTCCGGATAACACCGTATCCGACCAGATCCGACCCAAAAAATCGGACCGAATGGATCCGACCCGACCCGAACAGACCCGACCCGGTGCGAAGTCGGGTATAGTATAAATATCATCCTTTTCTTTCACCCGAACGTTTTCACCTCTCGTTTTTACCCTAACCCTCTTTTTTCCCCCAAATCGCTCGACGCTCGGTCGTTTTTACCCTAGCCCGATTTTTTCCCCAAATTTCTCCCGCCCGAACGTGCTACGTCTCTTCTTCCTCTCCTCTTCCCTCATCGCTCGATCGACGATCGGTGCTTCCTCTTCTTCTTTCTCTCCTCTTCGCTGCTGCCTGCGGCCTGCCCGACGTCAAGCCGTCCCATTTGTCCTCTTCTTTTTCCTCTCCTCTTCAGTGCTGCCTGCCCGACTCCAGCCGTCTCGTCCGTCATCTTCTTCTTCCTCTCCTCTTCGTTGCTGCCCGCCCAACGTCTGCATCTACTCGGGTAAGGGTCAGGTTCCTTTCTCCATTTTTTTTTTTTTGAATGGGTCTTTTTCATCCATTTGCTGTGGCCTGGCTGTGGGATATATGCAGAATGAGAATCTGTGATTTTTATTTTTATTTTTAGTCAGTTTATTGATTTGCATGCCATTTGTTTTAGTTTCCAAATTTGACAAAGGGGCCCACCCGCTGGGCACTGGTTTATACATCCAACTAATTAGTGTGTGGGGCCTACAACTGTGATTGTATGGCATCTTGCTTGTCCAATAAGATAGTTCCATCTTGCAAATGAAATGCCTGGAAATAAGATGGTGGGAAATTTATTTTTCATGGTTGGATTGTGCTAATTTTTGGGGCATCTTATTTTCATGACGAAACAACCTTGCTAGAGACTATATGTCATACAAATACCATGGTGGGCCCCACATATCAACTAGTTGGACCTACAACTAGCTGCTTGTGAGCATTTCTCACCTAAATTTATGCTCACTTAATTGTCCAACTATATGATTGGTGGACATTTATTCAACTATCAAAAATTGAAAAGCATCCAATGATCCTACTTGAACAAACAAGTCTCCATGAATCAGATTTGTTCAACCAATCTGATTTTGGCACACTAAATTAGCCAACATGGGTTCTACAATTTAGTCCATTTAACTTGGGTTTATATGTGACATGTGTGCAGTTTTTGAGTGCCTGGCTATCAAGCATCATACATCCGACTCCGAGTATCAAAAACTCAGGTTGCCTGATTATCAAATAAGTCCCCTATATTTATTTTGTGAACCGTCCACTTGCAGGTCAAAATTAAAAGGCTGGATTCTCACCTGGCCTTTTCTTCTTTCAATGTTTATTTGTATGTCACCAAAGGGTTAGAACTATCCCGCCTATGTGATTTTTGGACCATGGACCATTCATCTCAAACCATTATAGAAACTAGAAAGATTGTGAATGAAAAAAAAAAACAAAAGGTAAGAGTGTATTGGGCCATTAATCTATTGGGCCATTAATCCATTGGTTTGATCTGACAACTATCCCAGCCATTATCGGGTGGGGTCCACGGTGAACAAACCATGGCCCAAAAAGTATATAAGCTAGACCAGTTCAATCCTTCCTGGATTAGCCGCACGTGTACATTAAATCCTGGTCGTTGGTCATTTTCTTTTACAAAACTGGCTGGACTCGGTCGAGGCCTGGCCCACCCTGACCTAGTTCAAAAAACCTACCCTTTAGAAATAGTTTCTTACAAAAGCCCAAGCCCATTGCCCTTCAGGCTAGAAAATTACCAATGAATGGCCCAGCAAAGCAATGGCTTGCTAGGCATTGATCAAAGCTCCTGCGTAGGCTTGCTCAGGTAGGCCAATCAGCATGTTCTTGATAGCCTTTTCTGCAAGTTTGCTAAGCCGTTGGATCTAAATAATGCACCAAACGATTTAGTGTCCACACATCTCTCACTACTTAAAGATGGTTGGTGAGAAACATGCAAGAGTTTTGAAATATGAATTTGTGAAACCCATTTTAACATGTGTGCTAAGATTCCCATTCACATGGATTTGAGTTGGGCCTGGTGGTTGAAAATCGAAGGGATCTCAAGCACTTAGAGATTGTACAGGTACTCGAATTACCCCCACTAATGTGTGGAAATGAGTGTTGGCTCAGTCCTAAGACCAGTATCATATTGGTTGAACTGCCTTGACCTTTGAATGGTGGACACTTGTTTGTTGGAACATTACAATCTGAATATTTCTGATTTTTAACTGTCTGATAAACGTCCACCAATCTGATAGTTAGATAATCGAATAACTATAATTTTTGGTTCATGGCGCATCTGAGCTGGAACCCATAATTTGGATAGTTTAATTTGAAATACTTGCCTGTAATTTATAAGTGCACGCGTATCATTATTACACTTGCATCGCCAGAGTATCAAAGTTTTTTTATTTTTGAACCTGCAGAGTCAATTGTACTGGAAACACATGTATGACCTTCTTTCCAGCGTTCACATGCCAAGGAAGGATCTAGATCTTCACATGAACATGAACATGCAACTGTCTATTTCGCAGTTGGAAGGGAAGAAAAGAATTTTTGATAATCCGTCAGCGAATTGTCAAGATCCAGGTACATTTGCTATTCTTCCAGTCTTTTTAATTTAGTTTTTTTTTTTTAAAGTAATTTAGTTTCTGAAAATCTGCATTTGAAATCCATGTGGGTTGCCTTTTCTTCTGTTCTGTCTTTCCTTGTTCCCTCGCAAATATGCTAATGTTGTCATTGCGCCCATCTTCTAGTAAAAGCTAATAAGGTTACTTAGACTCGTAGGTAATTCTTATGCCTGCATATATAGGTTCAAAATGCCATTTCCATGGTCTTTTTCTTATGTTGATAAATTAAATCAGAATGATTTTTTGGATTTTGACTACCTTAATGAAGTGCCACCTAAAGGAGCATGCGTCAGCCTTTGGATGATGTTCTTACTGAATTTGTAGATTAATGCACACCTAGGGACCTGAAAATGTAATGTATAGATACGTTCTTTTGCACCATGGATCACCATTGTGGTGCCAACAGGTGTAATGGTTCTGGTCACTTGGGTGAGCCCCATGTGTGGTAGACAATCCCATGTAATTCAATTTTGGGTAATCCTGCTGATTACTGAAGTAGTCCTCACAGATGCAGTGCAATTGTTATTTATTCCCGGCATGCGTTTCTCTTTACTAGTAACTAATAGTTTTCATTTTGTGGTGAGAAGGCCCATGTGAGGGGGCATCAGGTGAGAAAACATTATGGAAAGATCATATGGACTATAGGGATTGTTGAGAAAGCAATTTTACGCTGGAGAAGAAAAGGAAGTGGCCTGCGTGGGTTCCGAGTTGAGGCCCCCAGCATACAGACTGGATCCTCTAAAGACGATGATTATGATTTCCTGAAAGAAGGCAGAAAGCAGACAGAGGCAAGGTTGGAGAAGGCACTTGCTAGAGTGAAGTCCATGGCCCTGAATCCAGAAGTTAGGGATCAATACTGAAGGCTGCGGACTGCAAAATTTCAAGAGATCAAAGTATTTTCCTCTTTCTTACACAACCCACCTTTAACAGAATGAAGTCAGATGTCGAATGTGCACCAGGACTAGATTCTGAGTGGAAGCGGAAAACAAGAAACCTGATGCCCTTTTTACCTAGCTTCCACTCGGAACCTAGCTTTTGATCCTAAGCTTTGTTTTACACACAAACACTTGCATAAACAAAACAGAGTTTTTAAAAAATGAATCTAAAAGAAACATGCCTAAAAGTTTATACATGTTGCTTGTATTTGAATTTCTTAAATTCTTAAAAAAGTATTTGAATTTCTTGAAAGAAATATGAACTATAAGCTAAAAATACTGGATCCATGGTATTAATTCTTAACGATCAGGTAGGTGAACATGTCGATTAACTAATGCTGCTCAAATGGTACAAGTAGCAGAACTTGGCTGTTTCTGTGTGGACTTTTCTGGATGCTCTTTACTTTCTCAATACAGAGCTTGCAAGTAGTACGATGTTCGGCCTGCGCACGTTTTGCGGCTTCCTTTGCCTTTGCACATGTGGATCTTCCATAAGATATTAACTTATTTATCAGTTACACTGCCTCAAAACAGTACCTATTGAACTGTCCGTAACCCGCTCTACATCAAATTGCAATTCACTACGATAGTGCAACCAAACACAGGTTAAAGGTATTTCTCTTTCATCATGTATCCTGTTTGATCCTTCATCTATTTGTTAATAATAATGCAATTTGGCAGGGCAAGGGACCAAAAGGACAAGATGTTAGGAATTGATAACAATGCTAGAACAAGCATAAATGGAAGAACAAGCATAAATGTTTTTTACTTTTTATCCTTTTTTGCTAGTCATCTCCGGGGTGTAAAGAATTTCCTGGGAACAGTGTTACATCTCTCATTAGAGCAACTGCAAGGGAAGAAGAAGAAGAAGAAGAAAAGAAGAGCTGCAATGGCCCTCTCTCTTCCTCATATTCAAGAAGAATAAGTGATGCCATATCAAGGTACAAAATCTCTCCCCCTCTCTCTCCCTCTCTCTCTCTCCCTCTCTCTCCCTCTCTCTCTCCCTCTTTTTTTCTTTTTTTTCTTGGATCGGATCCAAACCTGGGCCAATCCGATCCGACTCGGTTTTCCTGACCGAGTCTGACTCGAATCGGTCCAGGGCCACGTGGGTTAGGATCGGATTGGGTCAGAGGTCCAGGACTTGGTCCCGGTTCTGACCGAGTTCGGGTCAGACCCTGGTGAACTCGGATCTGGTCGAATTGGGCCCAATCCGATTCAACTCGATCCGATGCCCAGCTCTAGTCGTAACAGCCATTACGGTCTCTTTTTTTATTGAAAAAAAAATCCCGAAAGACTTGTATTTGTCCCATAATGTTGATTAAAAAGTATGGAAAACATGTATCTACCCCATAACAGACAATTACGGAGTTGTTATGGCCTTTATAGGGGATGTAACATGCCGTTAACGGCAATTACAGGTCATTTTTTTCCATAACGGCTGTTACAACCGTTACGACCCCGTAACGCGTAACGGTTGCCACCGTTACCTTTATGTAACGGCCTTTATGGACACCATGACCCTTATACTCTTAAACAACCACAAAGAAAGCCTGTTCTATAAGGCAAAACTTGCAATCTCCAATGCAATTCTATAAGCATTTTAACTAGAGGGCATTAAGCCTCCGAAAAGTTCTCTTTCTTAACCTTCCATCTACACGACAACAGTTTCTCCCAATACAATTATTAGAATAATAAAAAAAACGTCAACTTTCCTTGCAAACTTCATTAAGTAGCCCAAATTGTCTGCCTCTGTCTGAGAATCTAATCATTCCTGAGATAATAAACTCCTAAGAAATAGATGAGTGAATCTGCTGTTGGTGCAGTCACGCCCCATCCTACACATGTACCATGCTCCGTGCTGTTCCACACACATGCACATGAAGAGGCACTGATGGGGTGCCCGTCCCACTTAAGCACATATGGATGGAGTCCTTACCTATTTAGAAGGAGTTTCCTCATCTGTTTAGAAGTTTCCTTAGTTGTATTTTATTTTATTTTTTTGAAAGATGACGAATATATTAAAAAAAGAGAAGGATTACAAAAAGAAAGGAAAGGTCCGCTGAGATAGCAGACAAACTTAAACACCTAAAAACAGGAAATCACAATCCTTCGGGGCTTCAACGTGAGTGGCCCATTCGATCAAACTTCGCTTTGCCTTCGACGACACAACCCCTGTGGAATTGGCATTGTCCCTGAAACATCTATTATTTCTTTCTTCCCAGACTGACCACCAAACTGTAAGAATAGCCATCCTCCAGATCTTCATTCTAAGTTTCCTTAGTTGTTTCATTCTAAGTTTCCTTAGTTAGGTTGCGAATGGAAATTTTCAGTAAGGATTCTACACATGTAAAGGCTATAAAAAGGGCCTCATAACTTTATTATAGGAACAACCTGATGAGATTTTTTTTCCCAATAAGATTTTGCTGAGAAGTTTTCTACATAGAAGAGTTGGGAGAGGGTTTGTGTGATCTCGAGAATAAAGGCTAGAGGACTGTGGAGTTTTCCTCTGTCTTCTTTCCTATTTTCTATCCATGCCTGTGGATCTTTATGTGTGAGAAAGTTTGAGCTTCATTATGCTACATAAATCTCAGTTTGCAATTAGTTTCAATTTATTTCAATATATTTGCATCAATTTTCATTACATTATTAATCAAATCCATGCAATAAGCCAAATAAAATCCGAGTTTTTTTTAACCCAACGAGGTTCGGGCCGGCGGCCATCACAGTGGGTTTGCTCCCTACAGGTGTGTGTTCGACTCCCCTCCTCAGCATTACCCAATACACATGGTTATGGGTGATTGCCTGTATCCACAGGGAATAGTCTCTCCCCTCAAAGGAGGCAGAGACACCATGTCTTCAAAAAATACAAAATAAAAATTTACGAGTTTTTTCCAACAATAAATCTAATGCATACCAAATGCAAAAACCAAATCATTCATACCAACAATAAATCTAATGCATACCAAATGCAAAAACCAAATAATTCATATAAAAGAACATGAGACAAATTACCGAATAAAATTCAATCACGAAAAAAAAAAAAAAAAAAAGAGTTACCAATAACAAACAAAAAGCCTACCGAATATCTAATAAAATCACATCAAACCCTCAAGTTCATTTTTTCTGGCAAAAACATCAACCTATAGTTTCCTAACAGAACAAAGGAAAACGAATCTCGCCATACAGCCACCAATCACAAGATCAAATCTAGAACTCATACAGATCCGTATCGACCGACACCGAATTACTCAGATATGAATATTCATGAACCAAAACAGATAATTCAACATAAAAAAAAGCCACTAAAAATCAAACCCTGGCCATGAAAATTCAATCCAATCATAAAAAAAAGGCAACTTTTTAAAAAGGAAAGAAGCTTACTATTCAGGATTCATGGCGTAAATTAGCGAGATGAAGTAGAAACGGAGACGAGAATTCTACCGATCCTCCGACGCCGTAGATCTCTACCTCTCCTTGAAAGGGGAAAATCGTTAAAAACAAAAACAAAAACAAAAAGTAGAATAAATAAAAATCGAAATGAAAGAAAAACAAGAAAGAGAAAGATCCGCTCCGGAGGAGAAGGGGTTGAATGGGTATTTATCGAGGAGAGAGAGCTTTGGCTGTCACGTCACCGAATGCTTCGTCACCAAAAATCATCAGAATTTTCACCGACGGCTTTTCTCATTTTTTAGGAGATATATTTTACTACTCAGGCAACCTATGATGCTTGATGCACAGGCACTCAGAAATTGTCCACGTAGCATATATTAACACATGTTAAACCGGATAAATTATACAAAAAGTGATATTGGATTAAAAAAAAAATACTTACCTCATATTTGTGACACTTTTTTGTTGAAATAAGACCGTTGAATATATTTATTTTTAACCATCCATAAATGTCCACCAATTCGATTTTTAGCTTATAAATAGACTTAATGTTTATTTAAAGATACGTATAAACTGAAAATAAATAAATAAATTGGACAGTTTAATCAGACCTTATTAAATGCCACGTAAGCAACTCTTAAATAATTTTCAACTGTATCTCTCGCGCTCCGACGGAGTATCATGTTTTCCAAGCTTTTCATGGGTCGTGATTCACACTTTCTTTAATTTTTTATTAATTAAAAATAATGATAGATAGACATAGGTTGCTTTATCGTGCGTATAGCTAGTTGGTCATACGCAGTGTTCACTTCGTTTTGGTGGCCATGCGACCCACTGGAAGCTGACGCCATGCCGGTGAAAATACTCGGCGACTCGGACCGATTCGTTCGGCAGAGTCGAGGGTGACTGGAAGTATCGAACCGGATCGGGTGACTCGCTCCGGACTCGTCCGAGTCTTACACGTCTCACTTGAGGAACGCTACGTGTGCCGATCGCTTGAGATGGACGGGCAGATTGGAAAACGTGGGAGATATCTGGAGCATTCATCGAAAGCATGCTATCAGGCGGGCCTTTTCTTACGAGAAATTGAGTAGACGGTTATAGAACAAATGACAAGTTGTCCACGTCAACGTTCGCTTGTGGGCCTGTGGCCTACTTGATGAGACGAAATTATCACGGTGGGCTCCATCTGATGAATGGACAAAATCGCACTCACGTGTGCTAAGTTGGCACGTACCTTTACGTCCACCCAGCTAGCATCCTAGTTTTCGCACGCCGCAGGATCCACCGTCGAGGCCATTCGACGGGTGGAAGGTACGTGCCCAGAGATGGCCTAATGTGGAAACGGATGGGCTACTCCCCCTGACACGGACGCGGATTGCGTCCTTCCCTCCGCTGGGACAGTAACCCGGGGGGGGGGGGGGGGGGGGGGGGGGATGGCTGTGTGGGGCTCACCTTGATGTAAGGCAGGTCCACACCTCCAGTGGACCACACCAAAGGAAGTTGCACTGATAATGACACTCACCGTTGAAACCTTTCTAAGGGCTAACTTGATGGTTTTTTTACCATCCAACCTATTCATAAAGTCTTGTAGACGTGGATGAAGTGAAATCACAAATATCAGCTTGAACCGAAACTTCTCCAGTTCTCAAGAAGTTTTTAATGGTGGACGTTCAATCGTCACTTTGTGGTCCACTTAGGCCTTGAGATTGCCTCATTTTTTAGCTTATAGCTTAAAATGATCTGAGAAAAGCAATGAACAGATTGGATAAAACACTCACATCACGGTGGGCCTCACAGACCCCTGCCCGGACGGATTAAGCGGAACGGATGGGCTACTCCCCTGACACCATCCAATGGCTGATGGTCAGTGCTACGTAGACCCCACCCCACCATGATGTATGTATTTCATCCATGCCATCCATCTGTTTTTTCAGATCATATATCCAAATCTCAAGTTGACCACATTATAGGAAACAGTGTTGAATGAGTGTCGACCATTAGAAACATTTTGGGGGCCATGAAAGTTTTGGATCAAGTTGGTATTTGTTTTTTATCTTCATCTGGGCATGTATGGCATAATCAAAAAATTGGATGTCAAATAAACAGTATAGTTGGCCTTAGGAGGATTTTAATGGTTAATATCCAATCACTATTATTTTCATGTGGTGTGGTCCACATGAGATTTATATCCCTCTAATTTTTGGAATCAAGCAATAAAATGATCTATAAAAATGGATGAACAGAATGGATGAAACACATACACCATGGTGGGGCCAACAGAACACCAGCCACGGAGCTGGTGTAAGGGGAAACGGACTGTATACTCCCCCTGATACCGGCCCGTGGCTGGTAGTTGGTGCTATGTGAGCTCCACCATGATGTATATGTTTCATCCAATCCGTTCATCTATTTTAAATGGCTTTAATCTTAAAGTGAGAGGAATATAAATCTCAAGTGAACCACACCACATTAAAACAATAGTGATTGGATATCCACCATTAAAATCCTCCTAAGGCCCACTGTACTGTTTATTTGACATCCGATGTGTTGATTAGGTCATGCAGGCCCAGATGAAGGGAGAAAACAAAAATCAGCATGATCCAAAACTTTGATGGCTCCAAAATATTTTTTAATTTAACACTATTTCCTGTAATGTGGTCCACTTAAGAACGGGATATACCTCATTTTTGGTCTCGTACCATAAAATGATCTTTACAAATAGATGGACAGCATGAATGAAACACATACATCACAGTGGGGCCCACTGAGCACCGACCACGAGCCATTGGCTGGTGTCAGGGGAGTAGCCAATCCGTTTCCCGTCCTAATGTGGGGGAGCGGATTGGGTGAGACCCCGGCCTTACCCAAGACGGTGCGACCCTTACCGTGGGGCCACCTTGATATGTGTAGTCTGTATCCATCCTCTCCATCTGTTCTTCCAGATAATTTTAAGGCATCATTGGAAAAATAAAGCAGATCCGAATACCAAGTAGACCATACCATAGGAGTTAGTGGTGATTGACGATTAATGGGGCACAAAAGTTTGGGATCAAGCCAGCATTTATGTGACCTTACCGACATATTGGATAGCAACTAAACACTACTGAAACATTAAGGTATGCCCTCAAAAGTTTTTAACGGTAGGGTGTTCGATCACCACTGTTACCTAAAGTATGGTCCACCTGATAATTGGATTTCTTAAAATTTTAGATAATCTCCTAAAATGATCTGAAAAAACGAATGGAGGCAATATGCAAATCAAGCTGGGGACTGCAGTAAGGGCGGCACCGTCTTGGGTGAGGCCGGGTCTCACCTGGTCCGCTCCCCTAATGCGGCTGTGTGGGCTCCTTTCGTTCATCAATTTGGTGGGGCCCATGGGTAATAGGTCATCCCCCAGCTGTCTCCACCATCGGGGAAATCTTCACTGATTAGTAGAGGTTTGCTTATTAAATCCCAATCGTCGGGGAAAAAAAAAAACAGCCTTTACAGACCAAAGGGACTGTCAAGATCTTCTAATGGAGGAAACTTCTGTAACATGTGTAATGGGGCCACCTGATGGCTGAATTGGATGGGACCGTACGGTTCTTGGACAAAATTAATAAAGATCAAATCTGTATGAGGCCAGGACACCCCAACTCAATATTACACGTATGCCTCACTTGATAAGTTTAATATGTCTGCGAGACATTTAGAATGCGCACTACCAAATGAATGGCTATGATCTCAAACACATGACTCATGAGACGTACCACGTGGGAACCAGGCCCACTACCAAATGAAATGGGGTACTGCATTCTGTCAAAAACCCCATTTGGAGCATTGATTTGGAATTCAAATCACAATTTCATTGAAATCAAGTGATTCCGATTCCTCAAGTTTGGAGGGCGTTAGAATTTTTCAGTATACCAACATGACTTGGATTTAATTAACTAAATTAACTTTCATATCTCAAATTAATATATATACCTCATGTTTGATAGAATGATTGGATAAGTCCATTAAAATATATAATTTAGCAAAAAAGAAAATTTTGAAGCTTGGGTGGACCGCAAATGCAAGAATCATAAACAAGTGCCTCATCGACGTTTTTTAACCGTCCATTTAGATATCCAATATTTAAATGGTTTAAACAAGTCTATTAATATAAGTTTAGTGTTACAACCAATAACTGAATTATTTTGAAGTATCATTAGAGTCTCATGTATCTAATAAATTAGTAGCCTAGAGATACCTTTGTTACATATCTGACTCTACACCTGAATCTCAATATTTTGCTAACATTTCAAAACACACCCATTTACCACCAAATCTAGGGTGCCAAATGAGGTGCAAGTATTTCTCCTCACTTGTGCACAGGCATTCAAAAA
This sequence comes from Magnolia kwangsiensis, assembly GCA_037074715.1. Classification (NCBI taxonomy): domain Eukaryota; kingdom Viridiplantae; phylum Streptophyta; class Magnoliopsida; order Magnoliales; family Magnoliaceae; genus Magnolia; species Magnolia kwangsiensis. The sequence continues at coordinate 101,066,898 of CM073581.1, forward strand.
TTGTACACCTGCTAGATTTTACTCAAATTAGACCATCTAAATAGTGGAACCCACCATCATAGTTCCAAAATAATATTAATTAAGCAATCCAAACATCCGGTTCATAGATAATTATTTGCTGAAATAGGAGGATTGGATATTATCCATTTTTAACTATCCAATAAATGTCCACTAACCCCATTAATCAAATAAGCGAATATGCTTAGATTTTTTTATTTTTTTTCCATGATGCATGGATATTGGGACCCTTACTTTGGACAGTTTATCTTGAACTACATGTATGCCACATATACAGTTTCTAATTAATTTCTAAGTGCCTGCATATGCCTGTGACCTTATTGGCTCAGTAGTAGACTCACAAGAGATTCAACATGAGGCCATGGGTTCGAGCACCCATTGTGGTGTGAGTGCACGAGCACGTGGGGTATGTGAGTGTGTGTGAAAAGGTGGGACCAAACAATGGGCCTACTAAAGTGCGTCATGAAAAAAAAAAAAAAAAAAAGACCGAAAGAACTCATTTAAGTGGGAAATGGTACTTGTCAAGGTTGAGCTCTGTCGGCCCCACCATGATGGGTGGAACACTCATCCTGCCCTACCATGGTAGGAAATCAGGCTAATCTCATTTAAGTGGTAAATGGTACTTGTCAAGGTTGAGCTCTGTCGGCCCCACCATGATGGGTGGAACACTCATCCCGCCCTACCATGGTAGGAAATCAGGCTAATCCAAGACTTAGGTGGGTCGTGGGCCACACCACCAGGGAATAGTGAGAGTGGCCTCCCGCCCATTAAAACCTTCCTGGTTGTTTAAGGGCCCTCCGAGATACGGTTTATACATCCGAGCGATTCATTGGGCCTCTCCCACTTGGACGAGGGGTCCCACAAAATTTCAGGCCATTCCAAAACTCAGATAGGCCCCACCAAGTGATTTTAGATGTTTCAGGCATGATTTCACACAACTCCCAATGATGTGGCCCACCTGGCATTTAGATGCAGCAGATTTTTGGGATATCCAATAAACTGGAGTGCACACCAAATACATAGCTAAGATGTACACACATCACAGCAGGGCCCATAGAGCTCAACCTTCGGCCCCATAGTACCTTTTTTCCCTTTTTCTAAGTGGCAACCAAACATGCCCCAAGAAATGCATCTTGTTTTACATTTACAGCACGAAAAATGAGAGAGTATTACTGCATCCAATGATATTTTAATTATGGAAAATATGGTTTTTTATTTGCATGATAAATATTATATATGAGATGAAATAGAAGTCCCTATTTTACTTCATCTATATTGCAACAACACTGCTAGTAAAATAAAGCAGCAATCATCTATACTCCAGGCAATGGAAATTGGTTGGTTAGAACTTCAACTCTCCTTTTCAGATCCGAAATGCGCACCTTCAGTGGGAAATTGGAAGATTCTACTAAGTCCATGAAATCTTTAAGCTTTGTCCCGCTGACAGAAGCCTTGGCTTCCAGAGCAATCTGCACGCCCTCGTGAATGAAGTCTGCAACTGCTACAAAATTGGCCTCCTTGAATCCTCGGGTGGTCATAGCAGGTGACCCAATGCGGATGCCACCCGGCACTAGCGCACTTTTATCACCTTTTAAACATGGAACAGTGACACAAAGGAGGAAGAACTCAAAATTTGAGATTTGACATAAAAGCCCACGTGGGTTATCTCCAAATGCAGCTACACACACACCAGTGTGGAAATCCAAGCCATGCATCAGGTGGAACCAAGGTTTAATGTACCATAAAAAAATGGTGTATATCACCTGATAAATACCAGTATCATCTGTGGATGATATGGCTGCATCGGCCCATACTGGCCCAAAAATAGCCCGTTACATGTATAGGTGGTGAAGAATACAATATGCCAAAACCGATTTTTAAACCATAGATGGAACCATTCAGAGACGATTTGGCTTTAAAATAGGCCATTCAACCCATCAGACTGGCCACATGCATATGAAAACAACAGACAGTTTTAAAATGCCAACCGTCCAGTGCACATAGCATACTGGACGAGTGGACCATCCAACTTTTGGTCAAGAGCATGATGCGGTGGACCCCATCCGATGCAAGGCTGCAGTGTCCCACACAACACAGAAGTCTGCAAATGTGATAGCATGTATGGTGCGTGTGAGCTTAGCAAAACACCCAGAAAAGGAGAGAAATAAAACAACCCTCTTACCTGGCACTGAATTCTTGTTGAGAGTGATAGAACTCATGTCCAGGATTTTCTCGGCCCGTGCCCCATCAATACCCTTCAGTGAGCAGTTGATGAGTATCAAGTCAAACATAAGGAGAATAATACGTGCGCACAAGCATGCACACGTGTTCATGCATGTAGGTGTCCATGGATGCATGCATGTATATAAAATTACCATACTTTCCAACTCCGTGATCAGTGTGCCTAGTATCTACATTAATTGGGCAATTGATGGGAGCTTAACCAAATAGCAACTCCATGAATGCATGAAAATATGAGCAAAAGACGCTCTAATCACTGACTTTCCAAATGTACAAAAATTTGCCTTTGACTGGGTCTTGGCAATATGCACAAATTGGGCCCCATGTTCAAGTCCTTGAATTCCAGTAAAAACAGAAATCTGCTCAAAAATGGTAGAAACACAACTTATTTGGGAACCCAAGTTAGGAATATGTCAGGAACCTATGCATTAACACAAAAACTGCACTGGACTGAGTCCATTGGGCTGATTGTTCCAGAGTCACTGAGTTTCTACTCATGACCTAGCCCAATGACCAAGCGTGAGTACTTGCCAGATGACATATCTCAGCCATTGAAAAAGAGAGAGATTTCTGCATGTCTCAGCCTTAGAATTCATTATAAAAAACTGCATGTGATTGATGTAGCTCATAGTAAAGGGTGATTCAAGGCAGGAGTGACACCTAGTTAGAAGGCTCGTGTAACTAAGCCATCAGGACCCTGCATGTCAAAGCTAAGCAAGGCAATAAGAAATCAACAGCTTACCAGTGGCCTTAGATCAACTAAAATGAGGTGATTGTCACTACCGCCAGAAACCAACTTGTATCCCAGTTCAACTAAACGGGCCGTGAGCGCTTTACAATTAGCTACCACCTGCAGGAACCACCAGTAAACATATTGCATAACATCCCCATAAAGTTCACACGACAGCGCAGACCATGGTATGCCAAAATGGTTACGTAATGGCTAAAACAGCTGTAACAGCCGTTACAAAATAATATATAAAAAAAGGCCCATAATGGGCCTGGAACAGTTTTTTTTTTCGGGGGGAGGGGGGGTTGCATAATGGACACTATGGCCCGTAACATAATGGTAAGGGCAGTGGCGATTACAGCCACCATTACCATTATGGAATAACTTGGTGCAGACAGCACATTGAGAATTGGATAGCTGGGGTTGACACAAGGTTTCTTCAACTCATAAAAGACAGTAGCCATACCTGACCCTGGTAATCTTTGTACTCAGGGGACTGAACAAGCTTTAAACACACAGCGAGCCCTGCAATTGTGTGGTTGTGAGGACCACCCTGCAAAGACAAGGTTAAATAGGATCCGGTTGAGCCGAGTCACAGAGTCCGACATTAGGACATGCAGCCAGATATCAACCAAAACCAACTTCACATGGCAAAGGTGATTAATCCTACTTACCTGCAAACCGGGGAATACAGCATTGTTAATGGCAGTTTCTAGATCAACTCCTAAAATAGGATCCTTCTTGAAGAAAATCATGCCTCCTCGGGGCCCACGTAAGGTCTGCAATACAAGTTCTTGACTTACCAGGAAATAGATGGAAAAAATATCTGAAAGAAACATTCTCACAAAAGAGGAATGAACTATAGATGACAAACTGAGATGTAAAAAGAACTTCAACCATTAGCCACCACAGTCACCACTGTTCTTTTTGCTGTTGATTCGGTGTAGCAGTGGGCAGTCAGTGGACAAACAGGATATTGCATCCTTAAAAAGATAAACGAACTAACACATGTGCATGTGCATGTATTTTATCTATTTACCTATGCACACAAGCATATGCACATGCGCCCGCATGCATAATTGTGCAGATCCACATCCTATAGAGGCACAACATTTGTGTGCCTCCAGATTGTGTACCACGTGCATCACATATGTATGCTAATCTGAACTATGAATACTGCTTGCTCCACTAATGGTTGGCCCCTAACAAAATTTCCATTGTTAATTTTGGTTAGAACTTAGAACCATCCAACATTGTTTTGGGCCACAGATCTATTGGAAAAATGAAATTACTAGTTTTGTTCTCATCTATGTACTCCACATGTGCAGAAATGACATGTGAGCATGAAAATGCCATGAGTGCCAAGTTTTCTCATGCACACACACACAGGCATGAAAATGCCATAAGGTACCAAATCTGCCTTGCACACATGCACACACATGCACAAAAAACACATGCACATGAACGCAATGAAAAATAATTGAAAATAATTATTTTTGGTTGGCCGTTACCATAGTATACGGGGCACGTAGAACTCAAGAGTTATTTCAAAATAAGACCGAAAAGTGATTATTTAGAAATATATATTGTAATTGGCCGTTATCATGGAATACTAGGCACTGAATCAGAGTTATTTCAAATTTTTATAGTGAAAATAATTGATTTAAAATGTTTATTTTGATTTTCAGAACAGTCCGACAAAATCAATGGCTAAATTCAGCAAAAATAAAGATTCGGAGCAAGGGCCTCAATTACAGAGAAAGAAGATGTCGGGCATCTTCTCCACCCATACATATGTACGGTCTCTACTCAATAGGATTCAAGATTCTTTGGGTTATGTCTGTGGGCAAAAATTCTCTGTTTGGATAAAACAACAACAACAACAATAATAAAGTAAATATGAACAAGCAAGGGGGTGTAAGAGAGAGGCAATATAGCAACGCGCGCGCGCACATTGAAAGACTGCACTAGTAATTATGCACTCACATAATTCATAATATTACCACCCTGAGTCCCTGATAATGTCCTATCATAATATTTTTTAGGATATCACAATATTAGCACTCACATTATATTAAGATATGCACTAGGATTGCACACCTTTGCTTTAACAAATGGCTAAGCCCGTTACCCAGGCCCACCCCCCTTTATTGTATTGCATTTGAAGCTTTGGTAGCTTTCAAGATGGTTACGTAACAACCATTATGTAACAGCAACAGTGGTAACCATCACGCGTTATGAACTTACAGGGTCGTAACGCCCATGAAAGAAATAGGTTTTTTCCACAAAAAAAAAAAAAAAAAAGGAGCTGTAATGGCAGTTGTGGCCCGTATCGTACCAGTAGCTGCTGTAGCCGTTAGGGCCACAGCTACCATTATGGAATACCTTGGCAGCTTTGGATCAAAATTGGGTTTAGGTTTGATTTGGTCCAATGACTTCACGACTTTGTGAAGGAGTGGAGCTAACCTCCTGATCTGATTCAATCACTGGTTGGGTGAGGTGTCCAAAGATTGATTATTAGCAAAAGTATTGAATAAACATAATATTTTATTAATGTTTCAAATCAAACATCCCTCTGCAAGTGCCTAAAGAGAAACATCTCTCACGCATGAATCATACGAGCACAACCAAGTGATCACAAGAAAACCCTGCAGAAACCAGCAGAGCTCAAATTGCAGTGTTGTTGTTTATTATTATTATTCTTTTCCCTTTCCCTTTCCCTGATGCTTCAATATGCAAAACCAGCCTTTCATTCAACCTTGGAAACTCACTGCAAACAACCTCCATGAAGAAGTTATCAAACTGACAATGACTTCTACTACAGCCCAGAAGTTCAAATCTCCACATAATACAAACTCTCGAAACATGTAAAGAGTAAAAACATGACAATCTAGCTACCCAGGTGATGTATCAAGTCATAAGATGAGAAACGCAACACCGCTTTTGCATCAAGCCATATGCAAGATTGATTTTGCATGTATGGTCCCATGCGGCAATTCTAGCATATCATAACTCATAAAAAAGGCACCAGATGCATACCTTGTGTGTTGTTGTAGTGACGACATCACAATACTCAAAAGGATTGCCAACCACAGAAGCAGCAACAAGCCCACTTATGTGTGCCATATCCATCATAAGGAAAGCACCAACAGCATCTGCAATCTTTCGAAATATTTTAAACAAAATAGTTAGAGCCGAAATATAAGGAATTTACGTACTACGATTGCACGTGTACAGTCATATAAGATCCTTACCTTCCTCATACGTGGATAATCAAAATCCCGAGGATATGCACTAGCACCAGCAATTATGAGCTTCGGACGAAACAGGTTAGCTGTTTTCTCAAGCATTTCATAATCAACTAGACCTGTTTGCAAATACAGTGAATAAAATTACATCATCAACAACAATATGCAATGTAAATAGATCTCTGAATTTATATGTAACAAGCTCGGGGGAAAAGAAAGGAATGTGCTACCTGTGGATTCATCAAGCCTATACGGCATAGACTCAAAATAAATTGATGTGCCTGACACCCGTCTCTTAGGAGTCATAAACCCATGAGATAAGTGCCCACCATGAGGTAAGTCCAGACCCTAAATTACAAGTAAATATAAGATGGTTTCCCATATTCTGCAAAAGTAAGATAAGAAAAACAAAGGAAAATTTGTTCGTTAAATCATGACTAAAGAAACAAACGAAGATGTCAAACTAACCATTATTCGATCATGTGGTTTAAGAAGTGCGGTGTAAACCTCAAAATTGGCTGGCGAGCCAGATAATGGTTGAACATTGACACCCCACTTGTTCTCATCAAGGTTGAATGCTGACAAAGCCCTTTTCTGACACAGAATCTCTATCTGATCAATAAACTCATTGCCACCATAGTACCTGAGCCCAAATGCAAAAGAAATGATTAGCTGCATTCCAGTATGAGAAATCAGCATGAGAACAATATCAAATCTGGACCAATATTAACCTTTTCCCCGGCAGTCCTTCAGAATACTTGTTTGTGAGGCAAGAACCAACTGCTTCCATGACGGCACGAGATGTAAAATTCTCTGAAGCAATGAGTTCTAGGCAATTGAATTGCCGTTGCTTTTCCTTGTCCATTATAGCATACAGTTCAGGATCCACTTCCTCAAGACCGTAGTCTCTCATACCGCTTACATTACCTAAGTAACAAAACGTGCAATTCCATGCACAAGGAGCCGGATGTGGATAAGTCCTATACAGTTATCTCTTGGTAACTACAAGCATCTCAACAATTACTTGTAGTTTTACTTTTCCTTCTAGGCAAATAAAATGTAAAAAGGCCACAATTAAGACGCTAAACCCAAAATATGCAAAAGTCTACTGTAAAATATGGTGTGATTGAACTCTTCTTCTTCTTCTTTTTTCCTTTTGATTGGTGGCTTAACTAAACAATTAGACGGTAGAAACAATAAAGCAAGAAATACTACATGCTTGAATGAAAGAACAACAAACCTAAGTGCGTCAAAGCCTGTACATTTGCATGGAAGAATTAAGAGGCCTAAGGCATCTGTGTGCAACTAACAGTTTGTCAACAAGTGTAAAAAATTTTTAAAAGGGAGTTTTAAGATCGGCTGCTGTACTCATTCCAGCATCTTCAGCAATTATATGAAATCTGTCCATGCCCATAAACCATTAGGCTTGAAATGATGACTTCCGATTATTCCCATATTAATTATGTAGCCAACCCCAATTAGTTTGAAGCATAGTCAGAAAAATGCCATGCAGTGAAAAACCAGGGTACAGAAAATGTTCATGTTTAATTAGGTGTCGATCATTAAAAATACGGCAAAAAATGTGGTCAAAGAAACAGAAGTGATGAAAATTTTGAGATTAATAGGGTTCAGACTCAATAAAATGGAGAGAGTGGGGGGGAACGGCTATATATGCACATCTGTGGGTGTGTTTATTATCCATAAATATGGTTAAAATAGAAAAAAAAAAAAAAAAAAAAAAAAAAAAAAAAGAAGAAGAAGAAGAAGATAAAAATTATTGGAACTTCTATATGAATGGAAAATATTGTATATAGGTAATTGAGTAGTGGGTTAATATCATTCTTTGCCTCTCTTAAATCCTTCCTTTTCAAGCATTTCTATTTTTTTACTCAGCAGCTCATCTAGACCCAAGTTGGGAGTTGGAACTCACATGAGCGAAGGGTAAATCGGCTTGAAATCGCCCCAAGTCAAGGGTACGTGCAGGCGATTCATGGTACCAACCATATCATTCCCAACTAAGTTCAGGATGACTTAGATAAGTTGGGTACGACTTGAAAGAACTGCCAACCCATGTTTTAAGTGATCCCCATATCAAGTGATCCATCTCTACTAAATTGTACACCTTCTACTCAATTCTATCAATTGGTAGTGAAGTTTTAATAAAACATGTTTCTTGAAAGGGAAAAAAAAAAAGTGTTTAATTCAGTTTGCCCTTTTCTTTTTTGCTTTTTTTTTTCTTGTTCTTTTTCTTTTTCTTTTTCTTTTTTCTTTTTTGTGTGCCTATCTTCCTTAGTATGAGTTTTGAAACATTAAATCAATAATATTGGATTTTTTTTATAAAAAAATATATGGAGAGTTCAAAACAGAGTTATGTTAACTATGGTTGGGACAAGGCTCTAATGATGATGTAGAAGCATCAGCCAAATGAGACTCCTCACCCTCTAAATGTGGAATCGGGGATGCTGGAATAGGTTTTTAAAGCATCACACCTCTTGTGTGCATCCCTAGCCTCTTTGGAAATTAACAGCTGAAATGCGAGTAGTCTATAGTTTGATTTCATATAGGTACACAATTAACTAGCCTTAAATAACGTAAAATTACCAAAACTGACCATAATTAGTTATTCCAACCGGCAATAAAAACAAGAAAATACTCGATCTGCCCTTTCCGCACTTGCGCTGCCTTGATTGCAAAAGCCAGATGAAGCAAATACCATAATTGGTGCACAAACATAGTATAACACGGTATAGCATGTACATATGTTGGAAACAAGTGATAAACCAATATCAATTTACTGGCAGTCATGAAGATCAGCAGAAGCTGGGTATATGTTGGCCAAATCATGGCACGTCATGGGCACAGCTTTTTGCTTAAAATTATGTCTGGGTAAAATGTAGCATAGGGTATACAAATAGTAATACTTCTTTCAGTTTAAACACAAACCAACTCAAAAACAATACAAAGTCAGGTCAATAGGATGCTCCTTCAAAGCCTTTGGTAACCTAGCATGGAGCTTCAATATGGCACAAAAACAGAAGAAGTCGGTGCAGACTTTCTACAGACATAAAAATAGGAAAGAAATATTCATCCCAGAGCAAATAGTCCAATAAATCACATCAAAATCTGCCACCATAACATTACGAAGAGAGGTACAATCATGTTGAATGGATGCATATGATGTGCCTACGGGATGAAGAAAAAGTGAATCATCTGTTTTATTGCATTGACAATTTGTACAATATATCTGGTTGAGATTCCTGAGAACGTTTGAAATGAATAGGGTGATCCGCACTGAATGGGGAATCTTTTGATGGCCTGGCATGGAAGAAGAAAGGGGCATAGGAAAATAATGATTATTTGGCAGATAACTTTGATGGCAGTTTTTTGGGATGTATGGAATGAGCAATTGCTGGATTTTCAGACATACACCATATTCTTCTGAAGTGGTCTTCCTCGAAGCAAAACACATGGTCATCAAATGGGCTTTGGCATCAAATAAATCTACAGATATCCAGCGGGTTTCTGTGAGGATTCTTCCACATCGTCCTTTTTTTTTAATCATGGATCCCTCATCATCTGTTAGTTTTGCTTTGTTTATGATATTCCATTATCCTTTGGGGAAAAAGAAAAAAGAAAAATAAAATCTGCCAGCATCAAAGAACTTGATAGGAAGGTCTCAACACAGTATCCCCAAATAAAGAAACATCATAGTTATAGAACTCATCAAATGCATATATAAAAATAAATTTTAAAGAAAAAATCATCACCCTAAAATTCTATGACAAATTAAGGCCAATAAAAATTTAATCTGATTGCTCTTTAAATCTGGTCAAACATTTCAACAAAGCAACTTCGAGAAATAAAACACGTGATTCACAAAATGATGCCTTAGCAAACAAAGAGAGACATTGAATAAAATCCATGCCAGATTTTTTATTTTCCTTTGAAATGCAATATCCATATTAGATTTTTAAAACAAATATAAGAAACCCGGTAAAGGTCATAATAGAGACTTGGAGCTTTGGTGACATAGTATGGAGTTACAAACATCGATAAGTTTTCATTATTTATTTATTTATTTATTTATTTGAATGATAGCAATACATTTTCATTTAACACAAACCAACTAAAAAAGGGTGTGAGGTCAGGTCAATAGAATGCTTCTTCAAGCCATTTATATAATATAGTGTGGAGTTTCAAATTGGCACACCAACAAAAGAACGAGCACCAGATTTTCTTTGGACCATAAAAATGGGAAAGAAAATTTTCATCCAAAGGAAAATTGTGTACGGTAAGTCACACTGAACTCTACCAGCCTCAAAGAATTTGATGGGAATAATTCAGCACAGTGTTGCCAAATCAAGATCACAGTTGTTCTAACAGTCATCAAATGCATGTCAAAGAAATCCATCATGATCCTAAAACTCTGTAACTAATCAAAGACAGAAAACGAAGTTAAGTAACACGCCACTCGAATAAAATGAGTGCATGGCAAATAAACCCTGACATGGAATAAAATACAAATCGAATTAGGCTTACCACCAATGTCAGGTGCAGGGACGGATACGGAGGAGGGTGGCCTTCCTGTCACCAAGCTCCCCTCAAGATGAGCAGCCTTACATTTGGCATAATTGAAATTTAACTGGTGAGAGAATTCACCATTAGTGGAAATCTTCGGATGAAAGGAAGAACTCCTCGTCCAAATCGATTGATGCATGGAACACATCATGGATCCACTATGAGCATGCATTGTACCCTCTTAGAGCAAGCAGTACACAACTTTCCTACATGTGCCAGAGCGTTCAATGTGAGATCTATACATTATCAAGTTTGCAAGGCATTTTCTAGAGTAACCAAATGAGCTTTCTACAGTTAATTAGCAAAAGAAGCATAGAATCCATATATTGATAATCAATATTTCAACAGAATGCATTGGGATGGATCAGGAAAAAACATTTAAAAAAATGAAATTGAAGGAACAAGAAATTTGACGAGTTGAGAACAGCTGGAAGTGCAACAAAACAGTTAGCACTCATTTTTCGCGCTGGCCAACTGCTAAGAGCTTGTCCAATATGTTCAGGTTTTGACTTTGTACAAGTGATGCCCATTGTTCAATGATCCAAAAAATTGACATGATGTGCGTCGCTCTAAATGATCAATGCACTTAAAAAGCCCTGGGTGGAAAGATCCTAGCCATAGAACATTTGGCCCTCTTATGATTGAATTTGAACAGTTGCAATTTTGGTCCATGAGCAATCCATATGAGGCCCATAATAACAGCAGTTTGGATCATTGTACCATGGGACCCAGATTTACAAACTCAAAACATGAGTGGTAATGTACCAACCTTTGGTCTGGGCATTGCATAATACCTATTTGGGGATCCAAAGATGGGGTCAAGGATATTTAACTAAACTAAATCCAACTTACTGCAGTGATGCGCTAGACAAAAGTGGAGAGACTAAACTAAGGTACGCTAATCAATCTGGATTTGTTGCAGTATAGTGTTGGACAAAAGAGGTGTGAGACTAAGCTAGGCTATGCTATGTAGAGTTGTACATGAGTCGAACCAAGTCTAGCTTGGCACAGCTCGGCTCGGCTCAGCCAGCAGCCAACCCCAGCTTGAACTCAGCTCGGCTCGGTCCTCGAGCCTAACTGGCCAGCTCAGCTCAGTTCGGTCAATAGCTCGAGCCAGTTCGAGCCAAGTTCGAGCCTGTGCAACATTTTCTCAAACATAAATTGTATCTTCAACTCCCTCACTTCGAATGCAAATCAATAAGAGCGCTTTGCATGCGTTTCATCAAACACTCAGTGAGCAATATCAAGATCAAGATATGAGGGCAGTCATTTAATGTAAAGTTTTTTTTTGGGATTTATTTCTTCAATCTTCCCTCAAATACCCATTTAAAGAATACCCTAATATGAGGGCAATCCAAGAAACAACATTTCATTGAGGCATTTCATCAAACACTCAGCGAGCATCATCAAGATCAAAATGACTGAGTCACCAAGCCGATTCGATCTGAGTCGATTCAAGTCGGGGTTCGAGTCAATCTTGGGCAAGCTCAAAATTTTTTCAAGCTCCAAAAACCATCTCGACTCAGTCTGAATCTAGTTTTAAGCCGACGCGAGTTGAGCTTTTCCAAGTCAAGTCGAGTGAGCAAATCGAGCTAACTCAACTTGTGTACAGCTCTAATGTTATTCTAAGATAAGCATCCATGTGGGATGAAAGATTGATAGACAACATTGAGCAAGAAAGAGATTGTTGTGTTTGGTTTCGCAAGTGCCCAGAGCTCTTTGTTCTTTGTTGCTTTTATAGACGTGGGTTAGGTGGTGGCCTTGCATATGGTCCCTTGGCTTTCGGGACCAATATCTTAATCGACTAGCGGCCTTGGCATAAGGCAGGCTTGAAACCCGCTTGTGGAAAAGCCCCTTGTTACACAAGTGCATCCAATTGGGCCCTTATGTTCTCTCGATTCCTACCAAAGTTGTGTCATAAAGAAGGCGATGTTTGGTGAAAATCCCACAAATTCCACCCAAGTTGCAAATTTGGGCATAATTATATCAACACTTGCATTTAAGGTATATGGAAGAGGCATAAAGATCTTTAAATACTCATATGTCAAGGATATTTGGGTTACCCAATGTTGTCGAATTGCATATGCAATCATGTGCGATAGCATATGCCTATGTGCATATGCAATCGCGCAATCACATATGGATATGCGCATTTGCAGTCGCACATGACAACACTAGGGTTACCTCTCCAAAATAGGTTAAAAGGCATAGAGAAACAAAGTTGGAACAAGCAAGAGAATTGTTTGAGCATGCAATTGAAATGGCAAGTGAAGACAGTAACAAATTTAAATATCAATATTAGTGCACATATCCAACCCTTTCAATACATAAATATATTGACATTGCATGTATCTAGGATTGTATCATTTTTTTGAAGGAAACATTAGGAAATAATGGAATTTTTCAATAAAACTTCAAGATATGTTGAAAGAGGCATATTGGCTTTTGTGCCTTCCTGATGCTCTTTCGATAAAAGTTTTGTCACGTTTTTTTTTTTTTTTTTTTTTTTTTTTTTTTTTTTTTTTAAGTGTTGAAAGAAGCATGATTACACACTTAGCACTCAAAAGATTAGAAAACAAGTATGCACAATAAGTTTTTATCGTATTGGATCCTAAACTATGTTGTCTAACAAAAGTGATGCAATTATATCCAAAATGAGTTCATATAATTCATAAATCATACGAATACAATACAAGTATGGAAATAGACTCCCCCAAAACAAATTTGGGGGAAAATGGATTTTTCAGGGGTCTTTTGCTTTTCTTTTATTTTTCTTTTTCTTTTTCTTTTTAGTTTGGATAAGGGAATGTATCGCAACATATCATCAATACATATTGCAATGTATCGCAACATATCATCAATACATATTGCAATGTATCGCCATATATATCAACAATATAGGAAAATTTTTATGAAGGGTTTTTGGCAAAATATTGCAATACATCGGAAATACATTGCGATATGTTGTGCGATGCAGAGGAATTTAACAACTTCCCATGTATATCACATCAGCCACATGAGATATCAATAGTATCAACCAATATCGGCCGATTGTGTTAATATCTAAATCACTAGACAGTATTATCTATATTCTTTGAACCATATTCTGGAATTATTTTTTAACCTTTTGGTTTTTCTCAGACCAACAAACTTAATAATTAATATGTTGCAAGTCTAGAAATGCAGAATGTACACTTAAGACCATTACTGGAGTATCAAATGTTTTCTAATTAGAACATTAGTTAACTTGAATTTTTTATCGGCCAATACTATCAGTATTTAAATCACTCTACACAGCACTATCTATACTCTTCGAACCATATTTGGTAACTCTTTTTTAACCCCTTGGCTTTGCTCAGCACCACAACCTTAATAATTGTTGGAAGTGTAGCAACACAGTACGTGCTGCACTTAATGCCACTATTGGAGTAGGAAGTGTTTTCTAATGAGAACATCCATTGCCTTGGTTTTTCTATGAATACAAACTTTCAAAGAAGATAAAAGAAAAGGAATGGATACAACAGCTGCTCAAAGATATCATGAGGACCAAAAACAAGCCCAAAGAAATAGAAATAACAAATACAACAAAAACATAAGAACTAAACAGGAACACCATATCTCATATCCACTATTACAAACTGATCTCTATTTGACACCCTCCTTTTCTTATCTATCTGCCTTTGAGGTAGCAGAATGATGCACATGGGAGAAAGATACCAAAATGGAGGAAACATATCTGAAGCTCCCATAATGAGATTAGCAATGCCCAAAGGACAGCAGCCAGATTTAATCCATCAATCGCATTCCTCAAATGCCCTTCAATGATAATTGAAATTGAGCGACTGCTAATCTGACCCCTTATAGATGAGTGGGTGCTTCGGCATATTAAATCACAAACTGCCAGAAGACCTGAAAATTTCATCACAATTTCTCCATAATAATCCTTGACTAATAAACGTCCAACCCCTGCCAACACTAGGTTTCTCACAGAACTACTACCGAAATTGAGCCTAGAACATCCTTCAGGGCGTATACACCATAATTCCTCAGGTTTCGCTGGACTGCATCTGCATCTAATAAATTCAGCCCAATTTGACCACAACCAATGGTTTGGGAGGCCTGTTAGCTTTTTGTCAAGCTTGATTAAAAAATATGCTCTAAAATGTTCTATGATAAAGCAAACAATGAACTAGCTTCCCCTCTCAATGTCCTGTTGTTTCTTCCAACCACAGACACTAATCCATAGAGTCGCTTTGCCAACCAAAAGCTGTCTGACTAGACCCCAGACATTGATCTACCACACTGCTAAGAGGGCTGCCACAGAATCTTGGAAGTTCATTGTCTGCTTTATCATAGAACATTTTAGAGCATATTTTTTAATCAAGCTTGACAAAAAGATAACAGGTCTCCCTAACCATCGGCACCAATCCATAGAATCGCTTTGCCAACCAAAAGCTGTCTAACTAGACGCCACACATTGATCTACCACACTGCTAAGAGGGCTGCGACAGAATCTTGGAAGTTCATTGTCTGCTTTATCATAGAAAATTTAGAGCATATTTTTTAATCAAGCTTGACAAAAAGATACCAGGTCTCCCAAACCATAGGCACCAATCCATAGAGTTGCTTTGCCAACCAAAAGCTGTCTGACTAGACGCCACGCATTGATCTACCACACTGCTAAGAGGGCTGCTACAGAATCTTGCACGCCCACAGCAATCGCAAACCTTAAAGAAAATTGATGATCAGATATGTCTAGCAAAAGAACAGTGAATTACGAGGTAGGGAACAGGTTTTCTCTGCCTTGAAACGCATCAAACATCGGCTGGGAAACACATGGCCCCTGATATTTTATTTAAATGTGTTGTCCAAGAGAATGTACTGGCTTGTAGGGTGCCCTTCTAGACCAAACTGCTACCAAACGGAAGATGAACTAGGCTCAGATAAAGATTTATAATAGAATTAACAAGCAAAGAATCTGCCATTAGCTTTGAGCTCCCATATCCTCCTGTCAGTGCCTGCTTGGTGAATATAAGTTTCTCCCCACCCCCCCACCCCCTCAAAAAAAAAAAAAAGAGTTTCTTCCAAGAGAGTCAATATCTAAGACAAAAACAATGATGCAGGACAATTAACCACTTGCTCTAAAAGCTCAAACTGATAGAGCATGGCAAATTAATCTCTTTATCTCATAGCCCAGGCCCCCCACTCGAGCCCATCCCCCTCGTGGGCCCCACATCCATGTGAAAATGTCTCTGCATTAATCACACCCAATGAGGAGTCTCAAATACAAGACCTCTCGCTTTGATACCAATTTTATTCAAGACAATTAACCACTTGCTCAAAAAGCTCAAACTGATAGAGCATGGCAAATTAATCCATTTATCTCATAGCTGAGACCTGGCCAGTTGACAGCCCTAGCTACGACCCCTCTAGCATTTACGCTATTTAGCTATGCTATGTAACGTACACTACCGCAATGCTACAAACGCTATTTGAAACACTGTTCGCAAGTTAGCCAAACACAAAATGCTTTAACTGTAAACACTTTAATACTGAAAAGCCAAACAGAATAGCATGTAAACAGTTTATGCAGGAAACTCTTTCAGGCATAAATTGTTTACAGCTATCTTGTTTGGCTTTAAGATGTAAAGTGTTTAGTGTTTACAGGAAAAAAGTTGCCTGTGTTTGGGTAACCCATAAATGGTTAACAGCTTAGATAGTGGACATTCACAACACATTGAGCTTAGAGCAGTAAAAACGAACAAAATCTTCAAATCACATAAAAGAGCTTGATATAAGATGGGCCATTGTGTTAAACTCATCTTGATAAAGTCTAGAGGGCCAGAAAAGTGGGCCCACCATTTCAAATGTCTTTCATGAAGAGAAACTACTGAATATAAACCATTGAACATGAAATACTAGCCAAATAGTAGTAAAAAAATTGTTTAAACGTAATGTTCCAATAAACAAGCCATTCCAACGATCAAGTGGGCCACACCACAAGTAACAGTTGGGATGGGGACGCTTTCCATTAAAAAGGAGTGATTATTTGCGGGGCCTGCTGTGAACTGAATATGCCATCTAATCCAGTCAAATGGTTCAACTAACCAGGAAGATTGCGGATGCAGCAAAATCAGATCATTTCAATAGTCAGGTGGACCACACCACAAGGAATTGTTATGACGGGTACACCCACCATTAAAACTGTCCAGATTGTTGCGTGTCCCAGCCGATTCTGAAATCGGCCTATTTTTGAGGCCCGAGGATAGAAAACGGGGGATTAAAAATAGACGGATTGGATGGCCTAGAAAAATCAAGGTGGGCCCCACAAACAGTAGGTATGCACTACTTTTTACAATGGCGAAGGACACCGTATCCTTCTCTTCTTCTTCTCTTCCAATCGAAAAGGGGACCCTTTTCTATCACCGCTCTGAACAGAAAAAATAAATAAAAAATAAATAAAAACCTGCGAAGGTGGTCGCCGGTTGCGCTCGAAGGCCTTTCTGGTCGCCGGAAGAAGGGAGAGAGAGAGAGAGGAATGACCTGGGCTTTTCGTAATTATCTTCTTATCTTGTCTATGTTGTTTTCTTTGGGCTGTCTTTCTTCTATACCTCCGATTGTCTAAAAACCCCGAGCAAACGGCTAAAACCCTAGAGACGACTGAAAACAGAATAATGAAAAGGAGTAAAAGCGCGCCTGAAAAGTAGGTTTGTTTTCCCTCAGTCGCGACTCAGGATCAAGTCCATGTATCGACGCTACTGGCCCATATGCTGAGTGTTCCAATGATCGGAACCGCCCATGTTGTGGGCTCTGTGATATACATGAATATCATCCATCACTGTCCATAGCTGAATTTAGAGCCGTGAAAGGGAGAGTTTGATGGATCGCATTCAAGTCTAAAAATAAAAGGAGATAATCATTTCTGAAGCATGGTCGTGGAATATTAGATTGTTTATGATAGTAAAAAGGGATATGGACGGTTCAGATAATAGCAACATTTCAAGATATGGCCCATGGTGATGCGCCGGTCCTGATTCGCGATAGAGGGGAAACGAAATCCACGAAAAAATCGAAGATAATCTGCGAGAAATAGACCAGGACAAGCAACATGAGTCCAAAACTCACCTTCCCAACTTAGACGTTGGACGTACGGACGGTTACGCAGAAATCCAGTTTCGAAAAGATCCTGGCTTTCGTGTTTTGGTGGGACGTCCGAGATCCTTTCGATGTCCCTGCGTTGTGTGATCCGATCGCGGTCACGTAGTAGTAGCGACGGAGCCAGGGCATTTGGGGACAAAACACCCCCTGCCTTCCTTTAGGAAGCGGATTGCCCAGTGTGCGAAGACGAGCGTTGACGCTTGTGGGCCCCACCATGATGTATGTTTTGTATCCACACCTTTCATCCATTTGGAGAGATCATCTTAGGGCAATATACAAAGAACTAGTTAAATCCAAATCTCCATTGAACCCTAGCACAGAAAACAGTGGGCCACCATTAAAAACTTTTAAAGGCTACAAAGTTTTAAATCAACCTGATGTTTGTGTTTTCTCTTATTTCATGTCTTTTATAACTTTTGAACAGCATGGATTTCAAATAAAGATTATGATGGGCCTTAGGATAGTTTCAACGGTGGGAATCACTCTCCCCACTGTTTTCTTTAGTGGGCCCACTGCAGATTTTTATTTGCCTAATTCTTTGGTTCGTACCGGAAAATGATATCTAAAAATGGATGAACGGTGTAGATATAATACATACATCACAGTGGGCCCACGTAACTTGGTCACGTCACTTTGGTAGCCGACTGCTACTCAACCTGTCAGTATCTAATGCGCTTCGGAAATGGATTGGCTACTCTCCTGCCACCGGCTCCATGGCTGGTGGTCGGTGCTATGTGGGCCCACCATGATGCATGTGTTTCATCCATTTTTACTGATCATCTTATGATCTGATCCAAAAAATGAGAGGGATATGAATCTCGGGTGGACAAGGCCACATGAAAATAGTAGTGATTGGAAATCCACCATTAAAATCCTCCTAAGGCCCACTATACTATTTATTTGACATTCAAACTGGTCATTAAGTCATACAGGCTTTGATGAAGATAAAAGGCAAACATCAGCTTGATCCAAAGCTTTTATAGCCTGCAAAATGTTTTTAATGGTCGACCCTAGTTCAACATTGTTTCTTGTAACGAGGCCCACTTAGAGATTTGGATATACCTCATTTTTGGACTCATGAAGTAAAATAATCTTGGTGGGGTCACATACATCATGGTGGGGTTACATATATGGACAGCATGTATGAAATACATATATCATGGTAGGGTCACATATGAAATACAAATATCATGGTGGGGTCACATAGCACCAACCATCAGCCATTGGAGGTGTCGGAGTAGGGAATCCGTTTCCTCCGCGTCTGAGCGTTAGCGCTCGTCTTCGTACACCAGCTAATTTACTTAGGGCCCATTTTGGCCGGGTGGATTAGAAGGAATTAAATGGTACTAGGCATAAAAATAGATGGACAGCATATATGAAATACATACATCATGGTGGGGTCACATAGCACCAACCACCAGCCATTGGAGGTGTCGGATTAGCGAATTTGTTTCCTCCGCGTCTGAGCGATAGCGCTTGTCTTCGTACACCAGCAAATCCGCTAAGGGCCCGTTTGGCCGGGTGGATTAGAAGGAATTGAATGGTACTAGGGTGGATGGCATGGATTTCTAAGTAATGATGGTGTTGCCAGTGGATTGTCTTGAGATCCATGGGATTGCTCTATCCCTAATTGATATATCTAGTCTGTTTGGCACGCCCGGCCAATCCCGATATGAAACATTCTCATCCCTTTCCAATCCCTCGAACCAAACACGTCTCAGGCAAATTTGAACGGTTTGGGGTGGATTGGATGGGATTTAAAGGTAATGATGGTGTTGTCAGTGGATTGTCTTAAGATCCATCAGATTGGGATCAGATCACCAACTCTGTTTGGCACGCCCAGCCAATCCCAAGATTTAACTTCCAATCCCTTCCAATCCCTTCCAATCCAAACGGCCAAACGTGCCCTTATGAGAGGAAGGCAGGGGTATTTTGGTCCCCAAATGATTGTCCATACGTCCAACATATCAGTTGGGAAGGTATTTTTTTGAATTTTCATAAAAGAAAATGGGCAAAATGTTACATCTACTGTGGTCAATTTCTCATCATCTACCAATCATAGAGTGTGAGGGGGCAGGAGAGGACACGTTATGTCTCCCGCCTAGTAATGCGGATTACCTCGAGACCTGAACTGGATTCGATGAGTACTTGGATTTGGAAGCGGATCAGTTGTTACATTCGGGGTGTGTTTGGTCCGTGGAATAAGATGGTATTGAATCGTATTATATGGGATTAACATCGTACAGTGATTATATGTCTGGAAATAGCGTTTTAGTCATCCAGTCCCATGATTGGGATAAAATTCGTGCTACGTAAAAAGCACTAAAATAAGTTATTTGTTGGACCATAGAATTGTAATCAATAGACTAAATTCACAATTGATATCATTCACTTATACACATATATAACTATAATGTCACATGTAAACACCATATATGAATGGATGGCATGGATAAACGTATGCATCAATGTAGAGGCACATGTGTAGTTGATTTTAAAAGCCACATAAATCCCATAAGAGACTAAATACAATTTCATGAGACAAAATGCATTTCCATCACACATAATCCCAACCTTTCTCATCCTCCCCAAATGGTGGATGGAATTTGCATAGAACCAAATGCAATTCTATCCCACCTAATCTCATCTAATACCCTGTGCCAAACGCCCCCTTACTGTGGGCCTACCTTCTTGAATTTTGCAATCTAACAGGACCACATCATCACACGCAACTGCTTATAACGTCAGCAATGCAAACAAAAGAAAATTAGTATTTTCCCACCTGTGAAAAGCAGAGGATCCAAATTATTTTTGGTGTATCCATAATATTTGTTAATGACAAAATCTGGTCGGCCCTCCCCCCACATCACCCTCTGCGTATCGTCCCTAAAGCCTGCACCAAGAGAAAAGGCAAAGGTGACCCTGGCTAAGCCGGAAGACCCTCCGATGCGTAAGTCAGGATAAGGGAATCAGGGTCTATATCGAGAGTAGAGAAGAGCTCAATTTTGCATCCCTGTAGATATGGTGTGATGTGTTATTTATACTTGCCTGTGAGGCGGTCTGGGTCCGATAATCTCGGCACGATCAGAGGGATTCTAGGATCATAGGGATATTGCCCGCAATCTACTGATTACGCAGCGTATCTGGTGAATCGTGAGCATCTGCGAGCGAAGTTACCGGCCACGTTTGGTCGTGGCAGTTCCATGTTCAGCGAACGGGGTATGCGCCTCTGAATACCGGCTCGGCTCGGCTCATCCGACCACGGTGTAAAGGACTATTCGTCTCGGACAATCCAACTACAGAGTGAAGTCCAGTATCTAGTACTGTCTGATCTGTCCTGTTAGGCCGGTCCCATCGTAGTTGGCCTGGCTGATCATATCGAGCGGAGGGCAGGTCATCCGGTCAGAATATGAAGACTGTCCCGAGCTGCATCTCGGCCGTGTCAGCTGCTCGGACGAGTTACAATTTGAAATAGGTCGGAGGAGTCACGCCTCAGCTCTGACTGGCGATCGGACCAGCGTTATCGGACCAGCGTTGCATCATGAGCTCGGATTTCCCATAACAGAAGCCCCCCACTCTTCGAGCTTGCTTGCGGGCTCGGAGAGTACTTATAGAGGAAATCTCTCGCCCTTATCGCAATGATGACGGGTCTCGAATTGCACGTGCTGGTCGCTTTGGTTAACCCGTGGCGACGGTTACGATCCCAGATCTTCTCCTAGTTTATGAGAAGTTATCACGCAGGCTTAAGGTGGCGTATTTATGATGGCTCCGACTGCTGGGGCATCGCTTCGCATGTTGAGGTACACTGCCTTATGTCAGAGCCGTACCGACGGTTCGATACTCGTCCAATGTGGTATTGTTATGTGTGCTCGGAGATCGGCTCGTGCTGATTCGGATACTGCCATTAAAGCTTACCATCAATGCGCTGCCTATATAAGGCGCCCCGGACTTTCGTTTGCCATTTTACGTTCTGATTTATAAGAGCACACCGGAGGAGGCGATTTCCGACGAGAGGCGATTCCGGCCGAATTTGAAGTTTTCGGACAAAGGCGATTTTCGGCAATCACCCGGTGAGTCTCGCTGACCTTCGCCCTTCTTTCTGACATGTCTTCCGATCTGAAAATAGTTTCCGAATACGGCGATGACTCCCAGCCGAGGACTACTGAAAGTAGGAGTGGGTCTTCCAAAGGCCCTTTCGAGACTACTCTCCTGTACCCCCCGCCTCGGAAGTAAAAAATGTTGGGTTCTAAAACCAAGCAGCCCAGCAAGAAGACAGCCTCTCGAGCCCGCCGAGTCGAGACTACTGCCACCACCGAAATGCATGCGAGTTTGCGTACCGTAGAGGTAGTTTCGGAGGTTCTGTCATGTCAGAATCTCAGATGGAGTGGATTCGCTCAGAGTTCCAAATCCCTGACTCCGTTCAGATAAGGGCTCCCGGTCCATTGGACGTTGCTGGTGCTCCTGCCAAGGGAGAGGTAGCCGTATTCCTCTGCGTGCTGCAGTGCGGGGTCCGGCTCCCACTACACTCATTCATCAGGAAGGTTGCGACCTACCTTGGATTGGCTCCAGGGCAGTTCGCTCCTAATGTATGGAGAGTGATGATCTCTGCCTACATCATCTGGAAACAAGTAGGAAACTCCAAACTAACCCCAGAGGGGTTGTCGAGTCTGTACATGGTCAAGCATGACAGCAACGATCTATGGTATTATTTCCTGACTCGGGGGAGCAACGGGTCGGGGTTGGTGATGCACCTGTCGTCCTCTAATAAGGACTGAAAAAATAAGTGGTTCTAGGCGGCAGGTGAATGGGAGGCACCAGCGGCTGAGCTTAGAACCTCGACGGCTCGGATTTCGACCCATTTTACAAAACCAGGTCGGACTTCATTTTACATCCGGATTGCTGCTTTTAGTTTTCTCCTGTTCCAGTCGAAGTGAAATTTCTTTTTTCCTTTGTATCTTTCCCAAAGGGGCTACCGCTCCTCGACTCAGACCAGAAAAAATGCATAACGAAGGCCAGAGCGCGATCGGAGACGCTCCTTTCCTGGGCTGATTTGATCACCGAGGCCAACGTACACTGGTACGGGCTCTGCAAGTCGCAGCATTTGCTCACATCCCTCAGTAAGTTGTCCTG
Organism: Magnolia kwangsiensis; assembly: GCA_037074715.1. Lineage (NCBI taxonomy): Eukaryota > Viridiplantae > Streptophyta > Magnoliopsida > Magnoliales > Magnoliaceae > Magnolia > Magnolia kwangsiensis. Next base: position 101,090,001 of record CM073581.1, read on the forward strand.
ATCTCTCCAATGAACTTTTCTTCGGTTATTTAGTAGCTGACGTGATCTTCTTTTTCGCAGGCATGGTCGAGCTCAGCAGAGGAAAGCGGCTCCGACCGGAGCGGAGTTGCTAAAGGAAGCCCCCCGAGTGAAGATCACTAGGAAGAAGGCGGCTCCCCCTCGTGTGGAAAAATATTTCACTGCGCTAACCCCGGCAGTCCCAACACCGAGACCCATTAGCTCTTCCTCTGTACTGCCGACTCCGGAGCGCCCTAGCACTGCCGCAGCTCCCTCGACAGTCTTGCGCACATTGATATGTCCTCCACCAGGGCTCGTCCAAACGACTGTGGTCGACACCCCAGTCATGCCGAGCTCTGTTGCTCCTCGAGCTCCTACTGTCGTCGTTCCCCCCACCGCGGAGGTGCTTGTCGGGCCTCCGAGCTCCCCATCGTTGTTCCCTCCTCCTCCGAACGGGAGGAGGCCAATAAAATAACTAACAATACGCTTCTCCTCCCCTCCCCCAAGGTCGGGGGAGAGGTCCGGCCGAGGGTCAAAACTCGTCCAGTAGCAGGGTGGGGGCCAAGGCGGCTGAGGCCTCGGCCCAGGCGGGCACAAGCCGTGCGAGGTTTGATCTCGGCTATCATATGACGTGCTTGGCTCCGTGGGCTGCCAACCATGCTAAGGAGGAGGATATCGCTCAGAACCTTGAGTGGTCGAAGGGCGGCTTCCTGAACGACTTCGCCTCTGTATGCTACATGGTATATCTCCGAGAAGGCTCCCTTTCTTTCATGTCATTATACATATATTTCATAGATTCTGATCTTTGTTTTTCTGTTCAGGCCATCCCGGTGCTGCTCTCGATTCGACAGAGGGTGCGGGAGCACAAGAGGACGGAGGCAGAGTTGGAGGCTCTTCAGGCCGAGGCAGCGGCCTTGAAGTCTGAGGAGACTAATCTACGCCAACAGCTCACAGGTGAGAGGGCCAGGGTTAGGCGACTGCAGGGAGTCGTCGTCGACTTGGAAGCTAGAGAGCTGCATCTGCAGGACAAGGCAGATGACTTTAAGAAGAGTGACGATGCAGCGTCCGCTGAGCTGACCCGCACCAAGGCCCACGCGGACTCCTTGGCCATGGAGACCGCTCTCAGTGAAGCCCTGAACAGCGCCAAGGCCGAGGCAACTGAAGAACGGACATGAGCTGTGAATCAGGCCATGGAAGCTCAGCGGGCTAAGGACGAGGCTTCTTTGGCCGCGGCGGTTGCCGCCGCAGTTAAAGGTTTCAAGACCTACAAGGAGAGGGACGCTGAGGCAGCGACGTTTTACAACCGCGGCTTCGACACGTGTATCGAGGCAGTCTTGGGTCTATACCCAGACCTTGACCTTGATCCTCTTTTGTCCGAGGACCCTGAAGACGCCCCCGCCAAAGTAGCCCTCTCGGACCAAGCTCCTGACGCTCAAGCTCCTCCTCCGTCCTAAAGACATTTTATCATTCTTGTTATTATTTTATTTTTTTTTAGAAACCATCGATGTATCTCAACCAATGTATTTTTGCCCCTCGGAGGGGATTTAATGAAAAATATTCTTTTGAGCGTCTATTTTTTTACAATGTCGCTTTGTGACCGACCTGACTTCTTTGTGGGTCTAGCTCTTTGTTTGTTGCTTAATCCGTTTTCGGCCCGTCTTAGTTGGGTCCGATCTTTTGGAGTGCTCGATTCGTCGCACATAGGACGAGAGCTTTTCATTGTCGTATGTCGAGCCAAATACTCCACTTGAGAATCAAATTATGATTAGGCTTTTTCTCTCAAAGGGATGCCTTGTCGATCTTTGTAGGATTAGATTCCGACCCCTTGGGGGTCGGACCATTAGGTCATAGTCGCACCAACCAAGACAATTAGTAAACATTCGAGGCCGAATTGGAATTTTTATTAAGAGCCTTAAAGGCTAGTCGCTCGGAAGTATACACTTTATTATGAGCCTTAAAGGCTAGTTCCTCATGGATAGTAGATATTCAGATGTTCAACATTCTAGGGATGGGGGAGCTGACGGCCTTCGAGGTCTTTCAGGTGATACGAGCCAGGTTTGGTAGATCTGACCACACGATATGGTCCCTCCCAGTTGGGTCCGAGTGCTCCTGCCCCCGGTTCAGTCGTGTTCTGGAAGACCCATCGGAGGACTAAATCCCCTGGTCGGAAGCCCCTGACTTTAACCTTTGAATTGTAGAAGCGCACTACCTGTTGGTGGCGAGCCGCCATTCGGAGCTTGGAAACCTCTCTGAGTTCTTTGAGAAAATCCAGATTAGCATCGATCTGCTCGGAGTTCTGATTTTCTTCGAAGCTCCTAACCCGTGCCGTAGGAAGTCCAATTTCTACTGGCACCATTGCCTCCGAACCATACGAAAATGAAAATGCGGTTTAACCCGTCAAAGTCTTAGATGTGGTCCTGTATGCACAGAGGACGAGGGGGAGCTCTTCGGCCCAGCTTCCCTTTACTTTTTCGAGCTTTGTCTTGAGGTGATGCTTAATGATTTTGTTAAAGGCTTCAACCTGCCCATTTGATTGTGAGTGTCGAGGCGATGAATAGGCGTTCACAATTTCAAGTCTTCTGCACACACCACAGAACTTATCATTATCGAACTGGCGACCGTTGTCAGAGACGATGGTATGTGGAATTTCGAACCGGCAGATGATATTTTTCCACATAAAGTCGATCACTTTCTGCTCAGTGATCTTGGCAACCGGCTCGGCCTCGGCTCACTTAGTGAAATAGTCGACCGCTATTATGGCAAACTTGACCTGTCCCTTCCCTGTAGGCAAAGGACCGATGATGTCGATCCCCCATTGGGCGAACGGCCAGGGCCCGCTCATAGGGGTCATTTCTTCTGCCGGTTGCTTCAGCACAACCGCGAAGCGCTGACACTTGTTGTACTTCCGAAGAAAGTCCTTTAAATCCTGCTTAAGAGTGAGCCAGAAATACCCTTGGCGAAGTATCTTCAGGGCGAGGGCTCGGCTGCTAGAATGGTTCCCGCAAATTCCCTCGTAAATCTCTCGAATCACGTAGTCGGCCTCGTCCGGTCGAAGGCATCTAAGGTAAGGCTGAGAATGCCCCTTCTTATACAACACTCCGTCCAATACGACATACCGAGCTGCCCTGACTCTGAGTCGCCTTGCTTCTAACTTGTCCGCGGGGATTTCGCCGAATGACAAATAATTGAAGATCGGATCCATCCACTTAGGAATGGACTGGACGGGGTTGACTTTCTCCATCTGGCTGATACTCGGATGCTCAATAAACTCGAAGAGAATAAAACGCGGTATTTTTCCCTCGGAGGCCAAGGCGAGTCTTGCTAGGGCATCAGTGTAATGCCCCGACTTTTCAGAACCCGAGTACACAACCCGTTTTCCAAAAAGCCGAGTATTAACCTTAAATGATGGTCAAATTCGAGTGTACATTTTTTTTTTGTTTCTTTTATCAGAGTAGGCAAATGAGCGTAGTGTGGACAAATCGATGTAAAGAAAAATTTCATTATCATTTAAATATACAAGACGCTGCCCATAATGACTTGTACAAACCAACGTCTCTGAATTTAACAAATACAAGGCTTACAAGAATTAATACATGAAGAATAGTGGAAAGCATGTAAATATAAGCCGCAAGATCAAGCAGCTCCTCCAGGAAAATACAGCCATGCATCCCTGGTGATCGTACCTTGCTCCTTATCAAGTCTGAAAATGCATATCACTTAAGCCACCTGCACTACCTGTACGGTTGTATATTTGATGGATGAGTGGCCAACTCAGTGTGAATTCCCCTCAAGATTACACACCGCCGCATTAGGTAAGAAATAGTATAAAATATTTAAACAACCAAAATAGAGTAAATGCAGTCTTATTAGGTGCATGGATATATGAATGCAATCATCGCCCCGGGGATGCTCATCCGTGCGGACAGTGCGTCGTCACCCATGCAATCATCGAACCTGGGAAACATCATCCAGTCGGAATCATCGAACCTGAGGAAACATCACCCAGTCGGAACAATACGTGCCATGTATGCATGATTAGCCAAGTTATTATTAGTCCATTTACAACCAGCCAATTTAAATAAACTCAAAGGTCACTACGGGGAGCACATGGCCCAGCGTAGGTCGACAGCTCGGGCATAGGTCTCATACCACCATCCCCAACTCAAGAGGCTACCATCTTAGGATGTTTAATGAAAACTCGTCAACTAGTGGCCAATCATATTACAATATATGGGGCTTACCATCGTATGATTGCACGGTATAAAATATCGAACCCATATAAAAAAAATACCAGAACAAAGTCACATAGGGCGATATCAAACAAGCTACATAGGACAATTATCAAAATAGGCCTCATAGGGCGAGTATCAAAATCATACGATAAAAGACCATCTTTAAAAACCATTGGACACAACAACCCTGGATGGTAGGCCCACATTAATGATCCATTTAGACCACCACTCAATAACCACTAAGTCGAAGGTCCATTTTAATCACAACCAGTCGGGTTACATCCCAAGTATGGGTGTACATTTAAAGGTGGAGGTTTCCAACTAATGTACCAGTTTAAAGTCCATAAGTAATACAGAAATAATCCACAAGCATAAACAAATATACAGGATGAACATTAAGTAGGCAATATAGCAATTCAATTTCTACCAGCTAACACATGTGATTATAAGAGATATATCAATTATAAATTTAAATAAAAATTATAAATTAAGCTAATGAGAAGATGGAAAGCTCAAGGAGAAGAATCATCACCTAACTAGTCGAATCGCTAATGCCAACTAAGGTGGCTAGGAAGTGCGTGCGCCCTTAGAATTGTATCCTACCACAAATTACGAACTTGTACAATTAGATACAGGTTCTACACACTTCCTAGGTTTGAGATCACAACTTAGGGTTTGAGTTATCTATCTTAGGATTTTAATGTCGAAATGGGGTTTTCGTCTTAGAGTTTAGTTTTAGGCTTTGCTTAGGAGTTGAAACCTAATTCATATAATTAATTTATGATAATATTGGAAGTGATAATAAATAGCAATTATCAGTTAATACTAACACACTATCTATGGTTAGGGTATTGACCTAGAGTTTAGACTACTTAGGTCTAGGATTTCATCCTCAAGTTTAGGTCTAGGTTAGATTTCAGGATTCGAATGTTACTTGGTGTAAAGCTAATTACTAAGGTGATTTAATACCTATAGCATAAGTATTAACACCAATGGTATAATTAATATTAGCTTGTCATGGTAATAATTAGTATTACAATTGAGATAAAATGGTATTATCAAAAGTAATATTTTCAAGTGATGGATACCATGCAAATATCATAAATGATGATTTTATTTATAGTAACTAATATTAGAGTAACATGTTATTAGTAATTATAATAAATAATATTATGACCCACTATCATGATTACATTTAAGAATGACAAAACCATACACTAGTATTTAATGACGATATTATTTTATTTTATTGTCTATGAGATCGTTTACTAATGGCTATGCATTTCTGCTATTAACAATCCTAATAATGACAATACTTAGTAATGGTAAAATAAAACACTAATATTTAATGATGATTACTGTAATTGAAACTGGAAGGAGAAGGAGGACTCATCTTGGTTGAATCGGTTTGAGTTGAGTTGACCCGGTTCAACACAACCACCACCCCTCCATTCTTTCTCTCCATCACTCTCCTTCTCTCTCACTGACTTCTTCTTCTTGTTTCCACCTGCTGGAAGTCCAGTAACGAGTCTGGACAGACCAAACCCAGCTCGACTTGGCTTGACTCGGTTCCAAACCGGGTTGACTCAGCAGCCATGGTTTCCACCTCTCTCTTTCTACTCTTCTTTCCATTTTCTTCCTCTTCTTTCTTTCCTCTTTTCTTTCCTTCAATCTCTCCTTCGCTCATCAGGGTTTGATGAAGGCTCAGACAACAGTGTGACCTAGGTTGTGACTCGGTCGTCTCGCTAATGGCACTTGTTGCATTGCCAATTCCTAGTCATTCATAGCTACTGCCTCCCTCTCTCTTCTTCTGTATTCTCCTTCCTCCTCTCTCCCTGAGAACGACCATCGCCTCGCTGGTGTTTTTAGTTAGTTTAGCGAACAGGTGCGGCCCAAACTGGGCTTGATTCGAGCTTCTGCCACAGCTAGTTGACGCTCTCTCTCTCACTTTCTTTTCTGCTTCAAGACAGTCCAGACGTGGCTAGACCCATCACAGGGGTGGCCCAATCATGACAGACTCGGTCCGAAGTTGGCAGTAACCCGTGCGCATGGCCAGCGACTCAATTCGCTATACAACAGCATGGTGCAGCCGCACCTCCCCCGCCTTCTTCTTCTTTCTTCTTCTTCCTTTCTTTTTATGTTTTCTTTCTTCTTTCTCTCCTTTCTCTTCCAGCCGAATCCATCAACTCGATCCAGCTTAAGAACAGCGTGCCCGAACCGAGTCTGGCTCGGTTTGAGCGGTGGAGAAGATGAATGCCATTAATGGCGAATTTTCAATGAAGGCTTCCTTCTTCATTCCGGCAACATGGGATGATTCAAATGGATGTCCCGGAGCTCGTGGATAAGCTTTTTCAAAGCCTGGTAATGGTTTGGGTGGTGGGTTTGGTAGGAGAAGAAAACGGCTTGATTTTGGAAAAACCAGGAAGAATGGCTGCGGCTGTGGTTTTCCCTCTGAAACTAGGGTTTTCATATGCTTAAAAGCCTATGGATGGATGGCTGGGATTCACTGGCTTTACATCAACCGTTCAAATGTCCCTGACAAAACCCAAAACCGGCAATTGGTTTCTCTTTACGGTGGGTAGAAAACCCTAGGGCGGTCTGGAACGGACGGTTAGGATCTTTCTAGGATGGAGGGTTGAGATGGTGTAGGAGCAGCTCACGCGGATCGCTGAGCTGGCTGGGAGAGCAGTTTCCTATTTTGGAAATGGTGTGTTTGTAGGACTGGATTACAGCTAGGATCGTGCGTCCGCACGTACATGAAAATTAGTTTTAACGGTTGGGTTTTGGTCAGGGTTGGAGGACGCACGCGATGGGCGGTTCGGATCATCCATAGCAATGATCATGGTGGGTCACGGATCAAAGAAAACGGACGCTCGTCCGCTGTTGGAAGTGAAGCGAGAGAGAGATTCTCTCCGTTTTTAGAAAACGCGGGTCAGCGCTGGCTAATCGGTTAGCACGCTCAGTGCACGGCTGGTGCGCACCATTTGTGTACACGCAGCCCATTAATCGGGGTCCACTGTGATTTTGTGATAAATCCACACCGTCCATTCTATTTGGTGGGTTCCTAAGAGGGGTCCTTGATTTAGGATCAGGCAGATGGATGTCTAAGTGGGGCCCACATCCTGAATTGGGCTCTATTTGTGGATTCTCGACGATCTGGCTATCGGACTGTCCCGAATTTGAACTTCAACGGCTAAATGATCCTAATGACTCTTTTAATTACTAATCAGCTACTAATACCAATATTAAGTTTTATTACTATTGCACATTACCTATAGTTACATTGATTAAATAATTTAAACCTATATAAATATAATTTTTATATTACCATACTACTATTTACATGTTATTGGCCACACGTTTACTAGTGTATAATTCCTAATATATTTTATCATACTACATATATATATATATATATATATATATATATATATATATATATATATATATATATATATATATAACTCTTATTATAATATATTTTCGTACATTGTTATATGACACTAAATTATCAAAGTGCATCTGTGTTTCCGTTTTGATCTATGTTTATGTAAAATATAAAATAAAATAAAATACGTATTAAATATCATTGAAGCGCCAATAGACAAATGGGTTAACATATGGATGAGAATTGTTTTAACGATTAGATTTAAACTAGGATGCACATAAGTGTTTACTTAAGTCTAGGTTATATTTATACTAAGTTTGGTTATACGGTAACACCCGAGTACTGAAAAGTACGGGGTGTTTCAATCAGCCCAAGAGTTCTCGGCTCTGGGGATCTGTCGAATAGTACAGCTCTAAAACTTGTCGATTAATTTTCTTACTTCTTCGAGGTAAGCGATCATTCTGACCTCTTTAGCTTTGTACTCCGAGGAGATGTGGTTTACCACCAGCCGTGAGTCGCATCGGACTTGCAGCGTCTGAATACCTAGGCTCGCTGCCAGCCTGAGCTCAGCTAACAACGCTTCATACTCGGCTTCATTGTTTGAAGCTTTGAATCCGAGTCTGATTGCGTATTAGATTGTCGTTGAATCAGGGGCGACCAGGACAACCCCGGCTCCTGGCCATTTAATGTTGGAAGACCCATCAATATAAAGGACCCATCCTGGATCCGACACTGCCTCTTAGTCGCTCAACAGGACGGGTAGCGTCATCTCAACTTCTTTCCTGATCTGTTCCTCACCCGGATCCGTGAACTCGGTGATGAAATCGGCTACCGCTTGGCCCTTGATTGCCACCCTAGGCGGAACTGAATGTCGAACTCTCCAAGCTCCACGGCTCACTTGGTGATCCGTCCTGAGACTTCAGGCCTTTAGAAGACCTGCCTCAGAGGAGAGTCCATTAGCACAACTATGGAGTGGGCTTGAAAATATGGTCACAGTCTTCTGGCCGCTACGACGAGGCAGAGCGTCAGTTTTTTCAAGGACTGGTACCTTGTTTCAACTGGTACCATGGCTTTGCTTACGTAGTACACGGGGTACTGCTTACTTTCGACCTCTTTGATCAGAGCCGAACTGACAGCTGAAGTCGAGACTGCGAGGTAGAGGAACAGGGGCTCCCCTTCTTCAGGCTTGGACAATAGAGGCGGTGAGCCTAAGTACTGTTTCAACTGCTGAAAGGCTTGCTCGCACTCTGGCATCCACTTCGTCTTCTTATGCCCCTCAGCTACTGGAAGAAGGGAAGGCATTTATCTGTAACCCTGGATATGAAGCGTCTAAGGGCTGCAACTCTTCCCGTGAGACACTGTATCTCCTCAAGAGTCCGAGGCGAGTTCATGTCGAGGAGGGCCTTAATTTTATCCGGGTTGGCCTCGATCCCTCGTTGGCTGACTTGAAAGTTAAAGAACTTCCCTGACTCAACTCCAAACGCACACTTAGCAGGGTTAAGCTTCATCTGATACTCTCGGAGGACGTTGAACATTTCTTCGAGATCAGTAAGGTGGTCGAAGGCTTTTATACTTTTTACTAGCATGTCGTCCACGTACACATCCATGGTGCGCCCGATCTGTTTGGTGAACATCTGATTCACCAGCCTCTGGTATGTTGCCCCAACGTTTTTCAGGCTGAATGACATAACCCGGTAACAGTAGAGGCCTCTGTCCGTGACAAAGGTCATCTTCTGCTTGTCTGGGGGATACATAACAATCTGATTATACTCGGAATAAGCGTCCAGGAATGAGAGCAACTCATGTCCGGCTGTGCTGTCCACCAGTTGGTCGATCCGAGGTAACAAGAAGCTATCTTTAGGGCACGCTTTATTCAGATCGAAATAATCTACGCAAACCCACCAATTCCCATTGAATTTTCTGACGAGAACCACATTCGCTATCCAGTCAGAGTAATATACCTCTTTTATGAAGCCCGCATCAAGCAGGACGAAGACCTCCTCGATAATGGCTTCATATCGTTCGGCGTCAAACGGCCTTCTCCTTTGCTTGACCGGCTTATGATCTGGGTCCACATTCAACCTGTGAACCAGTACTTCAGGAGAGATTCCCGGCATATCCGTATGCGACCATGCGAAGACATCTCGATGCTGCTTCAAGAAGGCTAGTAGTTCGTTCCTCCACTCGAAATTCAATGATGACCCAAACTGGACAGTCCTGCCCTGGTCTGATTCATCGAGGGGAACTTTCTTCAGATCCTCGACTGATGAACTTTCTGCTGGTCCTCGGGGGTCCAAGGCGTCCACAACGAGAGCTTGTTTAGCGACTCCTTTCCTAACCGCAATAACATAACATCTTCAGGCCTCACGTTGATTACCTAGGAGATAGCTGATCCCTCCTTCAGCTGGGAACTTCATCATCAGATGGTAAGTTGAGACGACCGCTCTCATTGCATTGAGGGAGGGTCGGCTCAGGATTACATTGTGAACTGATGGAATATTGACAATTAAAAAGTCTACTAAACGTGTGACTTGATGTTGCCCTTCTCCAGCTATTACTGGGAGGGAGATAGCTCCTTCAGAGATTACTCTCTCTCCGATAAAGCCGTGCAAGAGAGTCTTCACGGGTTGGAGTTGAGACCGTGAAATTTTTATTTTTTCGAACGCCTCGGAATACATAACATCAGCTGAACTCCCGGTGTCGACCAGGATGTGGAACACCTTGTGATTCACTATGGTCATGGTAACCACTAGCGCGTCATCGTGTGGATGCTGGATCCCGCGCACATCGTCTTCCGTGAAGGTCAGGCTGCATAGAGGGACTCGTAGTTCCTTGCTAGGACGTTCCGTCAGGTGAACGTGATGCTCCGGCTCGGATCTCCGGGAATGGAGTTTTCGAGCCCTGTTTGAATCCCCTCCCCTAGCTGACCCCCCGAAGATGGTACGAATTTCGGTGGGTTCCTCTGGGGGGTTGTTTGGCTTTTTCCGCGGTTGCTCCTCTCTCCGTGAGGATCTTTCTCTCTTTGTGTAACGACGCAGATGTCCCTTACAGATGAGGGACTCGATCTAGTCTTTCAGGTCCACGCATTCATTCGTGTTATGGCCATGATCTCGGTGGAAGCGACAGAATTTTCGCTTGTCCCGTTGCTCGGGGTCAGCCTTCATACATACCAGCCAATTAAGTAGTCTATCTCCTCAGATATCTAGCAGAATCTGCTCGGCAGATGTGTTGAGAGGAGTATAGGAACGAAATTTCTCCTCCGGCCTACGGCTCGGTCGACGATCGCGGGGAGCACGGTCATAGGTCCCTTTGCCGTTGGGCTGAGAGTCTTCGTTCCTCGACCTATTCCCTTTGTTTATCGAGTCAGTGACTTGTATTCCTTTATGGGCGTTCGTGAACTCCTTAACGTTGGTGTACTTTTAAGCATTCGCTATGAAGTCCGCTAGCATTTTCGGGGGATTTTTACCGATGGAGAAGGTGAACTTTCCTTCTTTCAGTCCGCTTAGGATGGCAGCGAGCGCCATCTTGTCATCATAGTCTTCGACATGCAACGCCTCTTCATTGAAACGGACGATGTAGTCTTTCAACGACTCCTTTGGAGCCTGCTTGATGGTAAGCAGGTGAGTGTTAGGTTTTCGACTTCTCTTACCACTTATAAATTGCGTAAGGAATAGTCGGCTCAGTTCTGTGAAGGAGTCCACGGAGTTTGGCTTGAGCTGGCGATACTAAATCCGAGCGGATCCTGTGAGGGTGATGGAAAACTCCTTACACATCATTGCATCCGTTGCAGTATGGATCTGCATCCACGATCAATAGGACTCCGGGTGTTCGGATGGATCCCCAGATCCTAAATACTGGATGACGGGAGGCATCCGAAACCTCTGTGGCATCACTTTAGCCATGATGGCTGAGGTGAAGAGAGGCTCGGTCTCTTTCATCTTCGCCTGGATCGTGCCTGGAACTGTCGATTGTTATTGCTTCTTCTCTAATGTCAGGAACTTGTCCTTCAACTCCGTAAATCGTGTCTCTTATGGGTCCCTATTTTTCCCGACGACCTCTGGGGTATCCTCGCCCTCCGGCGTTCTTCCTTCTCTTCTCCGTTATAACTGATGACGAAGGTCCGTGGGCGGCGGAGCGGATGTAGTGGAATGAATAGTTGTGGGAACCCAGGTAGCGGCATTCAGTCCGGATCCCTCGTCGTGCACCGCAGGAGGGTTCTGTCCTAAACACGGCACCCCTGAGTGCTGGGGTGCTTCAGGTCTTACACTCCTTGGCACAGAGCGGGTCTCCACGAACAGTCCCATCGGTTTGAGAGCAGGCTGTTCCTGAACCGGACGTGACTCTGGTTCCCTCTGCCGCTTCATCTTGTTGATCTCGTCGCGCAGGGCCTGGATCTCGTTCTGCATGGCACGGTATTTACCCGACCGGTTATGAGAACGTTGAGAAGGTCGTGGTGCGGACTCAGCATGAAGTGTTGATGATGATCGAGTTTGCTCGCTTGGTACCGGTTCCACCACTACAGCTTTCTTCTTCGTTGTCATTGCTTAGGTGAATGAGAACCTGACTTCTAGTTTCAGATTCCCACGGACGGCGCCAAAAAATGTTGATGACAAAATCTGATCGGCCCTCCCCCCACGTCACTCTCTGCGTATCGTCCCTAAAGCCTGCACTAAGAAAAAAGGCAAAGGTAATCCTGACTAAGCCGGGGGACCCTCCGATCCTAAGTCAGGACAAGGGAATCAGGGTCTATGTTGAGAGTAGAGGAGAGCTCAATTTCACGTTCCTGTAGATATGGTGTGATGTGCTATTTATACTTGCCTGTGAGGCGGTCTGGGTTCGATAATCTTGACACGATCAGAGGGATTCTAGGATCATGGGGATATTGCCCGCAATCTACTGATTGCACAGCGTATCTGGTGAATCGTGCGCATCTGCGAGCGAAGTTACCTGCCACGTTTGGTCGTGGCAGTTCCATGTTCAGCTAACGGGGTATGCGCCTCTAAATACCGACTCGGCTCGGCTCATCCGACCACGGTGTAAAGGACTATTTGGCTCGGACCATCCGACCACGGAGTGAAGTCTGATATCTAGTACTATCTGATCCGTCCTGTTAAGCCGGTCCCATCGTAGTTGGCCTGGCTGGTCATGTCGAGCGGAGGGCAGGTCATCCGGTCGGAATATGAGGACTGTCTCGAGCTGCATCTCGGTCGTGTCGGCTGCTCGGACGAGTTGCATTTCGAAACAGGTCGGAGGAGTCACGCCTCAGCTCTGACTGGCGATCAGACCAGCGTTGTCGGACCAGCGTTGCATCATGAGCTCAAATTTTCCATAACAATATTCATCCCTTTTTTGCAGCCCATCAGTCTTAAAATTTAAGTAGATCCAAATCTCACGTGAATAATACATTATAAAATAGTGGTGATTGAATGTCTTCCATTAAAAGCTTCCGGGCATACTTTAATGTTTATGTGTCATTCAAGCCATTAAAAATGTCAGATAGACCTGTATAGAGGGAAAATACAAAGACTGGCATGATCTAGAGCTTTTGTGGCTCATGAACAGATTTTAATAATTATTTATCACTATTTCTAGTAGTATGGTCCACTTAAGATTTAGATCTACTTAAGTACTGGACTGCGTTTTAAAATGAGCTCGAAGAAATGGATGGACCATGTGGATATCATTTATTAGTGTAAGCTCCACATGTCATGTCCCAAAATTTGGGAACAGAGTGTGCATCCTCAGACCCGATTTTAATTCGTAACTCATATACAAAGTGTGCTAACTTAATTTTTTCATTTGTTTTATCGCATGTGATAATTACATCTAATATAAGATCCACCATAATCTTAATCACGCATACATAACACTTGGCATCAATCAACTAAGCATATATAAATATTGATGACCTTTAAAATAAAATAAATCTTAAAATCATTCATTTATTATATCATTATACTATAATGATGTTTATTCCATGCTAACATTATTTCAAATAAATAAATCTAAATAATTTATTAAAGTCACAAAATCAATACCAATATGCATTATATGTTAATCAAACTATGCTAGCAAATAAAACATATAATTAGAAATTGTCTAATGTCGTCACTTCATCTTTAGATAAGTGTGACCATATTTCAAGTGGGTCGTGTTCAGGTACAGTAAATCCTTTCGGTTCTTACATCACATCATCTGCTAATAGCTCCTTTGTACGATTTTTCCATTAATAAAAATATAAGCTGGGCAGGCTTAGTGAAATAACCTAGCATAGTTTATAATCATAGCAATTAGAATAATATAAAAATACATATACAATGATATAAATGTAAAATGGTGCATGAATGCATTAGATGGGATGATCGTCCATCTGCTTGGGTTGGAGGTCGTCAACCCACATCAATCCGTTGGGTAGGTTTCCACCTTTCGGTAGGCTTGGGCATAGCAGGCATCTGTTAATGCTCTATTAAGATCAACATTTCTTCCAATGATGGCCCCTATGATTGACCATGCATTATACAATGCAATGAATGATAGATGATGTGTAAATGCATATTTTTCATATTTGGCATAGTTGTCTTGATCAAAATATTCACCTATGAATTTAACGTACAATTATCATATCAAATTACTCAAATCAGTAAATCAATCCAACAATCACAAAAGATCTATTTTAATTTTAATGAATTATAAAACATGTTGGTTACTCACTCAAGTTTGGTAGTACTAACTCTGCAATGTAATTAGGTTGATTTGAATTTCGAGGTCCTCTCAATTATATCAACAATATTATTATTCATTTATTTGTATTACATGGTGGGGCCCACATTTGATTAACATCATGGGTGGCCAAATCTAAAATAATCAAATAATTAAAATTTATATTTTATCTTTTATTTTCTTTTTAAGATTATAAAATTGAATGGAAATAACTTGATCGGGGTGGCCCATCGGATGGTTAAATCATTCAGATTCTCGAAGTCTTGTCATGTTTTGCCTCTATGCATTGGATGAATGGTGTGGATCTAACCACACATACACCAATGGCCTATCTCGACCTTCAACGCTAAGTGATAATAATACTTGCGTAAAATATCTAAGATTCCTTTATGTAGACACCCCACCCATGCTACATCTTGAGAAGGTTAAAACTGTCCAGGAACCATGATCGTACCTAATCCCCACCTAAACCGAACCAAAGTCTCTAAAACCCAAATCTGTAATCCAAAACCACGATTCAAACCATTCATCACACATGCAACCCTGCTTATACCCTATACCATGGCTCAGATCCTCATTATCGAAGCCGAAACCCATTTGTCTGAGCTGAAAAACTCAAAAAGAGACTTCCGAGTAAATTCGCACAGTGTACAAGGTTCGCACCCGTGAAACCGGCCCGAATTGAGCCCGAGCGGTAGTCTGACTGCCGCCTGTGGTACTTCAAGTACCACCGCTGGCAGGCCGCATGCGGACAGCTGTCCCAGCGTCCAAAAGTCAACTTTTCTTCAAAATTACCCTTCCAAATTTCACTATTTACCTTTTTACCGCCCTTCATGGCTAATGAGAGAGTGCCATGTGGCATTCCTCTCTCCATAACTAACCATAACTTGGCACCTCACCTTTTACCCCTCTCAAACCTAGAATTTACAGCAATGCCATTAGAGAAGGCTATAAATAGCCCTCTCCTCTTCACATTTTAAAAAAGAGGAGGAGGAAGGAAAACAACACCCTCTCATCCAAGGGAGAGAAAGTGAGAAAGAGAGAATGAGAGAGTGAGGGAGAGAGTGAAGGAAAGAGAAGGAGCTCTCAAGCCTTCAAAGATCTGATCTTTCTAGCCACCCCATAGCCTTCCTCTCAACCTTTCTAACCCATAAGCCTAGCCCAGATCTGATCATGGTCCGGTTCATGACTTAGCCTACTCAAGATCAAGCCAAAGATCTATGCTACATACAAGCATTCATCATGACATTCATTCCCTTCTCAACCCCCCTGCTTTTCTAGATCTCTAGTAAACGTATGATCTGTGACTTGCCGTACACCAGATCCTGTCACATCAGAAATTTCTAGTGATCTAGTCTATCTTCTCTTTACCTTTTTTATATAAGCATCATCACATTCGCTTTCTAGACATACAGTTGGACGTATGCTCTGTGGCTTGCTGAAATCTCGGATCTTGCCACATCAGAAATCCATGTGTGTGCCTAGTCCCATCACGGCCACAACATTCATCATCCCTTGAGATTGTTTTACTACACTGAGTAGAGACCGTACATTTGTACGGGCAAAGAGGGCGCCTAACACCTTCCCTCTTTATAACGGAGATCCCTTGCCCTGAATCCCGGATCGCAGACCAGGAGTCAATCTAAGGTGGGAAAGTCCCTAGATTTCCCTCACTTTGCGTATTCCGTGGTTCTAGCCGACCATGGGATTTCAAGATTTTTCGGCTAATGGTGACTCCAATATCCATAATCAGCTTATCACCCCCAATCAAACATGAAATGCATAATCAGCGTGGGCGTTGATTTTTCAGTTTCTATAGAATGGCGACTCCACTGGGGAAGCTTACTAGAGCACATTAGCTGAGATTCGACTCGAAAATGTGTGGTACTCTAATCTTGAGGGATATTATCATTTGCATTCATACGAAAAAGACAACAAAAACAAAAATCTTTTGGCTTATCCTTATTTAGACACAGATCAAAATCATGACTACTCAATCTCGCGCAGCCATGACTTCTCAAGCCTCTCATGACGAAGGGCCGGCAGCTCAGCCAACTCACGAGGCCTTAGTACCCACACCCGCATTACCACCAGTAGTCCAGGCAAACCCCCAAGCCAATGCAACCACCCAAGAGCTGCTCCTTCGAACAATGCAAGAATTACTACTTCGCTTGGTGCTAAATCCTTCTCTAAATACACAGGCAACTCAGCCTAGTGTATAAAATAGTTCACTCCCACAAACTCCCTTTGCCTTCTCTCTCATTCCTCCAGCAAATCCCGTACTCCCTCTTCCGGAAGAGTCGGCACCAGAACGGGAGCAACTCTCCCTCACATCCCTACTCAACACATCATAACAATCAGGTTACAACATATGCTCCTCCTAACAGGAACCACCGACAAGAACTGGCAGATGCCCACGAAGTGGGCTAGTTTCGAGTCCATTTCACTCCACCTAACGGGAGTAACATTTCGGAGTTGACAGATACCCCGGGTGGGAGCCACTTCCGAACTTCACACCCTCCTCCGAAAGGGAGCGGTGTTCAATTCCAGCCACTTCCCGTCAACGGGAGTCCATCCTCTTTCCAACAACACCCCATCATCGATCCATATGAAGAAGAAGCAGCAAAAGCCTTACAGCACGGGGCAAGATATCCACCACAAGGTAAGTCAGAAATCGAGGAATTACGAGAGCAGTTATAGATGGTACAAAACCAACTTCAAAGACAACAAGGAGTGGATCACCCATCCACCAAGTTCAGGGACCTCTGTCCCTTCCCAGACGCCCGAGTACCTCCAAATTTTGAGGTACCAAAATTCAAAAGGTATGACAGTAGTGGGTGTCCCACAACACGCCTGAAAGTATTTTGCGGAGAACTCAATGCGATAGCAGATAATGATGAAGCCTTGATATGACTCTTCCAGAAATCCCTCAAAGGCGATGCTTTGGATTGGTATACCTCTTTGGACAGCCATCAAATCAGAACCTGGAAAAAGCTCTCTCAGGCATTCATTGACAGGTTCTCATACAACCTAAATATGGCTCCAAGAAGGTCCGACTTGGCTGCCTTGAGATAGAAAAATGACAAATCCTTATCAGCATACGTAGGGCGATGGCGAGCTATGGCAGCTCGGATGAGAAACCCCATCGATGATGAGGAACAAATATTAATGATTGTACACTTGGCAAATCCTAGCATTTCAGGATATCTAATCTCGTACCCATACGTAAACTTTTCTTAACTCATTTGAGCTGGAGAACAAGTCGAGGCGGAAATCAGAGCCGAAACCATTTCTCCATGGCCACATCAGGTCCCTGCGATCAAAAGAAACAAAGTAGAAGGGAAACCTGTCGGTTATGAGAATGGAAATGGCACTGCTCCTGCGTAACACACTACAGAAGTTAACAACATCGTTGCTAATACTCAAGGCAGTCAACATGCCCCACAACAGGAGCCACAACATGACAGGCAATACCAAGTGCAACCAAACAGGTAGTACCAATCACAGCAAGCCCAACAGGGATATCAGGGGCAGTCGTCTCAACAACAACAACAACAGCTTAGGGGAAATGCGGCAGGCCCATACAAACAGGCAATGTTAGGGAGGAAGTTCACCCCTCTAGCACAAACATACGGTTAGGTTCTGACAATGCTAATGCAAAAGCAACTCCTGACACCTCTTCAACCTTGACTTCCTCCTAACCCCTTTGCCACCTAGTTACAATGAAAATCAATATTATGCATATCACCAGGCTCCTGGCCATCTGACGGACCACTGCTTTACCCTGAAACATGCGGTCCAAGATTTGATCGAAAGCTAGAAGATTACAATCACCCCACAGGCTAACAATACAGTTAAGGCCAACATCCTCCAAAATCCCTTACCATTGCATTAAATAGGACCTAGCACATCTGGCGCCTCTACTGTCAACCACATTGAAGGAGGGCAACCCAGGTATTCCTCCCCACATCATTTCATACAAGCAATCACAACGAACCGGGCATGAAAATACCAACAAGCGTCATCGCCTGGGCCACAGATATTCCTCGAAGCAGCACCAACCATTCAACCCCTTGTCTTTCTAAAAGCAGCACCATCAACACCGCCTCTCGTGACCCTTGAAGCCGCACCCAACAGGTCACACTTGCAGCATCTTGCCTCTCAAGAGGCACACCTCACATATCAAAAAAGGTCAAATTCTGAACCTGTCATTCTCCCAATAGGTCTCCCCGATCTATCTTCGCTTACTTTGCAAGGGGCACTCCCGGTTCAAGGTCCTGAATTCCTGATGCCTCACCAACTGGCGCACGGCTAGAGGACCTCTCCTGTACATCAAAGGGTGGAAGAAGACACCAATGTTAAAACTTGTCAAAACCCAATGGCACTTCAAGAGAAATCATCAAGTCTTCTACAAATGGTCACAACTACAACCCCTCAGCCTCAGGAACTCCTAATATATTTAGAAGGAAGGGCAGTTCCATCTTACAACCCGAAGACAATCCCATGGCATTACCCAGAATGCGCCGAAGTAGGCAACAATGGGAGGTACTTGGAGAGATAACCAAAATCTAAAAGAAATCCGGGGAGCTTTTTCGGGAACTACCTGTAAAACTGACACTGCTTATGACATAGCAACCCAGCTCAAAACCACTCCCGCATAAATTTTCATCTAGGAACTCTTATGCACATCAAGATCGCATCGAAAAATCTTTGTAAAGACTCTGAATGATGCACATATCTCTCCTGACGTATCCCCCGAAATAGTGGCAAATATGATTGGACAACTCCTCGCACTGCAAGCCATCACTTTCTCTAATGATGAATTACCACTTGAGGGACACAAGCACGGGTGCTCACTGTACATAGTGGCCCGCCACAAAAATTTCAAAGTCCCACTTGTACTCATTGATAATGGATCTAGCCTTAATGTTTACCCTCTAAAGATTGCTGAACGGTTAGGGATAAAATCATCCTCTTTCAGGCCCAACACCATGAGTGTAAGAGCCTTCGATAATTTCCGAAGGCAGGTTGAGGCAGAGATTGAAATTGAGCTACAAAATGGACCAGACCTGACCCTTGTCACATTCCAGGTCATTGATATCCCTGCCTCGTTTAACCTTCTGTTGGGGCGGCCATGGCTCCATGTTGTTGGAGCCATTCCCTCAACCCTTCATCAAAGGGTTAAGTTCCCTTCAGGAAATCGAATCATCTCAGTATTGGCCGAACCGGAAACTGTCCTGCCGGTAGCGGTTAATATCTCAGAAACTGACATCCCCGTGATCGACATCCAACATACAGAGGGCGATGTATCATATCACAGCTTCGAATTCGAAGTTGTAAATTCAATCACTAATCCTCGCCCTCTCACTGCTGAACATGTCATTTCCCCTGCCGAACGATTAATCTGAAACTAGCGTACTGAGTTCAATGAAAAAGGTATAGTAATATAATCTGCACGTACTAACATATAGAAACAGGGACTAGGATATCAACCAACACCGAAGGGTCAAGTTGAAAAGTCCAAGAAGAGAACCATTTAGGTGCACACCCATCAATTTCATCAGGGCTGGGACAGTTTGTGAAAACTCGGTGATTCCCCTTGAGGACCACCTCCAAAGGCTCAAACCCTTAGATCATTCTCACCCAGAGTCTGTTTAGCCACCCATAAGATGAGATAAGATTCTCGAGGCAGCAAAAACAAATCTGACATAAGGGGCAGAACCCCCAGATCCACCACAAAAGGCAAGGGGCACGAAAACAGGTCCACTCATGTAAGATTTAGAACCAGGGATGCCTCTTGAAAAGGATGCAGGCAAACCCAGAGAGACACTCATTCCCGCACACAGTCAAGGGAACATGTTCCCAACATGAGTCCAGCAACACAAGGGGCAGAAGCAGCCCATTCATTGGATTGACAAAGGGAAGTGGCCTACTCTTGACTGGACAGACATCAAGGTCCCATCGAAGGACCAATCAGAGGAACCAGAAGAATTACAGCTCTTGGGCAAAGAAGTCAAATCAGATTCCGACTCTGAGCCTAGCCCAGTAGACATCATGGTCAACAAAGCGGGTGACCTATAGGAACACACAGATCCGGACAGCAAGATTGGAAGAATGGAAGAATCACCATGGACAGTTGTCCCCTTAACAATCGAGTCAGTCGGTGAATCCTCCATGGATGCCGACCTAAAAAAAATGCCGATGTAAATAGCAGTTGGTACCCCGGATTAGGACAGGACCAATCTTAGTTCGCAACACCGTCCTGTTCAGGACCTCCAGGCGGCACAAAAGAATCACAAAATTTTCAAAACATAAAAACATCATATATTCTCAAAAGTACAAAAAATTTAGATATCTCTCAAAATCGCAAAACATCAGAAAATCTTCAAAACATAAAAACAACAGGAAAATTTTCAAAAACAGTTGTGCCAAACATCTCACACACACCACAGAAGTTCGAGGTCGACTCATATGATTTCAATGAGTTAGACTTCGAGCTCATGGGTTTGGATGAAGTCTAGAATTAGGGAAATGATGATACAGCTCTCAAATTCGAGGACTCCCTTGAAAAAATTGAAACAAAGGCCAATGTTGTGGCAGATGATTTCGAAATCATAAACTTAGGGTCAACGGAACTCCCTAGAGAGGTGCGCATCGGACGATCGCTGTCTCCAGAGTACAAGCAGAGGATGATGGAGTTTTTGAAACCAAGGTTGTCCAACTTTGCTTTCTCATACAAGGACATGCCTTGGCTTGATGAAGATCTGGTGGTGCACCAGCTACCGACAAAGCCAGACATGAAGCCAGTCAAACAAAGCTGCGGAGAATGAAGCCCGAATGGGCCCTGAAGGTCCGTGATGAAGTCATCAAACAATACAATGTGAAATTTTTGGTAATCTCCAACTACCCAGAATGACTCGCAAATATCGTACCAGTTCCGAATAAGGAAGGGAAAGTCAGAATGTGTATCGATTTTAGAGATCTCAACAAAGCAAGTCCTAAGGACGACTTCCCTCTGCCTCACATTGACACACTGGTAGACAATACAACTGATCACAAGATCTTCTCCTTCATGGACGGATTCTCCGGATATAATCAAATTAAAATGGCCATCGAGGATAGCGAGAAGACCTCCTTCATCACACCATGTGGAACTTTCTGCTACCGGGTCATGCCTTTCAGGTTGAAGAATGCAGGAGCAACATATCAGCGAGCCATGACTGCCTTATTCCACGACATGATAAACAAGGAAATGGAAGTCTATGTGGACGACATGATCATCAAGTCTCGCACAATTGAAGGATACTTCGAAGATCTCAAGAAGTTTTTTGACAGGCTAGAAAAATTCAAGCTCCGACTTAACCCACAAAAATGTATCTTCGGGGCAACCAGGGACAAACTGTTGGGCTTCATCGTCAGCGAGGATGGTATTTAGGTAGATGAAACCAAGACCAAGGCAATCATCGAAATGCCACCGCCCAAGACCGAAAAAGAAATCGAGGCTTCCTCGGACGGATCTAGTACATCAGCAGGTTCATTGCGCAGCTCACTCCGGTCTGTGAGCCCATATTCAAATTCCTGCGGAAGAGCTCGCCAAAAGAATGGAATGACGACTGTCAAGCGGCCTTCAAAAAAATCAAAGGGTACTTGCTAAACCCTCCAGTGCTAATGCCACCTGTTCTAGGAAGACCATTACTGTTATACGTCTCCGTTGCAGCAGAAGCAATAAGATGCATTCTTGGCCAACATGATGACACAAGAAGAAAAGAGCAGGCAATCTACTACCTGAGCAGACGGTTCACAAGCTATAAAGTCAAATACTCCAGCTTAGAGAAAACGTGTCTCGTCCTAGTCTGGGCGACGCAGTGGCTGCGACAATACATGATCGCTCACCCAGTCCTTCTGCTCGTTCATATGGACCCATTGAAGTACTTGTTCGAGAAATCAGCCCTAACAGGTAGAATTACAAAATGACAATTGTTGCTTTCTAAGTTCGACATCACCTATGTCACTCAGAAGGCAATCAAGGGGCAAGCACTAGCCGATCATCTAGCTACACATTCTCTGCCCGACTACCAGCCACTGAAGACTTTCTTCCCTGATGAGGACATCCTCCTAATTGAGGAAGGAGAGGAAAGAAAGGCAGGAGAATGGACACTCTTCTTTAATGAAGCTGCAAACTCGAAAGGAAGTGGAGTAGGTGGCATACTCTACTCTCCCGAAGACGTCCCAGTTCCCATATCTAGAAGACTAACGTTCTAGTGCACTAACAACGTAGCAGAATACGAAGCATGCATCGCCGGTCTAAGAGAAGCCATAATCCTTAATGTGAAGAAATTACGGGTCTTCGGGAACTCGCAACTCATCATCAATCAGATGAACGGTGACTAGAAGACCAATGACGAGAAGCTGATCCCGTATCATGTCTATCTGGAGAATTTAATCGAAGAGTTCGAGGAGATCACTTTCTCTTACATGCCCCGAGCGAAGAATCAATTTGCAGACGCTTTGGCTACTCTCGCTTCAATGCTGAAATCCCAAGAGAAGTTGCTGAATGGGAACTTACCGTCGAACTTTAGGAGGAACCCGCATTCTGCCTGCAGGGAGTATCTCGAGCACCAGAAGTACCCAGAAGGAGCAACTCTGACAGATCGTCGCACCATACAACGGTTGGCAGCGCAATTCGTAATTAGCGACGACATCCTTTACAAGCGATCTTTCAATCAAGTCCTTCTTTGTTGCGTGGATGAAACGGAAGCTACGCATGTTATGACAGAAATCCACGAAGGACTGTGTCCCGCACATGAATGGGCACATGATGGAAAAAAAGATCTTGCGACTAGGCTATTATTGGCTCACAATGGAGACAGATTGCTGCAAGCATGTCAGAAAATGCTTCAAATGTTAGGAACATGCAAACCAGATCCATGCCCCCACACCGAACTCTACAACCTGACATCCCCATGGCCCTTTTCTGTATGGGAGTTAGACATCATCGGTAAAATCAGTCCTAAAGCTTCAAATGGGCATGAGTACATCCTGGTAGCAGTAGACTACTTCACCAAATGGATAGAAGCAGTATCCTACACTACCATCGCAGCATCTCATGTGGTAAAGTTTATGAAGAACAACATCATCAGCCGTTATGAGATCCTCAGGCCATCATTACTGACAATGGAACCCCGTTTGTCAATAAAAAGATGAGCAATTTTTTCGACAAATTTAAGATCCAGCGCCATCGATCAAGCCCCTATCGTCCCCAGATAAATAGTGGGGTTGAAGCAGCCAACAAGACTATCATCCGAATCTTGGAAAAAATGGTGAAAACATATTGCGACTGGTCAGAGATACTTTCCTACGCACTTTAGGCCTATCGGACGTCTGTACGGTCTATTACAGGCGCAACTCTATATGAGTTTATATACGGAATGGAGGCGGTACTACCAGTTGAGGTCGAAATCCCATCACTGCGGATATTGCTAGAAAGCGAAGTCGAGGAGGGTGAGTGGCAGCAAGCAAGGTTCGATCAACTGCATCTGGTAGATGAAAAATGCATGCGGGCGCTAAGCCACTCCCAATATTATCAGAGAAGGATCGCTCGAGCCTACAATAAAAGAGTCCGCAAAAGAAGTTTTAAAATCGGCGACATGGTCATGAAGCGTATTTTGCCACCACACCTACCAGATCCCAGAGGAAAGTTCAAACCCTCGTGAGAAGGACCACTGATCATCCAAGAAGTGCTCCCAGGAGGCGCCCTCCGGCTCACCAGTCTGAAGGGAGAAGATCTTCCCGAGCCCATCAACACCGACAACGTAAAAATCTATCACGGGTAATCCTACCTGACTTTGTCAACGATTACAATTGCAAAGCTGCACTCATCACTTTCCATATAAAAAAAAAGAGAAGAAGAGAAAAAAAAAGGGTATATCCACCACTTACCCCATCAGAAAAACACCAATCGTCTATCCCCAAAACAAAAAGGAAAAGAAGAAAAAGAAGAAAGAAGAAAAGATAAAAGCAAAAGCAAAAATAAAATAAAATCAGAAAATAAGCCTCCAAAAAAAATATATATAAAACAAATCTCTCCCAAATCTCCCCCTCACCAAAGGCAGCTTTCAATTGTACTCAGAGACAAGGATATGATGGAAATCAGTTGGCCGACAATGAAGGAAGTCTCTCCGCCTCCTCCAGCATCCTTGGCACACCAAAAAAAAAGGGGACATGCGTAAACAAAAAGGGCGAGTTGAAAACCCGAAAGGGCAGCTCGAGTAAAAATAGCAGGCATGTAGCGGACTTGGTGAAAACCTGAAGATGGGCCAAGGGTAAAAACAGCACAGCTGTCAAGGGGCAGGTAAGATAAAAAATCCGAGACGTAATGAAAATCTGAAAGGACGCTACGAGAAAAAATGACGGAAAAAGCTGGACGTAGTGAAAACTTGAAAGGGCGCTATGGGTAAAAATAACAAGGAAAGAAAATAAAAAAATAATAAAAGTGCAGGTACAAAAAGAAGTCGAGATAGAAAGTATCACAACGAGATACAATGAAGGGATAACTTGGGAGCAAGACTATATCAAACTCTGCCCAAATCCACAAGACGCGATCTCGGATACCTCGTAAGGGAACCAAGACCTTAAGGATACAATCTATATTGCTGCACACAATGTGGGCTAAGCTCAAGATTCTGATCCCAATCATCCAATGCACGAATCCAAACACAAGCAAAAACATTGACATTTGACACAAACAAAATTTTCTTTCATTCCTTTAAAAATTTTCTTGCAAGTATTTTATCTTCCTATTTTCAAAAAAAAAAGAAAAAAAGGTTTCAGGCAAATAAAACAGTTGGTCAGCATCAAACACTACAGGTAAACTACTATCTCTCATACATCGACAATCTCCGTCTAAGCCTCTCTATCTCCATGCGCAGGTAGAAGGTCTCGTCCTTATCTAAGCGATGCATCGTAAGCATACTCTCATCATATCGTCGCCCCACTGCCAAACGACAAGCCATGTCCTCACATGTGTGTCGGAGAACAACAATCTCACTGATCAAGTGGCCATGTGTGGCCAACAAGAAGGAAGGATCAATGAAGGGTCGCTCCTCAAAAGCCTCAAACGAGTCAATAACACATGAGGAGGGTGAAGCAGTATCACCCACCATGTCCTGATCAGTACCATCATCCTCCAAATGCCAACCTGAAACCTGTCGATAAAAAGATTATTCCTCAACCCACCTCTGATACGACACTGTGGCCAAAGGAGGAGCCCAGGACTCAAGCTCTAGCATTGCCGCATCCAACGACCCCTGCCAGGAAATCCAAACCAGTCGATACAAAGTAATCAGGTCGAAAGGAAAAGAAGCATGGCCAAATCCAGAAAAGGCAAACTCTGGGATGTCCTGTCAAAAGCCAAACTGACGAAGAAATCTCATAGAGTGATAAGAGCAGTATCCCCGAAGGCCTAGTAACAGCAAGGGAGTGCGAGCTGCACTGCTGATCAGCGGCGGACGACAGAGCCAGGTAGCCTCCCAATTAACCTCCCAACCTTGAAGCTGAGAGATCATGCAGCGGTACAATGGCTCGGTGGCCTCAGCACCAGAGGGAAGGCCATCAAGTAGCAAAGTCAACATATCATCACGGCGGGAATTAGGCCAAGAAAGTATAGGGGTCATATAAAGGTGTTCCCATAACCACACCTGGGAAGGAATAAATCAAACTTAAGATACAAGTAAAAAAAAGGGGAAAGAGAAATAAGGAAGCAGAGTAAAGAGTACCTGAAGGAACGAGCAGTAACCCAACAAGATGCGGGTACGTCCGAGTGAGCACTCAGTCAGCCCTAAGAAGAGCTTCTACAGCACCATCGAAATGATGCTCCTGTGATGTAGTATACGACAGAATACGTCTAACAAAGCTCCTAACGACGATCATCTCCATCCTGAGAAAAGCAGCTCGGCCAAGACACAAAATATCAGCGCATTCAGGCACTGAAGCTGACGGTCGGATTCAGGGGTACCTCGAGAAGCAGAGTAACGATCATACAACATCTCAAGTGATAACTCACCAGCCCCACCTTCCACGGTGGGGAGAGCCGTAAGAAATTCAAACCAGGCGATCAAATCAGAAAAACGAACCGGCTCGGATGAAGGAACATACGGCTCCCGAGTAATAGGCAGACTCGACAAACGAGAAAAATCCTCCAATGACGGGCCCAATTCCAAGTCATTAAAAGAGAACAAATTCAAGGATGGAACCCAATCGTATAGCGCCGCACTCAATAACCGCTAATCTAAGTGGACCCAATGCAAGTGGAGAACCTCTCGAAAACTCAGGGAGCTCAACTCGAAGATCTCAGACTCGGTCAAACTCTCGATCCAAAGATGCAATCGCTCAAAACATGTACCACGAGGCTGCAACCGGCAAGTCCGGACAGGTACGCCCTCAACGATCAAGATTCCTGGATCAGCAGGAGAATCATAAAAAATGGACATCCCCTCGTCCAGTAAGTCAATCTCATGGTGATAAAAGAAGTCAGCATCTCCCATCGCATCACGCAGAGTATCCTGAAAAGTAGCAACAGGCGGTCCCAAGCCGCCAATAACTATCACCTTAGAAGCTGACTGAAACACATGAGCCCCAGGAGCAGCAGCACCTATGGACTCCCAATGGCCAACAAGACTAACACTACGAGCCCCGACCGTGACTGCCTGTCCCAACAATGTCTCAATATCCCCGCCAAAAATCTGAGCCAAGCCATCTGCGAGCGAATCATCACCCGCCAAATTCAAGCCGCTCGCGTCACCAAAATAGGGCCCGCCATCCATAGAAATCTGATCCATCCTATCCACACCATCCGTCATCATCATACCACCATCCACCCCATCTATGGACATCGGCCCATCAATCAAACCATCTCCCGCCACTACCGCATCATCCAAACCATCCATCCCAATATCCATGAATCCTGGTGGCCCATCTAGCATGGATTCATCAAACCCATCAAACCCTTTTATCCCATCCAATTCACCCCCATATCCTCCATTAATGGTGGTTGGAATGCCATAAATAACATTGATCTCCCCAAAAAAGCCCATTACTCCCCCACCAACCTCCATCAACTCTTCCATAAATGGATTCCCTCCACCATTATTGGACCTACCGACTCTCTCACCACTCATAAGCCCATCAGTGCTCCCATCATGGCTGGCCATGATCAGCACCAAAAAGAAAAAAGAAGACAAAAGGGGAAGAAGACAGAGAATGAGACAAAGGAGAATGGACAAAGGGGATGATCGAACGGACAAAGACAGCAAAGAATGTCTGAAATGGGTCAGCAAGAATGAATAGGAAGAGGAGACGATCGCTGAAAGAAAAGATGAATGGAGGCGGCACCTTGATTACCGCCCGCGGTAATCCGATCACCGCCTGCAGACCTGCCATTTTTCTGTCATTAATTCAGCACCGACAGGGCAGAACGGGCAAGAAAAAGTCAGCGGTCGGCAGTCGGACTGCCGTCCTGGCCCACTTTCGGCCACATTTTGGTGGGACCTGCCTCGGAAGGCCAGGACCTTAGAACAAACATCCATACATCCAAAAGGGGTCCTAAGGGTGCATAAAAGTAAAGATTGAAAGAGAACAACATCAGTAAACTAAAGTCTATAAACATGAAGGTTTCACATTCAAGAATGCAAGTTACAACAAGCTAGTTATCATCAGAAAGATATGCATCAGTATCCTGGCGATGAAAGTGAGGCCCCAGGATCCCTCCTCTAGCAAAACGCGCACCGCCGCCAGGGGCATAGCCAGGCTGTAGAATCGGGCCGATACCATGCTGCTCACACCAGGTGTTGTACTCTCTAGATGGTTTTACAAAGGCACTCGCGTCATAGCCCTCGAGCGCAACAGTCAACTCCCTTTCGGGCACCGATCTCCAATCAGAAGGACCAGATGGAAGACTAAGTGGCACCATGGGACTACCAGTCAGCTGCCAGAAAAGTCTCTCTCAAGTACCATTTCGTCACACGAGGATCCTCCATAATACGGCGTCGACGAGATGCCTGAAAAGCCTCCTGGGCCCCAGGAGTAAGTGCCGCATTCGACCGAAGATACGGCCTGGATAAGAACTACAAAAAGGAAATCGAAGATTTGAGCAAAAAAGATAACACATGGGTAACATAGAAATGGGCAAAATCACTCACATCACTCGGAACAAGGGCATCAACGTTTGACCTCGAGGCAAGGTCTGAAAATAAACGCGTGCGGGTACGATTATCCTTGTACCACAACATTATACGAGGAAACAGAGGCGAATGGTCAATCAAGGTGGGGGGAAAATGTGAAAAGTGATCGAAGAAGTAGACCTGCACGACTCACGGTCAGAGGAGATCAAACCAATTCATCCTCAATGAAAATATTACAAAAGGTAGAGATCGAAGAGGACACCTCGATGACAGGGTAGAAGCCAGTCAGAGACCTACTGATGCAACGACTGACCTTGTCTAGCCCTTCGTATAAGTGGGCAAGGAGTGCTGCATTCCAATTGTACGGTGTGAGAAAGGTGATATCTGCCACGAGCGACAACAAATGGAAACTCACCAGCTCATTCCCGTGACAGAAAATCATCGCACCCATAGTGTATAAAATTAGGGCACGCGCCTCACCATAGCCGCTGCTTCGGTTTCAGGGACACGTCTGGCAAAATTCGAGGATAACCAGAGGAGTTGGAAGCGAGGACCAGTAAAGTCCGCTGCGTCTGGCATCATTCCCAGGAGACTCATCCAATCCTCCTCAGTAGGCACTGGAATGTCATTCTCAAAAGGGATAGACCCCCTATCATATCGAAGGCCTAGCTGCATATAAATGTCATATGGGGTAATCTCCCACTCTCCGAAAGGAAGCTGAAAGGTATGAGTCTCAGAATGTCATCTCTCAACCAGAGCAGACAAGAGAGACATGTTTGTTCGACTCAGACGGACCCGAAACAGGTGAGCAAAGGGGGTCCGCTCCAGAACATCAAAGAATAACGGTTGTCGATCCTTAAACCAATCAGGCCAGTGCGTCCTGACCCCACGCCCTGTCAAGACAGCAGGTGCACCACCTTCTCGGGCGATGTCGGACAAATGCCGACCCTCACGAGGCACGAAGCACGGATCAGGTGACTGGCGTGAGGAGCTAGCCTCATTTTTACCACGTCGAGGCATGCTACACACACAAAATATCCAAGTAAGTACCTCAGCCCATGTTCAAGGCCCATGTCAAAGGCCCACATTCTAAGGCCCAGTCCAAAGCCCATATCAAGGCCTCATTTCAAAAGCCCACACAAAAGCCCACATCAAGGCCCATGTTCAAAACCTATTTCAAGACCCATGTTCAGATCCCACTTTTCAGGTCCATGTCCAAAGCCCATTAAAAAGCCCATGTCCGGATCCATGCCAAAAAAGGCCCATCTGGCTCATGATTCAAGGCCCACCAGACCCATGCTAGAAGAGCAGTACACATTCCATAGGTCCTTCCCTACATCTGAAACAATCAAGATCATGATGTGGGGCCCATTTTGAAAGTCTCATCCGTCCATCATCAGAAAAAAAAATAAAATAAAATAAAAATTTTTTACCACGTCCATGCATCTGAACCAATCAAGATCATGATGTGGGGCCTATCTGAAAAATTTCATCCGTTCATCATCCACCATAAACTACCGATCATCATCTACATCATCCATACGCACAAATAGGCCCCAAATCATCGATCCGATGGTTCAGATCATCCCAAAAAAATAAAAAAAATAAAAAAATAAGAAAGGGTGGGGCCCTTTTTCTTATCACACCCCACTCCATCAAAAAATAATACAATAATGGTCCAGCCAACCATCTGGCCCGAATAAAACAATTTCAACAAAATTCAATGGCTCAGATCCGATCAAGGTAGTTCAACGGGCCTGATCACAGTCTTCTCCAGACTCTAAGAAGAAATCCAACCCATCAAAAGCCCCTAAGATGATTGGACCAACATGGTTCAGCGAGAGTGCAATGGCCAAGATTACCTGAAATGGAAGGAAAGAAAAATATGCTTAGAAAACCTCTCCAAAAATAGCTCCAGGGACGACAATGGGTCCCTGAACGTCCCAACTGCAAGAATGAAATAGAGGAGAAGGCCACACCGGACGGACCGATGCACTGGACAGACCAGCAGTCCAAATGACATGCAGGTGGTAGCCGGACTGCCGCCCGACCGGGGAGGTGCATGGGGCAGTGGGTTGTCCCCTAAGGATAGTAAGAACAACCGGTTTTTACCTCTAACCACTGGACAATACCCAAAATATTTTTAAAAATAAACCCAAACTCTCAAAGGTTTTCACAAACAGTCCCGCATTTTCAAAAGTTACAAAAACAGCCTCCAAACCTTCAAAAGCCACAAAAACAGTCCCAAAGTCTTCAAAACATATCTAAATAGCCTTTTTTTCAAAAAAAATCTCAAAAAATATTAATTCAAATAATCAAAAAAATCCCAAAACTTGTCAAAGTAAGCACGGAAGAAATCCCCAGTGAGTATTACCCAAAAAAAAAGAGGTTTGTACCTTTTAAGCTATCAAGCCCCATTAAGTTATCAGTGGAGGCCATCTGAATTTTTCTGCAATAAAAACTAGACGATAACGCCCTCCCGCGAGATCAGACGGATGTTTCAAAAATCTCAAAAATACTTCAAATAAAAACCGTTGGCCCCACCAACTCAACAGTGGAGGCAACGTGACTATTTACTTGCAAATAAAAACTGAACGACGATGCCCACCCGCGAAATTAAACGGATATTTTTAAAAAAATAAAAAATATATATCTTCAAATAAAATTCCCAAGGAGTCTAACTCAAAAAGGGAATAGCTTTCAAACAAAGTTCACCACTGCACGCGGCTCGCAGTACACTGAGGAATCTTCCATATTCTCCAGTTGCGGCTAGTGCACACAACTAAATAAGATTTGATCTCTTCTGATTTCCCTAGTGGATGATCGAATCCGTACATGATACATGTATGATTGGCCTGATCTCTATATCTGGACAGTCATACGAATGCTAGTAAAATGAGTGGATCTATCTCTGGAAAGGATAAATCAAATTTAAAGTGACAACGATCCATTGTAACCAAAGTATCAGAATCAGCAGACTGCATAACAATAGATTACCTGCACTGGATGTTCGGAAAACTTGATTGAGTCCAAGTCGGCGTAATGAGTTCCCCGTAAGGCCGCACCAACGCGCAGGGCAGCTAATCACTTTGACAATTAAACAGACCGAATACTCCTAGGGTGATTACTTAGCAAATGAATGACAGACCAAACAGTATAGGAATCCTCGTAAAGCCGTGACGAATGCGCAGAGGCCCTTACTTTTCAGACTTATCCTCCAATGCTATTAACAATTAGACATGAAAGGGTTGTGATTGGTGATCCGTAAAGCCACGAAAAATACGCAGGAGGTAATCACAACGTTTTCCTCAACCCTCGTGATATGTGCAAGTCATCCCTTTTTCAGACAGTCAACTGACAATGATATAATGACAGATAACAGATTCGAGTTACTATCCCTTTTTCTAACCAGAAGGGTGGGGTGTCCACTCGCTTTGACCTTCGGTTGCTTGCAACCTCGGTCAAAGAGGGGCATCTATAGACACCCCACCCAGGCTACATCTTGAGAAGGTTAAAGTTATCCAGGAACCATGATCATACCTAATCCCAACCTAAATCGAACCAAAGTCCCTAAAATCCAAATCCATAATCCAAAATCACGATCCAAATCATTCATCACACATGCAACCCTGCCTATACCCCATACCATGGCTCAGATCCTCATTATTCAAGTCGAAACCCATTTTTCTGAGCTGAAAAACTCAAAAAGAGACTTTTGAGTAAACCCGCACAGTGTACAAGGTTCGCACGCGCGAAACCGGCCCGAACTGAGCCCGGACGGTAGTCTGACTACTGCTTGTGGTACTTCAAGTGCCGCCGCTCGCGGGTCACGTGCGAATAGCTATCCCAGCGTCCAAAAGTCAACTTTCCTTTAAAATTATCCTCTCAAATTTCACTATTTACCTTTTTATCACCCTTCATGGCTAATTAGAGAGTGCCATGTGGCATTCCTCTCTCCATAACTAACCATAACTTGGCACCTCAGCTTTTACCCCTCTCAAACTCAGAATTTATAGCGATGCCATTGGAGAAGGCTATAAATAGCCCTCTCCTCTTCACATTTTAAAAAAGAGGAGGAGGAAGAAAAACAACACCCTCTCATCCAAGGGAGAGAAAGTGAGAAAGAGAGAGTGAGAGAGTGAGGGAGAGAGTGAAGGAAAGGGAAGGAGCTCTCAAGCCTTCAAAAATCTGATCTTTCTAGCCACCCCCTAGCCTTCCTCTCAACCTTTCCAACCCATAAGCCTAGCTTAGATCTGATCATGGTCCGGTTCATATCTTAGCCTACTCAAGATCAAGCCAAAGATTTATTCTGCATACAAGCATTCATCATGACATCTATTTCATTCTCAACCTCCCTGCTTCTCTAGATCTCTAGTGAACGTGTGATCTGTGACTTGTCGTACACCAGATCCTATCACATCAGAAATTTTTAGTGATCTAGCCCATCTTCTCTTTACCTTTTTACATAAGCATCATCACATTCACTTTCTAGACATACAGTTGGACGTATGCTCTGTGGCTTGCTGAAATCTCGGATCTTGCCACATCAGAAATTCATGTGTGTGCCTAGTCCCATCATGGCCACAACATCCATCATCCCTTGAGATTATTTTACCACACTGAGTAGAGACCGTACATTTGTACGGGCAAAGAGGGTGCCTAACACTTTCCCTCTTTGTAATGGAGATCCCTTGCCCTGAATCCCGAATTGCAGACCAGGAGTCAATCTAAGGTGGAGAAGTCCCTAGATTTCCCTCACCTTGTGTATTCCGTGGTTCTAGCCGACTGGGGGATTTCAAGATTTTTCGGCTAGTGGCGACTCCAATATCCATAATCAGCTTATCACCCGTAATCAAACATAAAATGCATAATCAGCGTGGGCGCCGATTTTTCAGTGTCTACACTTTATTAAACACTTCCAGATCTAACTAATGCGGCCCATTTGATGGTTAGATTGATATAAATATTAGGGCCCTTATATATTTTTGCCTTAGAGATCATATGATCCATACAAATCTAATATAATTTGATTAGATCACACCAACTATAATTACATAATCTTAGATTCCCCTCACCTTTAAATGACATCTATCCATAATTCGATACAATGAACGTGTGACTAATCCATACCGTTCATTGCATACACCGAATCAAATTATATTAAATATATAAAAAATATAAAAAGGAGGATGATATACATACCTGATGTAAGCACTCCAAAATTCTCTTTCTCCCTTTATTTGTTGTCGTAGGTAGACTTTTTTTTAATATTTAAATTTGGCTAGAATTATTTTTATGACTGAGTGTTTGAATCTTGAGAGATGCGGGGAGGGTTATAGGTATATTTAAAGTATACGGTTTAAGATAGGAAATGAAATTGATTTAAAATAAATACAAAATAAAGATAAATAAAAATATCTATTATTATTATTATTATTATTAATAATAAATTTTTACGGCCCTTACACCACACGGTAAAGGAACACTCACTAAGGTGTTATCTTCGCTTGGATTGGCTGGCGACACCATCCTATGCAGCTTGCTAGTGGTCGGGTTGGAAATGCTCCATAAGAGGGAGCGGATTAGGTGAGACCTTGGATCCACGAGGTGAATGGGACCCTTTACTATAGGGCTCACAGTGGCGTATGTGCCTTAAATCCACACCATCCAACCATTTTAACAACTCATTTTAGGGCATGATCCGAAAAGGTGAAGCTCACTCAACTCCGAGATGGACCACACCAAAGGAAACAATTAGTGATTAAATCCTCACCATTAAAAACTTCATGATTCAATGGCGGCATTTATTTTCCATCCAACCTATAGATAATGTCAAAAATACTTCTATGGAGAGACTACATAAGCATTTGTGGCCTCAAGAAGTTTTAATGGTCTGCCGCCACCATTGTTTGATGTACTATGGTTCATATGGAATCTAGATCTGCTTCAATTTTCAGATAATATCCTAAAATGAGCTTTTCAAACAAGATGGAAGCACATATGTAGTGAAATATATCACTATGGGCCCCACAATAAGGGACCCACCCACCTCGTTGACCCGCAGTGTTGCATAATATACTCTCCTTTGTTGGGAGCTCATTTAAGAGTTGGTTAGTACACATCGAACTCGTGAGAGTTTCAACACAAGGTCATGACTTCGAGTACCCAATGTGGTGAAACCCACTATGGTGTGAGTGATGGGGTAGGTGTGGCCATGTGGGGTGTGGGTGTTTGTGAAAAAAAAAAACAAGAAAAAAAAAAGGAACTCATTTTAGATCATGAGTCCAATAATGAAAACAAAGTTAAATTTTAAGTGGACCACATCACAGGAAACCATGGTAATCAAATGCCCACATCTAAAAATCTTTAAAACCTTGATTTTTAATCAAGGTAATATTTGTGTTTTCCCTTCACCCAAGTCTGTAAGATCTAGTTAATAGGTTGGATGGCAAAAAAAAAAAAAAACATTACAACAGATCTCGAAAAGTTTTAATGACAAGTGTTAAATTACCTTAGTTTAGTATAGAATGGTCTGTGTGAGATTTGGATCTAACTCAATCTGAGGCCCATGCCCTAAAATGAGCTCACAAAAATGATGGACAACATTGATAAAATAGATACATAATCGTTCCCCCATTTATCTATCTTGCTAGCTTGTTGCATGTCATGACGAGAGAGAGAGAGAGAGAGAGAGAGAGAGAGAGAGAGAGAGAGAGAGAGAGAGAGAGAGAGAGAGAGAGAGAGAGAGAGAGAGAGAGAGAGAGAGAGAGAGGTGTGCGTGGATCCAAAGTTCAAGTGAACCACAACATAGAAAAATAGTAGAGGATTTAATGCTCACCATTAAGAGCTTTTTGAAGCCCATGGTGAATGTTTATTTGTAGGATGTGATGTATTTCGTTTAAATACAACTCATATTTATAGAATTTAGGTTTGGCCCATGCCAACTTAGATACCAAGTTTCAGGCCGTGGCACTAAGGATTTGACCTGGTGGCCCCGAGGGCTAGTTTGGATCGATCACGATCAGTCAACATTTCTATCGATGGCCCACTTTGTCAACCTCAAGATGTTGAATGGTCCGAAGTAAATCGCCTCTTATTCTTGACCGTCCCCGTTGTTATGGTCTGGAGTGAAATGTGATCTGACATTTGATATCGATCTATTATTGGACTAAGTTGAATCTAATTATCCCATTCTCATCATCCCAATTGGGCCATGGTCGTGGACCCAATCCGAATAATACTCCCAACCCCCAATCCGAGGCTTCGTCCAAATGGAGATTGGTCTAATATGTGGACCTTTGAAATCTTTTGGATTGCTGCTGCTCTTTGAACATCTTTGGTGAAAATTTTCATTTTGAAAGGATCTAACAAATGGCTCTAGGAATGAGATCATATATAGCTGCGAGATGCGATATGCTCGCACAGTGAGTCTTTTATAGCTGTACCAAGCATCTTCTTTATTTAATGAACAGGTTAATGGTAGCTACATGGCATGTGATGACTCGTCTCCTTAAAATGCCTGATAAGTACTTGTATCATCCCAATAATTATATAATGCATAATGCCAAAAGAAGATCGAATGCAGATTCTATTCAAGTGTGAGTATAATTCAAATTGTGCCAACACATGTACTGTCCCCATGTGCCATCTTCCTATTCGTTCATGTCACAGTGTGGAAAATAGGTGCAAATACTTTAAATTTAAGAATGGTGAAAATATTAAATTTTGTACCACCCTGGTACTTGAAATCAGGATTATAAAAAGTACCAAATAATCTATCTTTGTAAATTCTGAATTTCAATTCTCAACCGCCCAAAATTCAGGATTTTTTAAAATGCTGAATGACCCCTTGGGACTTGAGCTTTTATGAGGCCGATCCAAAACTCAGGTGGGGCACACTACAACAGTGGGTATAGGAGGCCGACATTGAAAATTTATTAGCCTCTCTACATTCAATTTACCTCGAGCTGAGAAGTTTCCACGTTCAAGTTTTCAACTGAAAAATGATACTCGGAGAGATCCATGGGCCAATGTTCGTCAATAACGGTGGCAATGGTGGCCTGGCGCAACCAGCGCGTCAATGTTTTGGGCACCTAAACTCAAGATCCTAGCCTGTGCTTGAAATCCAAGCCCATTGTTTGGTCTGGGCCAGATCATGCAACGACGGTTGGTCCTGTTAAATCATCAAATGGGCCATGATTATACAGACTCATAGCCAGGGCTGTCAAGGGATGGCATTAGCCCAGATTTTTAACTGTTTGGTTCAGACCTATTCAGAAATTTGATTTTGACAGGCCTCGATCTGGCCTATTGACAGCCCTACTTGTGGCCAGTTAAAGAGAGGGATACTCGTCAGTCAACGTGCTTGTAGGATGGGATTCTCCTTGAATGAAGGAGGTATCATTATGTTTTAAACGGTAGATCATTTCACTCCTTTTCATATAAGGCCTGCCGTGGGTACACAGATGAAGACATCATCGGCTGGAAGTAGGGCTGGGCCCAGGCCCAAATACCAATTGCTGGCGCACGTATGGCTAGTCGTCAAAACCGCGTATGGTACGCGAAGAAGGCAAGAGTGCCGCGTACTTCGGTCTGCAATCGTTCGCCGCACCTGTTTCGGGAAGCGCGTAAAACATCCAAGCTCTGTGTCCCGTCAATCATCTGTGTACACCGATAGGAAAAATGTAAATTTGATAAAAGGGCACTGCTAAATTCACATGATGTGACATTTCCGAGACTTTTATTAGGATTAGTTTTATATACTCATCTCATTCTGATAATTTACACCTTTTTAACGGTTTTGATGAAATTTATACGCCATGGTGGCACAACGCACAAACCTATGGGTGGAATCTCATTATGAGTTGTGAAATTATTTTATTTTTGGTCTTTAAGTCTAAAATATAGGATAGAACATGATGGTCGGATTTGATTTTACATACAAGACACGCTGGGCCCCACAGGCATGGGTGTTTTACGCATCGCGTAAAACAGGTATTGTAGGGGATTCCTGTCCGCGTCTATCTAATCTATTAATCAACGCATAACGAAAGTAAATTGCGCATCTTGAAGGAAACTTCAAATCATCTGCTTTTAGCAGGCGAGAGAAAAAGAAGCAATTTCTTGCAGATCGAGTTCTCTTCCAAACCCTAACCCTACGCACAGATCCTTTGTGGTCCGAAATCCTAGATCTCCCTAACCCTAGAATCGAACAGATCCTTACCGTCAATCACCATACGATAATGGGGAACACCGAGAAGCTGTTGAACCAGATCATGGAGCTGAAATTTACCGCCAAATCCCTCCAGCGCCAGGCCCGCAAGTGCGAGAAGGACGAGAAATCCGAGAAGCTCAAGGTCAAGAAGGCGATCGAGAAGGGCAACATGGATGGGGCCCGCATCTACGCCGAGAACGCGATCCGCAAGCGGACGGAGCAGATGAACTACCTCCGCCTCTCGTCCCGCCTCGACGCCGTCGTGGCCCGCCTTGACACCCAGGCCAAGATGACGACCATCAACAAATCCATGGCGTCGATTGTCAAGGCCCTTGATTCGACGCTCGCCACTGGGAATCTCCAGAAGATGTCGGAAACGATGGACCAGTTCGAAAAGCAGTTTGTGAACATGGAGGTCCAGGCCGAGTTCATGGAGAGCTCGATGGCAGGCAGCACATCGCTGTCGACTCCGGAAGGGGAAGTCAACAGCCTGATGCAACAGGTGGCGGACGATTATGGGCTGGAAGTGTCGGTGGGGCTGCCGCAGCCAGCAGCGCACGCGATCCCTGCCAAGGTGACCGAGAAGGTGGACGAGGACGATCTGTCGAGGCGCCTTGCCGAGCTCAAGGCCAGAGGTTGAGGGAATTCAGAATTGGGATGGTGAGCGTCCTTATTTACTTTATGTAATATATTGAATATGCTGGAGTTTTTTCTTTTTCTTTTATATATCCCTATGTGGATCTTTGAATTGCTTCGGATACCATGAATTTCGAATTTCTGATGTGGGATTATGATGGGATTGAAGAATATTGCAGGGAAATTCTGAAATCTACGTGAATTTGATGTTTGGTGTGTAAATTTCTTATTTTTTGTTGCTTTTGTTCGTGTCAGAATATGCATCGGGTGGTTTTATATTCATCCATGCATTTTCTCTAGGGTGTGTTTGGAAGTTATTGTCTAAGCAGTTGAAGGGGATGTGCTCTTGTGCCAAAACGCATTCCCATTCTTATCCCAGTGGCGGTTTAGGACAAGAAAATCAGGAGAGTCGTGATTAATGCAGTGCGGGTTTTATGTTCGGGATGAGAAGATGAACCAACGCTGCCTTGGCAATTCTTCCATATAGGCATTTGGATGGTGTGCTTGTTGGTTCATATTCAGAATTTTGGTGTTCATAATGTGGTTTTAGATTTGAGCATATTAAAAGCATTTTTGTTCTTGATTGAATTCGTGATTGCTTGCTTATATTGATCCTTAATGTCATTGATTATGTAGGATTAAAGTTAGATATTGGAAAGTTTATCTCTTGGTTGAGATTATGTCTTGTGATATAATTAAGTGGCGTATATGAGCCAAGTCGTCCATCATGATAAATTGAAAACCTCTTATTGGGGGGGGGGGGGGGGGGGGGGGGGGGGGTGTTGTTGTTGTTGCAGAATGGGTTCTTTTTTGTCCGAATCAATGGAGTTTAACTTCGCGTGGACCTGAGCAAACTGAGGTTATGATACTATTGATGTTGGGCAGAATCTATATCAATTTTGCTCTCAAATGCCAAGAGGGTTGATGCTTCTTAAACATCATTTGGATGGATACTGGGCTTCATGAACATTGATTCCCTGCATACTACCATTTGGGGCTCATTCAGGTGTACCCTCTACACCTGGTTGTTGCAGAATGGGTGCTGTTTGATCCGAATCAATGGAGTTTAACTTCATGTGGACCTGAGCAAACTGAGGTTATGATACTATTGATGTTGGGCAGAATCTATATTGATTTTGCTCTCAAATGCCAAGAGGGTTGATGCTTCTTAAACATCATTTGGATGGATACTGGGCTTCATGAACATTGATTCCCTGCATACTACCATTTGGGGCTCATGCAGGTGTACCCTCTACAGATGTTTGTGCATTTTGTGTGGGTTATTCATTATTGTTATTATCATTGATGTTGTCATCACACACAAAGGATATTGCTTTGATGGGGCTAGATCTTGTTGTGCGTAAAAAAAAAAAGAAGCCCTTGGCATTCTCAATGTGTGTGTGTGTGGGAAAGCTAATGCACTTTATTAAAGGCCAGAGACCGAAGAAAAAAGTCAACAAAAACCAAAGGAAAGTAGTACAAAACCCCACAGGAACCAACTCTCTGACTACCGCTCAATTCGGCATTCTTAATGCATGTCTTTTTAACATTTAAATAGATAGCCATAGTTTTAGATATTTGCCATTAGCCATTCTCTTTGATTTCAACAATCTTAGGTAGAAAGAATATAAACAATTAGATGCATATTTACCTAGAACTGGAAGGCTATCCCATGGCCTAGTCATAGTTGCAGAAGCTTCTAGTTGGGGTGCCACTTCTGCTTTGAAACCTTATACCTTGCATCTTCAGGTCATAAAATAGCTATGTTCTATCCTCTGCTCTCACTCCACGTTATAGAGTCTTTCCTGCTTACTCCCTTTTTTACGGGTATTCATTGTATACTAAGTTTATCTAAAAAATCAACTGATTTGGTTGGTGGATTTGGACTTGGTCCAGAGAGCCCAACTAAGCGTATCGAGAATCTAATTCCTACCAAAGGCATTAGGCAACCCACAAAGATGTGGCTTTGAATTTTGATAATATTTCAAATTGGGAACAAGACAGTTAATAGAAAACCAACTCATTAAGGTAGAGCCTGAACTTCCATATATGATTGCTTTTTTTTTTTTTTTTTTTTGTTTGGAGAGATAACAGAGACTTTCATTAAAGTGAAAAGAGAAACAAGGAGAAACCAACCCGCTGAGATAGCAAATTAGTTCACTCCATACAAAAGCAAATTACAATCTTTTAAAGGGATTGCATTGGAGGCCCATTCAAAAATATAAGACTGAACTCTTTTCACAATGGAACCCATCCCATTAGATTCCCCTCTAAAGCATCTCCCATTCCTCTCTTCCCCCACTGCCCGCCAAACTACCGCAAGGGAGATTCTCCAAATTATAGTTTTTTGCTTTCCAAAGGAGACGCCGTGCCAAGCTTTTAGCAACCGTCCCATCGAATTTGGGAGAACCCAGGAAACATGAAACTAGGAGAGAATAGAAGACCAAATCTGAGATATGAAAGGACAGTAGATAAACAGGTGATCAACTGATTCTGCGTCCGCCATGCAATACATGCATATATTGGTAATAATCATACCTTTGTTCCTCAAGTTATCCACCGTCAAGACTTTTCTCTTGCCGACCAGCCAAGCAAAGACCGCAATCTTCGGGGGCAGCTTGTATTTCCACAATTTATCTGTCATTGTCTCTTCTAAAACATCTGGAAACCTGGTGGTGAAGTTATATAGGGATTTAACCGAGAAAGAGCCCGATTTGTCTGGAATCCACACCAACCTATCCGTGCCTGTCTGATTGGGTTTATCGAAGCTAATGCAAGAAAGGAGAGCCGCATACTCTTCGATCTCCCAGTCTTGGAGATTTCTTCTTATGGACAGGTTCCAAACAATATCATTCCCTTGAATATAATAGCTGTCAACCACCGATATAAACCTGTTTGGGGCAAGGCGATAAATGTTAGGAAAAGCGAGTTTAAGAGCTTGATCACCTATCCAGATGTCTTCCCAAAACAGAATTTTGTCTCCTTTTCCAATGTTGAAGTGAATGCCTTCAAGAATTTCCTACTTCATACCTAAAACATCTTTACATAGGGCCGAAGCTCTGTAAGCTGTGCTTTCTCTTGACCATCACCCACCTTTTGATTGACCATATTTGCTCTTTATCAAACAATTCCA
This sequence comes from Magnolia kwangsiensis, assembly GCA_037074715.1. Lineage (NCBI taxonomy): Eukaryota > Viridiplantae > Streptophyta > Magnoliopsida > Magnoliales > Magnoliaceae > Magnolia > Magnolia kwangsiensis. Next base: position 101,131,498 of record CM073581.1, read on the forward strand.
AAGAGTTCCTGACTCAGTACCAAGCCTCCAAATCCACTTGCCTAAAAGAGCCCGGTTCATGCTCTTGAGATCTCTTTATATGATTGCTTTGAAACTTAATAGAAAAAGATCTCTGGAACTTGGGAGTCTGTTGATCTCAGATTTATGTTGTGGATCACAATTGTACAAAAGATCCCATCATGATCAGGTTGTAGCATACAAAATCAGAATGGAAGTCTTCCCTTGAGCATATTGTGGATTCGTAGGCTCCTCTTGATATTTCCCACCTTCATTGGAACTGAGGAGGTTGATTCTCCTTGAGAATCTGTCATTTATTGTGTCTCAGTCTGCTGCGGTAGATCCTTCCTCTTCTTGGAGTCCCCTCGTTATCATTTCATAAACCACCATTACTGATCAGTATGAAAATGTTTGGTGTCATTATGGTGATGGCATAAGATAGAGGAAGTTGCTAGCCTAGGAAATCAAGTTTTATAGGAAACACAAGGAAATGAGTTATTTGGGTAAGGCCTACATTTTTGGCACATGTAGGGCTGTTAATGGGTCAGGCTGGTTTGGGTCATAGAGTACCCACATTCGGACTGTTGAGATGTGGAGCCACATTTGGGGGCCGCACGATAGGTCGTGGCCCTTGCTCGACCAGTCGTGGACCTTGCTCGACTAGTCGTGGACTGATTCAACTCAAAGTCTAGCAAACATCAGATTTTTGGTTCCGAGGTGCTCGACCAGTCGTGGGGTCCTCTCGATCGGTCGTGCAGTCTGCTCGACCGGTCGTGGTTACGCAGATTCGTTTCCGAATTTGATGCAGACGTCGATTTTTGAGTCGCCTTTCGCAAGGGTGCGAAGGGGAAGTTGCCTAAACTATATATAGGTGTCCCTAGGGCTTTTCAAGGATATTGAGAAATAATTCTAAGGTGTGGACAAAGGGTTTTCTCTGTACTTCCAAGGGAGAGGTTAGTATATTGCCTTGTAATTTTCGTTTTTCTTCATAGTGGAAGTTTGCATCCGTGGTTTTTTACCCTAGTTTTGGGGTTTTTCCACGTATATCTTGTCTTGTGGTTTGTTTGAATACTTTGATTCTGTTTTTAGTTTATATTTCTTCCTGTTTATCGTTTATGGGTGAGACTGGAGATTGGATCTCGATTCATTGCATTGTTGGCGTGCTGCGCAACAACTGGTATCAAAGTTATTGGTTTAGTTTTATTGGGAGTTATGACGGAAGAAGGGAAAACTAGAATTGAGAAGTTTGATGGTTCAAACTTTGCATTCTGAAAGATGCAGATGGAGGATTAATGTATCAGAAGGACCTCTATATTCCTCTAGGAGGAAAAGAGAAGAAACCAGAAAAGATGACAAATGATGAATGATTTTTACTGGATATGAAGGCTTTAGGAACGATCCGACTCTCTTTGTCTAAGAGCGTCGCCTTCAACATATCTAAGGTGAAAACTACAAAAGAATTAATGGAAGCCCTAACCACCATGTATGAAAAACCTTCAGTGTCCAATAAGGTTCATCTTATGAAACAGCTATTCAACATGAAGATGTCAGATGGTGGGAGCGTGACTGAATATCTAAACGAGTTCAATACAGTCACGAGCCAGTTGGAATCCGTTGGCATTGTTTTTGAGGATGAGGTCAGGGCGTTATTGATCTTATTTAATCTACTAGACAATTGAGATGGTTTGGTGATTGCTGTGAGCAATTCTTCAGGGTCGACAAAGTTGAAATTTAATGATGTGGCCGGTCTAATTCTCAGTGAAGAATCTAGAAGAAAAGCATCACAAGTTTCAGGGGATTCAGGGAATGCTCTAAACGTTGAAGAAAGAGGAAGATTGCTGAACAAATGAGATAATAAACACGGGCGTTCTAAGTCGAGGAAGAAGTCCAAGAGACCGATAGACAAAGACGGGTGTTGGCATTGCGGGAAGAAGGGGCACATGAAACGTGATTGCAGGGCGCTCAAGAAATAAGAAGGAAATTCTCAAGGCGGGAATGATTCAGTGAATCTATCTGAAGAAAGTGACACAGAGGCGTTGATCTTATCTCTTAATGCAAGGAATGAGTATTGGATTATACACTCGGGTGCTTTGTTTCATGTCACTTTGTATAAGGAAGTTCTGTGTAACTATGTAATGACTTTGGGAGAGTCTACCTGGGTGATGATGAGCCGTGTAGTATCGTTGGAAACGGAGATGTTCATATAAGTCGAAAAAATGAAACGGTTTTGAAATTGAAGGATGTTAGACATGTACCGAGTTTGAAACGGAACTTGATCTTAGTGGGGCAATTGGCCGATACCGGTTATGTGATGACATTCACCAGTGATTCCTGGAAGATCACAAAAGGTACCTTAATAATATTTTGAGGCAAAAAGGAAGGTATTTTGTATGTGACTTCAGGATCGTATAGTTCACTCGCAGTCGCATTAACTGAAGTGAATGGGCAGTTATGGCATCGGAGATTGGGACATGAGTGAGAAGGGGATGAAAATGCTATTGTCAAAAGGGAAGCTACCAGGGCTGAAGTCTATTGACTTGGAATTCTGCGAGGACTGCGTGTATGACAAGCAGAAGATGATAAGTTTCAAAAAGACAGAACGCGCTCCAAAGACACATCTGTTGGAGCTTGTACATACTGACGTGTGGGGATCGGCACAGGTATCATCTCTTGGTGGCTCACATTATTTTGTTTCTTTTATTGATGATGTTAGTAGAAAACTGTGAGTTTATTTCTTAAAGCACAAATCTGATGTATTTGATGTATTTAAGAAGTAGAAAGTTATGGTAGAAAACGAGACAGGTAAAACAGTAAAATGTCTCAGATTTGATAATGAGGGAGTACTGTGATAAGAGGTTTAAGGAGTATTGTGTAGCAAATGAAATCAAACATCAGAAAACGATTCTAGGGACATCGCAGTGGAATGGTGTGGCTGAGCGCATTAACATGACCATCCTTAAGAGCGTTAGGAGCATGAGGTTACATGCAGGGTTGCCCAAGACGTTTTGGGCAGATGCTGTGAATACTGCCGCATATCTCATCAAAAAGTCCCTTAGCACCATTGGATAGTGGGCTACCAGAAGAAGTGTGGACTGGAAAAGAAGTGAACGTTGCACATCTTAAAGTGTTCGGTTGCACTTCATACGTTCATATTGATGCAGAGCACAGAAACAAGCTGGATGCGAAGTTCAGGAGGTGCACATTTATAGGCTACAGACAACATGATTTTGACTACAGGTTTTGGAATGCAGAAAACAAGAAAATCATCAGAAGTAAGGATGTAATCTTCAATGAAAAAGTGATGCATAAGGACGGTGCGGGAAAATAAGGCCGAGGAGAAAGAATTCGTAGAGATGGAAGAGTTACCGGACACGGGCCTTACAACGCCACAGGATAATCATCCACATGAGCATTATAAGGCAGAGCCACAGACACTGGTTGTGAGGAGGTCTACTCGGGAGAGGAGACCCATGGTTCGATACTCACCTTCCTTACATTATTTACTGCTGACAAATAGTGGTGAGCTAGAGTGTTTTGAAGAGGCGTTACAGTTAGATACATGGGTTAAGTGGGAGCAAGCCATGGATGATGAGATGGACTCTTTTGAGTCTAATCATACATGAGAGCTAGTCACTCTAGTTAAGAGTAAGAAAACTCTTCATAACAAGTGAGTTTATAGACTGAAGGAGAAGCACGATGGTTCGAAACGGTACAAGACTAGATTGGTTGTGAAAGGGTTTCAACAAAAGGCAGGTATCGATTTCACTGAAATATTTTCACATATAGTGAAAATGTCTACGATTCGCATGGTCTTGAGTATAATGGCTACAGAGGACTTACATCTAGAACAGCTAGATGTTAAGACAACCTTTCTTTATGGGGTCCTTGAAGAAGAGATATACATGCATCAGCCAACAAGATACGTGACACCAGGAAAGGAGAACAAGGTGTGCAGACTGAGGAAGAGTTTATATGGCCTGAAGTAGGCCTCGACGCAGTGGTACAAGAAGTTCGACAGTTTCATGTCGGGAAACGGTTTTAGGAGATGTCATGTAGACCACTGTTGTTACTTGAGGAAGTTTGATACGTCATACATCATCCTTCTTCTGTACGTTGATGATATGCTTGTGGCTGGTTCAAGCATAAAGGACATCTCAGATCTCAAAAGATAACTGTCTAGAGAATTTGCCATGAAGGATTTAAGAGCTGCAAAACAAATCCTAGGCATGAGGATAAAGTGTGACAGGGAAAACAAGAAATTAGTTTTGTCATAGGCAGAGTATATAGCCAAGGTACTTGAGCGATTCAATATGGGAGGTGCTAAGCCTGTTAACACTCCATTAGTCAACCACTTTAAGCTATCTAAGGAGCAAGGTGCAAAGACGCAAGAGGAACGAGACTACATGGCTAAAGTCCCATACGCGTCAGCTATTGGGAGTCTCATGTATGTTATGGTGAGCACGAGGCCAGACATTGCTCAAGCAGTGGGAGTTGTTAGCGGGTTCATGAACAATCCCGGGAAGGAACATTAGGAAGCTGTAAAGTGGATTCTTAGATACCTGGTAGGTACTAAGGATGTAGGGCTGTGCTATGGTGGATTAGAAATCAAGCTACAAGGCTACGTAGATTCAGATTTGGCAGAAGATATCACAGCAGAAGAAGCACTACAGGTTATGTCTTTACTCTGGGTAGTGTTGCAGTTAGTTGGGTCTTTCAGTTAAAGAAGATAGTATCTATCAGTACGACGAAAGCAGAATATGTTGAGGCTACAGAATCGTGCAAGGAGATGGTGTGGATGCAAGGTTTCATGGAAGAGTTGAGTAAGAAGCAAGCGGATTGCAAGCTGTACAGTGACAGTTAGAGTGCAATACACTTGGCTAAGAATTCAACCTTTCATTCAAGGACCAAGCATATTGCTATTAGATATCACTTTATACGTTCGTTACTGGAAGATGGATCGATTGCTTTGGAGAAGATTCATACAAGTGAGAATCCTACAGATATGTTGACCAAGATGGTCACATGGGAAAAACTGAAGCTCTGTTCAGCTTTGATTGGTCTTCAGGCTTGGAGACGGAGAGGTGGTGCACTCCGGATGTAGAAGACGAAGATTTATGGCGATGTGTCTCCAAGTGGGAGATTGTTGAGATGTGGAGACACATTTGAGGGCTGCTCGACCGGTCGTGGATTGGCTTGACTCAAAGTCCAGCGAGCATAAGATTTTTGATTCTGAGGTGCTCGACTGGTCGTGGCCCATGCTCGACTGGTTGTGGGGTCCTCTCGACCAGTCGTGGTTACGCAGATTCGTTTCCGAATTTGATGCGGACGCGGATTTTTTAGTTGCCTTTCGCAAGGGTGCGAAAAGGGAAGTTGCTTAAACTATATATAGGTGTCCGTAGGACTTTTTTAGGGTATTGAGAAATAATTCTAAGGTGTGGGCAAAGGATTTTTTCTGTACTTCCAAGGGAGAGGTTAGTATATTGCCTTGTAATCTTTGTTTTTCTTCATAGTGGAAGTTTGCATCCGTAGTTTTTTTACCCTAGTTTGGGGTTTTTCTACGTATATCTTGTCTTGTAGTTTGTTTGAATGTTTTGATTTTATTTCTAGTTTATATTTCTTCCTGTTTATCGTTTGTAGGTTAGACTGGAGATTGGATCTCAGTTCACTGCGTTGTTGGCGTGTTGCGCAACAACCTGGCTAAGGGAACTAGGTTTGGGTATGGGTACATACCTGAACCTGATCAGATTCGGGTGCCTTTCTGATATATAATCAGATACTAGATGGCAAGGATCTTTCAATTTGCGAGATTTTTAGGGCATGCCCCACAGTGGGGCCCATTGGAGCAGCAGCAGCAGCATGCATCGCAAAACCTTGGGCTTCATCGTATAAAATGAGATTCTTTGATGGTGGGGCTCATCAGACAATCAATATACGTCATGGAACTATGTGCTCCACTCATACAAACCAGAATACTCCATTGCTGCTGCAAGGAAGATCTGGGTACTTCGTAGCAGGTGGAAGAACTTATGGTGGTTACCCAATTCGATCCTGATTTATCTATCAAAATGGAGGAAAAAGGCTAATGATGAGTGTAAAAGAAAATTTGGCAAGGGCTCTGCTCTCAGTTGGGTTTCTTGGAGAATCAAAGCATCATGCAGCTCACTAGATGGCTTCGGTGGATTTCTTCTTCTTCTTTATTGAGGGAAAAAGAAGAAGATAAAAACAAAAACAAAATAGAATTACAAAGACATAATAGAGGTTGGAGGTAAGTGACCCCCACTCGTCCCTCCATGGAATGCGAGCCTCCTGTCCATCTCATTGGCCAATTTCAGAAAAAGAGATCAGTGGCCCGGATATTGACTAGTAAGCCATTGAACTCTAGTGTAGAATGTGCTAGACGTCATGGGCCCTCGTTGGCCAATTTCAGGAAAAGAGATCAGTGGTCCCGAGATTGGCTAACAAGGCCTTGAACTCTTAGTGTAGAATGTGCTAGACCTCATGAGCACTTGTTAGGCTCCATAACCCATTGGCGAGTAATAGGTGAGTCTTCTGCAATGAGATTCCCAAAGAATGAAAATAGCAACTGGGGGCCTTCTTTTAGCACAAATATCTTGGATGGCAAATGCCAAACGGCCCTTTCCTGAACAGGTGCATGAGAAAGTTGAAGGCACATTGCCATTGTCATTCTCTGAGTCTTCTTCCCTGATTCCAGAAGGCCCTCAACTAACCAAAGAACATCCATCATGATTTAGCTTATCCCTAGCTACACAAGGGGATGGGGGAGTGTTGCTTGAGCAAGAATACCTTGGAGAATGATTTTGCACTGAAATAGCTACCTGTTGACCACACTTCCATACCTTCCTATTGTTCACTGAATGATTGATAAACACATCTTGATACTCCACTATAAGGATGTGGAACCCTTCCAACTTATCCTCTAGATTTCATTTAAGATTAATGTTTCATACAGTGGGCCCTCGAGAAGTTTATAGCACTCATCTACCTCTATCTCTCTCCTTAAGGAGTACTGTGGATAATCCAGTGGTTGGTATTTTCAGTCCTCCAAAGCTCTTAGTAGCCAGCATTCTCTCTTCCCCTGCTTTTCGCCTGCTGCAATTGATCTTCTCTTGAAAAGCAGATGCTATCTAGTAAAAAGGTAATGACCCTATGAACATCTCAACACAATGTTTTGATTTCTTACCATTGAGGAAAAAACTGAAAAAAGAAAGGAAAAAGAAGAAGAAAAAAGAAGGTTTTGTGTTTGAACTTCCTTTTTATCCATTAAATCACTTCTTAGTTATTAATTTCAATAGGCAGCTAGAAATGTTATAGTGGCTGACATGGATCTGTGTCACTGCAGATTCAGCACCATAGAAATAGGTACCCCATTTGATGGGTTTGGAGGTTCCCATCTTTTGTGGGCATGGGATTGGTGGGGTGAATTCAGAATAATCAATTTGGATAAGAAAAATATCCTGTTCTTTGTCCAACTTGAGATTAGAGGTGGAAAATGTGGGGAAACCTGATCCCTATATGATGGGGTTTCGACTATGTCTCCGCAAGAACCAAGGCGGGATGGGTCTACTCAACTCAGGGAACATTGGTAGTTTGGCAGTACACTTCCAAATGGTCCCATATCTGTGTGGCGTTTGTTTTGAATCCTTCATATTACGTGTTTGGACATTGGTAGGTTGGTTATTTTATCAGTTAGCCTGAGGACATAAAAATGAGAAAAGGGAAACAAGCTTCATCTCTTGCTAAAAGAAGAAAAAGAGGAAACAACTCTGCTTTTACCCTTAGAAATCAGGTTTCTCATAGATGGATGACTGAAAAAAACAGGCTACAATCCACATAAATTGCATGTACCACCTAATGAATAATCCATCTTTTTTATAGGCATCTTTATGGTGGACCCACCTTGTGCACCTCTTGGACATGTATGACGTGTGCCAGGTTGGCATACCTTCTGTATACAAAGGTGTGTGGTGCTAGGTGAACCTTTAGGTTATGACTCACACCTTCTATTATGCCCGTGGTTTCATGGAGCCTGCTTCCACAGAGATTACGGGTCCCCTACATCTTACCATTTAAAGAGGTTGGTGGGAATCTAGTGAGGATTTCAATATCTGAATTTTCAGTAGTCATTTACCTTCAATCTTCTTTTTGAGGACTGTAAATGCACGCGGTCTGTCTTTCCTTTCTTGAGGGAGTAGATGCACCTCGTTCCTATGCCAATATTTCCGTCCTAATGTTTGGAACTTGGTGAAATGATGGGATTGTGTTTGCCACGGAAGAATGTTTATTCATATTAGCATCGATAGTTTTTTTTTTTTTTTTTTAATCACTAATGTGTAATGAGATATGTGACCTCTTTCAAGCCCCTTTTGAATAGTCATAAGCTTGAAATAATCATCTGATTCTCATCAATGATAATTTACAATCTGAAAAAGGATGACCAATAACAGGTCACATCCTATGTAAATGTGTAGCCCACCTGATAAATGCCCAAGCTGACATATACTCACTGAGGGGGCACCTGATGAATGCCTAGGATCTCTCACACTTATGCTATGCAGGGAACTTTAGTTTGTCGCTTGGCAGCTTGTTTAAACTATGCCCTTCCCCTCAGAGTCATTTGGGTGCATGGGAAAATGACACTTTATGAAGTTCGTTCATGGAAAATGGATCTTTCCATGGTCCAGGTCTTTCATTAAGAGATGGAAATCTTGATCTATGGAAAGAGTTTCGATGTCAGCTTGGAATTTGCATTTTTTCTAAAAGCTTGCGAGGACAAAATCCCATGGAAAGGAAGCCTTTCCCGGTTCAAACTGTAGCTCATTCTTCTCTTTCTCCCTCACAATGCCCCCTTCATTGAAGTTCACTCTCTTATTCTCTGGCATTTCTCTCATGTATGATTTCTTTTTCCTTTTTTCTCATCGTGAAATCAGTTTAGAGGTATGTATTATTCCTTCTCAATCTAGGTTTTGGAAGGTTTAGAATGCTAATTGCTATGGCTGAGGAAATGTCTGTGGTTTGGATTTAGTTTGCTATGGTTGCTTGTGATCACATACATGCATGGATCATGCTATATTTTGGCCATTTCTGATTTTCTATTGCTTTTTCTGATAGCTTGTCTTGAATAGGAAATCAGGGTTCTGATATGAATTTGGCTAAGGTGATATAGGAATATGGTTTTGATTAGGTCAACCAAATCTCCTATAGAAAGTTACGATTGTGTCCTTATAATGGGCTGTTTGCTTGGATCTTCTGTGTTTGGTAGGGATTTTGGGAGCTGTGTGATTTGGATTCTCGCAGGTTCTTAATTTTCCTTTTTGTTTTCAGTTGTGAAACAAAGCTCAAATGTTATATTTTCTCTCATATGCAATGAGCCGAGCTTCATGTTAGTCTGAACTGAACCCATGTTATGGGTGGATTGGCCCACCAAATCTATGGTCTTGATCAGTGCACACATGCACCACATTTACATTGTCATCGTCTCTTACTAAATGACAGGCAAAGTTGAAGCATACTGTATGCTTTTTTGTTTGTTTGTTTGTTTTTTTTTTTTGTTTGTTTGTTTGGGAATGTGAAAATGGACTTTGAACGCATGTTGAACTTGAGCTCGACATTGGCCATAGCTGCATGGATCTTGAAATGGTGCTGTCATGTGCATGGCATCACAATCGTTGTTTAAATTTTGTGGGATTGGAGGGTGGTTATTGTTGGTTGCTTGGTTTGTTTTCAATTATGTGGGCATGCTAGAATTGATACAAGGGCTTGATCCAAACCGATCAACTTTGACCCCAAGCGCCAAAATAAGTAGATGTGTCCAATGTGAATGTATATGACCAGATTCTGAGAATAATGGTCGCTTACTTAGCCACTTGCAAAATTTGATAATGATTAGGCAATAGTTGGAAGGTAGGGTTTTTGTATTTTTAGGACAATTTTTTTAGTACGATTATCTTTACAATGGTTTTACTTATAAAGCTTGTCGGCCACTTCACTTTTATCGGCCAAGGTTGTCCTCCCTTGGTCACCTTTTATATCTTAAACAGTTCAACTGTGCTTCTTCCTTGTCGACTGTGACACTCCGTCAACCATCTAACCTTAAGCCAACTTAACTAAACTTGTGCCAACATAAGCTCACAAAAAATACTCTAATCTAAATCTTTGAATATCTTTTTATTCACTTTCTATTCCTCCTACAAAGCCACCTGTCATTCTCTTATTCGCTTTTTCATTCTCCTATTCGCTTTTTCATAATTGTTAGAAATAGTGTACAACAGTTATACCGGATATCATAATTAAGATTACATGTTTCTGAGATATGAGTTTCACACGCACAGATGCAACTGATCGGATGGTTAGAATCGTCTAATGGTGACCCATTAGTGGTCATTTCCACTAAATAAATAATCCATTTTCCGTGGGAAAAATGCAGGAAACAAGGAGAAGGGGTCCATCTAAAAAAAAGAGGGTTTAAATGACGGCTGTTAATCTTAACGGAGAGATTATTGTAGGGCCAGAAGAGAGCCATCTCTACAGAGTTAACACGTGGCAGTTTGTTTTGCCAACTGGTTTCATCTATACACTAGGCCCTGGAATGGATGGCACAGATTCATCTATATACGAGGCGCCCTGAAATGTTCAAATATTCAAGGGTCTAATTGAAGAAAATAAGACTGTCTAAAAAGTTTGGTTTTCGGAACATAAGCCAGTCATGCCAGGTCCTAATAAATGGATATCACTGATATCCAAAGCTGGTTTTGTATGCTTCTTCAACAAGACTATAGGATTCGTGTAGCAGCTGACCCCAATTGATGGGTCTGCCCATATTAACAGTGCTAGCATGAACGATTTGTATATCAAAGATGGCACTTGTCAGACGATCCCATCCGTAAGATCTTTCGGTCCTTGAGCTGATCAAGGGAAACGAAAACAGTTCACTACTGGAAGTAGGCCATGTGCCAGTGTATGGGTGGACCCCGTTTGTAAATCACCCAGCTGCATTTCGGGAGCTGTGTGATTTGGATAATCACAATTTCTTTATTTTTCTTTTTGTTTTCAGTTGTGAAACAAGCTTAAACGTTACATTTTCTCTCATTTACAATGAACTGAGCCTCATGGTAGCTGTGAAAATCTTATTCCAACACATACATTAAAGGCACTTGATCAACAACATATTCATGTATTTCATAAACTATACTTGTACATGTATGACACACACTTTAATTAAAACACATGTAAGATAGCATACCTCACACAACCTAACTTACAAACCAAACTTAAAACATTAAAATCCTGGAAAGCTAAAACCCAGAAAATGCCACCCATGGAATTATTCTATGTGGTTTTGCCATGTGATGCATGTTGGCCATTGTTATGATATCCCAGGGATTTTGTGGTCATTGCCCCAAGTTTCTTGATCTTCTGGTGGACCATGTCACAGATGGATGATACCATCCTATTACCGGACAGGTGGAAGCTGATCGCGTCCAGGTACCATCCACTCCTTCCTCTGAACCCCACGATCCGGCCTTCCTCGATCTGGTATATGAACGGTGTTCCTTCCTCGATCCCGTAAGGCCCAAAGGTCTTCTTGTTGCTCTTGAAAGTGAGTGATCTGATCACAGGCGGCCCACCACTCACTAATGGGCTGTAGTAGCCGCTTATGGCTGTCAAGAACTCCTCTGGGTAGTGCAGTTTTATCTGAAATGTATCAAATAGGTAGACATTTTCAGTTCTTGGATCAACTAATGATGGTCTGGTGGGCCATGGACAAGATTCCTTCAATCAGACGGTGAGAATTGTTGGTCTGATGATGAATGCATCATGTGTCATGGTATGGCCTCCAAATCAACGATCGAGATCTAGCACTGATGTGTCATGTGTATGGTATCATTGTACAGGAATCATTGAGTCTTGATGCATTAGGATGTAAATTATCTTCCCTGTATTAACTCTGTACAAGTGGGCCACATGATTTGTTGATCTGGACCGTTGATTTGATGGATTTTTCTGTGGATGGGGTTGTGCAACTGTCTTCCAAACTGGAAGATCCTACCCATTCATCGGTAGATATTTTTATCTATCTTTGTCAGCAATTGGAGTGTTTGGATGTTTCAATTTTAAAAAATTAAAGGGAGTCTAGCATCCAAGTGGGTCCATCATATCAAAGATTTCGATCACGAAACCTAGGGACACATCACGGCCTGGTCCATCAATATACTATTCATGTCCTGATGCACGAGATGTTTATGGACCATCCACAGTGACACCGATCATATCAATGGTTTAGATCATTGAATCATATTGCGGGTATACATCAAGACATCCCCATCCGGTTAGTGGCCCCAAGATCATTGGTTTGGATGATCAAACCATGGGCCCCACATGCCTGGAAAGCAATGAGAATGAGGAAGCGTTCTGTGTTGCTTACATGGGCAGTGTAATTCCCTCCATTTCCTCCATGTTTCTCTGCCAAAACGCTCTTCCCGTTCTTGTCGTATTCGACTCGGATGGAATCAATGCAACGGTCATAAATAAGGGTTATTTCTCTGACCCCATGGAAACTTCCATCATCCCAACCGATCCCTCCGTGGCCCCCCCATATGCCCACTTTTATTGACGTTTTTGACCCTCCTGCCTTCTTTTCAGTATCCTAACACACACAGCCACACCAAAAAATTCAAACATAAAAAATCATCCAGTTAGATTACTTGCATACAATTAATGGTGAAAGATATTTAACACATGCGAATGAAGAAAGTTTGTGCAAGATCTTAGTCATTCAACAGGTGGGCCCCACCATTTGTATCATGACCTAAAAGCAAGATGATATGATGTTCTCCACGATTACGTGAAAGAGCAATGTTAATGGCATCCTTTCATATTAGATGGAAAAGGGTTGAGTTGGCCACTCATTTCCGTGTAATGGTTTTTTTTTTGCTAATGATTTCTTTTCAACTTAAATGGTGCCTGTAATGGCTTCACATCCTTAGGGTGTGTTTGGATGTGTATTTTGTTGATAAAGGAAAATTTTCCAATAATAATTTCCATGATTGCTATAGAAATTGAGACTTCAAAAATAAATTGCCTATGTAGATAGGGAGTTCTCTTCAAGTATAAAATTAATGATTACTCTGTAGAATTCACATATCCAAACAGTCCAACTATTTCATCAGTGAAAAATAAATTTCTTTTCCAGCATGTATTTCATGTATCAAAATATGCCTTTAAGGCTATTTGGAGAAAACCAAATTTGGGTTTTGAATGGTTTTGGATAGGCTATCTAAGTTACATTGGTTTGAACTATGCTATTTACTATTTTTCAAATACCTTCAAACATGAGTAAAAATGAATCATGGACCATGTGGCAAGTTAAGAGTTTAAGATGCATAGTAGCAAATATTGCATTTATGTCACATATCTACACGTGAAATATATGCTCATCTACACGTGACATCGTGTAGGGTACTACTTGAAGATTGATGGTGGCACAAAGATGTATGTCAGGTGCTCGAATATGAACATTCACACATGAGGCATATTCAGCATGTCGTACATGTGCGTGTACCCAGTGTTCCGGTGTACGCTAAACTATATATATATATATATATATATATATATATATGCCTTTGTCTTTTCTCTACCTGGTTCATGAGAAATGCTATCCTTACTTTATTTCATCCTTTGCTGACAAATCTTTATTTCTTTAGTTTCTATGTAAAAAAATGAGTGAAATAAACTTGTGCTGGGCACAACTATACTTGCATACAAACTGCCCCTTAAGGACAGTCTTAAGGCACTGCCGTTCACTATTAAAAAAAAGAGAAAAGGCGTCAGGTTGGCTCTGACCCAGCCAAACCTGCTTTGGGCTGATAGTAGACGTACAAAAGCTGGGCCAAGCATGAGTTCATCTCATGACTAATTTGACTGGCTGGGTGAGTAGTGGGCCATTCATGGACCTCAGTTCCAAGTTGCCCTACGCCACCGATCTAGTATCAATAAATCTTCATTAATCCACAAGAAATGCAGACTATTGGATCATTTACTCATGTGTATGAGAAAAAATAAAATAAAATCAAAGTAGAAAATGAAATTTCTCATGCGGGTTCTACCATTCTCTACACGGAAACATGTCTAGCAAATCCAGTTTCCAGATGCATGCTTAGGCATGTTCACGACTTGGAAGTGACTTTCAATTGCAAAGTTGTCAAATACTATTTAAAACTCAAATACAATTTAATAAAATTGTGTCCAAACACTACCTAAGAGCACAAACATGAGTTAGCATACAATACCGAGTGTTTTTATATATATATATATATATATATATATATATATATATATATATATATATATATATATATATGTGGAAACGGTTCTATGCGGTGGAGCTCATGGGAAGTTCCCATGAGGTCGAGCTGTGTGGGCCCCACCATGATGCATGTCGAACATCAACGCCGTGCATTTGATGGGTTCCCTTTAAATTATGAGATATCCCAAAAATCAGCCGTATACGGAACTCAAGTGAGCCATACCATCTAAAATCATGTGAAGACATGCCTAAAACATATAAAAGCACTTGGTGGGTCACACCATGAAATTTGGATGCATCCGAAACTTGGTCTGATCCTCATTCAAGTGGGATACACATAATGGATGGGCCGGATTTATGAATCACATCTCGGTGGGCCCAAAAAATGATTATGAATGTTTTAATGGGAGGGTAACTCGTCTCAACCACACAAGTCACGGATTGACTTGATTTTTAAGCCCGAGGCCCACCATGAAATGGTGCATCTGACTGATGGGGTAGATGTTCGACACACATCATGGTGGGAACTTCCCATGAGGTCGAGTTGTGTGGGCCCCGCTATAATATAATAAATACATCATTGTGGGTCCCATGTAACTTTGATCCCCTTTGAACCGTTCGTACAACTCGGAGCTCGAGGAGCGTCGGTGCTCATCTTCGCACGACACGTATCTATACCAGCTATATAGCTGGTGTGGGGTACACCAGCCAATCCGCTGCCACACCGTGATGATGTCCTGGCTCAGTAACCAGGTTGGTCCACTAATCGGTTAACCACAGTATATGAGTGAATTTTTCAAAGGCGTCCACATGTTTACAACGTAGTGGCCCACCTAATGAGTGGACCAACTTGATTCTTGGGTGAGAACACCTATACGGTGAGACCCAACTGATAGACAGCTTGGATATTGCATACATCTATTTGATACACCTGGGGATTTCTTCTCTCATGCAAGACTGTTAGATGATATGTGCACCCATGACAAGAAGCTATATAAAACATAGGATTTAAATTTCATACCATATTCAATTCCTCTGATGAATGGTAAGGAGAAGAGGGAATTACTGCAATGGAGACCTTGAGTCCTTATATATAATATACATATATATACAGAAGGGATGAGAAGGCGGCAGACTCGAATTAGATTCGGGTTCTATTTCTTCGAGCACGCACTACCAATATGTGCTTTTTTTAAAAAAAGGTTTCACAAAAGCATTAACACGTAGCATTTGGGTAGATTTTATAAGGCCAGCGGTGGTTAAAAATCCAGAAGAAAAAAGGCTGTTGGTTGGATGGTTGGGATTGTTTAGAATCCATCAGTGGTGTGGTCTGTTAGATGGCAGCTTTTGGATCGACCCACTTGTGCGGACATTCATAGTAGAGTTGTTGAGATGGGTATCGTTTCATTTTCAATTTGAAAGCTGCCAACTAGCGGGTACAGACATTCAAGCGCATGTGGAGAGAGAATGGGACGGAGGGCTGCAGTCAGAGGTCTCCAGGGCAACATACACGGACGCGGTTTGGCCAGTGGCCGGTAACCCTAGCACCAGCCAGCTAGAAGGTGTCAAAGCTTTGTGGGTATATATATGTGTGTGTGTTTATCACACTTTTCATTTATTTAGTAAAACAGAAATATCTTTTCAACGGCAAGGGTTCAATTCACATCGTTCCCTGTGGTGTAGTTCACTTGAGATTTTGATCTGCTTCATTTTTGGACTCACGCCCTAAAATGAACTCAAAATTGGATGGATGGTGTAGATAAAACACATTCATCATGATAGGGCGCATGGAGCTTTAACATTAGCTAGCTGGATAGTGTTGGGGTCACTAGCCAAACTGCCTCCGACAGGCAGTGGACCCGTCAAAATTCAAGGCGGGTGGGGTGTCTGTTTCTTACCCGTTCCTCGGAACAAGTGATATATTCGGGAAGGCTTCGGTGGATCCACCGATGTGGGTGGAATCCCTTACCATGGGGCCCACTGTGATCTATGTTTCTTATATCCATGATGTTCATCTGTTTTGAAAACTCATTTTAAGGCAGTCCTAAAAATGAAGTGAATCCAAATCCCATGTGGACCATAATTCAAGAAACAATAGAAATTGATTATTAAAAACTTCTCATGAACCACAAAAGTTTTGAATTAAGATGATAGTTATGCGCTCTCTTCATGGACATAGATGTTTTTGTGACCTTATCAACAAATTGGATTACAAATAAACATTCTAGTGACCCCTATGAAGTTTTTAATGGTGGTAATTAAATAAACACTATTTCTTGAGGCTTGGTCCACCTAAGATTTGAATCTGCTTCATTTTTGGAATCTTGCCCTGAAATGGGCTTTTAAACTATGCCATAAATTCTCTTTTGGAAAAGGTTTGAGAAAATTTCATGCAATTGTTTGTTAAATTTTTCTTAATGATTTGATTTTAAATTCTTGCATTTGAACTTGTAGTTATTATAGAATGGATGTAAATGCAAGCTTACTTTTATTTACAAGATTAATGTGTGGAAAATCAATGATTAATTACTATGATTACTAGATTGTGTATATGTTCGTATGTTATACTTGAATGAAAAATAAAATTGGATCACGTGTACTTTGCTTTACCTTATTCTCTAAAAAGATAGCATGAATGCATTGCCCTAAGTTATTCTAAAAAGGATCAACATGTGTACTCTAACTTAAATTATTTCTTAAAATGATCAACATGGGTGCTCTGCCCTAAGTTCTGAAAGGATCAATGCGAATTCTCTACCATAGGTTATTCTCTAAAATGATCAGCACATGTTCTCTGTCTTAACTCATTTCCTAAAATGATCGTCATAGGTGCTCTGTTTTGAGCCATCTTTAAAAAGATCTATCACACGTATGAAATGCCCAAATTACTTCAAAAAGATCATATAAGAAACTATTATTAATTTGATTCGTCATTCTTATGTAATTACAAACTTTAAAGTAATTATGCAATTTAATGTCTCATTACGTATTTTTATTTTATTTAATATGCTGAGCTAATCCATGTATACACTTAAAAATTTCATACCTGAGAATGAAGTGATCCCACTGTGCCATTGTGCTCATCCTATTTGATTAATCATTTCTGATACTGAGCTGGAGTAGTCCGAACATGCAAATTTCTTTTATCAGCACTTTGGATGATTAATTTTATTTATGTTTTTTAGAAAATTGTACTCTTTCTTTCAATATGTTAGGATGGTTTGATTTCTAATTATTATTGTGTCGGAAATCATGAACACTTTATTAATGAACATTATTTTGAGATTGAAATTTATTTCAATAGAACTTACAATTATTCAAGGATTTGATTGTGTTTGGAATGAAATGTTGTATTTATAATGTTAATCATTGAATAATTATTGTTCATAACGTGCCTGTAATTTAGGGTTCGACGGATTTCAAAATTTGACACTACTATTTTTGTTTTCCCCATTTTAAATATGTTACTCATCTTCCTCATATGTGGCATAGATTTATAGTTGTCCTAACCAATCTAAATTTATAGAGCCCATTGTAGATCGATCATATCTCTAAAATCACACTGATCAAGCAATTCTAAAGGATGCCTATCAAATAAATGGCTAACACTAAAATACTAAGTGGTCCAAATTTAAATAAGTTCTGACTTAACTCATAGCTGAAAAATACAATTTGGGTTGCCGAGGCTTTTAACCATGCTTTATGTCTGTATTGCTGTGCAACAATGCCATGCTTGCAGTAGATGAACCAGCATTATTTAGACAGTGCAAGAAAGTCAATATAGAGAAATGCTTTGGTTGACACTTCAATCGATCGATCTAAATTGTCCGTTAAGTCCTCTTTTTTTGTTTTGTTTTTTTTTTTTTTTTTTTTTTTTTTTTTTTTTTTTTTTTGACTATAAACAAAAATCATATTGAATGGGTGACCGAAACCATCTTCGATTTGGCTGTAGAAACGTCATTCATTTTCAAAGCCATGGATGAACTGGTTACAATTGCCTAAGAAAATCTGTTCTTTATAATCATAAGTAATCCATGATAGACCTTAACCAATAGAAGGATCAACTTGACAATATTCAAGATCATTGGTTGAATGTTTCATATTTGTCAAATATTATGCTTGATGTTTGCATGGTTGTCTATGAAATGTGCCTT
Source organism: Magnolia kwangsiensis (assembly GCA_037074715.1). Classification (NCBI taxonomy): domain Eukaryota; kingdom Viridiplantae; phylum Streptophyta; class Magnoliopsida; order Magnoliales; family Magnoliaceae; genus Magnolia; species Magnolia kwangsiensis. The sequence continues at coordinate 101,149,972 of CM073581.1, forward strand.
AAACCTAATGAATAGTTTAGATTAGTGGATTGGACGGGCTAAGTATCCCAATTCAACTAGGAGCACTAATAATGCTATAGGAACACATGCATCTCTCTTCAATATAAATCCACAAAGATTAAACATCACCAAATCATAGTTTTTCATTGTAAAAATACAAAACAAGTAACTAATAGTTTTTCAAAGAATTTTGGTTGAGAGGTACGTTGCAAGCTTCCTGAAAATAGTTTATTTTTTCCAATGGTGCAACAAAGCTCTTGTATAATGTTCTTGGGATTCAACTGAAATAAGATTCTCATTTTTTTCAGAATGACTTCAAAGTTTATTACTAAGATAAAGCATGCTAGCACGCTTAAATTTATAGCCGTTTTGTAGTAGCAAACAACAGTTGAAAATTTATTGCACGCTAGCGTGCTTATATGTTTTTCAAGAGGATAACAAAGTCGTTACATGTATCTGCGATTATCGGCAAAGTCCGTATCTGATATTAGTATCAAAATAGTTTTTATCTTTGGTTTACAATATCAAGAAAAAAGACTACTTTTTTTAACATTACTAAAAAGAAGAAGAGGAATTCATAGAGGAGAGTGAAAAGAGTCCATTCTCTGTGCTCTCCAAATAAACTAAAGTTGTGGGTATATGAGTTTTAGTCACCAGTTTTAGGTGACTCTTGATATGTACATGAAATGAATGAGTATAATAAGTATATCCATGTATCGTTTTGTGAATGGATGTATGTATGATTATGAATGAACGCATCTTTCAGTGTGTGTGTGTGTGTGTGTACACACGGAAACACTCATGTATTTTATGAATGATACATGTATTATACACATATATATATATATATATATATATATATATATATATATATATATATATATATCTATTATTATGAAAGTTCATGTATTTTATGGATGATACATGTATGCATATATTTAATTAAAACACAATAAAACATGCATGACACACAATATGTAATTAAAACACATGCAAGATAGCATACCTCACACCACCTAACTTGCAAATCAGACTTAAAACATTAAAATCCAGAAAGCTAAAACCCTGAAAATGCCATCCATAGAATCATTTAAAGTGGCCATGGGCATGTGATTCATGTTCATCATTGTGATGACATCCCATGGATTTTGCAGTCATGGCCCCAAGTTTCTTGATCTTGTGTTGGAAAAAGCCCCAGATGGATGATGCTGATGCATGGCGGGACAGGTGAAAGCTGATCGCGTCCAGGTACCATCCGCTCCTTCCTCTAAACCCCACGATCCGGCCTTCCTCAATCTGGTATGCGAACGGCGCTCCTTCCTCGATCCCGTAAGGCCCGAAGGTCTTCTTGTTGCTCTTGAATGCGAGCGATCGGATCACAGGCGTCCCACCGCTCACTACTGGGCTGTAGTGACCGCTTATGGCCGTCAGGAACTCCTCTGGGTACTGCAGTTTTATCTGAAATGTACCAAATAGGTAGACATTTTCAGTTCTTGGATTCACTAATGATGGTCTGGTGGGCCATGGACAATATTCCTTCAATCAGACGCTGAGAATTGTTTGGGCTGATGATGAATGCATCATGTGTCATGGTATGGCCTCCAAATCAACGACCGAGATCTTGCACTGATTTGCCATGTGTATGGCATCATTGTACAGGAATCACCGAGTCTTGATGCATTAGGACGTAAATTATGTTCCCTGTGTTAATTATGTACAAGTGGCCCCATGATTTGATGATCTGGACCGTTGATTTGAAGGATTTATCTGTGGATGGGGTTGTGCAACAGTCTTCCAAACTGGAAGATCCTACACATCCAATACGTAGATATTTTCATCTGTCTTTGTTAGCCATTGGAGGGTTCGGATGGTTCAATCTAAGAAAATTAAAGGGAGTCTAGCATCCAAGTGGGTCCATCATATCAAAGGTTTCGATCACGAAACCTAGAGACACATCACGGCCTGGTGCATCAATACACTATTCATGTCTTGATGCACGAGATGTTTATGGGCCATGCACAGTGACCTCCATCATATCAACGGTTCAGATCACTGAATCGTATTGTAGACAGACATCGAAGGCTCAGGATCTTCAATGCAACCCCATCCGGTGAGTGGTCCCAAGATCAATGGTTTGGATGATCAAACCATGGGCTCCACATGCCTGGAAAACAATGAGAAAGAGCAAGCGTTTTGTGTTGCCTACATGGGCAGTGTAATTCCCTCCATTTCCTCCATGTTTCTCTGCCCAGACGCTCTTCCCGTTCTTGTCGTATTCGACTCGGATGGAATCAATGCAACGGTCATAAACAAGGGTTATTTCTCTGACCCCATGGAAACTTCCATCATCCCAACCGCTCCCTCCATGGCCCCCCCAGAGGCCCACTTTTATTAACTTTTTTGACCCAGCCGCCTTCGTTTCAGTATCCTACACGCAAAAACACCCCCAAAAAATTCAAACCATGAAATCATCCTTTTATATATTAGTCATGCTCACCTGCGCACTTCCACACGTGTGCACCTTTATACACGTGTTATTTTCGTGTAATCTTAACGGTCCATGTGATGCGGAATCCCATGAAATCTTAATGAACAAATTTTCAATTTGATCTAAAATTCTGGTGGGCCATATTAAAGAGAAATACAAATAAAAGGAGGAAACTGTTTTCATTTTTCATGGTCCAATAAAGTTTTTTATGAAAATAAAAATTAATCTGAGAGTTTTCATGAGGTGATGCTTCACGTGGACCATTCAGATTTTGGAATCACATAACGTATGATGAGATCTAAAAAAAGTTAGCACTAGTTTGAGCATTCAAGATATATATATATATATATATATATATATATATATATAAAACAAAAATCTCCCTCAGGAAAGAAGAATATAATTTCCTTAATTCCCCTTCACATGGGAGAATTTGAATTAATTTCTTTTTTGGAGAGTTTTATAGAGAAGAAAGAGGTTTTAGGATACGGTAGTTTAGTCATTTTCTTAAAATATGTAAATAAAGTTAAGAGACGTTTAAAAAACTAATCCAAAGTGGATATTTGCAATAATCATGAATTAATAACATGGTTATTTGCAAAGTGTATTATTATATTCAGTTATTTACAAATACCTTATCATTTAAATAGTTGTTTATAGAAACTCTTAAAAATGATAATTAACATGTTTAAATAAAAAAAGTTTGTGCTGAGTCATTCATTGGGTAGGCCCCACCATTGGTAGCGTGACCTAAGGGTTTATTTGTTTTTTCAGAAAAATGATAAATACACTGTAAATGGTGACTCCTCACCTTTCCTGCGTTTGAAAATTCCTGGGGAATGTTATGTATTTGAAATTAGTTCAGAAGAGGTAACTTTAATTTTTAAACCGTACTATAATGCGTATGATATATCCAATCCGTCTATCTATTTTAACACGATATTTTGAAGCATGAGATAAAAAATAAAGTAGATTCAATGCTCAAGTGGCCCACGCCAAAAGAAATAGTGGCTTCACAAAGTCTTTAAGGGTCAGTATTCAATTTCTTTTTTAGTACGATCGTGGTTCACTTGAGTTTTAAATATGCCTCATTTATTTTTACTCATGCCATAAATTCAACTTAAACAATAGATGAATGGTGTGGATAAGCAAAATGCATCATAGTGGGACCTAACAATATTTTGCAATATTATTGATTTTTGTACCAAAAAGTAACTAATCAAATCAGGTAAGTTATAAATGCATAGGCAAATAATAATTATTTTTTTACCTGGTATTTACCATTTCACCAGAAACAAAACATGCCCTAAAAGAAAGATGATATGATTTTGGCCACAATTACTTGAAAGGGGAATGCTACTGGTATCCTTACGGATTCGATGAGAAGGGTTGGTTGGTTAGTCATCTCCCGTAAATGCTCTTTTTTGATAATGGCTTCTTTGATACTTAAATGGTCAATGTAATAGCTTCACATATTTAGGTATTCTATTGATAAAGGAAAAACCATCTAATGATATTTTCATATGATCACTGTAGAAATTAAGACTTAAAAAATGGAGTACCTATGAAGATAGTGAGTGCCCATAAAATTGATTGCAAGACAATTACCTTATTTCTTGTGAAACGTTGTTCTCTGTAAGGATAAAAATAATAAGTACTTCGTGGAATCCATGCATCCAAGCAGTCGATTATGATCTTGTTAGTAAAAAATCATTTTCATTTCCATGTGGATTCCATGTATCGAAATATGCCTTTAAGGCGATTTATTACTTGTCAAACACCCTCAAACATAAGCAAAAATGCATTGTGGACCATGTGGCACATTTACACATGCAAAACACGTAAGGTACTTAAAAAATTGATAGTCGCGCAAAAATACATTATTTGATGAGTTCATCTGATGACTACTTTGGCCTGGTTGGGCACATGAACAGTAAGTGGTCTAGGCCATTCTTGGACCTCAGTTCCAAGTCGCCTTGGCCCACCGGTGCTGGTATCTATAAATCTTCATTAATCAATAAGAAATACAGACTATTGGATCATTTACTCAGGTATACGAGAAATACATAGAAAAAAAAACTTCAAAATAGAAAATGAAATTTCTCATATGGGCCCGATGATTCATATGGAAAATTTCTAGCAAATCCAATTTCACGATGCATGCTTAGGCATGTTTACCACCTGGGAGCGACTTCCAATTGCAAAGTTGTCAAATACTATTTAAAACTCAAATGCAATTTAATAAGAGTGCATGCCCAAACACTACTTAAGAGCAAAAATACAAGTTAGCATACAATACTGAATATAAGCTAGAAACAAATAAAGAGTTAATGGATTACTAAATTAAAGGGGGGGAGAGAGAGAGTCGGCTCCCAAACAGTCTCATTTCACACACATACACACACACATATATATTGAAAATACCATGAATTAAACACCAGTAAATGTGTTAGCATAGCCCATAAGCAAGAGATCCAATCTATCGATATGAGGATCACACAGTAATGATGTGCTGGCCCAGTAAACAGGTTGGTCTACTAACCGGTTGAGCCACAGTTTATGAGTGTGTCCACATGTTGACAATGTAGTGGCCTACCTAATGAGTGAACCAGCTTGATTCTTGGGATGAGAACATCTATACGGTAAGACCCAACTGATAGACAGCTTGGATATTGCACGTGTCCATTTGATACACGTGAGGATTTTTTTTCTCATGCAAGACTTTTAGATGATACACCCATGACAAGAAGCTATATAAAACATGAGATTGAAGTTTCATACCATGTTGAATTCCTCTGATTGATGGGAAGGAGAAGAGGAAATTACAGAGATGGAAACTGAGACCTTAGAGCATGGTGGACGAGAATATTGTTTGTGTGTTATATATAGGAGGATTAATGAGAAGGTGGTAGGCTCGAATTAGAATCGGGTTCTATCTCTTCAAGCACGCACTACCAATATGTGCTTTTTTAAGCTTTAACAAAAGCATTAGCATGTCATGATATGAGCATTTAATTAGGTGGTTCTTTTACGTCAGTGGTGGTAAAAAATCTATAAGAAAAAGAAAATTGTTGATTAGATGGTTGGGATTGTTTAGAATCCATCAGTTGCGTGGTCTGTAAGATGGCTGCTTTCAGATTGGCCCACCTGTGCAGACGTTTATAGTAGAGTTATTTAGATGGTATCTTTTCATTTTTAGAGGCAACACAGATGGATGCGGTTTGTCTGGCGTCAAAGCCCTGTGGTCCGCACCACAACATCTGTATTTTATCTAGTCCGTACATCTAGTTTACCATATTATTACAGGACATGAGTTAAAAAATGAGACAAATTAAAATCATAAGTGGACCAAAGTCTATTATTAAAAACTTCCCAGAACCTACTTAAATGTTTATTTGCCATCTAACCTATTAATAATGTTACACTAGCATGGATGAAGGGAAAACACAGATATCAGCTTGATCCAAAACTTTGATGTCTACAAAAAAAATAATTCAACGGTAAGCACTCAATACCCATTGTTTCCTCTAGTGTGGTCCACCTTAGATTTGGATCTGATTCATTATTGGGTTCATGCCCTAGAATGATCAGGAAAAAATGAATGGACTGAATTGATACATCATGGTGGGTCCCATATAATACCAACCAGTAACTACCTCCCTATTGCTATACGTCAGCCTCAAAAGATTATTTATTTCGAATGTTTCTCTCTCTCTCTCTCTCGGTTTTTTTTTTCGTAATAACACATATTAGCATCCAATTACGTTTTTATTAAGCAACCTTATTTATTAGTGGGTATTTTCATCATATTAGAAAAAATTCATTCTTCAAACTAATGGATGTTAGAGAAAACTAAGAAAGGTACCCATTTGAAAAAACTTCATTAATGAGGTAGCTTAATGAAAAACTTAAATTAAAAATACTGGAATGTATATAGCATATTAATGATGCACAATTTTGTAAAACTTCACCCAAGGCATTCCCACTCTGGGTCTTTCAACTTAAATGGGTCCATCTTCAATATTAGCCACCTCGCTGTTTTTAAAGTAGCCCAACCTCATACCTGGCATAAATTTTGAGCCCGCTCCCAGCCATTGAGCCAAGTTTAGGGGCTGAAGCTACAGGTTTAAGCCGGCCAGGCTATTGTAGTGTGTGAGTGTGAGGGTGTGTGCCTAAAATAAGATAAAATAAAATTTAAGAATAAAATAAAATAATAATAAACCGTGCAGCCCATTAACACAAATCTCACATTTAGGCCCATTAACCATGCATGTATATATATATGCTCGACCTCACGAGTCCGTCGCATGAGGTCGATCTGTGTGGGCCCCACCGTGATGTGTTTCGAACATCTACCCCATTAGTCAGATGCACCATTCCATCGTGGGCTTAGGTCTCAAAAATCAAGTCAATCCGTGACTTGTGTGGGCCACACCATATACAGAAGTAGAGAGGGGCCGTGCACCATTAAAACATTCATAATCATTTTAATGGCCCATCGAGATGTGGTTTCCAAATTCAGCCCATCCATTATGTGTGTCCCACTAAGATGAGGGGTCATATCAAGTTTAAGCAGCATTCAAAACTCAAGTGAGCCCCACCAAATGCTTTTATATGTTTTAACGATGTCTTCACATGATTTTAGATGGTATGGCCCACCTGAGTTCCATATACGACTAATTTTTGAGATATCTCATAATTTAAAGGAGACCCATCAAATGCACGATGTTGATGGTCAATACACATCATGGTGGGGCCCACATAGCTCGACCTCACGAGAGCTTATCGTGAGGTCGAGCGCATAATACCTTTTCATATATATATATAAAATTTTAATTTTATGAGAACTCATCACATGTGGTGTGATTCCAAAATCTAAATGATTCATGTGATGCAACCACGAAATCTTTAGGCCTAACTTTTACTTAGATTACATATATGTGTGTGTAAATATACATATGTGTATATACATACACACATATATATACACACATGAAAATGCTCACTTGTGAACTGGTTCCTACGTATTACATATGAACTTTTTTTAAAATACATCATATCTAATGAGTTTTAAAAATTTGAACGATCAACATAAAATAAAAGCTCATAAAATCCTCTAGTACAAAATTTTACTTTGATTCAAAACTTTTGTGAGCTTTCATGTAAATAGTTTCTTCCTTTTATTTAAAATTTTCTTTGCTATAGCCCACAAGAATCTTGGAACAGGGTGAAAATCCACCCCCTAGGGTTTATATATATATATTTCAAAATACAGCTGGACGTCACCAGGGTTCGGATAGGCCCGTTTGATTATTAAATACTGGGTTGAGTCGAGTCACTTGTTGAGCCTTTGAGTCGACTCAGTCGGGCATCAAGGGGAGTCGAATGTGGGTTTTTTTTTTAAAAAAAAATAACTTGGGCCAAGCAGACCTTCTAAATCAGAGGCCAAATTGTAGATAGAAGGTGGGCCGGAATAATTGAAGGTTGAGATTGCCTGATAACTGTGCTATTTAGGTTTTGTTCCATCCACGATCTCGACGGTCCAAAAGTAGCGAGCATTTATGATTCCAGACAGTGAATAGGATGTACACTAACATCGTGGGTCCCACTGGTCTGATTGCAACGGAAGCGGATTGCGTCCTGCTCCTGCATGGACAGTAATCCGTCCAGGCAGGCTCTGTGGAGCCCACTGTAATGTATAAGTTTTATCCACGCTATTCATCCATTTTTACATTTCATTATGGGATGTTAGCCTAAAATTGAGACAGATCCAAGGCTCAAGTGGACCATACAGTTGGGATTGAACTATAACCATTAAAATCTTCTTGTGAGCGGCAGAAGTTTTGGATCAATCTGATATTTGTTTTTCCATTCATCCATGTCTATATGACTTTACCAACCGATTGAATGGCAAATAAACATCACCATGGCCCCTAAGAAGGTTTCAACAGTGAGATTTATTATCACCGTTGCTTCCTGTGGTGTGGTCCACTTGTGCATTGGATCTGCCTAAAATTTTGACACAGACCCTAAAATGATCTAAATAATAATAATGGATGGCGTAGATAAATCCATACATCACTGTGGGCCCCACAGAGCCCTGCCTGGGTGCATTAAGCATCCAGGTGTGGGGAGGACACAGTCCGCTTCCGATAGCACCGCGACCACCATACTCCTTCCTCTTTTTCGGTTCGGACCATATCATTTCGGCATCTTCAAAATGACCACCGTCAGAATCTGACGGAGAGGTGGGGCCCACACACGTTCTCGCATGATATGTGATGAAAACCAAACTGGCCCCACCACCACTAGATGGAGGTGGGACCCACACTTTGATCACCTTCAAATATTGAGATGTGCAAAATTGGGGAGTGGGCGTGAGATTGACGGGGAGAAAGACAGGGATAGGTGCCAACTTCGCACGTGTGAAAGACACGTGTCATAGATGAAGAAAAGCCACGTTGGTCACCCATCAGGTCGGACGTGGATTGCGTCCTACCCCGGCCCGTCTTTAGCAACTAACGGGTAGTTCTGTGGGTGGGCCCACTGTGATCTATCGGTTTATCTACACCCTCTATGCCTCCTATCGGATTATTTTAAGGCAAAAGGACAAAAATTAGACGGATCCAACTCTCAAGTGGACCACACCACAGATAACAGTCATCTTGCATTTATTGCAACCGATATTTAATGCTTGGTGCATCTAATGCAATCAAGCTTATTATCTGGTGTGGTCCACTTGAGCGTTGGATCTGCCTCATTTTTGTGCACACAGCTTAAAATGATCCGAGAGGAGAGATGGACGGCGTGGACAAACCGATAGATCACAGTGGGACCGCCCACAAAACTGCCCCGTTCGGTGCTAAAGACGGGCTGGGGTAAGACGCAATCCGCGTACCATCAGGTCGCCTGTATATATACGGGCTAGCAGGCCACTGGTGAATGTTGATTTTCTTTCTAAGCGACCATAGTGCCTGATGAGCCTATTGGCCTAATTCATGAGCCATATCGCATTCACGGTTCGACGCACGTCATGAATGACGCAGTTATCTCACACGTATGTCACAATGGCACGTGTCCCGTGCCCCACCAGGATATCCCCTGGCACGACCTGGCCCAAGCTTTGTCGGTCCTATCGTGGTGTGTGTGTTTTATCCTGGCCGTTCATCCGTTTTACCAGCTCATTTTAAAACATATGCCCAAAAATCATGAATATCCAAAGCTCAAGTAGACCACACCAAAGAAAAAAGTGGGGCAGTGTTGAAAACTTTTTGAGGGCTACAGAAATGTTGGACCAAACTTATATTTGTGTTTTCCCTTCATCAAGATTTGTGTGACCTTATGAACAGGTTTGATGGAAAATAAAACATCAAGGTGGCCTCTAAAAAGTTTTCAACATTGGGCGTTCAATCCCCACTGTTTCTTGGTGTGGTCACTTGACTTTTGTATCTGCATTATTTTTGGGCTCATGCCTTAAAATGAGCTGGGAAAACGGATGGACGGCGTGGATCAAACATATAGATCACGGTGGGCCCACAGAGCTTGGTACACGTTGTGCTACATGGATACGTCTGTGTCGGGTGCTGAGGCAATCAGGTTCCGTGTCCCGCGGGTAACATCTTCTGACCTGCCATAGGATAATTAAAAACTGCTCAAACCTGTGGCTAAGAAAGAGGTCTGAAAATGACTTGAAAGCGGATTGGGTGAGACCCACCCAAGACCGTGCCGGCCTTACCCTAGGGCCTCATTGATGTATGTATTGTGTATCCACATCGTCCATCTATTTTTTCAGATCATTTTAGAGCGTTATCCAAAAAATGAATTAGATCCAATTATCAAGTGGACCATACCATAAAAAAAAAGTGAAGATGGACAATCCTACCATAAAAAACTTCTTAGGGTGCACCTTGATGTTTCCTTAGTGTTTATTTGCCATCCAACCTGTTGATAAGGTCAAAGAAGACTGGATGAAGGGAAAAAAAATTAATAATAAATATCAGCACGTTTCAAAACTTGTGGCCCATTAATGGTCAATCACCACTGTTTCTTATACTATGGTCTACCTGATAATTGAATCTGCTTCATTTTTACTTTAATGCCATGAAATAAGCTGGAAAAACGGATGGACGGAGTGGATACATGATACATACATCACGGTGGGCCCATGGTAACCGCAGGTAAGGGCGGCACCGTCCTGGGTGAGGCTGGGGTCTCATTGAATAGGACTGGATTACTCTACTACATCTGTTGGAGGAAGCAGCCAAAATGTGTGGGGCCCACCGTGATTGTTGCGTTGAAGTTGGATCCACTCTGTCTCTCGGTTTCGCCTGTAAAACTCAGTGAACAATGTAAAATCATGCCTGAATCCTTGATGTGGCCCACCTAAGTTGTACATCTGGCTGATATTTTAGATGTCTTTGTGTCATGATGGACTCACCTGATGAACGGTTTGGATTGCATATAAACATCATGTTGGTCCCTGTAAGTTTTCTTTCCACCATTCCATTTGGCATAGCCCATCTGAGTTTTAAATAAGTCTAATTTATTAAATTCGGTTAGTGCAACTGATTATCGGAGTGTACGTCACACGCATCAGGGTGGGCCACGGTGCTGAGTTGTTGCGGGCTCTAAATGTGGCCTTTCTTTTAGAGGATTCCGTTCCCCACTAAAGATTATATCTAACGGACCAGATTTGGTGAGGCTACGGAGCACGGATCCCAACGACATCCGTCATTGGCCAAATTTTATCGGCTAAACCTTATATCATGTGGGTGACTTTCAAACATGCTTGGATTTAGCAAGACGCAATTGGGATTTGATGGTCCCTGTGCTCTGTTGCAGATAATTAAAGCCGCTCAACGGATGTTTGTATGACTAGCCATAATCCACTGACATCAAAGGGAGCTCGACCAGTCAAATCTCACCATGGCCGAGCCTAATTGTATTTGTTCTCCACTTAGCAATTCAAGGTAGCCACCGTTCATACTCATTGTCGCCATTTTTAGAGTTACGTGTGATCCATATGAATATACATGGTATATTTAAATATTTATGGATAAGTATGAAAAAAATTTCTTAATAAACATAGCTGAAATATATCAAAGTGTCCTATAGTACTTAAGCCACCGATGAAGGAACAGTCATACGAACAGTTATAAGACAAGTAGTAAGAGGAGAAACGTGGGAGTTTAAGTAGTGCTGAATGGCTATGGTAATGATTGTAAGAATGATCTAAATGATTACATCAAAGCAATAAATAAAAAAAGAATGTAAGGAAAAAAAAATTGTCTCATACCAATCCAAATAAATCAAATCTAATTTTTAAATTATACTTTTTCAGTATATATTAATTTACATTCCATAATGTAATTCTTTATTTTTTTGTCAAGTGAATTATATTTCCTGGTGTAATATTTTATTTTTCAGTTTATCATTATATGCCATAGTATAATTTGTAGCGTTAATCAAGTAGTTAGTAATCTTTAGCTGTAATTAGAGTCTAAGCTCAAATGATGTATTCAGTTCCTCAATCAGAAATATATTTTGCAACTGCTTTTCATAACCGACTATAAAAGTCTCTTTTTCTATTTCATGTATCTATATTAAAAAATTATTTCCTATGAAAGTCAAAGGTGTAACAATCATTAAATGATGAACCTCATCCTCTAAATATTGCCTCATTTAATTTTTACACATTGAAGGTAATTAAATAGGTGAATAATCTCACTAGATCTCGATCATACACCACGTGTCTACCTATCTTAATACTTAGCGTCATTGTTGTTCGATTTGAATCGAAGCCATCATTTCAATTCTGACACATCTGCGTACACTCAATGCCAAAAATAGGACCCAACAGCCACATGGTTGCAACTTTTGAACTAGTAATATGAGTGGGATCCTAACTGTGATACGAACTTGATGTATGCATTGTATATCTACATCACCCATTTGTTTTGTAAAATTATTTTATAGCATGGGCCAAATGTGAAGTAGATTCAAATCTCAAGTGGACCACACCACAAGAAATGATGTTCAATGAATGTCCATAAAACATCCTTAACTCCAGTATAATGTTTATTTACCATCTAATTTGTTGATAAGGTCACACAAACCTAAATGAAAGGAAAATAAAATCATCAGCTTAATCCAAAACTTTTATGTCCCACAACAAATTGTTAATTGCCATTCACCACAATTTCCCACAGTGTGGTTAACCTCATATACGGATCTGCTGCCCATGTTATACATTGAGGTGGGCCTATTGTCACGTTCCCACTCACATAGATGGTCCCAAGGTCGTATCTCACTGGCGTCTCTCTCAGAACAGCGAATGGCCTAATCAAATCTCACCACATTAGGGCCCCACCGAAACCGATGGTTCGTCAGCCTCACCGAATCTAGTTCGGATATTTATGCCCGCCATCTTATTACAGATATTATGCCCGGCACTTATATATATATATATATAACTTTGATATTCTGGCAGAGTGTGATGGACGATACGCAGGCACTCATAAACTATTTGGAAATCACGTGCCTGACACGTAAGTCAAATTAAACCGTCCGAACTATGAATTCACGTTTGGATGTATCTTGAGCCAAAAGTAGGCCATATTTTATTAATTAACTGTCAGATTGATGGATATTTATTGGACGGTTAAAAATAAAAGATATCTAACGATCCTATTTCTACAAACAAAGTGTCCACGGATCACAGTTCAGGACCGTTCACAAAATTGGATTTGGGACAGTGACTTTATAAAAACAGTAATTTTCACATTTTAGTTGGTATAACTTAAGTAGATGTATGACACGTGTACCATTTCTAAGTACCCATGTCTCAAGCGTCATTCATGGCCTCAGTATGGTATAACTGTACATGAAAAAAACCCATGCAATGACACAGGAACATCTGAAATTGGGAATGTCCACCGAAGATAAGCTAAACTGACATGGACGTTTAAAGAATAAAATGAATAAAAAGATATATAAAAAACTACTTAATTAATATAGAATTTACATTCAAATACTATTTTTTTAAAGGTTTGTGAAATGTCCCCTCGTTAATAGATATAATCATCATTCCACTACCCAGCTGGTTTAGGTGGGCCCAACCATGATTGGTATGTCATCGCATGCAAGGCTAAGAGCCTAAAAATCAGCTGCATTCGTAATTCAAGTGAATCACGTGATTGGAAACAGAGTTATGATTTTTTAGACACAATTTAAAATCTAATGATTAGTGTTAATTTCATATAATTATCATGGTGAGTCTGAGAAAATCAAGGGTGAGTATCCATCTCCCAACTTTTTACTTTGGTGCGGCCCACCAAAATCACAAATCAACTTGATTTTTTTGCCTTTAAGCCTCGTGTGGTACTAAATATCTAATGGCTAGAGTGGATCTTACCTAAATATTATAATAAGCCTTATCAAAATCAAGAGCAGATTCACATGCTAAGTATGTTTCTTTTTGTTAACACTCCTTTTACGTTTATACCATCATATATCATGTACGGAACTTTGATTTTTGGGGAACCCACCATGATATTTATTTATGTAACATCTATTCCAACTATTAGATGAATAATCTTACTTTAAGCTGGCGTCTAAACTTTCAGGATAATTTATGCTTCAAGTGGGTCACAGTTTTTTACAAAAAAGGTTGGGAGAACGTCACCTACCCTGGATTTTTATAGGCCCGCTCCAATGATTATAGGAAATTTACTCCAACCATTAGTTGTCACACAAATATTTAGTCCAGGGCCTAAAGTCAAGCCAATTAGCCTTTAAAGTGGGCTATACCAATCGGAATAGATTGGACAGTGATTATTATTCTGCACGTTGTTTTAAATCATGCAGTCCTAGTGAATTAAGAATGTAATTGTTTTTAACTATGTAGTTCACCTAAATCACAAATGGAGCTAATTTTAGATGAAGCTTATTCCACATTGTTTCCAATCACATAATCCACCTAAATCACAAATGTAATTGATTTTCGATGGAGCTTACTCTACACGAGGTGACTTGGCCGACTTATTTCCCAACAGTACAGCCTAACATCTTTTTATATTTTATTTTTATTTTTTTAACACACGCACACATAACCCCGTACACTCACACCATAGTGGAATTTCACCGCCTATGGGTGTTCAAACCTTTGACCAAGTGTTAAAACTCCTGAGATTCTACCACCGGACCAAGAGTAAGAACCCAATAAGCCTAACATGCAGTAAAAAATAAGGAAAAGGAAAAAAAAAAAAAAAAACCCTTAATAACAATGCTGATTACTGAGGTAGTTATTTGGAAACCTTTTTTAAAAAGGTGGTAGAATTTAAATTTTATATAAATTAGGTAGTTCTTTGTAAAATTGGTCAAATAAAATAATAATTGATATTGAGTCATTATTGATGCTGCAATTTGACATCTAACCCCACCCTATTTGACAGATACACATCTCTCAACCTTTTTTATTTTTTTATTTTGCAAACTAAACACATATCTCGACTTTTTCTTTTCTTTTTTTTTTTCAAGCAAAACAGTGCGAACGTGTTTGGGTAGAATGCATGTATGGGTATGATAGCTCCCATGCCACGCCTGGCTCCCATCATGATATGGCAAACTTATCAGAGATCTGGCCCATTCATCAGACAGACCACTCTGTCAACATGCCCTGAACCAAAACTAGTGTTGGCCCGCTGATCGGGAAGGTCGAACGTTTGTGGGAATGATGGGTGGTTATAAAAGAACCCTAAAGGTCCATATTTAAAGTATATATGTTGTTTATCAGATGAGCATGCTATAAGTTCCCGGTATAATCTACTTGATGAATGGTCCGGATCTTTGACACGTGTTCCATGAGACGCTGGTAGCAAATCATGGGATGGGAGTTGTGGACCTGTGGTGAGGCCATGTTCCTCGCAGCATGAATGATTTGCTATCGACCAGTAAGAGGTGCTCGAATTAGGTGAGGCAGGTGTGAGAACTTAGTAGGCAACGCCCTGACTTTGGGGTCATCTAGAAGTATTTATTGTATATCCATGCCGTCCATCCGTTTTTCCAGCTCATTTTAAGGCATGTTCTGAAAAATAATATTTATCCAAATCTCAGGTGTACCACAACATAGAAATAAAGTGGAGATTAAACGCTTACCATTAAAATTTTCACAGGACCACTAATGTTTATTTGACATTCAGCCTTTTTATAAAGTCCCACGAATCTGGATGAAGGGAAAGTATAAAGAGCATCTTGATCCGGAACTTTTTTGTCTCTGAAGAAATGTTTAATAGTATGATGGTCCACCAGGGATTTGAAAACATTGCCTAAAATGAGCCGACGAAAAAAGATGAATCGCCTGCAGGTGGGAAGCCGATTGGCTGGTGTACCACACACGAGCTGTATTGGTGTAGATAAGACGAGCGCCGACGCTCCTCGAGCTCCGAGTTAATCGAACGGTTCAAAGGAGATCAAAGTTACGTGGCCTCACAGTTATGTATTTATTATATTCACACTGTTCACCTATTTTTCGAAACCACTTTAGGGCATTACATAAAAAATGAATCATATCCAAATCTCAAATGGACCACACCAAATATAGAAGTGAGGATAATGATTTTCACCGTTAAAATATTTATAGAGCCCATAAGAACATTTATTTTTGATGCAATCAGTTAATAAGGTCACAAATACATAAATGAAGAGGAAAAGCAAATTTCATATTAGTCCGAAACTCCAATAATCCCAAAAGGATCTTTATTGTAGATGTTCAATCCCCGACATTTTTTCACCGCGTAGGTCTATTTAATTTTTAGGCCTATCTAATATTTTAGTTCAAGCCTTTAAGAGTAGTTCTCCAATCATGTAGGCGGTTTGAATAAAACATATACATCATGATAAGACCCACAAAATTTGCTGACGTCTATTAGCCACTTATATAGTCGGTATATGGTACACCAACCAATCCGATCAGGGCCTCACCTACTAAGTTGTTACCCACCCTCACCTAATCACCCAAGAGACGAGAATAAGTGGAGAAGGGATAAAACATGGCCCAGCCTCACCCAACACGGCGCCGCCTTGACCTCGGGACTTGCCTCGATGCACGTGTTGCACATCTACGCTGTCCATCTATCTTTCCATGTCATTTTAGGGCATGTGATAAAAAATTACGCAAATCCAATTTTCAGTTAAACCATACTTCAGGCAACGGTGGTGATTTACCATTAAAAGCTTTCTATGGCCTATTAAATTTGGATCAAACTGAATTTTTTTCCCTTCATCGATTTTAGTTTGTTAGTAAACTTACTGTTAGTTACTGTTAGCCACCAGGGAATCAATGACAAGACCTCATGGTTGAAACGAGGTATTTTTCTCTTCATCCATTTGAGCTTAACAACATTTTGAGTGGTAAATAAATATTATAGTGGGCCTTAGTAAGTGTTTAACGGTGGGCGTTCAATCACTACTGGTATGGTCTACATGGCATTTTTATTGGGTTTATCTTTTGGCTCTTGCCATAAAATAAGGTGGGAAAATAAATGGACGGCCTAAGTATACCACAAATGCATCAAGGTGCGCCTCACAGTTAGGGCCGCACATAATCCGCCCCCGGGAATAGACCTCGCCATGCACCTTCCAACGTGAAGTACGCGTGAGAGGAACGCGCTACTCGCTCAGTAGCCCTAGGGCCAACATGATCTGCTCAAAAACTCGGGCGGTCCACCCATCAGTTGGGACGCACTGAAAAAAGCTACAGCCGATATTCTTTAAGCTGTTTTTGGACTTTTATAGCTGCTGACATTATTTATCTTAGCCGCCTTCCACCGTAAGGAAAACGCTGGAAATGCGGGAGCGGATTAGGTGTTGCCCGGGTAATACCTTGTTGCGTGTTACCCCAAACTGTGGGAACCACCTCGTATATCCATGCCGTCCTTCCATTTTTCCAAAGACATTTGAGTATGTAGTCCCAAAAATTAATCATTTATAATTTCAAACATACCTGGATGAACGGAAAATACAAAGATCGGCTTGATCCAAAACCTTTGTAGCCTAAAGAAGATTTTAACTGTAATTCACCAATTTTTTGCAGGGGTGTGGTCCAACAGAGATTTGGATGTGCTTCATTTTTATAATATTGCCTTAAAAGAAGCTGAAAAAACAGATGAAGGGTGTAGATATATCATTTATTCATCAAGGTGGGCCTACATAGTAAGGGTAACACACACCAAGGTGTTTCCGGGTAACACCTAATCCACCATCTGGAAAGATGAGAACAAAAAGGTCATGGTCTGATGGATGGTGGTCGATGATGATGCGCAAGCACGCGTTTAGAAATTAATTAAAATTTTCAAATGTGGCGTGCAAGTCAAATAAAACTGTCCAAATCATGGGTCCCACTTTAAAGGAAGCTGATTACATCCTGGCGTTGCATTTACAATAATCCATCCAGGCAATACTCTTTTGGGACTCACCGTGATGAATGGGTTTTATCTATACTTTTTTTTCTTTTATTTTAGATTATTTTAGTAAATAAACTATCAAACAAAGTATATCCAAAGCTCAAGTGGATCAGATGATGGGGATTGGAGTCCCACTATTAAAAGCTCCTTGTAAATAAGCATCATAATAACCTTTAAAAAGGTTTTGACGGTGAGTTTCTTTATAACTGTTGCTAGTTTTGATTTGGTCCACTTGGGCATTGGACCTGTCTAATTTTTAGACCCTTGCATGGATTCATTTAATGCGTTCATGTGAGAACTTCCCACTTGGATGTACTGAGAATTAAAAATTACAATTGTTTGATTGTCTGAACATTGGATTGATAGGGATGTTAAAAATGAAAATATCTGATAATTGTGACTTGAAGGTTTTGGGGAATTAGGAGTTTGGTTATCCAACCAATCTAATTTTAGATTTTTAATTTAAAAGGATCGAGCAGACAATTTATTTATTTGAGTTAATAGATGCTATGTGTGCAATTTTAGAAAACCCGTGTATCAAGTGTCATATGCTACCCGAGTATTATATAACCCAAGGAAAAATGTTTCCAAACTTACGTATTGCATGTGCTAGTTGTTGAATGATGGAAGCAATGTCTCGTGATTGTCGGAAGGGAAAAGTAGGTCCTTCATTATTTGGACTTTTTTGTATAGTCACGATGGAATATTTTAACATCAGATTCCCACACGAGTCATTAGTTTTTTTTTTTCTTTCTTTTAATATTGGACGGAGTTTGGTTGGTGACCAGGATGTATGTGTTTTATCTATACTGTTCATCTATTTTGTCAGATCATTTTAGGTCATGAGCCAAAAATTAAGGCAGATCAAAATTTCAGGTGAACCACACCACAGAAAAATAGTATTAATTAAATGTCAACCATTAAAAACTTCCTAGGTCTACTTTTTTTTATTTTTTCCACTCACCCAATCTGTCGATAAGGTCACACAGAGATGGATGGAGGGAGAATACTTCATCCAAAACTTTTATGGCCATCGAAAAGTTTTTAACAATAAGAGCTCAATCTCTACTGTTTTCTGTCTCGTGATATAACTGAGATTTGAATCTACCTCATTTTTTAGTTCATGCCCTAAAATAAAAGGGGTGAAATGGATAGACCAGATACATCATGACGAGGCCCACAGAGATAAGACACCATCTAGATGGCTGGTTACTGGGTCACTAGCCAAACCACGTCCCAACAATACTCATGGAATCAAGGGGAATCCGTGATTGGACAATCACTAGTTTTTTTTCTTTTCTTTTCTTTTCAAGCCATCCAAACAGACCCATCCAATCCATGCCTTGCAAGCTGTGAGCACCGTTGGAGGGTAGCTTGAAAGTCACATCCATCAAAAGATCCCATACATTAAGTCTGTCACCATCAAATGGGCGGTTTAGATGAAAATGGTCAGAGTCCATATTGAATGAGGTAAATCTGGATTTGTCCAGCTATGCTCTATTCTCACTGGGACCCACTATTTTGACAGGCTTGATGGAATAAATGCCAATAAAGAATCCCCCATCTCTGTCGCACAAGCCACTAGTGGATTCTTATCTATCTGGTGGGGCCCAACATGGATGGGACGTAGCGTGAATCTATACCACGGGAAAGATTATAACCGTTCAATGCATGAAAAGCAATAATCAGGATCGTCAATACTGTCAGCTATACTTTGTCATCAGTGGGACCCACTATTTTAATAGTCTTTGATGGAACAAATGCCAATAAAGAATCTCCATCTCTATCATACAAGCGACTTAGTGGATTCCTGGAATATCAATCCGGTGGGACTCACCGTGGATGGGACGTGACCTGAATCTCTACCATGGAAAGTATTATAACCGTTCAATGCATGAAATTTAAAAGCAAATATGGACCATTTTCCATAGATCCGACGGTTAGAGTTGCTTGACCCTTAAGTTTTGGTGCATTTTGTTTTTTTTTTTTTTTGTGTAGTGGGAGCTAGTAAAAGCAATGTTTATGCATGAGAAGATGCAGGGTGTCATGCACCGAAATTCGGTACCGAGGCTTGCTAGGCCCTAACTCGAATTTTAGGAGTGAGTTGTACTTAAACAAAATATATACCGCAACTCACATTATTTTTATACATTTTTAAGACAGTCAAAGCAACTAAAAATGGTCAAAATAATTATCATTAAATAACATCCACAAATCAATCATTGAATATTAGTTACGTTGATATTAAAAAATAATTAATAACAACATACATTAATCTTTAGTTAATTTCTAAATAAATAACAGAAAAAGTCTTTAATCTTATCCAACTGATTCTTCATATACAAACCTTATAAAATAATCTATATGGGTGCGAGCGCGACATCTCGCAAGGTCACATCCTTTCCGGAATTCAAAATTCTACGTTAATACAAATAAAACTTAATAATACAAATATGATTAATTACAAGTATTGAATCGTTATTTTACATGACAACAATAACAATTTATTTTTTTCGTAACAACAAAATAAGGCAATGCAGTTATTTAAAATCCTTTTTACTTCAATCCAGGGTAGAGCACCCGTGTGTGTTGATACTTTTAGGGAATGACCCTCGGCAGAATACCGGTGTTAATCCTTTTAGGGAATGACCCTCGACAGATCATCTAGTGAATAAACTTTTAGGGTAAATATCAAGATCAAAGTATCCGTGTATGTTGATCATTTTAGGGAATCGCCCAGGGCAAAGAACCCGTGCCAATCCTTTCGGGAATAACCTTGGACAGAGCACCCGTGCCCTGCCGATCTTTTTAGGAATGACCCTGGGCAGAGCACCCCATAAAAATAATATAATGGTCATTTTAGGGCAGAATACCCATAATATAATTAAAAGCATTTAACAATAATCAAATGAATTTATTCAACATATTAGAAATCAAATAAATGCATTATACATCACATAAAACCACAATTAAATGACTTAAATCAGTAATACAAAATAAATAATTAATGAAATGAAAATATATAATAATGTAGTCTTTTCAATCAGGAACTACCTAGTGTGTTGAGTGGAGGTTAAATGGCATAGTTTAGACGTTGCAAATTGGAGATGGATCCAATGAACAGTCGAGATTTTTTGATTTATAAGTTGGCTCGAAAACGGAAAGAGGAGGAAAAATCGAAGAGGTTTTGTCACGCCCAAAACCCGGAAATAGGATTCACAGGAATTCCGATCGCCGAATCCGGTGCCGACAACCTCCGTAGTACCTCATTCTCGGCTCCTAACATTCACATGCCAAATTCCGATCCTGGGATCCTACAAGGAGAATTTTTTTTTGTACGTTTAACTAGTAATAAGCATAACCACAAGTTTACCCGAATCAAAACAGTAATCATCATCATATATCCACTAATATAATCATTTGAATACAATGCTCAAAGAGAAACACATAGTCAAAATCAAAGCTCTAGAAAACAGCTGCACGCTCCAAGCTCAATGCTGCTGCAACCTAACATCACCTGCACGCATCTATCGTGCATAAGCTTATACAAAGCTTAGAGGGTGGTGTAAGTGTGTGCCCATGGTAACTGTCAAGGATTTAATACAATACTATAATCATACAATACCGAAAAACTAAAAATCATAAACCATACAATGTCTGAATAAGCCGAAACACTGACAAGAGCAGGAATTATCAGAGTAAGCAGAAATACTGACAAGGTTATAAATCATATGATAACAGAGTAAGCGAAAGTATGGACAAGTCCATAAGTCAATTAATATCAAAATACGCAATATGCAAATCTTGCTAAGTCTGTCTAGGCCATATAAGTGCAGAAACATATCAACCCAAAATGCCATATGCATGCAGATGTAATGCAACATGCGATGCGAATGATATGACCATGCTGGAGTGTGAAGTCAGGATGATAGTAAATATATCGCAGGCTACGGGGTCCACCACAAAGGACTTCTATCCAAACCAGTCCCATACCTAAATTTGGATAGTCAGACTCAACATGGTAAACTCCTGATCACAAGTTAGTCGCGCGCCCAACCGAAATCCTTGCCAGAATGAAGGTACACAATAATTAATTGCGCACCACCAGCCCGAGTGGATAGTGAATGAATGAATGAATGAGCATGCAACTCCTACTCAATAAGTCCACATATCAGTACGGTTCCTCTCTGGGATCATCACCGGGGTTTAGTACACTCCAAATGGCATTGTCGCTCTCCCTAGCTGCACAGTCTAAGTGAGCGTAAGAAACCTCACTATCCGCCTAGCCAATAGTCTGCAAATACCTATTCGGCACGTCGATAGCGGACCTATTCCTCGAGCTGGTCAGACTCAGCCTAGCATTGCCCCCTACTCTCGGGCGGGTAAGACCGCACCCCCTTCCAACCGACCACGACACAGTGGAGAGCGCAGTCATCTGGTAATCGGCACTCAACGCCCATCTATCCACTCGGTCTAGACGTTGGAGCATCCTTTGGTACCAAGAGGGTGTTTAGGAATTTTCACCCAGGGCCATCTATGACAGACCGATGCTCGAACAGATTTTCGGTGTCCCATCTGGCCATCCACGAAATACCTGTGGAGGCCACGACCCTGATGTCGCTAAGGCGTATAACACACAATGCAAGATGTATGAGTCATACAATTCAGTCATGCATCAATCCTGCGCATGCCGTGCGCTCATGTGAGATAACCTCTACCTATCAGGGAGTCTCATATCAGAATGCTCGATGACATATGCAATGATCAACCACATCTCATAACAAACATGCAGATGATGCGTATGAGCATATATCATGATGCTATGCATTCTCATGCTCATACTCGGTATCAACCGTTAATTTCGACAATGTGGACTTTTAACCAACATTGCCCCTAGGGAATGGCCCATATAGAATCAAACATATAATGGGCACATGGCCTCACACAAGGGCCAAATATACGAACCAGGTGAGCCCTGCTCATGGGCCTAACACATATCATAATGGGCCTTACCCATAGGCCTCAAACACATCTGGGTTAACCACCACCACAATAGGTGGGCCTTATACACATCAAGGTGGGCCCCAACAACGGGCCTTATACACATCAATGTGGGCTTCAACAACGGGCCTCATACACATCCAGGTGGGCCTCAACAACGGGCCTTATACACATCAATGTGGGCTTCAACAACGGGCCTCATACACATCCAGGTGGGCCTCAACAACGGGCCTCATACACATCCAGGTGGGCCTCAACAACGAGCCTCATACACCTCAAGGTGGGCCTCAACAACGGGCCTCTGCAATCAGGGTCGACAAGTCGGTCAAGATAATTGGCCTCGATCGCTAATCGGCACTGATAATCGGGATCGATAATCGGCGTCGACCTCGATAATTGACACCAATATTCTGTAGACAAACAATGCGGGGTTCATAAATGATCAGTCGATCAATCATAGTATAAAGATCGGCATTCGGTTGTGGTTATATCAAATTCGATAACACGGAGCCATCCGTCTACGACAAATGGGTCCACTTATTTGGGTTAACCCAATAAGGGAATGATGAGGAAGGGCCTAACAATGCCTAAGGGACGGTCACGATGTGGACATCCAACCATCATTACTCTAAGGTGTGGCCTACCTAGGGCCGAACATACAGTGGGCCCACGGCTTCATATAAGGGTTTGATGTGCGTCACAATGAATTCTATACAAGAGCTACGTATACAACAGGTGGGCCCTGCATAAGCAGGAAGTGGGCCCATTCATAACATACCCATCTAGATGGGTCACAATTGTATCTAAGTGGGTCTCCTAATATGGGCCTCAACACCAGGCCACAAGTACACCCAGATGGGCCTAATCAATCATATGGGCCGATACAAACAGGCCGGTCAAATAAACTTATACAAATGGGCTGAACCAAATGAGCCAAGTCAAATGGGCCTCTAAACACATCGAATCGGGCTTCACCAAGTAGGCCCTAGATACACCAAATAGGCTAAGCGTACAGGAGTTATACTAAGCATGTTATAAGGTGAGGGATGCCGTTCATAACGAAGATATGCCTAGACGGCCTACAAGTATGGGCCTAATAATGGGTCCAAGGAAAAATTATAATGCCGACATTTAACCAACATTATACTTGCAGTGTGGACGTCAAACTAACGTTGCCCCCAAGACACGACCGTCATAAACGTTATTATATAACTCGAGCTGGGATCACACATTGCAATGGACCTTAGGTGTATCTCATTGGGCCTTACATACATCAAATGGGTCATATTAATGTGCCTTTTTCTCATCAAATGGGCCACATCAATGGGCCTTATGTGCATTGCAATGGGTCATAACCTAACCCGTGGCCTTAGAATACATCAAATGGGCATAATCCCATGGGTCTTATATATAGCAAATAGGCCACACTACTTGGTCTAACAATACCATCAAATGGGGGCCGACCCGACCCGACCCGACCTAATTGAACAACACCATCAGGTGGGCCGAGCTGAGCTGACTCAGCAATAACATCGTGTGAGCTGATCCGAGCCGACCTGACTTAGCAATAACATCAGGTGGGTTGATCCGAGCCGACCTGACTTAGTAATAACATCAGGTGGGCTAATCCGTACTGACCTGACTTAGCAATAACATCAGGTGGGTTGATCCGAGCCGACCTGACTGAACAACAACATCAGGTGGGCTGATCCGAGCCGACCTGACTTAGCAATAACATCAGGTGGGCTGATCCGAGCCGACCTGACTTAGCAATAACATCAGGTGGGTTGATCCGAGCCGACCTGACTTAGCAATAACATCAGGTGAGTTGATCCGAGCCGACCTGACTTAACAATAACATCAGGTGGGTTGATCCGAACCGACCTGACTGAACAACAACATCAGGTGGGCTGATTCGAGCCGACCTCTTCTCGTTAGTCGGACCATGCTTACCTATAACATGAATCCTCATATACTATAGATCCATGGGGCTCATGAGACATCAAGACGGACTAGCACTGCTCAGACATTGTCCTCCTAACCCTTCACCTATTGAACTTGCCCAGATACACCAGTACTACCCAAAGTGGATGGAAGACAAGGGTGGGTTCCATAGTCTCCATGCCAATTAACTTTACTGCTACCATTGCTACCAGGAATGGATGCCAAGACCAGTGTTGAAATGAGATAAACTCCGCCTAGCCTACCCTTTGAGCTATGAGTATGTGTGTAAACACACATTAAGGAGGGTCTGCACGGACGTGGCCCCACCGTCCCGTGGTAGTGGATGGTTTGGATAGGGCCCATGCATTATGATGTGGGCCATCTGGACGGACGAAGGGAGGGAGCGAATGGGTCTCATAGACCCCATGGTCAGTCCACACCCACGTCAGTCCACTCAAGTCCGTACACACTCCATGTAAGACCCGTATCCTAGACCGTATTGTTCGGTAGACTTCCGCGGTCTTTCCGGTCGAATTCCTGCAACCTCGACCCTTAACCAGCATTTACGCGCGACCCTGATTCACACACCGTTAACCCGAGTCGACTCAACCCGAGACTTGTACCCTAGTGACCGTGTCGTCGCCGTGGTTCTGATGCCGCGTCTCGCGCCCCGAGACGATACCCAGGCCAGGAGATGTGGGCCCGCGTTCAGTTCAAGAAAAAATGCCGCGCGTTGTAAATATCGAGAGAATCTCTACGACCCGTCACATCAATCAATCAATGTACAAGTCAAATACATATCCCATCACACTCATCCCTCTCTCACCCACAAGTCAACAACACCCATACCTATCCCATCCCATTCTTACCAAGAAGTCAAGGTAACCCATACATTTCCATTCCTTATCCCTTACACAACCCTCTCTCTCATCTCTCTCCCTCACTCTCCAAGCACTCCAACGTCTCAACCTCTCCATGAGAGAAGCCATGTGAGGCCCACTTCCCACCTTCCTACCTCCCATCCTCACCCTCCTAAGGGAATCTCGTCCGTTGGATCACATCCTTTGGAGCTTGGGAGACGGCTAGAAGATTTGCAAAGGTGGGTGTTTCTCTCTCTCCCTATCTTTATTCTCATTTTTATGTGATAATATAGCTATGTGTCCCACTTAAATGAACCCCACCCTTAAGTATGCATTTTTTTCAAGATATTTGGTAGGTGGGGCCCACCTTAAAATGTTTTATATGGGACCGTCCAGCGTCCCTGGACGCTGGACGCGGCTACACACTAAGTATGAAGTGGCAGAGGCATGTTCTGATGGTTGCAGAAGAAATAAAATAAAACAAAAAAAAAAATGTGTCAGCTTGATTTTAAACTTTTGAGTGGGCTATTCATGTAGGCCCCACCTTAATGTGTGAATATAATTCACACCGTCCATTCTATCTGCCACCTCATTTTAACCGTTGAACCACAATTTGGAGTTAATCCAACTTTCTGATGGGCCATACCTTAGCAAACAGCCATTTTCATCAATTAAATTCATTTAAAAGTTTCTACATGCCTAAAAATGTCCAATATTGGACTTGATGTGTTGGTCATAGGCTATAGAACCCATTGAGTGGGGTGAATTCTTCTGACGTGGGCCCCGCACGTGAAAAATCACGAGAAAATATTTTCTTTTCAAAATAAAAAAATATATATATACCTGCAGCAGCCCTGCCGCTGACGTCCAGCGGACGTGCAGCAGGCGCTGCCGCGTGGACGGTCGACCAGCGACCATGAGTCCCAGCCATGGGCCCCACCATGATGTATGTTTAACATCCACACCGTTCATTGGGTGGGCCACTTCCTGAAGTGGGCCCTCTCCAAAAATCAGCCCAATCTGAGACTCAGGTGGCCCACGATGCAATAAACAGTTGGATTGTACGTCTGCCATTGAAACCATTGGTGTTGTCCCAGAAGTTGTGGATCATTATGAAATTTTTTTTCCTTTTCCTTCAGGCCGTGTGACCTTATGATCGAATTGGATGGTGGATAAACGTCATGGTGAGACTCACATGGGACCCACTTGTATGAAGTAAATTGACTAGAGTACCGTGTATATCAGCCTTGTAGTTGTTGTATTAACGTCAGCGAGTCAGTGAGTTCTGCGGGTCTCGTTATGGGTACGTGTTACGTGGTCCGTCCAGGCCACACGTGTGGGTGAGACCCACCTTGATGCGTTGAAACTTCCACCGTCCAGAAAAGTCTGGACGGTGCTGCATCATCTACACCATCCCTGGTTGGGACGGTGGATCCCCACCATGATGTATTTATTATATATGCACCGTCCAGCAGATCTGGACGGTGGAGATCCACCCGCCTTGATTCATGTATTATTCCAGCCGTCCACTGACTGGACGGTGGGCCCCACCGTGTGGGATGTGTTACATTCAACTGTCCATACAGTTGGCAAGCTAATCTTAGGTGGGCCACGTGTGTGGACCCCTCCCTAATGCAATGAAGCAGATCCAAATCCCTAATGGGCCACGTGTGTGGCAGCCACCTTGATGTGGGCCACGTGTGTGGGACCCACAGTAACATATGTAAATCCACACCATCCAGCGTCCAGGGTCTGGACGCTGGCTTGATTTTTTTTGATTTATACTTATATATATATAATATTATATTATATAACACACACACACACACACATATATATATATATATATATATATATATATATATATATATATATATATATATATGATGGGCCCCACGTGGGATCCACCTCCTATGTATATGTTTTGTGTACCTACTCCATTCATCTGCTCTATCCAGCCGTCCACAGGAGACGTCCTGCTGGGTGGGGCTCCCTTATGAGGTATGTGTTATTTATGCACAGGTGGACGGTGCTGCATGGGACCACCATGATGTATTCGTTTCATCCACGCCGTCCAGACAGCGCTGGACGGCGCTGGACAATGTTTGGCTGCTGTTGTTGGACACACCGTGATGTGTGGATTTAATCCACATCGTCAGCAGGTTCTATGGGACCTACCTTGATTGCATGTATCGTATTCACACCGTCCATCAAGGACGATGGACCGTCCTGATGTAGGTGTTGTCCAGCACGTGGGCTACCTTGATGCACGTTCATGTTAGGCCATCCATCCATTTCGAATCCCCACCGTCCATCTGATTTGACGATGGGCCAGCGGCCTATATCAGCTGCTGTTGCATGTGTAGCAGCAGCACTCTGGACAAATGAAGCATATTCAATTCTCTGGTGGGCCACTTGTGTGGACCCCACCCTGATGTAAGTGTGTTATCCACGTCATCCGTGGACCACACCATGATGTAGGTGTTGTATCCTCACCGTCCAGTACAAGGACGGTGGGATTCCACCATGATGTATGTGTTTCTCCACCTCGTCCATTCGTTGGACGTGACCCCACCATAGCAGCGTGTGAGGCCCACCTTGATTTGATGTACTTCATCCACACCGTCCAATCCATGGACGGTGGATACAGATTGACTGGAGTACCTCACACCAACTTGATAGCTAAGGTATTGACGCCAGCAAGTTCCGTGGGGCCCACTCAATTTATGTGGTGTATTCTATGCCATCCCTCTATTTTGCATCCATGTCGGCCATCTGGGAGATCCGCCCTGATGTATGTATTGCACATCTATGTCGTCCATCTAGTTTTTCAGATCATTTTAAGGATAGGCTCACCTTGATTGTATGTATTCTATAGCCACAGCGTCTGTCCATTTTGATGGGCATATGGCCACCCTGATGCATGTGTTTTTCCACGCTATCCAGTCCAGCTAGGACGTGGACCCCGCCACCATGATGCGTGTGGTTTATATCCGTACCATCCGCCTATTTTGGGCAGCGGATGGGGCCCACCATGTTGTACGTATTTAATTCGTGTCGTTCATTAGTGCGGCCCACCTTGATGCGATTGCAGCTTATGTGGTGTGTATTAGGCCTGTGGGTGGTGGCCCATTGTGATGTATTAGGAGCCCATTGGTGCGACCCATTGGTGCAACCCATCCATGAGGCCCATCATGATGTATCTTCGGCCCATAAGTGGGGCCCACCTGTTGCGTATTTATGGCCCATCGATGAGGCCAACTTGAGGTATGTAGAGGCCCATGGGTCGTAGCCCATTGTGATAGATTCGAGGCCCATGCGCGTGGCCCATTGTGATTCATGTAAGGCCACTGTACAACGCCCAATGTAATATATGAGAGGCCTATAAAAGGCCCAACGTGATGTATGTGTGGCCGATACATTGTGTATGAATCCCTTATGTGGGCTACTCCTTGGGAGAGATGTTGGTTAAATGTCCATATTGATGGGCGATGATGGTTGAATGTTCACATTGTGACCTTCCCTTAGGCCTTGTTAGACCCATTCTCATCATTCCCCGAGTGGGTTAACCCAAGAAAGTGGGCCTCAGCTCCGTGTTATCGGATTTGATATAACCACGGCCAAGTGCTGATATTTATACTATAGTTGATCGGCTGATCATCTATGGACCCCATTTTATTTATCTGCTGATTACTAGTGTGATTAACGTGACCGATTTGCCGACTCTGATTATCGATCGATTTCGATTACCATGACCGATTGTTGATTGCGATCGACGTGACCGATTTGCCGACTCTGATTACCGATCGATTTCGATTATTGTGAGGCCCATTGTGATGTATCTGTGGTCCTTGGGCAAGGCCCAATGTGTTGTATATTAGGCCTTTGTGTGAGGTCGTCGGCCCATTATGTGTTTGACCCTGTGGGGGTCATTCCTTGGGGCAATATTGGTTAGATGTCTACATTGTTGAGGCCGATTGTTGATGCTGGTTATTGATACCTATTATGAGTATATGACAGCATAGCATTATAATACATACGTATCATCTGCATGTCTGTTATGAGATATGATTGACCATTGCATATGTCATAGTTCTGGTTGTTATGAGACTCTCTGATAGGCGGTGATTGTCTCACATGAGCGCATGATATGCGTAGGATTGATGGATGATTGGATTGTATGACTCATGCATTTCGCATTGTGTGTTGTGATTACTATATGCCCTAGTGACATCAGGGTCGTAGCCTCCACAGGCATATCGTGGATGGCCAGATGGGACACCGAAAATCTGTTCTACATGGGGTGTTATAAATATCCCTGGGTGAAAGTCCCTAAACCCTCTTGGTTCCAGAGGTTGCTCCAACGTTTAGACTGAGTGGATAGATGAGCACCGAGTGCCGGTTACCAGATGGCTGCGCTCTCCACTGTGTCGTGGTCGGTTGGAAGGAGGTGCGGCCTTACCTGCCCGAGAGGAGGGGACAATGCTAAGCTGAGTTTGACCAGCTCGAGGAATGGGTCCGCTATTGACGAGCCGAGCCCGATATTGACAGACAGATAGTGAGGTCTCTTCCACTCACCTTGTTGCGCGCGATGGGGCGACAATATGGTATGGAGTGTAATAGACCCCGGTGATTTCTCAGAGAGGAACCGTACTGATATGTGGACTTATTGAGTAGGAGTTGCATGCTCATTCATTCATTCATTCATTCACTATCCACTTGGGCTGGTGGTGCGCAACTAATTTTTGTGTACCTTCGTTACGGCAAGGATTTTGGTTGGGCGCGCGACCAACCTGAGATCAGGAGTTTACCACGTCGAGCCTGACTATCCAAATTTAGGTATGAGACTAGTTTGGATAGAAGTCCCTTGTGGTGGACCCCATAGCCTGCGATACTACGTGCTATCATCCCGACTTCATACTCCAAACATGGTCATTTCATTCGCATCGCATATTGCATTACATCCGCAGGCATATGACATTTTGAGTTGCTATGTTTCTACGCTTATATGGTCTAAATAGACTTAGCAGGATTTGTATATTGCATTGCATCCTTGGTATCTGATATTTAGCTCTTTATGATTCTTTATTGCATAACTGTTTTATATTGCGTATCCTAATATTTATTGACTTATGGACTTGTCAGTATTTCTGCTTATTTCGATGATGTACGAATTATGAATTATCAGTATTTTTTTTGGTATCGTATGATTATGACATTGTATTGAATACTTGACACTTGCCTTGTACACACACTTACACCACACTCTAAGCTTTCTATAAGCTTATGCACGATAGATGCGTGCAGGTGATGTTAGGCTGCAGCAGTGTTGAGCTTGGAGCGTGCGGTGGTCTTTTGGAGCTTTATTCTCTATTTATGTATTTCCCTTTCAGTATTGTATTTAAATGATTATATTAGTGAATATGTGATGACGATGTTGATGTTGTGCATTGGGTAATCTTGTGGTTATGCTTATTACTAGTTAAATGTACATTTAAAAAAAAAATAATAAAAAATTCTCCTTATAGGATCCCAGGATCGGAATCTGGCATATGATTGATAGGAGCCGAGAATGGGGTTCTACGGAGGCTGTCGGCGCCGGATTCGGTGATCGAAAATTTTGTGAGCCCGGTTTCCGAGTTTGGGGTGTGACACTCCATGTTAACCACCACCACAGGGAACGTTATCAAGAATACAAGTGTTGGTACAGGACATCATCCACTCCGCCTACTATCAGAACCATGGAGCTGGGTGAGTCCGTCCAGAGTTGAGACAATGTATCTTTTCACTCAGTTACTAGTTAAGAAATGGGTCTGGGTGTACGATAGCACCCTGGCTAGGGATAGAAACCAAGGCTTCCAAGTGTTGCAGCGAGGTATCTCCACCCCGCCTACCAGTTGAGCTGTAGAGCTGGGTATCCATGATAGCCACCCCCACTAGGGATGGATGTCAAGACCAGGGTTGAAATGACACATCTCTCACTCCGCCTACCAGTTGAGCTGCGGAGCTGAGTGGCCACGATAGCCGCCCCCACTAGGGATGGATGGTAAGACCTCAGTGTTGAAATGAGGCATCTCTCACTCCGCCTACCAGTTGAGCTGCGGAGCTGAGTGGCCACGATAGCCGCCCCCACTAGGGATGGATGCTAAGACCTCAGTGTTGAAATGAGGCATCTCTCACTCCACCTACCAGTTGAGCTGTAGAGCTGAGTGAGTCCAGCGTTGAAACAATGTATCTTTCACTCAATCTACCACCGTAGCTGTGGAGCTGAACTCACGTCAGATCACACTTCACTGGTAGAATGGCCCATCAGATACTCCGATCAACCTCCTTTTCTGGCTCAACGCCTAAAATGAGTCGGTGTGTAGGATAGACGGCGTGGATTTAACACATACTCCAAGGTAAGGTGTGTATGAGTGGGTCACCCCACAAGCTTGTAACCAAGCAGACATCTAGACTCTCATAGAGACGTCCAGCGTCCCTGGACGCTGGATGATCCTCACAGTGAAGGTGAGCCATATTCAAGTGGGCCACCACAAGATGAATGGTATGGGTAAAACGCACATAAGGTGGACCCCACTCATAGACGGCTCGGGTAAAAATACTTCATGACAGGTTCCATCCAAGTAAGCCACACGGCCAAAGCATCACACAAAAATATATGAAAAGCAATGAAGAAAGAGAGAGAGAGAAAAGCACCCACCTTTGATCATCTACGATTCCCTCTTCCATCAACGCAACCTAGAGTTCCAAAGGGTGCGATTCAACGGTGGAGATTGGCTTAGGACGGTGGGATCGAGTGGTAGAGGTGGGCCACACTACTCTCCCATGGAGCTTGGACGGGAGTTGTTCCCATGGAGCTTGGGAGAAATGAGAGAGAGAGAGAGAGAGAGGGAGAGAGAGAGAGAGAGAGAGAGAGAGAGAGAGAGAGAGAGAGGGGTTAGGTGAGAGATGAGAGTGATGGATAGGTGTACTTAGGTATAAGAAAATGTTGACTTTTGGGGTTGCTTGGGGAAGAGTGTGAGTTGATGTGTACTTTGATTGATGGGATGTGATGGGATTGATGGATGAGACATTGGGTAGAGATTCCCTTGGGTTTCACAATGCGCGGCGTTTTTCTCTAACTGAACGCGGGCCCACAACTCCTGACCAGGGTATCGCCTCGGCACGCGAGTCGCGGCATCGGAACCGCAGCGACAGCGCAGTCGCTATGGTAGAGGTCTTGGGTTGAGTTGATACGGGTTGACGGCATACGAATCAGGATTGCGCATAAATATCGGTTAAGGGTCGAAGATTGTCGGAATTCGACTGAGAAGACTGCAAAAGTCTATGAAACGGTACAGTCTAAGATACGGGTCTTACAGGTTTCAATCTGCGTGGATTGCATTGTGGAAGTCTTCTAAATCCCTTACTGTAATGGAAGCTAGGTGGGTCTAATGAGATGTTTGTGAGAAATTCATTCCGTCCGACTACTTTGCTGGGTCGTAATAATATATGATTCTAAAGGTAAGGCAGATTTAGAATTTAGGTGAGACATAAGACTGGAAATAGTGGGGTTGAATGTTTGTTATTAAAATCTTCTTGGATTGATAGTGAACGGTTTGAATTGTTTGGTGGGTTCTGCCCGATGAAGAATGGTGGAAGAAGAAAGAGGAGAGTTTGAATGAGAGAGGAAATTTGGGAGAGAACTTATGTCGTACGGTGACGTGCATTGCATTTTTTTAAATTTTTTTTTAAATGATAGTGGGCCTTGCAGAGAAGGCAATATAAATCCACTTTGTCCATTATTTTTGCTCAATCATACTAGGGCATGGGCCCTAAAATGAGGTCGATCGGAAGTTCCATTGGGCCACACCATAAGAAACAGTGGGGAGTGAGATGACCACCATTAAAAGAAATGGGTTGTTACAGGACCGTTCATATGTCCCATGTCAAATGATTGAAGCTAACGAAGATGGACACTTATAATCAATGAACAGTTCTAAGTCAGCCAAAATAGATGGTTAAGATCATATAATGGGGGCTAAAAAGTGGGGTAGTGTGATTTTATCTCCAATGGATTTTAAATAGAATAATAAAAGTGCTAGAGGATGCTACTTTTACTTTTGCTAAAATTAAAAATTAAAAGTGAATTTGAATTTCATTTTTTCTTCAAAAATTTATTTGATATATATATATATATATATATATATATATATATATATATATATATATATATATATATAAAGTAAAATTAATCCTGCATTATCTAGAGAAAGAATTCAAATAGTTTATAAGCTTTAAATTAGCTAATATTTTTTTTTTTTGAAGAATAGAGTGAGAAGGAGGTTGCTTTGCATTGTTGCAATATGAATTGGAGTAGACAAGGGCTTAGGTTGTGAGGTTGTGTTACTGTAAAGGAGCCAGTGGTGGGCTTTGCACTTGCATTCACTATCTCAGTCACACGGTTCTAAAAATGCTCAAACTAATTTATCCAGGTAGATGTTGCTGAATTAACCAAAAGAAAAATTAAAGTGGAGAAATTTTTTTGATGAGTTTTGAAATGAAGAGAAAATGTCCTCGTAAAGAAAATGTTAGAGCTTGAGGCCTATGTGGGTGTAATAAATGACTATTTATCTTCATGTGCATGAGTAAGACAAAAATATGTTGAGAAAATAAAAATACCCTTAGAAAACATATCACCATGATGTTTTAATATAAATATTTAGTTTTCTTAACAACTTTTTAATGTTGGACAAAACTAGGCATAAGTAAGGCACCACATCCTACCATGATGTGAACACATCTGCAGCCACACATGTGAGGTGGCTCTCATGGCATGAGGGATTTAATATAAAGGCTTAGTTTTCTCAACAACATTATAACGTGGGACAAAACTAAATACAACTAAGGCAGCACACGATATCTTACCCCACATGATATGTCCATGCCTCTTGCATGTGCGCATGCGAGGTTGTTTTTATGACATATTTTAATTTTTAAATACAAAGAATTAGTAATGAGTTTTAATATAAAAACTTGGTTTTTATTTATTTATTTATTTTTAAACTGGTCAACATGAGACAAATCTAA
This sequence comes from Magnolia kwangsiensis, assembly GCA_037074715.1. Lineage (NCBI taxonomy): Eukaryota > Viridiplantae > Streptophyta > Magnoliopsida > Magnoliales > Magnoliaceae > Magnolia > Magnolia kwangsiensis. The sequence continues at coordinate 101,184,798 of CM073581.1, forward strand.
AGACAATTAAGACGAGTAAATTAACAAAAGCAACAAAATACTTTTTTAAAGTTTTTCAAATCTTAAACAAAAAAAAAAAAAAAAAAAAAAACAAAGAAGAACATTTTTAATCTAACATGGGGGCTACAAAAGTTTTAGAACAAAGTGGTATTGTGTGCTTCTTCTCATCCTCGGCTTTGTGATCCGATCAATAGGTTGATGGCATACCACCCATACCCATTCTAGCTAGGAATGGACAAGTGCTTTGGATGGCCACCACACTGTACTGGTTTTATCCACACCGTCCATCCATTTTGCCATGTAATTTTAGTTACAAGACAAAAAATAAGGCACATCTAAGGCTAGGTGGACCACACCACAAGAAGTAGAGTCATAATGACATCCACCGTTGAAACCTTCCTAAGGTTAACCGTGATGGTTAACTGCCATCCAGCCTGTTCTTACAGTCATATAAACAAATATTAGCTTGATCTTAAACTTTTGTGACCCTTAAAAGTCCTTTCCACATGAGGTCCACTTGAGCCTTGGAACTGTCTATTTGTGGGCCCTATGGAAAATTGGATAGATGGTGTGATCAAAACCCCATCCATCATGCCGGCCCTACAATGGACGAGCGGTCTAATGCCCAATCGGCTTCGGGAACGGATTGGCTACTCCCCTTACACCAGCCAATGGCTGGTGGTCGGTGCTCTGTGGGCCCCACCATGATGTATGTGTTTCATCCATGCCGTCCATCTATTTTTACAGAAAATTTTAATGTATAAGGCAAAAATGAGATATATCCCAATCTCAAGTGGACCACACATTACAGGAAACAGTTTTGAATGAGTGTCGACCATTAAAAAATTTTTGGTGGCCATAAAAGTTTTGGATGAAGCTGATTTTTGTTTTTTCCCTTCATCTGGGCCTGTATGACCAAATCAACAGATTGGATGTCAAATAAACAGTACAGTGGACCTTAGGAGTATTTTAATGGTGGATATCCAATCACTATTGTTTTCATATGGTGTAGACCACCTGAGATTTATATACATCTAATTTTTGGAGTAAAGCACTAAAATGACCTTTAAAAATGGATGAATGGAACGGATGAAACATATACATTATGGTAGGGCCCACAGAGCACCGAGCACCAGCCACGGGGCTGGTGGCGGGGGAGTAGCCAATCCGTTTCCATCAGCTTCTGGCAAATAAACATTATAGCGTTTCATGGGAAGTTTTTAATGGTTTCCTCTGGCGTGGTCCAATTTCAAAATTGGGATTTATTTCATTTTTCTTCTCTTGCCTAAATTAGCTGGCGAAACGGATCCACTCCACAGATATAAAACACTAGCATCAACGTGGGTCCCACATTCATGAATCCACCGAGTTCCATAGTTCCTGGATCCACTGAAACCGGGAGGGGATCAGGTGTTAACCGGGTGACACTTTAGTGGGTGTTTCCCTGACAGTGAGGCCTACCATGATGTATATGATGTATATCCACGCCGTCCATTAGTTTTTCCAACCTATTTTAGGGCGTTTACAATTAATGAATCAGATCCAAATCTTTAGTGAACTACATTATAAGAAACCACGTTCATTGAAAACCCACCATTTAAAAATTTCTCTGGCCTAATCTAATGTTTATTTTCCATCCAACCTATTGACCCGGATGAATAAAACACAAATATCATCTTGATCTAAAACTTTTGTAACCTACAAGAAGTTTTTAACGGTCAATAACCACTGTTTACTGTAGTGTGGTTCACTTAGGATTAAGATCTACTTAATTTTGGGAATGATGCGCTAAAATGGGAAACGGATTGGCTAATCCCCTGCCACCAGCCAATGGCTGATGGTCGGTGATCTGTGGGCCCCACCATGATGTATCTGTTTCATCCATGACTTCCATCTATTTTTTTAGATAATTTTATGTTACATGACAAAAAATGAGATATATATCAATCTCAATTGGACCACATCACAGGAAACAATGTTGAATGAACGTCGACCATTAAAATTTTTTTGAGAGCCATAAAAGTTTTGGATCAAGCTGATCTTTGTTTTTTCCCCTTCATCTGGGTCTGTATGACCTAATCAACAGATTGGATGTCAAATAAACAGTACGAAGGGCCTTAGGAGTATTTTAATGGTAAATACCGAATCGCTATTGTTTTCCTGTGCTGTGGTACACCTGAGATTTATACCCCTCTAATTTTTGGGCTAACGCTCTAAAATTATCTTTAAAAATGGATGAACAGAGTGGATGAAACACATACATCATGATGGGGCCCACAGAGAATCGACCACCGGCCACCGGGCTGGTGTCAAGGGGAGTAGCCAATCCGTTTCCCTAAAATGAGCTATAAAAACTAATGGACGGTATGGATATACAAGAAATAAATAAATGTGGTCCCACAGTCAGGGAAACACCAACTACGGTGTGATCCGGGTAACACCTTATCCACTCACCGTCTAACGGGGTTACCGGAAAGTCGCGTCCAGTGGCAGCGACTCGATTAATATCCATTACTAGATAAATGGAAAGTGCGTGACGAACACGGAGCCAGCGACACACACTCCAATACATCCAAAACAGGTGGGACCCAAGACGGCGCATCAGACGGCAACAAAGCGGCCACGTCAGCGACTTTGGCGGAGCGGATATTCTTTCCTGGCGACTGAGAAGATTCATTGCATCGGGTCCTTTTTTTTTGGTTAGCTTGCGTGTGCACCCACTGTCACTTCACACTTCACTCTTAGCCACAATGGAGACGGATTGGCTACTACCCCTGACACCAGCCCCGTGGCTGATGGTCGGTGCTCTGTGGGGCCTATGATGTATGTGTTTCATACATTCCGTTCATCCATTTTTACGGATCATTTCATGGCTTGATATTAAAAGTTATAGGGATATAAATTTTAGATGGGACACACTACGGGAGAAAAATAATGAATGAATATTCACCATTAAAATCCTCCTAAGGCCCACTGTACTGTTTATTTGACATCTAATCGGTTGATTTGACCATAAAGACCCAGATGAAGGGAAACAATAAATATAAGCTTAATCCAAAACTTTTATGGCCACTAAAAAGTTTTTAATGGTCAAAATTCATTTAACACTGTTTCATGTAATGTTGTCCACTTGAGATTGAGATATGCTTCATTTTTTTTCTCATGTCATAAAATGATATATAAAAATAGATGTACGGCCTGGATGACACATATACAGCAGATGACACACATACATCATGGTGGCCCACATAGCACCGACCACCAGCCAATGGCTGGTGTCAGGGGGTAGCCAATCCGTACACCCCCGGGAGTCGATGCCAAGACCTAGTGTTGAAGCGGGGTATCTTTCACTCGTGTGCCAATCGACTTATGAATCCGGATATCGTCGATCCTGCCTTCACCCTTTCTTCTCTTTTCCACTTCGAAGTGGGTTTTCGGCCTGACACCATGGCCCATTTCATAGCCTTAATCATCTCTAAGTCCTCCTATTCTCTGTTATTCAGTAAACAGGGGCTCTCTGATTGCCTAATCCTCATTAGTCCATATCACCACTCACTTCAAAAAAAAAAAAAAAAAAATCAAACTCAAAACTATTATAAAAAAACCAAAGGAATTTAAAAAAAAAAAAGAGAGAAAAAGAAAATGAAAAAAAAAAACCCAAGGATCCAGGCTCTACTTATTGCTTATGCGTCTCTCCTCTCCACACTTCTTCACATCTTTCTCTCCCTCCCACTCTCACTCATTGCTTCTTCCTCAATCCTCTCTAAACTTCTTCACATCTCTCTCACTCTCCCTCTTACTCTCACTCATTGCTTCTTCCTCAATCCTCTCCACACATCTTCACATCTCTCTTTCTCTCTCTCATTGCATTTGGCTAAATAACGAAAACTTTATTTCTCTCAAAAGAATTAGGAAAGAAATACTTTTATAGTAAGTAAAATGTTCTTCTTATTCTTATTTGCATGTATGCCAAAATCCAAGGATTAAACTGGTTCAATTATGAGGCCCGTTTGTTTCTCCATTGTTAATGTAAATGGCAGTGTAAAATTAATTTTCATTGATGTTCGATAGAGAAAGAAATTACCATTTTAATTACCCCAAAATCGATTATAATGCTACTAATCTAACAAGAATTGTATTTCATTAAATATGTAGGGCCCATCATAATTTATATGTCTGATCCATGATGTCCATTTGTTTTACTAACTCATTTTAGGACATTAGACAAAAATTGAAGCATATCTAAAGCTCAAATGGACTACACCACAGAAATAAGTGAAACAATGACATCTACAATTGAAAGCTGAAACTTGGATCATAGCTCATAAGAATGTGCATCTGTCATCCAACTTGTTCATAAGGTCACATAAAGATGGATCAAGGGTAAACATATATATCATCTTGATCCAAACTTCTATGGCCCTAAAAAGGTTTCAATGATCAATGCTCAATTCCCCTGTTTCACGTGGTGTGGTCCATTTGTGAAATAAATGGCCGACAAGGTGGATTAGACACATACATAATGGTGTTCCCCGCAGATCTTACTCTCGTGTTTTAATTTCTCAAATTTATTACCGAGCAATCCAAACAGCTATAACTGTCAACGTCATACGAAAACATCAATATATAATTCTAAACCTGACTCCTACAGTTGGTTTGAGTCCAAAATTTGAGCCCATTTAAAAATTGGGCTTGATTTAGTTTCATATTTTGTCAGGCAGGATGACCCATCTATGATTTCAAGAGCATTTTAGTCTAGATCATGCATGATTGGTATACTTAAGAGGTGTTTGAATTGTAAGTTATTTGGATAAGTAAAGCTATTACAAAAAATATAGTAGAGAGCAACTAGATATAAAAACAAGTGTGAATTCACCTTCGGACAAAAGGTAGTTGTCTTTCAAACAACTTCCTCCTCAACACCATTGTTCACATTCAACTTCATCTTTTTCCTTCTCAATTTCTTTTTTAGGTGCAGTACTGTAATCATGAAAATTAAAACGTACACTAAGGGAGAACTGATCATCAATAGCCTTCTAATTGTTGTAGCCAATTCAATTTCATTAAAGGAACAAATCCCTCGTTGACATTTAATTGAAAATTTGTAAAGAAAAAGATATTGTAGGAGTGAAAATATGAATTGAAGATAGTCACCTAATCACATAGTTTAATTGATAAACCATGTGATTAAGTTGCACTGTCACACAATTACACTGTCACACAATCATATTGTATCATCGAATGTAACCATATCATACTATCACACAATCATATCATATCCTCTAGTGCAACATCATCACATAGTACGATAACCATATCACATTTTCAAGTGGAACCATATCACACTATTACACAATCATATCATATTTTTCAATGAAAACTCATCACACAGTACGATAAGTATATCGCATTCTCAAGTGGAACCATATCACACTTGCACACAACCATATTATATCCTCAAGCGCAATCCCATCATATAATCTATCAGCCATATCATATTCTCAAGTGGAACCACTTTAACATTATCACACAACCACATCATATTAACCTTATCACTTAGTCCATCAACTGTATCACATTCTCAAGTATAACCCCATCATACTGTGACAATATTATATCAACGCCTCAAGTATAATCTCATCACATAGTCCATCAACCGTATCACTTGCACAGATGTATGTACCTATTCTAATATAGATTCTACTATCTTATATGGTGTTTACCACTTCTTTCATTTATACTTGAAAATTTTCTAACCTTACAAAAAAATACAAAAATCTATTTATCTTATCTGCATTGGGATGCCTTCTAATAATTCAAGCCATCAATCTCAACTAGTTATTAGTTCTAGTACACAATTCATGGGCTTCCAAGCAAACATCATACTGCTTGCTCCTACAAACACAAGAACAAGCTTTTCGGAAGTGAATTTCTTCTTCGTACTATGGAACATTCCCTCTGAATTGTAATAGTAGTGCATGGGTAAGGAAGATTGAATTAAAAGTAGATAAATTTGAATAGCTAAAAATCTTGATAAATATGATAATAATTACTAACCCCAAGAAATACGCTCTACAAGTTAACTTGGAAAAATAAAAATTTCAATGCACATTTCAAATCCATTTAACATATTCAAATTTTCAATTCCAGCCCATTTCAAAAATTATTCACTAATTACTAATGCATTCGGTAAAAGGAATCACTACAAGAAAACTGACCTTTACAGACGGTTAAAACCATCGACAAAGGCTCAGAAAACTGTGGGTAAAGCCTTTCTCGGCAGTCAGGCAGATGCCGACAAAAGTGCCGTCGGTAAAGGCTTTATCGTTGGTTGTGCTGAACGCCCTTATAGGTAAGATTTACCATCACTTTTATAAACGCCAATAAAGTCCGTAAAATAGTTGGTAAATGCCTGTGAAACTGCCAGTAAAGGCATGTGGAAGTGCCGGTAAAAGGTCTGTATATGTTCAGGCTAATGTTTATTATATTTGATTGAAACTTATATTTTTTTTTACATATTTAAAATTTAAAAGATAATATTATATAAATTCCATTGTCAACTTTGTTGCCACACTCAAATTAACATTTTTACAATTGTTAACTTCCAAAAAAGCACCCGCAAAAAATATGTTAGCTTTATCCTTCGAAAAACTAATATTGATGGAAGGCAATTTCGCCATGCATGTAGACTTTTTTCTATTCATTAAATCGCAAAAGTCAAGCCTAACAATTCCTGTAATTCAGGCCTAATCATGATCCGTAATGGCCGTAAAATGGGCATGTAATGAGGATTTGTAGGTTCTTCAAAGGAAAAATCCATCAAACTTAAGCTCGGCCATAATTCATCATTAGCCAGCCCTCAAAATAAATATTAAAATAACAAGTTAAATGGTTTTAAATACATTAAAAAAAAATCTATCGATCCAACTTTTATTCATCCCAGCCTAAATCTTGTAAAATAAAATAGCAAAAAGAAATTAGTTACATCCCCCCCCCCCCCAAAAAAAAAAAAAAAAAAAGAAAAAAACTTTATCTATAGATATTTGTAATGGACATCAAGAACTATGCTAGATATTTGAGGAATAAACCACATCTACAAATCAATGCCCTAATTTTTTATTTTTTATTTTGACGAAATGCCCACAATGGCTATGAAAATGACCCATTTTGTCATTTGTTGTGGGTGTTTTATACTTAAGGCAGAGACTTGTGAGGGAGGCTCACCAGCATGACCACAACAATAATCAACTATAGGTGGTTGTGTCACTTGAGGAGGTTCCTGAATGGGTGCTTGACTTCCTTACCACACGGCTTGCCTCCACAAGCTCTATGAACTTGGACACAAAGAAAACTTCAATATAATCCATCACTAATAAGAGAGATTTTAAATTGCTATTGGTTTTACATCCAAAACTTAATTTCGTTGAGATTTAATATCGATTCCAGTGAAGAAATTGATGTTTTGAATTAAAACCCAAGAGGATTTGAAAGATTCCGTAGACACCCCACATACGCTAATATCTTGAAAAGACAAGGACAATCTGGACTATGATCAGTAACCTAAAACTCAAAACCCTAATCCAAACCCAAAAACTTAACCTGAACCTAAAGCTCAAATCCGAACCCTTAAAACCTCATAATCCAACTCGAAATCCCAAACCTAAAACTCATTAGAACCACATCAGCATGAAAACCCACCTATTCGAACCCAAAAGCATGAAAGAAGACTATCGGACGAACTAGTGCACCAAACGAGGACCACACATTCGAGTCCGGCCCGAGCCCGTCTCGGGTGGTAGTTTGATTGCCGCCGGCGGTACTCCAATTACTTCCGCTCATAGGGCGCGTGTGTCCTCCGAGTAACAACTGACCCAACATCCAAAAGTCAACTTTCTTTTAAAATTAACCCTCCATCCACCTTATTTTTTGTTTTACCAACTTCAAGAGCTAATGAAAGCATGCCACATGACATTCCTCTCCCCTTAATCAATCTCAAGTTTCCATGTCAGCATTTACCCAGCTTAAACCCAACAATAACCACATTACTATTGGAGAAGGCTATAAATAGTCCTCTCTTCTTCACATTTCACACAACAACTCCCACTTTCAAAGTAAGAAAGAGAGGAAGGGAGAGAAGAAGAGAGTTAGAGTGAGGGTGAGAGAGAGCTCCCAAGCCTCCAAGATTAGATTTTTTTAGCTATCTCTTAGCCTCCTCCTAACTTTCTCAATCCCAAGTCTAGCCTGGATTGGTCAGGGTTCAGTCCATGCTTTAGCCCACTCAAGTTCAAGTCAAAGATCCATCCATCTCATACCCAAGCATTCACCATGACATTTATTCCATTCTTAACTCCCCTACTCCTCTAGATTGCTAGTGAACATATGCTCTGTGACTTGCCGTACATCGGATTCTATTACATCAGAAACTCCTAGTAGTTTAGTCCACTTTTCTTACATCTTTGCATAAAGCATCATTACATCCGCCTTCTAGACACACCGTTAGACGTATGCTTTGTGGCTTACTGAAATTTCGAATCTTGCCGCATCAGAAATCCGCGTATATGCCTAGTTCCATCTTGACCATAACATCCATCATCCCTTGAGATTATTTTTTGACACCAAGTAGAGACCGTACCTTTGTATGAGCAGAGAGGGTGCCTAACACCTTCCCTCTTTGTAACCGAGGTTCCTTACCAGGAATCCCGGATCGTAGACTATGAGTCAATTTAAGGTAGGAGAACCTTCAGATTTCTCCAATCTTACATATTTTGCGGGTTCTAGCCGACTGCGGGATTATGAGATTAATTGGTTAGTGACGACTCCAACATCCACAAATCAGCCTACTAATTCTCACCTATCACTCCAAAAAAAAATTTTAATCCGCGTGGGCGCCGATTTCTAGTGTCCACAAATTCAGACTTATAAACTCATCATCTAACATTAAAAACATATAAAAAGGTAAATGGAATTGAGTTTTTCTAAGAAAACCTGAAAAAGAAACACAACTATGAAACAAAACTCACCTTTTATAAGAATGACATAGAGAACTGAGAATTGAACTGAAATAGGCCTCCTATTACAAGTTTACCTTGACAAGACAATGGTAGAGAGGAGGAAGTATGTTAGTGTCACATGTTTGAAGAAAAAGCTAGGCATTTGTAAGACAGATACGAACAATTAATGCATACACACACAAACAAAAAGATTCAAAGTCTGTAATAGATCCCATAGGAACATCTTTACAGCCCTGAAGCAACAGATCTACTCATAAACCATACCGACCATCCTAATTTATTTGTGTTATGAGATCCTTGTCAAATGCTATCAGTAGAAAAAAGAGTGACAAAAAAAAAAGTGTGGCGAACTAATTTGAAAAGCACGCAAAAATCATAATAATAAGAAAAACAATGCCTATAAAAATAACTAAGTGCATCGTAATAAACTTTTCTTTGGATTTCTTTACTTATAGTGACCAAAGGAAGTTCAACAACCTCCTGACCAAATATTCCAAGGATTCCAGCTGATAATACATATGAACTGCAGATTAAAAATGCAATTATCAAAATAGTTATGATCTGGAATACAAAAGGTGCATAGAGATGGGAATGTAAAAGTTTGAATCTTTTGCAAAATTTTATTTTGGTATGAAGATGCCAACTCTTACTTTACAGTTAAAACTGCACGATCTATCCCGCCAAGTCAACACGGTTAAGGGAAGAACAAGTTAAAAATAAAAGAGCAAAAACTTCATTAATAAGTTAAACCAAGCCTGCAACATTTGTAGGGAAACTTGAAATTTTCACTAACGTAGAATGAAATTACCATCACAATGGTGAAATCGAAAAGGTTAGGAAACCAATAAAGCAAGTGAATAGGATAACAAATAGGTAGTTTTTCATAACAACAATGAGGTGGAGGTGTGAGTAGCCCACTACGTTATGGCCTGAGACTAAATTATTCAGATGGGGACACATGCGAGCCAAAATTCAATGCATGGTGGGACTCACAAATTAAGGGTTGTGTATTAAGTAAGAAAACAAAAAATCAAGATATGGAGTTGGATGTTTAAAAAAAAAAACTAGTGCTGTTATTTGACTCTAGTCTCTTAGATAAGCAATAGAGAAGAAGCTGATGACAACATCCCATTTCTATGAGTTTTTCAGCCTCCATGCCCACCTTCGTTATAGGGCAGGAGAATAGTTAAATTCATACAAAATTATGCAAATGATTACTCCTTTCTTCCTCCCACTTGTTAGATGAACCAAATAAAAAATAAAGAAAGAAATCCACATTTTTTAACTACATTTTAATTGATACTGGATTGCAAAATTGCATTCCACACCAAAACAGAGAGACATGTAAATTAATACATGATCCAATCGATTAATCAAAAGCCTACCACAAACTAAATCCATTAAACAAATGTACAAGGCCATACCAAATTCAAAAGTGAAAAAAAATAAAATAAAATACACTAATTTGATTTTCCAAGTGTAAGATTGGTGGAGATTAACTCAATGTTAAAAAATGACAAATATTATATGATTATATTTTACAATGGAATTCCAATAAGTCAAAAGTTAGGATTGTTTCACCAATTTGATTTTGGGACTATGACTTGCCAATTAAAGAGACCACAACTTAGCCATATTGATCTCCAACATATATAGAGGAAAAACTTTCATACAATTAGTTTTTGAAAAAGGATGTTAGTAACTAGCATTCTAGAACAAAGAACATCCATTTCAGTTAGTTGGTGAAGCCGATGGGATCTTCAAATTTTAGTACGCATTTGAACGGGACAGGCCAAGCTTTGTCCAAACCGAGCCAAAATAGTCCAGCCCAAGCTCAACTCTAAATGTATATGCAAAATTTTTGGGATCATGACTGAAAATGATATGCAAAAACAAATGGACAGTGTGGATATAGAATAAATGCATCAAGGTGGGCCCCACGGTAAGGGCCACACTGTCTTGGGTGAGGTGGGCCTTACCTAATCCACTCCCCCAACTTGAATGGTCCTTTTGTTCTCACCCCAAACCTGCACCATTGCAGCATTTTTTACAAGCTGTTGGTTACTTTTAGTTTCCTATTAGGTTACTTGTATCCTCATAAATCTAGGGTGAGCCAGCCTGCGAATACACATTTTAAGTATGGACTAAAGTTTTACACCAAACCACCTTAAAATGTGTCCACTGGCAAAACCTGGATTTAACCAATACAGGGATTCAGACGGGCTACGGAAATATATGTTACCCCTCACAGATGTTCACCCACTTCCATTCTAGGGTTTCCACTATAAATGAACATCAACCCACAGATTTCAATACAACACTAAACGCCCATTGTTTTTTCCCATTTGTAGCCATCCCTACAAGACACCCTAAACCATAGACCTAGTTCAAGTCCTCACAAGAGCACCTGACCATCATCCACATTTAAGTCCCGCTTGTAGGTGATTGCCAGTAGATGTAAGAAATCAGAACAACTAAAGGGCTATTGATGATCAGTTCTCCCTCATTAAACGTTTTGATTTTCCTGATTATAGTACTGCACCTATATAGAAATTGAGAAGGGAAAATATATAGTTGAATGTGAACATTGATGTTTAGAAAGAAGTTGTTTGAAAGACAACTAGCTTTTTTCCGAAGGTGAATTCATATTTGTTTTTATATCTAGTTACTCTTTACTACTATGTTTTTTGTGATAGTCCTGCTTAGCCAAATAACTTACAATCTAAACACCCCTCAAGTGTACCAATTATACATGATCTAAACCAAAATGCCTTTGAAATCATAGATGGGTCGTTCGGCCTGACAAAATATGACACTAAACCAGACCCAACTTTTAAATGGGCTCAAATTTTAAGCCCAGACCAGCCGTGAGAGTCAAGTTTAAGATTATACATTAATGTTTTCGTGTGACGTTGACGGCTATGGCTGTTTAGATTGCTCGACAATAAAATTGAGAAATTAAAACGCAAGAGGAGTAAGATCCACAAGGAACATTGTTATTATGTGTCTAATCCACGCTGCCGGCCATTTATTTCACAAATGGACCACACCACATGAAACAGGGGAATTGAACATAAACCGTTGAAACCTTCTTAGGGCCATAGAAGTTTTGGATCAAGCTGATATATGTGTTTATCCTTCATTTATTTTTGTGTGACCTTATGAACGGGTTGGATAACAGATGCACATCCTTGTGAGCTCTTATCAAAGTTTCAACTTTTGATTATAAACGTCATTGTTTCACTTATTTCTGTGGTGTGGTCCATTTGAGCTTTGGATATGCTTCATTTTTTATCAATGCCTTAAAATGAATTAGTAAAACGGATGGACATTGTAGATCAGACACATAAATTATGGCGGGCCCTACATATTTAATGAAATACAATTTTTGTTCGATTAGTGTCATTACATCCGATTTTGGGGTAATTAAAATGGTAATTTCTTTCTCTATCAAACACTAGTGAAAACTCATTTCACACTATCATTTACATTTACAATGGAGAAATAAACGGGCCTCATACTCGAACCAGTTTAATGCTTGAATTTTGACAAACGTGTGTGTGTGTGTGTGTGTGTGTGTGTGTGAGAGAGAGAGAGAGAGAGAGAGAGAGAGAGAGAGAGGGAGAGAGAGAAGAAGAAGAAGAAGAAGAAGAAGTGTAGAGAGGATTGAGGAAGAAATAATGAGTGACAATGGGAGGGAGAGAGAGATGTGAAGAAGTGTTGAGAGATTTAGGGCCTGTTTGTTTTTTCAAAGAAATGGTAAATAGCAGGTAAACGGTGATTCCCCTTGTTTCACGTGTATGAAAATTCCTAGGAATTCGTATCCTTGAAATTGATTTAAAAGTGGTAACTTTAATTTTTGAACCGCATGATAATGCATATGATATATCCATTCCATCCATCTGTTTTATTACAATATTTTGAAGTATGAGACAAAAAATAAAGTAGATCCAATGCTCAAGTGGCCCACGCCAAAAGAAATAGTGGCCGCACAAAGTATTTAACGGTCAATATTCAATTTCCTTTTTTGTATGACGTGGTCCACTTGAGTTTTGGATATGCCTCATTTTTTTACTTATGCTATAAATTCAACGGGAATAATGAATGAATGGTGTGGATAAGGAAAATGCATCACACTGGGACCCATGGATATTTTGCAATATTTTTTATTTTTATGTTAAAAAATAAGCAGCCAAATCACATATGATATAAATGCATAGGAAAATAATCATTATTGTTTTACACAGTAATTACCATTTCACCCGAAATCAAACACTCGAGGAAAAAATAATGAGTAAGAGTGGGAGGAAGAAAGATACGAAGAAATGTAGAGAGCAAGGACATAGAAGTAACCAGCGAAGTCCGGATCGTTGAGTTTTTTTTTCTCATTTTCTTTTTTGCCCTTTCTTTTTTAATTTTTAATTTTTTTTTACACTTTTTCTTTATTTTTTACTAAATAGTTTTGATTTTTTTTTTTTAAGTGAGTGGTGACGTGGACCAATGAGGATTAGGCAACCCGGGAGTCCCTAGTTACCAAATAACAGAGGATCCGGACTCCGGCATCAGACGGCAACAAAACGGCCACGTCAGCGACCTCGGTGGAGTGGATATTTTTTCTTGGCGACTGAGAAGATTCATTGCATCTTCCTGCACGACTATAAAGCAAGACAGATATCGAGTCCGACCTCTACCCCTCTCTTTTCTATTCCATTCCGGAGCGGGTTTTCGACCCGATTCGATGGCCCGTTCCGTAGCCTTAACCCTTCTCGTCATCCTTCTCTCACCGATTCTCTTCGCCAATTGTCGCTATCTCGACGAAAGTGTCCTCAGGTTGCCATCCGATGGTGTGGATTCGCTCACCGGAAGCGATGATGACTCGGACGGGACGAGATGGGCAGTTCTGATCGCAGGATCTTCTGGCTATGGAAATTACAGGCATCAGGTCGTTTTCTTTTTTCAGTGGATTTTATTTTTTTAGATTTTTTGGGCGATTTTGACGGTTTCGATGGCTGTTTTGTTTTAATTTTCAAATATTCGTATCTTTTTGAAGCACGATTGCAGTATGGAAAACGATCCGGTGCTTTCACTTACACGTGATGCACGTGTGTGGGATCGAAACCGTCGTCTGGTGGACCAACCGTTGATGGTCCATACTGCAAGTATTATCTGCTTGTTTGATGATCCTAGCTGCTGATCGTTAGGAATTTTGATGATTACAAATGGACGGTTAGGGAAAAGAATCCGACCCGCAGCTGGTATTCAGCGGGAAAGATTTCTTCAATTGGAAACTATGATTATCCAACTATAGTGATTTTTGGGGAGTGGACCATTTATGGCATGGCCGAAGAGATGAATGGTCAAGATCACCTATATGAGTGCTTCAATCTAGTAACGACTGTTTGTAGATTTCAATCTGGTTTGATCATCTGCCATCATGAAAATTACCGTTTTGTTTGGGTTGATCATGGGCTCCATCCGATCACGACCCTAATTTAGGAAAAAAGAAAGAAAAATCGTGCAGTTTTCCGTTTTACACTGAATTCTGATGAATTTTCAATAAGTGAAGTTCTCTGATATATATAATTTTTTAATTTCATGTTTGGCCATTGAATATTTGTTTATTCATCCAAGGTGGGGATGTTTCCAAAGGCTCTGAGATGTTTCAATTGCTTATGTAGAAAGAGGCTAGTGAGGTTGCCGGCACTTCTGCTGGAGGTGTTGTTAGATGGTCTCTGTGTTGGGGATAGGCTCCCTCTGTCTTGATGTATTCCATTTCTTTAAATTTTTAGTTGATAATGTTGGATCAATTACTTTGAGGCCCCTTGATCTTGACCTTTGGTGGTGGAGACCTCGGCAATCCACACGATGATTTGCTAATCAAGATGTTTAAGAACATTTCTATTACTATTAATATTTATTTTCTAAGATTGGTTTTCAATCATTCAAGTCAAAGGGTTAATGTTGATTACTGTTTCCAAAGCATGAGGGGGCGTTTCTCTCATGACTTCTCTCCTCAGCTTTTGGACGTCGATCGACAGTCCCAATCTCTTATGTTTTCAATAAAAAGAGATCTCACGCAAAACTAGATGGTCAGTAGTATTATCATCCAACCAGTGAATCATTCATTGTTTGTTCTTGCTTATATGACATCCAACCCACCCAATAGCTTGGCTGGCTATGAAGATTACCTAGCTCAGAAATAAGGATAATCCACCATCAGGTGGGCCCCACATGATGAGTGGATTCTCCTTATTTTGACAGCAGGTGTTCTTCATGGTGGAGCGAACCTTTTTAATGGTTCAGATATTGTACAGGGGTGGCAATCAGCCGGGTTTTGGGCTGGGCCAGGCTATGCCCAGGCCCGATCTGACATTTAAGACCCAAGGCCCTAGCTCGGCCTGAGCCCCCAACCCAGAAAAAAAATTGGTTGGGCCTAGGCCTGGCCGCCCTGACTTGAAAACTGGTATATAAAAAAGCCCTATTTCCTCCTTGATTTTTCCTAATCTATCTGTGATTCTGTTTATTAAGTGGGTCACACAAGCACAAAGAAATAAACATTTTAAAGGAATGAAACCAACGGTCCACATTCATGATAGATGGTTGCCTAAGGATTGGAATGACATATCTGTAGGTTGAGCACCCCACCTTGGACTGTGCATCTCATGCTCTAACTTGGACTGTGCTACACGGTATCATTTTACAATCTGTTATTTGTTCTGTGGTTTCTCCTGCATGTGGTTTTGTAGTGACCACACCATCCATAGTTACATCAGCTTGGTGGCAGAATAGAATATTTGGAGAAAAAATCAGTTCTTCCCAATTTCCACTTTTTCATCTTTATATTATCTTACCAGAAATGCTCGTCTGGTGCTGGTTTTAGCATTTAGTTGCAGACTTCATAGCTATTTCTTGCACAGCCAGAAAATTAAGAGATCGATATGAAAATTCTGTTGATGCATCATGTTTAGTTGTTTCCCCTTTGTTTGGATGAATTAGTGAATTGAATTGCAACCAATCAGTTTAATCAAGCATATTTACAAAAAGTGGATGGTGTTTCCTAGTATTCATAATGAGGAAGTGGGCCTGAAACTGCAGTCTCTGACTTTTGAGTCCAACCCAAGGGTGACAAAACTGCAGTCTGCCTCTGACCATGTTTTCACATGGGCCAAGTCTAGTTCTATCTTGTTTGATTTCCTTTTTGGTTTTATCCTGTTTGAGAGTCCAAAGCCCTCTTACAATCTTAATTTTTTACTTCTCTCCTTACTGTTAACCACCCCCCCCCCCCCCCCCCCCCCCCCCCCCGGATTTAGATCAATGGATTTATTTCATTAAAATGTGACCCTCTTACAACTGAAACAATTTTCAGGCTGATGTATGCCATGCATATCAAATCATGAAAAATGGTGGGCTAAAGGATGAAAATATCATTATTTTCATGTATGATGATATTGCTTACAACGAGGAAAACCCTAGGCCTGGGGTCATCATTAATAGCCCACATGGTCCAGATGTTTACGCCGGAGTCCCCAAGGTCTGTTTTTCTGATCCAACTCCTTACCCAAGTCATAGGATCAGCTGATTGTCTGTGTACTTTCTCAAACCTTGGAATTATCTCATTGCAGGATTATGTTGGGGATGATGTTACTGTTGGAAATTTCTTTGCTGTTCTCCTTGGAAACAAAACTGCTCTCACTGGTGGCAGTGGGAAAGTTGTCGATAGTGGTCCTGATGATCATATCTTCGTATTTTATACTGACCATGGTGGTCCTGGGGTCCTTGGTTAGTATTTCTAAGCGTATATTGTTGAGATTTAAAATTCTTTAGGATATCTTTGTATATACAATCTACTTTTCCAATCACATCAGCTCGATCTTGATGTATGGGATGCCTAATCATCAATTTGAACCATCCATTCTTTCATACAACTAGGGATGAACCATGGTGTGAAAATCACACTGTTCGAATGATCCTGGGCTCCAATCAATAGCATGGAAAATGGACAGTCAAGATTGAGTGGATAAACAGAATAGGAATCATCATCATCTTGAAGCTTTTATCTGATGATAGACCCACTTTATATCGCTTATGATTCAAAGTAGCACTTTTGTTTGATGATTTTAACCATGCGTCTATGACTCATTAAAGACAGCTGTTTGTAACAAATTGGCCTCATTCATAGGGTTAGGATCATTTGATCTGAGTGATTCTTGTACCATGACTTGCTCCCAGTGGAACCATTGAATGAACCATCCCAATTGATGATTGAGCATCCCATGTGACCCAATCCCCCTCACCCCTGCATGCACGGACACAAAGTTCCAACAAAGTGGAAGTAGGTCATCTCAATTACAAACCCCCCCACCCCCACCCCTGCCCCCGCATGCACACACAGAAAGATCCAACAAAGTGGAAGTAGGTCATCTCAATTACCCAAAAAGAAGAAGAAGAAGAAGAAGAAGAAGAAGAAGAAAACTGTAGGCATTAAACAGAAACAACCAATATCAACGAGGATGATAAATATTGGTTGTTTCTTTATATAGTTGCAATTTATTTTTTGAGTTCAACATAGAATGGAAGTAATCAAACTTTGGGACTAATTATTGACTTTAGATAAATTCAGACTAATTCTACTTTGGTTATTTCAATTAGTTGCACCTGGATTATTGCAAAATAGATCAATTTTATATCCAAACACAAACATAACTATCTATTTGTATCTCAGCAGTCTGTTCATGGTTAAAATGCTTTATGTCTCAACTAAGAATTGCTCAAGTTAACTTGATTTATTCAAGATTTGAGTCCGATTTTCTTGAAGTTCAGTTTGATGGCTAGTCAGCCAGAATCACAAAAGGTTGTTCATAGTCATAAGACCTCATTCTAGTCCTTGACCGGCACCTATATTTTCCTGATAATTTGAATGTAGTTCGAATTTTGAGTTTCTCAAATGTTGGTTTCTTTTCCTTTTGTCTGACTGGTTGTAATGTCGTCTCTGGTAGAAAACTAGATTTTTTAGTTATTAAACTGACGCTCCTTAACATTCGTGTTGTGGTTTATTATCAGGGATGCCAACCTATCCTTACCTCTATGCGGATGATTTAATAGAGGTTTTAAAGAAAAAGCATGCCTTGGGATCTTATAAAAGCTTGGTAATTTAATTGTGTTGTTGTTTTTATTTGTTCTGTTTCATTGTGTTTGTTTTGAGTAGCTATGACGTTGGTTGTTGTAATGATGTGGTATTGTTTAGGTATTTTATCTTGAAGCATGTGAAGCTGGGAGTATATTTGAGGGTCTTCTCCCAGAAGGTTTAAATATCTATGCAACCACAGCATCAAATGCTGAAGAGAGCAGTTGGGGGACTTATTGTCCTGGAGAGTATCCCAGTCCCCCTCCAGAGTACGAAACCTGTCTAGGGGACTTATATAGCATTTCTTGGATGGAAGACAGGTATGTATGTTTATCCACCACAAGTTTTGATTTGCTAAAAGTATAAAGTAATACAATTGTTGGGATTTTTTATTTTTTATTTTAATTTTTTACTTCAACATTTTCATGGACATGCATCCATCCCAGACAAGGGTATGGATATGGATTTCAAAAGTAGGAATTCCTCAAAAAACTGAAAAATTCATGGCGTCCATATGTGTCATGTTAGTTCATTTCGAAATAATGTTGTTTTAAGAAAACATTAAGTTTCTTATTTTGCAAATAAGACAAATGGATAACTCAAATATGGCAACTTTCTCTCTCATTGTAAAACAATTTAGTCCCACATCAGATAAGCGGCAGGATGTAAAAGTTGTTTATAAGGGCATCCCTGCCCTTACTTCTGTTTATAAGGGCATGCAATTGTTTGTGTGAGCCCGTGGTTTGTACTTTGCATGCATGCATCATTGCCAGGAGCCGAGGAGCCTAAACTTTTGGTGGTGGGAGTCTCACCATAAGTTAGGGATGCAGTGGTAGTTTCGTAATTACATAGACCACTGACTGTTAATCACACATAAGGAAAGCCTAACTGTCACTCATTATAGTAAGTTTCCTGAAGAGTCACAAACAGGGGTTTCTTGAATAGGTGGTGACTGTCTAGAATGACTGAATGATCAGATTAAGATAAAGTGACTTTTTTGTGTCCATAAAACCCAAATACTGAAGCATTGTAATGCAAGGACATTTTCACACCGGGCTTGAGTGGGGTGGCCAGTGTGAAGCGGGGGGCACACTTGGGGTGGGCGGCCCCATGTGAAGTGAGGCCCACGAGGGGGGTTCGGCCAGGGCCTGACCTAGGCTATGAGATAAAGAGATTGATTCGCCACGCTCTATCAGTTTGAGCTTTTAGAGAAAGTGGTTATCTGTCCTGCGTCACATTGTGAGAACACAACAATTCAGAGTTTCTGACCAGTATTTTTCTATTTGTAATGGCTTCAAAATTCTCCAAATAAAAATCCTCCTGTTGATGCTCTTATGAAATTTGCTACCATGGAACATAATTCAGAATTTCTCCAAGCATTGGGATGTTTGAAGGTTGTTTATTTGATTTTGCAAGTTGAAGAAAGGTTCTCACAACCGAGAGGATTGGGCTTGTTATATACTGGGGCCTGGTTTGCTAGGATCCTCTTGCAAATAAACATCATAGGTCTGTGGGGGTTGACCATCGTCTTAAAGAAAGTGATTGGGAATGCACCTCAAGCCTTTCTTCCTACATTTTTCTACCTCAAATAACCTGTTCTACCATCACAGTATTTTATGTAATATCCGCATGAGTAAAGTTATATATCAGGATATCTTGAAGTAAATCCGAAATTCTAGGCTGTCTTCTCTTGTGATTCCTAGTTGGATCTCTCTCACGAATACCAGAAAATATTTTGTTTTTGTTTGGTCAAATATTTTGTAGTTATGTCCATCATGATAACCCAGCATGGGCATCTATCCTTTTTTAACATAACTCCTTGAAATGGGAAATTCTTAGGGCGTGTTTATTTTGCCTATTTCCCAGGTAATGTGAAGTAATTTTGTCATCATTACTGTTTTACCACTGCCAAACCAACCAAAGGAATGGTCGGTCAAATGCAGATTATTCAGCAAACAAGTAATCTGTAATCATTGCACCTTTTCATGTAATTACTGTAAAATCTCCATTCAAACAGCAACATCTAAAATTGACATCGTTGTGATTTTACCATGTATAAATCAAATAATTTAAAATTGACATCATTGCTTTTAAATGCGGCTGGAGTCAGGAGACACCTAAAGTAATTTGTAATGCGGCTGTGGTAATGGGCAAAACAAACAGGCCCTTAAAGCATTGTTATTGGATCAAATTGGAATAATTAATACAATAGGGAGGATTACCAAATTGCATGTGCCTTGGCATTCACAACAGAGGGAAGTAGCCCTCTTGTCGCAGGTATGTTGTTCCTTTCAAGTCCAACTTGAAAATTACATCATTGCAATGTGGAGGCTAGTCCTGCAAGATGAATACTGAGGATGGTAATTGCATTTGGTCAGTCAAATGGTGCAATTCAAACTAATGGTACAATCGAAACACGGTTTTAAAAGTTTTAGAAATGTTTAAGAATGAACCATTCCTGTTGGTTCATAAGCTTTAGCATCAGTTCCCTTTTTTGTTTTCCTTTTTATTGCCTATTCCTCTATTTAACTTATCTTGTTGGGGTGAAATTTTGGGTTGATGGTTAAGGTTCCGTACTAAGTTTCTACGGAGTCTGCTATTTTACTATTAAACTTTGTGTTTGTTGCGGTTGTTAATTGCTTCTTCCTATGTACAGTGATATACACAATTTGCGGACTGAAACTCTGAAGCAGCAGTATCAGCTGGTAAAAAGCTCACAATTTCATTTCTCCTAGTTTCCTATTCCGCACTTCAGCTACGTTTGTGAATTTGAAAGTCTTTGTCGATGGGAATTCGCAGGTCAAAACCAGGACTTCAAACGACAATACATATAGTTTAGGTTCCCATGTTATGCAATATGGGAATATAGGGATTAACAAGGATCACCTCTTCTTGTATATTGGCTCGAATCCTGCAAACGATAATTTTACTTTCGTTGAGGAGAATAAATTGCTGCCATCCTCAATGGCCGTGAACCAACGCGATGCAGATCTCCTTCATTTGTGGAATAAGGTTGGTCTATTTCTTTGTCCATAGCTTAATTTCTTTAACTTATATACAGTCTTGATATCACTATGTCCTAAATTTTCAGACTTGAGGAATTATATGATCCTTAACAAGAAATGCAAAGTATCCTCAGGCCTGATGTTTGTTCAGGTGGTGCATGCACTTTGGCATTCCGGACCAAGGTATTCAATAATGGTCGGCATAGCAACTGGCCATTGTACTGTTACGTTATGGGCCATAATGGTTGACTTTTTCTTCTTCTTTTTTTAAAAAAGAAAAGAATGTGAAAAATATTAGAAATTTTTAGAAAAATGAGAGGATTCCAAATATATATATTTTCTTGTTTTGAACATGTTTATGATGGTCATAGATATGAATATTGGTATTGTATTGGTCAATACGGCCATATCGGCATGAGATGATACGCGATATGGGGTTGTATTGGCCCGATATGAAAAAAAATGACATGTATTGGACCGTATCGGTCAATGATCCCATAAAAGCACAATTTTCGTTTTGAATTTTTTTTTTCAAAATTTCACTTATGTGTCCTTTTCTGTTTTCATTTAAACCACGGAAGAAGTTTAAAAACTCATTTTTAGGTTAGATCGACCTATTTTAGGATCAAAACAAATGATTTGACAAATCGAAGCAAAGTGGACTATTATGGGAAAAGTTGGAAAGAAGGGTAAGCCTTTTACTTTCTTTCTTTTTTTCTTTTTTCTTATATATATATATATATATATATATATATATATATATATATATATATATATATATATATATATATATATATTTTTTTTTTTCATCTTCCTTTTGTTTTATTTCAATGTAATGGGCCCTCGTTCACCAAATCATGATTGATTTGTGTTCAATTAGGGTCCATTTTGTTGACCTTCAAGAAGTCAAATTGACAGACAACATTCTCATCAAAGAATGGTCCGATACACTCTCATATGCATATGTCCAAAGTACAAAAAAAATAAAATAATAAAAAATAAAAAATCTTGAATATCTTATTATTCTCTCTTTTTTTCCCTTCATATTTTCCTTCATTCTTTGGCTAAAAAAAATTCTAGGGCTGATACGCCAACCGATACCGACATTCCGAACCAGGATGATGGTATGACAGACCATTTTTCGTAAATATGTTATCTCATGTTGTTGATGATAATTGACCTAGGAGGTTTAGACTAACTTCAAAACTCCAATATTTGATATTCTAAATATCTAGATCAATGATTCAATATAAATTTGAGATCAAATGAAAAAAATTAAATTAGGATGAGTACTGTCAGGCTATTTTGGGGGATTTGGGCTCATTACGGTCCGAAATTTTGACATTGGTTGGTAAAATCCTGTATTGGTGTTGTTACCATTATGTAACCATTTTTATATACCTTGTTCCGGACTGTTAATCTGATGGATCATTGCAGATGGACCATGCCCCCAAAGTAATACCCAGATTGGAAGGATCCCGTCCATCTAAAAATCTGGCCTTTTTCCATTTTATACAAATATGCTGCATTCCTTATGTAATCCTCTACTGGTGGGCTATGAATCTAGGGCTAGGCTCATTCTAATAGAATATATGGCGAGGCCTATCGGATCAACGATTTAGATTACCAAAATATGAGCCCCGCATGTACAACAAATGCCAGGCCCAAGGAAATTGCATCTAATTACGTATACTCAGTTTGAAGATCATATGATTTCTCTTTATATTTTCTGGATCTGTCTTTTGCATCGAGGATGATCTTCCACTTGGTTCGCTATTTTACTGGACTAAATGTTGTTTCGTTTTCATTCAGTACCGGAAATCTCCTGAAGGCTCTGCTAGGAAACTTGATGCTCATAAGCAGATACTCGATGTGATGTCTCATCGACTCCATATAGACAACAGTATGGAACTCATTGGGAAGCTCTTGTTCGGATCTCAAAAGGGCCCAGAGGTTCTGAAGACTGTCCGACCGGCAGGGCAGCCTTTGGTCGATGACTGGGAATGCCTTAAGACAATGGTAAGTCCCCATGCCCAGCCTTCCTACTAACCAGCTATTCCCTGATCAGACATGTATGACTGAATGGGGAGTTATTTGATACTCTGGCAGCGTATGACGCTTGATAGGCGAGCACTCAAAAATTGCACATGTGCATGCATGGACTCAAATTAAACTAAATTACGGAACCCATTATTGCTAAGTCACTGTCTGAAAATCAGATTGATTGCACAATTCTAACCTCTAATTAGAATTTACTTATTTGCTGAAATAGTACAATTGTTTCACTGTCCAAAAAATGTCCACGAACTTGACAATCAGATGATCAAATAAGTGTAATTTTTGGTTCACAATACATCTAAACTGGGACACATAATTTGGACAGTTTAATTTGGATTACTTGCATGTATGCAATTTCTAAGTATCTGCATATCATCCATCACACTATACTAGGGTATCAAGTTTTTCTCCAACTCAACTCCAATAACACACCCAACTGCTGCTGCTCTTTTTTTTCTTTTTTTTTTTTCCTTCTGTTTTTGTTTTTGTTTTCTTTTTGAAAATCACACCCCGTGTAGCAGAAGGGACTTTGTGTAATATTGCTAGAATATTAGCAGCCAATTGGTATCTATGCCCATGTTGATTGAGAGATGCACCCTTTCTTTTCTATGTTAAGTATTCCAAAAGGTACATGTTTGTGAAAGGATGTGTCCTTGATAGAGTGGAATAGTGGTCTTGCATCCGACCCCAATTAGTTGGGATAAAGCTTTAGATGATGATTAGAGAGAGAGAGAGAGAGAGAGAGAGAGAGGGTGTCTAAAACAGCTGCTTACTATCTGTATACATTCTAGTATCAGAATATTTCTAAGTTGGGTTTTGTTTAATGCAGGTCCGTACTTTTGAAATGCACTGTGGATCGCTCTCTCAATACGGCATGAAACACATGCGCTCTATCGCAAACATCTGCAATGGTGGCATCCAAAAGGAGACAATGGCTGAGGTCTCTGCCCAAGCATGCATCAAGATTCCTGCTGGCCCTTACAGTTCTCTTCATAAGGGATTCAGTGCTTGATGCTGTATTGGAATCTGGTTCTCTACAATGCATGTAGCCATAGTAACTGGTATTGTCATGTAAATACAGCTTAAAGAAAACATATAACTGGTGCATAAAGAACCTTTGCTTGTAAGTAACGTGCTTGTAAGAAAACGTATGTTGATGATTATCCAAGTCATCATTTACCATTGTCTGGATGTTGTAAGTGTGGAATGTCAGTCTGAGATCCGAGCTTATTTCTGGACAAGCCTCACATGGATTGGACGACTTGGGAGGATGGTAAAAATATATAGCTGGTTAGGAGAAAGAACCAGACATGTACTTTTCTTTTTCTTAAGAAAACCTCTAGTCTGAGGCCCTGTTTGGTTGCCTCTTAAAATTGAATTCTTCTCATTTTAGTTAACAGTAATTATGTATTATAAATTTTGGTAAGGATTAAAAACAATTTCGATAACCCATGATTTATATAAGGCTGTGTTTGGATGCAACAAATATCATAATTTCATGATGTTTTGCAACAAGCTAGAATTAGTAATCTTGGAAGTACTGTGAATTTGTTGCAATCAAACACAGATTAGACAATGTCTTCTAATACATAAAACTATTTCATCTCATTTAGTTAACAGTGATTAAGTGACGACCAAACAGGGCCTGATGATTAGGATTATTGAATCAGTTGGAGTTTTGGCCTGTGGGCCATCCCTGTAGCTTCTGCAGAAACAACAGCTTGGATACTCACACATGTGCCACGTGCGCCAGTTTTTTTTTTTTTGGATACTAACACATGTGCCACGTGCGCCAGCTTTTATTCATCGATTGGGTCTCTCTTTGGTCCATCTCTCTGTGATAATGGGTAGATTCTTCACTGGCTGTATTGGCTGAGAGAAATGAAGAAACGGAAGCACGTTCTCAAGTCGTAAAAGCTGCTTTTATATCGAATCTGGTGGGCCATGTCACCTATGGACTATATACCAAAAATCTCTCCGGTGGGATAATCCTAACCTTTGATTTTCGGCCTTGGAATTGGTGATTACAATCCCACTAGTTAGAAAATTCTCAACAAAGTGGGGGTATGCCATAATTACTAGCATTTTGGAAATTGGATCATTTCCAACAATCGTACTCTTTACATATCACTCTTTTTGATACACTAGATTTATAGGTTACTTTAGCACCATTTAAAGAATGGTGGTAGCTCTTCTAACAAACACATGGTGTAGTTGTGCGGCAATTCAGACCCTCCAAATTGCTGATCCGACTGCGGAAGAAGCATTAAATGATTTATTTATTTACCCAGATGATAATTTTAACCTTTTGATTTTCCCTTCCTATTTGCACCACTGGCTGTTTTACTTTTGACCATCCATTTGCTAGCCATTTAATTGGATGGTGAGGATTGCTTGTTTGGTGTGATTTTAGAGATGTCCTCCATCCACAATTTGGATGGTCGGGGGATAGTAGTGCATCAGTGAAACTTGGGCGGAAGATGAGTCACCACCATTTTATAAATGGTGCTAAACTAATATAGGAGTCATACTCCTAAAGGGCCATTGGTTAGAACTCAAGACTCATTTTGCCAAAAATTAACACATCCCTTCAAAATAAGGCAGCTCTACTATGGTCACATGGATGAGAAGATGGGGAAAAGAATATGAGCAATGATATATACTTATGCATGGCTACATCTTTTTCTCTTAAATCCTGATAATGTGACATTCAAACTTATTACTTAATTAAGGATATGGTCCCTTGTGATGCGGAATCTCATGAAACTTTAAGGGATAAATTTTCACCGTGATCTAAAATTCTGGTGAGCCATGACAAAGAGAAATACAAATCAAGGGATGAAATTATTTTCATTTTTCATGGCTTACTAAAGTTTTGGATCAAAGTAAAAATTGAGCCCATGGGATTTCCCAAGGTGCTGCTTTACATAGACCGTTTAAATTTTGAAATCACATAACGTATGATTTGTTCTTTAAAAGTTTGCACCAATTTCATGCAAACCAATGGACACAATAAGTTGCAAACTTTTTGAAAACTCATCACATGTAATTTAAGTCTAAAATTTGGATAGTTTACATGATGTAGTATCCCATGAAATTTCTAAAGCACAATTTTTACTTTGATCTCAAACTTTGGTGGGCCACGAAAAAAATTTTTAAAAAATTCCTTCCTTAATTTGTAACCCTTTAGTATTGCCCATAAGAAATTTAAATCAGGATAGAGGCCCATAACACATATGCAAAGGTGTGCACATGAGCATGCCTCTCTCTCTTTATATATATATATATATATGTTGATGTAAAAATCTGGTCGGCTCTCCCACCATGTATTATCCCTCGAACCTGTACCAAGAAGACGAGCAAAGGTGACCCTGGCTAAGCCGGGGGACCCTCCGATGCCTAAGTCAGGACAAGGGAATTAGGGTCTAAGTAGAGTAGAAGAGGAGAGCTCGATTTCGCATACCTATAGATATGGCGTGATGTACTATTTATACTTGGTGGTTGAGTGGTCTGTATCCGATAATCTTGGCACGATCAGGGGGATTCCCGGATTGTGGAGATACCCTCCACAATCTATCGATCATGTAGCATATCTATCGGATTATGCGTATCTGCGAACGAGGTTATCGGCCACGTTTGGTTATGGCAGTTTCCATGTTCAGCGAGTGGGATATGCGCATCAAAACATTCGTTCGACTTGGAACGTTCACTCTGTTCGGACTGTATACTCGGCTCGGAACGCCGTTCGCCTTGGAATGTAGGCTAGAGCAGAGCGGTTACAGCGTACAAGATCGGGAGGGTCACGATTGCTCGTATGGGTCCAACCTCAACCAAGTCGCTGCTCAGATGGGTCGTGTCTTAAAACAGGTTGGGAGAGTCATGACTCGGCTCGGACTTGCCCTCGGAGCAGCGTCATATTGTGAACTCAGATTTTTCACAACAGAAGCCCCCTATTCTTCGAGTTAACTTGCAGCTCGGAGAGTACTTAGGTAGAAAATCTCCCACCCTTGTCGCAATGATGATGGATTTCGAATCACGTGCGCGCTAGTCGCCTTGGCCAACATGTGGCGACTGTTACGATCCCGAATCTCCTCCCAGCTTATGAGAAGTCGCCATGCAGGCAGTAGGAGGCGTGCGCCTGACGGCTCCGAGTGCCGGGGTGCCGCTTCACCTATCGAGGTACGCAGCCCGATGTCAGAGCCGTCGATCGGTTCATATACCGCCAATGCAACGTTGCCAGATGTGCTCGGAGATCGGCCCGTGCCGATTCGGCTGCTACCATTATGGCTCGTCATTAATGCCGAATCCCTTCGCTGCCTATATAAGGCGTCCCGGACTTTCATTTGACATTTTACGTTCTGATTCGTAAGAGCACACCGGAGGAGGCGATTTTCGACGAGAGGCGATTCCGGGCAAATTCGAGGTTTTCGGTAAAAAGATGATTTTCGGTCATCATCCGGTGAGTCTCGCTCACCTCCATCCTTGTTTCTTCAATGTCTTCCGATCTATAGATGGTTCGTGGATACGACGATGACTCCGAACCGGAGAGTACTGAGAGCGGAAGCGGGTCTTCCAGCGGCCCTTTCGAGACCACTCGACTGTACCCCCCACCTCGGAAGCAAAAAATGTTGGCTTCTAAGACCAAGCAGCCTAGTAAGAAGACAGCCTCCCGACCCCGCCGAGCTGAGACCGCTACCGCCACTGAGATGCTAGCGAACCTACGTACCGCAGAGGTAGTGCCCGGGGGTTTTGTCATATCAGAATTCCAAATGGAGTGGATCCGTTCGGAGTTCCAGATCCCAGACTACTTTCAGATAAGGGCTCCTGTCCCTTTGGACGTTGCTGGCGCTCCAGCTAAGGGTGAGGTGGCCATTTTTTTGTGCGCTGCAGTGCGGGGTCCGTCTCCCACTACATCCTTTTATCCGGAAGGTAGCGACCTATCTCGGATTGACCCCTAGACAGTTCGCTACGAATGCATGGAGGGTGATGGTCTCAGCTTACATAATTTGGAAGCAAGTTGGAAACTCCGAGCGACCCCAGATGAGCTACTGAGCCTATACTTGGTAAAGCATGACAGTAACGATCCCTGTTATTATTTCGTGACTCGGGAGAGTAAGGGGTCGGGCTTAGTAATGCACCTGCCGTCCTCCAACAAGGACTGGAAGAACAAGTGGTTCTGAACAGCAGGTGACTGGGAGGCTCCAACGGCTGAACTTAGGGCTTCGACGGCTCGTATCCCGACCCACTTTTCATCTGACGTCCGGGTGGTTGTCTTGGTTTTCACATATTTTTGCAGAAGTGACATTTGTTCTTTTTTTTTTTTAATTATTTTGTACCTTTCGCCAAGGGGTTGCAGCTCATCGACTCGGACTAGAGGAATCAAATTGCAAAGGCAAGAGCGAGGTCGGAGACGCTTCGCTCCTAGGCGGATCTGATCACTGTAACCAACCTTCAATGGTCCGGACTCTGTAAATCTTAGCATCTGCTCTCATCCCTCAGTAAGCTGCGCTGACCTTTTAGATGATCTTTCCTTCGGTATAGTGGTTGATACGATCTTTTTTTGTACGTATGGTCGAGGCGTCCGGGGCTCGGAAGAGGAGAGCAGCTTCGACCGCAGCGGAGTTGCTCAAAGAAGCCCTCCGAGTGAAGATCGCCTGTAAGAAGTTGGCTCTCCCTCACGTGGGGGAATCTTCTGCTGCACCAACTCCATCAGCCCCAACTCTGAAGCCAGTAGGCTCGTCCTCCGTACCACCGATTCTGACGTGCCTTAGGACGTCGTGGTTCCCCCGGCATTCTTGCGCCCCGTGGTACGTCTTCCGCCTGGGCTCATCCAGACGACTGTGGTCAGCGAGCGATGTAATCCTTCAGCGATTCTTTCGGCGCCTGCTTAATAGTAAGCAGGTGGGTATTGAGCTTCCGACTCCTCTTACCGCTTATGAACTGCGTAAGGAATAGTCGGCTCAGTTCCGTGAATGAGCCTACGGAATTAGGTTTCAGCTGACGGTACCAGATCCGAGCGGACCCTGTGAGGGTGATAGAAAACCCCCTACACATCATTGCATCCGTTGCTGTCTGGATCTGCATCCACGATCGGTAGGACTCCAAGTGCTCTGATGGATCCCCCAATCCCGAGTACTGGATTACGGGAGGCATCCGGAACCTCTGCGGCATCACCTCGGCCATGATGGCTGGAGCGAAAGGAGGTTCGGTCTCTTCCATCATCGCCTGCATCGTGGCTGGAACCATCGATTGTTGCTGTTTTTTCTCCAATATCAGGAACTTGTCCTTCGGCTCTGCAAATTACGTTTTCCATAGGTCTTTATTTTCTGCAATGACCTCTGGGGTATGTTCAGCCTCCGATATTCTCCCTTCTCTCCTCCGTTCTAACTGATGACGGAGGTGCGTGGGTGGCAGGGCGGATGTGGCTGAGTGGACGGTTGTCGGAGCCCGAATAGGCTCGTTACGTGCGGATGCCTCGCCACGTGCCGCAGGAAGATTTTGACCTGACTGCGGTACCCCCGAACGTTGAGGAACTTCGGGCCTCACACTCCTTGGCATGGAGCGGGTTTCCACAAACACCCCCACCGGCTCGAGAACGGGTTGTTCTTGAGCCGGGCATAGTTCTGGCTCCCGCTGTTGTTTCATCTGGTTTATCTCGTCACGCAGGGCATGGATCTCATTCTGCATGGCACGGTACTTGTTCGACCGATTACGTGAACGCTGAGAAGGCCCTGTAACGGACTCGTCATGAAGTGGTGATGACGACCGAGTCTGCTTATCAGGTTGCGGCTGCACTATTGTAGCTTTCTTCTTCCTCGCCATTGCTTAGGGGAAATGAGAACCTGACTTCTAGTTTCAAGTTCCCACAGACGGCGCCAAAAAATGTGGATGCCAAAATCTGGTCGGCTCTCCCACTACGTATTATCCCTGGAATCTGCACCAAGAAGACGAGCAAAGGTAACCCTGGCTAAGCCGGGGGACCCTCCGATGCCTAAATCAGGACAAGGGAATCAGGGTCTAAGTAGAGTAGAAGACGAGAGCTCGATTTCGCGTACCTATAAATATGGCGTGATGTACTATTTATACTTGGCGGTCGAGTGGTCTGGATCCGATAATCTCGGCACGATTAGGGGGATTCCCGGATCGTGGAGATACCCTCCGCAATCTATTGATCATGTAGCGTATCTGGCGGATTATGCGTATCTGCGAGCGAGGTCATCGGCCACGTTTAGTTACGGCAGTTTTCATGTTCAGCGAGTGGGATATGCGCATCAGAACATTCGTTCGGTTTGGAACGTTCGCTCTGTTCGGACTGTATACTCGGCTCAGAACGTCGTTCGCCTCGGAATGTAGGCTAGAGCAGAGCGGTTACAGCATAGAAGATTAGGAGGGTCACCATTACTTGGATGAGTCCGACCTCAACCAAGTTGGCTGCTCGGATGGATCGTGTCTTGAAACAGGTCGAGAGAGTCACGACTCAGCTCAAACTTACCCTCGGAACAGCGTCGTATCGTGAACTCAGATTTCTCATAACAATATATATATATATATATATATATATATATATATATATATATAGCCGAGCCATCAAACATGGATTATAAGTGAATTTACCAGTTGGACCCATCTGCGAATGAGCGAGCTTGCATTGCAATGTTGCAGTAATGAACCTTTCATCATAATTCAGTGCTCCCTAAATTGTACGACTTCTCTTATCTTTCCAACCACGTTGAACTGAACTGTCTTACTTTTTTCTTATTATCTTTGCAATGTTTTCTAGTGCCTGGTTTGATAAAAACCTCCCACCTTTGTAGATTTGGAATTAGTCTGGATTAGATAGAAACCTTCCACCTTTTTAGATTTGGAATTAGTCAACCGGGTTTCCATAGTTCTTTGCCATTAAAAACCTATCATTTGTCCGGTGAATTTGCCAATAGGCTACAGAGGCCATTTTATCCTGGGCACTGGTTTGCATGTATGTGTAGAATCCAATTTGATGTTTGTGTTTTATCAATGCCATTCATACTTTTTGTCAGCTCATTTTATATAAAGAGCCCAAAAATGAAACAGATCCAAAGCACAAGTGTACCACACTATATGAAACGGTGGAGATTGAACACCCACCTTAAAAACTTCTTCTGACCTACGAAAGTTCTTGATCAACTGATATTTGTCTTTTACTCTTCATCCAGGTCTGTGTGGCCTCACAAACAGGTTAGATGGCAAATAAACATCATAACTGGCCGTAAAGGTTTTAACCCCGTGCGTCATTGCCTTACCGTTTATTGTGGTGTGGCCCACTTGAGCTTTCCATCTGACTCATTTGCAAAACGATGGATGGCATTGATAAAACAGAAACATTACAATGAGCCCCCACAGTGTCATGAGACTAGGGGATATCGGTCGTGACCGGGTCTTGCAATCCGCGTCTACTCTATTACAGTACAGCAAGATGTATTGTATCATTTTTCGGTTGTCCAATTTAAAAGGAAATCCGGCTATAGTGATATTTCACCGCTATTTTGAAAATGGTGGTGTGGTGACGTGTTCCACTCCGGACAAAGCCAGCGACAGCGTGATAGCTTCCCTATATTTCAATTTTTATTTAGAGTGCGCTGGCCTCATTCATTAGACATGGACATTTTAAGTGCTGATTAAGCACTACATGATAGAAACGTGCGACAAATCCACTCCGTCCATTCAGTGGACCACTATATTTTCACGTTAGATCAAATTAATCCAATCCAGAGAGAGCCGTAGGCTTAAAACCTCTAAATTCACTTGGTGTGGCCCACATTAGTATTGGAATACCAAAATTTTCAGGGCATCCCTTCATCCTGATGCGGCACGTCAGATGGGTGTACTGGATGGCGTATACACACCATGATTAACCTTATGTAAAATTTGGAAGATTTTAACGGTGGGATTCCACCTCTAAGCTTTTCTCCATGGTGTAGCCCACCTGATTTAAGAGTCCGAATGATTTTTCGGCCCTGGTTCAAACACAGGGTGGCGCACCTGATGGACGAGTGGCTCTTATCCATGTGAAGTCATTTCATCCACGTCAGCAAAAGTTAGGTCCCCTTTGAGTAAATGACAAGTCACGCCAGCGTTTCCATTTTGTATTTTGCCTTTGTCTCGTTTACGCCAGCCATAGGTACACGTCAATTCAGACTCAGGGCCCACTGCAGCTTAAGGATAATACAAAAAAGCCGGCCGATGGAAATATCCTAACCATTCAGTAGGTGGCATGAAACGGACGGTTACAGATCGAAATGGTCAGTGGTCCAAATTCAAAGGGGAAGAAAATGAACCTTGGATGCACCGAGGTGGATGGATCCCAGACTGTGCCCATCGTTATGTATATGACTTACATCCACACCGTCCATCCGTTTTTACAGCTCATTTTAGGCAAGATCTGTAACATGAAGCAGATCCGAGTCTTAGATGGACCACACCACAGGCAACGGTGGTGACTGAATACCCACCATTAAGAACTTCTTGGGGGCCACCGGAATGTTTATTTCCCATCTAACCCGTTGATAAGGTCAAAAATACCCGTATGATGACGGGATCATACAAATATCACCTTCATCCGAAATTTTTGTCGCCCGCAGGAAGTTTTTAATGGTCAATCACTATTGTTTCCTGTGGTGTGGTCGACCTAAGATTTGTATCCATTTCATTTATGAGATAATTCCCTAAAATGATCGGTTAAAACGGATGGACGGCGTGGATGTAATTAATATACATCAAAGTGGGCCCCACATTCAGCGATCCACCGAGCCTTGCCCAAGAAAATGAGGGAGTAAAAATGTCATCAGATCCGTGTAACTGAGGTTCACCTTTTTGGATGGTCCTGCATTCGAAGCCACTGTGTGAGGCAACAAAACTTCTAAGAAAATAGTGGTGGCCGTTTGGATTCAAGGAAAGTTGTGTTCCGTCAGTGGGCCCCACACGGTTCGATAGATTGGCAGAAAAGTAGTACAGTTCTGTTGCAATTTTCAGTTTGAAGTTCGAACTTTGTACGAGTGGGGCCCACGGTTGTAGGGCTGCAACGGTACCAGCCCCAGCCAAGCAATTTCAAATTTTAAAAAGGTCCTGCAGTTCAAACTTTGGGGCATGGCACACTGACACCTGTCACCCCTACATGGTTGGATGATCTAGACCGTTGATATTATGACCACACATTGGATTGTCCACTTGGTGAAATTCCCTTAGAGGATCAAGCAATAAATGGTCAACATCTAGACAGCCAAGATAGAAAGTGATGTTTCATCCTCAGGCAAGAAAATAAGCTACATATTCAACGGCTAGGAGGGCGATTCTTGGTGCATGAGCCATCTACGGCAAGGCCCACCCTCTCAACAATCTAGATCGTTGACATTGGGTCCACTTGTACCAGCTTGCAAAACGGGCTGCGCAATGACTATTGTGTACTGTTCATTAGGGTTTTCAGCTGATACAAGTGGGCCATGTTAAGTGATCGAGACTGTTGGTTGATGGGCCATGCATCAAGTCTCGAGGGATCCTGGCCATTGGAAGCTCTGCCTCTTTATGAATCTTGATTGATTGTGTTTTCTTTCTTAACCGTCTATTTCTTGCCACCTAACAATTGATCAGGACTTCCCCAGAGTGGGGGAGTTTTGGTTGCCACCCAGGTTTGGATGAATGGGCCCCATTTTTACACGGTTTGGCCAGTGACGCTGTCAGTACTCTGTGAGCCCCACAATGATGTATGTGTTTTATCCACACCGTCCATTAATTTTTAAAGATAAATTTAGGCCTTGCTGACAAAAATGATGCAGATGTAAAGCTCATGTGGACCACACCACCGGGAAACAGTGGTGATTAAACGTCCATCATTAAAAACATCCTAGAGCCCACTGTAATGTTTATTTGATATCCAACCTTTTGATTAGGTCGCAAAGAGGTGGATGAAGGGAAAAAAGAAACATCAGCCTAATCCAAAACTTTTGTGGCCCGCAGGAATTTTTTAATGGTGAGCTTTCAATCAACAATGTGTGGTCCACTTGAGATTTGGATCTACCTTATTGTTGGGATTATTTTATAAAATGATCTGAAAAAATGGACGGATGGCATGGATGAAACACATACATCATGGTGGAGCCCACATATCACCGACCACTAGCCATTGGCTAGTTTCAGGTTCCCATTTTTACAGACTGATCGCCTGAAAGGTACAGTCCAGACATGCCAAAGCAGAATGATCACGTACCATTCGTTCATATGGTAATCATTATACGTTCGAGATGTTTGGGGCTCACCCATAATAAATATGTAGAATCCAAACCATGCATCTGCTGCAGCTCCTCAAGTTCACCGTACATTCCGAAAATAATCTGGATCCAAAACTCATGTAGGAGCAAACGCCACGTGGAGAAATGTACCTTCAAACCTATAACCTATACATTCCCCTTCGACCCACCTAAGTGATGGAATAGCTTGAGTTTTTCCTTAATCTTGGTGAGGTGAATCCGATGCATGGGTCGGATGACTCGTGCACAATACGGTGGACCCCACACTCCATTTAAAAGTTTCCACGGTGGCCCCCTCCCCGATCTCCTCCATTGTTCATTTTGGTGTGGCCCACCTAAGCTATAGATCGAGCTGTATTTTGGGATTGGGATGGTTATAATGGGCGGGCTGGGTAACACTCATACATCACGGTGGGCCCCACATAGCCCGGGCACCACGGAAGGAGCCAAGCGATATCAGTGCTGTCTCGGTTTTCAGTTCGGTGAAAGAAAACCGTTGATAATATGGGTCCCAATGGTAATGGACATGCATCAATAACGTTCTAGATGGAAAGATCCTGAACTATTCAAGGTAGAATCTTCCAATCTTAGTGGAGTTGCGGTGCATGGGGGCATCCTCGATATCTGACCCAACGAATGAACGTTTTGGATCACCGAACCATGGACTCCGCTCCATTAGTATAAGTTTCCTAAAGAAGAATGAATCCGGGCCATCCATCGAGTTGTTCACAAATGGCAAATTATTCAAAAATCACACATTTCAAAATGATTCAAGACATATTTAATCACTGGCCTTCAAATCAACGGTGTAAAATGAAATGGTTACGGAAGGGGTGGGGAAAGACTGACCCTTAAATGATGTAAGCTCATTATTTTGGAATGCGAAGAAAGCACCTTCCGGGGATTCACTCCAGCCATTCACCATCGATTCTATAACGGAAGGCTCCATAGAGCCCACCCGATGTGTACCAGACATCCATACCGTCCATCGGTTGCACCAAATTAATAGAAATTTACGACTGTGGACCCCACCTTTTATCCATGGGATATTCTTGAAACAATACAAGCTTAACATACGCACTTAGACCTCCTCGTACGGAAGAAAAATTACAGGACGAAAATGCTCCTCCTTTTCACGGAAACGGATTGGGTACTCCCTCTGTCACCCGCAAATGGCGGATCGCCGGTGGTCTGTGGGCCCACCATGATGTATGCTTTTCATCGATGCCGTCCATATATTTTTCCAGATCATTTTATGGTATGAGACCAAAAATGAGATATATCCAAATCTCAAGTGTACCACATTACAGGAAACAGTGTTGAATGAGCTTCAACCATTAGAAACTCAAGTGGAGCCCACTGTGATGTTTGTGAGAAATCCTCCCCATCTAAGTTCATTCATAGGGTCACAAAGACCTGTATGAAGAGTAAAAACAAATTTCATAATGATCTAAAACTTCTATAAGCCCTAAAAGACTTTCAATGGTAGACGTTCAAATCCCCACTGCCTTTTGCAGTGTGGTCCGCTTGATAGTTAGATGCATCTTATTTTGGAACGTGAAGAAAACACCTCCTGAGGATTCACTCCAGCCATTCACCATCGATTCTACAACGGAAGGCTCCATTGAGCCCACCTGATATGTACCAGACATCCATACAGTCCATCGGTTGCACCAAATCAAAGTAGGCCATCAGCCTTAAACTCAATTCAATACGATGCTTCAGGAGTAAGGCCGAAAGCCAGGTGGGTTAGGTTGGGTTTGGTGCTCGACAGTAGCCCAACCCAGGCTCTCATACCTCAATTCTGACCCAACTTCAGGTTTGCAGTTCTCAACTCAAGCCCACCCAAGTGGGCTCAGGTAAGTTGATCGGTGGATACATACTAATATTTTTGTTATTCCATTAGTTTAATATATTTTTAAATATAGGTCTTAATTTTTGTATCTATAATTTTATTAATTATATATGTTGAGGAAAAATATGTTAAGTCCGAAGACTCGAATATGGAGTAGGTCAACTCTGGTGACACTGTTTGAGAAATCGGAGACAATGGTTAGAACCGAGAGAATAGTGCATAAGACCAAGAGGCAAAAGTATAAGAGGACTTAAGTTACTCAGTCAGCGAGTTAACAGCGTCTGCGTAAGCCGACTAAAGGCCAAATAAGTTACAAGCCACCCGATCGACAGAATAAATTAACCAAATAAGTTGGTTTCATCGGCCACGAAATAAGGAAGGATGACGGATAAATATCGGGACTTTTCCGCCAGTGAGAAGGCAAAAAACTTATTCTCTCTCTTCCAGAGTCGGTAACGGCCGAGCCGAGACAAGAAAAGGCGGTGCGAATACAAATACCGTCCCGAAAATCTAGAAGTACGGGTGTCCAATCCTGAAATCTTCGGGATCGAACGAAATCTGTTAAAAGGATCAAATCTCCGAAGATGAAGGAGAAGAATCCTCGTACAGTGGGACTCTCCTAAACTTATAAATAACCATTTCCTTTACGGTGAAAGGTATGCAATAGAAAAATCTTAAATCCTTTGTCATCGTTCCCGTAACTGACTTAAGCATCGGAGATTCCCCGGCTCTAGTCAGGGTTCCCTTTGTCTTTGTAATTGTGCAGGCGAAGGACGAGCTGAGTAAAAAATTCGCTCACAAAAATGCATCAACAATTTGGCGCTGTCTGTAAGAAACGTGCAAAAAGCCATTTCTTACGCTCTATTTGAAAAGCTAAAGAATAAGTTCAAATGGCAAGAACTAGAAGAGGGGATCAAGATGAAGCAGGGGAAGCCGCTGCTAGCGCTGCTCAAGAAGCTTCGTTAGCGGTCCCACCAGCAGCTCCGCCTGCAGCATCTACTGCAACCAATAGTCAGCAGAACCGAAGGAATACGCAATTAGATCGAGAGGTTCACGAAATGCGTTCCGAAATGAACGTCATGAAGCACATGTTGGAGCAGCTGTATAATCAACAGATGCAGACACATCGCGAAACGGCGTAGGTTCCTCCGCCGGCATCCGATGCTCAGCCTGCTGCCCCGCGATCGCTTCAACAGCCGAGTCAGCATCAAGGCTCGAGTCAACCAGCACCGGCTCGTTCGGCAACGGTTGTATTACCCCCCTCTGATCTACGACACAAAATAGATCAGAGGAGGCAAAGTCGGCTTCCCATGAAAGAAACAGTAGAGAGCGCAGAACCTTGGAGAGCTGATATCCAGGACTTTAAAAAAGAAGTTCTGGAAGAAATGATAAGAAAGATGGCAGACATGAAGTATGGTCGGAATACATATCCGACCAAGTCCGAGGTAAAAGTTTCTCCATTTGTGCATGAAGTAATGCAGGCTTGGTTACCGGAAAGATTTCGCCTACCCCATATTACTCCCTTTTTTGAAAAAATCGACCCTACAAAGCATATTGAATGCTTCAGAACTTATATAGAGTTGCATGATGCCTCGAACGTTGTTATGTGTCTAGCCTTCTCCCTCACTTTAACTAATGTAGCTCGGCTTTGGTTCAAACAATTAAAACCGAAGTCGATCAGTTCGTTTGCAGAACTCAGCGATGCCTTCCTTACTAACTTCATCGACGGAAAGAAGAAACTGAAGCTGCCCACACACTTGAACAACATAGTTCAGAAGGAAGGAGAATTACTGAAAGACTACATCAAACGTTTTAACTTCGAATCTCTTCAGGTTCGAAAACACTCGGAAGAGATAGCACTTAACGCACTCATGCAAGGGGTCAAAGATAAGCCCTTTCTAGTATCC
Organism: Magnolia kwangsiensis; assembly: GCA_037074715.1. Classification (NCBI taxonomy): domain Eukaryota; kingdom Viridiplantae; phylum Streptophyta; class Magnoliopsida; order Magnoliales; family Magnoliaceae; genus Magnolia; species Magnolia kwangsiensis. The sequence goes on from CM073581.1 coordinate 101,223,037, forward strand.
CTAGACAAAAACCCGTTGGATACTCTGGGCGAATTTATGGCTCGCTCGGATAAATATGCAGATGCGGAAGAAACCCGACTCTTGCGCGAGACGGTTTAGAACGCAAAACCCTCGGCTAAAGAGTTGGCTAAGAAAGAAACCGACTCAGCGCGAGGAAAGAAGTGAAAAGACGATCGGGCGCAAGATGATGGTAGGTCAGGCAAATGACCCGACAGATGGTTTTCTACATACACCCCTCTGAATAAATCTCAGGAGCAGGTGTTGATAGAAATTAAGAATGAAGGTTTTGTTAACTGGCCCGGGAAGCTCCGAGGGAATCCGAATCGGCGGAGTAAAAATAAGTACTGTCATTATCACCGTGACCATGGTCACAACACTAGTGATTGTTATCACTTAAAAGATGAAATCGAGCGGCTCATTAAAGAGGGCCGACTCAGAGAACATGTGGAAGGATCTGGCACTGCAGAAGAAGGCCCGAATGAAAATCGACCCACGGAAGAGATCCGAACTATTATTGGTGGGCATCAAGGCGGTGGAGACTCCAATAATGTTCACAAAAATCACGCCAGAAGCATCAATCGTCCAGAATCTGAGATTCTCCTGCTGTCTCGACCTTCAAAAGAAAAGAGGAGAGAGAAGTATTGTATTTCATTCACTGAAGAGGACGCCCGAGGTATCCATCATCCTCATGATGATGCGCTGGTCATTGCTCTCAGTATTATCAACAAGAAAGTGTTTCGCATATGGACACTGAGTTGTCTGCGAACATATTGTTCACTTAGGCCTTCGACAAAATGGGCATTGGACGATCAGGTTTACGCCCAGTCCGAACCCCACTCATAGGATTCTCTGGTGGACAGGTGCTCCCTGAAGGAATCGCTTCATTGCCACTCACCGCCGGGAGTCCTCCACATCAGACAACTATAATGGTCGACTTCCTGATCGTCGACCAGTCGTCAGTTTACAATGTCATACTCGGTCGACCCTATCTAAGCCTCCTTCAAGCTGTGGTATTTATGTATCACCTTTTCATGAAATTTTTGACCAAGTCGAGAGTAGGAATCGTAAAAGGAGATCAGCAAGATGCCCGCCACTGCTATGCAACAGCAGTAAAAGTCCCGACGAAGATATTGATGATCGAGTCGTTGGACCCTCAGTTGGATCTCACAAACGGGGGCAACCAATTGAAGACCTTGTCTCAGAACCATTAACCGAGACAGACAAGTCGAAAGTAGTACAAATCGGCTCATCCCTAAAGTTACCTCTCAAAGATGATTTGATCGCTTTGCTTCGACGGTATGCCGATGTTTTCGCATGGAGCCATGAAGATATGCCTGGGATCGATCCCTCGGTCATAACGCACTGACTCAAAATCGATCCAACCTACAGGCCAATCCGACAGAAAAGATGTCCTCTCGACCATGAAAGGTATGTTATCATCGAAGAGGAAGTCGACAAACTCTTAAAGGCTAAATTCATATAAAAGATATACTATCCGGAGTTGATAGCTAATGTCATGCTCGTGAAAAAAGCCAACAGGAAGCGATGTCTCTGTATTAATTATACAGATCTAAACAAAGTCTGCCCCAAGGACAGCTTCCCTCTTCCCCGCATTGATCAGTTGATAGATAATACCGTAGGACATGAATTACTTAGTTTTATGGATGCTTACTCTGGGTATAATCAAATTATAATGTATGAATCCGATAATCTAAGACTACCTTTGTCACTGACAAAGGTTTTTATTGTTACCGAGTGATGTCATTTGGTTTGAAAAACACCGGAGCGACGTATCAAAGGTTAGTGAACAAAATGTTCACTCGACAGATCAGCCGAACCATGAAAGTATATATAGATGATATGTTCGTCAAAAGTATACACGCGACCGACCATATAGTGGACTTAGAAGAGATGGTTTTGACATTACGCAAGTACAAAATGAAGTTAAATCCGAGCAAGTATGCTTTTGGTGTAAGCTCGGGAAAGTTTCTCAGGTTCCTTGTTAGCCGGCGAGGAATCGAAGCGAATCCTGAGAAAATCAAAGACATACAAAGACTGACCAGACGAGTAGCCGAGCTCAACCGTTTCCTGTCCCAAGCCACCGATAAATGTCTCCCGTTCTTCAAACAATTGAAGGGGCGACAGTCGATGGAATGGACGGAAGAGTGTAAAGCAGTGTTCTAGCAACTAAAGTCTTATCTCGGGTCTCCACCACTTTTATTCAAACCTTAATCAGGAGAAGCTTTATTATTATATCTGGCTGTATCCGACGCAGCGATTAGTTAGGCTCTCATACGCGAATGTAACGAAAAGTAATTACCGGTATACTATGTCAGCAAAGCATTACTACCGGCAGAGACAAGGTATCCTCCCCTTGAAAAGGCAACATTGGTCCTTATAGTATCCTCGTGAAGACTCCGGCCATACTTTGAAGCTCACACCATCGTCGTCATGACCGACTTACCATTGTGTCAGATCCTTCAGAAATCAGATGCTTCCGACCGACTTACGAAGTGGGCTATCGAATTAAGCGAGTTCGATATACAGTACAGGTCGAGAACAACCATAAAAGGACAAGCCGTGACCTACTTTATTGTCGAAGTGACTCCACAGAACAACACAAAGTCTGAATCTGACAGAATTATCGGAGCATCGGCATCCTCTTCCCTTGAACGCTCACCCGACCCTGCCTCCTGAAAATTATTCGTCGACGACTCTTCCAACTCTAAGGCAAGCAGGGCAGGGGTAGTATTAGAGACTCCCGATCAAACCTGTATGTAATATGCCTTACGACTTAGATTTTAAGCATCGAATAACACAGCAGAATACGAAGTCTTGCTACTTGGCCTCCGACTCGCCACGAGTTTAGGTGTAACTCATCTCAATGTCTTCAGTGATTCGCAGTTAGTCGTCAACCAGGTTACGGGTATTTACCAAACACGGAAAGAACAACTGAGGGCATACATGGAGAAGGCCAAAGAATTAATCGGTGGATTTCAGCAATGTGAAGTAGTTCGGATTCCCAGGACCGAAAATGCCAAGGCTGACTTTTTAGCAAACCTCGCCTCAGCCGACGAAGACGATATACCCAAGTCGGTTCCGATCGAATACGTGACTAAGCCAAGTATCGATGAACAGATTGACTCGGCTATACATGCAATTGAGTCGGGACCGACTTGGTTCGACCCTATCGTCCATTATCTTAATGAGGGAAAGCTACCAGAAGATCGCATCGAGGCTCGATGGCTAAAGATCCGAGCGTTGTGTTACATAATCGTGAATGGGGTATTGTACAAGAAAAGATTCTACGCTCTCTTACTACCGTGTTTGAATTCCTATGAAGCCGACTACGTATTACGGAAAGTACACGAAGGGATATGCGAAAACCATTCAGGAGGACGTTCGCTCGCCTACAAAGTACTGCGGCAAGGATACTACTGGCCGACCATACAACATGACGTTAAGAAGTTTGTCCAAAGATGCGACAAGTGCGAGCGATTCGCAGCAGTCCCGAGGCAGCCCCCTGAGGAGTTGACCCCGATGACTAGACCTTGGCCCTTTGCACAGTGGGGGATCGACATCATCGGACCATTCCCTTTGGGAAAGGGTCAGACCAAGTTTGTCGTGGTTGTAGTGGATTATTTCACGAAATGTGCCGAAGCCGAGCCATTAGCAAAGATAACCGAACAGAAGATTACGAGCTTTATTTGGAAGATCATCGTATGTCGATTTGGGATACCGACGACTATTATCACTGATAACGGAAGACAGTTTGACAATAGGCAGTTCCGTGAGATGTGCAGTAATCTCGGGATCCGAAACGTTTACGCTTCGCCTCATTATCCTCAGACAAATGGACAGGTCGACGCCGTTAACAAGATTATTAAACAACATCTCCAAAGGAAGCTTGATAGAGCCAAAGGAGCGTGGGCTGAAGAACTCCTAAATATATTATGGGCCTACCGAAACACAGTTCGGACTGCCATGGGAGAAACTCTTTTTTCACTCTGTTATGGTTCGAAGGTAGTAGCCCCGGTTGAGATTGGAATAAGTTCAACCCGAGTTAATTCATTCAACGAACAGGAAAATAAAGAACTCCTATCGCTCAGACTCGACTTATTGGAAGAGAAAAAAGAAGAAGCTCGGCTACGAGCTCGGCTACGAATGATGGACCGACAGAGGCAAGTAGCTTGGTTCTACAACACCCGAGTCAAAGTTAGACGATTTCATGCCGGGGATATGGTCCTCAGAAAAATGTTCCCAAATACAAAGGAAGTTGGTGCAAGCATACTAAGACCCAATTGGGAAGGACCCTATGTCGTCTCAAGTACCATCCGACCTATAACGTATCGGTTGGAAGACTTAAATGGGTAATTATTGCCTCACCCCTGGAACGCCGAGCATCTCAAGATCTATTATCCTCAAGACAGCGCTAAAGATGCTAAAAGAGAATGGAAAAGAAATGTAAATGGAGTTGATTCTATAAAACTGAGAATTTTCATTCATCATTTCTAAGTGTTTTACAACGGGTTATATCAGACTCTACTTTGATTACATTAAAGAAGCACATAGCCAGTTCCGACAAAGGGAGTGATCTCTCTCAGTTACAGATGCTCTTGAATAGTCCCCGGGTAAAAGTCAGCTTGAGGAGCTGATGATAGTACCAAAAGAAGCTCGAAGTCGGCCAGTACTATGCTGGCATAAGTGCAAAAAATGAAGAACCACCACTATCCCTCGGTTGGGGTACTCCCCAAGCAGTCCCAGATTGGACTACTCCCTAAGCAGTCCTAGAGGGATCGGCCTCGGGGCTAGCAACGGAGGGAGGGGGAGCTTCTTCGTCGGTAGTGGCATCGGCACGACCATCACTTATAGCCTCGGCCTTCGGACTATCGGCCTCGAATGCAGAGAGGTCAAGGTCGGGGAAGGCGGCCTTCATTTTCAGAACGTAAGCCTTGTAACCACCTTGATAAAGTCGGTATCTCTCTTCTTCGAACTCTGAAGATTCAAGAAAGGCTTCTACGGCTCGGTCCTGTGCCTCTTTGGCTCAGCTGGCCTCCTCTTAAGCCTGTTGGATGAGCACCGCGACGTCGGCCCTGGCCCGAGCTAGAGTGCTCTCGCAAGCGCCGTGAACATGAAGAAGATGTTGATTCTCTTCCTCAGCCTTCATCAGAAGCGACGCCAAATGAGTATTCTCAGCCTTAGCGCCTTCAAGAGCGATCTTCGCATCCTCGGCTGCCTTCCTAGCAATTGACAAGTCATCAGTCATAATGCCGATCTGACGTTCGGAGATCTTTCGGCGTCCCTCTGCCTCGGTCGTAACTCTCTTAGCTGTCTCTGCCTCAGCCACAAGTTTCTGAGCAGCAGACAATTCCGAACAAGCCTTGACAAGGCAGGAGGCTAACTGCAAACGGGAGATAGTAAGTTGTAACAAGAGCCCTAAATCAGAAGTTACAGAGAAATAAAAAGAAATGATGTTACCTCGAAGAGTAACCTCACCGTATGACCAAGGATCTGCAGAGTGGGGCGTTGTAGAAGCTAACGAAGTGCTTCTCGATCCCTTGAGCAATGGCCCAAGGAATCATCCCCGATATAACCTTACACGAAGAACTGTCTCTATCTCTTCCGCCTTCTCATCAGGGTCGGAGAGTACACCTACTTGTGGAGCGGCTGGAACAGAGGCGAAAGGGACAACTGACTCCTTTGCCTTTGGAGCTGTCTTTGGTTGTTTCGAAGGCCGAGTCCCCAATAAAAGAGCCGAACTTGGATGGGCCTTTACCTTAGAAATCGGCTAGAGGGAAGGATGAGACTCGGCCATGCCAGCAGAGGCCGACTTAAGAAAGGGTCGAGCCTCCGCAAGATCTGAAAAGAAGGACAAAGGAAAGTCAAACAATGCACCGAGAGGACATGACAACGTAGTAGGAGTTACCTGATACAAATGAGTCTAAACCTGAAAAATGAAGACGCTCTGGTTGCAGTAGCGAATTCCAAGACCGATCCTCTGCACTTAGCTTTTTCAGATCCTTGATCCGAGCTAGATCGTTGGATCCGATCTTCTCCCTTTTCTTCAAAATATCTGTAAGGCACCATAAGGTTAAATTCAACGCGTTACAATGTGAAGAAACAGAAGGTATTAAGTCGAGTCACCTGCTTTGCGAAACGAACTAGAGACTCGAGGTTCGAAGGGCCACGGAGCAGCCGTCTCCCATTATTCACATGTCCAGAACCATCTCTCCTTCTAGTGTTTGTTGGAAGTTGGTGGGTCGGTTATAAGAGAGCCACATTTACCTCGCCATGCGCTCAGAAAGTAAAAGCCAAAAAAATTTGAATTCAAGTCTTACTTGATACAGGTAGAGGAATTCGTCGACTGTCAGTGGGGGCTGCTCAAGCTCAACCCATAACACTGCACACCCGAATAAATTCCTCCACCCATTCGGGACTATCTGACCTGGAGCAAGTTTGACACGAGACAGAAAATCTCGAGTAATGGGTTGGAGAGGCAGACGCAACCCACATTGCATCGAAACCTGAAAAATTGCGACTATCCCAGCAGGGGGATGATCAGACAAATCCTCCGGATAAGGGAGCCAAAGTATGACCGAGTTCGGAACATGGTACCCGGCTCGAATTCGGTTTAGATCAGAATCGGTTAAAATTGATGCAACGGGACCGCTTAGATCGTCCTCGGCCCCCTCTCCCTCGGAAGATGACTCAGAAGCCTGCACCGATCGAGTTACTAGGGCCGACACAGAGGCCCCCTCAGTAATTCTTGTTTCCTCTTCTAGCGAATACAATGCGAGATTGGGTCCCCCTAGACGGGTTACCAGAGACGACTTACCATTAGAAGGATCGGCCAGAGCAGGACGCTCCGCCGGTGATTCAGCGGCCCTCCTGACAATCCGAAAAGCGGCATCTGCATTAACGGTGATCTCCGCCAGCAAAGAGGGTGACTCCGCAATATTCCAAAAGCGTTACGAATCACCCTCATTACCGAAAGTTCCCTCCCAAGGGCTCTGAGAGCAGTACGTAGTCATTAATGAAGATAAAAAGGAGGGAAAAAACTCACCAGAGAAGGCAGTAACAGACGTAAAAGAATATGACTGAGAAGAAAACGACAACAGATGGAGAGAAGAAGAAAAAGAGAAAATCGGAAGAGAACAGAAGAGCAGGAGAGCGAATGGTGAAAATAAAATTCACACGCTTCTCCTGCCCACTTTTATAGTCTTGCTACGTGGCAAGCGCATTTAATGAGTAGACGAAACGACGCATGCCGACTGACGGCGGTAATGCTTTCGTCACGTCTTCGGTGCCCATACGCAGAAGAAACGACCTGATGGTTAGCCGTTCATGCGGCCTCGGGAAACGAACCGTCACACGTTGAGGACGACTTAAAAAGCATTAAATGTCTCATTATGACCTCGGCCTTTGATATGAACCGACCTAGAAACTTATTACTCCTTGGTGCCGAAAAAGGCACAAGGAGTAAGGGGGTTCACTGTTGGGAAAAAATATGTTAAGTCCGGATACTCGGATATGGAGTAGGTCAATTCTGCTGACATTGCCCGAGGAATCCGAGACAATGGTTAGAACCAAGAAAATAGTGCATAAGGCCAAGAGGTAAAAGTATAAGACGACATAAGTTACTCGGTCAGCGAGTTAACAACGTCTGCGTAAGCCGACTAAAGGCCAAATAAGTTACAAGCCACCCGACCGACAGAATAAATCAATCAAATGAGTTGGTTTCATCGGCTACGGAATAAGGAAGGATGACGGATAAATACCAAGACTATTCCGCTTATTAGAAGGCAAAAAACTTATTCTCTTAAGCCGGCCGAGACTCTTCCAGAGTCGGTAACGGCCGAGCCGAAACAAGAAAAGGCGGTGCGAATACAAATACCGTCCCGAAAATTCAGAAGTACGGGTGTCCGATCCCGATATCCTCGGGATCGGACGAAATCTATTAAAAGGATCAAATCTCCGAAGATAAAAGAGAAGAATCCTCGTACAACGGGACTCTCCCAAACTTATAAATAACCATTTCCTTTATGGTGAAAGGTATGTAACAGAAAAATCCTAAATCCTTTGCCATCATTCTCATAACTGACCTAAGCATCGGAGATTCCTTGGCTCTAGCCAGGGTCCCCTTTGTCTTTGTAATTGTGCAGGTGAAGGACGGGTTGAGTAAAAGATCCACTCACAAAAATACATCAACAATATACATACTTATTTATTGTAAAATAAGTATGTATATAATTAATAAAATTATAGATACTTTTAAACAAACTAACTAAAATACAAGATAATTACTTTAAAAGTTAGACTCTATAAGCACCTAATCCATTTGGGAGAGAGAAATCCACCTTATCTTGTTAGCTAGAATCATCATAAATGACATGGATCAACAAAACATGACAGCATTGAAATTTCTCGTGCCTTCGATATAGGTGATCCACACTTAAATATAATTCATAAGAAATTTATATATCGATCAGATTTGAGCTAAACCTGACAACCCGGGCCTAACCCAAGTTTAATCGGATTAGTATTTGTATAGCCTGAATCCGAAAGCGATCCGAATACATGCTTGCCAAGCACAACCCAATGTCGGATCAGTCACATGTCTCAGCCATGTTTAGTACGCCACACCCCAAGAAAGAGGGAAACGAGATTATCAACCGCCGAAACCTTTTTGGGGCCATGAATAAAATAACAGCCTGATCTAAAAGCTTCGGTGGACCCGTGGGCCCACTCAATGTAATTGTAAATCCAATCCATCCATCCATAGTTTCTCCAGCTCACCTTAGTACACGAGCCTAAAAGATGATGCATTTCCAAAACCCAAACTAAGGAATGCCCTCTGCCTCTCATCCCTTGGTACACATCATGGCATAACGGACGCCCTCAAACTTTCACACGTGAGCCACGCTGGTACGTGTGTTCTCAGGAAAACCCTCAATCCCACCGAGCGACTCGTTGGCAGTAACAGGTGGTAAACGCACTCAAGTAGCGGACACCCCATTGCCTACGGGCGCGCATGGCCGTACGAAAGATTCAACGATGATGGGCCCTATGAAGTTTCAACGGTGGCCACGTGTCATTATCTCAACTATTTATCGATATTTGGAAATGCCATATGTTTGGGATCACGCCTTCAGTTTGGGCGGCGGAATTAAAAGGGATTCGGTGGGATGGGATTCATCCGATCCTGTGCCAATTCAATTCTATGTTTGGAATGAATGGAAAGGCTTTCAATTACATTAAATGGAATTGTATTGATTATTGTGCCAATTTCTCTCAATGTTTAGAAAGTTGTGTAGGTCTGACATGATGTGTAGGATATATCTACACCGCCCATCCATTTAGTAAGATTATTTTGGAGCATAGGCCAAAAAATAGATAAATCTAAAGCTTAAGTGGATTCCACCGTAAAAAGTAACCGTAATTAAATACTTACAGTTGAAAGTTTCTTTAGGATTACATTAGTTTTGAATCTACCTCATTTTATGGCATGAGTGGGCTACAAAACAAATAAATGATTTAGATATAATACATGTGTATTGTTCTTAATAATTTCAAATAATGGTATGTATATTCATTTAATATACTACCATACTATCAACACAGCATGGCATTCATTTAATCCCTTGGCAACAGGAACAATCCCCGTCGTGTGTATCAATGATGTTTTTTGAATTCTATCCCATCCAATTCCGTCTAATCCGACCGCCCAAACTAAACCTAAAGTGGGACACGGATTGCTTGCAAAAGCTTTTCACATGAACTTCCGACATTGAGAAATCTACACCGTCCAAATAAGTGGGCCACACAAAAGGGAAAAAGTGAGCAGGGAAATGCTACCGTGATGTTTATATGCCATCTATCCAGTGGATTAGGCCATTCCTGCTTGGATGAACTGAAAACACACAAATAGCAGCTTGATCTAAAACTTATGCAGCCTGATGAATGTTTCAACGGTAGAAGTTCAATCCCCACTGTTTTCTGTGTGGGTCCCTTTTTAGTTTTGGATCTGCCTATTTTTTAGCCCATGTTAAGACATGGCTAAACCGATGAATGGGATGGATTTCTCACAAACATCAACTAGCCCCACCTAGCTTCATGTCTTTCACGGGCAATTCACATCCCTTAAAATAAGCTTGCGAAGCAGATGGACAGCGTAGATTTGACACAAATATTATGGTGGGCTCCACAAACCTTAGGAATGCAGGAATCTTCCTTTCAGCCATGCGCGGTGGCATCTTTGAATAAACAATGCAAGAATATCGCCACCTGCCCACTCTTCTAATGATTGAGGGCAAGGTGGGGAAACCTTCATCAATTAAATAAATTCGAGGCTAATTCAGTCATTTGCGTCGTGACTACTGTCTGCGTTCACTTCCATTTCCGAGTTGGTGGCCAGGCCAGCCATGCAATATCCATATACATGTAATAGTACAGCGATCAGACCGTCCAATTCTGGGGTAGCATTGTCGGTGGAGTATAGCCCGAGAATTACAATGTTAAAAGATCTTAGCCATCCGATTTTCTCCATCCAATCTTATCAATGGATATTTATGCGATAGATCCACTCTGTCCACACATTAATAACAGTTTCATTTTGATTTACAGAATATGAAACGTCCACAACGTGACAGACATTTTGGACGGTTTAGATTAACGTATCCATACGCCAAATGTACGGTGTAGGAGGCACCGCTTAAGTCGGTTCACAACACAAGTCATACGGGATTCCGTGTTTCATGCCTTGGAAGAAGCATAAAATGCGTGGTACCGTACGCACCCTGCAAAGTTAATGCTCGTTTTAGATGATGAGAAGTAGGGCCCATGTAATTAATTCCCATATTAAATGGAGAATTTAAGGAAAGAAAGAAAGAATTGATCGTAAAATCCCAGCCACTAATATTGTGTCGTTTGTTTCAGTTGATTTTGGACCGTCCGTTGTATTTTTCTTATTAATCGTCTATTATTGCCCCACAAATAGATATGTTAATGTTTTTTCAATGACGAATATAATATAGTTATAGTCCTCCACGGTCACGGTGGGAAAAAAGTATTAACGTAGCGTGTACCAACATGTCACTGTTTCCGGTGTAGTCCATATAAGATTTGGATACGTTTCATTTTTCAGATAATTGCATAAAATGACCTGGATGGCGGCCAGGATGCAAGGAAAATAAATCAAGGTGGCCCCACAGTCAGTAACTACCCACCAAATCCGGGAATCCACCGAAGCCGCGCCCTTAAACTGCGGCCCACGTATGTGGCCCACCTGAGTTTCGAATCGGGCTGGTGTGGAACGGAAGCGGATTGGCCGGTGTACCACACACCACTGACCTTGCTGGCGTGTTGACGACACCAAGTTATGTGGGTCCAGTATGTGATATATCCAAGCCGTCCGTACATTTGGTGAGATATTCGTAAGGCCTGAACTTAAAAATAAGACAGATTAAAAGATCAAATGGACCACGCTGCAAAAAGCATGGAAAGATTGAACCTCTACCATTAAAATTTTATTGAGAGTTGCAGAAGTTTTGTATCGAAATGATATACGTTTGTCCTCTTCATCGAGGTCTTTGTGACCTAGTGAACAGATTGTATGGGAAATAAGCGTTATGGTCCTATATTTTTTAACGGTTAGAATCGCTGCCCAGACTGCTATTTGTACACTTGTAGTGTGGCCGCACCCGCCAGGTCGGTGGTGTTTGTACAGACTGCTATTTGTACACTCGAGCTATGGATATGACTATTTTTTGAATTGTGCTCGAAAATGATCTGCTAAAATGGATGAACAGTATGGATATAATCAATGCATCACTGTAGGGCCCGTGTAACTTTGATCTCCTTGGAATCGTTCGTACAACTCGAAGCTCGAGTAGCGTCAGCGCTCGTCTTCCCACGACACGTACCCGCACCCGCCAGGTCGGTGGTGTTTGTCTCTATGGCAAGGAGTTCGTTTTGCATCTGCCGTGGCTGAGAATCCAACTCGATTCGCCGCACTGTGTGGGCCAAGATTCTGTTTTATCAGATGATCGGAACCGTCCATTTCAATTATGGAATATATTTTATAGGTACAAGCTAATAAAATTTTGGTGAACTGATTTTTCTGAGATTAATATCTGTAGATAAATTTGGAACATAGAAAAGAAAATTTCAATGGCTCAAGTCCAAATCTAGAAATCACAGAGCGGATTATAAATTATTATTTAGGATACATTTTTAATCGTAGTAAGAAAACTATGGACGGTTCAGATCATTTAATCATCTCAGCATGTCGGCCTCCGTGGGTGACGACACACGCTGAATCCTGACTCGCGACAGAGGGAAAACGAACATCTTCGCTATCGCTAATCGCCTATTCAAAGTAATAATTATAAAAATGGACAACTTTGCCCCCATAAAGAAAACAAATATCGAACCTTCCCAACACGCGCGCCCCTGTTTATTTGGAAGAGAATCGTCTGCAAAACCTGTTTTATTACGCAACGCTAAAACACCCCAGCTCTATCTGGGCCACACTGAAATATGTGTGAAATCCACTCCGTCCATCACGTTATAAACCTTTTCTTCACCATACTTTTAAAATATTGGCCGGAAAACCAAGGGAACAACGTAAAATTGCCCCTTCAACCTCTCTGTTCAAGATATGTGGCCCATACGAGGGTCGAATGTGGATGACCTTTATTTTATTTTGCCTCCAATTTGTGATTATCACCTAATTAGCAGATTTGATCAAAGATAAATATCATGGTAGCTGCACGGACAAATGTATTGTCGACATCCCATCTTAACTGTTCCATTTGGTGCGGCCCACCTGAGCTCTGGATCTATCTGATTTTTGGTACCAGTTACTATCATCGACGATCACACCTGATGGACGGAGTCGATTTCACGTAGACAACACGATGAAACTACAGAGCGTCATTGTTGCACGTGCGGTTTAAAACACGCGTTGTCGAGGATTCCGGTTGTGTTTCTGGCCAACAACCAGCGACCACTCCGCAATTTCCTGGACTTCGGTTGCATGATTTGCGTAGGCACGCAGGCTAGAGCTGGGCATCGGACTGAGTCGAATCAGATTAGACCCAACTCGATCAGATTTGAGTTCACCAATGTCTGACCTGAACTCGGTCAGAACTGAGACCAAGTCCTGGACCTTTGACCCAATCCAATCCTAACCCATGTGGCTCTGGACCGATCCGAGTCAGACTCGATCAGGAAAACCGAGTCAGATCGGATTGGCCCATGTTTGGATCCGATCCAAGAAAAAAAAGAAAAAAAGAGGAAGAGAGAGGGAGAGGGAGAAGAGAGAGAGAGAGAGATGGAGAGAGGGAGAGACATTTTGTACCTTTGATATGACATCGCTTCTTCTTCTTGAATTTGAGGAAGAGAGAGGGCCATTGCAGCTCTTCTTTTTTTCTTGTTCTTTTCTTCTTCTTCTATAACCCCTTGAAGGAAGGATGAGATCATGGTCAATGATCTTTGAGACTGGTAGCTTGGAACCAAGTGCCCAGCTCCCCTTACTGTCACCAATGTCAATCCTTCGTACTCCTCTACATATCCTCCTACCTGCCATTCATTCATCCATCAATCCTCAACATTCCTTATTCATATGTGGGCATATAATAATAATAACAACAACAATAGAAGAACATGAAAAAAAGAAAAAAGAAAAAAAGGAAGCTTAAGAGTGAAACTGGGCCTATGGGAGGTAGAACTAGATCATCCATATAGTGGGTCATCTCCATAAAAGGCCCTTGGTCGAAAATCATACTGAACTGATGATTCTAACCAGCATTGGACCATCCATATGAAGGAGTATGTGCAATTAATGGACAAGATCCGTAGTGTAGGCAATTGGAATTTACAGCCCCACCTGCCAAGTGTTAGGTATTGGGAGTGTTCACAGGAACCGCAGGATCCCAAATATGTATGTGCCCAGGCCAAACGAATTACCTCATTGTTGGAGTACCAAGGGTGCCAAGGAGTGTCCACATTTACTCCAAGCTTGTTTATGAAGTATCTGGTCGCTATAACAGGACACACAGCGTCCATGTCTCCACTGCCAAATTCAAAAAAGAAAAGTAGAATAAAAAAGAAGAAAAGAGAGGCCTTTTAAGTTACAATCATGATATGAAATGTCAAAGGTGAGAACGTATATGTGTTGGGTGATAAACTTTCCTGTACATCCAGATGCTTATGCCACTGGCAATAAGTTGTTGCATGGTAGGTAAAATGGTCAATGGGCTATCATTCCAATGCAAGTGGTTGCTTCATTATATAAACACATGGTTAGAACGAAATGAAAAAAAAAAACGGAAATAGTCAGTAACACGAGCAGGAGAAATGTTAAATCCTCCTTTTTTTCTCCTCTCTCCAAACTTTTGTTTCTTCTTTCGCTATAATTCTTTCTTTGGAAAAAAAAAAAAAAAAACTCTTGAACTTATGTGCCTAAAAATTCGTTAAAGATAATAATGCATGCATGGAAACAATATATATATATATATATATATATATATATATATATATATATATATATATATATATATATATATATATATATATATATATATATATATATTCATTAAGGTAGTCAAAATCCAAAAAATCATTCTGATTTAATTTATCAACATAAGCAAAAGACCATGGAAATGACATTTTGAGCTTGTATATGCAGGCATAAGAATTACCTACGAGTCTAAGTAACCTTATTAGCTTTTACTAGAAGATGGGCGCAACGACAACATTAGCATATTTGCGAGGGAACAAGGAAAGAGAGAACAGAAGAAAAGGCAACCCATGTGTATTTCAAATGCAGATTTTTAGAAACTAAATTACTTCTTTTTAAAAAAAAACTAAATTAAAAGGACTGGAAAAAAACTAATGTTCATCTACCCATAAAACATAACCATAAAACATCAATGTAACTGTTTTAACAAAATTACAAATAACATGATATAACAAAATTAAAAGGCATCAAAATCATATTGTAGCTGTAGGCACCGCCTCTTCAATCTTATCACTCTCTTCTTCATCGAACTCCTCATCAATAGAGGTCTCTTTCCCCCACATCGGACGCAGCCAATCCTGGGTACAAATGAGCGCTTCAATCGATTCAGGTGTAAGTGAGCTTCTATACTTGCTTACGACCCTAGTTCCCGTACTGAAAGCAAATTCTGAAGCCACGGTTGAAATTGGAATTGATAAAATATCGCGTGCCATTAACGAGAGCACGAGATACTGCAACTTACCAAATCTCGACCTCCACCACTCCAAAACATCAAAATCTTCACCTTTGTTTAGAACTAGAATATCGTCCTTGAGATACTTTTCAAATTCTGATCTATGCATTTGTACTTGAGTCCCTTTCAGTTGTGTATAGTAAGACATGAAATCATCTATCCTGTCTTCTTGCAATTCATCAACAGCAGAACTAGAACCCACATGAGAAGATTGTTCTTTTGTGGCATACGCATACAAATTGTATAATTCACTAGCTGCACCAAAAATTTTTTCAGCCTTAGCAACACCCATCACACCATACAACCTATTACATATGAAGCCAACCATAAACATCTTGTAGCGGGGATCAAGAACGACCGCAACACCCATTAACAGACTACATTCAGACCAATATTTATCAAACTTTACCTGCATACCTATGGTCATGAATTGTAAAAAGTCTTGTTCACTACTGCTTTTGAGCAAGGCATCTTTTACCTTCCAAAGTTCGGGCAAAAATATATTTGCTGTTGGGTACTTGCGGCCCGAAAATTTCTTCGTGCAGTTGTAAAAAACAGAAAGGAACTTACGAACTGATACAACTCTTAACCAATCATCTTCAGAAGGCAGCCAAATATACGCACTATCACGCTCCGCATAGTGAGAGAAGGCAGGTCTTAAATATATCGCTGAATCCAACATTTCAAAGGTTGAATTCCAACGTGTCGTGACATCCAACTTCATCGTTCTCTGAGTTGACAAATTCAACCGCTTCACGATCTCATTCCATGCATGTAATCGTTAAGGTGACCCCCGTATGTACTTCACACTCTCTCTTATATTTTCGATCGTGGGATCGATTGTTTTAAGGCATTCTTGTACAATCAAGTTTAGGATGTGGTCACAACACCTAACATGAAATATCTTTCCACCAAAATACAAGTCACCGGTGGCCTTAAACTGGTTGCGCAAATTCATTATCACGCTATCATTTGCGGACGCATTGTCTAGTGTAATTGTCGAGATCTTCTTCTCAATTCCCCACTCCATTAGATATCTGTGTATGCAGTCTGAAATCATCAAACCACTATGAGGAGGTGCAAGATAACGGAAGTTTATTATTCTCTTGCAAAGCCTCCATTCGGCATCAACGTAGTGAGCAGTTAGGGACATATACCTCTTTCGTTGATTGGATGTCGTCCACAAATCTGATGTCAGGCTAATTCAAAAAATCGTGGCCAACTATCCTTTCAACTCGACCTTCTCGCCTTCATACATCTTCATACATACCCTCTCGATTGTTGTATGAGAGACCTTCTCATATTTGGGGTTAAGACATTTAGCTAGTTTAACAAAAGTACGACTCTCTATCATTTGAAATGGTCTTTCATCTGAAATAATTAACTTGGCCGTCCACTCATTCACCAACTCTTTGTCATACTTGTAAATAGACACTGACGAACCACCTGCAGATTGCGAAAATGATAGTGTTTGTTGCCTTAGCCCACTTCTCGATTTTTTAAGACACTTTGTTAGATGTTTCTTCAATATTGTGGTTGAATCATCTGCTTGCTTAGTGTACTAACTCTTGCAGTGCTTGCATTGTATCTTCACTTGGCCATTCTTTAGGGTTACTTCTTCAAAATCTTCCCACACTGTCGACCACTTTTTTATATTTCCCGCAACATATGACTGTTTGGTACTAGTATCAACCACGTCGACGGGCACCTCTCTATGTTCAACACATAATCCTTCATCTTCAAGGATTACCGATGATGTAATTGATCGACCACCAGGGGCCGGGGATAGGGTATTGGAAAGACCCTCGCTTTCAATTTGATAGTTGAAATATACTAAATCATATTAACATTAGCAATCTGATGCTAACAGAGTTATACTAAATCCTAAATTACTTACTTATCCAAGGTTGGATAGATTGTAATACTTTTATATTCTCATCATGCCTCTCCAGATAAGTTGATCTTACATTATATTCCGATGCCAAATATCTAAAGCAATGTAAAGATATTTGGCATTTGATACGAAACGAAAGAAAAATATCTAAAGAGAAACGAGAAGATATACCGCAAATCAGGCATGAACATTTAAATAGATTATATGAAAGCATACTATCCATCTAACCTTGAACTGTCCAAAAATGGACAATTTGAGCGATTTCTATGTCACCAAAAATACACTCTATCTATGTATGACCACATAAAAATTCTCAAACGGATAACTAATTATCTAACTTACAAGTAACAATTAAATCCTAAATTAGTTACCTATCCAAGGTTAGATAGATTGTAATACTTTCGTATTTTCATTTAAACGTTCACGCCGAAAATCCGGTAGCATCTCCCCATGCCTCTCCAGATAAGTTGATCTTACGTTACATTGCAATGCCAAATATCTAAAGCAATGTAAAGATATTTTGCATTGCATACGAAATGAAAGAAACATATAAAGAGAGAAACGAGAAGATGTACCACAAATCAGGCATGAACATTTAAATAGATTATATGAAAGCATACTATCCATCTAACCTTAAATTGTCCAAAAAGGGACAATTTGAGCGATTTTTATGCCACCAAAAACACACTATATCTATGTATGACCACATAAAAATCCTCAAACGGGTAACTAATTATCTAACTTACAACTAACAATCATAAGTCACAACTATAAACTAATAAGTCATAATAATAATTTAAGAAGAAAAATAAAGTAATGATTGAATAAACAGTTGCATGTTCATGTTCACATTAAACTATAAATAGACAGTTGCATGTTCATGTTCACATTAAACTATAAATAGACAGTTGCATGTTCATGATCATGTGAAGATCTAGATCCTTCCTTGGCATGTGAACGCTGGAAAGAAGGTCGTAAATGTGTTTCCAGTACAATTGACTCTGCGGGTTCAAAAATAAAAAAAACTTTGATACTTTGGCGATGCAAGTGTAATAATGATATGCGTGCACTTATAAATTACAAGCAAGTATTTCAAATTAAACTATCCAAATTATGGGTTCCAGATCAGATGCGTCATGAACTAAAAATTATACTTATTCGATTATCTAACTATCAGATTGGTGGACGTTTATCAGACAGTTAAAAATCAGAAATATTCAGATTGTAATGTTCCAACAAACAAGTGTCTACCATTCAAAGGTCAGGGTAGTTCAACCAATATGATACTGGTCTTAGGACTGAGCCAACACTCATTTCCACACATTAGTGGGGGTAATTTGAGTACCTGTACAATCTCTGAGTGCTTGAGATCCCTTTGATTTTCAACCACCAGGCCCAACTCAAATCCATGTGAATGGGAATCTTAGCACACATGTTAAAATGGGTTTCACAAATTCACATTTCAAAACTCTTGCGTGTTTCCCGCCAACCATCTTTAAGTAGTGAGAGATGTGTGGTCACTAAATCGTCTGATGCCTTATTTAGATCCAACAGCTTAGCAAATTTGCAGAAAAGACTATCAAGAACATGCTGATTGGCCTACCTGAGCAAGCCTACGCTGGAGCTTTGATCAATGCCTAGCAAGCCATTGCTTTGCTGGGCCATTCATTGGTAATTTTCTAACCTGAAGGGGAATGGGCTTGGGCTTTTGTAAGCAACTATTTCTAAGGGGTAGGTTTTTTGAACTAGGTCAGGGTGGGCCAGGCCTCGATCGAGTCCAGCCAGTTTTGTAAAAGAAAATGACCAACGACCAGGATTTAATGTACACGTGCTGCTCATCCAGGATTGAACTGGTCTAGCTTATATACTTTTTTGAGCCAGGGTTTGTTCACCGTGGACCCCACTTGATAATGGCTGGGATAGTCGTCAGATCAAACCAATGGATTAATGGCCCAATACACTCCTACCTTTTGTTTTTTTTTTTTTTCATTCACAATCTTTCTGGTTTCTATAATGGTTTGAGATGAATGGTCCATGGTTCAAAAATCACATAGGCTGGATAGTTCTAACCCTTTGGTGACATACAAATAAACATTGAAAGAAGAAAAGGCCAGGTGAGAATCCTAGCGTTTTAATTTTGACCTGCAAGTGGACAGTTCAAAAAATAAATATAGGGGACTTATTTGATAATCAGGCAACCTGAGTTTTTTATACTTGGATGTATGATGCTTGATAGCCAGGCACTCAAAAACTGCACACATGTCACATATAAACCCAAGTTAAATGGACTAAATTGTAGAACCCATGTTGGCTAATTTAGTATGCCAAAATCAGATTGGTTGAACAAATCTGATTCATGGAGACTTGTTTGTTCAAATAGGATCGTTGGATGCTTTTCAATTTTTGATAGTTGAATAAATGTCCACCAATCATATAGTTGGACAATTAAGTGAGCATAAATTTAGTTGAGAAATGCTCGCAAGCAGTTGGTTGTAGGTCCAACTAGTTGATATGTGGGGCCCACCATGGTGTTTGTATGACATATAGTCTCTAACAAGGTTGTTTCGTCATGAAAATAAGATGGCCCAAAAATTAGCACAATCCAACCATGAAAATTAAATTTTCCACCATCTAATTTCCAGGCATTTCATTTTCAAGATGGAACTATCTTATTAGACAAGCAAGATGCCATACAATCACAGTTGTAGGCCCCACACACTAATTAGTTGGATGTATAAACCAACGGGTGGACCCCTTTGTCAAATTCGGAAACTAGAACAAATGACATGCAAATCAATAACCTGACTAAAAATAAAAATAAAAATCACAGATTCTGCATATATCCCATAGCTAGGCCACAACAAATGGATGAAAAAGACCCATTAAAAAAAAAATGGAGAAAGGAACCCGACCCTTACCCGAGTAAATGCAGACGTCGGGCGGGCAGCAGCGAAGAGCAGAGGAAGAAGAAGATGACGGACGAGACGGTTGGAGTGGGGCAGGCAGCAGTGAAGAGGAGAGGAAAAAGAAGAGGACGAACGAGACAGCTGGACGTCGGGCAGGCCGCAGGCAGTAGCGAAGAGGAGAGAAAGAAGAAGAGGAAGCACCGATCGAGCGATGAGGGAAGAGGAGAGGAAGAAGAGAGGTAGCATGTTCGGACGAGAGAAATTTAGGAAAAAATTCGGGCTAGGGTAAAAACGACTGAGTGTTGAGCGATTTGGGGAAAAAAAGAGGGTTAGGGTAAAAACGAGAGGTGAAAACGTTCGGGTGAAAAAGATGATATTTATATTATACCCGACTTCGCACCGGCTCGGGTCTGTTCGAGTCAGGTCAGATCCATTCAGTCCAGTTATTCGGGTTGGATCTGGTCGGATACAGTGTTATCTGGACCAGAATCGAAATTCCATCGGATCTGGACGGTCAGAATCGATCAGGCCCGATCAGACCGTCGGTTCTGTTCGGAACAGTACTGAGTCGGGTCTGATCGGGTTAGATCAACCGGATCGGGCCCAAGTTGCCCACCTTTAATGTGGACTGCTTGACACCAGCTCTACTTGAGATAAACACTCATAAGATCCATCCCGTCCATCTGATGAAAAGCTTCTTTTACACCCTTATTCCAAAAATCTGTAGGAAGCTGTGTAAATTCATCCCTAAAACCTCTAAATTCACATTTTGTGGCCTAAAATCAGATCCAGATGTCCTGATTCTTGGAAAATCCATCCATCTTAATGAGTCTCGTCAGATGAGTGGACTAGATGACATATAAACACCATACTGGACCCCACATTATTTTGATGATTTTAACGGTAGGACTTCCCATCTCAACTGTTTCCCATGTTCTAGCCCACCCGAGCGTTGGATCGTACTAATTTTTAGGCCCCTTTTCAAACCCAGGGTGGAGCACCTGATGAACGGGGTGGATTAATTCGAAGTTGTTCCTTCGACGTCAGCAAAGTCACGCAATCGTTTTCGTAATTTCATCAGTAGCCAGGGTTACTTCCGTGAACTTTCTCCTGAGAATAGGAGGAAGTTTGTGGGGACCACCACGAGCCAACTGTCATGCTGGTATAAAATACAGGCTGTCTGGGCAGCTGCCCGGGCTGCCACAATTCCCGCTTTAAATACCCCTCTCCTTCTACAGTTTTACCAATCAAAAGAACCAATCTCCAAATACCCCCGTCTCTCTCAAACCCTAAAAAACAGAAATGGAAGCTTTCGGCTGCAGGTCGTTCGCCATCTCTCTTGTGGCGGTTCTCTTCGCCTTCGTCTCCCTCATTGGAGAATCCTTCGCCGCCGACTCTCCTGCTCCGGCGCCAGCTTCTGCTGCCGTCGGCGTCTCTCCGCCACTTTCTGCCGCCTTCGTCATTTCGTTCGCCGCGTTCTTGCTCGGAATGCTATTCCGTTGAGTATCATGCTTGGAACTCTGCGATATCTCTCCCTTTTGGTACTTCTCCATGATCTTCTGATCTGGACCGTTAGATTGATGATGTTAGGATATGTTTGTTAGTAGATTCTTCACAGAAATGTTTGATCGTCTTTCTACAGAGTATCAGAGGATTTTTTATGCCTTTTTTTTTGGATATGGATGTTCCTGGCAAAGTTACCTGATATTTGTGTAGGAAGGAGATCTGGACGTTAGGGCTTTGATGGAGAGCTGTGAGTAGTAGGGAATAAGGTGCATATGCATCTGTTTGCATGTATGAGACACTAGATATTGCTTTATAGAGCTATAGTTCTTTTATTCTTTTGTTATTTCCTTTCTTTCTTCTATGGATTGGTTATAGTTATTGGAATGTAGAAATTAGGGCTGTTTTTGAATTATTTTTTTTCGGGTGGAAGAATAAGGAGGCTGATTAGAGGTTATGATGGGATATTTTAAGAAGAGTATACGTGGCAAATTGGAGTAATTATATGATACGTGTCTCGCCGGTCACACGCTTTTGGTAATCCGGACCATCGGTCTTCTTGAGTCACAGGCGGATATAGGCAAACCTCCAAAATCTCCCAGATTGGAAGATCTCATCAACCTACGTTGAGAATTCCTTCAATTGATTGTGGACCGGTGTTGTATTGCCCTGAATCGAAGGGTTTAGATTGTCTGGGATAGACAATTTACGGCGGTTGGCGTATCATATAACTTCTCGGTACATTGATGAGCCATCAATCTGATGATCGGAGCCATCCATGTTCTCTGCGCTATTTTTTGACGGCATGTGGTCTATCAGCCTGAGAGAATGCTATCATAACCGTTAATTTGCTTCTCAACGGTGCAGATCCTGTTTCTCGAATAGGCAACAACAGAACACGAATGGCGCAATGGTCCATCTCTGTATGCGAGGCACTGCTTGTCTGTCCCAGATCGAGCTGTTTGGGAAGATTATGCGTCCCGAAAGGATAATTTAGTCATAACCGGGTTTATTTTTTAAAATTCAGCTGTTGAGGTTAGCATAGACATTCTACTAAATTATTTGTTTTATTCCTGGGTAGGCAGGAAAAGAAACGGGAACTAAAAAAATAAATAAAAGATTATTCCGAAACTACCCCACTTATTTTTTATTTTTTAAAATAGAAAGCAAAATCTTAGTGATAAAAAAATACTCAGGTGGCGTTTGTCACTTTTGAAAGGATGGAATCCGGATCCTCTGCCCGCATGCTTGGCAGTAAATTCGCATAGGATCCGGACTCGAAGAGATGCCCTTTCTTTGGGGAAGAATTACGGAGTTACCTTGATGAACATGGGCTTTCGAGGTGGGCCATCTGGGATCAACGGTTGATCAAGGCATTTGTATTCAGTATTTGAACAGATGGAAAAGTTCCTTTTGTTGGTGAATTTTCCTTGCAGGCTGTTGAATTGCGTGATGGGTGGTGGACGGTGATTGTCCATTTGTCTAAAAAGCCCAGTCCAGATGCGCCGTGTTCGGGACCCACTTGTGGAAATGGGTCATAAGTCAAAACCATAGGTGGGCCACGTCCATGGTTTGGATTAATCATTCGAGAAGTGGGTGTTATACATCATAGAAGTTGGATGATTTGCCTAACCATATGAGAATGATGTGTGTGGAAACAGCTGATCATTCTATTGATGGATAACAGAGGACCGTCCATTGGCGTATAGTCTTCAGGGGCCCACGCCCAACCTCATGCCCGGTCAATGAGTGGGATGAAATGACAAATGCCTCGGCTATCCGCAGGTGCCGTGCTGTGGCAAGACCAGTGCCATCTTGCCTGGCCCTACCTACCGTACCCAAAACCTAATAAACTCAACCCGAGCCTGGTCGTGTAGTGGATTGGCTTATGGCTCACCCATCAACCTGACTCATTGCCAGCTCTATCTGTTTGGGTCAACAGTGGGGCTGAACCATCGGGTCGGTGGGATGAGAATGGGTCACGGATCTATGTCGAGCTAGGAACTGATTGGTAATATTGAGCCAGGAGTGTATGAAGCTCGGTAAGGTGGGGACCGTTGGGTTGGGCGGTGCTAAGCCCAGGCCATGATTAATTGTAGGTTTATGGGGTTGGACCTATGAAAAGTGAGCCCATTTCAGTATGTGATCCGCTCAAGCTCAAATCGTATTTTTTTTGGGGTTTTTTTTTTTTTATTATTTAGTTAGTCTAGACGGGGATAATGATTAATGAGGCAGAAATCCGAATTAGATAGTTGCTCCATATGTATCGATATCTACCCCACCCCAAATCCGAATTACACGTCATGTACATTTGTTGGAGAAATGATCTAGGGCCCAAGTTCACTGAGACCTTCCATACTGTCAATCTAGACCATCCGTTTTGCGCAACCTGATCTTATTAGGCTGCTTTGAATAAATCATACTGATCAGACGATCCAACTCTACGGTAAGTGGCATGCTACCACGGACGGACAAGTTGGTTCTTTCATGGAAGATAGGTCCAGCGACTGGTATTATGTTTTGGTGTCCACATGTCCAATCGCAACTATCTACGCGTGCTGATCCTAATCGACTCCACATGTTAGTGTGATGTACGTTTGTCGCATCCAGACCGCTCGTCGGACATGCCTCGTATGTGCATTACCCGCCGAGAAACCCATGTGCCAGTACTATCAAGCGGTCCTCCATGTGCATGCACATGATTTTCAGTTCAATTTAGTGGGGAACATGGTTTAAGTAATCCATTCCATTGGATGGAGCATGCCCCAAGAAATCTCCTCGATATGGTAGTTATACCTTTCTATTATTTTTCACCTGCAAATAGATAAGTCTGTTAAAGAAGCACAATACAGCAAACGCGCAGCTGTCCACATCCAACTGAAAAGAAAAAAGTCCCAAGACGGGGGCCAGGATTTCCCATTCTTAAAGTTTTTGGGTCATGGTCCATCCAGTGGGATGTAAAAGCACTTGAATACCAAACCATGGGACGACTTGTCAGGAACTGACTGCATCCGACCTGTTAGAGATTCGTGTGTATTGCACACATGCTGGAGATCTGGGCCACTTATCATTTAGGACACATTGCAAACATGCCATATGAGACCATGATAGCCTTAGTACGTTGAAATGGGCAGTTAGGAAAGGACGGTTGGCGATTCTTTCCTAACCGCCCATTTTTCTCAATCAAGCATGACCTGCTTAGAAGTGTAGCCGCCCACATGATTTTTATCAGGGCATGTTCACAGTGTGCCCTACCCGTTGAACGGCCAGGATCTCTGATGAATGTGCCGCATGCACGAATCTCTGACACCGTTTTTGCCCCTCACATCAGGGCCCACTCATTATTGAATGAATACATAAAAGGCAGGCCGATTGCCTACTGACGCTGTAAATACCCAGTGGCTATCGGACGGTGCTCTGTGGGCCCCACCATGATGTATGTGTTTTATTCACGCCGTCCATCCATTTACCAGATTATTTAGAGCATGAGCCCAAAAATGAGTCAGATCCAAAATCTCATCTGGACCAGACCACAGGAAACAGTGGTGACTGAACGACCGCTATTAAAAACTTCGTTGGGGGGGGGGGGGGGGGGGTACCGGATGAAGCTGATATTTGTGTTTTCCCTTCATCCAGTTATTTATGACCTAATCAACAGGTTGGATGACAAATAAACATTACATTGGGCCCTAGGGAGTTTTTAATGGCGGGTGTTTAATCACCATTGTTTTCCAGTGGTGTGGTCCACTTGAGATTTGGATGTCCCATTTATGGGCTCATACCCTAAAATGATCTGGGAAATGGATGGACGGCATGGATGAAACACATACATCATGGTGGGGCCCACAGTAATGTCCAGTAGCAACCTCAATCCGCAACTGGATAGGCACAAGAGTTTTTTGGGTCGGGGTTTGCCCAATACGTTGCGAGGTCTGCCCTTTGATATTAGGCATAAGCCCGGACCTCAGAATCAAACGGCCCTGTTCTCTGATGCTTGATAAACTGAGTCCCAGGCCCGGATTCCGATCTCCAACAGTTGTAGGGAGTCAGAGGAAAACAGAAGGTTCTGTGGGGCCCAACGTTATGTGTGTGCCATCCACTCCGTCCATCCCTTGCGCAAGCTAAGGTTAGGATTGTGAACCCAAAAAGAAGGCTGGTCCGAAACTGAAATAGGCCACACCACAAAGAAAAGTAGTGACAAGGACGTCTACCATTGAAACCTTCTTGGATCATGTATAAATATAAAGGTGGGGCCCAAGAAGATTATCGTTGTTATGAGAAAAATGGATTGACCAATAAAATATGGTCAGGTCAGAACTCCGAACTCCGTGTACTTTGCCGAGTCAGTCCCCAACCGATACGATTAAAGGCCCAGCTTCCGGCCCCAAGCTGAATAAGAAATGAGGTCAGATTCGACCTCTTGTCAAACCTCAAGTGCAGGTTGGAGAACCCATTGATCTGCCCCCGATGCCAAGGAACTCAAATACGACTTGCCAAAAGGAGTCGGGTTGGCATAACCACAGGTCGGCATAATCCTTTTTCTACTAGTTCCGGCCTAATCCTAATGGTGTCTATTCGGAATCCCAGTCGAGGATCTCGAAAGGTGGTCACAACATGAATATGCCCGAGATCTTATCCAAAGATATGGGAAATTCCTCACAACATGTATGGGATCCGAATGCTTCTATAAAACGCACCTATCAAATAAGGAGACCGCTTCCTACTCCACCGCCCTCTTCTACCTATAAAAAGGACCATCCATGATGGTGAAAGGCACGCACAAATCTCCACCCTAAAACTCTATGTTCGACTAGACCTAGTTTGCCTATCTAACTTCGGTATTGGAGGGTTCTCATCTTTGTCTTCTCATGTCCAGATTTTTGCATCAACAATCATGGTGGTTGGGAGTTCACATTGCCACCGTTCCCTGTGGTATGGCCCAGTTTTGAATCAGCCAGATTTTGAACTACAATATCCTAATACGAGCTTGTGCAAGTAACAGAGATTACCAACGGGCCGTTCAGAGCTTTTTGTTGCATGGGGCTCCCTACAACAGTAGTAGAAAATTCGTATCCCTGAACCGTAATGGTCCGAAATGCAATGGGCTAACCAATGCCAACCTTGTAATGATTTACAAAGGAAAAATAAAAAATAAAAAATCCCTTGATGGGTATTACTCTCCCTCACAATGACTTTATGCAACCTCCAAATACATCAAGATGCATCTTCCCAGGACGTGGCTTGCAGATGTGGCAATATGGTGCATATGTGTGAGACCTAAACCAATGATCAGGTGGGCCTTACTGTTTAGATGACTTGTCTAAAAATCAGGCATTACGCGGACAAAATGAATGGATGGTTAAAAGGAACTGCTCAACATTCACATTCAACGCATGTGTTGTGTGGTCCACCTGCCAATAAAATCGCCCAATCTTTTTTAGAAGTCAAATAACTAACACCCATCTGATGAGCGGCTTGGATCTCACACACGTGCCATGTAGCCACTTACCGTGCAAGTACCCAAAAAGTGAGCTTGCACATATTGCTAATGGGACTCGGATTCAGTAGTGACCCCTCTGGTACCAACCTCTGTGGGCCCTGCCATGATGTATGTATTTCATCCATGCTGTCTATCCATTTTTTTTAATATCACTTTAGGGGCATGAGCACAAAAATGAGGCAGACCCAAATCTCGGGTGGACCCCACCATAGGAAACAGTGGTGACTTCAAAATTTCTTGGGGGGCCACAAAAGTTTTGGATTGGGTGATATTTGTGTTTTCCCTTCCAGCACCGACCAGCACCTACCAAAACCTAGTCCTTGCTAATGTCTCTTAGCGTTTCTCTAGTACACCCATAGCAAAGTGCAGATCTTTACTAAGCCACAGGCAGGTAAAAGGAACAGTTCAGGTACAATACAGGTGTGAGATCCAATCCCATCCATCAGAGGGGTCCCACCATGTGAATGCTCTACTAAACAAATTAACAGTTGTGAGAAACTTGGCAGAGTTTTCTAAACCATCCACCTATCTCTAATCCATAGCACCTTGCTGAGTGGACCACCTTCATTTTGGGGCAAGAACATCTAGATGATAGGACCCACCAGATGGATGGCTTGGATATCCCAACTATCTGCCATGTTGGATATGTGGTGACACATGCATTAGCTGCCACACACAGGTATGTGCTTAGAAAAGCTCCACAGTGCAACATGGATCAGACCACTTAAAAAAAAGGTCTGTAATAAACTTGAAAACCCAAATGTACAGAGATGTAGAGGGGACCATTGCTGTGGACCCCATTTTGAGAATTCAAATACGTATTGCTTTCACATGTCACTGAATTCGAATGCTTTTGAGTCCTAAAAGACATCGATAGAGTCATACAACACCTTAAAGCTCATCATGGGCTTTATCTTCTATAGATTGAGGGGACGGATGGGATTCAAGAAGGTACCTCATAGCCAAAGATGCATGTAGTGCTGCGCCATAAGGTAGGATGTCTTCATTGATTGTGAAGTAGGGGGAGTGCCCGGATTCGAGCGGTCCACGCGACTCGTTCTTCATTCCAAGGAAGAAGTAGTATCCTGGTATCACGTCTGTATAAAATGCAAAGTCCTCAGCTCCCATCAATGGTTGGATTTCTCTGATGTTGTGGGGGCCCAACAAATCGCCTGCGACGTTTCTGAAGTGCCTATGCAAGTCTTCATTGTTCACCGTCACAGGGAAGAAGGGGCGTTCTTTGGCATTGAAGTTAACAGTCGCGCTACACCTTTGCACGGCAGCTTGTCCTACAATGACCTGTCATTGCAGTTGGAATTTTTATTAGTGTGTTTCACAATAGGTTGGTTACAGTCAAAGTGTAACTTTGCTGTTTTACCTCCTCGATCCGTTGCTTGAGTTGCAAAAAGCTTTCTTTAGAAAAGGCTCGGAAGGTCCCACCGATTGTGACGGAATCCGGGATGACATTGAATGCACCACCGCCTTGGAATTTCGCCACCGTTACTACCTGCAAGTGTGTGCAAAATCTCATAGGTCTGTTTTCGAAATTTAATACTAAAAAACAGTTGGTGGGGTCATTTGGATCTGGAGAATCCAGCCCTTGGTAAATGGACCATTAGTACTTAGTAAGGGGCTGAATGTGTGTTTGGGTCCTGGGAAAGGGTAGGAAATGAATTCCTATGGAAATCCAGTTCCCAAAATTTGCAGAAATTTCAGGAAATGGATTCCCATTTATCAATCATATTTTTCTTTAAAAAAGCCAAAAGGATTCCTTAGAATAGCTGTCGCAGTATCCAAAAATTGCAGATGGAATCTCTTTCACTGGGAACCAAGGTGTTCCATAATAATAATAGTGGCCGTAACGGCCACCACTGTTACCGTTAAGATATGGGCAGTAATGGTTCTTTTAAAAAAAAATCTGGACCATTGTAAGGCCGTTACAGCTCGTTCTTCTGTAACGACCATTTCGGCCTTGTGATGCATAATGGTTATGACCATTACCGTTACTGTTACCTGACTGATTTGGGATGCCATGTTATAATTTATTTCAGAAATAATATCCACAACCCGTTCCATGATCCAGGGAGCCAAGTGACCCCTTTAGACGGAAATCCTTCTCCTGACAATCCAAAAGAATCAAGTACAACTCATTCTTTTATTGTGACTAATCATCAAGCAGGCAACACCAATTTGGGCAGTGGTCTAAAAATCGGGCCAGTTGGTCAAGTCTAACTGCTCAAATGGAACATAGCTGGGAAACAAAAAAGGACCAGTGACCATTTCTTGCCTCGGATGAAGTGTGATCGTCCACCCAGCCTAATTTCTAGAGGGTCCACCATACGACTGGTCTGGATCTCTTACCCATCAGAAAAAGTGTTCGCATGTCCATCTGCAATTAGAATTCCTCCAAAAGAGTGGAAACTATTGTTGTGTTCAAGAAGGAAAGTACCTGTGAATCAAGGGGATCAGCTTCACGAGAAACAAGGTGCTGCAAGCTAACGATCACGTTGGATGCTGCTAAGATCGGATCTATTGTATGCTGAGGGATTGCAGCATGACCTCCCTTCCCGCTTATCACTGCCTCGAAGAAACCACTTCCTGCCATAACTGGACCAGGCCTGGAGGCCACCATGCCAGCAGCTACATCCGTGGAAACGTGCAGCCCAAAAATAGCTTTGACATTCTCCAGAACTCCAGCTTCTATCATTTTCTGTGCTCCTCCGCCTCCTTCCTCAGCTGGTTGAAAGAGAAGGACAACGGTTCCCTGTTGCAATCACCACAACCACTTCAACATTTCACTCACTTGTCACAGAGTCTGGCATCGTTAGAAGTTCTGCGAAATGGTAAACAACTAAGGTTTGCTTCAATGCAAGAAACGGAAACAGTAACCCTCTTGATTGGCTTAAAATATATGCATTGAATGAAAAGGTATAATGAAAAAAAAAGTAGAGAAGGACAGTAATTGCAGACATTATAACATCAGCCATTCCAACTTTCACTTGCAGCAAACAAATTGCAGTACCTGCTTGGGCGAAAAGAAAAGAATAAAAAGGAAAGAAAAAAGAGAGGCCATTGGTATAGGAACCATCTCCACAGCTAGCTGCATGTGCATCCCTCCCCCATGGTGTCTATGGCATCCAAACCATTTAGAAGGGTCGCCCCACCATGAATATGGAACAAACAAAAATCAGGTCAGTCTGATCGTCAGGTGTGGCCCATTATTTTCTATCATGGGGCCCACCTGATGATTGGACTAGCCTGATTTTTAGGCATCCCATTTTCCTGGTTGGACAACCCTACCGGATGGGTTTGATGCCACACACACACATCGGTGGGCCTCACATGCAGCTAGTTGCACAAAATTCTCATCTACAACAGTTGCAGAGGACCCAGCCTCAAAAAGGAAATAAAAGTAAATTTTAAACTTGATTCTTGTTAACTTTTCTCAAGTACACATTTTGCTAGATATTGACAGGCTTCCAGACTATAAACATTAAAAATCCAAAAAACCCTTCTACTTTGAGGAATGTATATGATGCTTGTGCTTCATGGAGTTCCTTAAATGCCAACAAAAACATCTCTGCTGACACATGATCCATGTATAAAGTGAATTGATGTGGATTACTCCAGACCTGACCTGGAGTAAAGTGAGTTACCATACCTACAAACAATAAATGCAGGATTAAACCCACAACAGGGATGATGCTATTATGATGCGTGCTTCACAGAGTTGAATG
The DNA here is from genome assembly GCA_037074715.1 of Magnolia kwangsiensis. NCBI lineage: Eukaryota > Viridiplantae > Streptophyta > Magnoliopsida > Magnoliales > Magnoliaceae > Magnolia > Magnolia kwangsiensis. The sequence continues at coordinate 101,253,831 of CM073581.1, forward strand.
AAGTCCCAACCACACATGTGGCAACCCTGTGCATTGAATGGGACTGTGATGTATTGGGCCACTGAGCAAATAGCCATATATCAAAAGTTTCAGGAATTAGGCAACCTAATCATCCAATTACTGTGAGCTTTGCTCATTGAATGTAGACTGTTGCTTGCTGTGTGTCCCAACTTTGAGAAAACCATCCACTTTACATGCCACTGATCAGAGGGTTACCAAGCCCATCACCTATTTGGCTAGGTTTTTTGGGATATGGTCCTTCCAATTGATGACCGACCAAATCAACAGCCTCAATCAAATCAAACAGCTGCCATGTGCATATTTGGGCACCTTATGGAACTCTGTGAAGTGTGCCATCTTAATAACATTCCCCAAACCATGGAAAATGTTGTGATTTGTATTTGCAATCACACGGATAATAAGTTCCAAGAATTGGGACATCCAAACACAATCAGGCTCTGTATGCACAATTGGCAATTAGTCATTGTTGAAGCAAAGACAGATCATGATCATGAGTTGAGCAAGCATACAATGTAATATGTGGGAGGCCAATAAGATAAATTGTGTGAGGTGGCTTTAACAAGCCAACTCTCAACCTCAATGGCATGAAAATTGCCTAATCACAAACCTCAAGGATCACAAAGAATTATTAAATACCCAAATATGTAAAACGCCAGCGCTGTCGCCATTGCTGATACACGTGGAGTCCATGATGGCTCAGGTATCAAGATTGCTGATCTGGTGGACCCCATGATGGAGGGAGATCCCCAAGGAATCCAAGGAGTCAATTGAACATCATGGTGAAGCATTTATGAAAATCTCCACATTTTCTCCATGAAGAAAGGCATTCTTGACATCCATATGATACAATAGCTAGCTTCGTCTGAAAAACCCAAACTCTAAAAAGCTTTTATACACACACACACACACACACACACACACACACACACACATATACACACACACATACACACATACACACACTGAAGTATTGGGTGTCGCCTTTGGAAACTCATAGAACCTTAGAAAAACCGATGGATCCATTGGACAGGGGTCTTAAACATCTGAAAGGTATTTCCAACAGGAAGTGGCTCCGACGCTTACATGTGAGTCTATTCAAGATTTCTTCTAAAGCTTTTCCCAACAGTCCCAATCCACAGCTTCCTTGCAAGAGGTGGGAGAGCTTGAACAAAAGTGAAGAAACAAATGCAGAATGCGGAGTAAAGGAGGTTCTTTTGTTCAAAATAAAAATAAAATCATACAGCTTTTGTGGGTGCCAACCTTCTTCATTTTTTACTGCAATTTGGTCCTTTGATCTGGAAATATCCAGAGAAATAGATCCCTCGATTTTTCCCCAAAAATCAGCTGGAAGCATTCCAAAATACACGAGCCATCACACATGTGCATGAACCAAACCGACCATCATGAGGATCTCATCACAGTCCATGCTTCAAGCAGGCCAGAATAAGATGTCAAAAATCAACCGTCCAAGGGCTTCTTGGAGAAAGCCTGACAAACCATCATTGCAGCATTGGTGCCTAGTCAGGTGAAAGATGAGTTCAATGCATTTTAGGGTGGCATCCAAACAGGCTCTTAGAGGGGAACAAAGGCATGGCATCAACTACAGAAGGTATTCATGTTGTTCTTTGAGGTTCCCTACCAAATCTGCTGAATGGGACTGCGAAAATCGAACTTGAAAGATGAGAATGGAGAAAATTCAGATAATCTTTCTTGCATTTGCTTCACAAGATATGTTTTCAAAATACAAAACAGAATGTGATCAATCCCAAAACTAATCATAAAGATATTTGCAACAATGAAATCCTAATCCCAATCTTGATAGAGATAAACACATAACTCACTACTCACATCTCAACAGAGGGTACTTTGATGGAGCCACAATTCGCTGTAGAAAGAAAGATTTCAACTATGAATTTAAAGGAGAAGAAGAAAAGTTTGCCTCTCTAAAGCATGAGAAGGGAGAAAAAATTAATAATATATACTTATAGCTTTCACACACACACATATATATATATATATATATATATATATATATATATATATATATATATATATATATATATATATATATAAACAAAAGATAATGCATATATAATCCATGCAAAAGGGAAACTCCTAAAAAACCTAATAATAATAATAATAATAATAATAAAGTAGCAAATGCACCACTGTCAAAAATTGCACCAACCACTGACTCCCTCTACCATAACAATTAACTTAAAATTGCTTTCCTTCCCTTCCTTCCTCCCGTCCAGCTGAACCGAAACAACTTTCCGCGTCCCTTTCTCCGCAACAAAAAACAACTTTCTAATTCTGGAAAATACACTTGGATCTCATATCTGTCTGACATCAAACTTCATACTGCTTTCATCTTGTCTCAAAGGTGGTATCAACCAAACAGGAGCTGATATTTCCTCTAGGACTGGATATAGAGAAGCTAATTACATCATCGATGTGCTAGCAAAAGAGGGCAGTGTTAGACCTCACCTTTGTGTTGATAGTGTATCCATTGACTTAATGGATATTGCATCTTTCTTTTTCATTTGTAAATTAGTTCGTTTGTCAATGAAAAAAATGAACTTGAGCTTTTACCACCACACAAGGGGAAACGTGCAAATATGAAGGACATCGATCAAATAAAAGAGTTGGGTTTGATAAACTACAGAACTTATCAAAAATAAAAATATAAGGAGAGAAATACCAACCTTACATGACTTCAAGATCATTATCCATAGCAGTAGAACCTTTTGATTAGAATTATAAACCATGAAAACACAACTAGTTGCATACTTGCATGAGGAATTAGCTGAGATCTTTTCTTCATTGATTACAGACCAAACAGACCCAAACACTCAAACATGAGCTGTGGGTATCATTCCAGTAAGCCGATCAATGTAGATGAGGTAAAGCTGGTTCTATTGATTACGTGAACAGTAGCTAGAATAGCTTCAGCCAGAATATTGAAAAGGGCTTAAAAATGGAGAAAGCACACACGAACAACTTCCATGGTGTGCCTATTTTTGTGTTGTTCAAGGAATAAGTACAAACTGTCGAACAAGGAGCTAACTGCCAACAACTTGCACCAGGTTATCCATCTGGACCATGTGAAATGAAAAGAACCAATGTTCATACTCAATCATCACCATCAGGATTGCACAAAATCTCTTACCAGGTGACACTAGAGGCATTATCCCACATGCGTGTAAACAACAACCCATTTACACACCATCGCATTTGCCAACAAGGTTCATGGGTGCAATATCCAAAATTTCTATCAGGTGGGTCCCACCAGTTAGATGGCTTGACCCAAAAAATCAGGCCTCTCCACTAATTAGGCAGACCACAGGTTGTGAAACTAGTGACAACTATGAAAATTTTGACCAAGTTTTTCCAAGCCATCCATTCGTTTCTAAGGCATTTACATGGTGAAAAAGAAAAAAAGGCATTTACATGGCGAGACCCACTCGATGGACATCTTGGATCTCACTCTGCTCACATGTGTTGAAGTGTGTGGATGGACTGCCATGTAGAAACATATCCAAGATTTGGGTACCCTGTGATACTAAACCTATTTAACTGACCACAAGCACAAGAATGCTGGAAGATTATGAATTAAGGCATGGGTGCAGCAAGCATGGATGTGAGTATACTAAAAACTTAATGTAACCAACCTTTTCCACGTATATGCTTCCAATAAGAATGTTTCAAAGACAATGAGTAATGTGAAAATTTTCTGATGAGCTTCTCCAACAACATGACATTTCCTATGGACCACCAATGAAAACTAGAAGATTGCGTCACTTCCACACCGCAAAGATGTTGCACTAAAGTAAAAAGTAAAAAAGAAGAAGAAGAAGCAAGCACAGTGACCTAATAGATATCTGCCTACTTCTAAGACTGGTAAACCACTAAAGATTCAGCAAGAACACAATTACCCAAATATGTCCATCAACCAACAATAATATACGGCCCACTAACAACATATGGATGTATCATAGTAAAACTGAAAATTCAATGCAAACCAATAAAATGAAGTAGCACTTCCTAATGATCCAATATCAGTAATCACTTAAAACTGTTGAAATTGCTGATACAAAAGTAGATTAGAAAATTATACAAATTTCTCAAGAACCATAGTAGGACAGTACAGAAGCAAGAAAAGTAAGTTAAGGCTGCATCTGGCTCATGGCCATTTTAGAAGCAGATAAAAATAGTCTGTAACTGTGGAATTTCTACTCTTAGTAGAATTTTCAAAAATCATGACTGGGGCTCTTTAGTATTGTATCAGAAAGAAAGAGCTGTTGGTATCGACAGGTGTATCATTTCATATGGACTTTGACTAAATTGCATGTTATTTCTTGATAAACCCAAGCCAAATGCAGCCTAAGGGAGCAAATTAACTAAACCAACCTGCAAATTCTGGCGTTGCTCTTGTAGGAGCTTTGCAGCGCCGAGGAGCATGGCGACGTGAGCGTCGTGCCCACAAGCATGCATCTTGCCAGGGATTTTACTCTTGTGCTCCCACTCCACACCCTCCTATGTAATTAAAAATAAAAAATAAAAAAATCAATCTCATACACAAAGATGAGGTTGGTACTCTGGTGGGGCCCACAACGAATGGATCATGCCCCAAAATGAAACCTCCCCCCTACAGAAAATCTTACCCAAACAACCAGAGTTAATTTTCTCACCCCGACGATGGTCAACCCACACCATCCGTTTCCAGGTAGCCATTCGGACGCTCAAGTTCATCTTATGGAGGAGAATTTTGGGTCAGAACCCACAAACAGCAGGCCCCACCAGATGAACCGTGCTGATCGTTGAGACACGGCCGAGCATCATACACACCCAATGACCCAAAAAGCTATTATCTACGATTCTTCTAGCCAACATCCAAATCAAAATCTACCCAAAAATAAATAAAAATCAGTCTGACCTGCATAGGAAGAGCATCCATATCTGCTCGAATAGCGACAAAAGGCGGCCCACCACTCCCGATGAAACCGACGATGCCCGTATCGGCGATCGGGTGCTTGTATGGTATACCCATCTCATCCAATTCTTTCCTGATCAGCTTACTGGTCTCGAATTCCTCGAAACCAAGTTCTGGGTTCTCATGCAATCTCCTCCTCCAATCAACCAACTTTTTCACAATCTCTGGTTTCTTCGCAGAAGTCAAGAAATCGAAGCCAGTCTGCGGGGCCCCTGTTGGATTGGATGAAGAAATGGAGAGCATGGACAACAGAAGGAGAATGGAAGAGACCCATTTGAAGAAAGCCATGGTTTTGACTGGAAACTCGAGATTTTTGGAGGGATTGAGCAGATGAGGAGCCTAACTGTAAGATAATGGAGTCTGACCGTAAGAGAGAATGTAGTCTTGACTGTAATGGAGGAGAGAGAATCCGCAGATCGCAGTGGCGACGGCTTTAAAGAGGACAGAACGGCACGTGAATGTGGGCGAGACAGAATATATTAGTATGGTGGAAAGAGGGAGTACGCTTTTGTGGTATTCCCTCCCCACACGTGTGTAGTATGTAAGCCGCTAAATAGGAAAGATCCTCCTCTTTAGGTAAATTGATTTGAAATAAGGATCGTATGATCATTAGGTTGGTCTTGCATGCATTAAATAAATGGACGGTTAGGAATAATCAAATGATGGCTGAAATTAAGTGGTTATTAGTGGCCCCGGCTCTACCGTTTTGCACACGTGTTCATCCTTGCTAGGTAGGACCCACCATGATGTTTGTGTTGAAATCCATTTCGTCCATCCGTTCTGACAGCTCATGTTTAGAAAGAATTCAAAAGGTTGGTAGATCAAAACTTCAAATAAGCCATACGGCAATAAACAGTAATGATTCACATCGCCGTGAAAAGCGAGAATCGAAGGTTCACCGTTTGAATATTGAAATGAGGTGACCTCATAACAGTTTAGACGACATGTCAAATCTCCCTCCCACTGTAAGTATTTTCCTCCTCACCATTATCCTTTTGGCTTACTATCCTGAGAAAAAATTAGCACTGTGAGTGCTTATTTATGTGTTTTTTATTTTGTTAAATGGCTAAAAACTTATTTTTATCAAAAGTAGATCTTTTAGATGTGAAACATGAGTTTTGGACAAAATTACTTTTTATTTTACCTTTATTTCATATAAGGATTTGTTTGATTTTACATAATACAAGTGAATTATTGTAAATTACTGTAAAAAAATAATTATTACATTCTTTCATCTATTTGAAAATGGGTGAGTAATTTCACCTAGGAAGTGAGTCTAAAAAAGTTAACTTAAATTCATGGGCCCCATCCAAATGTATATAATATATCTATGTCGTCTACTTATTTTATTAGAATATTTTGAGGCTTTATCCAAAACAATTAAGAAGATCTAATGTTCAATTAGCTCACATGAAAGGAAACAATGGACTTAATTTGTCCAACGTTGAAAGTCGATTCTTTTACTGGGCCCATGTTGAGGTTTATTCACCATCTAACCTTGTTTATAGGGTTACATGGACATGAATAAGTGAAAAATATAAATATAAGTTTAATTTAAAATTTCTAAGGGCCTCAACCAATTTTTAATGGTAAACATTTAATTTTCATAATTTTGTGTAGTGTGGTCCACTTGACCTTTGGATTTGCCTAATTTTTGAGCCCATGTCTTAAATTCATTTAGTATAATGAATGGGCGGTTGAAATAAGCCACACACGTTATGGTGAGCCCCATATTTATTTTACAAACTTTTCGATTTGAGTGCTTAAAAAGTAACTGGTCAAGTCAACATCAGGAAAGATGAAGTTAATTACCTTGGTAAATAATGATTACTCATTTACAACATAATTACACTTGAGCCAGTGAACCAAACAAGCCCTAAAAACAAACGAAAAAGTAAAGGTAATTTTGTTTTATTTGTCTGACTATACAGACGGAAGTTTAAATTAATAAAATAAGTTTTGTTCAAGTAAAAAAAAAGAAAATAAATGAAAATTTGAGTATGTAGTAAAAAATTAAGCCTGTCCTAACATAAGCAGAAATGAAATTTTCACTTAAATCATGCAATCCGTGTCTATTTGCAAGCCCAAGATAGATTACTCGTGGCTTGTCAAGGAGTTGATGATGTGCAAGTGAGGTCCACTGTTTTAATGATGAGGGGCGTTGCCAGATTCTTTATTCATGGGACCGAAATTGAAGCATATCCAAATCTAAAGTAGGCCACGCCCTACGTGGGGATAGTGATTGACGACCTCGGTTTAAACCTTCCCAGGGCCCAGTCATATTTATCTTTTATCAGATAAATATAAATATCAGCTTGGTCCAAAACGTATGTGGCCCAGCTTTCAACAGCATGCATTCAATCCCCACGGTTTCCTATAATGTGATCCACTCGAGCTGTGGATATGCTTCAATTCATATACCTGGTAAAACTGATGAACATGGACGCAGGCCTAAAAAAAGGAGACAGATCAAAGCGTTCAGTGAACCACATCACAGATACAGTGGGAATTGAACACCGACTGCTGAAAATCTGTGGGGCCACAAAAGTTGTGGATCATGCTGATATTTACGTTTAGCCTCTATCGAGATCTATGTGACCTCATGAAAAGGTTGGGATAGCCAATAAACATCATGGTGGCCCGAGGAAGGTTGCAATGGTGAGGCCAATGTCACTGATGCTTTCTAAGATGCGGTCCACTCAAGCCTTCCATCGGCCTCAATTTTTTGCTGATGCCCTAAAATGACATGCGAAAATGGATGAATGGCTTAGATAAAGCACGTAATGCAGTAGGCCTTACAGAGCCCCTGATCTCTAGCTAGGCCCGAGCGGGGATAGCACCGAATCCGCGCCCATAAAACACATAAACCACGGTGGGCCACAAAGAATCCTGCCACAACGCAGTGGTAGCAGGGTCACCGCCCAATTCGCATCCCCAGGAATCGTTGAGCTGTAGTCACCAGCATGCTGTACGTTTGTGGGCCCACATGTCAATGATCCAAACCAGAGAGGGAATCTACCGAGGTGGGTGGATCCCTGACTGTGGGGCCCACCATGATTTATGTTCCTTACATCCACACCGCCCATCAAGCATCCACCAAAGCCGCGCCTGATCTAAACCGTTCAAGTAATACATACCCATCCCATGATCTCTGTGTTGAAATAGAGTCTATCTACCACCGAGCCATGGTGCCGGACCCACAATTATCTAAAGGTTGAAATATTGTGAGTGTGAGATTTTATTTTAATTTTTCCATCCACCACTGATGGGAGGCCCACCGATCTAAGGATTTGGATAGCTGAAACAGGTACAAGCATATCTAGAATCATAGGAGTAGGCATATAATATGTCTGCTGAATGGTGAAGAGATGGGAAGTTTGTCAAAGATCATGCTGACAGCACTAGCGACGGCCGCTCATCAGGTAATGCCTACTGTCAACATGCGATATGCCAAAAAAAAACAAAAACCGGGTCTGTAAACTAATCAAGTGCGCCCGCCACATATGCACGATTTGTGGCCACGGACTTTTTTCTAATTGACCCTTGTTTTTTCTCATACAAATTATACAACTCTCAAAATTATGAGATCCATTCGAATTGGTTTGGATGATCCCGGACGTATTATTAATGGCCATTTATTTATTGAATTTGGGCATTTGATTGTTTCCCTAGTGGGGCCCATCATACAACGGTCATGATAAGCCATGGTCCACTTGAAGTTTCAAATCTTATCGGAGCACAGTGAGTATGAAGAAAGATTGAAGCTGACAGTGGACTTGGGACTATGGAAATGCTGGAGTAGGTAATTGAAAGAGAAGAGGACACCTGTACGACCGACCAAATGTTCTAGGACTGCAGGGGCCTCCCAGCACACGTACATGGCGCCCATTTGAGAACCCAAACACTGATGGCAGGGCCTACCATGAATGGACCCTAACCCAAAATTCCCGCCAGCAACTCATTAGGTGGGCCAAAATGCTCGTGTTCGGCTAGTTTTGACAGTTGTTCATTTTCTCTATCCATCCATCTTGATTCTTGCACAAGCATCACCCAACTAATGATTAGAAATTTAGAACAGACCACTCTCTTTTTAGATCAGACTAAGTTCAGGGCCATCCACAGCTGATAAATGGCTCAGATCTTGCTAATGTGTCGTGTCAGCACACGTACAACGAGGCCTGTTATCATGCCGAGACCATGGAAGCAAACAGCTTCATTTCTCATTCATCTCCTCTCTAATTTTCTTTTATCACGGGCTTACATCCGCACAGGCAGCCATCCAGCCTCCCTCTCCATCTCTTCGAAAGGGAAGACATGCGCCCTCCGTTTAAATAAAACTTCAAAGACTATAGAACAAGAAAGGGAAACCCCCTCCTTTCATTTCTCACTGAAAGGCCTCTCCCGGCTTGTTTCATCTCTATTCTTCCGAGTCACTTTCCATACTACCCATTGCCTTCAATCCCCTTGGTCTCTGCATAAACAAACAGAAAAAAAAAGAGATAAGAAAGAGATGGGGAATGAGATGAGAGGGTTTCAGTACTAGATAATCAAGCTTCCGCCACAAGCTCCTCATTTTCTCACACTTTATTTATCCACATTGTGTAGTATGGAATCAGCTCTGGAACATGGCAAATAAGCCTGCCCATGTAGGGTCAATGTCAGGGCAGGGCTTGAAATATTGGACCAGCATTCAGGCCAGGCTGCACCAAGGCTAATGATAAATGGTCCGGTCCAACCATCAAGTAGCTGAGCATTATACAAAAAGAGGTTATAAAGACAAATTTGTGGGCAGTTTCCAATCACCGTATATGTGCTACTTAAAGACATGTTGGACCTGAGTCATGTTTCAATGATCAAACCATTTGTATGGTGGAGACAGTCCTAGATGGATACCAAAATATTAAGATTAGACTATTTCGTACCACTGATAATTTAAATGTCTCCATTGCAGGGCAAGCTAGGGCTGACCTTGCCCCATAGGACCAAGGCTAGGGCCGAGGCCTTTACCACTCAATCAGGCCAGAGTGGGCCAAGGCCAGCCACGGGCTGGACTAGGGCAAGGCTCCCCTTGCCACCCCTAATGGCAAACCAAGCAACTAAACCACCATTAAAGCAACCAACCCATTTGTAATAAAAGAAAAAACAATTTCATAAAAAAGTTGCAGTAGTTGAAAATTAATTTGTTTGAAAACCCTTTCAAAATCCAACGATTTACACCCCTCGTCCATTTGGTCCACCGAATCCTCGTTAACCACCGAAAAAACCATGGCGATTGGATGGTTCTAACCATTTGACCTAGCCTGTAAAATGTACAACCAAAGATTGCTCATGGAAAAAGAGGCCAATCAATAATTGAACCGTCCATTAGTCAAGACCTCTCCCAGGTTGCTTGCTTGTTGTCACAAGGAATTACATTGATCAGATGATCCTAATGCATCCATCATGGGCATGGAAACCAGACGACTACAAAAAAGAGGCCAACATTCAGATGGGCAAGATCATCTGACCTGTGGCCTTTGCAATGCGGCCCATGAAGTGTGGCTGCACCTTATGGACAGTCTTGGATCATCTGTAACGGATTCTGTATTATTGGTGCGTACCTTCTTGCAGATCTTCTTCTCCCGGACCTCGTAGCGTTCTAGGCTCAGATCGCATAGCCACAACCCAGGGCTGACCAGCTGGACAAACAAAAACACTATATTTCTTAGTAAAATATAGAGTAATTGTCTACAACACCAACTGCAATGTTATCCAATCTACTACGATAGAACACCATAAACCGCTGTTCCAGAAAAGGGTCATCGTTTGCATGGGTTCATAAAGAATGAATATAGCCATCAGATCAATCAAGCATTTTTGCAGATCATAAATCAAGCAAATGATTGGAGTGTCAAGACATTGCTGTGATATTTTGGGCCATGGCACATGATCTGATCTGGTCATCATGATCTTTGAGAGTGAGTAAACAGCAAGATTTTCAGGCCACAAAATGCATCCACAAGCAAATCCATGTAAACCACATGGATGGGAGATTAGTCAGCATAAACCTTTCAATAAGTGGCCACCTAATAAGAAATACAACCACAATTCACACTCAACGAATAAAAAGCACAATTAGTGGATTTTGGTTCATGGGCCATCCATGGTGCATACCTTAGGTGTCAAAGGTTTACGGCCACTGAACAATGGACCCAGCTTGCACAAACTGAAAATCTCAATGTACTTTACAATCCCTAAGCAATGTATAATACTGCTCCAGGCTAGACATGTATATTAGTTTAGTTTTGCACCCTTTAAAATGTTGGTGACTCATACTCCTTATATGTGGCACTGATGTACAATTATCTGGACCATCCAAATCATGGGCCCCATTTTGGATGGAGTGTATGAATAAATTTACACTGATTAGCAATCCTTCCAATACAATTAATTTCAAATGGATGGTTATAAGTACAACAACAAGTGGAACAAATAATCCCAATTAATTGGGATCGACTGCATGATTCTATTCCACCATGCCACTCTATGAAGGGCCAGAGTCAGACCATTGGTCATCAAGTCAAATGAGTCATCGACAGAAAGTGGAGCAAATAGGAAGGGAAAAAAAGAATAAGATGATTTGTGTTATTTTCGGTTATGCTCCACCTACATTTGGGTCAGAGATTTTGATGGTTCAGATCGCCGTAGAACTATGCCATGTGCACGTTTGAAGAGTTGTGACTCTTTTCTAAATGATGCATGACTAACATAAGAATCTAAACCTACCTCCCCGTTTTCTTGTTTTTTTGTCAGACGAGACCAAACCCCAAAAAGCGCCATGCTTTCCTCGGGGTTTCCTCTCCTAAGATGACCGAAAATAAAACGATGTTACTCTCACAGACGATGATGAACGGTACACATACACCCCGAAATATCCTAGTCGGATGTTAGATTCATCATCATCTAAGCCTCATCTCAACTAATTGGGGTTGTTCTTGGCATGAGTTTAATGCCACGTGACAACCTGACGCAACCCTTCTGCTTGGCTAGGGGACCGGCACGAGCTAACAAGGCCGTAACGTAATAGACCATTCCTATATGTTAATTACAAGTAAGCATTATCTAAACAGTCTATTAGAAAATGGGGCAAGGGCGGAATGCGGAATGGTGTACAGCTGTCGCGTCCTAGCAACGTACAAAAAATAACTCCCCCTTAAAAAGCGGGTCATTATTCGCTAACCACTCATCGTCGATGGCATTTTGGTCATTTTTTACGCCTAACCAATTTACTTAATCCACTAAAAAATAATAAAAATAATTCCTATAAAAAAATTAAAATTTTTTTTTAAAAAAAGTTTTTTTTTTTAGTGAGAGAGGAGAGATGGGCTTACGTTGAGGGTCCTTTGAATGAATTTGGCTCTTTTCTTGGGCCTTTGAGGGAGCTTGGAGCCCTTTATGGCCATGAAATCTTCCTCCTTTTCCTTGTTCGTTAGCCCGATCGTGAACTTGGGCCACACCGTCGCGTCTCCCCCTGACGACGAAGATGAACCTCCCCCACATACCCCCTTCTTATCCTGCGCCGTATCGTGCGCCCCATTCCCCTTCACCTCCCCCTCGCACCCCCCTCGTCTCTCTGGGGAATAAGACGTACGGACTCCATTATTTTGCCCTTTCATAGCTTCCGAACTCCTGCAATCGCAAAAGGAAAATTAAAAAAGAAAAGGAAAGAATCGGAATAATTAAATAAAAAGGGAGGAAATGTTCTTCTCTTCTACCTAATTTTAGTTGTATTTAATTAATAATCTATATGAGACAAATGAAGAAAATTCGTTGCTTCGAATTCCTCGCGCGAAATTACGTAAATACGCTCCCTCGAATGATCGATCAGATCGCTCCCTGCAGCCTAAAAGAGCCGACGGACTTATCGGGAGGGTGGTGCGTGGGGAAGGGAACGGGTTGGATGCATCATCGGGACGGAACTGCTGACGTGGCATACGACCAGGCGTAGTGCGGCAGAGAGGGTCGATTTTGAGCCCTCCGATTAAGATTTTTGCCTTTTATCTTCCAGATGTGCGCCAGGTATACGTGTTGTGCCGTGATTCGCGCCTTCTTTCTTTACAACAGCGCCGTGATAGCAACCATCGAACGACTGAGGATCCAACGGCTTACATCCTAACACAGATTTTGGGTAGATGAGTTGTATTACACGCGGCGCCAAGTATCCCAGGTTTTTTTGTTAAGAGAAGTCGGCCCACGGGTGCAGATAGAGCGTTTTGTACAGTCGGATTGAAAGATCTCATCAACTGATGTCAGTATTTGTTTCGTTGTTAAAAGTCACTCCTTACGTCTCTGTGTACCATAAATCTCCATATCCTACGATCATCTCAACACCGCAAGTACGGACGCCCTAGACACTTCTGCAACGGACTCGGATTGCGTAGTGCATCAACAGCACCGAAGTGTGCTGCTGGAAATTTGTGGGCCCCATAATGGATGCATGTGTTTTATCCACGCACTCCGCGTATTTTGCAAGCTCGCCCAAAAAACTTTGAGGCAGATCCAAATCAAGCCGAGGAAACGGTGGTTAACCAACGCCTACCAACAAAAACATCCCACGTCATGTAATGTCACACCGACTTGAATGAGGGAAACATTGTTTGCTACGGTGATACAAATATCATCTTGATTTAAAGATTGTGTAGGCTCTCGAAGTTTTTAACGATTGGAGTTCAACCACCATTGTTTACTATGGTGTGTGAGTTTACTTGAGAGTTGGATCTGCTCATTTTGTCTCATGCCCTTAAATGATTTAAAAAATAAATGAATTAACGGCTGGATAGAACACATGCATCGTGGTTGGCAGATAGCTTTCCCAGCAGCATCATGCAGTACCACCGTAGATGCTGTATGCTTCAATCCAGATTCCTAGAAACCTACTGTACGGTAACGAAAAACGTTTATCCAGAAGGTCCTGCGACATCCGATTATACAATTTCCCATTAGCAGCAAATGGTTATTCATTATGCTCTCTCATTGTGCACGTGGCAAGAGTTGTTTGTGAACGGCAAAAGTTGTTGGACCTACTGTAGATTGTTGTTTGTACCTGGAATCACACGTGATTAGACACAACTTTTAACTTGTGATACTTTTCTGTCTCCACCATTATTTATATATTAGATCCACATCATCCATCAAAATTTCCATATCATTCTAAGATCATAAAACCGAATATTGAGGCACATCCAAAGCTGAAGTGGACCACACCACAGAAATCAATATGGATTGAATGACTAACGTTCAAGCCTTCTCAGGGAAAACACAAATATCAGCTTGATCATAGCCTTTGTGGCCCAAGAAGTTGTCAACTATTGGCGTCCATTTCATGCTGTTTCTGTGGTGTAGCCCACTTGAGCTTTGGATCTATGTTGTTTTCTGGAATCATATTTTACAATGATGTGAAAATAATATGCCGATCTAAGAAATAAATCATTGTGGGCGACGTAAATTTAATTTCTTGCCTTGTGGTGAAGCACAATCCAGGAAGAGGAAGAGAAGAAAACCGTAACGGTTGACAAGTGGAACTTACATGGGCCCCACGTCATAATCTACGTGCCAGATCCACATCTTCCATCCATTTTTCCATATTATTTTAGTGCACGAGATCGAACGTTAGGCAGATCCAAGGCTCAAATGACCACACTATAGGTAACATTGGGAATTGAAAGCCTGCTGTGGAAATTTTCCAAAGTCGTAAGGCTCTGTTAAAGCTGATAAGGTTTGCTCGGTAGTCATTCACTCCCCACTGCTTTTGTGGCCCACAGCCGTGTGTTTTATGAGCGGGTATCATCTGTGATGACATGGACTAATGAGAAGCTACGGGACAAAGTTTCCCTGTGCGCTCAACACAGAAGATCCACACCCGATACCTCATCTTCAATCACCACTGTTTCATGTGATGTGGTCCACCTGGGCTTTGAATATGCTTCATTTTAAGATTAAATTTTTTTATCTCCTACCTTAAAATGATCCGGCAAAACGGCTGGACGGCCTAGATATACAATAAATACATCAGCCCCAAAGTCAGGGCCACACCGTTGGGCCACAACGAATCCGCTCTCGACGCAAACGTGCCGACGTGGCCACTTCTAAAAGATGCAGAACAATCATCACGTGGGTTCAGGTTCCAGTGTAGAACTCAATACTCCGCGAACAGGAAGACCAATGAGTCCTGCCTCCGCCTAGACCATAATCCGTCCAGGCAGGGCTCCGTGGGGCCCACCGTGACGTATGGCTTTTATCAACCCGGTTCATCCATTTTTCCATAGATCGTTTTAGAATATGAACCTAAAAATGAGTTAGATCCAAGGCTCATTTGGACCATACACTGGGAAGTGAACGCCCACCATTAAAAACTTCTCAGGAGCTGCGGAAGTTAAGGATCAAGCTCATATTTGTGCTTTTCCTTCATCCAATTACATGTGTCCTCATGAACAGGTTAGATGGCAAATTAGCATAACGGTGGCCCGTACAGAGGTTTCAACGTCAATGTCGCTTCTTGAGGTGTGGTACGTTTGAACCTTGGATATGCCTTATTTTTTGCTTCAAAGCTTAAAATAATCTGAAAAAAAAGATGGCCAGTGTGGATAAAACCCGTACATCACAGTGCGCCCCAAAGAGGCCTGCTTGAAAGGATTATAGTCCAGGCTGGGGCTGGAGGCAATCCCACGTGCCTCTTCCACGGAAGAGGTGTGGCCCATGTAATAAATATATGTTATACTCTTCTAATTTTTCACTTCTCCTGTGCTCGTGTGACCACGGGCTCGTGGTTGAGTGTGGTAACTAGCCTACATTCTGTTCCGGGTCAACTCATGATAGTTGTGATTCTCAGCTATGGTATCTCCCGAATCGCAAACGCAAGGATCCGCTGCTACCCCTGTTGAATAATCTTTATAGTGCAATGGGCGTACTGCATGGTGTGTGTGGCTTAAAAAACACAAACATTAGTGGGCTACCCCCCACGAGAATTTAAAAGCGATCGGGTGGCTGTCCATTGTTTTATATGATGTGGGACCTTGTTGGCACCTATGACTATTTGGAAATCTCATTATCTTGATGGTTGATGGCAAAGTTGGATCTCATAAAAAATACACGGTGGGCCACATAATAGAAAACAAAGGACAATCTCCCAACAATCTTATCAGTCACCTTATGGCCTCACATGCCGGTTGAATAGTTCTGATTTTCAAGGCATTCCTGTGAGTACCTTTTGGAAAGATTGGATGCCATGGAAATATCAAAGTTGGGGCCATGTGCAACGTTTTGTGAAGTATACTTCTTTTTTTAAAAAAAACACACGCACACACACCACCATACACTCACGCCATGGTGGGATTTCACCACCTATGGGCACTCAACCCTCGACCAGGTGTTTTGTAAAGTAGACTTAATGATGTGGGAATCCTCTGGGCTGCGAAGAACAGAACAGTGGCGAGTATGGTCTATCGTAATTCTGCACCCATGAACCGGTGAAAAATGTCCATAAATCTAACGGTGGCCACCACACAAAGATACATAATGAAGGTGCTGCTTATAATTCCAAGAGCCCAGATCCATTGCAAAGCCTTGTTACTTAAGCTTAGCTCACAACGTAACATATAGGGCTCACTATACTGTTTGTGGCAACCAATTCATCCATCATGTGATTAAAATCATGCCTAAAACCACTAATCAAATTTTGGCCCACCTAAGTTTTGAAATGACTTGACCTGGTGGGGCTCCTCTTATGAATGGATTGAATGGAATATACAGAACTTGGTGGGCCATACGCACAATCTGAAAGACTTTTTAATGGTAGCATCTCCATACCAACTGCTATTCCCAGTGGCGTTCCCCGATTGAGACTTGGACCAGCCTGATTGTTTAGAGCTAAGGGAAATCTTAGAGGTCGCACATGATGGATGGCTTAGATGTAAAGCATAGGCCCACACATCGCATTGTGGACTAAGCTTAACCTACGAAAGCTTTGTAGTGGATACAGCCTGCCTAAAACATAAGGTCATAGTCCAATGTGGGCTCCATCTGGATGGGGTAACCAAATTAGATAACAGCAACCATCCGATTTAGCCCATTAAATTTGCATGCTAGACGTTTTTTATTTTTATTTTTTATCCTTTTCACTTCAACCATCCATTTGACGGATATCGATGGGATAATCAGGATCGGCCAATCAGGAACGGCAAACCCAAGAGCTACATCTGCTGTGGCATGCCTGAGTATGATTCACCATGCTCCGGCAAAATAAGATCTAATTCCTTGCAGAGAAATGCGAGGCTATTTGCGGCGCATGTGGGAGATCCGGGCCTCATCAGGTGCGGCCCATCATGGACATATGCACTTAGCCAGAAATCGAGCCACACCTCTACGTTGAGTATAGATTATTGACTCGTAATCATCTTTTCTGTTACCGGTCCATATTTCTCATACATGGGGAGACCACCTGAAGACTGAGCTGGCGTTTCGGCCAGGTGGCGGGCTCGCTTGACGAACGGCTCGTTCCCTCGCACGTGTGCCCGGATTTGCTTTTTCCATTCCGGCGAGAATTCCACTGCAATTCCGGCTGGGGTGACTGAGGAGGCGCATCAAGAAACCTCCGCAAATAGGGCACATCTGTGCGAAGATCCGAACCGATCATCCGGCGAGGCTTACACATGGCGTGCGCCGTAAATCGGTCAGTTCAGCAATCATTCGGCCGTACACATGTTAGACACGAGTAGTCGCCAAGGGTCCATACACGTGTAGCACCTGATGAGTGGACCGGAATCGTTCACGACACCAGTTTTAAGCGGAGTGCAAAACGCTAGCCAGTGTCAATACACGTGTAGCCCCTGATGGGCCACCTTGATGTATGTATTATACATCCACGCCGTCCATCCGATGTTTTCGGATCTATTTAGAATATGAGCCAAAAAAATGAAGCAGATCCAAATCTCAAGTGTACCATACTAGAAGAAACAGTAGCGATTGAACATTCCACCGTTAAAAACTTCCTAAGGCCCGCCCTAATGTTTCAGTAATGTCTATTTTCCATCCAACCTGTTGATAAGGTCACAAAAACCTGAAGTGTAAAAACAAATATAAGATCTATCCAAGACTTATGTGCCCCACTAATTTTATAGTGATCAATCACCACTGTTTCCTACGGTATGGTCCAAGTGAGATTTCGATCTGCTTTGATTTTGGGCTCATGCCCTAAACGTATCTGTCAAAACGGATGGACGGCGTAGATATACAATACATACATAAATTGGCCCACGGTAACTGCTGCACGTAATCCGCTCCCAAAACACTCGAGTTCTGTACGGCCCGGGTTTTGTATATGTAAATCCACCCCGTCCATCAGATGAGAATCCATATTTGAACCGTACATACAAAATATCAGCCAGACAGAGAGCTATGATGGCTCCCAGAAATGGGAACAATGCAAATCTGCAACCAAAACCTCTTACTTCAGTGTGGCCCGCCGCCTGAGTTTTGATCCGGTTGAATTTTTGTATCTTTACTTAATCCACCTTATTCAAGGTGTTTCATAAAAGATAAAAACCATGGTGGCCCCACACACAAACTATGGTGGGCATCCTATACCCCATTATTCCCTGTAGCGTGTGGCCCACCTGAGTTTTGGATCTGGCTGATATTTTTACCCACGACGTAAAATCAAGGATAGAACCAGATGAACGGAGCGGATTTTGCATAAGCAACATGTTGGCCCCTCAGAGCTTAGGTGTTTACGCAGCACGTAAAAATAGGCGTTGCAGAGGAATATCACACGAGACAGCCCCACCAGCGCATGGCCGGAATATATCACACGTGTGCCGCAAATCGTACTAGCGTCTAAGAGCCTGTGTACCTGAGGATGCGATGATGCGAAGGTCGACGGGGCAGGAGGTTGGGTTCCTTGTCGGGTCTGACGACGCGTCGGTCGACTCGAACCGTAGTCTTCTCGGTGGCGTCGTCTTTCACCTGGATTTTGACACAGCGCAATCGCTTCCGATTCCCCCACTGCAACAGGAAATCCTGCTCCGGGTGCGCTCTACATCCCCCAACTCCTTGCTGCTGCTGCTGCAGATGATTCCTCACCTCTCCCCTTTCCATCCCTCTTCTCTCTTCTTAAAAATATATCAGAAAAATCTAACCCCTGTCCAACCAATCACTAACTATAGTTAGCCATTTCCCTAACCATGGTTTAAATAAGGAAAAGTAAGGAAAAGCTCCAAAGAGATTTCAATTTCCCAGCAAAAGAAAAGAAGCTGAAGAAGAAGAAGAATACAGAGGCCAAAAGAAAAACGAGAATTTTAGTAGGGATTGAAGAAAAATACTCTTTGAATTTCAGAAAGAGGGATCGAAACTTGAATTTATTTTATTTTATTTTATTTGCAAAAGAGAAAAGAAGAAGAATTCTATTCATATGAAGGAGATCTGAAGAAACCTGGAAAGGATAATCCGTTCAGCAAGACGGGGAATCTGAGGTCACAAACGGCCGGATTCGCTCTCCAGCGGCTCTGCCGGCATTAAAACTTGCCAGTATCTGACTATTTCAACAAGAAATTGATGTCTCCGGCAAGAATGCGTTTTCTTTTGGCTCTGCAAAACAGGAAAAAGGTAAGAGAGGGAGAGAGATTGCGATCTGGATTGAATGTGTCTCTAAAATTCTGATTACCTGGAATTCCCGAAAGGATGAATTTTCTAGCTCCAGCAACAAGGAAAGATCAGAAGAGCTTCGATTTGGGACGAAAATCATGGAAAATTTTCGGAGATATTTCAAATTTTGTCTTAGACTCCATGCATAAAAGCTTCATCGATATTTAAAAAATGCAAGAAAGAAAGATAAAAATCAGTGCTCGATCTAAAATGTAATTCCTTTCCCAATAATTTAGATTAGGATTTCAAACCTTGAACACTCAGATTCGCCATTTTCCCCAGGAAAAAATAAACTCGGAAATTCTCTTAAAAACCCGTAATTTGATGAAAAATATCCCTCTTTTCAGTCCGACGACTCTGTAATACCGGAAACAAGAACAGATACCCCATCAGACGCGGCATTTGAAGTATCAATGATCATTTCCAGAAGAAGAAAATAAAAAGACCTTGATCTCACAAAATCATAAATCCAATCTTCTTTTCCGCAAAAGACAGAAATTCTTTGACAATCGTCAAAAATCAAGAGAGAATCTCTGCAAGATCGGAGAAATAATAACTCAGAACATCATCGGATTGTAAATTACAGAAAAATCATTACAACATCAGAGAGAGAGACAGAGCTCGGAATTTTTTATATTTTTCACCTCTCCTTCCACCAATCCCTGAAATAATCACGAAAGGTACAAGAAACCGAGAAAATCTGAGAAATGAAGAGCAGTATCTTCTCTTCCAGTGAATTCTTTCAGAAAAGCTCTAAGATCGGTGAATTTTGGTCCAAATGCAAGGCTCAGATTTTCAAGAACAGAAAAAATCGACGTTTCAATCTCGAATTTCTCTCCTTCTTACACTTGAATTTTTCAAAGAAGTAAAAGCGAATGCAGAGACATAGAGAGATGAAAACCAGTGCTTTGATCCATCGAAATGCTCTCTCTCCCTTTCAAAACCGGATTTTATACCCCTCCCATTACCCGTACCGTTTTCCGTCCTACCGTTTGCACTATCCGTCTCATTCTCCAGCATTATCGAATTTTTCTGTCCGTTGATTGTAGTTTCAACGGTTGGCATCACTCCTTCTCTGTCCCCGTTAAGCACGACTCATAAAAACCGTCACGGAGCACTCTGTAAGAGTATTTTGTTAGTTCTGCATCATTTAAAAAGTGATGGTGACTTTTAAAGCGTACACATGGCACAATTGTGAAAGAATCTAGACGTCCAAATGGTTGATGCAACTGTAAATGTGAGATAACCAAAAAGGTTGCACTGAGAAGATTTCATCACCACAGATTTTCTAGTCTAAACCATCCATTTTATAGACACTATTTGGAAGCTTGGGCTTTCTTGATAAATTTGATTGTGGGGATATGATCCAATTACATTTAGATGGTCTGGATAGCTTTACATCAGTGCTATATGTGAGGAAGATGAGTTGCCAACATTTACTAAATGGTGCAAAACTAGCATCCTAGTCTACCGCCAAGAGCCCTCGTCCAACAGTGTCCCTTCACGGCGTTAAGCAAGTAACGGTGACGAGTTTTGATCATCCGTCAGGAAATTTGCTTTTCGTTCTCGCGGCCATGGTAAATATCGTGGTTACTAGTTCACGGATACGTGGTGTACGTTTACTTAAATCCACGCCGTCCAAATCATGGAGCCCATAGTGAATTGGGAATAAATGGAAAAATAAAAATAAAATTTACATCCATCAATGAACGATCCTGACCATCCAATCGATACCTATATACTGTAGGCAAAAATAAATAAATAAATGAAACACTCAGCAGTTCAAATTCAACTGGCTGAATCTAATCTGTATGATTTTCAATCGGACGGTTGAAGTCATTTAATCTGTATGATTTTCAATCGGATGGTTGAGGTCATTTAATCTGTATGATTTTTCAGGTCATTCTCTGTAGACCACATAGTCAGGTTTGGTGAGTCCGTGTTCGGATACTTATCCCACGCACGCTTTAGATGAATCACCACCGTTTCTAAAATGGTGTTAAACTAGCATCCACATCCTTGTGGGTTTCATTTGATTATCATTTCCTGTGATAGACACCGTTGTTAATTCTAGAAGCGGATTACGTACTGACCAACTCAGTACGACTAAGAGTACTGAGTAAACTCTGTGGGGCCCACCTTGGATGTATGTGTCTTATCCAAGCCGTCCATCCGTTTTTTCAGATCATTTTAGGAAGTGAAACAAAAATTTAAGCACATCCGACGATAAAGTAGAACACACCACAGGAAAAAAGTCCACCGTTGAAACCTTCCTAAGGTCCACGGTCATGTTTATTAGTCATCCAACCGGTTCATAAAGTATATATATATATAAATGAATGAAGGTAAAGCACAAAAATCAGCTTCATCCAAAACTTCTGTGGATCCCAAGAAATTTTCAACGGCAGGCATTCAACTCACTCTGTTTCCTGCGGTGTAATCCAGCTTGAGCTTTGGATATGCTTCAAATTTGGGCTCATGCACTAAAATGATCTGAAAAATGGATGGATGGTGCGGATAAGACAATACATCACAGTGGGCCCCACGGAGCTTAGCACGCAACCCGCTTGTGTTAATTCCACACCACTTAAAAACGGAAACGGATTGGCTACTCCCCCTCCACCAGCCAATGGTTGGTGGTGCTCGGTGGGCCCTGGAATGATGTATGTGTTTCATCCCTGCCGTTTATCTATTTTTCTTGGTCATTTTATGGTATGAGAAAGAAAATGAGGTATATCCCCATCTCAAGCGGACTACAGAAAACAGTGTTGAATGAACGTGGGCCATTAAAAACTTTTTGGGGCCATCAAAGTTTTGAATCAAGCTGATATCTGTCTTTTCCCTTCATCTGGATCAGTATAACCCAATCAACAGATTGGATGTCAAATACACAATACAGTGGGCCTTAGGAGGATTTTAACGGTGGATCTCCAATTACTATTGTTTTCCCGTGGTGTCGTCCCCTTGAGATTTATATCCCTCTCTTATTTATGGGGAGTCATGCTCCACTGCACACCTTTGCACGTGCGCACCTTTGCACACGTACCATTGGTGTCTAATTTGAACGGTCCATGCGATGTGGAATCTCATGAGACCCAGGTGACAAATTTTCAGTCCGATTTAAAATTCTGGAGAGCCATGGAAAAGAAAAATACAAAGCAAGGGAAGAAATTGTTTTAATTTTCACGTGCTATCAAAGTTATAGATCAAAGTAAAACATGGGCCTGAAGGATTTCATGAGGTGCTGCTTCACACGAACGGTTCAAATTTTAAATTTATATGACGTATGTTGGGTTCTAAAAAACGTACGTAATAACTGATTCGCAGGTGAGCGTTTCCGGATTTATGGGATCAAACGCTAGAATGATCCGTAAACAAGCATGGAAGAGTAAAATTGATGAGACACATGCATCATTGTGGGGGCCACGGAACACCGACCACCAGCCACCGGGCTGGTGGCAGGGGAGTAGCCAACCTGTTACCTCAAAAGTATACATGGCAAGTTGTAGGAAATCCATACCATCGATCATATTAAAAACTTGCACTAACAAGATGGGCCATCTAATGCTTTTCATTGGGGGAGCGAATTACGTGAAACCCTAAGAGGGACCATCTGATGCCTTTCATTGAGGGAGCGAATTAGGTGAGACCCCAGATCTCTGACTCAAATCTTAGGTGGACCACATACATCAAAGCGGCCCCACAGTCAAAGATCCCACCCAGGTGGATGGGATCTCTGACTGTGGGGCCACTTTGATGTATGTGCCTCAAATCCACACAGTCCATCTTTATTAAAAGCTAGTTTTAAGGCATGATTCCAAAAATAAAACCGACTCAAATCTTAGGTGGACCACACTACAGGAACCGTCATGACTGAATCCCCACCGTTTAAAAACTTAATTGATTCCATTGGAATATTTATTTGTCATCCAACACGTTGATAAGGTCACAAACACCAAGATGAAGAGACCACACGAACACGATCTTCATCTAAAGCTTTTGTGGCCCACAGGACATTTTTAATGTTCAAGCACCACCATTTCCTTTACTACGGTCCATCTAGGATTTGAACTGCTTCATTTTTGGATCATGCCCTAAAATGAGCTTTCAATATGGATGGACAGAGTGGATGTAGTCACATACATTATAGTGTGCCCCACGGTTTAGGGTACCACCCACATCGGTGGATTTAGGTCTCACCTAATCCGCTCCCTTTCATCAACACTTCTAACTATCCATTTGATAGGCACCAACGAGATGGGTACTATTGCTTGATCAATGTGATGTTGAGAGTTATGCCCCATTTATATTACTACTCATCGTTTGGACAGTTTATATTAGGGCTAAAAGTTGGGTGGGTTAAACCCAATCGACCCATGATTGACTTAATATTAGATTGGGCTTAGGCGAGATATATCGAGTCTAGTCTTAGGCTTAAGCTATACAAACACCAACCCAATAAAATTTATGTCGAGCTTGGATTGAGGTCTTGAATTTCCTGGCCTAACCTGAACTCGATCAATATATAAGTTGCTTATAAATCATAATTGAGTGTGGAACATATGTGTTGAAGACATAGGAAATTTTAGTGTTATCAAGTCTCATTGGTCTACATCATTTCCAATGACTTGAGCTAACAAGAAATGCAAGATTTCTCTCACTCGATTAGATTGTATGCTACATAACATGACTTTTAAACGAGTAGTTGTCTTATATTTTCACATGTTGAATAAAAGAAGTTCTTTGCAATAAATAACTACATATATAATTAATAAAATTATAGATATAAAAAATAAGACGTATATTGAAATATAATAAACTAATGTAATTATTAAATATTTGCATGTATCCATTTGACTAACTTGGCCGTACCTAATTGTGTTGGTCTTGGGTTGAAAATTTCCAACTCGAGGTTGGATTGGATTAGGGTTAAGGTTTGAGAACCTTGCATTGGGCAAGGGTTGAGCACCAACTCGGCCCAATCTACCCAACTTCCGGCCTTAATATACATGTACATAATGAGTGCCATATGAGGAGGAAATATCACCACCATTTTCTAATGTTGCAAAATTAACATTGGAGTCTATCCTATCATTTTCTAACTCTAGTAAGTTAACTAGGGTTACTTACAGGCTAACTGGTAGGTATTTGGACTTTGATAGTCCTGCGAGCTACGATTTCGGCTAATCCTATTGGTTATTAGCCTCCCTTTATTTTTCTTTTTCTCTTTTTTAATTTTTCAATCTTACAAGAAAGATCGAGAAATAAATGGGGGAGCGGCTTCGGTGGATCCCCGGATTCACATAGGGGGTAGGACCCCTGATTGTGGGGCCCACCGTGATGTATTTGACCATCCGCCCTGTCCATCCTTATAATTTAGGGCATGATCAAAAAAATGATCCAAATCTCAGATGGACTATAATAAAGAAATTGACTGTCAAAATGTATTGTGAGTTAAAAAAAAAACAGAAGCTTTTGATCAAAATGATATTGGCCTTTGTGACCTTATCAACTGGTTGAATGCAAATAAGCGTTCAAGTGGAATCCATAGGGTTTTTAATGGTGAGGATTCAATCAGGATCGTTTCCCAGCTTAATTTTGGGATTCATGCCCTGAAACGAGCTTTCAACATTCTTGGTCGGTGTGTATTTAATGAACATACATAACTGTTAGCCCCACAATCAGGAGTCTCATCCGCCTCCGTGGGTCCTATTCACCGAAGCTTTGCCCCATGAATGGACGGGAAAGGGCCCTTGAGGTGACGCGATATGGAAATCAGAACACTCATTTTCATATCAGGTGCGCCTCGACCTTACAATAAGACGGTGGGACCCTTACTGTGGACTTACCATTATTTATACACACACACACACGAAAATGCTCACCTGCGAACCAGTTCCTACGTACTACATACAAACTTTTTTGAGAACCCATCATACGTTATGTGGATCCAAAATCCGAACTGTTCATGTGAAGCAGCACCTCGTGAAACTCTCGAGGCCCAAGTTTTACTTTGATCTAAAACTTTAATGGGCCATGAAAAATGAAAATAGTTTCCTCCCTTGATTTGCATTTCTCTGTGCTATGGCCCACCAGAATTTTAGATCGAGGTGAAAATTTGTGACATGGAGTTTCATACGATTCCGCATCACATAGACGGTTCAAATTAGACACCCATGACACGTGTGCAAAGGTGCACACGTGCATAGGTGCACAGGGGAGCATGACTCATATATATATATATATATATATATATATATATATATATATATATATATATATATATATATATATATATATATATATATAGGGAAAGGGTACTATGCGCTCGAGTTCACGATAAGCTTATCGTGAGGTCGAGTTGTGTGGGCCCCACCGTGATGCATGTCGACCATCAACACCATGAATTTGATGGTTCCCCTTTAAATACTATGATATCCCAAAAATCAGCCGTATACGGAACTCAGGTGGGCCATACCATATAAAATCATGTGAAGACACCATCAAAACATATAAAAGCACTTGGTGGGGCCCACATGAGCTTTTAATGCTGCTGAAACTTGGTCTGAACCCTCATAAAAGCGGGAGACACATAATGGATAGTCTGGATTTGCAAAAAACATCTTTTATGGGCCTAAAAAATGATTATGAATGTTTTAATGGTTGCACGGCCCCTCTCCACTTATGTATGTGGTGTGGCCCACAAAAGTCACGGATTGACTTGATTTTTTATACTTAAGTCCAAGTGGAATGACGCATCTAACTGATTGGGTAGATGTTCGAAAGGAATCATGGTGGGGCCCACAAAGCTCGACCACATGGGACGGAGCCGTGAGACGGAATCATGGTGTACCTTCCTCTCCCCCCCCTACACACACACACACACACACACACACACATATATATATATATATATATATATTATAAATCCACCCTATCCATCTGTTTTTTCATATCATTTTAAGGCAGGATCCTAAAACTGAAGAAGATCCAAATATTAGATGGACCATAGTATTGGAAATAGTGGTGATTGAACTCTATTACATTAAAAGCTTCCTAGATCCCACCCCTAATGTTTATTTTCCATCCAATCGGTTGATAAGGTCTCAAATTTCTAGACGAAGGGAAAAAATATCAAGTTGATCTCGAAATTTTGTGGCTCATTAATAGCCAATCAAAACTGTTTCCTATAGTATGGTCTACCAGAGAATCGGATCTTCTTCAATTTTGGTATTCTGCCTTAAAATGATATCAAAAAACGGATGAACTGTGTGGATTCATTAAATTGGCCCCATGGAAAGAGCCCGACCTTCGGCCTCGCCTAATTTGCTCCCGTCATTTTAAGGGTACTATCGTCATTCCGTTGGCATTAACCGGCATTTATTTACTTTCTCTCGGCAAAGTAGAGAAAAACATTTATACTCCGGCGGACTTTGATGAATGATACACAGGCACTTAGAAATTACTTATAAACTGCACATGTGACGTACAAATAATAAAATTACACTATAACTATCCAATGTGGATGTACCATGATCCAAAATATAATATTATTTTATCACCTGATTACTGCATGGGTGGACATTTACTGGACGGTTGAAAATGAAAAAATCTAACCCTACTAGTTCCACTAACAAGTGTGCACGAATGAAAAGTTAGAATTTTTCCATCATTCTGATCTTGGTATTTGAATTGGTGTTTGTGGGATGCACAACCTGGTCGGTTTTATTTGAGTTAAAATATGCCACGTGTATAATTTCTCATCGCATGCGTATCAAGTGTCATCCTCAGCCTGAGTATCGTATAGCTTGGCAAAATATACCTTCACTGATAGAAATCTTGCGGAGTGCGATGGATCATGGATATACGACCGCACTTTGATGTTGTAGTGTACTAAAGTGAACGGGAACCTTACCATACACATAGTAGCATTGGGACTCGTTGATTTCTGCATCACTCATCTGGACCGTTTATTTTCCAGACACTCTTCGTAGTGAACCTGAAATGGTTCTTTGATTGTAGATCCGAACCTAATAGTAGATGAATTAAAAAAGTTGTGAACAAAATATTTCGAAGAGCATTGGTAAAAAAATAACAGATGTCTAGGACCATCCGATTGCTAAAATCTTTGAGCATTGGTAAAAAAAAGAGTGGACTGAAACCCAATGAACGGTCCAGATAAGTGATGCGAATGCAAACAACTTCTAATGCACCTATATGCACCGGAAGGTTTCCGTGCACTTAGCACCACGAGATCATCCCTCCTTAGGAATTACGTACGTGCTAGACAAGTAAGCAAAATCAAACTGTTCCAGGAACAAAAAATTAATGATTATCCAGTATCAAATTGGTGGACATGGTTGGACGGTTAGGAATTAAAATACCGATAGTCCTATTCCAACAACCAAGTGTACGTGAACACTACGGATATCCCTGGTGACGAAAGCGGGCGACCGTGATGCCTGTGTTTTACCTACTGTACATCCGGTCTTCTGGATGCGGATTAGCCAGTGACAAGTTGAGTAGCGAAACTTGTCATGGAAGTGACGTCACCTAATTCTGTGGGTCCACTATGATGTATGTTTTGTATCTACCTTGTCCTTTCATTTGCAGAGATCATTTTAAGTCATAAGATAAAAAATAAATCAAATTCAAAGCTTGAGTGAACTCCACCGTAAAAAACATTCGAGATAGTGACGTTTATTATTAAAAATCTTTAAAGGCCATAAAACTTTTCAATCAAGCTTATATTAGTGTTTTCTCATTGTCTATGTTAACTTATGAATAATTTGGATCTCAAATAAACTTTACGGTGGACATTAAAAAGGCTTCAACGGCGGGCATCACTTTCCCCTATTGTTTTATGTGGTGGGTCCATTTCAGCTTTCAACCTGGCTTATCCTTTTGCTCATGTCATAAAATAATTTCTAAAAAATAAATGGACAATATGGATATAACACATATATCATAGTGGGGCCCATAGAACTTGGTGAAACCACTTAAGTAGTCTTGCTACTCAACTTGTCAATAACTAATTCCACTTCCAGTTCCAGCTCATTTAAGATTATTAGTCTAAAATTAGGATGCGGATTAGCTACTTAAACTCACAGCAAGGAGTCCGAGATGACACACCACTTTCTATGAATTGGGAAGTGATGTATGTGTTGTATCCACACCATCCATCTATTTGAAGATATCATTTTAGGGCGTGAGTAAAAGAATGAGTCAGATCCAAAGTTCAAGTGGGCCACACCGGAGAATAATAAGGATAGTGACATCCACAGTTGAAACCTTTCTAAACCCAGCACGATATTTAATTGCGATCCAACCTATTCATAAGTTAACACAAACATGGAATAAGGGGAAAAAGAAATATCAACTTCATCAAAAACTTATGTGGCCCAAAGAAATTTTTAATGATAAGTGTTGCAGTGTTTTTATGGGACGGTTTCCCTTGGTGACGGACCCTCCTTCACCTGCACAGAAACAATGTCAAGGGAACCCTGGCTAGAGCCGGGGAACCTCCGATGCTTAAGTCAGTAATCTCGTCAATAGCCAAGAGCTTTTCTCAGTTAGTATTTGCGTACCTTTTACTGTTCCAAGCTTAGAGATTTATACAGTCTGCCGATCCTTATCTTCAGAGGATTCTTCTCCTGGGATCGCTCAGGATCCCGAGATTCTCGGAATCCGCTACCAGTATCCCTGGATTTCCGTAGATCAGCATCTGTCCTCGTTCCGCCACTACCTGTCTCGGTTGGATCTCGACTGACCCAGGGGGAGTCTCGGCCAGGTCATGACCGACACCGGGGGAGTCTCGACCGATGCAGGAGGACGGGTTCTCAGCCGTTCCCGACAGTATTAACTCCCTAAGGGGATCTTTACTCTATCGGTTGAATGGCTTTCACTCGCCCGACCTTCAGTGGGGTGATGCAGGCGAGGTTATCACTCTGACAGAGCGACTTTACTCATCCTTGCTTATGCCTAACGGCTTATCTTCTGTCCTGTCGGTGTTATCTCGGATTCTTCAGGTAGTGTCGACGAAGCCGACCTACTCTTATATGAATCTCGGGACTTTACCCGAGCCCGACACATTTTTCCCCAACAGTGAGCCCCCCTGCTCCTGGTGTCGTCTATGGCAACAAGGAGCACGATTTTATCGGTCGGTTGGCATTAGCATCCGAGACAATGATGAGGCATTTAATGTTCTTTGAGTCGTTCTTAGCATGCGTCGTTGCGCCTTCCAAGGCCGCACGTGCGGCCAGCCGTCAACTCGCTCCATCCGCGTATAAGTGGCGGACGCGTGGCCACGATTTCGGCGCAGTCAATCAACAGTTGCCACGCGTCGGACGGGGGAGACGAGGCGAACGTCGCTTCGCTTCCGCCATAATGACCCGTCTACGTGGCAAGGCTATAAAAAGCCCGGGCGGGAGGACGGTTCGAACTTTATTTTCGCCCCCTTCCTCCCGTCCGTGTCCGATTCTGAGCGCATTTTCGCTCTCTTCTTCCTCTCCTCCGCTGTCGCTTCTTTCTCCGTCAACCTTTCCTTGCAATCACCGTCGATTCCTTTGGTGAGTCTTTTCCTTCTCCTTTAATTAGCTTTAATGGCCGCACACGGCTCTCAAAGCCCTCGGGAGGAAATTTCAGTGGATGAGGGCGTGTCCCAACACCTCTGGGACGTTACAGACCCACCATCGCTGTTGACGGAGTTCGCCGTTGGAGCTGACGCCGCATTCCGGCTTGTCAGAGAATCCGGCAGCCCTTCGGCTGAGCATCCCGCCCAGACTGGTCCATCCAGCGGTGGGACATCTCTGGTGACTCGTCCAGGGAGACCTAACCCATGGGCGGATCAGATGGAGGACGAGGAGGGAGAGGGAGAGGACGATTTAGTCACGGGCGAAGGAATGGCCGTTACATACCCTGTGACTCGAACTGCGGAGGCTTCTGGGTCGTCTTCGAAAGGGGAAGGAGACGAGCCCAACGGTCTCGTAGCTTCTATTCTCACCGAATCTGATTTAAACCGAATCAGGGCTGGTTACCATGTACCTGATTCGGTCATCCTTCATCTCCCTCGTCCGGGTGATTTTTCCGACCATCCCCCCGCAGGGATGGTAGCAATTTTCCAAGTCTCGATGCAGTGCGGCTTACGCCTGCCACTCCAGCCCATCGCCCGTGACTTCCTTTCTCGAGTCAAAATAGCCCCCGGCCAAATCGTCCTAAACGCGTGGAGGAACTTGTTCGGGTGTGTCGTGCTTTGGTCCGAGCTAGAGCAACCTTCGCTTACGGTCGACGAGTTCCTCTACCTGTATCAAGTCCGACCAAACCCCAACTTTCCTGGCCTCTACTTTCTAAGCGCGTGGAGAGGCAAGGGGGGATCTCTAATCACTGACCCACCTACTTCGAACAAGTTCTGGAAGGAGAGGTGGTTTTGGGCGTGCGGTCGGTGGGAGTCGGCCGACTCGTGGCCGTACGAGCCGCAAGTATCCCGCACATTCCGTAGAGCAGGTGACTCGGCGCCTCGGCTCACTGATTTTTTCTTTTCTTATTCTCCGTTTATATGTTCTCTTCCACTGGTTTTGACTCTACCATGTCTCGCAGATATCTCGAAGAGTAGAGGGAAGCTCGAGTCCGGGGCTTTGACTCGGATAAGAGAGTTGAGGAAGCTGAGCGCGGCGGAGCGATCTTGGAAGTTGCTCCTGCAACCCGAGCGTCTTTACCTCGCCGGCCTTGACTCGTTCGTCTCAGGTATTTCGCTCTTCCTTCTATC
Source organism: Magnolia kwangsiensis (assembly GCA_037074715.1). Lineage (NCBI taxonomy): Eukaryota > Viridiplantae > Streptophyta > Magnoliopsida > Magnoliales > Magnoliaceae > Magnolia > Magnolia kwangsiensis. The sequence continues at coordinate 101,285,285 of CM073581.1, forward strand.
TGTCTCCTTGGTTTTTGGTTTGCTCTCTTAACCTTATCACTCGTCCTTGCAGACCTCCCTGAAGCTCGTCCAATTTTGAGACCTGCCCCAGAGAGCATGGCCGAGCCCCGACCCGCCTTGAAGCCTGTTTCCAAGGTGAAGGCTCCCCCAAGATCGACTCTGCTGTCTGGGTCCCGACCTTCGAAGCAGCAGAAGATCGCGGGCAAGAGGAAGGAAACGGTCACTCCACTTGCTGCTGCGCCCGCCGTTCCCCAGGTGGTCGTCCTCTCCGACCCTGATGAGAGGGCCGAGGAAGCGGGGCCAATCCATCCAATGACTCAGGCGACACCTGAGTCGGGGCCCGCCGCTGTGGAGGTCTCGGGGCCGAGGGAGGCCCTGCGTGAAGAGTCCCCAAGAAGGGAGATGACTCAGGCGGAGTCCCCCTTCTCGAAGATTATTGCGGGGATGGTGCCTTGGGCGCTTGCCCACGGGAGCGAGAGAGACTTCGCCAACTACTATAATGCTCCGACGGCCCAGACCCTAGGGCATGCAGCGATGTTGCTTTTTGAGGTAGAATTTTCTTCATTCTTGTGTCGCTTTTTGTCTAGGTTTTCCAAGACAACTCACCGTCTTTGTATTGCAGCTGGCTCCTTGCCTCGTTAAGGCAAGCTCGGAGCTGGTCGCCTCCCAGAAACTCGCGTCCGAGGCAGAGACTGCGAAGAAGATCGCGGCCGAGGCTGAGGGCCGTAGGGAGATCGCCGAGGGCCGAATCGGCATCATGACCGGTGATCTTTCTATCGCCCGGAAGATGGCCGCTGACGCCCGTGCAGCTCTTGAAGGCACGAAGGCCGACAATGCTCGCCTTACTCTGCTCCTTCAAGAGGCCGAGGAGAGGGAGCGGCTTCTTCTCTAGGTTCACGGCGAGTGCGAGGGCGCCCTTGCTCGCGCGAAGGCCGAGGCTGCCGAGCTTGTTCAGGAAGCCCAGGGAGAGACGCGTCGAGCCAAGGAGGAGCGAGACCGAGCGGTAGAGGCCTTCCTCGAATCTACCGAATTTGAGGAAGAGAGGGACCACCTTTACCAAGGCGGCTACAAGGCCTGCGTTCTGGAGATGAGGGCGGCCTTCCCTGAACTCGATCTCTCTGCTTTCGAGGTCGACAGTCCGTCCGCCGAGGCTGCCGAGGGCGACGCCGCTGAAGGTGATGCTGCCGTTGCTGTTGCCGATGAGGCCGGTCCCTCGGGCGCCTCCTAGGATTGTATTTTTCTTTTTGTAATAAAAAATTTTTTGTAACTGACTTTCTGTAACTGGCCCGACATTGGGTACTTACATGAAATAGAGCTTTTATTGAGTCGACTTCAATTACAGTATGAATGATTGTATCTTACGGGTAATGAACTTTAAGATTCTCGGCGTTCCAAGGATGAGGCAACAGCTGCCCGTTCAGGTCTTCCAGCCGGTAGGTTCCAGGTCGGATGATGCCTGAGACGATATAAGGGCCTTCCCAGTTCGGCCCTAACGTACCCGACCCAATTTTCTTAGTATTTGGGAAGGTCCTTCGGAGGACCATGTCCCCGGTTCGAAATCGTCGTACTTTGACTCGACGATTGTAAAACCGAGACACCTGTCTTTGTCGAGCCATCACCTTCAGTCGAGCACTTTCTCTTCTTTCTTCTAACGAATCAAGGGCGAATGAGAGGAGTTCACCGTTCTCTCGTTCATCATACAAGTTGACTCGGGCTGAACCGATACCGATCTCGACCGGTGCGACCGCTTCCGCACCATAACATAGAGAGAAGGGGGTTTCTCCCGTCGCGGTCCGTGTTGTGGTCCGATAAGCCCACAGTATGTTCGGAAGTTCTTCGGCCCATGCTCCCTTTGCCTCGTCAAGTTTTGTCCGGAGATGCTGCTTTATGATTTTGTTGATCGCCTCGACCTGTCCGTTCGTCTGAGGGTGATGAGGCGAGGCATATACATTACGAATCCCGAGGTTACCGCACATCTCCTGGAATTGTTTGTTATCGAATTGCCTGCCATTATCTGTCACTATCGTCCGGGGTATTCCGAACCGACATATGATATTTTTCTATACGAAACTCGTGACCCTTTGCTCGGTAATTTTCGCCAACGGTTCTGCTTCGGCCCACTTCGTGAAGTAGTCCACCGCTACCATGGCAAATTTAGTCTGGCCCTTCCCCAATGGAAAGGGCCCGATTATGTCTATTCCCCACTGCGCGAAAGGCCATGGTCCCGACATTGGAGTCAGCTCCTCGGGGGGTTGTCTCGGGATCACTGCGAATCGCTGACACTTGTCACATCTTCGGACGAATCGTTTGGTGTCATGCTGTATGGTCGGCCAGTAATATCCCTACCGCAACACTTTGTTGGCGAGCGAGCATCCTCCCAAATGGTTTCCACATATTCCTTCGTGTATCTCTCGTAAGACATAGTCGGCTTCTTGGGAGTCGACGCACCTTAGTAGAGGAGTATGAAAGCCTTTTTTGTATAGAATCCCATTCAGGATAGTGTAGCGCGAGGCTCGAGTTTTTAATCACCGTGCCTCGGCGCGATCTTCTGGCAGTTCACCATTGTTAAGGTAGCGGACGAGTGGGTCGAACCAAGCGGCCGCCGGATCGATTGGAAACAGGACCGAGACCGTCGGCTCGTTTACGCTTGGTTCAGGGACATGTTCAATTGGAACTGACCGAGGTATGTCTTTCTCATCTGCTGAGGCAAGCTTTGCTAGTAGGTCAGCTTTGGCGTTGTCGGTTCTGGGTATTCGAATTATTTCACACTTCTGGAATCCGCTGATCAATTCTTTAGCCTTCTCCATGTACGCCTTTAACTGTTCTTTCCGAGTCTGATAGACGCCGGAAACTTGGTTAACAACCAATTGTGAGTCGCTGAAAACGTTCAAATGGGTCACGCCCAGACTCGCGGCGAGTCTGAGGCATAGTAATAAAGCTTCGTACTCTGCTGTATTGTTGGACGCTTGAAAGCCGAGTCGCAAGGCATATTGCATACAAGTTTGGTCGGGAGTTTCTAATACTACCCCTGCCCCGCTTGCCTTCGAGTTGGATGATCCGTCCACAAAGAGCTTCCAGGGTGCCGGCCCGAGAGAGGAGGAAGCCTCGGGTACATTAATTTCCTCTGGTTCGGGCAGATTATCGGGATTAGGAACCACTTCGACAAGGAAATCGGCGACGGCCTGTCCTTTTAAAGCAGTCCTGGGCCGGTAATGTATGTCAAATTCACTTAATTCGACTGCCCATTTTGTAAGTCGGTCAGAGGCTTCCGGCTTTTGGAGAATCTGGCGGAGTGGTAAGTCGGTCACAACGGCGATGGTGTGGGCCTGAAAATATGGCCGAAGGCGTCGTGATGAAACTACTAGGGTGAAGGCTACTTTCTCAAGCTGAGGATACCTTGTCTCGGCGGGCAGCAAGGCTTTACTAACGTAGTAGACTGGCAGCTGCTTCCCTTGACTCTCGCGTATTAACGCTGAACTTACCGCGGCTTCAGACACGGCCAAATACAACAATAATACTTCACCAGGTTCGGGCTTAGATAACAGCGGTGGAGAGCCGAGGTAAGCCTTTAGTTCTCGAAACGCTCTCTCACATTCTTCCGTCCACATCATAGTCTGTCGTCCCTTCAATTGCTTGAAGAACGGGAGACACTTGTCTGTGGCTCGGGAAAGGAAGCGATTGAGCGCGGCCACTCTTCCTGTTAACCTTTGAACATCTTTGATAGTTTTGGGAGACTCCATTTCCAGTAAGGCTTTGATCTTCTCGGGATTTGCTTCGATTCCTCGTTGACTAACGAGGAAACCGAGAAACTTTTCCGAGCTCACGCCAAACGCGCACTTGCTAGGGTTCAGCTTCATCTTATACTTACGCAGAATTAAAAACATTTCTTCCAAGTCCTTCTCATGGTCGGATGCCTGTTTACTTTTGACGAGCATATCATCAATATAAACTTCCATCGTTCGATCAATTTGCCGGGAGAACATTTTGTTCATCAACCGCTGATAAGTCGCTCCGGCATTCTTTAACCCAAACGGCATCACTCGGTAACAATAAAGGCCTTTGTCGGTGACAAAGGCGGTTTTTGATTTATCATTTTCATGCATTACAATTTGATTATAGCCTGAATAGGCGTCCATAAAGCTGAGCAATTCATGACCCGCCGTACTATCAACCAACTGATCGATACGAGGAAGAGGGAAGCCATCCTTGGGGCAGGCTTTGTTTATGTCCGTATAGTCTATACAGACTAGCCACTTTCCATTGGCTTTCTTCACTAGTACGATATTAGCTACCCATTCCGAATAGTATACCTCTTCGATAAACTTGGCTTTAAGAAGCTTGCCGACCTCCTCTCCTATGATAGTGTACCTCTCCGGGCCGAGAGGTCGACGTTTCTGTCGGATGGGCCTGTAGGTTGGGTCGATGTTGAGTCGGTGCGTCATGACTGAGGAATCGATCCCAGGCATGTCTTCATGACTCCAGGCGAAGACATCGGCATACCTCCGAAGCAAAGTGATTATTCTTTCTCTAAGAGGCAGGCTCAAGGATGAGCCGATTCGGACTACTTTTGAAAAGTCCGTCTCGGTTAACGGCACCGAGATGAGTTCTTCCATCGGTTCTCCCCGCTCGTGCAGCCCTATACGGGGGTCCAGTGATTCGATCATTGAAATTTCTGCCGGGGCTTTTACCGCGGTGGCGTAGCACTTCCTAGACTCTTGCTGGTCTCCTTTCACTACCCCTACTCCCGTCTCAGTCGGGAATTTCATGGAGAGGTGGTAGGTAGACACTATGGCCTGAAGGAGGCTGAGAGACGGTCGGCCGAGGATGGCGTTGTACACTGAAGGTTGGTCCACGACCAAGAAGTCGACCATCCCGATCCTTTGATGGGGCGCAGTTCCCGCGGTGAGCGGCAACGAGACGATTCCTTCTGGGAGTACCTGTCCGCCCGAGAAACCGATGAACGGCGTCCGGACAGGCCGTAGTACCGACCGACCTATGTCCATTTTATCGAATGTTGTAGTGAATAGGACGTCCGCTGATGACCCTATATCCACCAGTATCCGGAACACCTTTCTGTTCGCGATGGTGAGGGTGACTACGAGCGCATCATCGTGAGGATGATGAATGCCTCGAGCATCTTCTTCAGTGAACGAGATGCAATACTTCTCTCGTTTTTTCTCTTTGGGAGGTCGGGATAGCAGGAGAACCTCGGACTCGGGGCGGTCGAGGCTTCTGGCGTGGTTTTTTCAGGCGTTATTCGAGTCCCCGCCGCCTCGATGACCCCCGACGATCGTTCGAATTTCTTCCTGTGGCCGCTCTCCACTCGCTCCTGCGACGGCGTCGGTTCCAGCCGTATGTTCTCTTAGCCGGCCTTCCTTAATCAGCCGCTCAATCTCATCCTTCAAATGATAACAGTCACTCGTGTTGTGACCGTGGTCGCGATGGTAGTGGCAATATTTATCTTTGTTCCGACGACCAGGATTTCCTCGCATTTTCCGAGGCCAGTTGACGAAGCTCTCGGTTTTGATCTCCATCAGCACTTGTTCAGGAGATTTGTTCAGGGGGGTGTATGCAGAGAATTTTCTGTCAGGTCGCTTCCCTGGCCTGCTGTCGTCTCGGCCCCGGTCGTCTTTTCGCTTTTTCCCCCCGACCGAGTCGGCTTCCTTTTTGGCCGACTCTTTTGCTGATGGTTTCGTATTCTGGATTTTCTCTCTTAGGAGTCGCGTCTCCTCCGCATCGGCGTACTTGTCTGACCGAACCATAAACTCGCCCAAAGTATCGGGCGGGTTTTTGTCCAGTGACGCCAAAAAAGGCTTGTCTCTAACTTCCTGCATGAGAGCGTTGAGTGCTGTCTCCTCAGAATATTTTCGAACTTGGAGAGACTCGAAATTGAAGCGTTTAATGTAGTCTTTGAGTAATTCTCCTTCCCTCTGAACTATGTTGTTCAGATGCGCGGGAGGCTTCAGTTTCTTCTTCCCGCCAATGAAATTGCTGAGGAAGGCGCCGCTGAGTTCAGCGAACGACTTTATCGACCCAGGTTTCAGTTGCTTAAACCAAAGTCGGGCAACGTCCGTCAAAGTCAGAGAAAACGCTCGGCACATAACGGCATCCGAGGCGTCGTGCAATTCCATGTAAGTCCTGAAGCATTCAAGATGCTCTGTCGGGTCGGTCTTCCCGAAAAATGGAGTAATCTGGGGTAAGCGGAACCTTTCCGGCAACCGGGCCCGCATTACCTCGTCCACGAACGGGGAGGCTTTTTCTTCGTGTTTGGTCGGATCTGAGTTCCGACCGTGCTTTATATCTGCCATTTCCTTTGCCATCTTCTCTCGGACTTCGTTTTTGAAGTCTTGCATGTCAGCCTTCCAGGGTTCGGCGCTCTCTACCGTTTCTTCAGCGTCTGCAGGTAGCCGACTGCGCCTCCTCTAATCTATTCTATGCCTCAGGTCAGAGGGAGGCAGAACGGCTATTGCCGAACGAGCAGGTGCCGGGTGACTTGGTTCTCGGGGCTGACTCGGTCGTCTAGGAGACAATGGCGCGGGTGGCTGCGCTACAGATGCTGGTGGATGAGCTGGCGTCGACTCTTGGCGTTGCATCTACTGGTTGTACAGTTGTTCCAGCATGTGTTTCATGGCGGCCATCTCGGAACGCATTTCCTGAACCTCACGATTTAGGTATGCGTTCCCTTGGTTGGGCTGGCTTGTAGTCGCAGGTGGCGCTGCCGGGGGAGCCCCCTGAGCGACGCTAGCGGCGGCCTCCCTTACTTCATCTGGGTCCGTCCTTCTTGTTCTTGCCATTGGAATGGTTGGAAAAAGCGGCTTTTTGTCCGTTTCCCACAGACGGCACCAAGCTGTTGCAGTGTTTTTATGGGACGGTTTCCCTTGGTGACGGACCCTCCTTCACCTGCACAGAAACAATGTCAAGGGAACCCTGGCTAGAGCCGGGGAACCTCCGATGCTTAAGTCAGTAATCTCGTCAATAGCCAAGAGCTTTTCTCAGTTAGTATTTGCGTACCTTTTACTGTTCCAAGCTTAGAGATTTATACAGTCTGTCGATCCTTATCTTCAGAGGATTCTTCTCCTGGGATCACTCAGGATCCCGAGATTCTCGGGATCCGCTACCAGTATCCCTGGATTTCCGTAGATCAGCATCTGTCCTCGTTCCGCCACTACCTGTCTCGGTTGGATCTCGACCGACCCAGGGGGAGTCTCGGCCAGGTCATGACCGATACCGGGGGAGTCTTGGCCGATGCAGGAGGACGGGTTCTCAGCCGTTCCCGACAGTATTAACTCCCTGAGGGGATCTTTACTCTATCGGTTGAATGGCTTTCACTCGCCCGACCTTCAGTGGGGTGATGCAGGCGAGGTTATCACTCTGACAGAGCGACTTTACTCGTCCTTGCTTATGCCTAACGGCCTATCTTCTATCCTGTCGGTGTTATCTCGGATTCTTCAGGTAGTGTCGGCGAAGCCGACCTACTCTTATATGAATCTCGGGACTTTACCCGAGCCCGACACATTTTTCTCCAACAGTAAGCGTTCAATCCCTATTGCTTTTTGTGGTGGGGTCCACTCAAGCTTTTAATCTACTTCATTCTTTGACTTATGTCATAAAATGATCTATTCAAATTGATGGACAGTGTGGATACAATACGTACATCGTAGTAGGTCCCACAAGTGGTGACATCAGTCGAGTTCAGTAGCTAATCCGCTCCCTGAAATTGAGGTATTTCCAAAGCTCATGTAAATGACACCATGATAGGAAACAGTGGACGTGGATTGGCTACTCCCACGGACACCAGCCAATGGCTGGTGGTCGGTGCTCCATGGGACCCACCATGATGTATGTGTTTCATCCATGCTGTCCACTTATTTTTATGGATCATTTTACGATATGAGACCAAAAATGAGGTATATCCCAATCTTAAGTGGACCACATTTCATGAAACAATGTTGAATGAGCGTCGACTAATAAAAAACATTTTGTGGCCATAAAAGTTTCCGATCAAGATGATTTTTGTTTTTTCCCTTCATCTGGCCTATATGACCTAATCAAAATATTAGATGTCAAATAAACAGCTCAGTAGACCTTAGGAGGATTTTAATGATGGATATCCAACCACTATTGTTTTCATGTGGCGTGGTCCACATGAGATTTATATACCTCTTATTTTTTGGGTTCAAGCCATAAAATGATCTATGAAAATGGACGAATAGAGGGGATGAAACACATACATCATGGTGGGGCCTACAGAGCACCGACCAGCCAATCCGTTTCCAGAAACAGCAGGGACGTTTGAACTAAAAAATTATGACCAGAGAGAACTCGGGTAGGCCCCACAATAGGAAAAAGTTGGGATAGGACGCCCATCAGTATTTTGTGTACGCCCAACCATTGATACGTTGCCTCGTCGATCATTCCAAAACTCTGATGCGCCATATCACGTGAAGTTAAGAGCCTGTTCGTTCAGCTGTGGAATTGAATGGCATTGAATTGCATATCATTATTGTTTAATGATGGCATGTTTTGAAATACCGTGGTAATGTATCCATCCAATCCATGTTCGGGATAAAATGTTTGGGATAAAAATTTTGTTAGAAAAAAACATAAGATTAAGCAAAATCATGTTTGATAGACAGCAAATTCACAAATGACAGACTCATTTGTGCAATGACAGATTCATTAGTGCAGATATAACCAGAATGTGACGTGCAAACAGTCTATATGGATGAATGACATATATAAAAACTTGTCACAATGTAGGGCTTGCATGTGTAATAGAGTAGAGACTGCATGTGTCAAAGTCTATAGCAATCTACGTGAGACCAAATGCAATTCTATGAGGATAAATATAATTCCGTCCCACTTAATCCCACCTTTTCCTATTGCACGGGATCAAATGCGTCTCTATTCCTCCAAATCCCATTTAATACCCTGACCCAAATCCCCCAGGATGTTTTGAGTATAAATTTATGGGGTGGCCCACCTTAGAACAGAATCGGCCTGATTTCCTGGTTCCTTACTCTTGCTCGGGTGGTAAACTCTCGAGAGTTGTAATACCCGATCAAGGGTTCGAGTACCCATAGGCGGTGAAACTCAACTACGGTGTGAGTGTGTGCGCGACTGTGTTGAAAAAAAAAAGGGACGATGCACCTGATGTACGGCATGGATTTAATGGATGTTTAGTCGATTTCCCCGCGTTATGGAAAATGACCACGGTCGGTGCCGATGCTAGGGACGCAGGCATTTTCCGTCCAACTCCCTTGACACGTTCGGAAGCGGATTACCTGGTGCACCAGGCACCACCGATCTTGGTGGTGTGCTGACGTCACCAAATTCTGTGAGGCCACAATGAGGTATATGTCGTATCAAAACAGTCTTTCCATTTGGCGAGCTCGTGTTAAGGCATGAGCCCAAAATTAAGACAGATCCAAAGATCAAGTGGACCACACTATAAAAATTAGTAGGGTATTGAACATCTATCATTGAAACCTTCTTGCAGGTCATATAAGTTTTAGATCAATTTGATATTTGTTTTTCCACTTCATCCAAGTCATTGTGGCCTTAAGAACAAATTGAATTAAAAATAAAAATTATAAAAGCCCTGCAATATATTTTATTAGTGGTAATAATTGTCCATGGAGTGGTCTACTTGAGAAGAGGATATAATTCAATTTTGAAATCATTCGGGGCTTGTTTGGCAGTGGGATTAGAAGAGATCAGGTGGGATGAGATTCAAAAATTATAATTATTACCCATGACAGTGATTGTCCCATATTGCCATGAGATAAAATTAAGGCCCTACTTTATTGGTAATACGGTGGTGGTACATTGAATGGATATATCACTATCATTTGAAAGTATTGAGAATAACTGAAGTGTTATGTCTAAATTATTCATTTGTTTTATAACTTTATTTTATAGCATGGGCTTAAAAATGAAGTATATTCAAAACTTATGTGGCTTCAAAAAAGTTTTCAACGATAAGTATTCAATTCCTATTTCTTTCTATGGTGGGGTTCACTTGTGCTTTTGATTTACCTGCTTTTTTGGTCCATACTCTAAAATAATCTTAAAAAATGGGTGGACAGTGTGGATATATCCCACACATCATGATGGGACCTACACAACTTATTAATATTGAGTAAAATTGGAATGAACCTAATGCAATTCCAATAAGTTCTAACCATAAGCTTTTGCATTCTTCCCGGACATGGATTGGCACGGGACCAGATGAATCCCATCTCACCTAATCCCTCCTGATGCCACTCCCCAAACACGCCCTGAGTAAAATAATCTCTCCAGGTGAGTGGATGGTGCGTAGGATCAGCAGCTCGGGTAGACAGTGGACGCGGATTGCATTTAATGCAATTGACTTTTGATATTTAGCCCTGCCTCCGAATGGGCAGTTTTATGGGTGGGCCTACCGTAATGTACCAGTACATTTAAGCCGTTTATCTCTTTTCTAAGATTATTTTAAGGCATCAAAACAGAATGAAGCAGATCTAACGGTCAAAAATCAAACATGCTCTTGCATTTAATGCAATTGACTTTTAATACTTTGTGTATTTTAAAGCAACCAAGCTTATTATTTAGTATGGTGTACTTGAGTGATGGATCTACCTCATTTTTGTAGTGATGTCTTAAAATAATATGAGAAAAGGAATTGACGGCCTGAATTTACAGCTACATCACTGTCAGCCCACCCGCAGAATTGCCCGTTTGGAGCTGGGGACGGGAGGGTAGTACGCAATCCGCGTCCGCAGGCAACGCGCTCTTCTGCGAAGATAGTCACAGGAAAGCCAGTTCAGTGGTGTGTGGTATCTCACAAGCACGGTGGAGGACGCGGATTTCCTGCCTAGGCCTTTCGCATAAGTTCCTGCGCTCGGATGCTAAGTATGGTCCACCGTAATATTTGTTATAAATCTATCCTGTTCATCCGTTTTCTGAGATTATTTTAAGAGACTCGACTGAAAATAATATGGATTCAAAACTCAAGTAAGCCATATGAGAGGAAAAATTAGGGAAATAGTTTTCTAAACCTTTATGGGCTCCACGTTGATTTTTATATGCCATCTAAACGGTTTATAAGGTCATTCTCACTGGAATGTGGTAAAAACACATAACATTAGCATGATAAGAAACTTTCATGGCCTTAAGAATGTTTCAACGGTAGTGATTGAATCACAACTGTTTATCTCATGTAGCCCAGTTGAGTTTTTAATCTACGTTTTTTTTAACGAATAGGCGGGCTGAATTTATCACAAACAGACACTTGACCCTACCTAGCGTCCCAGCGCAGGAACTTTCTGCAAAAGGCTTTCCCTGTAAATCTCCGTCCCACAGCCGAAGCGGATTGGATAGTGAACAACAAACCACCAACTTACTTGGTGTAGGCACGTGTCATACAAAGAGAAGCGGATTGGATAGTGTGCCGCAAACCACTAACTTTGAATTGTACCAATAGTTAAAGGAGATTATTGTTCACTCATCTGAAGGGTTTATTTGAGATTATTCGACGATGAGTTCAGGTGGGAAACGGATTGGCTACTCCCCCTGACTCCCTGACAGCATCTCCGGATCCGGTGGTCCGTGATCTGTTGCCCTACCATGATGTATGTATTTCATCTATTCCGTTCATCCATTTTTAAATATCATTTTAGATTTTCATTCCAAAAATGAGAGGGATATAAATCTCAGGTGGACCACACCAAAGGAAAGCAATAGTGATTGGATGTCCATCATTTAAATCCTCCTAAGGCCCACTGTACTGGCTATTTGACATCCAATCTGTTGATTAGGTCATAAAGACCCAGATGAAGGGAAAAAGCAAAGATCAACTTGATCAAACACTTTTATGGCCCCAAAAAGTTTTCAATGGTCTAAGTTCATTTAACACTGTTTCCTATAATGTGGTCCATTTGAGACTTGAAAATACCTCATTTTTTGCTTGTTATAATAAATTGATCTAGAAAAATAGATAGACGGAATGGATGAAACACATACATCATGACAGGCCCACAAAGCAACCGACCACCAGCCATTGGCCATCGAGTGGACCACACCACATATAAGAGTATAGATAATCACGTATAAGACTATAGATAATCATTTTTACAGTTAAAACATTTATAAGGCCTATAATAATGATTATTTTACATCCAAAATCTGATCCTAGAGTCAAACAAGCCGGTATGAAGAGGAAAAACGAATATCGTAATTTCATATTAGTCAAAAACTCTACGGCTCCCGGAGAAAGGTTTTAAATGTAGATAGTATAATCCCTCACTGCTTTTTGCGGTGTGGTCCACCTGATCTTGATCTGCTTTATTTTTAAGCTCCAGCAATACGACTAGCTTTGCAAGTGGATATGCGGTTTGGCTATAACTCATATCTCAAGATGGGACACAGAAAACTTGGTTCGGACAACACTTCAGCCAGCTGGGTGGTGTGTGGTACACCACCCAATCCGCTTCCTAGCGTGATTGTGATAGGACGCGGACTGCGTACTACCCCAGCCCGTCCCTAGCTCCGAACGGGCAGTTCTATGGGTGGGCTCACCATGATGTATCAAAACCGTCTATCCCTTTTCTTATATTATTTTAAAGAATCAAAATAAAAATGAGGCAGATCCAACGATCAAATGGACCACACCTCAGAAGACTCTTGCATTTAATGCCCCTGACATTTAATGCTCTGTGCATTTTAGTGCAACCAAACTTATTATTTGGTGTTGTCCGTTTGATCGTTGGATCTGCCTCATTTTTTTTTTCTGACTTATAATAATATGAAAAAAGAAATAGACGGTTTGGATGTACGGATACATAACGGTGGAACCGCCCACAGAACTACTCGTTCGGAGCTGGGGACGGGAGGGGTAGTACGCAATCCGCTTCCAGCGTGATAACATTTAAAGACACGTGCCGGTAACTTTCTCCAACCGAGCGTCTACGTGGAAAGTGGAAAGTGACTTTCGCTTTAATCCAACGTCAGTTTTGCACCATTGGAGACTTTTCAAACGCACATATCGGACTGTTGCACTGCAGTTTAGACCGTCCACATATCTGACCAAGCATTGTGCGGATGCGGAGGATAACCAAAAAAATGCACTGATAAGACAGTAACAATCGTACTGATTTTCCCCTTTAATTTGGAAAACTAACTATTTGAATTTTAATCATCTATTTGATAATCAGAAATGGATGGTTAGGATTGATTGATCAGAGTGATTCCATATGTATGCTCCAATAACAATGGGACCGATAATTTGGATGGACCGTATTGCTTTGATGATATAAAAGGAATATTGACTTCTCCGGAATTGCATTCCCGTTTACGCTAGCACAGTCCCTTCACCAACGGTGTAGCGGTAACTGCGCTTCGCATTCAATGGATGCGGATTGCGTACTAGGCCCGACCGTCTCCATCTGGGAACGGGCAGGATCTTTGAGTGCCCACCGTGATGTATGCGTCTTATCCACACCGTACATCCATTTTTCCTTATCATCGTAGTAATTAAGTCTAAAATGAGGCATATCTAATACAGATGTGGACAACACAATGAGGATTAAACTCTCACCGTTGAAACTTCCCGGGGTCACAGAAGTTTTGGATGGAAGTGATATTTGTGTTCTCTTTATCTTATTCTAAGTAATTTTATGAATAGGTTAGATGGCAAATAAACATCACGGTGAGCCTGGAAAAGTTTCAACGGTGAGAATCATTATCACCCCTACTTCCTGTGGTGTGATCCACTTAAGAATTGGATCCCCCTCAGTTTTGGATTCATATACTAAAATGATGGTTAAAAATAGATAGACGGTGTGGATGAGACACATACAGCACGGTGGGCACTCAAACCTCTTGCCCGTTCCCAGCTGGAGAGTGGGAAGGACGCAATCCGCGTCCGCATTCAATGTTCGGCAAAGGTAAACAAGATATGGGCCCACCATCAAGTGTGTCTAACTGTAAAATCCACTACCATAAACCAAACCAATCAAAGAGGTGAAACGCATCACACAGACCGATGTGTGTATCAGATCCGGTCCATTCCTTGGGTGCGCCAGGTATGCCTTTGGTAGACTCTGATTCGGTAGTGGCCCATCCAGTTCCAAGCTCGGTACTCCTCGGTAGTATCTGTGGGCCTCACAATAATGTAGGTGTTTTATCCACGCTGTCCCTTTTTTCAGATCATTTTACAGCATGAGCTTCAAATTGAGACAGATCCAAATCTCAAGTGGACCACACCATAGAAAAAAGTTGTGATTGAATGTCTACCATTAAAAACTTCTTAGAGCCACAAGAGTTTTGGATCAAGTGGATATTTATGTTTTTCCTTTATAAAGGTATGTGACCTAATCAAAAGGTTGAATGGCAAATAAACATTACAACGTACCCTTGAAAGTTTTCAACAACGAGTGTTTAATCACCATTATTTCCTGTGTTATGGTCCACCTAAGATTTAGTCTACCTTATTTTTTGCCTCGTTATGGTCTTGTCATTTTTGGGCTGATGACTTAAAATGAGCTGTAAAAAAATAATTAAAAAAAAAGCTGTAAAAATGAATGGACAGCGCGGATAAGACAAATAAATTATGGTGGGCCCACATAGGTTTTCCAGCACCAACCACGTCCTGGGTCATAATGAGTCCAGTCAATGCGTCACCATAATAAAAGAAATGGACGGTTAAGCAATTTCCTATTGGATCCATAACCAACGGCACATATGGATCACTTGATGAGTTGGCCACACCAGAAGAAGCAGTGGTGCTAAAGACACTCACGGTTAAAACCTTCCTGAGTCACCCTGTAACTTTTACTTTCCATCTAAGTTGTTCGTGAGATCTTATAGATCTTGATTAAGGGAAAACACAAATACGAACTTGATCCAAAACTTCTGTAGCTCCTAAGAAGTTTTCAATGATCAGAATTTAATCCTCAACGTGTGGTCCACTTGATCATTTGATATACATTATTTTTGGTCTTATAATCTAAAATTATATGAAAAAAATGGATGGACAGTGTGGATGAAAGCAATTAGGCACATGGGCCCCTTAGAGCCTAGCCTATCCCAAGCTGGGACAGGCAGGGTAACATCGAAACTGCGGCAGCAGAGTTCGTTCAAAGCCCGGGTCTGGGGTTGGTCTTGGCCTGGATGTGGAAACTGTTGTGGGTTATGCCATTGGGCCGGGCCTATTCAAAATTTTAATTTTGCAAGCTCGAGCCCAGCCCATCGACACCTACATGCGGCGGAGCTTCTCTCTCCCAATGGAGAATGGACACGGAGGCCGTCAAAGCTCTCCAAGTCAGACTACGTGTAGGAATCCGCGCAAATCGAGTCTACTAAAGAAGACTGCCCCGTCCCTTCTCACCTCATAATTTTAAGCTGGAAACGGCCCATCAATCGAAGGGTCGTAAGGAGAGAAGAACTATCGATATTTCTCATCTTCCCAGCAAGCTTCAAGTCCGGCATCCATGCATGGTGAACCTGGCAATATAGTCAACGTAATTTAAAATCATAAGGAGTCCATGATGTGCTCTGACACAAAGATGGATAAAATTGAGAAATATACCTATTTTTGTGTAAACAATCCTAACAGTCCATATTAATCACCATTGATCAAATGGTTAATATTTGTCACATTGGAGTGATGTTAGCATTCTAACTCATAAAATATGGAATGAACTTGATCCATGGATTGGACTAAGTATTCCAACAAGGCTAAGCTTGTTTAGACCACATGACTAATGTTGTCAGGACTGATGTCCTCAAACTTCAAGAACGCTCGATTGGTTGAGTGGACTGCTCGACCGGTCGAGGGAGCTGCTCGACTAATCGAGGTATGCTTGACTCAAATTCCAGCGAGCTTGTTCTTTGGGTGTCCGTGATGCTCGACCAGTCGAGGCCATCAATCGACTAGTCGAGGTTACGCAGATCCTGCGCGGACTGCGTAAATTTGAGGCGGTTTCTGAACTTTTTCGAACTAGGTGCGTAAGTAGAGTTTCTTAAACTATAAATAGAGATTCCTAGGACTATTTTAAAGTATTTTAAGGCTTTTTAAAAGTTTTCTAAGGGTTCCTAAAAGGGTTTTAGGGTTATCAAACAGTGTAGCAAGGGTAAGATTCGAGGTTGTTCGAATCGAGTAAGTCCTTTCTCTTGTAATTTTTATTTCATAGTGGATTTTTGTCGTTTTGTGCTGAGAATTTTTCACGTTAAATCTTTGTGTTCTCTTGTGATTACTTGACGTTATTGGAATGCTATGCTAGAGCTAGATCTGTGTGTTTTCGCAGCACAAATCTCTAACAAGTAAATGGTATGGAATTGCATTAGATGGAATCAATACCATTATTGCACATTGGTTATCATGTTTGAAAATTCGGTGGTATTTTATCCATCCAATCCCGCGGGATTAAATTATTCCCTTGGGAAATACAATGCATTAAGAGAAGCCTAAGTTTGATGGACCATGGAACTGTAATCAACAATCACAATTTACAATTGATGCCAGTCACTTGTATAAATATACAACTTGAATGTCATGTGTAAAGGAAACATATGAATTAACAACAAAGATAAAATACATGCATCAACGTAGGGCAAACATATATAGTGGATTTTGAAATCCACTATAATCGAGTATCTATTGTTGGCTTTGGATGATATGATATTAGGATTAATCCAATCCTTCTCATGATTTCCAAACACAGGATGTTTTCAAAATATGCCAATTTCTCTCTCAGTGCATGGATAAATAACACCCTCCCTTATGCATCATTACAATGCCCTTCGTTTTCTAAACTGGGTAAAAAATTACTATGTAGTGAACAATCGATGATAAAATATAATGGAACAATAGTATAAACACGGTAGTTGACTATTGAGATTTGGGAGTAGGAAAGGAATTTTCATGCCTAGATTGGGAGAATAAAATTGTTATTTAGAACAATGTATAAGAGAACAAAATTTTCACGCCTAGATTGAGAGAATGATATATATTGATGCAGAATCCTCTAATAGAGTTGCACACAATTCAAACCGAGACAAGCTTGACACAACTTAACTCAACTCGGTCAGTAGTTGACCCCAACTCGAACTTGGCTCGAGTCGGTCCTCGAGCTTGACTAGCCAGCTTGGCTCGATTCAATCAACAGCTTAGGCCAATTCAAGCGTATGCGACATTTTCTCAACACATGGAGTGCACCTTCAATTTCTCACACTATGCAAAACAACAACAGTAGTAATAGTTTACAGGTATTTCATCAAACTCTCAGTAAGCAATATCAAAATCAAGATACAAGGATAGTTTTATCATTAATTTTTTTTTATTATTTTTTTGATAATGATTTGTTTCGCATACATGCCTTCATCACCACTAACTGATCTTGCGGAGAATGTACACACCCAAAACAACACTTGATTAAGTTATTTCATCAAATACTTGCTGAGCAATGTCAAGATCAAAATAATCAAGTCATTGAAGTGATTCGAATCATATTTGATTCGTGTTGAGGTTCAATTTGAGTCAACTCGAGCTCGAACAAGCTCTAACTTAACTCGAAATTTTTTCGAGCTTCAAAAATCAGCTCGACTTGAACTCAATTCCAAACTGAGTTCAATCAAGCTTTTTCAAGTCGAGTTGAGCAAGTTAACGGAGCTAACTCGGTTTGTATACAGCTCTATCCTCTAATTCTCGAGCTTTTAGAGTAAACAGTGGAAGGTCAAGGAATGTGCAAGACAGTGTTACATGAAAAACACCATCTATGGTAGGGCCCAACAAACCAATGGACCATAATCTATGGTAGGGCCTAATACACAATAGGACTCGAGTGATACGTAACAATGTCACATCTATAAAGGTTGATTCTATAAAAAATAGTTCTCCCATCTTTAAGTATAGCAGAACGCCACATTCGTAATGTGTTAAGATGGATAGTTACACAAGTTGAACATGTGACAAAATATACATTTGTGGTGCTTTAAGATAAATAGTTGCACATTAATTCGGGCATATGTGGGCCATTTGAAGATAGATAACCACATGTGTAGGGTTCTTAGAAAATGACAATGAGAACTGACTATCGTGTAGAGCACTTTATAGGAAAGATGTCATTTTCTCTTCTTTTTATTGATATATTATGTACTTACTTTTAGTAAGAAAATAAAAACTGAACATTTCAGGAGAGATGGTAGAGAAATAATAATAACATTTTAAAAAATTTACAAAGACAAATAGCATAAATGTTATTGTAATAGAAAATGGTGTTAGTCTTTAATAAAATAATTTGACACAACGGTTGCATCTTTGTCACGCCCCAAACCCAGGAATCGGATTCATAAGAATCCAGATTACCGAATCTGGTGCCGACAGCCTCCGTAGTACCCCATTCTCGGCTCCTAGCATTCATATGCCAGATTCCGATCCTGGGATCCTACAAGGAGGATTTTTTTTGTACATATAACTAGTAATAAGCATAACCACAAGATTACCCAATTCACAAAGACAACATCATCATCACATATCCACTAGTATAATCGTTTGAGTACAATACTGAAAGGGAAATACATAAATAAAAGTCAAGCTCCAAAAGGCCACTGCACGCTCCAAGCTCAACACTGCTGCAACCTAACATCACCTGCACGCATCTATCGTGCATAAGCTTATAGAAAGCTTAGAGGGTGGTGTAAGTGTGTGCACAAGGTAAGTGTCAAGTATTCAATACAATGCTATAATCATACGATAACAGAGTAAGTGGAAGCATGGGCAAGTCTATAAGTTAATCAATATCAGAATACGCAATATAGAACAACTATGCGATAAGTAGTCATAAAGAGTTAAATATCATATGTCGAGAATGCAATGCAATATACAAATCCTGCTAAGTCTATTCAAGCCATATAAGTGAAGAAATAACAACCCAAGATGTCATATGCTTGCGGACGTAATGTATTATGCGATGCAAATGAAATAACCATGCCGGAGTGTGAAGTCGGGATGATAGTACGTAGTATCGCAGGCTATGGGGTCCACCACAAGGGACTTCTATCCAAACCAGTCCCATACCTAAATTTGGATAGTCAGACTCGTTGTGGAAAACTCCTGATCTCAGGCTAGTCGCGCGCCCAACCGAAATCCTTGCCATAACGAAGGTACACAACAATTAGTTGCGCACTACCAGCCCTAGTGGATAGTGAATGAATGAATGAGCATGCAATTCCTACTCAATAAGTCCACCTGTCAGTACGGTTCCTCTCTGAGAAATCACCGGGGTCTAGTACACTCTAAACCAGATCGCCGCCACATCGCGCGCAATAAGGTAAGTGGAAGAGACCTCACTATCCGTCTGCCAATATCGGGCTCGACTCGTCGATAGCGGACCCATTCCTCGAGCTGGTCAGACTCAGCCTAGCATTGCCCCCTCCTCTCGGGCAGGTAAGGCCGCACCCCCTTCCAACCGACCACGAAACAGTGGAGAGCGCAGCCATCTGGTAATCGGCACACGGCGCTCATCTACCCACTCGGTCTAGACATTGGAGCAACCTCTGGAACCAAGAGGGTTTAGGGACTTTCACCCAGGGATATCTATAGCACCCCATGTAAAACAGATTTCCGGTGTCTCATCTGGCCATCCACGATATGCCTGTGGAGGCTACGGCCCTGATGTCGCTAGGGCATACAGTAATCACAACACACAATGCAAGATGCATGAGTCATACAATCCAGTCATGCATCAGTCCTACGCATACCGTGCACTCATGCGAGACAATCTCCGCCTATCAGGGAGTCTCATATCATCCTACCCAATGACATATGCAATGGTCAATCACATCTCATAACAAACATGCAGATGATGCGTATGGGCATGTATCATGATGCTATGCTGACACATACTCATAATCAGTATCAACAATCGACTTTGACAATGTGGACATTTAACTAACATTGCCCCAAGGAATGACCCACATAGATCCAAACATACAATGGGCCCACGGCCTCACACAAGGGCCTAATATACAACACAATGGGCCTTACTCAAGGGTTACATGTACACAACAAGTGGGCCCTGCCCATGGGCCTAACATGCATCACAATGGGCTCTTTCGCCTGGCCCTCAAATGCATCATAATAGGCCTCATCATCTAGGCCTCAATATACATCACAATGGGCCTTAGACACGGGTTAAATACACATCACGTCGGGCCTCAAATACGGATCGTATGTACATCGCATTGGACCCCGACAATTGGAATCGACAATCGGCTATAACAAATCAAGATCGGTAATCGGCTTCGATCGATAATCGACAATCGGCCACGACAAATCAAAATCGGTAATCGTCCATCAGAATCGGTACTCGGCCTCGATCGATAATCGGTAATTGGTCATCAGATTTGGTATTTAGCCTCAATCGATAATCAGCCATCAAAATCGATACTCGGCCTCGATCGATAATTGGCAATCGTCCACGATAAATCAGAATCGATAATCGGCCTCGATCGATAATCGACAATCGACCACGACAAATCAAAATCGGTAATCGGCCATCAGAATCGGTACTCGGCCTCGATCGATAATCGGCAATCGGTCATCAGAATCGGTATTTAGCCTTAATCGATAATCGGCCATCAAAATCGGTACTCAGCAATCGGCCACGATAAATCAGAATCGGTAATCGGCCTCGATCGATAATCGGCAATCGGTCATCAGAATCGGTACTTAGCATCGATCAATAATCGACAATCGGCCATGATCATCGGCACCGACAATCAGCACATAAACAAGGCGAGGTCCATAGATGAACAGACGATCAACCATAATATAAAGATCGACCCTCGGTCGTGGTTATATCAAATTCGATAGCACGGATCCATCCATGTATGGTGAATGGGGCCCACTGATTAGGATTAACCCACAAGTGATAATGAGAATGAAACTATCAAGGCCTAAGGGAAGGTCACAATGTGGGCATTCAACCATCATTGCCCATCAATGTGGTCATCTAACCAACATCACTCCCAAGTAGTGGTCCACATTAGGCCGAACATATAGTGGGCTCATGGCTTCACACAAGGCCCTAATATACATTACATGGGCCTCATACAAGGGCAACATATACATCAAGTGGATCGCATCCACGGGCTACACCAAGGGACCTTATATATATCAACTGGGTTGCATCCATGGGTCGTACTAATGGGTCTAATACATATCACAATGGGCCTTGCCCATAGGCCACAAATGTATCATAATGGGCCTTGCCCCATGGGCCTCAGATTCAAGCAGGTGGGCCCCATCATATAGGCCTTGTATACATCACATCGGGCCTCACTCATGGGCCCAATATTCATTACAATGGGCCTCCTTATCCGGGCCTCACATACATCAAGTTGAGCCACAAAGTAGGTGGGCCTGTACCTCCTAAATGGGCCCACCAGATGAATATCATGGATGTATAACACATACATCAAGGTGGACCCCACCATAATGCTTATTATCCATCCAATTTGTTCACAAGGTCACAAAGTCCTAGATAAAGAGGAAAACAAATATCATGTTGGTCCAAACTTTTGTAACCCAAAGGGTTCAATAGTGGGCGTTCAATCTCCACTGGTCTTTGCGGTGTGGTCCACCTGATCAATGGTTGGACTCATCATGGTGTGGCCCGCCGTTATGTATTTGAGATCTAACCTATTCATAAGTTAACATAGTGATAGATGAAGTGAAAACAAAAACATCAACTTGATCGAAACTGCTGTGGTAGTTAGAAGTTTTGAACGGTGGATATCACTGTCCCTACTATTCTCAATGGTGGGACGGTTTGTATACAAGACATGCATCATGTTGGATCCCATCATCCAAGGTCTGGACGGCGTGGATGGGACCCATACATCATAGTGGAGTCTACCTAATGGAAGCTGCGGATCACAATTCATAGCTCAGTGGGCCTAGAGAGCTTCTGATGTCAAAGCAGCAGCATTTCTGCTGCGTGGGCCCCACTGTCCAGATGGACAGTGTATATATATAATACATACATCAATGGTGGAATCCCACCGTCCAGCAGATTGGACAGTGGGGATGTATGATGCATGCATCTATGTGGGGTCCACATAGACGGACGGTGCGGCTATAAATCATACACATCATGGTCGGCCCACACAACATGTGGACGGCTGAGATGGAACATGATGGATGGCGTGAGTGAAACACATATCATGGTGGACCCCTCCTACCAAAATAGATGAACGACTTGGATCCAAAAATCACGGCTCACACGGGACCCACAGAATTCACTGCGTGAACACATCAGCTGTTCTGCTGCTCGTCCACAAACGGACGCCGGGGTAAAAAAAAAATACACGACATTAAGGTGGGGCCCATGGATATTGCTGATGTCGTCCTGATGCAAGGCTGCAGGGACTCATCGTCCTCGTTTCAAATGGACGAACGGCTGGAGTATAAAACACATATATCAGAGGTGGGTCCCACTACACGTGGCCCACAGTTTGGGACCAAGCTGATATTTATGATTTCCCCACCGTCCAGATAGTTGGACGGTGTAGACAGATACATCGTAGTGTGGTCCGTAGGACTTACTGCTGCAAATAGAGCAGATGTATAGCTGGTGTGTAGGTCCACCGTCCATCAGACGGGTGGCTTGGATATGAAATAGATGGGCGATGTGCAGGTATAAAAAAAATTACATCTGATGGGGTCCACGCAGATGGACGGTCTGGATACAACATTCATCATGGAGGGCCCCACAGTACTTATTGTTGTCAGTCAGCAGTAGGAACCACTGTTAAAAAAAATAGGCGAACGGCTGGGAGACGGACATCAACGGTGGAGTCCCAAGGAAGGAAGGCGTGGACGAAATATGTGGGACCCACAGAACTTGGTGACGCCTCTGCAACAGCTAAGCAGCTGGAGTGGGTACACTAGCCATCCCACCTCCCACGGTGTGACTGTGTGGGATACAATACATACATCAGTGGGTCCCAAGTGGGGTCCACCACAACATTTATCTGCCATCCAACCAATTGATAAGGTCACACAGACCCTGATGGAGAGGAAAAATGAATTTCAAAGTGATCCAAAACTTCTGTGATAATCCAAAAGGGTTTCAATGGCAAACGTGTAGTCTTCTCTGTTTCTTGTAGTGTGGGCCATCCGAGTTCCTCGGATGGCTGATTTTTTTTTTTGGAGGCACCCCATAAATAAACAGGACCCATTAAATGGACGGTGTGGATGCTCCACATGAATCATGGTGGGGACATGAGACGGGGCCCACTCTCCCTGCCCGTGAGTACAAACAGCAAGACGCTGCTGCTGTCAGCGTCCTCTGGACTCTGCAGCAAGCAGCGTCAACTTCTCATTTATTATTATTATTTTTATTTTCCTGCAGTTTCTCACAGGTGGGGTCCTCATCAGGAGAATCCACTCCGTTGGTTAGATTTCTGGACTCGGAACAGATCTAACAAGCCCCATTCGAATATGTTTCGGTGCGTAGAAACATCATAGCGGCCCAAACAATTAATAACACTCAAAACCACTAGTTTTCACAACATGGCCCGCCAGAGATTTGGATCAGCTCCATTTTTCGGCTCAATGCCTGAAATGAACAGGGAAACCGGGTGGACGGTGTGGATTAAACACATGTATTATGTATGGGGCCTGTTGTGGGCCCCACTCTCCTCTCTAAAAAGCAACTGGACGCTGCTTGCTGCAGCGTCCTCCAGCCCCATCACACTCATGCTTTAGTGGGATTTCACCAAACATATGGGCCCACCTGATGATGGCCTAGGCAAAATACATACTTCAATGGTGGGGTCCATCTGAGTGGGCTACACATCACACAAAAGGAATGAAAAAGAGAGAGGAAAGCACCCACACTATAAAAATGTAGAAATCTAACCTATAGATGCACCCACCTTTGATCTTCCCTTCCTTCTTCCGCCAATGCATGATAGAGCTCCAAAGGTATAATTTCAACGGTGGAGATCGATTTTAGAGGGTGGGATTAGATGGTAGGAAGGTGGGAAGGTGGGCCACACTAGCTCTCTCATGGGGAGCTTGGACGTGGGTGGCTTGGGAGGAAAAATGTGAGAGAGAATGAAAGAGAGAGAAATGGAAGATGTGATGTGAAGAGAGAGAGAGAGGGATGGATAAGAGAGTGATGGAGTGATGGGGAGAGAGATGGGTGAGGTGATGGGAAAGTTGACTTTTGGGGAAGGGTAGTTGTACTTAGGGATGGGTGTACTTGTGACAAATGATTTGATTGATGTGATGGATTTTCTTGGGATTAGCCACGCGCGGTATTTTCCTTGAACTGAACGCAGGCCCACATCTCCTGGCCTGGGTATCGCCTCGGCGCGTGAGACGCGGCATCGGAACCGCGGCGACAGTGCGGTCGCACTGGTACAAGTCTCGGGTCAAACTGACTCAGACCGACAGGATCCGACTCAGGATTGCGCGCAACGCCGGTTGCAGATCGCGAGTCGCCGGAAATTGATCGGAATGACCGTGAAAGCCTCAGGGACAGTACGAATTAGGATACGGGTTTTACAGCTCTCCCCACCTAATAAAAATTTCGTCCTCGAAATTTTAAGAAAATAAACAAGGGGGGAAAGAAACACCATCCCGTAAATAAGTAAAGGCACAATCAATCTAGCAAGGGATGAAGATAGCGCTATCTAATCTCAACCTTACCCTCTCAAGATACATCATCGATACTATGGTGACCTTACTAATCTTAGGATCTCGGATCAGAAATGATCGAAAATGGAATACTATATAGCCTCACAATTTCAACGGTAGGATGCTATATCAGAAAATCTCTAAGTTATTCGAACTCGGGGATCTAACCATTCTAAGTTCTCAACAATTATAGAGTGAATGATAGCTATCAGTAGATATGTGATATTATCTTCAGGTATTCCCAAGTTATGCTCTGATACCAACTTCTGTCACGCCCCAAACCCAGGAATCGGATTCATAAGAATCCAGATTACCGAATCTGGTGCCGACAGCCTCCGTAGTACCCCATTCTCGGCTCCTAGCATTCATATGCCAGATTCCGATCCTGGGATCCTACAAGGAGGATTTTTTTTGTACATATAACTAGTAATAAGCATAACCACAAGATTACCCAATTCACAAAGACAACATCATCATCACATATCCACTAGTATAATCGTTTGAGTACAATACTGAAAGGGAAATACATAAATAAAAGTCAAGCTCCAAAAGGCCACTGCACGCTCCAAGCTCAACACTGCTGCAACCTAACATCACCTGCACGCATCTATCGTGCATAAGCTTATAGAAAGCTTAGAGGGTGGTGTAAGTGTGTGCACAAGGTAAGTGTCAAGTATTCAATACAATGCTATAATCATACGATAACAGAGTAAGTGGAAGCATGGGCAAGTCTATAAGTTAATCAATATCAGAATACGCAATATAGAACAACTATGCGATAAGTAGTCATAAAGAGTTAAATATCATATGTCGAGAATGCAATGCAATATACAAATCCTGCTAAGTCTATTCAAGCCATATAAGTGAAGAAATAACAACCCAAGATGTCATATGCTTGCGGACGTAATGTATTATGCGATGCAAATGAAATAACCATGCCGGAGTGTGAAGTCGGGATGATAGTACGTAGTATCGCAGGCTATGGGGTCCACCACAAGGGACTTCTATCCAAACCAGTCCCATACCTAAATTTGGATAGTCAGACTCGTTGTGGAAAACTCCTGATCTCAGGCTAGTCGCGCGCCCAACCGAAATCCTTGCCATAACGAAGGTACACAACAATTAGTTGCGCACTACCAGCCCTAGTGGATAGTGAATGAATGAATGAGCATGCAATTCCTACTCAATAAGTCCACCTGTCAGTACGGTTCCTCTCTGAGAAATCACCGGGGTCTAGTACACTCTAAACCAGATCGCCGCCACATCGCGCGCAATAAGGTAAGTGGAAGAGACCTCACTATCCGTCTGCCAATATCGGGCTCGACTCGTCGATAGCGGACCCATTCCTCGAGCTGGTCAGACTCAGCCTAGCATTGCCCCCTCCTCTCGGGCAGGTAAGGCCGCACCCCCTTCCAACCGACCACGAAACAGTGGAGAGCGCAGCCATCTGGTAATCGGCACACGGCGCTCATCTACCCACTCGGTCTAGACATTGGAGCAACCTCTGGAACCAAGAGGGTTTAGGGACTTTCACCCAGGGATATCTATAGCACCCCATGTAAAACAGATTTCCGGTGTCTCATCTGGCCATCCACGATATGCCTGTGGAGGCTACGGCCCTGATGTCGCTAGGGCATACAGTAATCACAACACACAATGCAAGATGCATGAGTCATACAATCCAGTCATGCATCAGTCCTACGCATACCGTGCACTCATGCGAGACAATCTCCGCCTATCAGGGAGTCTCATATCATCCTACCCAATGACATATGCAATGGTCAATCACATCTCATAACAAACATGCAGATGATGCGTATGGGCATGTATCATGATGCTATGCTGACACATACTCATAATCAGTATCAACAATCGACTTTGACAATGTGGACATTTAACTAACATTGCCCCAAGGAATGACCCACATAGATCCAAACATACAATGGGCCCACGGCCTCACACAAGGGCCTAATATACAACACAATGGGCCTTACTCAAGGGTTACATGTACACAACAAGTGGGCCCTGCCCATGGGCCTAACATGCATCACAATGGGCTCTTTCGCCTGGCCCTCAAATGCATCATAATAGGCCTCATCATCTAGGCCTCAATATACATCACAATGGGCCTTAGACACGGGTTAAATACACATCACGTCGGGCCTCAAATACGGATCGTATGTACATCGCATTGGACCCCGACAATTGGAATCGACAATCGGCTATAACAAATCAAGATCGGTAATCGGCTTCGATCGATAATCGACAATCGGCCACGACAAATCAAAATCGGTAATCGTCCATCAGAATCGGTACTCGGCCTCGATCGATAATCGGTAATTGGTCATCAGATTTGGTATTTAGCCTCAATCGATAATCAGCCATCAAAATCGATACTCGGCCTCGATCGATAATTGGCAATCGTCCACGATAAATCAGAATCGATAATCGGCCTCGATCGATAATCGACAATCGACCACGACAAATCAAAATCGGTAATCGGCCATCAGAATCGGTACTCGGCCTCGATCGATAATCGGCAATCGGTCATCAGAATCGGTATTTAGCCTTAATCGATAATCGGCCATCAAAATCGGTACTCAGCAATCGGCCACGATAAATCAGAATCGGTAATCGGCCTCGATCGATAATCGGCAATCGGTCATCAGAATCGGTACTTAGCATCGATCAATAATCGACAATCGGCCATGATCATCGGCACCGACAATCAGCACATAAACAAGGCGAGGTCCATAGATGAACAGACGATCAACCATAATATAAAGATCGACCCTCGGTCGTGGTTATATCAAATTCGATAGCACGGATCCATCCATGTATGGTGAATGGGGCCCACTGATTAGGATTAACCCACAAGTGATAATGAGAATGAAACTATCAAGGCCTAAGGGAAGGTCACAATGTGGGCATTCAACCATCATTGCCCATCAATGTGGTCATCTAACCAACATCACTCCCAAGTAGTGGTCCACATTAGGCCGAACATATAGTGGGCTCATGGCTTCACACAAGGCCCTAATATACATTACATGGGCCTCATACAAGGGCAACATATACATCAAGTGGATCGCATCCACGGGCTACACCAAGGGACCTTATATATATCAACTGGGTTGCATCCATGGGTCGTACTAATGGGTCTAATACATATCACAATGGGCCTTGCCCATAGGCCACAAATGTATCATAATGGGCCTTGCCCCATGGGCCTCAGATTCAAGCAGGTGGGCCCCATCATATAGGCCTTGTATACATCACATCGGGCCTCACTCATGGGCCCAATATTCATTACAATGGGCCTCCTTATCCGGGCCTCACATACATCAAGTTGAGCCACAAAGTAGGTGGGCCTGTACCTCCTAAATGGGCCCACCAGATGAATATCATGGATGTATAACACATACATCAAGGTGGACCCCACCATAATGCTTATTATCCATCCAATTTGTTCACAAGGTCACAAAGTCCTAGATAAAGAGGAAAACAAATATCATGTTGGTCCAAACTTTTGTAACCCAAAGGGTTCAATAGTGGGCGTTCAATCTCCACTGGTCTTTGCGGTGTGGTCCACCTGATCAATGGTTGGACTCATCATGGTGTGGCCCGCCGTTATGTATTTGAGATCTAACCTATTCATAAGTTAACATAGTGATAGATGAAGTGAAAACAAAAACATCAACTTGATCGAAACTGCTGTGGTAGTTAGAAGTTTTGAACGGTGGATATCACTGTCCCTACTATTCTCAATGGTGGGACGGTTTGTATACAAGACATGCATCATGTTGGATCCCATCATCCAAGGTCTGGACGGCGTGGATGGGACCCATACATCATAGTGGAGTCTACCTAATGGAAGCTGCGGATCACAATTCATAGCTCAGTGGGCCTAGAGAGCTTCTGATGTCAAAGCAGCAGCATTTCTGCTGCGTGGGCCCCACTGTCCAGATGGACAGTGTATATATATAATACATACATCAATGGTGGAATCCCACCGTCCAGCAGATTGGACAGTGGGGATGTATGATGCATGCATCTATGTGGGGTCCACATAGACGGACGGTGCGGCTATAAATCATACACATCATGGTCGGCCCACACAACATGTGGACGGCTGAGATGGAACATGATGGATGGCGTGAGTGAAACACATATCATGGTGGACCCCTCCTACCAAAATAGATGAACGACTTGGATCCAAAAATCACGGCTCACACGGGACCCACAGAATTCACTGCGTGAACACATCAGCTGTTCTGCTGCTCGTCCACAAACGGACGCCGGGGTAAAAAAAAAATACACGACATTAAGGTGGGGCCCATGGATATTGCTGATGTCGTCCTGATGCAAGGCTGCAGGGACTCATCGTCCTCGTTTCAAATGGACGAACGGCTGGAGTATAAAACACATATATCAGAGGTGGGTCCCACTACACGTGGCCCACAGTTTGGGACCAAGCTGATATTTATGATTTCCCCACCGTCCAGATAGTTGGACGGTGTAGACAGATACATCGTAGTGTGGTCCGTAGGACTTACTGCTGCAAATAGAGCAGATGTATAGCTGGTGTGTAGGTCCACCGTCCATCAGACGGGTGGCTTGGATATGAAATAGATGGGCGATGTGCAGGTATAAAAAAAATTACATCTGATGGGGTCCACGCAGATGGACGGTCTGGATACAACATTCATCATGGAGGGCCCCACAGTACTTATTGTTGTCAGTCAGCAGTAGGAACCACTGTTAAAAAAAATAGGCGAACGGCTGGGAGACGGACATCAACGGTGGAGTCCCAAGGAAGGAAGGCGTGGACGAAATATGTGGGACCCACAGAACTTGGTGACGCCTCTGCAACAGCTAAGCAGCTGGAGTGGGTACACTAGCCATCCCACCTCCCACGGTGTGACTGTGTGGGATACAATACATACATCAGTGGGTCCCAAGTGGGGTCCACCACAACATTTATCTGCCATCCAACCAATTGATAAGGTCACACAGACCCTGATGGAGAGGAAAAATGAATTTCAAAGTGATCCAAAACTTCTGTGATAATCCAAAAGGGTTTCAATGGCAAACGTGTAGTCTTCTCTGTTTCTTGTAGTGTGGGCCATCCGAGTTCCTCGGATGGCTGATTTTTTTTTTTGGAGGCACCCCATAAATAAACAGGACCCATTAAATGGACGGTGTGGATGCTCCACATGAATCATGGTGGGGACATGAGACGGGGCCCACTCTCCCTGCCCGTGAGTACAAACAGCAAGACGCTGCTGCTGTCAGCGTCCTCTGGACTCTGCAGCAAGCAGCGTCAACTTCTCATTTATTATTATTATTTTTATTTTCCTGCAGTTTCTCACAGGTGGGGTCCTCATCAGGAGAATCCACTCCGTTGGTTAGATTTCTGGACTCGGAACAGATCTAACAAGCCCCATTCGAATATGTTTCGGTGCGTAGAAACATCATAGCGGCCCAAACAATTAATAACACTCAAAACCACTAGTTTTCACAACATGGCCCGCCAGAGATTTGGATCAGCTCCATTTTTCGGCTCAATGCCTGAAATGAACAGGGAAACCGGGTGGACGGTGTGGATTAAACACATGTATTATGTATGGGGCCTGTTGTGGGCCCCACTCTCCTCTCTAAAAAGCAACTGGACGCTGCTTGCTGCAGCGTCCTCCAGCCCCATCACACTCATGCTTTAGTGGGATTTCACCAAACATATGGGCCCACCTGATGATGGCCTAGGCAAAATACATACTTCAATGGTGGGGTCCATCTGAGTGGGCTACACATCACACAAAAGGAATGAAAAAGAGAGAGGAAAGCACCCACACTATAAAAATGTAGAAATCTAACCTATAGATGCACCCACCTTTGATCTTCCCTTCCTTCTTCCGCCAATGCATGATAGAGCTCCAAAGGTATAATTTCAACGGTGGAGATCGATTTTAGAGGGTGGGATTAGATGGTAGGAAGGTGGGAAGGTGGGCCACACTAGCTCTCTCATGGGGAGCTTGGACGTGGGTGGCTTGGGAGGAAAAATGTGAGAGAGAATGAAAGAGAGAGAAATGGAAGATGTGATGTGAAGAGAGAGAGAGAGGGATGGATAAGAGAGTGATGGAGTGATGGGGAGAGAGATGGGTGAGGTGATGGGAAAGTTGACTTTTGGGGAAGGGTAGTTGTACTTAGGGATGGGTGTACTTGTGACAAATGATTTGATTGATGTGATGGATTTTCTTGGGATTAGCCACGCGCGGTATTTTCCTTGAACTGAACGCAGGCCCACATCTCCTGGCCTGGGTATCGCCTCGGCGCGTGAGACGCGGCATCGGAACCGCGGCGACAGTGCGGTCGCACTGGTACAAGTCTCGGGTCAAACTGACTCAGACCGACAGGATCCGACTCAGGATTGCGCGCAACGCCGGTTGCAGATCGCGAGTCGCCGGAAATTGATCGGAATGACCGTGAAAGCCTCAGGGACAGTACGAATTAGGATACGGGTTTTACAATCTTTTAAATTTATTGTTTGGAAAAATAAAATTTTATATGGACGGGTGATTTCTTAGAAACTTCCCCGTGACTGGGAATTTAAAGCAGCCATTTTTAAAGCAGCTGATGGTAGTTTTGGGTCAGAAATAACTATAATAACCTCACGTTTTATTTTTCCTCAAAGGGTGTCAAGAGTTGAGGAACAATGGATCCACATGGTGTTTGTGCATCTAACAAATCTGATCATATAATATAAAATCATTTTAAAAAGACTATCCTGTAATCCACACCATAAAGAATAATATAAACCACCTAAAACCTTCGAATTTTATGTGTGGCCTACCTGCTTGTTATATTAGCATGATTGTTGATTTACACGTACATTATGGTAGGATGGACGTTTTGGATGGGTTGGATGTCACACACGCCATTTCTGGCACCCAACGCTTTGACTTAGCCATTTCACACGCCCGAAAGCACTTGGTATGATGGAAGTCGCGTGCAACTCTGCACGAAATCCTCAAACTTTAGTTGGTAACTGACCGCACCTGCCACACTGGCACGTGGCATGTTCGCACGGAGCGGACTAGGCGCGGCCTGTGGGGCCCACCTTGATGTATGTGTAGTATATCCACACCGTTCAACCATTTTTTCAGATCTTTTTACGACACGAGGCCAAAAATGAAGTGGATCTAAATCTCAGAAGAACACACTACCGGAAAAAGTGGTGATTTGTCCATTAAGAACTTATCATGGGCCACAAAGAGTTTCGGAACAAACTTATATTTGTTTTTTTCGTCCGTGAGACCTTATAAATAGGTTGGATGGAAAATAAACATTATGGTGGGCTCTAGTAAGTTTTTAATGGTGGACCTTTAACCGCCGATTGTTTCTTATAATGTGGTCCACATGAGATATGTTCTTGCTTTTTTCTTTTTTAGCTCTACCCCTAAAATGAACTTAAAAAACAGATGAACGGTATGGATATACTACACATACATCGGGGAAATGAGGCACATCAAAAGTTGCAATGGACCACACTACGGGAAAAAGGGGAGGATTAATACGGTTAAAAAATTTAAAGTTTTGTATTAAGCTTGTATTTGTGTTTTACTTCATCCCAGCCTTAATGACCTTATAAATAGGTTGGATGACAAATAAACATAATAGTTTTCTCTAATAAGGATTCAACGACTGGCATTATTATTACATCATCTTTTGCGATATGGTGTACGATGGCACATGTGCTTTGAAGATGTGTGGTGTCACATGTGGTTGCTTAAAGTTGAAAGATGGCACGTGCTAGACAGGTTGTACGTAGCATCTCTGGCCGTCCATCCATTTTGCCCGCTCATTTTAGGCCATCCAAAGCTCAGTAGGACTACACCACTGGAACCTTCACAGGGCCCACCGTGATGTTTATTTTTATTACCCCCGCCCCCTAAAACAAACACACACACACACACACACACACACACACACACACACACACACATATATATATATATATATATATATATATATATATATATATATATATATATTCATCTTATCCAATACTTTTGTGGCCCTAAGAAGTTTTCAACGATCAGCGTTCAAAACCTTTTGTTTCCTGTGGAGTGGTGTGGTCTACTTGATCATTGGATATGCTTCAATTTTAGGCTCACAGCCTAAAACGAGCCGGCGAAACGGATGGATAGCTTGGATAAAATAAATACGTGGCGGTGAAGGTGGGCCCCACAGAATCTTGCCACCACGGAGGTAAGTGGTGGCAGGGTCACCACGCAATCGCATCCGGCCGTCGAAGATGGAGGTGGCATGTGGCACATTGCTACAGAACATATGCGGGCCATTTGAAGACAGTGTGGCACGTGTAACACGTGTGTAGCATTTGAAGACCGACGGTGGCACGTGTGGGGTGTCTGTGAGTGATAGTCACCCCTCACCAATCGTGGGTGAAAGTAGTGATCGGTTTGATTAATTACTTTTAAAATTCTAACCATACATCGGACCATCTTGTGATTTGGACATTTCATCCGGTGGATAATGGAGGACAAGCGAGTGTACCATGTAACTCCGTTGGACAATCCAACCCAGACGATTCCTGACCAGCTAATAGATGGTTAAAAATAGATCAGATGGCTAATAAACCAAGGGAAGATTGAACAAGTCCACCCATCAGATGGCTAATAAACCAAGGGAAGATTGGACAAGTCCACCCATCATATGGCTAGGATTGTTCAGTGCTAGAGATTTTTGGTCATTGTTCAATCATCCATGGACAATCTGGATCGCCAGGAATCGGGTCCACATACTGAATGTGTAAGACCCATATCCAAGTTTGTACCGTTCCGTTGGCTTCCGCGGTCCTTCCGGTCAAGTTCCAGTAATCCTCGACCCGTATCCGACATTTGCGAGTGATCCTAAGCCGAGTCTCGCACACCTGACTCGACTCAACCCAAAATTTGTATCATAGCGACCGCACCGTCGCCGTGGTTCCAACGTCGCGACTCGCACATCGAACCGATACCTAGATTAGAAGAGGTGAGCTTGCATTTATTCCGAAGAAACACCGCGTGTTACGAATATCGAAAAAATTTCTATAATATATCCCATCAATCAATTAATGTCAAGTACAACCATACCTCAAGCACAACAACCCATCCCTCCCTTTTTAACAGTCAACTCTCTCTCTCTCCCCTCACCATCCCTCTGTTACTCCATTTTCAACTACAACTATACCTCCCATCACCTTTTTCTTACAACCACCACATCACTCCATCAACTCTTATCATTCCCATCACCTCACACTCTCTCTCATTTCTCAAACCTCCAAGCAACAAAAAAATCTCCACACGTCCAAGCATTCTCAAGTTTTCTCCAAAACACCAAGTGTGACCCACTTTCCCCATCCTCTCATCTCTCATCCCCACCATCAAAATTTCATCATCCATCGTCAAAAGTGAAGGCAAGGAGCTTACATGCCTAAGAGAGTAAAAAAAGAAGGCCTAGAGGCGGGTGATCCACCGTTATTTCTTATTTTAGGGCCCACTTATTGGTGGAACCCATTTTGATGTATGTGATTTAATCAAGAGGGGCCCATAGTGGCAGGGTCCCTTTATCTCACCGTATCTCTCTCTCTCTCTCTCTCTCTCTCTCTCTCTCTCTCTCTCTCTCTCTCTCTCTTTTATATGATGTCTTGTGGCCACCACGGTGCAAGATGATCTTGATCATCCGATCATGAGGCCCACCTTGTAGCGGGTCTATTGGACGGTCAAGATGAAGGAAAAACACAAGTATTAGATCAATTTCAATTAGGTGGACCCCGTTCATGTGGGACCCACCTTGATGTGTGGGCCACATCCCTGTGGGACCCACCATAATGATGTGTTTATCCATGACATCCAGCATCCTAGACGCTGGACCGAGTGTGATGGCTAACATGGAGTGCGTGTACTGACATGGGGTATGTACTAACGAGCTATTAAAAAAAGAAAGAAAGAGAGATTCATATTCTTTTGGGGTGGGCCGCTTATGTAAACCCCACGATGTATGGGGCTGATCCACGCCGTCCATCCCATTCCCCAGTTCATTTTAGGCGTTGAGCCAAAAAATGAAACCAATTTGATCATCTGACAGGCCATACTATAGAAAATAGTGGTTTTTACTGTTAAATTGCACTTTGGAGCATTTTATACGCCAAAATACCTTGGATATTGGGCTCATTTAGCCTATAATGAGCCGCAGGATCCAGTGGCTGGAGTGGATCTGCTCGATGCGAGCCCCACCTAGGAGAAATCCCAAGAAAACATAAAACAAAAAAAAAAAAACAAGCTGCCCTTGACAACGTAGCAGCGTCTGCGTGGACGCTGGGCGGGCTGGGATGCACGGCCCCAGCTGTGGACCCCACCATGATGTGAGTCGACCATCAACACGTTGCATTTGGTGGGCCCTCCTCCCAGATGTGGGCCGCCCAAAAATCAGCCACATGTGGTGCTCAGGTGGCCCACATCACAGGGAACAGTTGGATTGGACGCCTACCATTGAAACCTTTTTGGGTTGCAAAAGTTTTAGATCAGATATGATATTTGTTTTTTTTCTTCTTCATTTGGTCTGCGTGACCTCATGGATAGTTTGGATGGCAAACAAACATCACCGTGGGCCCTTGGACAGATTGGATGCAAATAAACATTATGGTGGGCCCCTGGTCCACGTGACCTTATGAATAGTTTGGGTGGCAAATAAACATCACTGTGGGCCCCTGGACAGATTGGATGCAAATAAAAATTATGGTGGGCCCCTGGTCCACGTGACCTTATGAACGGATTGGATGCAAATAAACATTACAGTGGGCCCAGGCCGGGTGGAAAATAAACATTACTATGGGCCCCAGGTCTGAGTGACTTTATCAATGGGTTGGGTGGAAAATAAACATTATAGTAGGCCCCACATGGGACCCACCTGATGTATGTATTATAATCCACACCTCCCATTAGTGTGGGCCCTACCATGGGTATGTACCTCATCTATGCCGTCCATCCTTTCAATCACTATGGGATCTACCATGATGCATGTGTTTCATCCAAACCGTCTAACCATTTTGGAGATAATTTAAGGCCCATTGTTGAGGCCACCTTGGTTTGTATAAGGCCCATTGTTGAAGCCTGCCTTAATAATATGAGGCCCATATTATGAGGCACATTGTGATGTATGCAAGGCCAACGTAATTAGGCTCATCTTAACGTATTTGTGGCCCGATGTTGAGGCCCACTTTGATATATACTAGACCCATGCTATGAGGCCCGTTTGATATACTGGAGGCTCATGGATTGAGGCCCATTAGGATGTACATAAGGCCCATTGTAGTATGATTCCACCATAATATATGTGATGACCTTTATAGCGGGCAATGCCTTGGGAGCAATGATAGTTCGATGTCCACATTGTAAGGATAATGTTGGTTAAATGTCCGCATTATGACTCTCCCTAGAGCCCCTTTGATAAGCCCATACCTGTAATGTGTAGGCCGTCTAGGCACATCTTCGTTTTGATCAGAGCCCATCACCACATAACTTGTTTAGTGTAGATCCATGATTCATGATCATACGCATTATATTTATGCCTGATATGAGGAGTGACTGATCATAGTATATGCCTTCAGGCAGATTGTTTATGGGCTCCCTAACAGGTGGAGTTGTCGCCCTTCATTAGCACACAGTATGCGCAGGATTCCTGCATGACTGATAGTGTGATTCATGCACTTCGCATTTGTATGACATGATTACTATACGCCCTAGCGACATCAGGGCTATGACCTCCACAAGCACATCGTGGATGGTTAGATCAGACACCGAAAATATTGTTACCAAGCATCGGGGCGTCATAGATGTCTCTGGGTGAAAATTCTTAAATCCAATGGTACCAGAGGATAACTCTAATATCGAGATCGAGTGGATATATGAGCGCACGAGGGTCGAATATCAGGAGGCCGCGTCTCCCACTGTGTCGTAGTCGGTTGGAAAGGGGTGTGGCCTTACTTGCGCGAGGGTAGGAGGCAATACTAGGCTGAGTCTGACCAGCTCGTGAATAGGTCCGCTATCGACGTGCCAGATAGGTATTGACAGACTATTGGCCAAGCGGATAGTAAGGTTTCTTACGCTCACTTAGACTGTGCGGCTGGAAGAGCGGCAGTTCCATTTGGAGTGTACTAAACCCCGGTGATTATCCAGATTGAGAACCGTACTAATTTGATGCTATAGTGAGGAGTTGCATTGATATATGGATGTGGATTGGCATGCTTGACTCGCATTATGCATCGCATGGCCTTGATATGGCTGATAACATTTATATTCTGCACTACATAGCCTTGGTACGACTGATTGCATTCATGTACTCATCAGCATATTTCTGCATTACTCTGACCTTACATTCTGATCACCCTTATATTGCGCACACACTTACACCACCCTCTAAGCTTTCTATAAGCTTATGCACGATTGATGCGTGCAAGTGACACCAGGACACAGTCGTAGCATAATAGCAGCAAGAGTGTGCAGTCGAGCTTTTAGAGTTTTCGTTATTTGCATTATCTTGTATTTTCCTTCAGACGCATTGTACTCAAAGTTTTTGATCATAGTGGCTTTTGTAGTAGTGTTCTTGTGGTTATTGTTCGGAGGTTATACTTATGGTTATGCCCATTACGAATCAAATTGATATTGAAAACTCTCCTTGTAGGATCCCAGGATCGAAACCTGGTAAATGGGTGCCGGGAGTCGAGAAGGGAGTTCTACGGAGACTGTCGGTGGTGGATTCGGCAATCAAAAATTTTGTAAGCCTGGTTTCCGAGTTTAGGGCGTGACAGAATGCCTCTTTTTATAGCTGTAAGCCAACCTCGCCACTGCCAGGGGAACGCAGATTGCCTGTCGGAAGCTAAGTGAGGCTCATGACGATGTTTGTAAGAAATCCACCCCATCCACCTGTTTTGCCAGCTCATGTTAGGACGTTAGACAAACAATGAGGCGTATACAAAAATCAAGTGGGCCACACAAAAAAAAACGAAGGGGATTGAACGCCGACCATTGAAACATTCGTGGGGCCACAAAATTTTTGTATCAGACTAATATTTCTAGGTTTTCAATTCATCCCAGTGGGAATGACCTTATGAACGGTTTGGATGGTATGTTAACATCAAGGTGGACCCTCGGAAGGTTTCCTATTGCGTGGCCCACTTGAGTTTTGGATTCACCTCATTTTTTGGGCTCATGTCTTTACATGAGCTTGAAAAAACGGATTGATGGGGTGGATTTCTCACAAACACCATGGTGGGCCCAACAATAGCTTCCAACAGAGCATCATGATCCTAACCATACAACTTTTATTTTATTTTTTGTCTTACGTCTTTCAGGGTCCATTTGTCTTAGAGGCATGGCTCATTTAATATTTGACCTATCAAATGAATGGTTGTGATCCATCGCATGATTGCCAAGCCTCCAGCAATGCCCGCAAAGACACACCACATCCATTCAGCCCCCTCGGGCTCCGTGGTTCAACGATCCATGCACGACAACTTCCACTCACGATATTTTCTAACATAAACGGATCCGATGGCCAAGAAAGAAAATTAGGCCACGGCACACATTCAAGCGAGAAAAGAAGGCCAAATATCCATGTGCGGCTACGATCTTCTAGTTTGAATCATTGTTAGCGCACATAGACCATCGATGATGAGGCCCATCATATCAACGGTCTTCATCACCCAACCGCGGCCACACTTGCACAAACTGAAGGTCCTAGCACTACAAATCCACACGATGCACACTTAGGTGGGTCCTCTAAAATGGAGGAAGGTCAGATAACACATTGATTGGGCGATCATAACCGTCCGATCTAGCTTCTTTAATTTGGATGCAGACTATTTCTTTACCATTGCAATTGCAAGGTTAGGATCAATTGATTAGACTGAATTTCATGGAATGCTCCAATCAGCGATGGGCCCAGCTGATCATGACCATCTCATCTCCACTTTTAAAGACCAATGATTTACAAGCGAGTAGGCCAAATGTTAGGGGCACGGGTTTCCTGTGGGGCCCACCATGATGTATGTGTTTTATCCACACCATCCATCCGTTTTGCCCACTAATTTTAGGGCATGAGCCCAAAAATGACGCAGATCCAAAGCTCAAGTGGACCAAACCACATGAAATAGTACGGACTGAACACCCTACAGTTGAAAGCTTCATGGGGGGCCAAAAGTTTTGGATCAAAGCTGATATTTGTATTGTTCCCTTCATCCAGGTCTGTGTAACCTATGAATAGGATGGATGGCAAATAAGTATCATGGTGGGTCATAGGAATTCTGCCTCATTTTTTAGTTCATGACCTAAAATGAGCTGGCGAAACGGAATAATGGAGTGGATAAAACACATACATCACAGTGGACCGCATAGAGCTTCATCACCAGGGATATCCCCAGGAGAAAATGTCAGTATGGTTACAATATGTGAGCAACATTCCATCAAAATATTTTCTCAGTGTGGCCCATTGAAGGATGCCCTGGACCAAATGGACGGCCAAGAGAGATGATTGGATTGTACATATCTAAAAACACTCAATGGAAGGCCTACGGATGGCCCACTCACTGTTTAGGGTTTCTCAATGTCGCTTTTATGTCAAAAAGATTAAAGGGTTTCTCAATGTGGAACACCCAATCATCAATTGGGACAATTCATTCAATAGGTATCATTGGGAGCAAGCCATGGTTTAAGAATCACACGGATTAGATGATCCTAACCCTATGAATAAGGCCAACTTGTTACAACCGTCTGTTAATCATCAAACCAAAGTGCTACTTTGGAATCATAAGCAATACCAATTGAGATTTATAGGATAGATGGTTCCTATTTTGTTTATCCACTCAATCTATAAGTGTCCATTTTCAATGCTATTAATTGGATGCTTAGGATCATCTGATTGGCTTCCTGATCAAGAACTCAAATCAAAATGAATACTACAAAAATTGAATACAAGGAAACGACTATGGTGTAGAAGGGTGGGTGGTCCAACCGCATCAAACAGAAAACCGGATTTCTAAGTTCTGGAACATACCTTGATGCAATTGATTCTCCAGCATTTCACAACAGGCCCATTCGATGTTCGAAGCATGAAGTAATGCAATCACAAACAGCCCTTGGACTCTTCCGTCGCCATTTTCCCCTCCGCGGTGCTAAACATCAGCCATACCCAAGAACCTGTTGTGCATATTGCAATAGAGGCTCCAAAGTGCTCGGAGCGAACTTCCTAGCGAAAAGGTAACAGACCGAAGAAGACCGGTTATTGTACAGGCATGTGCGCCCCTCGATGATCCTGTTCAGGAACTCCTCTGTGATGTCGGCCCTCCCAAATGTTGCTGGATGGGCCCCACCCCTCGACCAGTCCACCCACGTGAGGGTCCGGTTTGCCAGCAGACGAGGTGCCACACTGGTCAACATGGTGGGAAAGTAGTGCTCGTCCACATAGCAATGCGGCTTGCAGAACTCTTTGAATTTTGGGTAGAACTTGGTGTCCTCAACTATGTAGACTGCAGGCCACCGGGAGATCGCAAACCACTGGGACCCTTTACGCCACTGTGAGATGTTGACCTCAGGCGCCATGCTCTCATTGTAGCGCCCTCTTCCATACTGACCTGGGTCGTCAAAAGCGCCCATGAAGCTATGCCAGGACCTCGTCAGGTATTTGTAGATGATGCTGAAATTGAAGAGGGGAATGCATGTCTCAGACAGGAGGACGAACCATTCATTGGATATATCAAGCAATGCATTCGCAAGGAGCCGCCTCTCCGCATCACACATGCTCATCTGCCCCCACTCCGACACCTACAAAAATCAAGGTATGAATGAAATGTATCAAGAGTTCCCCTCAGAAATGAGTGCTAAAGGAGGTATCTGATGAAACCAGCCAAAGAATCCATGTAAAATAAGATCATTTCCCCATGGCATGATGCTTCAAAAGTTAAAAATGAGTATAAATGCTGAGGTTTTTTAGTTTTAACCTTGCAAGTATAAGATGATTCTTTACCATGTACTAATTTTCGAGTTGGCTCAGTGCTCTTTACCATCCCACCAATTCCTTGCTTTTAGATGATCGATTGAAGTTACGAGCAACCATCCTGGCAGAAATACCACAGATCGGGGTCCTTACTCTTGCTCGGGTGGTAGACTCTCAGGAGTTTCAACTCCCGGTCAAGGGTGAGTACCCATAGATGGTGAAACTCCACTAGCGTGAGTGTGTGGGGTATGTGCACGTGTAAAAATAATAATAATTATTTTAAAAAAAAAAGTATAAGATGATTCTACTAAGTTGAGGTTTGCTAATTCCACACGCGTTGGGAGCCATACACATCCAACGTGGGCATATACATATATGAAACAGGTGTGCGAAATCCGAGCTTTCCATAAGGTTGGAAATAATGATTAGATATTCGGCCTAAAAAAGTAGATTGATGAATTTTTATTATTATTTTTTTCCCTTAGCCATGCAATTCTATTGATATGCCGTGGCCCACCTAAGCTGTAAAGTGCTTGATTATTATGCTAGAAGATCTAAACAGTTTCTCATGCACGTGTCATCACATATGACATATGCGCCTGCATGTGGATGTGCACGGCTCCCACATTCGTCTGGAGTTAGCAAACTTCCTACTACATCATATTAAAATTAATTAGAAGATAACTACATGTTTCCTTGGAAAATCATGTGTATTGATTAATCTTTTTAGTATGTGTTAGACACGTATAACCCAACCATCCATTTTAGATATACTGCATACTTGTGCTCCTTGGACACTGGTGTGGACCTAGATGGACAAGGTGGTAAAGAAGATGAGAAGATAGGGAAAAAAAAGCAGGAAAACCATGGGGATATAACTTTCTTGCATCATTGACTATTGACAGGAGAATGAGGCAGAAATGAAGATGTGGGGCAGTACATAGATCACTGACTTGGTTTTTCTTTTCATCAATTTTGAGATTTCGCAAGATTTCTTTGTTTCTTAGAAAGTTGAGCTAATTCAACCAAGTTTGGAGTAGTAAAGTCAAGACTTGAAAAAAGAAAAAGAAAAAGAGGATTCAAGCTTGATATGGATCTAAATAAGACAATGGATGAAGACCGCAATTCCTAATGAGATGAATCAATAACCGTATTATGATAACATCTAGAATATTACCAATCCAAGCAATGAACCAAACAGGGTGATGGATAACACCTTTCTTTTTCTTTTTCTTTTGAAGCAATGATCATTTTATTAGAAAGAGGCCGAAGCCAAAGGATGAAAATTACACGCAAAAGACCCTCTACAACTCTAACCACAAAGCATTAAACTAATCAGAGACTAAAACATTAGATGCTTGTACCCATTCCATTACATTCAATTTTTCCCCATTGAATACTTCTGCAATACAACCCCTTTGATTTCTCAAACAGCAATTGTTCCTTTACAATTAAATATTGCATAAACCTGCTACAAGACACAGACGCCAAACTCACTTCCAATATTACCTTTGCCCCCACCATGCTAAGTTAAGAAAAAGTGATTAATTGAACTTGGAACAACCCACGCAATTCCGAACAGATTGGAGAAACCTTCCGAAATCTTGGAAGCAAAAGAGCAATGGATAAAGAGATGATTGACCGATTCCCCATCTTGAAAGCATAATAAGTACACATTGGGAATAATCATGTTACGTTCATGCAAATTGTCAACCACTAGAACCTTATTCCTCCCCACTAACCAAGCAAAAGCCGCCACCTTTGAAGGAGCACCATAACGCCAGACATAAGCTGTGTGACACTCGAACTGCTCTCTTTGACCTCCATCAATCATCATAAAAATTATTTTATCGAAAATTTACCAGATTTTTCTTTTAGCCACACCATTGAATCTACCTCTGAGATGGACAGGATGGCAACTTGAAAGCTTTTCTAACAAACTTATCAACTCCACCTCTTCATCTTTCAAATTTCTTCTACAAGGAAGCGCCCAAATAATTTCCTCGCCATGGAAAGAGAAACAATGATCAACCGAGATATTTGCTTCTTCGGAAATGCTTGCTAATCGAGGGAACATTATATTTAAGGATGATGGATAATGTCATTGTGTAAATGCTTCAAATTCAACTAAAGTGTCCATTTTGCAATATGAATGCATGAAGCATTACGTGACAGATAGTTGAGCAGTTGAACATTTTTCGTTTCTAAAAGAACACATGGGTGAAAAAGCAACCTTACCAAATATGTCCAAGATAATTGTTAGACATTCTAATATGTTATCTTCAACATTGGGAAAAAAAAAAAGGGGAACAAAATCTCGCTCAACTACTGAAGTGCTAGATGATGCAAGAAACACTGGACTCTTTATTACTCTTTTCAAACATAAGCATCAATCATGTCAAAAATTAACCTCAACCAAGTCCGACCTGCTAATTCGAGAGAACATAGTAATAATTCCTTTTAAATGCGACACAAGTGATAAGCTTCCCCAATATAATAAGAGTCCTTCAGGCTCCATACAAGGCTCCTATACTTTCACTTTTTTCCAAGGTACAAAGTATCTTTCAGAACCGGAACCGGTACCCGTATCTTACAATACTGCTGTATTGGTCCGAAAAAAGCCCGATACATGGCAATATGAATCAGTATAGGTGGTAAGTGATACAATACTCTGAAAACAAATTTTAAACCATGTTTCTCTG
The DNA here is from genome assembly GCA_037074715.1 of Magnolia kwangsiensis. NCBI lineage: Eukaryota > Viridiplantae > Streptophyta > Magnoliopsida > Magnoliales > Magnoliaceae > Magnolia > Magnolia kwangsiensis. The sequence goes on from CM073581.1 coordinate 101,328,725, forward strand.
TATCTCTCTCATTTTTATGCTCTTTTTTTTTTTAAAATTCAATAATTGCCCACATTCCATTCCTATTAAGGACAGTTGGTAACTACCTGGGATGCATGAAAAATAAGCATTTTCAGTGATCTGGTGGACTACTCAAAGAAATTAAATCCAAAAATACTGGCTCACAAGTGTAGACTACGTCAGAACATACTGATTTTGAGCGCAGACACAGACACTGCGTGCTACTTATTGAACGGCTTGGATATTGCCTCAATTTTCTTGCTATGTTAGCATGCATGAGCACTCGCACATAATGCGGTTCTCTAGTACCTAAGTCAAAAGACATTTAACATGCATGTGCACTCGCGGATGGTGTGGTTTTCTACTGGTACCTGAGTAAAAAGATATTTAACACGAGACAAATGTATACACACCTTTCATTACAAATTCTTGCAAAGAACAATACTCTTGTTCAAGTGCAGTTAAAACAGCAAGCATTGTCCTGACTGCAGCCATTAACTGCATGACAGCAATATTCTTTCTTACTCTTGGGCATTTGCTTTCGAGTTGTACCAGACTTAAGTGTTTTCCCCCCTCTACACATCCACTTCCACTGGTACCCTTTTAAACCTCTAGAGACAAATTTCTCCGAAGATTCTGAACCTCTTAATAGATCGTCGAAAAGGACAACAGACTTCTCATCCATCAATATAAGATCCACAAATGTGCGGTCACTATTGTTCTTACTGCCACGTCACGTGTGAGAGCAACAATACCTACTCTCAAACAGGTTCCAAGAAAAGCTTCCCTTCCTTATAATACTCTAGGTTTACACTTCATGCTAAGTTCTTCAGATTTAGATACTCCTTCCTCTAATTCTTCTTCTTCTTCTTTTTGAAAAATCTCACTCACTACCTTTGTTTACTTTTGCCTCCTTAATTTGTAGGAAATATTGTTCTAATCATGTGATTGTTGACTTTGTGTAGCTATCTATGCATCGTCGTTTCCCTGTCATCTGGTAAACAACAGGCATAAAACATGATGGAATAACTTTTAAGAAAACGTAAAGATCTTGAAATTGAGAGAATCAAAGGTGAGTTGTAAGGGCTCATGACGCAAGACAAGTAACCACTTGCTCTAAAAGCTCAAACTGATAGAGCATGGAGAATTAATCCCTTTATCTCATAACTCATGCCCCAAATTGCATGGGTTAAGACCTCGGCCAAACCCCCCTCGTGGGCCCCAAATCACATGGGTACCGCTTCACACGAGCCACCCGCCTCGCCCGGGTAAAGCCCACCTCACACAGGCCGCCCACCTCAAGTGTGCCCCTGCATCCCACAGGCAACCCCACGTGAGCCCGGTGTGAAAATACCCCTGCATTAGCTCATTTGGCAGGATTTAATTTAAGAGGGGTTTGTGGGGATTTCTTTTTTTGAGTCGTTTGGTAGCAAAGAAGTTGATGTGCTTGGATTTCAAAGGCATCAAAATCCCTCAAAAGAGCGTGTTTTACATTCCAACCTCAAAGTTGATTTGCAAAATCCACTCAATTACAAATGTTGCAAAATCCACCGGATTCCACAGGATTTAAAACCCATGCTACCAAATGAGCCTAAGATGACAGAGGACTTTCCTATGAGGCATGTAATAATGTTGTTCTTAGTAGGTGTTTGAACCCACATATCTCCCTAGTGCATTCCAATTACGCGATAAACTATAGAATCAAATGAAACGCTAATATAATGCTTGTCACTCGCGCCTATGGTCCATCGAGCTTTCAATACACATTCCATTAGGTGGAGTTAGGCTTTGCATAGCCTACATGCCCAAGGATTGAATTTGGACCTTACCGTCACCGAATTGTGTGTGTGTGTGTGTGTGTGTTGGATAGGTAAACCTGGGCACGGACCTGTGAGCTCAATGTCGAAACAGACCGTGTACCATTGAGCTATGGGCTCGAACCCAAGTCATGCAAAAAGGTGGCCAAGCTTACAGTTTCAAGGGCTAAGAAAGCCAAGGTGAGCACATGTTATTACGTACACATTAACTGAAAGCCCCAAGTCAGAGCTGGGAAACGTCTGAAAAGCTAACGATAAGTGTACCAAAAGTTAGTTTGTTCAATGAAACCATTGATCCACGCATTGCAATTTTTCTATTCTTAATGCTCCATAGTGTCAGGCAAACCTTGAAAGCATGCTTCATTCAAGTCATGGACAATACAAAGTTTAAGAAATCACCAAACAAAGACAAGGAAGAAGAAACCTCAAGGAGAACTGTTATGTTTGCTGGAAAAGCAACCTCTAAGCCTTCTAAACAGAACTTCTAAGTTTTTTTTGTTTTTGTTTTTTTGCAATATAACTAAGAGCATTTCTAGGCCCACAATCGAATGCAATAAAGCTCACATACACGCCACATGTGTGCCAACGTGGAACGATAGGTCTGATATCTAATACACCCATCAAAACAGTACCAATATATTGATGCTCCAGGTCAAGAATTAGGTTGATCCAGTGGTCAGGTGAGCCACAGTTAGCATAACAAATGTATAGCTCTGAAAATCTTGGCTTAAGTTTTCTGACCAGTCCACCCGTTTCCAATATTGGAGCCAACATGTTGAGTGGACCAGGTTTACTTTTGGGAAAACCCATGTAGAAGGTAGGACAAACCTGATGGATGGATCGGATCTTGCAGCTATGCGCCATGCTCGCACACGTGTGCCATGTGCATGAGCTTCATTGCACATGTGTGTGCGCTTAGCAAAGCTCATAAAACTAAAGCAAAACAATACTATTAAAAAAACAAACAGAGGAGGATAAATGAAGATTTAAAAAAATAAAATAAAATCAATTCTTCATACAGAATCCTCATAACCATTGATTGCAAGTAAAGGGAGAAGAAAATAGTACCTCACTAGGGATCTGTCTTTGATAGAATACAGACGTCGATGTAAAATTGGCGCGGTAAGAAGGCAGCGAATGAATGTAGATTGAGAAAAGACCCTCATGCCCCTTCAGAAACCTCTCCCAAAGAGGAGAAAGCGGCAAAGGCCCTTTTGTCAAGAACATGAAAGCAATCTTAGGAACCCTCTTAAATGGGTACTTCCTCATACGTGGGACTAAAGTTGCCCGCCAAAATAGCTCTTTATCAGTCATTGTGTGCATCAGATTATGTGGTGGCATGATCCAATGGTCGAGACCAGTCGGTTCTTCAAAGCACGGCTGGAAACTGGAGTGAGTAGTGGAAACAACATTCTGAACTCCGGAAAACCGCATCATGTACATGCTGAGGATGGAAAACCCGAGACCAAGTACTAGGAACAGTATCAAGATCTTGAGCAAATTCAATTGGAATACCCTGGATTGGGCTTTAGTGGCTAAATCCTTGGTTTCCTCAAATGAAGAAACCCTAGATTGCATCTTAAATGGGAGGAATTCTACCTTCTGGGTATTTTACAGTCGAAGATTGTTTCGAATTCTAAGCACTTTCTAGACAAAAGGCTCGGTGGAATCAGATGATTTCCTAGCCGGGTCAGCTTTCCTTTCTCCAATGGTGAAATCCTAAATTGCATTTTAGAATGAAAATGGCAAAAGGGGTTGAAATTTTGGGTGTTCAATTTTCAGCGGTTTTATTCTATGACCTTCTCACATCAAATTCTCAGCGATCTACAGAAATAAAGAAGACTCAGATGGGAATTTCTTTCTTTTCTTTTATGTTCCTAATTGTAGAATGTGAAACAGTGAAAGAGTCTTGGAATGTACCACCTAGCCACTTAATTTCTAAGGATTTTAAAAACTTCTACGCCTTTTTTCACATTGAAAAGTGGATGATCTCTAAAGCAGAGGAAGACCCAGATGGGGATTTCTTGAATTTTGATGTTTCCAATTCTAGAACAGACAATGCCGAAAAGGGACGGATTTTCGTTACCGGGTATTCGATTTCTGAGAATTTTAACAAAGTCTACACATTTTTCGCATTGAAAAATACGATAATCTTCAAAGAAAAAGAAAGCCCAGATGGGGGTTTCTAGAATGTAGTTTATTTTGAATCTAATGAAAATGAAATTGCGAGGAAGAGTCGGACATTTACCTTCTTGATATTCAAAGTTTCAGGATTTTATCAAAAAATGCAAAGCCTTTTTTCCACATCTAAAACACGATTATCTTCGAAGGAGGAAAAAGCTACTAAAAAAGAAGAGAGAGAGAGAGAGAGAGAGAGAGAGAGAGAGAGAGAGAGAGGTTGGTGGAATGGGAAAGAAAGAGAGCTCCTTGCCCCATGGAGAGAGAAAAATCTGGGAAAAGATTATTTGGGTTATGGAACATAGATGTGTGGATTTGAAGGCGAAGCTTACACTCTTCGTTCACCACCGTTTTCCACAGATACGGTTGGCACATCACTACTGTATACCAGGCACGTATATAAGGAGATCCAGACTGTCCAAATAGTAGTCCTCGATGCGGATGAACATATCTTGAAAAATCGCTCTAATCGGATGATGTTTACTTTCAGATCATTCATCTTGAATTCGATATTTTACTCTGGTCATTTGATACTCCGGCTTTGTCTGACGCTCCATAGTGGGACCCACTTTAGACGGATGTAGCACAAGATCAGGTTGATAAACACAATCCCTTCCTTTGATTTATGGATATTTGTTTGTTAGACGATCATCTACTTTCCATTTTAACCGTCCATTATACGTCCAGTTAGGATCAAACGGCTAATATAGTTTTTGGTATGTATGCCGTGTGTACGATATCTGGATGCATGCGTGTGTACCAGAATCTTCAAGCTTTTATCTGATTCCAAAACACCCATGTTATGTCCACTAATTGGACGGCTGGATCAAATGTGTCTAACGATTGGACGGTCACAATTGACGTGCGTATCCGATCCATGTGGTAGTGAATCACCACCGTTTAAGTAGAAGGCAAGCAGAGAGCATGTTCGGCTTTGAGGTCGATGTTTCATCGAGATGATGGGAGTAGTTTAACTACATATGCGCCGGCTTGGGAGGCTGGTTCCGCTGTGACTTTTGTAGAATAAGCTTATTCTACAACGTCGTGTATCGTGATGTGTACATGACATCCACTCCGTCCATAATGTGTGGCCCACATGTTTTCCTTGAATCCCAAAAAATACGGCAGATCCAAAACTCAGATGGGCCACACCATGTAAAAACGTAGTCCAACTGACTTTTGAACCATATTCTTGGGTTGTCCATTCTTCATGACGGGGTGCATCTTATGAATGGATTGGATCGTACATGCAAAAGACAGTGAGTCCTACACGATCTAGAAAATTTTAAAGGTCGGCATCTGCATTCCAACTGTACCCTGTGCTGTGGCCCACCTAAGTTTTGGATCGGTCCAATTTCATGAAAATAATGTGAACTTGAAGGGGCACACCTTATGGATGGATTGGATGTGGGCCCCACATCACCATGTGTCCCACGCACGACACTGAAGAATGAGCTTTTTTTCTCTTCTTTTTTTCACACGCACACACACACCCCCACACGCTCATGATGCAGTGGGATTTCACCACCTATGGATGCTTGAAAGGAGTCTACCACCGGAGCAAGAGCAAGGATCCTGAAGAATGAGCTTATCCTACAATATTTGCAGAGAAACCGTCCCCTGGTTTGGAGCTTTCCATAGGCTTTGGAAATTTTCAGCTTCGAAGATGATACGTGAAGATGGTAGAGCCATCTTTCCCCATATATACGAGGGACATTGATGCATCAATCTGAGCCGTCCACCTAGTAATGCGTGTCCCGATTGGTGTGCCAGTGCCCCATGCTACTTTGTGCTGTGGAGAGATGGATCTACCATATTCAGGATCCAAAACTCCACATGTGGTCTCCCTTCATTGTTCATGAATATGTATGGCCCACCTGATGCATGCTTCGGTTGTCTCATACGAGTTCGAACATGGTACAAGTGGGCCCGAGTATGAAATGCACGTGGGCTCGGTAGAGCTACTATATGGCATATGGACCAATAACACCAGTATTACAGCAGCGTGAGACACTTATTACTACCGCTCGAGTATGAGGACCACAAAACATCCAAGCCACAAATCACAACCGCACAATCTGACAAGTGTCAGGTTTAAATACTGCCATATAATTGTGGGGCTAACAACCCCATCGAACAGCTAGCACTGTTTCCACCGTCTGATTTTAGAACCGGCATAGACAACGATCTGCAACCCCCAGCGGTCCATGTTGGCAATCTAGGGTTTAGCTTGTTTAGACATCAAATGCCCCTTTCAAGGGTGCAGTTTAGACATCTGTAACGCATGAGACGTGGTCGTTGTCTCAAACGGTCAGTCATGATTAAAGACCATCTGATAGGTGGGGATCCACCCGTAGATTGCACACGACCTACGGAAAAAGCAGGATAATCGAAGCCATACAATTAGAGACATTAAAATGGATGGTGAAGGTAAAACACGGTCTTACTGACCATTTTGCAGGACCTTATTTGAATGGCTACGATCATCCTATATTGGGGCCATGCAAAACCAACGTGGGACCCTCCTATCCAATGTCCCAAGTGAATATAGGTCAGCCCCACATCCACAACATACATTGCACTGAATCATTGCTCGTATATATCATTTAACAGCCTGGGACCACCCAGCACAGTCAGATGGGCCCACCTGATGAACGGGTAAAGATTTCTTTTTTTTATGTATTAAGATGTTGACGATCACCTGTTAAACACTCGACAGACATAATTAGCCAAGGGAAACAGGGCCCACTCACCACCATGAAGTATCATTCAAGACTCCACCCAACATGTACTTTACCATAATTTTCACCACACATGAGATACATACCATATGATCAGATCCACTTAATCCGTGGGCCACGTCATTGGTTGGAGCATGCTGCAAAAGTTGCACATCTGCACAACAATAATCATCTATAAGGCAGCTCTTTTTTTTTCTTTTTTTTTAACACAGGTGTCCCACCTCTTTTTTGAAGTGAGATGCGGGTACACGCAATCACCCGCAACGACGTGTATCAAGTAAAGCCAAAGAAGAAAATTGAACCCTCACCTATAGGGAGCAAACCTATGGTATCAAGTAAAGCCAAAGAAGCGAATTGAACCCTCACCTATAGGGAGCAAACCTATGGTGAAAACCATTCGCCCAAACCTGGTTGGGCCTAGAAGGCAGATCTTACAACTTCCAATTAGTAATGTTCACAAACAACAGTGTGTTAACATAAACGTTTTGATTTTCTGCCATCAGGCATTGCAAAAGGCAGGCCACATCATAAAGATCACCTGGACAGGGAACCAGAATGGTCCATTCATCATGTCACGCAAAAAATAAAAAAAGGATGCCTCATTGTATTGTTTGTGGTCCACTTGGCACAGATTGGATGTTCCACCGTCGATACACATCAATGGGAAATAAAAATATAAACATAAACATAAACATAAACATAAACATCAACAATTAATTCTAATTAATTGGATCCAAATGGAGCATAAATTCTTCGACCCAACCAAACCCAAATGTGATAAACAAGTTGGGACTGGGTCAGTACATTAATGGGTAGATTTTATTTTTTACTTGAAAACCGACCCATGCCTTACCCAATTGTAATTTCTGGTATGGGTCCGGACTCAGACCCATTATATTAATGGGTCAGAAATACTTCCTTCAAACCCAACCCAAATTATAATGGGTTGGGTCTGGGTCTAAAATTCAGACCCAATTCCCGGTTCCCCAACCTGACCCTACTTATATAGGCTTCCCAAGAGAGTAGACGTAATAACCAGTTGAAAGGACCAGGCAACCTTAAAAGCACCCGCGATCATGTGAGGCCGAGCAGGTCCTCTTGCACGTCATGTTTGCAGCATTAGGGGAAAAACACAGATTTCTCGGAAATCATTTTCAATTCTAAGATATTCATTCAACATTCCAAACACTGGCCTAAATGAAATTTCAGGAAAGATGGTATTAGAAACACTGTCAAACACGTGAGATCCTTTCTCCAACCAATGCCTTGGCATAGAAATGTTTCAACCTTTGAGACCAAGGTTTAAAATCAGTGTATTGGGTACACACCATATCATTCACCATTGATATAGCACCATATCGCCCTTTATCAGGCTACTTTGGACCGACACAAGCTGATACAGCCATATAATACAAGGACGATATCAGATGACACATACCCAAAGAAAAAAATCATATTACTCGGTGAAACTAAAATCAAGGGGAACTTTAGTCAATCTACCTAACCCAGTCCCTCCCCAGTAGCAGAGTAAGGCTAAAATGGACCAACATTCTTCTACCCTTCAACCAATCTTACGTCACTGATCTCCTGTCCACATTTCTGGTGAGCCCCAGCAGACAGGCTTGGTTCGAATGGGACGCGGATTTCCTGCGAAAGCCTTTCGCAGGAAGTTCCTGCGCAAGGATGCCGGGTGAGGCCCACCTTGATGTTTTTGAGAAATCTACCCCGTCAATCCTAATTTAGAGATCAATTTAGAATTTATGACAGAAAATTAATTGTATCCAACACTCAAATGGGCCACACGAGAGGAAACAGTGGATATTCAGTAAGAACCGTTGCAGCATTCTCATGGCCACAAAACTTTTGTATCAGGCTATATTTTTTGTGTTTTCACTTCATCGCATTAGGAAAGACTTTATAAACAGTTTGGATCGCATATAAACATCAAGGTGGAGCCTAGGAAGGTCTCAACGGTAAGAATTTCTTCCCCTAATTCTCCCCCTCGTGTGACCAACTTAGGTTTTTTATCCACCTAATTTTTGATCGCACGTTCTAAATTGAGCTCTCAAAACGGATGGATGGAATGGATTTCTCACATACGTTGCAGTAGGCCCCACCCACCATCCTTGCACAGGAACTTCCTGCGAAAGGCCTTCACAGGAAATCCGCGTCCATTCGAATGGTCCACACTTAACATACATGCATTACCAACTTACTGAGCGGAAAAACATAAATTTAATGCTTAAGCATCCAACTCGAAGGCGGTGCATGGCGGCCAAAAACCCCTGATATCGCACACTTACAGGCCATCACAAGCCAAATGCAAGGAATTTATAAGCATCTGTATGTCATTCCTTGCAGCGAAGTGCTTGGGGGCTATATTCATTGACTAGTAACAGATGAGAAATTGAAAATAGCAAATTCAAAACAAAAGTAGAAGAAAAATAAAAGTTCAAATCATCTTAGGATAAGCTTCTTCCTGATAATCCATCATGTATATGACAAACATGGGCACACCCAACTAATCATGGAAAATTCAATATCCAGGAAACATTGTGAAAAGGAAGAACAAAACACTGAAAATGACATTTCACCAGAGAAAACCAACCTACATCACTAACTAAAAAAGCTTTCAACACCAACCTTACTTCTCTGACGAGTTGGGCCCCCTCTTCTTTCCAAATCCAACAACTGCATGCATTAAACACATCAAAAATCAATAAATCAGAATATGGATATTCGTCAACATACCATGAAGTCTGATGTTTTTATACAAATTTTATACATTCAACATTGATGTGGAACAAATATAAACTTGTAACTTTTTGATGAATAATATAAACTTAAAAATATTTCGTAATACATTAGTACAGAGTTGTTCTATCGTCTTACCATAACTAGAAGGGTGTAGTAATCAGTCGAGTATGTATCATTATTCATTACATATTTCCTAAAATAAAATGCAAAAATACTGCTATATAGAGCTGGACACCGAGCCGAAAAAGTCGAGCTTGGCACGGCTCGGCTTGGTTTGGCCAGCAGCCTACCTCAGCTTGAGATCGGCTCAGCTCGGTTCTCAAGCCTGATTGACCAGCTCGGTCAACAGCACGGGCTAGCTCGAGCCGAGTTTGAGTTCAAGCGCCCAAATAGAGAGAGGGAGAGAGAGACGAGAGAGGAGGGTTACCAGCTCGAGTGCTCGAACAGGGACAGACAGTTGGACAAGGAAGCTTGAATGCTTGATCAAGTGCTCGGAAAAAGACGGCGAGTGAACAAGGACAGTTGAGCATTCAGACAAGGAGGCTATAGTGCTCGAACAAGGATGGACGGCCAGACAGGGACAACCGACTGCTCAAACAAGGAAGGACGGCCACAGAGAGAGAGAGAGAGCCAAAAACTGAGAAATTGATCTGAGATTGAGAGGAAGAGAGGACCAGTTGGGTCGACTAGGGTGAAAAAAAAAAGGAAAGGGAATTTAGGGCGATATATATATATATATATATATATATATATATATATATATATATATAGAGAGAGAGAGAGAGAGAGAGAGAGAGAGAGAGAGACCCAGTCTCCTGCACACAGTACCGTAAAAAGTTTATATGCGAGCTTTCATGTAAGCCGTAAGATAAGAAGAGCGGCTGGAATTCAGCTACATTGAGAGTCTTTAAAAAAAAAAAACTCTCTCCTACACTCACAGAGAAACTCTTGGAATTGCAAGCGGACAAAAGCCTTTCGCATGAAGATCCTGACAAGGATACTGTGTGTCGCCCACTGTGATATTTGTGATAAATCGAACCCATCCATCTGTTTTTCAAAATCATTTTAGGACATGTGACCAAAAATAAAGAGGATCCAAAACTTAAATGGGCCACATGAGAGGAAACAGTGGGGATTTAGTGACCACTGTTGAAACATTCATATGGCTACAAAATTTTTATATCGGTTTAAGTTCCTGGTGTTTTCATTTCATCTCAGTGAAAATGACCTTATAAACGGTTTGGATGGAATATAAACATCAAGGTGGAGCCTAGGAAGGTTTTAACAGTAAGCATTCCTTTCCCCATTGTTTCATCTCGTATGGCCCAATTGAATTTTGGATCCTCCTCATTTTTGGTATAATGTCCTAAAATGATATCTAAAAACCGATGGACTGGTTGGATTTCACACAAACATCACAATGGGCCCCACACAGAATCCTTACGCATGATCTTCATGGAAAAGGCTTTAGCATGAAATTTGGGTCCCTTGGAATTGGGAAACAGATTGGCTACTCCCTTGCCGCTAGCCAATGGCGGGTGGTCGGTGCTATATGGGCCCCACCGTGATGTGTGTGTTTCATCTATGTCGTCCATCTGATTTTCTAGATCATTTTATGGTATGAGACCAAAAATGGGGTATATCCCAATCTCTAGTGGACCACATTACAGGAAACGGTGTTGAATGGACATCAACCATTAAAAAAATTTTGGGGGCCATAAAAGTTTTGGATCAAGCTGATCTTTGTTTTTCCCTTCATATGGGTCTGTATGACCTAATCAACAGATTGGATGTCAAATAAACAGTACAGTGGGCCTTAGGATGATTTTAATGGTGGATATCCAATTAGTATCGGCTTCCTATGGTGTGGTCCATCTGAGATTTATATTCCTCTCATTTTTAAGATCAAGCCCTATAATGATCTTTAAAAATAGATGAACGGAATGGATGAAACACATAAATCATGGTGGGGCCCACAAAGCACCGACCACCAGCCACCGAGCTAGTGGTAGGGCAGTAGCCAATTTGTTTCCCAATACGAGATGAAACAATGGTGATTCTATCCGTTTGGTGGTCTATCTGGGAAGAGAGGAACGACAGATGCTTTCCGAATTCTTCTCCCCCCCCCCCTCTCGGTTACCTCAAAGGCCAAGCGCCGCATTATTGAATGGGCAGGCGGGCGATCGAAAGTGTTAAAATGCTATGATCTTAATTTTCTAGGTGTCTAGTCCAGGTTGCCTCCTTGGCAGCCCCTCTAGCCCTCTTTTGTATTTTCTTTTGTTTCAATACAATCGTTATCTTTCAAAAAGAAACAATGGGGAAAGGAATGTTTACCATTGAAACCGTTTATAAGGTCATTTTCATTGAGATAAAATGAAAATACTATGAACTTAAACCGATACAAAACTTTTGTAACCATATGAATGTTTCAACAGTGGTCACTAAATCCCCACTGTTTCCTTTCATGTGGCCCATTTAAGTTTTGGATCCTCCTCATTTTTTGTTGCATGTCCTAGAATGATTTTGAAAAACGGATGGACGGGTTGGATTTATCACAAACATCATAGTGGCCCCCCACACAAAATCCTTGCGCAGGATTTTCATGCGAAAGGCTTTCGTCCGCTTGCAATTCCAAGAGTCTCTCTGTGAGTGTAGGAGAGTCTTTTTTTTAAGACTCTCAATGCAGCTAAATCACGGCTGTTCTCCTCATCTTACGACTTACATGAAGGCTCGCATATAAACTCCTTACGGTACTATACACAAGAGACAGGGTCTCTCTCTCTCTCTCTCTCTCTCTCTCTCTCTCTCTCTCTCTCTCTCTCTCTATATATATATATATATATATATATATATATGTCGAGCCGAACCAAGTTGATTTTGGGTCTAGCTCGAGCTTTTGAACTAAAAAAAAAAAAGGGCTCTACCTAGCTTGAACCCAACTTTCAATCCGAGCCGAGTTGAGCGAGTTAACCAAACTAGCTTGGCTCGTGTCCAGCTCTAGCTATAAATTAGAATTTGAAGATTTGACAAGCATAATAGTTTCTTCTCTTTGTTTGTTATTTTCACATGTTGTGGACAAAAACCTAATGCAAGCAAATTCATAGTCCCATGTGGATCAACTTGATCACATGTGTGGGGCTACATGTTCATACGTGTTAACTCCACATGGAGTCCATGTGATGTGAAGAGACCATTTTAATCATTTCTTATCAGGCTTTTTAGTGTCCTTAACACTATTTAAGGCATTTGTTGGGTGTGTGATTGCTTTAATGGTTTGGGATTGGAAAGGGAGAAGTTTCGATGGCCCTAGCCGAATCCATACAGCCAGCTGTATCCACCAGGTCGTGGGGATCATCCTAATGTCAGCAGAGGGGAATGGGCAGGCAGTAGTAGCTGCTCTTTCAGGTAGGTGAAGGTTGACTTTTTAAGTCTTTATCTCACGGTTGACTTTTAGGCCTAGTTGCATTCTAGGAGAATGAGACTGCTGGGACTTCCAATTCTAAAAGCTACTCTCATTTAAGGCTTCAACGTTATTTAAGCCTTCCACTTCAATTGTAGAAAAAGCAATGGTGGCTGCAAGGTGAAGGATTAAGAAAAGGAATAGACCAAACCCCGCCTCAATATTGTTTCCCTGACATATTGCCTCCTTTTCTTGTTTTCATTCCAACCCTACCCCCAATTTTGCTGATTAATCCTATACAACCAAGCAATTTTTTGTGTTTTCACTTCAATCATGAACAACACCTAATTAATGGGTTTGACGAAAGATACACACCATACGGGCCCCACGGCCCACACAGAAGCATATGGTAGGCAACCCATCCCAATTGTCCAATGTGTTGTGGCCCACCATCCCAAAAGAGTGGAATAGGTGTGGTAGCGGGTATCAATCCTTCAACTTATTTTACAACCAAGAGGGTCTCAACCACTAAACTAATCAATTACTTATGTTGAAATGCGGAGTAATAAACATAAGAACTAACGCAAGTGTGTGAGTGTGCAAAATTAAGGATTATTACAGTTACGGCCTTTACAGGGGGTGTAATGAAAAGTCATAGCCTTTACAACCCCGTAGCGTGTAACGGTTGCCACCGTTACCTTTACATAACAGCTTTACAGTACACATAGTTACATGCTACACACATGGGGCACTTGAAAATGGACAATTGCACATTCAACAGATGCTTTCCGAATTCTTCTCCCCCCCCCCCCCCCCTCGGTTACCTCAAAGGCCAAGCGCCGCATTATTGAATGGGCAGGCGGGCGATCGAAAGTGTTAAAATGCTATGATCTTAATTTTCTAGGTGTCTAGTCCAGGTTGCCTCCTTGGCAGCCCCTCTAGCCCTCTTTTGTATTTTCTTTTGTTTCAATACAATCGTTATCTTTCAAAAAGAAACAATGGGGAAAGGAATGTTTACCATTGAAACCGTTTATAAGGTCATTTTCATTGAGATAAAATGAAAATACTATGAACTTAAACCGATACAAAACTTTTGTAACCATATGAATGTTTCAACAGTGGTCACTAAATCCCCACTGTTTCCTTTCATGTGGCCCATTTAAGTTTTGGATCCTCCTCATTTTTTGTTGCATGTCCTAGAATGATTTTGAAAAACGGATGGACGGGTTGGATTTATCACAAACATCATAGTGGCCCCCCACACAAAATCCTTGCGCAGGATTTTCATGCGAAAGGCTTTCGTCCGCTTGCAATTCCAAGAGTCTCTCTGTGAGTGTAGGAGAGTCTTTTTTTTAAGACTCTCAATGCAGCTAAATCACGGCTGTTCTCCTCATCTTACGACTTACATGAAGGCTCGCGTATAAACTCCTTACGGTACTATACACAAGAGACCGGGTCTCTCTCTCTCTCTCTCTCTCTCTCTCTCTCTCTCTCTCTCTCTCTCTCTCTCTCTCTCTATATATATATATATATATATATATATATATATATGTCGAGCCGAACCAAGTTGATTTTGGGTCTAGCTCGAGCTTTTGAACTAAAAAAAAAAAAGGGCTCTACCTAGCTTGAACCCAACTTTCAATCCGAGCCGAGTTGAGCGAGTTAACCAAACTAGCTTGGCTCGTGTCCAGCTCTAGCTATAAATTAGAATTTGAAGATTTGACAAGCATAATAGTTTCTTCTCTTTGTTTGTTATTTTCACATGTTGTGGACAAAAACCTAATGCAAGCAAATTCATAGTCCCATGTGGATCAACTTGATCACATGTGTGGGGCTACATGTTCATACGTGTTAACTCCACATGGAGTCCATGTGATGTGAAGAGACCATTTTAATCATTTCTTATCAGGCTTTTTAGTGTCCTTAACACTATTTAAGGCATTTGTTGGGTGTGTGATTGCTTTAATGGTTTGGGATTGGAAAGGGAGAAGTTTCGATGGCCCTAGCCGAATCCATACAGCCAGCTGTATCCACCAGGTCGTGGGGATCATCCTAATGTCAGCAGAGGGGAATGGGCAGGCAGTAGTAGCTGCTCTTTCAGGTAGGTGAAGGTTGACTTTTTAAGTCTTTATCTCATGGTTGACTTTTAGGCCTAGTTGCATTCTAGGAGAATGAGACTGCTGGGACTTCCAATTCTAAAAGCTACTCTCATTTAAGGCTTCAACGTTATTTAAGCCTTCCACTTCAATTGTAGAAAAAGCAATGGTGGCTGCAAGGTGAAGGATTAAGAAAAGGAATAGACCAAACCCCGCCTCAATATTGTTTCCCTGACATATTGCCTCCTTTTCTTGTTTTCATTCCAACCCTACCCCCAATTTTGCTGATTAATCCTATACAACCAAGCAATTTTTTGTGTTTTCACTTCAATCATGAACAACACCTAATTAATGGGTTTGACGAAAGATACACACCATACGGGCCCCACAGCCCACACAGAAGCATATGGTAGGCAACCCATCCCAATTGTCCAATGTGTTGTGGCCCACCATCCCAAAAGAGTGGAATAGGTGTGGTAGCGGGTATCAATCCTTCAACTTATTTTACAACCAAGAGGGTCTCAACCACTAAACTAATCAATTACTTATGTTGAAATGCAGAGTAATAAACATAAGAACTAACGCAAGTGTGTGAGTGTGCAAAATTAAGGATTATTACAGTTACGGCCTTTACAGGGGGTGTAATGAAAAGTCATAGCCTTTACAACCCCGTAGCGTGTAACGGTTGCCACCGTTACCTTTACATAACAGCTTTACAGTACACATAGTTACATGCTACACACATGGGGCACTTGAAAATGGACAATTGCACATATCAGGTACATGGCACATCCGACTACCAAGTGTGGAACTATATAAAAAGAGGGTGCCATTTCCCTCAATTTCTTGGAAACAGCATTTCTTAATTCTTAAGCAAAGAAATGAAAAAAGAGCATTTTTTTAGAAAATGAGAGGGAAATGGAAATGATGTTTCCGGAAAAAACTTTACAAAAACGAGTCTATGGAAACGTAATTTTCATGAAAATGATGTTTCCTCGATTTATATTTCAACAAATCCAAATGAAGCCTAAGTAGAATTTTAAAAAATACGAAAAGAGTCTCATGTGGGTTGGAATACAACACAGAGCATCTTTTTGCAATTTTTTGAAATTCTATGAGCATAAATTCCATGATCTCAAAATTACTTTTCCCAATTTCCTAAAATGGCAATGAGCAAAACACATTCTAAGTTTATGCACTTTCTCTAAATTTGCTTGACATATTAAAAATGTAGAGGTTTCATAGAGCTACTAGCTGGCAGCTGAGAACTTTTACACTATCATCCAAGTTTTCAGTCTGCAAAAATGAGACCCATTGCTCAGTAATCCAAACCGTTGTGCCCCAAACTAAATAGCCTATACACCAGATCTCCCAAATGAAAAAAAAAAAAAAACCTAAGCATTTCAATACAATGCCAACAAGTAACAGTTAAGGACGAAACTAAAGAGAAGGTCCCCATTCAAACAACAAACAAGGCCAAATATTCTATGGCTAGGATATCCCAATCTAGAGGGCTCACAGGCCATCGATGGTGAGTCCAATCATATCAACCTCTTGGATAACCTAAACCCGGGACCCACTTGAAAAGTCTCCCAACCTGATCATTCAACAATACCTCTAAAATGAGCCACCGGCTCACAATAGATTGTTGTTGATAAGACGTGGAAGCGACTTGCACGTAACCCTAAGTTGTGGGGCGCACCTTGATGTCTGTGTTATATCCGGCGTCCACCATTTCGCAAGCTCATTTTAGGCTCCTCAAGAAGGTTCCAATGGTGGGCATTCAATCCCCACTTTTTCTTGTGATATGGCCCACTTGAGTTTTGGATCTTCCTGATTTTCGATATTACATCATAACATGATCCGTCAAAACGTATTGACGGAGTGGATATAACACAGGCACCACTGTGGGCCCCACAGAGCTTACTCGGCTTGCATGCAAGATCCAGAACATGCGCAGAAGGTGTTCAGTTGCTTTTAATTGCAGATTATCCACATATAGGAAGTTTTTATTTTCAGAAACTCGGATTTTGCTAACATGAGCACAACGCAACAAGGTTCACGCCTTTCAAAATCCGGATCCCCACCGGATCCAGCCGGCGCACGATAGCATTGGCCGGGGGCAACGCTATAGTGCGCCGGGGGTGGAGTTGGCCGGGAGGAGGAGACGTACCGGCTGTGACGAAACGCCTGTTGTACTGCATGCGCTTGTGGGCTCTGCCCCGGGGCTTCTTCTTCTTATCCTGCTTCGCCACCTTCGGCGTCTGCCCCCTCACCTTCCCGGCACGTGCCAGCGACCCGTGTACCTTACCTGCAAAACATCCACCCCACCACAGGTAGGATTAACAAACCAAATTCCATAGTCCTTTCGGATCCGAGGAGGAAAGATTCAGAAAGAAAGACAGAGAGAGTGGCGTAGCTAACCCATGGCGAATTTTAGGATTTACAGATACAGCGCCGACTAGCGGGAGTTTCTCTTCTTCCTCACGGCTTAGTACGAGGAAATCAAGGGGGTTAGGGTTTTGAGAGAGGGAGATACCGAGCTTTTATATGAGAAAACGATTATATGATACGCGGCCCTGTTCTTTGCATATTTTACTCGGGTTTTCAGTTTCGATAGGTGGGCCTATGGTTTGGTAATCCAGACCATTGGTTCGGTTGCGTCCCAACGTTACTGGACCATGACCACATAGTCTCGCAGAACGGAACATCCATAGCTACATTTTTCTTGTCTTATTAACCGTTGATTTGCTGATCACAAATTTGGAGGTTAAGATTGTCTTACCTAGTATTTTTTTTTAAAGGACATTGCCCATGTAAGGTAGGGCACAACAGATCAACGGCATAGATTAATCTATCCATGTCCCGCATTTCAGAGTTGGGAACCCGCATACTGGTGGGCTGCGTTGCCCGCGTTGGGGGATTTATTTTATTTTTTACACACGCGCACACACTCCCACACACTCACGCCTTAGTGGGATTTCACCCCTTATGGATACTTCACCGGGTGTTGAAACTCCTGAAAGCCTACCACCGGAGCAAGAGTAACGATCGAAGGGGAGGGGGGAATTTTGACACTCTTCAGTGATGGATGATGCATTTGAAACCTAGGATTCAGTAGGATTAAGTGGAATGTAATTGCATTTGATTATCAATGTAAATTCTGTATTTCATTTGGAAATGATGGAAAGAGTTAGATTAAAATATTATCTACTTCTTGAAATAGATACCAATAGATCTCCGGATTCTCAATCCACTAAATCTCACTAAGTTTGTAGGCCTGTACTGATGCATGGGTGTTATCCATGCCTTCCATCTATATATTCTCTTTATATGCAAAAATCCAGTTGAATATGCATATAAATAACCAATATCAACTATGAAATCAAGTCAATTGATTACATTTTCATGGCCTATCATGTGCTTGTTTCACTTAATAAAGTATTTTTCTTACAATTCCATGATCCACCATAAGCATGTTTTACTTAATATAGTGTTTTCTCTTACATAAAAATTTTGATTGAAACGTGAGATTTGAAAGTCAAAATGATATGGTATTTCCATACATAAAAATATTACGTAATAGTGGTGTTAATTCCACCTAATGTGATTCAATACCAGTTTTATCCCATGCCTTGGGCTTGGGAGAAGAACTGCAATACTTCGGCAAAAGTATAATGGATGATACATTAAGCACTTAAAATTGCACATGTGGCATGCTAGAAGACAAATAAAACTGTCCAGCCCCAGTTCAAGTGCATCATAGACATATATATATATATATATATATATATATATATATATATATATATATATATATATATATATATATATATATATATATACCTGTTTAATTATTTTACTGCTTAATTGGTGGACATTCATTTGACGATCAAAAATAAAATGTCCAATTATATTATTTCAACAAAGAAGTGTCCACATATCAGGTATGCAGACCGAAGTGTCCCACATCGGGTATGCAGACCGTGTGATCTGGAGCTCACCACCCACTTCAATAGTGAAATGATGTCTGATGGAGTCAAACGCCGTCAAAGATAGAGTCAGCCCAGAAAAAAAAAAAACTTAGAAATGCCAGGCCCATCTAAAACAGGGTACGGCCCCACTAATCCAATCTCAAAACTTTATTTTGCCATTAAGGTGTCACCACCCATCTACCGTCCACACATATGAGAGGTTAGTTTTATCAGCTGATCTTTGTGGCTGTTGTTTTATCCACTAGGTGCACAAGTATGCCAGAATTGAAATTACGGCTTCAATTCAAACTGAATAATAATGACCCCAAGTACCAAGGTAGGTAGACATGTAGTGTATGACTAAGACCTAAAAGGACCAGTTACCTATTTAGTCACTCACTCAATGTGTAAAATTGAATCAAACAATGCTCAAAGGGTGGAGTTCATCCTTTTGATGATAGGTTGCACATTTGCCTTTCATACAAAAGTACTTTTTAATATAAATAAAATGAAAATGAGAAAAGAATTCTTACGGTCGGTCATACAGAGCAACTGTAAGACTGTAAGACATTTTCCGATTGATGAACTGAGCACACAAGCATAGACTCATACTACAACTAAGAGTTACTAGCTACGAATTACACTGTAAATGGTGAGTTTGAAAAGTAAATATTGGGTGAACTGAACTTAAATACCACCAAACCAGAGGCTAAATAAGTAACAATATCAGCATTTATTGGAATTTAACATGATCAATTCACGTGAAATCAATGGACAGAAGCAATTAGATTAACTTGCACTGCCAAATCACAAGCAACAGCAACTACGAACTCCAGCTCTGAGCTTGCAAAAGCTTGCCCAAGTAGAAATTGGCCGACAAAGCAGCCCAATCCAATCACTAGTTGGAAGCTGGCTGGGTGGATTGAGCCCTGCAACCAAGTGGGCCCCACCCAAGTCGAGTGTGACCCAAGAGGAATCCATGTGTCCAATAAAACAACTAACAAGAGGCATATGAAGATCACACGAAAAGCTTTCAACACACATAACACACCATAAGAGAAGGGAGAAAGGTATAATATACAGTCAGAAAGTTGTATTTGTATTCAATCTAAAATGTAACTGAGAAAGCTATCAATCCCTTGTCTGTGCAGGACATACTTGTATCAGCCCTTCCTACAGAGCCTGGACTTCTTCCCTTTTGAAATTTCAATTAGAACTGCAGCCATCCATTCATTCATTGTCTGTAAACAGTACTGTGGCCAAACTTCCATAACAAGACAACTGCCATATGCAGTTAACTAAAATGGAGAGAAATGTTTCACATGCCCTTGTTTGTGAATACTTTCTTCTTACTTCACCACATCGAAACACGACTTGAGATTGGATATCGAAACTGCACATTTCCCCTTCTCATCGTACTCCACAAAGTCACCATCCGATAGGTCAATATCAGTGAACTTCGTCTGGAGTTCCTGTGAAACAGGATACAAGTGCATAAGTTAAAGTTTCAAATAACAAAATATACTTGAAGACTAAAAACCAGCACCCTCGGTAACCAGCACATTCAAGTTTCTTCTTTTCTTTTTATTTTTTATTTTTTTCCTTTTGTTTTTCCTTTTCTTTTCCAAAGTATGGCATGGGCGGTAAAAAGAAAGCATCTGGTTTTCTGTTCTCTTTTGGTTGTGTTTATTGCCCCATGTATTACAGGTAGCGGCAAGGGATTTGAGAGTGGGAACTAGGAAGCATCTATTTCAAAATGTTAGAAAGCTGGCTAAGAGGCAGGCGCAGGAGTCCGAACAGAGATTAGGAGCCGGAGTGGGAACTGGATGGAAGGTTCATGCAACTAAGATTAGCAGCGATTTGCTAAACTCACAAGGACAGACAAGCACGTCTACACATGGCCACATGTGTTCGCATGCCAATCTGGCACACGTGGGAGTCGGCCAACTTGTGTATCAGGTGAGCCCCACTGTGTGGATGACCTGACACGAAATCAAGCTGATCAACTCAACTGACTTGCCTATGTATTCCTCTATCCATAGAGTACATTGAAGATACAGAAATGGCTATAACAAAGATTGTGTTATTCATATTAAGAGCTACTCTAGGTGGAATATTTTTATGTGGTGCCAAGGATTCAAGATCTTTGTAGCTCCAAAATGTTTCAATTTATGCTCCAACCTATTATATGGATGTACCAAGAGATATGTATGGTCTAATGAGACTACTATGAAATATTTACTCATGACTGGGGCAAGCTCTTCTATTTTGGTTCATGGTTTTTTTTTTTTTCTTGATTTTTTTTTTTTAACGCACACACACACACCCCCACACACTCACGCATGGTCTAATGAGGGTACTACAAATTATCAAGCTCTTCTATTCTGGTCATGGTTTCTCTTGTCTATATAGTTCATCCGGGGGAGAGATCGACCTTCAAGAAGTAGTGGATGGTCTTATCAAGACAAATGTGGTCTAATGAGGGTACTACAAATTATCAAGCTCTTCTATTCTGGTCATGGTTTCTCTTGTCTATATAGTTCATCCGGGGGAGAGATCGACCTTCAAGAAATAGTGGATGGTCTTATCAAGACAAATGTAAAACTCCTGAGTTGACCGTCCCGGACATTGGGCCACATCATCTCCAAGGAAGGATGCACAAATGCACAATCCGAAGCAGGCCAAATGACCTGGGTTTCAGTATCATGCTATTACACCACCAGAAGTGTATACTACTAAAACTTCCTAGTGTCCCTTGCAATGCTATTCTGTTAGACCATCAGACAGACAGTCTCCATTTTCTATTTTTAATACCATGCTTCACATTTTTCACCTTTTCACCCAAGACATGACCATGCCAGAAAATACGAACGTACACATCCAATAGAATATACAAGCAGTCAAGGTCTTCAACATTTTATAAAAGGACTGACATCATATACTAGAAATTCAGACCAAACTTGGCAGCAGTTTAAACAACACAAATTATATTAGAAACTGTTCATGCACGTGGTCATGTGCACCTACACATTAAAGGGTGGAAAAACATAACTCAAAATCTGAAATGTCACAGCGCATGCCGAATAAACTATAAAATGAATTCTACGAACTTGAAGCAATGGAAAAATAAAAATAAAAAGTTGTGTATCATCATATTTAGAATTGCAACTAGGCCCAACGTACTGAAGCTTGTCCAGACCCTGGATGATAAGCCAAAGACCCAGGTATTAAACAGTCCAGTTACCAAAGCACTTGGCCTGGCACAGTTAGGTCAGGCCAGAATGACTTGGCCTCTCAGCAGAATCAGCCTGGCAATGACCCAATTGATCATCGTGCGTGAAAATTCTAGCCCATGTCCAGGCCCATTTGCATCCCTGGCCATATCTCCACCTATGACTCATTGCAAAAATCAGTAATGAGTCGATGACAATCATTGCAACATTGTGGTCACGAAGGGAGGAAGAACTACAGATTTTGACAACAACAAACATTCAGGTTCCATAATCAGAAGAGAACAAAACGAACAGATGCTCACAGATTGAGCTTCCCATCCTTTTCCGAAACGAAACTCAACCGGTTCCATGCCCCTGCAATCGAACTGCATCAATGGAACAAGTTTTTCACATTCAGCCAATTCACCGGTCAGTGGTCGGCCTCGCCCTGGGATCATCAGGACTGTTGCTTCCCTCCCACAGAATTTGCACTGAAAAAAATAATACATGGCAGAGTCATTCAATGCCAAAAGTTCACCAAAAATGAACTAGTAATACCCAGGGAACATTTTTCATACATCAACTTTAAGTAACACATTCTAACTGCCTATAGCTAATTAAACAACCAAATACACAATCAACTGGTAAGAAAAAAAAAAGGGTGGGGGGAAGAAAGAAAACTGTGTGGCCTGGATACTGTCATGATTGTCAATGTCAGACAACACAGCATTTAAGAGTCAGATGAGCCACATATTGCACAATTTTTTTGAGAATGTAAATATTAAACTTCAGGGACACACTCCAATGGCACTGGAACCAATGTAACCCTACGGCAGTACTGGCTAGATGTGGAGCCCGGTGATGTGTTCACAAATCCAACCTATCCATCAGATGAATCACCTAAAAAACCCCCAGCCTCCAAAAATCAGCCCGGTCCAAAACTCAGTTGCTACACAGCACATGGAACATGTTGAGAGGGAATGCTTACTATCATTTTTTTTTTTTTTTTTTTTCGAAGGATAAAGATTTTATTGGAGAAAAACAAGACAGAACAGCTCATCTCCTTTCTAAAATGGAGTAGGCGTTCCCTCCTAGTTTGTTCCCTTTGTTATTGCCCACTTCAGTTTTTTGTTGGGCTTATTATTGGGGCTTAGGGGTTTTCTGAGGTGACATATCTGATGGATGGGTTGGATGGTATAAACACATCACGTGGGCCCACATCTGGCTGATACCACTGTAGGGTTACAGTGGTACCGTTACCACTAGAGCATGCCCCAAAATTTTAATAGTATATTGGGTAGTCAGTTCAGGCAAGCCAAAACCATCTGTGAAAAATCCCAAATCTTCCCTCTAATAGGCACATAAAGTAACCACCTAACTGAAATAAAGTAAAAATCTAACAATCAATTGATTTTATATATATATATATATATATATATATATAAAAGATGGAAACAAAAACAATTGAGCATGGCAAATCAGCTTTTTATATGGGTTTCCAGTAGCTTTGAACATGCATGCACATACTGACACATCAAATTTTCCAAAAAGTGTCACATACCCATTACATAGAAAGCAAATAACAGCTCATAAGGGGTGTTGAGACTGCCACTTTGTATTGAGAATCCTTGTCTCCCTACTTGTATTCTGGTTTTCTCAAATATGGAAGTTCCATCTATCATTTTATTTTTTTAATGCTGCAGTCTGCAATAAGGTAAGCTCAATTAAAGCTTCTTTCCAAATTCTTTATGCATTCATGTTAGCATGAAGGCGAATAGACTCGAGAGAGTAATCCTTACTCAAACTCATCAGTGCATGCATCCATTGATCCAGACCATCCAGTAGGGTGGCAGCATCTCATATATATATATATATAAATCTATCTTGAATTATGGAACTCTTCATTTAACATTGTGCTCTCAGCAAGTTTTGGGGTCTTGGTTGGAAAGTGCAAATAAATGAGAACATTCACCAAGAAGTGTCAAGTGAAGCTTTACGAACTTCATTTGCACGGTGAGGACCATCGAATCCTTGTACGTACAGAAAGGATCTGGTGCTATCATCTACATTGAGGATAGTTTTCAAGGATTATATCTTCTTGGAAATAGACGCATGTAACAGTGTTCATCTACTTAGCTCTACTGTGGTTGTGCCCTAAAAAACGATGCTTGGTTAGATAATTCTAGCCACCAATTGGAGGATTTTGACTGTTACAAATGGATGATTGAAAAAAGAAGTCCAACCAAACTTAAACATTCAATGGGCAAATTTTTTCCAGTAGTTAGCTAGGATCGTCAGGATTCTATGATTCTCCAAGTCCACCCCCTGTATGTAACAACAGGAACATTTTGGGTATCACATGTGAGCCACATGTCCAGAGCAATGTTGTAAATAGCTTACGCTATGTAGTGTGTAACTTACTCTATGTAGCGTAGCTTGGCTTTCATGCTATGTAGCTCATGAAAATAGCTTAAACCATGTGTAGCCTACGCCACCTGCTATGGAGCCTACAAATACAATACATGCTATGTAACTTATGCAACAAGTTATTTTTTACTAAAAAATAAAATTAATTCATTTTTCTAATGATTTGTTATATTTTCTATTTTCAATACAAATAAGTTAATGTTTTCATTGATTTTAATAAAATAACATAACCAACAGTATTAAATCAATTCCATTGCTATTTCTTTATGTTTATACTCGTATCCTTGCCATATTTTTCCCTTTGTTTTAGGATGCCTTTGGCTGCATCAAATATCACAACCAAGTGCTACCTTATTAAAAAAATCTAGAAGTAGCATGTAGCGTACATGGCTTACACGTCACACTTTAGAGGGGTGATTGCTACGCTACATGCTATTCGCCACTTAAAACACTGGTCCAAAGATACACTCTAGTAACTAATTTTCATGCAACTGTTTAGGAACCAATCCTTCCCCATGCACACCCACACATATGAATATATGCAAGAATAGCTCTCAAATATCAACCAATGCCATTCACACCTAAAATTGTAACAGTAACTTGATTTTCACTATGTCCAAATGATCCACCCACCAGAAAGGTCCTCTACCTTTGCCAGGAAGCCAATGATAAGTAACGAGTGATCACCAAAAGGGTCCTCTATCTTTTCCCTGAAAATTTCCTTGTCATCGAACAACGGAGATAAGATGTAGGGAAGAAAGGTAGAGTAGCCTCAATTGATGTGACCTTGCCACCAAAAGAAAAGTTCAATTTTCTTTATCATGTGATCATAGTATGGAAGGCTACATTCTCATTTCAATGGAAACATGTGCAACTTGTAATTTGAAGGACAAAGCCCCTCTTATAATTTGACCGTGTCACTCTAGGAAAAGATTGAGACAGAGAGAGAAGGGGGAGCATAACCCATCAGAAAAATGAAGTTGTTGGTGTTCAAAAGCATGACCCAAACTGCATTGTCATGCTCGTAATATCCATACTCAAAACACCAGAAAGAATTATTCCAACCCAAATATAATATCAAAGAACAACTTCTAATGATACAATCAAGGACTGAAAATTGCATGAGAACCTGATCTAACAACATCTAAATAACAAATTTCCATAAAACCCATGTCTACCTCACACATTAATTGTATGTAAGACTAAATGCCATACAATTGCATCATGCAATGCCATGAAAAAAAAAAAAAAAAACAAAACAATACAAAGCAAAACATCAGAATGCTAATTAACAAGAAAAGAATCATTAATCCAAGATAACAAGTACCTGCTGAAGCAAGATAACATGTCTCAATATTGATACATGTTAGAGAACATTTCATTTCAATGCTCCCTGACACCATATCTTTTGCAATCGGGGATCTCTTGATAAATAAATTTAGAGAGGAGATTAAATTAATCTCTCTCAGATTTCCTCAAAAACATGGTATCAAAGACAACACCACGTCCTATGTTTGTGTCACGGAAGGTATGACCTGTGGAAAGAGCAACCAGTGGAAAGGGCAGCTTGGACCAGAGTGAAAGCTGCAGCAAGATAGAAAGGGCTACCTGGACAACCACAGTGCAGCCATCAAAAGGTGGAATGGGCTACCTAGACAACTAGTGCAGCTGCCACGGTGGAACCAGCTTCCTTGAAAAGAGGCCGGAGTGCAGCCACAAAGTGGGCTGCCATGGAGATCGGCTGTGGAGCATGTTGGTATGTTACAATCCCAATGGTTCAAGGGCAGCTAGGACCAGAGTGAAAGCCACCGCAAGGTGGAAAGGGATACATGGACAACCAGAGTGCAGCCATCAAAAGGTGGAATGGGCTACCTTGACAACAAGTGCAGCTGCCATGGTGGAACCAGCTACCTCGAAAAGAGGCCAGAGTACAGCCACAAAGTGGGCTACCGTGGACATCGGCTGTGGAGCATGTTGGTATGTTACTATCCCAATGGTTCAAGGGCCTAGCTTGACACGTTCCATCGGTCCTCGGGCTTTTTGGTGTGTTGGTAAGTTTCTCAACAATTGTAGTATTTTATTTCAGCGCTCGTTCGGGGACACTATACATCTTGGTTTAGGGTTTTAGGAAAGATTCCAAAAAACCACCCAAAAAAAAAAAAAACACCAACAAGCAAACCAACCCTTCTCCATCACGTTCTCTCCTGCAAAAAGAAAACGCGGAAAAGAAAATTGAGAGGTCAAGGACATATATACCTTCTGCACAAGATGGGTAGTTCCCCTCCCATTGGGAAGAGGAACGGTCTTGGAGAGAGTTACACATGTTTCTTTCTGGGTCAACTCTCCACAGTTACCACATTTTAGCTGAAAATCAAATCACAAAGAATAAGGAAAATGATCGAATTAGAAGCAACAAAAATAGAAATGCATCATCCGAAGATCATGATCAAGGACCCATGTTTCCAATTTCTGAAAATATTGGTCCGATGATAATATCCAAGACCATCCATCCACATTATAAGAAAACACTTAAAAATATAAAATTATAAGGAAAATTATAAAGAGTTGAAGAAGTAGAAGAAGCCATCAAATACCCATTATTCCAAACTCTACAAAAAAATCCAAGAATTCAATGATCCAACTAACATAATATCTAAAAATTATGAAATATCGAAAACCCATTATCAAAAAATACTTATTCAAGCAATCGATGATTTCAAAAGGAGAAAAGAATTTCCGAAAAAACAGAAAACCCCACTACCTAAAGAAAGAAATGCTCCCATCTAACTGGTTTGACAGCAAGTTACCGTCCAACCAGAAGATAATCATCCAACCCGTCCAATTGGTTGGCCCCAGACATGACGATCTCCTCAGGAAAAAATTCAGCTCCATCAACTCATATTGGAGGCCACACCATAGAATATAATGTATAGGCGCTGATTAACAACACGATACAAGTGTGGTCCGCTTGATGAGTGGATGGGGCTGATTTTTACACAAGGTGATCCTCGTAGTGGGCCCAACCTAATGGACGGGTTGGATGTTGCACGCACACGAGACGTTGAAAGCAATCCGCTGGTGGACAGTAAATATTCGTCCAACGGTTGGATGTTATCATCTGCATCCAACACAGAACTCTACGAGCTCAAAACGATACAAGAATTCGATGATTTCAAAACGGAAAAATTCCAAAACAAAAATGAAAAACGTCATCTGAATATAAAATAAAAAACCCATCTGTCCAAAATCTAAAAAGATTCTAAAACCATACATTACAATGAGAAAGAGAGAATGAAATATGGGTTTTGGGAAGAAATGAAGGAGAGTGATGCAATGCCTTGAAAAAGTAAGGGAAGTCAGGATTATCTGCGCCTCCTTGAGGCTGGAGATTGGTGAGATTTTCAAGCTCTGCTGTGAACTGCAACAAGAAATTCACCATGTTTTGGAGCTTTTTCTTCTTTGGTCGGGAGAAATGGGTTTTTTTGGGTTCTTGAAAATGCAGGAATTACAAACGCAAATGCTCCAAGAGCTTCTTTTATTTTATTTGATAATCTGGCGCGATGGATGATACGCAGGCGCCTTGAAATTGCATGCGTAGCAAATAAGCATTTCAAATAAACTAAAAATAAAAATTATATTTTACAACTTTAGATATGTCATTAACTAAAAATTAAGATTTTTTTAGTTATCTGACTATCATCGGTGGACAATTAATGGACGGTTAAAAATGAATATATCCGATGGTGCTATTTCAGCAAACAAGTGTCCACGAATCAGAGACTAGAATTCTCCAAACAGTCTGATTTTGGGAGCGCGACTGAGAGACTGTGGGGTCCACAATCTAGTCGGTATGGTTTGATCTACTGTGTACCACGTGTACATTTCTGGTTGCCTGCGTGTGAAGCGTTGTACGTTGCTAGAGCAGTAAGAAATTTAATGGACCAGAGAAAAGTCAAGGAAACTCACCGTTAAATCAGCTGGGCAGCTTTACCGCGTCCAGGGCCAATCGCGCTCCTGGGCCAAGTGGGTGTGGCACCCCACCTTCCTCTGAAAATGGAGATTTTTGCAATGTCATCCTAGTCGACTCAAATGTTAAAAAGAAGGCGTCCATTTAGCCCCTTCATGTGGTTGCTTCAACCTTTCAGGCCTCAGGAAAGAATCCCTTGATCATCTTTTTGTCGAGGACAAGCTTGCTTCGGCCATTTGGAGTCATTTCTCTGTCATTCTCTCGGTTGCATTCCTCCCCAACCAGTCCACCAGGAGTAGATCTTCCCAATGGTGGGTCATGGCAAATGACTCATCCCCAATAGGCGTCCTTAGAGGGCTAATCCCCGCCCTTATTCTCTGGAAGGTTTGGAAGTCAAGAAACGCACATCGTTTTGAAGGAATCAAGTCTAGTGCCCCGAAGTCCATTCGCAAAGTTCATTCTTGGCTCATCAGACTCTCTAATGTTTTTCCTCTCCCTTCTACCAAAAACCTGGCGGATAAAGAGGTTCTGCAAGATCTCCAGCTCCCCTTGCTTAATCCCCCTCCTCACTTGGTATCCTTTGTGAAGTGGTCAAGGCCTCATCAGGGGAACGTTAAGCTGAACGTCGACGGGTCCTCCAGAGGCAATCCCGGCCCATCTGGTAGTGGAGGGGTTTGTCGGGATGCTAGAGGCGAGTTCAAGTTTGCTTTCTCCAAAGCTTATGGCCACGGTTCGAGCTTTCTAGCAGAAGTTAAAACAGTCATCGACAGCCTGAGGATTTGTATAGCCAAAGGCTTCACCTCCATTGAAGTGGATAGTGATTCGCGTGCAGTAGTTGAGATGTTCATTAGTGGGGAAGATCCTCCTTAGAGGGTTTTCTATTGGAAAAAGAGATTTCTCTCTTTTTATTCCTCAGCTGTTATCTCCATCAGGTACTCCCCAAGAGAGACTAACAAGGTTGCCGATAGCCTCGCTCGCTAGGGTAGCTCCAACCAGGAATCTATAATTTTTGAAGAGGTTTCCGGTCTCCCCTTTCTCTCCCGTGGGGAGCTGCTCCTGAATAAGGCAGGCCTTGGTTCAGTTCGACTTTCATAGCCTCTTTGCTATTTTTCTGTTTGTTTTTCCTTCTTACGATAGGTAGGTCCTCCTTCGGTGGGACCCACTTGAATGTGAATGTGTTTGCTTTGCTTGGGCCTCAAGGCAATTAGTCAGCCTGAGCTCCTCACCTAATGTGTAATGTCAGTTTCTTCTAATGAAAAACAAAGGTGGCTGGGCCTTTCTTTAAAATAAAAAAAAAAGCAGCAAGAAATTTACCATTGTAGACAACACCTTTTACCCAGCGGTTTTTATGAAGAAATACAAACTTAAGTTACCAACTTAAACTAGCACTTGCGGACGGTGAATTTGAGGACGAAAATACCCCTGCTTTTAAGGAGGCTAGTCTGTGGTTATGGGTTTGGTGGCCCTATATGACTATGGATTATAACCGTAGCCATAGGTATCATAGCCGATCTGCAGCTGACCCTAACAATGGGACAGAACACTGAATCAGAGTCGACCGGTTCAGTGGGCCAGTGACTTGGGATCAACCGAGTTGATGCTTACATTTCTTAAAAGATTGTTATTGCTCACATCTTCAGTTAATCTTAAATTCAAGTATATGGACTATGTATTTGAGAATGAGTCTAAAGCAAGAACCTTCTCTAAGGTTCATGGTTGGGAGGTAATGGTCCATTGATGCTGAATTCATGCATTTTTCTTGCTTCAAAATGATGATTTATGCTGATTGATGATTTTGTTAATCTTTAGACTGAGAATGTTGAGGAGATTGCGTTGAAGATCTCGCAATGGCTAAAAGCATCTAGAACCCACAAGAGGATTACCATCATCACACAAGGAGCTGATCTAGCTGTAGTTGCTGAGGATGAAAAGGTTATGATCTTTGAATTTTTCATCTAAATCTAATCTGTTTAGAGTGTCAAAGTCTGTTTTTGATTTCAAATTGTGGCAACAGGTGCAGTTGTTCCTTGTGATCCCGTTACCGAAGGAGAAGCTTGCCGATACCAATGGAGTAGGTACGTGCTCAGACTTCCCTGAATGAGCAAGCATTTGCAGTATTGATCTAATCTCTTACTTTTAAACTGGTGCCTGTTGGAAATGATTACTATAGCCTTATCATCTTATTTGATTAATCAATGCATAAGAAGGAAATCTTGTCTCATTTCTCACGAGCATGATGAGGCAACCTACAAATTGAGCGAGACAACCTAAGAATTGAGTGAGGGAAGCTAGAAATTGAGCAAGGGAACCTAGAAATCGAGCGAGACAACGTAAAAATTCAGCGAGGCAACCTAGGAATTAAGCGAGGAAAGCTAGAAATTGAGCGAGGGAAGCTAGAAATTGAGTAAGGGAATCTAAAAATTCAGTGAGACAAGCTAAAAATTGATTGAGAGAACCTAGGAATTGAACAAGGCAACCTAGGAATTAAATGAGGGAAGCTAGAAATTGAGCGAAGGAACCTAAAAATTGAGCGAGGCAACATAGAAATTCAACGAGGCAACCTAGGAATTGGGTGAGGGAAGCTATAAATTGAACGAGGGAACCTAAAAATTTAGCAAAGAAAACTATAAATTGAACAAAGCAACCTAGGAATTGAGTGAGGAAAGCTTGAAATTAAGCGAGGCAACTTAGAAATTAAGTGGCGGAACCTAGGAATTGAGCGAGGCAACGTAGAAATTTAGCGAGGCAACCTAGAAATTGAGCGAAGGAAGCTAGAAATTCAGCGAGACAACCTAAGAATTGAGCGAGGGAATATTGGATTTGAGCGAGGCGACCTACAAATTGAGCGAGGCAACCTAAAATTGAGTAAGGGAAGCTAGAAATTGAGTGAGGCAGCATAGAAATTCAACGAGGCAACCTAAGAATCGAGCGAGGGAAGCTAGAAATTGAGCGAGGCAAACTATAAATTGAACAAGACAACTAAGAATTGAGCGAAGAAAGTTAAAAATTGAGCGAGGCAACCTAGAAATTCAGCGAGGCAACCTAGGAATTGAGCGAGGCAACGTAGAAATTCAGCGAAGCAAACCAGTGCAATAAACTTGAAAACCAAATCCTAATTACTTCCTTACTGTTCATGTGGAGGGAGTATGCTCCAAATGGCAATTGCATTACTTTCAATTGGAATTTGAAAGAACCTATCTATCATTTGAATGTTACTTCCTTGTTATGCTTACTAGTAAATAACGTTTCAATTTCAGTTATTTCCTCCTGATTGAATTTAATGTCCATAATTCAATTTACTTCTGCATCCAAAAGCACCCTTACGAGGTAAAGAATCCGAATTGGGTTTTTTTGGATCGACATTTTAAATGAATCCACGCCCATAGCAAATCATTGAGGGTGAGCATGGATGAGCAAATGAATTATGTTGCGATTGTCATTCTAATAAAGCAAAAATAACCACCATGTAATTTCCCTAGCATTGATATGGTGGACCCTTTAATTGGCCCAATATATTTTTAATCGAGTCGATTAAATTATTATGCCAGCAAGATAACCTAATATAGTTTTAATCGGCCTTTTTGCAATTAACCCATCCCTCGGATCAACCCTCTAAAGGCTATTGTGATTAGAGAAAGAACTTGGATTGAAATGCACATACTTGAAAATTTTCTGCACTCAAAGATTACTGTAAACCTCATACAATTTACTTGGAAATTTTTTTCATTTGTAGGTCATCTGGTGTAAAGAGGCTCTCCTTCTCTACTAACCGAACATAAAACACGAAGTCAATAGCAATTTTTCAGCCTATGAATCTCGTGTATATGCAAAAAAAAAGAAAAAAGTGGTGAATGTTTTTAATCATTCAATGTCTAACTATTATACATTTTTCAGCCTCATCTGCCACCATATGTCAAAACTAAGGTCATTAATGGCAATTTCCACATCAATTTTCTGGGACTTCCAATAACCAGAATCTCTTCTACATATCTACTCACCAAGGCTAGAGAATCAGAGATTGACATTGTATTATGCGTTTCGAAGATGAGCCAATTGTCGGAACTATGCATATCCGTGGCAACTACCTTAATTCCAAACTGCCAAATAGTGGGATTTTCCTAAGTTTTGCATATTAGTTGTATGGTTAAGTTGTAGAGGCAATGAATGATATTAACCTACCATTGATTAATAACGAAATTTGAAAATTTTTCTATACTAAAGTTGATTAGCTAATTTCCATCATTTTAGACTTCTACGGACCGATATGACTACAAGTAAATGTCATAAAATCCTGTTTGAGGTTCGATTGATCTTGTTTTGAACTTCATTAGTGATGTAAGAAAGTTTGGTTATCCAATGGAATACCACGTGGGGTCCCTTAGCTGGTAGATTGAAGAGCACAGGGATTTCATGCTTGCCCCGCTCAATTTCATGTTTGTCCTGATCAATTTTATTCTTGGGTCGCTCATTTTCATGTTTGTCATGCTCAATTCCTAGTTTGTCCTGCCCAATTTCATGTTTGCCCCGCTCAATTTCAAGTTTGCCCCCTTGATTTTCTAGTTTGCCCTGTCCAATTCCATGTTTGCCTCGCTGAATTTCATATTTTTCCCACTGAATTTCATGCTTACCCCAGTGAATTTCATATTTTCCTTACCGAATTTCATTCTTGCACCACTCAATTTCATGGTTGCTTCGCTGAATTTCTAGTTGCTCTCACTCAAATTCTAGATTGTCTTACTGAATTTCTACGTTACCTCGCTGAATTTCTAGGTTCCGTCTCTCAATTTCTAAATTGCCTCGTTCAATTTCTAGGTTCTCTCACTCAATTTTTAGCTTCCCTTGCTCAAATCCTAGGTTGCCTCATTCAAATCATAGGTTGCCTTGCTGAATTTATAGGTTCCTTCACTCAATTTCTAGCTTCCATCGCTCAATTCCTAAGTTGACTCGCTGAATTTCTACATTGCTTTGCTCAATTTCTAGGTTCTCTCGCTCAATTTCTAGCTTCCCTCAGTCAATCTTAGGTTGTCTCGTTCAATTTATAGTTTGCCTCGCTAAATTTCTAGGTTCCCTCGCACAATTTCTAGCTTCCCTTGCTCAATTCCTAGGTTGCCTAGCTGAATTTTTACGTTGCTCGCTCAATTTCTAGCTACCCTCGCTCAATTTCTATGTTGCCTCGTTGAATTTCTAGCTTCCCTCGCTCAATTCTTAGGTTGCCTCGCTGAATTTCTAGCTTCTCTCGCTCAATTCTTAGGTTGCCTCGTTGAATTTCTACGTTGCCTCGTTCAATTTCTAGCTTCCATCGCTCAATTTCTAGGTTGTCTCGCTGAATTTCTACATTGCTTTGTTCAAATTATAGGTTGTCTTGCTCAATTTCTAACTTCCCTCTGTCAATTCCTAAGTTGCCTCATTCAATTTATAGTTTGTCTCGCTGAATTTTTAGGTTCCCTTGCACAATTTCTAGCTTCCCTTGCTCAATTCCTAGGTTACCTAGCTGAATTTTTACGTTGCCTCGCTCAATTTATAGGTTCTCTTGCTCAATTCCTAGGCTCCCTCGCTCAATTTCTAGTTTCTCTCGCTCAATTCCTATGTTGTCTCGTTGAATTTCTAGCTTCCCTCGCTCAATTCCTAGGTTACCTCGTTGAATTTCTATGTTGCCTGGCTCAATTCTCAAGTTCCATCACTCAATTTCTAGCTTCCCTCGCTTAATTTCTAAGTTTCCTTATTCAATTTATAATTTGCCTCACTGAATTTCTAGGTTCCCTCGCTCAATTTCTAGCTTCTCTCACTCAATTCCTAGGTTGCCTCGCTAAATTTCTATGTTGTCTCGCTCAATTTTTAGGTTTCCTCGTTCAATTCTTAGGTTCCCTCGCTCAATTTTTAGCTTCCCTTACTTAATTCCTAGGTTGCCTTGCTCAAATCCTATGTTCCTTCACTCACTTTCTAGCTTCCCTCGCTCAATTCTTAGGTCGCCTCGCTCAAGTCCTAGGTTTTCTAGCTCAATTTTTAGCTTCTCTTGCTCAATTTATAGGTTGCCTCACTGAATTTCTATATTCCCTCACTCAATTTCTAGCTTCCCTCGCTCAATTCTTAGGTTGTCTCACTCAATTTGTAGGTTGCCTCATCATGCTCATGAGAAATGAGACGAGATTTCCTTCTTACACATTAATATCAAATAAGATGATAAGGCCTGGTTGAATTTCTAGCTTCCCTTGCTCAATTCCTAGATTGCCTCGCTGAATTTCTACGTTGCCTCACTCAATTCCTAGGTTCCCTCGCCCAATTTTTAGGTTGCTTCGCTCAATTTCTTGCTTCCCTTGCTCAATTCCTAGGTTCCCTCACTCAATTTCTAACTTCCCTCGCTCAATTCCTAGGTTGCCTTATTCAATTTGTAGGTTGCCTCGCTCAAATCCTATGCTCTCTCGCTCAATTCATAGGTTGCTTCTATGAATTTCTAGCTTCCTTCGCTCAATTTCTAGCTTCCTTTGCTCAATTCCTAGGTTGCCTCATTGAATTTTTACGTTGTCTCGCTCAATTACTAGGCTACCTTGCTCAATTTCTAGGTTGTCTCGCTCAATTTCGAGCTTCCCTCACTCAATTCCTAGGTTGCCTTGTTCAATTTATAGTTTGCCTCGCTAAATTTCTAAGTTCCCTCACTCAATTTATAGCTTCTCTCGTTCAATTCTTAAGTTGCCTCGCTCAATTCCTAAGTTTCCTCGCTTAATTCCTAGGTTGCCTCGCTCAATTTGTAAATTGCCTTGCTCAATTCCTAAGTTCTCTCGCTCAATTCTTAGGTTCTCTTGTTCAATTTCTAGCTTTATTTGCTCAATTCATAGGTTATCTAGCTGAATTTCTATATTCCCTCGCTTAATTCCTAAGTTCCCTCACTCAATTTCTAGCTTCCCTTGCTCAATTCCTAGGTTGCCTTGCTCAATTTGTAGGTTGTCTCATCATGCTCATGAGAAATGATCATCATGCTAATGAGAAATGAGACGAGATTTTCTTCTTATGCATTAATTA
This sequence comes from Magnolia kwangsiensis, assembly GCA_037074715.1. NCBI lineage: Eukaryota > Viridiplantae > Streptophyta > Magnoliopsida > Magnoliales > Magnoliaceae > Magnolia > Magnolia kwangsiensis. The sequence continues at coordinate 101,364,311 of CM073581.1, forward strand.
ATTAAATAAGATGATAAGGCTATAGTAGTCTTCTCCAATGGGCACCAGTTTAAAAGTAAGAGATTGGATCAGTAGTGCAAATGCTTGCTCATTCAAGGAAGTCCAAACACGTACCTGCTTCATTGGTATCGACAAGCTTCTTCTTGGGTAACAAGATCACAAGGAACAACTTCACCTGTTGCCACAATTTGACATCAAAAACAGACTTTGAAACTTTAAACATACCGATTTAGATGAAAAATTCAAAGATCATAACCTTTTCGTCCTCAATAACAATAACTGGATCCGCTCCTTGTGTGATGACAGTAATCCTCTTATGGGTTCCGGATGCTTTTAACCATTGCGAGATCTTCAACGCAATCTCCTCAACTTTCTCAGTCTAAAGATTAACAAAACCATCAATCAGCATAAATCATCATTTTGAAGCAAGAAAAATGCATGAGTTCAACATTAATAGACCATTACCTCCAAACCGTGAACCTTGGAGAAGGTCCTTGCTTCAATCTCATTCCCAAATACATAGTCTATATACTTGAATTTAGGATTAATTGAAGATGTGAGCAATGACAATCCTTTAGAAAATGCCAGAAAGGGTCATGTGAGCACTAACCCGGTCGACCCTGATTCAATGTCCTATTCCACTGTTGGGGTTGGCGGCAAATCGGCTACAATACCTATGTCTATGGTTACAATCCGGAAGCCATAGAGGGCCGCCAAATCCGTAGCCACGGACCGGTTTACAAGCAGGCGTATTTTTTGTCCTCAAATTCGCTGTCTGTACGTGTTAGTCTAAGTTGGCAACTTAAGTTTGTATTCCTTCATGAAAACCGCTGGATAAAAGCTATTGTCTACAGTAGTAAATTTCTCCATAAAAGGAGAGTTATATATACTCAGGCAGCGTATGACGCTTGATACGCGGTCACCTAGAAATTGGATACGTCTCTTGCATTAACCCAAATTAAACTGACCAGATTGTGAATCTCACTGATTCCCATGGTACCAAATTAAGATGGTTCGAATAATCGTGACCTCTGATTTGTTGATACATTTTTGTTGAAATATGGCCATTGAATATTTTTATTTTAACCGTCCAATAAATGTCGATTAATCTGATATCCAGACGATTAAATAAGCATAAATAATTTTCAACGATACGCATAAATTTAGAAAAAATGATGGGAATGGTTTATTTTGACTTATTTGTATGCCACATTTTCGATTTTGAAGTAATTCTCAGGTGCCTGTGTATCATTCATGACGTTGCGGCAGTGTATGAATTTTTTTAAAATAATATTATAAAACGGAATGCGATTCGGCAGCGGATGCGTATTGCATCCTGCCCCTTCCAGGACAGGGGCTTAATGGGGCCCACCGTGATGTATTTGTTTTATCCACTCCGTTCATCTATTTTGAAAGATTGTTTTAGTTTATGAGACCAAAAATCAGGCAGATCCAGGCTCAACTGGACCATATCACTGGAAGCAGGGATGATAATGATGCCTACCGTTGAAACATTCCTAGGGCCCAACGTGATGTTTATTTGCCATCAAACCTGTTCATAACGTCACATAGACCTGTATGAACGGAAAACACAAATATCAGATTGATGAAAAATTCCGCTGCTCCTGAGAAGTTTTTAATGGTGGGTGTTCAATCTCCCCACTGTGTGGTCCACTTTAGTTTGGATTTGTCTGATTTGTTAAGTATGCCCTGAAATGATCTGGAAAAATGGATGGACGGCGTGGATAGAACGTATACATCACGGTGAGCCCCACATAGCCCCTGCATGACCAAGTCTGCCGTGGCAGGGGCAGGACGCAATCCGCATCCTTCAGCAACGGCCCCGGAGCAAGCGGGCGGAACACGTGTCAGAGATTGGCGGACAGTAGAAATGTGACAGATCTGGGTCATCCATCAGGTAGGACGTACTGTGAACATCCCATCAACTGAGGCACACTGGCACGTTGAATTTGGACCGTTCGATCATTTTGTCTAACCTTGCTGTTTTTATGTGCAAGTTCGACCTGCGTGACGATTGACGATGGACCTAAGGTTACTGGTGAGATGAGCGGACCTTTGACACGTATGACATCTCACTGGGAACCGAAGCGTACTAAATAAACTTTGGGGGGTACACCCAGGGGTGTACACGAACCGAGCTAGCTCGACTCGACTCGAAAAAGCCCTATTCAACTCAGTTTAAAGCTAAGTTTGAGTTGAGTCGAGCTGATTTTTGAGCTCGAAAATGAATTCGAGGTACCCAGCTTGACACGAATCGAATTAGTTCAATGACTTGGTTACTTCAATATTAATGTTAGTCACCAAGTGTTTAATAAAATGACTCAAAGAATTGTGGTTAGTGGTAAGGATGGTATATATATGAAACTAATACTCTTTTTTCATAATTTTTATGTTGATTAAAAGGTGTTCGATAAAATATCTGTAAAACTATTGTTGTTATCTCAAATATAGTGAGATTTTGAAGGTGCAATCTAAGTGTTTGTAAAAATACCTCAATGACGAACTTGGCTTGAACTCGGCCTAAGTTGGCCCGAGCTACTGACTAAACCAAGCCGAGCCGAGTTCTAGTTAAGGTTAGCTAGTGGCCGAACTGAGTCGAGCTGAAGCCACCTTGACTCAGTTCGACTCGATGTATACCCCTAGGTACATCGTGATTTAGGTATTTTATCCGAAAGCGGATTGGCTGGTGTACCACACACCAGTTATATAACTGTTGTGGGTATGTGTCATGCGAAGACGATCACTAATGTTCCTTTAGCTCCAAGTTGTACGAACGGTTCGAAGGAAATCAATGTTACATGGCCCACAGCTATGTATTTATTATATCGACATTGTTCATATAATTTTAGAAATCATTTTATATCAATATGCAAAAAAACTAATCATATTCAAAAATCATTTAAACCACACCACAAATAGCAGAAGTAGAGATATGATTTTCACCGTTAAAAATTTCATAGGGCATACCATAACATTTACTTTCCATCTAATCTGTTCATAAGGTCACAAAGATCTGAATGAAGAAGAAAAACAAATTTCATATTGATCCAAAACTCATGTGATCCCAAAAGGGATTTTAATGATAGACGTTCAATCTCCCATTGCTTTTTTTAGTGTGGTCTACTTGATGGTTAGATTTGTCTTTTTTTTTGTCCCAAGTCTTAAGATGAGCTCCTCAAATGAATATGCAGTTTGGATATAATGTATACCTCATGACCAGGCCCATAGAATTTACTGGCCTGAATACAGTAGCTATATAGCTGGTGTGAGGTACACCATGTAGCTACTGTATCCAAGGCTACATAGTTTACCACACGATGGGAAAAGTGTAAATTGAAGTATATCCAAAGATCAAATGGACCACACTACAGGAAAAAAATGTAAATTGAACATCTACCATTTAAATTTTTTTATGGGCCACAAAAGTTTTGGATCAAGGCAAGCGATATTTGTGTTTTTCTTTCATCCATATTTGTGTGATCTTATAAACATGTGGGTCATAGGAAGGTTCCAACGGTGGAAATCACTATTCCCATTGTTTCCTACTTCATTTTTTGATGTCCTTCAATTTTGGGCGCAACTCCTGAAATGACATGGGAAAACGGATGAACGGCTTGGATAATCCACGTATATTTACGGTGGCCCCGACAGTTTGCTCAGTACTATATAGGCAAATCCGATTTCCCCTGCAACATGTTCTGTCTCTTCACATGAGCGGCCCTCATTCAATCGCGACCCTTGTAGAAGATCACACAATCAGCCGCAGGTAAAAGAGCACTTGCTTGTGATGGGCCTCAGCATCAGATTACTGTTGTGTTTATCGCTGTCGTTTGGTCTGATCCACGTGATTTTTTCAGGGATGACATGTCCACTGGGGCCTTTATGATCAACAGTTCGGATCTCAAAATCCTAACCCATGGGCCTAACATATAGAACCGGTGCATCAGCACACTATTCACGTTGTAATGCATGCGGTGACTCTCTGCCCAACGCTTTGTACGTGCACGCCGTCCATCGTTCAATCTGTGTTTTGATGATTATTTTGCGGATGAGCCCACGAATAAAAGAGATCTAAATGTTTGGTGGACCACACCAGGAAATAGTGGCATATAAGGCTCACAATTTTGGATAAGTTGATGTTTGTGTTTTACCTTCATCCACGGACGCGGATCAGCTAATCTGGCTGATACTACTGAAGTGACGTCACCAAGCTCTGTGGGCCCCACCATGATGTATGTGTTGTATCCACATTATCCATCCGTCCATCCATTTAGAGAGATCATTTTAAGGCATTAGAAGAATAACAAAGATCAGATATGGACATCAGATATGGACACCCCATAATCCTTCCGGGCAAGGCTTTGTGGGCCCAAAGTGATGTAAGTGTTTTATCCATACCTTTTAATCATTTTTCTAAGATCATTCACCGTTAAAAAGTTCTTGAGAGCTGGAGAAGTTTTTGTTCAAGTTTATATTTGTGTTTTCACTTCATCCACCTCCATATGACCTTATTAATAGGTTGGATGGTAAAAAAACCATTATAGTGGCCCTCATGAAAGTTTCAACGGTGGGTGTCATTATCACTGAAGCTTCCTTTGGTGTGGTCACTGGAGTTGTGGACCTGCCTTGTTCTTTAACTTATAATTTAAAATGGTCTAATAAAAATGATTAATGGTATGGATAAAAGACTTACATTACTTTGAACCCCACGAAGCCCTGCCCGGACGGATTACTGTCCGGGCGGGGGTAGGACGCAATCCGCGTCCGATCAGATATGATGAAGGGAAAACACATAGGACAGTTTCAAGCGTCATCATGCTGCTTCCTGTGGTGTGGTCCGCTTGAAGCTTGGATCTGCCTCATTTCTTGGCTCACTCCCTACAATGATATGAAAAAATGGATGGACGATTTGGATAATAAACGGTTTGGAAGGCATGTAAACATCAAGGTAGAGCCCACGGAGATTTCAATGGAAGGCAACCCTTTCCCACTGTTTCATCTCTTATGGCCCACTTGAGTTTTGAATCGTCCTCAGGTCGCGTGTCCTAAAATGAGTTAGAAAATTCGATGAACAGGTTTGATTTTTCATAAACATCACCATGTACCCTACCTAGCATTCTTGCGCAGGACCTTGCTTTGGCAGGAAATGCTTGTTCCTCGGGATAGGCAGCGGTAGGTAACGGATTGGCTACTCCCCCCCCCCCCCCCCCACTAGCCCGGTGGCCGGATCTCGGTGTTCAGGGGGCCCACCATGATGTATGTGTTTCAGCCATGCGGTTCATCCACTTTTATATATCATTTTAGGACTTGATCCTAAAAAGGAGATGGATAAAAATATCAGGTGGACAACACTATAGGAAAACAATAGTGATTGAATATCCACCATTAAAATTCTCAAAAAGCTCATATTACTGTTCATTTGACATCCAATCTATTTATTAGGTCATATGAAGGAAACAATTAAAGATTAGCTTGATCCAAAGCTTTTATTGGCCCAAAAAGTTTTTAATAGTCGAAGTTCATTTAAAATTGTTTCCAGTAAGCGTGGTCAACTTGAGATTTTGGATATACCTCATTTATTTTATTTTATTTTCTCATGCCGTAAATCTTATATCGGCAGGGGGAGTAGCCAGTCCGCCCGCGTGTCAGTCCACAGACATCGAGCATCTCTCTCCCGTGCCAATTTACCAAAAGATACATCAAATATCCACACACACGGACGGTGTTGGCCCGACGATAGAGCATCGAGCTTTCCATACCTGTCACGGGACTTGGATTTTTTGTTTTCTTCACTCATTTCAAGGAATAATCCTAAAAGAGGAGGCGAATCCAAAGCTCTAAATGGATTACACCACATAAATAGTATGGATAATGACATTTACGTTGAAAGCACTAGATAATATTTTTTTTAAAAAATAATAAAATAAATAACGTAAGAAAGTATGATTTATTTGTTTAAGTTGTGACTAAGTCACTCGGCTTGAAATTAAATATGTTATCGTTAGACCGTGTTCCAAGTTCAGTAAAAATTTTAGCCAATTGACTTTTAGGATACAATGACTATTATCTAGTTGTACACGGGCTCGAATCAATGTCTGAACTAGATTATTAGGCCGTGTTTGCTAATGCTGAATTTTTGTACTTAATGTAGAATGAGAAAAAATTTTCATATTTAGTCGTGTTTGTTAATGTGTTATTAACGTGGAATACGGAAAGCGCTAAGTGGTTTTTCACTGAATTCTTTCCGTGATAGGAGTCTGGCTTAATAGTGAACACGGAATACACTCCATAATTTTTCATTAAACAAAAATTTTTTGCTTCCAAAAGTATCTCTTTTTAAGTTGCGCGATACAAAATCAACCTTTAACTTGTAAAACATCTTTATGCCCCACTATAATTTATGTATTTGACCCACACCATCGATTAACTTTTTCAAATAATTTAAGATGTGATCCAATAAAAGAAGTAGGTCCAATGATTAATTGGACCATAAGGTGGGGATTGAACGTCCACCGTTAAAAACTTCTTGAGAGCTGGAAAAGTTTCAGATCAAGCTGATATTTGTGTTTTCACTTCATCCACGTCCACATGACCTAATGAATATGTTGGATGGTAAAAAACATCAAAGTGGCCCATGTAACTTTGGTTTCTTTGAACCGTTCGTACAACGGACACGGATTGCGCATTACTCCTGCCCGTCCCTAGCCCCAATTGAGCATTTTTGTGGACAGGCCCACCGTGATGTATTTGTACATCCAAACCCTTTATCCCTTTTCTCATATTATTTTAAGGCTTCAAAACAAAAATGAGTCATATCCAACGATCAAATGGACCACATCACAGATGACTCTTCCATTTAATGCAACTGGTGCATTTTAATGCAACCAAAATTATTATTTGGTGTGGTCCACTTGAGCGTTTGATCTGCCTCATTTTTGTGTTCATGCCTTAAAATAACTTGAGAAAATGGATTAACAGTTTGATTGTACATATACATCACGGCGGGCCTGCCCATAGAATTGCCCGTTCAGAGCCAGGGACGGGCGTGGTTAATACGCAATCCGCGTCCTTGTTGAACACGGACGCGAATTTACTGTGAAAGCCATTCGCAGTAAGTTCCAGTGCAAGATATATAGGGCCCACTATGATGTTTGTTAGAAAGCCACACTCTTCATTCGTTTTTTGACTTCAATTTAGGACATACGACCAAAAATGAGGAGAATCATAAACTTAAGTGGGCCACACGAGAGGAAACAGTGGGGATTTAGTGACCACCGTTGAAACATTTATATGACCACAAAAGTTTTGTATCGGTTTAATTTATTGGCCTTTTCACTTCATCTCAGTGAAAATGACCTTATGAACGGTTTGGATGGAATATAAACGTGAAGGTGGATCGTGGGAAGGTTTCAACGGTAGGAGTTCCTTTCCCCACTGTTTCATCTAGTATGGCGCACTTGAGTATTGGATCCTAATAATTTTCGGTCTCATGTCTTAAAATGAGCTAAAAAAACGAATGAACAGGTTGGCTTTCTAATAAACATGACAGTGGGCACCGCCCAAAATCCTTGTGCCTTTCGCAGGAAATCTGTGTCGGTTAAACACGCTCCATGAGGGAACGGACTGGCTACTCCCGCTGCCACCGGCCAGTGGCTGATGGTCGGTGCTCTGTGGGCCCTACCATGATGTATTTGTTTCATCCATGCCATTCATCTAGTTTTTCAGATCATTTCATGCTATGGGACTAAAATTTAGATATATAAAAATCTCAAGTGGGACACATTACAGGAAACAGTGTTGAATAGCGTTGACCATTAAAAACCTTTTGGGGACCATAAAAGTTTTGGATCAAGCTTATCTTTGTTTTTTCCCTTCATCTGGGCCTGTATGACCTCATAAAAAGATTGGATGTCAAAAAAACAATACAGTGGGCCTGAGGAGGATTTTAATAATGCATATCCAATCATTATTGTTTTCCTATGGTGTGGTCAACCTGTGATTTATAACCCTCTAATTTTTGGGATAAGCACTATAATGATATGTAAAAATGGATGAACGGAATGGATGAAAAACATACACCATGGAGGGGCTAACATAGCACCGACCATAGTGGCTGGGCGAGTAGCCAATCCGTTTCCGTCTGGCTAGAGATGGATCATTATCCCGTCGCTATTTTTGGCGTGGTCCATTTTGCGTTTTGGATACGACAAATATTTACACCAGTTATATACCTGGTGTGTGGTACACAAGCTTTATAGTGGGCTTATATTTTTGTTGTCCTTTCATCCATGCCCTTATCATACAATGAATAGGTTGGATGACAAATAAACATTGCTCTGGGGCCTAGAAAGGTTTCAACGGTGGAAATCATTATCCCCACTATTTTGTGTGGCAGTGGGAGTAACCAATCCATTTTCCATGTGCTACACTAGCCCATGGACGAGGATTCCGTTGGAAATCATTATCCCCACTATTTTGTGTGGCAGTGGGAGTAACCAATCCATTTTCCATGTGCTACACTAGCCCATGGACGTGGATTCCGTTGGAAAGCCTTTGGCAGGAAGTTCCTACGCCGAAAACCTATACGGGGGCCACCCTGACTTTTGTGAATAATGATATTTTAACTTTTTATTAAGTAATTTATAGTTTATTTGAATTAAATATAATAATTGTATTTTCATTTAATAAGAAATAATTTCTTTATAATGTAAAACATTTTGAAACAGAAGATGGGTAATTATGTCAAATTAACATATTTTAGATAATTCAGATGTTTGTTAACAAACAAATTATTTCAAAATCAGTACTTAATTTTCAGACTTCTGTCATAATTACTAAACAAGTTTTTTTACTTTAGATTTCAAATTTAGGCTTTAGATTTTAGATTCAACTTCGGATTTCAGATTCAGGCTTTAGACTTCAGATTTAACAAATGGAGCCTTATTTTATGGAACTAGAGAAAAACCATTAATCCAAACTGAAGACTTATTTTAAAAAACTAAAGAGAAATCTTGACGAATGAATTTAGAAATGAAGTATGTTTATATATAAACCAGCACTTAGGCCCTATTTGTTAAACCTGAAGTCTAAAGCCTGAATTTGAAATCCGAAGTTGAATTTGAAATCTGAAGCCTGAATCTGAAATCTAAAGTCAAAAAACTTGTTTGGTAATTATAGCTGAAGTCTGAAAATTAAGTACTGAATTTGAAATAATTTGTTTGTTAAGAAACATATGAAATGTTTAAAATATGTTAATTTGACACATTTGCCCCTATCTCTGGTTTAGAAATGTTTTATATTATAAAGAAATTAATTTTTATTAAATGAAAATAAAATTATTTTATTTAATTCAAATAAACTATAAAGTATTTAATAGAAAATTAAAATATCATTATTCATAAAAACAAATAAAAAATTAATGATTTACATGTATACGTGTGGCGGTAATTTCTTCTTCAGGCATTTCATTATCTGATTCGATGGGGTTGAGTCCAAAATTGAAGCATATCCAAAGATCAGGTAGATCATACCACACGAAACAGTGGGGATAATGATTTCCACCGTTGAAACCTTTCTAGGCCCCACAATGATGTTTATTTGTCATCCAACATGTTCATTATATCATAAGGGCATGGATGAAGGGAAAACAAAAATATAGGTTCACTATAACGTTTCTATACCACACACCAGCTATATAGCTGGTGTAAATATCTGTCGTGCAAAAGACAAGCGTCAACGCTTCCCCAGGTCCGAGTTGTACGAACGGTTCAAAGGAGATCAAAGTTACATGGCCCTACAATAATGTATTTATTATATCCACACTATTCATCGAATTTTTGAAATCATTTTAGAGCATTATCCAAAAAATGAATCATATCCAAAGCTCAAATGGACCACATCAAAAATAGGAACGAGATAATGATTTTCACCGTTAAAAAATTCGTAGGCCCAATATAACGTTTATTTTCCATCTAATCTAATCGTAAGGTCAAAAAATATCTGGATGAAAAGGAAAAATAAATTTCATATTGATCCGAAACTTCTATGACCCCAAAAAGGTTTCAATGATAGATGTTCAATCCCCCACCGCTTTTTGCAGTGTGGTCCAGTTTATTTTTAAATTTGTCTTATTTTTCGGCTCATGCCTTACAATAAGCTCGCAAAATGGATGGATAGTTTGGATATAACAAATATGTCATGATGAGACCCACAGAACTTGCTGATGCCACTACACCAGCCAATCTGCTTCCCAATCTCGTCCCCACGCGGTCTTGCCAAAGCCTTTGGCAAGAAGATTCTGCGCTGAGAACTCAAATGAGGCCCACTGTGATGTTTGTGAGAAATCCTCTCCTTCCATCAGTTTTGTACGTTCATTTCAGGGTAGGATGCCAAAAATGAACCATATCTAAAGCTCAAGTGGGTCGTGCTAAAGGAAAATATGTTTAGGGAAATTCCTACCATTGAAACCTAATTGGGTTCGCTAGTGATGTTTACATGCTATCCATACCATTAATAACTTCATTCCTATTGGGATGAACTGAAATCACAAATACTAGCATGATTCAAAACTTTTGTGGCCCACGAATATTTTAACTGTGGACATTCAATTATCACGTTTTCGGCCCACTTGAGACTTCGAAATGGTTTGTTTTTGGCATCATGTCCTAAAATAAACTCAGAAAACATATGTACGGGTAGGATTTCTCACAAACATCACAGTGGGTCCCACCCGGGTTCCTCGTACAGGAAAATCCGCGTCTGTCCCCAGCCCATTCGACCGGCTCTGTGGGGCCCACCATGATGTAAGTGTTTTATCTATGCCGTTCATCAATTTTCTTATATTAGTTTAATATTAAATATAAAAGATAAAGTACGTCCACAGCTTCAGTGAGGCACACCAAAGGATGCTACGGTGATAATGACAGCCATCGTTGAAACCTTTCTAAGGGCACTGTGATGTTTTTTTACCATCCAACCTATTCATTGGGTCATGTAAACGTGGATGACGCGAAAACACAAATATCAACTTGAACTGAAACCTCTCTAGTTCTCAAGAAGTTTTTAATGGTGGACAATCCCCCACCTTGTGGTCCAATTTATCATTGGACTTGCTTCTTTTATTGGATCACATCTTAAATTATTTGAAAAAGTTGATGGATGGTATGAATCAAATACATAAATCATGGTGGGGCATGAAGAAATTTCACAGGTTAAAGATTAATTTTATATTGCACAAACAACTTAAAAGAAAAAATTACCGTACTAACTGAAAAACAGAGTACTTTTGGAAGCAAAAACTTTTTGTTTAATAAAAAATCATGAAACACATTCCGTGCTCAGCATTAAGCGAGACTCCTATCACGGAAAGAATTCAGCGAAAAACCACTTAGGTCTTCCGCGTTAACAACGCATTAAAAAACACCACTAAACATGAAATTTTTTTTAAATTCCGTGTTAAGCGTAAAAATTCAGCATTAACAAATACGTCCTTAGCACTGGTTTGTTAATGCTGAATTTTAATGGTAGGCATTCAATTCCCATTGTTTCTTGTGGTGTAGTCTACTTGACATTTGAATCTGCCTTATTTTTTTTTATCAAGCCATAAATTCAACTAGCATAGTAAATGAGTGGTGTGGATAAGTAACATACATCACGATGGCCCCATATTGATGCTGTAAATTTTTCGAGTAAAGCGTTAAAACAGTAATGTAGTAATTACCTAGGTAAAAAATTATTATCCATTTATATGTAATTACACTTAAGCCTGAAAATTAAACAGGCCCTTAGAAACATTTTTTGCACCCAGCAAAATGGACGGTTAAGATGATACGCAACCCGCCACGTTTACTGTAGAGATATGACTCCAACGTATTCCGTACTGCTGGCTCTAGGGCCTGTTTGGCCGGGCAGATCCCATGGTAATAGGAGGGATGGGATCAATTTTAAGGTAATGATGGTGGTGTCAGTGGATTGTCTTAAGATCCATGGGATTGCTTATATCCCGGGACAAGTTCACTGGGTCTGTTTTGGCACGCCCCACATATCCTGGGATTTTACCTTTCAATCCATTCAACCGGATAAGATCAATTTTAAGGTAACGATGGTGGTGGATTGTCTCAAGATCCATGGGATTGCTTATATCCCGGGACAAGTTCACCGGATCTGTTTGGCTCGTCATGCCTGTCCATGGATATTCCCGATCCCATCCCTCGTAATACCGTGGGATCTGCCTGGTCAAACAGGCCCCTAGAGTATTATTATCTCTCAAGAAAATAAAATTAAAAATAAAAACTGTTGAGCACTGTAGCAGGTAGGACTGGCATCCGTAGATCGATATCTGTACTGTACACATGGCATTACATTTCATTTGGACCGTCCATCTAGAATTCTAGATGATTACTGTAGATGATAATTGGTCCGTAACTTACATAGATCAGATGATCTTGTCCATCTAACCAATTGCTTTCAGAGAAACGGCAGAAAAACAAAATCAGTGAATGTCAGATAATCGGTAAAGGAGAGAGAAGAGAATCGATGTAAAGGACCGAGCAATAGGTGTGACTTTTTGGAGGCATGATCTGGATGGATGGATGGCACCGATCAATACATCCTTTGTAATGTGTAGAGATGGGCTCCGGCCAATCATCTCCCACGTTTCTCCAAAATCCGTCGCGTTGTACCAGGGACTGGGTTCACCGCAGAGTGCCAGTCACGTCGTCCTCTCTACTTCGCTCGCTGGTAATTCAACGGTCAAAGTTAAAGCAACTCGACCAGACCCCACCCCAGTGTGGGTTGAAGGTGTTACATAAATCACAACGCTCGGCCCATTCTAGCGGTCCAAATGTTGGCCACTAAAATGAACGGTAAAAAAAGGACTGATCACATGCCTTTGGCCATATCACATCACAATGATCATACCTTTGAGCTGTGTAGGACCGATCCAAACCGTTCATCCAGTGAAAAATCTCATTTCCACCGTACGTCCAAGGAATTATCCTCATCCAAAACTTGGGGGAGCAATGTACAATCATACCTAAAGCGTACATATTCACATCCCGTGGCCCCCATGATTTTTTAAATGGACTGGGTTTTGTTGTATTTCTTCAGCCTGGTGGGGAGAACCTGAGTAGTGGATTGGATGGCATATAACTAAAACGGTGGACACTGCATTCCCAATGAAAGTTTTTAGGATGGACATCATACCCCAGTGTGACTTTGGTCCACCCCTCATTATCTACAGATCGGGCTTCGTATGTCCGGCATCGAGGACGCGGGATCGGTGGATCCCTAACTTTGGGGCTCATCTTATCTATTTTTCTCATATCCACTGCGTAAACCTGTTTTTCCGGATCATTTTAGTGCACAAGCTAAAAAAATATAGCATATCCGAATCTAAGGTGAACCACATCACATGAAACATGTGTGAATGATCGTTAAAAGCTTCTCATCTCCCACCAAAAAGTTTTGGATCAAATTGATATTTATGTGGTTTGTCTTTATGATCTTACCAACAAGTTCGATGTAAAATAAACATATTGATGGCTACAAGAAGCTCCAACGCTCGGCGTTGAATCGCCACTGTTTCATGGGGTGCTACCCCACTAGATGGAGCTAGATACGGTCATGCCAGGGGCTTTGTAGGGCCACCGTGATATATACGTTTTATCTATGATGCTCATCTATTTTGAAAGATCATTTTTAACGATAAGCTGTAGATTTGGATAAAAAAGATTTAAGACTTAAAAGTTGATGACACCACCTAAAGTAACGGGAGTTAAAAGTCTGTACATTGAAAACGTTTCAGGAGTGGAGAAGTCTTGAATGAAGCTGATATTTATGTTTTTCCTCCGTACATGTTTGGGTTATCTTAGATTAATTTGGATGGTAAATAGAATACTTTTAATAGTAAGTTTTGAATCCACGCTTGCTTCATGCGTAATGTGGTATACTTGAGCCTTTAATTTATCTGACTTTTGCGCTCCTTCACTAAAATCATATTTCAAGATAGATGAACGGCTTGGATAAAACAGTCCACGGTGGTGGTAGTACCCAATCCGCGCCCGTGGTCCACGGAGGTTTGGAACGGCTGCATTTTTGGGCTTATGTAAAATGAGCGGGAGAAACGGATGGATGGCGTGGATACAATACAAATACATCACAGTAGGCCCCGTGGTCAGGATTCCATCAACCTCGGTGGATCATGGGGCCTGTTTGGCCGGGCGGATTAAGAGGGATTAGGAGGGATGGGATGAATTTTAAGGGAATGATGGCGGTGTCAGTGGATTGGTTTAAGATCCATGAGATTGCTTATATCCCGGGACAAGTTCACCGAGTTGTTCGGGACGCCCGGCATATCCTGAGATTTTACCTTTCAATCTCTTTCAATCCGTCCAACCAAACACGCCCAGAGGCACAATTGAACGGGATAAAGAGATATGGGATCAATTTTAAGGTAATGAGGGTGGGTTTACTGTATCCGGAGATAAGTTCATTGGGTCAGTTTGGCTCGTTGCATATCCTTGGATTTTACCATCCCATCCCTCCTAATCCCATGGGATACGTCCGGCCAAACACGCCCTCATCTTATGGGCGGGTTGGATAGCAATCACACATCATAGCGGGCTCCACACAGCTCGTCCGTCCGAATATAAGCAATTCAAATTCCAAATTACCGGCCAAGATTGGATGGTTAAGATTGTCCCAGCTGTGGTTTTAAGCTAAGCTCACAATTTTGAAGGTCCAAGCAAGCTATGCGAGTGGTCCGGATCTCTTCATCTCTCCAATTGTGGCCGTAAAAAGTACGTTGCATGGGAAGAATATTCGCGCGTGGTGCGTGCATGCGACACGCATGATTCTACATATAGTCTTATATAGAAGAAAACCACGCACCTTCGAAAGCCTGCGAAGAGATCTGAGAGAATTTCGATTCACGGTATGTGCATTTCCTCATCCCTCTTCTCTCTCATCTGAAATTACATGCTTGAGTTTCTGAAGTCGATTGATATTTCACGCTTCACATCCGATCTGATAAAAGCACCATTCGTAGAGGTGTAGATTTATTTTCTTCTTCTTCTTGCCTTTTTCCCTTTATCTGTAATTTTTGCTGCAGAAAACCCTAATTACTGGAAACCCTAGAGAATTAGGGCACTGGAATTTCATCTTCGTCAACGATCTAAGAGAAATTCATAAAATTAGTTATGCAACCAAATGGCCAGACAAGCTGGTTGATCTAAGATCTGGTCAATCCCATTGTTCAGATTGTGTTGATTGATGATCTGGACCAAATCAACGGTCTGATGATCGATTGGATAGGATCAACGGTCAACTTAAATTGTGGGGCATATGGGATCAATCATATGGTCATGACTTTCATATGTTTTATTTATTTAGTTAGTCTTTAGGGTGTGATTGTCTTATGATGTAGTTAATAAATTCTATCTTGTATGTGTTGCTGTTCATTCCGAACAAGTGGTCGCACGTGTTATGAAATGGCCAGAATTCGGTTAAACGCATGCGATTAGGAATAGTATTAGGCGTGCCAGAGTTTTGTATTCAACTTGAATTGATTGAACGCTCGTGACCCTAGGCACCAAACTAGCCAGATTAGGATCAAACTTGTGAAGGTTGGCCTGACTGTTCAACCACTAACTGATACATCAATTAAACAATTTTAGAAGAGGAGGGTTAGTCCTTCAGAATGTGATCTTTTTGCCTTAGAACCAATGACTTTTCTTTCAATGTTGATATCATATCAGGTTTCTTATTAAAACAATTAGGGTTGGATAGGATTAAAAATAAGGTTGGATAGTAGATTTTATCAATTGGAATGTAAAAGCAATACAATCAGTGAATGAAAAATAAACTAAGCATAGCAAAAGATAAAACACCTACGGCTGCTTGAGCTAGCAAAATGACTGTGGAAACTATCAGACGGTTGTGGCGTGAAGTCAACAGGATGTGACTGATAATGTATCAAGTAAGAACTCGATAATCGAGGGATCCGACGATTGCGGTCATAGATATTTAACATACTTCTAATGCGTATTGCAGCGATGCGCTGGACAGTAGCAGATTTACACTAAAGTAATGGCTCTAGACTTATTGCAGCATGTCTAGATAGAAGTGGAGTGACTAAAAGCTTCGAAGCTAAACTAAGGATAAGAGATTGTTTGTTTGCTACGAATTTATGCTGCAGAGAGATTGATTGTTTTGTGGCGAGGGCTTGTAGCTCTTCTTCGAGTGTCGCTTTTATAGGCTTCTGAGAGGCGGTGGCCGCGTTATGGTTTCCGCGTGAGTCTTCGATCATGTAGTGGCCATATCCTTTTAGGATTTGGGATCCTTGTTGTATAACGCCATTGTGTATGATCTGCTTCTAATTCCGAATAGCTTTCCATTGTATGCTCATAATTCTTTGTCACCTTTGAGAAAATATTGAATGTACTTCGGGAAAATTTTCTTTTCGATTTGATCCAGGACGGTCATGTCGTGTGTAGGTTGGATTACGAAGAATCTGGCATCTCAAGTTTAAGGAAGCTTCCTTAGCACGTTAGGGGTCACACATGTCACTCGTGCATCGGTGACATGCCTTGCGAATGATGTCCGCTTTTTTTGGTGTAGACATGCGTACAGTTCTGAGCGGGGCTCCTTTTGGTAGGCTATGTGTCACTAGGAGAAGTGTCAGCAGTCCCTCTTGTTGCGGGTATGTTTTCCTCCCACCATTCGTACAATTGTGCTGACACGTAGCGGCTTTTCACTGGACAACGTGGATTGCACCATTGCAGTTGTAAATAGTATTATCATAACTTTCTTGGTGGATCACTTTTGGGGCACCAAACGATGTTTGAATAACACAAAATTGATCCCATTTGATAGCCTATTGAGTAAGCTTTCAGATGAGCCCAAGATTATGCAATTTCGGGGTTGTTTGGGTGAGATATGGCCTATTTATTATGGGGTTGTTTGGGTGATAGTCTAATCTCTTCGTTTGCGTTGATTATTGGATGCAAGGTGGGATCCTTTCCCTCCTATTTGGGGCTTCCATTATGCGTTGGTAAACGCCCCTTACATCTTTGGGATAAAGTGGCAGAGAGAATAGAAAGAAAGTTGGCGCCCTGGAAGAGTTGCTAGCTTTCGTGGGGAGGGAGACTCTCATTAAAGCAGCTTTTTCCAGCGTGCCGCTATACTTCACGTCTCTTTTCAAATGCCCAAGCTCGGTTAGAAACAAATTGGAGAAACTCATGAGAGATTTCTTTTGGAGATGCAGTTTTGATGGTTTCAAATTTCACCTTCTCTGGTAGGAAGATGTTTGTAAACCAATTTCAGAAGGCAGGGCTGGGTTGTGAGACTTTTTCAGTACGAAATGCACTTTGCTAGCGAAATGGTTATGGAGATTCACAATGGAGGAAGGTTCACTTTGGAGAAATATCATCGCTTCAAAGTATGGGTTGGCCCCGGGAGGTTGGGTAGCTGAGGAGTCATCGCTCTATAGGGCTTCAAATACTTGGAAATCTATTATGGAGTAATTGGCAAAGTTCCAAAAAGGTATATCCTTATCTTTAGGCGATGGTAGAAGAGTTAGATTTTGGGAGGATAGATGGTGCAATGATATCCCCCTCTCTTAAATCTACCTTGACCTGGCTCAGCTTGCTCCTCCAACAAATTTTAAGGTGTCAGAGTGCTTTTCGGGTTTGGGTAGTAACATATGTTGGTCTCCCCCCTACAGAAGAGATATACCGAAGTGGAAATTGAAGAGCTCTAATTACTTTTAGAAAGGATCCGCTTCGTGTATCTCCCGGGTGGTTCGAATGAAATGGTTTGGAATTATCACAGCTCAGGGAAATTCACGGTTAGCTCCTTCAAGATGATCAGATCTTCTGACTCTTCAAGTGATAGGGACAATCATGCCTTTCATTTTTGGCAGTATGATATTCCTCCCAAGGTTGCAGTGCTCTCCTGGCTGGTAGGTAGAAAGAAAGTGCTGACAATAGGCAACCTGCAAAAGCGAGCTATGGTTATTCCTAACAGATGTTATTTGTGCGAGCAAGATGCGGAGACAATTGATCATTTGTTTATTTTTTGTTCATTCACGTCCAAAGTGTGGTACCATTTCTTATCCTCCTTTAATTCATTTTGGGTTATGCCTAGCAACATGAACTATCTTCTTTGGATGTGGCATGGAGGAGGACTGGTCATCAAGAGAGGGACTCTTTGGCACATGGTTCTTCTGGCTATTTGGTGGGAGATATGGCGAGAGGAATTGGCGTTGTTCTGAGAACGTTTCTCGGCCCATTGAAGTTGTGATTTGGCGTGTGAAGGCCTCCCTTTTTTAATGGGCCTCTATCCTCAAGGGCCTTGATTGATTGCTATTTTTCCTTTCGTTTTAGGCCTTTGCCTTCCCTGTATTCTTTTCTCGCTAGCAGTTGCTAGTGGGTCTTCAATAAAAATCCTTTACTCTTGAAACAAAAAAGAAAAAGATATGCCCTATTTACACAGTGACGCGATTTAGGGGCAGTTTGGTCATTTTCTATTGTTAGGGCCTTTTCATTTGGTTTTAAGCCTATGGAAAGCTATGTTATGGAGGCGTTATGTACCATTATTATGATGATGGAATAAAAATTCAGTTTTCAGGTTTCTTTGGTTTTGTTTGGTAGAAGATTTGGAGAACGGGTTTTCCACGGTCTCTATCGTTCAGCTAGAGGATTGTTAGGTTCTTTCCCACATTCTCTTTCTTATTTTCTTTGACATATTTGCATCCCCCTTTTGGGGTTTGCTAATTGGGCAAAAGGCAATGTTGCAGATAAATCTGTTTTGGTCTTTGTATATTTTTATTGAATTAGGTGGATCACCATCAATAACAGTAAGATCTACAGTTCAGATCTTACTTTTAAGAACTCAACAAATTTTAATGCATGGTTGATAGACCGATAGTTTTAACTTAGCAAATTATCGTTAATTATTCTAGATTTACGGTTTGGATCATCTTACATTTCTATTTGATTTGGTTCTCATGAAAAAAGTTTCAGAGTTTTGCTTGAATCTTGTCTACCAAAAGCTTCATTCGAATTGTATGATGTTGAATTATTGGGTCTGATCATTGGAAGTGTAACTCTTCTCAAGGCACCAAAGTCCATGCATGTGGGGCCCTTTGTTTGTTTATCCACACTGTTGATCTGATGGGCTGCCCTGTGTGTGGGGGATGTCTCAATAGTCCTGCAGATTGGAAGATTATAACACTTCAATGTTTTGCCTCATTACTGTTGAATGTGGATTGTTTCTGTTTCCTTTCCTGTCTATTTATAGGCCATGGATCCAGGGGTTGGGATCTTACCATTTTGGAGATTGATGGGGCATCATTCATCATGGGTGGCCATCTAGTGAATAGGCATTGCCAAACCATAGTCCCACATATCCAATGTTTTGGCCTCTGAACAAACTTCAGACTTTATGAGACTTAGGAACCATTAATCAGGGGGTCTCCATTCATAGCTCAGTGGCAGACACTGTGTGTTTCAACTCTGAGGTCATGGGTTTCAGAACCCATGTGTGCATGGGGTTGTAAGCGTGTGTGTTCTCACCTTTCAAAAAAAAAAAAAAGAACCATTAATCAGTTTAGCTTGTGTTTGGCTCAGCCTCTGAGAACATTAATTTGTGATTTTGGATTTCTACTATTACACTATTAATAGAAAATCCAAAAACAGTGAAATGATATTCATGTGGATTTGAAAGAACTCTTTCGTTTTTTTCCTAATACAACACAAAACATCCCCATTTTGTGATTTTTGGAAATCTACTAGAGTGTAGAAATTCCAAAATCACAAATTAGTATTCTCCTCTTATGAAATAGCCACAAACGCAGCTTTTCACTCAATTTTAAATGATGAAAATGTGTCCTACTATTATAATGAGGACGGAGCCCTCAAAATGCAGCTATGTTTCTTTTGACTCCAACTGAGTGTAAGGTGGTTTCAATATGGAGATCATTTGAATGCACAAGTCAATTGAACTGCAACATTTAAGTTTGGCTGTGTTTGGCTCAGCCCATTAGAAGAATAAATTGTGATTTTAGGATTTCTAGCCTTAGTAGAATGACCAAAAATTGAAATCACACTCTAGTGGAAAAGAGCTCCTTTTTTTTTTCTTTTCTTTTGTCTGATACAACACAAAACATCCCCATATTGGAAATTCTACTCAAGAATAGGAATTCCAAAATCACCATTTTTTTCCCTCTCTTGAAATGTCCACGAACCAAATGCGACTGTAGGCAAGTGGAAAAGATGAAAACTGAAATGCCCAAAATCCTCTCCAGTAGACTCCTGTCATTCAATTCAGAAATGTATTGGCTTTTTAGATTCTTTTGCCTAAAATTTCTATAATCAGCCATGAAAATTTTGACAAAACCCATGTTTCCTTCTGCTCTAGTCTTTTGCAGACCTAAATAGAAATGGTGGCAAACAGCGGAGCACCTCCAAGGGGCAGCGCAGCAGCAGCTGCAAGCTTGCGTAGGAGGAGGGCTGGCGGGGGTGGGTCAACAGCAGGAGCAGGTGTCAACACCATGCTCCAGTTCTACACGGATGACACTGCAGGCCGCAAGATGACACCTAACACCGTCCTCATCATGAGCATTGGGTTCATAGCATTTGTCGCCATTCTCCATGTCTTTGGTAAGCTCAACTTTGTTCCAAGATCTTAGGTGGGTCTCAACATCAAAATTCATTGTAGGCATAGTGACTTTCTCATTTTGAGTATTTGAGGAACTCTGATTTTGTGTTGTGCTTAGTCTGAAATCATTTGTTAGCTTGAACTTTCACCAGAAAGAACAAAGAAATGCAGATTATAATCTAGTGATTTTTGTTAATTGTTATTACCTTTCAAAAAAGAAAAAAAACTGTGGTGGGAATAAGTCAGTAGCAGTTCTGTTGAAAGAATGGCGATGGCAGCTTAAAGTTTCCTGGTGGGCTGCCTGCATACCAAAATTGGATGGTTAAAAAGTTAGCCGACTGTCCACATTCATCGCTACAGGATTGGCCCACCTGATTCATGGACTGGCCTGATTTTGGGTACAATAGCTCATGTACCCTATCACATTGGAGTATGTGACCTGCAGTATCCAGGTGTGTGAATCTGCATGTTTCATCAACAAATTACAAGGATCAGGATCCCCCTTCTGGCTAGGCGCAACAGGACGAATCTAAACTAGGAATCCCTGATGGTTGAAACCATCAGATCTCATCCCTCCCCCAAGAGGAAAGCTGTTCTGGCTAGGGATCCATGGGAGTTCCTCAAGTTGCAAACCCTTACTCGTACCTGTGGATGAAGTCCGAAAATTATGGTGATTGAATGATTCTGTCCATTGGGTGATTACCAGTTTGGCTGCCAAATATGGGGATTTGTTCATTTTTAGCTCAGTTGTGGAACACGTTTGCTTGATTGTCTACATGACCGTCTCATGGAAACCTTTGGTTTTGATCCCAATACACAGAGAGATGGATGGTTGGTGATGCATGGGAATCAGAATGACAGAAGGTGGTTAGATACAGTGGCCCATCATAAGTGGGACTGGATCATTATCCTACTTCCAAAATTTACGAGTTGTCAGACTGTCAACTGTCTAGGCTCTGCATGAATGAGGTGAACAGGCAGATTCTTGGGCCAGGTCAGGCACAGGCTTCTGATGCATGGCTTGGATCACATGACAATTGAGAAACCTGACTGTAGTTGGAGGTGCGTATGGGCTGAGCCTGCTCTCTCATGCATTCCATGAGCACATGCTTGGCTGGACATTTATCATGTGAACCCATGGTAATATGCTTGTTCCAGAAATCAGGCATGGGCCACATGAGTCTGAGTGGAATGGACGATTAAAAGAAATAACTGAATTCCATAATTCTACGTATGCTCATATCTCACTGATGAGTGGATTGACTCGAGTTCTGGGCTAGGATATGACCACCTGGCTGCACTCATGGATAACCCAGATTTCACACTTTCTAATTTGTGTGTGGGGAAAGTCTTCAATCTTCATGCCGATCACCTTCTCAGACTGACATAAAATCCACGGCTATTATGTGTGGATATATAAGGCTATGGTTTAGTTATACATGGTTAATGTGATATTATTATCAGAGAAGTGACCACATACGCTTTGCATGTATGTAATTAAACTGTCCGTTTGAGATATTTACGGCCCACCCATGATGTGTGTGTGTGTGTGTGCGGAATCTGGCTCACGTTGTTTTGATTACTCGTTTTCACCATACGTACCAAGAGTCATCCCGATATCAGAGTTGATGGGACAAACAGCAGGGAACAATTGACGATCACGCTAAAACCTGCATGTTCACCTTTTCTTTTGGCTCACCCAAGTTGTGGAAATGATTGAGTTGTGTTTGTTGGGGAAAAATGTGTCAAGCTCGGGTAAAGTTCTGAGATTCGTATGAGAGTAGGTCGGCTTTGCCGACACTGCCTGAAGAATCCGAGACAACACTGATAGAACAGAGGATAGGCCGGGATGCGTAAGCAAGGACGAGTAAAGTCGCTCTGTTAGAGTGATAACCTCGCCTGCATGACCCCACTAAAGGCCGAGCGTGTGAAAGTCATTCAACCGATAGAGTAAGATCCCCTCAGGGAGTTGATTCTGTCGGTCACGGCTAGGAACCCGTCCTCCTATATCGGCCGAAACTCCCCCGGGGTCGGTCACGACCTGGCCGAGACTCCCCCAGAGTCGGTCGAGATCTAGCCGACACGGAGAGTGGCGGAACGAGGACAAATGCTGATCTACGGAAATCCAGGGATACGGGTAGCGGATCCCGAGATTCTCGGGATCCTGAGCGATCCCAGGAGAAGAATCCTCTGAAGATAAGGATTGACAAACTGTATAAATCTCTAAGCTTGGAACAGAAGGAGGTACGCAAGACTAACCGAGACAAGCTCTTGGCTATTGACCAGATAACTGACTTAAGCATCGGAGGTTCCCCGGCTCTAGCCAGGGTTCCCTTGACATTGTTTCTGTGCAGGTGAAGGAGGGTCCGTCGCAAGGAAGCCGTCCCATAAAAACGCTGCAACAGTTTGGCGCCGTCTGTGGGAACCGGACAAAAAGTCGCTTTTTCCAACCATTCGAATGGCAAGAACAAGAAGGACGGACCCAGATGAAGCTAGGGAGGCCGCTGCTAGCGTCGCTCAGGGAGCTCCCCCGGCAGCACTGCCTGCGACTGCAAGCCAGCCCAACCAAGGGAACGTATACCTGGATCGCGAGGTTCAGAAAATGCGTTCCGAGATGGCTGTCATGAAACACATGCTGGAACAACTGTGCAACCAGTAGATGCAGTGCCAAGAGTCGACACCAGCTCATCCACTAGCGTCTGTAGCGCAGCCTCCCGCGCCACAGTCGCCTAGACGACCGAGTCAGCCTCGAGAACCAAGTCACCCAGCGCCTGCCCGTTCAGTAACAGCAGTTCTGCCTCCCTCTGATCTGAGGCATAGAATAGATCAGAGGAGGCGCAGTCGGCTACCTACAGACGCTGAAGAAACGGCCGAGAGCGCCGAACCCTAAAAGGCTGACATACAAGACTTCAAGAACGAGGTCCGAGAGAAGATGGTGGATATAAAGCACGGTCGGAACTCAGATCCCACCAAACACGAAGAAAAGGATTCTCCGTTCGTGGACGAGATAATGCGGGCCCGGTTGACGGAAAGGTTCCGTTTACCCCAAATAACTCCTTTTTCCAGAAAGACTGATCTGACAGAGCATCTTGAATGCTTCAGGACTTACATGGAATTGCACGACGCCTCGGACGCTGTTATACGCCGAGCGTTTTCTCTGACATTGACGGACGTAGCTCGACTTTGGTTTAAGCAATTGAAACCCAGATCGATAAAGTCATTTGCTGAACTCAGTGACGCCTTCCTCAGCAATTTCATTGGCGGAAAGAAGAAACTGAAGCCTCCCGCGCATCTGAACAACATAGTTCAGAGGGAAGGAGAACTACTAAAAGACTACATTAAACGCTTCAATTTCGAGTCCCTGGAAGTTCGAAAGCATTCTGAGGAGACAGCTCTCAACGCTCTCATGCAGGGAGTTAGAGACAAGCCTTTTTTGGCGTCACTGGACAAAAACCCACCCGATACTCTGGGCGAGTTTATGGTTCGGTCGGACAAATACGCCGATGCGGAGGAGACGCGACTCCTAAGAGAGAAAATCTAGAATACGAAACCATCGGCAAAAGAGTCGGCCAAAAAAGAAGCCAACTCAGCCGAAGAAAGAAAGCGAAAAGACGACCGGGGGCGAGACGACAGCAGGCCAGGGAAGCGACCAGACAGAAAATTCTCTGCATATACCCCCCTGAACAAATCTCCTGAACAAGTACTGATGGAGATCAAGACCGAGGGCTTCGTCAACTGGCCTTGAAAAATGCGGGGGAACCCTGATCGTCGGAACAAGAACAAATATTGCCACTACCATCGTGATCACGGTCACAACACGAGTGACTATTATCACTTGAAGGACGAGATTGAGCGGCTGATTAAAGAGGGCCGGCTGAGAGAACATACGGTAGGGACTGGCGTCGCCGCGGGACCGAGTGAAGAGCGGCCCCAAGAAGAAATTCAAACGATCGTCGGGGGTCATCGAGGTGGCGGGGACTCAAATAACGCCTGAAGAAACCACGCCAAAAGCCTCGACCGCCCCGAGTCTGAGGTTCTCCTGCTATCTCGGCCTCCCAAGGAAAAAAAATGAGAGAAATATTGTATCTCGTTTACTGAAGAAGATGCTTGAGGCATTCATCATCCTCACGATGATGCGCTCGTAGTCACCCTCACCATCGCGAATAGAAAAGTGTTCCGGATACTGGTGGATATAGGGTCATCAGCGGACGTCCTGTTCGCTCCAGCATTCGATAGAATGGGCATAGGTTGGTCGGTACTACGACCTGTCCGAACCCCGCTCATCGGATTCTCGGGCGGACAGGTACTCTCAGAGGGAATCGTCTCGCTGCCGCTCACTGCGGGAACCGCGCCCCATCAAAGGACCAGGATGGTCGACTTCCTGGTCATGGACCAACCATCAGTGTATAACGCCATCCTCGGCCGACCGTCTCTCAGCCTTCTTCAAGCCGCGGTGTCTACCTACCACCTTTCCATGAAATTCCCGACCGAGTCGGGAGTAGGGATAGTGAAAGGAGACCAGCAAGAGTCTCGGAAGTGCTACGCCATTGCGGTAAAAGCCCCGGCTGAGATTTCGATGATTGAATCACTAGACCCCCGTATCGGATTACACGAGCGGGGAGAACCGATGGAAGAACTCGTCTCGGTGCCGTTAACCGAGACGAACGTTTCAAAAGTAGTCCGAATCGGCTCGTCCTTGAGCCAGCCTCTTAGAGAACGGATAATCACCTTGCTTCGACGGTATGCCGATGTCTTCGCCTGGAGTTATGAAGACATGCCGGGGATCGATTCCTTGGTTATAACACACCGACTCAACATCGACCCAACCTACAGGCCCATCCGACAGAAACGTCGCCCGCTCGGCCCGAAAAGGTACACTATTATAGGAGAGGAAGTCGGCTAGCTTCTTAAAGCCAAGTTCATCGAAGAGATATACTATCCGGAATGGATGGCTAATGTCGTACTCGTGAAGAAAGCCAATGGGAAATGGCGAGTCTGTATAGACTATACGGATCTAAACAAAGCCTGCCCCAAGGATAGCTTCCCTCTTCCTCGCATCGATCAGCTGGTTGATAGTACAGTGGGTCATGAACTGCTAAGCTTTATGGACGCCTATTCAGGCTATAATCAAATTGTAATGCATGAGAATGATAAATCAAAAACCGCCTTTGTCACCGACAAAGGCCTTTACTGTTACCGAGTGATGCCGTTTGGGTTAAAGAATGCCGGAGCGACATATCAGCGGTTAGTGAACAAAATGTTCGCCCGGCAAATAGGCCGAACGATGGAAGTTTATATTGATGATATGCTCGTCAAAAGTAAACAGGCGTCCGACCATGAGAAGGACTTGGAAGAAATGTTTTTGATTCTACGTAAATATAAAATGAAGATGAATCCCAGCAAGTGCGCGTTTGGCGTGAGCTCGGAAAAATTTCTCGATTTCCTCGTTAGTCAGCGAGGAATTGAAGCGAATCCCGAGAAAATCAAAGCCTTACTCGAAATGGAATCTCCCAAAACGATTAAAGATGTTCAAAGGTTAACAGGAAGAGTGGCCGCGCTCAATCGCTTCCTTTCCCGAGCCACAGACAAGTGTCTCCCGTTCTTCAAGCAATTGAAGGGACGACAGACGATGATGTGGATGGACGAATATGAGAAAGCGTTTCAAGAACTGAAGGTTTACCTCGGATCTCCACCGCTGCTATCTAAGCCCGAGCCTGGTGAAGTGTTGTTGTTGTATTTGGCCGTGTCTGAAGCCGCAGTAAGCTCAGCATTAGTACGAGAGAGTCAAGGAAAACAGCTGCCAGTCTACTACGTTAGCAAAGCCTTGCTGCCAGCCGAGACAAGGTATCCTCAGCTTGAGAAAGTAGCCTTCACTCTTGTAGTTTCATCACGACGCCTTCGGCCATACTTTCAGGCCCACACTATCGTCGTTGTGACCGACTTACCACTCCGCCAGATTCTCCAAAAGCCGGAAGCCTCTGGCCGACTTACAAAATGGGCAGTCGAATCAAGCGAATTTGACATACATTACCGGCCCAGGGCTGCTTTAAAAGGACAGGCTGTCGCCGACTTCCTTGTCGAAGTGGTTCCTAATCCCGATAATATGCCCGAACCAGAGGGAATTAATGTACCCGAGGCTTCCTCCTCTCTCGGGCCGACACCCTGGAAGCTATTTGTCGACGGATCATCCAACTCGAAGGCAAGCGGGGCAGGGGTAGTGTTAGAAACTTCCGACCAAACTTGTATGCAATATGCCTTGCGACTCGGCTTTCAAGCGTCCAATAATACAGCAGAATACGAAGCCTTATTATTAGGCCTCAGACTCGCCGTGAGTCTGGGCGTAACCCATTTGAGCGTTTTTAGCGACTCACAATTGGTTGTTAACCAAGTTTCCGGCGTTTATTAGACTCGGAAAGAGCAGCTAAAGGCGTACATGGAAAATGCTAAAGAATTGATCAGCGGATTCCAGAAGTGTGAAGTAATTCGAATACCCAGAACCGACAACGCTAAAGCTGACCTACTAGCAAAGCTTGCCTCAGCAGATGAGAAAGACATACCTCGGTCAGTTCCAATCGAACATGTCCCTGAACCAAGCGTAAACGAGCCGACAGTCTCGGTCCTATTTTCCATCGATCCAGCGACTGCTTGGTTTGACCCACTCGTCCGCTACCTCAACAATGGTAAACTGCCAGAAGACCGAGCCGAGGCACGATGATTAAAAATTCGAGCCTCCCGCTACACTATCTTGAATGGGATTCTGTACAAAAAAGGCTTTCATACTCCTCTACTAAGGTGCGTCGACTCCCAAGAAGCCGATTATATCTTACGAGAGATACACGAAAGAATATGTGGAAACCATTCAGGAGGACGCTCGCTCGCCAACAAAGTGTTGCGGCAGGGATATTATTGGCCGACCATACAGCATGACTCCAAACGATTCGTCCAAAGATGCGATAAGTGTCAGCGGTTCGCAGTGATCCCGAGACAACCCCCCGAGGAGCTGACTCCGATGTCGGGACCGTGGCCTTTTGCGCAATGGGGAATAGACATAATCGGGCCCTTTCCATTGGGGAAGGGTCAGACTAAATTTGCTGTGGTAGCGGTGGACTACTTCACGAAGTGGGTTGAAGCAGAACCATTGGCGAAAATTACCGAGCAAAAGGTCACGAGTTTCGTTTGGAAGAATATCATATGTCGGTTCGGGATACCCCGGACGATAGTGACAGACAATGGAAGGCAGTTCGACAACAAACAATTCCGGGAGATGTGGAGTAACCTCGGGATTCGTAACGTATACGCCTCGCCTCATCACCCTCAGACCAACGGACAGGTCAAGGCGATCAACAAAATTATAAAGCAGCATCTCCGGACAAGACTCGACGAAGTAAAGGGAGCATGGGCCGAAGAACTTCCGAATATACTGTGGGCCTATCGGACCACAGCACGGACCGCGACGGGAGAGACCCCCTTCTCTCTATGTTACGGTGCGGAAGCAGTCGCACCGGTTGAGATCAGTATTGGCTCAACCCGAGTCCACCTGTATAATGAACGAGAGAACGGTGAACTCCTCTCATTCGCACTTGATTCATTGGAAGAAAGAAGAGAAAGTACTCGATTGAAGATGATGGCTCGACAAAGACAGGTATCTTAGTTTTACAATCGTCGAGTTAAAGTACGACGATTCCGAACCGGGGACATGGTCCTCCGAAGGACCTTCCCAAATACTAAGAAAATTGCGTCGGGTACATTAGGGCCGAATTGGAAAGGCCCTTACGTCGTCTCAGGCACCATCCGACCTGGAACCTACCGGTTGGAAGGCCTGAATGGGCAGCTGTTGCCTCATCCTTGGAACGCCAAACATCTTAAGACTTATTACCCGTAAGATACAATCAAACACGTTGTAATTGAAGTCGACTCAATAAAAGTTCTATTTCATATAAGTGCCCAATGTCGGGTCAGTTACAAAAAAAATTATTACAAAAAGAAAAGTACAATGTCCGACTCTCCCGTTTAGTCGGAATTCGAATCCTAGGCGGCACCCGAGGGACCGGCCTCGTCGGCAGCAGCATCTCCTTCAGCGGCTTCCCCCTCGGCAGCAACATCTCCTTCAGCGGATTCCCCCTCGGCAGCCTCGGCGGTCGGACTGTCGACTTCGAAGGCGGAGAGATCGAGATCAGGGAAGGCCGCCCTCATCTCCAAAACGCAGGCCTTGTAACCACCTTGATAAAGGTGGTCCCTCTCCTCCTCAAACTCGGTAGATTCGAGGAAGGCCTCCACGGCTCTGTCTCGCTCCTCCTTGGCTCGGCGCGTCTCTTCCTGAGCTTCTTGGATAAGGCCGGCGGCCTCGGCCTTCGCGCAGGCAAGAACACCCTCGCACTCGCCATGGACTCGGAGGAGGCGCCGCTCCCTCTCTTCGGCTTCTTGAAGGAGCGAAGTCAGACAAGCATGGTCGGCCTTGACTCCTTCGAGAGCTGCACGGGCATCCGCGGCCATCTTCCGAGCGATAGAAAGATCGCCGGTCATGATGCCGATCCGGCCCTCAGCGATCTCTCTACGGCCCTTAGCCTCGGCCGCTACCTTCTTCGCAGTCTCTGCCTCGGCTGCGAGCTTCTGGGAGGCGACCAGCTCCGAGCTTGCTTTGACGAGGGAAGGAGCTAGCTGCAATACAGAGACGGTGAGCTGTGTTGAAAAACTTAACCAGAGAGCGACACAAGAATGAAGAAAAGTCTACCTCAAAAAGCAGCCTCACTGCATGCCCGAGGGTCTGGGCCGTCGAAGCGTTGTAATAGTTGGCGAAGTCTCTCTCGCTCCCGTGGGCAAGCGCCCAAGGAACCATCCCCGCAATGATCTTCGTGAAGGGAGACTCCGGTTGAGTCATCTCCCTTCTCGGGGATTCTTCGCGCGGGGCCTCCCTCGGCCCTGAGACCTCCTCAGCAGCAGGCCCCGACTCAGGTGTTAACTGAGTCACTGGATGGGTCGGCCCCGCTTCCTCGGCCCTCTCATCAGGGTCGGAAAGGATGACCACCTGGGGAATGGCGGGCGCAACAGCAGGTGGAGCGACCGTTTCCTTCCCCTTGCTCGTGGTCTTCTGCTGCTTCGAAGGTCGAGACCCGGACAGCAGAGCCGATCTTGGGGGGGCCTTCACTTTGAAAAGAGGCTTCAAGGCGGGTCGAGGCTGGGCCATACTCTAAGGCGCAGGTCTCAGAATAGGACGAGCTTCGGGGAGGTCTGTAAGACGAGTAATAAGATTAAGAGAGCAAACGGAAAACCAAGAAGACAAATATAAGGAGGGCGAAATACCTGAGACGAACGAGTCTAAACCTGCGAGGTGAAGACGCTCAGGTTGCAGAAGCAACTTCCAAGATCGCTCTGCCGCGCTAAGCTTCCTCAACTCTCTTATCCAAGTCAAAGCCCCGGACTCGAGCTTCCCTCTCCTCTTCGAGATGTCTGCAAGACATTGTAGAGTCAAGATCAGCGGAAGAGGATATATAAACGGAGAGTAAGAAAAGGAAAGATCAGTGAGCCGAGGCGTTGAGTCACCTGCTCTACGGAATGTGCAGGATACTTGAGGCTCGTACGGCCATGAGTCGGCCGACTCCCACCGACCGCATGCCCAAAACCACCTCTCTTTCCAGAACTTGTTCGAAGTAGGTGGGTCGGTTATTAGAGATCCCCCCTTGCCTCTCTACGCGCTCAGAAAGTAGAGGCCAGGGAAGTTAGGATTTGGTCGGACTTGGTACAGGTAGAGAAACTCGTCGACCGTGAGGGAAGGTTGCTCTAACTCGGACCAAAGCACGGCACACCCGAACAAGTTCCTCCACGCGTATGGGACAATTTGGCCGGGGGCTATTTTGACTCGAGAGAGAAAGTCACGGGCAATAGGCTGGAGTGGCAGGCGCAAGCCACACTGCATCGAGACTTGAAAAATTGCTACCATCCCTGCGGGGGGATGGTCGGGCAAATCACCCGGACGAGGGAGATGAAGGACGACCGAATCAGGGATATGGTAACCAGTCCTGATCCGGTTTAAATCAGATTCAGTGAGAATAGAAGCAACGAGACCGCTGGGCTCGTCTCCTTCCCCTTTCGAAGACAACCCAGAAGCCTCCGCAGTTCGAGTCATAGGGTATGGAACGGCCGTTCCTTCGCCCGTGACTAAATCATCCTCTCCCTCTCCATCCTCGTCCTCCATCTGATCCGCCCAAGGGTTAGGCCTCCCTGGACGAGTCACCAGAGATGTCCCACCGCTGGATGGACCTGTCTGGGCAGGATGCTCAGCCGATGGGCTGCCGGATTCTCTGACAAGCCGAAATGCGGCGTCAGCTCCGACGGCGAACTCCGTCAACAGGGATGGTGGGTCTGTAACGTCCCAAAGGTGTTGGGACACGCCCTCATCTACTGACATTTTCTCCCAAGGGCTTTGAGAGTCGTGTGCGGCCATTAAAGCTGATTAAAGGAGAAGGAAAAGACTCACCAAAGAAATCGACGACGACTGCAAGGAAAGGTTGACGGAGAAAGAGGCGACAGCGGAGGAGGGGGAGAAGAACAAGCAAAAATGCGCTCGGGATCAGACAGGGACGGGAGGAAGGAGGGCGAAAACAAAGTTCACACCATCCTCCCGCCCGGGCTTTTTATAGCCGCGCCACGTGGCCGGGTCATTATGGCAGAAGCGAACCGACGTTCGCCTCGGCTCCCCCATTCGACGCGTGGTGACCGCTGATTGACTGCGGTGAAATCGTGGACACGCGTCCGCCTTTTATACGCGGACGGAGCGAGTTGACGGCTGGCTGCACGTGCGACCTTGGGAGGCGCAACGACGTACGCTAGGGACGACTCAAAGAACATTAAATGCCTCATCATTGTCTCGGATGCTAATGCGAACCGACCGATAAAATCGTACTCCTTGTTGCCATAGACGACATAAGGAGTAAGGGGAGCTCACTGTTGGGGAAAAATGTGTCAAGCTCGGGTAAAGTTCTGAGATTCGTATGAGAGTAGGTCGGCTTCGCCGACACTGCCTGAAGAATCCGAGACAACACCGACAGAACAGAGGATAGGCCGGGAGGCGTAAGTAAGGATGAGTAAAGTCGCTCTGTCAAAGTGATAACCTCGCCTGCATGACCCCACTAAAGGCCGAGCGTGTGAAAGCCATTCAACCGATAGAGTAAGATCCCCTCAGGGAGTTGATTCTGTCGGTCCCGGCTAGGAACCCGTCCTCCTATATCGGCCGAGACTCCCCCGGGGTCGGTCACGACCTGGCCGAGACTTCCCCAGAGTCGGTCGAGATCTAGCCGAGACGGAGAGTGGCGGAACGAGGATAAATGCTGATCTATGAAAATCCAGGGATACGGGTAGCGGATCCCGAGATTCTCGGGATCCTGAGCGATCCCAGGAGAAGAATCCTCTGAAGATAAAGATTGACAAACTGTATAAATCTCTAAGCTTGGAACAGAAAAAGGTACGCAAGACTAATCGAGACAAGCTCTTGGCTATTGACCAGATAACTGACTTAAGCATCGGAGGTTCCCCGGCTCTAGCCAGGGTTCCCTTGACATTGTTTCTGTGCAGGTGAAGGAGGGTCCGTCGCAAGGAAGCCGTCCCATAAAAACACTGCAACAGTGTCCATTCATCTTGATGGGGCACACCTGATGAATGGTTTGCACGAGATATGCACAATGCAGCAGACCCACATTCATTTGGAAATTCCTATGGTGGGTGTTCCCCTCTCCAATAACCCCTATCATTCCTTTTGCACGGCGCACCCGAGTTATGGATGAGGGTGGATTTTGGGATGTAGCCCTAACATGGGGCATGCATCTAATGGACGGTTTGATGACACCCACACAGCTCGAGTGTGTGGTAAGTATCATAGGCATCAAAAGTTTGTGATTATATTCGTTATTATAATAACGGCGCTATATTGATTTGAGACAGCCTGCCTAATTACTTTGGTCCGAACGGGACCCAGCACAATCAAATCGGCTGGAAGGATGTGTTAGAAACAGATGACAGCAAACAGAAGTTGTATCTAAACAATGTGTATGTTAACAATCCTTTTATCTTCTTTTTTTCCTATTCTCTCTCTCTCTCTCTCTCTCTCTCTCTCTCTCTCTCTCTCTCTCTTCTCAACTACTTGTCGATTACCTGTGATTGGGCCCACATGATATTTGTGCCAGAACAGATACAGTTTGGCTCTCCTAATGAGTGGTTTGGATCTGGCCCATTCGCCATGATGGAACATACAGACATGGAGAAGTGGCCCACGTCAAACTAACCTCATCTCCACAGTATAGCGGTCCATTTTGAGTATCAGGATCTTGCATCACCAGCGATGGGCATTGCTACAAAAGTGGCAGTGAAAGGAAAATCCCAAGTCCAAAAGGGGCGGGAGCATGGAACGAAGATTGTTGCAAAAACAATCCTTCCTCTTCTATCTGATTCATAGACTGTGGGGCCCACCCATTGAATGATCGCAGTCTGTGCATGTGCCATACATCTAAGGTGGGTGATCGGCCTGGCAACAAATTGGGGTGTTTGGTTAGGTAACCAAATCATGGGTCCAGATAGACTTCTTCTTTTAGTACAGCTTGCCCGGCAACCATCACCACATGCTTTACTGCCACTCTTATCTACCGTTGCGGGACAATAATATAAATATAAATAAAACAGTCATTGAACCAATACCTGTGAATGTTGCATACGTGTACGAGTTCTGAATCCTTCATCACATCATTGGACGGTTGAGATCATCATTACCCCACCTAACAAGTGGAGATGATGTTAGTTCCATGTGGGCCACTTCCTGTGACCCCTGGGAGTCCCTGTAGGCTGTAGCTCTATGGGCCACTGCAATGTCCTTGTTACATCCACTCCATCCATCAGTTTTGCCGGGTCATATTAGGACATGTTCTGAAAAGTTAGGCAGATCCAGGACTCAAGTGGGCCATGCCACAGAAAACAGTGGAGATTGAATGTCCACCGTTAAAACTTTCTTGGGCCCATCCTGATGTTTATATGCCATCCAAACTGTTCATAAAGATATTTCCATCGAAAACACAAATATCAGCCTGGATCTGCCTCGTTTAACAAGAGCTGGTCAAACTGATAGACAGATGATGGACGGACCCGGTTTAGGTCTTACCCCCACCAGGACCTAGCTAGAGACCGACCGTCGGTCCTGGCGGGGCTCTGTGGGCCCCACTGTGATGCATGTATTTTATCCATGCCATCTATCCATTTTAAAACATCATTTTAAGAGATAGTTCTGGTGACTTTTTCCAACTAACGTGCTTTGCTAAACATCTTTTAACCATCCATTTGTGGGCCATTGATCGAACAATCATCATCATTCAGTCACCTTAGTTTTTAGGATATGACCCATCCATTCGAGGATCCATGACATCAACGGTCTAACAAGGTATCAGATCTACCTGGCGGTTAAATAATCCATGCTACATTTATTTTCTTTTTTATTTAATATATAATGAAAAAAAAAATGAAGAAAAAAGGCCTACTAAAAGCCTCCCATTAAAATATTGAAACTTTCTTATAAAAGTTTATAAAGGATTCAACTAACCTGCCCAATTTGGCAATTTGCCTCATCCATCCTATCAATAAAATTTATAAAATAACCCACATTTTTATTTTTTTATTTTAAAAATACATATAACGGCACTATTTATAAGGCCACACCTCCTAATTTGAAACAGACTCCTTGGTTTCATTTCAACTCTCTTAGATATCTGGTTCGAACTCTCTTTCATTTCTCATAATTCCTTTCACGTGAAAAAGATTGTGTGCGCACGGTGCTCACGGAAGGTCGGTAAGCATACATCTATCACCATCCGATAATGCTGAGTGGGAATCTTAACACACGTTTCAGAATGGAAGTTTTGATGATTTGCATTATTCGAAGTGATTGTTAGATTCCCGCCGGCGTCTTTTATTTGTAGGAGAGAAAGAGTGTGCGCACTGACTCTGAGTGCTCAGTGCGCGCGCACTGAAGCCGCGGTTTTCTTTTGTTGTGGCTGTTTAGGTTGTGGTTCGTCTATGTTCACTTGATTGATGGTACTAAAATCTCTTATTTGATGATTTTCAGCGGTCGTTTTGTTGTGGTCGCTATGGCAATAACATGGCTTGGAAAGACGGTATTGATTGTAGTGGTAGCAGCAATTGTTATGGTCTTCGTTGAAGGAGTTGTTGAAGAAAGCAGCAGCTCTTGGAGAGATTTAGAATCAAAGAAGCATCTTAGACGTCTTAATAAGCCTCCGGTCAAGACTATAAAGGTTATTTCTTTTGTTCTTGTTGTTGTTGTGGTCGTCCTATCTCGTGTTGCTGCTTCTTGTTATAGCAGCATGGAAGAATCAGGATACTCTGCTTGCAACAATCGGAAAAATCATGCTTGTTATAATCTAATTGAACCACATCATAACACTGCATTTATTGAGGTTTGTTAAAATTAATATTTCCACCCACTGCGTAGTTAATTTGAAGTTTGTTAATTACTAAAATTAATATTTCCACCCACTACGTAGTTAAATTGAGGTTTGCTAATTCCATACGCTGTGAGAGCAGTACACATCCATACGTGTGCGTATGTTTCACAATGTGACACGTGTGAAATCTGAGCTTTCTATCATGCCAACTACATTGTCTAGATATTCCAGCATAAAAGTAGGGCTATTTCACATCTTTAATGGGTGCAACGTATCAAAACAAATGACTGGACAGAAAGAAATTTAACCGTCAGTTTGCCTTGAATTTTGTGGCCCACCTGAAGATCTAAGCATTATTTTCAGAAACCTTATGGAAAGCTCAGATCTCACACACGTGTTTCATATTTGCACATCTGCCCTATCTGTTCATGTGTAGGACTTGAGTGTGTGTGGAATTAACAGACCTAGCCAGCAAACGCTCAGGCCTGCAAATGCGGCAACCCGGTCGGGCTGGGCCAAACATGTCTAAGCCCAGCTCATGAGTTGAGGACCTGGTTCAGGTCCAACCCATCTTGTGTGAGCAGGGGAATCGTGTTTGTGCACGACCGGGTATCGTGACTGGTCCAGGGCTGGATCAGGGGATCCATCCAACCCGGCATATGTACATTGCTGACTAGTTACTCCAAACCGGACCTAATACGACCGAGTCTGAGTCGACTCGGACGAGTCAGCAATCCATGGTTGAAACATGAACTCCTTTGAACCTAAGGATGTTGAGTTTTATTTTATTTTATGTGATGACAGAGTAAAGATGGGGATATAATCGACTGTATTGATATCCATAGGCAACCTGCTTTTAAGCATCCTTTACTCAAAAACCATAGAATCCAGGTAGTTCTATTTCCTTACTTTGTCTATGTTAGCCCAAAAGAGCCCATCAGGTAATCCTAACCGTCCGATTGGTGGCCCATGAATGGATTTTCAAAATGAAAAAAATGGGTTTCCATGCTAACGATTGAACGGTTGGGATCATCTGATCAGTGCAATCGTGGCACATTGGCCCATCTTCCATGGAATCTATTGAATGGACAGTTTTCAACGGTGATTGGTTTACATCAACCTCTATATGTTACCATCCACCGTTGGATTGTCTCTTTTCTTGGATTTTTAAGTTTAGATCCCACACTGGGAAATTGTGATGAACAGATGAGGCCCACCACCTATCCAAGAGGCAGTGGACAGAAGGTTTCGAGGGCCCCACCCCAATCGGCATGGCAAAAGAGTGGAACTTGTCCGAAAGGAACGGTTCCGATTCGCAGGACCCGAAAGAGGGACAAAATCAGAGCCGTCTCCTTCCAAAGCCCCGGGAGAAGATATCCTACTGCATCCTCAGACAACAGCTATGGCCATGAGGTTTGCCATCATCGTGGCCGTTAATTATTTCTTTTGATTAATCTTTATTTCATCCAAAAATAGATTTACCATTTAAATATTCTTTCAACCTGAAATTACTGAGATAGGAACCATCGAGACCATAGCCGTTG
Source organism: Magnolia kwangsiensis (assembly GCA_037074715.1). Lineage (NCBI taxonomy): Eukaryota > Viridiplantae > Streptophyta > Magnoliopsida > Magnoliales > Magnoliaceae > Magnolia > Magnolia kwangsiensis. The sequence goes on from CM073581.1 coordinate 101,400,969, forward strand.
GGTGCAAGTCATGTTTCAATGATCTAAACCGTTGATCTGATGAGATAAACAGCTAATGGTAGCTTATTTAAAAATATTTAAGATTGGAAGATCTTAAGCATGGCCCACATACAAAAGAAAATAATTAAATTATCAAAGGCTTGAAATATCACAATCTGAGCTTATTCGTTTTGGGTATCCCATCCACTGCGAGGCCCATCATATAAACGGTTCGGATGATAAATCTGATGACTCGAGTCCCGAAAATTCATATAACAATACATCTTGAAATATAAGTAGCAATCTATTATACTTTTATCACACATGCACACAACGCACGAGGATATCACATGCAAGACACGGTTAACGGTGATCTAGTGGTCCATATAACGGACGGTAGATGGCATAAAAGTCCACTGATCGGACAATCCTAACCGTTTGATTTAATGTAACAGAAACTAAACAATGTGACTAATCTATATTTATTTTTGCATTAGAATGCATTAATATATACGAAAGATGACGTGTTTCTCGGAGCAAAGGCACAAATCAATGCCTGGAACATCCATGTCGAGCCCAATGAATTCAGCGCTTCGAAGATCACGATTCTCAGCAGCGACGGTCCGGATGCTAGCAGCATTCAAGTTGGATGGATCGTATGAGCCTTACTTTCATCTGGGTCCCATCCCTTTTTTCATTTTTCTGGGTCCAAACAGCATAAAAACTGTAATTTAATTTCAGTCGTTGATCGCCCACAGTCCACGGTTTTCTAAGCTAGCACGCAGCATTGTCTTCGGTAGACTTGTCGCACGTGTAGGAGACTCGAATCAGAGTGAAGGGTGGGGCCCACCATGAAGATCCAGATGGTGAAGAAATTGGGCTTGCCCACTCATCTGGTGGGCACCTTGATGATCTCTATGTATCAGATGGTCCAATAATCCAACGTACAGGTGAGGCTAGGTGATCTTCATGGTGGGCCCTACCCATTGCAATGATCTGAATGGTCTACGTATGTGAGATATGGTGGGGAAGATTTGGGTTGCATGGTAGTATAGCTTAGCAAATCTGGCTGTTGTGCGACTAACCTACGTTTGTTATTACCGGGTCCGATGCATTGGGCGTGACTGTTTTTCGGTGCACCGGTTCTGTACAAGTGGGGCCCCTATTTCAGCAATCCAAGCCGTTGATATGACGGGACGCCCTGAAAATTTTCCTCAGTAGAAGATTCTAGCCCTCCAATGTATTCAGTATGATTTATCTTTACCTCTTATCGGTAGGCCACTGATTTGTACGTTTGGATCTTCGGATACGGGAGAGATGTGGAACCGTCAGCCTTGGCGGGACGCATCAGGACGATGTTCACGTATGGATGCATCAATCGTACTCGGATTGCCTCGTGACTGATCACCAGAGACTCTGTGGGGGCCACCGTGATGTATGTGTTTTATCCGCTCGGTCCATCCATTTTTCCAGATCATTTTAGGGTCAGATCCAAAGTTCAAGCGGACCACACCACAGGAACCAGTGGGGATGGAACGTCTAATGTTGAACCCCACATAAATCATGGTGGGCCCCACAGAGTCGGGTCGCCAGGGTCACCAAGCAATCCGCGTCCGCATCAAGACCCTGCAATTCCTCCTTCCCTTGGGAATGAATGAGGTATGCCCGGCTCAGAATGCAACATGTGTGCGACATCCCAGCTCTCCATCAGGTGGGCCACACTATATAGATCTTCCGGCCCAAAAATCAGCCTGGATCTTTCATCACGTGGGGTGAAGCGTACGAAATAAATGAACGGATAGAGAAAAAACTCATGTCAGCCATCAATTTATGTTATACACACTTCAACCCACCTGATGATTGGCCTGCCTGATTTTGGGGCTAGAAGGTCTAGATAGCATGGCCCACCTAATAATGGACTGCTTGGATCTTGCAAGCAAGCACCACGTTGGCACGTGTGCTGGCCCAAAGAAAACATCGCTATTGGTGAGCCCTAATGACTGGATTACGTGGATACCCACCACCATACTAGTTGGTGGAATCAAGTGGGCCCCACTTCTTATTACCGTTGGATCTTAAACATTTCCTTCTTTTTTTTCTGACATGTGCTCTCATGTGGTACTGAAATTCTCAGGTACATCCGTTGCTGTTTGGAGATGACAAAACCAGATTATTTACGTACTGGACTGTATGTTTTAGTAGCCTTACACGCGCACTTTCTACATGATCCTTCACACGTGGCAAGGGTACCAACCTGGCACGTGTATGTGACATCTGATCCATCAAAATAAGGCTTGCCCTTTAACCATGAAAGCAAGAGAAAATAAATATTTCGATATAACTTGGCAACGGTCTACATTCATCGAACCCATGAGACCCGCCTGATGAGTGGACAGGAACAACTTTCATGCAAAGTCACGTGCAGAGTGGGTCAAACCTTATGAACGGCTCAGATGTTCCTTGCATGACCGCATGTGGCGCTGATGAGAGTGTTTTTTTTTTTTTTTGGCGGTGAACAGGGAGATGGTTTTAATAGAACGGGGTGTTTCAACGTACTGTGTCCGGGTTTTGTGCAAGTAAGCAAGAACGTAGTTCTGGGTGCGGATATAACTCCTCTTTCTACCTACAACGGCACCCAATACGTCATTGACCTTATGGTCTACAAGGTAACTTACTACAACGAACCCATGGCTTTGCGGACTCAAGGATACCTCACTCCACTGAGTTGACTCGGACTCGATTTTGTCTCCCAACAAATGTCCAACTCGGCCTGACTCACTGAGTCATGACTCGAGTCGTCAGTCAGAAAAACATGAGTCAGACTTAGGGGTGGCAATCTAAGCCCTGTGTTCATGTGGACCCAGGCCATTGATGAATGGCTCAGCTTGGCTTGTTGGTGTGGCCAAGTGGTCCAATGGGACAGGTTGTTCCCATTCATAGTACTAGTTTAAAGGGCACTCTTGGGATCAATTTTCTGTAAATATGATCTTGACTGTCCATGTTTTGGCAATTGGTCAAATGGCTAGGATTACCTGATTGGTGTGATTTTTGCATGGTAGCCCATGAGTTGTGTGGACCAATCAATACAAGTATCTCAATGCAACTAGACAACTAATGGATCATTTCTTCATTATATATATATATATATATATATATATATATATATATATATATATATATATATATATATATATATATATATATATTCGGGTTATCAATTGATCCTTCAGCACGCCAAAATGGACGGCATATTCGGGCTTCCAGTTTGATTAGGTGGGGTGCATGGTTTAGTGATAGGCCATTGGTTTGTTGGGAGACTCCTGGATGGACCATTGCCAGAAAGGACACTAGCTCAATTGATCCATTTATCGAATCAACGGCCTTAAATTGATAAAAGAAAACAAAAATTGTTAACAGTGGCTAATTCAAGTGGACCACTGAATTTGAAAAATTAGTTCAAGAAAGAAAAATGACCAAATTGCAATTACATTAATGTAAATGTAATTTGAGAGATACTTAGTCACATTTTCCATGCTGCCAATTTCTACAATTCAATTCAATTCTGCAACCAAACGGACCCATCCAAATTGTGTTTCTAACTTGTTTCCTTCTTGCTTTTGGATGTGTGATAGGACCCCAAAAATGGGAACTGGTGGCTCGTGTATGGCGATGAACCGGTGGGATACTGGCCCACACCTTTGTTCAAGAACTTAAAGGAAGCCACTTTGATTGAATGGGGAGGAGAAGTTCTCAACACTGCAATGGGTGGCATCCACACCACTACCCAAATGGGCAGTGGACATTTTCCTTATGAAGGACCTGGAAAATCGAGTTACTTCCGGAACATCCTCACCGTGGATCAGACGAACATTTTTAGGGCCCCTGATTGGGTGGTACCCTTCAGTGATAAGCCCCAGTGCTACAATGTTAGATATGATGGTTCTAAGATAGGGAAGGATATGGGCTATTTCTTCTTTTATGGTGGGCCCGGCGAAGGTGCTGACTGCCCATGAAGGTTGATAATTTAATGATGAAAATAAGGTATTGTATGCAAGTTGATAGGGGTGGCCCAGTGGGGAAGGGTTGGAATATTTTTGTAATGGTTGGGGCAATAAACATTTTTAATTTTTATTATTTGTAAAAGGAAATAAAATGGTCTGAATTAGTTATGCATGCATCAGAATTTAGCTTGTGTTTGGGTGCTCAATTGAACTGAATTGCAATAATTTAATTCAATAGGAGAGAGCACCAAAGTGAGGTAGAACGCTTTGATCATAATGGCCACCCAAATGATCATTTCAGTTGTATCTGCTGCAGCGGAAATTGTTTAGCGCTCATGGGTTATCCCCTTATTCGGCATTTCTCTTTATAGTAGTTATTTATTGTAATTTACTTTAAATGAGCATCCAAACACACCATTTTCAAATTTAGTGCCGATAGCCAAAATTGGTAGATTGGGCATGTGAGTCGAAGCTGGTTTTGCAAATTCGAAATTGGGCCGTGGAAAATGGAAGGGTATGGTTAGATCAGATCAGGGTATTTTCACATAGGTGAAGAGTGGCAGTAGCATGCTGCTGGGCTGAGTCAGCCAGAAACCAGTCTTTTTCATCTGTTTAGACCTGAAATTCAGATCTGAGCTTGGATCATGTCAACCACAAATGGGCCGATTGAAGCCTTATCCAGCGTAAACATCAGTCCTTTTCTGTTTTTTTGGTACGCTTGAAATTCAAGCATGGCCCCAAACCAGGAGTAGAATCGTGATCGAGCCCAAGCTATAAAAGGCTCTGGCCTAGATGCCTGTTAAGCTAGCCTGGCCATTAAGACCAACCATACAACTGTTTGTACCACTCCAATTCTATCATTTACAAAGGAGCAACAAAAGCATTTATTGAAGAAAGGAGAGGATTATTTAGAAATGTCAACATGATAGGTATAGAAATGTAGTATCTGTGATACACCCATCCGCATATCTGCTTTACACGTGCCCGTCCAATAATACTAGCCACGCCTGTCATGAACAGGACCAGAAAAAAGAAAAAAGAAGAAAAAAAAAGGACGACCATGAAACCGGAGCATGATGCTCAGAGACCAATCTGAAATAACTAAATATGGCCTAAGGAAGCCAGCCCACATAAACAATAAAATCAATTTCAACACCGCCAAGATCCATGCATCATCTCCCAACCCACAAAAGCACAATGTAATACTCAATGCCATAGTACATCAACTAGGAATTGCTTCCATAAATCAAACAATATTTACAGAAATGGCAATCTGATGAGATTACAAGGTTCATGAAGTGTGACGGAAGATACTGTAAATTCATTGAGTCTTTCCTCGACAAGAAAAAAGAAAAAAGAAGGAAAAATTACCAAAGAAGCCAAACATGTCAGCAAATTTCAATGAATAACATTAAGTAGATCCATGAGTTATCTACTAAAAACATGATAGTATAGTGGAAAAAAAACTAAAGGGCATGAGGAATAAAATCTCTACTAAAAAACTCGCATCTTTATGGCGAACTGCCATAAAAAGAAAAAAGAAAAACACTCCACACTTGAATTTTCAGTTTGTGCAAGAGAGGCCACATTTGAGTGGTCTAGACTGTTGGCCTGTTGTTGGGTCCCACTATGGTTAGACCATGCCCCAGAAAAATCCTTGATGAGACAATGCTATCTTTCAATTCTGACCCGCAAATAAATAGAACATTTTGAGAAATGCAGCTAATCTGCACATTCAACTGAAAAGACAGCCCAATATCAGTAACTAGGATATTTTACAACTAGGGGGATTTTCAAACCGTCCAGCCATAGTGGGTCTCAACAGATCAATGGTTTGGATGTAAATACCTTGCATATACTGGGTTTGATGATCATATAAGCCTCTTTGCAACAAAGAGTTGTTTCTTAAAAAGTGAGGAACTCAGGATAAAAGAGTGCAATTTCTATTGAACATAGAAATCCCTACCAAGGAGTCTTTCTCAAGCAAGTCATGTGATAGATGGACCAAACAAGGACAGTATATCACAAACAGTAAAAATGCAAGTCAAAGAAAAAGAATCTATAAAGAGAGAACAAATCACTACTGAAATACAGATGCTTCTGCAGGGGAAATAAAAAGTTAAAAAGGCAATGCTTGCTTTCTAGAAGAGAAAAAGGATGTGAATCTTCTCATCTCGGTATTCTGGTGGGGCCCGCAGGCGACAACTTAACAGGAGGGTCATCTTGCCTGAACTGACCCCAGCAGAATATTATCTCATCCTAATTCCAGTGGTGGGTCTGCGCAAAATGACACTCCTGGTGTTGTCCGTGGGATCCACCCCATAATGGGATGAAAATATACAGAGACGTGTCATCAAACCACCCCAAAACAATCATGGTATCAAAAAGTCGACATAGAACCAGCTACGAATGATATAAAGCATTGCAAGAAAAAGCATATTAATACATATTATTCCCTCCACATTTGTTTTCTCTTATTAAAATGCAGAAGCAACAGACTTGAAGATGAATCCTTCAAAGAAAAAAAATGGAAGATGAAAAATATTAATAGAACAGGTGTTTTAAATGGGGAACAGCATAAAGTGCGGCATTCACCCCTTTGACACGTGAGGCGTAAGCTACATACCATGACATGTAAGCTACATGCTACTACTAGATTTTTAATTAAGGAAGTGTTTGGTTGCACCAAAAATATCAAATCACACCAATTAATTAAGGCTGCATTTGTTTCATTATTAGTCAGTCTAATTTTCAAATTTGGTGCAACCAAAGGCAGCCCAAAATAAAAATAGGGCAAAGATTAAATACATAGATAATAAATAACTGAACTGATTCAATACTGTTACTTATGTTATTTCACTAAAATGATTCAAAACAATAACTAATTTTTAATGGAAAAAAAGAAAAAGATAAAAAAAGAAGCAAAATGTACCAAATCACGAAACATCAACTGAACATATCAAAGAAGAGAATGGGCATTTGCATTGTTACCAACAGAAGGACGGTTTTGTAGCTACGGAATCCAACTTGAATGATCTAATATTGGAGCAGAGGCAAAACCCAGTTACAAAACACCAAGCAACTGAAGGAAGATTTATGAGTATGATTACCAAGTCTGGCTGAACGCAGAATCATTTACCGAATTATGGTCCATTGATTCATCGTGTGATTTTATAAGCTAAAAGTACACCCAAACAAATGAGTTACAATGAGTCATACTGTTTCCGTTCTTCCTGTATAGACTGGAAAATCCGTGCTGCTGACTCAGTTGCGGACCTTGGATTGTGTGGCACAACCTTGATCACACGGGTCTGCTGGTCACTACTGTGAGCCTGTGGGGTTTGGTTCGAATCTTCAATGGCTGGAGCCATAGGGAAAAGATGCAATGCGTCATGTCCTTCCACAACATGACTCACACCTCTGTGTGCCCTCTCGCATGGACTACTTGCTGTACTCCCTTGCAATTCACTATCTTTTGATGTTTGAAACTTGTGGACACTACACGAGAAAGCTTCGCTCCTCTGGTTTGACATGTTACCTGGGTTCAGCGTGTTACACAAGCTCTGAGAGTGCATGCTGAAGTTAACCTCTGCAGTCGATACTTGCTCGACTTGGGTGTGTGGGCAGGACCCACCTGATAGGTTTGCCTGTTCGACAGCCGCGGTGGGGATAATTGGGTTCATGACCGGTGGGCCATAAGGAGAAGGGAAGTAGCTCTGAGCAATCGCAGGAGCACCAGCGCCAACCGCTGGTTGTTGGTGAGAAGCTGGGACCCCATAAGCCGGGACTGGCGGTAGAGTCAGAGGACCATAGCCTCCATAAACAGGTGCCATGAAACCAGCAGTTGGGGGACATGGACCCATATACGGCTTGTAGACCAGACCTTCTGATGGGGACATTACAGGAACTAGCCATTGATTCCCGTGTGGGTGAAAACACCAGGGATTTGATCTGCCGTCAGCTGCCACAGGTGCCATTGGTGGATTTCCAGCATAAGGTCCGTATGTTGGAATTTGACTGACGAGTCCTTTGCTGACACTATTGTCAAGAGGGGGCTTCCCAACTGTATATTCAGTTGGGTACTCGGTGTTCTGGCTTGGCTTTTGGGAGTCATCTTTCAGTTTACTAGTATGCGGTTGAGGTTTTAGAATGTACTCTGAAGGGAGCTTCTTAGCAGGTACCTTTGGAGGAGGCCTGCCTAGATAAGCATTTTCTTCAAGCAACAGATGAGGTGAGCTGGCAATCAATTTCTGAACCTGTTTAAAGATGAGAATTAGGATTTAGCTCAATTGACAAAGCCTAATATCATGCAAAAATCACATGAAAATGTCATAGGCGCTCCATGTGGAGATGGGACAGGTGCATGAGATCTGAACTTCTCATCCATTGAGCCCTGCCATGGATGAGGTATGGCCCACAAACTATGCCTGTCAGACAATCCTAACTGCTCACGTAAAGGACTTCTATGAGCCAGTGGTCCTTTTAAAAATAAAAAACTGTGCATCGTTTCCAACAAAACACCTCTGATCGGATGTTTATAATCATCCAGCCAGCATGGGTTTTTGGTCTATGGGCACGAGATGAATTCTCTGGATGTCATACACATGCCCCAATCGCCCATAGGGATTTGTGTAATATTTGCATCTGATATTAGCATAACGCCAGCTTGGTATCTCTTTGCCCTGAGTTATCTTAAAACAGAAGGATCAACAGAGAAATGCTTGCATCCAACCACTTGGGACTATAAGTTACCGTCCACCCAATGCATAACTTTCAAACTATCATGTGGATTTGACATCCAATTCATACAATAGGTTGGCCCCAGCATGAGGATCACCTTCTGCAAAAACAGCCCATACTCATCAGGTGAGCCACACATGAAAATAATGTATAGAGGCTGATAAATAACAAAATACAATCATGGTTTGCCCGATGAGTGGACAGAGCTGATTTTTATCCAAGGTGATCCCTCATGGTGGGGCCAACCTATTGGACAGGTTGGATTTCGCAAGCACATGACACATTGGAAGTTATCCGCTGGGTGGACAGTAACTTATCATCCAACTGGCTGGATATGAACATCTCTCGGATCAGTGCACTTCAGTACAAAGAAAGCACCCATATAATCGGGTCAAGATGAGCTTACCTTGATCAATCTATGCAACTCGAATACTTGCACTGAAAAAACCCTCTGTTGGCTGCAAACAGTGATAAGAAACTCATGTGAAATGCATAACCAGAATAAATTATTGAAAACCATAAAACATTTTTTTAAAAAAAGGCAACAAAGCATAATAAACCAACAAATTGAGCTACTGTAGGAGACTTTTCTTAACTATCTCTAGCAAAAAACAACGTTGTTGGATGCTAATACACTATTCAAGCACCATTGTAGCAGCATGTTATTCATCTAAAACAGAAGAGAGTAGAATGCTAGATTTACAAGTGGCATTGATGCGGTACATGAAAATTAACTATGATATGCAAGATCTCAGGCCTTAGATCAAACTAATTTAGAAACATTCACATAAAATTTCTACATCCCACACAAAAGTTCCAACATTCAAGCAATGGGAATCTATGCGGGTCCAGGCCTACACATGTTAAGGATGGATCAATAGAAATTATAAGCCACACGATACTAAAAGGGAGGTAAAACTTATCCACACATGCACAGTAATCAGTCTTTAATCCAAGAGATTCACCAGTTTCAATTCAAAGAACCCTAAGATTAGACAAGGGGCAAACAAATTGAAAATAATGCAATCTAGGGTTAGGGTTATGGAAAATAGGCATGAGAGAGATAAAATAGGCAAAAATTCTGAACTTGGCGACAGTCCACACGCGCAGACAGTGGGCCAAGCCTGACACATGTGCGTAGGGGCCTAGCCACACGTACAAGGGGGCCCTAAATGCGGAAAACGCCTCCTTGGCTTTGGTCGGCCAGGGGAGGGCTTCAAAACCCCTGAGTTTCGTGTCAATCGGATGCGTGGTACTCCGCCGAAGTTTTAGCTCTCCTGCAGAGCCATATTTTGGAAATCGGCTATAGGGAGAAGAATTGTTGCAAAAGCTGACAGATTCGAAGCAAGGATGGTTGTAGAAGGTGAGAAGAATAGGTGATAAAGATAGGGGCGGATCAGGATAGATGTGGCTTCGCACCCAATTGAATTTCCACAACTCAAGAACTTAGAGGAGTAGAAAAATGCAGGAATTTTTATTAATCTTCAATGGGAAAAAAAAACTACAAGGGGTGCCTATTTATAAGAAAACCTTATACCCCAAAACTCGCACCACATGCAGAACCTATTACTTGGCGATGGAGTAATCATATATAATAACTAATCAAAGTAATCTAAACCGTCCATGATATTCTAAATAACAATAATAAGCAAAACCTAAAATATGATATTAATTAGACTAGTGAGCTACGATCATGAGAAACCATGATGGGCTTTACTTGACTATCGGGCCCATTCCAACGAACCAACACTCAGTCTTATAACTAGGAGGCCCTCCCTGGACGTCGTCATTGATCCAGATCGATGGTAAGACCCTCCTCCTCCTTGTGTACGTGTAGGGGGACGTGCATGTGCGCAAGATGTCCCCATCAGGCGTTCTCTCAAAGATCCGACCATTTTAAAAAAATGTAACAATGGTAGATATTTAGTGGCTTTTTTTTATATATATAATTATGATAGACTTTTGTAGCTTTCATGATACCTTGGGCAATGTATTGGGAATCTTGTTCACTTCTCCACCCATATAACATGAGAATCACATCAAAATAAAAGACAGCCTCCAAGGATCAGAAATGACCTTGCTCACCAATGGAATGATATTTCTAGAGTATCAAGACTCATAAAGGAGACGCCCTTGCGTGTTCCACAGCCCCAAACATCTTTTTAGTTTTTATCATGTCTTTCACCCCCAACTGTGAAAGCATGACCGCAGACCGATTGTCAAGTTGATCTAAAGAAATTGAACCGACATTGTGAACGTACTGGAATAGATGTGATACAAAGTGAAAGACGTGGAAAATTTGAAAGGTTAACCAATTGCCTTCAAAAAAAATCAAAGGTGATCAATCATCATCAGCTTGGGAGTACTTGAATTTGGATATCACACGTGTGACCACTGGAATTATTATTATTATTTTTTTTTTAAAAAAAAAAAAATAAGGAAGAAGAAGAAGAAAATGATTGGTTTCTTCCTCTGGGCTCAACCAACCATGAAATGATCATCAGATGACTGCATCCCATATGCAAGCATTTCATAAGAAAGAACTTGCAACAGTTCTGAGAATGCAATGGACAACATAAATGGTATTGAAACATGAGGCTGAACATGGAAAACTTTACTCCATAAATGTATGGATGGATGTCAAAGGAATTAAAAAGTGATGGCATGAGTTCACAAAATTCTATTAGGTAAAGGTAGAGCATATGGACATCAGGCCAACTGTTTGGAGTTCCCAATGAAAGAAGTAGAGTTACGTCATGATGCCTGGTTCAAGAAAAACACAAGTTGAGCTCCATGCATAGGCCCCCACTTGCTTTGGTCTCCTTTCCCACAAATGGATTAATGGAGAACCAGACCTAATGTGCAGAATTAGCAAATGACTTTCCACAATACCGTACTTTGGTTAGGTCCCATACGTGTTGAGCCTGCTGGTTCGCAGCCACCTGTGTGGTGGCTGATCACACTTCTCACACTTTGCTGAGAGGATCACCAACTAAAGAAATGGCAATTCTCTATCCTCTTGAACGCCAGGCTGAAATTCCACAAGCTTCTCATGCCCCCCAAGCAATTCTTAGACATAGTCACAAACACACATACTTCCACTCAAGCAGATGGCGCTTCTCCTTTGGACAGCTGTTTCCAGTCATTCGAAAGAGACTCCTTTGGATCCTTCAAGCCATCTGCTATCCATGCAATCCGCTTAATCCACACATGGAAAAAACTGGGGGGAGTCAAAATCATAAGTAATAACCTTATCAGTGTAATTCTTCCCAAAAGCAAATCATCAACCTCTCAGTAGTCAGTACCCTCTAAGCGAGACTTGGAACTTCCAATCTGGCACTTGAAAAATACAGTGCCACCACCACCTCCTAAATGGATCTCCTGTGTACTGAATCCACAACCTAAGCATTTCTCAAATGCATGTGTTGGCTAGTGACAACTTCAATCCAAGTGAAAGAGTTTCTCAACCTGCTGAAGAGAGAATCAACAAAAATCAATCCGTTGTCGACATATTGAAGATGAGAAATAAACAAGAGCCACCACGGCCCACTTCAAGATCACACAGTCACAAAGCATACCACAACCTTCCGCTCTCTTCAGAATGATCTGTTGGTGGCTCCTGCATTTAGGGTAACTTGAGCAAGATAGTATCGGGTTGTGTGATCATATGGTGGGAAAGAAATGTTTGGTGGAATCAACAGCTGAAAGCATCACTTAGGAAACATTGTTGGAGAGCATATGTTGAAAAAATGGATATTTTAACTTGCAAAGAAGTAAACAATCTAAAGAAGGTGACAAAAAGGTTTGAGAAGACATTAAGAAAATGGTGTGAGGTCGAAGGTGTCGGCAATGATAGTTCCTGTATAAGTTCATATGATTACAGAAGTACAGAAAATGAAGAGTTAGATCTAAACGATATCCTGTTCTGAAGCTTGCTACGGTAAGCATAAAGTCATATAAGAATATCAAGAACCATAAATGTTCAGGGCCAGAGGGTTTAGAGCAGCATGCTGGGTTGGCAAAGCAGATGGCTTGGCTATCTTCAAGCATTGCACTTGTTGGATACAGCTGTGGCATCCACAAGCAGTTTCCTGTCTACAAGATAAGTTTTTTTTTTTTTTTTAAAACAAAAACTAAACGGAAGCAGAAAAAGAAGAAGAAGAAGTGGAGGAGGAGGAGGAGGAGGAGGAGGAAGAAAAGAAGAAAAGAAGGAGAAGGAGAAGGAGAAGAAGGAGAAGTAGTAGAAGAAGAAGACAAAAAAGAAGTAGAAGAAGAAAAGGAAGAAGATATGAAGAAAAGGTAGAAGATATGAAGAAGAAGAAGAAGCAACAATGAAAAATGATGGCAGAAATGATTGTAAAAAGCATTTTCCAAAAACCCAGTTCTCTGTTGGAAGTTTTGAACACTGGGACCCAGTTGAATATGTAGAATAATGTTGTGGAAGAGTCAATCCTTGGGGTGAACTTTCAGATAACATAGATGACCGGCTAAATATAGTGGAGTGTAACATTTATAGTCAAGACAGGGTAGAGAAAACAATTCCAACAGCAAAAGAGATGGTTGTAATAACATTGGCAAGGGAGATTTTGGTAGTTAACATCAAGAGATGAGAGGCAGCCAAGATCACCATGAACCCAGATCTTCATTTCATATTTTGACTTTATTCTATTCGCAAGATACTTGTTTGTACTTCACATTCAGTAGGTGGGTGTATTCAATCTTTACATGTAACTTTTTTTTTAGCTTTTTTTTTGGAAAGATGGAGCAATTATTAGGCAGAGCCAAAAACAAAAACAAAACACAAATTACAACAACAAAAACAAAAAAAAAAAAGAAAAGAAAAAAAGAAAGAAACAGAAACAACAAAAAACAGGAAAGAAAAAACAGAAGTAAAATACAACAAATTAGAGTTAAGTTATTTGTAACTGAATGGCACGGGTCAAATACTCATCAAGTTAGAGTCAAGCGCTGAATTTTTCAACCTTGATATATCCAAAACAATGACAATGGTGGTAGGGTTAATCTTGATGATGTTGTACAATTACTGAGCAAGTGAATGAGATTCCTGAAATAGAAAAGCTCAAACAATAACAGGCTTCAAGGGATTAAAATTCGGAATGAAGAAACACCTTGATGTGAAACATAAGTGTCAATAGAAGAAAACAAACAATGCATGTAGCAGAAAAGATTAGCTTGAAACCAGTTCTGTAACCTGTTTGATTTTAAGACATGAAATAGTTCTGTTTGATTTTAACACATGAAATACCTAAACACATTAAGATCAAGATTGGATTTTTAAAGCATATGGAGATTTAAATAAAAGCACTATGTCGATGTCTAGTTGTGCCAAAGAAGAGTTGTAACATATCTGCTTAACATGTATACCGCTACAAATGAAAAAAGTTGCATGAACAGCTTCCATGTTCCACCATTGTTTACATTAACCAGCCACAAAGATAACAAGAAAAAGCTCCCAAGGTATCCTCAATTTCAAAAATTCCAAATTGAAGAGAATGCAAGTACTAGTATGGCACAGGTACTAACTTGACAATTGCTTTTCTTGCTTTCCAGAATTGCCTCTGGCCTATCATTCCAACGACATCATCAGGAGATATGTCCAAGCCTGACATGGAATCTACCATGGAGGTCTCAGAGACATCATCAGTTCTGTCCGCATCGTCCACTTGCAATGGCCAACGTGCGTTGCCTTCACTTCTGTCGCTGCGGTTTTCAGCCTCGTTAAGACTTCTATGAATATTGCTGATCGATGTTCTGGAATCCAACACACTTCTCACCCTAGGAACATTTCCCTTTTCTATAATCCCGTTGCTAGTCATGCACCTTGGCTCAACTAAAACACCGTTATGATGGATATTGTTCTCCAGCAACACCTTGGCACTAGCTTGGTGATATAAATTTGTATTTCCATTATGTGTGGTATCAAAGTCATTCACTGAAGCACTTGGGCATTCTTGAACCAGAATCTTTTCTCCGAATGATGGGTGGGATGAGGACTTCTCTGTAGAGTCTGTAATTGTTACAGTGTCTTTCGGCCTTTCTTCGCTCTGATTTCTCTCACGTTGTCTTGACTTTAGATCTGTGGTGTTGGTACGTTTCAAGGGCTTATCACATATGTTTTGAAGCTGGACTGACAAATTGGGAGTAACTTTTTTCATGTTCTTCTGTGAACTATTTGTAGCTGTAAGTGGTGACTGGCCTGGATACATCGGGATGGGAGTTGGTCGTTCTTTATCTCCTCCATTCAGATCCTTATCAGAAGATGGCACGGTCTCTGTATGAACATAGGTAGGAACCCGAAAATCATCCTCATCACCAAATTTCTTCCGACAAGTATTCTTTGAGCAGGAAAAGTCATGTGGATGGAAAGAGCTGCATTTAGCGTTTGGTGAGTAATGTTTATAACCTGTGTTTTTTGAAGATTCCCTTTCAAACTCCATTGTGGTATTCATATTCACCCCATCAGAAGGAAGAGACTGAACCTTCTCCGTGAAATGGGCCGGTGTCGGAGAAGGCATGTAAAACGAAGAGAAAACACTCCTTTCATGGCCACCCCCCTACATCCATTAAGGCACTCATCTTCATCAAGAAGAGCAGAACGCAAGGAAGCATAGACAGAAAAAATATTTAACGCATGCATGGGCACATGCACACACACACACACACAAACAGCGACATGAGTTTATACAAATTCACACATGCACACAATCAGCGAAATGAATTAATCCCGATTCACACTCACACACACAAATCAAAGCAAGAATGGCTTCCCTATACGTTACTCTACGTTCAAACTTCAATTTGAGTGCAATAAACCAAAATTTCTCATAACAATTCATCAAAATCATAAAGAAAAGGAAAAAAAAAAAATCATCAAGAAGATCTCTCAAACTGACCTGACTTGATGATGCTGAAGGTACCATGGTGCCAGTATTGTGGGGTGGAAGAGGCAACGTCGATGCTGAAGAATTGAACCTTTGAGAAGGGATGCTGAGCTGCTCGTAGAGAGCCATCTTGTTCCTTGGAGGCGCCCTTGGCCCCCCTTTCTCCGTATCATTCACATGAAGCCTTGGAAACAAGGGCCCCATCACCTTATCTTCATCTTTTCCCCCTTTCATCTTTGCCTTATGATCTCCTAAAACAAAACCCACTTAGAAAAACTGATCCTTCTGCCAAAATTGCAACAACATCCCATTCCTCTGATCTCCTAAACCAAAACGCGGATAGCAAAACCACCCCATTTGCTGAATAACTTCAAAATTCAATGCCTCCAATCTCTCTAAAATAGTGCCCAGATAGAAATATTGCTCCTTTTATCACAGTCAGAACAAAATCCAGATAGAAAAATAGCTACTTTGCCCAGATCACTAAAATATTGAATACCTTCAATCTCCTAACACATGCAAAAAATGCTTCTTTCACCGAAATCACTCCAAAATCCAACACTTTGAGTCCCCCAAATAAAAAACCACATGAAAGAAACCGCTCCTTCGGGAAAATCACCAGAAAAACTGACGCCTCCAACTCCTAAAACAAAACCCACATGGGAAAACCGCCCCTGTCATCAAATCACTCCAAAATCCGATGCCTCCAATCTCCCAAAACGGAACCTACATGGGAAAACCACTCCTGTCACCCAATTCCACCACAATCCAACGCCTCTGCATACAACTATTTCGCCAAAATCACTCAAAAAACCTATAAGTCCAATCTCCTAAAACAAAACCCACACAGGAAAACCAATCTTTTGCCAAAATCACTCCAAAATCCAACGCCCCCAATCTCCTAAAACAAAATCCCCATGTGAAAACCACTCCTTTCACTCAAATCACTCCAAAATCCGATGCTTCCAACCTCCTCAAACAAAACCCAAATGGAAAAACCGCTCCTTTCGCCAAGATCCCTCCACAATCCAACGCCTCCAAAATTCAATCTCCCAAAACAAAAACCCAGATGGGAAAATTAAAAACGCACCTTTTTCTTGCCCCAAATGACAACGAAATCCAACAGCTCTGATCCCTTAGCAATAAACCAAGATGGAAAAAATCGATTTTTCCACAATCCAACAATACCCAGACGTCAAAAATAGCTATCTTTTCGCTTTAAAAAAAAAAGGAAGAAAGAAAAGTAAAAAGAAAAGAAGAAGAAGCAGAAAGCGGTAGAAAAGAAGGGAAGAACGCAAATATCTCGTAGAGAGAGAGAGGGGGCGGCCAGTGAAATGGCTTGGAAAGATAGATTCGCGAGATAGAGAGGGTCGCTTTGTAAATTACACGGAGGATCCTCATGTAGGAAAAGCGAGAAAAAGCGTCCGGATGTGGGGCCCACGTGGATGGAAATAGTTTTAAGAAGGAATAATCAATAATCCACACGACCACCCCTCCTCGTGACCTTCTTCGTACATATGGCCACGGTACAGATGATCCAAACCGTTCATCGTGGATTTCATACCTTTGAAAATTTGAATTCTGAAAATCTCTTTTCTGTCCCACATATGCCTGGTAAACCATTGGTTCAGATCTATAAATGTTCTTTATCTCGAGTATCAAGATAATAAGAGCACTGAATTATTCTACAGTGGGCCAAAAAACAATTAGGACCCAGATTAACGGTCCCAATCACCATGATCATGACATATGGTTTGATACTGCGGATGAGTGTATAGAATCTGTGATTGCTCCCGCGGACTACTGAAGTGGTCCTCACGAAGGAGAAACTGACCACTGTGAGGCCACCTTTTACTCGGCGTCTTTTCATAGCGTTCTCAAGCTTTACTTTTTCAAAGTAAGCCGTTCTGTATGGACACACTATTTGCAGACGAAAATACCCTTGCATGCTAGACCTATAGCTACGGATTATAACCGTAAAATAGCTATTTAACACCGTGAATACAACGGTATTTTTGTCTGCAAATAATATTTCCGTACAGAATGGTTTACTTTGGGAAGTAATGTTTGGGAACACTACGAGAAGACGCCAGGTAAAAGGTGGCGTTACAGTGGTCAGTTTCTCCTTCACCGTACACGTGGAAGTAATAGTCTGCTTTGGTGGGGTACACGCAAAAACCGAAGAATCGGAATACGGTAGAGCTTTCTCCTTCACCGTACACGCGGCAAGGTGATTTATCAATTGGAGCCGTCCATCCCGTAGATCCTATCATGGATTGCAATATCTGTTAGACACTCTAATCCATTACTTCGCTTCACTTCACAAGATGAATATTTGACCGTTGATCATTTACTTTCTTGTCATCGCTTTGTAGGCAACTCATCAGATGTCTAGGCTCCTCTAACCCATGTGTATTTTGTATCCATAGAGGGAAAAGATAGATGGACGGTCCCAGATGATAAGTAACCATGCCACGTGTACTTTCCAGATATGGCTGTGCAATATTCCTCGGTGCTACTATCTCTACCGTATACGTAGGTGCGCTTTGTCATCAAACAGATTACAAATCCAATGAGGCTGGCCATAATACATCCCGACGTATCGTACAGGATACGTCGGGGCATTAGCCGTTAGATATGGTGTCATATTTCAACGATCCAGATCTTTTATACGATTGACGTAGATAAAAAATATACAAGAAGAAAAAGAAATCCTCTATTGCAATATTCAAGTCATTTATTTGATTATTTAGACTTTTAAGAGACCGTTCATATTCAATATTAAAGATTTAAACGGTTAACGGGTAGAGAGCTTTTATTTATTCACCTATGCCCATCTAGGTGAGTCCTATCCAATAAATGGTTTTGATCAAGAAATATTAGAATATCTTGAAATGCTAATGATATGTCGGGATGTTTTCTAGCAACAACATGTAAAATTTATTTATTTATTGTAACACACGTGCACACACTCACGCTAGTGGAATTTCACCGCCTTTTGGATACTGGAACCCTTGACCAGGTGTTGAAGCACCAGGTCAACCACCCAAGTAATAGTAAGGACCAAAGTAAATTACATACAAAGGTTTTTAATGCATGTGTTTATTTATTTTTAGTTTTTACTGTACTTTTTTTGCTTTTGAAAGCACAAAAATGCTCCACCGTGGTCATTTCCTCTTTATAATGTTAGTTTATACCACAAGTGAGTATCTTTTGAGAATGGGTGTGAGCCCACTAAATCAATGGTTAGAGCTGCTCACTGACTTATGTAATCCTTGAACCTGTAATAGGGTCATTTTTAAAAAAATAAAAAATGGAGTTGTTAGTGGTTCACAATTACATTAATACTTTAAGTTAATTTCAATTCATTTTCCTTAGTGTTATCCATCCATGATGAGTTTTTTCTTAAACTTGGACAAATGTCATAAAAATTAAAATTTTTTTAATGTGGACTGCTTGAATCTACTATAAGATGATCTAGTGAGCCTCACATAAAACATGGGATGGGTTCCACAGACAAGTCTCTTGCACTAGAATGCTATTTAGCATTTGCTTTCTCTTTTTTCTTTCTTTGTTTTCATATTTTTTCATTTTTTTATTAAAAGGAACCATTTTACCCATTATTACTGTTGCTACCTACTTCAATGAACTTCTAATGTCGTTCCCTTCATTCTTAGGTGTTTTTGAATTTTTTTTTTTTTTTTTTTAAAGATTTATAATTACACTTCAATGTGGAAGCTATGATGCCAAGGACAAGTTTAGGTTAGGATAATATTTGTTTTTGTGTGTTTTTCATTGGTATTTATGATGAAAGTTTATGAAAAGGAATGAAGGTATGGTGATTCCCTTCATAATTATTTTTAAGTTTTTTTTTTATATAAATATAAATGGTGATAGTTTGTAAAATGAATGAATTTTGTAATGAAAAATGTTATAATGGATGAATTTTAAAATGAAATAATGTTGTAATGAATGTTGAAATTGATGAAGGTTGTTGTGAAAGAATGTTGAAATGGATGAATTATTATAATAGTTACAATGAAAGAGTCATGATCGTTTTCGTCAGATCAATGATCTACAATGTGTATTAATGGTCCATAGTCATTGATGTACTTTAGGCCCATTTTGGGTATTAAATGTTATCTAAATTAGATGATGTTAAGTCACTCAAAAGTTTATCAAATTATTTTTCCAACAAGTATAAATTCACCCAAATCAGATATATAATGAGGAAATTATGATTGTTTTCATCGAATCAATAATCCCCAATATGTATCAACAATCAACAATATTTTATATACTTTGGGCGTATTTTTGAATAATCAAATGGTATTTAAATAAGATAATTCCAAATCCATTTGAAACTTTATCAATTTATCATTCTAACGAGTATAAAATAATTCAAATCGAATATGTAATGAGGGAGTTATTCATCAAATCAATGATCCACAATGCACATCAGCGATTCATAATGAATATCGGTGATCCATGGTTAATATTGACAATCCTCAATTAATATCAACAATCCACAATTAATATCGACGACCCTCACTAAATATCGACGATTCTTATTAATTATTAACAATTCATGGTTAATATTGATGATCATCACTGATTACAAGCAATTCACCGTGAATATTAGCGATCCACCATATAATATTCATCAATTACAATATTATTTTATATAAATATTCATCTATTACAATATTATTTTATTTTGACATTAGTCACATTTATCCATTACAACATTATTTCATTTTAAAAATTATCAATTATAAGATTCTTTCGTTACAAAAATCATCTATTTCACAAACTTTTACTATTCATAAAAAAAATGATAAAACTTATAAAAGAAACCATTGCACCATCGTCCTATTCACAAATTTTTACCAATTGATTAAAAAACACACAAAAATCACTATTATTATAACTTAAACTTATTTTTGGCATTTGTAGATTTTGTATTAGAAAGTGTGACAAAAAATTCTTTAAAAAACACATAAACTTGCGTGGTAGAGAAAACCACGTCAAAATGATTATTTCATAATATTAATTATAAAATAGCCACATTATCCTAAGGATGAAATAATCAAATTAAAGCCTGTATTTGATGTTTTTAAATATTTTAAAGTAGATTTGTCACATAAATGGTTTGGATCACTCGAAGATGATCCAGATTCAAAGCACAGGGCCACATGGATGGTATGGTAGTACGTCAGGAGGTATTCGAGCAAATCTCGGGGTAAGGAAGGCGCGGATTTCGTGGTGAACCGGAGACCACGTGGCCACATGGTGCAAGGACTCTGCGGGGTTCACTGTGATTTATGTGTGATATCTACACCGTCCATCCGTTTTTCTCGCTAATTTTCGTTTATAACCTCAGAATTGAAGCATATCAAAATCTCAAGAGGACCACACCACCGAAAACAGTGGGATTAAATGTCTACCGTTCAAAACTTCTTGGGGCCACCGCACCTCTACACGCGGGGCAAATTGAAAGTGGGAGACAGAAAGGGTTTCGTCTAGCCCCACACGCACCTCTACACGCGGACACACATTTTAACCTGTCACCTTTGCAGGAAATCCAATCCATCTATCAAGTGGGACCCATCATGAAATAACATACATATGAAACTGAACCCTTCCAACTATCCAGTATGTCAGAAATTTACAGAAAAAATCTTTAGTCATAAAAAAGTACTCGTGAGTTTTTCTAGACCATCCACATCTTCTCAAATGTACCGCTTTACTTGATAACCCACTAATCTAATTTTCTGTCCCAATGATCTACAGTGTAAATTCTACCTGATGCACGGTTCAGATTTCCTACAAGCCTTCTAGCACGTGTGTCCGTGACTATAGGTGCACGTGAGGGTTCCAAATCGGGAAATAGAGAGGTCAGAGCCGGGTCACGTGGACTGGTTTCCGGACATGGAATTCCACATGTGAGTGGAAATGGTAGTTCAGAAAATCGGGGAAATGTTGGTGTGGGCCACAAGACCAAGATTGCCGGGAAACTGATACAGAAACTGTAAAATCAGATTTAGATATATGGATGGTTTTTTAGTAGTCCACTACACCATACGAAATTGTAATTTGTGGATTCCAACAATGTACATTAGGCAACCTCGCTGATGAGAACCGTTCATTTGATGGGTCCTGCTCTAGATGATCCAAGTTGCAAGAGTTTCATGGATTGGGTACTCCTGCCTATCTAGATAAATGACTTTTGATTATACAATTTGGACGGCTTCGGTGCTATTATATATGTACTTTTTGTGAGTGGACCATGGTGAAACCCATAGGATCATCCAATTAATGCGGTATATGAAATGGTCCATGGAGTTGGATATGGGCCTAATGTGATTGGGTCCCACACAAAAGAAAATTTGAAACTCTGGATATATATATATATATTACTTTTCAGAAAATTCATATTCAACAGAGTTGATTATCAACTCCTTCCAATACCATTGATTCCTTTTTTAAAGGGAGGCTGTCTCTTCGCAAAGACACCTTATAAGATAGATTCAAAAGGGGAATACTGGGAAGGTATAATGATGGACTGTTAAACATTAGATGGCCTTAAATGATCTAAACCAATGATCATGCCTTGGTGGTCATTTTGACTATGAGATCACAGAATTGATTAGACCTTATCTGCTTTCGCTTTAGTTAGACTGCTAGAGGTCGGTTGTACATTTTTAGTTTTGTCCATCATCTTCGCAGAGACACCTTATGAGATAGATTCAAAAGTTTAAACACGTGTCTAACAAAGTGCCTGGCCCACGTTCACAAAGCAGCGTCCTAGAAAAGATTTGAACCTTTATTGGGAGAGCAAAAATCTATTATCTTACCAACATGCTATATATACTATTTATGAATAGTTTAAATAATTAATACATCTATTTACTTATTAAAATTGACTTTTATTTTTAAAATTTATTTTTATTATAAAAATACAATATATAGAACTTATCCCTGCAAGCCCCTCTTCGAGACTTCTTGAGCTCATATTCTTTATTCATATCACCCTACCGTGACTGTGCTGAGCAAGTGACTGAGACTCGTATCGTGCAGGAACCTGGGTGCTGCAAGTAATCTGCATCATCAAATACAGCTTGGCCAAGCTTACGGCTGCAAGAATCCCTGGAGGAGCTAGCTACAAGTAATCTGCGTCCAATCCATCAAATACACCTGGGCCCAGTGGAAATAGATCGGATCACTCGAAATAGGCTAAGCTTGAATTGAGCAAAGAAGAATCTGATTAGGGCTTGGCCTATAAACACGTGAACAGTTCAAAATCTGAGCCCCAAACTATCCTGGCCCGAGCTCACCTTGGATCCATCCATATCCGTTCTCTTATCAATGCCGGGCTCGACCATGGACTAAATGCTGTCCAAGCAGGCTCATCTCAACGTTCATGCAAAATGGACAATCTTAAGCTATGAATAATCCAATCCAAAACATTAGTTATTGCTCATTTCTAGGCATTTTCACTGGACGTGGCTTCAGTGGATGTATTTGTCTTATATCCATGCCATTAATCTGTTTCACCACCTCATTTTAAGGCCCCGGACCAAAAATGCAAGAACCAAATCGTAGGTGGACCACACCACAGGAAACAGTGATAGTTGACCATTAAATACTTCTCGTGGGCCATAAAAGTTTTGAACCAAGATGATATTCATGTTTTCCGTTCATCTAGGTCTTTGTGACCTTACCAACAAGTTGGATGGCAAATAAATATTCCAATGGCCCACAAGAAGTTTTTAATTGTAGACCTTTAATCACTACTGTTTCTTGTGGTGTGGTTCACTTGAGATCCAATGGCCCACAAGAATCGAATGAAGGGTGTGCATGTATATAATACGAATATATCATGGTGGGCCCCAAAATCAGGGATCCACTGACCGAAGCTGCATCCATTTTTAATTCATATATATGGTTAAGATCACGCAATAAAAACTGCTCTTTTGGGCTTATGGTCCCTGCAACGTATGCTCATGTTTTTTAATCTTAATGTATGATGTAAAAATGCCAACTATATAATGTGAGTGGTCATGGGCAGAATTTTGTGGTAATCAGTTATATTACCTCACCTTGATATATGTATTTTATGTTCATGCTATTCAATTCTTTTTTTTTTTTTCCATATCATTCAAGGACATGAGACAAAAAATGAAGAAATAAATATCTCAAGTGTGCCCTACTATATGAAATAGTGGGGATTGAATGGCCTATTATTAAAAACTGCCTAGGACCCATTGTGTTGTTTATTTTTCATCCAACCTATTGATAATTAAGGTCGTATAAAAAAGAAAGAAATAAAAATAAATAAAAATCAAATATCAACTTGATCCAAAACTTTCGTGGCTCATTAATGGTATCGTCTGCTTGAGAATTAGATCTTTATTTTCAGACTTATCTCCTAAAATAATCTTGAAAAACATATGGACAATGTAAATATAGAATACATACATCAAGGTGGGCCATGGTAAGGGCGACACTATCTTAGGTGAGGCAGTGGCTCCTAAGCTGCTCCCTATGGCTGGCTAGAACTCTGTGTTATTGAAGGACATAAGAATCCATATTCCACGTGTCCCAAATCTCCTTCCGGCCCCCTTTTACTCGAGTATAATGTAACTTAGCAGACTTGTTCATTCAACATCATCAACTGTTACAATCATAGATAATATAAAGCGAGATCAATTTAGTAGATATTTCAAGATGTTGATTGGATCTATTTTATTTCTCTGGTCAAGCTTAACTATATATTTTCGTGCTATTAATTGGAACCTTAGAGATGTTAGACAGGCCACATGCCTTGTATGGCCAATTATATAGATAAACGATGTATAAGTAAAAGATTTTGTATTTATCATTTTACCTCGTTTAGTTGTTGTAAAGCTCTATATATTCAACCTTTCAGAGTTGTTTCAAATACACAGAAAAGCAAAGGAGAATTATTTTCCTCAAATCTTTTATTGTTTTCTCTTCATTTACAAGATCATTTGATTCGCGTGATTTTTTGCACCATGCTCTTAGCGGTATAAATCATTTAATAGTTCATATGATCTTAAAATGTTTAGGATGTCGCTAAAGTGCTCGTGATGCAAAACCATAGTCCATATGATCTTTCTGTGTAAACATCTGCACCAGAATTTGCTCACAGCCCAATTTTGAACCACTCACCAACTGGCGGAGAATCAACTCTGTCGCCATATACAACCATTCAAGCCAATCAAATTGTGAGGTACATTACACGTAAGGGTAAATGGATATTTAGCATTGGTATAATAGGTTAGAATACCATTTTATTGCTGAAAATCTGTGATTGTTTTAGTGGAAAAAAACCATAATTAAGAACCAAATAATTTCTTACAATGCATGTGCTTTGTTTATGTTAAAACAATCGAAATCAAGTGGTTAAATTGTCCACTTATAGCAATCCTGACCATCCAATTATGTAACATTCAAGCAATAAAGAAGATAACAATAGCTAATAAATTAATGTTGAGTTAGATTTGATACAAAAATAATTTTTATTTATTATCTGAACTGAAATTTGTATTGATCTTGCATTTTAAGGCTATTCAAACTTTCTATCTGAACATGGAATGTATTTAATTACCTTAATCATACCTGTATCATATTACACATATGGATATATAGAGAAAATGTTGAAAGAGATTGGACATTCATATAATTGCTACTTAAATTTTGTTGTTCATTTTTTTTTAATAGTATTAATGACGGAATATCTTGAGATTAAAATGATTGAAATCACCAACTGAGGATCAATACCCACTTATTGAAATCTTCGCGATCGTTTAAGATTCACCTATATCAAGTATAGACATATAGCTAGCTTGTGTACCACTTGTATTAGGGATCACACCAAATTTTAACTGTATCCAAAACTCGAGTGGGCCACACCTTTTAGATATTTTAGGCATACTGCTGCAAAATTTTAACTGTGTCACTCACCCAATTTCTGGGTATAGTTAATTTTTTGAATATCACATCAGCCATATGGAGCCCAACAAATGCACTAACATAAATAAGGATGCAACCAGCTCATAATACCATTTTCCTTATAACCATAAGTGGTTAAGAAGTTTTAAAATATAGAAACTAAAAAGTAATATAATTTATTTTTTTATATAATCAGTTTTAAAAACAACTTTATTCTATTTTTTAACTTGCCAATATACTTGTAATTAAATTCATTCACTTATCTTGATTGTATTTTGGTTTACTCTAATATCCCAATTGAAAACTCTTTGAAAATATCATAACCATTAAATTTATTTATAAAATATGAAAATTTCTATTTATATTTGTATACGTATATTTATTGCATTCTCTAATATAAAAAAAATCAATAAAATATATGAAATTATTATTATTATTTTAAAAATAAGAAGTAACTAAGTAACTAAAGAGGGTAAAATAATGTTTAATTGTTGGGCAAATGTTCTAAATTTAAGGAGTAATTTTCTATACCTCGGATGCTTGATGGAATCTAAGTTTTTTGTTATTCTCAACCACTTAGACACGGAAGTTGTGCTTTTCCATGAGATTCGAATACCTTTGTAAGTTACATGTGTCAACATGGAAAAAGTAGGTAAGGTAGAATGGAAATGGATTGTGTTTGTGCTGTGCTAGGCCCAAGCCCCAAGCCCATTACAGGCGAAGCACAATATGTCAATACTAGAGGTTTAAAAATTTTGGCTAGGCCTAGGCCCAAGCCCAGATCCAAGCTTAACTCAAAAATTAATAAGATCCTGTTTTTCACTTAAATATTATTGATCTATTCATTGATCAAGTGGGCCACACATGCACAAATACACAGAGGAATGCTCACCTACACACCTTACATGAGCACCTGTGCACACTTTTGTACACGTGTCATGGGCACAGAATCTGAATGGTCCACGCGATGCGGCACCCACTGAAACTTTTTGGGCCCAATTTCAGCCTGATCCAAAACTCTAGTGGCCAATAGCAAAGAGAAATACAAATCAAGAGTTTTGCCATGGCCCACCAGATTTTGTATCGGGCTAAAAAACACTCTAAAAAAACACTCTATAAACTTGCATCAAAATGGCATTTTTATATTCAGGTCCCACAACACCAAAATGACTTCAACTCAAGCTCAACCCGGAAATTGATTGAGCCACGCACATTACACCTATGCTGGGCCCTCAGGCCCAACTAATAATAGGTCCAAGAGAAGTCCAACACCGGGCCATGCAGGTTGCCCGGCCCATTGCTATACTTATTTAGGTCGGTCCCGCCGTCACCAAACCTTGCTCAAAATCAGGCTTGTTCCCTTATCAAATGGCCCAAAGGTGCATGAGAAAGATGTGCTATCAAAGAAATATCTCTACAATCCATATTCAACATGCATGTTAGGCCACTTGATGCATGGACAATCTATTTTTGGACCAGGAATAGATACAATACGCACCACCTGATGTTTGACCTGAATCTAGCATGACCATGATAGCCAACCATGCGTGTGCCCTGAAGAAAATACTCAACCACATGTATTGAGTTGGACTGTCTTGCACCCAAGGTTCTTGCCATCAATTAAAATTGGTTTGGCTAGCTTAGGTTTGGTTGATAATTTTAATAAAAATTTTTTTTTCTTAAGGGGCCTTGCACAAAACTTTAGGATCTAGCCTCACAAAACAAATTAGAATTATGGAATAATAAAATAATGAAATAAATCAAAGCATAAACCAGACTACATAGGAGATTTTTACATGGAAAACCCTCAAAGAGATAAAAACCACTAGACCTCGTCCAGATCAACAATCTACTATGAAGTAGAACGTTATAATCTTCTTCACTAACGCAGGAGTGGATAAACAATAAGAAAATAAAAGAAAAATAAAAAAATCTTATCGATCACGAGGACGTAGAAGCGTTGAGATGTTGATTGTACAGTAGATCACCTCCGCGAGTATAACCTCCCTTATACGAGTTTCTTCTCTCTCTCTTTGTCTCTCTCTCTCTCACACCTTTAATAGCCCTAAACCCTTTAACAAAGCATTGCAAAGTTTTAGGAAACCCTCTTGCATTGCCTAGAAAGGCCCTAGGCACCCCTATTTATAGTTTAGGAAACTCCTTTCCGCACTATGTTGCGAAAGGCCTCGAATTTTCACAGTCCGCACAAGATTCAGACTCAAATCTACGTAAGTTCGACTAGTCGAGTCGAGTTCTCGATCGGTCAAGTACCTCCCTCGACTGGTCGAGCACCTCAGAGGAAAAATATTGGATGGTCGCTGGACTTTGAGTCAAGCCTCAATCGACTGGTCAAGCGCCACTTACAACCGGTCGAGTAACGCGGTGAATTACTCCAATTTTTTACCCGCTGGTCCATCTCTCTCCTTTGAACTGAGGAGGAAAAATTCCATCAAATTTCTACAATAAATTTTTTTCTTCACTACATTCATGGATCAAAAGAATAAGAAGTGTAATATAATTCCTCTATTGGGTTGATGTTGTACATGTGGAATCAATCGTTTGGTGATCCAAGTCATACATTTGATGGGCCCTGAAGTGGGTGGGGGATGGCCAAGATATATGCCAGATTGAAATATCCCAACTGAAATCAGAAGACTTTGGTGTTGTTGCCACCTACCGTTGATTAAGGTTTTAATACTCAAATGAGTCCTGTGTGACTCGTTTCAGTTGACTCAGACCTGGTTCAGTTTGACATCACGACTCGCCATTTCAGATAGGTAGAGTCTAACCTTGACTCGTCTGAGTCACAGATCGACTCAAGACCGATCGAGTCAGTCTAAGTCGCCGAGTCAGCAAACGGCATGTTTACCTTTTATAATCTAGATTGCAGAAAAACCACCAGTTTGCATTTTTTGGTTTAAATACCAATAATGCCCTGTGAGTGTAATCTCATGCAGTGTTTTTATGCGAGCCTATTTCTACACGAACTGAAATGTTCATCTGATCGGTCATACTTTAAGCATGCGATGGTGAAGAAACGGAGGGATGGGCATGCGCTGTGGGTAGAATTCTGATAAACTTGCTCTCGTCCCTTGATTTTCTTCCCAAGTTCATCTAATTGGTCACACTTTAAGCATGCGATCTATTCATTGCTTGAAATTTGTAGACAATATAATCATATAATGATTATCTGTTTATTGTTTGAGACCTCACTCTATAGGTAAGATAGTTGTAACTTTACAAAGGGTTCAATGTTTGAATCAAACTCTGTTTCAAAACAACCATGGTTAACAATGGTCTATTCATTGCTCATGTGGAGCCTCGTAGCGAGATGGTTGATGGAATCTCTATGCATGTAGGCAGAAAACCTTATCAATTTTTCTTTTAAAACTTGAAGATCTTCTAGAGATCCGACGGCATGGTTGCATGACATAGGGATGAGCATGAGGAGGTCGATCAACATCTTCCTTAAAAGGGTATAACTACTCTGAATCCATGAAGCTTCTTTGGACTCCTCACAGAGATATCTCGAATACACGAGGAAAAATAAGAAAATCAAAATAAATTCTAGAAAATTTAAAATTTCATTAGTAGATAATAAAAACGAATTAACAATCATTTAAATAGTGATATCAAACCTTGGAAGAAGTTTCAGAATCAAGCTCCAACTCAAACTCTCTAAAATTCATAACTTATTATAAATAGTAACTTTACTATTTATAGTAAGTGTCCCATTTGGATTAATCACTTTATTCTCCTAATTTTTCTAAGCACTTTTCATGTTGGATACAACTCCTAAAGTTCAAAGGATGAAGAGTTATAATCAAACTAAAACTTAATATAAATAGTTAAAATGGAAATAAAATGGATTTTCGATCATTGATATGATGAAATCTTGCAAATTCGGCATGGGTAACCTGGCTGTGCTGGGTTGGTTGGATAAAGTAGCTTCTCCTACTCCAAAATCACATATTGTACTTTGAGTAACTCATCCCAATTTGCGAGATACACCTGTTGTAAGGTTCTGACGGTCTGGATCACCTCGGCCTCCGATCGGGCCTTCTCTAGTCCATCTTGGACATGAAAGTGTCCACAACCTGCTCTACATCACCACATATATAACATAACAAACTAACTAATTTTAATATAATTTAGACTGGTTTGCAACATTATGCAGGTTAATAATGGAAGCGATGGATTGAATAAACACGAATATAAAATGTTGATGGCAGACAAAAGATTGACAACGTTACGCTGAAATAATACTGTTATATTAGAGTAACGTGTGCCCCAAGCTCTCCATTTCCATTAAATTTATAGTGATGTATGGTGGTTGCTAGATACTCGCATATATAATCGATCCCTATGATTTCCAATACATGTCTGGATTAATTGGCCAATTAATAGACGAGCAATCATACTTCTAACTTAAGATAAATCTTCATGATTTTTCTATAATCAATCATCTAGTGGACGTAACTAATTATACTTGTATCTTAAAACGAATTTGTATGCTTTTAATATTTCCAGCCAGTGGTTAGCCAAGGCTAGCAAATTATAATTTGCAATGTGATGCCGAGTATATCATCATTAACTAGATATTTGATTATGTGCACTCTTTTAAGCCATTACATAAGTTATGATCACTCACACTTCATCACGTGCATATGTGTTATCTGCGTGCTTTTGGTTTCCTTAGCCGTTTAACATGTGTCTTCTAAAGACAGTCATTTTGGTCCTCTACTATATATTTTTCTTCTATCGATCAATATTAGATACAAGGATCTTATCCTGATCTTTTCTGGGATGGTGTTGCTATATCTCGATTTTTTAGCCGTTGGATTTGATGATGTCAAGCCAAGTATAATAACCAGGACACACAAGATATTAGCCTTTTCTCGATTGTTCAATTACATTTGTTTGTTGCCCATTTTTATAAATAAAGAGGTTGCAGTCTGTACAAATGAGGTCTTTAGAACTGAATCCATGGTTTGGATCAGTGAATGTGGCCAGCGGTTGTACAAGTGAGGCATGGAGAACTGAATTAGTGATTTGGGTCACTGAAAGGAATAAAAGGATCCTATGCCCCAAAAGATGAAAACATTGATGCTCTGGCAGGTGTAGCCAATCAATACGCTTGCACATTAACAACTTTACATAGGGCATATGCCCATGATCAGATTGATTGGAAATTTGTTTGTTGTATTTGGACGGTTGTCTTAAAGAACTGACATCAGATGTCGGGAGTCCCCAACCAATAGGTTGGTGGCCCAACATGTGATTGTGGTCCTCACATGTGACAATCAAAGATCAGATGATGTTGGCCATTGATTACACTGAAAATCCCATGTAACCAACTAAAACCGTTATTCCAATGGATGGGATGGGAAATGAATGATTTAGTAGGACCGTTTTAAGATTCCCATGGATGCAAACTCACCCAATCGAGTAGATAGGGCTCAGGTGCAATTGGTTGGGTGGGCCCGTGGGCTAGCTGGTCCCCACCTGCTTCTTAGATGGGTTCTCAGGTTCAGGTCAGAAAATCAGACTCGTTAAATAAATGGGTACAGCTTTAATCCGGAAAATCAGATATTGACCTGATCCAAAACTTCCGTTGGGGTAATAGGCATTTCCACCCCTCTTTTCCCTATAGTGTGGTCCACTTGAGTGATGGATCGGCCTTATTTTTGGGCCCACATCATTACACGAGCTGACACAAAAGATGCACGGAGTGGATGCCGCACATATATCAAGATGGGGCCCACAGATCTTTTTGTTGCACTCGCTCTCTACAACAAGTGATCATGCAATCAACGTTGTTTCTGGGTTGGGCCATGGTCTTAAATTCAGTACCCGTTTAGTGAACGAATCGGGCTCGGATTTCAGTTCACGGGCTGTGGGTTGGGCTTGGGCTTGGGCTTCAACTTTTAGCCACCGAATAAGTTGGGTCCCATTTCTAACAAGCATCTGACCGGTTGTGTACCATTTAGTCCCTATGTAGGGGTGCTGATGGGTTGAACATAGGTTGGCTGAAGGTTTGTCTAGACCTGGTCCAAAAGATAGAGAAGTGGACCCGAACCCACTAGAAAAGATCCAGACCCTGGCTTTGGACCGCTTGTGATTCTTAGGTTGGTTTGGATTGGGTCAATCCTCAGGCCATTGGGTAAACTTAGGCCCAGGTCTAGGCCTCCAACTTCCATGCACCAGCAAAACCCGGTAGAATTAGGTGGGCCTGACAGCGTGTCGGTCCGCCTGTCCTCGTTTTGTACCATCCGATCATGTCCTTCCAACAGAGAAGTCTCAACCCAATTGGATACTTGCAATTGGGGCTGTCAATGAGCCGGGCTGGTCCATCAGGCTTCTGACCTGGTCCACTTCGTTCGGCTTGGGTTGGATATTAGGCCCGTGGGCTAGGAACAGGCCTATATTTAAACCCATTTATTAATCTGATTGGGGATGGGCTATGTATCTAAGATCCCGTCAGCCCAGCCCAACTGACCTGTTTAGGATTTCAAGGGCACTTTTGTTGTATATCATGCATAAAGGGACACACATGATGAACGACCCATATCTTGCGAAATCTAGGTGACCAGGGTTGGGTCTATTTGTTTTGCCTTGAAAAGGCCCAGGCCTGTTTGTTTTGCCCTGAAAAGGCCCAGGCTGGAATCAGGCTTCTGCGGTTCTTCACCACTACATTTTTTCAAGCCATCTACTAATTGGAGAGATGAGACAGTTAGATCAGTGAAGTTTCTCGAGAGTGAACCATCGACTGTGGTGTCCACCAAATGAGCGGTCGTGATTGCCACATTGTTACACCGTGTGTTCTCTTTTGCAGGCATTTAAAAAGATTTTCAGGAAATTAAAATAACATAACCATGTGACTAATCTCAAAAACTTAAAGCTCAAAGGGTTGAGAGCAGAAATGTTGTGTTAGAGCCGGATATGTAATATCATCATTGAGACAACTTCCACCGTTCGTGTGGTAGGGGTAGATCATGGATAGGGACCATCCACCTTGTGGACCCTTCTGTATTGGGGCAGAAGAAATGATGGATCCGTACTAACAAATATGGAGAGGAAAATCCTATCTGTTTACACCTGACCTCGCAGTGAGAAGCTGTCATGTGTTGGTGCTCATAAAACGACGATAGAAAATTGTACGCGAGCTGGAAATGATCCGCAAGGGCCGATGAGCAAGTCTGCCAAAAAGCATGTTGTCCAGAGCCGCATGCACGTCTTCGATGGAAGTAGTAAATATTTTTTGATCAACATATATTACACGTGTAACCGTGGTGTACATAAGAAAATTTTAAAAACATGTCCATAATGGAGTCTTCGCAATCTAATTCACACATGGCATAAATGTTCTAAATTAGAAAAAAAAAATCCATAAAAAGGAAACATTTCCTATAACAGTTAAATTTTATTTTTATTTTTTTTGGAAGCAGCAAGGATTAAATTAATTAACAGAAAGTTCATTAGATATTAGAAGCAAATTGAATAACAGTGATACCATGCAACGTTGAGTCTAAATCTTGCCAATACATAACAAATGCGCAATCAGAAACCTACAGGAAAACTTACATATAACCACCACCTCTCAAAAGCCCTATAAAAGTTGTATGTGATGAAAAGCTCGATGCCTTTGCCACACACAATTAATCTTTAGTTTAACTTTTTAGTTTAGATATACTACAACAGTTTAATATTATTCAGCACCTTAGGAAATAGTTTAGAGTCTTGATTTAAATTTGCTATTATTCAGCACCTTAGGAAATAGTTAAATATCTATTGAGTATCTATGATCATGGTCGGAATTCCGATCATTAAGTTTTTAACTGGTAGATCATCAATCACATCTTGTTGGCTTCACACTACAACAGTTTGATATTTTTCATGGCTATTTTTCCGGTACAAACAATTGTAGATATTTATCTTTCCTACTTAAAGTTTTTTTTTTTCTATTGATCATACTGTTCTTACAAACAAATCAATAAAATTGACAAATAATCTTATTTTTAATCTTGTTCATTCATTATTAATTTAATTAAACTTAATATCATATCACTTGATCAAAGAAAAGTATTTAAATTAAAGCCATAAATTAACTCTTTACTTCTTAAATCACCTAATTGCGATAACAATTGGTGGTTGAATAATTAGGTAAACATCTGCAAGTCTGCTCCTAATTAAGTTAGTTTGTCACGTGAGGCCACAAGTGTTCAATTGATTTGTGTCAGTTACGATGATAGCATTCCTAATCATACATGTTTGACCGAATTTGAACCGTTGATAACGCATGGCCATGCACTGAGATTGAACATCAATACCATCCATCACTAGGATGGTCCACTCATCAGACGAACTAAACCCTAAGAAATCAATGGAGAGCACATGGTGTAACTCACCTAGCTAATGAGTGGATTGGTCTGATTTTTCTAGTCGGTGATCTTCACAGTGGGGCCTAATTTTGCAAGTCTCCATTTTATACACAAATGCAAAGAAGTAAGGTGCTATATATGAAAGTTTCCATAAGCATATGGCCCACCTGATGATTTGATGGGCCCAATTTCCGGAAAAGGTCATCAACACAGTCAGGCCCAACCAGTGCAAGGTCTGGATATCCCACAACAGTCCACCCTCCATTTAAACAACTTAAAAACCATACCACACCTACATACAAACCCCACCACTCCCAAATAACTACCTTAACTAGTACAAGTCAATCTTTCCATGGATAGAACAACTAAAAAAGCACCTCCCAAACACCTTTACCACCGTTGATTCTCAAACCCCATTTGAGGTCCTGGAATGTTGCAGATAAGAGAACTGATCACCTACAGCTAAGTTACCACAAGTTGTGGTACCATGCAATCTTTCCCTGCCAACATGCCAGCTGTGCAGAGCATCGTTACCATGAAAACTATAGGCCCCACCATGAAGATCATCTAACATAGGAAAATAGCTAGACTGACTGACTCAAAATATATATAGGTATGGTCCACCTAGTAAGTGGATGAGTCTAATTTTCAACAAGGGTGATCTTTATCGTGGGGCCTACCATTTTCATGGTACTGATTTCTAACACAAATGGCATGTTGCCGGAAAGATGCATTTGTGGTACTGCTGCATGCAGGTGATCCGTTGAAAAAAAGAAGGAAAGAACGGGTGTGGTAGTGTTGCAATAAAGCCAAGCGAGAGATCCGGGGCCACCCCAAAACAGAATTTCTAATTTTAGAAAAGGATCCCAACCACAAAGCCACTTAATTTGATTCAATCAAACACCCTTTTTTCCATGGTAGGAACAAAATAATACATGTGACCAAATTCAAATTCATTACCAACCCACATCATCATCATCTTCATCTACGATAACATCACCATGATCATCATCATCACCATCATGCAAAACCTCCCCCTCTTCTTTTTCTTTCTTTTTTTTTTTAAAAAAAAAAAAAAAAAACTTTTTAGGATACATAGAAGTTTGTAACATGAGGTGATAGTGGCACAGGATCTAAGAAACCAAGACTAAAAAAGATGACTAGACTATCACTTTTTTCCATTGCACGTGCTGATCACTACCAGGTTGGGGGAGTTCCAAGGGCACGCTTGGGTTGAATCAAGGAGACATACCATCTGACTGTGGTTCCACAAGACCCATAGGAATGTCTCTTGCATTGGTAATCTAACATGCTACATTAAAAAAAATTAAAAAAATTTAAAATTAAAGTTCATGACCCAAGACAGAAAAAGTACAATAGAAAGTGTGGACCACTTACTTCAAGACCCTTTTTAATCTTAATCATAGGTGTAATAATTATTAAAGCTTTTTGTATGGAGGAGTTTTTTGGTTCCTCCCTTGGTGGGTGTTTTGGTGATGATGATTAAGAGATGGTGATGAGCTTTTCATGTAAATCACCAAAAAGAGTAATGATGATGATTATGATGTGGGTTTGGATTTTAAGTTCATGGGGAACGAAGCATTTCTAGTGACCTCAATCATATGGTTGATGATGATCAAGGGTGTGATGTGGGGTCTTGGATTAAGGTTTTCTTTCTTGGGGTTAGACTAGTGTTTTGGACGTGGACATGCTTTACATGGAAAACTAGGTACCCTATAGTATTGAAAACTAAAACCAGGGCTAAACTATCATGTGATTTTTTTCCACTGTTTCTTAAATGGTGGTGACCCATCCAGTAAAGATGTATCATACGTGCACTTCAATCAGACATCGAAATTGTAGACCATGTTGTGCGTTGGGCATAGCCCAAAAAATCAAACCAAACGGATGGTTGATTTCGGTCACTAAATGTGTCCATTCTCCTTATGACCGTCCATAATTGATGTCCACCAGTTGGATGGTCAGATTCATTCGATGGATGAAATATTTGAGATATGGTCTGTGCACAATGGGGCTTGCAATTTGGATGGTCTGGATTGAAACACAGCATGTTACATAATACGTGGGAAAGTGTCACCACCATTTAAGAAACGGGTAAAAAATGCACATACTAGCCTACCCTAGCCCCTAAAACTAGTTATGATGAAGACAATGATATGGCCATATGGGCCATGGATTTGATTTTTTTTTTTTCAATTTGGATGGTCTGGATTGAAACACAGCATGTTACATAATACGTGGGAAAGTGTCACCACCATTTAAGAAACGGGTAAAAAATGCACATACTAGCCTACCCTAGCCCCTAAAACTAGTTATGATGAAGACAATGATATGGCCATATGGGCCATGGATTTGATTTATTATTATTATTATTATTATTATTATTATTTTTTTTTTGGGGGGGGGGGGGGGGGGGTGGGGGGGTGGTGGGTTCACCTAGGGTGGTTTTGGACATGGGAAGCTGTTTTGCATGGGAAGAGCATGGTTGAAAGGAGGTGAAAATGAAGGGTTGAAATTGATGGAATCAAGCTTGCGGCCCAGGGTTTGCAAGGCATTGACTTGTGATTTGAGGAACTTGAGATAGTTGGCAGCTTCATCAAGCATTGAAGCAGTGTCCATCTTGGTACCACCAGGTACTAGCCTTTGTAAAACCCTAATCCTGTCACTTATTCTTTCCCTTCTTTGCCTTGCTGCCACTGTCTGTGGGTCATTTGATATTCTCACATTCTTCCTCTTTCGCTTCTCCACCACCTCCATCCCAAAATTCACTGGCCTTAATGCTGCAGCCCTATATATCATCTCCTTCATCTGGACCATCGCCTCCGTGTCCGCCTCATCAACCATGGACCGCCCAAACTCAATACTTGAAGACTGCTGGAGCTTTTCTGATCTGGGTTTCTTGGATTTCGCTCCATTATCGGAGATGAGCTGAAAACCACCTTCTGATGAATTTGATTGAACAAGGTTGAAATAGCGATGATGGAGGTTCTTCACTTCTTTCCCGTCCGGTTCTTGATCTTCTTTGCTTCTTTTGGAACCATGCCTGGCGTTTGATGATCCGAGGCAATCTCCTGAGATTGCCTCGTCTGTCCTGGTTCTCTGCTGCTGTTGCTGCGCTTCTTTGGTGCTTTCACAGGAACCATTGTTCTGAGATTCACCAGATGAAATTGCACAACTAGAGCTCAAGTTCCATAAATTCGTGCAGTCGGAGAAGATTGCAGAAATGCCTTCGTCCTCAGCTGACTTTTCCGTGTTGCTGTTTGTAGCAGACAGCAAGCAATCAAGAGACTCGATGGACTCCGAAGTGCAAAACCCGACCTTATCGTCTTTGATATCATCAAATACTTGAAATCCATCAGATGGGCCGAAATTCAGCATCAGGGGGCTTAACGGGGTCGTAATGTAAGGCCTGTTGACGAGAGGAGAGGAACGTAATTGAGAAGCGAGGGTCTCTCCCCAAGTACTACCTGCTCCTGATTTGGCCAGCACTGTATCTGCTGCTAGTTTTATGGCGCCCTGCCGCTGCGATAAATTCAAATCAGAAGCATTGTTTATGGAATCTAAGGCTGGAGCTAGCTGTTCGATCATTTCATGGACACCAACAGAATTGGAACTGGCATTACACATTTTGATTCCTTGGAGCAGTGGAGTTGGGTTGAAGAGATCTATTGTGCTGAGGTTTGCACTAGATTCCATTGAACTTTCACCGATTTCAGGCCGTTGATTGCTCCATAAACATGGTGGAATGAGCTTCCCACTCGCAACATTTTGTGGGTCATCCCAATTCAAACGGTCCATCGTGAAACGAAGGTGTTCGTTAGCTCTTGGAATGGAAATAAAAAGTCGCCAGCCTCTTGTTGAGATAACGCTTTGATGCCTGCAAATCCATTTGAAGAGAAGAGAAAGATATTGAAATCTGATAAAAATAGGTACCCAAAGATCTTGAGATCTGATTCTACATGAAAATTTTAAGATTTACATGCAACTAGAAAAAAAAAAACCTGTCTGCTGAATTCATTTGCAATTCAAGAAACATGAGAAAGAAAGAGAACAAGAAACCCAAAAGTATAATCATTCAAGAAGGTAATTTTCTACCTTCTTTTTGAATTTGGCAGTGACCCAATTCAGAAAACCAAATCAAACAGCGCTAGAATTCTGAGAAACTTCTATTTTTACCAAATCATAGCACGCTGAAGATGATACCATCAGCAACAGCCCCATTTTGCAATAGGATGCAAAATGGTTCTCACCATGCATCTTAATTCGTTCTAGTAACTGAAAATTAGTCAGAAAATGGGGGGAAAGAGAGAGAGAGAGAGAGGTGGGATTCTTCAGCTAACTGTAGAAGAATTTGGATGAATATACAGAGACTGAGAAGAGAAGAGAGGAGCAAGAAGCAATTTTCTGTGAGCTATGCTAGCAGAAAGACATGCTTATAAAGAAGACAGAACACGGTCCTTACTAGTACTACTTCTAACTATCCTTGTGAATCTACTGGCTCGTGTATGATTGGAAATACTACTCTCCCCACAAAGACCCACTACTCAACACGTGTAGATGCAGTACGAATGTATGAGATCTAGGCCGTTCGTCACATGGGGTCCTCAGGGAATGCACTGATGGCCATATATATAATCAGGCTGTTATCCACCTAAAATTCGAGCAAGCTATGCATTGAGTAATGGCCTTAAAAATCAGGCTGTTGCCGAATTTGGATCGTTGATCAATATTTTTCGAC
Source organism: Magnolia kwangsiensis (assembly GCA_037074715.1). NCBI lineage: Eukaryota > Viridiplantae > Streptophyta > Magnoliopsida > Magnoliales > Magnoliaceae > Magnolia > Magnolia kwangsiensis. Next base: position 101,439,709 of record CM073581.1, read on the forward strand.
ACTTTTCTTGTTCGTTTGATCACTATAGGCCAGCCTGAATTTTGGGCCATGGCTATGGGCATTGGATTGCACTAGATGAACGTTTAGGATTTCAATGAGCATCATATTCTCGCAAGTAGCCTCGCATTTCAAGCAGGTAAAATGGGAGAAAAGAAGGGCAGTTGAACAGGAATTTAAAAAAAAAAAAGACCTTAAAAAATTAAAAGAAAGAAAAGAAAGAAAGAAGAAAAAAGATAAGGGTTTCTGGGGTGATGGGTAGGAAAAGGGAGGATATTGAGAGATGGGGAGCATGAGATTTCTGAAAGTCATTTGAATAATGAAGGAGGAAAAGGTCTGCACCTCTTTTGGTTGCTTCTGCTCTTTCCACGCGCTCTGCCATCTCTCTCTCTCTGCGCGAGAGTAGACTTTTTTATACTCCTTCCTTAATCATGCTCTTATCATAATCTCTCTTCCTAATCATGCTTTCATTATACTAATTACTGCTATTGGTTCTTTCATTCTTTTACCATGGGTAATATGTATGTAAATCCAAACTGTTTGTTTGGTTCATCTCCTCATGATCATTGCAAATGTGAAGAATCATCTTGATGCAAAACTCAGGTTGGACACACCACAGTGAGCAATGTACAATCATGCCTAAAATCTTTATATTTGCGTGTTGTGGTCCACTTGAATTTGGTGGGTCCCTTCATCCTAGTGGGGCACATCTAATAAATGCTTTGGACCCCAAAGTGGACCCCACACCTAAGGGTTGGCTTCCCCTTCCCCAGTGTCCCTCAGTGTTCCCATTGTGATGCATGGAAGGACGTGTTGAGGTCGAGCACCATCTTCTCCAGGGAACAAGTACTCCGACTCCACGGAGATACCTGGGTTCTCAGAAATACCTCAATTCCATGTGGCAGAGAAGAAAATGAAAAATAATTTCTAAAAATTTCAAAATAATTAATTAATAAAAAAATAAGATTATAATCTCTCAAATTAATAGTAATATGAAGTTATGAACCATAGGAAGAAATTTTAGAATCAAACTACAACTAAAACTCCCTAAAATTGTGACTTAATATAAATAATAAACTTACCATTTATATATAATCATGATTTCCACTGGACCTAATGGTTTTCGGCCAAAAATAATAAGTGTATTTGGCCTAATCACTTTGTTCTCCTATTCTTTCTAGGAATTGTTTGTGTGGACACAACTCTTAAAGATCAAAGTTGCAATCAAACTAAAACTCACTAAAAATAATAATAATGAAAAAAAAAACAGGGATTTTCAACCATGGAACTGGTGGCATCTCCCAAATTCAGCTTGGGCAACTCGCCATAGCAGTTGGTTATTTAAAGTAGTTTCTCCTATCCAAATTTATATATGGTACGCACGAATAATTTATGCTGGTTTGTGAGATATGCGAACCTTATCACTTTTGCCTTCTCTAGTCCAACTTGGCTATGAAATTGTCCGCAACCCGCCTTAAATCACATAGGTTGGGCCCACCTGAATTATGGATCAAGCTGGAATTACTAGGCCAAACATTTGGAGTCTGATCTAATGGATAGGTTGGATGGGACTTACGCATAAATCCCAAGAATTAGCCTGATCCAAAACCCAGGTGGGGCACGCAACAGGGACCAATGTACAATCATTACCAGAATCGTTATATTTGCATCCTGTGGCCCACCTGATTTTTGGAATTGCCAGAATTTTCGTGTGTCCCTTTTGGTGGGGCTGACCTGATAAGTGGTTTGGGTGTCATATACACGGTGGACAGTACCACATTCCATTTTTAAGTTTCTATGGTGGGCGTTCCCCTCACCATTGTACCCTTTAGTGTGGCCCACCTAAGTCATAATCAAGCTGGATTTTGGTATCTATGCCTAATATTGGGAGCTCATCTATTGGACGATTTGGATGTCATTCACACATCATGCATGGTGGCCCTAAGTACCCTGAACGTTCAAAACATGAGCTGTCGTTACAGATTTACTGGCCCCACATGCACCCCTCTCATGTACACCTTTACACATGGCACAAATGCAGTGTATAACGTGGACCACACCATGAAGATGTCATACACAAGAAATAAAGCTGGTGCACTGATCAGGTGGGACACAATGTCTAAATTGAACGTGTACCGTGGGAAAAATATCTTTTTCTTTTCGTATAGAGGGTGGCACACCTGATCAGTGGGCCAATATGAATTTTGTGTGCGACGGTAGAGTCAAGCTCATGCACGGATCGGATGTCCCATGCACTTGCCAGGTTGGGACGTGTGTCACGTGTAGAGGAGGCCGTGGAGGTGTGTGTACTGTGTAGTATGTACAGCTCCTTTTGTTTACGACGAATGATCACCTACGACCAACTGCATGAGACCTTTCACACGCAACCCAGCTCCACGTCTCAACTTATCAAAATGTGGGAGATCTGAACCATGCACAAGGTAGGTGTCACCATGAAGACTGGCTGCCACAAAAAACAGGCTATTCTATTTATCAAACCATCCACACCGTACAAAAACAAAGGGTGGTTCAGATCAGACCTGCCTACAGTCGGATTCAATGCACACGTGGGGCCTACTTGATGAGAAATCCTGCCAGTTTTTTACTCAGGGACCTTCATGGTGGGACCCACCTTGTGCTGGATGTCCCAGACATGTGCATGTCTGGGTTGCATGTGAAAGTCATTTGCAATGTTTTGCACCATCTTTCCTCATTGATTGTTTGTTATTGTTAGTGATGGAAGTGATTTATTTGGGTATAATAATATATGCCGTGCTCAGACAGTCAATTTTACAACTGGGAAATAACTGAGAAATGGTGTGATACTCTGGCACAGTTGGACATGGTCGATACATCAGCACCCAAAAATTGTACAAGTCTCTTATCTTTACTCAAATCAAACCGTCCAATTTGTGGGGCCTACTGTAAATAGTTTCTAAAATTCAGATAGTCAGAAGGAAGAGAAAATGACCACTGTAGACAAAACCTTTTACCCAGCGGTTTTTATCGAGGAATACAAACTTAAGTTACCAACTTAGACTAGCAGGTGCGGACAGCGACTTTGAGGACGGAACTACCCCGCCTTTTTACTGCCGTTGCTTTTCCTCTCCCTCCCTTCTCTCGCTCCATTTAAAAAAAAAACAAAGGACGAAAACTCACCGCTACATCTGTTGCTTGGATCGCACCACGCTCTAGTTAGATCCCACCCTTTCTATTCACCAACATTATCTCGTTTTTTTTTTAAATGGTCCCTCCACGAAAGAAAGCACGCATGACAAGTATGATATACATTTACCTAAACGGCATAAATTTTTTGTGGGCCATTGAAATGCCGAATGAAGCTCCCATCTTGGTTTTCGGTTCATCCATGCGAAAATCACCCTATGAACATGATGGATTACAAGTAAAACATCATTGTAGGGGCATAACAAGGTTTCTACGGTGGAAACACTGTTTCCTGTGGTGTGATCCACTTGATATTTCAATATGCCACCAATTTGGGCTGAAACCATTGCTTTAGATGGAAAAATGGATGAACGTCATGGATGGTCCACATACATTCAAGGTGGGCCCAACTCAATATTTTTAATTTTTTAATTTTTTTATATTTTACTATTAAATTTTTTTTTTTAGTTCTTTTAGGTTAGCTTATTAGTACACACCCATGTCAATACACACACTCCAAGTTAGCCACCCCCGCTAGGAATCAATCCCAGGACCTTAAGTGTTGACATGAGGTATCTCTACTCAGTCTGCCAATTGAGCTACGAATCTGGGTGTGCCCAACTTAGTTAACTCAGCACAATAAGTGCGTACTGAAAATTTTATGAACCGCTCGGTCAATTTCATTAATTACTCGATCAAATTTACCGAAGAGAATTTCATGTAAATTCGGACAATTTCATTAACTGATCGGTCAAATTCAACAAAGCAAATTGTTAGGTTAGGTCAATTACATTTAAAGTTCATTCCAATTCATGTTAGCCTCACCCAATTTCAAGCTTGCCTCGCTCAAATTGATGTTTCTCTTGCTCAATTTCTCGGTTGCCTCGTTGAATTTTTTCGTTGTCTTGCTCAACTCTTAGGTACCCTCGCTCAATTTCTAGGTTCCCTCGCTCAATTTCTAGGTTCCCTTGCTCAATCCTCGCTCCAATTTCTATGTTGCCTCGCTCGCCTCGCTCAATTTCTAGCTTCCCTCATTCAATTCCTAAATTGACTCGCTCCAATTTCGATGTTCCCTTGCTTAAATCCTAGGTTGCCTCGCTCAATTTCTAGCTTCTTTGCTCAATTCATAGGTTGCCTCGCTCAATTTCTAGGTTTCCTAGCACAATTTGTAGCTTTCCTCGCCTCGCTCAAATCCTAGGTTGCCTTGCTGAATTTCTTAGTTCCCTTGCTCAATAACTAGAATTTCTTGCTGAATTTTTACGTTGTCTCGCTCAATTCCTATCTTCTTTTGCTCAATTTCTACGTTACCTCGCTCAATTTTTAGGTCGCATCGCTCAAATCCTAGCTTCCCTCGCTCAATTTCTAGCTTCTCTCGCTCAAAACTTAGGATTCCTCGCTCAATTTCTAGGTTGCCTCGCTCAATTTCTAGGTTCCCTCGCTCAATTTCTAGCTTTCCTCGCTCAAATTCTAGGTTGCCTTACTCAAATGATAGGTTGCCTCGCTCAATTTCTATCTTCCCTCGCTCAATTCCTAGGTTACCTTGCTGAATTCCTAAGTTGCCTCACCCAATTCCTAGGTTGTCTCTCTCAATTCCTAGCTTCTTTTGCTCAATCCCTACGTTACCTCACTCAATTTTTAGGTCGCATCACTCAAATCCTAGCTTCCCTCGCTCAATTTCTAGCTTCCCTCGCTCAAAACCTAGGATTCCTCGCTCAATTTCTACGCTGCCTCGCTCAATTCCTAGGTCGCCTCGCTCAATTTCTAGGTTCTCTCGCTCAATTTCTAGCATTCCTCGCTGCCTCGCTCAATTTCTAGGTTGCCTCGCTCAAATCCTAGGTTGCCTCGCTCAAATCGTAGGTTGTCTCACTCAATTTCTATCTTCCCTCGCTCAACTCTTAGGTTACCTCGCTAAATTCCTACGTTGCCTCGCTCAATTTCTAGGTTCATCGCTCAATTTCTAGCTTTCTTCGCTCAAATCTTAGGTTGCCTCGCTCAAATGCTAGGTTGCCTCACTCAATTTCTAGCTTCCCTCGCTCAATTCCTAGGTTACCTTTCTGAATTCCTACGTTGCCCCACTCAATTCCTAGGTTGCCTCGCTCAATTTTTAGGTTCCCTTGCTCAATTTCTAGTTTTCCTCGCTCAAATCCTAGGTTACCTTGCTCAAATCCTAGGTTGCCTCGCTCAATTTCTAGCTTCCCTCGCTCAAATCATAGGATTCCTCGCTCAATTTTTACGTTATCTCGCTCAATTCCTAGGTTGTCTCGCTCAATTTGTAGGTTCCCTCGCTCAATTTCTAGCATTCCTCGCTCAAATCCTAGGTTGTCTCACTCAAATCCTAGCTTCCCTCACTCAATTCCTAGGTTACCTCGTTGAATTCCTACGTTGCCTCGCTCAAATCCTAAGTTGCCTCGCTCAAATCCTAGGTTGTCTCGCTCAATTTCTAGATTCCATTGCTCAATTCTTAGGTTACCTCGCTAAATTCCTACGTTGCCTCGCTCAATTCCTAGGTTGCCTCGCTCAATTTCTAGCTTTCCTCGTTCAAATCCTATGTTGTCTCGCTCAAATGCTAGGTTGCCTCGCTCAATTTCTAGCTTCCCTCGCTCAATTCCTAGGTTACCTTGCTGAATTCTTATGTTGCCTCATTCAATTCCTAGGTTGTCTCGCTTAATTTCTAACTTCCCTCGCTCAATTTCTTAGTTTCCTCGCTCAAATCTTAAGTTATTTTTGGCCACACCTCCTACACCACCCCCTTTTTATAGATCCCAAAAGACAATGCCTATTAAGACATAATGAAATCTCTCAACTATTGTATTGATTTCAGATCAATCTAGTTTATTTAAGATAATAACAATCTCCAAAGATTTGGCCTAAAATCGAAAAATGCACCAAACATTCCAAAATCTTCAATAATGTTTTCCAACAGCCCATAATTCAGCTAATGGTATTGCTTGCTTTCCTCGCTCTATTCTTGATCATTTGAAAATTGTGGATCAAAGAAGTTGTGGAATGGTGTAATGAGAACTTCACTTTGTTGTTAGTGCTTGAAATCATAGAAGATGTCCTATACTCTATCATACAATTGGTTGCTTCATAGTTGGTTTTCTCCTCCAAATGGGCCTGTGTAGACTAGCAGTGCAACACTTGATCATTTAGGCCATGTATCAGCGAACTAAACCGTTGGAATACTTCCCAGATACATTCAAATGTTTTATGGATGTGTTAGTGAAATACATGATTTCTTATTAAGCACAGTAAGCACTGTTACCTTCATCAATTAACTTCCTCTGTCACTGACATGGTCATGGTGCAGTTCCTGTATTGATTACTCAAGCATGACGGTTATGCGTATTCTTTCAGGTGAATGTTACATGTGGGAGGATTGGAGCTGCATATTTCAGATTCAAGCATTTGGTACGTCTCTTGTCAAGAATGCACATGATTGGAGTGACCTGATCATTTGGACAGGTCATATTTATGTATTTGCTTAAAATTAATGGAGCAGACCCGGATGTGCGTCGGAGTTATCCGAAAAAGTGAGGGTCCGTAGAAGGTGAGAACCGCTGTTATGACCATGATGAAGTTATTCATTTCCTATGGACAACATTGGAGTGGCCTGACCATTTGGACAGGTCGTGTTTATGCATTTGCTCGAAATTAATGGAGCAGACCCGGGTGTACGTCGGAGCTATCCGGATGAGCGGGGGTCCCTGGAAGGTGGGAACCGCTATTATGATCATGATGAAGCTGTCCATTTTCTATAGACAATATTGGAAGGGCCTAACCATTTGGACAGGCCGTGTTTATATTTGTATTTGTAGGGACTACACCCTTAACCTAAACTCGAACCCATTCTCAAATCCAAAAACCTATGACATAAACCTAAACCTTAATCTAAACCTTAACCTATAGCCTAAATCAAAATCAAAACCTAAACTTATAACCTATAACCTAAATCAAAACCTATAACCTAAACTTAAACCTATAACCTATAACCTAAATCAAAACCAAAACATAAACCTATAACCTATAACCTAAATCAAAACCTATAACCTAAACCAAAACCAAAACCTATAACCTAAACCTGAACCCATTCTCAAATCCTATAACCTATAACCTAAACCTAAACCTAAAACCTATAACCTAAACCAAAACCAAAACCTATAGCCTAAACCCGAATTCGTTCTCAAATCCAAAAACCTAAAACCTTAACCTAAACCGTTAACATATAACCTAAACCGAAACCTATAACTTAAACCAAGACCAAAACCTATAGCCTAAACCCGAACCCATTCTCAAATCGAAAAACCTAAAACCTAAACCTAAACCTAAACCGTTAACCTATAACCTAAACCGAAACCTATAACCTAAACCAAAACCAAAACCTATAAACCTAAACCCGAACCCATTCTCAAATCTCAAAACCTATAACCTAACCTAAACCTATACTTATAACCTAAAACTATTCCCAAATCCCAAAACCTATAACCTTATCCTAAACCTATAACCTAAACCTAAACCTAAACCTATAACCTTAACCAAAACCTATAACCTTAACCAAAACCTATAACCTATAACCTAAACCCAAACCAATTCTCAAATCCCAAAACCTATAACCAAAACCAAAACCAAAACCTATAATCTAAACCCGAACCCATTCTCAAATCCAAAAACCCAAACCCAAACCTAAACCTAAACCTAAAACCTAAACCTAAACCTATAACTTAAACTCAAATACCTAAACCAAAAATAAAACTAAAACCTATAACCTAAACCCGAATCCATTCTCAAATCCCAGAACCTATAACTTAAACCCGAACCCATTCTCAAATCCCAAAACCTATAACCTAACCTAAACCTATACTTATAACCTAAAACTATTCCCAAATCCCAAAACCTAAACCTAAACCTGTAACCTATAACTTAAACCAAAATCAAAACCTATAATCTAAACCTGAACCCATTCTCAAATTCCAAAACTTATAACCTAAACCCGAACCCATTTTCAACTTTCAAAACCTATAACCTAAACCCGAACCCATTCTCAAATCCCAAAACCCAAACCCAAACCTAAACCTAAACCTATAACCTAAACTCAAATCCCAAAATCAAAACCAAAACCAAAACCAAAACCTATAACCTAAACCCGAATCCATTCTCAAATCCCAAAACCTATAACCTAAACCCAAACCCATTCTCAAATCTCAAAACCTATAACCTAACCTAAACCTATACTTATAACCTAAAACTATTCCCAAATCCCAAAACTTATGACCTTATCCTAAACCTATAACCTAAACCTAAACCTATAACCTATAACCTTAACAAAAACCTATAACCTAAACCAAAACTAAAACCTATAACCTAAATCCGAACGGGGCAAACTGGAAATTGGGCGGGGCAAACTAGAAATTGAGCGGGGCAAACTGATTTTTTTCTTTTTTTTTTGCTTTTGTGGGTCCCATCATGATGTATGTGTTATATCCAAACCGTCCATATATTTTAGAGCTCATATTAAGGCTTGAGACGAAAAATAAGATATATCTAACTATCAAGTGGACCACACTGTAAAAGGCAGTGGGGAATTGAACGTCTACCATTGAAACCCTTTTAAGGGTTACAGAAGTTTTGGATCATTATGAAATTTTTTTCCCTCTTCATCGAGGTCTTTTTGACCCTATGAATGAATTTAGACGAGGAGGATTTTTCACAAACATCACAGTGGGCCCCCTAAAGGTTTCTAATGGTTGACGCTCATTCAACACTGTTTCCTGTAATGTGGTACACTTGAGAACTGGATATATCTCATTTTTGGTCTCATACCATAAAATGATCTAGAAAAATATATGAATTGAGCGAGACAACCTACGAATTGTGCGAGGGAAGCTAGAAATCCATTGAGGCATATATAAATTGAGCGAAGGAACGTAAGAATTAAGCGAGGCAACCTAGCAATTGAGCGATGCAACGTAGAAATTCAGCGAGGCAACCTACGAATTGAGCGAGGGAAGCTAGAAGTTTTGCGAGGGACGCTAGAAATTCAGCGAGGAAACCTATGAATTGAGTGAGACAGCCTAGGAATTGAGCAAGGGACGCTAGAAATCCAGCGAGGCAACCTAAAAATTGAACAAAAAACTTAGGAATTGAGCGAGGGAAGCTAGAAATTGAGCAAGGGAAGCTAGAAATTAAGCGAGGAAAGCTAGAAATTCAGCGAAGGAACCTAGAAATTGAGGGAGGTAACCTAGCAATTGAGCAAGACAATGTAGAAATTCAGCGAGACAACCTATGAATTGAGCGAGACAACCTAGGAATTGAGCGAGGGAAACTAGAAATTGAGCGGGACAACTTAGGATTTGAGCGAGAGAAGTTAGAAATTGAGCGAGGGAACCTAGAAATTGAGTGAGGCAAGGTAGAAATTCAGTGAGGAAACCTAGGATTTGAGCAAGGTAACCTAGGAATTGAGTGAGGGAAGTTAGAAATTGAGCAATTTTCTAAGTTCCCTTGCTGAATTTCTAGGTTCCCTCGCTCAAATTCTAGCTTCCCTCGCTCAATTTCTAACTTCCCTCGCTCAATTCCTAGGTTGCCTGGCTCAAATCTTAGATTTTCTCGCTGAATTTCTACGTTGTTTTGCTCATTTCCTAGGTTCCCTCGCTCAATTTCTAGGTTGTCTCGCTGAATTTTTAGGTTCCCTCGCTTAATTTCTAGCTTTCCTCACTCAATTTCTAGGATTCCTCCCTGAATTTCTACGTTGCCTCACTCATTTCCTAGGTTCCCTCGCTCAAATCCTAGGTTGCCTCGCTCAATTTCTAGGTTCCCTCGTACAATTTGTAGTTTCCCTCGCTCAAATTCTAAGTTTTCTTGCTAAATTTTTAGGTCCCCTTGCTTAAATTCTAGCTTCCCTCGGTCAATTCTTAAGTTGCCTAGATCAAATTGTAGGTTCTCTCGCTCAATTTATAGGTTCCCTCGTTCATTTTCTACATTGCCTCGTTTAATTTCTAACTTCCCTCTCTCAATTTCTAGATTTTCTCGCTGAACTCTTATGCTACATCGCTCAATTTCTAGCTTCCTTCGCTCAATTCATACCTTGTCCTGCTCAATTTTCAATTTACTCACTCAATTTCATATTTGCCTCGCTCAATTTCTAATTTGACCATGAAGTGATTGAAATTGACCGTGAAGTGAATGAAATGTATTTTCGACCATCGACCTGATAGAATCTTAAAAAATAACTAGGTTGGTTGGCTAAAGTAGCTTCTCCTACCCCAAAATCACGTGTGGTACGTCAAGTAACTAATTTTAGTTTAGAAGATATTATTGTTAAATGAATAAAGAAAGAAATGAAAAATAAAAAAAGAGAAAAATTTATATATATACACACACACACACACACACGCACACATACACACATATTTATATAAACATGTATTAAAGAAAAATGTAGGTACAATAAAGTTCTCCATGTAAAAAATAAAATTTTTTTTTTAAAAAAAGGTGCATTGTAGTTATGGCTACGGTTATAATCCGTAGCCATAGGCCAAGCTATAACCAACTCGTTAGCTTCTTTTTCATTTTTATTTTTATTTTTCCCTTTTCCCTGTTGTAATTCCCACCGATTTTTGTGGGTCCCATTATGAGGTATATGTTATATCCAAACCGTCCATCTATTCGGTGAACTCGTATTAAGGCTTGAGATGAAAAATAAGACAGATCTAGCTATCAAGTGGACCACACAGTAAAAAGTATTGGGGAATTGAATGTCTACCATTGAAACCCTTTTAGGAGTTAAAGAAGTTTTGGATCATTATGGAATTTGTTTTTCCTCTTCATCGAGGCCTTTGTGACCTTATGAATAGATTGGATGGAAAATAAATGCTATGATGGGCCTTACAAAAATTTTTACGGTGAAAATCAATTTCTCCGCTGCTCTTTGTAGTGTGTTCCATTGATTTATGGATATTGTTGATGCAAAAATCTGGTCCATCCTCTTTAGACCTTTGAGTACCTGTATAGGAAGAAGACAAAGGAGACCCTGGCTAGAGCAGGGGACCCTCCGATGCCAAAGTCAGGCTAGGAATCTGGGTCTTATAGTATTGAGGGGTTCTTGGAGAGAGTTTTTGCATACCTTTGTTCACTGGAGAGCCCTCTTTTTATAGGCTTGAAGGGCCCCGGTGTAAGGGGATTCTCTCCCCAATTTTTGGAGAATTTGATTTAGTTGCTAATTGTTTATGGATACTTCCCGATCCCGAGATTTTCGGGGTCGGGAGTCCTCTTACAAGATTTTTGGAACGGTGTTTAAGATTACACCGTCTTTCCTTTGCTTGGCTCGGTTTTGCCTGTTGACTCGAACTTGCCTGTTGCATCGGTCTTGTCTATTGCCTCGGACTTGTCTATTGTCTCGGTCTTGCCTCTTATCTCGGTCTTGCCTCTTGACTCGGTCTTGCCTCTTGCCTCGGTCTTGCCTCTTACCTCGGTCTTACCTCTTGCCTTGGTCTTGCTTCTTGACTCGGTCTTACCTCTTGCCTCGGTCTTGACTCTTGCCTCGGTCTTGCCTATTGCCTCAGTCTTGCCTATTGCCTCAGTCTTGCCTCTTACCTCGGTCTTGCCTATTGCCTCAGTCTTGCCTCTTGCCTCAGTCTTGCCTCTTACCTCTGTCTTTCCTATTACCTCGGTCTTGCCTCTTGCCTCACGTGAGTTTAGCGGGGTTGTTCTATTCTATGACCGAGTCCCTGAACTTCTCATTTTTTCCCCCAACAGTAAGCCCCCCTTACTTATCGGGCTGACCTGTAGAGGTTCGAGAAGTAAGTTGGTCGGATTATACATCGTTGGCTTATGCCTAATCAGCTTACGCTCAGTTGGCTTATGCTTGGTCAGCTTATGCTCAGTTGGCTTATGCCTGAATAATGGCTGACTCATGAAATAGGTCGGTATGGATGGATCCTTAGAAATCCTCTGGTTGTTAACGGAAGAATTCTCTCCTTCTTCCTTTTGCTCCATATCCTTAATCGAGTTGTTTCCTTTTCGAATAGTACTTGCAGGTGCGAGATCGAGCACCGAGCTGACTTGTCGAGGTCGGGCTGACCTTTCGAGGCTGACATAAGCTGCTTAAGCCGAGCTAACCTGTCAAGGCCGAGCTTAGCTGTTAAGGCCGAGCTAAGCTATTGAGGCCGATCTGACCTATTGAGGTCGAGTGACCTATTGAGGCCGAGTTAAGCTGTCGAGGCTGAGCTGAGCTTGTCAAGGCCGAGCTAAGCTGTTGAGGCCGAGCTAAGCTGTTGAGGCCGAGTTAAGCTATTAAGACCGAGTTGAGCTTGTTAAGGCCGAGCTTAGTTGTTGAGGCCGAGCTAAGCTGTTGAGGCCGATCTGACCTATTGAGGCTGAGTGACCTGTTGAGGCCGAGCTAAGCTGTCGAGGCTGAGCTGAGCTTGTTAAGGCTGAGTTAAGCTGTCGAGGCCGAGTTGAGCTGTTGAGGCCGAGTTAAGCTGTTCAGGCCGCCGAGCTAAGCTGTTGAGGCCGAGTTAAGCTGTTGAGGCCGAGTTGAGCTTGTTAAGGCCGAGTTAAGTTGTTGAGGCCGAGTTGAGTTTGTTAAGGCCGAGCTAAGCTGTCGAGCCCGAGTTGAGCCTGTTGAGGCCGAGCTAAGCTGCCGAGGCCGAGCTGAGCCTGATAAGGCCGAGTTAAGCTGTTGATGCCGAGTTAAGCTGTTGAGGCCGAGCTAAGCTGTTGAGGCCGAGTTAAGCTGTTCAGGCCGAGCTAAACTTATTAAGGCCGAGCTAAGCTGTTGAGGCCGAGCTAAGCTGTCGAGGCCGAGCTAAGCTGTAGAGGCCGAGTTAAGACGAGGCCGAGCTAAGCTGTTGAGGCTGATCTGACCTATTGAGGCCGAGTGACCTGTTGAGGTCGAGCTAAGCTGTCGAGGCTGAGCTGAGCTTGTCAAGGCCGAGCTGAGCTGTCGAGGCCGAGCTAAGCTGTTGAGGCCGAACTAAGCTGTCGAGGCCGAGCTAAGCTGTAGAAGCCGAGTTAAGCTGTTCAAGCCGAGCTAAGCTTATTCAGGCCGAGCTAAGCTGTTGAGGCCGAGTTGAGCTTGTTAAGGCCGAGTTAAGCTTGTTAAGGCCGAGTTAAGCTGTCGAGGCCAAGCTAAGCTATTGAGACCGAGTTAAGACGAGGCCGAGCTAAGCTGTTGAGGCCAAGCTGAGCCTGTTGAGGCCGATTGACCTGTGGAGGATGAGCTAACCTGTCGAGGCTGAGCTAAGCTGTTGAGGCCGAACTAAGCTGCCGAGGCCGAGCTGAGCCTATTGAGGCCGATTGACCTATGGAGGCCGAGCTTGTTTTGGCAGTTATGCCGTCCAACGGGCTCAGGGTTATTCAGGAAGAGCTTCGACTTGGCTGCAACAATGATTCATGAAGAGCTTTCTTCTTTCAATTCGTTATAGTAGATTGTTTGGAGTATTTATTGTAGAGCAAGAATGACTTAAGATGTCGTTCCCACAGACGGCGCCAAACTGTTGATGCAAAAATCTGGTCCATCCTCTTTAGACCTTTGAGTACCTGCATAGGAAGAAGACAAAGGAGACCCTGGTTAGAGCAGGGGACCCTCCGATGCCAAAGTCAGGCTAGGAATCTGGGTCTTATAGTATTGAGGGGTTCTTGGAGAGAGTTTTTGCATACCTTTGTTCCCTGGAGAGCCCTCTTTTTATAGGCTTGAAGGGCCCCGGTGTAAGGGGATTCTCTTCCCGATTTTTGGAGGATTTGATTTAGTTGCTAATTATTTATGGATACTTCCCGATCCCGAGATTTTCGGGGTCGGGAGTCCTCTTACAAGATTTTTGGAACGGTGTTTAAGATTACACCGTCTTTCCTTTGCTTGGCTCGGTTTTGCCTGTTGACTCGAACTTGCCTGTTGCATCGGTCTTATCTATTGCCTCGGACTTGTCTATTGCCTCGGTCTTGCCTCTTACCTCAGTCTTGTCTCTTGCCTCGGTCTTACCTCTTACCTTGGTCTTGCTTCTTGACTCGGTCTTGCCTCTTGCCTCGGTCTTGACTCTTGCCTCGGTCTTGCCTATTGCCTCAGTCTTGTCTATTGTCTCGGTCTTGCCTCTTACCTCAGTCTTGTCTCTTGCCTCGGTCTTACCTCTTACCTTGGTCTTGCTTCTTGCCTCGGTCTTGCCTCTTGCCTCGGTCTTGACTCTTGCCTCGGTCTTGCCTATTGCCTCAGTCTTGCCTATTGCCTCAGTCTTGCCTCTTACCTCGGTCTTATCTATTGCCTCAGTCTTGTCTTTAGCCTCAGTCTTGCCTCTTACCTCTGTCTTTCCTATTACCTCGGTCTTGCCTCTTGCCTCACGTGAGTTTAGCGGGGTTGTTCTATTTTATGACCGAGTCCCTAAACTTCTCATTTTTTTCCCCCAATAGATATGATTTTTTTTTTTTTTTTGGATAATGCTCGGAAATGATTTTGAAATATAGATGAACGTTGTGGATACGATAAATACATAGCTGTGGGGCCATGTAACTTTGATGTCTCTTAAGCCGTTCGTACAACTCTCAGTTGGAGGAGCGTCAGCTATCGTCTTCGCGGTGAAAAGGAAGGGTAGTTTCGTCCTCAAAGTCGCTCTCCGCACGTGCTAGTCTAAGTTGGTAACTTAAGTTTGTATTCCTCGATTAAAACCGCTGGATAAAAGGTTTTGCCTACAGTGGTCATTTTCTCCGGAAGGATCCTTACTGGAAAGTCAGTTCCTGGAATAAGACTGGGAAAATTTCAATTTCAACGTCCACTAACTGTCTCCCAATCGGCCATTTATGTGATCGAATCAATTTTACATTTGGTTTATATTCTATCTAATTAGATTTGAACAATTTGGACGGCTCAATTTGAAATCCATATGCCGTTTATATAAATCTTAGTGCCTGAGTATCAATCATCACACCATACCAGAGTATCTAAGTTTCCGACGTTTGCTCGGATTCATCCCCACCAGGGGTCATCTTCCAATGATCCAAGCGGCTTATACAACGAGTCTCACTTTGAACGGTAGAAAGTCAAAAGATAAAAGCTCTTGGTTGGATTATTTCAACCCTTGATGATTTGGCTCTTTTGCCTTGAACATGAACGACTACCATGGACTTTGTATAATCAAACGGTTGAAATATTCGATCAGAGATTCTTTTGGGCATCCTCCAATCCAAGGTAAGCACTATCAAATAAACGGTTTAGGTTATTGACAAAAACCAAAATCCAATAGCTAAAGTCCGGAAGTATCTGATTACAAGAAAACCTTTACATCGATGCTTACATATACAAAGAAATAATCCAGCGGGATAGAGTATGGAAACTTTCCCATGCATCGAGTTGCATCTGGATTCCTTGGCATCCATATGATCCATCTGGACCGTTCATTAGGTTCAGTCTACTCTTCTTCTACTATTACAGAAAAATGCAGAAAATCGGACAGTGCTAAACTTATGTAAGTGGACCTCTCTTCTATGAATGATCTTGTCCATCATTTTGTTGTATGACAGTGAGTATGCAATTTAGATCATTCAATTTATTATGATTTTTTAAGTCAGCCTATAAAAAGTGGACTGAACCTAATGGACTGTCTAAATAAGCCATGGATATCAATGAGTCCAAATGCAACTGGGCGCATGGAAAGGTTGTTGTATTTGTTTTAAAATAATATTAAAAATTTAAATTTTCAAATTTCGGTGTTTTCCCTCCACATTTGAATTTTGGTGTTTTTGAGGTGTTGATTTTGTCCCACATCGGATTTGACAAGAGAAATTCTCTTGTTTATATGATAGACTTTTTGCCTAGGGCTTGAGCCCCTTTCAGGGGGCATGTGAATTTGGTCCTGTGGGCGGGCTATGCCAATAGCTCTAATCTATGCCATTAACCACACACGCGCGTGCGCGCGCGCCGAGCCGAGTCCGCGTCCGCGACGGGACGGGCTGGGCTGGGTGCGGGTGCGGGTGCGGTGTAAGTGTACTCGCGTGGGTGTGTGTGTGTATGGGTACTCGCAGGATTGTATGTGCGAGAGTATACTCGCACTTGCGTCTTTTCGTTTTTAAACCAGAGAGATGCTTCCCTTCCGGTTGGTCGCCCCTGTTGGGTTTAAACCCAACGGACCTAACCTTTTGTAAAGGGTGCTTATGCATCATTTCGGAGTCTATATAAAGACTTCCGATTCCAGTTTCAACATACGAAAAATTCCCTGCCTTATAAAACTCTCTCTGATACGGTTTTGTTACTGAGTTCATTGCTGAGTCAACTCAGCACTTTCGGATTAAACTGCAAGTGGTTCGAGCCCGTGTACAGTGAGTGCACCGCTGGGACCGGGTCATAGTCGTTGTATCCTGGAGGTCGATTGCTCTGGAAACCTATTGCACTTGGGACGCTGTCCAAGGGGAGCAAATTCGATTTCAAGCCGAGTGACTCAGTCACGCCTCGACTCAATTCAATAAGTTTTTCTTTCTCTAAATTTATTTTCCTTTTTTGGTTCTCGATTTTTATAGTCTATTTAATTCAACATTTTATCCAACAATCTTGAAATCGAATTTTGTGTTGAATTACATAGATTATGGCTACAGTAACAGTAAATGCTTCTACTGAGTTAGCCAAAATCGAACCGTTCGCTGGACAATCCTTTAAACGGTGGAAACAGAAATTGATGTTCGCTCTTACCACCTTGAAAGTTTCATACATTTTATCTGAATCATTTACTATAGATCCAACAAATCAAAATGAAGTAACAGATGAAAATAATTGTAAAAATTATATTCTAAACTCTTTATCCAACGAATTATATGATGTGTATGCTTCTTACGCCTCTGCTAAAGATATATGGATTGCTTTAGAAAAGAAATACATATTAGAAGATGCAGGCGCTAAGAAACATGCAATTGCTAATTTCCTTCACTATGAAATGACAGACGATAAATCTGTCACAAATCAGATTCACGACTTTCAAAGTCTAATTCACGAACTATCGACAGAAGGAATTAAGTTGGATGAGGTGTTTCTGTCAGGAGCGTTAATAGAAAAGTTACCGCCCTCCTGGAAAGAATATAAAAATAGAATGAAACATAAGAAGAACGGTGTTTCTTTGGAAACCACTATCGTACACATACGAATAGAGGAGGCCAATAGAATCAGGGACCAAAAAGGAAATAAAAATGAGATAGATTCAAAAGCGAATCTTGTGGAATCAAGTCGGACAAATAATAAGAAAAAGGGCAACTGTCATAACTGTGGCAAACCTGGACATTATGCAAATGAATGCAGGCTCAAAAAGAAGAATGCAAACAATCAATTCAAGAAAAAGGGAAACTGCTACAACTGTGGAAAGCCTGGGCATCATGTTAAAACCTGCAGGCTTAAGAAAAATAAAGATAAGCCGCAAGCTAATCTTACAGAAACAGGCAATGAGTCTGACATAGTAGTGGCTGTGGTGTCAGAAGTCTTCCTTGTAAACAACTTGGAGTGGGTGCTAGATACTGGTGCAACTAGACACGTGTGCAAGGATCGTAGCATGTTTACCTCCTACCAAGTGTCAGGAGATGATGAACAGGTGTTCATGGAAAATGCTAGAACGTCTCCAGTTGTAGGGAAAGGGAAAGTACTTCTGAAACTCACTTCTGGAAAGACTCTAATGTTAAATGATGTCCTCCATGTGCCTGACATTAGAAGAAACTTGGTCTCTGGTTCACTCCTCAATAAGGCTGGTGTCAAATTAGTATTTGATTCAGATAAGCTTGTAATGACTAAAAATGGAACCTTTGTTGGTAAGGGATACTGTAGCGATGGTTTATTCATTGTAAATGTATCCAATGATAATAAGAAAACATCTAGTTCTGTTTATATCGTTGAACCTTTTTATCTATGGCATAATAGATTAGGTCATGTGAATGTGGCATCTTTAAAGAAAATGAAAAGATTAGGTTTATTACCTAATATATCTAATGAAGAGTTTGAAAAATGTGAAACATGTGTAGAATCAAAATTTATTAGAAAACCCTTTAAACAAATAGAAAGATCATCTGTTCTATTAGATTTGATACATAGTGATTTAGGTGATTTTAAAAATCACATGTTTAGAGGAGGAAAAAGATATTATATAACTTTTGTAGATGACTACTCTAGGTTCACTAGAGTATATCTATTAAGGAACAAAGATGAAGCTTTAGATGCTTTTTCTAAATACAAAATTGAAGTTGAAAATCAATTAAATATAAAAATTAAAAGACTTAGAACAGATAGAGGAGGTGAATATGAATCTTCTCAATTTAGAGAATTATGTGAAAAGAATGGAATAATTCACGAAACTACAGCTCCTTATACACCAGAACAAAATGGAATAGCAGAACGTAAGAACAGAACTCTAAAAGAAATGATGAATGCCATGTTAAATAGTTCAGGCTTACCCTCAAATATGTGGGGAGAAGCAATTCTGTCTGCTTGTTATATCCTAAAAAGGATTCCATCTAAATCTTCTGAACAAACACCATATGAACTTTGGAAGAATCATATTCCTAGTTATAAATATATTAAAGTGTGGGGGTGTCTTGCTAAAGTAGGATTGCCTGAAACTAAGAAAAGAAAATTAGGTCCTAAAACGACCGATTGTGTATTTATAGGGTATGCACAAAACAGTGCGGCCTATAGGTTTCTAGTTTTAAAAACTAAGGATAATATTGTAGATCCCAATACAATTATAGAAGCTAGGGATGCAGAGTTCTTTGAGAACGTATTCCCTATGAAATCTAAATCTATAGGAATAGAAAAAGTTAATGAATCAGATATTGCGTCTACTAGTAAAAATGCTTACGAGAAAGTAGTAGAAGAGATACAACCAAGAAAAAGTATTAGAGTTAGAAAAGAAACTAACCTAGGAGATGGTTTTTTCACATTCTTAGTAGAAGATGATCCTACAACTTATATAGAAGCTATTAACTCTCCAGATGCAACCTTTTGGAAGGAAGCAATAAATGATGAGTTAGAATCTATTATATTAAATAATACTTGGGAACTTGTAGACCTACCACCTGGTAACAAACCAATAGGCTGCAAATGGGTGTTTAGAAAGAAACTAAAACCAGATGGAACTATCGATAAGTTTAAGGCTAGGTTGGTAGCGAAAGGCTTTAAACAAAAGGAAGGAATAGATTATTTTGATACATATTCCCCTGTAACTAGGATTACAACTATTAGAGTCTTAATAGCGATAGCCTCCATATATAAACTAGTGGTACACCAGATGAATGTTAAGACTGCTTTCCTAAATGGAGACTTAGAAGAAGAAATATATATGGAGCAACCTGAGGGTTATAAGATATTAGGTAAAGAAAATAAAGTATGTAGACTAATTAAATCACTATATGGTTTAAAACAGGCTCCTAAACAATGGCATGAAAAATTTGATGGTGTTTTAAAATCAAATGGTTATCATATAAATGATGTAGATAGATGTGTATATAGTAAAATTTTTGAAAATGATTATGTTATCATATGTCTTTATGTTGATGACATGCTTATTTTTGGAACTAATATTAAATTAGTTAATGCAACTAAGAAATTCTTGTCATCTAAGTTTGACATGAAAGACTTAGGAGAGGCAAGTATAATATTGGGTATTGAAGTAACCAGGAAAAATGGTGTTATTATATTATCACAATCTCATTACATTGAGAAGATATTGAGAAAGTTTAACCATTTTGACTGTTTACCTGTCAGTACTCCTTATGATTATAGTGTGACTCTCATGAAGAATACAGAAAATAGTGTGTCTCAATTAGAATATTCCAGAATAATTGGTAGTCTCATGTATCTAACAAACTGCACTAGACCTGACATAGCTTTTGCAGTAGGAAGGCTAAGTAGATATACACATAACCCTGGAAAAGAACATTGGAATGCATTGTCTAGAATTTTGCGATACCTAAAAGGTAATATGACATATGGTTTACATTATAATGGTTATCCTACTGTATTAGAAGGATATAGTGATGCTAACTGGATCAGTGATTCAGATGAGACAAAATCTACTAGTGGATATGTCTTCACTTTGGGTGGAGGAGCAGTCTCTTGGAAGTCCACCAAGCAGACATGTATTGCTCGGTCGACTATGGAATCCGAGTTTATTGCTTTAGAAAAGGCTGGATCAGAAGCTGAATGGCTTAGAAATCTCTTAGCTGATATACCATTGTGGTCAAAGCCTGTATCGGCCGTATCTATTCATTGTGACTGTCAAGCAGCTATAGCGAAAGTAAAAAGTAAAATATATAATGGAAAAAGCAGGCATATTAGACTCAGACACAATATAGTGAAACATATGTTACGTGATGGAGTCATATCTATTGACTTTGTGAGGTCAGAAAAGAATCTAGCAGATCCTCTGACTAAAGGACTATCTAAAAAGTTAGTCAATGATACATCGAAGGGAATGGGGCTGAGCCTAATATATGAGCTGCCAGTGTCGGTAACCCAACCTATACAAGTGGAGATCCCATGAGATAGGTTCAATGGGTAAACAACAAAACACGAGGTAGACGATTGCACTGAGTTATATGAGCCCCTTCTATGGTGTACAGTGCGAGCAGCAACGCAGAAGGATGAGTTTTTAGAACTCTTAATGGATCCATAGCCATATATTTGGTGGTGTATACAGTTGCTGCATACACTTGATGGAATTCACCTATATGGGTGTGGAGGTGGAGGCCGCTTCCTATGAGAATCTAGGCGAATTCTCTAGAGCACTCATGAAATCCAGGTAATAGTGTATGGCCGAAACGCACCGAACCACAGAATCACTTGCAGAGGAAGAGTTGTGTGAGTGGCATGTACTTGCGATCTACATTAAAAGGATTCAGGTTCAAGACTATGGTGTCACCTGCTTCCTGTAGACCTGTCTTGCTTACTCTAATGTCGGTTCAAGTCTATGGTGACACCGGCACCATTGCACAACTATTTCGCTTTAATCCGAAAGCATTTTATTTTAAAACATGTGGGGGATTGTTGTATTTGTTTTAAAATAATATTAAAAATTTAAATTTTCAAATTTCGGTGTTTTCCCTCCACATTTGAATTTTGGTGTTTTTGAGGTGTTGGTTTTGTCCCACATCGGATTTGACAAGAGAAATTCTCTTGTTTATATGATAGACTTTTTGCATAGGGCTTGAGCCCCTTTCAGGGAGCATGTGAATTTGGTCCTGTGGGGGGGCTATGCCAATAGCTCTAATCTATGCCATTAACCACACGCGCGCGCGCGCGCGCCGAGCCGAGCCGTGCCGTGCCGAGCCGAGCCGAGCCGAGTCCGAGTCCGAGTCCGCGTCCGCGTCCGCGACGCGACGGGACGGGACGGGCTGGGCTGGGCGCGGGTGCGGGTGCGGTGTAAGTGTACTCGCGTGGGTGTGTGTGTGTGTATGGGTACTCGCAGGATTGTATGTGCGAGAGTGTACTCGCACTTGCGTCTTTTCGTTTTTAAACCAGAGAGATGCTTCCCTTCCGGTTGGTCGCCCCTGTTGGGTTTAAACCCAACGGACCTAACCTTTTGTAAAGGGTGCTTATGCATCATTTCGGAGTCTATATAAAGACTTCCGATTCCAGTTTCAACATACGAAAAATTCCCTGCCTTATAAAACTCTCTCTGATACGGTTTTGTTACGGAGTTCATTGCTGAGTCAACTCAGCACTTTCGGATTAAACTGCAAGTGGTTCGAGCCCGTGTACAGTGAGTGCACCGCTGGGACCGGGTCATAGTCGTTGTATCCTGGAGGTCGATTGCTCTGGAAACCTGTTGCACTTGGGACGCTGTCCAAGGGGAGCAAATTCGATTTCAAGCCGAGTGACTCAGTCACGCCTCGACTCAATTCAATAAGTTTTTCTTTCTCTAAATTTATTTTCCTTTTTTGGTTCTCGATTTTTATAGTCTATTTAATTCAACATTTTATCCAACAAAGGTTTCCATACACAGTGCATTATATCACTTCCCATCCGAATGAGAAGTGAATCAGTGCGCTCAGTTCATGGAAACATACCTTTTATAACAGTTTTGAGAGAGATATTGTAAAAGAAGTTAAACAGTATATACAATATATATATATATAAAAACAGACATATGTTCTTTGTTTGCTTAGTGATGCAATTTTATGTTAGCTGCATAGGGAATGTATCTGAAAATCTGTCTGAGATTTGCAGCTTGATGGCAAGGAATGATATTTTAATTTTCTAATGGGTTTCAACATAAAAGAGGTTTGCTAATTCCACAAGCCTGTGGAGACATACACATGTTCACACATGTGAACATGAAACACATGCATGAGATCTAAGCTTTCCATGAGCTTAGAAATAATGCCTAGATCTACATCAGATACTTTCACACTTCAGGTGTAAAAGTAAATGGAAGGTTCAATTTTTTTCAAGCCATTCATTTGTATTTTAATAATATTGTAGCCCACCTGAGATTTGAAATGGTCTGATTTTTAAGTCAGAAGATCTAAACAATGTATCAAACGTGATGGAAAGCTCCGATCTCACATAAGTGTGACACATATGCCTAAGTGAATGCGTATAGCACTTCTACACGCGTGTGGAATTAGCAAACCTCTCAACATAAACTAATGGACTGGACCTTTCTTTTTGAAAATGGTAGCAAGAGTCAGAAGCAAGAGAGAATGCAACTTGCTCTTGGGATTTTGTCTTTATATTATATATATAATTTTCATTTATTTAAAAAATTGAATATTGGTTGTGAATGTGGATATGTGGATACTGAGTGCCCCACATGCATACCATGATTACTGGTCAGTGAATGAATTGCCAGTGCCATTGCTTGTATGCGACACCCATGTCAAGCTCTTACTGCCATCCATCCACCGCATCCGTTACTGGAAGTCTAACTCAGCCGAGTCGACTCGATGCTAGCTCGCTGAGTCACCCCAGTGCTGGATCACCAAGTCAACATTTTCTCTCTTTCTCCTGTTTACTTGATTAATCTGAAACAAAATTGATGAAATTAATAAGGAAAGTATTAAACCTTAATTCATTGAAATAATGAGTGCAATATTGAAGATGTGATATAGTAGGAATATTGTGCGTAAGTGAACTCATATTCGATTAACAGAAAAGTAATAGATAGGAAATGGTCCAAAAATAATCATGATTGGATAATCACAAAAGTGGACAGTATAAACAGAACCATCTAACTATACATTTTGCAACCGTCATTTAAGTAAATCGGAAGAATTCTATAAGGTGGGCCTAATTGATCTAAAGTCTAGATCTAGTTAAGGGTTGGATATTGAGACCATGTGTAATTCATGGCATCATACTATCAGACAGATTGCTATGATTATAGGTGGGCCCACTTGGTTTACATGTGTAAATCTACACCGTATGTGCAAACAATTAATTATTGTATTGTGAAGCAAAACCAACATTTTTTAATTATTAATACAGCTAAGAAAAATGACCCTCTTGGGGTCATTTGCTGGGCATGACTAAACCACTTGTGATAGCTAACACGGATGATTCTCTATAATTCTAAAACTGGTGACTTGACTCGAAACTCAGTGAGATTTTCAGCTTAAGATGCTAAGAAACTCGTTCCTAAGTGAGACTAGGTATTGTCTCGTTGAGTAAACTCAGTCCACTCAATGTGACTAGTTAGGAATCAAACCTAGTGGTTTAGTCATGCCCAGCAAATCTGAGTTAGCATCTTAAGCTCTGGTAACATTTTGAATGTTACTGCCCGAAATTTGTTCCGAGGAAGGCAGGCTACCCGATCGAACGGCTATGATTATCTGTATGGTCATGGCGCGCGGCGAGCGGTATGGAATGTTAGGTGGTCAAGCGCGCCAATTGAACCAAACATTGGGTTGATACTATGTGAGTAGACTCACCTGGAAATAAGCTAGGATTGATGATTGTGCGGACGAATCAAATGAACGGTGAGGATAATTTAACCAACGGTCCATTTTTTAAGAATATATGTGGCCTATATCAACATCGTATCCACGTGATTTTTGTAACAGTGTATGTACACGTTCATGATGGCGTGATGAGCCGTTCTGATATGACAAACGTACAACTCATTTCAAACAATTCATGCGTCAGCACTTAGCATTTCCATCCACGCAACATCATATTTCCAAAAAAAAAATAGAGCCGCCGGTTCCTCTACCATCATCTTGGTAGACTGTATAAGCTTATTCTACACACTGTACGTGGGGTTCACCATGATGTACGGATCAAATCCAATCTGTCCAAAAGGTGTGCCCCTTCAGTTTCATATATCATATAAAGAATCAGGACGATCAAAAGCGTACGTGGATCACACCATAGGGAATACTCTGGAATGGGGAACCCACCATTAAAATCTTCCTGACTTTCTTCAGGTCACCAAGTTTTTGATGCACCATCCAATCCATTCAGAATATGTTCCCTCAAAAGATGAATAGAAATAAAAAATTAGAGTATTCTAAAAATTCATGTGGGCCACAACACGTGATTTTATAAGTTTTAATAATGATATTACATGACGTGGCCAACAGGAGCTTTACATCAGCCTAATTCTTTGGATCCAAGGAGAAAACTAAGGAGTGCATACATTGTACGGATTGGATATCATGAAAACATCACGGTGGCCCCATTCACCGATTTATAGACTAAACTTATCCTACAAATGTTGCAGGGGAACCGCCTGTAAAGAGAAATAACCTTATTCCTCACGGGACTGCAGTTTCTTCAGAAGTGGTCCACACATGCTCTTGTCGAAACTCCATGGAATACCAAAACCCACATCCGAAATATAAAACCCGTGTCCGTGATGGATACCAAAACTTGTGTCTTCAATCTAGAATTATTTCATTTGGGGGGCCCATGCATGATATTGGAACCATTTCGCAATTGATTCTAACCATAGATGGGCCATACATTGCGTTAATCGGACACTCTCAACCTTCAAATTGAAGGATTTGAACTTGGAATGTAGACCACTCTATTTTCATCTTTCATCGTTCATTTGTAGGCTACTAAGTGGATAGTTAGAACTTAGAAATGTCCAATCAGATCATTTTTTGGCTTATTGCGTCTACACTGAAAAATCAAACAAACGGTCCAGATTTTCTACCAATTCACAAACTGTGAGATTTTTAGATTGAGAATACGGAATTCTCTAGTACACCGGAGTGAAATCAGACGATCTCTCTGGAAATTTCTCGTAGGCGTCAAAATCGCGACTGAAATATCAAAGAGATTCCCGCGAGTGATTGAAGATGCAATGCTAGGACTACATGACAATATGGAAGATATTTCTGAGATCCATTCCATTAAACAGTTTAGAAAAGATATTGTAATTTCCTCTTCCAAAAATCAGGACTGAACGATCATGAATTGATTCACGCTTATGCGTTGAATATAGACTCTCGGGCCTTTTTTTTTTAACAACTTGAAATCTGTAACACCCATGATATTCGGAATTAGTATTTTTAATTTGGGTCCCGCCTGATGGATGCTTGGATTCTCACACAAATGACAGATCGTGCCACGCGAATCGCCTCTTGGTTCTACACTCGTGCGAGTCGCCTTAGGATTTCTAGGGAAGGGAACATCGAGCGTCCCTTTCCCCGCGTCTCCCGCGCTGCCGCTGCCACGGATGTGAGCTGTCTGAACAGATTAGGTTCGACCCCGGATTCAGGGAGGCGGATTGCGTACTCGGCAGCTCAGTACACTAAAGCGTACTGAGTAAACTCTGTGTGACCCACAGCGGTGTGTATGTTTTATCCATACCGTCCATCCGTTTTAACGTATAATTTTAGGATTGAAACAAGAATCGAACCATATCCAAAAGCTCAAGTGGACCAACCATGAGAAACAGTGAAAATTAAAAACCTACCGTTGAAAAGTTACTAGAGGCCACGTAAGTTTTACATCAAGCTGATATTTGTGTTTTCTTTCTTTCCTGCATTTGTAATCTTATAAATGGTTTGAATGACAAATAAACATTACTATAGCCTCTAAGAAGGTTTCAACTGTAGAAGTCATTATTCACCCTGTGTGCGGATCATTCGATGGTTGGATGCTTCAATTTTGAGCTCGTGCTTTAAAGTCATTTGGAAAGACTGATAGACGCGTGGATGATACACATGCATCTACAGTGGCCCCACAGAGTTTACACAGTACCCAATCCCCTTCCCTCTTCCAGCCCTGGTGGTGTGGCCCTGACCGTGGGGCCCGTATAGATATATTCGTTGTATATTCATGCCTTCTATCAGTTTTTTAAGCTCATTTTAGAAAATGTCTTATGTACGTACAATTGTCATGTGGACCACACAGTAAGGTTGAATTCTCACTATTAAAAACTTTCAGAGGACCAAAAAGTTTTGGATCAAGCCGTGATTTGTGATTTCCCTTCATCAAGGTCTGTGTGACCTCACCAACAGATTGGATGGAAAATAGATATTACGGTGGACTCTAGGAAGTTTTTAATGGGGGGCATTGGATGACTATTGTTTCCTGTGGTGTGGTCCACCTGATATTACTACCTGCTTCATTTTTGGGTCAATGCAATAAAATGACCTGGAAAAACGGATGGGCAGCGTGGATATACAACATATACATCTAGGTGGGCCCCACGATCACGGTCGCACCTAATCCGCGTTGGAGCTGTCCGTCCTTGCGGACGTCATTTTACAGAGCCACGGCTTATAATCCACTTGGCTTAGCTCAGCTGGCTTCTCGTGGTCCAATCAATTGGGGTGGGGGCCACCTCCCTACGATAACTATTCGCACGGGAACTGCACGTGGCTGTGACAGGGTTTAACACGTGGCGACCGCCCATTGGTCGGCGACTAAATGGATGGCGTTCTCGCACATGGGAAATGAAAACAGTAGAGCTGGAAAGGGGACCATGTAGTCACAGATGGCCGATTCTCACGTAATCCATATCGGCAATCTCTCCGTATCTTCACGTCTCACGATAAATTAAAATCTCATATACTCGTTAGGTTTGAGAAATGATTGTATTAGAACTTTCTCATCCGTCCATTTCTTCCCAGCACATTTCACACTATGATCGTGAAAATACCATGATCATGGCCTCTGTATGTAGCCTACTAGTGGGCCCAACTAACCAAAGGTGATATGATCAAACAGATCTAAACGATCTAAGCAGTTGAATATATGTAGAAGCGAAGATTATTTTTTTCATTTTAACCATGGAATAGATGTTCATCAATTAGACGGTTATGATGTTTTCAGTATAATTTTCAGTTTCTGACCAATTCAAATTGGGCCCACCATTTGAATGGCTGGCGTTCTCTAGGATGCAAAAAGTTTGAAGTTAATTGTAGTCCGGATCCACTGTTTGCCAAAATGATGCAGGGGAGGACGTGAGGTCGAGCACCGTCTTTCTCGAGAGGACAACTATTCTGAATCCACGAAATTTTTCTGGGCTCCTCACAGATACTTTTCGAATCCACGAGTAAAGAATGCAGAAAATATAAATAAATTCTAATAAATTCGAAATTAATTAATGAATCATTGATAATTGTTAAATACGTCTTCTTAAAACTCATTTTTGAGTTAAAAGCGCACGTTTTCTAACGAAACGGAGAAATGTGACCCATTTTGTGGGTCAATTCACCTCAGATGGCCCATTTCAGTAAAGATTGATAGGTTGTGTGCCCCGTAACGATACCTGGATTAAAAGTTATGGTCAATTTACGATCCATCTTCTTTTGACTCAACCATGCTAGGAATGTATCTGTGACACGTTCAACATCAGACCCTTCCACTTGAAAAAAACTCGTCTTCGAGTTACGCAAGAGACTTGACATATGAGTCTGGGATAACTTCTGACGCTGATGTTCATTAGCTCTTTTTTTTTGGTACTTGACATTAAACTCTTGAGTTGACACAATACATGTACTCATGTTTTCCTTAACTTGACTAATATCAATCAATTCCTTTACATCTGCCTTCGAGATCTCATATTTTTTCTAATAACGTGGGCAATTAAGTGGACTTGCCCCTGAGATGGGATCAACGTGATTTTGTATATTTCGTATGGGAGGTAATTTATTAGGGAGTTCATCAAGCACAACCCTCTTGAACTCTTGCGATACTGGTTCTAAATTCTCTATGATATTCACAGGCTCCACGTATTTTTTCTTTTCAACTAATGGATATATATTTTTCATTTCCTCAGATTGTTTAACAAAGGTCTGTTCAGTGATTAGATATTGTCCCTCCACTTTAGAAGTCTTGGGTTAATTCTCCATTCCTATAGAGGTCACATGTTCACCACTGATGAATCCTATGGTCTGTTGCAATTCCATTTTGATGAAGTCATTTCTCACGAACCAATAATAGGATTTTTCTGCATAACCTTTTATTGATCGACTATCCTGACAATAATTTTAGTTTTGTTAGAATAATACTTGATCGTTATCTCGATGGAGGAATCGCATGCACAATAATTTCTTCATCTGCGACTATGTGCAGATTGACGCATTTATCTGTCTCGTCCGCTCCAGTTGAAGTTGTTCCCGTCAATTTGAAGCTCTACCCATCAACTTGTATACCACGAGTTTAACTTTCTTTTCTTCTACGATGTTCATATAGTCGAAGAAATGTTCGACTTCAAGCAACTAATCAAGGAAGTCCTTAAAATAGAGTTAGCCATTAAAACTAGGAAGATCGACCTTCATCTTGAATTCTTAAACCATCCTGTGGTTCATTGATAGCATCGCCCTACGATCAGTATAATTACGAATTCCAGCAATTGCTGGTGGTGGATCACCACTATGAACACGGAGCTGCCCTAGGGCCTTCGCCAAACAATCTGCCATGCGATCGATGGAAGCCTGCAATCCTTGCATGGCTTGTCGATTCTCTCACTGTACCGATTCGAAAGTTGTCATCGTTAAAAGTAAATTCTCTGGAGCACCGCCCATGGGATTGTTTTCCGACCCATCGTTAGAAGTCATCAATCCGAGGAGAAACCTCGCTTTGATACCAAACTGACGTAGGGGAGGACGTGAGGTTGAGCACCGTCTTCTTCAAGAGGATAACTATTCTGAATCCACAGAGACTTCTCGAATCCACGAGGAAAGAAAGCAGAAAATAAAAATAAATTATAATAAATTCGAAATTGATTAATGAATTGTTGATAATCGTTTAATGTGTCTCCTTACACCATTAATAAATGAAAAATAAACTAAAATTCGTAATTACCAAAAATAGTAAAATTCTAACTCTAATAAAAATCTTAATCTAATAAAACTCTTCTAATGCCCAATTTTTAAAAATAAAAATTTCAAATAAACTTTCTTTAGAAGAGTCCTAGTATAATTAAAAGTTATCTCTAAAAACGAAGAAAATTTAAAACTCTAAAAATAGGAAAAAAATATTAAAAAATCGGAATTACTAAAAATAGTAAATTTTTTCTAAAAATTCATTTTTGAGCTGAAAGCGCACGTTTTCTGACGAAATGGACAGATGTCAGTTCACCTCGGATGGCCCGTTTCAGTAAAGATTGATAGGTTGTGTACCCCGTAACAATACCCGGATCAAAAGTTAAGGTCAATTTACGGTCCATCTTCTTTTGGCCTAACCATGCTAGGAACGTATCTGTGACACGTTCTACATCACAAAACCACGACTTTCCTGCTTTTTTATTCCTTTGTTGTACAATGATTGGTCCATCTTAATCAAGGATGCATTATTCAATACATTACACAATCACACAGTCCAATTAGATTACAATAATCACAATTTTGCTGCTTGACACAAATAGAGGATCTGTATTCAATTGTTAGAGTTATCCTGGTTTCTCTCAACCCTCGTAGACCAAGGATGACCCTTATAAAAGTCTGAAATATGTCAGTAGAATCTATTCATATCTTAGGTGGTTGTCCATTCCTTTCTGCAGTGTGGTCCACCTATTACTTATATCTACCTGATTTTTTAGGCATCTTATGATTTTCATAGTGGGGCAATTCAGAGGGATGGGTTGGATAACATGCACGTTGTATGGTCCCATATACTGCCCGTTGCATTCCATGCAAGAACCCTTGAGTTGGATGACATGCATGTTGCATGGCCCCACATCAACAGGAACCCTTTTCTAGGGTGAAATCGATGTTCAGAATATTTTTAATATCGTCCGTATCTCTAACACAATGATACTAATAACATTGATAGTGATACCAATAATTCTTATGGTCTTGAAAATTTCGAGTATTGATGATATATGGTTAAGTATTACCATTATATGGATATTGCTAATATATGCCAACATTTTTTACTCTGCAAATTTTCAAGTGTTGCTTGTATCACCAATGTATTCATGTCATTAATATTTTCAATTATATAAATTTCATGTATCACTTATATTGCCAGTGTATTAGTGATACTTCGATAATATTGCAAAAATTATGTTTATTAAAGATATTTATTACAAAATTTTTAATGGGCATAAAGTTATATGCAGTGTTTAAATTGCTTATGATAATATTGATTATATCCTGATATTGTCATTTTCTTAAAATGGGCCACATTGAGATCACAAACTTTTGTTTACTTTTAAGCTATTGATGGTTTCTTGGTGAAATATTGTGATTTGTTAGTATTTTTAAATATCTATGAATGTTTGGATTTTTAGTTCTTGACAATTTCTTAGTAACTTATCATGCTTTGTCGGTATTTTGAAATATCAATGGTTATTTGGATAAAATGTTGGATGGATAGATGGTTGGAGTAATCTCTTATAACAACGTCTGCGTTTAGACCCCATTAAATTGAACTTATCATGTAAGCATTTTTTTTCTTTTTTTTCTTTTTTTTTTTTTATAATTCTTGAATATACAAATATATATTTTAACATCTTCTGAAATTTTACTGAATTTTTTATATCATTTCCTCCATATTTCCCCAATATTTTCTTGAATTTACAGTTATCAGCAGTATTATCAGAGATATTGATATTATTACCGTATCTATATCCCCGCTAGCAAAACTTGTAGTGATACTGATATTTCGAACACTTGGTGAAATGCATTGCAGCAAGTTCGCAAATTTAAGTTATACCCAATTGTAGGTGATTGACCCTTGTAAAGATTTTACGGTTAATTAACTAAATTACAAGTGATATTTGGACAATAATTTCGACTTAAAATAAGTTACAAGCTATATGTCACTTGTGACTTCAATGCAACAAAAATCCTAAGAATAAAGAAATGATTTTACTGAAAGATAAATAACTTACACCTGAAACTCTCTCTTTTTTAGAATAACTTGTTTACAGCTCAATAGGCCATAAGGCATCCAAATAACTCCTAGGGGGAATCCATAAATAAATGCAGTGTGAATGAGTAGAAAGGAGATGAGGGAATTCCTTGGTGAACAATGTCATATCGAGAAACATCTTAGATCCTCATTCGGACCACCTGTAATTGACGTCGCTTTCGCCACGGTGTATCTGTCAAGACAATGAATTTTTCCGTGGGATTCCGTTCATGTATGCATGGGAAGGAGTTTGTCACATTCATTGACCTCACCTCAACAACCCCTTGGTACTCTATCCCCTTCTGCCCCTTATCCCATGTCCCATCCTTTTCTTTTGTCATTTCCAGCCCTTGTCCTAGATTTTCCAGTTCACACATTCTATCCACACTTCCCCCACCGTGATTTTCATCAAATACTGTGGCTCATCCATGGACAGGAACCCAACATTCCCTCATCCATGGGGACTCCTATGAACATGCTCACACCCAATGAAAAACTAGGCCCACCCATCAGGGGCAGTCCTGTGAGCATGCCCATCCCTTGAGGACCCCACAAAATAAAAGGGCTGGCTGGCCCATTGGGGTGGGTCACGTGTGATTAGTAAAGATGACCAACAGTCTACATTCAGCAAATACACAGGCACCGCACTCCACCGCTTGTTCATCATTGTGGGCCCCATGGAGTGACTGCTACACATCTTGAAAATGCACGTAGGAGGTATGAAACCTCCTCAATTTACTTGTTATTGACAATCACACATCTCAATTCAACATTTATTAATCAGTGGCATTGGAACACGATCAAAGCAATAAAAATTGCAGGTCTGTCTGTAACGGATGGACACCATGCTCAGACAAAAATATTTTTTATCACATAATCTTAAACAATTAATGTGGCCATTTAACATTAACCCATTTTATTTTCCACCATCCTTTGGATGCTATTTAGATGTCGGTTATGTTCCATCAACAATGGGGCCCACATCTGGATGCCAAAATCCTCATGTATATATCACACAGCCTGGCTGATAAGCTGCTGCAGCTGATGTTGACCTCAACCACCATAGCGTGTCCAAGGGCAAAACAATCGATTATTAACTCTGCAAAACAATCACCACGTGCTGAAAGCACATCTATGACATTGAGATTTCAGAGGTGTGGCCCACCGGATCAGATTATCAAAATTGGGGTCTTCCCACGACATCCAACAACAGGTCATGCTGACCATGGGATGGGATGGGTCCACTCTGGATTTATTGCACACCAACCCATCTGCCATCTGATTTAAGGGTAATAGTAAAAAAAATTATCAGTCTGCATGCTTTAATGGCTTTAGTCATCTGATCATGAGAATTTGCACCTGACAAGGCAAGAAGAGTCCTTGGTAGATTATTGCACAAAGATCCAATACCTCTTGCAGATAAATCTCTAGGCTTAAAAGTGCACTCAATAGAAGGGTTTTATCATCTTTGGTCAGACCACATGCAACTATACATGAGCCACAGGTGCTAACCTGGTATTTGTTCCTTGGGGGTCAGACCCCACCTCATGACCAGTCACAGAAATCCCGCGATCAATACATCAAATTTGCCTCGCATTCAACACAAATATGGCCCACCTGATGAGCAGATATGCCTGATTCTTAGGTTAACTCTTCTTGTTGAGATGGGATACGGCATTGATGCACAGCACCACATCCCAGGTACATGGCCCTAACACAGGCATCCCCATCCACAGCGGAGACCATCAGGTAAACAGTCTGGATCATCTGACCGTGGGCCACCAATTTTTTCTCTGATGAACAAACTGAACTAGCACAACCCCTCAGAAGCACATATTTTCATGGAAATGAGTTTTCAACAGCAGCAAAGCTTATATGTATTATCCAAGGAAAACCAATCATGTCTGAGAAAACATGGTTTCAAGATTTAAGTGAGAAGCTTTAGTACATTTCCAACATCCTCCCTCTAAGAATTGCTTCTGCTTTCCGGACCTGCTTCACAGGTCCTATGATGAATACCTACATGAAACTGTGCACATCAGAATCTGAAAATTAAATCACACAAAGATTAATGGTATCAATTTGAAGAAAATAAGTGATCATATCAGCAAAGTATGGTCATTTGAAAGGGGGATGGTGGAAAAAGGACTCCTCTACGTATAAAGCCTCGGCCCTTTGGAAAGGAATTCTTTCTATGAAAGAGGTTTTAAAAGAAACTCGCATCGCTATCGGCAACGGAAACCGTACTGGTTTTGGGACGATATTTGGGTTGGTGACGTCGCTCTTAGAGATGCTTTTCCTAGAATTCACAATCTTGCCTCGAATAAGGCCATCATGGTGGAGGATTGTTACTCAGTTATAGGGGGAGAAGTGTGGAATCCGGAGTGTAGATGAAACCTTTATGATTGGGAGATCAAAGA
Organism: Magnolia kwangsiensis; assembly: GCA_037074715.1. Classification (NCBI taxonomy): domain Eukaryota; kingdom Viridiplantae; phylum Streptophyta; class Magnoliopsida; order Magnoliales; family Magnoliaceae; genus Magnolia; species Magnolia kwangsiensis. Next base: position 101,473,558 of record CM073581.1, read on the forward strand.
ATTTGTAGCTCTCTTAAACTGCATTCAAAACGGCAACCTGGATCGCAGTTCCGCTAACAGCCTCTTCTGGCACTCCGATAAAGCCGGTCTGTTTTCAGTTAAAATCCCTATACAACATCATTTCAAGTCAGCACTTGTCAGTGCAAGAAGTTGCTTTCCCTCAAGTTTGGAAACTTCACGCTCTTCCCAAGATTGCGGCCTTTGGATGGTTGGCGGGAAAAAATAAGGTGCTCACGGTGGACAATTTGAGAAAAAGGGGTATGTGTGTTACAAATATTTGTGTGTTGTATGGCTGCTACTGAAAATGGTGGATCATCTCTTTATTCAGTGTCCCTTCGTCCATCAGATTTGGACTTAACATTCGATCGTGCTTTCACTTCTCCTGGGTTTTTCCGGCTGATACCTGTAGCCTCTTTCAATCTTGGAGTGGTGCTAGGTGTGGAAAACGGCGATCCAAAATCTGGAGAATCTCCCTATTGGCAATTTGGTGGTCTATGTGGGAAGAAAGGAATGAAAGATGGTTCAATGGGATCTCAAAGTTGATAGAGTGTGTAGTTCATAGGGTGATTTATCTCATAGTGGAATGGTCTGCTTCTGTATAAAAGTTTCAATCTTGTAATCTTTCTTTTTTTTGGCCTCCTAGCTGTTCCGCCTCCTCAGTGGACTAGCGACCTTTTCTTTGTACCTGTTTCCTTTCTCTTTCAATGAAATTTAAGTTACCTTCCACAAAAAAAGAAAATAAGTGATCATATCTGCAGAATCCCTTCTTAAATGTAAAATAGACATTGCTAGTTAAGTATAGCACGTTTGACAAGTGGAAACTGTGGGAGTAGGGTGGAGAACCAACTGTAAGCAAGGGAATTATTTGATATACCCTGGCAGAGTCGATGCTTGATACTCATGCATTAAGAACCTGTACACACAGCATATGCTACTGAGTTCTAACCACCGGAATTGGAAAACCCACAATGAATGTGTTCCAAAAAACATATCTGAGTAATCCTAACCACTGATTCGTGAATGTATGTTTCATAAAATGAGACCATTGGATTTTTTATTTCATTGAATCATCCTTTAAATGTCCATCAATTGGCTGTTTAATCAGATCTGCATAATGTTGGTTTATGGTCCATCAAGTCATGGGTGTAAAATTTTGGATGGTTTAGTTTGAGTTACTTGTATGCCAAGTGTCCACTTTCTCCCTACTTGTGTATAAACCATACACTCTGCTAAAGTATTGACCGATTCCTGTATCTTAAAAATAGGCATGTTTTTTTTTTAAAAAAAATAATAATAATAACTGGAGCTTCATTAAAAAGAGGAGAAGGAACAAGGAAGAGGAGAGAAGGCAGGAAAAGAGAAAACAAAAGGCCTAAAAAACCTAAAAGGGGACCACTGCTGAGATAGCAAACGACCCCTAGGCGCCCAAAATGCTAAAATCAAAGGACCTTAAATCTTTTACATTTGAAGCCCAATCAATCACCAGATATTTGTCCCACCCTCAAGGAAGTCGAAGAGATATTTTCGAAACACCAGTTATTCCGTTCCTGCCAGACAGACCACCATATAGCAATTATCAGCATGCGCCAGATGAGAGAATCGAGCTTCCCCAACTTGATACCATTCGATGAGGAGAGGAGACTAGCAGCCGAGAGAGGGACACGCCACTTAGCAGAGAAAATTTGAGAGAACTGATCCCGGATAGTAGTTGTGAACGGTCAATGGACAAGCAAGTGATTAACTGATTCCGCAGCAAACATACAACAAAGGCAGATATTTACAATTTGCATGCCTCGCTTAATAAGGTTGTCCACTGTGAGGATTCTGTTACGCCCGGCCAACCACGCAAAGCAAATGAATTTAGGGGGGACCGGATATTTCCAGATGAAGGGGGAAGCATCAGCCACTTGGAGGGGCCTAGAGCTGAGAGCTGAATAAAGGGACTTGGTGGAGAAGCATCCAAATTTGTCTAGCTGACAAAACGGATTATCCTTCTGAGTTGCATTAGGCGAAAGCCCTGAGGAGGTGATCCATAAGAGTCTGAAACTCCCAACGCCTTTGACTCGTTGAGGTTTCTGAAGTATCTGATGTCCCAAACTATGCGGCCAGCCATGAGGGAGTGGCAATTGATGATGCGGATATCCCTTTCCGTTGACAGACAATAGATACGCGGAAATTGAAACTTGAACGGTGACTCCCCCAGTCAGGAATCTTCCCAAAAACGGATTATGGAACCATTCTCCAACTCGAAGCAACTATGCAGGACGACATGATTCTAGACTCTGAGGATGCCTTTCCAGATATGGGAAGCCTTGTATAATGACGAGGCTTTGGGCCACATGTCTCCTGGATCTACACCATACTTACCTCTAACAATTTGAACCCATAGAGCCTCCCTCTCAGAGGCAAATCACCAGATCCATTTTCCAAGTAACGCTGAATTCATCGACTTGAGGTTCTTGACGTTAGCCCCGCCCCCCCTGAAAACCTTGCAGACTTCACTCTATTCGAGCAGGTGAAACTTCCGCTGATTATCTTTTCCGAACCACAGGAAATCCCTCCTGATTTTGTCCATTATTTTCAGCACCTGAGCAGGGCACCTGAACAAGGACATAAAGAAGAGGGGGAGGCTGGACAGGGCAGCTTTGATTGTCCCACATGACATTCGGTGGACGGCCCACACAAAGTGGAAGACCAAGGAACTGAGTAGGGAATGATGCGACCTTACAGCCTATGAAATCAGCATAAGCCTGGAGCGTGGGAGATGGAGTGTTGGTCCCTAGTAACCTGGATTTATACATGTTAATCTGTAGGCTCGAAACCGCTTCGAAACAGCGCAAGGATATGAGGAGACTATCAATGTTTGGTTCATAAGCTTCCAAGAAAATTAGAGTGTCATCCGCGAACTGGATGTGGGTTATAGGGTTTGCGAGACCGGACATAGGGATACCCCGCAGAAGACCTTGATCTTGACCTTTATTCAACATAGAAGAGAGCGCATCAGCAACAAATAGGAAAAGGAGGGGACGGGGGATCCCCCTGGCGCAGGCCACGCGAACTCTTGAAGAAACCTTTGGGAGATCCGTTGAGAAGGATAGAAAAGTGCGCTAATGTTGGTTTAAAAGTCTAAGCTTGCACATAATTCTATGCCCATGAAAACCCTCTACTTGGAACTCAAACCACAAGACAGATATTCTACACTGGAGGGATTCAGACCGGAACCACGCCGAATTGATTCTGAAAGGTTTAGGACCCCAGTTAACCTCGTCCACCGATAGGAAGATCGGGCAGTGGTAAGAGGTAGTACGAGGAAGTGCAAATTAAAGGACAGAAGGAAAGGATTCAATCCACTCCGGGGAGAGGAAGAATCTATCCAAGCAGGAATGGATTCGAGCCGCCCGACCGTTGGTCCAAGTAAACCTAGCTCCCAAGAGAGGCAGATCGACAAGTTGCTGATGCTGAATCCAATCTGAAAACTACAACATTGCAGCCGACGGCCTTCTAGATCTGGAATGGTCTTCCGTGTTGCAAGTAACATTGAAGTCACTCGCCACACATGAAGGTCCTACAAAGGAGGCCCTAGCCTGGGTTAACTCTTCCCAGAACTGAGATCTAGCAGAGTCGATGTTAAGGCCATACACAACAGTAATAAGGCATTAAGGGAGAGGACTTATCTTGGAGATTCACAATGACGGAGTGGAGCCCTCTAGATGAGGAAAGAAGGTCCCAATTGGACGATTTCCACGCGATCAAGATCCCACCTGGGGACCCAACTTCATCCAAAGAGAACCATTTGGCATCGGGCACACCCCATAGAGAGGAAAGTAACTGTTCTTTGAATCTGGAGACCTTAAGTCTCCTGGAAGCAAACGACATCAGGATTTTTTTTTAGCCATAGAAGCTTTAATCAGGCTCCTCTTAAGTTTGGAGCCAACCCCCTTCACATTCCAGGAGAATCTTCATTGGATAACCACGCTGCCCCAGTTACCCTGACGCTTAGAAGAAGATTTAGATGCTGAAACAAACCCCGGGCTAGCTTTAAGACGTAGAAGCTCGCGGTTGCTGGAGATTCTGGATAAGTGTTTGGCAAGTGACCAGCTGTTTTCGATGGGTCGGCCTATGTTTTCAAGGCATTGGAATAAGGCAACGTAGTCTTCCATTTGATCTCCAAAAGATAGGCCTAGGGATCTCCCAACCTTCCCTACGGCTTCCCTGATCCAGCGCTTTTTCCGCATTTTTGAGATAATGTCCGCTCGATTACACTTCGGGGGAGGGGGTTCAGGTTAGGTTTCGATTATCATCTGTAGGGGTTCCGCGTTAAGGACTTCAAAAGAGAAAACTTCATTAAACAGTGTAATCGGTCCCAGCTCGTTGGATTCAGAAGCAGGGTGAGATGAGACAGCGAGGGAGGAATGAGAAGGAGGGCGAGATTGATGATCCGACAAGGAATCATCAGACGGAAATGAATGACCTTCAAATACATCATCCGCGTCGGAGAACGGGTAAAGATGGGGGAGGGGGATGATAGGATGAGAAGGACTGGGGGTGAGAGTAGGACAAGAAGCCGAAATAGCTAAAGAGGTCAAGTTGAAAGCCAGATGAGGAATTTCACACGTATGAGTCGGGGTGTGAGAAGATAGAGATGGAGGCAGGTGCGAGGCTGAACGATCGAGGCAAGTAGACGACACGTGTCCCTCATTACGTAAGAGGGAAGGAGATATCTGTTGATGCGAAAGAGGAACTGACGTGTTGCAGAGGGGAGGTGTTCGGACAGGAGGATTTTGTAGCAAGTCTCCTGGATAAAACACTTCATGAGGAGACGTGTCACTAGCGTTCGCTCTCGGAGTTCCACGTGTCGTTGGAATGACAGACGTCGTCAGGGGGTGTTGCGCTCGAGGCGGTGACAAAGAAGGGGGAGGCGGCGAGAGAGATATCAGCCCTCCATGTGTATGCCGGGAGTAATGACTGGCAGTCTGGCGCTAACGAACGTGTCAGGAATCACAAACGGGCAATTTGGAGCTCCACGGGAGCACGGATGTGGTGGTTCGTCATGGAGAACCGAAGGGCGAATCATCACCGGCGTTGGAGGAGGGCCTTCCCTTACACGCCAGAGATCACCCCACCTCAGAAACTGATCCTCTTCCGATTCCATTATCACCGGGAAGTCAAATGACCGGTCGTCCACGAGAGCCCTGACGAAGGCGGGCGGCGGGTCTCCTTTCTTCCTTCTAACTCGGACACGAATGACGCCAATTTCCTCCCCCATTTTCGTCTTCATATCGAGCTCGAGGAAGGAACCGAGATAAGCTGCTACTGAGAAAAAGAACTCATTGAACCAAAGCTCTAACGGGATGCCCCAAACTTGGAACCAAATATTTTCTATATCGAAGGAAGAGAAATCGGCCCATTTCATTACTCACGCCACTGGACCTCCAGAGTGAAGATTTCCGGCCATCAGTAGCATTTCCGAATTAAAACCTGGGCAAAGCTTCACCCAAAGTTCATTGAAACCTAGAGGTTTGATAGAGTAGTTTTCAGGAAGGAAACCAGTGGTTTTTGATATCCAGTCCCGTACCTGAGAGATAGGGGCTCCTTCCTTACAGAGTATAACGATGGAATCCTGGAGGTCGTCGCGGGCTTTGAGGAATAGCTCCCTGTTCACCGCGATAGGGAGGTTGATCTTAGAGATGAAAGGGTCAGAGGGAGGGGGCTGAGGTGGCGGGTTGGAGGGATGGCAATTGGTAGCTGGTGATGATGGAGGACCTCCTTAAAGGAAGGGCCAGGCGGAGAGGTAGGGGTAGGAGAGGAATGTGAAGAAGGGGGATGAAACGAGGGGGGCGGAGGGGGAGGGAGGTCGGGAGAGGGAGCGGAAGGCGGAGGGGGGAGGGAATTTGGTGGTTTCGGTCAGTAGGCCATCGGGGCCGCAGGGCTAGACTTAGAGGTGGGAGCTAACGGGTGGCCATATCTAGCCCTTTGAACCAGGAGTGGGCGACCAGCAAACTTGACACCATGTAGCATCTCCACCACTTTGGCAAGCTCCGCCTCAGAGGACATCTGAACCAGAGCAAACCTCTGTATGCTCCTATATCGCGATCCCGAGGCATCATTATATCCATCACCGCACCTGCACGGCCAAAGACACGTTCTATGTTGAGCGGGAACCATCCCTTGGGAAATCCTTTAACGAACAACGTAGGTAAGGTCGTCCTGTGCGAAAGAGGTCGGGATTCCTTTTGCCCAGTTCGACAACGAACCTCTTGCCACTTATCTTCGTGACTAGCTGACGGGATTCCATCTATAAGCTGATTTATCCCTGGGTTGGACTGCTCCCCACCATTGGTCTCGGATGATGAACCGGAACCATCTATCGCTTTAGATTTGTTAGTTGAGTCATCTCCCCATCAACGTGAGGAAGCGTCAATTCTCGGAGGTCTACTTACCTTCCCCGTTTCTGTAACAGTATTGTTTGAATTTTTCTGATTGTCCTGGTCATCCATGACCTCCCAGGAAGACCACCAATCTCTCATGATCAGAGACCGGATGACGTCAGCGACGTCATAGATATCAACTTTAGCGTCGTTGAAGTAGTCTCAGACTCTTTAAGCAAATAGGCATGTTTAAAACAGGCATGTTTGGCTGTAAGCAAATGGATTATCATCCATATTACATTAGTTTAAAACTCTTCCCATGACTTGAAATAATGCATAGTCATAACAATTTGTAAACCTAAATGTGTGAAATTTTTTTGCCCTAGCATGTCTTGTGATCATATTGTTCGAAGTATCTCTGATATTATCGGTATATCCAGCTTAGTGATATGAATAACACTAGCAACAATGCCAATAACACTAGTATTATCAGAAATTCCAAGTATTAACGATGCATTGCTAAGTATTGGTATCACCAATGTGTCGCAAATATTTTCGACTGTGTAAATTCCACATGTCACCTAAATCACCAGTGTATCGGCAATGTTTCGATAATTTCACCAATAATTGATATAGCCAAAAATCTGTTTATTAAAATAATTTCCATTTCAAACTTTTTTTACGGGCGCATGGTTATATGCAATGTTCAATTTGTTAATGATAATATTGGTGATATTATCATTATCGCAACATAGGCAAAAACAAGACCACAATCTTTCGCTTCCTTTCTAGTCGTAGGCAATTTCTCAGTGAAAATTCACGTGCCGTCAATATTCTGAAATATCAATGGATGTTTGGATAGAAGGTTGGATGGTTGGTTGGATGGATGGATAGATGGGACGATTGGACTGATTCCTTACGACAACACATGCTTTTAGGGCCCCCACTAAATGGAAACTTATTATGTATGTATTCATTTTGCAATTTTTGATTCCTAAATATGCAAATATGTGTATTTTAGCATCTCCAGAAGTTTCACTGAAAAATTCCACTGTTTTCCCAGTGTTTCCCCGCATTTCCGGTTATCAGCGATATCAATATTGTTTCCGTATCCCTTGCCAGCAAAACTTGTAGCAATGCCGATACTTCAAACACTGCTTGTGATATATGGTAGATAGTCGTCAATGGCTGGATAGCATTATCAAAATGCCCATTACATGGCATGTAACATGCATCAGCTAGTTCTGCGCTTCTTGAGTGATTCACAGATTTTTGGACAACCCCAATCATATTTTGTAACAAGTTTATTCTGCCAATGTAAGCGACTAGATCAGCAGCACGTGTCACCCCATTGAAGCCCACATGTGAGGATTGTCCGTTTATCAGAACTGTCTATCATCCCCGCAGTGTCTTAAATGACCTCTGGCCCAAGAGTCATGCTGAATGGATGAAAGCATTTCTCCAAATTCTTTCAATGGTCAACATGCAGTAAAACATATCAATGGTCAGAATCATTCACTTGGTGCAAGCTTCATAATGTGGCCTGCCTAAGCCTGGAACTTAGAACCAAGAACACAGATGAATGCAATCATCCAACAATCCTTACATGTGGACCCCAGTTAGCGACACATGCTGGTGATCTTGAATCATTACATGGGCAATATGAACTCCGTTCATAAATGCAAAACATGAGTCAAAATATAAAGTGAAGCAAAAAAACGGGTAAGGGTTTGCAAAGCACATGAAACTAACCTTATCCGGTGGTCCTTTAGCACCTCCAATGAGAATTTCCGCACTGTAATATGCATATTCAAAAGAATGAAGTGTTATAATGAGAGAGCGAGAGAGAGAGAGAGAGACGTGACTTACTTGCAAGATTCTTTTACTGCCATGATAGATGCTCCTCTTCTTCCAATCACTAGGCCCATTTTGCCAGATGGGACATCTAGCACTGATAGGATCTCCTCTTCAGGAATGTCTCCTTCTGCAATTAGGTTATCTGCTAGACATCACCACAGACAATAGAATACAATGCCTCTTCAGCATATGTAGATAATAGGCATCACACCTAAGTCGATAAACAACTGCATTGTTTTTAAAATCTGCAATTCAAAATCCAATTTAAATTACTCAATAAAATAGGATTCCACATGAAGTTAGAATCCTTTAAAGGAAAAGGTACACGGAAAATAAAATTTGGATTGTATGGTTCACTCAAATCAGAAGATTCTGTAAAGGGACAACCAACAGTGCTCCAGCTTTTTGTGAGCAAAAGTTATTCTCTTTTTCTTTTACACTTTCTTTTGTTCTCATTCCTTTTATTGCAAGGTGGGTTTTTCTTTCTTTCTTTCTTTTTATTTTTCCATTTTTTGGGCTTTGAAGAGAGCATTTATTTGGAGTGTTGCAAGCCAAACTCTACACTGTCAGATTAAATATCCATAAATATTTATCACAACTGTCTGACATGTTCAGCACTTTCCTTTGATGTTAAGATATACATAAAAACAAAAATAAAGGGTAATGAAAATACCCTTCAACAAAAAGGAAAAAATAAACCATAAAACACACTGGTAAGGGTCGGTCCAAGGCCAACTGTTACAAACTATACCAAAATCCACATCTGAGCCTGAACTTGTGAATCAGAAAGAGAACCTGTGAGCAGATTCTTAAGCCGCCCAACACAGCTTGACAGATCCACTCATAAAAAATAAGCATTGGGAAGGCAACCCTTTGTGCCTATCCACAATCTCTACCATGAAAGCAAGTATGCATTTGTGCACTCATCTATAAATAAGATTTTTGGGAAGGCCAGGATGGGCCAACGTCAATTGACCCCATTTATTTAAACAGGCCATGTTTTCTGATCCCAGTGGTCAAGCCCAAACCGAAACCTGATAAATCCCAGGCCCAAATGCCAATCCTACCACCTGCCCCACATTTTACAGCCAATTTCATAGCTTATCTTGTAAAATTCACCCTTAAGTTTCATAGACATGCCCCAGTCACACACCTCCAGTTCATCCATCAGGCTCTAACACCATTGAAAGCAAATACTTTAACCAAAGCTTCGCTCTCTACCTGCCTTGCTTCCCTCCCTCCCTCCATTGGAAGCAAAGACTTTAATCAAAGCCTTGTATCTCCCTGCCTCACCTTGCTCTCTCCCTCCCTTCCTCTCTAGATAGATAGACATACAGAGTGAGGGGTCTCACACAACTAGTTAGAAAATAGTGTCATCATCCAACTAGTGCACTACTCTACAAGGTCGAATTTGTTTCTCTATTTACTCTTTAACATCCCTCCAAAAAGGGAGATAATACGGTAACACATGCCCTACCGTATTTTGGTAGGTATCCAATAAGAGCATGACAGCTCATGTCCAACATCAAAGGCAATGTTTTAAGTATCAACGATATCGGTCAATATATCCCACGATACATCTTGTATCCCACTTGCGTGATACAAAACACACAAGTAGTGGGATACATTCCACACAGTGTTTTAAATAGCAGTAGCGTGATGCGTAGCGCTCAGTCCTCTATAGCGTGTAGCGTAAATACGTAGCATGTAGCATAAGCTACACGATATTTCTATTTTTTAATTTAAAAATAGGACAAATATAATAAATAGTGAAAAAAAGGGAAAAAAATATAAAAATGCCTAAAAGATGATTTATTTTATCAATTATAAGCATGTAAAAGTTATTAGTTATCATTATCAAAAGTCAATCCACATATATAAGCCAAATCAAATAATTATCACATCAACAACTTCCTAAGCAAACCACTTTAATTAGTAATGTCTAATTGAAACCACAAGTCACAATTATGAAAAGAAATAAAAATCCCATAGGTTAAAAATATCAAGTACAATACAAGTGTCACATTCCTCCACATTAGAAACAAAGAAAACGTAAAAAAAATAATAATAAATTAAAATAGTAAAAAAATACATTGTAGCTTATGCTACGGACACTACGTGCTACGTAGCTGTAGCGTACGCTACGACCCCTGTAGTGTGCATTACAGGGGACTTACGCTATTTGGGACGCTACGTAGCGTTACAGTCACACTACGCTACGTAGCGTACGCTACCGCTATCCTACGGGCGCTATTTGAAACACTGATTTCACATGTTCGATCCGATGAGCATTTTTTTATTTTCGATCAATTTTTTTTTTGTAAATCATATTAAATCAGTGTCAAATTGTTACAAATACATGATCTTTCATGTTTTGTATAAAATATCATAGATTGGGAGCTTTGATTTTGAGATTTGGAGGAGATGGGCCAAGTTGCGGAAAATTGAAAGAAAGAAAAAAAAAAAATCAAAATTTCCTAATTTCTCGCAAATCAGTTGCATCTTTATGTCCAAACGTAAAATCAAACATGTATGCAATGTTTTAAATATCGACAATATCAGTCAATATATCCCATGCTATATCTTGTATAACACCTGTGCGATACGAAACACACATGTAGTGTTGATATATTTCACATATTCGATCCGGTGAGCATTTTCAATTCCCAATACCTTTTTTTGTCGAAACTCTGTTAAATTATTGTCAAATGGTTACAAATCCATTGGTTTTTCATGTTTGTTATGAAAAATCATGGAGTTGGAGCTTTGATTTCGATATCCATTGGTTCTTCATGTTCTCCATGTTTTTTTTTCAAAGTTTTCCTTCAACTAGTTGTCAATTGAGACTAATTTCGAAGTCTTTATGAGTATTTGATTAAACAATCATCACATACACTCTAATTTCGAAATTTGAGAGGAGGTGGTCCGATTTGGGAAAATTTCAAAAAATTTCCAATTTCTCCCAAATTGCTTGCAATGTTGCACTCTAAACATGAAATCAACGTGTATCAGGGCTGACCTACTTATTTGTTAAGTCCTTGTCAATCTTTGAAAAATAAAAAACATTTTTAATTAAAAAATTTATAATAATAATTTTAAAAAAAAAAACATATATTAAAAATTATTTTTTAAAATCTCCCTTTAACCAGTTGTCACTGGAGACTAATTTCGAAGTATTTAGGAGTGTGTGATGAAATGATAATCATATACACTCTAAATGCTATGCATTGAATTTGAATATAATTGCATTTGTTCAGTCAGACAACGCATAACTTAGGACCCTATACAAAGGAAACCTATTATATGCACTTCTTTTTTGAGATGTTATGATTTAAAACGTGTTAATGCCTTTTTTGACAATCCTTTAAGTTTCATTGAAAAAATCAACCATGTTCCCAATGTTTCCCCATGTTTCCCAAAAAGTGTGATAAACTACCCGATACAAACGATATATCCTGTGCGATAAGGGATACGTATCTATATCCCAAGGATGCGATACGTAACACGATACCAATATTTCGAACACTGCCTAGAGCAAGGCTAAACCATTTGGTCCAAAGGCCTTTCCTGCTTTCATCTTTCTCAAAGCTTCTTTCACTTCAGATATCCTAATCTTATGGAGTACATAAATACTTTCATAGGATTAGGATATCTAAAGTGAAAGAAGCTTCAAGAAATATGAAAACAGCAAATGCCCTTGGACCGAATGGTATACCAATAGAGGTTTGGAAGTGTATGCAAGATACTGGGCTATTTTGATTAACAAAGCTATTCAACAAGATTTTAAGGTTGAAGAAAATGGCAAACGAATGGAGTACCATGATACCTATTTATAAGAATAAAGGAAACATACAAAGTTGTACTAACCATCATGGGCTGATGTTATGAGCCATACTATGAAACTTTGGTAAAGAGTAAGGCATGAGATGAATGTATCAGAATATCAATTTGGTTTCATGCCAAGGAGGTCTATCATTGAAGTTATTTTCCTACCTAGGTAATCGATGGAGTATATAGGAAGAGGAGGAAGGATCTCCACATGGTCTTTATTAATTTCGAGAAAGCTTACAATAGGGTCCCTGTAGAGTTAATTTGATGGGTGGTGGGAGAGAAAGGAGTTTCAACAGAATATATTTTGGCATGATTAAGGATATGTATCAGGGAGCAATAACAAATGTGAGAATCATTGGTGGAGAGACAAGTGAGTTACCAATTATTCTAGGCTTTGCGCCACGGATCGGCATTAAGCCTATACCTTTTCACATTGGTTATGGATCGGTTAATGAGCCATTTGCAAGAAGAGGTCCCATGGTGTATGTTGTTTGCAGATGACATAATTTTAATTGCCATGATGATGCAGGCATAAACACAAAGCTAGATTTATAGAGAGGTGATTTACAATTTAAAGGATTTAAAACTAGGACTAAAACAGAGCATATGGTGTGCAATGTTAGTTACAATGGGAGTGGGAGTGGGAGTGGGAGTGGGAACTAGTAAAGATGAACTAGTAAAGATTGCTAGCCAAGAAGTTCCCCAAAATGACCACTTTCGATATCTTGAGTCAATAATTCATGAGGGGAGAGACTGAGACGGATGGCTTTTTTTTTTTTTTTTTTGAGTGACTAATAAGGATATTGCCCATAGAATTCAAGCAGGTGGAAGAAATGGAGATGTGACTCTAGAGTTTTATGTCATCGTCATGTACCACTCAAACTGAAAGGAAAATTTTCTAGGATGATTATAAGACCAGCCATGCTTTATGGGATAGAATATTGGGTAGTTAAGGAACAACACGTCCATAGGATGAGTCTAGGTAAAATGAAGATGTTGAGATAGATGAGTGGCAAGATAGGGATAGATTTAGGAATAAATTCATTTGAGGAAATTTAGGAATAGCACCAATAGATAACAATATGAGGGGAAGCAAACTTAGATGGTTTGGTCATGTGCAACAGAGAACAAGAACTACACATGAGTTGGTACAAGTTGAAGGCTCTAAAAGAGAAAGGGGAAGGCCTAAAAAGACGTGGGTGGAGGAAGTAAGAAAAGACTTGATGGCCTATGGTCTAACTGAAGTTATGACCCTTGGTTGAGTTAATAGCGGAGAAGGATTCATGTAGCTAATTACTTAGGATAAGGCTCAGTTGATGATGATGATATGAATTAGTTAGTACAATGTTTATACACTATCATTATCCAAGTATGTACATATTTTTAAAATGGGGGTTTTACCCAAAATACATAAGTACTTTTAAAAAAATCCTACATAATTAGGATTTTACCAAATAATGCCTTTAAGAATAAAAAATTATGGGCAATGGATTTTAAGAGGAGGAATTACTAAAATGCACGTTTATTTTTTTCTTAAAAAGTGATAAAGTCGAGAATTTTAGGGCCCACGCGATACGTGTATGACATCCAACCCGTCCAACATATGAATCCCAGAGTGATGATCACCTGAACCAAAAATCTGGCTGATAAAATCATCAGATAGGCTACAAGTGAATTTGGATGCTTTTGGGTGGTGCATTCTTTGATGATGTGGCTCACCTTATGATTGGATCCATCAGATTTTTTGGTTCGTTCAATGATCATGGTGGGATGCATCTTTTGGATGGATTCGATGTCTTACACATACCATGAAGGCCCCACAATTGACTTCGCCACTTTTTAAAGAAAAAAAAAAAAAGGGCATTACAATAAGTGCACCCCTTGAAAAGCACCCAACCCTCTAAAATATATGTGGAAATACCTTATCATAGACAACATCTAATTATCGGTTTATTGTTCTCAGCACAAACAAATACCCCTATCATTATGAATCAAAGTCATTTGAGAAGTAATGATGACATGTACACATGATCATGACCTAAGTGAACTAGTGAACAAGATAATATTGGCCAAACCATATTTATCTAGAACTTCATATCCCTAGTAGTCATTTGGTATACAAGTCACTTCTCACCATATGTGAGGCAGCACGGGGTGGATTCAAGTGTAGAATATGAGGATGCGATTTCACTAGAATTTCAAGAAGAATTCTATTGAAGGGCTTTTCTGGTCTTGACATGGGAGGGGAGTTAGCGAGAGGGGGCTACAGGGGATGACATTAATAGCTGGCTTGTGGGCTTTACGAGGGGAGAGGAACAACTGATGCTTACTGCAATCTATGTAGAGGTGCATCAAAGGTCTTAGGTGGGCTCAGATGGATGTAATCGAATGGTACTTCATCTAAACGGCCTTTGTCAATTGTGATCTCTCTTGTATTTCTGGGGCATCTTCGTAATTCTTTAGCCATTTTGGTCCCCTTTTTAATAAAATCCTAACCTTTAAAAAAATCAAGAAGAAACTTACTAGATTAGGAAGGAAAATTTTGCATAAAAGTCATAAGATTCCTTGAGAAACCCCAATGAATAAGCAAAAAATTGCCTCAAAGTCACTAAATAAGCAGAAAAGTCAGAAGATGTCTCAAAAATGCTTCAAGAGCTTTAGACCACTATAATGGAATAGAAGAATCACTCCACACCCATCAGGGAAGTAGGCATTTGGAAATGAATGTCGGTGGCTAGAATCTTTCAGTCTGGGACATTTTAGGGGCATGGTAATGTAGGGGTATTTTCACATCGAGCTCGAGTGGGGTGGCCTGTGTGATGTAGGGGCACACTCGAGGTGGGCAGCACGTGTGAAGCGGAACCCATGTGAAGTGGGGCTAATAGAGACATCAGAGGACCTACTTGGGTGAACCAAAGACGGAGACAACCACCCACATCAACGCGACTTTCTTTGTACATGGGAGATGAGTTCCAGATGGGGCTCGTTGGGCCATTTTGAAAACCCCACATGCATTGGACGTGCATCAGGAAGACTCAATTGATACATGTGGGCTGCTTAGGAGACCTTTTTAATCATAGAATTTTTATTTCATGTTGATCCGACTGTTGGATCTTGTTGATCAGACCATCAAGCCAACAAATCTTCTAGATCTGGGCCATTTGGACTTTGATCTTGCTATTTTTATATATTTTTTTTGCTAGTTTTAGAATTTATTTGATGATTGAGATTGATAATAAATGTTTTAGTTGTCTTATTTTGGATGATAGACCACTTCACTTAAGTGAGTGGCAAAGTTGTAATTATGCTGAATTTTTAATTCCAAATTTTTAATTATAACAGCACAGGGGAGGTAGAGTTCCAACCCTAGTGGTGTTATTGAGGAAAAAAAAAAAAGGCTCTCGTGTGAATGAATTTTCCTATTTGTGTTTTAGGGTTTGTGAGAAACCCTCCCTTCCAATTGAATTGTGGAAGGGTAGAAGCTTGTTTGGTGGTAGATTTTCCAAGGTACATCATTCGTCTTTCTCTTCTTCAAAATATATTCTTCTTCTTACATCCTCCATCTCTCTTCTTCGAAAGGTATTCTTCTTCTTCTTGTGTCTTCTTCTTTTCCTTTCCATTACAACCTTCTAAACCCTAGATCCTTTGAATACCTAAAAACCCCATTTTAAAATTTTCATCCATGAATCCAAAATCCTAATCAAAATCTTCTTTTTTTTTAGAACTTTCCTCAAACCAGAATTTTGCTTGCATCATTATCTATCCACATGATTGTTGCACTACCCATGCTAGATTGAAAGTTTATACTTCCAAATGGGCCACTCTTGAACTATTTTATATTTTCGTGTGCCACGTACGTGAAAACCAAGGATCTTCATGTTATAAATCTGAATTTCTGAATCTATTATGAGGATATGCTTGATTGTATATGTTGATTGCTGAAATTAATGTATAATTGATCTCTCATCTTGCACCCTAGGATAGTTTTCATCATCCTGTATCAGGGGCCCACGGGGGGATGCAGTGTTCAGCTAAGGTCCTAACCCATGGGATGTGGAGCCTGGGCTATGAGATAAAGGGATTGATTCGCCATGCTCTATCAGTTCGAGCTTTTAGAGCGAGTGGTTAATTGTCCTGCGTCAAAATGGTATCAAAGCAGGAGGTCTTGTGTTAGAAACTCCTCACCAGGGATGATTAATGCAAGGGCATTTTCACACCGGGCTCGAGTGGGGTAGCCTATGGGATGCAGAGGCACACTCGGGGTGAGCAACCCGTGTGAGGCAAGTGGCTCGTGTGAAGTGGGGTCTATGAGAGAGGTTCGGTCGAGGTCCTAACCCATGGGATGTCAAATATTGCATATCAGAGACCCCAGTTACTACCTGGATTTATGAACATGGTACTGTTTAATGGCCCAATTTAACCATGTTTTTGTTGCAAGGTGTATTTAGGAGCTTGGACTCAAACAGGGTGCTAAAAGCATGGATTTAACGCTCTAATGTCACCAAGGCAAGGGATGATTCCAGGGGACCGAGATCGACGAGTTTACACGCCAGAGATCTGGGAAAACCAAGCCATTCATGTTAAACGGGCCTGAAAGTCGGCCAGAATGCAAGATCATAGGGTTCCCACCATCCGTTTGCCTCGAGACTTCATATATGGCCTGAGGACCATAAATTAACCATCCACGTCAAATTTTAACCATTGGATCTTCATAGAAGTAGCCCAACTGACAAATCAGCCACTAAATCCTTGATCTAGGGCCCACTTGATATCTAGATATGCTTCAATTTTGATCTCAACAGGTTAAATAAGCTAACAATTCAGATGAACGAAGCGAATTTTTCATGAACATCACGAGTGGACCCCACTAGCAATGCCAATGCACAATGCGTAGGTGCACTCCACGTGCACCATATCCTATGAAGTCGGTCAGCGCACGCTGCTTGACTCAAAATCGTCTTCCACGCCAGCGGGCGGATGCACGTCCACCAGTTGATCGCTGTGGAGCCCATCCATCATCCATTATGATAATCAGACCCATCCATTGTGTCTCTAGGGTAGAGAAGACCCTCGCCTAGGTGGAATTTTGGCCCCATACACGTGTATACAAGTGGATCGTCAAAAAACGCAAGATTAATGGTGACTTGATTTTATACAATGGACTGCACCAAAACTCGACAAAAACTACTCCTTCCCGACTGGTTTTTCGCCAGGAATCCAATGAACGGGTTGAATTTTTCAGAAAACATCAATATGGGGCCCACCGAACACATTAGCATATCTTGGATTCAAGATTATGTTGTCCGTCCGTTTGTGTAGTGGGACCCACCCCGCTCACATTTCGATGATCTGAACCGTTCCCTCGATCCGAGACATGGGGACGACCCCAGGCATGATGAGTTTCTGATCCCATGCATGCGATCATGCGATCTCCACCGTCAAACGCAAGACGGACGGCGAGAAGATCTAGTACAATGAGCCGCACCAAACTTAAAACAAACTCGCCCTTCCTGACTGGTTACGCTTTCAATGGAAGGAGTGGATTTTGCAGACAAACGACAAAGCGGGGCCCACCGTCAGCACTGCGCAAACAGAGCAGGCTCTATTTCACAGCTGAACGCTGTCCAGATGTTGCGGTGTGTTATACATTCTTAGAGGCAATCGGACGGCTGATCTAGACTGTCCATTGTGTAGGGCGTTCAAAAAAATCCCAGGAGACGTTGATCTTTTGGAGAAAACAAACGGAGATGGGAGTAGGAGGCCATCTTCTTGGCTGTAGAAAAGCCCACGCACGCACCAACTTAGGCAATCCAGCTGTCTTCGCACCGCCAGGAAGCCCTCCAGCCGACTCTTTCCATGGCCTATAAAAGAAAGAGAGGATGGAGCATCAATCATCCAAGGAGCTCGGATCGGTTTGAACGTGGAGGCTAGGCAGGAGAGAGAGTAGAGTGTTTTCATTTTTATTTTTATTTTTGTTTTGGTTTAATCATCATGATTATGATAGGCTAAATCTCTTAGCTAGGGCTAAGAGGAGAAGCTTGTAGTGTGATTAGGATGCTTTCTTTGTTTTGATTCATGTTTTATTGAACTCTCTAGGATTCTAGTTTGATTATGAAGGAATATTTTTAGTTTTTAATAGTTTGTTGTAACTGAAATTATAATAGATTTGCGATAGCTTGAGATATCTTCTTTTCTTATATTGAGATTGTGAAATTAGGCAACCCGTTGTTCAACATCGTCTCATGGGCATGGTTGGGTGACGGAATCCTTCCTAACCTTCACAATTCTCTTATGATTGACTGTGAGATTGGTAAATTACTGTTGTTTGTCATCGTCTCCTCGGCATGGTTAGGTGACGGAATCACTTCCAAATCTTCACCAATCTTATCTGTTGATGATTAAATCCATGAAAAGTTCAGAGATCTGATAAATCTCTTCTTATCAACTGAATACAATAGGACTCTGATTCCAATTGTGTCCCTGAATCAATACAAGATAACTTCCCAATTGCTACAAGTGGATCCTTGGCACCCTAGTTTCCTTCCTCTGAATTCTCCTAGTTTTAAATAAATATTTCATCATTATTCCCTCAATTATATACGATTTAAATTTCATCTTAATCTAGCTCTAGTTCTACTTAGTTTCAGACTACGTGCAGGTTTCAATCCCTTGCGATTCGACCTCGGTCTCATCGAGTTATTACTACATCACAACCCTATACTTGGGGAGTGAACAACATGGTCCATCCACTGCTGGGTCCAATAGAACAATGCCATGGGGCCCACTTGCCCGAACAAGAAAGGTCGGGGTCTTAACCCAAGGGATGTGGGGCCAGGGCTATGAGATAAAGGGATTGATTCACCATGCTTTATCAGTTTGAGCTTTTCGAGCAAGTGGTTAATTGTCCTGCGTCACATGGTCCATCCACTGCTGAGTCCAACAGACTAGTGGCCTGAATCACTAAACCATGGGGCCCACTTGCCCGAACAGGAAAGAACAAAAAAAAAAAAAAAAAAAAAACTAAGTATACAACGTAGATAATCTCATCAGGGAGCATCGAATTTGTTAGACAGACTTCCGTCAAGTCCACTAGGTAATTGTTAAATGTCAACACTAGGCATGAGATAGAGCAAGACGGACTACAAAGAGTAAGACTTTTGCAAGATGCCAGTCATATTATAGGGGAAGGGTTCAATGCCCATTGACCATGTGGGTACAATGAAATTGTTTATGTGAGGATCTTGTGGAAAAATGAAATCAGTGATTTGTGAACTGAGAGAAGCCATGTGGTTTCTATGACTATTTTATAGGTATCTTTGACTAGTATTGCCAAGAAAGAGATACTTGAATAAAGTAGTGGTAATGAAAAGAAATACATCAATAAAGTTGGAGTAATGAACTTTTCCCAACACTAAAATAATCATATTCAAAAATAATAATAATAATAATAAAATAAAGACCTGGAATAGGGGGAAGAGACGGCCAATCTGCATGCTCGTTATCACTGATGCAGAAACAGCGGCAATAAAGGGAACCCCGTACTGCAAGAAGCCATAATGATCGTTGGTTCAACTTCTCCATCATTTTATGATAGATGTAGAGGAGAAAGCGAACATCGTCTGCAGCAGCACGGACCATCAAGTCAGATAAAGGTCTGTACATCCAAAATCCAGGATCCTGAAAGGGAACATAAGATCGTCAAAACGCTGCCGCTTATCCTGTGGTAATATTTCATGAAACAATACTGTGGAGATATAACCAAAGGTACTAATGGACATAAAACTGCCAACATGGGTTCACAAAATCAAAAGCTTCTATCCCTCCTGGTACGAACAGATGAAAGTTATAAGAGTGTGATAACTATACCAAGGGTTACCTATCTTTAAGGAGAGACCTATAAATCCCAGGCTATAATAATAGTAGCTTATGAGGTTCTTCTAGCCAAGTGACTTTCGATGTTACACATTTTTGTAATAAAACATCATCCAAATGAGGTTGCATCTAGCAGCTGATTAAATCTAATGTAAATTATAAACCAGTGATGAACCATTATTATTTGAATCTATAGAAATTGCATCAAAATAAACAAATCTACAGAATTATTATACCTAGATTCAAAGATTGAGTGGTCTAAAGAGCTAGCATATCATTAGACTCGCAAAACACCTAGATTCAAAGATTGAGTGGTCTAAAGAGCTATCATATCATTACACTTGCAAAACCATACAAGGTTAAACTTACTTGTCTTAGAAGGACACGCACTTCTTGCTTCTCAATATATGATATACCTACATCACATATCAAAGTGAATACCCAGGCAATCTAGAGACAACATTGAGGATCAATAGATAATTAGATATTGATCCTAACACCATGTTTCGTATATTTGATCACGAAAAACATCAAGAATGCGCATTGGACAAATAGTGATGGAGATGGAGGCCATATGGAACTTTTTGCATATTCCATGTCAGGATAGTAAACTGTTGTAGCTAATAACATAAAAGGACAATTTTGAGATTAACCTCGAGAAATAATTAAGTATTAAGAAAACCCTCTGAAATATATATATATATATATATATATCAGAAGAACCCTTCAATACCACCATGTCGGTGGCTTTTGTTGGTTGATCCATGACGGTTTTGCCTTGCTTTTTATTGGTTTTGGAGGTTTGATTCGTGTAACATAACTATACCGATGTGATGCAAGCCCATCATGGGACACCATGTGTTGCCTTTTGTACCATTTACTGCAGACTTTTGTGGGCCGAATTTCTGAGACTACAGTTATTATTTTGCAAGACTATGGTTGCTGATTTTGTTGATTTTCTAAAGAATTTTGGAGGCTGATTCTCTGGATCTACACATTCTATTTTAGGCCTTTAAAATTTGGCTAAATTCTTGTAGATACAAAGTATCTAATTTTTGGAGATTAGATTGACTTGGAATCAATCTAATAGTTGAGAAATCGATGCGTCTATGGTCTATAAATAGGGTTGTTCTAGGAGGTAGAGGCATTACGTTTTCCTGAGTTCGGTTGAGTTCTTTTTTAGTAGGCTTAGTGATTTAAATTCCAATAAGGTGTTTATCCCTCTATTCAAATGTCCCCATGTCATGTTTGTACTCCATTTATTCCAGCGATTCAGGTATCGAATTCTCATTCATTCGATAACTTGATGGTATCACAATATGTGGAATTGGCATGCCACATATAGATTCCGATGATGGGAGTTTTAATTTGTAATACCTATCGGTACCATGATAAGGTTATTGAGTGGAATGGTGGAAAAGGATTCATGTAGCCGACCCCAATTAGTTGGAATAAGGCTTAGATGACAATGATGATGATCGGTACCGTCATGTATTATGCCAATGCACATATATGCTACGGAAATCAAACCACCAACCAAACAAGAGCAAGGGCAAGACAATCACGACTTATCCAATAAAAGCTACAAAAAACGGTACAAAGGGCTCTATTGATATAATTTTTTTAGATAGTTTTCTTAATTTTTAATTATTTCTTAATAATCTTATGATTGTCCCTAATATAAGCATGTTAAATAGATACAATGACATAAAATGGACTTTGGAAAAAGAAAGAAATTCCCACAACACACCTTGGCAGCACCTCTATAGGGATGTGAATGGCAAATAATAATAATAATAATAATAATAAGCACATGTATCATGGGGCTCTGCGCAAACATCTACTAGCACTCACCAACATGGACCCTCACTCCTGCCTCACTTGCCAATAGGGATTTCTAACAGTTAAATTCACTACAACGTCAAAGGTAGGTGTTTATTGCTCTAAACGCATTTCATCTGGAGGTGCTAATCCCCCTTTTGCAAAGACTCTTCCTGGTAAGTTAGACACCCCACATTGATTAACAATAATCTACTACCCAATTACAAATGCCAACTCTGCCAGCTTGATAACTTTTGAATCGCTCAATTACTTTATCCCATAGATGTTTAGCCAGCTTCCCAATTTATAATGGTAATCCAAGAAATGTAGATGGAAATGAACCTTCCCTGCATCCAAAAATCCTCGCAAATTAGCCTCCATCTTCCGTTGACAAGCCTACTCCCAAGATTTCACTTTTGCTCGAATTAACCTTCAAACACGATACAACCTCAAAACATACCGTAATCATCCAGAGATTATCAACCTCCAATTCATCTACCTTACACATAAGCAACGTGTCATCCGCATATTGTAAGTGTGAAATCTAAAATTGAGAGTTGTCGACTTTAAAATCTTTCACTAAGCCACACATTACTCCTTTATCTATCATCTTGCTTAAAGCCCCCATCACCACCAAAGGATCTCCTTAACGCAAACCTCTTAATGCCTAAAAGAAACCATTCAGGGATCTATTTATCAAAATAAAAAAATTTGCCAATTTAACACAAATACGAACCCACAATTGCCATTTTTCTCTGCAACCCAACCATCCTAACATATAGTCTAGAAAGTCACAATCAACATGATCAGATGCATTCTCAATATCCAACTTGCAGACTAACTCTTTCATACATTTTATGTTATGAGCATCAATAACTTCATGAGCAATCAATGCACTAGAAACTAACGGTCCTCTACAAAATTCCCCTGCAACTTGGATATTACTTCACCTATCACAGATCGAAACCTTGAAGCTAAAATCTTTGCCGGTGTTTTGTAAGGGCTCCCCAAGAGGCTAATTGATTTGAATTCCTTTAAAATATTTGCCCCTTCTTTGGAATTAGTGCCACAAACGTAGCCCCTAATTCCGTTTATCAAAAAACTAGTTCACAAACCCAATCACATCCATCTTCACAGAGTCCTAAAACTTTTGATAAAGGGCCATAAAAAACCATCCGGACTAGGGATTTTGTCACTCTCCAAATCCGAAACTGCCGCCTCTTATCTTCTTTAATGAAAAAGTTTTCTCAAGAGACTCGGTCACCTCCTCAAAATAGAGTCAAATAGGAGATATATCAAGTGTTGGTCTTTCCCACTCCTCCCTAGTCAAGAGCTCCTTGTAAAACTTTCCTATCGATGCACATACATTTTCTTTAACTTCCACCCTTTCCCCTTTAACCACCACACTTTTGATTTTGTTACTCCAAGATTGCACACTAGCCATTGCATGAAAAAATTTGTATTTTTTTGTACCCCACCTTTAGCCAAAGTTCCCTAGAATGTTTTCTCTGTTTAATTTCATCCTCCCTAAGCCTCCCATTAAACTTTGCATTATGAATTTCCCTCCATGCCCTTTCTCCATTCGTCAGCTCCCCTCCTTTAGCATCAAGCCTTTGGATTTCTCGCAATGTCTTCAATAATTCCTCCTCCTGTTTCCCCAATACCTCTTTTTTCCAAACATTTATCTTTCCATTTAACAACTTTAACTTCTGAAAGAGGGAAAAACCAGCCTTACCTTGAATTGAAATGGAAGACCACCATTCTTTCACCCTTTCCGAGAAGTCCTCCACTTCCAACTAAGAAATCTCAGATCTAAAAGGACACGGCCCCCAATCCTCCTCTTCCATTTCCAAAATGATTGGATTCTGGCTTCGGCAAACCTCTTTGAAAAGCTAATGAAAATTTCTCCATACATTCCACTAAAATGCCATTTGTTGCAGGTAAGATGTTTCTAAAGGTGTGTTGTTTCAAAGTATTATTCCTAGGAATGGAGGGTAGGATGTGTGGAGAGATATTTGAGTATTCGGCCATCCATTCAACGAAGGAAATCACGATTATTTTGTAAGGGCTAGCAAGTCTTCCAAGAAGGGAGCTGGATTCTTAGTGGGTAAGGGTGAAGTTTTGGCATGATATGTAAGTTGTCGAAACTCTTGAGATGTTTCCTTCTTTGTATGGCTTGTCCACGTGCAAAGAGGCTAAGGATGTTGATAAAGGAACAATATCTTAGAATGTTATCACTTGGTGGTATCCTAGGGAAGAAGAGATCAAAAACTTTTGTACTCTAATGGGGTTACATTAAAATTCAAAAATCAATCCAGTTGAGGAAGATAGAAGGGTGTGATCTTGGTCAAAGAATTGCAAGTTCTCCTCCAAATCTTTGAAAATCTATGTTGTAGAGAAGTGAGCACCCTTCTCCATGGCTATGGTTTGGAAATTCTTCCCCAAGAGTGCAAGCACTCGTTTGGATCACCATGGCTAACAAGATTCACACAATTGCTAATCTAGAGGAGGAACATTATGAATCTGAATGTACATCGTGTGTAGGAAGGTAAAGGAGAATGTCAGTCGTCTCTAATTTGAATTTTTTTTAATGACAAATCCACTTCAATGGTTAGTCTAAAAAGTTAGATCCAATCTATAGTTTTGGAGTGAGCGTTCCATTGCAAGCCTTCAAGTATGGGAATTATTGTGTTGGTCTTTTTTTCTTGAGAGATTTTTGAAAATCTTCGATGACAAATCCACTTCAATGGTTAGTCGAAAAAGGAAGATCCAAATTATGGTTTTGGAGATAGCTTTCCTTAGCACTGTCTTCAATGATGGGAATTTTTATGTTGGTCTCTTCTCAGGAGCCTTTTGTAATAGGGGGGTTTCCAGTTAGTTGATCTGCTTTTCTTTTCTGCAGGGTTGGTTTTGTTCTCTTTTGAGTTGGCACTTTGAAATGATTTCTCTTCATCTTGTTACTTTTTGTTTGGGTTTCTTGTGTTTTTGCAACAATAAATTTTCAGTTACCATTGGAAAAAGCTTAACAATGCTATAAAGCTGTCATACTTTCAGCCTTGAGCATATGAACATCATACATGTTCTTAGAAGGAACCGTTAACAAATCCAATAGCAATTGCAACTGCAAGAACTACATAATATTAGGATTGATGTTAATTTTAAATAATTATATGTTGCTAGGTTCTATATTATGAATTTATCAATACTAAACGTACATACCAACACTCCCTTTATACATGTATAGCCTTCAGCACCGCCAGTCTTGTGCTACACCTGCTCCACTCCTAGCTTCTTAAAAGTGCAGAATGGCTGCTTGCATCATCCTAAACTTCCCAGATCTCTATTCCAGTCATCCATGCACTGTTCATCTAAGCAGAGATCAACCCCACGAATGTCAACCTTCCACTATTCAAAAAATGAATTTATGGATTAAAATTATTCAGATTTGTTCAATACGTTAGTTTATCATCTGCTTCTGCTTAATTGTCCTCATTCTACAAAGATGACTCGACCAGTGTAAAAAACTCAAACATAAAGAGTGATTTCAAAATCTATCATGCAGTGATGATTAACATATGACATAACAACATAGAAGAAATGAAAACTAGAAGCAGTTGCAGCATAATGTCATGAAAATTAATATGTGATTATTGGATAATGCTAAAGAAGAATTCAACCATTGTCACATTGATCCATGATTTTCTCCCACTGACTTGTATTAAAATTAAATGAAATAAAAGTCTAATGACTTCTGATCAAAAAAGGAAAAAGTCGAATGCCTACTGATAAATAAATAAATAAAAAGTCTAATGCCCAGAAACACAAAACCCAAGGATGGTCACAGTCTAGTAGTAGTACCACAATAGTGTGGATCTGCAAGGAGGCCAACAAAAGATATATAGTCATCAGGTGATCGTTTTCTTCCCTCTTGCTCCTCTATCAGAGAATATGCAATCTGCGCAAAGAAAACATTTAGACCATCAAAGAGCATTGGGTGCAAAGTCCTCACACTCCTGAGTGCCACTTCAGGGTCGGACAAATTTCATCATCAATTACAGAGGTTGTGTGAGTGGAAGAGGAGGGAAAACGGATGCCCAGTTAATGGGGTTCTGTTCTCCGTGCTGCCCCAACCACACAGCGCACATCATTGGTTCAAAAGCCCTTCCAACTAAAATTTGGTGCTACATCCAAAGGAAACCTTAAGAAAGAAGGCTGTCCTCTATAACTTGAACAGAAAGAAATAACAGAATAACATACAGAGAGTTAGAACCGGAACTTTAAAAAATAATAAAAATAATAAAAATAAAAATAAATCCAATAGTTTAAATTACAAAACACATAAGTAGCATTTGTCCCACGTGAGCTCTCCATGATGTTTTTTATTTAACTATGCTGCATGACAATACAGTCTGCAGCATTTGTTAAGAGTTCTGCATTTATGATGCAGATTAAGCAGAAAGGATACAAACTTATCGAAGAAATAATTGGCGCTCACCTGGGTGTCCATAACATTGTTCAACTTGATCCCAAATTGAAAATACAATGCCTGCAGAATATGATTAATAAACAAGAATGTTTAAAACAGATGGCAATATTCTAATCAAACATGCAGGAATGACAGAACAACTAAAATCAATTAGAGACCTCACTATCCCGTTTGCAATCATGAACAACTTTTGTGATGTAACTAGACTCAAGTGCAGGCTTACAGGCTTGCATAAGCACCTTCCCACCTTGAATAGCATCAACCAAATAAACGGCATCCGGGAACGCAAGCTGCCAAAGACAGAAGCAAAAGAGATTAGGTTGTAGTAAGCAATAACAAGTAAGTATGATTGAAAAGACATGCAACAGAAATTCCAAAGAGGAGATGGGCATGCACGAAACACATTATAGACCCACACATGCCTCTTGGATACAGAATCAGAATTCAAGAAATAGGTGATCTGTAGTTCTTGTGCGACAACATTAACAGAATTATAGGGCTGTGTCCTGAAAATTAATTTCAATTCAGTACAATTAGAGGAGCATTTTCACCAAGCATCACAGAAATAGCTTGGGACTTCCATGATGAAATACTGAATAAGAGTAGAAACAGAAACATAGAATAACTTATGGGCTTGCAGATACAGAAATGATTCCATGAGGAATTCTATTAGCTAGGTCTCGTTGACATAGAATTGTCTATGATGGACAAAGAAATTATTGATTTTCAAATGAAACAGAGACATGTCTGCAATCTCTCTGCACGGGAATCTTCAAATATTTGCTCAGAATCATGGTGTGCCATAACGGCCGTTACGAGGCCGTAAAGGCCGTTACGTAAAGGTAACGGTGGCAACCATTACACTCTACGTGGTCGTAATGGCCGTTACAGAAAATGAAAAGAAAAAAAAAAAAAGAGTACCCTTAACGGCCGTTACAGCCCCCATAATGGCTCGTTATGCCCCCTCGTAAATGCTGTAACAGTCCATTATAGGGCCAATATAGGTTTTTCGGATTTTTTTTCAATTTGAGAGAGAGAGAGAGAGAGAGAGAGAGAGAGAGAGAGAGACTATAACGGCCATTTAAGGAGTGCGCCATCACAGCCCATATGATAACGGTAACAGTGGTGGCCGATACAGCCACAATTACCATTACGGAATACCTTGCTCAAAATGATACAAACCGTATTGCAAGGGCATAGAAATAAAAGCCTCTATAGGTCTCTTGGGAACCCTTCACATACAATAAAGGTTATGTGACCCTCATTTATTCTTTTATTTCCAAAAGCAGAGAAAGGAAGCACTTATGCACCAGATGAAACAGTAGGAAAGATGAAAGGGTCCACAGAAACATAAGCAACAAAGACATTGACATTTACAACAAACATTACCCCTTTAAAAGTGCATGTTTGTGCGCTCATGTCGTTAAAGTTAATACGTGCATATGTATTTAGCATCATATAAGGAAAATATATATATATATGAGATATCGCTTGATTTATTTCTTTAGTAATTTAACCAAAAACAAAAAATAACTTCAATATTCAAACCCGAGGTTACAGATACACTGAAAAGCAATGCATGTTTTTTTCCCATATAGAATGGAAAAATCAAATGTATGAGTTAAAAAATAGTTAAAAGATAAAACTAGTTACCTGCATGATGCACAGAGCTCCATGTCGACAAAGATCAACACCCTCGCAATCAAAACCAATGACCAACTGCCTTTCAACAGAGGGCTCCAGAAACTCAGGTGGGAGTTGAAATGCATCAGTGACAATATGGATGGGAACAAGCGACAACTTGGTATCAAGATCTGGTTCTTTGCCTCCTGGAAAATTACAAAATAAAGCATGCAAACCAAAATTAGATTCTTGACAAGAAACAATTGCACTGAAAAAAGATAACTGCATGATTAGGAGGAAAACAGAACAGACAGAAAGATGAACTAGAAGAAGAAATGAAACAACTGAAATAACTCAAAAGCTAGAAAAGCCAATACATCACATGCAATGCAGAATTCAGCAGCATAATTCCATAATCATTCTCTAATTAAAAATGAGTACAAGCACGCAGGCAGGAGTGCATGTTCAACCATGCAATTCCATAATCATGTCCGACATAAAAATGCATGCATGCAGACACTAGTCCTTTCATGTACACGAGAAAGTTTTCAGATATGGTATCTACCAACCCATTTAAATCCATGAGTAATAGAAAATATCATGCAGACCTTAAAAAAAATTAAAATAAAAAATAAAAAATACAAAGAAGAAGAAGAAGAAGGAAAAAAAAGAATCGAGAAAAGCCCACATCCAAAAGGAACAATTTCCAGGTCTAACAACGAGCTGAACTGATAATCAGCAACTAGACCCAAATACAAAATCTTTCAAATTCAATAAGATAAAAGAAAACCCACCTCCAAAACCAATCAACTGATCCCAAAATCCAACTTACAGACCTCAAAACAAGTTCGAATGGCAATCAATAACAAGACCCACATCCAAAATCATCAAAATTCAACAAAGACTTAGAAAAGTCACCTCCAAAACAACACAACAATCACAAAATCCAATTCCCAACCCGACGACATGCTCAAATGCCAATAAGGAACAAGACACACATCTCAAAAGCTTAAAACTTCCAATCCCGACTCCAAAACCAACACAAAAAATCCAAAATAACCCAACTCCCAATACCCAATACAAGCAAAGATTCCCCCAGTCAACAAGACCCAAGTTAAGAAACCGACAATAATCAAAACTAAACAAGGACATATCAGAAGAAATCACGTCTCTTTGCAGTTGAATCCAAAAAACAAGACAAAAGAAAAAGAAAAGAGAGATGCATATGCATATACCTGATTGAGAAGCGAGAGGAGACAAAAGGAAAGAGAAAAGAGAAATTCATATGCATATACCTGACTGGGAAGGGAGAGGAATCTGAGTCTGATGAGAAGGAGTAGAAGCCATGTGATCGACCCTCTCTCTCTCTCTCTCTCTCTCTCTCTCTCTCTCTCTCTCTCCTCAACAAAATTTCAGAAATCCAGAGCTGGAAAAGGGCTAAAAAGAAGATTCGATGCTTTTACAGCTCTGGAATTGCATTTTCCAAGCTTAGAAGATTGCCATTTCCATATCCGCGCTTTTGCATGCCCCTTTTAGCCCGTCCGTCGCGGTTCTCTCTTTTCATTTTGCAATCTTGCCTCCAGAGAGGAGCTTTTACTAGCGGCATCCCCGCCGTTTCCCTTTTTTACGGTTCTATCCCTGAACCTTTTTAGGGAAAATTATCCATCAGTCAGTCCTCTCTAAGGATAACTTGGTCCGTGAAAGGGACAACGCTAGCCTGACACGTGGAGGACAAACATGCATCAGATCCGTCCATCAGGTGCATCTGATTCCAGTACAAAAGTCTGATCTGCTTGATGGACGGTCAAATAAGCATACATCTGATACTTATATACTCACCGTATCTCTACAGTGGAGGTGTGCAAATATCTGGCGCATCCGATTATTTGGTAAGCCTGGCTTCTTGATTTATGCCACCCACAAAATGTGATCTGCTTGATGAACGGCCCCGATTAACTGCTTCCCTTGTGCCTTTTTAGGATCATTTAGCAAGGATCGCGGATTGCCTACCGACACCGCCAGCAGGGACTCGCTACCGGATGGTGCTCGTGGGCCAGACCATGGCATATGTGTTTTATCCACGCCGTCCATCCATTTAACCATCTCAATTTATGGTGTGAGCCAGATCCAAATTTAAGGTAGACCATATCACAAGAAACAGTGGTGATTGAACGCCTACCCTTAACAACCTAGAGACCATAGAGCACTTGCCCATGGAGTGTGCTGAAAATAGATAAACGGCGTGAATAAAATACATGCACCATGGTGGGCCCATAGAACACAGTCTAATAGCCAGGTTGCTATGGCAGTGTCCGTGGCCAGTCGGCATCTTGAACCAAGAGACTTCATCAAGACTTCAAGTATGCTTGCCGACGGTTTGGAGCACCAAAATGCAAACTTTAAAATGCGTTTGATTACTAATCCCACCTTGAAATTTTAAATGAAATGTTTGAAAGGAGTGTGAGATAAGATTAAAATTAACTTTGTAAGCTTTGAAAAATGAGCTTGTGTTGAAGAGTGTGAGATAGGATTACTATTCTCACTTATTATGAATTTTTGCTTCATTAGGTTCATTCCAAATGCAATTAAAAAATAAATCACGAGATTTATTTTTTAATGCATCCATTCTAAACTTAATATTAGAAAACATGGGATACACCCCGTCCAAAAACAAAACCTTACACATACATTTATTATAATTGTTATAATTTCATCCACCTTAATTATACCTAATGCAATTGGCTAAACCGGCCTAAAACTACTGTAAATGTTCAAAGTTAGATATCGTCAAACTCAAATCTTTCATGACACTCTCTAAAAGTAGGATTTAATTATTATTACCTAATTCAAGCTTAATTATATTTATAGACCAATGGAATTGGAGGGTTTAAAAAAAAAAAAATAAGAAGCTATGGCAACTATTTAAATAATTGAATTCAAGGATGTTGAATAAATCTCTTTTTGAGAAACCAATCAAGCTCTTTTCTCTCTTTTTTGGCAAAATTGTACTTAATTTCATACGTGGCAATTCTGTGAAGATCTCTTTATTAGTTGGGGGAAGAATCATGAATCCAACTATTTTAGAAGCAAATGAGAAAAATTGAATTTCATTACACAATGTGTGGTTGATAAACAAGGATCGATTTTTAAGAAGGTTCAACTCAAGTTGACCTCAGAGAAACGTGGGTCTACATGAAGATAAGTAACTATTATGTATTCCTTTAGTTTCGATGCATGGAAATTTACAAGTAATCATTAAGATACTTGTTTTTTAAAACTAGTTGCTTATAGGTTATCTGCAGGTGAGAGTAGCGCAGTGCATTTTCAGCATTAAAAACATACTCTTATCTGCCACACCAGCAGTTGGCATTGCCATTTTAGATGGTTTAATACAAGTCAATATATACCATGTGTCTGCAATTTCTAAGTGCCTGCGTATCAACCATCGCAACACCAGAGTCAAAATAACTCCCCTTTCCCCACTATCCCAGTCATTTCAACACCATAGTATCAGCCATCGCAACATCATGTGTGTATAAGCTTTCATTTCTCGATCATGCACATTGCACTGATAGTTATGGAAACTGTTCATCCAGTGGCTCCAGAATGGATGGGGCACATACAAAAGTTACATAGATCGTCTACTTGGTGGGGCTGCCACCCCTTGCAAACATATGATTGCAGTCAGAGGGGCTTTCTAAGAAGAAGCGATTGGAACAATCCATTCAAATTTGACTGCTTCACTCAGGAATAGGTATGGCAGTTTTTTCTTTCTTTATTTCCTTCTTTAGGTAGAACCAATACAAAACTTTATATATTAGTCTTGAGTGCATTCAAGTGCATTTGAACCTGTCCAAGCGCATTAAGTATATAATGTCTAGTGCATCTAAGTTCATCCAAGTGTAATACACTCCATCCTACTTAGACCTGCTTAAAATCAGATTGGATCAATTCAGGCTCAGCAGGTTGACCAAGCAGGTCGAGAAATTAATCTTTTATTATATATAGAATATATTGATCTAACCTCCTTTTTATCAGAAGAAGAATAAAGGAGCTCCTAGAGAGTAGATAACACTTGGAGGGGGGATGCTGATCTTGATTTAAATTCGCATGTCCAGCATGGTTAGGAGTTGATGGGTCATGATTAATTGTGTGGTTAGAGTAGTTGTGGAGTTTGACTAAGCAGATGAAGGTGTCAAATCCGATCACCACCATAAGCGGCTGTCGAAATCAGTGGGCAACGAAAGCACAGGCAGTCATCTAGGCAAATTTGAAGACATTACATTACTTTCAAGACAAACTTGGAAGGAGGATAATTGCAATTTGTGCCCTATTTCATTGCTACGAAAATCAAAGCATGAAGACATAGTTAATTCTTGTAATTCTTATTGAATAAACTGAAAATGTGCAATTCAAAGCTAAAAGTCAAGAGTAGGTGGCTCCGCCAAGAGAAGCCCGAGTGCAGACTTGCAGACTTGCAGACTTGCAGACTTGCAAAGCAGTTAGGTTTGGTTTTACGAATCTAGATACTATGGGATTACCTCTCGCGATGCACGACCTCCAATAAAACCAAATCAAGGTAAATAACCTGCTCAACTTCAACAATAAGCTGCAAATAGCTTGTGATCTTAATCAGTGAAAGATTCTTTTGCAGCAAATTCCCAGAACTCTGATTTTACAGATAAATAAATAAATAATGCCTCCACTGATTTGAAGTCCATAAGACGATGTTTTCAAGGATAAGATGACCAAAGTGCCCATAGCATATCTTTCCTAAGAAGTGAAGTCCAGCACTGCAGGGCACGTGGTGTGCGTCTAAAAGTCCAAAACCATTCAACATGTGCACTCCTCCATGACGATATCCAGAAGTCACGCTGGTCCAAACCTCATGTGGATCACATGAATTCAGAGGTTTTGCAGGTTTTGCGGCAGTGTACATTGTTTTCCAGGCTGAGGTCCACTTGAGGATTGGATCAGCCTGATTTCTAGCTCGTATGATCATTATTAATGGGGTGCACGTGCTGGGATGGGTTGGGTTGGATTTCATACAACCACCACATGGACCCCACAATGCCCAACTTCACATTTAGAATATTTGTGAAATGGCATTTTGATCATTTGAGCATTTTGGTCATTTCACCTTCCCAAAAAGAGGGTCCTTGGAATTTCAATCTGGACAGAATTTGGCAGTAAGAATCCCATCATAGGATCTGGTAACTGGCAATGATCAAGCAGAGAGCTTCCCAGACCACAACAAACTTCATATAATAAAACGCTCCTTGTTTGGACCTAGGAGACTCTACAAGACTGAAAATGCAACGAAGCATCGAAGGGAGCCTTCAGCAATGCTATGTCAATTTCATTCGAATCTCTTCTCCATTATTATTCCAAACTATCAAAGCATATGAATTGCTAGGATTGAATATGGGTTCAGCAACAAAGTCCCGCAAGAATCAGAGCAATTTTTTATTAAAAACAGAGTCCAATCAGTAAAACTGCTATGCTCAAAATGGTAATAGTGCTGCAGAGAGGTCAAAACCTGCAGACACTAAAAGAGAGAATCAGAACTAAGAAAAAGTCCGCCTCAATTGGAGGAACCAGTTGAAGGATGAATCTGGTCTCTACAGCCCAACACTCTTCTCTAGCTTCTGAATTTGGTTCAAAAATATCCATGTCATCTACAAAATCACAACCAAATACAGATATTAGCATATGAGAAAGCTATTCACAATGCTCAATTGAAAGCCATGTCATTTGTTCAACCATCAATGATACTGGTTGGGTACACTTCCAGTGATCTCAGCCATTTGATCTGGTGGGCCCTGTCAAGGAACATAGATGCCCCAGTATCTACACTATCAGAATACCGCTGCAACCCAATGAGAATTGACACTTGCAAAGGTTGGTCCACATTCAATGGGGCGTCAGCTGGTCAGGATCATCTAATGGAGGAAATTTCAGAGTATTCCCAACCATGTGGCCACCCTAAAATGATTTTGGGTCATTAAAAGCTGAAGCCGACATGTACAGTTTGTTGGAGCAAGCAAATGCTTCAACCATTGAATCTTCCATGGAAATAAACTGCCTTCTTTGAAAGAGGTAGGATGTACATGAATGTGCATACCATGACATGGGGAGCAATTCTGACACAGTATACTGGAAAGCCAGTATAGAATTTGAATGGTCCCCCTGCCTTCAAAGTCTTCATGACACAATCCATAGAACCAGTATATGGGTACTTCCCATTCGCATCCGGTTGCATCTTCTGTATCTGGGTTTTCACATAATCAAAAGGAAGACTACAAGCAGCTGCAAAGAATCCAGAAACAGCACTAGCTCCTGCAACAAAAGGACAGAAAGTGTTATCGTGAGACCTTCCATGAGGGCAGAGTATGTGGATGTGAGGTGCTCCATACAAGATGGTATTAAATTGGCAACTATGATACAATGAATGAGGGAATTTGAACAGGCCAGCTGAAGAAAAGATCCTTGTCCTGACGATAAGCACACCATATTCACATTGTAGTTTGTATACGAGGGGTCCATGGTCCAGAGATTCAGACAATTGGTCTGTTGGGCTCCCCTGTGGATGGACCAATACCCAAAAATCACCTCAATAGACACAATCTTTCAATTTGTGATCTCTAAATAGGCAGTTAAGAAAAGAAATATAGAAACAGTAAGCATTTGACTGAAAAGAAAATCCAGAGATCGGACTTGGTCCATCCATGATGGGGCCAACAAATCGATGGCCAAGACCATTGCACGGCGGGCCCAAGAGACCTGTGCATATCATCAGGTCAAGTGTCATAAATTCCTCCAAGAAAACAAACCTGAATGGAACAATTAATAAGAGCAAAATCAGTAAACATCAGGCAAATTATGGTGGGAATCGAATGGATGCGCTACACTTTCTTCTTTCTGAACATTGGATGTGCTACATTCTCAGGAAACCTTATCCTTAAAATTAACATCACACGTGGAATGTACTGCTGAAATGTTGAGGCATCTTACCAACTACAGTACTGCTCTCAGAAAACCCAAGCGTATCCTTGCAAAATTCTACACTCTGGTCATATGAGGCAAGCATGCCCATATTTAAAGCCATAGCTCTGACCACTGTAGGACCTGCTCCTTTCCACAGTGCCAAAACACCTTCATCAGCAATAATACGATAGAGTGCATGAAACGCATTTGTATAGTTACGGCGCTGTGCAAGTGGTAGAGTGGCATCAGCTTGCATGCGGATGAGTGCCAAATCAGCAGGACTGCCGACACATGCACCAATAGCTCCAGCTGTCAGGCCACAAAGAGCTTTCTGATAAAGGGGGAGTGGTTTCCCATCATTAGCAGCAACAGCTTTATTCGTGATAATTCTGAAATCAGCTAGCATATCAGTACAAGCTCCTCTTCAGACATTAATTACAACAGCAACCAAATAACAAGAGGCTATTCAAAACTATACAGGTGTGAACCTTATTCCATTTTATCAGCTTAGGTCAGGGCAAATTCAATCA
This sequence comes from Magnolia kwangsiensis, assembly GCA_037074715.1. Taxonomy (NCBI): domain Eukaryota; kingdom Viridiplantae; phylum Streptophyta; class Magnoliopsida; order Magnoliales; family Magnoliaceae; genus Magnolia; species Magnolia kwangsiensis. Next base: position 101,508,933 of record CM073581.1, read on the forward strand.
ATTGCCAGAGGTTTCACCAACTTGAACCAAGGAATTTTAACTTCAAACCAAAAATGCTTTAAATGCATAATTATAAGTTATCACCATTCCATTCAACGTCCAGGCAATTCCAATGATAAAATTCACTTGTTTTAAGGATGTATAATAGATTTGCATTTCATTAAAAAGAATGAAATCATTTTATCAGGTTAGTGACAGGCCCTGGCACATCCTAATAAAAAGTTCTATGCACATGGGAGTGCTTGCCATGGATGTTTTTTCACACGCTCTCAAACAGTGCTGAACCAGGTTGTCTATACGGAATGGTGCGCGCATGTGTGCATGCATGCGAGAGTGGGGTTCTTAATGAATTTTTTGTTTAAAAAATAACATATTTTTAACTGCTTCTCTCTCTCTTTCGTATCTCCGAAGCTGGAGTGAAATCAAATTTGTAACGGATTGGCCAGTGCAGCCTATAACCCCTACAGGGGTCACTTGCAAATACACAGGGAAAGAACTATCCTCTCCTCCATTCTCTATCAGTCTGTTCCTCTATCTGAGGAAACAACCTGCTAGCTCGTCCTTGTAGGGTGTGAAATTTTCGCGTCAGTCTGAAAACACACCAAAAAAAAAAAAAAACCCACAGAAATAAAAGAGAAACTAGGATGATTGATCATACCGACTTTCAGTGATTGCCACCATTTGATAGGGAAAACAGACCCAATGTATGTTTATGATCGCCCCGTGGGCGCGGGAATGTTGGTGAATTCAAGGTTACTACATCATACTCGATTATGTGATGCAACTCCATTTACTCCTCAAACATATGAAAGGAAATGAATTCGAGAATTAACAAGGAATTAAATAAATCCTATGTTGAGATCTAAGTAAACAGATACCAAAACCAAAGCATATTACTGACTGAAACTGAAAATAAATTAAAATCAAGATGGGGCCAAGACCAAAGTCACAGCAATAGAAGGTTGGTGCTAGAGCTACTGGCGTTGACTTTTTGGCCTTCTGAACAGGGAAGACTGGGGTCAAGAGTTAATGGCTCCAATCATTTGCCCCCTCTGATATTGATGTAATGTGATTATGTGATGGCATAGCCAATGGCTTATCCGATTATGCCATTAAAAAGCGTTTTTTTTTTTTCTAGGGGCGATGGCATATGAGATTATGCGATCACATATGCACACAGCCCTTTGAGTAGCGAACCATCACTTATGCTATTTGACAACAATGATTTCAGGTTTGAGTTTTGAAAGGACGTGTGGGGTGGGGGTAATTAGGCTCATTTAGAGGTGTAGATGGTTGGCGGCCCACTCAACCCCCCCCTGCCAAAAAAAAAAAAAACCTTCTGCACCCTTGATCATAAAAACAGTTGAAAGGCTTAATTTTGAAAGTAATATAATGAATGCAATGATATTAGCATTTTGGAAAACATCTCCGCTCAAACAATCCTGGATTTACCAATCATAGGACTAGCAAGGCTATTCTGTAACAACCCTAAATTTTGGTGCATTTAAAAAATTAAAATAAATATTTAAAGATTTTATTTTTAAATAAAAAATAAAAACAAGTCAATAGTTGAGTTGGTGAAGATATTCTTAGTTGAGAGATAGGTTTAGGGATCAATTTTTGGAGTAGTAATAATATTTTTTTTTATATCAAATGTCATAAAAATATTCAAATTCAAGATAAGGGAGGATGTGCTCATCCTATCTTATCAAGAGAAGTTTTTTTAAAAATGGATGATTTCTGCTTAATTGAAAAAATAGGAAGCCCTGGAGAAAAAGGGAGAAGAGATTCTAAGAAGGCTCGATCAAGTAAGTTCTAATCGTTAGATCTTTTTAATTTTTTATTATGTTGTTAATTTCTTCTTGATCTATACAATGAATGGTGTGGATCATTGACACGATCATTGTATAGGTGTGTAGAGACAATTTTAATAAAGTGATGCTTTTATGATTTCAGATCTGATTAGTAATATTTTATGAAAAAATTTAATGGATGGAATCTGATTGTATTAAGATAGGTCTGTACGGATCATATGATCCCTAAGGCCAAAATATATAAGGGCCCTAATTTTCAAATCAATCTAACCATCAGATGGGTCACATTAGTCAAATCTAGAAGTGTGTAATAAAAGAATCTTAGATTTTTTGTGCAAGTGTTGGTATCACTTGGCGTAGAAGGTCAAGATGGGCCATTGGTGTATATGTGGTTAGATCCATACCATTCATCCAGTGTGTAGAGACAAAATATGCCAAGACCTCAAGAATCTGAATGATCCAATTATCCGATGGGTCACCCTGATTAATTATTTGACATTTAATTTTAGGATCTTAAAAAGAAAATCTAAATTTTGATAAATAACTTTAATAAACATATAATTTTAATTATTTGATTATTTAAGATTTGGCTACCTAGGATATATATCAAAGGTGGGCCCCCACCATATAAAATAACTAGATAAATAATAATGTTGTTGATATAATTGATAGGATCTCTGAATTCAAACCAAACCATTTACCTTGTGGATTCTACCCTATCAGACTCAGGTGAGTAACCTAACTTGTCTTATAATTCATTAAAATTAAAATAAATCATTTGTGATTGTTTGATTGATTGATATACTGATTTGAATATTTTGTTATGATAATTGTACGCCAAATTCATATGTGAATATTCTGATCAAGACAACTATGCTAAATATGAAAAATATGCATTTACATATCATCCATCATTCATTATATTTACATAATGCATGGTCGATCCTACGGCCTCTCCCTGGAAGAAATATCGATTATGGTAGAGCGTTACTAGATGCAGGCCATGCCCAAGCCTACTGAAAGGTGGAAGCCTACCCAACAGGTGGATACGGGTTGACGACCTCTAACCCAAGCAGATAGACGATCACCCCATCTGATGCATTCATACATCATTTACATCCATATCATTGTACATCCATTTTTATGTTATTTTAATTGCTATGATTATGAACCATGCTGGGTTATTTCACTAAGCCCGACTAGCTTACCTTTTTATTGATGGAAAAACCGTATAGAGGAGCCATTAGCAGATGATGTGGCGCAAGAACTAGAGGGATGTACCGTACCTGAACACAATCCATGTGAAACATGCTTTATCTGAAGATGAAGTAGCGGCATTAGACCATTTCTGATTACTTGCTAGTATAATTTGATTAACGTAAAATGCATATCGGTATTGATTTTGAGATTTTAAGAAATTTTTTAAATTTATTTCATTGAAACAATATTAGTATAGAATAAACATAATTATAGTACAATGATATAATAAATGGATGATTTTTAAAGTTTATTTTATTTTAAGGGTTGTCAAGATTTATATATGTCTGGTTGATTGATGCTAAGTATTATGTATATGTGATTGAGATTATGGTGGAACTTAGACTGAATATAATTATCATCTCTGATTAAACTAATTAAGGAATTAAATTAGTACACTTTGTGTACGAGTTACGAACTGAAACTCAGGTCTCAGGGTGCACACTCTGTACCCGGATTTTAAGGCATAACATATTCAATCACAAAGACAACTTTGAATGATTTTCAAAGCCTATCAACGGAAATCACCAACATTTAACAAATCCTGGGACCCTGAAGCTACTTTTACAGAAAGGTTTGCAAAGTTTATAAAAAGAGAGGCAGGACGATCAATGAATACGCATGAATCAATTAGAGAAGAAGAGATAACTAAAGAGGACATTAGAACTAGAATAGAAAAAACTAGAATTTAAGTTTACCTAAACTAGTTCTCACCCAATTATGCCCATCCTCGCCTTCATTTGATCACCTTCTCGTCTGTCTGTATGTCCCCCCCCCCCCCCCCCCCCCCCCCCGCATCTAAAAAAAAACAGAAAAAGATTTTTAATGTGTTTTTTAGTACGGGAAAAAAAATATAGCTAGGGTTTGGGCGGCGTCACTTTTACTACGACACTATCTGCACCGAAAATCAGCACTAGTGCTTCTGGCACCACCTACTCACTTAAAAGAATTGACAGTGTAAGAAGATCAGCGTTAGAGTCCTTGCCACCAAACTTCATTTTTACGGATTAGCGTCAATGCCTCTGATGCCGATTGTCAACATAGTTTGATAAGCTTTCCAACACATGCATCAATGTCCAAACGGCCATAGTTGGGGTGCACGATACATGCAACAACCTAAAATGCGATGCATGGTTTGACCTATACATGACCCAATGTCTCTTGAAGGGCGGCTTTCCTTGATGCATTTTATGGCCTATGATCAAGGTGTGTTGTAACGACCGTCATGAGGCCACAACGGCAATCACGTAACAGTAATGGTGACAATTGCTACATGTTATGAGATCGTAACGATCTACTGTAGGTATTTTCTATTATTTATTTATTTTTATTTTTTAACAAAAAAGACAGCAACGACCATTATGGCCCGTATCGTAACAGTAATAGAGGTGGCCATTACAACCATTGTTACTGTTACGGAATACCAAGCCTATGATGATGCATGGAAATTTGGGGTTACACATGTGAGGGGTATGGAAGCAATTTAAAGAAGTGAAAAACATCGAAAATTAGAGTTCATCAGCACCGAAATTCAACGAAACTGCATACTATAAGTGATGCTCATTTTTTTCACTGTAGGATGCCAAAACAGGAGTCTATAGCCCTTTGGCTCATGGTGTCCCGTATCGGTTACGTATCAGCCGTATCGGCCGATACATAACGGAATCGGTAAGGGCCGATACGCGTATCAGCTCCGTGTCGGCCGTTACCGATTTTTGTAGCCGTATCGGCCGATACGGGCCAATCCGGGGCGTATCGAACCGTTACGGGGGCATAACGGTCACCCGTAATGGTCAGATAATGGCTATTTTTTTTTTTTCTTTTTAAGCACTTTTTTTACTGTTTTTTCCAAACTTCTTGCTTCCAAACTGTTTTTCACTCCTTCTAATAGTAATTTCGACCAACCATGGCTGATTTTTTGGGACAAAAACACATTATATTACGGATTTGGTTGAATCAAAGCTCGGTGGGCCATTTTTCAGAAATTCTTCAAAAATAGGTATTTACTTTCTTTAATATGTTTTGCTGTTTTAATCATGTCATATGATGTGTTAATCATAGTAGAACATGATAATGTGCATTTTACAGATTTGGGGTGCCATTTAATATTTTTTTTATATTTTTTTCTATTTACGCATGAATTTTGGGCCCTTTTTTAAAAATTCGAAAAATCAATTTTTAATAGTTGTTTTGCTGTTTCAATGATGCCATATGATGTGTTAATCATAGTAGAACAGCTTAATGTGCATTCTACAGATTTGGGGTGCCATTTTATATTTTTTTTATATTTTTTTCTATTTACGCATGAATTTTGGGCCCTTTTTTTAAAATTCGAAAAATCAATTTTTAATGGTTGTTTTGCTGTTTTAATGATGCCATATGATATGTTAATCATAGTAGAACATGTTAATGTGCATTTTACAGATTTGGAGTGCCATTTAATATATTTTTTTAATATTTTTTTCTATTTACGCATGAATTTTGGGCCCTTTTTTTTAAATTCGAAAAATCAATTTTTAATAGTTGTTTTGCTGTTTTAATGATGCCATATGATGTGTTAATCATAGTAGAACAGCTTAATGTGCATTTTACAGATTTGGGGTGCCATTTTATATTTTTTTTAATATTTTTTTTAATTTACGCATTTATTTTGGCCTTTTTTTTGAAGATTCGAAAAATCAATTTTTAATGGTTGTTTTGCTGTTTTAATGATTGCATATGATGTGTTAATCATAGTAGAACATGTTAATGTGCATTTTACATATTTGGGGTGCCATTTTATATTTTTTTTATATTTTTTTCTATTTACGCATGAATTTTAGCCCCTTTTTTTAAAATTCGAAAAAACAATTTTTAATGGTTGTTTTGCTGTTTTAATCATGCCATATGATATGTTAATCATAGTAGAACATTTTAATGTGCATTTTACATATTTGGGGTGCCATTTTATATTTTTTTCTATTTACGCATGAATTTTAGCCCCTTTTTTTAAAATTCAAAAAATCAATTTTTAATGGTTGTTTTGCTGTTTTAATCATGCCATATGATGTGTTAATCATAGTAGAACATTTTAATGTGCATTTTACATATTTGGGGTGCCATTTTATATTTTTTTTTATTTACGCATGAATTTTGGCCCCTTTTTTTAAAATTCGAAAAAATAATTTTTAATGGTTGTTTTTCTGTTTTAATCATGCCATATGATGTGGTAATCATAGTAGAACATTTTAATGTGCATTTTACATATTTGGGGTGCCATTTTATATTTTTTTATATTTTTTTTCTATTTATGCATGAATTTTAGCCCCTTTTTTTAAAATTTGAAAAATCAATTTTTAATGATTGTTTTGCTGTTTTGATGATGTCATATGATGTGTTAATCATAGTAGAACATGTTACTGTGCATTTTACATATTTTGGGTGTCATTTTATATTTTTTTTTATATTTTTTTTCTATTTACGCATGAATTTTGGCCCCTTTTTTTAAAATTTAAAAAATCAATTTTTAATGGTTGTTTTGCTGTTTTAATCATGCCATATGATGTGTTAATCATAGTAGAATATGTTAATGTGCATTTTACATATTTTGGGTGTCATTTTATATTTTTTTATATATTTTTTTTCTATTTACGTATGAATTTTGGCCCCTTTTTTTAAAATTTGAAAAATCAATTTTTAATGGTTGTTTTGCTGTTTTAATCATGCCATATGATGTGTTAATCATAGTAGAATATGTTAATGTGCATTTTACATATTTGGGGTGTCATTTTATAAATTTTTCTTTGTATTTTCGAATTAGTGACTTTATATTTTTATTTGCTTATATTAGACAGGTTTTGGAGCTTCTTAGGGTTTAGTTAGAACATAAAATTATCTTTATTAACATAGGTCATACACTCATACTCATATCCTAAACCTAAAGAAATGTCTGGGTCTGGCCAACAACAAATAAGTGAGGATATTGGATGGTAACATTGTGAGAGGGTTGGTGGTACTAGGCACCAAATAAAGTGCAAGTATTGTGATAGGATAGTGTCTGGTGGAATTACCCGTCTCAAACAACATTTGGCACATCGAAAGGGTCAAGTTGCGCCATGTGTCAGAGTACCGAGAGAGATAATGCTATTAATGCAAGCTAGTGTGGATGAGTCGAAGGGTAAACGTGCTGTTGTACAAAAGAAGAGAGATGATACTTTAGAAGCAGCTCGACAGGAGGTGTTTGGTCCTAAATATATGGGCGTTCGTGATGAAGATATTATTGATTCTGACGAAGATTCAGATCGGGAATTAACCATAGCTAGGAGAGAGAGCGTGCGTCTAGCTCGTGAAGAGGAAGAACGTCACCGCATGTTTGGCACGCATGGGTCAGTGCGTGATACAGGAGGGGGCAGTAGGAGTGGGAGTGGGACAGGGAGTGCAACTGGAAGTGTAACTGCTTCTGCAGCTGGGACTGAGGGTAGGGGGTGTAGGTTTGGTGGGTTACGACGTATATTTGGGAGCCGACGACAGACATCTTCACGTGATGCCCATATACATTTGAATGAAGAAGTAAATGAGCCTAGGAGACCCTCTATTGATCCAATCCTGTTTAGGAAAGAATCAACTAAACAAAAGAAGATAAAAAAAATGTGGAGTAGAACTTCCGTTGAGAAATTAGGTAGAGCAGCAACAAAGTTATTTATACATGCTAACATACCTCCTAACGCGGCCAATTCTCCATATTGGCAGGTGGTAATTGATGCAGCAGCAGAAGCAGGTGAAGGAATAAAAGCTCCCACGGCTAAGGAGATTAGGGAGAAATGGACAGATGCAGAGTATGTGGATGTGAAAACATACGTGGCTACCTTTAAACCTGTATGGCAAGCCAGAGGATGCACGATCATGTGCGATGGTTGGACTGGCCCAACCAGACGCAACATGATCAACTTCATGGTGTACTGCCACTTGGGAACTATATATCACAAGTCAATTGATGCCTCAGAAGTAACAAAAAATTCTGATTATATTACTGGACTAATGGATAAAGTTGTGGATGAGATTGGAGAGGAGAACGTAGTGCAGATTGTGACAAATAATGAAGCATTATATAAGCTTGCAGGACATATGTTGATGAATAAGAGAAAACATCTTTTTTGGTCACCATGTGCTGTCCATTGTATTGATCTTATATTGGAAGATATTGGGAAGAAGAAGAATGTTAAGGAAATGGTCGAAAGGGCAAGGGAAGTAACGACGTTTATTTACAACTATAATTAAGTAGTCGCAATAATGAGAAAGTTCACGAAAGGACGAGAATTATTGAGGCCTACGGCGACTAGATTCGCAACAAACTTTATACCATTAGAGAATTTATTCTAGCATAGGGGAGAGTTGAGTGAAATGTTCGCTTCCCGACAATGGCTCAACACAAAACATGGGAAGAAGACATCAGGGACACCGGTCGACGTTGTGAACATCATACGGGATAACAAATATTGAAAGAAGGTTAAGGCGATCCTAAAGGTGATGGAGCCACTAATGAGGGTACTCCGTCTTGTTGAAACCAATGAAGCACCTACCATGGGCTTCCTATATGATGCCATGGATAAAGCAAAGCTTGCAATTCAACGTGATTGTAGAAGCTGGGAGACTTATTGGAAGATGATCGACAGAAGATGGACAAAATAACTCCATCACGATCTTCATGCAGCAATTTATTACTTAAATCCTAGGTATAGATATGCTCAATCATTTGTTGCGGATGATGAAGTTCGTGTCGGGCTAAAAAATGTGATAAAGAGATTAGAACCTGACTTAGATCTGCAAATAAAGGCGTTGAATGAATTAGATACATTTGAAAATCGTCTTGGTAGTTTTGGAGATGCTCTTGCACAGCATGCAGTATCTAGGTTGCAACCGGCTGAATGGTGGATTAATTTCGGAGAGAGTACGAAGGCTCTCCAAAAAATTGCGGTAAAAGTTTTGAGCCAGACAACATCTTCCTCTAACTGCGAAAGGAATTGTAGTTGTTTTGCGCTCATTCATTCAAAGAATAGGAATAGATTGCAGACTAGAACATTAGATAGACTTGTTTTCATGCACCACAATATAAAACTAAGAATGCGACGACATCATAGGAGCATTACAGCTGCCGATGACGGAGACTACTGTCCAATAAACTTGGACAATATTTATGATGAGGATGACCCACTTCTACCTTGGTTGGAAACAAGGAAAAAATAAATTGAAAAGGATAGTGAAGAATAGAAAATTGATGACCCAGAAATATGCAAAGCACAACAAGAGAGTCGTGCAGATGTGTTGGACCCAATAAGAGGGGCAGCGTTTATGCCACGTACGGAAACGGCTCGAGATCAACAAAAGAGTACGAGTAGTGGTAGCGTGTCCGTGTCGGATGATAGTGACGATGACCCCCCTGCTTCTGGTGCTGGCACTTCTGGTGTTGCTCAACGCCCTATTCAGCCGTCTACAGATCACGATGCCGATGAACATCGACGAGGTGGTACACGAGGTCGAACCTACGAGTGTACCGAGTCACGATACAGCCAGCAGGAGGGTACATCTAGTGGTGCACCGCGTCCGGGAGGTCCGGAACATCAGCAGGCTCATGGTCTTGATTATTATGATGGATATTCTTATGGTCAATTGGATTATAATTATGATGGTTATACTGAGCCCGTTCCATCACATTCATGTTGGAGTAGCCCTCCCGATCAATATCCATATGATTGTAGATATTCAGATCCAAATCCAAGTTACTCATCACAGCAGACGCACTCTCAATCTCAAGATTCTCAACAGCCTGAGTATGGTTACCAGTATGGCTATTCGACAGGCACTGGTGAATATCCTTACTCAGGGTCAGAGTCGTTATCAGTCATCCTCTGGTTTCGTTGATCTAATATTTCCTTCTGGCATTGGATATTATGGATATGCAGAACCTACACCTATTGGACAGCCTCAGCCTGATGGTGACAATGACGATGATGTGGAGGTCGAGCAACCACAAAAAAGTAGATTTTCATTTTGATGGTGACTTGTGATTGTGAGTATATATTTGTATTAAGATAAGTATTTGCATTTTGCAGCAGACAGCTCACAACAGTATTATTGCAAGAAGCCATGCAATTATGCACACACTTGACACTGCCGAACTTGTATTTAAAATAGCTCCCCTGACAACCAATCAAGTAATCCTTAATCAAGTTGCAGGGGAGTATATCAAACACTACTAATTTTATTTTTTTTAATATTCTAGACTTGAGGATGACAGGTCATAGACAGGAATTACAGTCATGTACACACTGCACAGGTATGTTTGAGAAATTCCTCAAAAATAATTGCAAACACACCTAATGTAAGATATTTACATATTACATTCATTCTAATATATCTATCATTGGTAGTAGATAGTTAGAAAATTAAATATATGAATTTTGTAGTCAAATTCAGGTTATCTGGTTCATAAATTCATCAGACAGTCCGATACAACTTCTCACCAAAGAGTAGACCGTTACGCCCCCATAAACATGTTCCATTTTATAAATGAATGCATATTTGGAATGCTTAGAATATTCCGGATTTAATCCATATTTTTTCATATTTTTTCGGCAAAAAAAAAAATTTGCGCCGTTACGGGCCGTTACGCCCCCGTATCGCCGTTACGCCCCCGTATCCGTATCAGTTTTAGAGGTCACCGATACGCCAACCGATACCGATACAGGACACCTTGCTTTGGCTCTATTTGCAAGTGCAGTTAGAGTTGATATATACTACAAGAGTAGCCATTTAAATTCGGGGTCATTCTACTCAAAACTCTTGCATCTTATATGAGATAGAACTGATACAGGGACATGTGATGACTTAATCTTATATGCATGTATAATCAGGTTAAAGAATGTTCAAATAAATATACCAATTAACTAACCGTTTTCAATCAAAATAATTAGGTAAACTTCAAAATAAAAATGAGGTTATTTTGTCAGGATCATGCACCTTAGCATAAAATCGCGTAAACAGTAAAAAAGAAGGACCTAGGGATATGAGAACATCCCAGATCTAGCATAAGTCAGTCCACAGTCAAGTTTGGATATGATTCTACTGACTAACCATCCATCTTTTCTGTTCAAACTAAAAAGGGGATATCTAGAGATGAACGAAATGGGTGAAGAATGAAGGGTTCAACCTGAAGAAAGTACAAGTTCTTTTGTCGTCAAAAGAAAATGAGGACAATTCTTACCTTTTCCTGCACCTCGAATATCTAGAAAGAAGAAAACCTAAAATCGGGGTGGAATCCTCAACACCCAAGGACCAATCCTGAAACCCTGATCTCTTGAATAAAGAGAAAGAAAAGAGACAAATTTCTTTTCATTCAATAATAATGAAAATAGGGTTTATCACAACATATATATAAGCTATGGAAAAAGTAAAGGTGCACTAAAGCTCCTAAAAATAAGAAAAATAACAAAAAAAAAGATGAAACGTAAAGAAAGTGAAATAAAGGCCCTGAAATAAGGAAAAGAATAAAAACGCCTAAAATTAAAACACCCGTGTGGTAGGATGTGAAATCCGATCCATAGATCTATGGTCAGGGTGTGGTCATGCCGCTCATGCACTCATACCACGTCAAAAAATGGGTTCAATGGACCCAACGTCCATCCACATCAACTTCTCCACTCCGGTACTCTGTTGGCGACGCTTCCTCCTCTAGTACACTCTAAATGATGCACCACTGATGTCCGCACCAAGAACTTATCATAAAGACAGCAATCCAATCATGTTCGGCCCGTTCATTGAAAAAGTTGCATGTTCAACCTTCTTCGGTGTTGCGTTCATGTTTATTCCACTCCACTAACCAATGATTCAAGCTATTGTTAACAGTCAACCATCACCCTTTATCTGGTTTGAGGTAGCAAGCCACCCATTGGTTCCATAGTCTAAACTATAAATGTAGCACAATCCCCACCGGATCACCCAACAAAAGGAAAAGGATAACCCAATCGAAGTAGATGATAATTGCCCAAATCATCCAAAAAAACATAACCCATTTTATAATTGAAAGGTGTGAAAAACTACCAATGGATCCCAACATTTTGTAAAAGGAAGCTTGATCTATCTTTTGTTATTAAAGAAGAATTGGAAGAAAATAAGGTGGCTCATTGAAACTATAATACCTGCAAGGAAATAATGAAGTGCAAGTATTAATGAGGGTGTGGAGAGAGAAAGAGGGACAAAGAAGGTGATCTAGGGAGCCACAAATACAGAACTCTTTCTCCATAGAGGGTGCAGCTATCTTCAATGAAGACTACGGCATTGTTCCCAATTTTGAGATGTCCGGTGTCTGTAACATGCATGAGAAGGCAGTAGCATATGTGGGGGATCTTTTGGGCCTGCAATCCACATCTGGGTCATGCTCAAGGCAATTTTCTCTTCCGATGCAGTTTCGGTACTTGGAAATGAAATAACTCATGAGATCTTTTTTCGATGGTCTGTAAAAGTGTTCTTTAACAATCACTTATAAGGAACACTAAAAAGCATCAAGACAACTGTTAAGAGACTCAAAATTACATTCAGATGAGCAATGCAGCAACAAAGTAGAGAGCCCACAGTTGCAACTATTTATTTTTGACAAAAATGTAGGAGAAGGTTTTCGTAATCGTATAGATGAATCATTTCCAGGGCTTTTGTATTTATATCAATGAATCATTTCAGCAACAGCAACAAGTACCCAGTGTTCATACAGCTGTTTCAAACATAACCATGTCCACTAAATTATATCAAGAATAATTTGGAATAGAACAACGGTAAAGACGACGAAATAGTACAGTTTATACTACACCAGGATTGTCAAACATGTTACAAAAAAAAAAGCAAAAACCTATAAGAAATTCCCTTAATAATGTCCACTAGCCTTACAATGAAGGCTCAAACAGGCCAGGCCTGAGCTGGTTTGGGCCTGGATTTTGAAAGGATCTGGCCATCTAGCTGGACCTATCCAAATTTTGTACCTTCCTGATCCCAGGCATGATCCATTTACCAACCTACTTATAACCACTTTATATACTTTGAAAAGAAGAAAATCTTACCTAAAAGACCCAAGTCGTGCAGTTGTGTAAGTAGCTTGGCGTAGTAACCCTGCTGATAAACCCTGTTCCAGGAAAATACCATTTTACAGACAAGAACAACTTTCTTCAACTGCTATATCAAAGGTTACTAAAAACTAGAAAGAATGAGCATGCTAATAAAATAAAGAAATCCTTATACTAGGAGAGTTAAAAATGTTGCAGCATTTTCCCATATTTCATAGAGTGATCATTTTGCCTGAATCATGATATCCATAAACATGGCAGGTTGGGGCGGTGGATCCAGTCTGTCCACCTAATAGGACTTATCCATGGAAAACACAATGATTGGGTGATCCCAACAATCACCTTTCTGATTGGTTGTTGATCGTTAACCACCTCTATTACATAGTGTGTGGTTGAAGGCCACCAAAAAGATGGTCAGGATCATCTTATATTGATTGCTTTTCCAATTGCAGGCCATATAAGGATAGGACCCACTAGATCCAGATCATGCCTCATTTGCCACATGTAAGTTAGTGTGTGAATTAGTGCAAGTTGCAAGTGAAGCAATACAAGATCTTTAGGTCTTCATATAAATGTCGCTTTTTTTTTTCCTTCTTCTGTTCTTCAAAATAACAACCAAAGATGAAAATATACAAGCAGTGATAAAAGGATACCTCCACCACATAACATAAAACCACGCTGTGACATTTGGACAATCCTAACCCTTCAATATGTGGATTATTTTCTGAAAGAAATGGATGGTCTATGTAACTTTGCTATCTTTTTAGAACCACCATGTTTCTTTCCCTGTAATGGTTAGGATTGTTTGATTGGTATTATATTTTGGTAAATGACCTATCCAAGTTAGGGTCTGCCTGATCATCAGCTGGATCACGTTAATATTTCTCACGTGCACAAGAATCTAGTCACGAATAACTTGTACAAATAAAATCCACAAAGTTTGTGCAAGATCCAGGCTTCCCATCTTGGTAGGCTGCATTGTATAGATCTTCAGGTCTAAAAATTAAGGCTGTTTGCCGGGCTTGAGTTCCCGGTTCCTGGGCCAGACTTGATTTTCCTGGCCCCAGTCGGAGAATATATTACGGAGGCATATTTGCTGCTCCCTGGATTCAAACACTTGACCTTCCACTCTAATACCATGTCAAATCACCACTTGCTCTAAAAGCTCGGGCTGTTAGAGGATGGTGATGGTGTATCAATGTATGTTGAGGGACTTTAACAGTTAAGGCTGTCTGTAATGTTTGTTTGTACACTGTAACCCATCTGATGATGGTAATGGCCTGATTTTGGAGGCAGAAGATTTAAACAGTGTGGCCCACCTGATGGAAACCTCAGATCTATGCGTGCCATACACATGTCCTTGCATGCGAGCGACTGTGTGTGTGAAGAAATTGAGAAGCAGACCTTGTAAAAAGCCCCTGGGCCTTCTTCGCGCAGCATGGTTTTTGCCACGTGCAGTCCCGACCCCTGGCCCAGTTGAATCCGAACCTGATACAATCAAATGAATTGAGGTGAAACACATCGAAATGAAATTCTTGCAAAATAACAATCTCCATCAACACCAATCCTTCAACAACAAAACCGCTCTCTCGAAACCAAATCCCACTGTCAATTCCAAATCTAGCCATGCATTATCAAATCAAACTCATCCAAAATACACAACATCCGTAAACATCCAAACACAAACAAAAGCTAATCAAATCTTGCATCGGAGAATCACATCGAAGCTTCAGACCCGGAGAAATCAGAAACTAACGAAACCCAATTCGACTAGAACCATTTGAAGAAAACCCAACAACCCACATCAAGATTTCACAAACAGAACAGAATCAGAATACGAAAATGCAGGAAAAGGGAGTAAAGAAAGAGACCTTGATCATATCAACGGGTTGGATGACGCACGTGGCCAGCATTCCAGACAATCCACCGTTCGCGAATGGCTTCACGGTCGGCCAAACGGCTAGAGACTTGGGTTTTTCTTCTCCCATCTTCTCAGAAGGATCTGATCGAAGAAAATCGGAGAGAGAAATGGAAGAAGGAAAAACCAAAGAGAGGGAGAGAGAAAACAGAGCAATGTCAAATGCATCTACTGATATTATAACAGGAGAGCGTTTGGACAGAGAATTTGGTTGGCGGAAGAAAATTTCCGACAATGCCCTTGGCAAAGGGAAAAGCAGGTACACTGCGGGAGCACTTTCAAACATGCTCCTTAAGATCTTAGACAGGTGTCTGTAATGATCGGAACCGATCAAGAGGTGGGCCATCATTGTTATAATGCAAGAAGAAATTTCCCATTGTTTTATTGAACTCACCGTTCGATAAACGGAGTCCATCCATTGTAGACTTGCTAATTGCACTCATTTGCCACACACGTGGAAATGAGTGATACGTGTGTAAGATCAGAACGGTTCATTTTTCTACCCTCTCTCTGTAGATTCTATGCATCTAAAGTTAGGGACAAAAGACGATCTTCGGGGCCACACAAGTACAGAGAATTTAAAACCATCGGTAAATTTCTCTTACTTTTCATTTTATTTCTATGGACATGGATACAGAATACATGATCCGGCTTGTGAGTTGTGAAGTATAGGCCTGTTTCCTTCTAGATATGTCATGTACGGTGTGGATCCTCTAACAAACATATCTGCTATTGTACGAGTGTGCCTCGTTTCTACGTGCGAGGCTGGACCAGTTGACATTTGGCATTTTTGGTTCTGACCTCTGCTTCTTTTTAAGGGCCAGGATCGTCCAGAGTCAGATAATTTTGGCCCGAACGTACAATTTTTGGTCTACCTGAGGTGTATGGTAATGGTTTGCAAGAAGTTAGATGTCAACAATCTACGGTACTCCGCCGAACCTGACAAATTTACCACCGTGTATGGTTAATCTCGGGCAAATAGTGGTGAATCGTCCTCCTAACGTGTGGCACCGATGATCTGCTATCCATACCATCCAAATTGTAGTTACCACCGTCGATGGTAAATATCTCTAAAATTACTTTGATAAAGCAATCTCCTCCATCCAATTAATGGCTATATAATTGACGGTTAAAATTAAAATAGAGAGCGGTCCTGGGAAAATCCAATGGTTAGTTTTATAACATCTGTGCAATTTTTAGCTCATGTAATTTGGACGGCCTAGATTGCGGAAAACTACATGTGTCAGCTTGAAGAGTCGACATCATTTCTTAAACGGTGCAAAACAAAAATTCCAGTCATCATTGGGAGAATAACACACGTGCTAGTGTCCACACGTGACATTACACGTGTTGAAAATGTCGTGAGTCTACATATTTGGCTTTTCGATTAATACGAAGGTTGTTAGAGCATCTCTGCAGTCCACTTTATCGTGATAGGCGACTCTGACCGTCCGAACAATGGGCTACATTTTCCGGGTGGGCCATGTACTAATTTTCGAGTTGGCTCAGTGCTCTTCACCATCCCACCAATTCCTTGCTTCTAGATGATCGATTGAAGTTACAAGCAACCATCCCGGCAGAAATACCATAGATCGGACGGTTAGAATCACTGGATCTGTGCTTTCGGCCTATATAAACCGTCAAATCGATGCTTGGGAATCCAATGGTATTGGATGGAAGTCTAACGCTAGCTTTTGCTTTCCAGATCCCAATGAAAAGTGTAGCAGAAAGTTTAGGATTTGGTCTCATGTTTCAATGATCCAATCCGTTTATATAATGGACCCCACCGTGGGTGACGGATACCGAGAAGAAGAAGAAAATTCTCATAATGGATTATTTTGAACACCTTAATCATTTAACCGCGGGCCATCTTGGTAACTGTTGTTTTGTTAGGTATTGATGGACAGTACGAGACATTTCAATCTTGAGGGGGTGTTTGGCGCATGGCAATGGTTTGGTGGGATGGGTTTCTAAAAAAGAAAAAAAAAGGCAATTCTTACGCATGACAGGTATTATCCCTTATACCATGGACGGATAAGCTTAATTCCTTGCTATAATTGTAATACGGTGGGATTCATTCTTTGGTCAGTATATTATTATACAGAAATACTCATTATCATTTAAAATTATTATGAATAACATATATTTATTATATCTAAAGCGCTCGTCTATTTTGCGATCTCATTTTATAACGTGGGCTTAAAAATGAGATGGTTCTAAAACTCACGTGGCCTTAAAGGAGTTTTCAACAGTAGGTGTTCAATCCTAACTGCTTTTGTGGTGGGGATCACTTAAGGTTTATATTTACTTTATTTTTTAGCTCATACTTTAAAATGATCTTGAAAAATGAATAAACGACATGCATGCAGCCCACGGATCGTGGTGAGACCTACACAACTTATTAACATTGTATAAAATTGGCACGACACCAAATGCAATTCCATCTTATGTAATTCAAGCGTTACCATTCTTCCCAAACATCGAGTGAAATTGGCACGGACCAAATGTAATTCCATTCTATCTAATACCATGCACCAAACGCCCCTGGAAGGTTTTTCAAGACCGCTATGGCGAGCTGTGCATTTAATCACATCAACAGCTTGGATTCGCAGATATAGCCCCAGATCCAACGGCTATAGTTCGAACCTGTCATGCAATAATAAGTCGGGAGGTGTTGTACCGAACCCCAAGCAATGAGAAGGATTGAGAAACGAGAATGCGGAACACCCAACCACCCGTCCACGTTTTCTACGTTTGGTAATGCAATGGAAGCGGATTGCGTGGTGTGCACACACTACTGACCTAAGTGGTGCGTTTACATGGCAAAGTTACTTAGGCTCCACCCTGATGTACGTGTTATGATCGCCCGTCCATCCATTTTAAGAGATCATTTCGAAAAATAAGGCTATAAATAAAGCAGATCCTAACCTCAAGTGTGGCCATACCACAGAAAGCAATGGAATCTTTTTAAGAGCTCATCTAACCTGTTCGTACCATGTGACCCTGATGAAGGAAAAAACGCAACTATCAGTTTGATCTAAAACCTCAATGGCTACGCATTCAATCCTCGTTAGTTTATGTGGTTTGGTTCACTAAGTTTTGAATCTGCTTTAATTTTAGGCTATTGTCTAAAATGGTTTTGCAAAATAAATAGATAGCGTAGATATAATACATGTATTAAGTTGGGCCACAAAGAGATCGGCCTCCATACAACATCTTATAAAGTGGGTGTAAGTCACTTGGATCCAGCTCCTCCCATCATCCTGAAGGGAAACTGACCGGCTACTCTGTCGGTGCTCTGTGGGCTCATTGTTATGTGCGTTTTTCATCTATGTTGTTCATATATTTTTTTAGTTCATTTCATGATATGAGACCAAAAATTAGGCATATCCCAAAAACAAGTAGACCACATTACAGGAACCGTGTTGAATGAATGTTGACAATTAAAAAAGTGTTGGGGCCATAAAAGTTTTGGATCAAAAATTGATCTTTTTTTTTTTCTTTCATTTGGGTGTGTATGGCCTAATCAATATATTGGATTTCAAATAAACAGTACAGTGGGTGTTAGGAAGATTTAAATGGTGGATATCTAATCACTTGTTTTCCTGTGGTGTGGTCCACCTGAGATTTATACCCTCTCAATTTTAGATTCAAGCCCTAAAATGATCTGTAAAAATGGATGAGCAGAATAGATAAAACACACACACACACACACACACATATATATATATATATATATATATATATATATATATATATATATATATATATAATGGTGGGCCACATAGCACTCAACACCAGCCACCAAGCTGCTGGCAGGGGGAGTAGCCAGTCCGTTTCCATCCTGAAGCCGCCTTTTCTGGATATGTCCGGACGCGGAATTCCTGCAAAGCCTTTCGCCAAGAGGTTCCTGCGTAAAGATGCTGGGTGGGCCCACCCAGATGTTTTTGAAAAATCTACCCCATCCATCCGTTTTATGAGATCTGTTTAGGATGTGCGGCTGAAAATGAGGTGTATCCAACACTCACATGGGCCATAAAGAGTAAAAAGTGGACATATAGTGAGCACCGTTGAAGCTCTTTTATGGACCTATATAAGTTTTGTATCAGGCTATAATTTTGATGTTTTCACTTCATCCCATTGGGAATGATCTTGTAAAAGTTTGGATATCATATAAACATCAAGGTGGAGCCTAATAAGGTTTAAACAGTAGAAATTTCTTTCCCCCAATTTTCTCTCGTGTGACATGAGTGTTGTATCCACCCATTTCAGGTAGAAACCGTAGAATATAGTAAAACGAGCTCGAAAAATGGATGGACGGAATGGATTTACAACGTACATTGAAGTCAGCCCCACTCAGCATCCTTTCGCAGGAGATCCGCGTCCGATATGTCCCAAGCCACGTCAGTAATAAATATTCAAATGGGTTTCTCGGCACCTCTCTGACGTGTCCCAGTAGAAATAGCCAATAGCCAGACTCACTTATTTTTTAATTTAAACTAGAGAGGAATGCACCTGTGTCTTATGTGTCCTATTAGTCGAAATAGCTAGCTAATAGCCAGATTCACTCAATTTTTTAAAAAAGTTAAGAGTAGGAAGGGATTAATGGAAATTTAGTGACTTACTTGAAAATCCTTGCACCTCTGATGTTGTCTTTGCCTATTAGAAAGGTGCAAACGAAGTTTAGTGACTTGCTTGAAAACCTTGCACCTATGATGTTGTCTTTGTTTATTAGAAAGGTGCAAACAGCCCACTCAATTTGAGAATAAATTATTCTAGTCATACTTCCATAAAAACGTCTTCAAAAAACTCAAGACTGGTTGAAAAATCGTACAAATTGAGTATAATGCATTTTTAGCAAGTAAAATAATTGGTGAACAGATCAATAGACTAGGAGCCCAACCAATCCAATCCTAATCAAATTGCCCGGACCTTTTGGAGACTTAGTATGTGCATTACTCCAATAAAATCATCTTCCGCGGATGCAAATAGCCTTAAAAATTAAGATGAATAGAACAAAAAAAAATGTGCCTAGCCTATCTTGGAAATGATTTACAAACTAAATTGGCATATTCATAACTTGATGAAATCAGATGTCAGTCGATTGTTCAAAATATTTAAAATTTTTAGCCACACACACCTTCAATTAGGCTATATTTGTCAGACTCCAAAGGTAAGAAAATTCAAATGAATCAAGCCAAAAGGATCCCTAATGCCTTACAAAAACAATTACCAAATTCAATCCACGTATGTCAAATATAATAAATAGCAAATCAAGATTATTCATCTTAGCTATCAAAACCTTGAAAATCTCCCATACGTAGTAGTTAATGCACGTAAAAAGGTAAAAGTGACAGGAACCCATTAAGGGCTACATATCCAGAATAGCCGCTCCTTAGCCATATGACCTCTTTATGGGACTATCAAAACCGAGAGCAGGACAAGGTACGCCTATAGCCTACAGGCAGACTTTCAATAGTTGCTTATCTAAGTCTACATAAACTGGACAACAACAGGCCTTAAAGAGGGGAAAGTTAACATTTGCTAACAATAGGCATATAAGGCATCTGTGTGTTGTGTGTGTGAGAGAGAGAGAGAGCACTGCATTAAGGGATTTCTCAAGATTTTGGTGTGTAGGGTGCACATACATGCGATACCTAAATGAAGTCTTGACTGCATTGAAATTTAGTCCAACTCAGGAGACAACTATTAAATAAGCCATTAAAAAACTAGAGTATGATTAAAATCAGGGACATCTAACCATCCATTTTGTAGCAACAAAAAAATATGATGATGGTTTTCCCTTTTTATTTCTACATCTCAAATTAACATGCGCACATTTCAATAATGTTTGCAGCACCACACACTCCTTTTATTTATTTCTACAATCATTCTCTCATGTTTACATTTTCCATTTTCATTTTACTTACCTAACCAAAGTTTTAAACCTACATAATAAGACAAAATATCATTTATTATCTTTTTACTTGGGTTCTTAAACCCCTACGCAGTAAGACTAGGTACCAATTATTTTCTTTTTATCAATCTAAAATTTTAAATCCTGTAAAATAAAACTAGATATGATATTGCTAAACTCCCGCTACGTTTCCTAAATGATCCAAAAACCAATCTTATGATATGTCTCACTTTGTATGATGGAGAGTACAAATAAAACCTTTCATTTGGATTATTTCAATAATTTGATAATTTATTCCTTTGCTTCAAACATGAACAATCAACATAACCTCTATATAATCATTGGATTAAAGTATTTAGTTTGAGAGTAATTTTTAGGCGTCTCCCACGTGAAGGGAGAGCCCTCATCAAATAATTTATTTTGTGTCATTAAAAACATCCCATATCTAAAGGCTAAAGGCTTGATGTTGTAATACCTCTCTAAATGTATTTAAGAAAACTCCAATTTTCAAATTCATGTTTTTATTGTAGGCCAATGATACATTAGGTCATAGCCTACTGGTAGATATGTTCAATAGTAAGACAGACACCGTGAATATAGAAAATTCATTTAGGAAACCACCTTAGGGTTTACATGAATCTTTGCAACTCTTATAAAAATGCGTCGCGCGTACATATGTCTAATGTATGTCTATAGGAAAAATTGAACATTCCCTTACATGAAATAATAATTATATCATTTTCCCTATGGATCTCACAAGGATGTGGATTGGCAAGGTGCCTACTGAGATGCTTTGTGGGCCCAGCATGATATATGTGTTTTATCGAAGCTATCTATCTATTTTTATAGATAATTGTAGAGCATGAGCCCAAAAATACAGGAGTCTAAATCTCGAGTTGAGCGCACCACATGAAAACAGTGGCAACTCAACGCCTATCATTAAAAACTTCATAGGGCTCACTTCAATGTTTATTTTCTATCCAACTTGTTGATTAGGTCACGCACACCTAAATAAAAAGAAAACACAAATATTAGCTTAATCTAAAACTTTTATGGCCCTTAAGAAGTTTTTTATGGTGAGTGTTCAAACACCACTCTTTCTTGTGGTATGGTTCATATGAGATTTAGGTATGCCTCATTCTTGGGCCTATTCCATAAAATAGTCTGAATGAATAGGATACATACATACGATGGGCCCACAAAGCATTGTCAATAACCACCTCACGTCAGTACACAATCCGCAATCCGCGTTGGCATTAATTCAATCACAACCATATTAATATTGCAGCAGCCATGAGGCAGTTCACATCCAAAAATCAATAAAAAGTTGTCAAAAGATCGTTTTAGACTCCACTAACCACTCTATGACTAGATGTCCACCATAATGTGGTGGTTGGAAACAAAATCAAATATTTAATATTTTACCAAAGTGTGTTGGATGATATGCCGGCACTTAACAATTATTTAAAACTTATAAATGAGGCTTGTAAGTCATGTAAATTTTATCCCAATTTAAATCTTATTAGAGAATTCCACTCTAGGAAGGACCATATCTTAAATCATAAATTATCAAGTCCTTATTTCTTTCACTATCTCCATGCATATCCGTACCCTTATTTAAAGCCTTAAACTTATACTAATCCACTCTTAACTGTCTAGTTTAGTCTCTAGTGCACATTACCAAAAAATTATAAATATCTTGGATTGGTGGACATTGATTGGACCGTTGAAATTAAAAATATCCAGATATCATGTTTCAATAAACAAGTGTCTACAAATCAAATGTCAGAATTGTTCAATCAATCTAACTTTGAGTTTGTGATTTAGCAACAGTGACTTATATTACATATTTTGGCCAGTCTAATTTGAGTTAATGAATGCAATATGTGCAAGTGCCTGTGCACCAAGTGTCATGCACCACCGGAGTATCAAATAACTTCCTTGAAACCAAACCATAGTCTCTATCGCAAGCAAAGGATAGCATGGTATTAAAATAAGATAAGACCGAATGAATCGATTTGCTCTCCAAGTCAGCCAGTTCTGGCCCACCTTTCTCCTTTTTCCCAAAAGCAATGCAAGTGGGGCAAGGTCGTAGAAATCAAGAGTCCAAAGACGTCACCTGCACTTTGTTTTGTACATCACGTTTATTGGGACCTGTTTGGCTGTCACCTAACCAACCTTTTTGTCATGCTTGGTGGCCGTACATGACTGCACCTCGTTCTCTCCAACACATGTTGTAATTATATACAGCGCCTACAGCATCCAAGCTCTGTGGGGCCAGCGTGCTGCATGTGACATCCACGCCATCCATGAGGTGGGTCCATCCATATTAGGCTGTGGGGCGAAAAATCAGCCCGATCCACAAGTCAAATGGGGCACACCCCAGGGAAAATGTGGAGGGGAGGCCAACCGTATGTTTGTACGTGGGTCCCATCATGAGGGGCGTGTGTATTCTGTCTAACCCTTTCAAAACTCAAATGGGACACAACGCAAGATCAACTGGTCATTTTCTCGATTGGGGCTTCGAATCTGAGTTAACTCGGACGAGTTCGACTCCGAGTCTTAAAACTATGGTGATTTTATATTTTTCGCTGTCGTGTGGCCCACCTTAGTTTTTGGATTGAGCTGATTTTTTGGAGGTACGGTGAACATGGAAGAATCTACTAATGGATGGAGTGGATTTCAAACGCACAGCATGGTGGGCCCCATATAGGTGAGGTGTTGCACGCGCTGCAGATAAAAGGTGCTGTTGATGAGGATTCGGGTCAATTCGTAGGTAGGCCCGTTAGCCCACACGGAGAAGCTCACGCACCCTTACATGGAGTGTCAACGTGTGAAACATCAGAGCCGTGCATAAGGTTGGCCCCACCCTGGAATGAAATATAGTCATGCCGCTTAGCTCATCAAGTGGGCCACGTGCGTTTTGGAATTTGGACGCCGGCAAGTTTTTCCAATCGGTCAGATGTTAGGGGAACGGCTATAGATGCATGGTGGGGGCCCACCTCATGCACGGATTAAATTCCAACGCACATGCATGCGTCTGGGGTAGGCCACGGTCTAGATTCCAATCAAAAGAACCCAATTTACTTTGCTGACTGTCAAACCGGATATCCCGTATACAGCCCCGAGGTATGTATACAGAAGAGAAGTACGACCCGCCTCGCACGTGGAAATAAGGATCACGTGTGAAGGATGGGAGACGCTCATCAGGCGATTTCCCACCGCTCAGATGCCATATCTTAGATCAGCCCAGCTTGATCATCAGGTGGACCGTACATGTACATAGGATTTGGACATTATTGGTAAATGTCTTTTAACATTTCATCTACTTTGAACAGGTGCGGCTCCCCTGATGATCATATCAGCCTAGTTTCCAGACATGGCATATGCTCGCTGGGCCTAGCCTGATGGGCAGCTACGATGTCACACACGTGTTTTATTGGTTACACGTGCTTGCACTTGTGTACATTGCTCGACCTGAGAATATCCTCTGTTTGCTCGGGTTGTCAGTTTGTATAGACGACGCCTATGGTCCGGCGGTCGATATGAGAGCGTCTAGTGGACGGGTTGGATCTGATGGACAGTTGAAGTGGGCCCCACACCAGCCCTGTCGTGGTACCAGTGCCATATGACCCATTCATCTTATCTCTACTATATATATATATATATATATATATATATATATATATATATATATATATATATATATAAGGCTAATAGCCTTTTAGACAAATTTACCCCTGTAATTAGTCTTCACAACAGTGGTCAGAAGGTATATTTGACCGCACCCACTTTTCCTCTTCGCCCACCTCAAGAGCGGACCGTGCAATTCTCTGCGAGGCCCACCATGTTGTATACGGAAAATACACTCCGTCCATCAAGTGAGAACCATTATTTGAACCGTGCAAAAGCCTGGTTAAAAGCTTACATGGCCCACAACAATGAGAACAATCTAAAATTGCACCCAAAACCACTAAGTTTACAATATGGCCCACCTTATATATACACAGGGAAAAGGTTCCGTGCGGTCGAGCTCATGGGAACTCTCCTATGAGGTCGAGCTGTGTGGGGGTCCCACCGTGATGCGTGTCAAAAATCTATCCCATCAGTCAGATGCACCATTCCATGGTGGGCCTAGGGTTTAAAACTCAAGTCAATACGTCACTTTTTGGGCCACACCACATAAAAAAGTTGAGAGAGGTTACCCTCCATTAAAACATTCATAATCATTTTTTGGGCCCACTGAGATGTGGTTCACAAATCCATCCCATCCATTATGTGTGTCCCACTTGGATGAGGGGTCAAACCAAGTTACAGACGCATCTAAGTTTCAGGTGAGCCCCACCGAGTGCTTTTTATATGTTTTAGGCATGTCATCACATGATTTTAGATGGTATGGCCCACATGAGTTACATATACCGCTGACTTTTGGGATATCCCAAAAATTAAAGGGGACCCATCAGATGCACGTGTTGATGTTCGACACACATCACGGGGGAGCCCACGTAGCTTGAACTAATGGGAGGTTCCAATGAGCTCGACCACATATAACCTTTTCATATATATATATATATATATATATATATATATATATATATATATATGGAGAAAGAGAGAGAGTGTGTCATGCTCCCCTGTGTACCTATACATGTGCACCTTTGCACACGTGCCATGGGTGTCTAATCTGAACAGTTCATGTGATGTGGAATTCCATGAAACCCCATGTGACAAATTTTCACTCCAATTTAAAATTCTGGTAGGCTATAGTAAAGAGAAATGCAAATCAAAGGAGGAAACTGTTTTTATTTTTCATGGCCTATCAAAGTTTTAGATCAAAGTAAAACTTAGGCTTAGAGGGTTTCACGAGGTTTTGCTTCACATGAACGGTTCAGATTTTGGATCCACATCATGTATGATGAGTTCTTTAAAAAGTTTGTACGTAGTACATACGAACTGGTTCGCAGGTGAGCGTTCCGCTATATGAGTCATGCTCCCCTGTGCACCTACGAACGTGTGCACTTTTTCACACGTGCCATGTGTGTCTAATCTGAACGGTTCAAGTGATGCGGAATCCCATAAAATCCCATTTGATAAATTTTCACCCCAATATAAAATTCTGATGGGCCATAGAAAAGAAAAATGCAAATCAAAAGAGGAAACTGTTTTTATTTTTCATGGCCCATCAAAGTTTTAGATCAAAGTAAAACTTGGGCCTTGGAGGTTTCATGAGGTGCTTCTTCACATGAATGGTTCAGATTTTAAATCCACATCACGTATGATGGCTTCTCAAAAAGTTCGTACGTACGAACTGGTTCGCAGGTGAGCGTTCCGCTATCGTGCTCCCCTGCGCACCTACGCACATGAGCACCTTTGCACACGTGCCATGGGTGTCTAATCTGAACGGTTCATGTGATTCGGAATCCCATGAAACTATATGTAACAAATTTTCACCTCAATATAAAATTCTGGTGGGCCATAACAAATAGAAATGTAAATCAAGGGAGGAAACTGTTTTTATTTTTCATAGCCCATCAAAGTTTTAGATCAAAGTAAAACTTGGGCCTGAGGGGTTTCACGAGATGCTACTTCACATGAACGGTTCCGATTTTAAATCCACATCAAGTATGATGGGTTCTCAGAAAAGTTCGTACGAACTGGTTCGCAGGTGAGCGTTCCGCTATATATATATATATATGGAAAAAGGTACTATGCGCTCGAGCTCACGGCTCCATCCCATGCGGTCGAACTGTGTGGGCCCCACCGTGATGCGTTTCCAATATCTATGCCATCAGTCAATGCGCTATTCCACTGTAGACCTTGGTCTCAAAAATCAAGTCAATCCGAGACTTATGTGGGCCACAACACATACAGAAGTGGAGAGGGGCCGTGCAACCATTAAAACATTCATAATTATTTTTGGGACCCACAAAAGATGTATTTTGCAAATCCAGACCATCCATTATGTGTCTCCCACTTGTATTAGGGTTCAGACCAAGTTTCAATGACATTCAAAACTTAGGTGGGCCCCACCAAGTGATTTTATATGTTTTGACCGTGTCTTCACATGATTTTAGATGGTATGGCCCACTTGAGTTTGTATACGGTTGATTTTTAGGATATACCATTATTTAAAGCGGAACCATCAAATGCACGGTGTTGATGGTCGACATGTATCACGGTGGGGCCCACACAACTCGACCTCACGATAAGCTTATCGTGAGCTCGAGCACATGGTACTAGGCGCTCGAGCTCACGGCTCCGTCCCATGTGGTCGAGCTGTGTGGGCCCCACCGTGATGCCTTTCGTTCATCTATCACATCAGTCAGATGCGCCATTCCATCATGGGCCTAGGTCTCAAAAATCAAGTCAATCTGGGCCACACCACCTACAGAAGTGGAGAGGGGCCGTGCACCATTAAAACATTCATAATCATTTTTGCGGCCTAAAAAAGATGTGGTTTGCAAATCCATCCCATCTATTATGTGTGTCCCACTTGTATGAGGGTTCTGACCAAGTTTCAGTAGCATTCAAAACTCATATGGGCCCCACCAAGTGCTTTTATATGTTTTAGCGGTGTTTCACATGATTTTAGATGGTATGACCCACCTGAGTTCTGTATATGGCTGATTTTTGGCATATCCCATAATTTAAAGGGTACCCATCAAATTCACGGTGTTGATGGTCTACACGCATCACGGTGGGGCCCACACAGCTCGATCTCACGTGAAGTCGAGCGCATAATACCTTTTCCCATATATATATATATATATATATATATATATATATATATATATATATATATGAGTTTGATTTATGTAAATATGCTCTTTGTCCGGGTTGAGTTAGACCTGTCTAACAAGTATGACGAAAGATACACCACCTGGTGGCCATACACGTCATACCATTCTCACTAGTCAATGTGGTGTGACCCATCTGAGTTGTGGATCTAACCGAATTTCGACGTCAGGACCCAACAGAACCTAAGATGAGAAGGGAACTTGTTGGATAGAGTGGACTTTACCTTTAAAACATGGTGGACCCACCTTTTTCTCACGATTGGACGGTTCAGTTCCAGTTACCTATCTTATGCTTCCGTGTAGGATTTCTCAGCGCCTGCATATCATCCATCACACCACCAGAGTATCAAAGTTTTCCTCGTTCAAACATGCATGGACTGTATCCAGTGCAGGTGGCGCTTACCTTTCAGTGTTCTACATCATTGATCTGGTGGGCCTCACTTTGGAAACAATGGACCCAAAAACTTGATCAAACCATTCCAGATTCCACCTATTTTCTCTCTTGCATATGCAGTATTGGCTTCCCTTCTTCTTTTTTTTCTTTTTTTTTTTAAAAGCACCCATTTCCAAGAATTGGATGGCTGGGAGTGCCTGATATTTTGGTGTTTTTCAGTTAAACCACCGTCATGCCGTAGGCTTCAAATCACATCTACAATTGGCTGACAAGGGCGCAGCTAATTCGACAACCGTTGCCCATCCACATGCTAGCACACGTGCTAATATGGAATGCGTGTGCAAGATCTACGCTTTCCATCTAGCTGGAAATAATGCATCGATCTACTGGCCCAAAAATTAAGTGGCTTCACTCATTTGGGCCACAATGTAACTGATTATTAAAACATTTTTTGTAGCCGTCCATTTGTTTAGTATGGAACGGGCTGATTTTTGGGCCAGAAGATAAACATAGTCCACCTGGTGGAAAGATCTCATCAAGTACACGTTTTCCATCTGTGCACAAATATTTCAACAGTCTATTCATGATAGATGCATGTCAGCAGGCCAGCCTGTAATTTTAGTGACCACAAGGGCCCTCCTGACCATTTCCGCGGAGGGCTTCTGCCTCTTGAATGCTGACTGCTCAAATTTCTTAACCATCCATCCGGATCCTTATTGGGGCCATTGGATAGACGTTCCAGATTTTGTGCTGGCCCGCTGAAATGCATCAATAATGACTCTTTTGCAGCAGAAATCTCCACAAACAAAAAATCATCCCTCAATATCGACAACCATGTATTTAAAAATTTTTGAGATTATTTTGTCAGACAGAATATAACTAGCTTTCAGGCCCGACAAATAAACAAAGCCTAACGTGGACCTCCATTTCAATTTTCCTATTGACACCTAGCCCCAGACCAAAATCCAGGCCCGTCTACGCAAGTTTTACAGGCCAGCTGAAGAAAAACGGTCATTTCTAATCACGAGATAATGTTTTTTTTTTTTTTTTTTTATCATGGGTCTACTCAATGACTTTGATTTGTCCATGGAGTTGAATTTTACATCAGCCATGTCATGTGGCCTCTTAATATCAAGGTACTACTAGTCAATACCAACCTACTGCTTTAAACAACTATTTTCCGACTTGAAACATGAACGGGGAAAAAACATACCACATCATTACACCCAATCTGAAGTTATCCTGGGCAAAACATACCTAATGGATTATCATCATCATCCCCAATTTGAATTTGTTCAATCAAGCCACAGCTAGATAAAAGACCTTGTGAGTTCTCAAGTTCTCAGGATACAGACACCAACACTGAAATTCCAATGGGGCTAAATTTGCAGAACATCAATAGCTATAATTTGGTGATTGACAAATCAGTTCATGATCCATACTCATATACCTCGGCAGCGGAATGTGCATAAATGGCTCCCAAACTCTGCTATGACATCCACCAGTCCTCCATAGCCCCCAACTGCAGTCACCTGGACAGTAAAAATCCATAGTTCCATATGAATATGGGAAGCATGCTCAAATCGAGTTACATAGTCAAACCCTAGTACTAAAAGGGGGCTTGATAATACTTCTATAGTCATTCAATAATAAAACATTTGAGAAACTTAGATAAATCCAATGACGTCAAATTAGTGAAGCAAAACAAGTGGATATTAGGATCTGACATTCAAAACTCAAAATAAATAATAACCTTTCCTATTATAGTTCATCCAAACTCCCATACACATGCACAGCCAAAATAGAAATGGCGAAATGATGGGAAAGCAAACATCTAGAAAATTGAAGATATCTTAATGTTTGGGATGAATGTATACATGCAGAAGCGGCAGCAAAATCTGCATATATGACTAGCGCACAACTTTGCACAGTATACACAGGCTCTCAATTCTGACAAGCCCCACTGGTCTGTTGAGCCCCACCATCTAGAAAATTGAAGAGATTTTAATCTTTGAGATGAATGTACACATGCAGAAGCTGCAAGCAAAATCCATATATATGACTAAGATACGACACATGGGCGCACATCTTTGCACAGTATACAGGTTCTCAATTCTGACAAGTAAGCCCCACTGTTTTGGTAATCCAGACCACTGGTCTGTTGAGTCCCACCATGGATGGAGAGTGCTCAGAAAATTTCTCAGATTGGAAGGTCCCAGTGACCAATATTAGGACTTTTTCAGTTGAATGTGGACCAATACTGTATTTCTCTTTTCCAACTTTTTTTTTTTTTTTTCTTTTTTTCTGTTAGCTTGTTAGTACACAACACTGTCAGTTCACACTTCACTGTTAGCCACCCCCACTAGGGATCGATACCAAGACCTCAGTGTTGAAACGAGGTATCTTTCACTCAGTCTACCACTTGAGCTATGGATCAGGGTGTCTTTTTCTCTTTTCCAACTGTCTCTTGGGAAAAATAATCTAAAGGTTAGATTGCCCAATCAAAAAGATTTTTCTGGCATAGCCCATCCAGAGTGGGACAAAACAGACCAATGGTCTGCATTACTAAACCAAGGGCCCCACTTGTCAGAACTGAAACCTGTGTAAACCGTGCAAAAATTTGGGCCATGTATTATATACTTAGTGCCCATTTTGTCCTCGATGATGTAACATATACCAAGACATGCATAACCTAAACTGGATATGAGGTCTTTGACACAGTAACTGTAGGAAACTTGACATACATAGTACATACTATCATTGTAGTTGCAGCATTATCTTTAAAGCCAAACATATCAGAAAAAAGAGGTTTGCTAATCTCACAAACATGTATAGACAAGCCCATTACAAACTGTGATGTTTCGTAACCATCCAAGCCATTCATTAAGGTAGGCTCCACCATAGATCCCCTTGTCAAGAAATCAGGCCAGTCCCCTCATCAAGTGGGCCACCATGAAAAATAAATGGAAAGCTAAACAACTTTTCTAGCCATCCATTTATTTTTTATAATGGCGTAGTCGATGAGTGGGCTGACCTAGTTTTTAGGCCCGAGCATCTACATGGTGAAGGCCCACCTGATGGATGGCTCACATCTTGCACACACGCATCAGCAGGGCATGTGTGTCAGCATGTAGATGGACTAGGCCATACCGGTATGTAGCGAACCTCCTAAAATATTCAGAAAAAGTATATAAAATAAACCTATACACAAATAAAAATAAAAAATCAAACCATTGTTCAGGCAATTGCCATGTCAACTTGGGTCAATGACAAGAAAGAACAAAAGACAACAATATAAAGGACACTAGTAACCTCCACACAGAAAACAACTACAACATCTTTAACAAAAAGATAGCTCTGCCAAACAATGGATCATCACACATTCCTCTGATTTATGAGAACCTTCCCAGATTTCACATGAAATGTGGGAAGCGTAAAATCTCAATCATGGCATAAGAACCTTTCCAGCTTATAAAATGTGGATGAGACAATCTTCACCATAAGCACCACATTTGGGAATGGAGGCAGAACAATGTACCGAGGAACCCGAATCTCAAACAGATGCTTATTGTATTCAGAAACAGCTAGTGGTTGTTCATTATAGCCACTTGTTTCTATAGCAATGGATAGGTATAATCAGATAGAGGGAAACAAGCAGTTTTTGTCAGCTATGGAAATGTTGGAGCAGCATTTCCTCCTTATCATATATAACACAGCCATCGATCCATCTGCATGAGCAATAGGGCTGGCAATGGCCAGTCCTCGGGCCTGGATTTTGAACTGGTTAGTACGGACTTGCCAGGCTGGGCCTATTCAGAATATCGGTTTTGCCTGACCCAGGCACGGCCCATTGCCAGCCCTAATGAGCAACCTCAATGAAATGCAACTATTCATAACATGAGTCACATCCATGGATGCAAGAAACTTTTGAATGTAAATGCATAGAGAACATGCAAAGAAAAATGTAGTAATTCCATAGGCTGCAAAATCCATAATACGGCAGAGATTCATGCTTTTACTCGATGGAAAAAGGATGCTTGATAACCAAAGAAGATGGAAACAGAACATACACCCGATGGATGTAGAGATACAGAAAATGCTGACTGAGGAGCACATTGTATCTGTGAGAGAACAATCCCGTTAATGTTGAAACGCGTGAGAAAAGGTTCAGCTCCAACAGCTAGAATCTGAACAAAAGATGAAGACCCATGTTTACTTGGGAAGACAAGACATAAAGAAAGTCTAGAACCTCCGTATTACTGAAGGTAATATTAGAGAAGAGAATAATGGAACAAAATTTTCGAAATTGCAGGCAGTGCATATTGATTCACTTAATCATGCCAGATATTTTCTCTAATTAAAGGATAAGAATCATCACATTGAAGGAATATTGAAACAGTCATACTGAATACATATATTAGTTAGAGAACATGGCTGTGTGTGTACATGCAGAGCACAATACTGATGGTGCATATCTCTTAGTTATCTTTTAGTAATTGTTGATTTGTTTTCATTCAAATGATAATTATCTCATTATCTCTTTGTAATAAGAAGATTATTTATAAAGTGCCGAGGAGAGATATATATACTACAACTTACGGGCCATTTTTTCTGTAACAGCTGGTACATAGTGCAATTGTTTTTGAAAGACCAACCATTTTGAGGTCCAAAAGGTCATTGAACAGAAAAACAATGGTTCTTCACTGATATTAAATCAATTTTACTTAACTATGCACTTGGAAATGGTTGCTGCCAAAACTAGAAGAATTTTTGAATGAAATTTCATTTCTGATTTTCCAAAAAAAAAAAAAATGAGAAAGAAGAATTAAAGGCAGTTCGAATCTTCCATTGTTATTTCATAAACTTGAAAATGGTTGCTGCCAAAACTAGAAGAATTTTGAATGAAATTTCATTTCTGATATAAAAAAAAATAATAATAATAATAAATGAGAATGAAGAATTAAAGGCAGTTTGAATCTTCCATTGTTATTTTATAAACTCAAAATTTAACATTAAAGGGTCCAACTTGATTGTATCAGCTACAAATCACTGGATTAGGAGATAACTTTTGATGCAGTGCATATATTTGAACTTACATGATTATCATCAAACAACACATCTTGAGTTGGGGAATGAGTGTCTATTTTCAAAATACACTCAGATGAAGGAAGACTCCAAAACGATAAACTCCTACCACTGCCACAAGCCTGAAAGAATGAGAATATGTTAACCTATAGGTCATGGTGTAAATAAATGAGCAATTATCATGACCAAGCAAAACACCAGGCAAAAAATTTACTTGCATAAAGTCGGCCAAATGCATCAAGGATAGGCATTTAGGTGCACTCATCCAAAATTTTATTATTAAAAGTAGGCAGAAGTGATGGTGTGCCCTCTTTTAAAAAAATAAAATAAAATTCCTATAATGGTACATTTCGCTTCAATTTGTCAAATCCCACAAATCTTTTGTTTTAATGCCCAAAATAGACCTAGATCTAGTCTACAAGCTTCCTCTACAGTTTAAATGAAAACAAAGAGGAAATTTATAAACTAATTTTAAGTTTTGGATACCCCATGAGAGAATGGATGATAGAAGTATGCCTTGGAAAGTCAATACGTGTGATTCGATATTGATTATCTATAACTCCTTTTCGATGAATAGAATTATCTTGTTCTATTAGTTGTGTGTGAAATTTAGTGATTTATGTTTTAGGGCTAAAAAGGTTCTTTAATTGAGTTTCTTTAGAGGGCCCACAGGAAAGAGCGAAATGAACACAACACCTAATGTGGCTAAGCGAGAGTTCTGGACACAGTTCTTAAATAACCAAAAATCCATAACCACTCTAGCAGGTTTGGGCAACCCGAGATCAGTTTTGTGGTTATCTTGTGTGATGTAGAACCAACAATGAGTTGTGCTGGATTAATCTCCACCATTAGGCATCTTGTTGCCTATGCCCTTCACAACATGGGAATGCAACTATACGCTTGTATCAGTGTTTTCAGTAGCGTTGAAGTGTAGTGTGTAGCGTACATTATGTAGTGTAGATCTTGTTGCCTATGCCCTTCACTACATGGGAATGCAACTATACGCTTGTATCAGTGTTTTCAGTAGCGTTGAAGTGTAGCGTGTAGTGTACATTACGTAGTGTAGCATAGTGAAAACGCCACGCAGCGTAATTCCCTAGTAGCGTAAGCTACATGTTATGTAGCGTAAGCTATAGTGCATGTAGTGTACGCTACATGTAGCATAGCGTAGTGTGTAGCATGGATAGCGTAAGCTACCTGAAATCTCATTTTTTAAAGTGTTTTTCCTATGTTAGTTTAACACCTATTTTAAAATGGTCATGACTTGTACCTATGACACATGACACTACGTTAAACTAATCCGGACCATCCAAATTGTGGTCTATATAATGAATTTGTGATGTTTCAATTAAAAAGAAGAAGTCATACTTGGAGTTAGAGATGTCTAAAGGCAGAGAGAGAGAGAAAGAGAGAGAGATTTGTAGCACACTACACGCTATAGAGGGCCAAACGCCACGCTATACGCTATATGCTATTTAAAACACTGGCTTGTATACAAGCACTGATATTGGGCTCGATTGGACACTCGCATTGGAGGATCACATCAAGTCTCCCAACAAAAAGGTCCACCATGCTCAAGATTGGATTTAACTTGATTGTGCACTAGTTTCGACTAATCCTTAGACCTGAGGTTACAAAAGGACTTCATGGCCCTAGTGTGATAGCTTCGACACACTTTTCTAGGACACTTCAGTGGCCAACATATGGGTGTGCTTGAGAACATGCATTAGTATCCAGTAGAAGCTTAACACCAACATGGGATCCACTAGTCTTCTCGGGACAGATTGTGGATAAATCTTGTCGATTGGACCATCCATCATCCCTAAAATAGCTGACCAGCATCTCAAAATGCTTTTAAAAGGTATCCTAAACGTTTTTTAAAGTGATCTATTGATTTCATTGTTGAATTGTTTTATCAAGTTTGTATGGAAATATGCTGGTTGGATCTTTTAATGGTCTACCTCATGGACCTGCATGGGATTTTAGGCCAAGAGTAGGCACCACTGAAGGTGGAAGGATTTGGATCAAATTTGTTTGGTCCTAGCAAAGATTTTATTTATGCATATCAGTAAAAGAAGAGCACGGAAAGCGAATATGTACAAGCCAAAGAGTCCATAGTAACTATATTTTTTACATCTATTGGAATATTATTCGACCATTTTTAATAATGATTGGTTGCTCTGATCACTCTTAATAATGATTGGCTGCTGACGAAGCCAAAAGGTCTACAGCAACATTAGCCGCCTTGTATATGTGGTGAGCATTCCAACCATTCAATAGTCCCAGCATGATCCCACACATGCACAACGAGGAGCTACTTTCGAGCTTGGGGCTATCTGTTGGGTAAGATCTTGAATAGTTGGTGATGAGTCACCTTGAGTTTCAACATGTTGAATACTCTAGTTTATGAGATGACGAATGCAGATGTATAGACCAACACACTCAGCAAATGGGACTGATTTGGTGTTCAATCCTATAGAACAAGCCCCAACGCATCTGCTTAGGTGTTCCAGAACAATTGTTGCTGCACCTGCCCAATTGTGCAGTATCCACAGAGCCATCAAATTTAATGTGGACTCCGAGTCCAGGAGGCATCCATTTGATTGAATAGAAGTTGGTCAATGAAGGGTGACATTACATTGGTTCCAACAAACAAGGCGGTGTAGGTAGGTAGGAGAACAGGCATATTTTTTAGGGAGGAGAGAGAGACCATCCCTCCTCCCTCATCTTCCATCTATGTGGTCCACCTAGTCGACAACTCTCCGTGGTTCTCCAATCACATCCCCCTATTGTAACTTCCAAATGCTTCCCTTTGTTGAAAATAAATCAGGGAAAGGCCTTCATCAAAGAAGGGAAAGGCATTGGATCTACATTAGAGGAGAGTCATAGGTATGATCTCAACTGTCCAATCTTAGCTTTTTGAAATTATAATTTCATCCACATTAGATATAAAGGATTAAAACATAGAAAATTTTAAAATTGTCATAGTACTCTAGTTCCACACATCCAAACAAGGAAAACTTTTATAAGACAACTAATCAATCAACTCTGCTTTAACAGGTAGCACATTGAGGTTAGAAGGTAACATGAGCAGAGGATGAATGGTTGCAAATATGAAGATGTTGTGGATATGTGGAGGGGCTAGGAGATAGTATTAAGAATGCAATCATCCAAAGCAGCCTAAGATTAGTCCCAAAAAGAGAAAACAGTGTGGAGCATATTGGGATGGCTCACTATGTGCAACAAAATTCGGAGACGTTTCCAGTAAGGATGAGTAACAATGATTATAGTTGGCGAGCCTGATAAGAGGATGAGAGGGAGACCTAAAAGGATTTGGAACAAGAGGATGAGAAGGAATATGATTATATGAAGGCATGTTCACTCACCAAGGACATGACCTTAGGGCATGTTTGATTTCCGGGTGAAATGGTAAATACCGTGTAAAATAATAATAATTATTTCCCTGTGCATTTATATCATACCTGATTTGACTGCTTACTTTTTGACACAAAAACCAAGAATATTGCAAAATATCCGTGGGTCCCACTGTGATGCATTTTACTTATCCACACCATTCATCCATTATTCCAGTTGAATTTATAGCATGAGTAAAAAAATGAGGCATATCCAAAACTCAAGTGGACCACGTCATACGAAAAAGGAAAATGAATACTAACCGTTAAAAACTTTGTGGGGCCACTGTTTCTTTTGGCGTAGGCCACTTGAGTATTGTATCTACCTTATTTTTTGTCTCATGCTTCAAAATATGATAGTAAAACAGATGGACAGAATGGATATATCATGTGCATTATCATGGGGCTCAAAAATTAAAGTTGCCTCTTTTGAACTAATTTCAAAAACAAGAATTCCTATGAATTTTCAAACACGTGAAATAGGGGGAATTACCGTTTACCGTGTATTTACCATCTCTTTGAAAAACAAACAGGCCCTTAGGAATGATTGGTGAAATGGGAGTATCGACTCATAAAGCAGGCCACAAATTGCTAGGACAGGGCTATGATGATGACGGTCATAATTGCTGAATAAATTTTGTTATATTTCAGTATATAACATATCATTTAATTAAAAATATATTTACAGAACAGATAAAAAGGAAAATAGTTGCAAGCATAGTTAAATGACTCGGTGATTTAGACCGACTTGTTCTGTCTCAATTCGAGTCACACCTTGCGTCAGTCGGGAATGAATCGGAGCATCAAACCAGAACGGGTCCTATGTCATCCGAATCTTAAAACCACAATTGCAGCACTAAGAATCATAACATTATAGGCCCACAAAAACAAAGCATTGACCGCTACTGGAAAAATTCCTCTTAGATCAAAGGTAGAAAATATATAGTGAACATGAAACTTAATTACAAATACTGCATGTCTTACTAAAATGAACTCTTACCAACCAGTTTTCACTTGTATCAATAGCAATGCAACTGACCCATGAGGAGGTTTTCTTCAACTTGGGATCATTTTCTGGATTTATAACTTGAATACATTTTCCACTTCTGCAATCTAACAGTTATATGCCACCATAAAACACAGGGCAATAAGCAGGGCTGAAGTAAAATTAAAATATTTCACAGAAGCTACTAGACTTATAAAAAGAAGAATCAACAGCAACCTTCTTGCAGTACATAGGAAGTTTAAAGATACAACAAAACAGGAAAATGGACACTGTCCACTGTTGAACTTTTTGTAAGTAAGAGATACAAAGTGACGCAAGCTGCTTTATTCTGCACAAAAATAACATGCATGGCAAATATTGGCAATTGCAAATGAAATAAAGAAATCAAGATTCTGGCCCGAACAAATGTAGAGGAGGTGCTGAGCGCAGGAATCCAGAATTCTTTCCCTGAATTTAGGCATCACACACCAACAGACCTTTCAACTTTCCCATATGGTTCCACACATGCAGCATCTTTTAAGCGTCCCATATGGTTCCATATGTACAGTACATATTGTTCAAAGATATCCAGGTAATAGCTGAAAGGAATCTTATTCTTATTGAGAAAAAGGCACCTTTGTTGCCGATATATCAAAACTTCTGTGAGGGAAAAACAACCTTGTTTATAAATAAATGAAGCTTTCGCTGTCTAAGAAATCACCAACAAAACGGTCAGTTGTCAAAGCCCACAATAAAAGGCTTATTCCAGGAAAGGTACTTGAAAGATATGGGTGGCGGCTAAGGGCTGACCCCAACCCAGCCCAAGCCCAACCCATTGACACTCCTGGAAAACTAACAAATCCATTTCTATCCATTACTTTCTTTTATTTCTGTTTACTTTCAACTCTGATACTTTTGGAACTGGGGAACTGTTGCCATTTGAACATTCTGTGATATGAGACCTGCAAGCAGGACTCACTTGAGATAGAGGGTTTTCTTCGCTGCCCACATGCCTGCACAGCATGCTTGTGCCAGATTTTGAACACTCATCAGGTGCATCCCACCACAAACATGCACTGGCCCAAAATTTGGGCAGTCCCTCACAAGACAGGCATGCATGTATGTTGAATATTGATCACCAGTCACATATTTCCAACTATTCATTTTTCTCACAGACATGGCCCACCTGATCAGTGGACCGGCCGGTTTTCGGGCCATTGCATGTTCACAGTAAACCTTATTTGATGAATGACCAGATCTCACACATGTGTGCCACATCGGCACATGTACTGCAATGAAAAGTAGAAATCCCTCATTCTCACCAAATTGCCCCATTCACATAACTCCTGATATTGGTGATACCCACTTTCTTAGGGCTTATAATGAATGGTATGGGTGACAATTTGGTACCAAAGTTGGCCCTTTGCAAGGCAAGGTGATGTAGAGCAAGCCCTAGATACATTCTTAACACGGCTAGACCAAAAGAAGCCCAAATGGAAGTGGAAGTAGTCCATCAGATCAAAGCCCAGTTCTACATAGGGCATGGCGTAACTAGGCCCCAGTCGTGTTTGGTTTGAAGAAATTCATTCTATATAGGGAGAAATTTTCATTCAAAGTTTGGACCATAAATCAGCCATAACTTTTGATTCGAGCATCATCACAAAATGCACGACCTATCAATCTTTATATAACGGGCCATCCAAGGGTAAATCAACCCCACAGTGAGTCACGTCTGTCCGTTTCGCGAGAAAACGCTCCATTCCAGTTTCAAATTGTGATTTCAAGAAAATTTTATTATTTTTAGTAATTTTTATTTTTTTCATAATCTCCTCATTTTTAGAGTTTTATGTTTATTCATCTTTTTAGAAATTGCTTGTAAGCATGCTAGGAATACTCCGGTAAGGTTTATCTAGACTTTCTATTTTGGCAAATTAGGCTTTAGAAGAGTTTTAGTATTTTGCGTAACTTTCAAATTAGGGTTAGAATTTGCTATTTTAGGTAATTTTTGAATTGGGGTTTCACTTTATCTTTGTAAGTGATGTAATTGGTAAGTCTTAGCATCATATCTCAATACAATTTCAAATTTTCCTTTTTATCTCGAGGATTCAAGGTTTTGTCTACTTTAGGAATACGGTGATCTTCTTCTCATTGTTTCAAGCTCTTCCCTGCGTCACAAGGATAACCCAAGGTGATGCTACAATATCTTAACACGTTAGAATAATCAATTCTATAATTCTAAGGATCATCTCCATCATCATTATCACCGTCATCAAAGCCTTACCCCAGCTATTTGAGATCCACTTAATGATCATGGTTGCTTGGTAACAATGTTACAATCAAGATTATCTTTATATGTTACATTATCTTTTACCAAATTTTATGGAGAGAGAAAATGGCATTGTAGGAGTTCCATGGACTAACAATTAAAAACCCATTGGAATCATCATTAAGTTAAGCATGCACATCTTACATATGAGCACAATCAAAGACATTTAACATAGTTTTTGTAGAAGGCTCAACATATTTGAGAAAATAAATAAATGAACCAACTATCAAACTTAAAAAGAAGGGATTTTCAGCCAGTGATAAGTTAATAGGTCTTGAGCTCACCCCAAATCCGTGTTGTTCCATCCTCTGAACCAGTTATAATCTAACAGCCAAAAGGTAAAAACATGAATAAATAAATTAGCAAACAATGTAGCCGTTATACCAAAAAAGATTTTCTTTTTTTATTTCTTTTTGAAAGACGCTACAGTCTACAGCCACAAATTATAAACATCCAACTATGAAAAACAGGTATGACTTGTAAGAGAGCACAAAAATATAAGCAAGTAAACCAATTGAATTCCAGTAATTTCCCAACAAAAGCAACTAACCAAAGAGAGATGTGCAACACATGAGAGGTGTGCGTCATACATGGGGATTCAAAATTACAAATCAAGTCTATCTCTAATTCCAACATAGTACAATGGTTCATATAATATCAATCTTGTATCCCAAGATCCTGATCTACTTGTATGTATGGTATCATTCTTGGATATCTGTTCTCATCTCTAGAAAGCCTTGTTAAGGTGATCTTCCAGTAATTTCTCATCTTTGGTTTGAAACTTCTTAATAGATCTGATAAAATGCCAATCTGGAGTTTCTATAGACTTCTGATTGTAAGCCCCAATTTTGGTCCATCCTGTGACATTATATTTGGCTATAAAATTGGCAGGTTCAGATTCTGTTTGAAGTGCCAAGGTATATACGCTCCACCTCATGTGTTACGGACCTAAAGCACTGCCCTAAGTTTATGATGCCATCAGAGAACAGCTTCCACAAAGTCTTTCTTCTCTATCTGCAACAAAGAAGGGCCTAAAGCATTGCCCTAGGTTTTTGGTGCCATCAAAGAACAACAGCTGAAATTCTTTCTTCTCTCACACCTACCACCCATGCTTGCTTCCATTCTCGTTATTGCAAAAAACTACTCATAAGGACTTCCTCTCACACTCTAGATTTTAGTTTATTTTTCACTATAAATACCATGACCTATATAGCAAAAAAATCTGAAGCATTGTTGTTCTTTTGTTGGGGTTCACTAATTCTTTAGGAGAATAAGTGATGTTCATACAAATTACTATTCTTAAGATGATTACACTTGATTCCTGATGTTCCTGATTACTTGTCTTTAACATTTCCATAATTTTATTTCATTTTTTAGTTTTATTTGTTTCATTAAAAGATTACTTATTTGTGTACAGAATTTCTAGGTCTGTTTATGTTTCTGGTAAGTGGCATATCAATCACTGCCTAGACTTTATAAGGATCTATTTAAATCCTCATTAACGAAGCATGAACTCCAATAGTTCCCAAAAATTGGTTCCCCGACAACAATTTGGAGTCTTATTCAACCTGTATTTTTGAAGCAGTCAAAGACCAATGTGATGGTGATAAATGGTTGCCTTAAGTTTACATTTGAAAATGATGCAGCCACCTTTTTTTTGGGGGGGTTAGCTTGTTAGTACACACCCATTTCAGTACACACACTCCATGTTAGCCAACCCCACTAGGGATCGATACCAAGACCTCAAGTGTTGAAACGAGGTGTCTCCACTCAGTCTGCCAGTTGAGCTATGGATCTGGGTGTATGATGCAGCCACCTAGAATTCATGTCTGTGTGTGAGGGATTAGACTGTGCGAACTGTCACCACAGCATATTTCCATTGTTTGAATCCATGTGCAGCCATTTGGAGCCGATTCCTTTATTTGATACACTTGATTGACTATTTTGATTGAGATTCAGTCATTTCATTGTGGCATATGAATCATCAAATTTGTTATAAAATGAAGTTCGCTATATACATATATGATGTACATGAGAAATGATCACCTGAGAATTGCTGCATGTGTAGGTTGGCCCCTAACATATATAAGCCCTGTCTACTCATTAGGTGGACCACAAGAGGGAGGGAGAGAGAGAGGTCTCAAGTCCAACCGGTTGAACCTCAAGTAACAGTCCACCCAGCAAATAACTTCCAACCTTTCAAGTGCATGCAACATCCAATCTGTCCAATAGGTTGGCCCTCCACTCATTAAGTGGACAACACTTGTATTTTGCTATTTATCAATGACTATACATGTTTTCTCTGGTGTGGCCCACCTGAGGAGATGGAGCTGATTTTTGCACTAGGTGATCATCATGGTGGGACCAACCCATTGGAAGAGTTGGACGTTGAGTTCACTTAGTAGGTTGGAAGTTATACACAGTGTTCGAAATATTGGTATCGCACAATGTATCGCACCCTTGGATACAGATACGTATCGGTTATCGCACGGGATATATCGTTTGTATCACATAGTTTATCGCATTTTTTGGGAAACATGGGGAAACATTGAGAAAATGGTTGAATTTTTTAATGAAACTTTGGGGATTGTTAAAAAAGACCTCCATACACACTTTTAAATCATAAAACCTGAAAAAAAATGGCACATGATAGGTTTCCTTTGTAGAGGGTCCTAAGCTCTGCGTTGTCCGATTGAACCAAGACAATTATATCCAATATCCACCCCATCTATCTGTTTTTCTATATCATTTTAGGACATTATGCAAAAAATTAAGCAGATCCAATAATCAGGTAGACCATATCATAGGAAACAATGGTGATTGAC
This sequence comes from Magnolia kwangsiensis, assembly GCA_037074715.1. NCBI lineage: Eukaryota > Viridiplantae > Streptophyta > Magnoliopsida > Magnoliales > Magnoliaceae > Magnolia > Magnolia kwangsiensis. The sequence goes on from CM073581.1 coordinate 101,551,752, forward strand.
CATTAGTGGGCCACTTGAACTTTGGATATGCTTCACTTTTTGGGCTAAAATCATAAAATCATATGGTAAAATGGATGGACAGAGCGGATAAAATGCATGAATTATAGTGGCCCCACAGAATTTACTCACTACGTCGTTCCCGGGAACGGATTGGCTACTCCCCCTGACACCAACTAATGGTTGGTGGTCAGTGCTACGTGGGCCCCACCATAATGTATGTGTTTCGTCCATGCCATTCATCTATTTTTACAGATCATTTTACGCTATTATTCCAAAAATGAGCTATATCCAAATCTCAAGTGTACCACATTACAGGAAACCGTGTTGAATGAGGGTCGACCATTAAAAATATTTTGGGGGCCATAAAAGTTTTAGATCAAGCTGATATATTTTTTTTCTCTTCATCTGGGCCTGTATGACCTAATCAACAGAGTGGATGTCAAATAAACAGTATAGTGGGCCATAGGAGGATTTTAATGGTTGATATCCAATCACTATTGTTTTGATGTGGTGTGGTCCACCTGAGATTTATATCCCTCTCATTTTTGGGATCAAGCAATAAAATGTTCTGTAAAACTAGATGAACAGAATGGATGAAATACATACATCATGGTGGGGCCCACAGAGTACCGACCACCAGCCGTGGAGCTGGTGCCAGGGGGAGTAGCCAACCCGTTTCCGTCGTTCTCACCCCAGACGGGCACGAAAGCCTTTCGCAGGGAGTTCCTGCGCTGGGGCCCACTGTGATGTTTGTGAGAAATCCTCCCCTTCCATCAGTTTTGTGAGTTCATTTCAAGACAATATGCCAAAAATGAACTGTATATAAAACTCGAGTGGACCGTGCTAAAGGAAAATGTGGTTAGGGAATTTCTTACTGTTGAAACCTACCTAGGTTTGACAGTGATATTTACATGACATCCATACCGTTAATAAATTCATTCCTAGAGGGATGAACTGAAATCACAAATATTAGCATGATTCAAAACTTTCATGGCCCACGAATATTTCAACTGTGGACATTCAATTTTCACGTTTTTGGCCCACTTGAGCTTTGGAAACGGTTCATTTTTGGCATCGTGTCCTAAAATAAACTCACAAAACGGATGGACGGATAAGATTTCTCACAAACATCACAATGGGCCCCACCTGAGTTCCCAGTGTAGGAACTTAATGCGAAAGAAAAGTCTTTCGCAGGAAATCCGCATTGTCTCATACGCTCCTCCAACGGTTCAAAGTTAAATGGGCCCCACAGTAATGTATTTATTATATCTATACCGTTCATGCATCTGGAGAGATCATTTTAAATCAAATGAATAATATCCAAAGCTCAAGTGGACCACACCACAAATAGCAGTGGGGACTGATTCTCACCGTTAAAATATTTGTAGGGCCCACCATAATGTTTGTAGGGCCCATTCATTAGGTTACACAAATCTGGATGAGGAGGAAAAACAAATATCATATCGATCCAAAACTTTTGTGACCCCAGAAGGGTTTCAATGGTAGACCTTTAATCTTCCACTACTCTTTTCAGTGTGGTCCACTTGATCTTTGGATCAGTCTTATTTTTGGGCTCAAGCCTAACGACGAGTTCGCCGAATGGACGAACGGTTTAGATATAATACATACCTCATGATGGGACCCACAGAAGTCGGTGACGAGGTCACACTATTCAAGAAAAGGAAGCGGATTGCGTACTGAGCAACTCAGTACGGTAAGCATACTGAGTAAACTCCGTGGGGCCCAGTGTCATTCATGCATTGTATCCACTCCGTCCATCTCTTTTAACACATAATTTTAGGGATTTATTCCAAAAATGGATTATATCCAAACCTCAAATGGACCACACCACTGGAAACAGTGTGAATTGAACATCTACCATTGAAAAATTCTTGGGGACAACAGAAGATTTAGATCAAGCTGTTATTTGTGTTTTTCCTTCATCCATGTCTTTCTGATATTATGAACAGGTTGGATGACAAAAAAAAATCACTGGGGGCCGTAGAAATTTTTCAACGGTTGAAATCAATACTACCACCTTTTCCAGTGGTATGGTCCACTTGAGCTTCGTATATGAATCGATTTTGGGTTGAACCCATAAAATGATCTGAAAAAACGAATGGACGGCGTGGATAAACCACATGCATTAGCGGTGGGCCCAACTGAGTTTACTCGGTACGATAAAAGCGTACTGAGTAACTTAGTACGCAATCCGATTTCTCAAAAAAAAGGGTCGGACGCCTTTTTTTTCGAAGCAGAGAGGGTTCCGGCCCCAAATATCTCCCGATTCCCAAATCTTCAAATTCCGGCCCCAAATATCTCCCAAATCTTCGGATTCTGGCGAAGATTCTCCAGATTTCGATGAGGATTTCCCCCGATGTCACCCAAATACCCGGATTTCTTCGGATTTTGACGGATTTCTCTCCCAATTTGAAGATTTTGCTTGCACTAACCTACGAAAGAAGCTTCGATTGGAATGGCCCACCAAATGGAAGCTTTCGATGATGACAATCTCTTGTACAGGTACCGAAATCCAGTTTCTTTTTTTTTTTTTTTTTGGATAATAATAGTTTCGATTTTTTTTTTTCGATTTTTTCGAGGAAATTGCACGATATCGTCGAAATATCGTGCGATATCGACGATAAATCGGCCGACATCTGAATTTGGGATTTTTTGGTATCTTCCAGGAGTTATCGGGGTGTATCGTCTCGCATGGGTGCGATAACGATAATATCAGCCGATATATCGACCAATAGTATCAATATTTCGAACACTGGTTATACATTGGGTGGACCATAACTTGTGGTCCAACCAGTTGGACCCTTCTCATAGAGAGAAATGATCACATCCATTTGCTTGGATGATAAGTCACCATCCACCTAGTGGATAACTTCAAACTTATCATGTACGTGCGACATCCACTCTGTCCATAAGTTAGCTCCATCACCATGAGGATCACCTTGTGAAAAAATAAGCCCGTCCACTCATCACATGGCCCACAAAATAGAAAGTAATGTATAACCACTAATCATCATCATCTAAGCCATATCCCAATTAATTGGGATTAGCTACATGAATCCCGTTCTGCCATTCCACTTTATCAAGGGCCCAAACCTTTAGTTAGACCATAGCTCAAGTCTTTTCTTACTATCTCCATCCACATCCTTTTGGGCCTTCCCCTTGCCCTTTTAGAACCCTTCAACTTTTACCAAGTCACTCCTAAGTCCTAACCATCGCAGTTCTTGGTCTCTATTGCACATGACGAAACCAAGTCTACTTTCCCTCATCTTATTACCTATTAGTGCTACTCCTAAGTTCTCTTGAATGCATTCATTTCTAATTTTATCCCTCCTCCTTTTGTCACTCATCTATCTCAACATCATTATTTCAGCTACACTCATCCTAAGAACATGTTGTTCCTTAATTGCCCAACATTATGTCCTCTAAAGCATGACTAGTCTTATAGCTAACCTATAAAAGTTTCTCTTTCCATTTGAGTGGTACATGACAATCACATAAAACTCCAAAGGCACATCTCCATTTCTTCCACCCAGCTTGAATTCTATGGACAACATCCTTCTCGATCTCTCCACTCCCATGAATTATTGACCCAAGGTATCATATATGTCCTTAGACACATCAATATATCCTCTTAAAACTCATTTCTTTCCCAACGCCCACCAAACTAACTCTCTAGGGACCATATTGTATGCTTTTTCTCAGTCAATAAAGACCATGGGGAGATTCTTCCTCCCCTCCCTATATTTCTCCATCAGTTGTCTAAGTAGGAAGCTTCAATGGTAGACATTCCAGGCATGAAGCAAACTGATTTTCTAAACATTGGTCTCATACCTTTGTCTTTGCTCAACACTTTCCTTAAGTTTCATAGTGTGGCGCATAAGTGCAATCCCATAATAGTGAGTGTAACTCTACCTCTCCTTTATTCTTATAAATATGTACCACGGTACTTTCCTCCATTCATCTAGCCTTTTTATTATCATGCAATCCTATTGAACAACTTTGTCAACCAAAATAATCAAGTGTCTCCCATACACTTCTAAACCTCTATTGGTATACCATCTAGTCTGAGGGCCTTTCCTGTTTTCATCTTTATCAAAGTTTCTTTCACTTCAAACATTCTAATCTTACAGAAATATCTACAGTCTCCGATGGCATTTGAGTTTATAACTCCTATCCATATGCTCTCAGAGTGGTTGGCACTTAACAAGTTCTAAAAATAGCTTCTCGACATTGCACTGATCTCATTGTCTTTTGCTAGTACCCTCTAGTTATCACTCCTAATGCATCTAACATAATCTAGGTCCCTACTTTCTCATTTTTGTAAGTTTGAAGACATCTTTCTCACCTTCTCGTCGCCAATCTATTATAAAGATCATCATAAGCCTTACATTTAGCGTCACTACTCTCTTAGCAATCATTTCGGCCTTTCTATATTGTTCAAAATTTTCATCATTCTAGGTGGACAATAATTTATTGTCCAACATTTTGGATGCGAGCATTTCCCATATATACATATATCGGTATTCAAATTTTATTAAAAAACATAAAAGGAAACAACATGGGCTCAAAAACTTACAACCCACAACAACAAAAGATACACCCAAGAAAATAAGAAGAAAAAAAAATCCCCAAACAACCAAAAAGCCACTTAGCTCCAAATACCAAGCAGACCAGAAGCAGCCAAACAAGCTCAAATCTGCCACTACCTATCCACTATGAGGAGATCAGCCATAAGGCACCTTGTCTAGCCAACCAATTAGCAACCTCGTTGCCCAATCTAGGAATACAAGCAAATGAAACCAGCTTCCAATAACATAAGTTGTTAGCTTCATCACCCATATCAGCAACTCTCCATGGGCGTGAACTATAGCTGGCCCAAGCCATCGCATTGCTTGAGTCCCCTTTCAATATAACCTGTTAACATATGTGGATACAGCCACCTAGGCCCACCTAGCCTTTTGTCGCCTTGTTGGAGCTCTCAAATATTTCTTCATATTACTGATATATACCAAAGATATTTTTGTTGGATGAGTACAACTCTTGTAATGCATCCCACACTTCTTTTGCAGTATCCAAAAACATGACGTTAACACCGGGTAGATGGTCTCATACTATTGCACAACCATGTCATAATTTGAGCATTCTCCTAGATCCATGGATCATAAATACTAGCACCCTCATCAGGTTTATCCATGGTCATGTATTTTAATTTGCCCTTGGCCATTAAGAAAACTTGGATAGATTTGGACCACTGAACATAGTTTGTTACATTTAATTTGATAGAGGCTATTTGGACCCCTAAAAATCAAATGGATTCATGAATCCAGTTCTCAAATCAACTTCCATCTTGAAAAGAAACTAGAATATATACCTCAAGCTTATATGAACATGGGCTAGCCTTTCGCAACCAAGGAGCACCCAACATGTAGACTTCACACGGTATGCACACCACACTTGAAGAGAAGAACCAGCCCACACATCCATGCCAATCAGCCCATCCACACGTCCCACACACGAGAGAGTTGATTACAAACACTTCATTTAATTCTTACGCATGGGCCATCACAAAGGTTCGGTGCACCAAAGAGAAAAATGAAACCCTAGGTTTTTTAAAAAATCAGCACAAGAGGGATGAGAAGAACAAAAGGCGAGATTTCTTGTGGGAAGGTGGGGTGTCGAGAGGCAAATTCCATCTTCTTAATTGGGTTGAGGTCTGTCCCCCTTTTGTTGAGGGGGGTGAGGGGTGCTAGGACTTGAAACCTGGAATCTGTCGAATCATCCCTTTTAGGTAAATAGATATGGAGGTTTGGGGTGGAAAAATCTTCTTTGATAAGTATTATTGCTACTAAGTACGGCCTTTCTCCTATGGGCTAGTAGATCAAAAAGTCCTCCTTATACTGTGTCTCTTTTGTCTGGAAAGGGATTGCTGAAGTTGCCCCTGCTATGATGGAGGGTTTAAGTTTTGCAATGGGTGATGGATCTAGCGTTAGGCTCTGGGAAGATGTCTAGTGCGGGGATTCGTCACTTCGGGCATCTTTCCTGAACCTAGCTAATTTATGCCCTGTGGCTAATATCTCAGTGGCCAACTGTACCTCTAGCCAAGGGGAGTGGGCTCCCCCTTGCCCTAGGAACATAAGTGATTCAAAATTCAATGACTTGTTGTGCTTGTTTTCTCGTTTGTAGGGTGTGATGCTATCTCCGAAGGCTGTAGATTCTCTGGTTTCGATGTATGGGGAGTCTGGCAAATTCAAGTCGCTCTATCAGTGACCCCACCCAATAAAATTGTCATCATCTATCAAAACAAAATAAAAAGAAAACTAATTTAGAATCTCCATAAAGCACCCAATGTTTCTTACATGGTTTCCCAGCATACAAGTTAAATGATTCCATTAAAAACATTTCTTAACACAACAATTTTCAAGTATTTTGGATAGTTTTAGCATAAAGCTTTATCAGACGTCTAATGCTTGTCCTTCCAAACCTTCAAAAAAAAAAAAAAAAAGATGTTTAATGCTTGTTGGAAGGATGTCTTAGTGTTTGTTCTATAGCTACCCACCATGCCTGCTTCAGGTGCCATTTTTTGTGGAAAGAACAATAAAGTCTATTAGTACAATGGACAAGAATTCTTTAGCCAGCAGGAAATCAGATGAGCTGTTTGAATGGAAACTGCATTGATTGTTAGATTATTAAGCATTCAAAATATGGATGTCTTAAAAAAACTTTAAAAAATAAAAAATAAAAAACAAAACTAACCTGATTGCTTGATTTACGTGCAACAACACAATGCAAGTAGTCTGAATGCCCTCTAAAAACCGTTTTGACTTTGCTTGTTTCCTGACAGAAAAATGAACGAGAATGGTAAGAGAGCACCGGGATAACAAGTTGTAGACTTGGATGAAACCGATGTTCTTGTAGAAAGTAATACATTTCAAGTTCTTCATTGATGCATATAATGTGTTTACCTTGAAAAAATACGTACCACATCCCAACAATAAGCACAAGCATCACCAGCGGCTGAAAAAATGCATCCCCCCTATTTGAGAGGGAAAAAGAACATTATCATTCACTCACAAAGAAGCAAGTCAATGTATTGTATGCCAAAAAAAACAAGTTTGATCATGAAAAGATCAATATAAACATCCTTAGAGAAAACTCGTCACTTTGAAATGTGCGTATCTGTTTGTTTGACTCTTTACTAGGGTAATAACTGAGTTACTTACTAGCCTCCCTTATAAACTACTTGACTTGGTCTGGAGCAATGCTTTGTTGCTTTGAAATGTGGAAGATCTGTTTGTTTGACTCTTGACTCGGTTATGACTCCACAGGTACTAGACTCCCTTATAAACTGCTTGACTGGGTCAGGAACAATACAGCGATTCTCCACCAATTTATGCCTTGGTGCAGAGCAAAAATTAGTTTTATCACAAGAAAGACATCACCATGGTCGTTGAGCAAGGACCAATTGACTCCAGTTGGCAGCAGATATGGGAACAATGTCAAGGAGTGTGCATGTTCATGAAATTGACTTAAGAGGCATTGTTAAGCCCAACAGACAAACTAATAAGAACACAAGCAATGGAAACCTCAAACCATTAACTGAGATAAATTCTTTAATTTAGTGGGCGCAAACCATTCAGACAATAAAAGGAGGAAGTTGAAAGTAACGTGTGTCACAAACTGCCATTCATAAAAATCTTAACAAGCAACCCATGTGCATGCCATCCACGCACCAAGGCATCCAAAATCATACCTCTCATTAAGCACATGTGTCCTTCTAGAAAATAAATGCATAATATTACAAATAAAAACAATAGAATGAAAAGAAAATTCAAAAACCTGTGTATCAATGGCAATGGCGTTGTTTTCAGGGATCGGAGAAAGAGCACCCCAAGGACCCCTAGATAATAAGAATGAAAAGAAATTAATATGGAAGTTAAAGAGAATAACTCACAAAAAAAGAAGAAGAAGAAGAAGAAGAAGAAGAAGTTACAAACAGCATAATGGACATAAATGTCTCTGCGTTTCATTGAAATATTTATCATAACATGGATGTCCAACTGCAAAGACAATCCCAAATAGCTGGGACAATGCTATGATGAAGGTTGTGATGATGATGATGGTGATCATAGAGATGATGAATATATATTGTCCATTCATGATAAATATAGAAAGACAATACACAAACTGTTGAAAAACAATAGGCACAACCAAGTTTGATGCATTATGTGATCATTGCCAAGGTCCCCAGTAGAGCAAAAGCTTTTGACAAAACTAAATAGGACCATTCCTAAAGATGTGTAGGAGAAAGCAATCTTCTTTGTGCATGAGAGGGGGCCAGGAGAGAAGTTCCTTTGATTATGGAAGATGTTTGTTATGAGATTTCAATACTATCTCCATAAAGCATTTCTCTGCCTCACACACGAATATAAATATCAGTATCATATCGGCCATATCATATCCATATCGGCATGAAATGTGATACGGGGTCGTATTGGTCTAATACAAAAAACATTGACCCGTATCAGGCAATGCGGGGCGTATCGGGACCAATACGGGGCCAATACAGCCGATATGCCTATAAAATCCCAAATTTGAAATTTTCTTTTCAAAATTTCACACATCTTCTCTTCTTCTTTTCATTTAAACCATGGAATAAGCTTTAAAAGGCTAGATCTAGACCTATTTTCAGATCAAAACAAATGATTTGAATGGGATTCGACAAATCAAAGCAAAGTGGACCAGTATGGGAAAAATCAGAAAGAAGGGTAAACATTTACTTTCTTTTTTTTATATTTTCATCTTCGTTTTGTTGTATTTCAATGCAATGGGCCATTATTCACCAAATCATGCTTGATTTTTGTTTAATTAAGGCCAATTTAGTTGACCTTCAACAAGTCAAATCGACAAATAGCATTCTCATCAAAGAATATTTGAATATATGAATACATGGTCAAAATACTCTTTAAAAAAATTTAAAAAAAAAAAAAAAAAAAAGAAGAAGAAGAAGAAGATATATTCTTGGATATCTTTTTTTTCCCCTATTTTTCTAATATTTTTCCATATTATTTTGCTTTTAAAAAATTTCTGACCGATACGAGCCAATGCGACCCCGATAGTAATATGCGACACTGTATTGTATCATTTTTTCGCTGGGCTGATATGCCAACCAATACCAACATTTAGAACCAGTCTCATGCTCATGGGACACTAACTCACGGCAGATGTGTTAGTAAGCAGTGTGAACCAGTGGTTGTCTATGTTAGCACCTTCAACATGCAACGTGATAGATTTTTTATTTTTCTTTTGATAATTTTTTTTTCTTTTTCGAATGGTGATATTTTCATTAAAAGGCCTAAGCCAAAATATACAAAAGAATCAAAGAAAAAAACAAAAGGCAAGCACCACTACTACTAGCCCAACAAAAAAAAAGATACTAGCCCAACAAAAAAAAAGAAGCACCTATCCGAACCCAAAACCCATTCTTTTACAACAGATTTTCCCCTCCTAAACACATCTAACACTTTCCCTTCTTGTTCTTGAAGCATCGAGCATTTCTTTCTAGCCATAACACCCAAAACCCCACTAAACCACTCATTCTCCATAATCTCTTCTCTGATTTTCCACAACCCCCACCTTGCCAAGATAAAAGAAAAATATCTATTAAGCCTAGGAGCACCCATGCACCCCAGATAGTTGGAAAAAAAAAAAACAATCCCATGCCTCCTACGAAAGAGTAGTGAAAAAGTTATACTCGAGGTTAGTGTAGACTATAGAGAGACCCCCTGAGGTGAATCCGATTCTAGATGAGTTTCACGATATATTTCCAAAGGACTTACCAAATGAGCTCCCACCAATGAGGGACATCCGGCATGCCATCGATCATGTCCATTTGTCGACTTTACCAAACTTTCCTCATTATCGAATGAACCCTGCGGAGCATGCAGAGTTGAAGAGGCAATTAGATGAGCTCCTCAGGAAGGGTTTCATTTAGGAGAGTTTGAGTCAGTGTGTCGTGCCCGTGCTTCTCACGCCTAAGAAAAACGGTACATGACGGATGTGTGTGGACAATGGAGCAATCAATAAAATCACGGTCAAGTACCGGTCTCCCATACCACGTATTGATGATATGTTAGATATGATGGCGGGTGCCACAATATTTTCAAAGATTGGCCTCAAAAGTGGGTATTGCCAAATACGTATACGCCCAGAAGATGAGTGGAAGATGGCCTTCAAGGCGAATAATGGGCTACACGAGTAGCTAGTCATGCTCTTTGGCTTGACTAACGCCCTGAAGACATTTATGAGAGTGATGACCCGGGTGTTGAGACCATTTATGGGTAAGTTCCTTGTGGTGTATTTTAATGACATTCTTATCTATAGCACATCAAAGGAAGAACATCACCATCTGAGGCAAATTTGCGGGGTCCTTAGAACTGTAAAGCTTTATGCCACCAACCTTAAGTACACATTCATGTCAAAGAGCGTTATATTCTTAAGGTTCATAGTATTATCTGAGGGCATGAGAGCAGATCCCTAGAATGTCATTCACGAGGTGCGAAGCTTTCACGGCTTAGCAACTTTTTATTTGCGGTTCATTAGAGTGTTTAGTTCCATCATGGCTCCCATCACGTATTCCATAAAGAAAGGGGAATTTATATGAACTAAAGCTGCCTCTAAAGTATTTACGATTAAGGGCAATATGAGTGAAGCTCCCGTCATGCATCTTCCAGACTTTTCTAAAGTCTTTCAAGTTGCGTGTGATGCATCAAGGGTAGGTATAGGTAGAGTGCTTAGTCATAAAGGGAACCTCGTTGCTTATTTTAGTAAGAAGTTGAATGAGGTGAAGCAATGATATTCCACCCATGATAAAGAGTTCTATACAGTCGTCCAATCATTGCGTCATTGGGTATTATTTACTACCACAATAATTTGTCTTGTTTTCTGACCACAAGGCCTTATGTTACCTTAGTTCCCAAAAGAAACTAAACCCTAGGCATGCTAAATGGGTACAATTTCTTCAGAAAATATTCTTTCGTTCTCAAACATAAGGTTGGGGTCGAGAACAAACCTGCTAAAGCCCTTACTTGTCGTGTAGCACTAATCTAAAGCATGAAAGTGGATGTGGCTGGGTTTGAGCGGCTAAGAGAAGAGTATCCTACATGCCCAGACTTTGGTGAGTTGTATGCGTCATTATGAGATGTTCAATCGAGCGACAGCCATGGGTTTATCATCATCGATGAGTTCCTATTTAAAGGTGATAGATTCTGCATTCTGCGTACTTCCCTCCGTGATTTCTTAGTTTGGGAACTTCATACAGGAGGGGTAGCCAATCATCTAGGGGAGGAACAAAACCATTACCCTTGTAGAGGAAAGCGAGATGTCGCCAAGATAGTTGGATAGTGTAGGACTTGTCAATTGGCGAAGCAAAGAAAGCAAAATACAGGATTGTATACTCTCTATGCTCCATGGCAGGATGTTAGTATGGAATTCGTGTTGGGCTTACCGAAAACTATCAAGAAACATGATTTCATATTTGTGATTATGTACCCTTTTAACAAAATGGCACGTTTCATTTCATGCTCAAAAACGTCAGATGCCTCTAATTTGGCTGAACTTTTCTTTAGAGAGGTAGTGCGTTTACATGGTCTACCTAAGACCATAGTGTTTGATCGTGTGATGTATGCTTTATGAGCTATTTTTGGAAGACACTATGGCACATGATGGGGACAAGGCTTCAATTTTCATCTGCTTATTATCCTCAAACAAACGGTCAAAATGAAATCATCAATAGGAGTCTTGGAAATTTGTTTAGATGCCTTGTGTGTGATCGCGTCAAAACTTGGGATAATGTTTTGCCTATAGCTGAGTTAACATATAATAGTTCCATTAATAGACCAATAGGCATGAGTCCATTTGAGGTTATACATGGCTACAAACCTAGGAAACCTGTAGATCTCATACATATGTTTGTCCCATAGACCATCTGAGTCAGCATATGAATTTGCACGTCACATGCATGAGCCACATAGTGAGATCAGGAAGCGGATTAACTTAAGTAATGAAACATACAAAGCATTTGTTGATTCTCATCACAAGTTTCAGGAATTCTAGGTAGGAGATTACGTCATGGTCCGCACGAGACCTAAACGGTTCCCACACGAGGCTATTAAAAAGTTGTAAGCGCATAGTGTAGGACAATACAAAATACTGCAGAAACTGGGTCTTAATGCAAATGTAGTAGACCTTCCACCTACTATGGGAATTAGTTGAATTAGTTCTACTTTTAATGTGGAAGATCTAGTACGATACAAGGGTCATGCTACTTCGCCTACTGATCCATTTTCAGGCCCTCCCACAAACCATGATCCAGTCCTTAACCTATGGCCCCCGCCTGACCAATCATCCCAGCCCTTGTCACCCTTAGCTACATTGCCTGCTCAAAGTGAACAATTGAAGACATAATGTATGAGTAAGCGGTTTCCACTTGCAATAGGGGAATTTCTTAAACTCATCGTCAAGTGGAAGCATAGGCTGATTTCATATAGCACCTGGATTACAGAAGATGACTTATAGCATTTGAATCCCAACATCTTGGAGCGCTAAAGGAGTTCTAGTCCATCGGTGGTGAACTCTTCTCAACCGAGGAGAGTTGATGAGGACATCACTTCACATATACTTTTACGTATGTATCAAAGGAGGAGGTAGGCCGCACCAATTTCTCTGTGGCTAGGCGAGTACCCATGATCATATTAAAGACCCCATGTGCATGTGTGAGCATCTGGAAGGCCCCGCACTAGGAAGATGCACATGGGTTGCTTTATGGAGTCATTTGGACCGTTAGATTCGAGTGACATAACGATCACGCCGTTGGATCGCTTGAATCATATAATCGGACCATTGATCGTGGATCATTTTCATCATTATAGGACATTATTATCTTTTAGGATTTAGCTTATGATTTATTTATGTTTTGGACACCTTATGAGTGATTAAATTTGATTTTTCATTAGACTAGAGTTATTTTGGTCAAAATTCATAAGACGGTTTAAATTGTAATTTTGAAAAGCTCTTGAGGCTATAAAAGAGGGGGGATGTGTGACATCTCATTACTTGGTTTTAAGGAGAGAGAGAGAGAGAGAGAGAGAGCTCCTTGTTTTCTTCTTCCATCTTCATGTGATGTGAGGGTGACTTCCATGTAAATTAGAATGAAGATTGATGCGAAACTTATCTTCGTCAACGGAAAGTGCGACGCTTCCTTTCATCCCCTACACTCTCATCTCTTCATCAACAAGCAAGGTATTCTTCCACGTTCTTCGATTTTCGTTATCCTTCATCCCAAGCCATCAACATCCTCCCGATCTTCATTCCTTTTACTTCCATTGATGATCCAAACCCTAGAAAATCAAAACCCCACTTACCTAGTCCACACGTGTGGTTGCACGGCCACACAGTGAACCCATAGGGTTAGCCGTATGGGCCCACCCTTGCTCATTTAGTTTTCCATTCCCTCCATCCAAAACCCTAATTCTCTTATCCTAGTACCTAAACCCCTCAAACTTTTACCCAATTTACCTCATTATCCCTAATTTCAAGTTGTTCATCAATTCCCATAAAACTTAATTTCACCCTGGGTAGAATTAGACCTTTTGCTTTTGGAAATAGGCTTACCGTATGATATTTGGATGTCCCTACATCCATTAGATCATAGTTTCTCTTATTTAATGGACTCGTAGGATGATGCTTAGTAACCTAGGCATGAATTACGCATGATCTCCTTTTCGAATTTTGGTATTTGTGATGATGGTGGTAAGTTTTGTGATTTTTATTAATTAATTTAATTTTGTTAGTTGATCTCGTACAATATTTGAGTTCATGCATCAGTCATCCATCATCAGAAATACTAAAATTTCAAAAGGAGATCGTGCATAATTCAAGCATAGGTTACCAAACACCATCATACAAGACTATTAAATAAGGAAAACTAGAATCTAATGGATGTACGGACATCCAAATAGTATAGTGTGAGCCTATTTCCAAAAGGGAATGTCTAATACTACCTATGGTGAAATTAGGGTTTAGGGGAATTGGGGAAAAACTTGGAATTATGGATAATGGGGTAAATTGGGTAAGGGTTTGAGGGGTTTAGGTACTAGGATAAGAGAATTAGGGTTGGACAGAAGAAATGTACGGATTTGGGTTCAATTGAAGGTTGTGAAAAACTAGAGTTTGGTAATTTAGGGAAATATGAAGATTTGAAATTTCTAGGTTTAGGGTTAGGGTTTGGACAAGAGAATGTAAGGTTTTGAGGTATGAGTGATAGAAAACAACGGAGCAATGGTGGGGCCGTACGGCCAACCCTATAGGTTCACACATGTGGCTGTGTGGTTACATGTGTGGACTAGGTAAGTGGGGTTTTGGTTTTCTAGGGTTTGAATCATTGATGGATGTAAAAGGGATGAATATCGGGAGAATGTTGATGGTTTGGGTCCTTTGGGATGAAGGAGAATGAAAATCGAAGAACGTGGAAGAATACATTAGTTGTTGATAAAGAGATGAAAGTGTGGGGGACAAAAGGAAGCCTGACACTTCCGTTGATGAAAATAATATTCGCACCAATCTTCCTTCCAATTCACATGGAAGTCACCCACTCACCCTCACATCGCATGAAGATGGAAGAAAAAAACAAAGAGCTTTTCTCTCTTCTTCTTCTTTTTTTTTTCTCAAAACCAAGTAATGAGAGGTCATCCCCCTCCCCTATCTTTTATTGTCTCGAGAACTTTTTAAAATTACAATTTAAACCTTATCTCATGAATTTTGACCAAATAACCTTAGTCTAATGAAAAATCAAATAAAATTACTCATAATGTGTCCAAAAATATAAATCAATCATAAACTAAATCCTAAAAGATAATAATATCCAATAATGATAAAAACGATCCACGATCAATGGCCCAATTATTTGATTCATGCGAACCAACGGCCCGATTGTCACATCCCTCGAATCTGACGGTCGAAATCACTCCTTAAAGCAACTCATGTGCATCTTTCCAATGTGGGGTCTTCCAGATGCTCGCACATATACATGGGGTATTCAACATGATCATGTGTACTCGCCTAGCCACAGAGAAGCCGGTGCGGCCCACCTCCTCTAATACATACGCAAAGGTGTATGTGATGTCCTCATCAATTTGGCTTTTGAAATATAGCATATTCTTTGAGGATACCCCAGATTCAAGGATACTCTCCAAACCCCTTTCCTCCATGAATCAAACAAAAATATATATAGAACTACATACACACAAGGAGTACCATAACCATTAGTAAATACAACTTTGATAAAGAACTTACAAAACAGTGGATAGCATACAAGAGTAAATTTCTAGTTCCGAAAACTCACTTGTGTTGAGGGTTCACCAAATTGAGTACTGGATTCAAATGGTTTACTGCAACAAGCAAAATATAGAGACAATAAGGGAAAGATGATTCATAAAACCGCATTTACTTTATTGAAAAATATTTAGTATTCTCAAAAGAAACCAAAATTGACACAAAGGGAAAACAAACATGAAAAGAAGCAGAGAAGACTGTTAATAGGGTTATTATCGAAATATTTGCAATCTTGCTTAATGGGATAGATTAAAGTTGAATTTTAGAGCAACTTCGTTCTAATGATATTCAATTTGTAATTTCACTGGTTAGGTCAAAATCGGTATCCATATGTAAAGCATTGGTCAAAGAAAACAACGGTATGAGTATTCAAAACTTCATAAAAATACTTCGTGATTTGCTTAGATTTATCACATTGTCAATTTCTTCCTTAATTAAAAATTGAGTTATTTGCCACATGGATGAGATCTTAAAGTGAGAGAAGAAGAGGGCTTCGAGGCTTGTCGTTTGTGGAGGAAGGTCAAGATGGAAATAGATATTACATGGAAAACTTGGATGATGTTGATGGCAGAGTTCACATCTAAAGAACCAATTCCATTGAATGCAAAAACTCATTCAAGGTGAAAAGGTACTTGTTTAAAATGATGAGGAAATGACATTGTTTAGAAACTTATTGAAACTACTCAGAGTGAGTGAAACTGCTTAGCACATCATTGTTATTCACTGCTGTACGGATCACAGTTTGTTCTACCTGCTTTGTGGGGAAAGGCTCCTGCTCCTATCAAGAGTCTCCCGATTTGATTTTCTATCAAACTTTCAACACATGCATGAACTATATGATAAACATTCAGTATTTTTAACAGTAATGATGCTCGGCGGATCAAAATCTCTTCTACCCGCTTAGTGTAGGAGTCTCCTGGTCCCGTGGAGAGCCTCCAGGTCCAACTTTATCTCCTGCTATGCAGCATGGTTGATGCCATCAGCAGTTGCAATTGGAAGGAAATGCCAAAAATCTTCAGTAAAAACCAATCTTAAGCCCCAACTAGGGTTGTGTGGAGAATAGTTCCAGCACAACAGAACCTTTTTAGACACCAAAAGCACCCTTCCAAATCTTTCCATTCAGAATTTGTAGAGAATTGCAGCCATAACTCCATTCCAATGCATTTACATTTACCAACCAGCTAATAACCACTATCTTAAATGTAATGCATTCCAAAGGCAATCAAAGCCCAATGAGACTTGTTGAACAAGCTAACTAAAATACCACATCCTCGCAACCTAGTATCCATGACTTTGACTGAAAGAAGAACATTACTTAACTACCCAAATTGAGATGGAAATACCTAGACTACCCCCCAAAGTCCAGAAAAGGTAGAAAAGACCAAAACACCCAGAATTTCTTGAATTTTACTTCACATTTGTTCCTTGAGCATTGCATCAATAACACTCAAGGAAATGAAGATTGTCTTCGCTGCATCAAACCCAAAAAAACAAATGGCAAGCAGAGGAAAAGGTACAATACCAAGCTCCAACTGCCTGCTTAGGAATTCTTCCCAGCTCTCCTATCATTATTGTTGTAAGTTTTGATTGAGATTACCTATTGCTCTGCTACCATGTAGAATCCCAGCGAATGAGGAAGGAAGGGAGAAAGAGACTTTTGGGGAAAGCCATCTCACAGTGTTTATTAGTTTCTACTACCTGCATGAAAAGTCTATCCTATCATTACATGTGAATATGACAATCTCTAGCTCATTATAGCAAATTGTGCACTTCAGCGAGTATTTCTTCCATGTTTCCTGCTAGCCATACCCAAATAACAGAAACACCGAGAAAGAAACATCAGGGTTTTAATTGATTGTTGATAAAAAAATCTTTTAAAAAAGAAGGAAAAAGATAAAAAAAAGAAAGAAAGAAAGAAAGAAAAGAAAAAGAAACTTATGAAAATTTACGACAAGGAAACGATAGCCAAAAGCATAATAGCATCATCAATAATGGAAAAACAAATTTAAACCATGAATTGAAACTTCTAAATAGACCCGTTCTAGAAATATCACAAAACAGTAGCCACAAAATTTAATACACGGATGCAGAAGAGTGATGATGGAAATCTCGGAGATTGCTTGGTATTATTAATCCGGAGATGGCAGCCATTTAATACTGAAATTACCTTGCATGGGCACAGGCACCTCTGAGTCTAGAATTTCCTTCCACCTCCATCCCTGAATTCGACCATCATCTCCACAGCTACATGAGATGGGTGAGGTCAGTTTTGAACAAGGTCAAGTTCAAAAGCAATTCTCAGTTACATTAAAATTTAGCTATTCATAAAAGAATGCTTTCAAATGGAAGGGGAGAGTGGCAATCAATGGTCAGAAGAAAAGGATAATGAGCTCCTTGCATTACTCCTAGCTTTCTTGAGCACTTCATACAGTGATTGCTGAGCTCTACAGCGGTTCCATGGAATTGTACAAAAGAGTTGTGCTGGGGAATCAAACGGTGCATAGCCATTCAAGACCCAAATGTGTAAATTGAAGCCCATAAGGGAGTGAGTGAGAGTCTCGGAACCCATAACAGAGTACTGCTGGAAATTGAAGAAGGCAACTGAATGTGATGCTAGCAGCATAACTATATTAAATGCTTGAAGTTCAATGACAAGCAGTAAATTTCCGCTAAACTGTTGACTATCCTACGCTTGTTAATGGGCATGTAATATATGCATGCATCGCATGTTGGATAATATTCACACGATATGAATGTTTTTTTGTTGTGATACATGTGCACTGACAGATTTTTATGCACATGGTAATACTAGATTGTAAGATATGTTAGATATCAGCCATCAACTTATACATCGCATTAATGTGCACATTATAATATGTCCGACCCTGCTTATTGATATCATGAAGAAGAAGAACATCAACTCAACTTCGCAGCATCTTAAAACCAGTGTGCAAATGACACAAATTCAAGCATCATGCATGGAAAATGAGCGATTGAATGAAAAAATACATTCATGAGAAGGCAAACCCGTTTCACTTAGCACATACACCGGTTAAGGTGTGTTTGGAAGCTCAGTTTGACTTAATCAAAATAATACGATTAAATATGAAGGAAATGGACAAAGTGGAGGTGGGAGTGGACCATTAACCCCACAATGGTGATGAGCCCCTAAGTGCAATTCCACACGTTTCAGGTTGCACGAATTGCTATTTGCAGGGTTAGTCCCCCGTTATGAATGGGATATGGCTAATCATGCTTAAGTAATTTCCACTTCATCATATTGAATTATTGCAGCTTGGTTCCATCAAGCATCCAAACACAGCCCAAATCAACACATGACAAAATGACAAGCCAGCGAAACAATGAAAATGACAACTATAGAACAAACCTCAACAACAAAGAATCTTCCCCATCACCATAAAATTTGACATCATAGGCAGGGCCATTGTGTGCTCGAAGCAAGCAAAGTGGTTCCGCCACTGAAAAGTCAGCCAGAGACCTCCACACAAGATAGAAAAAATCAGTTGTCAATCAATGAGGGATGAGAATGAAAACCAACCTAGTGTGTCTCCAAAACAATCTTTTTACATCAGTTAATGAAAATAGCAAGTGAGAAATCGAAACAAGGTTAGAAATACTTACTGTTGATGCCTACCCTTGTTAATACGCATTGGCTGCAAAATAATAAATATGTAAGTAAACAGTCAAAGCTTGCAATGGGTTACAAAGTCACAATTCTGCAAGGAGTAAATCACTGAAGTGCAGGTGACACCAGATTAGTTCATAATAATGACTAAGCCCAAAATTGCAATTCGATATGTTTTAAGCAAGACTTGAAGTTATATACATGGAAATTTGGAGGCAAGTCTCACTCCATTAATGAAATGGGGCAGGCCAACATTGGTCATTGCCTCTTTATCAAATTGAATTACTGCAAATCAGTTCCATTGAGCACCCAAACACACCCTGGAGCAAATCCATATTAGCATACTCACATTACCACAATCGATTGCTGAAGGCATTACACGGCCTGAGAAGAATACATGATCCTTGAACTGAGCATATGCATACAATCATCAGGTAGTGGCAGTGCCCATGGTTCAGTCATCCAAACAACTGATATGATAGGACAGCAATTGATTAACAATTCCCTAAAATCCTACTGGAGCAGAAGATCCAAGCCATCAATCTTCTGTCTAATGTAGACTCTTTTTGTGTGCTATTTCCTAATCATCTATTTTTCGGGACAAAAATCAAAGGACTGTGATTGTTTCACTGTAGACAATTTAAGTATATGGACTACCCACTGCAGTTCAGATCATATCACAGCCCGATAGCCCAATTGCAGGGGGGACATGTATACAAGCTAACGACAGAAAACACTACAATCATCGAAAGCAAACGCAGTTCGTGACGATTTTTGTGCATTTCCCTTTTCTCTTTGAAGGATGGTACGATCATGAGATGGACGGTCGGGATCGAACTCACCTGTGCGGAGATGCAGGAGGAGATGGAATAGGGGGCAATGGAGCCGTCGCTGGAGGCAACGACGAGGATGTCGGGGTTAGGGTTTTGAGAAGGGGCGAAAGCAGTCCTGAAGACGGTTTGAGACTGCAGCTCTCTCTCCTGCAGGATGGTGCGCCTGTAGCTATCCTCGTCCCAGTTCGTCGCATCTCCTCCTCCCATTTCCGGCAACTTCGAAAATGAGTATGAGCTTTTGCAAGTGCTGCCTGGCGGGAACAACGGCCGGGCGCAGTAGAAGAGCGTAGGATCCCAGAACTACCCGATATCTCTACTACTGATATCCAACGGGGCCGGAGGGAAGCAGTCTGGGCACTTGGTTACGTGCTGAGTAAACTCTGGGGTGCCCAGAGTCACGTACGTGTATTATCCACACCGTTCATCCGTTTTCCCAGATCATTTTAGGGCTAGATACCAGAATTGAAGCAAATCCAAATTTAAGTGGACCACATCAAAGGAAATATTGTAAATTGAACGCCTGCCATTGAAAAATTCTCATGGCCACAAAAGTTTTGTATCAGGCTGATATTTATTTTTCCCCTCATCTATGTCCGTGTGACCTTACGAACAGGTTAGATGGCAAATAAACATCACTGTGAGAAGGTTTCAACGGTAGACATCATATTCCCCCGTTTCCTGTAGTGTGGGGTCCACTTAAGCTTTGGATGTACTTCAATTGCAGACTCATGCCCTAAAATGAGCTGGTAAAACGGATGGACAGCGTGGATAAAACAAATACATAACAGTGGGCCCCACATTAGCATTATGAGCTACTTGGTACACATTCCCGGTCCCTCTCAGCTGTTCCTTGTGTCTGGCCCACTTAAGTTTCAAACTGAATTTTTGGCGCGAAGGATTGGGGAGAACTTGAGGGGCGCACGTAATGGATGGATTGGATCTCCTTCGCACGTCAAGCTGTAGGTTAAGCTTATCCTACAAAGCTTTGCACTGATCAGGCTTGATGCCCGATGATCCGAAATCCAATCATCCCATGAGTACCGGTCAGCCGTTTGGATGCGTAATATTATTAAATAAGTTGATAAAATCTTTTTCTTAAATAAATTAGTTTGGTTATTAAATTTAAATAAATAATTTTTGTACGTAATTTATTTTCATTGGTTGAGTTTTATTGTTTTTGACTTTCAACTTGGGAAATTATTTTAGGGAATAGGATCCCTGGCTATGAACTCCCAAGTTCATGAGATTGGAAAATCAAACAATGAGGGGTTGATGATCCAGTGACCCTACATGATCATGGCCCATATAGAGGTGGTCTCATATGATTATGATCCACGTCAAAGGCTGACCTCTAATGATAAATGACCCACATTTAAGCCAAGCTCACATGATGGGCCAACCCACATTGAAGGTGGGAACAACGTGATGGGCAATTAATAATGGTGGTCCCACATGATGGATGATCCACATCAAGGTGGTCCCCACATGATGGACAATCCACATTAAAGGTCATCTTAATGACGAGTAACCCATATCCAAGGTGGGTCCCACATGATGGACGACTTATATCGGAAGTGGGGCCATATGATGGACAATCCATTGCAAAGGTGGGCTCCACATGATAGGTAGTAGATATTGAAGATGGGTCTCACATGATGGATAATAACATTAGTGGTGGGCCCTACTTGATGGATGGCTAACATCAAAGGTGAGCCTAACCTAATGTGGGGCCCGACCTAATGATTGTGCTTGTTAAAGGGTCTAATGATAAGTGGCCTACAACCAAGGTGGGCCCTGCATGATGGACAACTCACATCAAAGGTAGGTCCACACAATGAATGATTTGTGTCAAACGTTGACCCCACCTGCTGGGCAATGGATGCAAGGGGACCAAGCATACTTTTGGGATGATTCTGTGATGTTGAAAACCAAATATGCTTTTTATGCCTTTTGAAGTATATTATATAACAAACATGCTTATAAGATGATGGTAGACTCCTTGGAGTTTCAACACCGGGTCAAAGGTTCGAGTACCTGTGGTGGTGAAATCCCATGGTGTGCGTGTGTGGGGTGTGTGAGTGTGTGGGGGTGTATGCGCTTGTGTAAAAAAAAAAAAAAAAACATGCTTATAAGATGATTAAGTATAGACAAGATAAGCTACTGATGACATAAGCAGCTTATCTAAAATAATTTATGATCCAAGTGCCCCCTAAGTAATAACCAACTGGGATGGGTAGATGACAGTGGTGGCCATGGCCACACCATTCATTGGGCAAGTCCAACCATGAACCAGCCAAGTATAAGTATGTTATGTAACAAACATGCTTATAAGATGATTAAATATATACAAGATAAGACACTTATGACATAAGCCGCTTATCTAAAATAATTTATGATCCGAGCACCCCCTAAGTAGTAACCAGCTGGGATGGGTAGATGACACTGGTGGCCATGGCCTCACCCTTCATTGGGCAAGTCCAACCATGAACCAGCCATGACTTGTAATAAAGTTAAACTGCACAAGCTAGGATGTTTTTTTTTTTTTTTGTTGTTGTTTTGGTTCTTATAAACTATGACAGGTCTCAACTGTTTTGCTGGGTTCCCTGTGAATTTATTAATTTTCCCGGTATAAATTGGCCTGGAGAATAGAAAACCTAAGGAGGCTCAAATGAATTTTAGACTTTTCAAATGTCTATCTATAAAGTTTAATGTGTTAACTAAACAAAATTTAATCATTCCTTCAAAAATACTAGTCAACACTTTAAGAATTTTCAAGAAATATAAAAATTGGATAATGAATTTTCCAAACACCTATAGGAGTATCACGTGGCATTTTTGGAAGAAAAACTTCTATGGCTGGGTATGATGGATGATAAGGAGACGTTTATACATTACTTAAAAGCTATGTATATGAAATACAAGTAATCCGAATCAATTTGTTCAAGTTCTCAAATTATAGATGCGTCATGGACTAAAATTTTTGCTTATTTGATTTACTGACAATTCAATTGGTGGACATTTTTTACAATATTATTAGAGATGAAAATATCCAGCGGTCCCATTTTGAACATGTCTACAAGCCAATTTTTGACCAATTAGATTTTGAGATTGTGAGCTAGAAACAGCCATTTGCACAATATCGAGCGACTACAAATGAGTCTCTTAGCTTAAATATCGAAGAACTCCTTAGGTAAGATGTCCTTATCCATGAATAGGACTGTCAACGGACCAGATCTGATGTTGGCTACGGCCCAGGTTTTGAATGGTTTGAACCGGGCCGTGGACAGCCCTAGCATGAGTTTTGTGTGGCTCCGCAAAAAGCCCATCATACATACCAGTTCTTGTTATTTTTCCGAAAGTATGGTAATGGCCGCTAATAGTATCATCTTTACAGGATGCCGGGAAATCTACACTTCATATAATCTGGGCTAATTGGGTTCATTTAGATGAATGAAGTTGATTGCAACAAACGGCTTATATTTTATCCATAAAAATTCTCACAATAAAAATTACACTATATTTCATTACTTGATTATTGAATTGGCTCACATTCGCCAAATGGTTGAATGAAAACTATTGAATGGTACCATTTCAACAAACAGTCTATGATCTAAGGTTAAAAGTATTCTGCCAATTTAATATTGTGATTGTGACCTAGTTATAGTGACTTCCATGGTTTCACTGGCTTAGTTTATTATGGATTTTTACAGAGTATTCAATTTATGTGTGCCAGAGCACCAACCACCACACTTTAATAGAATCAAATGGGAAAATACTTAGGCACCTCGCACTATGTACATATTGGGTTAATTTAAATAGGCGTGTAGAGACGACTTAGGGCCCATTTAGATACAACCAAATTAGTTTCTTCTTTTGCTTATGTACAACAGTAAATAAGTAACTTATTTCAGATAAGTAAATTTGGTTCATGATTAGTTATAAAAGTTTTTTTACTTAAAATTACATAATCACTTTTATTGTACCATATACACTAACCGATCTTAAAAATAGCTAATAAAAGAATAACACATGTCATTACATGGGAAAAAAGTAGCATGTAAAAGATATATGAAAAATATTTGAAGTAGTTTTTAGGGAAGTACAAGTGATGCTGAGCTGGATGATACACGTCATCTAATGATGTGCACGCAACTGAAAAGTTCTCGGTTGAGAGGAGAGGAACAATTAGAAGAATACAAAGAGACAAGAATTTAAAAGACTGACGTGATAATGATTCAACAACCTTAAATGGTTGAAATGAAGAAAATGAATGGATGCAAAGTATCTGCATAGTAGGGGAGCTCATAAATAGAAGCGAAAATCAATCGAGCAAGTTATCTCATACCAACTAAATAAACTAAATCAATTTATCATTTTTTATCATAGCTTTAGGCTGATCTTATGAGCAACAATAATATTTAGCGGTAATCTTTAACTTGAATCTAAGTATACGCTATCGCACTGAACTTGTAATATCCTGAAAATCGGGGGGTCGAGTTGAAACCCAACTCCTGAGTTCCAAAACATCACTTATGCAACATAGATAATGATGAATGAATGTTGTCTGTAGAAGGGCATTAAACATGATTGAGATTATACCAAAAACAGCATATCATATTCCAAAGGCGTTTAAATTATGCAAGCGGAAGACTGTGATAAGTATTTAAACTAGATAAAAGTGATAGTAAGCCCTCAAAGTATGAATGTCACTAGGTTAACACTTACAAATTTGATTACAAAATACACAAATTGAGAAAAAATGTAATATCTTTTATCCCAAATACTGAAGCCCTGTCGGTGCAACTCCGGGTCAAATAGACCTACCTGCTAGAGAGTTACATGTAGGAGAACTCATCATCAAAAGCGAAGTCCGGCTCCGCTTCACAAGCATCGCCCTCACCTGAAACTAAGACAGGGTCTGGTTGGTGTGAACAATACCGTCCCGTAACGTGGGAGTGAGTAGTTAACTCAGTGGAACAATAAAGCATAGGTTAACATATTATCAATTCAGTCAAGCAGTAATGATAAAGCATTACAATCAAACACTCCTAAATACTATAATTAATGCAAGGCTAAGATGCAATAATGATACATGGGCTCACCAACATACTCCCTCATGCGACACCATCTTACGTTCGCGGTACGCTTTCGTCGCTCAGTGCTTCACATCTTCCAAGCACATGCAGTGCGATAAGGACATGATTACCGAGTTGTTATTAGTCCTTTTCATACAACAGTATTGAAAAACTAAGGTACTTCCCTTATATCATTCACAAACAAAGATCCATTATAAGGTCGTCAGTCCTAGATAATCTCATACGATGATGCGGTTCTAGGTTGCTGTAAAGGGCTGTCAGGGCTGTTACACGCACTCGTTGCACCGCTTCCCCATCACCTTATCAATACAGGCCTAATTTATACTCTATTTACTATGAAAAGGCTCGTCGCCTCTCCGCAGATTCAGAGTATGCCCGAGGTCACTACAAAGGGCTGTCAGGGCTGTTACACGCACTCGTTGCACCACTCCCCCATCACCTTATCAGTGTATGCCGACAGCTCGAATACAGTATCCCATACCACCATATGTAGCTCACGAGTCTGGGTTGCTCACTGGTCACTACCGGGAGGCTCGTAGCCACAGCGTAGGCCGACAGCTCGACCACGATGTCCCATACCACCATGTCCGGCTCATGAGTCTTAGCGGATCAAGGTACCAAGGTTAACGGGGATATCACTGGTAAGTTCAGTACCCTAGGTTCAAGCAGTTATGATGAATATAAGGTGAACATACAATGGTTAATCGAGTTACTTGACGAGCTCGACTAGTACGAGCGCACATCGTATCGATCGACATGAAATGCATAAGTACTTCGTGTGGTCTAACCACTGCCGTCGACTAATGTACGACTCGGGTTCGTCAAATGTGTCCTACGTGGCGAATGAATCTCAGCCACGAACTTCAAACCTGTTACCGATTGCCTGGACCATAACATGACCCCAAACTCATTCCGTTTCCACGAGTAATCATATGAAACAGTTAAAGCAGTAATGAACAGATAGTTCGATTCTTACAAGCATATGAGTATGTTGTGAAGTGCAACACAAACATGAGTTCACACACATTTATTCCATAAAGAAAGCAGACATCATAATGTAAACGTACATGGAGAAAATCATACACCTAAGTAAGGTAGCCAAGATTTACATCTCAGCCCTCATACAAGCATAACTTGGTAACAACTAGCTCATTCAGTCAATTCTACAAACACTTAGACTACACATAACATCATATATATGGTGTGTTGGCTACACATGTATTAGGCCAAATCTTTTCACTAGGGAGTTGCCCCGTATACCACACACATATACCCACAACGGATTATCATGGCATGTATGAATCTGGGTTCCATATTCATTTGGACATTTTTACAAACACTTGGGCTACACACTTAGTCACATATAACGTATATTTGTCGTGACGTGATTTTGGATAAGTCCTTTCGCTAAGGAGTTGTTGCACATGTATTAGACATATATTCACGACAAATAAACATGTTAAGCGTAAATCCAAATTCCAAACATATTCAAACATTCCAACATATGCATAGAATACATTATATTGTAAATAGTTCATGTGAACACGTATAACGAAACAGACGACACATTTTGCATGTGTAATCACACCCTTGTCAATTATAAATCATTAATCGACATTGAAAGCCTTGAAAACCATAACCTATATGTCTAAAGTCCGCACCTTACGCCGGTAAACACGTAACGAATTCAGTTTAGACACTGAGTCTTGTCAACGGTGGAATGACAACCTACAATACGAATTAAGTTAGCTATCATGTTACTTGCATCGATGGAAACCCCAAAACAGGTTAGGGTTAGGTTTTCTTACCTAGGAATGAAGTCAGAATCGCCGAAATAGTGATTAGATCGGGATGGTTAAGTACGTATGATGGCAAGGTAGAGTAACAGGAACTTTCTCCCACAACTCTCACACTATCTCTCTCTTTTCTCTCTTCTCTCTCCTAGGGTTTCTCTCAAATTCGTATGTGAGGAATAAGAGAGGGTTTAAAGTCCTTATATAGGCTAAAAACTCACCAAATTAGACCCAGGGCCAAGGTATACTTATGTTATAACCAAATCGGCCTTATTCCGATCCAACGGAGCATTTTTGGAGGTCCTTTTACTGTGTGCGGTCGGACTTAAGCCAATAGATGCTGGATCTTAATCAAGTTAAGTTTTCAGTCCGGTCGGGTTCCCAGATCGACCGTGGCGGACCAGTTTCAGTTCAACGGTTACGAAAATTCGAACAGAGCTACAAGTACTATGACATGTAAGGGCCACCTATCCTGATTCGAAGGTAAATTTGGATCAAAATTCAATGGTCAGAACGCTTAGAAATAACGCGCAAGTGACACGTCTCAGATTTATTAAAATTATATTAATTTCTTAAAATTTTTTATTTTCTCACACTCTTCACTCCGGACTCAAGGAAATCGTCACAGAGCATCGTTTGAACGTAATTTTCACGGTGCTTGTCAAGTCCAACTATGCGGTCAATATCTTCTAAATTTATCGCTATCGAACTTTCGATGTGCGGTTCAGGTCCGATACGAAGTTTCAAAGTGCTCCTAAGAGCAACTGAGTTTAAAGTTGGATTCTAGATTTCACGGTATTATAGCGTTAACGATTCCACAAGTTTTGGATCTTGCAGAACGTATTTAAAGCAAACAGTGCTAATTTCACAGCTAGTCTAACTTACCGCTAGTTAACTTATGTTTAATCTCTAAGGGAATTAATCCTAAGTGATTTCTGCTCGAGGTGGTACTCGGGTCTTGGCACGAAATTTTTCGAGTCGTTACAATCTACCCCCCTAAAATAATAAATTTTGTCCTCAAAATTTGTACATTTTCGTACTCCTTAAAAAACTGTGGGTAGTTCTTTCTGATCTCGGCTTGTCTCCCAGGTAGCCTCTTCTTCACTATGATGCGTCCACAATACCTTCACAAGGGGGATGACCTTACTACGCAATGCATGTTCCTTCCTATTTAATATACGCGTCGGTCGCAGTATATATGTAACATTTTCATCTAACTGCACCTGCTCCCATCTAATGATATGGGAAGGATCAGGAACGTATTTCTTCAACATAAATATGAAATACGTTGTGTACGCTCGGGAGAGGTATAGGAAAAGCTAGACGGTATGCTACTGCACCCACATGATTGAGTATCTGGAATGGGCCAATGAATAGCGGTGCGAGCTTCCCCTTCTTCCCAAACCGAAGAACTCCCTTCATAGGAGAAACTCTCAAAAATACATGATCTCCAACCGCGAACTCTAGCGGTCGCCGCCTCGTATCGGCATAACTCTTTTGCCTGCTCTGCGCTGTAAGAAGTCGACGCCTGATGATGTCAATCTTCTCTGAGGTCGCCTGTACTAACTCAGGACCAATCAAATTTCGCTCGCCAACTTCAGCCCAGTAATGCGGTGCTCGACAAGGACGCCCATACAAGGCCTCATAAGGTGTCATACCGATACTCGCTTGAAAATTGTTGTTGTATGCGAACTCTGCATATGGAAGATAATCATCCCAACTGTCCTTGAAATCCAACACGCAAGCCCACAGCATGTCCTCCAAAATCTGGTTCACCCACTCTGTCTGACCGTCGGTCTGTGGGTGGAATGCAGTACTAAACTTCAACTTCACACTCATAGCTTCCTGGATGCGAGTCCAGAAAATAGAAGTAAACTGCGTGTCTCTGTCTGACACGATCTCTAAGGAAACTCCATGCAGACGAACAACCTCCCTGATGTAAAGTCTGGCTAACTCGTCTGCAGAGTTTGTAACTCTGATCGGAAGAAAGTGCGCCGACTTCGTCAAGCGGTCGACAATCACCCAGATAGAATCATGTCCCTTCCTCGTCTTTGGCAGTCCCGAAATAAAATCCATAGAAATAAAGTCTTACTTCCACTCAGCTATAGGCATAGGCTGAAGGAGACCAGGAGGTCGGTGATGCTTTGCCTTCACCTGCTGGCATGTGAGACAACGGGACACAAAGTCTGCGATGTGGGTCTTCATGTCATCCGACCAATATGTTCTCTTCATGTCACGATACATCTTCGTACTGGCCGGATGCATCGCAAGCCCAGAACTGTGCGCAGTCTCGAGAATCTCTCGTCTCAAGTCGGGAACATCTGAGACGTGTATGCGGCCACGATAACGTAAGCCCTCATTCATTCCAACTCACCACTCGACATCTGCACCGTCACTGGCCTGCTCTCGAAGCTCAGTCAGACGCTCATCGTCCCTCTGCGCTACAATGACCCTGTCATCGATAACAGGTCACACCTGAACGTGTGCGATAATCTCGAATGGCTCCTCCGCAGTGAGTTTTTGCTCAAAGTCTCATAAAAACTCAACCATGTCTCACTCGACAATCATCAGTGGAGCCGCAAACTCTATCGCCTTCTTGCGGCTCAACACGTTAGCCACAAGGTTCGCCTTGTCTGGATGGTAGGAAACCTCGAACTTAAAGTCCTTCAAGGTCTCCATCCATCGTCGCAACCTCATATTCAGGTCTCGTTGCGTGAATATGTACTTGAGGCTCTTGTGGTCGCAAAAGAGCTCGAACTCTTCTTCATAGAGGTAATGTCTCCAGAGCTTCAATGGGAAGATGATAGCTGCCAACTTCAGGTCGTGTGAAGGATAATTCTCTTCATGTTTTCGTAACTGTCTCGAGGCATATGCAATCACCCTATCCTTCTACATAAGGACACAACCTAAACCAATGCGAGACGTGTCCGTATATATCATATATGTAACCCCTTGCTCTGGCAATACTAGCACAGGGGCAGACGTCAGCCTGTCCTTCATATCCTGAAAAGTTATTTCCGCCTTCTCATTCCAAGCGAACTTCAGATCCTTTAGTGTCAACTGAGACAAGGGTTTGGCTATCTTGGAGAAGTTCCAAATGAATCATCAATAGTAGCCAGCAAGTCCCAAGAAACTCCTCACCTCGGTAACCGAACTAGGCTTCTTCTAGTCCTGTACCACGACTACCTTAGCAAGGTCCACCGCTATCCCATCCTTGGACATCACATATCCCAGGAACTTGACTTCTTCCTTCCAGAAGTCGCACTTCTTGTACTGTGCGAACAATTGGTGTTTTTTAAGAGTATCGAGGACCGCCCTCAGGTGCTCTTTGTGATCTTCCCGACTCTTAGAGTATATCAGGATGTTATTAATAAATATAATGACGAATCGGTATAGGAAAGGCTGAAATACCCAGTTCATCAAGTCCATGAACATGGTCGGTGCGTTCGTAAGACCGAACGACATCATGAGGAACTCATAGTGCCCAAAACAGGTCCTGAAAGCCGTCTTCTGCACGTCCTCATCCCTGACGCACAACTGATGATACCCTTACTGTAGATCAATCTTCGAAAAATACTTCGCCCCCTTCAACTGATCAAAAAGATCATCTATCCTGGGCAAATGATACTTCTTCTTCACCGTCACTTGGTTCAGTCTGCGGTAATCAATACACAACCGCAGTGACTCATCTTTCTTCGTCACGAAAAACACAGGTGCTCCCCAAGGAGATACACTCGGTTGTATGAAGCCAGCCTCCAACAAATCATCGATCTATTTTCTCAACTCCTCCATCTCACACGGGGTCATGCGATACGTCGGCAGTGAGATGAGCATCGAACCGGGTACTAGGTCGATAGTAAAATCGATCTCGCGCTGATGAGACAACCCAGGTATCTTTCTGAACACATCCTCATAATCACGGACTACTGGCGTGCTTCCAAGTGTCGGGACGTCAACATTCCTTAATAAAGAAGCATAACAAAGTACTCGAGAGGGGTGACTGACCTGCACCAAAAATGTAAAGGACGTGCCCTCCGGCTCGTAAACTGTCACTAAATGGGTCTCGCAGTCAATCTCAGCCCTCCCTGCAGTTAGTCAATCCATGTCAAGGATGACGTCGAAATGATAGAGAGCGGAGACGACGATAAGGTCAATGGCCATCGTCCTGTTCCCTAGATCTAGCAAACAACCCTCACACATCGTAGTGACATTAGTAAAAGTCTCGTATGCTGAAATAACTCGCACCCCAACCATCCGAGTAGTCTGTAGCGCAAGGCACTTGAGTACTGAACAAGATATCACTGAGACAGTAGATCCCGTATCCACCAACAGAAATATAGGAGTACTTCCAATGTGGGTTGTGACCTCAAAGGCCAAGGGTGGTGCAGTCTGTCCCGGATGCCTCAGCTGTCAGTGCATGTACCTGAGCCTGCTGTGGACGGTTCGGTTGTGGTGCCATAGGCCATTGAGGTGGCCGGAAGCAAGGTGCAGGTGGTCTGAAGGACGGATGTGCAAGTGCTATCCGTAGAGGTGGAGACGATAAAGCCTGAGGGCGAGGACGATCAATCCTCTGCGATGGTGAAAATCCGCTATATCTCATCCGCGTGAAGCAGCTCTCCACGACATGACTTGGCCTCCCACAATAAGCACAGGTCACGTCTAGATGCCTCATTGGAACTACTGACGTTGTAATCCTAGGAGGAGAGTCAATACGAGGCCTCTTGCCGAGGAATAGCCTGCTCTGGGTATCTGGTCGTGGCCTAACAACCATAGGGCCAGGAGAGCATGTCAGTCGATTTACATCCTGCTTTGCCCGCATAGATATATGTATCAGCTCGGCATAGGAGGGTATGCTGACACAACACATATTCGACTGAATGTCAAGTCGCAAGCCTTCAGAAAAGCGTCGTATCCGCATCTGCTCGTCAGCAAGTATCTTAGGGACGTATCTGCCCAACTTAATAAATCGATGCTCGTACTCGATAACTGTCATGCCTCCCTACCTAAGGCGTAAGAACTCATTCTTCCTCTCATGTCGGTAGGTCTGAGGGTAGTACTTCTCGTGGAAACGAAATTCGAAAGCTACCTAAGTCCACACGTAACCAACCGCGACCGTCCGTAGGAAACTATCCCATCACATACTGGCCTCCTTCTTAAACATAAAGGTGACCAACTCAACCTGTTCTGGCTCGGTACAATGCAACATCCGTAGCATCTTAGAGATGCAGTCTAGCCAATATTCAGCCTCCTCGGGTCTGTGAGAACCCGTAAAAGTAGGAGACCTCAAGCGCTGGAATCATTCGAGAAGGCCACTAGTACCCAAATTTCTTGTAGGGTATGCAGCAGGTGCAGGCGGAGGCACATCCTTAGCCTGAGCAGAAGGCTCTGCAGTCTCAATAGGAGATACAAATGGTGAAGGTGGAGTCGCACTCCTACCCTGAGATAGGCCCCTGCAATAGTGGTCAAGAGCTGCTGGTGCTGCTGCTGCATCAACATCATCATCTGCTCAAACCTATCGATGGGTGGGGCAGGCTGAGGCACGTACTGCGTCAAGGAAGACGTACGGTTCTGCTCGCGAACCGGTGGTGTATACGGTGGTAGTCCCGTTGTAGGACCAGTGGATGACTGAAACGCATGTATAGTCTCACGATCCGGGCCTAAACCAGGGTCCATATAGCTATCGCTCCGGGGAAGTGCCTGATCCATCGAATCACACAACGCTAGGCGTGCCATGCTCCGCGTGAATTTAAGTGGCATTCCCTACACAACATAAGGTGCAACCCAGATCAGATTTCATATAATCACAATCCATTCACGCAGCATTCACACACAGATTTAAGGCAACTTCATACATTTCATTACCAAAATTGTTATAATACATGAGACATAGGCTTTATATGGATCACGACAGAAGATGCATGTGAGCTAATACAACTAAGCTCCAAACACTGAGCTATAACATTAAAACAACTACCAAACTAGGAAGCCCACTGAGGCTACACACAAAATTATCAACTACAAACGAACGACAAACAATTACGGGGCAACAACATGGATGACTGTAACACCCTGAAAATCGGGGGTCGTGTATAAACTCAACTCCCGAGTTCCAGACCGTCACTTATGCAACAAAAATGGTTATGATTCAATGTTGTCTGATTTAAAGCATCCACATGAGTAAAAGCATACCAAAACTGCAATTCATACTTCAGATTCAGTGATAAAAGCAAGCGGAAGACTAAACAAGATATATATCACTGTATGGAAAAACAAAGTAATCTCAACTGTCTCCAAAGTATGACTACATCTCTGAGTCTCATATACATGTACATAACAAAAGAATAATGTTCAAAAGTAAAGTCCCACTGATGTCCCCTCGATCCAGGTCACCTACGGGAAGCCGTCATGATACTGCATATACGAGAACTCATCCTGGTCCTCGTCATCATCTAGCTCCACCTCCTGGATCTCATCGACACCTGCAACTACAACAGGGTCTGGTGGGTGTTGCAAACACCATCCCGTAACGTGGGAATGAGTGATCAACTCAGTGGAATCATAGAGCAAAGATTAGCATGTTCACAATTCAGTCACGCGATAATAGTAAAGCAGTAAATCAGACAAGTCCTAAAACTGTTGTTAATGCAAGATGATATGACGTGATGTATGCCCTCACCGACGATCACCCTCATACGGCAACATCTTACGACCGCGGCATGCCACACTCCCTAGAGTGCTCCACATCTTCCAGGCACATGCAATGCTATGGTGATATGATTACCAAGTTATTATTAGTCCATTCAAACAGCAGGATTGGGAAACTAAGGTACCTCCCTTGTATCGATCCCAACACGGATCCTGTCTAGGGTCGTCACTCCTAGTAATCTCATACGATGTACATTTCGTAGGTCACTGCAAGGGCTGCCAGGGCTGTTGCTCGCACTCGTT
Source organism: Magnolia kwangsiensis (assembly GCA_037074715.1). NCBI lineage: Eukaryota > Viridiplantae > Streptophyta > Magnoliopsida > Magnoliales > Magnoliaceae > Magnolia > Magnolia kwangsiensis. Next base: position 101,585,476 of record CM073581.1, read on the forward strand.
GCACCGCTCCCCCATCACCTTATCAATACAGGCCTACTGTACTCTACTGCACGGAAGGGTCGTCGCCTCCCGTGAACTCAGAATACGCTCGCGGTCACTACAAAGGGCTCGTCGCCTGATCAGTGTAGGCCGACAGCTAGAATATAGTGTCCCATACCACCATAATCTGCTCACGAGTCAAGGTGCTCATTGGTCACTACGGGGAGGTTTGTGGCCCCAGCGTAGGCCGACAGCTCGACCACGGTGTCCCATACCACCATGCCCGGCTCATGAGTCTTCGTGGATCAAGGTACCACGGTTAATAGGGTTTACAATGGTAAGTTCGGTACCCTAGGTTCAAGCAGTTATGATACATACATGGTGAACAAACATCGGCCAGTCGGGTTACTTGACGGGCTCGACTAGCGCGATCGCATCTCGAACTGAACGACATGAAGTGCGTAAAACACTTCGCGTGGCCTAACCACTGCCGCCAACTCTCAACACGAATCACATTCATCGACGCGTCATTCGTGGCTATGACCAGTCAGCCACGAATTTGCTCGGTTACCGACTGCCTGGACTAAGTCAAGTCCCACACATCTATGGAATCACTATAAAAGGTATTGGAATTGAAATACATCATGTGAGCATGTTAGCACATGTTATGACATTCAACTTAAGCAAATCTTCAAGGCATACTTCCCATGCATATTCAACTTAAGCAAATCCTCAAGCACATACATTCCATGCATGTAGTGAAATCATGCATTTTGTCAACATGTAGAAAATCATCTAGGTCGGCATAATAATTGAAAAATCAATCACAAAGTATCAAATAACATCATTTAATTCAATACATACTAATACAAGCATTTATACAAACACATGCACTACACACTTAGGTCTACATATAGCATGTCGACCCAAAGTATGCAACTAGGCGAATCTCTTCGCCAAACTAATTATGCACGCATTCCTAACTTCCTAATGCGACAACAAACCATGTCAATCACATCAGCAAAATATGAATGCAAACAGTACTTCCTACAAATGACTAAAATGCCCTAAATCTCATATTCTTCGTTAGCTTACGAAAGGGGAAACGGAGAGCATTTTGTACATGTCAAACGGCGATGCCGTCAAGAATCTACTATTAAACGACATTGAAAGCATTGGGAACCGTCAATCCAAGCGTCTAAAATCCTCACCTAGTGTCTTGTAGACTCGGGAATTGAAGCGGAGTGTATATGCTTCGTCTACGGCGAGTAAGGAGCCTAATACATAAGATCCATAAGCTACATCGCCATGGAAACAAGAAAAACTCAAATCACCAACTATTTAGGGTTTTTACTTACCTAGGATTGCGGTGGAATCGCCGGGAAAGCGGTAGAGAAGTGTCGCTTAAGCACGTGCAACACGTAGCACAAGTGGCGGGAAGAACTCTCCCACTCTCTCACAATCTCTCACTCTTTTTCTCTCCCCCAAGCTAGGGCTTCTCTCAAATTCGGATGGGAGAGAGGAGTGAGGGTTTCAACCCCTTTTATAGCCTAAAACATTCCCAAAATAGGCTTGGGAACAATGTTTACTTGGTGCCTAACCAAATCGGGGCCGTTTTGGTCCAAAAGGGCATTTCTGGAGGTCCCCAGGCCAAATGCGGTCGGACTTAAGCTCATGCATACTGGATCTAGCACACATCCAGTTTTCAGACCGGTTGGGTTCCCAGATCGCACGTGGCGGCCCAGTTTCAGTTTAACGGTCACCGCATCAAGATCAGGCCTATAAGTCCCGTGATATATAATAGATATTTTTCCTGATCCAAGGGTGTAATTTGGCTGTATTCTGACGGTCAGAATGCTTAATACTGATGCGTCAAATTTGTGTGCCAGATTTGAATTTGAAATTCCAACTATGTCCCTATTCACACTCTCTTCGGTCCGGGCTCAATGAAATAGCCTGTGATCACCGGTTTGACTTGATTTTTGGAATGAGTGTCAAGCCCAGCTAGACGGTCCTAACGGTCTAAGATAGGAGGTATCGGACTTTCAACGTGCGGTCTAGATCCAATACAAAGATTCAAAGTGGTCCAGAGAACAAACCGGCTTAGAGTTTGATCCGAGGCTTTAGAGCATTATAGCACCCTTAGTTCCACTCGCTTCGGGCCTTGTAGAACGTATTTAAAGTGATCAGGGACCATTTCCCAGCTATTCTAACGTTGCACTAGCTAACCTAGTCAAATTTTCCAAAGGAATGAATTCTACGCAAAGTCGGGTCGAGTTGGTACTCGAGCCCAAGGATGGATTTTTCACGGGCGTTACAATCTACCCCCCTTAACAAATAATTTCGTCCTCGAAATTTTGTACCTTTTCGTACTCCTCGAGAAGCTGTGGGTAGTTCTTTCTGATCTCGGCTTCTGTCTCCCAAGTAGCCTCCTCCTCAGTATGATGCGTCCATAGTACCTTCACAAGGGGAATCACCTTGCTACGCAGTACCTGCTCCTTCCGGTCTAAGATGCGTGCCGGTCGCAGGATATAAGTAACATCCTCTCCTAACTGCACCTGCTCCCATCTGATGATATGAGAAGGATCAGCAACGTACTTCTTCAGCATAGAAACATGAAATACGTTGTGGACGCTCGCGAGGGGCGTGGGTAAAGCCAATCGGTAAGCCACTGCTCCCACACGATCGAGGATCTGAAATGGACCAATGTATCGCGGTGCCAGCTTCCCCTTCTTTCCGAACCGAAGGACTCCCTTCATAGGGGAAACTCGCAAAAACACATGATCCCCGACTGTGAACTCTAGTGGTCTCCGTCTCGTATCGGCGTAGCTCTTCTGTCTGCTCTGCGCTGTAAGAAGCCGACGTCGAATAATATCAATCTTCTCTGACGTCGCCTGCACCAACTCTGGGCCAATCAAGCTGCGCTCACCGACCTCTAACCAGCAATGCGGTGCGCGACAAGGTCGCCCATACAGCGCCTCATAAGGTGCCATGCCGATACTCGCCTGGAAGCTATTGTTGTACGCAAACTCCGCATATGCAAGACAGTCATCCCAACTGTCCTTGAAGTCCAATGCGCAAGCTCGCAACATGTCCTCCAGGATCTGGTTCACTCGCTCTGTCTGTCCGTCCGTCTGTGGGTGGAAGGCAGTACTGAACTTCAACTTCACACCCATAGCCTCCTGAATGCGAGTCCAGAAGATAGAAGTGAACCGCGTGTCTCTGTCCGACACGATCTCCAACGGAACTCCATGCAGACGCACGATCTCTCTAATATACAATCTAGCCAGCTCGTCTGCAGAGTTCGTAACTCTGATCGGTAGGAAGTGCGCCGACTTCGTCAATCGGTCGACGATCACCCAAATAGAATCATGCCCCTTCCTCGTCTTCGGCAACCCAGAAATGAAGTCCATGGAAATGAAATCCCACTTCCACTCTGCAATCGGCATAGGCTGCAAAAGTCCAGGTGGTCGGCGATGCTCTGCCTTCACCTGTTGACAAGTGAGACAACGGGACACGAACTCAGCAATGTGGGTCTTCATACCTTCCCACCAGTACGTCCTCTTCACGTCACGATACATCTTCGTGCTGCCAGGATGCATCGCGAGTCTAGTAGAATGCGCAGCCTCGAGAATCTCTCGTCTCAAGTCAGGGACATCAGGAACGCATAGGCGGCCACGGTAACGTAAACCCCCATCCATGCCAACTCGCCAGTCGGCGTCATCATCATCACTGGCCTGCTCTCGAAGCTCAGTAAGATGCGCGTCGTCCCTCTGCGCCTCGATGACACGGTCATCGATCGGGGATCGCACCTGAACGTGTGCGATGAACTCAAATGGCTCCTCTACGGTGAGTTTCTGCTCAAAGTCTCGCAAAAACTCAACCATATCCCACTCGGCAACCATCAGCGGAGCCGCAAACTCTATCGCCTTCTTGCGGCTCAACGCATCAGCCACAAGGTTCGCCTTCCCAGGATGGTAAGAGACTTCAAACTTGAAGTCCTTCAGCGTCTCCATCCATCGCCGCTGCCTCATATTCAAGTCCCGCTGTGTGAATATGTACTTGAGGCTCTTGTGGTCGCAAAAGAGCTCGAACTCCTCTCCATAGAGGTAATGTCTCCAGAGTCTCAGTGCGAATATCACGGCTGCCAACTCCAGGTCGTGTGTAGGGTAATTCTCCTCGTGCTTCCTTAATTGTCTCGAGGCATACGAAATTACCCTGTCCCTCTGCATAAGGACACAACCCAAACCAACGCTAGACGCGTCAGTGTATATAGTGTATTTAACCCCTTGCTCTGGCAATACTAGCACAGGGGCGGACGTAAGTCTGTCCTTCAGCTCCTGAAAAGCTGACTCCGCCTTATCATTCCAGGCGAACTTCACGTCCTTCCGTGTCAACTGAGATAAGGGTCTCGCGATCTTCGAGAAATCCTGAATGAAGCGCCGATAGTAGCCAGCGAGACCCAAGAAACTCCTCACCTCAGTGACAGAACCAGGCTGCTCCCAGTCCTGCACCGCAGCTACCTTAGACAGGTCAACTGCCATGCCATCCTTGGACACCACGTGTCCCAGAAACTTCACCTCCTGCTTCCAGAAGTCGCACTTCTTATACTGTGCGAACAACTGATGCTGTCTGAGCGTATCAAGGACCAAACGCAAGTGCTCCTCATGCTCCTCTCGACTCCTAGAGTATACCAAAATGTCGTCGATGAAGACAACGACGAATCGATAGAGGAAAGGCCGCAATACCCGGTTCATCAGATCCATGAACACGGCCGGTGCGTTCGTGAGACCGAACGACATCACAAGGAACTCGTAATGACCAAAACTGGTCCTGAACGCTGTCTTCTGCACGTCCTCATCTCTGACGCGCAGCTGATGATATCCTGACTGAAGATCAATCTTCGAGAAGTACTGCGCTCCTCTCAACTGATCAAATAAGTCATCGATCCTGGGCAAAGGGTACTTGTTCTTCACTGTGAGTTGGTTCAGCCTGCGATAATCAATACACAATCGCAGCGAACCATCCTTCTTCTTCACGAACAAGACCGGTGCTCCCCAAGGAGATACGCTAGGCCGTATAAGGCCAAGCTCTAGTAGACCATCAATCTGCGTCCTCAACTCCTCCATCTCACATGGTGCCATGCGATACGTCGGCAGTGAGACGGGTGTAGAACCAGGAATCAGATCGATAGTGAAATCGATCTCACGTCGGGGCGGCAAACCAGGGATCTTCCTGAACAGATCCCCGAACTCAGAAACAACCGGCGTCTGCTCAAGTACCTGGGCACCAGCGTCGTGCAACAGGGTGGCGTAGCTAAGAATGCGGAATGGAAGATTTACCCGCACTGAAAATGTGAAAGGCGTGCCCTCAGGCTCGTACACCGTCACCACACGAGCCTCGCAGTCAATCTCGGCTCTCGCTGCAGTCAACCAGTCCATGCCAAGGATGACGTCGAGATATACGAGCGAGGGATCGACGACCAAATCAAGAGTCATCGTCCTGCCTCCCAGATCAAGTAAACAACCCTCACACATCTGGGTGACATCCGAATAATCTCCATGAGCTGCAAGGACTCGCACGCTATCCATAGTAATAGTCTGCAACCCAAGACGTCTGACTACGGCACGCGATATCAAAGAAATCGTGGAACCAGTGTCCACCATGACAAGAACGGGAGTACCTCCGATATGGCCCGTGACCTCGAAGGCTGAATGCTGGAAAGTCGGCGTCGTAGCTGCCTCAGCGGTCAGTGCATGAACTCGAGCCTGCTGTGGCCGGTTCGGCCGCTGTGTCAAGGGCCGTGGGGGCTGTCGAATCTGCGATACTGTGGGTCTGAAAGAGGACTGCGCAGGAGCTGACCGTATAGGCGGTGCTGATATCGCCTGTGGACGTACACGATCAATCTTCTGCGGCGGCGAGAACCCACTGTCCCGCATCCTCGCAAAGCAACTCGGCGCTAGGTGGCCCGTCCTCCCACAGTATGTGCATGATAGATCAGGGCGCCGAAACGGTCCTACTGGCGCCGTGGTCCTGGTAGGAGGATCAATGCGAGGCCTCTTGCCCGCGAAGGGCCTATCTGGCAACTCCGGTCGCGGCCTAGGAGTAGTCGGGCCTCGTGACCGCGCAAGTCGATCCACGTCCTGCTCTGCCCGCATGGACATGTGAACCAACTCCGCATAGGAGGAGAAACTGATGCAGCACATCTTCGACCGAATATCCGGTCGCAAGCCCTCCAAAAAGCGCCGTATGCGCATCTGCTCATCAGCTAAAATCGTCGGGACGTACCTGCCCAACTCTGTGAACCGATGCTCATACTCGGTGACCGTCATCGCTGCCTGCCTGAGACGGAGAAACTCATTCTCCCTCTCGTGTCTGTAGGTCTGAGGATAATACTTCTCATGGAAGCGAAACTCGAATGCTGCCCATGTCCATACGAAGTCTGCGGTAACAGTCCGCAATACACTATCCCACCACATACTGGCCTCTCTCTCAAACTGGAAGGTAGCCAGCTCTACCTGCTCTGCCTCAGTACAGTGCAACATGCGCAGAATCTTCGACACTCGGTCGAGCCAAAACTCAGCCTCCTCGGGTCTGTGAGAACCCGTGAAAGTAGGAGGCCGCAAGCGCTGAAATCGCTCCAGAAGGCCCCGTGTGTCGGCAGGGTTCCCCGCAGGGAAAGCAGGCTGCGCAGGAAGTGCTACGCCCTCATCCTGGGTGTAAGCATAGGCATCCTCAGCTGGATGCGCAGGTGGTGCAGGCGGAGTAGATGCAGTCGCACCCCCACCCTGGGCTAAAGTCCCAACTATGGTGGTCAGAAGCTGCTGCTGCTGTAGCATCATAGCCATCATCTGCTCGAATCTATCAGGGGGTGGAGCAGGCTGTGGCGGATGAGGTGCGGAAGTAGATGCGCGCTGTGGCTCTCTGACTGATGGTGTAAATGGCGGTGGTCCATCTGTAGGACCAGTAGCAGGCTGAGACGATCGAACAGTCTCAGGAATCGGGCCCACAGCAGGGTCCGGACGAGTGCCAGACTGAGAAGGAGCCTGATCCATCTGCTCTAACAATGAAAGCCGAACCGCGCTCCTCGTAGTCTTAGGTGGCATTCCCTATATTCAAAATAGGGCGCAACCTTGTCAGTCTCAATTGCACAAATACACCACAATCATTCACTAAAGAGTCAAAGGCATTCCATGCATTTCAATTAATCAAAATTGTCACAATACAAGGGATATATCCTTACAAGCATCATGACTAGAATGACATGGAAATTAAGACAGTTAAGCAACAGCGACAAAAGCAAAGCACTAGCCCTAATAGGCTTTACACACATGAAACAGAAAATAGCTAACTACTCATAACAACATCAAAGATCGCGTTGCTAGTCGGAGTCTGGCGACGGAGGAGGAGCACCCTTATCCTGTAAGCAACACAGGATTGCCTTCAAGGTGCGAGTCACCTTGCCAAATTTCTTCTTCGTAACGGCCTTGGCATCAGCGACCTCTGCTCGAAGTTCTTGGACTTCCCTTCGCAAAGCGGTCTGACTCTCCTCCATCCGGGCAATGCGATCGTCAATAGTAGTCTGCGCAGAAGGAGGAGGACTCTCATCAGTATCCTGAGCCTCCTCTTCTGCTTCTTCCTGAGTCTCTTCCTGAGCTTCTGCACTAGGTTCTCCTTCGCTTTGATCTTCCTCTTCATCAAAGTCGTCCCCACTATCCCTTTCAAGTTGATTTTCACGATATTGCGACCCAATCTTCATCTTAACCATCGTCGACTCATCGATGGTGTGAATTGATACCGGCAACTCGGGTCCAAGTCTATAGGCAAACTCAAGCGCAATCTTGCAAATGAGTCGGCCAAAGGGAAGGGATTCGGATGTTCTCCTCGACCTGGCTATGAGAACTATCTGCCGTAAGATGAAAGTGGCCATACATACGTTCTCTCCCTGGGCCACCAGAAATAAGAAATCGACCATAAGACGTGTACATTCAATGCGGTTCGTCGACCTAGGATAAACATTGAACGTGCAGATGTGATGCAGCAGACGCAAATCCTCAGACATGTACGTCGCCTTGAGGCTATTATTAGGCTGCCATGGAACCAACTTACCGCACAGAAACCTGGTGCGGCGATCTCGTTCACGTCTAGTCCTCAAATTTTTCTCACTTGGATGTACATCACCTAGAGGCACGTTGAGAAGTCGCGCAACCAACTGGACGTCGATCGTAGCCATCCGATCTCTACCAAAAGGGATTTTGAACTGCAAGGGCTCCAAGGTAGGACTCTGGATGCTAGCATAGAAGGCACGAACAGTGCTCACATTAGCACGAGCGCGAGCTTCAAAGATCGGTCCCCAGTGCGCAGCTTCAATGCGTTCGAACAACAGATATTCGCCGAACAATCGCCCATCTACGTCCGCCTCAAATAACACTCTACGATCAGTGTATTCACCATGAGGCATCTCTGATAGGATGGTTCGTCCAAGGTGTGCATGGGGATCCAAATCCCGCTTCGTACGGCACTCCAGGACTGCAGCTGGACCTGCGGCGGCGCTTGAACTTGCGGCACCACCCCGCGGTCTTCTCAATCGAGCAGGGCGGCTCGGCCCAGCCTCGTCTGTTGCAGTTTTCCTCTTACCCATCAAAGACAGGATGGATGAGAGTGACAAAAGACCCAAAATAGCTTCCACGAAAGCCATGGAAAACGCCGAAAATGCGGAGAAATGGCTGCCCAATCTGACAAAAGGAAATCTAGGCGTCGTAGAGGGATGCTTCAAGCTTCCCAAGGCTGTAGTTTCAGGGAAAAATAAAAACAAAAAGGTGGAATGGAGCTGCTCACGATTTCAGCACTATTTGGGGGATTTTGGAGCTCCAAATGGGAAAATCTTCAAGGAAAGGGGCTGCCAACACCCAATAATCAATGGGTGGTGGTCGGTTTTGGCCAAGGATGGGATTAGGATGGGTTTGGGTCGCCGGGATTTGGAATGGAGCGCTGAAACTCAAATCTAGGGCATGCAAGGGGGCTGTTTGTGAAGGAGAGGGGTGTTTTAGGGGTTTTCGTGGGATGGGAGGTAGCTAGGGGTGTTGGGGGGTGTATTTAAGTGGGTGCGCCCAAAGGGCAGCACCGTCCGAGGTGGCCGGCCGGCGATGCATCGCCCGGCCGGCGATGGCATCGCCGGCCAACCTCCAGGTTGGCCAGCGGGACCCCATGGGTCTGGTCCCCCATGGTCCCAGGGTCCCAAAAAGTCTAGTCCCACCCCTTAGTTCATAGTATTTTGGTCCCTATGGGCCCAAACATGTTTTTGGGGCTTTCCGGGTCCACATCGCAATCCCGAATACCAAACCACATGATGCAGCATATGAATTTGGGGTAGAAGGATCCAGTACATCTTTCTAGCTCCTTAGTTGCTAAAGAAAGTGAAGTTAGAATGGCCTTATGGCCATTTTTCATGAAATTTTACTATTCACTGTAAAATTTGGTGAATGTACTAATTTGTGTTATTTTCACATTAGGTTTGATGCCTAACATGAAATGGATAAGAAAGAACTGAAGGTTGAAGTGTTTAGAGAAGGAACTTTGAGAATTTTTGGCAAAACGGGGTTTTTAAGCCCTGGCGATTGATTACTAGAGTCGTGGTCATTCCACGGCCCATGGATTCACTTTTGCGGTTTAAAACCGCTCATAGGACATCTCCACCCGACTTCCTACAGCTTAGAAGTGATTCGGGTCGCTTTACGCGACCCGAGATGCGTTACAGACTCGATCTTGCGATCGATCCTTATAGACTTCGCCTATCGGCGAATCTGTGATCCTAGAAGTGTTTCTAGACCCTTCTCGCACCCACCTAAGTCAAAGGAAGCGACAGCGTACGTCGCAAGACCATAACCCAGGCCCAGTATACTCTCATTCATGCTCTGATACCAACTTGTAACACCCTGAAAATCGGGGGTCGTGTATAAACTCAACTCCCGAGTTCCAGACCGTCACTTATGCAACAAAAATGGTTATGATTCAATGTTGTCTGATTTAAAGCATCCACATGAGTAAAAGCATACCAAAACTGCAATTCATACTTCAGATTCAGTGATAAAAGCAAGCGGAAGACTAAACAAGATATATATCACTGTATGGAAAAACAAAGTAATCTCAACTGTCTCCAAAGTATGACTACATCTCTGAGTCTCATATACATGTACATAACAAAAGAATAATGTTCAAAAGTAAAGTCCCACTGATGTCCCCTCGATCCAGGTCACCTACGGGAAGCCGTCATGATACTGCATATACGAGAACTCATCCTGGTCCTCGTCATCATCTAGCTCCACCTCCTGGATCTCATCGACACCTGCAACTACAACAGGGTCTGGTGGGTGTTGCAAACACCATCCCGTAACGTGGGAATGAGTGATCAACTCAGTGGAATCATAGAGCAAAGATTAGCATGTTCACAATTCAGTCACGCGATAATAGTAAAGCAGTAAATCAGACAAGTCCTAAAACTGTTGTTAATGCAAGATGATATGACGTGATGTATGCCCTCACCGACGATCACCCTCATACGGCAACATCTTACGACCGCGGCATGCCACACTCCCTAGAGTGCTCCACATCTTCCAGGCACATGCAATGCTATGGTGATATGATTACCAAGTTATTATTAGTCCATTCAAACAGCAGGATTGGGAAACTAAGGTACCTCCCTTGTATCGATCCCAACACGGATCCTGTCTAGGGTCGTCACTCCTAGTAATCTCATACGATGTACATTTCGTAGGTCACTGCAAGGGCTGCCAGGGCTGTTGCTCGCACTCGTTGCACCGCTCCCCCATCACCTTATCAATACAGGCCTACTGTACTCTACTGCACGGAAGGGTCGTCGCCTCCCGTGAACTCAGAATACGCTCGCGGTCACTACAAAGGGCTCGTCGCCTGATCAGTGTAGGCCGACAGCTAGAATATAGTGTCCCATACCACCATAATCTGCTCACGAGTCAAGGTGCTCATTGGTCACTACGGGGAGGTTTGTGGCCCCAGCGTAGGCCGACAGCTCGACCACGGTGTCCCATACCACCATGCCCGGCTCATGAGTCTTCGTGGATCAAGGTACCACGGTTAATAGGGTTTACAATGGTAAGTTCGGTACCCTAGGTTCAAGCAGTTATGATACATACATGGTGAACAAACATCGGCCAGTCGGGTTACTTGACGGGCTCGACTAGCGCGATCGCATCTCGAACTGAACGACATGAAGTGCGTAAAACACTTCGCGTGGCCTAACCACTGCCGCCAACTCTCAACACGAATCACATTCATCGACGCGTCATTCGTGGCTATGACCAGTCAGCCACGAATTTGCTCGGTTACCGACTGCCTGGACTAAGTCAAGTCCCACACATCTATGGAATCACTATAAAAGGTATTGGAATTGAAATACATCATGTGAGCATGTTAGCACATGTTATGACATTCAACTTAAGCAAATCTTCAAGGCATACTTCCCATGCATATTCAACTTAAGCAAATCCTCAAGCACATACATTCCATGCATGTAGTGAAATCATGCATTTTGTCAACATGTAGAAAATCATCTAGGTCGGCATAATAATTGAAAAATCAATCACAAAGTATCAAATAACATCATTTAATTCAATACATACTAATACAAGCATTTATACAAACACATGCACTACACACTTAGGTCTACATATAGCATGTCGACCCAAAGTATGCAACTAGGCGAATCTCTTCGCCAAACTAATTATGCACGCATTCCTAACTTCCTAATGCGACAACAAACCATGTCAATCACATCAGCAAAATATGAATGCAAACAGTACTTCCTACAAATGACTAAAATGCCCTAAATCTCATATTCTTCGTTAGCTTACGAAAGGGGAAACGGAGAGCATTTTGTACATGTCAAACGGCGATGCCGTCAAGAATCTACTATTAAACGACATTGAAAGCATTGGGAACCGTCAATCCAAGCGTCTAAAATCCTCACCTAGTGTCTTGTAGACTCGGGAATTGAAGCGGAGTGTATATGCTTCGTCTACGGCGAGTAAGGAGCCTAATACATAAGATCCATAAGCTACATCGCCATGGAAACAAGAAAAACTCAAATCACCAACTATTTAGGGTTTTTACTTACCTAGGATTGCGGTGGAATCGCCGGGAAAGCGGTAGAGAAGTGTCGCTTAAGCACGTGCAACACGTAGCACAAGTGGCGGGAAGAACTCTCCCACTCTCTCACAATCTCTCACTCTTTTTCTCTCCCCCAAGCTAGGGCTTCTCTCAAATTCGGATGGGAGAGAGGAGTGAGGGTTTCAACCCCTTTTATAGCCTAAAACATTCCCAAAATAGGCTTGGGAACAATGTTTACTTGGTGCCTAACCAAATCGGGGCCGTTTTGGTCCAAAAGGGCATTTCTGGAGGTCCCCAGGCCAAATGCGGTCGGACTTAAGCTCATGCATACTGGATCTAGCACACATCCAGTTTTCAGACCGGTTGGGTTCCCAGATCGCACGTGGCGGCCCAGTTTCAGTTTAACGGTCACCGCATCAAGATCAGGCCTATAAGTCCCGTGATATATAATAGATATTTTTCCTGATCCAAGGGTGTAATTTGGCTGTATTCTGACGGTCAGAATGCTTAATACTGATGCGTCAAATTTGTGTGCCAGATTTGAATTTGAAATTCCAACTATGTCCCTATTCACACTCTCTTCGGTCCGGGCTCAATGAAATAGCCTGTGATCACCGGTTTGACTTGATTTTTGGAATGAGTGTCAAGCCCAGCTAGACGGTCCTAACGGTCTAAGATAGGAGGTATCGGACTTTCAACGTGCGGTCTAGATCCAATACAAAGATTCAAAGTGGTCCAGAGAACAAACCGGCTTAGAGTTTGATCCGAGGCTTTAGAGCATTATAGCACCCTTAGTTCCACTCGCTTCGGGCCTTGTAGAACGTATTTAAAGTGATCAGGGACCATTTCCCAGCTATTCTAACGTTGCACTAGCTAACCTAGTCAAATTTTCCAAAGGAATGAATTCTACGCAAAGTCGGGTCGAGTTGATACTCGAGCCCAAGGATGGATTTTTCACGGGCGTTACAATGACTAAGCATCTGAATCTGGTGAAGGAGAAGGGGCACCCTTATCGTTCAAGCAGCACAGGATAGTCTTCAGTGAGCGGGTTACTTTCTTAAACTTATGCCTCACGAGGGCCTGCAGATCTATTATATCCTGTCGAAAAGAGGCTTGACCCTCCTCGAGTCGAGCCATGCGGGCATCACTAGCGGCCTAACCCGCATCCTGCTCCGGTGTCCAGAAGGAGGACTCTCATCAGTATCCTGAGCCTCCTCTTCTTCTTCCTGTTACTCCTCTATCTCTTTCCTGCCCCCTGGACGTCAAATGCATGTGGGTCCCACCCTCGGTCCCCCTGGAAGGGTCCTGTTTGGCCCCCGACTCCGTTTTGAGTCGTTTCGGGTCCTCTTGGGTGTTTTCTGATGCATAGCCGCATCTACACATTGAGGGCTGGGATGGAGTGATTTACTGTCTAAACCCATCGATAGACGGTCTAAGAAAGGTCTGGGGTCACCTCGAGCGATCATAGAGGTACTCGATCTCCGCAATCGATTTCGATGAACTTTGCCAATTGGCGAACTGAGAATCCTACTTTTATTTCTAGATTTTTTTCGTGCCCACCTAAGTCGAGTGGCGTCAGCGTACGACGTGTGACCATAATCCAGGTCCAGTTTAATCTAAATCATGCTCTGATACCATCTATAACATCCTGAAAATCGGGGGGTCGAGTAGAAACCCAACTCCTGAGTTCCAAAACATCACTTATGTAACATAGATAATGATGAATGAATGTTGTCTATAGAAGGGCATTAAACATGATTGGGATTATACCAAAAATAACATATCATACTCCAAAGGCATTTAAATTATGCAAGCAGAAGACTGTGATAAATATTTAAACTAGATAAGAGTGATAGTAAGCCCTCAGAGTATGAATGTCACTAGGTTAACACTTACAAATTTGATTACAAAATGCACAAATTGAGAAAAAATGTAATATCTTCTATCCCAAATACTGAAGCCCTGTCGGTGTAACTCCAGGTCAAATAGACCTACCTGCCAGAGAGTTACATGTAGGAGAACTCATCATCAAAAGCGAAGTCCGGCTCCGCTTCACAAGCATCGCCCTCACCTGAAACTAAGACAGAGTCTGGTTGGTGTGTACAACACCGTCCCGTAACGTGGGAGTGATTAGCTAACTCAGTGGAACAATAAAGCATAGGTTAACATGTTATCAATTCAGTCAAGTAGTAATGATAAAGCATTATAATTAAACACTCCTAAATACTGTAATTAATGCAAGGATGAGATGTAATAATGATGCATGCCCTCGTCAACATACTCCCTCATGCGACACCATCTTACATTCGCGGCATGCTTTCATCCCTCAGTGCTCCACATCTTCCAGGCACATGCAGTGCGATATGGACATGATTATCGAGTTGTTATTAGTCCTTTTCATACAACAGTATTAGAAAACTAAGGTACTTCCCTTATATCATTCTCAAATAATGATCCATTTTAGGATCGTCAGTCCTAGATAATCTCATACGATGATGCGGTTCTAGGTCGCTATAAATGTCTGTCAGGGCTGTTACACGCACTCGTTGTACCTCTCCCCCATCACCTTATCAATACAGGCCTAATTTATACTCTATTTACTACGGGAAGGCTGGTCGCCTCTCTGCAGATTCAGAGTATGCTCGAGGTCACTACAGAGGGCTGTCAGGGCTGTTACATGTACTCGTTGCACCACTCCCCCATCACCTTATCAGTGTAGGCCGACAGCTCGAATACAGTGTCTCATACCACCATATTCGGTTCACGAGTTTGGGTTGCTCACTGGTTACTACGGGAAGGCTCGTGCCCCCAGCGTAAGCCGACAGCTTGACCACGGTGTCCCATACCACCATGCCCGGCTCATGAGTCTTAGCGGATCAAGGTACCAAGGTTAACGAGGATATCACTGGTAAGTTCAGTACCCTAGGTTCAAGCAGTTATGACGGATACAAGGTGAACATACAACGGTTAATCGGGTTACTTGACGAGCTCGACTAGTACGAGCGCACATCGTATCGATCGACATGAAATGCGTATGCACTTCGTGTGGTCTAACCACTGCCATCGACCAACGTATGACTCGGGTTCGTCAAACGTGTCTTACGTGGTGAATGAATCTTAGCCACGAACTCCAAACCTGTTACCGATTGCCTAAACCATAACATGGCCCCAAACTCATTCCATTTTCACGAGTAATCATATGAAACAGTTAAAGCAGTAATGAACAGATAGTTCGATTCTTACAAGCATATGAGCATGTTGTGAAGTGCAACACAAACATGAGTTCACACACATTCATTCCATAAAGAAAGCAGACATCATAATGTAAACGTACATGGAGGAAATCATACACCTAAGTAAGGTAGCCAAGATTTACATCTCAGCCCTCATACAAGCATAACTTGGTAACAACTAGCTCATTCAGTCAGTTCTACAAACACTTAGACTACATATAACATCATACATATGGTGTGTTGGCTACACATGTATTAGGCCAAATCCTTTCACTAGGGAGTTGCCCCGTATACCATGCACATATACCCACAACGGATTATCATGGCATGCATGAATTCGGGTTCCATATTCATTTGGACATTTCTAGAAACACTTGGGCTACACACTTAGTCACATATAACGTATATTTGTCGTGACGTGATTTTGGACAAGTCCTTTCGCTAAGGAGTTGTCACACATGTATTGACATATATTCATGACAAATAAACATGTTAAGCGCAAATCCAAATTCCAAACATATTCAAACATTCCAACATATACATAGAATACACTATATTGTACATAGTTCATGTGAACACGTATAACGAAACAGATGACGCATTTTGCATGTGTAATCGCACTCTTGTCAGTTATAAATCATTAACCGACATTGAAAGCCTTGAAAACCATAACCTATACGTCTAAAGTCTGCACCTTACGCCGTTAAACGCGTAACGAATTCAGTTTAGACACTGAGTCTTGTCAACGGTGAAATGACAACCTACAATACGAATTAAGTTAGCTATCATGCTACTTGCATCGATGGAAACCCTAAAACAGGTTAGGGTTAGGTTTTCTTACCTAAGCATGAAGTCAGAATCGCCAAAATAATGATTAGATCGGGATGTTTAAGTACGTATGATGGCAAGGTAGAGTAACAGGAATTTTCTCCCACAACTCTCACACTATCTCTCTCTTTTCTCTCTTCTCTTTCATAGGGTTTCTCTTAAATTCGTATGTGATGAATGAAAGAGGGTTTAAGGTCCTTATATAGGCTAAAAACTCACCAAATTAGACCCAGGACCAAGGTATACTTATGTTATAACCAAATCGGCCTTATTTCGATCCAACGGAGCATTTCTGGAGATTCTGTTACTGTGTGCAGTCGGACTTAAGCTTATAGATACTGGATCTTGATCAAGGTTTTCAGTCCAGTCGGGTTCCCAGATCGACCGTGGCGGACCAGTTTCAGTTCAACGGTTACGGGAATTCGATCAAAGTTACAAGTACTATGACATGTAAGGGTCACCTATCCTGATCCGATGGTAAATTTGGGTCAAAATCCAACAGTCAGAACGCTTAGAAATAACGCGTAAGCGACACGTCTCAGATTTCTTAAAATTATATTTAATTTATTAAAAATCTTCATTTTCTCACACTCTTCACTCCGGACTCAAGGAAATCGTCCCAGAGCATCGTTTGGACGTGATTTTCGCGGTGCTTGTCAAGTCCAACTACGCGGTCAATATCTTCTAAGTTTATCGCTATCGGACTTTCGACGTGCAATCCAGGTCCGATACGAAGTTTCAAAGTGCTCCCGAGAGCAACTGGGTTTAGAGTTGAATTCTAGATTTCAAGATATTATAGCGTTAACGATTTTACAAGTTTTGGGTTTTGCAGAACGTATTTAAAGTGAACGGTGCTAATTTCACAGCTAGTCTAACTTAGCGCTAGTTAACTTATGTTTAATCTCCAAGGGAATTAATCCTAAGTGATTTTTGCTCGAGGTGGTACTCGGATCTTAGTACGGAATTTTTCGAGTTGTTACAATTAGTTCCATTTCAATACAAATAGTCCTTCGTTAAAAATGGATCATTGCAATTCTACCATGTAGTCAATTGTTATTTTTTTATTTTTTATTTTTTGTGATTGTTTTTTATTACCTGGTATGCCAAAAGTCTTTTCATGTGGAAGTCAAAGTGCAACCCATATTCGAATGAAGAACCTCACCTTCTGATAGTCACCTAGTCATCTTGTAATAATTATGTGCAAGTGATTGAATAAGTGACCGATCTTCTTGGGTCTTAATCATATACGATCGCATTCAATGTATATGCATATCTTGATGCTTGGGGTCAAAGTTATTCTGTTTGAATCAAGCCACACATTCAATTATAACACACCCATACACATCACATGTGATAAAAAATAAATTTAGAGCCAACATACTTCAATTATTTTTATTTAGCTTTTCTACTTTTCATAAGCTGCTAAAGAGAGGCATTAAAAGAGATGAAAGAGATGCAAAATTGATAGATATGTTGTTTATCAAACATACTTATCTACTTAATAAGTAAAAACCAAGATAAGCTAGCTTATCTTAAGTAACTTACAATCCAAATGCCCTTTAATGCACATGAAATTCATGCTTGTCTATCACAAGCACTGTACATTTTTTGGGCCTTGAATCAAGGGGTAAGGGCCAAGCGCCCTTTTTTGGCAGAATTTTTTGGATTAACAACTCAAATTTTTAAAATTTATTCCATTAAATTCCTCTTATTCCTCAACTGTTTATTGGTTAGATTTATTTTTTTTCTCTTCCTAATTCTGTCATTCACTCTCCAAACCAGATATGTATAGCCATCTCTTGCCCGAACACATGCCAATGTGATGTATGAATAACTCATGTAAGGACCTAATCTCAAGAATCAAGTAGGCTCACAATTCAAGCTTGCCCTAACCATAATAAACATAGGGGATTGAATGCACAGTATTAAAATCTTCCTAGGGCCCACAAATTTTTTGTCTCAGGCTAGCTTTGTACTTTCCCTTTGATATTGATGGTTATTTCCTTTCAAACAGGTTGGATGGTATATAAACATCATGGCCAGCCCTATGAAAGTTTATGATGGATGATCCATACCCATCATTTCTTGTGGCCTGGTCCACTTGAGTTTTAGATCTGCCTTGATTTTTTAATCTCTTAACACAAGCTAATGAAATTGGATAGATCATAGATATCATGCATGAATCATGGTCGGCCCATCAAAGATTCTGGCTACGCGTGCTTACTCCCTAGGGGTTGTAGGAGATTCATCCTTTGGGTTTTGATAGAGTGTCCTAAATAACATATGGAGTGAATTTTCAGTTTTTCACCACCCACATTGCATTTTGGATTGGGATTTCAACCATTCATATTCTCACTGCTCCTTGTACAAAATTAAGGCCTTATATGTGCTTTACTGAATATCCTAACTCTTACATTTGAAAACAAACCATTCAACCTCTACCTATAAATGCTCCCAATTATCTTTACATACAATCATTCATTCAACGAAATGTTTATTGGGACACCCCATTATCTAAAATGCAATCCAGCGTGGAAAACTCTCTCGGTCACCCTACTATATCAAAACCCATTCAAACCCTACCTTATCATCTCCTATTATAAGAGGCAACTTCTTTTGCAAGTATGCAGATTGGAATTAGCGCAAAAAAATCCCAATTACATGGAGCCCACTACTTTGTGAATATAAAATCCATCCTGTCCATTGGGTTTCCTACTCTATGTTAATCCTAGAGGAGGATTAAAGTGAGCTGGAAGACAATGTAGATGAGATGGCCACCATAGGTTTGTGTGTGCAGCCACTAGTGTGTGTATCTTCCAGGTGTAAGATAAGATTCAAAAATCAGCTCAATTAAAACTCTGGTAGGATGCATCATGTGAACTCTGCAATTTTACGTTACTCCTGTTGGTTTGGCCCACATGACTTTTTAATTAGGGTTATCTTTGTATGTATGATTAAAATAATGGTTCTCTTGATGGACAGGTGGATTTTATGTATGGACACCACAACAAAGGGTGTTTTATACGCTTTGACAATTTTGATCTCAAGTGCACTACATGTGGGCCCACTAGATGTGGGTATTGAATTCATCTTGCCCAAAAGATCCCCCATCAATAAAGCCGAACTAACAATCTTATAAGACACCATGTGAATTTAGATTTTTTTTTCCCCTATGGTATGGCTCACTTAATATTGTATAGGCTTGATTTTTTAGTCATCCCATTATAATGGTGGAACTCATGCAATACATAGCTAGATGTTACATATATAGAAAGGCTGAAAAAAAATAATGGACAACTATCCAAAAACCTCTTAATCCTAGGGGTGAGTTAAACTAGTATGATTTTTAGGATGTTCAAATTTCACAACAGGGCTAGATTGATGGAGAGATTGGACGCAGTTACACACTTGAGGCTCAATAAGATGGAGAGTTATAAAATCATAAGAAGGGTAGAATGAGAATAAGCATAAATACTATTAGGGCCTGTTTGGGAGCGTGGATTTGGAACCCCTTGGATTCGGACCCCCTTATTTGATATACTCCTATTGTGGTTGGCACCCTGGAATGGGAATTTACTTTAATCCAAAAGTAGAGCTATGCATGGTATAATTACAAAGGTTTGAATTTGATTACTAAATCAATTTTAATAGATCTAATTAGTGACATATGTAGTGTTTGACACAATGGTTGTAATAAGCCTATTGAAATACATGCTTTGCTCGCAAATAATGAAATTCCAAGTCTCGAATGGGCCACAGGCACAAGATCATGTTCAAGTAACTAACCAACGATTTTAATCATTGATTTATATGGACAATGCTTAAATGGTGTTGATCATCATACTAAAGTAATTAATGGTGATGTCATTGATAATCTAATTATTTTTGAATATCATTAGTGGGTCATGTGAATAGTACAATGACACATGTTACACATGCAACTATTGAAATAATTTTGGATGTAACCTAAGCTCTTAATACATATTTGAAACCCCGGGTTACTTTATACTACCAAACAAATAGAGATTTAAAACCCTCTCAAATTCCCCCAAATCCAAGGTGCCAAACGGCCCCTTATTGTCCATTCTCATATGGTGAAAAAGATAAGATTAACCAGTAAGATTTAGATAAGTATCAAGTGAAAATAAAGAAAAGGAACTTAGATAGGTATCAAATGAAAATTAAGGAAAAGGAATCAAGTAGTCAAAAATGAAGGGTTTTGGTCCCTGTACATGATGAATAATAAGTAATCAAGGTAAAACTTCTCATGAGTGTTGAAATTCTGTGAATATCCAGCACATTGGATGAATGGATTGGATGGCATATCCACGCCACGATGGGTCCTACACAAATTTAAGGGCAGGCATTCCATACCAACCATTTCCTGTGGTCATGTGTATCTAAGTTTTGGACGATTATGGTTTTCTGGTTCAATGGTTAAAATGGGTTATCATACCTGATGGACGGGGTGGATGGATCTATGCCTGTGAAAGTAACACCGGATCCGGAAGGTAAACAGCGCGAGTTACCCTGGCGCCTCTATATCAAACAACTCACTGTGAGGGTAGGCTCCCGTATAAGTTTAGTACCATTTTGAAAAGGTGTCGTGTCATCATCTTCACTCGCGACGATGAGGTACAGCTGTCAGCTATCCAGGCCATCTAAATTGTTGGTCAGCTTAGATGGATCTTATCTCTAAAATCACACTCAATCAATCATGACCATTAATTAGTAATTGTATTATAGACGGTTGAAAGTAGAAGAGTAACGGTCAAAGTTGGAATGGTAGTTAATATTATCTTTTTCAATGTAACTTTCTTCTTACGTACAAAGCTTGATTAACAATTTGAGGGGTCTGGATTTCCGAAAAACTGTGCCACGTGTATGGATTAAAGTCACCACTATTTTTATAAATGGTGGTAAACTAACATAGGATTCCACTTCAGAACGCACCTTGAGGGGGAAGCGGATTTGCTGGTGTACCACACCACCGACATGGCTGATGTGTACACGTGGCCCTCGAAGAAGATCCCTTCATCTCCTCGAGCCGCGGAATATACAAACCGTGGGAAGGAGATTAAAGTTACGTGGGACCCAAAACGATGTATTTTACCATATCCACACCGTCCATATAATTGGATAGATCATTTTAGTGCATGATCTCAAAATTGAATTATATTCAAAGCTTAAGAGGACCACGTCACAAATAGCAGTGTAGCAATTATCATCACAATTAAAACATTCATAGGGTCACTCATAATATTTATTTTCCATCCAATCTGTTCATAAGGTCATAGAGACCTGGATGAAGAGAAAAATTAAATATCATATTATCGATCCAAACTTCCGTGGCCTTAAAAAGATTTCAATGGTAGACGTTCAATCCCCACTCCTTTTTTCTATGTGGTGACTTGATCTTTGGTTATATTTTTATTTTTAAATAGTAGCTTAAAACGATCTTGCCAAGTGAAATGACGGTTTTGATATAGCAAATACCTCATGGTGGGGCCCACAGAACCTGGTGACGTCAACACACCACCGAGGTCGGTGGTGTGTGGTACACCAGCTAATTTTTCCGATGGAATGGCTTTTTACGCAATTCAAACCAAAACGAAGCCCAGTTTAAAAGTAACAAAGCGTGTGCACGCCCCTTCGCGAATCTCAGGGCCCGACCCTTTACCCACGACTCATGAGAGAAAAAGAGGAGAAAAACGTCGTTGCTCTGGCAGAGTGTGGTAGATAATATGCAGGCCCTAGAAACTTATTTAAAATTGCAAAGGTGTCATATAAGTCAATTAAATTGTCCAAAGCACGTTTCACAGTTTAGATTCATCATAAACCAAAAGTTATGCCTATTTGATCATATGACAACCTGATTGGTCAATATTTATTGGACGGTTAAAAATGAAAAATCCAATGGTTATGTGTGAGGGGACAATAGTCCAGCAATCAAACGTTAGGATTGTCCAACTAAGATGCCTCTGTGGCCATAACTTTAAAACAGCGGGTTTTTCAATACAGTCGGTTTAATTTGAATTAACTTTTGTTACATGTACATTTTATAAGGGCCTGTGTATTAAGTGTAGTATGCTGCCCGAGTATCATATTCCCTCATAAAAAGAGGAATATTTTGAAATGAGAAAAGCTTTGATTCTTTGGCAGCGTGATAGATGACAGGCATGCACCTGGAAATTGACCGCAGGTTGCTTACGTGGAATATAAGTAAAGCCACATTAAAGTGTATAAATTACATTTTCCAATAGATGTAGCATGGACCAAAAGTGAGGAATCTGATTGGGTAAGGCTCGGGAGACCAGGTTGAGTGAGCCCACTTACATGGTTAGATTCTGTACCGACTTTCAAAAGAGACCATGCAAAGCATATTAGAAAGTAAGGAAGTGGATTCACTCGTACTAGGGTATTCTTGAGTTAGCAGGTTGGTTAAGTGAAATCCCCACCGGTACCTTCTTAAAGACGGATGTTACTATCATGGGTTATGTGGGTCGATGTGGTGTATATGTTTTATTTTTGCATTTAACTATTTTGACAAATCATCTTAAGACATGATCTTAAAAAAGAAAAACGTCAAGAGACCGAATAATACACACTATAGGAAAATGTGGAGATTCATGTGCTTTCAGTCTGCTTCTTAAACTGACCTATTAAAATAAATGAAAAATATGAATAAAGCATATGCATCACAAGGGCTCTGTAAGGCCCCTTACACGGGACCATCCGCCTCCAATGGAGGGGCATTGGCTGGTGGCTGGTGTGTAGTACCTGCCGTGCTAAGACCAGGTGCGGATTAGGTACTACCCTGCCTGTTCTCAGCTCGGGACAGGCAGAGGCCCCGCTGGCTACTGAGGGGCCACTGTGATACGCAACTTTCATCCACATTGTCCATCCATTTTTCTGTATCATTTTAGAATACTGGAACTATTAAAGTTTTAAATGGACCACGGAGTGAAGATTAAATTCATACGATTGAAAAATTTTCAGGGACCACAAAAATTATGAATCATGATGATATTTATTTTTCACTTCATCCATTGTATATGACCAAATGACACCATGGACCCTAAGAAGGTTTCAATGGTGGGTGTCCTTAGCATTGATACTTCTTATAGTGTGGTCCAATTGATCCTTGTATGGGCCTTATTTTTGGTAAAGTATTTTAAAATGATATGGAAAAATGAATGGACGGTGTGAATAAAGTTTATACATCACGGTGGCCCCTCAGTGGCCGGTGAGGCGCACTCCGCCTGCACCAAGCTCGGAACAGGCGGGGGTAGTACCTAATCTGAGGCCGCCAAGAAGAGAGTTCATGCTCACTCGAGTTATACAAACAGTTAAAAGGAGATCAAAATTAAATGCCCCACAATGATGTATTTTTAATTTTCAAGCTGTTCTTTCATTCAGCGAGATTATTTTAGAGCATGAGACCAAAAATGAGTCATCTCTAAAGCTCAAGTGTACCACAACATAAATAATAGTAGGATAATGATTCTCACCGTTAAAACATTGGTAGGGTCACCAAAACCTTTATTTCTCATCAATTTTATTCATAAGTTTGCACAGACTTTGATAAAGAGGAAAAACAAATATCATATTGATTCAATACTACCCAACAGGGTTTCAATGGTTCATGTTCAATCCCCAACTGCTTTTTGCACCGTGGTCTACTTGATCTTTATATCTATTTTATTTTTAAGCTCAAGCATTACTATGAGCTCATGAAATGGATGGTCAGTTTGGATATAACACATACTTATAGTGGCACCCACATAACTTAATAATGTCGATACACTGGCCAGGTCCGTGGTGTGTGGTACACTAGCTAATCCGCTTCCGCCTCCAGGTAAGTCCCGGAGGAAACGGATTGGCTACTCCCCCTGCAACCAACCCTGTTGCTGATGGTTGGTGCTTTTGTGGGCTACACCATGAACCGTTCATCCATTTTTACAGATCATTTTAAGGTTTTTTTCAAAAACTTACAGGGATATAAATCTTAGATGGACCACACCATAAGAAAACATATATTGATTAAATATCCACAATTAAAATTCTTCTAACGCCCACTGTAGTGTTTATTTGATATCTAATCTGTTGATTAGGTCATACATGCTCAGATGAAGGGAAAACAAAAATTAGCCTGTTACAAAACTTTTTTAGCCCCCAAAAGGTTTCTAGTGGTCGATCCTCCTTCAACACTGTTTCCTGTAACATGGACTACTTGAGATTTGGATATACTTCATTTTTTATTGCAAATGTTAACATAATTTGAAAATTTATATAGACGGCATGGATGAAACACATATATCATGGTGGGTGGGGCCCACAGAGGACCAACCAGGCGACCGATGCCATTGGCTGGTGGCAAGGGGAGTAGCAAATCCGTTTCCAGTCCCAGAGGGGAGGGGATGGTACCCAAATCTGCATGAGACGATGCCGTTTCGCTGACGAGAAATTTGCAACTGTGGACCCCGCCTTTTATTCAGCAGTTTTTATGAAGCAATACTAACTTAGCTTGGGAACTTAGACCTGCTTGTACGGACAATAAATTTGAGGACGAAAATACCCATCTTTCCACGTAAACAGATTGGGTACTCCACCTACCACAAGCCAATGGCAGGTGGTCAATGGTCTATGGCCCCCACCATAATGTATGCTTTTCATCCCTGCTGTCCATATTTTTTTCTGCATTATTTTATGATATGAGAGAAAAAATGAGGTATATCCACATCTTAAGTGTACCATATTATAGGAAATAGTGCGTCAACCATTAGAGACCTTTAGAGGGCCCACCATGATGTTTGTGAGAAATCCTCCCCGTACGAGTACATTCATAGGGTCACAAAGACCTGGATGAAAAGAAAAAATAAATTTCAAAATGATCCAAAACTTCTATAACCCCTAAAAGGGTTTCAATGGTAGACGTTCAATTCTCCACTGCTTTTTACAGTGTGGTCCACTTGATAATTAGATCTATCTTATTTTTGGTCTCGAGCCTTAATATGATCTCTCCAAATAGATGGACGGTTTGGATATAACACAGACCTCATTACGGGACCCACAAAACAACAAAAAAAAAAAAAACAAGATTGTTGTGATATTGTCGCCGCAGCAGTCTGGCTACAGTTATAATCCGTAGCCATAGTGTATCAGAAATTGTAGAATTTTTCAGGCAAACTCGCTGGACAGTTCTGAACTTTTTTAATAATATCGAAAAACTTTTGATATATATCGAATGACATGTGTAAAAGTAGGGGCTACGATTATGGCTATGGTTATAATTCATAACTATAGGGTCCCACTGACCCTAGCTCACTAGCTTCTTCTCTTCTTCTCTTTTGTTGTTAATCCCCACGGCATTTTGTGGGTCCCATTAGGAGTTATGTGTTATATCCAAACTGTCCATCTATTTGGCGAGCTCGTGTTAAGGTTTGAGACAAAAAGTAAAATAGATCTAGCTATCAAGTGGACCACATTGTAAAAGGCAGTAGAGGATTGAATGTCTACTATTAAAACCCTTTTAGGGGTCATGGAAGTTTAGGATCATTATGAAATTTGTTTTTCCTCTTCATCCAGGTCTTTGTGACCTTATGAATAAATTGGATGGAAAATATATGTTATGGTGGGCCCTACAAAATTTTTAACGGTGAAAATCAATTTTGCCACTGCTCTTTGTAGCGTAGTCCAGTTAATGTTTGGATATGATTCTTTTCTTTTTTTTTAATGTGCCCAGATGATCTCGAAATATGGATGAACATTGTGGATATAACAAATACATAACTGTGGGGCTCATGTAATGTTGTGGATATAAGAAATTGAGTGGGGCAAACTAGAAATTCGGTGGGGCAAACATAAAATTCAACGGAAAAAACATGAAATTGAGTGCGGCAAACATGAAATTAAGCGAGGTAAATTAGAAATTGAGTGGGGTAAATATGAAATTGAGCGAGATAAACTAAAATTTGAGTGGGGCAAAAATGAAATTGAGCAGGGCAAACTAGAAATTGAGCGGGGCAAATATGAAATCGAGCGGGACAAATATGAAATTGAGCGGGGCAAACTAGAAATTGAGCGGACCAAACATGAAATTGAGCGAGGTAAACTAGAAATTGAGCAGGGCAAACTAGAAATTAAGCGGGGCAAATTAAAAATTGAATGAGGGAAATTGAAAATTGAGCGGGGCAAACTAGAAAATGAGCAGGGCAAATATGAAATTGAGTGGGGCAAACTGAAAATTGAGCAGGGCAAATTGAAAATTGAACAGGGCAAACATGAAATTGAGCGAAGAAAACATGAAATTGAGCGGGAAAAACATGAAATTGTTGATATTAATTAGTCTTAAATCAGTATTAATTTATATAGAAGAGAGACAAACAACATCTAGCCTTCCCAATCACTTTGCCTTGTTTTATCAAATCTTGATGTGGTACGGATTGTTGGTCGAGGACTACATTTCCTTAACAAATGACAGCTTGATTCGTGCATCTAATTCAGTTTTGGCTCCAAATTCAAGTGGAACTTAAAGACTGAGTGGATTTTACATATTAAAAGATGGTGAGCCACGTGGAGATGATTGATAGATGTGAGGCTCATTGTCAGTCATTAAATGACCAAAAAATAGGCAATCAATTCAAAATGTAGATTAGATTCTCCTGCATTTTTACTTTCATTAATACAATAGTAGTACTTGTACTATTTATATTACCAAAAGTTAAAAATAGTGGCTCTTTTTTATATAAATGATGTGGGTTTAAATATCATCTTTATATATCCTCGATATGGGTTCTTGGCTTAAAAAAGTGAGGCCATTGATCTGTTATCAAAACCATTGGTCTACTGCATCCCTCAAAAAGATAGATATGGCCTTTCAATTTGTGTACTACATATAGATGATTAAGAAGAAAAATACGACAACTGTCAACTAAAAATTGCTCGACAATTGTGAAGACCCTACTCAATTTCATGTTTGCCTCACTGAAATTTATGTTTGCCCTGCTGAATTTATAGTTTGCCTTGCTCAATTTCATGTTTGCCTCGCTCAATTTATAATTTGCCTCGCTGAATTTCTAGTTTGTCTCGCTTAATTTCATGTTTGCGTCGCTTAATTTCTAGTTTGTCCTGCTGAAATTTGTGTTTGCCCTGCTTAATTTTATGTTTACCCCACTGAAATTCATGTTTGTCCTGCTAAATTTCTAGTTTGTCCCGCTCAATTTCATGTTTACCCCGCTCATTTTCTGTTTAACCGTGAAGTGAAGGGAATTGACCGTGAGATGCATGGAATTGACCGTGAAGTGAAGGAAATTGACCGTGAAATGCATGAAATTGACTGTGAAGTGAAGAGGAATCACCGGGATTGACCATGAAATGCATGGAATTGATCGCGAACTAAATGAAATGAATAAAATTGACCATGAAGTGAATGAAATGGATTTTCAACCATTGACCTGGTGGAATCTTGAAAAATAACCAGATTGGCTGGCTAAAGTAACTTCTCCTACTCCAAAATCATATAAGGTACGTCAAGTAACTAATTTTGGTTTAGAAGATATTTTTGTTAAATGAATAAAGAAATAAATAAATAAAAAGAGAATTTTTTTTTATATGCTTATATATACATATTTATATAAATATGTATTAGAGAATATTGTAGGTAGAATAACTTTCTCTATGTAAAAAAATAATAAAAAAATTTGTATAGATTGGCACAGACTACAGTTATAGCTACGGTAATAATCTGTAGCTATAGGTAAAATCACCTTCTTCCAGGATTTTTTAGGCAAAGTCATTAGACAGTTCTGAATCTTTTTCGATTATATCGAAAAAGTTTTCAGCGAGTTTGCCTAAAAGATCTTGCAATTTTCGATACATTATAGCTACAGATTATAACCATAGTTATAACCTTATCTAGACTGCCGCTTGCTTTTTTTTTTTTGCTATGTTGTTTTTGTGGGTCCTATCATGAGATTTGTGTTATATCCAAATCGTTCATTTATTTGAGAGATCATATTAAGGCTTGAGACGAAAAATAAGATAAATCTAACTATCAAGTGGACCACACTGTAAAGGCAGTGGGGAATTGAATGTCTACCATTGAAACCATTTTAGGGGTTACAGAAGTTTTGGATCATTATAAAGTTTGTTTTTCCTCTTCATCCAGGTCTTTGTGACCCTATGAATGAACATAGATGGGGATGATTTCTCACAAACATCACAGTGGGCCCCCTAAAAGTTGCTAAAGGTTGACGTTCATTCAACACCCTTTCCTGTAATGTGGTACACTTGAGATTTGGATATACCTTAATTTTGGTCTCATATCATAAAATGATGTGAAAACAATATATGGACGGCATGGATGAAAAGTATACATCATGGTGGGGCCCACATACCACCGACCATCCTCCGTTGGCTGGTGGGGTATTTTCGTCCTCAAATTCGCTGTCCGTACGAGCAAGTATAGGTTCCCAAACCAAGTTTGTATTGCTTCGTAAAAACTGCTGGATAAAAGGTGGGGTCTATAGTCGCAAATTTTTCTTTCGCCGACCTGTACAGTGTAGTGAGTTAGTACTCGGCCCAACAACTGTTTGAAAATTGGTGGGCCCTTTTTTGACAAGTATTTGGTGGGCCAAGGAAATGAACCAGAGCTCAGTGTTTCCTCGGCCGAATCCACTTCTTAGAATTTGAGCAATCGAAACCCGCCGCGTCAGGCCTCACTCATTGTTTCCCAGGCCTCATGGAGTCCGGTTCTGATGGCTTATTTGATATCCGACTGTTCAATTGGTAGATCCAACGGTTCTGTATCAACAAACAAGTGTCCACTAGTCAACGGTTAGGTTGTTCTAGCATACCGAATTTGGGTTGTCACCAGTCGGTTTAATTTGACGGCATGCACTCCATGTGTACAATTTTTGAGTGCCTGCGTATCAAGCATCATAGTCTGCCAGAGTATCAATTAATCACGCTTTGGAAATTCCTCTCTGGCGGACCGTCCAAAAACTCCTCTGGCGTCTCTTTTCTCCGTCACCTCCTTTTAAAAACCCTAGATATTTCCCATTTCTGAGATCTCTCTCTTCCTCTCTCTTTCTCTCTCTCTCACCGTAAAACCAGAGGCCAGAATGAAACGCTAATTTCTCTTCTACGGGCCGCCACAGTTACAAGATTCAAGACGAGATTAAGGTTTCAAGGGCCACGCCTTTACGAAGGTAATCCCATCGATCTCGTTAATTTTCACTGATTCTCTTCTATTTCTTCGTGAATTCTTGCTCGAAATACCGTTCTTGAACTAGGGCTTTGCTGGATCTTGTGAAATTTACGATTTCGAATTAGGCAATCGTGATAAATTGCTGATATCTAGATTCCTGAGACATCTATTTTATATATCGCTCGATCTCGACCGTTGGTTCTCTTTTCTTGATTAATCGAAGTGAAAATCGGTTTCTGAATCGGACGTAAAATACCCATTTTTAAATTTTCCCGTGGAGATGGTCGGTTGCAATTCGGCGCCACGTTCCCCTGATGAGGACCCGAAATCCAACGCGGATGCGGATGCGAATGCCAGTGTGAATCCACCATCCGAAAGCGACGGAGCGTCGATACAAAACATTACACGGAGGATGCAAGAATCGCTATCGCTTGGAAAGAAACACAAGTTCTGGGAGACCCAACCTGTTGGCCAGTTCAAGGATCTCGGTGACACAAGCTTGCCCGAAGGCCCGATCGAATTGCCAATCCCCTCATCGGAGGTGAAACAAGAGCCGTACAATCTCCCGGGCCCATATGAGTGGGTTACATGTGATATCGACTTGGAAGAGACCTGCAATGAGGTGTACAATCTCCTTACGAATAACTACGTTGAGGATGATGAGAATATGTTCCGTTTCAATTATTCTAAGGAGTTTCTCAGGTGGGCCCTCCGCCCACCTGGCTACTTTAAGAGCTGGCACATTGGCGTCCGCGTCAAGGCCTCCAAAAGGCTGGTTGCGTTCATTACGGGTGTGCCTGCGAGGATCCGGGTCCGTGATGATTTTGTGAAGATGGCGGAGATCAATTTCCTCTGTGTCCATAAGAAGCTTCGATCGAAGAGGCTTGCGCCAGTTATGATTAAGGAGGTTACAAGGAGGGTTCATTTGGAGAATATGTGGCAAGCGGCTTATACAGCTGGGGTGGTTCTCCCAACGCCAATCGCCACTTGCCAGTATTGGCATCGATCATTGAACCCGAAGAAGCTTATCGATGTTGGGTTTTCTAGGCTCGGGGCTCGCATGACGATGAGCCGCACCATCAAGCTCTACAAGTTGCCAGAATCAACGGCTACTCCTGGTTTCCGGAAGATGGAGTTACGAGATGTTCCAGCTGTGACGCGGCTGCTTAGGAATTACTTGAGCCAGTTTGTTGTGGCTCCTGATTTTGACGAAGATGATGTGGAGCATTGGCTTCTCCCAACTGAGAATGTTGTAAATAGTTACTTGGTCGAGAGCCCTGAGACTCACGAGATCACCGACTTCTGCAGCTTCTATACTCTTCCTTCGACAATCCTCGGGAATCAGAACCACTCAGTCTTGAAAGCAGCTTATTCGTATTACAATGTGTCTACTGTGACACCTTTGCTGCAGCTGGCGAATGATATGCTTATCGTGGCCAAACAGAATGATTATGACGTCTTCAACGCATTGGATGTAATGAAGAATGAGTCTTTTTTGAAAGAGCTGAAATTCGGTCCCGGCGATGGACAACTTCATTATTATCTTTATAATTATCGGCTAAGAAATGCCTTGAAACCGTCAGAGCTTGGGCTTGTTCTTTTGTAGTTGGAGCTCATCCAAACTTGGGCAGAGGGTTCTGATGTTTGTGACTTGTTTATGGTTAACTGTGAAAATCACACGCTGCTGGGCAACAGATTGTTTACGGTCCTCCTTTTTTATGACGATGCATTTATCATTCATTGGATATCTGACATCAAATATGTGTGGTTGTGATTCAAAGTTGGAGTACTGAAATTCTATTTCAGTCTACTTGATTTCTTGGTTCCAGTTTGATATTTTCCCCTCTTATATTGCCGTCAATGGCTCAAGCAAGATGTATGTGTAAACGCTGAATAATATATGCATCTATCATCATGCTGTTTGACAATTGCTTGGAGTTCTTATGTTGTTCTTCAGGCATGGCATCCCTCATGCATGTGGTTCAAGGTAAAATTTAATTGCTTAAATCTTTTGACTTTTCATGCTGAAAATACTAATTCACTTCAAACTATCAGTATCCTTTGTGCTTCTGTTTCATAATTTATTACTTAGGATGTGTTTGGTTGGACCAGATATCATGATATTTCATGATAAGTCAGTCTAGTCTAGTCAAAATTTTCATGAAATTTTGTTGAACCAAACACACCTTTATAATTGGTGGTGACATGGGCGTATGCTTGAACATTTTGGATAGTTATATATATAGTGATAATTAAGAACAGGTAAGGCTGTTTGCTTCTGTTGGTTGAGGTTTCCAAATTTCATTTTTGTGCAATCATTTGGGTTCTCTGAGGATTCTACAAATATGGGATGATATAAATGGCTCCAAAACCCCCTCAAATGCATCAAAATTTGTTAATAAACATTTCTAAATGAGCTCATTCTGCCTATGATGGTGACTCAGGAGGCGCCCCTCCCTGTTTCCCTTGCTGAGATGTTCTGATCATTTGAACCATTTATATTCTCATGCTCCCATAAAAAAGCTATTGTTCCATAATCACAATTCAGCAAATGATCCCAACATTCGAGGAGTTGAACACGAGTCTCCAAGAGTTTTTTTTTTTTTTTTTTTAATAAATTTTTTTATTTTGTGGTGGCTTGCGTAACATGGATGGCTTCTAATAATCAGAACACCTGGCATGTGAGCTCTGGTGTGCAGTAGTACCGGAGGCTGGGGTGGCAATTGGTTGGGTCGACCCACAGGTTAATTGGCCAGAGCTGATTCTAAGCTGGGATCGGCTAAGTTGAGTTGGGTTGTGGGATGGGTTTGGGCTATAAAGGTTGCCCATTTAGATTAATGGGTTAGCCTTGGGTTTAGGCCAACCTGAAACCCAACCCACCCATATATTGACCCGGACCCAATCCATAGCCCCAAACAAAATATCTTTGCTATAGTTTTGATCCCTAGACCTCTTTAGGCTTATAAGCAAGCGTTGTTGACTTTGTGTCCTTTTTTTTTTTTTTTTTTCTTTCTTAATTTTTTTTTAAATGTTTGATTAAAAATTTAGTGAACTAGTGAATGTTTAAGAATTCAAGTGGGCCTATGGTTTAAGAATAAAAACCATTGGTTTGTTGGATCCACTGTGGATGGAAGGGCTATGAGTGTCTAATAGTTGATTTCCACACACATGGAACCTCCAAGAAGAGCTAATAAACCTAGCATGGGCCGGGTTGGATGGGTCTGTTGAGTCCGACCCATCTGCAATTAAATGGGTTGGGTAGGGTCAAGTCACCCTCAAGTCACCTAGGGCCATATTTCTTGACCCATTGATTGAACAGGTTGGTCTTGGGCTGACCCCGACTCGTTGTTGGGCCTACCAGGGAGGCTTTTGGCTGGGCATGGGTCTACTAGCTTGGGCTGGTGAACCCAGCCTAGTTGTTGAACAGGCTCGGACAGGGCATGGGCCCAGCATATATTTCCCAACC
Source organism: Magnolia kwangsiensis (assembly GCA_037074715.1). NCBI lineage: Eukaryota > Viridiplantae > Streptophyta > Magnoliopsida > Magnoliales > Magnoliaceae > Magnolia > Magnolia kwangsiensis. Next base: position 101,618,336 of record CM073581.1, read on the forward strand.
ATATTTTGGGTGCGCTTGGGTGCAGGTCATTTTTAGCCCAATCTGGCCTGGCCCATGCCTGACGTAATGTGTACGTGTTCCATCTATCAAATATCCATTATATCCTTAAATATCCGTTTCGATGATCACCTGTTAATCAACGCACGCATCTTGCATGTCAACCGTTGCTCATTCATTTTTCTAGGAGTCCATTGCTTTTTTACACGCGGAGCTTACACAACGGATGAGGAGCATTCACCGTCACAAATGGGGATTTGATCGATTTTCTTGCTGGGTCACAACCGGGCCCAACCAATATCTGGGCACGGGCATGGGTTTGTTGTGCGTGGACCGTGATGGGCTCCCTAGCCTGACCTGGCCCATTGCCACCAGTGAGAAAAAGCGAGACATTGGAAACGGAGATGACTAACAATCCAAATCGAATGTACATGTATAACCCACACAACGAGTGAATCAGCCTGATTTGTGGGCCACTACAAGATGGAACCGTTATGGTGAATAGTTCCATACTGCAAACTTACTATGTTGGCACGTGGAGAATGATTTGGATAGCGAACCTTGCGAGTGGCCATGGAACCTCCTCGTCAGTTGGGTGGAAATGGCCTGCGCTCGTCCAAACTATTCGAGCCGGTTTGGCTGAGAGCCACGGACTGGGCATGAGTCCAATTAATTAATGGGAATGGTCCGGCATCTATCTGGGCCCTGGCTACTACCTAAGTCCCTTCCTTAGCTCACGTACTCGGTTGAACCTGTACTAATATTCATCGGGCCCATTTGACACCGTACTAGCTAACAACTCTTTCCTTGCGTGTAAGAGCAATTTGTTGATCCGACACACTTTTGTAGCCCATACACCATTCACACCAACGCACGAGCTACTGCAAGACAATGTGCCAGATCTAACACGTCCATTAGGTTGGACGGGACCGGCCCTATATGTGCCTGCCACAAACTGTGCATGTACGCCATCTAATAGGTCTATCCGCTGTCCATTTTTGTCTGTGCGTTTGTGTCCGACTCAATGAGTGTCCCAGCCTTGCGGGACAGCCATCTCTACGCGCTGGTTTCCGCCAATGGGCAGACAACTGTCCATTTCTTTCACACGTACAGTGCTGCCCACTAGATGACAGTACAAGCCCAACCCTTGGGCGGTCCAGATTATCTAACAAATTCTACTACTGAGTGGTCCAAAATCACAGATTATACTTCTCCTGATCTCGAAAATGCCCATGAGCCAAACTCATTATAGCATGCATTGTAATTCTAGCAGCAGTGGAGCATGATCCCATCAGGCCGTTCAGAAACACTCAATCCTTCTAGATGGGCGACCGTCGAACAAGCTCTGGGAGCAAGGTGTAAAAAACTTAAAAAATTTCCTGCATTGTGTTCTTGAAATCCAAATGCTCATGAAATGAAAAAAGAATACCTTCAAGAGTAAGAGTTCTCTCTAAATCTAGGCTCATTGTGCAAGTGCCATCGGTTTTTTCGTGTGCGTACGCATCCTGTTTGGACTTCTCATTAGTCTTTGCTGGTGGATTTCTATGATTTTGAGTTGTTCTTATGTGAAAGGTTGAGGATGAACTGGTGAAGTGGGCCATTCTATTGAGACTAATTAACTCGCTGCCACTAAATTTGTTTGGAAAGCATATAATTTTACATGTGAAACGACAAGTTTAGATACATGGGTGGAAAGAAATGCAAAAGATTCTCTTTTTCCTCTGTAATGGTGTATCATTGGAAAGCTATTGAGAAGCTCTTTAGTCTGCCCATTAATGCAAGGTTCATTGGCTTTTAAACGGCTTTACAAAATTTAATTCGTATAAGTGTTAAATTATTATTTTAAGCTAAAATTTACTATAATATTAAGTCTTCATTTTTCTATTTTTATGATTTTAAGAGTCCAATCATAATTCCAAGTCTTCGCTTTAGATATCTAAGATTATTTACAAGCTTTGGTAGAATCATACATTTTTATTTACCAGTTTTAAGAAATTTTGCCATTTCATGAAAGTGTTATATTTTAAATCAAATTAGGGTCTTAAGGTTTCTTTTGCTTTTATATAAAAGCCATAAGATACTTTGTAAGCATAACTTTTTTTTAAAAAAATCAATTATATAAATTGCTTCCTTCAATTTTAAAGAATTTTTCATTTGGTGAATTCAATATTTTTTATAAGAAGATGACCATCTCTTCTTTTTTGTAACTTTTTATCAATGATATAAATTGCTTCATTTGGTTTTAAAGATTTTTCCCTTTTTATGAATTCAAAATTTTTTTTTTTGATAAGAAGATAATCATCTCTTCTTTTTTATCCATGCACCCACTTTGTTAGATGAAAAGTAAAAATTAAAGAAGGAATTACTATTTCTAATGCAAACATACGTATGCAAGAAACAAGACAGACATTCATTTGGCTGAGCCAAAGGAAATATTGGGCTAGTTCCAAAAACAGGCCACCCACTCATTTGCTTGCCCACAAGGCCACAACCACAAACATGTCCTGCTGGTTTGGCATCTCGAATCCTTTCCTTGCATAGGCATTCCTTCAATGCTAATCACTGAATGGGGTTATTGTGCAGCATTGCACAATTGATCTATGCCATTCACTTGATGATTAAATAGATAGGTGGCCCATGTAAAGTGACAATGATCAGACAAACTTAGCCATCCAATTACTAGATACCTTTCCGCATGAGTGTGGAAATTCTTTCACTTCGAGGGTAAATGATGGGCGATGTCCATTTTTCTAGACCCTTGGGTAGTATCTTCCTATCGATTAGATGTGGAAGTGCCAGTAGGTTAGGTCCACCCCATGGATCATTAGACCTGACCCAAAATTAAATAGGTTTGGGGCCGCCATTTGGACCCATGGAGCAAGTTCAAGTTTAAAAATTCCATGTAATTAATAAATTTAATGGAGTATGTTTGTGTTTAAAAGTTCAACATAATTACTCGATGGTTGGGTTGGGGGAATGTGTATTGGGTCCTACCCCGCATGTCTCTAGCTGGGAATAGAGCTAGCCACAGGATGACTTTACTTGTCTAACTCGTTTAAATCTAACTTGACTTGAACTGAGTGGGTGAATTGTCCGAATTGAATAGACTTCGTCTAATTTGAACTCAAACTGAGTTAAGTTCGATTCACTCAGTAACTCAACTCGAAATCCGACTTGGTACTGACTCGACTCGAGCTAAAATTAAACTCCTACATATGCATAACAAAATATATATTCAAATTTGATGTTTCAGATATGAGATGACGTGTAGCTAATGAAAAAGTTGCAATTCCAACAAGTTCACCTAGGTTCTGAGTTATGATTTCTGCTTGTGAATACATGCAACACCCAACTTGACTTGATGCTAACTCAACTTGGTACTTATGATTGGGTTGGACTTGGTCTGAGTTGGTCTAGGCCAGACCCGGACTCAAATCGGGTTAGGCATGCTGGACTCGGTACCAAGTTGGGTTGAGTTTGGTGCAAGTCTATTTCAAAACTAAGTTGAGTCAGGTTAGCCCTTACTCGATTCGACTCGACTGATGCCCAACTTTAGCTGGGGAACGAGGTTGAGGTTTGAATGACCACTGTAATGTATGGGCTTTATCCAAACTATCCATCCATTTCGCCATCGCATTTTATGAAATAAAGATCAAAAGTTAGGTAGATCTAAGTCTCAAGTGGACCACGCCACTGGAAATGATAATAATACTCACTATTGAAACTTTCCCAAAGCATGATGTTTATTTGCCACAATCTTTTCATCAAGTTACAAGTAGGGTTCGAGTACCCATAGGTGGTAGACTCTTAAGGAGTTTCAACTCCCGATCAAAGATTCGAGTACCCATAGGTGGTGAAATTCCACCTGCGTGTGTGTGAGGTGTGTGTGCGTGTGTTAAAAAAAAAAAAAAAAAAAAAGGTTACAAGTAGGGAAAACGCATATATGAGCTCCATCCCAAACTTTTGTGGCCTCTAAGAAGTTTTCAATGATAAGAGTTTAATTTCCTGGGCATTGATAAAACCCATACATCGGCCACGAGCCTTTGATCATTCCAAGGCAGAAACCGGCGGGGTTAGGATGCAATTCGCGTGCGGGTTTAAGACCTTCCAAGATTAACCCCACATAACTAGACTCGACCCAATTTTTAAATGGGTCACTATTGCAAGTTTTCCAAAAAATAAACGTAGGAATTAAGAAACCATTTAATAGGGAAATTTGGTGTTAGAATATTATAGTGAGTGGATGGATGTGAAAGTTGATTCATGATGGCATGTTCATATACGGCCGTTATATACCATCATTTCTCATCCATCCATGGAATGATCAAAAAGAAAAATAAAAGAAGATAAATGCACCAAATTAATAGGTTCAGTTCATGAAACACGTGCCCTTAATGCACACTTGTATAAGATCTGAGCCATCCGTCATGCATAGTCACAATTGTAATGCCTTGGCCTAAATCTGCCCCAGCCTATACCCGATCCATAAATCTCATGGGTCAGGTTTGGCCCCTTGTATTCTCTTAACCGACCCATCAAATAACCAGCGGATTATTTTGACAAGGACTTATTTTGACGAGGACCCAACCCATTAAAATAAGGATACGGCCTAAAATACAGACACGCCTTGGAAATGTCAGATTGCAGGCTATTGCTGCACGTGTTTGAAGAACAGGTAATTGATGGCTTGACCGAGCAATGCCACAAGTGGGACCCACCTTTTGGTGATCTAAGATGTTGATTGGTGGCCCCATCATGGGTAGGGCCATGCCTAGTATCTTCCCTATCAGATGATTCTAGCCATTTGATGAAAATGGACAATTACATTGGATGGTTGGCATTGACTTGAGGCGAAGTTAGACGGTTAGAAACATCTGCTAGGGGAATTCGGGGTAGGTCACACCACCGAGGACCCACCACATGTTCAATGACAGAATCTCAGCATTGGGATTTTCATTTGATTTGATGGGGAGATGAACTGACATCACCGACCCCTTTCCTAAGCAGATGCGGTAGGGAAGTTTGAATGGTCCGATGACAACTTCGGACAATAGGAGTGTGACATGTGGATTTTGATATAAGGCAGCCTCTGAAAAGTTTGACCATTGACTTTAGAATAAGTTGGCAGATTTGAGTTGGCATTTAATACGTTCTTGACGTCATCTTGCTCGTTGCATTGGTATACTCAGATAATTCAATGGTGGGATTGAACGCTCACCGTTGAAAGCTTCCTAGGGCCCACCGTGATATTTTACTTTCCATCAACCTGTTCTTAAGGTAGCAGAGACCTGCATGAAGGGAAAACACAAATATAAGCTTGATCTAAAAGTTCTGTGGTCCTAAGAAGTTTTCAACGGTAGACCTTCAATCCCCACTATTTTCTATGGTGTGGTCCACTTGAGCTTGGTATCTGCATTGTTTTGGGATCATGGTTCACTCGAGCTTTGTATCTACATTTTATTTTTGGGATCATGCCCTAAAATGAGCTGGCAGAATGGATGGACAGCATGCATGAATACATACACCAGTGGGCCCCACAGAGATTGGGACATGTCGTGCCACGTGGATATCGCTGGTAGAGGATACGATGGATATGGAAGAACTGGAATACGGTAGTTCCGTATCTCCACAGGACATGTGTCAGGACTATGAATTAATCTGGCCCATCCATGTACTCGCTCTTAGCATGGATGGACTAAGTTTCAGAAATCAAACATATCTGACAATCCTATCCATTTGAAATGGGTACAAAACAAGACTGTATAAAATTAAAAATAATTAACGGTCAAATATTTAATAGGGTAAGAAAAAGATTTGCAGAATGCGTATTGAGTTTGAAGTCATATGCCATTCACTCTACAGCCCAATAGATGGGTGGACACGATTGATGCATAGACCTGACGGTTGCACCGTGGAGAGATCTGATTATCCCAACGCATGATCCATTGCCACTCCTTTAGATTTCGGTGGGGAGTCCAAGTCCCAACACATGATCCAGTACCACTCCTTTGATGACTCGATCTTGACCATCCACCCGGAGGGCCCACCTTGAATTGGTCATGGTCGGAGCCTACCATAAAGAGGATGGGAATATCGGACGCGGTTTTGCGAGTGATGCTGAAAGAGTCACAGTAGCGAGGCGGCGAGGTAGATACTGGTTCGGTGCTCTGTGGGCCCATCATGATGTATGTGTTTTATACACGCCGTCCATCATTTTTTCAGATCATTTTAAGTTTTGATTGCATAAATGCATCAGATCTAAATCTAAGGTGGACCACACCAAAAGAAGAAGAAGTAGTGATATGGATCTATACTGTAAAATGATATGGACAAAAGGATGGACGGCCAGAATGAAACACATACATCATAGTGGGTCCCACAGAGCACCGACGTAGCCACCGGTTACTGTCAGCTTCTCTATCCAATCCGCGTCCGGGAATATCAGTTTCCATAAAATCTGGCTACGTGGATTTCCTGAGAAATTCGGCAGAATTTCATCGATGTATGCGGATCCGGGGCGGCTTCGGTGTGATCCCTGACTGTGGGGTCCATCTTGACGTATGTGACTTACATCCACGCCATCCAGTCATTTTGAAACCCTATAAGTTTTAGGGCATGATCCCTGAAATGAAGCAGATCCAAATTTGTAAAGGAAACAGTGGTAATCAACCATTAAAAGCTTTTTGTGGGCCACAAAAGTTTTGGATCAAGCTAATTTTTGCATGGTCTCTTCATCAGGTCTTTATGAGCTCATCAACAGGTTGGATGGAAAATAAATTAACCCGTGAAGTTTTAATGATGGGATTCAATAAAAACTGTTTCCTGCAGTGTGGTACACATAAGATTTGTATCTACTTCATTTTTTGGTATCATATCCTAAAATGAGCTGTTAAAATAGATGGAGGGTACGGATGTAAGGAACAATCATCAAAGTGGGTCCCACAGTTAGGGATCCACCGAAACCGCGCCATAGCCAATCCGCGTCCGGGAATATCAGTTTCCATGAAAATCTGTATCTTTGATTGGTGGTAGGAAATTCAAAAAAGGACATCTCTAAAGCCAAGATTTACATCTTAACCTGTCCTACTTCATAGCTGTCGCTTGTCTCTTTTTCATTCCTATCTTAAAAAAGTGGTGGTGATTCATCAACCCTACATGGCTTAGTTATATGACAATCCATACCGTCCAAATTGGAGAACCCATCGTGGATGAAGCATATCTTAAAAGTTGCACTGAGAGATGATAGTAACGACTGAATTTTCTTTGGAAATGTGGACCGCATGTTATTTTACTCTTAACCATCCATTGGATGGCTATCAATTGAATGTTAGGAATTCTTTATCAGTGTGAGATATAAGTTGTTTACAAGGTCTCCTCCTTTTTTGATGGTCTAGATTACGGCACATGAGTTCCACATGTGAAAGGAATGAATCATCTCAATTTTCAATATGGTGGTAAACTAAGTCTCCCGTCTATGTTCAATTAACATAAAACACTCAAAAGTGCGTGGATATTCCTACAACGGAAACGGATTGGCTGCTCCCTGCCACCAGCAAATGGCTGATGGTCGGTGCTCTGTTGGCCCCACCATGATGTATCTGTTTCATCCATTCCGTCCATCTATTTTTATAGATTATTTTATATAAAGAGAACAAAAATGAGTTATATCCCAATCTCAAGTGGACCACATTACAGGAAACCGTGTTGATTGAACGTCGACCATTAAAAACTTTTTGGGGGCAGTAAAAGTTTTGGATCAAGCTGATGTTTGTTTTCTTTCCCCTAATCTAGGTCTGTATGAGCTAATCAAAAGATTAGATGTCAAATAAACAGTACATCGGGCCTTTGGAGGATTTTAACGGTGGATATCCAGTCACTATTGTTTCCTGTGGTGTGATCTAAATATAAATATCCCTCTAATTGTTGTGATCAAGCCCTTAAATGATCTTTAAAAATCTATGAACGGAATAGATGAAACATATACATCATGTTGGGGCCCACAGAGTACCGACCATCAGCCACCGGGATAGTGGTAGCCTGGTAGGGGGAGTAGCCAATCCGATTCCTCCTGCAACATCATCTGAGATAACGAAAACTTTGTTACTCCGGCGGAATGTTATGGATGATGCACAGGCACATAAAAAGTGCTCAGTTGGCATATAAGTAAGCAAGTTAAACGGTACAATTTCCAGTTTCCCAGTTGGATGTATCATTAACAAAAAATTAAGCTTATTTGATTATTTGAATATGAGATTGGTGGACACTTAGTGGACGGTTAAAAATGAAAATACCCAGTGGTCTCTCTCTCTTTTTATTTATTTCAACAAACAGTCATCCATGAATCAGACGTTAGGATGGTTTAATATCTTATATTGGGACTGTGACGTCTTAGAGACAGTGGGCTTCACAATTTAGGCGGTTTGATTCTAGATAATATATGCCACGTACGCAATTTCCAAATGCATATGTATCAAGCGTTGTACGCTGCCTGAGTATCGTAGAACTTGCTTTTGCATCTGAGAAATTTCCAACTGTACGATCAGTATATGGCACATTCCCGCGACGAAGCCCACCCCATTTTACTTCCCAAGAATACTCCCCAGGTGTACGTACGCATTCCCAAAGGTCGAAAATGCCCCTATTTTTTCCTTCAAGGGGATCGGCCGCTGCGCGAAGACGAACGCTGACGCTCCTCGAACTCCGATTTCTACGAACGGTTCAAAAGAGATCAACGTTACATGTGCCCCTCAGTTATGTATTTATTATATCCACAATGGTCATCCAAATTTCACGATCATTTCGGAGCATTATCTCCAAAAAAAAGAAATTATATCCAAAGATCAATTGGACCACACTATAAAGAGCAGCAGAAAATTGATATTCACCATTGAAACATTTGTAGGGCCCACCATAACATTTATCTTCCATCTAATCCATTCACGAGGTTACAAAGACCTGGATGAATAGGAAAAAAAAATCATAATGATCCAAAACTTCTTTGACGCCTGAAAGGGTTTCAAAGGTAGACGTTTAAAGCAGAATAGCATTACTATTTGCTACGGTCAGAGCCATGGCTACGAATTATAACTGTAGCCATAGATACCATAATCTGTAGCAATAGGGTTCTTCCGGGGTGGGCGCGCCGAACTATCGGCCCCCCGCGCCACTTGCTAGCCTGTCCAGCGCGGCCACGCCGATCTGGCGAGGCCGCGCCCACAGGGAGGGCCCTATGGCTACGGATAATAACTGTAGCTAAAGTCCGTATCAACAGGTTTTTTTAATTTTTTGTGATTTTTTGTGTTTTTTTTTTTTTAAAATAAAATTTAAATAGAGAACTTTATTCTACCTATAATTTTCTTTAACACACACACACACACACACACACATATATATATATATATATATATATAAAAGCATATAAATTTTTTTTTCTCTTTTTTTTCATTTCTTTCTTTATTCATTAAACAAGAATATCTTCTAAACTAAAATTAGTTACTTGATCTACCCTATATGATTTTGGGGTAGGAGAAGCTACTTTAACCAACTAACTTGGTTATTTTTCAAGATTTCATCAGCTCAATGATCGAAAATCCATTTCATTCACTTAGCGGTCAATTTCGTTCATTTCATTTACATGCATTTCAAGGTCATTTCACTTCAATTCATGATCACTTTCATGTATTTCACGGTCATCCAAAACATTTTCGTGTTGATTCACGGTCATTTCGAGGCACTTCACGGTCAAACTCCTTTACTTCACGGTCATTTGCATGCATTTCACGGTCATTTCGCTTTAATTCATGATCACTTTCATGCATTTTACGGTCATCCGAAACAGTTCCGTGTTGATTCACGGTCATTTCGAGGCATTTCACAGTCAAACTCCTTCACTTCACGGTCATTCGCATGCATTTCACGATCATTTCGCTTCAATTCATCATCACTTTCATGCATTTCACGGTCATCCGAAACAGTTCTGTGTTGATTCACGGTCATTTCGAGGCATTTCACGGTCAAACTCCTTCACTTCATGATCATTTGCATGCATTTCACGGTCATTTCGCTTCAATTCATCATCACTTCCATGCATTTCACGGTCATCCGAAACAGTTCCGTGTTGATTCACGGTCATTTCGAGGCTTTCACGGTCAAACTCCTTCACTTCACGGTCATTTACATGCATTTCGTCATTTCGCTTCAATTCATTATCACTTTCATGCATTTCACGGTCATCCGAAACAATTCCGTGTTGATTCACGGTCATTTCGAGGCATTTCACGGTCAAGCTCCTTCACTTCACGGTCATTTGCATGCATTTCACGGTCATTTCGCTTCAATTCATCATCACTTCCATGCATTTCACGGTCATCCGAAACAGTTTCGTGTTGATTCACGGTCATTTCAAGGCATTTCACGGTCAAACTCCTTCACTTCACGGTCATTTGCATGCATTTCAGGGTCATTTCGCTTCAATTCATTATCACTTCCATGCATTTCACGGTCATCCGAAACAATTCCGTGTTGATTCACGGTCATTTGCATGCATTTCAGGGTCATTTTGCTTCAATTCATGATCACTTCCATGCATTTCGCGGTCGTCCGAAACAATTCCGTGTTGATTCACGGTCACTTCGAGGCATTTCACGGTCAAACTCCTTCACTTCACGGTCATTTGTATGCATTTCATGGTCATTTCCACACATTTCGCGGTCCAATCGCTTCACTTCACGGTCATTTCCATGCATTTCACGATCATTCCCGACAATTTCGCGTTGATTCATGGTCATTTTCCTAAACATTAACCTATACCCTTACCTAAACCTATACTTATAATCTAAACCTATTCTCAAATCTCAAAACCTATAACTTAAACCTAAACCTAAACCTTAACGTAAACCTATAACATATGGCAAATGACCTTAACCTACACCCTAACCTTAACCTATAACCTATAACCTAAACCTATTCTCAAATCCCAAAGGTTATAAGTTTTGGTTTAGGTTATAGGTTTAGGTTTAGGTTAAGGTTTAGGTTTAGATTTTGGGATTTGAGAATGGGTTCGGGTTTAGGTTATAAGTTTTGGTTTCGGTTTAGGTTATAGGTTAACGGTTTAGGTTAAGGTTTAGGTTTAGGTTATAGGTTTTTGGATTTGAGAATGGGTTCGGATTTAGGCTATAGGTTTTGGTTTTAGTTTAGGTTATAGGTTTTGGTTTACGTTATAGGTTTTGGGATTTGAGAATGGGTTCGGGTTTAGGCTATAGGTTTTAGTTTTAGTTTAGGTTATAGGTTTTGGTTTAGGTTATAGCTTTTGGGATTTGGGAATGGGTTCGGGTTTAGGTTATAGGTTTTGGTTTTGGTTTAGGTTATAGGTTATAGGTTTATGTTAAGGTTTAGGTTTAGGTTTTGGGATTTGAGAATGGGTTCGGGTTTAGGTTATAAGTTTTGGTTTCGGTTTAGGTTATAGGTTAACGGTTTAGATTTATGTTATAGGTTTTTGGATTTGAGAATGGGTTCGGGTTTAGGCTATAGGTTTCGGTTTTAGTTTAGGTTATAGGTTTTGGTTTAGGTTATAGGTTTTAGGATTTGAGAATGGGTTCGGGTTAAGGTTTAGGTTTAGGTTATAGGTTTTTGGATTTGAGAATGGGTTCGGGTTTAGGGTATAGGTTTTGATTTTAGTTTAGGTTATAGGTTTTGGGATTTGAGAATAGGTTTGGGTTTAGGTTATAGGTTTTGGTTTTGGTTTAGGTTATAAGTTTTGGTTTATGTTATATGTTATAAGTTTAGGTTAAGGTTTTAGTTTAGGTTTAGGTTATAGGTTTTGGGATTTGAGAATGGGTTTGAGTTTAGGTTATAGGTTTTGGTTTTGAGAATGAGTTCGGGTTTAGGCTATAGGTTTTGGTTTTAGTTTAGGTTATAGGTTTTAGGATTTGAGAATGGGTTCGGGTTTAGGTTATAGGTTTTTGTTTTGGTTTAGGTTATAAGTTTTGGTTTAGGTTATGGGTTATAAGTTTAGGTTTTGATTTAGGTTTTGGATTTATAGGTTTTGGTCTTAAATTCCAAAACTTATAACTTAAACCTAAACCAAAACCAAAACCCGAACCCATTCTCAAATCCCAAAACCTATAACTTAAACCTAAACCAAAACCTATAACCTAAACCCGAACCCATTCTCAAATCCCAAAACCTCTAACCTAAACCTAAACCTTAACCTAAACCAAAACCTATAACCTAAACCAAAACCAAAACCAATAACCTAAACCAAAACCAAAACCTATAACCTAATCCGAACCCATTTTCAAATTCCAAAACTTATAACCTAAATCTAAACCAAAACCTTAACCTAAACCTATAACGTATAACGTAAACCAAAACCTATAACCTAAACCTAAAGCAAAACCTTTATCCTAAACCATAACCCATTCTTAAATCCGAAAACCTATAACCTAAATCAAAATCAAAACCAAAACCTATAACCTAAACCCGAACCCATTATCAAATCCTAAAACCGATAACCTAAAGCAAAACCAAAACCTATAACCTAAACCCGAACCCATTCTCAAATCCCAAAACCTCTAACCTTAACCTAAACCAAAACCAAAACCTATAACCTAACCTGAACCCATTCTCAAATCTCAAAACCTATAACCTAAACCTAAACCAAAACCTTAACCTAAACCTATAACCTATAATCAAAACCAAAACCAAAACCCATAACCTAAACCCGAACCCATTCTCAAATCCCAAAACCTCTAGCCTTAACCTAAACTAAAACCAAAACCTATAACCTAACCCGAACCCATTCTCAAATCTCAAAACCTATAACCTAAACCTAAACCAAAACATTAACCTAAACCTATAACCTATAACCAAAACCAAAACCAAAACTTATAACCTAAACCCGAACCCATTCTCAAATCCCAAAACCTAAACCTAAACCTTAACATAAACCTATAACCTATAACCTAAACCAAAACCAAAACCTATAACCTAAACCCGAACCCATTCCCAAATCCCAAAAGCTACAACCTAAACCAAAACCTATAACCTAGACCAAAACCAAAACCTATAGTATAAAGCCGAACCCATTCTCAAATCCTAAAACCTATAACCTAAACCAAAACCTATAACCTAAACTAAAACCAAAACCTATAGCCTAAACCCGAACCCATTCTCAAATCCAAAAACCTATAACCTAAACCTAAACCTTAACCTAAACCGTTAACCTATAACCTAAACCGAAACCAAAACTTATAACCTAAACCCGAACCCATTCTCAAATCCCAAAACCTAAACCTAAACCTTAACCTAAACCTATAACCTATAACCTAAACCAAAACCTATAACCTTTGGGATTTGAGAATAGGTTTTGGTTATAGGTTATAGGATAAGGTTAGGGTGTAGGTTAAGGTCATTTGCTATAGGTTATAGGTTTATGTTAAGGTTTAGGTTTATGTTTAAGTTATAGGTTTTGGGATTTGAGAATAGGTTTAGGTTAGGGTATAGGTTAATGTTTAGGGAAATGACCATGAATCAACATGAAATCGTCGGGAATGATCGTGAAATGCATGGAAATGACCGTAAAATGCATGCAAATGACCATGAAGTGAAGGAGTTTGACCGTGAAATGCCTCGAAATGACCGTGAATCAACACGGAACTGTTTCGGATGACCATGAAATGCATGGAAGTGATGATGAATTGAAGCGAAATGACCGTGAAAATGCATGCAAATGACTGTGAAGTGAAGGAGTTTGACCGTGAAATGCCTCGAAATGACCGTGAATCAACACAGAATTGTTTCGGATGACCGTGAAATGAATGGAAATGATAATGAATTGAAGAGAAATGACCCTGAAATGCATGCAAATGACCGTGAAGTGAAGGAGTTTGACCGTGAAATGCCTCGAAATGACTGTGAATTAACACGGAACTGTTTCGGATGACCGTGAAATGCATGGAAGTGATAATGAATTGAAGCAAAATGACCGTGAAATGCATGCAAATGACCGTGAAGTGAAGGAATTTGACCGTGAAATGCCTTGAAATGACCGTGAATCAACACGGAATTGTTTCAGATGACCGTGAAATGCATGGAAGTGATGATGAATTGAAGCGAAATGACCGTGAAATGCATGCAAACGACCGTGAAGTAAAGGAGTTTGACTGTGAAATGCCTCGAAATGACCGTGAATCAATACGGAATTGTTTCGGATGACCGTGAAATGCATGAAAGTGATCATGAATTAAAGCGAAATGACCGTGAAATGCATACAAATGACCGTGAAGTGAAGGAGTTTGACCGTGAAATGCCTCGAAATGACCGTGAATCAACACGAAAATGTTTTGGATGACCGTGAAATGCATGAAAGTGATCATGAATTGAAGTGAAATGACCGTGAAATGCATGTAAATGAAATGAACGAAATTGACCGCTAAGTGAATGAAATGGATTTTCTATCATCTAGATGATGAAATCTTAGAAAATAATTAAGTTGGTTGGTTAAAGTAGCTTCTCCTACCCCAAAATCATATAGAGTATATCAAGTAACTAATTTTAGTTTAGAAGATATTCTTGTTAAATGAATAAAGAAAGAAATGGAAAAAAAGAGTAAAAAAATTTTATATGCTTATATATACATATTTATACATATATGTGTTACAGAAAATTATAGGGAGAATAAACTTCTCCATTAAAAAAAAAAAAATACAAAAATTTTTTAAAAAACCTATTGTACGGACTTTAGCTACGGTTATTATTCGTAGCCATAGGGTCCTCCCTATGGGCGCGGCCTCGCCAGATCGGCGTGGCCTCGCCGGACAAGCTAGCAAGTGGCGCGGGGGGCTTTTAGTTCGGCGCGCCCACCTTGGACGGACCCTATTGCCACGGATTCTAACCGTAGCCATAGCTCTGACTGTAGCAGATGGTAATGCCATTTTGCTTTGAACGTTTACCGTTGAAACCCTTTCAGGGGTCACGGAAGTTTTGGATCATTACAAATTTTTTTTTTTCCTATTCATTCAGGTCTTTGTGACCTCATGAATGGATTAGATGGAAGATAAATGTTATGGTGGGCCCTACAAAAGTTTCAACAGTGAAAATCAATTTTCTGCTACTCTTTGTGGTGTGGTCCAGTTGATCTTTGGATATGATTTTTTTTTTGGGATAATGCTCAAAATGATCTCGAAATTTGGATGAACGTTGTGGATATAATAAATACATAACTGATGGGTCCATGTAACGTTGATCTCCTTTGAACCGTTCGTACAACTGGGAGTTCGACGAGCGTCAACGGTTGAAGGAAAAAGCAGAGGCATTTTCGACCTTTTGCAGGGTGTCCGTACACCCGGAGAGTATTATTGGAAAGTAAAATGGGGTGGCTTTCGTCTCAGGAATGGGCCATATAGTGGTCGTACAGTTGGACATTTCTCGTCGCATTTTCTGCCCACACCTAACAACCTGCATTGTTCATATGGTGCGGTCCAACTTGACAACCTAGCAAAACGCCCTTTCCTTTGCATAAAATTACAGAACTACCTTCCTTCTGGGGGAGCCGATTAGGTGAGACTGCGGATCCACCTAGGTGGGACCCCTGACTGTGGGGCCCACTGTGATGTATGTAACTGGGCATGATCCAAAAACTGGAGCAGTTCCATGAATCATAGTACAGAAAATATTGGTGACTGAACATTAAAAACTTTCTATGAGCCACAAAAGATTTGGATCAAGATAATATTTGTAAGGTCTCTTCATTCATGTGTTTGTCGCCTTATCAACATATCAGATTATAAATAAATATTTTGATGGAATTCATGAAGTTTTTAGTGATGAGGATTCAATCATGACCATTTCCATGGTGTGGTCCACCTAAGATTTGAGTCAGCTTCATTTTTTAGATCATGTGCTAAAATGAGCTTTCCAGATGGTTGTACAGTGTATATTTAAGTTATGTAAATCACTGTGAGCCCCACAATCAGAAAATAGTTGAAGGGTGTGGATTTAAGTTACGTCACTGTGAGCCCCACAGTCAGGGTCCCACCCACCTCGGTGTATAAACGGTCTCACCTAGTCCGCTCCATTTTCTAGACCCACATCTGGATTTATGGAGCAGCCTTTCTCAAGAAGTTCGGAATCCAGGTGGGGACGTTTTTGGAGCTCATTTCAGGACATTCCTTCCTAACGTTTTCCATCTGGCGTAGTAATGTTTGGAATCTATAGCTTTTTTTTTCCCCTTACTTTTTTTTTTATTTCATCTCTACCTATTCTACAATGGGCTCACAAATAGATAGTCAGGATGAATTTCTCATAAACATCATGGCGGTCCACCTAGATTCGGCACACAGGAACTTAATATGAAAGGCTCTGTGAGAAAATCCGCCTACCTAACATTGTTAGTTGGAGGACCATGATGTTGTTTTGCCGGAAGAGAGATTATTAAAGAAAACTAATCTCCCTACATCCCGCTGCACCCAACTTATCATGCAACTCTATCTCTCCCACCACTGTATTATTTTAGTAGTAAATCTGAGCCATGCAAATGGTTTTATACACCATTAAATTCACCTAATGCAAGATTCGTGCCAAAACATTTATCGTGTGGACCACGCCACTGATATAAATAAACGGCCAGCAGTCTGTCTCAATGTAACTAGTGGATCAAACTAATTTTTGAGAATGGTGATCCTCGAGCGGGGGATAACTTTTTAACTCAATGGATGTCCTACACATGTGATACATTGGTAGAATAATCAGGCCACATGCTAAGTTAGGATGCAACCAGCTGTATGAGATTTCAGTTATGGTTGTTGAAAGCGCCCAACTAAGATCTGATTTGTAGGGATGGAAACACGAGTTTATGGAGTAGAAAATGGTGCTCCATAAAATATAAAATAATGACGTTTATATGATAATTTAATTCAAAGAAACGGCGTGTTGTCTGTGGGCCCGAACTCTCCCCTTCGTGGGATGGTTTATCTGTCCAATTAGTAGGTTGCCTATTCACATTTAAACGGATCTTTAATCTGAGGATTAACATCATGGTATTGGGGAACTTTTGGGATAATTACCATCCACCATGGATCCCATGGTATGAACAGTTTGGACTAGATTCTGATTAGGTAGTGACCCTTCAACCGGATGATCCCATGCACGTGGGTGATCTGTGCTTTGTGGGCCCCATTATGTCGTATGTATTTTATATATGGTATTCATCCATTTTGCCAGCTCATTTTTGAGCATGAGCTAAAAAATAAGGCAGTTCTTAAGTGAACCACATCATAGGAAAGAGTGGCAATTGAATGCCTACAGCTAAAAAAAAAATTTAGTGGCATCCAAATTTATTGAGGTTAGGTTACACCCAACTGAATGACAGGAAAACACAAAATATCAGTTTAATCCAAAAATTTTGTGGTCCTAAGAAGTTTTTGATGGTAGGGTTCAATCACCATTGCTTCATGTTGTGTGATTCACTAGAGATTGGGATCTGCCTCAGTTTAGGGAGCTGGCAAAATGATGGATGGGGTGGATAAAACACATACATTATGTTGGAGCAAACAAAGCTTTTCGAGTAACGACCAGCACCAATTTTGTTTATATCACTAAACATGGGCCCCACATATGCATTTTATGATATTTCCTACCCTACCAATTTGGTTACAATTTCCTAAGGTCTACAATATATTATAATGCATACAATGTTGGGCTAATTTTACCCTTGCAATTAGTCATTGTGAGAGGTGTAAACTTTTGAAAAATAAGATGCATTATTGTTTAATTCGGAAGTGTGGTCACATGTGTTACAAACTACATGAATTTTGCCATAGTGTGTAATTAAGAATAATGTTAGGGATGCTAAAGTTCTACTCGGCTTGAATCGACTGAACATATGTGGTCTCATGCATCAAAATTAGTAGGATTATGATCATTCCTGTAAAGGCTAATCTAACTGTTCAACTGCCGATCTTACAATGATCATGCGATTTAGAAGGGGGTGGTTAATCCTTTAAAATGAGATCTTTTTACCTTGCGCTATGAACTTCTCTTTCAATGGTGATAGTATTTTTTTGAGTTTCTTAGTAATACAATAATGATGAATAAGATTTAAAATTAAGGTTGAATCACTAATTTTATTAATCAATGAAGATGAATAGTACAATTGGCGAAGGAAAAATAAATTAACTGGGGGAACAATATAATTACTTACTACTGTCTATGTCAACAAAATAATCGAGGTGTGTAATCTGCAGGATGTAAAAGATGTGATCTATCAAGTAAGAACTCGGTGATGGATGGGATTCGACAATGATGGCCGGGGATATTTAACTTATTCTTAAGGCATACCGCAATAGTTAGACTTGACAATAGTAGATCTAAGTTAAATTGCGTAGCTAGATAAAAGTACAATATTTAAGCTAAGAAGCTAAGATTATGATAAGCATTATTGTGCAGTAGAGAGCGATTGGTTATGTGTGACAAAGGCCCAAAACTCTTTTTCAAGTGTTGCTTTTATAAGCTCAGAGAGGCAATAACCGTGTTGAGATTTTCTTATTGGTCCTTGAATGTGATTGACCATCCCCTATTATGATTCAAACTATTTATGCCATCGTAATCTTATTCATATTTAATTTCAAATGGACTCTTCAGTTTAAGTGCCATAACCTTTCATGGTTGTCGTGAGACCGATAGTATCAATCCATCTCTAAGAAAATTTTCTTTTAGGCATGATTGTGTGAGAGGATCTTGCGATGCGTATATTGGATTACGGATTATCTAGCATTGGTGGGACTTTAAGTAGCTTCTTACGTACGTTGCAAGTCATGCATGACACTCGCACGACAATCACGTGTCTTTCGTGCAGTGTCTCTCTTTTATCAACCACAGATGTACGTACGACCTAAAGTCGTTTTGCTTTTGACAAGCTATGCGTTATCAAAATATATGTATCCAAAATTTTTTAGAGCACAACCGAGATTTGTCTCCCATCGTTCATACATGAGTGCTGACACGTGGTGACGTTTCATTGGACAATGTAAACTGCGTCAGGCCAGGTGTAAACAAAATGTTCGTAGCATTTCAATTGAGATAATTTTATTATCTCAATTCTTTTACGGAGATAACTTACCTTGATTCTTGTTCCCATTTAGCCTATGTTGATTGTGGAATTAGGGAACTTGTGTAATAAAGGTTGTGTGGTGCCCATGATGATTGTGTGACATGCATTTCACACATTTGTTGCATCGCCTCGTGTTGAGAAATTGGCACTACAATACCAGAAACGGTAATGATAAGTTAGCCACTGATGAAGCTTTTTTGGATCTCTTCTCTTTCTTTGTTTGTAGCCGGCACACGTCTATATACACCCTTTGTCCTTTAATCTCATCTTTTTTCTTTTTCTTTTTTTTTCCTATCTTCTCTACTTTCTCGACATGAAATCCACATGTCATGTTGTACCCGTAGGATGGAAATAACAATTTAGGAGGAAAATGTCATCATAATTAAAATTGTCTAAGTCTTATGCTTAACCTTACAATTCTTGTTTCTTAAGTCACATCTTATACATGAATTATTAATATTGCTTGGCAAAGGTTCAACATAATCAACGTGACATGAGAAATAAATCACGTGTTAAAATTGCATTTTCTTCAGGAGCTAATTCTCATTTCTCAGCTTTTCCTTAAAAAAACATGGACTTTCATTTTCCCCCCAAATAGAGGGTTAAATCAATTTCTAAGGCAAAGAAAAAAAAAGAAAGTGATAATTGAAAGGGACCCCACGTGAAATCTAGATGAATTTGGAATTCAAAACAAAAAATGGAAGAAAAATCAGAATTCATTAATCTCTATTCCACAAGAAGTTAATCATTTGCATCTAGCCATATTGTAATCTTCAAAAGACAGCCTAAAAACTTGACCAGGGAATTTGATTTGACCATGCAAGGATTTTGATAGAATGCAGGACCATACATCATAACTACCATGCCCATGCAGGTCCTCATTCCAATGGTCAGATGCCACACGTGTAACCAATCTGGACCATTCATTAGGTTATACATAGTGCACTGTGAAATCATATACTAAAATTAGGTTACTATGCTCACCAACCGACTCACATGCTTACATGAAATATGAAACGTTGGACGTTTTTTCTACTACCTGTTAATCTTAGAACAAGGGTGATCTGTGTGACCAGTAGACAAATATTGTTTTTGACAAATATTGTTTTTGGTCTAGGCTGTTCATAGAGTGCATTACCTGCCCAATGGTCAGGATCATCAGCATGCATGAGGCCCACCATTCTATCAAAATCTCAAGGGTGGTAAATACCAACTTCCTAAAATATCTACCTACTACTCCCTTCCATTTTTTAAGTTCTTCCATCTCAAAGTCAGAGACATTAACCTTGAACCCCAAAAGGTAAAACCTCAGTCCCCCCATTGTAACCTGCCCACGAGCAACTTCTCCCTTCTTTATGGCTTTTTAGGTCTGACCTCCCTTTTTTTAATTACGGCTCTTTATTTTTTCCTTCTCTCTTTTTGGAGAAATACATGGATGCTCTGGCGGAGTGCGATGGATGATATGCATGTAATAACAAATTATTAAGAAATTGCATAGGTGGCCTATAAATAATTTAAATTAAACCGACCAAATGATGGGTACTAGACTACTAGTTTAGATATATTGTGAACAAAGTATTACTTCTATATGATTATCTAATTATTAGATTGCTAGACATTTATTACACAGTTAATAATAAAAATATCTAATGACCTCATTTTAGTAAACAAGTGTCCATGAATCACAGGTTAGGATTGTTCACCCTGTCTGAATTTTAGGTCGTCACTTACCAACCGTGGTTTCTACCATTTAATGGGTTTATTTTGAGTTGATATATGCCATATGTACCATTTTCTATGTGCCTGAGTATCAAGCATCATATCAAGTAACTGCCCCTCTTTTTATAATGTTCTTTTGGCTGCTTGATGTTTTCCCTCTTAAAGTTGATAATACTACCCCAGGGCCCGTATGATTGGAGGTAAATGTAGTAATATATGATAAAAGCATACTGATGAGGATTTTTACCATCTGTTTAACCTGGCTGGAATTTCACCTCAAATTCCAACCTCTTTTGGAAGTAGAACTCTTTAGGCCCCGTTATGTTGTATGTGCTATACCCACACTATTTCATTCATCTTTTCGTATCATTTTAAGGTATGAGCCAACAAATGAGATAGATCTAAAGATCAAGTGGACCACACCACATAAAACAGTGGGTTTGATGGTGGATGTAATTATTCCTATTAATGGCTACTTAAGCTTTGGATCTGTTTCTTTTTTTAGCTCATGCCATAAAATAATCTAAGAAAATGAACGAACGTAGTAGATGAAACACATAGATCATGGTAGGGCCCACAAAATTTTGTAAGGGTACCCAATGCATGGGTTATTCATGTGCCTACATTTTGGGAAATACAAAAGTAATGATTACTTATTTACATCCACTACATGTAATTAACGCAGAAAACTTATATACTCTAGAACTGTGAAGGATGATATGCATATACTCAAAAACTGCATACATGGTACATAAGTAAATAAAATTAAATGGTACAAAGGGTCCTGTCTAGATATAGCATGACCCAAAAATTACATTTATTCGATTATCTTAGCATGGAATTAGTGGATATTTACTAGACAATTAAAAATGAATCATCGGCGTCCATTGGATGGTGAATTGAAACATTGGTTTATTGTGGTTTTGGGACTATGACCCATCTAAATGGGTCCAACTATCTTGAACGGTTTAATTTCAGTTACAACTATGCCACATATGCATCTTCTCTATGCTTGACCATGAAGCATCACACTCTGTCATAGTATAAAGTTTTATACTCGGGTAGCAGGTGACACTTAATAAACAGGTACTCGAAAGCGGCACATATGACCTATAAAAACTCAGAATAAACAAACTAAATTGCTTCCCAACAGTCGCAAAATCAGATTGGTTGAACAATCGTAACCACACAGTTGATAACTCAAAATAAACGAAATTGAAGAACTCATTGCCTCAAAATCAGATTAGTTGGCCAATCCTAACTACTGATTCGTGGAAAGTTGTTTATTGCAATTGGAAAATTTTCATTTTTAACTGTCCAATGAATGTACACTAATTATATAGTTAGATAATTAAATAAACTTAATTTTATGACATCTAAATTGGACCATAATTTAGACAATTAAATTTGAATTAATTGTATTCGGCACATGTAATTCCCAATTAATTTTTAAATGCTTGCCTACCATTCCTTACACTCTACCAGAATAACAGAGCATTTATCTTTAAGTAACATCCAAAATTTTAGTCAAGGATCTCATCAACTGGACTGGGAGCGGATTCGGTGCCACACAGGCCTCCCCAAGAAGGTGCGGCCCTTAACGTCGGGCTCACCTTGATTTATATATTCTACACCCATTCCCTCCATCGGTTTTTTCAGATCATTTTAGGACATGAGCCTTAAAATTAAAAAAGAAATAAATCTCAAGTGTAGAATGCTACTATAGGAAACCGTGGTAACTTAACGCCCTATCATTAAAATATTTCTAGTGTACAAGGTAATGTTTATTTGGCATCCAACCGATTGATAATGTCAAATAAACCTGGATGAAGGGAAGAAAACAAATATCAGCTTGATCCAAAACTTATGTGGTTCATTAATAGTCAATCACTATTGTTTCCTATAGTAGGTCCACATGAGAATTAGATCTCCTTTAATTTTGGGTTCGTTCTTTAAAATGATATGGAAAAACGGATGGACAGAATGGATAAAGAATAAATACATAAAGGTGGGCCCCATGGTTAGGGACGCACGGTCTTTGGTGAGGCCGGGGCCGCACCTAATCCTCTGCCACTGCACTATAGAGCAGAAGACCAAAGCTCTTACAAAAGGCCACCAACAAAAGTAAAATAAGAAAAAATGCATCCAAACACTCCCGTTTGAGCTGATTCCAATTGGAAAATTCCAAGAGACTCGCAACCACCTTATTTCCCCCATCTAATCCCTGCCTCTCTCTCTCTCTCTCTCTCTCTCTCTCTCTCTCTCTCTCTCTCTATCTTCAATGGAAGATTTCAGATCAAAGTCGTGTGGAGATGGGAGGACGCAGATGGAGGTGTATGGAACCGTGCCTCCATCATCTGGTCTGCATGATCTCAGGTGCTACAGTGCTTCATACACATCTGCCCAACAGACCCAAATGCCCAAAGAGCTGAAATTCAAGAAAGGGAAGGCCAGTGGTGGGTCCTCTTCTTCTTCAAAAGGGTGGGGTTTAAATGACCCTGAGCTGCAGAGGAAGAAGAGGGTTGCAAGCTACAAGGTGTATACTGTAGAAGGGAAGATGAAGGGGTCTTTGAGGAAGAGCTTCAGATGGCTCAAGGACAGATACACACAGATGGTGTATGGGTGGTGGTGATTCTTGGGTGGGGATGTTCTGTGGCTGAATCTTTTCATTTCTGCTTTTATCTTTCTTGGATTTTTGTTTCTGTTTTCGATCCATGGAATCTGATCTCACTAGAAACCTTGTTCTGTTTCTGGGTCTTTAATGATACGATGATTTGGTTTGTTTCCGGTGGATTTCTTCTCTTTCTTTGTAAATTTGGTTACAGAAAGTTTTGTGATTTTGGGCATCTCTCTCTATCTTTAATTCATTTGGGCTTTGTTTTAGGAGTTAGGTTCGGTGAATGAAGGGAATTTGCTGAAGCGTTCTCATCGAAATTGAATCTTTGTGGTGTTTCCTGATATCGGTGGTTGATTTTGAGACTGAATATATTTTTCATTTCGCCAATTGGATTCATATATGAATAATATAATAATCCAATCTCTTCATGAATTTATCCTTCTTTCCATCAAATGGGTTTGTGTATGATGGGATTTTGTTTAGCAGATCTCATCAAAATCCCAATCTTTATGGGGTTTCCTGAGAGGTGATGGTCAGATTTTGAGCTTGTTTCTCTCCTTGAATTTATCTTCTTTTGTGTGAGTTGGGTTTTGTGTCTGATGGAAATTAATGCCGTTGATCCCATCAAAATACAACCTTTTTTTTTCTCTCTCTTCTTTTGTTGGGTGGGGGTTAGCTCTATCCATATGCATTCATTATTCTTTCTCTTTCTGACATATGGCCTTTGCATAGGAGGAATTCATGAAGCTGATCTCATCAAAATCCAAATTTTCTCGATGTATATATGTGCATTCATCTGGGCTCTGTGTGTCGTGACAATGCATATACCTTATTTATATATGTACGCTGTTCCTCTGAGTTCTATGATTGGATTTTAATTGGGCATTTCTGATGTTGCTTTATATGTTGAATTGGTGGTTTGATTATAGAGATTTTTAGTTTAATGGTTTTGTCATATGTTGGTTGAAGTTCATCTTCCTTTTTAATTGATTTGATTCAAGGGTTTTTGATTTCTGAGATTCTGCCCTTCAAGAGGGTTTTCGATTGATGAATCCTGGGTTAGTATTTTCTAGATTTTGGATCTCAAGCATCTTTTATCTTTAACCATCACTCCACTTTAGTAATCTCCACGTTTAGGTGCCAATTTCGGCCTTTAATCATCAATAGAATTCCAAAAATTGCATTTCCTTTCAGTTTCTTATCTTAAAACTTGAGAAGAATGGAAGAATGAGATATCCACATCGTTTGTTGTTGGGGAAGGTTCTAGTTAGAGCTTTTTGCATCTCCAGTCGGAAAAGGATGCATCGCATTTGAGGGTGTTAGCTCGTCAAGTCATGGTTGCTAGAACCTTATGATCACCTGTATCTGAGTAAATGATTCAGGCTGCGTTTGGACACCCTATTGAATTGGATTGCAATAGTTAGTTCGATGAAATGGAAAAGACCAATTTGTAATTACATTCCCTAGTATTCATATTGGACTAGGCTCCAAACTGTAGTTACGTTTACTTTCAAGTTCAATTATAGCACCACTTCTCATTACGGATACTAGGAAAGATTGTTACACTTTAGTCATTTTCTCATTATTGAACTGAAGGTTCACAGCTTAATCATGTTGCGCATCCTTGCCAAAGTTCTTGAAATGTCTGTATGTACTTTTTATCCTTCTCATGATCCATACGACATAGCTAATACCGCAGGTTATACGCTTTGGGTGACCAATTGATGCCTGCTTTGTCTCCATGATCATATATATTCTTACGAACATCTTCCTTTATCTTTTCTACCGTGAGGAACTTATTCCCATCTGACTCTGAAAGCAATTCTTTGCAATTGCTATGGGGATATATGCCATTGAAAAGCTGCATCCTTTTTTTCATGGGTTTGGGTTCTTGATTATTTTTAGAAGATTACAATATCATTAAAAACAAACAGCAAGAAACAAGATAGCACAGAAGAAAGCGATCTTATTGACACAAATAAGCAAAATGATCAAAACACCAGCCAGCCAGATCACCCGAATACAATAGACTCCTGGTTACTTTGAATATTAGCAAATGAGAACCATGGAAATTCTGGGTGGCCAATGACCCATCCCAGAACCAAAGAGACAATAGAATAGGCAAGAGTCATCTTTGGGGCACTCGCACCTTAAAAAATTCTTGCATTCCTTTTCTTCAATAACCCTGAAATGATAGTGGAGGGCAACGTAGCCCATAAACAATTTGAACCCTTGGGAAAAGGGCCAGAAGACCAAACTGCTCTAACCTCACACAAAGGCCTTTCTAGGATCCATCCGACTGGAAACTTGAAAAAATGTTCCCAACTGTCGCTGGCTACCGGATGATGTAAGAAAAGGCGGTCCACTGATTCCTCGCCTTTCCTACACACGATGCATGTATTAACCATCCATATTCCTCTTTTTTCAGAGCATCCATTGTAGCCAAGGATTTTATTGGCGATGGCTAACTAAGCGAAGGCTTGCACTGGAGGAGGAATAGGGGTTCTCTATATGGTGCAAGCAGAGTTGTTTAGTTTACAGAAGATAGATTTGGTGGAGAAGCGCCCATTTGCTGTCCACTTCCAGTACTTGGTATCTCACGTGAACTGTCAATGCCAACTTGGAAAGAACTCCTTTAGAGGGTATCTATTCCATCCTGCTAGTTGGTGAGCTACTTGATCTGGTCCTTGTAGGGGAATGATCACATACTGTTGTGTGCATTCAAGCTTGTGCAGGCCCACCGTGATGTGTTTACAATCCGAACCATGCATCAAGTGCACTGAATCATGTTCACCTTACATCCGAAAAATCAGGATGATCGGAAACTGAGGTGAACCACATGCCAAGAGACATTGTAAATCACGCCTTAAAGCTTAAATTCATGGCCTGTGGCCAGCAGAGTTACAGAATGGCCTGATGTTTGAGAGTGATTCTGATGACTTGATTGAATAGCATACACTGTGCATGTTGGGGCCCACGCACGATATGGTAGTTTCTACTGTGGGCGTCTCCCTCTGTCATGCTCCCTGTTGTTTCCCGCAGTGTGGCCCAACTGAGGTTTTGGATTGGAGGGAGCATCTAATGGACAGTTTGGAAGACACAGAAACATCATTATTCATGGTGGGCCAAACATATGTGATCATTCTCCATCGTTTGTATATCTTTGGCTGTTTATACTTTAGCAAGCCTTTAGAGCAACCTCTGAAGGGTCCTTACTCTTGCTCGGGTGGTAGAATCTCAGGAGTTTCAGCTCCCGGTCAAGGGTTCGGGTACCCATAGGTGGTGACATTCCACTAGCGCGAGTGTGTGGGGTGTGTGTGTGTGTTAAAAAAAAATAATAATAATAATAAAATAATAACCCTCTAAACGTCATTTGAGGCCAAAACACCATTTTGATCTTGAGGGTGGTTAATGTTATGCGTTCGGCTGCATTTTGCAAAGCCCTCTCATCACCTACTAGACAAAATAGGCATTAAAGCACGTCTGTTGTGGTTTGATTTTCAGTTTTTGTCTTGCGACAAGTATGGGCATGATAGAATTAAATCTGTGACTCAATTCAAACCAAACAACTATAACCCGAAGCACCAAAATACGCATATATGTAGTATGTGACCACGATTGGTTGCTTATTTAGCCACTCGCACGTATGTAAAAAGGATCGGGTGCAGGGATGAATGTGATGAGGTCAAGCACCGTCTTCCTCAAGAGGATAACTGTTCCGAATCCACAAAACTTCTCTGGACTTCTCACAGAGGCTTCTTGAATCCATGAGACAAAACAAATAAAATATAAAATAAATTCTATAAAATTCAAAGTTGATTAATGAATGAAATAAACGAGTTCATCACCCTTTAAATAGGGGTACCAAGGAATGAGAGAGAAATCAGAAGCAAACTATAACTAGAACTCCTAGAATTCACAACTTACTATAAATAGTAAACTTACTATTTATAGACGGTCGTGATGTTTACTAGTGCACAAAGTTTTCGGCCAAAAATAGTACTTGTCCTATTTGGCTTCACCAAACCATTCTCCTAATTATTCTAAGCTCTTTTCACGTTGGGCAAAACTCATAAAGCCCAACGGATGAAAAGTTATAATCAAGCTAAAACTTACTATTTATAGTAAAAACGGAATTAAAATAGAAAAATGACCATCGATCTAAGGGTATTGCGTAAATTCGGCTTGGGCAACCCGGCGTAGTAGGGTTGATTGGCTAAAGTAGTTCGTTCTACCCCAAAATCATATATTTTAAGCCCGATAACTCATTCTGGATTGTGAGATACGCCCAATTTAAGGTCCGACGGTCTAGATCACTTCTGTCGTCGACCGGGCCTTTTCTGATCCATCTTGGCCATGAAACTGTCCATGACCCGCTCTACATCATATTCAGAGGGTGGGATTCGTCCTCTGATAATGGGTTACACATTTTCCTTCCTTCTAAACTTATTACATGTTCTACTAACCGTGACCTCCTTACTGACTCGACTACATTTCACTCCGCCGCTCGGTCAACTTCCTATATGATTATCGATTACTTGGTTGACCTCCAAAATGACTATCAGTTGTTTGGTTTGCTTTTAAATTCCTTTTGACTGTCTTATCATCCTGTTAGTCGTGATTCCGTCAAAACACTTCAAGCATCTTTGAAAATTTTTAGCCTGATATATATTTCTCTTGCCTGCTTTAACACATGTTCTTTTCAATTGAATTTTTCAAGAATATTCAAAAACACATTATAATACTATCGACTGAAAAAACAACCTTGAAGCCCTTCTATGAAAACTCCTCATTTGAGAAAGTGCATCCAAATGAGTCCCGTGGTTGCAGCTGGATATACATGTGAATTGAATTCCTAACATTTCAGTTTACTGGAGTGATGCTTCCTAATATTCCTACAGTAGTTATGTTCCTCTCTAAATGAAACTCAACTCGAAAGGAACATGGTTGCAATTTGGAGCCCAAATCATTATGTAAACCGAAATATAAATTGGTTATTTTTGTTAGATATTTTCAAAATATAAAGCAAAATTGGGTTTGTTTGTTTTTTTTAATCTTTCCATTAAAAGTTTGAATTTTTTAAGAAGTTTTCTTTTATGATTTGAAAATTATCTCTTTATCAAAAATGGTTTACAAGATTAGTGGTTAAGAGAAGATTTGAGTTTTGCCATATCAAAGGTTCAAGCTATAAGAACCATAATCGTAGTGGGTCAATCTTACATTAGCCTAGGATCTAGCCATGGGTTAGATCGTGGGTTAACCCATAGCTCAGTATGACAGAAATATAATACAATTGTATGATACGGCAGTTTCTTGTGTGGCAATTGAGATGGCAGTTAAGCAGGTTGATGTGAAAGTGCATTAACCAAGTTAGTTAGCTGATTGTTGTAATTAAGCTATCATGATGCTGCCTAAATCAAATCAGAAGACAAAGAAGTGTCTCTTGACAAAAGTCCCACGTGTTTTTTCAAGGAATCCTCTCAGGCCCTTTCTAATAACCATTCAAATTCAATATAAACAGTTTTTGGAAGAACCCAAATTAAAATAAATAACTCTCTCAAGCCCTCTCCTCTTGAGTCTTTGGATTGTTTCTAAAAGGTATTTGAGTTGTACAATAATACAGCATCGATTGCACAACAACGATCTTATGTGTGGACCTTGATTTTCGAATCCCTTCCCACATTGTATAATTCAAGTTAAGCAATTTCTACTTCCTCTGTTTTTATTTTTAACAATTTCCATCTTACAAAATTAATAATCAAAATTCAATTTGATAGTACATCTAAACACATTAAAAAAAGAAGAAGATGAAGGATTCTCGGTTGTACATACTTTTGAGGAATGCTTAAGTACTCTTAGTTGCATTAGTTCAGTTAGAGAGTCTAATCAATTGATCTAAACTCTTTATAAGTAGTCATAGCTAATGAAGTACTAAGATTTATAACCCGACCAGTGGATGTTGAGTCCAATCTTAAGTTCTCAAAGATAATCAAAGGAATCCCTCTGGTTAACTAATTCATATATATCATGATTATAATATTCCATACACATTAATGAGACCAATAAATGAATGCATGATAACCAAATGCAAGAGCATAAACATTAATTTTTCAAGCTGTAACGCCCCGAAAAATCGAGGGTCATGCATACGCTCGACTTCCGAGTTCTCGAGTGTCACTTATCATCAATTTTATGGCTTTAAGATTAATCAAGTTTAAACGTGCAGCCTGAAATTACTTGGAGCATGAAATGCAAACACAACTAGTCTACTGAAGTGAAAGAAATATATATATGTATAAGTCCAAAAGAATATAAAGGGGTCGCCCAAGACGTTGCCCAATAAAAATCACAAGGGAATCATATGTCCAAAAGAATGGTGCTCTGAGCCCATGACTCAACACTCCAGAATCCAGTCTTCTATGCCGATGGAGAGCTGCCCATCAACTGGAAGTAGGAGAACTCGTCCTCCTCGCTTAAGCTCGCGTCGCACGGCTTGTCGAACTCAGCACAACCTGCAGCTACTGAAGAGTCTGGTTGGTATTTTAAAACACTGTCCTAGAGTGGGAGTGAGTGATCAATTCAGTGGGTGCTATTAATCTTAAGTTACAACAGGCATCAATTATAATATAAATTTAATGAAACACAACCAATCATTAATACGTAATAACTCTTATTAAAATGCATGTATGCGGAATGATATGATGCATGCCCTCGCCACAACGCTCCCTCAAGCGACTCCATCTAACGATCGCGTATGTCAGCACTTCCTCAGAGCGACCTCGACTTCCGAGTCACCACCCTAACTAATGCGATGTAATGCGATCGTGTTAGCCGAGTTATTAGTTAAGTCCATTTATCCAGTAGGTTGGGGAATCTGATACACCCCACGTATCAATGCTTTAAACGGCTTGCGAGGCCGAGACCCCCCAATGCATGAGGCCGAGACCTCGCGGTCCGTGATCCCATCGGGTTCGTCATCCCTGACTTCAAGCACATGAGGAGTGCCGAGAGAAAGGGATCGCTCGCGGTCACTACGGGGAGGCGCGGCACCCCAGCGTAGGCCGACAGCTCAGACACAGTGTCTCATTCCACCATGCCCGGTTCACGAGGTTGTGGACAAGTTTCAAGTGGGTTATTGATAGGCTATAATGGTTGTATGATGGTTCAGGTTTCATACATATGTGAGCAATCAGGGTTAACATTCAAGGTTGGTCAGACAGTAGATTAAACCACAAGAGTCAGGCGAGCGTGAGACGAGTGACATCGGGATCAAGAGACCCATGTAATCGAACTACAGCCACCCGAACACGCTCGCCCAACTCCATAGGTTTAGTCTCGAGGCGATCCTACCATCGGGACCACCTTCGCTCTTCTCATGATTCTGACCAACCCAAGGGCACGAATAGAGGTTCATAGCATGCCGACTAACAATGTATCGCTAGAATAAATAAACTCATGTTCTCACACATATCAACATATAATTTATTTCTCCTAACATGCTAGACTAACCATATCAAGAAACAAGTGCATGTGAGCGTGTGGGTGAGGAAGATAAGAACTTCCTCTATCCCAAGAATTTTACATACATAAGAGTAATGACATCATTCATACTATGAAGCGGCAATTCACGGGAAAATAAAAAAGGCATGAACATAATTCATTCAATCACTAAATCATATGAGAAATAAGGACAACATCATGAGTATCAAATATTTCATTTCATACCATTTTCAATAAGCATGCAATTCCTAAGAATTCTCTAGGTTCTCCAAAATGACATACAAGTAATCAAAATCATTAAACTCATAAAAGAATTGGTGTTAGGCCACCTAAGAGCAATAGTCCGCACCTATGGATCGTTGGAGATTCGAAAAATGACATAGGATTGAGGGCTTGCGGTCGATCGGCCGGAATTCCTAAAACAAGCTCTTGCATGTTAGAATTCCAAGTTAATCTCTTCTTAATACATGGATTTTCAAGAAGGGGTGAAAGATCTTACCTAAACGACCCATAAACGATTGTTGAGGTTATGGAGGAGGGTTTCCTTTGAAAAATGATAGGGAGTTGAAAGGGTTGATTCTCTTGGGCCCCACCTCGATCTAAGGTCCACCTTAGCTCTCTTTCACTCTCTCTTTCACTCTTTCTTCCTCTCTTTCTTTTTCTCTCTTTCTCTCTTTTTTTTTCTTTCTTTTCGTAGGGCAAAAATCGTATGGGGAGAGGGGTGCCCAAGAGAAGGCTTTTTTATAATGTCAAAATTGGTGTAAATGGCCCTAAGGGCTAAGTTTTTACTATACTAGACCTATGGGAGGGTCTTTCTAATATCTAGGGCCCACAATGGGGTGTACATATCAATATATACCGTAGGATAGGTGCTCCATGGCCCGATGAAGGTCCATGCAAAACTTGGAATCAAACGGATAAGCGGATGTGGGGGTTTGACCATATGGTCTCGATCATTAAGTGGCCCCGTGGGGTCTATTCCGGTGATTGGAGAGGTTCTGGTGGTCCCCTGGCCATGAAACTTATAGGGTAAGTGGTCCATGGCCTGATGAAGGGCCATGCAAATTTTGAGAATGAGCGGATATGAGGTTTGGTCGTATGGACCCGATTTATGTTCAACGGTTATCGTGTCATGATCGGGTCCCAAATTTTGTGGACGGGTGAAGGACACCACATTAGACCTTCACCATAAATTTTGAAGAAATCTGATGGCTGGAAAGCCCAGAGTCTCAGTTTCTTTAATCAGTGTCAGATTTCAACTCTGGCCTTGGGTGGGTTGACAAGTGCTTATGTAATGACCCGAATAATTAACTTCGGGGTATCTAATGAGTCTGTGGTTCGCGATGGACCACAAGTCTAATGAGATATATGTTTCCTTAAATTTTTATAATTTTCTGACCTTTCTGCACCGCGGTATAGCCCGTACGGGCTGATGCTAAGTGTAAACGGTCATTTGGCTTGGCGGCCCGCATTAGGCCCTATCATGACCTGTCTGGTTTACTCTAATGGGCTAATCCTAGGTTAATTAACTTGTAGTATCCCACCACGAGTGGCTTAAACGAATGGTCCTACAGCAAATCCTATGTGGACACTCTAGGTCACTGTGCTGGTTGGACGAGACGTTACAAGGGTTGATTTGATCTATTGTTAAGATCCGGGCCTTATCTGACTCGGCTTCGGTTAGATCTTTAATTTAGTTATGCTCGTCTTGATTAGTTAGCGACAGATCGGTTAGATTTGGGTTCTATGTGAGTAATTCATGAGGCTATACCTGATGTTCAAGTGATTGGGCGAATTCGGTAGTTTCCTACGATTGATTAATCGGACTCGTGAGGTTCTTTACTGGTACCATCCCTGTATAGACTAACATTGAGTGTTAATGGTCATTTAAGTAATATTATAAGTTAATTTATATATATAAAAAAAAATTTCAAAGATTTTTTAAAAATCCAAAACAGTAGAAATCTATAATGTTACACAAGCACTTACTATCTAACTCACCCAGGAGGTGCAGACCTTGTTATAGGACTAATCCGAATAATTTTAGGGCATTATCCAAAAAAAATGAAACAGAATCAATTATCAGGTGGGCCATACCATAAGAAAGAGTGGTGATTGAATGACCTACCATGAAAAACTTCCTAGGGAACACCTTATTGTTTCTACAGTGTTTATTTGTCATCCAATCTGTTGATAATGTCTCCGCTGTTTATTTACCATGAAAAACTTCAATCATCACTGTTCCTATGGCATGGTTCACCTGATAATTTGATTTTCATTTTTTGAGATAATGCCTTGAAATGATCTGGAAAAACAGATGAACGGAGTGGATACAAAATACATACATCACAGTGGGACCCACAGTAAGGGCCCACTGTCTTTGGTGAGGCCGGGGTCTCACCTACTCAGCTCCACACCACCCTATCTTCGGACCGGGGCCAAAAATCACGCCGATTCAAAACTCAAGTGGGCTACACGGTGCTGAACAGTTAAGATGGAAGTCACACCATTATATCATTCAAATTGTGTATGGGATCCATCATAGTGTGTATATACCATCCAATCCATTCATCTGATGGACCACACTAGGATGAATAGATTTTTGCAAACTCAGAACATTCCAAGACTAATTTGGGCTACAACATGTGAATTTTAAAGTTTTTAGGCATGATTTTACAACTTCACCTACAGTGGCACACCTAAATATCATATTAGACTAATTTTTCAGATCCATGGTGAAAATGTTGTGCCACACTTAATAGACGTGGTAGATCATTTGTGCATTCTTCCCCATGTGGTGTTCTTTTAGTTGCAGCAACGCCCAATTTTTTATTTATTTTATTTTTTTACACACATCCCCACACGCTCAGGCCGTAGCGGGATTTCACCGCCAATGGGTACTCGAACCCAGTGCAGACGCAGCAACGCCCATCTTGGGACTACCACATAGTCATGAGAGTGGTACCATGCATTCATGGCCATGGAAAAGGTGGAGGGCCTTTTCACGGGAATGGATTGGCTACTCCCCCTGCCACCTAGGGCAGAAAGTTGGGCAGGTTTGACCGCCCCGATATTGGGCTGGGCTTGGGCAAGATCTATTGTGTCCGATCTTAAGCTCGGGCTATACAAACACCAACTCGATAAATCTTGGGTCGGGCATAGGTTGAGGTCTTGGATCGCCCGACCTAACTCGAACCCGATCAATATACAAGTTACTTATAAATTATAATTGAGTGCAGATCGTATGTGTCGAAGACATAGAAAATTTTGATATTGTCGGATCTCATTGGTCCACATTATTTCTGATGACTCAAGCTAACAAGACATGTTAGATTTCTCTCTCCTAAATAGATTGTGTGCTACACCAAATGACTTTTAAATGAGTAGTTATCCTATATTTTAGCTTGTGTAGAATAAATGAAGTCCTTTGCGATAAATAATAACATATGTAATTAATAAAATTATAAATATAAAAAATAAGATGTGTATTAAAATATAATAAACTAATGTAATCATTAAAATATTAGCATGTATTCACCCGACCAACCTGACCGAACTCGCTTGGGTTGGGCTTGGGTTGAGAATTCCCAACCCTGGGTTGGGTTGGGTTGGGTTGGGGTTGAGGTAGAAGAACCTTGGGTTGGGCTAGGGTTGAGCACCAACCCGACCCAACCTGCCCAACTTTTAGCCCCACTGCCACCTGCTCGGGGCTGATGGTCGGTGCTATGTGGGCCTCACCATGATGTATGTGTTTCATCTATTCGGTTCATCCATTTTTACAGATCATTTTAGGGCTTGAACCGAAAAATTAGAGAGATATAAATCTCAGGTGGACCACACCACAGGAAAATAATAGTGATTGGATATGCACCATTAAAATCCTCCTAAGGCCCACCGTATTGTTGAATTGAATTCCAATCTTTTGATTAAGACATACAGACCCAGATGAAGGGAAAAAACAAAGATTATCTTGATTCAAAACTTTGATGGCCCCTGAAAAGTTTTTAATGGTTGACGTTCATTCAACACTGTTTCCTATCATGTGGTCCAATTAACGTTTGGATTTACCTCAATTTTGGTCTCATATCATAAAATGATCTAGAAAAATATATGGACGGCATGGATGAAACACATTCATCATGGTGAGGCCCACAGAGCACCGACCATCAGCCATTGGCTGGTCGCAGGGGAAGTAGCCAATCCGTTTCCCCTTTTTACATGCTTGTTTCATGTGCACGCGGTTTCCATCATCATGATGCTACCGTCAACGTCGCTGCACGCTTGCCTACTTTTTGTTATAGCATGCATGTTCCTCCGGCGCCGTTGGGTACTACTCCGGGCTCTGTGGGGACCACTGTGATTTATATGTTTTATCCACGCTGTCCATATATTTTTACAGATAATTCTAGATCATGAACCCAAATAGGAAACAGATTGAAGCTCAAGTCGACCACGACAAGGAAGCAATGGGGATTGAAAGCTTACCATTGAAAACTTCCTGGGGGTAAGGAGATTTGTATTAAGCTGATATTTATGTTTTACCTTCGTACAGGTCTACGTGACCTTCTTAACTGGATGGCATATAAACATCATAGTGGACCCTAGGAAGCTTTCAGCTGTAGGAATTCAATCCCCACTGCTTCGTGTGGTGTGGTCCACTTGAGCATTAAATCTGGTGTGGTCCACTAGACCATTTAATACCTTATTTTTGGGGTCATTCTCTAAAATAATCTGTCAAAAGGGATGGACGGTGTGGATGATACATATACATCACAGTGGGCCCTACAATCACCTGACAGTACCGTCGGGGGTAGTACCCAATCCACGCCCATGTTCCTGATGAAGCGTTTTTGGCCCATTTCTAGTCAACGGCTGCAAGCTGTATATGGAATTGATACCAGGACCGATTTTCCACAAATTGATGAATGGTTGATTTTGGAACTGTAATTTAAGCCCACTAAACTCAAATCGACCGATATCACATCAACGTATCGGTCTTTGATTCCCCGCGATATGCAGGAACATATGCCATACATTGCACCATGTATCAGATTCTCAATAAGCATCATTTTCTGCAACTTGTGTTTGGAAGCTACCTAGAATCAGTCTTCTTAGAGCACGTCGACGCCGTGGACCCTGTGATGACGTCGCATGGCTGATAGTCCGTCAAGTAGGCTGTTTCAACAGTAAAATTCACTGTGACAATCACCACTAGGGAATGAGCCCAAAAATGAAGAAGATCCAGATCTCAGGCGGACCATACTATAGGAAACAGCACTGATTGAACGCTTTCCCAATAAAAACTTCCTATGGCCACTGGAAATGCAAGGTTTCCAGAATGTTTATTTGCCATCCAAGTTGTTGATAAGGGGATCCTTACTCTTGCTCCGGTGGTAGACTCTAAGGAGTTTCAATCACTATTGTTTCATGGGCCCGCGGCAAGGGCCACCCATCTTGAGGTGAGGCCACGCCGCACTTAATCCACTCCGCACCAGGTGACTTTACGTCAGGGTACATTTTCATAAGCTGAATTAAGACTCATTAATTCAATAATTGATGAGGAAATTCATAGAAAATAATCTTAGAGGGACTTCTTGTTTTAGCAAATGATTTCCTTGGATGACTGAGAAGGTCATTGGTCATAAGGTGAGAAAGGCTTCTCAAAGGACATGGAAATCATGATTAATAGGATCTTGGGAGAGAAGGAAATGTCTTTTTTTTTTTTTTTTGAGGAAAGTATGGAAAAGAAAATCATTTTTCAATTGTTACCTTATTGTTGCGATTAATAGAATATGTTTTTCTTTTTTTTTCCACGTTTATTTCTAGGACGGCACTATCTTAATTCATTATGACAGCAGGACACCTAACTTGTGTTTGGTGCATTTCCAATTGGAGTCAAAACTATAGTAATCGGGCATAACTGACCATCAGCCATTTTTATTTGTTAATGATCAAAACAGTCATTTCAATTGAACATCCAAACCCGTCCTGTGGATGGATCATCAACTTCGCCTTTCTCCTCGGGAATGTAGGGTCAAGATTGAAATAATAAATGGTGAAAGGCCAATGAATGACTGACCACAGACATCAACCTTCCTCTTATTGCCAAGCATGAGATGGACACGCATACGTATGGTGGCTGCACAAAAGACACAGAATCCACATACTCACATGCCAAGCCGTCTATATTCCGAGCACGCAGCATCGGGGCAACCGGCAATCACGAAATTTCACTTCTTTGGACTTTGCAATTCAATCCAATAGCCACCGCAGATTTCAACAAAAGCGGAATGGATGTCATCCATCAGAATGGATTTCCATTAGGGCCTGTTCGGCCGGGCGAATCCCATGGGATGGTGTTTTAAGGTAATGATGGTGGTGTCAGTGGATTGGTTTAAGATCCATGGGATTGCTATATCCCGGGACAAGTTTGCTGGGTCTGAGTGGCATGCCCGGCATATCCCCGGATTTTTCTTTCCAATCCGTCCAACCAAGGGATGGGATCAATTTTAAGGTAATGATGGTGATGTCAGTGGATTGTTTTAAGATCCATTGGATTGCTTATATCCCTGGACAAGTTCACCGGGACTGTTTGGCTCATCATGCATATCCCGGGATATCGGGATCCCATCCTTCCTAATACCGTGGGATCAGTCCGGCCAAACAGGCCCTTAATGGTAGTTTGGATTTTATCAAGGAAACAATGAGGATGGGTTCCATAACAAATAATCTCTCAGATTAGAAGATCGATGCAAATTTGCATTCTTTTTTCAATTCATTGTGCACGTATTTCCTATCTTAACCGTCTTTTTCCAACAGCCTGAAATCTAAAGAGTAAGATCGCCCCATAGGTATAAACCCATTTATGGTGAGACCTAACGGACCACAGGTCTGGGTAATTCATAGGTGGACCATGGGCCCCACTTTTCGGATCTGAAAACACTGTTATTTTTTCTTTCTTTCTTTTTCTTTCTTTTTTGCGCTTGGTGCATGTTTAGGTGTACAAATGCCCCAACGAACTCACTTTCTCCTCCACTAGCTCCTACATACGCATCCAAATGGGAGGCACATGTAATGACGCGAGCCCCATGCTCAGCATTTGTAGAATAAACATAATCTTCAAGGACTGCATATAATAGAACAGGTCCCGTTGCCATGTACGAAAAACAGGCAAATCAAACCATGAATTTGGATTGTTTGCCTATTGCATTCGGGATGTGGCCACAATGCAGCAGGCACCACCCAAGAAAACAATGAATGAACATCCTGAAACCTCCAAATTCACACTGCATCCCACTTGGACTGGGATGATGAGCCCTACATCAGAAACTGATTATCGTACAAATGATTTGAAGGGGAACCGGCCTCTTAAAAGGAATATTCTTCTCAAGTAGAGTGTTTTTTTTTTTGGAGCAGTGCAGGAGAACACAATGCTTCTACCTCTACCATGGCGTCATGTTCTTCAATTAAACCTCGCCAGATCTGGTCACAAAATCATACAAACACAAGCACTGCTGAAATCATGTATACTGTTTTTGGCTAATGTAAAAGGCGTACGAGCTTATCCCTATGGTTTGGCTGAGGTGGTAACATTAGTGGCAAAGGTTAGGCTGATGAGCCTTGAGTACACAGATTGGACCCACAACCATTCTTTCATATCGGTTACTAGTTGAACCAGACGTGGGTAGCCTAGTTGGCCAGCACCAGCCTGTACTGAGATGCTAACCTCTTTGGGAACTCAGAGGCCCAGCATAGAGTGGCCTAGTTGCAACACCACTCGTCCAAACTTCGTCGTGTCCCCACACAGGCACGTGGACATAAAATCTAAACTTTCCAACAGACAATTCACTGTTAAAATCCTGGGGGATAGACAATAAGAGTGTAGCACACCTCAGGTGGGGTACAGCATATTAAAATAAATAAATAAATAAATAAAAACTAAATTTCTGCAGACAGGGAGATGAGTGCATGCACATGACTCAACCGGCAATGGTGGAATTAGCAAGCCTCTTGGTTCATACCTGCATATGCGGCGTGTACAACCAAATGGACTTGCAAGCCTCTTGGTTTTCTTTTGCGAAGAAAATTACACTTCTCCAGCAGGATCAGGAAATGAATGAATAACCAAATCCAAAAAGTCAGACTAGCCAAGTAAAGACAGGCCATGAGCTTTATAGCCAAAAACATCCTATCAATGCAAATTCTAACCATCTCACGGACAAACCGCCTGTGATTTACAGAAATGGATGGTGCAGGATGAATTCAATGTCGAATCATATACCTTAGATCAAATTTACATGTCACTAATTTTCCGAGATTTTGGCAAGGAAAAAAGACTGGACATAATAAAAATACAAGGCTTGGTAACCAGGGCTGACTGCAAACCGAGGTAAAGACCACTATTCCTGGGCATGATGCCATTCTCAGGATGAAAATTTTTCTCAGCATGATTGCTGGGGTCGAATGTACAGCAACAGTCCAGAAAGAAGAAACTGCAAATGTTAGGAGACATTTGAAGGTTGCACAGCAGGGTCCTAACCAGACACTTCCGCTAAAACAAGAAAAGCACACCTTACCAGTCCTCTTTAATACATGAGGCTCATTACTAATATTTGATTGTGAACAGGAAGCACAACCTTCTCAAGAGGTGAATTACACAATATAGAGCAAACATCACCCATTCATTATGGTTTGACAGTGAACATGGAGCTCAAATTTCAATATGGGGTAGCCAACCATTCGGGTATACACCAACTCATCACTGTTTGACAGTGAATAGGGCATGCGACCAACTCAAGGGGCAAATATCATTGAATGCACACCTAAGGATGAACAGGGTCTGCAACCAACTAGGGAGGTTAATAACAGTGTTCACTGCAAAAACCTGGTACACTGGACATTTCATAAGAGCCCGAGAAAAATCAACAAAACCACAGGGAATGACAATCCATCCAACAAGTTACATGAAGTTGGTGAGCTCAATTCCATGACATGCTGGGACCCATCCATTTCGAAGCTGGGAATACACAGAATATTGCAGGTGGCTCTCATTAATCTAGCAAATGGGAGCCATTGGATGAGACTTCAATCCAGTGACATGCTGGGACACATCCATTTTGATGCTGGAATCCACAAGATATGCAGGTGGCTCTCACTAATTTAGCCAACAGGGAGCCAAGGAACAGTCTGTATACAGCGGTTCACAGGCTCCCATCCTTTTTACCTTTACACAAGTGAGACAGCAACAGTTATGAATCCACTCATCAACAATGAAATGCCAAATCATCCCTCGTTCTACATAACCCTCTCGGCATATGAAAATAAAACCAAGATAAACACAGAAATCAGTCCAAACTTACCTTCTTTCAGGTAACAAACAAAGAAGAGGAAAAAACTTAAAATACAAAAACCCTAGCTGCTACAAAATTTGCAATGACAGGATCTCCACGCATGCCCTCTTCAGAATGGGCACAGTCGGAACCCCACTTTGCAAATGTGCGGACCCCACATAACCCCACAGTAATATAAGTTTAAAGCTGCCAGAATAAAGTACTGGACCTAAAAGGACACACTAATAATAGAAATTACCAAATAAAAGCACCTTACCTCAATAAACATGAAGAAACCACATCAGAGGAGGTCAGCAACGTTTGATGGAAGCTCCTCGATCACCACGTTGTAGAATTTCTGGATGTCAAACAGCATCCTCTCATCATCCCTCGTAACAAAGTTGATCGCAACACCTTTCCTCCCAAAACGCCCGCTACGCCCAATGCGATGGAGATAATTCTCTGGTTGTGTTGGCAGATCATAGTTTATGACAAGCGAGACCTGCTGGACATCAATACCACGGGCCAAGAGATCGGTGGTGATGAGTACGCGTGAGGAACCAGACCGGAATTCGCGCATGATGATGTCCCTTGTGTTCTGATCCATATCCCCATGGGTCGCAGAGACGGTGTGATCCCGGCTACGCATCTTATCAGTCAGCCAGTCAACCTTGCGTCGAGTGTTTACAAAGATGACACTCTGAGTGATGGCTAATGTCTCATACAGGTCACAAAGGGTCTCCAGCTTCCATTCTTCCTTCTCAACATTAACATAGAACTGCTTGATTCCCTCGAGAGTGAGTTCATCTCGCTTCACCAGTATCCTTACAGGGTTGTTCATGAATTTACGAGTGATCTCGAGGGCCTCTGGCGGCATTGTGGCCGAGAAGACACCAACCTGAACCTTTGAAGGGAGGAGCTGGAAAATGTCGTAGATCTGACATTGGAAATAATTGTTAGAACATATAAAGCCAAAATTCTAAAAGTATAACCGCCCATCTCATCTCAAAAGACACGTCAGAATTGCCAAACCAACTGAGATAGAGAAGCATGAATTTCAGCATTTTTAAGAGTGGATATTTCTGTGCAAGTGGATATGCTCCAACCCATTTTAGTGGAGGGACGCGCTAAGTATTGGCCATATACCGCAAAATATCAGTTGTACTGGCTATATCAGTTCTTCAAAAGACCGCTATGTTTTGTCCAAAACAATACGTATCAGTCGATCTTTTGAACAATGTTCACATGACAACAACATTGACAAACCAGATGTTCAAGCTAACACACATGCACGCATTTACCACTTGCCAAATGTATGAGAGTACATCAACTTCTTAACAAGGCCTGATGTAGCATTTGGTGGGCGAAAGTCAAATATGTACCGAGAAAAACAAAGCATGATGCTGACAGCTGCCATAAACATTTTATTTCAGAAAGAAGTGGACAATCATGACTAGGAGCTCAAGTCCAAAGCACCAATAAACAAACAAATATGATCTCGTCCAAGTAAGATGAATTTACCCTTGAAAAGGCCTAGGTACCTCTAAT
Source organism: Magnolia kwangsiensis (assembly GCA_037074715.1). NCBI lineage: Eukaryota > Viridiplantae > Streptophyta > Magnoliopsida > Magnoliales > Magnoliaceae > Magnolia > Magnolia kwangsiensis. Next base: position 101,660,154 of record CM073581.1, read on the forward strand.
CACTTCTTCCAGTGTTGTAAAATGGAGTATCCTGTGTCAGTATGTGGTGTGGCATTCAACATTCACACAGATACAGGAAGGCAAGTACCCATAAGTGATAAGTGAAACCAGTTAAGTTTCGCCTATGGTTACAAGGTAAACTGAGCATCATACGAATCGTTGCAAGGTTCCAATCTCCTCAACAAAATAGATTACAATTCAAAACCTTACCTTCTACCATTTTTGTATGGTATGATTGCAATGTCAAGATTTTAAGGGTATTTCAAAGTGAAGTGCTTAGTGCCCCAAGGTAAGGCAGAAAACCTGCTGAGCTAGCCGAAGGGTCAGCCTTTTGATTTTTATTTTTATGATTTTAAATTTTGTGAATGGATAAAGGCAAGAGGAGATCCGGGAGTCCAACAATTGAACAATGGTTGGTAGGGAGTTTCTGCAGATAATGAAGAAATTACAACCATGGAAATCCTAAGTGCATCAGTTGGCAGGAAGTTAGAAAGGGGAGTAAATGATTAGGCAAACTTAAGAATAGATATTATCATGCATTAGCGCTGGATTCAGATTTCATTAGCATTGGATTCAAGGCTTAAACAAAATATCATATTGCACCCTGTTAGTGACAACCAGTAAAAGACTGCCTTGCCATATCGTAATTCTCACTTTTCAAAGAATCATTTGTTGTCAATAAACACCATGTTTCTGGACAATATTTGTCCCTCTGCTTAAATAGTAAAATGTTTAACAGTTTTATAATTGGAAGTAGATGTTCTCAATGTTTATCATATTACTGCAATTAAAAAAGAAGTAACAACAACACACGAAACACATTTCAATTGACAAAGAAAAGCACAAAAATGAATAACACAAATGACAACAAAACAGATACACAGGTAAAGAGATAACCTGATCTTTGAAACCTCTTGAGAGCATTTCATCTGCTTCATCCAATACGAACATCTTAATGTAATCAGGGCGAAGGGATTGTCTCCGTAACATGTCAAAAACGCGACCGGGAGTTCCAACAACAACATGAACCCCACTTGAAAGAATACGTTGATCCTCTCGGACGCTGGTTCCACCAACACAAGCATGAACCTTGACACCTAAATAATCACCAAGGGCCCTCATGACTTTTTCAATTTGTTGAGCGAGTTCTCTAGTAGGAGCAAGAACCAAAGCCTGACATTCAACTAGGCCATAGTCAAGCTGCTGCAGGATTCCTGAGCAGAAAGTCGCTGTTTTGCCTGTCCCAGACTGCGCTTGCTGGATAACGTCAAGTCCCTTGCAGAAAGGAACAATTCCTCTCTGTTGGATTGCTGAGGGTTTCTCAAACCCTTCAAAGAATTAAACATTTGAGTGTCAGCTTATCACTCGAAAAGGACAACATCAACAAAGAAAAAAATGAGGACACATTGCTTGCAAGCATCTACCATAGGCATAAATTCCTCTAAGAAGGTTCTCTTGCAAACCCATTGCATCAAAGCTTTCATAAACCTCATCATATGATTTAAAGAAATCTTGGCCATCTGACGTAAGCCTACACCAAGCCAAACAAGATTATCAGCATCAACATGACATACTCAACACGAAAATCTTCACTGTTTATATCTAAATAAACTACAAAGAAAGAACAAGGCACCAGAATCAGAGAAGGAGAAGATGAAAGATGAAATTCAAAAAAGACTTACAACTCATTCATTTTGGCATCATATGATCGCGCATCAAACTGGGATCCTTCAGGTGCCATTCCCGCCATGACTGTAGGTACGACAAAAAAGCAACTCAAGCAGATCAAAGATTGGACACATCAAAATAGAGGTATTCTTCTTCTTTTCTATTACAAGGACTGCTTCATGTTTACATCCACAGAAACACAAAGACGAGAAGCACAGTTCTCCCAGATAATAGGAAATGACATGACGAAACAGAAAAGTAACTGGAAATTCAACCTAATGAATTGAGTACAGAAACAAAGATCGGGCTAAACAAAACAAGATATCTCGAAAGTCCTGCAGCCAGCAAAGAGACATTATAGTGCCTATAAACACATTTTCAATACCATAATACAATGCAGCCTATATCCATTATTAATGGACCTGGCATTCCATTGCACATATATGGATTCAAATCTTATGTGTTTGGTTTCCATCCTGCAAAACAACTTACAGCCCGCACCATGAAAGGTTCGTTCCAGTTATACTTCACAAAAAGGAGCTAACCAACATATTAATTCCTTTGCCACTTCAGAATTTATTTCGACACCATTCGACTGTCCACTCTCAAATATCCAACAAAAAGAAACTAGAAATTAGAAATTCACTTTGATAAATGTAATCTTTCTCTGAAGTTGTTGTTACCAAAAACAAATCATTTCTCCAAGTATCAGAACAATAATCTAAGCGTGAAAAAATATCTGGGAATACTGTGATGCAAGTTTTATCAGGAATGGCTTAACACTGGCATATACAGGAACCATAGACTATAAGCTAAATTCCTAGTGCAGAAGAGGGTAACTGATGTGCCATTCACAAGAAGATGATACCCAGATATGACAAGCAACATGCTTCCTCAGAATATGAAACGAAGTTGGCAAGTAACAAATATAATGAAGATGACAAAGGACAAGACGATGGTGATAGTTCACCACCACGTTGTCTTATCTACAAGCACATACACAAGTCAATCTCAAGAAACAATTTTGACCGCCACATTGGCTGCTTAAATAAATGTTTAAAGGTAAAATGGACTGTGTTCCAATTTCAGCAGAATCAGATTGTTAAGATGTTTGACCAATGCAAATTTGGAGCCATGCTCAATCCAAAATAACAACAAAGATTTTGACAGCCTAGATTGATGTGCATGCATGATGCCATATTTGCAGCTAACAAATGGTTGCCAGACGTCACTGTTTTCTAGACGTCACAATTCAACCATCACTGTGTCACCACTTGGAAATGGCAACAAAATTAAATCAGAACCCTTCCGCTAGTCCATCCAAATGACACAACACAGAGACACCAAGACCTGCCAAAATCTCTCAACTTTGCTAGAATCTCCTTGCTCATTAAAGTAACATTCGTAGCAAATGTCCGACAAATAATCTTCGCATAAGCAAATAAAAAAGATAGCATAAAAATACATTTAATTCCAAAGGGAGCAATACAGCCAGACAGCCAGTAGTTAATGCATTTCATTGTGGGATAAATAAGAACACCAATACTAATGAAGAAGCTGGATAAGTACATGTGCAAAAAAAAAAAAAGAAGAAGAAGAAGAAGAAGAAAAAGAAGGAAACAGGGATTGAAAGACAAACAATGGGATCCACGAATTTTTCTATTCCAATCCAGGAAACACTCTAAAATTCCAATCATCATGACGATCCATATGCTTAAAGATTCACGGCAGCATAATATACAAAACAATCAGCATCTGATCTAATTGAAAAGCTGTTACAGTATCATGAAATCAACAAAATTTATATTAAAATGTAAACCGCAGAAATATAGCTTCTTACCATCTACCCAAATTCCAAAACACCTATAATTTTCCATATCATGATCAGAAAAGCTACTGATATGACAGATCGCCTTCCATACAAACCAAACAGTACATCTCCTCTACTCCATTTCAGTAAAAAGACAATAGAACAAAATTGACAAGCATAATCCAAACATGAAATATACGAACAGATCTACCACAAAATCAAACCACTAGAAGCACCAAAACCTAACCCTAGATCGTCCCGATCTATCAGAATCAGTAAAATCTCCCAAAAAGAGAAGAGAAAACGCAATCTAGATATATGGAAGCTCAAATTTCATTAAGAAAAGATAACAAAAACCTGAGATTCAATGCTTTCAGTTGGAAATCGCAGCAACAAAACACATCTACAGAAGATCCAGTGCAGAAAACAGAAAAATTAGGGCAGAGATGGGAAAATCACCTGCTTATGATGGAATCGAAGGAAGATCTCTGGGAAATTAGATGAAAAAAAGCACAGAAAGCGAGCGAACGAGAGCTAGGGCTTTTTTTGTTTTTTACCAACTCCTCCGATCTCCGCCGTGGAGATGAAGGAACGATAGTGGAGAGGGATTGGTGTGAGAGAGGAAGGCCACTAGGGAGAATATTCGTTTATATATCAATCGAGAAAAGTAAGGTGCACCGCGGGAGCAACACTTGAAACTTCGAAGAATAGTGATCGTAACCGTTAAATAGGTGGACCCCACTGGGATAACCCAATGGAAGACCAAATTTTCAGAGGTGATCAAAGATGTGGAAGATTGGAATAGAAAATTTTGCAATCCTTTCCGTTCACGTCCTTAGCTCAGAAAGAGACCACTGATTCCGCTGCTCCAGCATACGTCGGGCCCAGGGTTCTGTTAATCTGGATGAGATCAGGACTCTGTCTGTCTGTCTTGCGGCTGGGGACGTACTTTTTCTATACCGTGGTAGAGTTGGAAAGTTGATACGCAGGCGCTGATAGATTGCAACCGTGTCACGCATGAACTCAAATTAATCCATTGAGCCGTCCAAATTTCGGGACCCATTGTAGATAGTGCACACTTCCAAAATCAGGTTGGCTTAACGATCTATCGTAAGACCGATGGATATTTTCATATCAACCGTCGATTGAGTGTTCACTAACCCACTTAGGAGATTAGGTCAACATAGATTTTGGATTATGGTACACGTAAAATATGGGCCATTTGGACGGTTTAATTTGTATTACCTGTATGCTAAGCATACAATTTCCTAGCCGCTGCATATCAACCATTACACTATTACGGAGTATAAAAGATTTTACCTTTTATTTTCTTCTTTCATCGCCGTTTGTTTGCTGGGCTCTAACTTAGAAGCGTTAGATCTAAAATCTGGAAGAATTTTGGCCCATCTCCTAATCCACGTTTGGGATGATTAGATGACCCTTGGATCATCACGCCATGGCCCTGAACCGTGTAGGTTATAACATAAAGTATCGGATTGATGATACCCGATACCATGACTCTGACTACCAAATTGTTAGGATCATCTCTAGACAAGGTCTACTGCCTTATCATGATGGGGTTCCCAACCGTTAGTGCTATATGTTATTTTTTATGGTGGTGCGGCTCGTGTTGCATATAGATTAACCGAATTTTTTCTTCATCTCACAATCACGGCGGATTAACCCTATTGGACGGGTTGGATATAAGAAAGGTATCACATAAGGCCCACGATTCTCCACTTCACGGGAATTGCTTCAGTGTGACAGTGGGCCACCGTGGTGTATATTCATGGTACCAACCCTGCCTCTGCATTTTCACACCTCATCATAAGGCATGACTACAAAAAACTACATCGAGACAATGATGATTTAATACGAAATTTTCTTGGGATTATTTGAATGCTTATTTGCCATCCAAACTGTATATAAGGTCACAATTATCAGGATGAGGGGACCACACAAATATCAGCTTCCGCTTATTCAAAGCTCGTGTACCATAAGAAGTTTTAATAGCCAATCATCACTACTTCCTGTGGTCCCAGTCCATCTAGAATTTGAATTTGCTTCGTTGTTTGGTTCATGTTTTAAATTAAACTTTTCAAAACAAGTGAATGGTATGGATTTAAAGAAAATGCATCAAGGTGGTGGGTCTCTTTGGCATTAGACCATGTTCGTCGTCACATGGTGCTTGTTGCCCTGGGTGAGTACCTTGAGAAACTTCAAACTTAAGGTTCACGAAACCTGCTGAAAAGCTATTGATTATGATGTAATGCCTTTTTAGCAAGCTGAAAAACAATTATAAATTCGGGCTTGCTCGTGTGTTTTATTTTAATAACAATCTTGAAAGTTATGTTAAAAAATATAAGCTAGCATGCTTATATAATCTAAAAATAGAGAACTCAATGTACCTATTTTTATCCTTATGGTGCCACAATTGAAGTGTACGCTTACCAATTGTCCCGCGAGTAAGAACATTTAGGTTTGGATTTTGAGCAAGGGATTTCGACATTGTAGTTACTTTTGTCATACAAGCATTACTTGGTAATATATTGCTGATTTGAGTTAAAATGTGCCATAAAAATTTCCGTTTTTTCTGGCCTAGCTTTCCTAGATGTAGAGGTGTACATTAGTTGAATGAAGTTGAACTGGGATCGGCCACTAGTTGACCCCAGCTTGAACTCGACTCGACTTGGTCCTGGAGCCTAATTGGCCAGCTCGGATCGCTTCGATCAGCAACTCAGTTTAGTTTGAGCCAAGTTTGATCCAAGATCGAGTATATGCAGCATTTTCACAAACACATGAAGTGCACTTTTAATTTCTTACCATATGTAAAATAATAGTAGTTTTTTATAAGAATTTCATCAAACATCTCGTAGGCAATATCAATTTATTTATTTTTTTAAAAGGTATTTGTTTCATATACATACCTTCTTTGTCACCAGTCGACCCTTCGTTGAGTCATTTTATTAAACACTTAGTAAGCAACATTAATATTAAAGTAACCGAGTCACCGAGCTGGTTCAATCTAAGTTGAGTCGAGCTCAGACAAGTTTAAACTTGGTTTGGAATTTTTTTCGAGCTCAAAAGATCAGCTCAACTCAACTTAAACTCAATTTCAAACTGAGTCAAATTGAGCTTTTTTGAGTTGAGTCAAATCAAATGAGCTAACCAAGCTAATTCAGTTCATGTTCAACCCTACCTAGATGTAATAATCGATCATCACTTATCCGTGGATGTTGTTAGCTGGTGCATTGGGCGATGTGGGGCAATGTGATATATGTGCTTTATATTCATACTATTCATCCCCTTTTCCCCTTATTTCATTCCATGAACTTAAAAATGAAATAAACTAGAAGCTCAAGTTAGCCACTTCATATGAAATGATGGTAATTGAATAACCACCATTAAAAACTTATTGATAGCTACAAAAATTTTAGATCAATTTAATATTTGTGTTATACTTTTCTTAAGTTTTGAGTGACCTTATCAATAGGTTGGATGACAAATAAACATCATAATGGGCTTAGAAAGGTTTCAATGGTGAGTATCATCATCTACGTTGTTCCATATGGTGCGTAATGCTTAAGCTTTTGATGTATTTCTTTTTGAGGTTTTTCCTAAAATGAAATGGAAAAAGAGACGCATACAATGGATATAAAAAGAATATATCTGAGCCCCACTTTGCCAACACATCAACACACCACCGTGTTGGCAACACCACCTAATCCGCGTCCCCGCGTCTGACCTTCACTAGCGTGATCTACCGTCCATCACAGTGCAGGGACCACTTAGCGCGTGTATGAGGATACAGAATATCTCAAATTGCTCTGTCATTGCTTCAATAGGGAATAGCTACACAATCCCTGTAAGTTGTAACAGCTGGACTTCAAATGGACGGTTAGAAAGAAGAAATTCCACGGCCCTTCTTTCGCAGTACAAATTCCTTTACATGGAAGGTTCGATGCTTTAGATTTCTGACAGATATCCGATTGAAGTTGTATCCCACCTGATAGACGGTCCAGATCCTCCCAATACAGGCAAGGTGCGATCTCTTTTCAGTTTCTACTTTGCTTTTGGGGATACCAGCTAGGACGCGGATTGAGTCCTACCCCCTCCGGGTGGGGCTCTGTGGGGCCCACCGTGATGTAAGAGTTTTATCCACACCGTTTATCTTTTTTCTCGGATCATTTTAAGATATCTTCTAAAAAAATTGGCAGCTCCAATGCTCAAGTGGATCACAAAGTGGGGATTGAACTTCCATCATTAAAAACTCTTGGGAGTTGGAGAAGTCTCAGATCAAGCTGATATTTATTTTTTCACTTAATACACTTCTAAATGACCTTATTAATAGGTCGGATGGTTAAAAAACATTACGGTGGCCCAAGGGTGGGTCTCATTATAACTGCAGCTTCCTTTAGTGTGATCTATTGGAGCTGTGGACCTGCCTCAATTTGAGGATAATACCTTAAAATGACCTGAGAAAATCTATGAACGGCGTGGATAAAAATCTTACGTCACGATGGGCTCCATAGAGCCCTGCCCGGACGGATCAGCGGGTAGGACGCAATCCGCCTCAAGACCAGCTATGCAGAATGTGCACGCCACGTCATAGCACGATGCTTTAGCTGGAGGACGAGGCGGACTCTGTGGCGAGCCCGGACAGGTATTCGGTGGTGACCCTGCAAGTAGCCAATGACTAGTGGCCGGTGGTGTTCGGACACACCATGATGTATGTGTTCATCCACACCCTTCATCTGGTTTGTGTCAAAAAATTAGGTAGTTCCAAATCTCAAAGGGACCACACTCCAATAAGCCGTTCAATTCGTGTTGATTGAACGCCCACCATTAAAAATTTCTTATGAACTACAAAAGTTTTAGATAAAGCTGATATTTGTTATTTTTCGTTCATCCATCCAGGTTTGTACGACTTAATCAGCGTATTGTATGTCAAATAAACTTTATACCAAACCCTAAGAGGTTTTTAATGGTGGGCATTCAATCACCACTATTTTCGTACGATGTGATTTACGTGAGATTTAGATCCGTCTCATTTTTTTACTAAGTAATAAAATAATATAAATAAATAAATGGCAGCATAAGTGAAAAACATACATCATAGGGCTCATATATTACTAACTACTAGCCACCTAGCTAATCGCAGCATCACCAGCCAAACCGCGTTCGGTTAACCAACGCAACCTAGGCCCTAGCTACATGAGACTGAGGAGCCGTCCGTGCTTTATCCACGATGTTTGTATATTTTTTCACCTCATATTAGTGTAGACAAAAATCTTTATGCTTTAACGCCAATCTTTGAAAAGTGAAAACTTAGCCACCAAGTTTTGAAACGAGTTCATATTTGAAGTCCGCGTGACATTATAAAGGTGTCGATGACAAACAAATTATCATTGTCAGCCTTTGGAAGGATTAAGGGCAGATATCATTGTCATGCTGTTTATTGTAGTGTGGTACGCTTGAGCTTTGAATGTGCTTCAATTTGGGCTCACAGCATAAAATGAATGGAGGCGGATTGCATCCTACCCCTACGGTAATCCGTGTCCAGGTAGGGCTCCATAAGGTCCACCGTTACGTAGGTGTTTTATCCATGCCATTCATCGCTTTTTCCAAATCATTTTAATGTATGATCCTAAAAATGAAGCAGGTATAAGTCTCAAGTTGACCACAAAGTAGGAATTGAATGTCCGCCATTAAAAGTTTCTTTGGAGCCAGAGAAGTTTAGGATCAAGCTGATATTTGTATTTTCAATTCATCTATGTCTACATGATCTTATGAATAGGTTGGGTGAAAAAAAATATCACGGTGGCCCTTAGAAAGGTGTCAATGATGGGTGTCATTATCACTACAACTTCCTTTTGTGTGGTCCATTGGAGTTGTGGACCTACTTCATTTTTTGGATATTACCTTAAAATGATATGAGAAAAGCTATGAACAAAGTGAATAAAATACTTACATCACGATAGGCCCCATGAAGTCCTGCTCAGACAGATTACCATCCTGGCAAGGTAGGATGCAATCCATGTTCAAAATGAACTGGCAAAAAGAATGGATGACATGAATAACACACACACACACACATCATTATAGACCCAATAATATCTCTGCACATAGCTAGGGCCCCTAAGAGGGGGATGCGGATTGCGTACTGAGTAACTTAGCACGCTAAGCGAACTCAATAAACTCTGTGAGGTCTACCATGATTTATATATTTTATTCACTCCGTCCATCCATTTTGAGGGCTCTAGATCAAAAACAAAGTATATCCAAATCTCAAGTGGACCTCACCATGGGAAATAATGTTAATTGAAATTCTACCGTTGAAAATTTCTCATGGACAACAGAAGTTTTGGATCAATCTGTTATTTCTATTTTCCCTTAATCCATGTGTGTGATCTTATGAACATATTGGACGAAAAATAAATATCACTGTGGGCCCTACCAAGGTTTCAACGGTGGAAGTGATTATTCCTACTGTTTCCTGTGGCGTGGTCCACCTGAGCTTTGGGCATGTTTCAATTTTCACCTCAACCACTAAAATGAGCTGGAAAAGAGAGATGAACGGTGTGGCTAATTCACACACAATCCGATTTCGTAGAGGGGCACGGATTAGGTTTAGGTACTACCCTACCTGTTCGTAGCTCAGGAAATGTGGAGGCTCTGAGGACCACTAAGGGGCCACTGGGATATATGACTCTTATCCACACTGTCCATCTCTCTTTTCATATCATTATAGCGTATCAAAACCAAAAATAAGGAAGATCCAAGGCTCAAGTGCACCACACCATAGGAAGCAGCAGTGCTAAGGACGCCTACTGTTGAAACCTTCTTAGGGCCCACTTTGTCACTTATTTTTCATCCAACCCCTTGATATGGTCATATACACCTAGATGAAGTGAAATAACAAATATCGTCTCGATCCAAAACTTTTGTTGTCCTTGAGAATTTTTTAAGAATAGAAATTTAATCCCCATCATGTGACCCATTTGAGACCTTAATCTTTTCTAGTTTTGGAACACTATTCTAAAATAATATGAAAAAATAGATAGATGGTGTGGATAAAGCTCATACCTCATAGTGGCCCCTCAGTGGTCCTCAAAGCCTCTGATTGTCCCAAGTTTCAAATAAGTGGGGGTAGTACCTAATCTGCACACGAGCAAGTTTGGTCAAGCACATTAGAGTGGAGTAGATGGGATGGGATACCGTTTAAGGTAATCGATGGGTTGTTAGTGATTGTCCATTAATACCATGGATTTGCAATAGTTCAAGATGAACATGGCTGTGTGTTTGGCCAGGAGGTGGGATTCAGTGTAGTCCTAGTATTAGAGTGGAAACATGTTTGGAACGGTTGAAGTATCGGTACCCCCGTGCTGCTGGCATGTTTAGTGTAACAACAGTCTGAATCGACTAGCCCCCCGTGAGTCCTCTCGTCTGTCAGAAGGTGCTCTTGAGATGGTCGTCTGAATCGACTAGCCCATCTCATCCCGTATCCCACAAATAAATCTCAGGTGGACCACACCACAAGAAAACAACAGTGATTGGATATCCACCATTAAAATCCACCTAAGGCCCACTGTACTATTTATTTGACATCTAATCTGTTGATTAGGTTATACGGACCTAGATGAAGGGAAAAAAAAAGATTAGCTTGATCCAAAACTTTTATGGCCCTCAAAAAGTTTTCAATGGTTGACGTTGATTCAACACTATTTCCTGTAATGCGGTCCACTTGAGATTAGGATATACCTCATTTTTATCGCATACCATAAAGTGATCTATAAAAATAGATGGACGGCATGGATGAAACACATACATCGTGGCGGGGCCCATGGAGCACCCACGGGTAGCCAATCCGTTTCCCTTTCCATTGACATGACAGTGGGCACAAATTGAGTGCTAGGTAGAGATAGATGGTCATGTTATGGGCTAGGTGGGATTAATGTGATTTATATGTTCGATTCACTTGTCCATCTATTTTTATAAATCACTTCAGTCCATTATTCCAAATGAACACATATTCGTAGCTCAAATGGGCCTCAACACATTATGCACTAGGGATTGAACTTTTACTATTGAAAACATCCCAGTACTCATTGTGATGTTTATTTACAATCCAACTAGTTCATAAGGTCACACAAACCTTTATAGAAGGCAAAACATAAATATTAGCTTGATCCAAAACTTTTGTGGCCCCTAAGAAGTTTTCAATAGTAGGCTTTAGCTTCCCACTGCTTCATATGGCGTGGTCCACTTAAGCCTTTGATTTCAGTCCAATGAGAATTCATATGGCCACAAATTGTTTGCTAAGTTTTTATTTTTTCAGTTCAGCCGAATGAGAATGACCTCATAAATCGGAATGTTTCAATGGTATGTATTTTTTCCCCAAAATTTTCCCTCATGTAGCCCACTTGAGTTTTGAATTCACCTCATTTTTTATTAGATGAGCTCCTAAATATATTGAAAAAGTGCATTCAAGAAAGATTTAAAAAGAAAAGAAGAATGTAGCCCCACATCGTTTTCTAGAGCAAGACCTGCAAAGCTTTTTTAGGAAATCCACCTAGGGGAGAATTATGGAAACCGACATAGATTTTAGATAAGCCTTTTGCAGAAACTGTGCTGGCGCCGTGTTTGTTAGAAATCCATCTTGTCCACCCTTTTTTTTAAAGATCATTTTAGTACATGTGACCTCAAGTGGGCCACATGAGTGCAAACAGCAGGGATTCAATGACTACTGTTGAAACATTTTTATGGCCACAAATGTTTTGTATCATGCTAATTTTTTCATGTTTTCACTTTATCCCAACCGAGATGACCTTATGGTCGGTCTGAATGGTATACAAACATCAAAGTGGAGTCTAGGAATGTTTCAATGGTAGGCATTTCTATTTTCAATTTTCTCTTATGTAGCTAACTTGAGTTTAGGATCTGTCTTATTTTCTGTCACATGTCCTAAAATGATCTTGCAAAACATAAGGACATGTATATTTCTTACAAAACATCACGGCGGACCCAACCTAGCATCCCAGTGCAGGAATTCCCTGGGAAGCCTCTAGCAGGAAATCCGCATCCGAAACTCTGAAAACACTGCACTAATGTGTGAGACGCTAACCATTCAACAGGTGGGGTACAGTATCAACGTGCTCGAGCCCACGAGTCATGCCAGTTCTACCATCAAGTAGGCCGTGGTTACTGCGCAGGTCCTGGAAAACGGACGGTTTAGAAAAAGAGAAAGGTAAAAGGTTTTTATGTTCAATGTACAGTCTCAGCACACCAAAAGAGATGCTGATATACATATGGTATATGATCTGGTAGCAGCCACTCTGATTGAGTAGTGCAGCACACAGCATCACAGACTTCCATACCTGTCCATGATAGAAAAGCTTTGTGGGCCTACCATGATGCTGTATGTGTTTTTTCAAGGCCTCTATCCATTTTGCCAACTCATTCTAGGCATGAGCCCAAACAAAAGTCAAATTTAAAAATTAGGCAAGATGTATGTGATTGAATGTCTGCCATTAAAACCTTACTTGGTGTGCAAGTAAATATTATAGTGGGCCCTAAAAAAAATTTAATAGTATGCATGGTGCGGCTCACTTGTGATTTGAATCTACTTTATTTTTACATGAATATGGATTCTTTACTTATCACAAACAGAAAAATTTTAATGTAGCAGTATAGGTTGTTGATGACAAAATCTGGTCGGCCCTCTCTCCACTTCACTCTCTGCGCATCGTCCTTAAAACTTGCACCAAGGGAAAACGCAAAGGTGACCCTGACTAAGCCGGAGGACCCTCCGATGCCTAAATCAGGACAAAGAAATCGGGGTCTAGGTAGAGTAGAAGAGAGCTCGATTTCGCGTACCTGTAGACATAGCACTGTGGGCTATTTATACTTGCCTGTGGGGCGGTCCGGATCCGATGATCTCGGCACGATCAAAGGGATTCTGGGATCATGGAGATACTGCCCGCAATCTATTGATTGCGCTGCGTATCTGGCGGATCGTGCACATCTGCGAACGAAGTTATCGGCCACGTTTGGTTATGGCAGTTTCCATGTAAAGCAAGTGGGACACGCACGTCAGAAGGTTTACTCGGCTCGGCTTGTCAGGCCATATCGAAGAACGCTCCGAATAGGACGTCATCCGACCAGTCATACCAAATCCGATCCGACTGACTTAAGCGCCTCGGAGTTGGAGGTAGCGGGTCATCTGATCTAACAATTAGGACCAACTCCGAGCTGACTTTGTCTCGAAGACGTTCGCGTGTTGTTGTTGCGATGCTGTGGTCTTGATCAGATGGATCATGCCTTGGGCGCCTCAGCTCGGACTTCAAGTCCGGTTAACGTTTCTCCACGGGCTCGGATCTCTCCATAACAGAAGCCCCCCACTCTTCGAGCTTGCTTGCGGGCTCGGAGAGTACTTATGCAGAAAATCTCCCGCCCTTATCACAATGATGACGGGTCTCGAATCACGCGTGCTGATTGCTTTGGTTAACGTGTGGCGACGGTTACGATCCCGGATCTTCTCCCAGCCTATGAGAAGTTGCCACGTAGGCTTGAGGTGGCGTATTTATGATGGCTCCGACTGCTGGGACGTCGCTTAGCATGTCGAGGCACATTGCCCGATGTCAGAGCCGTACCGTTGGTTCGATTCTCATCCAATGCGGTGTTGCCATGTGTGATCGGAGATCGGCTCGTGCCGATTCGGCTGCTGCCATCAAAGCTTACCATTAATGCGAAAATCCTTCGTTGCCTATATAAGGCGCCCCGGACTTTCGTCCGTCATTTTATCTTTTGGTTTATAAGAGCGCACCGGAGGAGACGATTTCCGACGAGAGGCGATTCCGGCCGAATTCGAAGTTCCCGGCAGAAGGCGATTTTCGGCAATCACCCGGTGAGTCTCGCTGACCTTTGTCATTCTTTCTGCCATGTCTTCCGATCTAGAAGTGGTTCACGAATACGGCGATGACTCCGAGCCGGGGACCACTTAAAGTGGGAGTGAGTCTTCCATAGGCCCTTTCGAGACCACTCTCCTGTATCCCCCACCTCGAAAACAAAAAACATTGGCGTCTAAGACCAATCAGACCAGTAAGAAGACAGCCCCCGAGCCCACCGAGTCGAGACCACTGCCACCACCGAGATGCTTGCGAGTCTTCGTACCGCAGAGGTAGTTTCCTGAGGTTCTATCATGTCAGAATCTCAGATGGAGTGGATTCGCTCGGAGTTTCAGATCCCTGACTCCGTTCATATAAGGGCTTCCGGTCCTTTGGACGCTGCTGGCGCTCCTGCCGAGGGGGAAGTGGCTATCTTCCTTTGTGCGCTGCAATGCGGGGTCCGACTCCCTCTACATCCCTTCATCAGGAAGGTTGCAGCTCACTTTGAATTGGCCCCCAAGCAGTTTACTCCGAATGCCTGGAGGGTAATGATCTCTGCCTACATTATCTGGAGGCAAGTTGGTAACTCCGAGCTGACCTTAGAGGAGCTGCTGAGCCTGTACCTGGTCAAGCATGATAACAACGATCCATGGTACTATTTTGCGAATCGGGGGAGCAAGGAGTCGGGATTAGTGATGCACCTGCTGACTTCCAACAAGGACTGAAAGAATAAGTGGTTCTGGACTGCAGGTGACTGGGAGGCACCAGCAGCTGAGCTTAGGGCCTTGACGACTTGTATTCTGACCCACTTTACGAGACCAGGTTGGAGTTCATCTGGTATCCGGGTTGCTGTCTTGGTTTTCACATATTTTCATTGAAGTGACCTCTTTTTTTATTTTACAGCTTTCGCAAAGGGGTTTCCCCTCATCGACTCGGCCCAGAAGAATCAGATTGCAAAGGCCAAAGCGCGGTCGGAGGCGCTCCTAGGCTGATCTGATCACTGCGGCCAACCTCCACTGGTTTGGGCTCCGCAAATCCCAACCTTCGCCTACATCCTTCAGTAAGCTGCTCTGATCTCTTCGATGAACTTTCCTTCAATTATTTAGTAGTTGACATGATCTGCTTTTTTGCAGGCATGGCTAAGGCGTCCGGGGCTCGGAAGAGGAAAACGGCTCAGACCGCGACGGAGTTGCTAAAGGAAGCCCCCCGAGTGAAGATCACTCGGAAGAAGGTGGCTCCTTCTCGTGTGGGGGAGTCTTTCACTGCGTCGACGCAAGCAACCCCAACACTGAGGCCAGTTGGCTTGTCCTCCGCACTGCCAACTCTGGAGCGCCCTAGCACTATCGCGGCTCCTACGGCAATCTTACGGCCATTGATAAGGCCTCCACTAGGACTCGTCGAAACGACTGTGGTCGGCACCCCAATCGTGCCGAGCTCCGTTACTCCTCGAGCTCCAACCGTCGCTGTTCTCCCCACCACGGAGGTGCCTGCTACGGTCCCCGAGGTCCCCATCGTTGTTCCTTCCTCTTTCGAATGGGAGGAGGCTATTAAAATGGCCGACAATACGCTTCCCCCCCCCCCCCCCCCCCGAGGTCGGGGGAGAGGCCCATGCAGAAGGTCAAAACTCGACCGACAGTAGGGTGGGGGCCGAGGGGGTTGAGGCCTCGGCTCAGGAGGGCACAAGCGGTGGGAGGTTTGAGCCCGATTATCATATGACGTGCTTGGCTCCGTGGGCTGCTAGGCATGCAAAGGAGGAGGACATCGCTCAGACCCTTAAGCGGTCGGAGGGTGGCTTCCTGAACGACTTCGCCTCCGTATGTTACATGGTATGTCTCTGAGAAGACTCTCCTTCTTTCACATCGTTATACACTGTAGATTCTGATCTTTGTTTCCTATTCAGGCTGTCCCGGTGCTGCTCTCGTTTCGGCAGAAGGTGCGGGAGTACAAGAAGAGGGAGGAAGAGTTGGAGGCTCTTCAGGCCGAGGTAGCGGCCTTGATGTCTGAGCAGACTAATCTGCGCCAACAGCTCTCGGGCGAGAGGGCCAGGGTTAGGCGACTGCAGGGAGTCGTCGTCGACTTGGAAGCCAGGGAACTGCATCTGCAGGACAAGGTAAATGGCTTTAAGAAGAGTTGCGATGCAGTGTCCGCTGAGCTGACCCGCGCCAGGGCCCACGCGGACTCTTTGGCCATGGAGACTGCTTAGCTCGGTGAAGCCCTGAACCGCGCCAATGTCGAGGCGGCTGAAGAATAGACACGGGTGGTGAATCATGCCGTGGAAGCTCAGCGGGCTAAGGACGAGACTTCTTTGGCAGCAGCGGTTGCCACCGCAGTTGAAAGTTTAAAGACCTCCAAGGAGAGGTATGTTGAAGCTGCAACGTTGTACAACCGCGGCTTCGACGCTTGTCTCGAGGCAGTTCTGGGTTTATACCCAGACCTCGATCTTAATTCTCTCCTGCCCAATGACTCCGAAGATGCCCCGGATGAAGTCGTCTGCTCGGACCAAGCCCCCGATGCCGAAGCTCCTGACGCCTAAGCTCCTCCTCCGACCTGAAGATATTTTATCATTTTATTTTTTCTTTTTTTAGAACCATCGTTGCATCTTAACCAATGTACTTTTTTCCCTCCGAGGGGATTCAATGAAAAACACATTTTTTACATTGTGTCAACTTGCTGTGAGATGCTGTCAAGATGATTTCTTTTTACGGGCCTAGTCCCTTGTTTGTTGCTTAATCCATTTTCGGCCCAAGTCTTAGTTGAGTTCGATCTTTTGGAGTGCTTGGTTCGTCGCACATCGGGCGAGAGCTTTTCATTGTCGTATGTCGAGCCGAATACTCCACTGGAGAATCGGACTATGATTAGGCTTTCTCCCTCAAAAGGGATGCCTTGTCGATCTTTATAGGATTAGGCTCCGACCCCTTAGGGATCGGACTGTTGGGTCATAGTCGTACCTACCAAGACAGTTGAGTAAACATCCGAGGCCGAATTGAAATTTTTATTAAGAGCCTTAAAGGCTAGTCGCTCGGAGGCGTACATTTTATTATGAGCCTTAAAGGCTAGTTCCTCATGGGTAGTAGATCTTCAAGTGTTTGACGTTCCAAGGGTGAGGAAGATGACTGCTTTCGAGGTCTTCCAGGTGATACAAGTCTGGTTTGGCGGATCTGACCACGCGATACGGACCTTCCCAATTGGGTCCGAGCGCTCCTGCCCCTGGCTCAGCCGTGTTCTGGAAGACACGTCGGAGGACTAAGTCGCCTGGTCGAAAACTCCTGGCTTTGACCTTTGAATTGTAGAATCGCGCTACCTGCTGGTGCCGAGCCGCCATTCGGAGCTTTGAAACCTCTCTGAGTTCTTCGAGTAAGTCCTTGACACGCACTACGGAACTTGACATTATCAAATTGTCAGCCGTTATCGGAAATGATGGTTCGTGGGACCCCGAACCGGCAGATGATATTCTTCCATACGAAGTCGATTACTTTCTGCTCAGTGATCTTCGTAACTGGCTCGGCCTCGGCCTACTTGGTGAAGTAATCGACCGCAACTATAGCGAACTTTACTTGTCCCTTCCCAGTGGGTAAGGGACCGATGATGTCGATCCCCCATTGGGTGAACAGCTATCGCCCACTCATGGGGGTCATCTTTTCTGCCGGTTGCCTCGGCACGACATCAAAACGCTGACACTTGTCACACTTCCGAACGAAATCTTTGGAGTCTTGCTTAAGAGTCGGACAGAAATACCCTTGACGAAGTATCTTCATAGCCAAGGCGCGACTGCCTGAATGGTTTCCGCAGATTCCCTCTTGAATTTCTCGAATCACGTAGTTGGCTTCATCCGGTAGGAAGCACCTAAGGTAAGGCTGAGAATGCCCCTTCTTGTACAGCACTTCGTCCAATATAGCGTATCGGGCTGCTCTAACCCTAAGTCGCCTCGCCTCTAGCTTGTCCGAGGGGGTTTCACCGGATGACAGATAATTGAAGATTGGGTCCATCCAACTAGGAATGGACTGGACGGGATTGACTTTCTCCGACTGGCTGATGCTTGGGTGTTCAACGAACTCGATCGGGACGAAACGTGGGATCCTTCCCTCGGAGGATGAGGCGAGTTTTGCTAACGCATCAGCCCATGAGTTCTCAGCTCTGGGTATCTGCTGGATGGTGCAACTCCAAAATTTCTCGATCAGTTTCCTGGCTTCCTCGAGGTAAGCGATCATTCTGACTTCCTTGGTTTCGTACTCCGAGAAGATGTGGTTCACCACCAGCTGTGAGTCGCAACGGACTTGCAGGGTCTGGATGCCCAGGCTTGCTGCCAGCCTGAGCCCAGCTAACAACACTTCATACTCGGCTTCATTGTTTGAAGCTTTGAATCCGAGTCTGACCGCGTATTGGATCGCCGTTGAATGAGGGCCGACTAGGACAATCCCGGCTCCTACCCCTTTGATGTTGGAAGACCCATCAATATAAAAGACCCATCTCGGACCCGACGCTGCCTCTTGGTCGCTCAACGGGATGGGTGGCATCATCTCAACTTCCTTGTTGATCTATTCCTCACTTGGAGCAGTGAATTCGGCGATGAAATCGGCTACCGCTTGACCCTTGATTGCCACCCTAGGGCGGAACTGAATGTCGAACTCTCCAAGCTCCATGACCCACTGTCACGCCCCAAACTCGGAAACTGGGCTCACAAAATTCACGATCGCCGAATCCGGCGCCGACAGCCTCCATAGAACCCCATTCTCGGCTCCTAGCGCCCATTCGCCAGGTTCCGATCCTAGGATACTACGAGGAGGATTTTCAATGCCAATCTGATTCGTAATAAGCATAACCAAAGGCATAACCCACAAACAACAACCAAGAACTCCATTTTATTTCCACTATGATAAAAAACTTTACAAGTACAATGAGCATAAAGGGAAATACAATGGTAAATAACAAAAACTCCAAATGATCAGCAACGTGCTCTTGCGATTCAACGTCACCTGCACGCAACGGTCGTGTATAAGCTTACAGAAAGTTTAGAGGGTGGTGAAAGTGTGTGCGCAAGGTAGTAATATGAACATGCAATGTCAAAGTAAAGCGGAATATGCAGATGGATCTATGATATCATGAGCCGTACCAAGGCTTATGCGATGCAAGACATGAATGGTATCGGCCATCCCAAGGCCATGCGATGTGCAATGCAACTCAAGCATACAGGTCCTCATCTATGTCCACACATCAATACAGCTCAAAGTATGGAATATCACCGGGGTCTAGTACACTCTAAACCAGATTGCCGCCACATCGCATGCAATAAGGTAAGTGGAAGAGACCTCACTATCCGTCTGCCAATATCGGGCGCGACTCGTCAATAGCGGACCCATTCCTCGAGCTGGTCAAACTCAGTCTAACATTGCCCCCTACACTCGGGTGGGTAAGGCCGCACCCCCTTCCAACCGACCACGATACAGTGGAGAGCGTAACCGTCTGGTAATCGGCACTCAACGCTCATCTACCCACTCGGTCTAGACGTTAGAGCAACCTCTTGGTACCATAAGGGTTTAGGGACTTTCACCCAGGGATATCTATAGTACCCCATGTAGAACAAGATTTCCGGTATCCAATCCTGCCAACCACGATGCGTCTGTGGAGGCTACGGCCCTGATGTCGCTAGGGCGTACAATAACCATATCACACAAATACGGAATGCATGAATCACGCTATCCAGTCATGCAACCAATCATGCGCATACCGTGCGCTCATGTAGGGCAACATTGCCTAACCAGGAGCCCATAAACAACCTGCCCGAAGGCAAATGCTATGATCAGACAATTCTCACGTCAAGCATACATATGATGCGTATGATCATGAGTCATGAGCTGTACTAAACATGTTATAATTAAATGAACTATCTTACAATGCAGATGGACCTGGACGGCCTATACACGATAAGTATGGCCCGGTAATGGGCCCTAAGGAGAGTTGTAATGTGGACATCCAACCAGCATTACACTCGCAATGTGGACGTCAAACCAACATTGCCCCCAAGGCACGATCGTCGTAAACATCGTACTTACTCTGTAATGGATTTACACATTGTAACGGACCGTAGGTTGTCCCCATTAGACCTTACATATATATCAAATGGGCCATATCCTATGGGCTTTTATTCATCAGATGGGCCACATAAATGGGCCACACCAATGGGTCTTATGTGCATTGCAATGGGTCAAACCCGTGGGCCTTGGATTGCATCAAATGAGCTTAGTCTCATGAGTCTAATATATGACCAATGGGCCTCACCAATTGGGTCTTACATGTAGATCAAGTGGGCCTCAACCCATAGACCTAACATGAATTCAATGGGCCTAAACCCCTAGGCCTTGCATATATCAAATGGGTCCAATTTCATGGGCCTTGAAGTACATCAAATGAGCCTAGTCCCATGGACTTGCAACACATCAAATGGGCCTACGCTCATAGGCCTTATATGAATCAAATGGTCCTAACCCATAGGCTTTTCATAAACTAAATGGGCCTAGCCCATAGCCCTTTTGAAATTTGAATGGGCCTAGCCCATAGGCTCTTTTATGAATTAAATGGATCTGGACCCAAGGGCCTTGGAATATATCAAATGGTCCAATCCCATGGGCCGTACATCCACATCAAAGTGGGCCCCAATAAGTGTCACAAATACATTGAGATGAGCCACAAATCATGCTAAGACGGGGTCCACTTGGACTATGGATTTGTCTCATACTTTGACTAATTCCACAAAATGATCTTTAAAGTGGACGGCTAGATTAGATGTAGCACCCGTATCAATGGTGGGGGCCCACAAGAAGACCCACCATCATGTATGAAATCTACAATGTTATATATATATATATATATATATATATATATATATATATATATATATATATATATATATATATATATGTATATATATATATGTATATATATAATATAATATAATATTATAATATATTATAGTATTATCAATAATATAATATAACATTATATATAGTATAATATATATATACACACACGCTGCAAGCGCTCACGTTGCACGCGCACACGCACACACACGCACGCTGTATGCATGCTCACACGCACGCACGCACGCTCACACGCTCACACGCATGCACGCATGCCCAAAGGGGCTCCATAATCAACGGTGGAGATAAAACGCATACATCACTGTGGGTCCCATGTGGGGCCCAGTGAAATGTCTATTAGCCATCCAAGCCACTCACTAGGTCACTCGGGCCTGGTTGAAGGGAAGACAAAAATTTCAGCTTGATCCAACACGTCAGTGGGCCCCAAAAGAATTTTAATGGAAAATTTCAATTCACACTATTTCACTTGGTGTGGGCCACCTGAGTTTTGGATCTGTCCCATTCTTGGAGGGGGCCCACCTGAGAATGGGACCCACCCCATGGATGGTTCAGATGGTATACAAACATCAAGGTGGGGCCCACAGCTGGAGCCGTGGGTCCCTGCTGGACGACCGCCCGCCCGCCATTCACGGCTGCACGCAGGCGCGTACAACCCTCCTGCTGCTGACGTACAGGCAGAGGCAATGCCTCTTTCAAATTTCGGGAAAAATCCGTTTTCCTGGGGTTTTTCACGTGTGGGGCCCGCTGAAATGAAATCCGTCCCAGCCATTGCGTTCAGTGGCTCGACGCCGTCCAAATGAGTCCAGAGTTCGAATTTTTTTGATGAAAGGAAATGAAATAAATTAAGAAAATGATGTTTGAATGGTGAGGGTGCGATCTTTGATGCTATGGCCCAGAAGGTGCTCCGTTCAATCTCATCTTCTGGCTTAACGCCTAAAATGGGGTGGTGAAAGGAATGGACGGCTTAGATTAGAGCAATACATCAGGGTGGGGCCTATGCAAGTGGGCCACCCAAAACCCCCTTTTTCTTCTTTCCTTTTTTTTCTTCCTTTGAAACGTCCAGCGTCCCAGACGCTGGACGGTTTTCTTTTTAAAAAAAAAGATTTATTTTAAAGGTGGGCCCTGATGAAGTGGGCCACCATGGATATTTGTCATGGGTACACATATAAGGTGGGCCCCACTTGAATAAAAATTTGAACCAAATGAATTTCAAGGCGGGATCCATTCAAGTGGGCCACACCATCCTATTGCAATAAAATAAAATAAAATAAAATAAAATAAATAGAAGAGAGAGAGAGAGATGGAGAGTGGGACAGGGCTTGTGATGGAGGGACCCCATCATTATGGGCCCTCCCTTACATGAAATCATACATCAAGTGGGTCATTTTGCACATGTGACCATCAAAACTGAAGATCAACGGTGGGGATCCTTTCCCCACCAATATGGATGGTTTAGATGACCTTTTTAAAGAAAATAAATATCATGATGAGGTCCATGGAGAATGGCCCCATCATGGAATGATCATGATGATCCAAGTGGTCCATCGGCCACATTTTAGGGTCCCAAGTGAGATACACACCATTGATCAATGAGCCTCACTTGGCCCATCATAAAAATAAGAAAATAAGTATGATCTAGCACCCACCGTCCGATCTTCTCGCTCCTAGGGGTTCCTTGGCACCTTAGCTTCAACTTCAATGGTTAAGATGAAGAATGGAGGGTTGAGATGGGAGATTTTGGGGTAGGAAGGTGGGCCACTTGAAGCTTAGGAGCACTTGCAAAATTCCATACATATGGAGCTCCTTAGCTTGGAGTTTTGCAAATGAGAAAGAGAGAAAGAGAGAGAGTGATGTAAAGGGAGAGAGAGAGAGTGATGGATGGATAGGTGAGTGATGGTTGTGTAAGAAAAGCTTGACTTTTGAGGCTTTTGTGTAAGAGAGGTATGCGTGGTGAAGACTTTGGTGGCTTTTTGTATAAGAGAGGTATGGGTTTGGGAGACTTTTGTGATTGCTTGGGAAAAGGGATGGAAGTGATGTGTACTTGACATGTGATGGATTGATGGGTGATTGATTGATGGGATTGATGTGATTGATGTGACACATCGTAGAGATTCTCTTAGTTTTCACAACGCGCAGCGTTTTCTCGCACCGAACGTTGGCCCATATCTCTTGACCAGGGTATCGCCTCGGCGCGCGAGTCGCGGTATCGGAACCACAACGACGGCGCGGTCGCTATGGTATTGGTCTCGGGTTGAGTCGACTCGGGTTGTCGGCATATGAATCAGGGTCGCGCGTCGATATTGGTTAAGGGTCGAAAGTTGCCGGAATTCGACCGATAAGACCGCGGAAGTGTACGGAAAGGTACGGACCAAGATACAGGTCTTACAGCTCTCCCCTCCTTATAGAAATTTCGTCCCCAAAATTTACACAAGCATCGCAATTAAGCATTACTCATAAAAAAGAAATGACATAATATCATCATATAAAATCGGAGACAGCATACAAAATACATCACATGATCAACCATCAAAGAGATGAGGATAACGCTCTCGAATCTCAGCCTCACGCTCCCACGAAGCCTCCTCTACAGAATGATGACCCCACTGCACCTTCACCAACGGAATGACCTTGGTTCTCAGGACCTGCTCCTTCCGATCAAGGATACGGACTGGCTGCTCAATGTAAGAAGCGTCTTCATGAACCTCCAACGGCTGCCAATCAATAACGGGAACTATGTCTGATCCACACTTCTTCAACATGGAGACGTGAAAAATGTCGTGGACGCCAGACAACTGTGATGGCAAGGCGAGCTGATAGGTCACGGCGCCAACGCGCCCAGTGATCTCAAAAGGTCAAATGAATCTCAGGGTAAGCTTGCCCTTCGCTCCAAATCGAATTACGCCCTTCATGGGCGAGACCTTGAGATACACATGGTTCCCTACATCAAACTCCAAGGGACGACGCCGACGATCAGCAGAACTCTTCTGTCGGCTCTGAGCTGTGCGCATCCTCTGCCTGATGATGTCAATAGCCTCTGAAGTCTCCTGCACAAGCTCGGGACCTAGGAGACGGTGCTCTCCAACCTCGGTCCAACAACTCGGTGATCTGCATGGTCTGCCATATAGTGCCTCAAAAGGAGTCATGCCGATGGTAGCCTGATAACTGTTATTGTACGCGAACTCAGCTAATCGCAGATGCTCATCCCAACTACTCCCGAAGTCAATCGAGCAGGCCCGAAGCATATCCTCAAAGATCTGGTTGACCCTCTCGGTCTGGCCATCGGTCTGCTGATGGTATGCGGTGCTGAGCTGCAAATCAGTCCCCATCGCTCGCTGGAAGCTCCCCCAAAACTGAGACGTGAATCTCGAGTCTCGGTCAGAAACGATCGAGACTGGAACGCCATGCAGTCTCACAATCTTCTCAATAAACAGTCTCGCAAGCCGGTCCATAGACCAAGTCGCACACATTGCAAGGAAATGTGCCGACTTCGTCAGACGATCCATAACAACCCAAATGGCGTCATGACCGCGCTGAGTCCTCGGTAAACCCATAATGAAATCGGTCGACACGTGCTCCCACTTCCACATCGGGACGCTCAACGGCTGCAATAGACCAGGAGGTCTCTGATGATCGGCCTTGACACGTTGGCACGTGTCAACTCGGCCACAAAACTGGGGATCTGGCGCTTCATCCCCACCCAAAAATAATATCGCCTCATGTCGCGATACATCTTCGTCGAGCCCGGGTGGATAGAAAACTGCGATCGATGTGCCTCGGTCATAAGATCTCTGCGTAATTCTGGAATATCCGGGACACATAATCGGCCTCTGAAGCGAAGTCCACCGTCTGTACCGATCTGCCAATCAGCCTGACCCTCAGATGTCACCTCAGCCATATAACTCTGCAACGACTCATCAGCCTGCTGAGCCTCGATCACCCTAGCGACAAAAGAGGGTTGAATCGACAAGCTCGATAACTGTACAATGGAAGACTGCAGGCCGAACTCAAAGTCATACGCAGCAATATCCTCAAGCATCCGCCACTCCTGAATCATCATATGCGCTACTAGGCCTCGTGGCTGACGGCTGAGGGCATCTGCCACCACGTTCGCCTTGTCCGGGTGGTACTGGAGGTCGAAATAGTAGTCCTTTAGGAGCTCCATCCAGCGCCTGTCTCATATTCAACTCAGAGGTACTTCAAGCTCTTGTGATCAAAGAAGAGCTCGAACCTAACCCCGTAAAGGTAGTGCCTCTACACCTTCAGTGCGAAGACAACTGCAGCCAGCTCCAGATCATGTGTAGGATAGTTCAGCTCATGGACCTTGAGCTGACGAGACGCAAAGGCCACTGGTCTCCCGTGCTGCATCAAGACAGCACCCAAACAGATATGCGAGGCATCAGCGAATACAATAAAGTCGTCACTCCCAGAGGGAAGAGTGAGGACAGGAGCGGACGTCAGACGGTCCTTCAACTCCATAAATGCTCGCTCGCAGGCGTCACTCCAAATAAACTCTGCGCCCTTCCGAGTCAACCTGGTCAGCGGGGCTGTAATACGAGAAAAATCCTTGATGAAACGTCGGTAATATCCCGCTAAGCCAAGGAAACTACGGATCTCTGTCGCAGTCGTGAGCTGGCCCCACTGACGCACTGCCTCGACCTTCGAGGGGTCCACTGCGATACCCTCCCTCGTCACCACGTGACCGAGGAACTTCACCTCCTCCTGCCAGAACTCACACTTCTTCAGCTTCGCATACAGCTGGTGTGCGCGGAGGGTCTGCAAAGAAATCTCCAAATGCTGCTCGTGCTCCTCACGGGTCCTTGAGTAGATCAGAATGTCGTCGATGAAAACTACAACAAACTGATCCAGATATGGGCGGAAAACCTCGTTCATCAGCTGCATGAAGACCGCGGGTGCATTGGTCAGTCCGAAGGACATGACCTGAAACTCAAAATGACCGTAACGCGTCCTGAATGTCGTCTTCGGAATGTCCTCATTTCGGACTTGAATCTGATGATAACCGGAACGCAGGTCAATCTTCGAAAAGAACTGTGCACCCTGCAGCTGGTCGAACA
The DNA here is from genome assembly GCA_037074715.1 of Magnolia kwangsiensis. Taxonomy (NCBI): domain Eukaryota; kingdom Viridiplantae; phylum Streptophyta; class Magnoliopsida; order Magnoliales; family Magnoliaceae; genus Magnolia; species Magnolia kwangsiensis. The sequence continues at coordinate 101,686,465 of CM073581.1, forward strand.
AATCATCAATCCTAGGGAGCGGGTACTTATTCTTGACTGTGACTTTATTGAGCTCGCGATAGTCAACGCAGAGCCTCAACGAGCCATCCTTCTTCTTCACGAAGAGTACCGGCGCTCCCCATGGCGAACTGCTCGGACGGATAAAACCCAACTCACGTAACTCGTCCAACTGCTTCTGCAGTTCCCGTAACTCCAACGGTGCCATACGATACGGGGCCTTCGAAATAGGCGCGGTACCGGGCACGAGATCAATCTGAAACTCGGTGAGTCGATGAGGCGGTAATCCCGGAATCTCCTGGAACACATCGGGAAAATCACGTACTATGGGCAAGTGGTCGATGCAAACGGCAACAGGCTTCTCTAAGGTGCAAGACATCAAACAAGACAACCGTTCTCCTCTAGCCTCTGCAACGAACTGAAACTGTAGCATGCCAGGTATACAGAACGTGACGGTCCTCGCGGCGCAGTCCAAAATAGCATAGTACTCGACGAGCCAATCCATGCCCAGGATGACGTCGAACTCAGACATCGGCAAAATGAACAGATCGGCAGGCAGAAAGGTATCCCCAACTAGAACGGGACATGATGAGCAAAATCATCCTAACACTGCAGTCCTCCCCAAGGGAGTCAATACAGATAGGCTCTCATTAGCAGACTCCAACGGTAAGCCAGCCGATCGACAGAAGCTCTCGGCCACAAAGGAGTGCGATGCACCGGAGTCAAACAACACTCGTGCAATGCATGCAGAAACTAGAAGTATACCCTCAACAACTCTTCCGGATGACTGCGCATCCTGCTGAGCAGCATAGAATCTAGCCTTAGCTGGCTGGGGAGGTGCATGTCCCCTCTGAACGTGCTGTTACTACTGCTGGGGTCGCTGAGGCGGTCGAAACTTCTGCCTCTGCTGCTGCGGCCTCTGAGGCTGGTGCTGATGCTGATGCTGCTGCTGAGGTGGCCTCGGTGGTGGAGGCTGCTGTCGCTGCTGCTGTGAGGGTCTCTGCTGCTGCAGTGGAGGTCTCTGCAGCTGTGGACCTCTCTGCTGCTGCTGGGGGCTGGGACACTCCCATGAACGGTGTCCCGTCGCACCGCACCTGAAGCAAGTGCCAGTGAACTGCCTCTGAGGTGGTGGTGGAGGTGCTGCTGGTGCTCGGAAGGCTGGGCGACCTGTACGCCTCTGCTGCTGTGGTTGACGCTGCTGGGAATCACTGGAAGATGCCTGCCTTTTCCGGTCTCTCCTCTGACCACGATCAGACTGAGAACCGGCCCACTCAGTCTCATATATCTGAGCTTTCCTCACTACTGCCTGAAAAGTAGGAAGCTCATGCCCAATGACACGACCTCGAAGGCCGTAACGTAAGCCGTTCTCGAAACGGCGGGCCTTTCGCCCCTCGTCATCAACCATGTATGGTGCGAATTTCGATAGTGCCATGAAACAGGCCGCGTACTACGCCACAGTCATATCTCCCTGCACCAGAGTCTCGAACTCTAAAGCTCGCTGACGGTGGATATGGTCGGGGAAGTACTGCTCCTCGAATCAATCAAAAAACTCCTCCCATGTCCAGATATACTCTGGTCCGGCAACACGGGTAATAGAGGTCCACCAATGCTCGGCCTCACCCTGAAAGAGAAATACTGCTAACCGGATACGCTGCTCGGTCGTGCATGACATGGTATCAAAAATCTTCTCCATATCGGAGCGCCATCTCTCTGCTGCAGTCGAATCTGGCTCGCCCTGAAAACGTGGGGGATCATGCCGTCTGAACTCACGAAGTACGGCGCTCGCGCGCTTCTACTCTGCCTGAGCTGGTGAAACAGTTGGGCGTCTGCCCTGTCCCTGTAGTGCGGCTGTCACAGCCCGTAACATCTGCTGTAACTGTGAGGGACTCACAGTTACGGTCGGCTCCTCATCGGCCTCAGGTGGAGGAATGTCATCCTCATGAGAGGAAGCAGGGATCTCTGAGGGTGAAATGGGAGACGCAGGGGGTAAAGCTGGAGCCTCAGATGGTGAAGCAGAATCCTCATGTGGTGGTGCGGGAGTCGATCGAGTAACTCTCCCAGGTGCCATGTCCTACAGGAAAGAGCGAAGGCGCCAATCAACTTTAAAACTCTCGAAGGTACACACGTTAACGGTCTGTATTGAAAGGTCGCGAAGCTATCCGAACTCCGGGACTTAGTCATTCCACACTCATAGCAGACATGTAATGTTGTTCTCGGTTATTCCCAAGTTATTCTCTGATACCAACTTCTGTCATGCCCCAAACTCGGAAATCGGGCTCAAAAAATTCCCGATCGCCGAATCCGGCGCCGACAGCCTCCGTAGAACCCCATTCTCGGCTCCTAGCGCCCATTCGCCAGGTTCCGATCCTGTGATACTACGAGGAGGATTTTTAATGTCAATCTGATTCGTAATAAGCATAACCAAATGCATAACCCACAAACAACAACTAAGAACTCCATTACATTTTCACTATGATAAAAAACTTTACAAGTACAATGAGCATAAAGGGAAATACAATGGTAAATAATAAAAACTCTAAATAATCAGCAACGTGCTCCTGCCTCAGTGCTGCTGCGATCCAACGTCACCTGCACGCAACGGTCGTGCATAAGCTTACAGAAAGCTTAGAGGGTGGTGAAAGTGTGTGCGCAAGGTAGTAATATGAACATGCAATGTCAGAGTAAAGCGGAATATGCAGATGGATCTATGATATCATGAGCCGTACCAAGACTTATGCAATGCAAGACATGAATGGTATCGGCCATCCCAAGGCCATGTGATGTGCAATGCAACTCAAGCATACAGGTCCTCATCTATGTCCACACATCAATACAGCTCAAAGTATGGAATATCACCGAGGTCTAGTACACTCTAAACCAGATTACCACCACATCGCGTGCAATAAGGTAAGTGGAAGAGACCTCACTATCCGTTTGCCAATATCGGACGCGACTCGTCGATAGCGGACCCATTCCTCGAGCTAGTCAAACTCAGCCTAGCATTGCCCCCTACACTCGGATGGGTAAGGCCGCACCCCCTTCCAACCGACCACGACAAGTGGAGAGCGTAACCGTCTGGTAATCGGCGCTCAACGCTCATCTACCCACTCGGTCTAGACGTTGGAGCAACCTCTTGGTACCATAAGAGTTTAGGGACTTTCACCCAGGGATATCTATAGTACCCCATGTAGAATAAGATTTCCGGTATCCAATCCTGCCAACCACGATGCGTCTGTGGAGGCTACGGCCCTGATGTCGCTAGGGCGTACAATAACCATATCACACAAATACGGAATGCATGAATCACGCTATCCAGTCATGCAACCAATCCTGCGCATACCGTGCGCTCATGTAGGGCAACACTGCCTAACCAGGAGCCCATAAACAACCTGCCCGAAGGTAAATGCTATGATCAGACAATTCTCACGTCAAGCATACATATGATGCGTATGATCATGAGTCATGAACTGTACTAAACATGTTATAATGAAATGAACTATCTTACAATGCAGATGGACCTGGACGGCCTATACACGATAAGTACGGCCCAGTAATGGGCCCTAAGGAGAGTCATAATGTGGACATCCAACCAGCATTACACTCGCAATGTGGACGTCAAACCAACATTGCCCCCAAGGCACGATCGCCGTAAACATCGTACTTAGTCTGTAATGGATTTACACATTGCAATGGACCGTAGGTTGTCCCCATTAGACCTTACATATATATCAAATGGGTCATATCCTATGGGTTTTTATTCATCAGATGGGCCACATAAATGGGCCATACCAATGGGTCTTATGTGCATTGCAATGGGTCAAACCCGTGGGCCTTGGATTGCATCAAATGAGCTTAGTCTCATAAGTCTAATATATGACCAATGGGCCTCACCAATTGGGTCTTACATGTAGATCAAGTGGGCCTCAACCCATAGACCTAACGTGAATTCAATGGGCCTAAATCCCAAGGCCTTGCATATATCAAATGGGTCCAATTTCATGGGCCTTGAAGTACATCAAATGGGCCTAGTCCCATGGACTTGCAACACATCAAATGGGCCTACGCCCATAGGCCTTATATGAATCAAATGGGCCTAACCCATAGGCTTTTCATAAACCAAATGGGCCTAGCCCATAGCCCTTTTGAAATTTGAATGGGCCTAGCCCATAGGCTCTTTTATGAATTAAATGGATCTGGACCCAAGGGCCTTGGAATATATCAAATGGTCCAATCCCATGGGCCGTACATCCACATCAAAGTGGGCCCCAATAAGTGTCACAAATACATTGAGATGAGCCACAAATCATGCTAAGACGGGTTCCACTTGGACTGTGGATTTGTCTCATACTTTGACTAATTCCACAAAATGATCTTTAAAGTGGACGGCTAGATTAGATGTAGCACCCGTATCAATGGTGGGGGCCCACAAGAAGACCCACCATCATGTATGAAATCTACAATGTTATATATATATATATATATATATATATATATATATATATATATATATATATATATATATATATATATATATATATATATATAAAATATACAATATTATAATATATTATAGTATTATCAATAATATAATATAACATTATATATAGTATAATATATATATACACACACGCTGCATGCGCACACGCACACAACACTCACGCTGTATGCATGCTCACACGCACGCACGCACGCTCACACGCTCACACGTACGCCCGCCCGCCCAAAGGGGCTCCATAATCATCACCCTGGACTCCACTGTCCGTTGGACGGTGGAGATAAAACGCATACATCACTGTGGGTCCCATGTGGGGCCCATTGAAATGTCTATTAGCGATCCAAGCCACTCACTAGGTCACTCGGGCCTGGTTGAAGGGAAGACAAAAATTTCAGCTTGATCCAACACGTCAGTAGGCCCCAAAAGAATTTTAATGGAAAATTTCAATTCACACTGTTTCACTTGGTGTGGGCCACCTGAGTTTTGGATCTGTCCCATTCTTGGAGGGGGCCCACCTGAGAATGGGACCCACCTCATGGACGGTTCAGATGGTATACAAACATCAAGGTGGGGCCCACGGCTGGAGCCGTGGGTCCCTGCTGGACGACCGTCGGCCCGCCGTTCACGGCTGCACGCAGGCGCGTGCAGCCCTCCTGCTGCTGACGTACAGGCAGAGGCAATGCCTCTTTCAAATTTCGGGAAAAACCCATTTTCCTGGGGTTTTTCACGTGTGGGGCCCGCTGAAATGAAATCCATCCCAGCCATTGTGTTCAGTGGCTCGACGCCGTCCAAATGAGTCCAGAGTTCGAATTTTTTTAATGAAAGGAAATGAAATAAATTAAGAAAATGATGTTTGAATGGTGAGGGTGCGATCTTTGACGCTATGGCCCACCAGGTGCTCCGTTCAATCTCATCTTCTGGCTCAACGCCTAAAATGGGATGGTGAAAGGAATGGACGGCTTGGATTAGAGCAATACATCAGGGTGGGGCCTATGCAAGTGGGCCACCCAAAACCCCCTTTTTCTTCTTTCTTTTTTTTTCTTCCTTTGAAACGTCCAGCGTCCCAGACGCTGGACGGTTTTCTTTTTTAAAAAAAAGATTTGTTTTAAAGGTGGGCCCTGATGAAGTGGGCCACCATGGATATTTGTCATGGGTACACATATAAGGTGGGCCCCACTTGAATAAAAATTTGAACCAAATGAATTTCAAGGCGGGATCCATTCAAGTGGGCCACACCATCCTATTGTAATAAAATAAAATAAAATAAAATAAAATAAATAGAAGAGAGAGAGAGAGAGATGGAGAGTGGGACACGGCTTGTGATGGAGGGACACCGTCATTATGGGCCCTCCCTTACATGAAATCATACATCAAGTGAGTCATTTTGCACATGTGACCATCAAAACTGAAGATCAACGGTGGGGATCCTTTCCCCACCAATATGGATGGTCTAGATGACCTTTTTAAAGAAAATAAACATCATGATGGGGTCCATGGAGAATGGCCCCATCATGGAATGATCATGATGATCCAAGTGGTCCATCGGCCACATTTTAGGGTCCCAAGTGAGATACACACCATTGATCAGTGAGCCTCACTTGGCCCATCATAAAAATAAGAAAATAAGTATGATCTAGCACCCACCGTCCGATCTTCTCGCTCCTAGGGGTTCCTTGGCACCTTAGCTTCAACTTCAATGGTTAAGATGAAGAATGGAGGGTTGAGATGGGAGATTTTGGGGTAGGAAGGTGGGCCACTTGAAGCTTAGGAGCTCTTGCAAAATTCCATACGTATGGAGCTCCTTAGCTTGGAGTTTTGCAAATGAGAAAGAGAGAAAGAGAGAAAGAGTGATGTAAAGGGAGAGAGAGAGAGTGATGGATGGATGGGTGAGTGATGGTTGTGTAAGAAAAGCTTGACTTTTGAGGCTTTTGTGTAAGAGAGGTATGGGTGGTGAAGACTTTGGTGGCTTTTTGTGTAAGAGAGGTATGGGTTTGGGAGACTTTTATGGTTGCTTGGAAAAAGGGATGGAAGTGATATGTACTTGACATGTGATGGATTGATGGGTGATTGATTGATGAGATTGATGTGATTGATGTGACACATCATAGAGATTCTCTTGGTTTTCGCAACGCGCTGCGTTTTCTCACACCGAACGTTGGCCCATATCTCTTGACCAGGGTATCGCCTCGGCGCGCGAGTCGCGGTATCGGAACCGCAACGACGGCGCGGTCGCTATGGTATTGGTCTCGAGTTGAGTCGACTCGGGTTGTCGACATATGAATCAGGGTCGTGCGTCGATATTGGTTAAGGGTCGAAAGTTGCCGGAATTCGACCGGTAAGACCGCGGAAGTGTACGGACCAAGATACGGGTCTTACACCCACTCGGTGATCCGACCTGACACTTTGGGTCTCTGGAGGACCTGCCTTAGAGGAGAGTCCGTTAGCACAACTATGGAGTGGGCTTGGAAATATGGCCGCAGTCTTCTGGCCGCTACGACGAGGCAGAATGCCAGTTTCTCCAATGACTGGTACCTTGTTTTAGCTGGTACCATAGCTTTTCTTACATAGTACACGGGGTACTTCTTGCCTCCGACTTCTCTGATCAGAGCCGAACTGACAGCTGAAGCCGAGACAGCGAGGTAGAGGAGTAGAGGCTCCCCTCCTTCGGGCTTGGACAATAGGGGCGGAGAACCCAAGTACTATTTCAATTGCTGAAAGGTCTACTTACACTCTGGCGTCCACTCCGCCTTCTTATGACCCTTCAGCTGCTGGAAGAAGGGAAGACATTTATCTGTAGCCCTGTATATGAAGCGTCCGAGGGCGGCAACTCTTCCCGTGAGACGTTGTATCTCCTTTAGAGTCCGAGGCGAGTTCATGTCGAGGAGGGCCTTGATTTTATCTGGGTTGGCCTCGATCCCTCGCTGGCTGACTTGAAAGCCAAGGAACTTCCCTGACTCAACTCCGAACGCATACTTAGCAGGGTTAAGCTTCATCTGATATTCTCGGAGGACGCTGAATATTTCTCGAAGGTCAGCAAGGTGGTTGGAGGCTTGGATACTCTTCACTGGCATGTCGTCCACGTATACCTCCATGGTGCGCCCAATCTATTTGCTGAACATCTAATTCTCCAGCCTCTGATATGTTGCCCCAGCTTTTTTCAGGCCAAACGGCATGACCCGGTAACAGTAGAGCCATCTGTCAGTGACAATGGTACTCTTCTGCCTATTTGGGGAATGCATAGCGATCTGGTTGTATCCGGAATAAGCATCCAGAAATGAGAGTAACTCGTGTCCGGCCGTGCTGTCCACCAGTTGGTTGATCTGAAGTAACGGAAAGCTGTCTTTGGGACACGCCTTATTCAGATCAGAATAGTCTACACAGACCCGCCACTTCCCGTTGGACTTTCTTACGAGTACAATATTTGTTATCCAGTCAAGGTAATATATCTCTTTTATGAAGCCCGCATCGAGCAGGACGGAGACCTTCTCGGCAATGGCTTCATATCATTCGACGTCGAACTGCCTTCTCCTTTGCTTGACCGGCTTATGATCTGGGTCCACGTTCAACCTGTGAACCAGTACATCAGGAGAGATTCCCGGCATATCCGCATGCGACCATGCGAAAATATTTCGATGCTGCCTCAAGAAGGCTATAATTTGTTCTTTCGCTTGGTATTCAGTGATGATCCGAGTTGAACAATTTTGCTCGGGTTTGATTCATCGAGCGGTACTTTCATCAGATCTTCGACGGAGGAGCTTTCTATCGGTCCTCGAGGATCCAAGGCGTCCACTACAAGCGTTTGTTTGACAGCTCCTTTCCTCATGACTATAGCATAACATCTTCGGGCCTCGCGTTGATCGCCTCGGAGATAGCCGATCCCTCCTTTGGATAGGAACTTCATCATCAGATGGTAAGTTGAGGCGACTGCTCTCATTGTATTGAGGGAGGGTCGGCCCAGGATTACATTGTGGACAGATGAAACATTAACAACCAAAAAGTCCACCAGAAGTGTGACTTGATGTTGCCCTTCTCCCACTGTTACTGGGAGGGAGATAGCTCCTTCGGAGATTACTCTCTCCGGCAAAGCCGTGCAAGGGAGTCTTCACGGGTCGGAGCCGAAACCGTAGAATTCTCATTCTTTCGAACACCTCGGAGTACATGACATCAGCCGAACTCCCGGTGTCGACCAGGATACGGAACACCTTGTGATTCACTATGGTCATGGTAACCACTAGCGCGTCATCGTGTGGATGCTGGATCCCACGCGCATCATCTTCCGTGAAGGTCAGGCTGCACGGAGTGACTCATAGTTCTTTGCTGGGACGTTCTGTCAGGTGAACGTGATGCTCCGACTCGGATCTCCGGGAATGAGCTTTTCGAGCCCTGTTTGAATCCCCTCCCCCAGCTGATCCCCCGAAAATGGTACGAATTTCGACGGGTTCGTCTCGGGGGTTGTTTGACTTTTTCCGCGGCTGCTCCTCTCTCCGAGCGGATCTTTCTCTTTTGGTGTAACGACGCAATGTCCCTTACGGATAAGGGACTCGATCTCATCTTTCAGGTCCACGCAGTCATCCGTGTTATGGCCATGATCTCTGTGGAAGTGACTGAATTTTCGCTTGTCCTGTTGCTCGGGGTCAGCCCTCATGCAGACCGGCCAATTAAGTAGCCTGTCTCCTCGGATATCTAACAAAATCTGCTCGGCAGATGTGTTGAGAGGAGTATAGGAACCAAAATTTTCCTCCGGCCTACGGCTCGGTCGACAATCGCGGGGAGACGGTCATCGGTCCTTTTACCGTTCGGCTGGGAGTCTTCGTTCCTTGGCCTTTTCCCTTTGTTCGCCGAGTCGGTGACTTGTAGTCCTTTACGGACGTTAATGAACTCCTCGGCATTGGTGTACTTTTGAGCCTTCGCCATGAAGTCCGCTAGCGTCTTCGGGGGATTTTTGCCGATGGAGAAAGTGAAATTTCCTTCCTTCAGTCCGCTCAGGATGCCCGCGAGAGCCATCTTGTCATCATAGTTTTTGACATGCAACGCCTCTTTATTAAAACGGGCGATGTAGTCTTTCAATGACTCCTTCGAAGCTTGCTTGATGGTAAGCAGGTGGGTGTTAGGTTTTCGACTTCTCTTACTAATTATAAATTGCGTAAGAAATAGTCGACTTAGCTCTGCGAAGGAGCCCACGGAGTTTGGCTTGAGTTGGCGATACCAAATCCGAGAGGATTCTGTGAGGGTGATGGAAAATTCCCTGCACATCATTGCGTCCGTTGCAGTTTGAATCTGCATCCACGATCGGTAAGACTCTAAGTGTTCGGATGGATCCCCAGACCCTGAATACTGGATGACGGGAGGCATCCGAAACCTCTGCGGCATCACTTCAGCCATGATGGCTGGGGTGAAGGGAGGCTCGGTCTCTTTCATCATCGCCTGGATCGTGGTTGGGACTGTAGATTGTTGTTGCTTCTTCTCCAAAGTCAGGAACTTGTCCTTCAACTCTGCAAATCGTTCCTCCCATGGGTCCCTATTTTCTGAGATGACCTCTGGAGTATCCTCGCCCTCCGGCGTTCTCCCTTCTCTCCTCCGTTCTAACTGATGTCGGAGGTCCGTGGGTGGCAGAACGGATGTAGCTGAATGAACGGTTGTGGGAACCCGGGTAGTGGCGCGGTATTTCCGCGCGTTCAGGACAATAATTTTATTTTCATTTAATAAAAAATAATTTCTTTATAATGTAAACTATTTCCAAACAAGAGATAAGGGCAAATGTGTCAAATTAACATATTTCAGACATTTCAGATGTTGTTTGTTTCAAATTCAGTACTAAAATTTCAGACTTCAGCCATAATTACCAAACAAGTTTTTTGACTTTAGATTTCAAGTTTAGGCTTCAAATTTCAAATTCAAAATTTAGACTTTAGATTTAGGCTTTAGACTTCAGATTTAACAAACGGGGCCTAAGAGTTCATAAAAACTTAATCGAAAGGATCTCTGTACCTCCTCGTGGAGATAACCACCGTATCATATTAACAAGATTTGAAACAAGTGAGTGATAGAGATCAAGATGAGCACGCCAACTCCAAAAGACCTCAGGAGCACCATATGGGCGGATACCTAAAGTATTGACACAGAAAAAAAAATAACCCCTGAAGGGTTGGTAGAATCAATTGCAACAACTTTACTAAAATCTCGAGAAAGCAAAAAAAAAAAAAAAACTTTTTTAAAAAATAAAGGGCCTTTGTCTTAAAATTGTTTAAAGGCTCATGCTGTTGTCCATTGGGGATGGAGGACAAAAGGTAGGTAGAGAGTTGTGTGATCGTTTTGGGCCGAAAGGGGGTGTGCCGATCAGGTCGAAATCAACTCGTCGCTACCTAATTGAAGTTGCACACCCTCCAATATTAGCTCTGCTCTCCTGTTAACTCCAAAAAAAATAAGAGGCATAGTTGCATTGAAATTATAGATATATGACCATTCATATTACATTAAAAGAGTGATGGGTCTTCCATTTTCTTTTTTACATTTTAAATCAACTTGCATTCCAATTCATATATCTTATATACATCAAAAGCACATACTTATTTTCTTTTATATTTTATTCTTCAAATACTATTTCTTGCCCATATATATAGATATTTTTACTTTGTTCCGTTTGTTTGGGCTCTTAAACCCAACGCAGTAAAATTAGATGCCATTTATTTTCTTATTTTGCATGCCCAAGGTCTTAAAATTAATGAAGCTTGACTAGATGTAATAATATTGAAATTCTATTGAATTTTAAAAAAAACTCATTAAATTCCATAAAGTAGATGCTGCATACCTTATGAGGGGAAATTGTGCCTAATAATTTTCATTTTTATTTTTCCATTACTACCGCCCGTATTCAAAATCCATGGTCACAAACCAACCGAATGAGTCACTTAAGCTGAAGAATCTTATAATTCCCATGCCTTTAAGTAATTCTACGATATCTGACAGGCCTTTAATTTTAAAGATTCGTTTAGCTAGGAGGAGCAAATTACGTGTTACTTAGGTAACATATTAGTGTGTACTAGCCTAATTGCGGGGCCCACCTTGATGTATGTGTTGTATATCCAAGCATCCATCAAAATTTCCACCTCATTTTAGGGTATAGTCTAAATCATGATGTAGATGACATGAAAATAATGGTCATTGAATACTCATTAATGAAAGCTTCCATTTACCACTGTTTACTCCTAATTCCCTATTGAAATTCGGTTACTCCCACCCAAAAAGCCCCTTATGGCTCATCAGGACATTCATCTGCCATCCAATGATAAGGTCAAACTAACTTAGACGAAGGGAATACACAATTATCAACATATTCCAAAACTTGTGGTCCTGCTAAGTTTTTAATGGCAAACTTTCATTCTTTATTGTGTGGTCTACTTGAGATTTTGGATCTGCTTCGATTTTAGGACCATGCCTTGAAATGAGTTGAACAAAATCGGTGGATGGCATCGATATACAACACATACATAGAGGTGGGCATTATGGTAAAGTAAACACCCACTGATGTGTTATCCAGCAAAACCTAATCCCCTATTGGTTGGAAGTGGTTCTTAGTGGATCGGAGGAGATTGGAACATGGATTGCGTCATGAACCTAACAAAATCTAACCAAGTGGTGTAAGGACATTGTCGGCCCACCTAATATGTGTGTTTTATCCATGCTGGCCATCCATTTTGCCAAACTCATTTAATGGCATGACTTCAAACTTGAAAGATATACAAATGTCAACTTGACCATTTCACAAGAAATAGTGGGGATTAAATGCCTATTATTGAAAATCTCTTGAGAGTAGGGCGAAGTTTTAAATCAAGCCGAAATTCATATTTTACCTTCCAAGCTATTCCCAAGCAATGTTTCGATAGTACAAACTATTCCTCAGGGTTGTTTACTTGATCCTTGTTACTTGTACATACTCCAAGTTTTGGGTCATGGCTTAAAATGGCAAAACAGATGGATGGCATGAACAAAACATATTGGTGTAGCCATGCAATGTTGGGCTCAAATGCAGCCGTGTTTGGTTGGGACATGACCATAGGGAACACTGGTGTGTGTTGTATAACTGTGTTGTTTATCCATCTTGCCATCTAATTTCATGAAATAAACCAAAAAAATTAAACAGATCCAGATGCCTGATGGACCACACTATAGGAAACAATGGTGATTAAATGACTACCGTAAAAAAAACTAGCTAAGGGTCCACCACTTAAAGGCACACAGACCTAGAAAAAGAGAGTGCACGGACATAAGCTTTGTCTAAAACTTTTGTGGCCCACAACTAGCTAATTACCACTATTTCATGTGGTGTGGTCCATTTGAGATTTAGAAATGCTACATTGTAAAGGAATGTATAGAGTGGATACGCAACAAATACATCAAGTAAGCCCCAAAGTCACGACCTGACTGAACTTGTTGTTCCGGCTCTTCCATGAAATAGACACGGATTACATATCAACGGTTTCCATCTATTTTTCCAACTTATTTTAGGGCATTTGCTGATAACAAAGAAGATCCAAATATAAGGTGGACCACACCACAAGAAACAATGGTGATTGATCGTTAAAAGCTTCTCATGATCATTAAAATTTTGGCTAAAAGTGATATTTGTTTTTTTTTCCTTCATCAAGGCCTATAACATTAACAACTAGTTGGATGGACAATAGACATTATGGTGTGCATTACAATGGGCCCTAGGAAGTTTTCAACGGTGGCCATTCAATTACTACTATTTTTTTTTTTAATAGTGTAGCCCACTTGAGCTCCGAATAAGCTTAAATTCTGGGTTCGTGCCCTAAAATGAGGTGGATATACGTATGGACTGCATGAATAAAACACATGCATCACAGTTGCCCCACCCTAGAGTTTAGTCACGTGCAATTCGGATTGTCTACGCTGTCAGCATCCGGGAAGCCACTGATGTTGCAAGATGAGCCCTAACATGATATATGTATTTTATCCACATGATACGTATAGTTTTCCAGATAATTTGGGGGGAATAACGACAAAAATGAGATAATCCAAATCTCAGGTGGACCACACGATATGAAAACATTGGTGATTAGACGGCCACTGTTAAAAACTTTATAAGGGCCACTGTAATGTTTATTTTCCATCTAAACTGTTGATTAGGTCACATATACTTAGATGAAGTGAAAAACAAATATAAGTTTGGTTCAAAACTTTTACAATCCTGAAAGGTTTTTAATGGTCGTCATTTAATCACTACTATTTCGTGTGTGCTGTGGTCCATAGGAGATTCGGATCCGTCTCATTTTTTAGATTAATTTCCTAAAATAATTTAAAAACAAATAATTTTATTTTCATTTAATAAAAAATAATTTTTTTATAATGTAAACTATTTCCAAACAAGAGATAAGGGCAAATGTGTCAAATTAACATATTTCAGACATTTCAGATGTTATTTGTTTCAAATTCAGTACTAAAATTTCAGACTTCAGTCATAATTACCAAACAAGTTTTTTGACTTTAGATTTCAAGTTCAGGCTTTAATTTTCAGATTCAAAATTTAGACTTTAGATTTAGGCTTTAGACTTCAGATTTAACAAACGGAGCTTAAGAGTTCATAAAAACTTAATCGAAAGGATCTCTGTACCTCCTCGTGGAGATAACTACTGTATCATATTAACAAGATTTGAAACAAGTGAGTGATAGAGATCAAGATGAGCACGCCAACTCCAAAAGACCTCAGGAGCACCATATAGGCGGATACCTAAAGCATTGACATAGAAAAAAAAAATAACCCCTGAAGGGTTGGTAGAATCAATTGCAACAACTTTACTAAAATCTCGAGAAAGCTAAAAAAAAAAAAAAAACTTTTTTAAAAAATAGACATTATGGTGTGCATTACAATGGGCCCTAGGAAGTTATCAACGGTGGCCGTTCAATTACTACTAATTTTTTTTTTAATAGTGTAGCCCACTTGAGCTCCGAATAAGCTTAAATTCTAAGTTGGTGCCCTAAAATGAGGTGGATATACGCATGGACGGCATGAATAAAACACACGCATCACAGTTGCCCCACCCTAGAGTTTAGTCACGTGCAATCCGGATTGTCTACGCTGTCAGCATCCGGGAAGCCACTGACGCTACAAGATGAGCCCTAACATGATATATGTATTTTATCCACATGATACGTATAGTTTTCCAGATAATTTGGAGGGAATAACGACAAAAATGAGATAATCCAAATCTCAGATGGACCACACGATATGAAAACATTGGTGATTAGACGGCCACTGTTAAGAACTTCCTAAGGGCCACTGTAATGTTTCTTTTCCATCTAAACTGTTGATTAGGTCACATATACTTGGATGAAGTGAAAAACAAATATAAGTTTGGTTCAAAACTTTTGCAATCCTGAAAGGTTTTTAATGGTCGTCATTCAAACACTACTATTCCGTATGTGCTGTGGCCCAAAGGAGATTCGGATCCGTCTCATTTTTTGGATTAATTTCTTAAAATAATCTAAAAAAGTGGATATAAAGCATAAAAATATTACATACATACCTGGAGGCGTGGATTAGATACTACCCTGGCCTGTTCCAGCTAGGGACAGGCAGGGGCTCTAAAGGCCACCGAGGGCCACGTGATTTATGAGTTTTATCCACACTATCTATCTATATTTTCATATCATTTTATACTATGAAGACAAAAACTAATAAACGCCCAAGCCCAAATGGACCACACAGTGAGAATTTAATTCATACCTTTCAAAATTTCTTAATGACCACCTAAGTTTTGAATCAAGACAATATTTGTTTTTTCGCTTCATACAGTTGTATATGACCATATCAACAGGTTCCATGGAAAATAATTGACACAGTGAATCTTAAGAAGGTTTCAATGGTGGGAGTCCTTAGTACTGCCGATTCTTGTGGTATGGTCCACTTGAGCCTTACATCTACCTTATTTTTTGTTTAGCCATCTAAAATGACATGGAAATATGGATGAACGGTGTGGATAAGACTCATAAATAACGGTGGCCCCTCATTAGCCGTCGGAGCCTCAGCCGGTCCCGAGCTCGGAAGACGCGGGGTGGTACCTTTGGTAGGTAGTTCGCGTCGGACGCGGATTGCGTACTACACCGCCGGTCCTAGCTCCGAAGGGGCAGTTCTATGGTTGGGCCACCGCGATGTATCTGTACATCTATACTGTTTATATCTTTTCTCAGATTATTTTAAGGTATCAACACAAAAATGAGTCGTATCTAACGCTCAAGTTGATCACACCAAATAATATGGGTGGTATTAAAATGCAAAAAGCATTAAATGTCACTTGCATTTAATGCACAAGTCATCTGTGGTGTGGTCCATTTGATCGTTGTATCTGCTTCATTTTTACGTTCGTGCTTTAAAGTAATATGAGAAAAGGGATAGACAGTTTGGATGTACAGATACATCACGGTGGGCCCGCCCACAGAACTGCCCGCTCTGAGCTGGGACGGGCGCAATCCGCGTCCATCCGCGTCATATGTAACGTTGGCCTGGACCAATGGGAATCGTCCACGTCAGGACCTCACCGAAGTGAGTGTTTCGACGACCTTACCGAATCCGGTGCCATGGAAGTAGCGTTCGTAATATGCTTGCTAGGGTTTCTCCCTCTCTCTCCTAGTGAAGCATCTTCAACAGCAGCAAAAGGCGGAGAGACTGAGAGAGAGATCATCGCCGTAGAAAGATGTTGGACATTAATCTATTCAGAGAAGACAAAGGCAATGATCCAGAGCGAGTCCGTGAATCACAGCGTCGCCGTTTCGCCTCTGTCGAACTCGTCGACGAAATCATCCAACTCGACATCTTATGGAGACAACGTATACCTATTACTCTTCTCATTTCTTCTTCTCTCTTCTATCCTTTCTCCTAATTCTCCCTTTTTTTTTCCCTTCTGTTCTTCCATTTTCTTCTCGACAGGTCAGTTCGAGCTCAGTAATCTGCAGAAAGACTTCAATCGCATCAACAAAGAAGTCGCTCGCCTCAAAATCGTTGGTTCCTTCTTCCGATTCTCTCTCTCTCTCTCTCTTTACTTCTCTACTTTCCTTCTTCATTTGTTTTCTTCTTCTTTGGACGCGAATTGCCTGTTCCCTTCCAACAGGAAGTTCAGGAAGCTACGTGGGGCCCACCGAGATGTTTGTGAGAAATCCACTCCATCCATCAGTTTCGCAACCTCAAAATAGGACCTGAATCCAAAAAGGTGGGTCACACGACAGGAAACAGTAAGAATGGAAATGCTTACTGTTGGAACCTTCCCGGAGCTCACTATCACGTTTGTATGACATCCAAACCGTTCATAAGGTTATTTCCTTTGTGATGAACTTGAAACACAAATATCGTCTTCGTCCAAAGCTTCTGTGGCCCCCGTGAAGTTTCCAATTGTGGGCGTTCAATCCCCCCGGTTTTGTGTGGCGTGGCACACTTCTGTTTTGGATCTGCCTCCTTTTTGGATTTCTGTCCAATTTTGAGCTTGTGGAACTGATGGACGGGGTGGATTTCTTACAGACATCACGGTGGGCCCCGATAGCTTCTGACTACACGAATTTCGTGTTGGCAGGGGCACATGCAATTTGGGTCCTTCTTCTTCCCTATAAGTTTGGACATGGATAATTAGATTGAAATGCTTGAGTCACTTTGCTTGATGATAGATAAAAAATGAATGGACATGTGTGAGATCCGATCAATTGTTCAGGTCATGCCCACTGCGAACATGCCTTGGCCAGAAAATCAGGCCGGGTTACTCATCATGCGGGTAATGCCTATGTGTTGAATGTAGACAATTGAGTTCACGGGTCATAACTTTGTGATAAAAATATGACCGACAAACTATATGGTCTATGGTCCCCCTGAAGGATGGTTGGTTCTTATTTTGGTGCCAGGGAATGTTCATGGTGGGACCCACCTGGTGGGGTGGCTGGGAACTTGTACATTTGTGCTGCCACCAATTGCCTTGAATTAGAACTACCCAATGGCCTTGCTCTGTTTCTGGGATTTGGAAAGCAATCCAATTGGTGGATCCTGAATTCAAGAAAGGAATCAGGCAGTTTCACTTCAGGAGGAATCTTATGGATGCTGAAATCGATTCCTCCATCAGTCTTCTGTCCCTCCTAGATGACTAATTTAACATGAGGGATGGTTTGATCGAATAATTTGGAAGTGGGAATAACTTGGAAAGTTTGCCTACGTTCTTTCCATTCTTAGCTTTTTGGGTAGAGGCAAATAAGGGCCTACTGATCTAGTTTGGAGGATTGGATGCCCCTCTAGGATGCCTTGTATTCTGTTGGATTAGTAGCCTGGATAAAATCCTTACTTTCAACTGCCTTAGAAGCAGGTATAGAATTATTGTAAATGTATACTATCTTGCCTTAATGAGGTGGAATTGGTAAATCATCTGCTTACCTATTGTAAATTATCTTAGGAAGTTTGGTGGTCTATTTTTCATCATTTTGAGGTGTTTTGGTTGATGGTCTAGGCGGTTGATAAATTTCTTGATGCCCGGAATTTTGGCTTCAAGTCAGCAAAAGGAAGCTTTTGTCTGAACTTGGCTATTCCTAGGCGGTTGCCCATAAATTTCAAGCGTGGTGGAACCTTGGAAGAAATGGCGATGTGCTTCTAGAGTTTTATGTGATCATCGTGTACCGTGCAAACTGAAAGGGACACACACACACACATACTTGCCATGCTCTCGGGCAAAATGTTAGGGTTGTTCCCCGGATTTTTTTTCAACTTATTTCCTTGGCCTCCCTCTTTGCATTGGTGTGCCAGGCCCTCATCAGTGGGAGAAGATCATCCAAAGATTTCACAAGCACTTGTCTGGGTGGAAAAGCCGTTTTCTCTCCATAGGAGGTCGTCCGACTTTGATTAACGCAGCGCTTTCGAACCTCCCCACTTATTTCATGTCCCTATTTCGTTGTCCCTCTAAGGTTCTTAATGTCATCGATACTCTCAGACGCAACTTTCTATGGCAGGGCAAGGAAGATAGAAAGAAATTCAATCTCATTCAATGGAGACAGGCCTGTCAGCAGATCAAAGATGGTGGCGCTAGAATCAAAGATTTAAAACTGATGAACCAGGCTCTCTTAGGGAAATGGATCTGGCGTCTTGGCACTGAAAACGATAATCTATGGAACAAGCTTATCAAAGGAAAATATGGGTGCTCTGTAGGGGGTTGGTGGATTAGAGAGTCCGCCCTATATAGGGCTTCTGTAATTTGGAAAGGTATCTGGCGCATGCATCGTGAGGTGTACAAAAGGATTGGTTTCGAAGTTGGCAAAGGCGACCGCATCAGATTTTGGGCCGACATGTGGTTAGATAATATTCTTCTCAAAGACAAATTCCCCTGTATCTTTCGCTTGGTGAAGAACAAAAATAGTTTTGTTGCGGATAACTATTCCATACAAGCAGGCACAGTAGTTTGGAACATTCAATGCCGAAGGAATCTGGAGGATTGGGAAATTGATGAATTCGTACATCTCATGGACTATATTCAGATCGCTTCCTCCAATCAGGACCGCCAGGACTGCATCATATGGAAAGTAGACAAATCGTCGGCCTTTTCGGTTAAATCTTTCTTCAAGGACCTCTCGCCCTCTGACAGTGAATCCATTGATTCCTCCGTTCAACACCCTCATTTCATTTGGAAGTACGCAGTCCCCACAAAACTTCACGTCTTTGGATGGCTGGTTGGGAAGAATCGCATCCTTACCGTGGACAACCTGAGGAAAAAAGGAATGATCCTTCCTAATGTGTGCATTTGCTGTTTGGCCGCTGAAGAGTCCGTAAACCACTTATTCATCCACTGTTCCTTCGCCAGCTCCATTTGGTCAGCCATCCTTTTATGCTTCAAAATTAATTGGTGCTTCCCTAAAGACGTAGACACGCTTCTCAAGGCTTGGCATGGGGTTCGGCTTCGCAAACCTCTTTCTAGGCTATGGCGTATGGCTATTCTCGTGACTTGGTGGGCTGTTTGGATTGAACGGAACAATCGCTGTTTTCGGAATGAGTCTAAGCCCTCTCATTTAGTGTGCTCTTTTGTTAAGTGTTTTATCGCTGAATGGGCTACCCATTTGGATGGGTCTAATGTCGATCTTGGTTTTCTCAACGCTTCCTAGGTGCTGCTATCTCAGCAGCCCCTTCTCCCTTTCTTGTTTCTTTCCCTTTTTTAATGCAAAGTTATCTTTCAAAAAAATAAAAAATAAAAAAATGTTAGTAGTTAAGGAACAACATGTCCATAGGATGTGTAGCTGAAATGAGGATGTTGAGATGGATGGATGGTAAGACGAGGATAGAATTAGAAATGAATGCATTATTGGGAATTTAGGAGTAGCACCAATATATAATAATATGAGGGAAATTAGACTTACATAGTTTCGTTATGTGCAATAAAGACCAAGAATTGCACTGTTCGGAGTTAGTTGGTACAAATTAAAGGCTCTAAAAAGGGCAAGGGGTAGGCCCAAAACGACATGGGTGGAGGGAGTCAGAAAAGACTTGATGACCTATGGTCTGACTAAAGTTATGGTGCTTGATAGAGTGGAATAGTGGAAAAGGATTCATGTAGCCAACTTAATTAGTTGGGATATGGCTTAGATGACGACGACGATGACCCATATCAACATGGAATTATGAGGCATCTGGAAGTCTTTGTCCTCATCTCCACTGGAGCTGCCATAAAGTTGCTTGACATACTGACAATACTGTGACCAGCTGATGAGCTGATGATACTGGGCGTGTACCTTCTAACACAATATATTTGTTATTCATCCTCACCAAATTGCAAAAGTGGGCGTGTACTTTCTAACACTATATTTGTTATTCATCCTCACCAAATTGCAAAAGTAAGCCCACCGGTGGATATTGCATAGACATGGTAACTATGCCATCTGCTGTGGTTGCGATTGGCACCTCCACACTCATTTGTAGTATCCTAGATGCATTTTCATTATGAGTCAGACTCAATAGAATGGAAAATATGGCCCTTTTGATCATTTCTTTGCATGTATCTATTGAAGATGTAGATGTAAATAAGTGTTAAACAAATCATTTCTTCATGTTTATTTTTTTTATTTTTATAAATGTGTTTTATTCATATAATAGAATATGGGTTAATTTGGCTTTTTGCTGAAATTTCACCAAAGAAGTACCTATTCATACATATATAAAAATAAAGTATGGACTACCATGCACTTATGGAGCTAATGACCATTGGAGCTAATGACCATTCATGATTCCATATAGAATCAATTCCATACCGGTCCAAATTAGAGGAATGTTATGCTAAGTGAGATTACATTGGATAAATCTTGAAACGATACATGACCCACAACAAACAAATGAAACTATGTGATTCGATGAAAATGTTCGTTTCGACGAAGTAGTTAGTACCAGTTGTCCCCCCCGTTAGCTGTAACGGTCTTTACACCCTGCAACGATCAGTCTTTACACCCTGCAACGATCACAAAAAAAAAGAAAAAGAAAGAAAGAAAAAATTTTGAAGGAAGAAAATGTATTGGCTCTGTATTGGGCCTCTTCAGCCATTACAGGCTTGTTATAGGCCATTTTTCTTCTTCTTTCAGAACAGACATTATAGCCTTGTATCATGTAGCGGGCTACATTGTTACTGTTACATTAGGCTGTCACGTAACCGTTATTGAATACCATGCTCCTCGGCCTAGATGCCTGTGTTGCAATAGGACAAGAACCATGGTTATAGTCCTAGGTGGCATGATCAAGCCCCTCTTCCCAGTGAATAGTGAAGACACCTCTACCTCAGACCTCTCTATGGACATTGCTGCTATCGATGTCACCTCGTCATCATCACGCCATTGCTCTTTGTATCGCTTAGAGTTAGACCACAATGCGACCCATGCGATCTTTGATGCTTGAGTGCCGTCGCCTCTAGATGTCCTCGTCAATGATTCAAAGGAACCGTCATAATACCCCATTTGTTCCTTAATTTCCTTGACATTGATTCCCAGGTTTCTGCTTCACTAGCCACCCTGGGATCAGGGTGTCGCTCTGCAATGTCCTAGTCACCTGTCTAAACCCATCGATAACTGTGCCCTTGAACAATGAATGCATCTCTATTGATTGCCATCAAGTCTAATCAGCCATATTCTGCATTTCCTCCATTGTCTGCCTACAGTGGCCTCAGTTGAAGCTTCATGTTGTAATGACAAAACATAAACTTTGGAGCTTCTTGTACTCGTCATGTTCTTCTTATTCACGTGAATAACCAAGAACATGCTCCACTTTTGCTTGCTTGACGATAACGAAATAGTTTCCATAGTATGTGTTGGGCAGTTGCGTAAATCAATCACCACTCACCTGTTAATTTATATGTAACTTTCTAGTTCAATAGACCACATGCTTAGTAATTAATTCTGGAAAGTAACTTTAGGTATAACTCACATGGCATCATCGTGGCCCTAGATTGCACTGTGGCTTCACTTGAGTATAAGCCCCTTTCATTTAGAAGTATGTGCCAATGATTTATATAGATGCTTGAATGAAATGAGATTACAAGACACTTCACCTTGTTACTAAACAGAGCTTTCCCCATTGACTTAGGGCATGTTTGGATGTCTAGATTCCACGGTAATGTTATGTAAATGGGTAATGAATATCACTACCGCAATAGTCCTAAGTAAGGCAATACAATACCACTGTTGCAGTTTCAATTTTTTGATATGCATGTAATGTACTCACGTGATTACATACATATAGATATAACTTGCCTAATATGTGTTATATCCACACCGTCCATTTATTTTGCAATATCATTTTAGGGATGACCCCAGATATTAGCTTCATCCAACACTTCTGTGGGCTGCAGGAAGTTTTTAATGGCAGGCATTAATCCCAACTGCTTTCTGTGGTGTGGTTAATTTCCGTTTTGGATGTGCCTCATTTTTTGTCTCTTTCCATAAAACGATCTCGCAAGATGAATGGACGGTGTGGATATAACACATACACCATGATGGGGCCCACAAAACTATGCCACCTCAACGCACCTTTGCCAGTCCAATTCGGTGGTAAGTCCGACAGATTACTATTATTTGACAGCTTGGTTTATCCAATCAACTACAAGGAATAATGCTGTGAGTTCTACATCACATTACAGTGGATTCCCGCCATCCAAACACGCCCTCAGGGAAGAGCTTCGTAGAGATGTCGTGCACTGCCTACTCTGGTTCATTCTTTATCACTGAGTCTATGCTTTTAGTGGTACATGAGGTTCAGGAAGTATACTTCAACCCAATCGAAAAATGAATTGGCCATTATAAACATAACCTGATAACCATGCAAGCAATAAGGTAATGCAATGTAAGAAACTAAAAACCAATAACTTACTAGCTGTGTGAAATGGGTGCCTCAGAGTTTTGTCCCGTCAGTCTTTGATGATGTTATTCACCCATTTATAGGACAGAGGGGTTGCAATCTTGTTGGCCTCTTTCATGAGCCACATCAACTCGCACATTGATCTAGAAGGGGCTAAGATCTCACAATGCCATATAATGGCTTGGGATATAGTGATCCGGGACTGGGAAATGCATTTCCCTTGTAATTATTTAGATGCAAAAATCTCTGTTTTGTGCATTTGCAAGGCATCCTTCATGGCACATGCTTATCTTTGGACCAAGATGAAGGTTGGCATGGGCAAAGGTCTCTTGTGGGGCTAAAAAGTGAGGAAGGGTAATTGCTTGCTCCAAGTGGCCCGATTGTGGTGCTAGTTGCTCAGATGATCTCTCATTGTTTGAACCTTTTTTTAGCTATTCCCTCTTTTTGTTTGAAAGTGGCAATGCGACTTTTTACCAGAGTTTATTTTTATTGTATTCATTTTTTTACTGGAAGGCGGGTGAGGATGCAACTGAGATGATAAAGAACACTGATGATAACAAGCAGCTGACGGCATCTAAAGAAATCGAGGTCCAGGATGCAAGAGCTGTGTTATACTCAAAGTTGGAGACCGTAGGAAATCTTGTGCATGATTCCGTCCCCATCAGCAATGACGAGGTATGTTTGTATCTATG
Organism: Magnolia kwangsiensis; assembly: GCA_037074715.1. Lineage (NCBI taxonomy): Eukaryota > Viridiplantae > Streptophyta > Magnoliopsida > Magnoliales > Magnoliaceae > Magnolia > Magnolia kwangsiensis. The sequence continues at coordinate 101,710,013 of CM073581.1, forward strand.
ATTTCTTCTAATTCAATGTGGAGAATGCTTAGGAACATTTCTTTTTGCTCTTTCTTTTTTGTAGGCAAACAATGTGGTTGCTCGATCTTGGGGAGAGAAGAGAGTTGAAGGAAAGTTGAGGAATCATGTTGAACTTGTTCAGCTTCTTGGAATTGCAGATCTAACAAAAGGTATCTTTCAAGTGAAATTTTAAGTGTCTGATCATCTCTGCAGCAAAAGATTATAATAATTAGTCACAGGTTGCAAACAGTTTGGAATGCGGTTAATTTTTTTTTTTTGCTTTAACCATCTCCGCATTCCAAATTATCTTTTTTTTTTTAAATTTTATTTTATTATATATATATATATATATATATATATATAAATTTTTAACACAACCATTGAAGAAAACCATAGCTGAGTTTACTTATTTATAAATTTGTAGTTGACTGATTGAATCTCTTTAGGATAGATAGTGTCTTTAGTACTTGTGTGATATTTGGGTACAGGTAAGGGTGTTGGGTGTCTCAATGATTTGGTGCAAGGGGTCCTTTAAGCTCCACATTATTGGGATACTGGTATGACAAGTTTTGCATGGAACAAGATTGGTTATTAGAACATTTTCCCACTGTCTCCCACCATAAATTCCTTATACCTCCTCCCATCTTTGGAGTCAGGCCATTTACCTTTGCATTTCTATCCAGTTACCTTTGACCACTCAATTGGAAATAGTTTCATCTTTATGGAGGGAAACTAATAAATAGGCGTAGTGTTCAAAAGAAAAAAAACTAATAAATAGGTGGCATCTCTCAAAAAAACTAATAAATAGGTTGCTTGTTTACTGACCTAACCAAAACTTGTGGGGAAGTCATCGAATAGTAGTGAAAATTGGTGACGTTGGCAATGTTGCCATATTGTGATTATATGCCTGGTTTGAATGGGGCAGCTGAATGATACCATATGCAAATCTTGATATACACAGGTGCTGATGTAGCGGGTGGAAGAGGTTTCTACTTGAAGGGTGCTGGTGTCCTTCTTAATCAGGCATTAATAAATTTTGGCCTTCAGTTTCTTTCAAAACGGACCTATACACCATTGCAGACTCCATTCTTCATGAGGAAAGATATAATGGCAAAATGTGCTCAATTAGCTCAATTTGATGAAGAACTTTACAAGGTAATATTCTATGATTTTTTTCTATACCTATTTGGTATTGTGGAACATGAAACTCTTAATGATTGCATTTAAGGCAGTTGATATTTTCCTTCATTGTTGAAATGACAGAAGATTTCTACAAAAGCAGACTCCTGCTTGGGCATGCACAAGGCCTCAGCTGGTCTCTTAATTGCTGTTGCACTTTCCGCAGCCCGGGCTCCTCCTCAAAGGGTCAAATAAGTTTTATACTGAAACCGTGAGAGCTATGAAATCAAAACCTGATAAAAAAATGTAGGGGGAAAAAATGTTTTTAGCATATAGGTCTGGAAATGGATATCATATGGCATGTGATCCTCATCTCCACTGCCTCTGCAATTGACTGTTCTTGAACATAATGGAGATAAAAATCTTGGCCATATGGAATAGGCTAGTCTTTTGTAAAAATTACAAAGGGCCATTGTGAAGAAATCATCAGTCTTTTACCCCATCAACTGAAACAAATGACTAAAGTTAATAGCCTAAGACCTCATAAGTAGGGCTTAATTTTTGAAGGCTGATCTGTGTATTGTGATCCGAAGGCCACAATCTTGGCAGGTCTGATTCCTTCTCATTCTACGATTAGCACTTGAAAAATAATGACAGGAGCATATTTTACAACACCTGGGGGACCTGCTGAGTCAACAAGGCGAGGTCATTCACTGGGTGACTAGGTCAGGAAAACCAGGCACATCCTGGTTTCAGTCATCACTCAACTTGGTTTCCGGGTTCACTAGGACTCAACCTAGAAGAGGAAGGAGTCCTTGTTTGCAAATCATGGTTTGGAGGAGACGCAAGTTTATGAAATTAGAAATTAGCATGGAAACAAGACATGTGATTGTGCATCTAAATCTTGCACCAATGTTACAAACACTGTAGATATTCTGGTGAATTGTAATGAAGATGGAAATACCATGAATTATCATAACTTCAAAATATCGCTGGAGTAGACAATGCTGTGAAAAAATGAGAGCATCTGATATTCTCGAGGAGGAAAAATATCAGGATATGTTCGTGGTATTTTCCCTATAGACATGAGGATCCCCTTTTGCTTTAAATGTAGAAAGGACCGTCTGGATCTCTCTCTCTCTCTCATATGTTTCCCTTGTTATTTTGTACTATTTTATTTATTTTCCTTCAGTTGCCTATTTCCTGTCTTAGTTTTGTTCTATATTAACTTCTCCATTTTGTTTACAAAAACTTTTCAAAAATATCTTGAGAAAAGCCCCAAGATTGGAAAGTTGTCCCAAGATTTTCTCATGCTAGGAAAAGAACTGAGAGTGTGGTTAACACTTTTCTTGTAATTCTTCTCTCTTCATTGTTAAGCTTCGAGGTTTTTAGTTGGAGGAGCGGTCCATGAAAGAGGGGTGGGTTATTGCATTGGAGATGGGTCCGCGATGTGGTTTTGGTAGGACATCTGATGTGGGGGTATTCCACTTTATCTAGAGTTTGCTAGACCCTACAGGATAGTTGTGGAAAAGGGGGTATTTGGTTCTCAAAGTTTCTCTATTGTTGGGAAAAGGCTGTACGAACATCATCTTTTAGGAGAGACCTCTATGATAAGGAAGCTGAGGATTTTGTCACCCTCATGAACCAGTTAGGCATTGGTGAAAGAGATGCAGTGAGATGGACCTGCTAGAAATCTGTATATTTCTCCGTGTTGTTGTTTTAAAAATATTTAAGAGGGTCAATTTGGGTTATCAGGGAAATCTAGGGTGGTGGCCAGTTTTGAATGTATAAGGTTCTAAAGATATGATGATAAACTACTATATGTATTCTCTGACTGTGGAATTTAGTAATGGTGGAGCAACTGTTTATGCATTGTCAGTATGGTGGAGTTTCTTCAACCTTATCAGTCTCCTGTGGGTAATGCTAGCTTCTGTTGGATCATCCTTCGAAGCATGGAAGGAGTGCTGGAACAGGAAGAAGAGACAGGTCTTGAAATTATTTCTGTTAGCAGTGCTGTGGGCAGCATGGAAGAAGCGGAATAACATGTGATAGTAGACAGGCAACACGGAACAACAAAGATTAAAGAAATCTGAAATTCAAAGATGTAGTAGTGCTAGGGTTCAAGGAAAAGGAGAAATAAGGGAAAGAAGTAGGATTCAATAGTTTAAAATGGGAGAGGTGAAAATAAGAAGAGAAGAAGATTCTAGGAGATTAGAGGAGGGAAAGGAGACAGGGTTCACCGGAATCAGCACCAGTGAGGATCTTGGAGTTAGCACCACGAAGAGGAGGAATCGGCACCTTCACAAGTCCAAAGAAAGTGTCCTTTCTTTTCTTCAAATCCAAGTTACAATCTGTCCCCCCTTTTCCTCAAAGAAACCCTAAAATAAAGCCACCAGGCTGACTTAAAATCCCTATTACAAAATACCCCTTGCAATAACTTTTCTTAACAAAAACAAGTGTGTTTGTTGGGTTCAAGGGTGCCCAACCGCACCACCTATATGGGTTTTTAAATAGTCGGCTGACCTGCGGGGCCTATAGGAGACTCGTGGGCCCCCACCCCAACCTCACTCCCTCGTTTATGAACTTTAAGGTCCCCCATCAACAGGACTTCCCACAAATTGTCTAAGCAGGCTGATATGTTGGTCATTATCGTGTGTAGGAATGTTGTAGATTGGATGAAAGGGGTGCCGACCTTGGTCCAAGGTTATTCAGAAGGTTCGTGGGAGTTACTCGGGTGATCAAAGGTAATTCAGAGGGTTTGAGGGTTTGTGGGAGAGAGTTAGGTGATTGGTTAGGGGATGATGAACCCTCATTATCATCCTTGATGTTTTTCTTAATGCAAGGCTTGCTTGGGGTTCCTGTCTTGAGCTTTTAATAGAATTTTCTTGTTATTGCATTAAAAAAAAAGACAAAAAGGAAAAAGAGTCGAGCTTCAAATTAGGTATACTGGAATGGGTGATTACTTCCGTTTTGTGCTTGTTTTTCTTCAACTGGTGTACTAATATGAATGTGATTGGGAAATATGAGCAATGATCCCTGCGAAGATTTTTTTTTTTTTTTTTTTTTTAAATGGTAAAAAATGTATCATTTCGAAAGAACTATTTCGCAGGATCTTATGCGAGATGATTAATTAGCTGACCTTCAACAGGTAACTGGTGAGGGAGATGACAAGTATCTAATTGCCACAGCTGAACAGCCATTGTGTGCTTATCATCTAGGTGAATGGATCCATCCTTCACAATTACCCATAAGGTCTGGATTGTCATGACTCTGCCATACTCTACACTACCACACTGTTTTGGGAGCATTTCGATGCTTAGTGGAATTCAATTGTGCCAATTCTATTAAGGGCCTGTTTTTTTGCACCAATACTACAGTAATGTAAAGAAAATGTGCAATGCTTACAAATTACTTTACCTGTCGCTTGACAACATTTGCATTTGACCGCCAGTTCCGTGTTTGGTTTATTAGTGGTAAATCCGTAATGGTGCCATTTTTACATTACTTTAATGTCGGTCGAACCATCACCAAAATACTCCGATGACACTGTTTGGATTTGAGATTTTTATAGTAATGCCATGAAAAAGTGCAATGATTACAAATTCCTTTACCTATCTCTTGAATACAACTGCATTTGACTGACAATTCCTGTGTTTGGTTTGCCAGTGGTAAAATTGTAATGATGACACCTTTCTTTTCAATCACTGGGGTAATTGGCGAAGCAAACTGGCCCTAGGTTGAAATGACCATAGTGGCGCTAGATTCACCCCTAGGTGACTAGCAGCCATTTCCAATTGCTATTGTTTCAAATCCAACTCGACAAAATAGCAATTGGAACCTGTGGTTAATGTATCTTCATAAGTAGGAATTTGAATATGGTGGCTACTCCCACTTTGGTTTTTTCCCCTTAATTCATTTTCACCTATTGGGATATTATTAAATTCATTTGAGTCTTCAAACACAGCCTCAGTAATCAACCATCCAATGGGTGCATTGACTACAACTCTGAACATGGTTTATTGTTGATGCGTTTTACATATGTGCAGGTGACTAGCAGCCATTTCCAATTGCTATTGTTTCAAATCCAACTCGACAAAATAGCAATTGGAACCTGTGGTTAATGTATCTCTTTATAAGTAGGAATTTGAATATGGTGGTTACTCCCACTTTGGTTTTTTCCCCTTAATTCATTTTCACCTATTGGGATATTATTAAATTCATTTGAGTCTTCAAACACAGCCTCAGTAATCACCATCCAATGGGTGCATTGACTACAACTCCGAACATGGTTTATTGTCGATGCATTTTACATATGTGCAGGTATGCTGGATATTCAACTTGTTTTCGTAAAGAAGCCGGTTCCCATGGGCGAGATACGTTGGGCATTTTTAGAGTCCATCAATTTGAGAAAGTGGAGCAGTTCTGTATCACCAGCCCAAACGATAATGATTCTTGGGAGATGCACGAGGAGATGCTAAAAAATTCAGAGGATTTCTATAAGGAGGTGTCATTGAAACTTGATTTCTTTCCTTTCCTTTTTTTTTTTGTAGTTGCCGTATTTTCTGTCTAGTCTGATGTGGATTTCATTTATTACAGCTGAACATCCCGTATCAAATTGTAGCCATCGTTTCTGGTGCTTTGAACGATGCGGCTGCCAAGAAGTATGATTTAGAAGGGTGGTTTCCTGCATCCAAAACATACAGAGAGCTGGTATCCTGTTCGAATTGTACTGACTACCAGTCCCGAAGACTTGAGATCCGCTATGGCCAGAAAAAGGTATGATTTTTTTGATTTTTTCTTATCATAGAAGAGAGAGGCCAGTTCATATGGCTAGGGTCTATGTTATAGTGTTACTGGCTGGAATTATTATTGGTTACGTCTGAGGCCAGTCCCTATGATTGCTGTCCATGTTATAGTGATGCGTACTGTGGACAGGGATCTGCCCTGAAATCCTTCCAGATAGGGAGATTCCACTGCTGGGATCAATGACTTACAAGTAGACAGTCAAGTATGAAAAAAAGAAAAGACAATAGCGTCTGGAGAGAATTCCAATGATTGGATGGCTATATCTTCCTATCTGGAAGATTTTCATTGCATCCCCGATCATATAGCCCACAATATCAGACACATCATGACTCTACATCTCGTGTATCAGTATCTTATGATTCTTCTATTCAAGTTGCATTCCATGCATATGCCATTGGATCTGCAGACTACATGAACTAGGGGCCTCAATGCAAGTGTTCTCATCTGTTGATCGGCCATGGGATAGGGTCGAAATGGGCTGGGTTAGGGTCATCCAGGCTTACCCATTTATAGGGAACGGATCAAAATGTCCCAGCTTGACCCATTTAGGAAACTACCCAAATATCAAGCTCGAGCCAGACACGTTTACTAACCAGCCTCAAATTCAAAATCGAGCCTGACCAACCCATGAACCACAAGCAGAGTCTGATCAATCCATTAAATGGGTCTGGAATTGAAGCCCATGACTGAGATAAAAACAAGGCTCAAGCTCCACATGGCATTTACTTAGCCTCTTTTTTTTTTTTTTTCCTGGTCCATTGGAACTATTTAAGAGATCTGTAAACTAAAGCTTCATATTACTATTTATGAGCTTCTTGTAAGCCTCTTGGTTTGGGTTGGATAAGGTTGGGGTGAGCCTGAGCCTGAGCCATTTAATAATTGGGGTCTCATTTTCTGCCCTGTACGTGGACCATGGCCTGTTATGTGTAACCCAAAACCATCTAAGAAGCTTGTCAGTCCACCTTGCCCCCGGGCCACCCTAACACATTCCCAGTCCTCGTGGGCAGTTTTATTTCACTGTGAGAGGCATGCTTGTGCTATGTCATGATATTGCTATATTTGTTTGTTTCTTCTTCTTCTTCTTTGTTGTTTTTTTTATAAGTTTTTTTTTCTGAGAATTTTCTATTATGTTTCTTTCTTTGCAGAGTAATGAACAAGTGAAGCAGTATGTTCATTTGTTGAACTCTACCCTCACAGCAACAGAAAGGACCATTTGCTGTATTCTTGAAAATTACCAAAAGGAAGATGGTGTTGAGATTCCGGCACCTTTACAACCCTTCATGGGTACTGCCTTCCTTCCCTTCCAGAACAGCCCAGCGCCAGAGACGAAAGGAAAGAAGTCTAAAGCCAAGGTCTATCTCATCTCCACCTATTTCTAAATGCACGAGGCAGGCCATGCATTGAATGTGCCCTGGTCAAAAGTAGGCCAATTCCCTTATTAAGTGGACCACACTCGCACATTAGCTGTCCATTTTCCTTTGTGCATATATCTCACTTGATGATGAGACTGGCCTTTATTTATTATTTTATTTATTTATTTATTTATTTTTTAAAAAAATTATCTTTAAGCCACCTATCAACATGCTGGGCCCTGCCTGATGAATGCCTTGGATCTTGCATGTTCCACTTGGAAAATGTGCCCCTGAGTAGGATTAAAATTCAATTCATGATTTGCAAATGGATGATTGATTTCGATAACTGATCACCTACAAGCACCGTCACTGCAACTTTTGTGGCACCATGCCATCTTTCCCTCCAGCATGCTACTTCAGGAAATCAGTACCATAAAATGGTTGATCCCACCATGAAGGTCATGCTTCTAAAAAATCAGGGTGATCCTCTCACTAGGGGAGTCAGATTGTCAGTTGTCCATTAATTCCAACGTTTTTGCCTGCCTGCTGAGTGGACCAACCTGATTTTTTATGCCGGGTGATCTTCATTCATGGTGGCATGTACTGTTTCATGGCACTGATGTTCTACACAAGGGACATGTTGGCGGGTGCCTGTAGGTTGTTTGTTCTCGATTCCTTTCTGATGCATTACATACCATGCATGCATCATTGTTACATGCACAAACCTGAATTTTTTCGTTTTAACTTGCACAGGCGGCTGCTTAAACATGAGAACCGAAACATCCAGAAGCATGATTGGCTATGTTACCAAAATCTTACATTGAGCAATGTGTTGTCACACTTATCTGATATGATCAATTTTTAGAAGGGGTTGAATTGGCCCAACACCACCACTACCACTACCACCACCTCATGGCTGGTTGCAGAAATTTTTATTCAGTTATTGTGCAACTGTCTTCCTCAAAAATATTTATTAGTCATTGGCTGTAAGACACTTCTTTTCGTGGAAGTTGAAAAAGAGTGTATGGTTGGTTTTTATGTTTTGGTAATTTGAACTAATGTTGATTGTTCCATGCATGATTTTTGCGGAACTAATGTTGATTGGTGCATGACTTGGTGTGGATAGGTTATGTTCAATGAATTTATATTTCACGGCTGTTTGGATGATGATCGCCGAGTTGGTTGGCAGGATGGCCCTGCTGTTCAGATTTATAATGGTTGCATTACAAGTTAGATCTGCAATGTAACCATTGTGTGAGTCTGTTTGCCATGCTCCCCTAAATACAGTATAACAAATGTTATACATGTCACCAAAATATCATGATTTCAGGCACGTTTACTCTTGAATGCTTGTAAGAGATCCTAGGCTATTTATGGAGAGCCTAGAATGTCATTACTTATTTCTTAGATTGGCAACTTTTTATGCACTAGTAAACAATACAAGTTCATGTGGTAAACAGTGGGTCCAGGGTGTAAATGGGTCGGCTTGATTCAATGGGTCATTGGACCCCACTGAAATTAAATGCTCCTGGGTCCAAAATTTGGACCCTTGGGTTTGGTCTGAAACTTCAACTCAATTACTAAATGGTTCGGATCTGGCAACTTCCAGAATGACCATAGATGGGTCCAATTTAGGTCGTTCTAAAAAGGACCTAACCCAGACCTGACCTAGGCGTGGACCTGATCAGATCTAGGAAAGAAGATAATTGTTACAAGCCTAGGGAAAAGTGGGAATTATTGAACTGTTTATAATTACAATTAGTTAATATGGGGAATGGATGTCAAAGATGGGATGTTCTTGTATGTGATAGGTTTCTGGGAAAGAAATAGATGGATATGAAACTTCATGTACAACCATTACATCTGATCATCTACCGATGGGCCAAAAGAAAAAAGATAGCCATGTGAAGGGGGCTTCACAAAAATAAATAAATAAATAAAATAAAATAAAATAAAATAAAAAATGCCTCCAAAGAAATACTTCACAATATCTAGGCCATCTTCCACGGAAGTGGATTGTATGGTGATCCCAACACCACCGTGGGGCCCACCATCATGATGTACGTGTTTTATCTACGTTGTCCGTCCATTTTGCCTGCTTATTATATGGCATGAACCCAAAATTGAAGCATTTACAAAGAAGCTCTTGTCGACCACACGTTGGGAAACAGTGGGGATTGAACGCCTAACATTGGAAACTTCTTTTGGGCGACAGTAGTTTTGGATCAGGCTGATATTTGTTTTTTCCCTTCATCCACGTTTGTGTGATCGTCATGGACAGGTTGGATGGCAAATGAACATCACGGTAGGCCCTAGGAAGGTTTCAACGGTGGATGTCATTATTCCCACTGTTTCCTGTGGTGTGGTCCACTGGAGCTTTGGATATACTTCGATTTTGGGCTCGTGCCCTAAAATGAGTTGGCAAAGGAGATGGACGGCGTGGATAAAACACATACATCACAGTGGGTCTCACAGAGTCCAGTCGTCAGCGAAATTGGCGTTGGGGTCCGCATCCATCCATCTCATGTTCCCTTTATTCAAGTCCAAAAGGTTGACGTGGGTTCTACAACTTTTTTCTTTTTCCTTCCCACCTTTCCTGTTTTTTCCTTTATTCATTATGAAAGGTGTGCGCACTCCGGCCTACGCGGAATGTCTGAATCAAATCAAGGGTTCACACGTGCGTTGATACGGTGCGCGATAATCCCTGGCGCTCCATTATACACGTGGCATGTATCCAAGATGTCCAATTAGTGGCCCACATATAGATGGGAATAGCCAAAAACCAAACTTACCACCATTTGAATTTTAACTGGTGACAATTTTCCAGAATCTATTTGATGTCCTCGAATCGAATAGATAAGATCATCCAATGAGTGGAATTTAAAACCATACCTCATCTTTGTGGGTTCCACCATTTAGACGGTCTGGATCGAATTACCCATATTTTGTTTCTACATCGAATGTATGCACGAGTATGATCCACCGTCCTCTGGCAGATTACCTAGAGTAGTTCCTCTCAGGCTGGTTCTTGGTAGAGGCCATTTTCTTCCCAAAAACAAAGCAAGTCAAACCAAAAGATGGACGGTCTGGATGGGGATATGAAACCTACTCTCGTTGTTAAGATCAGTATACTACTCGCGATTTCACAACGTCGCTAGAGATCCTGTCCGTTGGTTAAGCGTCCTTGTGCATCATTGATTCGGTATCCCTTGTAATAACTTCGCGATTTTCATCTCAGCTGTATTACCTGTAATAAACCTGCTATATATATATATATGTTTGGCTCGAAATTAAGTTGTTCATATATGTGTATTGAGCTTACGCATGCTAGAGCCTTTTAAATGCTCGATCCCAACAAAATGCTTATGACCCTAAGCATTGAGAGACCGTGAACAATTATCCATGATTAAGAACTAAATCAGTTTTTCAGTCTATTCAATCACTTGCACGCGCAATAAGTAATTTGCGAATGAAATGGATCATATTTTTAATGAGTTCTTGTTATAAATTTAGGGGCGTACACGAACCGAGTTAGCTCAGTTAGCTTGCTCGACTCGAAAAAGCTTGATTCGACTTGGTGCGAAGTCGAGTTCGAACCGAGTCAAGCTGAATTTTTGAGCTCGAAAATGAGTTCCGGTTAGTACCCGGTCGACTCGACTCGGATCGAATCAGTTCAATGACTCGGTTACTTTGATATTGACGTTGCTCACCAAGTGTTTAATGAAATGACTCAAAGAAGTGTGGCTGGTGGCAAGGAAGGTATGTATATGAAACCAACAATTTTTTTTTTTTTTCTTGATTTTTATATTGCTTAGAAGGTGTTTGATAAAATACCTATAAAACCATTGCTGTTGTCTTAAATGCAGTGAGATTTTAGAGGTCCAGTCAAGGTGTTTGTGAAAATGCTGCAATGACGAACTTGGCTTAAACTCGGCTCAAATTGGCCCGAGCTGCTAACCGAACCGAGCCGAGCTAGCCAGTTAAGCTCGAGGACCAAGCTGAGCCAAGTTCGAGCTGAGGTCAGTTAGTGGTTGAGCCAAGTCGAGCTGAGGCCAGCTGGACTCGATGTACACCCCCAGTTATAATTTAGTGGAGACGATTTGTTTTTTTTCACTGAGATAGTAAATATGATTTGATTTGTACAATGTGAGAATTGAAAAAAATCAATTAATTAAAATGAAAATAAAAACTTACAAAAATATACCTTAGTGATCTAGCATCCATGACATAATTGGCAAGACCCTAAATCTAAGTATTTATTGATCCAGTGACTTGGGTGAAAATGAAGGGATTTGTAGTGATGAAAAGAAAAGAAAGTCTTTTTTACGATCCCATGCTTAGCATAGATAGAAGTGCTTTTCGCTACTCTTAATCTATGTCGAAGAATGCGATTACACTACTTCTATGCTAAATTTGGTCCAACACATGGTTGCTTAGATGAAATGTCCTATATTGAGATAAGATAAAAAAATAAAATATAGGCAGCATTGTGCTGCTAATTTGATTTAATGTGTTGGATTGATGAGGGCTTGGAGCTCTTCAACATTTCTCTTATTTATAGAATTTTAAGACGGTTGATAGAGAGATCTTCGTAGTCACTTCTCCTGTCTGCTTACGTAGGAATAAGCATTTGGGCCCGACGACAGTTGTAACCTATCAAACGACACTACATATACTGGCTGTATTCACGTTCAACCTCCGCTACGTGGATGAGAGTTTCTCTTTACATTGATAAGTATCAATAATAGTAATCATTTTCTTCGGATAAATGTAAATAATGCATTACGATGTTAGGCCAACTTAACAAAGTACCCACTATTTGGCTTCTCAATTATTTTCGGGCTGCAGAGACCATGTAAGATGTCATGATTGCATTGACCCAACTCATCTCTCAGTGTGATTGCGTCGTTGATATCCAACTTTAGTCAAGAGGCCATTATAGTGGTTAGCTAGCTCTGCGACGTGAATGGAATCCACCATGTTTTTGCTGTATCCAACTAGATTTACCTCTTTTGAGCTACCGATGACTTTATGAATTTTAATTTTATTTGGCCCTTAAAGTTATTGAAGAAATTTTACTTCTACTTCTTGTTAAGATTTGACTGCGATGCAACATTATCTAAGTCATCGCATCTCATGTAGTCGCATCAGGCGTAAACAATATATCACAGGTTCACTAGAATACATCTTAACATATTACAATAAGCCAGGTCGGCTCGTTCTGCTAGATTTGGGACATTTTGGGATGATCCAAACCATTTATGATTCTTCAAACTTTGTATGTTGGATGGACAATAAATAAAATCTGTCAATTTAATTATTTCAACCTTTAAGTAATTCGGCTCTTTCTATTTTTCTATTTTCTATTTTTGAAATTTTTTATTTTTTTAAAATATAAATATGGACAGTGACTGTAGCCCTTGTGATTTAAGATGTTTTTGGGCATCATAATTCAGGGAAAGCCCTATCACATAATCGATTTGGGTCATTGAAAAAACTCAGTAGAACTTTTAGAACGTTTTCATGCATAGAAAGGTCCACCGTGATGGGCTACACGACGGGAAAGAGCAGGGACAAATGCACACCATCAAAAACTTCTTATGGCCGACGACGATGTTTGCTTGATATCCACCCTCTTCACAAACCCTTTTGTTGGCCCCAAAAAGGTTTGAATGGCTAGCATTGAATCATGCTATTTCTTGTGGTGTAGCTACCTTGAGTTCTCAGCTTTACCTATGTTTTTGAGATCACATCTTAACTTGAGAGTTAAATGACTCGGCTGGAAGCGGATTGCGTGGACTTGGGTGGTGTGTTTACGTGGCAGAGTTCTGTGGGCCCCGCCATAGTGTATGTATTATATCCACACAATCTATCCATTTTTAGATATCATTTAAGGGCATAAGCTCAAAAATGAGACAGATCCAAACCTCAAGTGGACCACACCACACAAAGCAGTGGGGGACGCCCACTGTTGAAACCTTCCTATGGCCCACCATGGTGTTTATTTGATATTAAACCTGTTCATAAGGTCACATGGACCTGGATAAAGGGAAAACAAAAATATTAGCTTGATCCAAAACTTCTGTGGCCCTTGAGAAGTTTTCAACGGTAAGCGTTCAATCTCCACTGCCTTTTGTGGTGTGGTCCACTTGAGGTTTGGATCTGCTTATTTTTGAGCTTAAATTCCAAAATAATCTCGTAAAGTGGATGGACGGTGTGGATAAAAGACATTTATCATGACGGGGCCATAGAACTTTGCGACATCAACGCATCACGCCATCTGATTGGTACTTAGCCAATTCGTCCGGTCCGACTCGTACGGTTCGACCCGACCCAATGCTCAACGAGTCAATCCGAGTCACTGAGTCTTTAAACCATCTTACGGTGCCAGCTGTGGCACTGGTGAGAGTAGATTTTCTCCTACTCACGACTAGTCTTTAGTAGGGCTGTAATCACGGACGCATATTAGCTACTGACAGTGACAGGTTGAGTAGTAAGATTCTCTATTGAAGTGACGCAATTAAGTCTCGTGGGTTACACTTATATATGTATTGTTTCTACGTCGTCCGTCATCTCGTAGGGATCATTTTACAGCATGATACAGAGAATGAGGCAGATAAAAAGCTCGAATGGGCCCAGTACAGAAATCAGTGGAGACAGTAATGCCCACCGTCTAAACCTTCTATGATGTTTAATAAGTTAAAACAAACATAGACGAAGGTAAAAAATAAATATCAGCTTGATCGAAAACTCGGGTGGCCTTAGAGAAGTTTTGAATGGTTAGCGTTCGATCCCCACTGATTTTCTATGGTGGGGTCCACTTGAGCTTTGCATCTAACTTATTATTGGATCATACCTTAAAATTATCTCTTCAAAATGAAGAACGGTGTGGATACAACACATACATCATGGAAGGATAACAGAACAGGGTGGCGCGTTATTTGAGTAGCGAATCCTGCTACTCAACCTGTTAGTAGCTAATCAGCATCCACTATTCACAAAATAGAGAGACGGTGTTGGATTCTGAGCCCCAATGGTGGCGAAACCAACTCCGCAAATAATAATTATTTTCTTTCAAATATTCTTGTTTATAGATAATACAAGCGTGTTGATGGAATTTTCATTAGATCCAGACCGTCTATCAAGCACGGTGCCTCATTTTCACCTTGTAACCCAGAAATCATGACCATCTAAATGTACTAGGTATAATTTAATCTGATGTTCCTCATTAGGATACAATAATTACGCAAAAATCAAAGTATTCCAAACTCAGATGGAACTATTTAGTTATAATTTAATGGATGGGCCACTTGAAATTAAATCAGGATGATTTTTGAGGCTGAAGAAGGGGTAATGCAGTTGATGAACGGGCTGGATTTCATGATAGTTAAATCGTTTTCTCCCACGTTATAGAAAGTGTCAACGGTAGGAAATACTCACTAAAAAAAACAGAGTGCATAGAATACCAAATGCCTAAGTAGATCTAATAATTCTACAAAATCACCCAAAAAAAATAAAATTCCTGGTAATAAAACCCTAGATTTTCTCCTAAATATAATAATAGTAATAAGAAAACCTAAAACAACCTAAGAGTGGGGCCCACTCATTTGCCTCTGTTGAGCATATCCTTATACCTGAGCATGGAATCCAACCGTTGCAATTTCAGCTGCTGCTTAAACTTGCTTATGAAATCATCAGCCCTTGCATCCACCTCTTCATCGGCCTCCTTTCCCACTGTCCCCCTCTCCCTCACCGTCGCTGGTAGCTGGGCCCCACCTTTCACTTCTGTATTCTCAAATCGCCAGCTGGCGCTCGCTGCCTTCTTCATCTGCTGCCCCACCATCTCTTGTCTCTCCCCAGCCGTTGGATGGTTATCAGACTGGCTTCTCCTTAAATATTCATGATCAATGTTTTCAACGGTCTCGATGGGTTGATGTTGGTCTGTGGTGACAGGAGACTTCTCCTCTTGGCTCTTTTGACGGTTGAGATTGAAAGATCTGAGGCTTTCGAAGATGGACGAGCTCCGGCTGATCTGGCGTATGACTTTCTTTTGGTTTTCAGTAGGAGCATGATCAACGGTTTCGATGAGTTGATGTCTGTCTGTGGTCACAGAAGGCTTCTCCTCTTGGCTGTTTTGACGGTAGAGATTGAAGGATCTGAGGCTTTCGAATATGGAAGAGCTCCGGCTGATCTGGCGGATGACTTTCTTTTGGGTTTCAGTAGGAGCATGATCAGCGGTTTCGATGGGTTGTTGTTGGTCTGAGGTCGGTGGAGGAATTATCTCTTGGCTGTTTTGACGGTAGAGATTGAAGGATCTGAGGCTTTCGAAGATGGAAGAGGTGCGGCTTATCTGGCGGGTGACTTTGTTTTGGTTTTCGGTAGGAGCATAATCAATGGTTTCGATGGGTTGTTGGTGGGCAGTGGTTGGTGGGGGAAATATCTCTTCGGTGTTTTCATGGTTGAGATTGAGGGATCTGAGATTTTCGAAGACGGAAGAGAGGCCGCTGAGCTGGCGGGGTTCTTTGTTTCGTTGTTTGGAGGTGGAGAAGACGATGGTGCCGATGACGATGTTGATCAGGACGAAAAGTACGGTGGGGGTGTACCAGCTCAGCATGGAAGCCCAGATGGACGGCAGAGATTCCTCATTCATGGCCGGCGATTTTTCGGTAGGTTGGAGACGCAAAGAGAGAAACAGTCGAGTCTTTGCTGCTGTCAGGTTTCAGAGTTGCAGAGAAATGAGGCGTGTGGGCCTTTTATCTTTGTGATTTTTTCATTTTTTCTACACGCCCGCGAGTGTACTTTTGTGCAAGTTGTTTCTTGGACGTGGATTGCGTCCTACCGTCCGGGCGGGGTTCTGTGGGGGCCCACCGTGATGTAAATGTTTTATCCACGCCGTTCATCGCTTTTCACATATTATTTGAAGGCACGCATATAAAATTGAAGCAGGTCTACAGCTTCAGTGGACCACACCGGAGGAAGATGCAGTGATAATGACACCCACCGTTGAAACCTTTCCAGGGGCCACCGTGATGTTTTTTTTTTTAATCATCCAACATACTAATAAGGTCATGTAGGCGTGGATGAAGCTCCCGAGAAGTTTTTAATAGTGGACGTTAAATCCCCACTTTGTGGTCCATTTAAACCCTGTACCTTTCTCAGTGTTTGGCTTTTGCTTAAAATGATATGAAAAAAGCAATTAACGGCTTGGATTAAGCACTTACATTACGGTGGCCCACATAGCCCTGCCCGAACGGACCAGGGGGTAGGACGCAAACCGCGTCCTTGTTTCTTTTACACATGCATAACACGTGGTGCACGCGTGACCCTAGCTGGAGGATTTGCAGACCTCAACCTGATAACTTTCAACCTGTTATGTTCATCCACCATCCAATCCATCCAATAGGTTGGCCCTTCCATTTTAATACCTTGTAGAAAAAATCACCCATATCAATGTATTTAGTGGACTACACATGAATTTTTCTATATCAATGGCTAGATATTGTTTTTTACTGTGTGGCCCTCTTGATGATTAGATAATTTTTTTAATTTTTAATTTTTAGTTTTTTATATTTAAATATTTGAACTTCACGGTGGAAGACAATTATAGGAAAGTTTAGATGTCACACGTACTTAACAGGCTGGAGATTATTCGCTTGGTGACTTGTAGGTGGACTTGGGGCCTTCCTGATGCGCATGCTAAACCAGAGGGCGCGACTGACCGTTACGTTTCTTTCGAGGACTCGAGACCTAAATGTACCTGCGCGCGTGGGAGGGAAGGATCTTCGGGGAATACTTGCCAATATGGCACACGTGCAAGGGATCCTGGACATTTATCAGGTGATCGGCCTATGTTCATGCCGTAAAAAAAACTGATTGTTATGGAAAAATCTAAAGCCAATTCCACCTGAGGTAGTCGTAGCATGATTAGGTGAATGACCTCACTGAGTAGCAGAGCTCATTGAATGGACACTCAGCTCGTCATGCCCAAACTGAGTTCAAACTCAACCCCGACTCTTAGGGCTGATGTTAAACCTACCTATCAATTCGGGCGGCAGGAGCATAGTTGATAAAGCTAAGAGGTCGGCTCAGATAGAGATGTGACCTGTGATCATACTAGGGAATCATCCCCTATAACACATGATGAGCAACTGCCGACACACGATCTCAGAGTAACCACCAATGTTAGTATGTATGTCGTTCTTAATTAGAGGCCAAGATCGTGCTGAGAATGACAGACACGTTCACTCTAGTTGAAAGGTATAAGTAGGAATCAAACCCACAAGAACAGGTACGTAAGATATCTCATCCGAAACCTACTCACACTACTTAGACCTATATTCCTAGTTTGACTTTGGCATCGGAAGGTCCCCTGCTCTAGCTAGGATCTCCTTTGTCCTTCTTCTGCATAGGCTTACAGATCTCAGCGCGAGTGCTTGGAGCTCGGTGAGGGTGAATCAGATTTTTACATCAACATTTTGACATTGTCTGTGGGATATACGTATAAAAAGTCTTTGTAACTTTACCAGAAATGGGTAAGGGAAAGAAGAAAGCGCTCCGAGTAGTAGTGGCAGAACCCGAGCCCACTAGACAACGACACTCATCTTCTATACTCCATGCTGAATCAACTTCAACAGTACCGTCTCAATAAACTCGGAGCCGAGGAGGCAAGTATCATGCACTGCAGAACCAAGTGCTGACGTTAGTCAACGAGATCGACCAAATGAAGTAACGGATGATAAGATAACAGTGTAACACCCCGTACTTTCCAGTACTTGAGTGTTACCATGTAACCTAACTTGGTATAAATACAAACCTAGATTAAACAAGTGTTCACGTTCATTCTAGTCTAAATTCGACCATTGGGAGAAACCCTCATTCTTAAATCAAGCGATTGTACCGCTGAACTAAACGAACCAACCGGACGTCAAAAATTAGGAATTTAACGCTCACTTGGAGCGGCCCACTTTAACGTAAAGTAACCCCAATATCAGGGTTTGTAACTAAATGACTCATAGTGGGTAGTCCCACATTTTAAATATAAATATAACAGGAAGATAAATTAATAACAATGTATATGTAATAATAAGAAGATAAATAAATAACAACGTATATGTATAGACACTGAAAATCGGCGCCCACACTAATTGTGGCGTTTTGTGGTGGTGATGGGGGTGATTAGGCTGATTATGGATGTTGGAGTCGCCACTAGTTAATAAATTTCAGAATCTCGCAGTCGGCTAGAACCCACGAAATATGTAAGGTTGGAGAAATCTGAAAACTCTCTTACCTTAAAGTGACTCCTGATCTGTGATTCGGGATTCTGGGAAAGAGACCTCAGTTATAAAGAGGGAAGGTGTTAGGCACCCTCTTTGCCCGTACAGACGTATGGTCTTTACTTAGTGTGGTAAAAAATCTCAAGGGATGAATGATATGGTCGGATTAGGTCTAGGCACACGTGGATTTCTGATGTGGAAAGATTCAAAATTTTGACAAACCATAGAACATACGTCCAGTAATGTGTCTAGAAAATGGATGTAATGATGCTTATGCAAAAAGGTAAGGAAAAGTGGACTAGATCATTAGGAATTTTTGATGTGACAGGATCCGATGTATGACAAGTCACAGATCATATGTTCACTAGAGATCTAGAGAAATAAGAGGGTTGAGAAGGGAATAGATGTCATGATGAATGCTTGTATGTAAAATGAATGGATCTTTAGCTTGATCTCGAGTAGGTTAAGACATAGACCGAACTATAACCGATCTAGGCTAGACTTGTGGGTTGGAAATGTCAAGAGGAAGGCTAGGGGGTGGCTTGAAAGATCAGAACTTTGAAGGCTTGGGAGTTCCTTCCCTTGCCTTGGTGTCTTCAGATCGTTAAATCCATGCTTTTAGCACCTGTGGATTGAATGGTTTGGATCACGATTTCTGGTTGTGGGTTGGTAATTTGAGATTTTCGTGTTGGGTTTTTAGGTTTAAGCTGGGATTAGAGTTTGGTCTGAGATGTGATCATGATTCTTGGATTGTCTTAACCTTCTCGAGATGTTAGCCTGGGTGGGGTATGCTCCTGAATTGTCGCGGGAGGTTCAGCTTCATTGATCTGTAGGCAGAATGCGGGTTCCTCCTGGATTGTCAATGGTGAGTTCCTTTTTTTTTTCTTTTTTTTTGTTGCCTTTATTTTCTCTTCCTTTTGTGGACAGGTGTTTTTGATGGGAGAGGTGGCAGATATATTTTTTATTTTTGGTAGAAAGGGATGAGTGCAACCTTACAATTATAATCATTGACAAGGTTAGGTCTGGTTATCCGTGATAGATTTTCACGTTATCAGTGTTGATGGGCTCGAGAAGATCTTCTCCTCTCAGATTGGTGAGCCAAAGAGCGCCTCCGGGGAGCACTTCCCGAATGATCAACGGTCCGTCCCATGAGGGTTTGAACTTTCCTCAGGGGTCTGGTAAGTGCGGTGGTAATATACTCTTCATAACCATGTCACCAACCTTAAAACTTCTCTTTCGAACTCTCTTATTGTAGGCCCAAGCAATCCTTCTTTGATAACATTGAGAATGACTTAGTGCCCACATGCGCTTTTCATCTACTAAATGCATTTAATCGTACCTTGCTTGTTGTCACTCGCCCTCCTCGACCTTGCTTTCCAGTAATATCTGAAGTGATGGGATTTTGATTAGCAACACTACTTACATTCCGTATGTGAGCTCATATGGAGTTGTGCCTGTAGCAGACCGTATAGACGTCCGATAGGCCTAGAGCACATAAGGAAGTATCTCTGACTAGTCGCGATATGTCTTCACCATTTTCTTCAGTATGCAGATGATAGTTTTGTTTGTAGCTTCGACCACACCATTCATCTGAGGACGGTAGGGACTTGATTTATGACGTTGGATCTTGAATTTGTCGAGAAAATCGTCCATCATTTGATTGACGAATGGAGTTCCGTTGTCTGTGATAATGGCCTGAGGGACCCCATAACGGCTAATGATGTTGTTCTTCATAAACCTAAGCACATGAGATGCTGTGATGGTGGTGTATGATGCCACATCTATCCACTTGGTGAAGTAATCTACCGCCACCAGGATGTATTCATGCCCATTTGAAGCTTTGGGGTTGATCTTGCCAATGATGTTCAGCCCCCATACAGAGAAGGGCCATGGTGCCGTTAGGTTGTAGAGTTCGAAAGCAGGGACATGGATCTGGTTTGCATGCTCTTGACACTTAAAGCATTTTCTGACATGTTTGCAGTAATCTGTCTCCATCGTAAGCTAATAATAGCCAAGTCGTAGGATCTTCTTCGCCATCATGTGTCCATTCATGTGTGAGCTGCATAATCCTTCATGGATTTCCACCATGACTTGTGCTGCCTTTGCCTCATCCACACAGTGGAGAAGGACTTAGTTGAATGACTATTTGTAGAGGATGCCCTCAGTGATCACGAACTATGCTGATAACCATTGAATAGTGTGGATGCGACTGGTGTTGCTCCTTCCGGGTACTTCTGATATTCGAGATATTCCTTGATGTCTGTATACCATGACTGATCATTCACAGGAGGTTCAGCTTCATTGATCTGTAGGCAGAATACGGGTTCCTCCTGGCGTTCGACGGTGAGGTTCGACAACTCCTTTTGAGATTTCCAACATTGAAGCCAGGGTAGCCAGAGCGTCTACAAATTGGTTTTTAACTTGGGGCATGTAAGAGAATGTGATTTCATTGAACTCCTCGATTAAATTTTCCAAATAGACATGGTACGGAATCAGCTTCTCATCTTTGGTCTTCTAGTCGCCATTTATCTGATTGATGATGAGTTGCGAGTCTCTAAAGACTCGTAACTTCTTCACGTTGAGGATTATGACTTCTCTTAGACTAACAATACACGCCTCATACTTAGCTACATTGTTAATGCATTGGAATGTGTTCACTCCCCAAGTGCAGGGTTGTGATGTAGTAATAACTCAGTAAGACCGAGGCCGAATCCCAAGGGACTGAAACCTGTACGTTATCTAAAATTAATAGAACTAGAACTAGACTAAGATACACTCTAAGTCAAATAGAATTTTAAGAAATAATGATGGAATATTTATCTAAAATTTAGGAGAAATTCAGAGAGAAGGGCACTAGGGATTCAGAGGATCCACTTGTAGAGATTAGGGAGACCTTATGCATGTTCTATGGACATTAACTGAACTGAGATTGATCTAGTTTTCAAGAGATGAAAGGTATATGAATTAGAATGGATTTCATCACCAAACCATGCCCAAAAGACTATGGGAAACAACAGAATTAAACTAATTACCAACCCATCACATGTATGAAGGTTAGGAAGGGTACCGACATCCAACCATGCCCAGGAGACTATGGTGAACAACAGGGCTTCCTGACATCATAAACATAAAGGAGAACGAAAATATTCAAAGCCATTGCAGACCCATTGTAATTTCAGTCACAACAGACCATTAAAGACCAAAAATATTTCCATTAAAATCAGACTAAAACCAACATCAATTCAAAAATTAAAATTAAATTAAAAGCATATAATCTCCCATCTCATTACAAGCTTCACCTCTTAGCCCTAGCTAAGAGGTTTAGCCTGATAACATGGTTAGGCTAAATCCAAATAAATAAAGAGAAAAAGAAAAAGAAAAAAAATGAAAAAAAAGAAACAAAGCTCATCTCTCTCTCTCACGATCTTCTCCCAGTCGTGGCTGCCTCTAAGACCAGCCTCAAGCTCCAGCCTCCCCCACACGTTCTCTCTCTCTCCATTTTTTTTCACCTTATAGCTAGTTGTATGAAGGTCGGTTGGTGGTTGAGTCGGTGGATAGAATTCACGCACTTGCTTCTTAGGCAGCGGAAGAGATTGCAAACAACTTGCTTTGATGCTTGGTGGGGCTCATATTCTTTGGTGATTGAAGAATCAGTTCTGTCCACTAGGTTCGTAGTATCGATTTAGGCCATTCTTCCAAGATTGAAGTAGATTCGAGCTCTGAGTGGACCACACCATTATTCAACGTGGCAGCTTGTTCCTTACTCTGCGTGTTTGAATGACTGTATGGGTGCATGAAACTGACTGAGTTTTAGTCGAAACGCTCCCCTGAACATGATGGACGTCTCGGATCATCCATTTGGTCATCGTGGTGGGCCACCTCAACTCACAGCAGACGGACAGCGTTAGGACGGGTCAAGGCTACGCAAATTTCTTAGTGGAGTCTACTTCATCTATCCTTTGCGAAATCCATGCCGGCCATCGGAATCACAAGGAAAAAACATGTAGATATGACTGGTTTTGGATCGATTTAGGTGTGACCCATAAGATTTTTCATTCGGCTGTCTATTCTCTATCAGACGGTTGGAGATCATTCCAATGGTTCTTTCTCAAAATTTCGACACCTAGTCCACCATCAGAGCGACCTTGGAATGCGAATGGACGGTTTGGATTGTACATATGGACAGTGGGTGGGGCCCACTGTCAAAACCCAATGGTTATCACGTCCGTCACTGGACGTTTTCACAGGTTATATTTGGATTGTTTGTAAAAAATAGGTGGGGTCCACTGCAATATTCGTCTTAGAAATCCACTTCCTTCATCAGCTCCTGTAAGTAATGTTAGCCCATGGCCTCCAGTTTGACGTTGATCCGACTTCAAGGTGGGCCACACGCTCGACCGGTGTGTGGATAATATTCACCATTAAAATTACAATCCACTTCACGTGGATTCCATGTATGTACATATATTTACATATTTGCCCTTCTCTTTTGTTATAACTTTTACCGTCCGTATCTCCTGATTGCACCGTTCAAATGAAACAAAATTTCACCAGGGCTTGTTATTTTTCATGCTCTTTCTAACACCTAATTTTGAGCCTTGATCGCTTATGGATTGCCAAGATATGCTTTAATGGCTAACACCCTCTGATCTCTCTGCTGGGCCACTTTCATATGGATCCAATGGCTGAAATTTGACATGTACGGTTAATTTATGGCCCCCATCACGTGTATGAAGTTTCAAGTCAATCAGAGAGCGAAAACATTGTGATCTTGCCTTCTGGACCAATTTCGGGCCACTTGAGCTTCAGTTTTTTAATTTTTTGTAGATATCTGGCGTGTAAATTCCGTCGATCTTGGTCCCCGGGAGTCCCTCCATTGTCTTGGTGAATTCTGAACGTTAAATCCATGCTTTTAATACCTTTTGGCAGTTCATGCTCTCAAATATACCCTGCATCACAAATACGGTTAAAACTGGGCGTTAAACAGTATCATGTTTGTAAATTTATGTAATAACTAGGGTCTAATATGCACTATTTGACCCTCAACAGAATGCCAGCCTCTTGGATGTGGGAAGTGGGATGTCTTCGGGAGAGTAGAGTATGGCGCCTACTTCGATCCCTTTTGAGTTTGCAGCTCCGTTGAAGAAGAGCGTCCACTCTCCTGCCTTTCTTTCTTCTTCTTCCTTAATCAGGAGGATGTCTTCATTAGGAAAGAAGGTCTTTAGCGGTTGATAGTCAGGCAGAGAGCGTGCTACTAAGTGGTCGGCCAGTGCTTGCCTCTTGATTACCTTCTGAGTGACATAGGTGATGTCAAACTTAGAAAGCAGTAGTTTCATTTTGTGATCCCGCCCGTTAGTGCTGGTTTCTCGAACAAGTACTTCAACGGGTTCATGCGGGCGAGCAAGAGGACTGGGTGAGTGATCATATATTGTTGTAATCGTTGTGTCGCCCAAACCAGGGCGAGGCACGTCTTCTCTAAGCTGGAATATTTGGCCTCGTAGCTTGTGAATCGTCGGCTTAGATAGTAAATAGCTTGCTCCTTCCTTCCTATATCGTCGTATTGGCCGAGAACTCATCCAATTACTTTTGCTGCGACCGAGATATACAGTAGTAGTGGCCTACCTGAGATGGGTGACATGAGCACTGAGGGTTTATTAGGCACTTCTTGATCCTATCGAAGGGTGCTTGACAATCGTCATTCCATTCCTTTGGCGAGTTCTTCCGCAGAAGTTTGAATATGGGCTCACAGACCGGAGTGAGCTGTGTGATGAATCAGCTGATATACTGGATCCGCCTGAGGAAGCCCCGAATTTCTTTTTCAGTCTTGGGCGATGGCATTTCGATCATGTCATCCATATAGACTTCCATTTCTTTGTTTATCATGTCGTGGAATAAGGCAGTCATGACTCGCTGATATGTGGCTCCTGCATTTTTCAGCTCGAAGGGCATAACCCGATAGCAGAAAATTTCCCTTGACGTGATGAAAGAAGTCTTGTCTCGATCTTCGATAGCCATTTTGATTTGATTGTAGCCGGAGAAACCGTCCATGAAGGGGAAGATCTTGTGTCCAGTAGTATTATCTATTAGCATATCGATATGAGGCAAAGGAAAATTATCTTTAGGATTTGCTTTGTTGAGGTCTCTAAAGTTGATAAACATTCTGACTTTGCCGTCTTTCTTTGGAATTGATACGATATTTGCGAGCCATTTCGGATAATTGGAGACTACCAAGAATCCCACGTTATATTGCTTGATGACTTCATCATGAATTTTCAGGGCCCATTCCGACTTCATTCTCCGCATCTTTTGCTTGATTGGCTTCATGTCTAGTTTTGTTGGTAAATGGTGCACCACCAGATCTTCATCGAGTCCTGACATTTCCTCATAAGAGAAAGCAAAGTTGGACAACCTCAGTTTCAGAAACTCCATCATCCTCTGCTTGTATTCTGGAGACAGTGATCTTCCGATGCGCATCTCTCTGGGGAATTTCGCTGACCCTAAGTTCACAATTTCAAAGTCGTCAGCTGCAACATTGGCCTTTGTTTCAAATTTTTCAAGAGAATCCTCAAATTCGAGAGCTGTATCATCACTTCCCTCATCTAGGGCTTCATCTAAACCCATGAGTTCAAAGTCTAGCTCTAGATCGAAATCATACGAGTCGACCTCAAACTCCTGTGCTGTGCGTGAAGTGTTTGGCACAGTGATTTCTGAAAGTTTTTTTTATTGTTTTTGTATTTTGGAGATTTTCTGATGTTTTGTGATTTTGAGGAATATTTGATTTTTTTTTGTATTTTTGAGAATATGTGATGTTTTTGTATTTTGTAAATTTTTTAATTTTTTTGTGTCCCCAGGGGGTCCCGAACAAGACAATATTGCGAACCATAATTGGTCCTGTCCTAATTCAGGACACCAATTGCTATTTACATTGATGTTTTTTTTGAACCGGCCTCTATGGATGGCTTACTAGGTGATTCAATTGTTAGGGGGGTAGCCATCCATCTTCACTCTTTCTCCCTTTCGATCTTGATGTTCTGTTCTACAAGTTCTTGTGGGTCACCTGTCCTGATGACCATGATGTCTGCTGGACTGGGCTCGGAGTCGAAATCCGATTCGATCTCTTCGCCAAGCAGTTGGAGCTTTTCTAGCTCCTCAGATTCATCTTGCGATGGAACCTTGACATCTGTCCAGTCAAGGGAAGGCCACTTCCCTTTGTCGATCCAATGGATGGGCTGCTTCTACCCCTTGTGCTGCTGAGCTGGTGGTGGGGATGTTTCCCCTTGACTGTGAGTGGGGATGGACGTCTCCCCGTTCTTGCCTATGCCTTTTGTAATGGGCACTCCCGGTTCTGGGTTCCTTGTGGGTGCCCGTGCTTCCTTGCCCCTAGCCTCATGAGATAGGTCTGGGGGTTCTGCCCTTGGTGTTGGAGGTTCTTTTGACGCCCTAAGGATTTTGTCCCACCTTATTGGTGGTGAGATGGATTCTTGCTTGGAACATTCCATGAGTTTGAGTCGTTGGAGATGGTACTTAAGAGAAATCACTGTGTCCTCATAAACTGTCCCAGCCCTGACGAACTTGATAGGTATGTACTTGAATGGTTAATCCTTTTTTATCCTTTCGGCTTGATCTTCAGGTGTCAGTTGATATCCCAGTCCCTGTCTCTATACGTCGGCATGTGTTGGTTTTACTACCATGCCTTTTTCATAGAATTCGGTACTATAGTTTAGGATCAATCGCTTAGCAAGAGGATTGCATATTCAACAGCGAGGGGGCATGGATTAGCAATTGAGTTCACAATTTCAAACTCAAAACTGTGATATGATATGTCACCCTCTGCGTGCTGAACATCAATCACTGGGATGTCAGTTTCTGGGATATTAACCGTTACTGGTAGTCGTTTCTGGTTCGGCCAGCACTGAGATGATTCAATTTTCAGAAGGAAATTTAACCCTTTGATGGAGGGTAGATGGGATGGCTCCAACAACATGAAGCCACAACCACCCCAACAGAAGGTTAAATGAGGCAGAGATATCAATGAACTGGAATGTAACAAGTGTCATGTCAGGTCCGATTTGTATTTCAATGTTGATTTTTGCCTCCACCTGCCTTCAAAAATTGTCGAAGGCTCTGGCACTCATGGTGCTAGGCCTGAAAGAAGGTAGTTCTATCCCCAAACGCTCGACAATTCTTAAAGGACAAACATTTAGGCTTGATCCATTGTTTATGAGTACGAGCGGGACTTTGAAATTCTCATAATGAACAACTATATTTAATGAGCGCTCGTGTTTGTGACCTTCGGGTGGTAACTCCTCATCAGAGAAAGTGATGGCTCGTGGTTCGAGGGGCTGTCTGATCATACTTGCCACCATTTTTGGAGGTACGTCAGGGGAGATATGTGCATCGTTCAATATTTTCACAAATATTTCTTGATGCGATCTTGACGTACATAAGAGTTCACAGATGGATATTTGTGCGGGAATGGATTTGAGTTGGGCTGCTATGTCATAAGTAGCGTCGATTTTGTAGGTGGTTCCTGACAAAGTTTCCTGGGTTTCTTTTGGGTTCTGGTTATCTCTCCTGAAATACCTCTCGTTGTTTCCCATTTCAGTGCATTTAGGATAATGCCATGGGACTGCTTTTGGGTTATATGAGGGAACCGTTCTTCCTTCTAGGTATATCAGTGGTTCTTGAGGCTGAGCGATTATGGCTGAAATTGTTTTTGATGGGCTTGATGATTTCTCTTGAGGTACTACCAACTCTTGACTGGTTTTGTCAATGGAATTTTCTTCCCTCGTTTGAGGTGTCGGAGGGATCCTTTGGGCATGTGCCAGTTGGTGAGGTATTAGGAAACTCGGTATTTGAACTGGGGGTGCCCCTTGCAAGGTTAGTGAAGCTAGATAAGGGAGGCCTATTGGAAGAATGATGGGTTCAGAATCTGACCTGTTTGGATCTGCTGAGATTGGGGCTGAAAGTGCCCCTTGGGGAGTGCGGGGTTGAGGCCATGACTTGGTGAGTGCTGGGGGTGCCCCTTGAGAGATGGGAGGCTGAGACCTGTTGGGTGCTGGCTCGTGGTAGATGAGAGGTTGCACTGTAGGTGCTATTTCGAGGAATACCTGAGTTGTTGGTGCTGCTTCAAGAAATATAAGAGGTTGAGTTGTTGGTGCCGCTTCGAGGAATACCTGTGGCTCAGGTGGTGGCGCCTGTCGGTGTCCCCATGTTTGGTTTGCTATGCCGGGCATGATTGCTTGGATGGAATGATGTGGAGAGAAATACTCATGACACCCTCCCTTAATATGATTGATCGTAGAAGTGCTAGATGTGCTAGGTCCCGCTTGATGCGAGGGCAGGAAATTTTGGAGAATGTTGGCCTGAGCTATGTTGTTAGCTTGCGGGGTGATAACGATCTTCTGGCTTTCGATTAGATTTTGGACTGCATGTTTCAAAGCAAAACAATGGTCTGTTAGATGGTCAGGAGCCTGGTGATATGCGTAATACTGATTTTCATTGTAACCTGGAGGTAAGGGATTGGGTGGAAGTCGAGGATGGAGCAGTGTCAAAAGTTATTTTTGCATTAACATTGTTAGAACCTGATTGTATGTTTGTGCTAGCAGGGTAAACTTCCCACCTAAAATTACCTGTTTGTAGGGGCATTGCACATTCCCCCGATGTTGTTGCTGTTGTTATTGAGACGGTTGTGCCTGATATCCCTGTTGGGCTTGCTGTAGTTGATACTGCCTATTTGATTGTGGCTAGTACTGCCTGTCTTGTTGTGGCTCCGGTTGTAGAGTATACTGGTTACCTTCAGCGTTAGTGACGATATTATTAACCACCGTAGTGCGTTGCGCGGGCGTAGTGCCGTTTCCATTCCCATATCCGATAGGTTTTCCCTCAACTTTATTTTTTTAATGGAGGGGGTCTGGTGTGGCCATGGGGAGTTGGTTCCGGCTCTGATCCTGACTTCCACTTGTTCTCTAGGTCGGATGAGTTGAGAAAAATTTACATAGGGGTATGAGATTAGATATCCTGAAATGTTGAGATTTATTGAATGTACGATCATGGATATCTGTTCTTCATCATTCGAACTACCATGGCTCGCCATCACCCTACGTATGCTGACAGGGACTCGTCACTTTTTTATCTCAAGGCAGACAGGTTAGACCTTCTTGGGGCCATATTCAGGTTATATGAGAACCTGTCGATGAATGCCTGAGAAAGCCTTTCCCAGGTTTTGATTTGGTGACTGTCTAACAAGGTATACCAATCTAAAGCGTCACCCTTAAGGGATTTTTGGAAGAGTCGTACCAAGGCTTCATCATTCCCTATTATCGTATTGAGTTTCCCACAAAATACTTTTAGGTGTGTTGTGGGGCATCCACTACCGTCATACCTCTTGAATTTTAGTACCTCGAAGTTCGAAGGTATCCGGGCATCTGGGAAGGGACAGAGATCCCTGAACTTGGTGGATAGGTGGTCCACTCCTTATTGCCTCTCGAGTTGATTTTACATCATTTGTAGCTGCTCTCATAGTTCCTTAATCTCAGACTTATCTTGTGTCGGATATCTTGCCCCTTACTGCAGAGCTTGGGTTGTTTCTTCTTCATATGGATCTAGAATAGGGGGTTGTTGGAAAGAAGATGGCCTCCCAGTGGTGGGAGGTAACTGGAATTGAACAACGTTCCCTTTTGGAGAAGGGTGTGATGTTTGGAAATGGCTCCCACCTGGGGTATCTGTCAATTCCAGAATGTTACTCTCATTAGGGGGAGTGAGTTGGACTCGAAACTGGCCCCCTTCGTGGGCATCCGCCAGTTCTTGTCTATGGTTTCCGTTAGGAGGAACTTATGTTGTAACCTGATTGTTATGATGTACTGAGTAGAGATGTGTGGGAGGGTTGCTCCCGTTTGCTGGTTGCTGTTGATCTTGTGCTGACTCTTCTTGGGGAGGGAGAATAAGATTTGTTGGTGGAATGAGGGAGAAAATAAAAGGGGTTTGAGGGAGTGAACTATTTTGTACATTAGGCTGGATTGCCTGTGTATTCGGTGTGGCGCTTGGCACTAGGCGAAGCCGTAACTCTTGGATCGTTCGAAGTAACATCTCTTACGTGGTTGTATTGGCTTGTGGGTCTGTTGGAGCTACTGGTGGTAGCAGCGCGGGTGTTGGTATATGTGCGAGTGTTGATGTTTCGGGAGTTAACTGAGCTGCCGACTCTTCTTCATAGGTAGCTTGAGAGGTCATGGTTACGCGGGATTGAGTGGTCATGGTTCAAATCTATGCCCAAGAGAATACAAGCCAAAGATGTTTTATTTTTATTTTTTTAAGTGCAGTGATGAATGTCCCTTAAGATTGGGATTCTACAAACTTTTGAGTCGAGTCTCAGCTAGTACGAGCTAGTAACTCCCCAGTGGAGTCGCCATTTTGTAGACACTGGAAATCGGTGCCACGCTGATTATGGCGTTTTGTGGTGGTGGTGGGGGTAATTAGGCTGATTATGGATGTTGGAATCGCCACTAGCCGACAAATCTCAGAATCTTACAGTCCTCTAGAACCCGCGAAATATGTAAGGTTGGAGAAATTGGAAGACTCTCCTACCTTAGAGTGACTCCTGATCTGCGATTCGGGATTCCGAGAAAGGGACCTCGGTTACAAAGATAGAAGGTGTTAGGCACCCTCTTTTCCCGTACAGATGTGCGGTCTCTACTTAGTTGTTCACTCCCCAAGTGCAGGGTTGTGATGTAGTAATAACTCGGTAAGACCGAGGTCGAATCCCAAGGGACTGATACCTGTACGTAATCTAAAATTAAGTAGAATTAGAACTAGAATGAGATGAATTCTAAATCAAATAAAAATTAAGGAATAATTGTGGAATAATTAATCTAAAGCTTAAGAAAATTCAGAGAAAGGAAACTAGGGATTCAGAAGATCCACTTGTAGAGATCAGGGAGATCTTACGCCTGAATCAAAACTCGACTGAACTGCCTTTGATATAGTTTTCAAGAGATGAAAGGTATATGAATTAGAATGATTTCCATCACTAAACCATGCCCAAGAGACTATGACAAATAATAAAATTAAACTAATTACCAACCAATCAACAATGCATGAAGGTTAGGAAGGACACCGTCATCCAACCATGCCCAGGAGACTATGGTGAACAACAGAACTTCCTAACGTCATAAACATAAAGGGAAGAAAGAAATACTCAAAGCTTCTGCAGACTTATTGTAATTTCAGTCACAACAAACCATAAAAACTAGAAGTATTCCCATTAATCAACTATCATCAATATTAGTTCATAATATGCATCAAGGCCATAGAATCCTTCCCATCACGCCACAAGCTTCACTTCTTAGCCCTAGCTAAGAGGTTTAGCCTAGCATGAATGGGCTAAATCCAAATAAACAAAGAGAAAAAGAAAAGGAAAAGAAAAGGAAAACAGCCAAAGCTCCTCTCTCTCTTGTGAACGTCCAGCCCCAAGCCCAGATGTTTTTTTCTCTTCTCCTCCCTACCGCCGGCCCTCTCTAAGCATTCCCTTTATAGACATGCGGCAGCAGGTCGGTTTGAGTTTATGCAGCCGACTCTATTTCCTTACGCAGCAGCTTGCGTATAGCAGTAACAATGCTTCCTTCAGCTGAAGATCTCGTCCACCTCTGAGTTCATCTTTACATTCAATAGGTCAGGTCTAGGCAGTTTCGTCTGAGCTTCCTGATGAACGGTGTGGATCGAAGAGATAATCCATGATGGTGGCCCACAGCAGCCCGCAAAACTCGGACAGCTTAACGCTGTTGCGTTTTTAGAATTTGGAAGAAGTCGGTGGTGTATGTGGGGTCCATGATCAGACTCTAATGAGAAGTCCACTCGGTCCAGTGAATGCAGCTTGAATTTTTGGCAGGAGAGGGACTGTTTTGGATAGCTTTTGGCGTGGCCCATGGAAATCTCACCCGACTGTTCGTAATGCGTTTGGACGATCAAAAACCGATCTTCACTGCCGTTTGTGAATCCGTCATCTTGGCTTCAAGAATACGCACCTCGACGTCTTAATGGACGGTCTAGATAGGAGATTCGATCCTCTACATGATTGCAGAACGGGCCTTCAATGGTCAATTTTTGCAGTGCGTAATAGGGCCTGCGGAAGAATCTGCGCCAATGCTAGTGGGGTCCACTTCGACTGACGTATGGAGGAATCCATGCCGTCCACCGGTTTCTACTCCAAAAACCGTTCTGAGATGATCGGCATTTGGGTGCTGTTAACGTGGCCCATTTGATCGATCGTGCGGTGATGGTTCTGCCTTCCACTGAGTGAAAGAACAGATTCTTACGTGTCCTCGGCCAAGATCTCTTAGAGTACAGTCGATTTCCCCTTCTGAGTACATTGGATGGCTTGGATCAGACGTCCAGATGATGAAGGTGGGCCATGCATCCTCCCAGCGAACGGCTCTCCTGCGAAGGAAACAGAGGCTTTCCTGCTCTGTTCATGAAAGTCGGGCGAGTGCGGGTCAAAGTTGGGTCAAACCGACTTTGCATTCAGTGCACCTCCAGTGCACGTGTGCTATGCACACTCATCCCATGTAAATGGGTCCCACCGTAATGTTTCGAGCAATCCACTCCATCCATCCATTCTTCCAGCTAATTTAAGGGGTCGAGCCCAAGTTGGAAACATATCCAGTGATCAAGTGGGCCCTACATCAGAGATTTATGGGCTGATTTATCCATTAGACCACTTTCACAGGGATCAAACGGCTGAAATTCGACGTGTATGGTTAATTTATGGTCCTCAGGTCATGCATGAAGTCTTGAGCCGAACGAATGGTGAGAACCCTGTGATCTTGCATTATGGATGTCTTCCGGGCCACTTAAGCTTTAGTTTCTTGATTTTCATGGATCTCTGGCGTGTAAATCCATCGATCGTGGTCCTTTGGAGTCCGTCCCTTGCCTTTGTGTCTTCAGATCGTTAAATCGATGCTTTTAGCACCTTTTTGCAACTCATGCTCTCAAATACAGCCTTCATTACAAACACGGTTAAATCAAGTATTAAATGGTATCATGCTTGTAAATTCAGGTAATTACTGGGTCTGATATGCAATATTTGACCCTCAACACAACCCCCAACCAGCATTTTGCTAGTTCCGAGCAAAGCATGCGAAAAATAAGTTAAGAATTATAGGACAATTATTATGAACTCAAGTGATTTTTGAAAAATAAATTGGATACTAGAACTCAAAGATACATGAATATTAGACATTACTTCCTCCTAGACTTAAACACATGGTAAAATTCATAATCGAGTTCAAAGTATTAATCCATCAATTAGAACAATTCTAAACATTGAGTTCTATGGATGTGTAGTGTAATCTCGGCTTATCATCATTAAAATTCACTTCTCTATTTCAGGATATCATTGGTAATCAACAAGAGAATTCATAATAACCAAAACTTGCCTCAAAGATCATCTTTTAATTTTTTCTATTAAAAGAAATGTCAGGACTGAGAATTAAATCCTCACCTATAAGGAGCAAACCTATGGTGAAAACCATACACCCAAACCTTTTTCACATATTATCCATAGGGAATTAAATCTACATCTATAGGGAGCAAACCTATGGTGAAGATTATTCGCCCAAATCTTTCCAAAGGTATCTCTTATTTATTTATTTATTTTTTTAATTGATCATGACAGGCAAATTTTTCAGGCTTGTTCCTTACATGCTTAGAGATTTGAAATCTTAATGTGGGAGCGAGATGTGACATGTGAAATCATGGCTCAATCAATGTTTGAAACTTCCAATCATGGATAAACAATTCAAACTTAACTGTGAAATTTAACAAATATTGAATCCAAGAGTCATAAATTACCAACATCATTTATCATGAAATTCTAAATCAAGGATATCCATCAAAAGCACTTCGAATTTAAAAGAATTCCTAGAAAATTTTAAAAATTTTTACAATTTTTGCTCAAGACCAAGAAAATATTGATTGGGTTTCCTAATCTCCCACCCCCAACCAAAAATCTACATTGTCCTCAATGTAAAAGATATATGAACATGCAATGCACATGGGACAACGAAATAAAATGAAAAGTGATGGGAAGATAGTACCTGGATAATGAATCGAGAGAGATACTTTTCAAGAGATCATAGCATGGAAGCTGGTCAGCACGAGAGAGAAAGTAAAATAAAAATAATAAAAATAAAATCCTACCTATACCACTTTCGCAGGTGCTCTCGATTGCATTTAGCATATGCAACAAGCCTTTAAACCCCTAGGTTACCCATAGTGGACGAGTTATAGTCTCGTGAGGGTTTGAAGCAATGTTACCCATAAACATTGAATCAATCATGCCGCAAGGTTCCTCTTCCGACCAATATCGTGATAAGTTTCTCAGTAAGTTTCTCAACAGGATCATCCAAAAGCCTTTTTTGCAATAGGCTTGGATGCCCTTGAGCATGACTTTCTAGAGAAACTGATGTTCCTCATTAAAAATTTACCATTGATTCGCCTGAGGTATCCAAAGTATATATGATTCACCTGTGTCAGAAGAAGTTTCAAAGTTAGTACCCCATGGTGAATCAGAGACTACAAGTAAATCAAATTAAGAAATTTTTTTAGGAAGTGGTGTAGTCTCAACACATTCCGAAGTATCAGATTTCGGTAAACATTTAAGATCTGTGGAAGAAGGGGCTTCAGAGTAAGGGTTCTCTTGGTCAGTGCTGACTGTCGAGATGTTGTCTTGCAAGGCATTCAATATGTCTCTTATCATCGGATCATTTGAACCTACAAAGTGTGCCAAACAATCATCAAAAGAGTTGGGACATTCAGCTGAGAGTGACTTATTTTTCACCTTAGAGCTCGTGATAATCTGCCCAAGGAATCCATCATCCTTGAAAGTGGACGGATGTATGCTCTCTTACTCCAGCCCTGCACAGACAGATTGAGGGCCAGTATACCAAGCATTGATATGCAGACTCTGTTCATTGATATTGCTCAGAAGAGGCATTGAATCGTCAACATTTAACAGTTCAGATGGTGGCCTCAACTGGGTGGTTTCAAAATCTAGAGTCATATCGAGTAACTCGTCCATCTCCCGAATCATATCATCATTCAATTTAGGAGAGTGGTCCAAACATATCTCACAAGAGATAGAAGGGTCGGTTGTAAGGAGCTCATCCACTTTTAGATCAGACATGTCCGGTGAGTGAAGTAGCTCATTAGGACTGTTCTCTTCATGTACTCCTTGATCATTGACCTGGACCAAACTTGGGATGAATTCTAAGAAAACTGTGGCTGCACATTCATGATCATCATCCCAATACTCATCATATTTTGGTTCAGTGCAGTGCACACTTGGGATGGAATCACTTTCCTCATATTCTTCACCTAGAATGGGTTGAGGTTCGCATAAACTAACATCTTCTTCATCATTGAAATCTAGTGTGTCATGTGATTGAAATGTGTCATCATCATTATATTTGAAAGACAGCCATGTCTCTTCCCCATTGTGTTGAACAGTCGTCGAGATCGACTCATCAGTAAATTGAACCATATGCTCGTTAATGGAATCCAACTCCTCATTCCAAATTCCAGAGTTCTTCAAAAGCGAGTTAGGATCACTTTCCTTGCATTGTATTTCTGGAATGAATCGTGGCTGGGACGATCGAGCCTCCTCTAGCCTATCGAGGTATGAATTGAGTCCTTCCATTGCTTTTCTGAATTCCACAAACCACTCCATGTTATGCTAAATTGAATTTTCCTGGATCGTTTCTGGTTGGATCTCAAAGTAAGAGGGTCCAAGAGAATAATCACTTAAAATAAGTGCTTCTAAAGTTTTTATACTTTCTCCAAAACAGGCCATGTTATGCTGAAATGAATCCTCTTGGATCGTTTCTGGTTGGATCTCAATGTTAGGGTATCCAAGAGGGTAATCCTTATAACATGTTGTTGGTTCATCTTCCCATCTTTGATGTTTCCACTGGTTATAATCATACTGATCATACATGGGAGAATATGATGGCTGATAATAATCCTCATTCCCATAATTACGATCCTATACAGCCCTATTAACCGATGGAACATAACGTTCTAGTCGGTTCTCAATGTCTGTTTGTGATGGAGAAAAATCTCGAGGTATACGTTGAATTCCACAACCCTCAGGCATTCCCCAATATCTCCTATCCATCTCAGCATATGCACGTACCCACGTTTCCATGGTAGAACCCTGACTCTGAGTCTAATCCTAGAATAATAGAAAAGTCCTACAGTAATATGAAAAGTAAGAGAAGAGGTTAGAAGGGTGTTACCAAATAAGAAGTTCCTATGTTAAGATCCTATAAAAGAAAACAAAACAAGTTAGTTTTTAAAACAGTTAGTCTAAGATTAAAAAATTTCTAAAAACCCTAATTCTAAAAATAGAAAAAGTAAAGAAATTAGAAAGATATCACCAAATTAGAAGTTTCTATCTTAGAATCCTACAAAACAGAAAAGTTAGGTTAATTCCTAAAAATCAGAAAAATCTAGACCTAAAGTTAGTACAATTCTAATCTTAATCTAATTCTAAAACTAATTAATTTCAGAGAATCGTAGCCGTCAGTCCCCAGCACGGGTTCCAAAAACTTGTTCACTCCCCAAGTGCACGGTTGTGATGTAGTCATAACTCGGTAAGACCGAGGTCGAATCTCAAGGGACTGATACCTGCACGTTATCTAAAATTAAGTAGAATTAGAACTAGAATGAGATGAATTCTAAATCAAATAACAATTAAGGAATAATTATGGAATAATTAATCTAAAGCTTAAGAAAATTCAGAGAAAGGAAATTAGGGATACAGAAGATCCACTTGTAGAGATCAGGGAGATCTTACGCCTAAACCAAGAACTCGACTGAACTGCCTTTGATATAGTTTTCAAGAAATGAAAGGTATATGAATTAGAATGGATTCCATCACCAAATCATGCCCAAGAGACTATGACAAACAACAGAATTAAATTAATTACCAACCAATCAACAATGCATGAAGGTTAGGAAGGGTACCGTCATCCAACCATGCCCAGGAGACTATGGTGAATAATAGGGCTTCCTGACGTCATAAACATAAAGGGAAGAAAGAAATACTCAAAGCTTTTGCAGACTTATTGTAATTTCAGTCACAACAAACCATAAAAACTAGAAGTATTCCCATTAATCAACTATCATCAATATTAGTTCATAATATGCATCAAGGCCATAGAATCATTCCCATCATGCCACAAGCTTCACCTCTTAGCCCTAGCTAAGAGGTTCAGCCCAGCATGAATGGGCTAAATCCAAATAAACAAAGAGAAAAAGAAAAGGAAAAGAAAAGGAAAATATCCAAAGCTCCTCTCTCTCTTATGCACGTCCAGCCCTAAGCCCAAATGTTTTTTTCTCTTCTCCTCCCTACCGCCAGCCCTCTCTAAGCATTCCCTTTATAGACATGCGGCAGTAGGTCGGTTTGAGTTTATGCAGCCGACTCTGTTTCCTTACGCAGCAGCTTGCGTATAGCAGTAACAATGCTTCCTTCAGCTGAAGATCTCGTCCACCTCTGAGTTCATCTCTACATTCAATAGGTCAAATCTAGGCAGTTTTGTCTGAGCTTCCTGATGAACGGTGTGGATCGAAGAGATAATCCATGATGGTGGCCCACAACAGCCTGCAAAACTCGGACAGCGTTAACGCTGTTGCGTTTTTAGAATTTAGAAGAAGAAGTCAGTGGTGTATGTGGGGTCCATGATCAGACTCTAATGAGAAGTCCACTCAGTCCAGTGAATGGAGCTCGAATTTTCGGCAGGAGAGGGACTGTTTTGGATAGCTTTTGGCGTGGTCCATGGAAATCTCACCCGACCGTTCGTAATGCGTTTGGACGATCGAAAACTGATCTTCACTGCCATTTGCGAATCCGTCATCTTGGTTTTAAGAATACGCACCTCTGGGTCTTAATGGATGGTCCAGATAGGAGATTCGATCCTCTCCATGATTGTAGAACGGGCCTTCAACGGTCAGTTTTCACAGTGCGTAACAGGGCCTGCGGAAGAATCTGCGCCAACGCTGGTGGGGTCCACTTCGACTGACGTATGGAGGAATCCATGCCGTCCACCGGTTTCTACTCCAAAAATCGTTCTGAGATGATCGGCTTTTGGGTGCTGTTAATGTGGCCCATTTGATCGACCGTGCGGTGATGGTTCTGCCTTCCACTGAGTGAAAGAACAGATTCTTACGTGTCCTCGGCCAAGATCTCCTAGAGTACGGTCGATTTCCCCTTATGAGTACATTGGATGGCTTGGATCAGACGTCCAGATGATGAAGGTGGGCCATGCATCCTCCCAGAGGACGGCTCTCCTACGAAGGAAACAGAGGCTTTCCTACTCTGTTCATGAAAGTCGGGCGAGTGCGGGTCAAAGTCGGGTCAAATCAACTTTGCATTCAGTGCACCTCCAGTGCACGTGTGCTATGCACACTCATCCCATGTAACTGGGTCCCACCGTAATGTTTCGAGCAATCCACTCCATCCATCCATTCTTCCAGCTAATTTAAGGGGTCGAGCCCAAGTTGGAAACATATCCAGTGATCAAGTGGGCCCCAAATTAGAGATTTATGGGCTGATTTATCCATTAGACCACTTCCACAGGGATCAAACGACTGAAATTTGATGTGTACTGTTAATTTATGGTCCTCAGGTCATGCATGAAGTCTTGAACTGAACGAATGGTGAGAACCCTGTGATCTTATATTGTAGACGTCTTTCGGGCCACTTAAGCTTTAGTTTCTTGATTTTCACAGATCTTTTGTGTGTAAATCCATCGATCGTGATCCTTTGGAGTTCGTCCCTTGCCTTGGTGTCTTCAGATCGTTAAATCCATGCTTTTAGCACCTTTTTGCAGCTCATGCTCTCAAATACACCCTGCATCACACACACGGTTAAATCAGGCATTAAATGGTATCATGCTCGTAAATCCAGGCAATTACTGGATCTGATATGCAATATTTGACCCTCAACCTTAGTGTGGTAAAAAATCTCAAGGGATGATGATATGGTCAGGTTAGGTCTAGGCACACGTGGATTTCTGAGTGGAAAGATCTGAGATTTTGGCAAACCACAAAGCATACGTCTAGTAATGTGTTTAGAAAGCGGATGTAATGATGTTTATGCAAAAAGGAAAGGAAAAGTGGACTAGATCACTAGAAATTTCTGATCTGACCAAATTCGATGTACAACAAGTCACAGGGCATACGTTCACTAGAGATCTAGAAAAACAGGAGGGTTGAGAAGGGAATAAATGTCACGATGAATGCTTGGATGTAAAATGAATGGATCTTTGTCTTGATCTCGAGTAGGTTAAGACATGGACCGAACTATGACCGATCTAGGCTAGACTTTTGAGTTGGAAAGGTCAAGAGGAAGGCTAGGGGGTGGCTTGAAAGATCAGAACTTTGAAGGCTTGGGAGCTCCTTCACTCTCTTCCTCACTCTCTTTCTCTCTCACTCTCTTAATCTTGAAAATGAGAAGTGAATTCTTGGGTCTGTTGAAATTAGAAGAGGAGAGGGCTATTTATCGCATTCTCCAATGGTTCTATGGTAATTTTTAGGTTTGAGAGGGGTGAATCTGATGTGGCAAGTGGTAATGGTTGGAGGGAGAGAGACGCCACGTGGAGCGCTCTCATTGGCTAAAGGGGTTGGTAAAATGGTAAATAAGTTCGGATAGGGGGTAATTGTAGGAGAAAGTTGACTTTCGAATGCTGAGACAGCTGTCCCCAAATGTCCACACACGGGCCACATGTGGCGGCATACCAAGTACTGCCGGCGGTAGTCAGACTACCTCCAGTGATGGGTTTGGACCGGGCTCGAGCATGTGGGCCTTGCTCGTTATGTTGGTTCATCCAGTGGTCTTTTTTTGAGGTTTTATGGCTCAGATAGGTGGTCTTAGGTTTGGATAAAGGGATATTACTCCGGGTATAGGGTAAAGATGGGGCTACATGTGGATTGAACGGTTTGGATCATAGTTTCTGGTTGCGGGTTGGCAATTTGAGATTTTCGGGTTGGGTTTTTAGGTTTAAGTTGGGATCAGAGTTTGGTTTGAGATGTGATTATGATTCTTGGATTGTCTTAGCCTTCTCGAGATGTTAACCTGGGTGGGGTGTTTACAATATACAATAAAAATAATTAAATACTTAATAATATAAAGTCGTGAGATGGATAGTCCTAACTTACAGAGTGGGATCCATGACATGAATAAAAAAAAATGCATGCATGCGTGTTGGAGAAAATAGTAATAACAATAACAATAGTGATAAAAATGAAGTAAAGCAACTAATAATAACAATATATAGTTTATAATAAAGTAATTATAATCAAGATTATCATTAATATTAGTATTGGTTAGTAAACTATTTAGAAAGACATACAAACAACTGTTAGAAACCCACTTGAATAGTCCCTAGGACCTTTCTAACAGTTGGTGTTCAAACACAGTACGATTTGACAATCAAGTCAATGAAACTCCACAGCTGAAAGACATAGGAGAATGGCCCACCTGAGCTTTGGATCTGCCTAGTTTTCCATTAAAAGTCCTTATAGGGACCCCCAAACCAAACAAATGGAGAGGATCCAGGAAATGCATCTCGGTGGGCCCCACACGAGGTGGTGTGCATACTAGAGACAGTGCACCAATCATGCACGTAACTGCATGCTCGGTCAAACAAGATTGACCTGAGCCTTGCTGAAAAAGGAGAGATTTTTCCTCTCTTTCCTTCTCAGTTCCCGCCTACGAGCTGTTTGAAAAAGGGTCGTCCGTGCGTTGGATCGGTGGGCCATCACAATCGATCATTAAGACGATCGGAGCCGTCCATCGTGTGCGCCCCTCAAAAATGACCTAAAGCCAAGTGTTTGCAAAGACCCACGCACATGTGTATGCGTACAACAGTAGACGTAAATGATCTAACGTAGAAGCAAGGATGTGTTTCCAGGCACGCCGAAACTAATCCGTTGAGATCAAGGCAGGACACCTTGAGCTAATCTAAATCATCTACCACGTTTAGGGTTTGGGTTCGACCAAAACCCAACCTGTCTCGCATGTAGGGATGCACATGTGTGAGCACGAGCTCTGGTGCAACTAGATTCGACGTAAGCTTTCTAGAAATGACATTCTCCTTCTGTACTGCCAGCTTGGCAATCCGAGGCAAAGAATTTTCATCGATCTTGGCTGTTCACAAAGGGAGCATCTTAGTGTTCCCTTCAGTACTGGAAATGGACAGACACATGATAGAAAGGTGAGAAAAACATGGGAGACATTTCCACTTTGGGAAGGACCGAGGTGGCATGATCCGGACCTCTCTTTGAGCCTTGTAGATTGATCTAAGCCGTTCCCTGTAGGGCAGCAACGTCTCTACCAAAGGAGGGTTTCTCATCTTGTGAGAAGGCGAGATCGGCGGAAAATCTCGTGAGATGAGGGAAACTGCAATGAATGTGGGATTAATGGCCCCCATGGTGATCAAGCGTCCCATCCGACCCATTCAAATGGTCCAGATCTCCTCGTTAGGCTGTAGGCAA
This sequence comes from Magnolia kwangsiensis, assembly GCA_037074715.1. Classification (NCBI taxonomy): domain Eukaryota; kingdom Viridiplantae; phylum Streptophyta; class Magnoliopsida; order Magnoliales; family Magnoliaceae; genus Magnolia; species Magnolia kwangsiensis. The sequence goes on from CM073581.1 coordinate 101,751,111, forward strand.
GATTCCACCATTATCAGCCACATTATCTTCTCCGTTAGGTCGAAAGACTCACTGTGATGGAGTGGGCCCCATTGAAGATAAAAAGATGCTTTCTTGGTGGGCCACAACAGTAGAAATCCATCCCTGATGATGGATGGGTCTCATGCACACGAAAACCAGAGATCTATGTGCGAGTTCGGCCACCCATTCACAACCGTTGGATGGTTCGTTCGGGCACGTTTCACGCTTATAAATGAGACCCATTTGCCTCGGGATCCTCACCAAAGCTAGAGAGAAAAGACAGGGGGAGAGAGAGAGAAAATAGGAGAGGAAAAGGGGAGTGAGATTGGTCAGGCTGTGGTGCCGCACCATGCAAGACCCATCTGAACCATTCGGCTGGGCTCTATTCGAGTCAAGCTTAGGCACAGTGGGCTCTGATTGAGAGAAGGGAAGTTGAAGGAGGCCGAACTGCTGGTCTGACTGCCGGCGTTGCAAGATCATCAGGAGGGGCGTTAACCGGGTCACTTTAACAGCCGTGCACAACATTGAGTCGACTCAACCGATGCTAAGGACGACACAGGTATCGCTCGGAATCTCCACATCTGTAAGGGATGAATGGGATCGTTTGATCAGTCGCAGCCATCAAGCAGTCTTGATCAGGACCAGCAATAACGGACAGGACTGTTTTGCTGATCAGATTTTCATGAATCTCGACACCGCAAAGGCCTTAGCCAGCGGAGAGGATAATCATGTCTATAAGGATTCAGACTAGGCCAACTCGAACTGGGTTGCCTCAACAGGTCTCGGCTGAGATAAATCTCAGTGGGCCACATCACATACATGATGGGTGCATCTGAAACGAATCTCAATGAGCCATACCCCATATCACGTTGGGCCTCACCTAAGCTATATACAGCCAGTCTGGGCTGTCAACGGACGCTACCAGCGTAGTAGCCGTTGTTGGGCTTGGGGATGAAACAGGTGCTGGGCCGGACGAGCCCAGCCCAGCTGCCCGTTGGGGCTTGGTAAAAGTTGCAACTGTTGGGCCAGGATGCATTAAGACCAAGCCCAATTTTGGATCCTAGCGTTAGGCCACAACTGCTGGACCTAATCAAGATAGATGCAAGCACAATGTTCACTTGGTTGCGTCCTTATAATCCCCACCTACTTGTGGTGGCCTAGAAACATAGTGGGTCACTCAATGGTGGTAATGCATGTGACATGGGGCATATGAAAATGGGCCTCATCGTCATTGGATGAGAGAAAACTCGAGTTGAATCGGGCCTAGATAGCTATGAGCTCAAGTCCACTGGGTTGGATCTGAGAGTTAGAATAGAATAAGCCAAACTAAGATTGTAAAGAAACGGGCCGTTGTAATCACCATTGTTACCATTACTATCATTAATAGGAATATTAATATTATATATGAATAATCATTAGTAAATTACCTGTACTAGTATTAGTTACTACAAACAAATTATAATTGTTAAATATAAGTGTTTTCATCCTTAAATATTATCATAGATAGTAGGGCATGTTATTTATTTTCATCACAATGATTAGTAAGGTCACATCAACTAGTATTAATTACATCCTTAATGTTCATGATCACCATTATTAGCGTATGGTCAAATGTAAATCAATTAGTATTTAAACCCTAAAATCTAGCCTAGACCTGAACTCTAAGATGAAATTCTAGACCTAAGTAATCTAAGCTCTAGGTCAATACCCTAAACATAGATAGTGTGTTAGGTTTGAACTAATTGTAGAATTTCATAATTCATGGTAGATCATAGTATCTAATATCATGACTAGATTCACTATTGATAATTATGACTATTAACATTAGAAAATAGTTATCATTTCTTATGGGATTAGTATGATACTTGTTAATATAATTATTAGTATTAGTCCTTATTATATTATTGCTAGTAAATGTTCTATTATTATTATTATTATTTGTATTATCTAAGAGAGTAGTAGTCATTATAAGAATATTAGATAATGTCGGTATATTTAAATACGAACTTATGAATCATCATTATTAATAGTGATGGATTAATACTCCCATTATGAATATTATTTGATCCATTGTACAATAATAATAATAATAATAATAATAATAATAATAATAATAATAATAATAATAATGATAATGATAATTTAGGATTCAAATCCTAGAATCCAAGCGTTTAACTAAACTCTAGGATGAAAACCTAATTCTACATCAAAACCTTAAAAATAAGTAAATCCAAGCCCTGGGTTATATTAATAGATAGTTTATAGCACATGGATCTCATGTATAACTTCACTGTTCGTGGTAGGATTCGATTCTAAGGGCGCAAGCACTTAGCGACGCCAGAAGGCGATTCGATTTATCAGGTAATGATTTCTTCCCCTTGAGCTTTTCATTTTTTCATTAGCTTAAGTGATAGTTTTTATTTTAAATTTTGATTAATAATTGATATCTTCATTCTATAATCACATGTGTTAATTGTTGGAATGGAATTGCTAGATTTCATGCTTAATATTTATCTTGCATACTCTCTTATATTTGTGAATTACTTGTGGATTGTTTTTGAAATTTAAACTGGTACATTAGTGGGGAATCTTCACTTATAAATGTATACCCATACTTGGAATGTAACTTGATTGAATGTGATTATAATGGATTATCAACTTAGTAGTTATTGAATGGTAGTTCGAATTGAATATTAATGTGGGCCTACCATCTAGGGGTTGCTGTGTCTTGGTGGTTTTTAATAATGGTCTTTTATTGCATGGATTTGATATTGGCCCTATGTGGCTTAGTTTTAATAATTGCCTTATGTGGCTTAGTTTTGATATTCACCTTAGGTGGGTTTTTCTTGGTATTTGCCCTATATGGGTTCGATGTTTTATATTATGCAACCATATGATGGTAAGTCCCATATACTGAAATATAATTGGCCACTAGTTGACGAATTTTCATTAAACATCCTAAGGTGGTAGTCTCATGAGTAGGGGATGGTACTATGAGACCAATGCCCAAGCTGTCGGCCTATGCTGGGTGACGAGCCCCCCATAATGACCTTGAGTTTATTTAAACTGGCTAATTGTAATTAGAGTAATAATGACTTGGTTAATCATGCATACTGACACAGACTATCGTCTATCGATTTATGTACATGATGTACGATAGACAGTCAATATGTGGTACATATGTACGCACGTGATGTGCTTCGCTATTGGTCAGCCTTTGTATGGGTGACGAGCCCAACTTCTGAACAGATGAACATCCCTGGGTCGATGATGCTTTCACGTATCCATGCATCTAATAAGATTGCATCATGTAGTGTTTTGTATGCCATGCTATGTTTTTATAACTATGCTTACCTAATCGGTGGTGTGTAATCATAAGGAGAATTCACACTGAGTTAGCCACTCATCCATCAAATATATAACCGTACAGGTAGCACAGGTGACCTAAGTGATTTTCAGGTTCAAACTGATAAGGAGCCGGATACAAGTCCTAGGGATGCATGACTATATTGTTAATATTCATATGCATTTAATTATTCTGTTGTATAAATTATGAAATTCTTGTATTTGTTATGTCAAGACATTGGTTTGTATAAGTCATTATGGGCAACCTCTTGTATATTTTAAATGTAAGTATAAATTTTTCTTTATGTTGATTTGTCCATTCTACGTTAAACTACTAACTTTGAAAGAAAAAAATGAAAATTGGCTCTTTATAAGTTAACACTCGGGTTTTTGGGAAACGGGTCGTATACTCAGGTCCTAAAAACATGGGACGTTATAAGCAGACATCCCTCGATCAAGGGGATGTCGCTCTAGTGGCAACAGAGCAACACGTTCTCGTAGGTTCACAAGTAGGAGCGTCCCGGGGTACATCAACCCGAGCCCCAACTCACACGTGAAATACAGTAACCCGGACACCGACTTATGTATTTGAGACCTCGGCATTAGCCCCAACTGACCTCCGCTGTGAGTTGGAAAGGAGGAGAAGGGGCAGAACGGCTGAGGTTGAGGCATCTCATGAAATTGTCGCTAAGAACTGAGACCCATGGGAAGCTCAGCTTGAAGAGCTCCGAAATTAGATAAAGAGCATACACCGGGATTACCAGATACAGGCTCTAACTGTAGCAGAAGCAATGATGGAGGAGACCGAGCCTCCGTTTACTAGTAAAATCATGGACACAATAATGCCTTTAAGATTTAGGATGCCCCCATCATTCAATATACGGGTTTCGGGGACCCGACAAAACACATGGAATCTTATCGCTCCTAGATGCAGATCCAGTCGACATCCAAGGTGATGATGTGCAGAACATTCTCCATAACCCTCACAAGGACTGCGAGAAGGTGGTACTGATAACTTAAGTCAAAGTCAATCGGCATGTTCACCGAGCTTACTAGAGCTTTCTTGACACAGTTCATTATTAGGAAGAAGAGTCGAAAGCCATCAACTCATCTACTCACCCCCAAACAGAAAAGCGGAGAATCGCTGAAGGACTACATTTCTTGATTCAACGAGGAGGCTTTGTAGGTCGACGATTACTCCGACAAGATGGCTCCAACCGCAATGATCAATGGACTCAAAGATGAGAGATTCCTCTTCTTGATAGGGAAGAACCCCCTGACCACTCTGAGCGATCTCATAAATCGAGCTCAGAAGTATACTAACGCCAAGGAGTTCTTTAGCTCGCGGAAAAGTGCCCAAGGCTCGGAGCATTTATCCAAAGATAAGAAGTGCAAGGATGCTGCATTCCAACCTAACACGTGCAAGAAAAGGTAAGATGAGGATGGACCCGTGGCCAAAGGCTAAGTAAAAAATCCGAAAGCTTATTCAGTTCGTATACTCCTCTCAACACATCTCTAGAGAAAATCCTATTGGATATCCAAGATAAAAAGCTGTTACATTGGTTGAGCTGCAAAAAGACGAAAGTAGGCCAGCGAGACAGACGTAGATATTGTCGCTTTCATCACGACCATGGACATAACACCAGTGATTGCGTGGACTCGAAGGAGGAGATTGAGACCCTCATCTGCAAAGGTCACTTGCGTCAGTACATAAAAGATGAGAGACAAGCTCGGAAGAATTAGTAGTCGGGCAGAGCTACGGATAATGGTACTAAGATCTGGATGATATATAGAGGTTTATCCGGAGGCGGCAACTCAAACCAAGCCCGAAAAGCTCACGCTCAGACCACCGACCTTGAGCACTAGATCCACTTAGCTGACAGGCCGAGAAAGGAGCTCCGAGTGAGCCCGTGCAGTCTTACGTTTATAGAAGATGATGCACACAGTATTCAGTATCCTCATAATGATGCCTTGGTAGTCACGATGACAATAGCCAATTGTAAGGTGTACTGCATCGTGGTCGATACTGGGAGTTCAGGCGACGTCTTATACTCCGAAGCATTCGACAAGATGGGCATCGACAGGTCCCGCCTCCGACTTGTTCGGACTCCGTTGCACGGCTTCGCGGGCGATAAAGTTATATTGGAAGGGGCAATCTCTCTCCCGATTACAGCAGGAGAAGGACAGAACCAAGTCACCCTATTGGTGGATTTTTGGTGGTAAAACACATCGTCGACACACAATGTCATCCTTGGACGACCATCTCTTAACGCTATGAGGGCAATGGTATCCATGTACCACCTGATGATGAAGTTCCCTACTGTTGGGGGAATCTACTATGTTAGAGGTGACTAACGAGAAGCTCGATGGTGCTATTCCATAGCAGTAAAAAAGGGCTCAGTGAAGCAAGCCCTCACAATCGGTATGTTCGACCCCAAAGAACATACCTTAACAGAGAGTTCCCCTTTGGAGGACCTCTTGATTCTCCTGCTCGATGACGCTAATCCGACCAAAACAGTTCAGCTCGGATCATCGTTGAATGTCGATCGGCAAAATCAGATGGTGAATTTTTTAGGACAACGCAAAGATGTCTTCGCATGGTCCCACCAAGACATGTTAGACATTGCTCCTGAAGTTATGCTCCACAGGCTGAATGTGGATTCAGAGCACAAGCCAGTCAAGTAGAAGAGAAGGGCTTTCGATCCCGAGAGATACCTGACAATCACTGAGGAGGTTACAAAACTCCTTGATGTTGGCTTCATAGAAGAGGTTCACTACCTAGACTGGATCGTCAATTTTGTGCTCGTAAAAAAGGCTAACGGAAAGTGACGAGTCTGCATAGATTACTTCGACCTTAACAAAGCTTATCCCAAGGATAGCTTCCGCTCCTGAGGATCGACCAACTGGTCGACAACACAGTAGGACATGAGCTTCTAACGTTTATGGATGCATACTCCGGTTATAACCATATAGCTATACACTCGAATAAACAGAAGATGACATTCGTCACAGATAAATGACTCTATTACTATTGGGTCATGCCCTTCGGGTTAAAGAATGCAGGGGCAACATATCAATGACTGGTGAACAAGATATTCGTCGAGTAAATTGGTAAGACTATGGAAGTTTATGTCAATGAATTGCTGGTGAAAAGCATCAGATCAGCTGACCACACCTCAGATCCGGCATAGACCTTCTCCATCTTTCGAAAGTACCAGATGAGATTGAAGCTGACTAAATGTGCGTTCGGTGTGGGTTCAGGCAAGTTTCTTAGTTTTCAAGTCAGCTAGAGAGGAATTGAAGTCAATCCGGAAAAGATAAGAACTCTCCTGGACATGAGCTCACATCGGAGTATGAAAGAGATTCAATGCCTCACGGGGAGAGTAGTCGCACTCAACCACTTCATCTCGAGAGCTATGGACAAGTGCCTCCCCTTCTTTCAACAGTTAAAGGGTAGTAAGAAGGCAGAATGAACTCCTGACTATAAGAAAGATTTCCAGCAACTGAAGCAGTATTTGGTATCACCCCTGCTGCTGTCTAAACCAGAGAAAGGAGAACTGTTGCTCCTCTACTTAGTCGTTTCCTTCTCAGCCATCAGCTCAGTGCTCATCAGAGAGTCTGGAGGAAAACAATACCCTGTCTACTATGTCAGCAAGGTGTTGGTCCCGACACAAACGAGATATCCGGATATGAAGAGGCTCGCCCTAACTCTAATCGCGTCGACTTGTCAGTTGCGCCTGTACTTCTAAGCATACTCCATAATTGTCCTCACAAATGAATCCCTTCGACAAGTATTATAGAAGCCTGAAGTGTTTGGACGATTGACTGAGTAGTTGAGCTTGGAAAATTCGACGTCGAATATTGACCAATGACAACCATCAAGGGCCAGGTAGTGACCGATTTTATAGTGGAGTTCACCACTCAAAATAGTGAGACCGAGTAATCTAGCTTAGATGCACACGTGTGCTCGACAAGGAGCCTTACGATCCTCCTTATCCCCCAGCCTGCTGGGGAGAGCAAGGTAGATGCTAAATGTATGTTGTTCATATACAGTTCATCAAACTCAAAGCGAGGAGGAGTAGGGATCGTTCTAGTCGCGTCTGATGCGACGACTGTTCAGTATGTGATCAAGCTCAGATTCCGAGCCTCAAACAATGAAACAGATTATGAATCCCTGTTGGCTGAGCTCAGATTAACAGCAGCCCTATGGGTTCAAATTTTGAATGTCAAGTGTGACTCTCAGCTCGTCGTAAATCAGGTATCATCAGAATATGAGGCGAAAGAAGCCAGAATAATGACATACCTAAGTGAAGCTCGGAGGCTAATGGAAAAGTTCCAGGAATGCAATATCGATCAAATACCAAGGGCTAAGAATTCCTAGACCGACGCACTTACAAAGCTTGCTTTAGTGACTGAAGGAAGAATCCTGAGATTCATCCCAGTGGAGTTCTTGAGCAAGCCAAGTATCGACTGCCATAGTCAAGAGGTTGTCCAACTTGTGCAGACGATCCCGAGTTGAATGGACCCAATAGTCGAGTTCCTCAGGGATGGCAAGGTTCCTGAGGACAGATTGAAAGCTCGACGCCTAAGGATTAAATCAGCACGATATATTATCATCGGAGATATCTTATATAAGAAGGGATTTTCTCTGCCATATCTGAAGTGCCCGTGACCTAATGAGGACGAATATATGATCAGGGAGATCCATGAGGGGATATGTGGGAATCATTCCAGAAGCAGAGCCCTAGCACAAACGATCATTTGTCAAAGATACTTTTGGCCAATGATCCAAGGTGACTCCAGAGACTTCACTCAAAAGTGTCACAAGTGTCAAAGATTCGTAGCCATTCTGAACAGCCGGCGAAAGAACTGACCCCCATGAGTGGGCCGTGGTTGTTTGCTCAGTGGGGAATCAACATCATCAGTCCTTTACCCAGGGTAAGGGATATACCAAGTATGCGATCGTAGTAATGGATTACTTTACCAAGTGGGCCGAAACCGAGCATGTCACCAGAATTACTGAGTAGAAGATAATAAACTTTGTCTAAAAGTATATCATTTGTTGATTCGGCATCCCGCACACCATTGTTTCGGACAACGGGAAGCAGTTCGACAACAATAAGTTCATGAGCATGTGTCAAAGCTCGGCATCAAGAACACCTATTCATCACCTCGACATCCTCAGTCAAATGGCCAAATAGAGGCAGTAAATAAAATAATAAAGAGTCACCTTAAGACTAAGTTAGAAAAGGTGAATAGTGCGTGGACCGATGAACTCCTATTTATGTTATGGGCATACAGAACTACAACTCGGTCAGCAACAAGGGAAACAACATTCTCCCTTTCCTACGGTACTGAAGCGATCATTCCAATTGAGACAGGACTCCCCACCACCTGAGTGCGTTCATATCATGACAGGCAGAATACCGACCAAATGGCGATAAGCCTTGACTTGATCAAAGAACTGAGAGATATTACCAGGCTACGAATCGCAGCTTGACAGCAATAGGTCGCTCGCTTCTACAACTCCAAGACCAAGATGAGGCATTTCTGACTGGGTGACCTAGTCCCACGTCATGTGTTCTAAAACATGTCGGAACCGGGAGTAGGATCCTTAGGACATAATTGGGAAGGTCCTTATCGAGTTGTCAGCTCGGCAAAGCCTAACTCTTATCGACTCGAGGACTTGGAAGGGCATCCCCTGCCACACCCGTGGAATGCCGAACATCTGAAAATCTACTACCCTTGAAGGAAATGATACAAGGATCATCCCATCTCACCGAAAATCTACTGCTTTAATAAAAGATGCATCTTTCTACATGAAATTGTCCAGTTCTTTTCTATGCAACCTACATGGGACCTCAGTGAGGAATAAGGTCTCACGGATGAGCCGACCACTTGACAAGAGTGGTCGAATCGTCATCCGAGTATGTTACGAAGGACCATCTCTCATGTACAAAGACGAAACCCTTCTACGGACAGACTCTTATAGAAGAGATCGGCTCGTCATTCGACAAATCATATCAAACGCAATCCATATAATCAACAATCATTATTCAAAAATATTCAAAATAAGGCCAAGGTGTTGAAGTATTCTCTAAGTTCGACAAATATATATATATATATATATATATATATATATATATATATATATATATATATATATATATATATATATATATAAGGGGTAATGACAGATCAACTAGCAAAAGGAAGGTCGGCACCAGGGGGTTGAGCAGTAGGAGGAAGCTCGAAGCCAGGGGGACGGCTGGAAGGAGTGCCTTCAACCTGCTTCTCCCTGACATCGTCAGCTGCTAAGGCATCGAGGTTGAGGTTTGGATAAAGGTCGCGAACGTTGTCTATACAGGCATTGTAGCCACAGTAATAGAACTTGTTAGCTTCAGCAACCCTTTCTGTTGAAGACTTGTACTCCTCAACGACGACAGTGATCATTGCAGCAGCCGAGGCCTCAAACTCAGCGCGCTGAGCTACCTTAACTTTCTTGACCTCTATCTCCAGCTCCACAGCAGCGTCAACCTTAGCCTGCCCCAACTCAGCTGCCAGTCGAGCATTATCCTCCTCCACCGAGTCGAGATAACCTTAATCTTCGAGAGTTCAGACTCGGAAGAATTGTAACGGGCCTGAAGCTCATTGATGTCCCCTTGGTACAACAGCTCCCTTACCTTCTCCTTTGCCAGTAAGCCACGTAACTCCTCCCCCTCCTGCCGAAGTACATCGACTTCGCTCCGAAGAGTTTCAATCTCCTCACCCTTCCTGGTCACTTTCCATAGTCTCTCTCAAGTCGACAAAAGCATAGGCAATGATCAAGCCAAAGAAATAGTTAAGAACAGTTTGGAACCATACAAGAGAAAAATTGTACAAGAATATTACCTTGTAGTAGACAGAGGTGAGGTCATTGACGAAAAACTCATGGTGGTGAGTGAGGAGTTCAACAATCTCCTCCTTAGGTGCATGTTTTGCTACCCAGTTAACCAAGTCGAACATGTGATAGCCCGGTGGGAGTCTTCTGACTTCAGGAAGGAGAGTGGACCCTGCCACCTCACTAACATCACTAGCTGCTGAGACTTGAGCCTCAGTCATCGCGGAGCCTCCATCCCCTGGCGGGGTATGCATGCCTCCAACAGTCTGATTGACTCCCTCGCGTTTGGAAGAAGAGAGAATCGCGATTGCAGCCTCTCCAACTTTTTCTTTCCCTGCCATGGGAGGATGTGTGGAGGTAGTCAGGGGCATCTCGAGGGCTTGAGTGAAGGTGGCAACAGGTCCGACTTTGGAGGTAGGGGTGACCCCAGCCCCAGAAGTAGCGGCAGTCCTAACCTCAGGAATGGCATGAGGGACCGGAACGAGAGTGACCTCGGATTTAGGAGTCTCCTTCCTCCTTCGAGTAGTAACTTTTATTCAGAGTTCGGAGTGTAACATCTCCTGGATAGATAGACACTTCCTCTTTCTGGTTTGTGAAGCCTCGGCCATACCTATGCAAGCAGCGAAAGTTAAGGAAACATCCACAACTAAAGAGATTTTTTCGACATAACGAGATGATACTGACTTAAAGCGAAAGGGAGGGGCTTGAGTTTACAAAGTCCAGATTGATGAAGGTTATCTGTATTAATTACGTAGTGCCAGACGCGTTGCACTTCTTTAAGCAACCTCGCCCTAGCCACCTGAGTCTTGAGAGGAGAGGAGAGCTTAGAAGTTCCCTTTGATTTTTCTATAAAGATAAATAAAAATCGGTCAGAATGACACATGTAGGGGAAGTAATGAAGGAATAGGCATCTCTCGAAATTCGACTTGGGTTGAAGAATTTGGTTGTAATCTGACTCGCAGATTTTTGAGTTCAGCCGCGGGTGCTTACTATTCTCCTGAAGCCCAGAACCACTTTTTCTTTCAATATTTGAATATTTGTTGGAAGAAGGAAGTCTGAGCACGAGACTAGAGCCCTGATGGGCCCTGGCCGCGAAGTAGTACCAATGCAGCTTGTGGCAGTCATGTTTGGCTTGGTAAAGGGACAGGAACTCGTCGGGTGTCAGCTCTTAATTCTTAACCTGGTGCCATATCACATACGAAGCTATCAAGATTCTCCAAGCATTGGGAACAAGTTGGCCTCGAGCTAACTTTAAGTGTGCAGTCATGGTGCGCAGAAATGGACGCATTGGAAGCTGAAGCCCACATTGTAAAGCACAGACGAAGATGGCGACATCACCCTTAACAGGATCACTGGGAACATCATGGGGAGTAGGTGCTCGTATGTGTACAGAGTTAGAATCTGAAACTCCGCGTGAATCCGAGCCATCTGAGACTCGATGAATATCGAGCCTCCGGGGATGAGCTCCGCAGGTCGGACACCTGATGGTCCGGCAATAGCCCTTCCCATTAGGTCTCGGGTATCCTTTTTATGCCCTTGGAGCGAGTGCTCGCTTTAGGGCTTTTACTCTTTTGAGGGCGAGAATGGAGGGGTATCGCTTCCAATGGGCCATTCGAGGCTTCAAGCCTAGAGTTTAAGCTCTCTAGCTCAAATTCACCTTCGTATGCATATCCTTCTCGAACTTCACTTGACCCGTCCAACATTGTAGAACGAAAGGAAAAAGAAAAGACTGAAAGAAGGCCGAAAGGATGAAAAAACTCACTGGAAATCGCCTACTCTAGGGAACTTCCATAGCAAGCTCATTCTAAAAGTGTGAGAGCAGGTTACTGTGAGGGAGGGAAGAACAGTTTATATAGCCCAAGGTTTCCACCTGTAATAATGAAGAACAATTGGTTTCAAAGCCGAAGCGACTTTGGGCTGAGCCTACGAAGTAAGTGGTGGCAGGCCATCAACCTACCGAGCCACGTGCTGCTGGCATCGAATAGCTGTAACGTCTCTATTCCATCCTTCGAAGTCCATGTGGTAGCACCATAACTACATCGACGATTTGGATCCATAACAGTCGCCACGTGTTTGACAACTACGGGCTCACGGTCAAAGAGCTGTCGCGACACGCGGTATTGATACTAGAGGATCATAATTGCGACTGTTCGTTTCAATTATGTTGACTCCTCATAACAAGGGGTGCAACGGATCATTTTTTCCATACATTTACTCCCTGAGTTCAAACTTGACCTCAGAGAGTAAGGAGCTCCTGTTATGGAAAAATCTAAAGCCAATTCCACCTGAGGTAGTTATAGCACGACCAAGTGAACGACCTCACCGAGTAGTAGAGCTCATTAGACCGACACTCAGCTCGGCATGCCCAAACCGAGCTCAGACTCAGCCACGACTCTTAATGTTGACGTTAAGCCTACCTATCAGTTCGAGCAGCAGGAGCATGGTTGATAAAACTAAGAGGTCGGTTCAGATAGAGATGTGACTTGCGATCATACTAGGGAATCATCCCCAGTAACAGACGATGAGCAACTGTCGGTGCACGATCTCGGAATAACTGCCAATATTAGTATGCATATCGTTCGTGATTAGAGGCCAAGATCGTGCCGAGAACGACGGACACGTTCATTCCAATTGAAAGGTATAAGTAGGAATCAGACCCACAGGAATAGGTACGCAAAATCTCTCACTCGAAACCTACACACACTACTTAAACTCAGATTCCTAGCCTAACTTTGGCTTAGGAGGGTCCCCTGCTTTAGCCAGGGTCTCTTTTATCCTTCTTCTGCCCATGTTTATAGGGCTCGGTGCGAGTGTTCGGCGCTCGGTGAGGGTGAACTAGATTTTTGCATCAATAAAAATCATAATTATCCCTCTTGTATGAAAAGAATTTAGACGGTTAGAAATGAATGACAAACTGGCCACGCCTAATTACATGCGCAACTTCTTACGAGTGGACCAGCCTGATATTTGTTTTAGATTTAGGACAGTTTTCCTACCTGATGAACGGTCTGTATATTTAATAGGTGAGCCATCCTAGCACGTGTATCGTGAAGAGTGTTCTCCCCGGTGAAAGCGGATTCGGTCAGGTCCGGGTAACACCGAGCTCGTTCACGACATCACCGTGTGCGCACATTGATATCCACGCTGTTCATCCGTTTTTGCAGCTCATTTTAGTGGATGTAGCAAAAAACGAAGCAGATCCAAATATAAGTGGACCACACCGCCGGAAACAGTGATAACTGAAATCCCAACAATAATAACTTCGCAGGGCCCACAGTAATGTTTATTTTCCATCCAAACTGGTGATAGGGCCAGAAAGATATTGATGAAGGAAAAACACAAATATCATCTTGATCCAAAATTATTTGTGCCCCACGATAAGTTTTTAATGGCAAATCACTGCAGTTTCCTATGATACAATCCACCTGAGATTTTGATCTGTTTGATTTTGGGCTCATGAACTAAAATTAGCTGGAAAGACTGATGGACGGCCTGGATATGAAACACGCATATTACGTTGGGTCCCACGGTCACGGCCTGACCGAACTCGGTGTTCCGCCGACTTTGACGAATCTGCTTCCCTCTCCAGCGGTTAGTCATTTTCTTGTGTTCTCACGGATGTCGACGGCCACGTCATGGGTCGGAGCGTAACAGACATCGTGGAAGGCAGAGGTGATCCGGACGCGGATTTCCTGCGAAAGCCTTTCGCAGGAAGTTCCTGCGCAAGGATGGTGGGTGGGGCCTACTGCAACGTATGTGAGAAATCCATTCCGTCTATCCGTCTTGGGAGCTCAATTCAAAACGTGTGATAAAAAATACCTACGTTAGTCACACGAGAGGGAGAATTAGGGGAAGAAATTACTACCGTTGAGACCTTCCTAAGCTCCACCTTGATGTTTATATGTTATCCAAATCGTTTATAAAGTCTTTCCTAATGTGATGAATGAAAACACAAAAAATATAATTTAATACAAAAGTTTTATGGCCATGAGAATGCTTCAACGGTTCTTACTGAATGTCCACTGTTTCCTCTTGTGTGGCCCATTTGAGTGTTGGATACAATTAATTTTTCATCATAAATCATAAATTGATCTCTAAAATAAAATTGACGGGGTGGATTTCTTAAAAACATCAAGATAACCCTCACCCAACATCCTTATAAAAGAATTTCATGCGAAAGCCTTTCGCAGGAAATCCGCGTCCGAGGTGATCCCGGGTGCGTATTAGCTACTGAACACCTCAGTAGCGACATGTGGTCGCGCCACTGAACACTTCAGTAGTGATGTTGCTACTGAGATGATGTGGTCGCGTTTCATTGGAACAAAACTTGGGGCTTGGTCGAAAGCATTTAATGCCCCTCCGTCACAGACAAGAAAGGCCGTTTACTGGCAGCGTTTGTACTCGACCACAGAAAACCTTATTTTCTTTCCTTTTTCTTTTCCTACCAGTGCTGTCTCTTCCAATCTCTCTGTTTTCTTTGTGATGACACATCTCGAGCTTCGGTATTTCTTTTTATAAAAGAATACAATAAAGTCCCTTCCGCAAGTTATGAATAGATGTGGCTGATTAGCCGTGGACATTCCCAGTGGCCCTAGCTTCTAAATTATACATCCGCTTGAAATTCAAATTTCAAACCGAACAAATTCGAATTACTGAAAAATCATGATCCGAATCATCAAAAGAAAATACCAGCTTTTGAAAGATTCGGAGAAAAAAAGATAATTTAGAATTTCCTATGTGTCGCGCGCAGGAAAACAGAGAGAGGAAGAGAGCCATGCTGCGGAGGGAAAAATGAAGAATTTCAATTGGGGTTGTACTGAGTGAACTTTGTTGGCCCCATCCTGACTGTATGTGGTTTATCCACGCCGTCCATCCGTTTTTACAATTGATTGGAGCGGTTAAGCCCAAAATTGAAGTATATCCAGAACTCAAGTGGACCATCCCACAGGAAACAGTGGAAATAATGATTTCCACCGTTGAAACCTTTTTTGGGCCCACAGCCATGTTTATTTGTCATCCAACCTATTCAAGAGATCACACAGACATGGATTAAAAGAAATGATAAATATCAGCTTGATCCAAAACTTCCGTGGCCCCCAAAAATTTTTCAACAGTAGACATCCAATTCACACTATTTCCTATGACGTGGTCTACTTGAGATTTGTACATAATTCGTTTTTAGTGTCATTCTCTTAAAATGTCTGGTAATATGGGTGGATGGAGTGGATAAAATACATATATTACCGTGGGGCCGAGGAGTTTACTGGGGCGTACTGAGATACTCAGTACCAAGTCTGCTTTCAGTAAATCAAAGCAAAATGTGGATGTCTCCGTGGTCGAGTATAAACTCGGCCAGTAAACGGCGTTTCAGTTATTGACGGGGGAACATTAAATGCTTTCAACGGAGCCCAACTTTTGGGCCAATGAAACGCGACCACATCACTTCAGTAGCAATATCGGTACTGATGTGTTCAGTAGCGAATCCGCGCCCGGTGATCCCGTACCGTTTTAAAGATGAGAAACGTTCACCTACATCGAGTGCATTAAACTTTTGCATACATGCATTTATTTCTGACTTACATTTCACACTTGAATAAAATCGTACCCGTGAAAATGGTGCACCCCGCCATGATGATCGAAATATAAGAATATCAATCTTATTTTTTAACTTAACGGACAGGAGTCAGAATCAATGGACAGACGATGGTGTGACTGAGTGTACCGATGTTGCCCACCCTATGATACGATCATCCTGATTTTTGTTATAATTTGAAAACATGTGTGTCCCATCTTCTTCACGGATTGGATATTCTAGGAATGTGGTGTATTGACTGGAAATAAACGGAGGAATGTCCAAGTTCACATCCATGTGATTATGGTACGTTAGATATTTAATGTCATCTCATGATTATAATTTATGCGTGATAAAGGGGGCGTTCATTTATTGATGTATCTTGCTAACTGCCCAAAGTACCTTTTGATTTTCTGGACGGAAGATAAGCACGCGCGATACACGTGTGAGAGATGGGACCCGCGGAGTGGGGAAATCTGGGATTGGCCTTCTGACAAAAGGGAAGATTGATTATAAGCATCTATTCGGTGGCACACAGCAACCGTTGGGATACTTGTATCCCAATATAAACGTCCTACGGTGGGGCCCACATTCGAGTCTACAAATATTTTCTGTATTTTTTTAAAATAGGGCGAAAATATACTTAACGATATTATCACGAGATTATAAAATATTAGAAAATATTAGACAACCATATTTTATTGTGAAAATATCGGTTAGATGCCTAAAAAACCTTCATTAATTTGATATACACACACACTTTTTAGGTTTGTTTGGTACTCCTCACATCCACCATTCATCATGTGGGGCCAACTTTTGATGTGGACCATTCATTGTGTGGGCCTCATCTTTAATGTGGGTTGTCCATAATATGGGCCCACATTCCTCACCTTGGATGGCGGCCATTCATTATTGTGGTTCAACTTTTAATGTGCACCATTCTTTATGTAGGGCTCACCTTTGATGTTTATCATCTATCATGTGGGGACTACATTCAATATCCATCGCCCATCATATGGAGCCCACCTTTGATATGGATTGTTGTGATGCCCCGTCACGGTGGTCACATGTGGGCGGGGCCTGGTGCCTGGGCGAGTTACCAGTGGCTGACAGATTACTGTGCACTCAGTAACAAGCGGAACCTTGTTCCACATCGAAAGCGTTGTCCGAAATAATAATGCTTATATGTGGGATCTAGCCTTTAATAGTATAATGCGTTTTGGGGGCAATCCCGAGAACAAAGCCGTGCGCCCTCGGACAAAACAGATAATATTATATTGTTGGGGCTGACCTTTACAAATGGTATCAAAGCTGAGGACGGCTCTGCTCTCGGTGAGGGATATTGTGACGCCTCGTCACTGTGGTCACATGTGGGCGGGGCCTGGTGCCTGGGCGAGCTACTAGTGGCTGACAGGCTATTGTGTACCCAGTAGTTATATGTGGGATCTAACCTTCAATAGTATAACGCGTTTTGGGGGCAACCCTGAGAACAAAACCGTGCACCTTTGGGCAAAGCGGATAATATTATACTGTTAGGGTTGACCTTTACGACTATCCATTACGTGAGCCCCACCTCTAATGTTGGTTGTCCATTATGCATGACCTACCTTGGATATGGGCCACTAATCATTAGGGTTAACCTTTGATATAGATTGTCTATCATGAGGGGCCTACCTTAATGAGAACCACCCATCATTTGTGGCCAAACTAGATGTGGATCATCTATCCTGTGTGACCCACCATTATTAATTGTCCATCATGTGGAGCTTACTTTTGATGTGGATTATCCATCATGTGGCCCCCCACCTTTAATGTGTATTGCCAATCATGGAAGGCTTGCCTTGGATGTGGGTCATTTATCATTAGGGGCCAACCTTTAATGTGGACCGTCCATCATGTGAGGTTACTTCAATATGGGCCATCTATCATGTGGGGCCAACTTCAATGTCCACCGCCCATCATGTGGAGCCGGCCTTTGATGTAGACCAGCCATCATGTAGGCCTCGCCTTTTGAAGTGGGTCGTCCATCATACAAGCCTGCTTTGAATGTGGGCTTTTTATATCATTATATGTTGATGTTTGATGTTGACCATCCATTTGTGGGCCCACATTAATACGGAGTCATCCATCATGTGGGGCCCACCTTTTATGTGGACCGTCTACTATGTGAGCTCCACCTTCAATGTGGACAATCCAACACGTCGGCCTCCTTAGATATGGACCACGAGAGAACCTCATTTGACATAGACCGCGAGAGAGAAGTAGAGAGGTTATAAGTTAAAAAATAAAAATAATTACTTATAAAGATAACTTTTGGCACAAGTTTCTTTTCACTACACCAAAATCGTCATTTAGGAACGGTTTTAAACCGTTCCTAAATGCTTCAGGAACGGTTTAATACCGTTCCTAAATGAGGCGTCGTAGAAAATCAGGAACGGTTCAGAACCGTTTTGGGTACCGAATTTTAGGAACGGTTTTAAACCGTTCTGGTGCCAACGGTGAGCTCAAAATTTTAGAAATGGCTTTGAATGCTTATTAATGTTGCCAACGGTCACATTTTGAGCACAAAATTTTAGAAATGGCTTTGAATGCTTATTAATGTTGCCAACGATAAGATTTTAGTATGGAATTTTAAGAATAA
Source organism: Magnolia kwangsiensis (assembly GCA_037074715.1). Classification (NCBI taxonomy): domain Eukaryota; kingdom Viridiplantae; phylum Streptophyta; class Magnoliopsida; order Magnoliales; family Magnoliaceae; genus Magnolia; species Magnolia kwangsiensis. The sequence goes on from CM073581.1 coordinate 101,769,549, forward strand.
TTTCAAACCCTGATAAACACGAAATTTAGGGTCAAGGGAAATAAATTAACAAAAATTTATTGCATTCCATCAAATTAAAGATTAATCCAAAGAAAAACATAAGCTAATCTATCCAAGGCATTTCTGAAGTCATGAAATAAGCAAACATCATGAACATCCTTAGACAAACTTTGAAACAAGAAAGGTCCCTTACCATGAAAGAGAATTACTTTCAATAAAAGATGATTTATGTCCATAACCCCTCATCTACAAATCAAGAAGAACAATGCCATGCCCATCGCTACTTGTACAATTGGATAGGATTGCTGAGCAAGAAAAAATCTAGAAAAACATCAATGCATGTTAATATCCAAAAACGCAAATGTGTGTGTGTGTGTGTGTGTGTGTGAGAGAGAGAGAGAGAGAGAGAGAGAGAGAGAGCATTTGTATTTTAAAATAATAAAAACATAGCAAAAGAATTCCACAAAAGCAAATTAAGCAAATTAACCAGAATACATCCTTCAGAGGTTTTTACTAAAGAAAGAAAAAAAAAAAAAAAAACTTAAGAAGGCTCTCCCTAAGATGTAAAATAGAATATGAAAAGCAGAACTCCCTTCTAGATTCTACAAGAAGAGCGCGCTCTTTAGGAGTTTTATCCGAACGTATGTATAGCTCGCTTGCAGTATAGCTGTACAAAGATGACAAGGGTGACTAAGTTAGCTGATTTATGCAAATTTGAAATTGAGGACACTGCAATAATAGACAGAAGCATTTTGTGCAAAATAAAAGAACCATAGCCAACACACTATTGCATGCACGGTGGTCAATCGGTAATTCTAAATGAAAAAAAAAAGGACATTGTCATCATTACTGCGCCCAAAAAAAAAACAAACATACATATTTTGAATAGCAAAAATAGCAATATCATGGTCATTGTTAGGGAGAAACCAAAATAAATAATAATAATAATTGTGGAAGTCCATTCTGATAGCAAGCAAAGGTTCTGAGGAGCATACGAAACCTGTAGCTGCACATGCAACTTAAACATGTCAAAATGTGAAAGCAGTTAAACCAATTACCAAAATTTAAATAAACAGCATTCCAGTAACATAACTGAAACTTAGTTTCACCTTACCTTGCCACAGACTACATTGGGTTCCAAGTCTCTGAATGAACTGAAAGAAGATGAAAAGAAAATTTTCAAGTTATAATAAACATCACAACTTACAAATATCACACTAATAGATAGTTCAGCCCAAGAGTAACAATCGCTCATGGATAGGCAATATCCTTTTTTGTGTGGCGAACCATTCGTTGGGAGTGATCATGCTATCTCATAGAAAAATTGATTGTATTGGCAATAATAATCGATTTTGGTTTAGTTATCATACAACTGAAACACATCAGCTGTCATTGGCCTATCAAAGGTAATGCTAAGATAATGGGTTCTCTATCCCCATTGATGTTTATCTCTCTACATGTTCATCCGATGTTATATAATTGTTGATCATCCATTTCAAGAAGATCCATTGTGTTAACAATATGTGAAATGACAATGAAGGCAATTAGGAGTAACTGGAGAACCATGAAGTGATGTTTGAGTAATGGCTCGAGTCCACATGTCAGACATGCACAATTTTATATTGGATTCTTATGGACTGACCCATATATGAGTTCTTTTCTCCAAGAAAAAAAAATATTTCAAGTTTACGCAAGTTCTTATGGAATTATCAGTGTGGGGGCAATAACTTTTTATTCCACTTTTTAGGGAAAGAAGGAATTTTTATGGCTTATGAAAGAAATGATTCAACCACCCCATTATAAGTTGGAATTCAGGAATTCAACTTGACTACAATTGTGAATTAGTGTTAAAAATTGGATCTAATACAAATTGATACCAAAGTCTCCAGTTGCAAGTTGCTACCATCCATTATTGGCTCTGCAACAGTTCATATAGGCAGATAGGTAGCATTATTAACCAGGGCGAAGTAGCTTATGGTAATGCTTGATAGACATTAAAGACAAAATAATGGGACAGTGGAAAGCATGATAGACTCACAAGTCAAAGATTCTGAATCTTTGCCAAGCTCATTGTTTCCCATTGTTAAATCAACTATTTCTTGTTGCTCTCTTTGTTGCTTCTGTTGCAGTTTCCACTTTGAAACTTTTACAAAGAAATCTGACCCTACAAAAAGATACGGAAATTACAACATAGATCTTAATTGTAAAGAAATGGCAGCATTCATGACAAAATGTGATAATCAACGCAGATGACCATGATATGACTATAGATCAAATACTTGCTAGGTATTGAAAAAAATAAAATAAAATAAAAACACACAAAATCACAATCCAAAATGAGACATTTTATGTATGTTTATTCTTATCTATGTAAAATAGTGAAAAAAAGAAAAAGGGATTACATTGATCATGCAACTCCAGAATGGCAGTTAACTCAAAAGCACGAGATTGGTCTGACTAGCTAATCTAACATCATTTTAAAATGTAAATTTCATAGAAATTGCATTCTTGCCTTTTAACTACCAAAACCTAATCCCTCCAAAATCCAATCAGAAAGAAGGAACAACTTACTTCTGAACATTTTACTTTAGCAACCATATTAGATCTAGAAATGTCCCATAGATGGATAGAGTTGTCGCTAAGTCCTGCAAGATAACTATCGTCCTCATGCTCACAAGGCATATAGGCTTGCTACTAACAGGCCAGCAAATAACATCGAAACTGGTTAAAAAGAGATCACACATTTATCAAAAGGATTTAAAAAAAAAAAAAAAAAAAAAAAAAAAGAAAAGAAAGAAAAGAACAGAGAATGACTATTGGTACCTTCAAGAAGAAAACTTCCATGACCCAATGATTAAATTTAGAGAAAATATGGATTAGCATCAAGCTGACACATTCTTTCACTGAACTTTGATAATTAGATGTCATTTCAACTTGTAAGCTAAATAGTTTAACTCTCCTTTCTCCAAACATAGTGATCTTTATAGCAGTAGTTGCAGATGGCCCACAGTTTCTTAAATCAAGAAAGATACAATAAATTCCATGCACATGGACACCCTCAAATACATGAAATGAGTTCAGAATCTTCCCAGCTTTGACATCATATACAGACTTGAAACAATCAAAATCATTCAATCCAATAAAGAAAAAACAACCAAATTGTTAATCAATGCTCAGCTTGTAGATTAGAATTAAAATGGTACCACCTTAGATTTGGCATTTTCTCCACTTCCTTTGCATGAATCTTTTCCTCAAGCTTAGAGTAGAACTGTTTAACAACATGGTGGAAATATCTTCAGTTGATGAAGTGTGGAAGCTGAGGAATGACCATATGCAAAACTAGAACATATCAGACAAACCTCCCTTCTTTTCTTAGCTCATTCGTTGCATCTAAAATTAAAGCTATATGAAGGAGTAGAGCCCACTCTTCGGGGTTGCAAACCTGCAGCAGTGGGACTTGTAAAATGCACTTAGGGATAAATGAAAAAACCTTCGATGGATTCTCAATCGCTAGATAAAATAGATATCAAAGAAGCCATACAACTTGAAATAAAATAGTTTATAGTTATAAAGGATACAAAGAAGAAGAACGAGGGCGCTCTTCAACTTTATTGGGCATCCCCTGTTTCAGTGGTTTAAGATCTTTTATCTGCTCCCTGCATCAAAATAGCAATTTCTCACCTGTTGAATAGCTCTTTTCTTCCACTAGATTAATATTAGAGCTAATGGTAAATGTATATACAATTAGTTTAATAAATGTACGACGGGAGGCGTCCATGTTAGGAACTTTTTCTAATACTGATCTAGATGAGCCAGGAAGCCTTGATGATAGTACTTTCGATCTCGGCAGTTGTGTGAGCAGAAACAGTTGTCTTCCATTCTCTTAAGATGGCCTTCTTTCATTCTGTAACATAGATCCTCACATTCTTCCTGCGACCACAAACACGCAACAAAGAACAATTCTAAGAGATGGTGCTGGCATGGGCGCTGATATGTACTAGTTCTAGTGATTTATCACAAATAGATTCTACGACCTAATGTCATCAAGTACAAAAGATCAATAACAATCTGCACACATATACTGATAGCAGGCTTAAAAACCCACAACATGATGAAGAAATTGGCCAGTCAACCAACACATAAGAAATTCTACAGAAATGCAATTTGATTTCATACTCGGAATCAACTAAACTGAGTTTCTCTAGCTGAATTCCAAGTCAATTAATTTGGTAGCTTATGAAAATTGAGATCAACTGTTGAGTATACTTGCCACAATATCTTTAAAACATAAGCAATTGGTGACAACATTTACCTCGGAGAAGTCATCGTCTGATACCATGCAAATGTGAATATACTTCATCAGATTGGACACATTCAGGACAATGTCTGTACTAATCTCTCCTGTCTTGTAAGACTCGGAAGCCCTCTTTATCCCTGAGAGGATAAAATGGAAATCGCGAGCTGCAAATCCAAGAACAGAAAGGAATTCCAATCAAAGCGTATTAAAAGGAATTCCAAACATCTTATTCTGTGTATTTTCCAATTAATGGAAACTCATCATCACTTTTTTGGTCCATTGAATGCCTAAGGAAATAGACAGTCCATATTGATTTTACCACAAACAGTCCATATTGATTTAGACATTCCATCATGCGAGTCCACCTTTGATTGGCCATCTCTTTAAGGTAATGCATTATAAATCTACACCAGTCAAACTTTTGCACGTCCTCATATGAACTAGGCATTGGTGCACACAAAAGCTTTTATGAAGAAATTATCCATTAACCATTATAAACGAGGAGATTTCCTTAACAGTTATAAGGAAACATACAACTGCACATCAACGACAAGGTTGAATGTAACATTTTACAATCCTTTTATTTGTGAAAAACATTTAAACTTTAAAATTCAAGCATGCTCATCTTCAGATGGACAAGTGATCTGTGCTCCAACAAGTAGCGAAGAACAACATAATGAAACAACCAAAAGTGTGCAACAAAACAAGAAAAAAAAAATGGAATTTCAACTTTCCTCCAGAAAAGAAAAAATCAGGAAAAAAAACAACAGCAAACAATATAAACTATCAAATGCAGTACTCTGAAAAGCAGCAAACAATATAAACCTCATCAAACTGTTTCTTAAGGAAAGTGACAGCAAACACACTCACCTTGATAGAAAATATGCAAAGGCCATCACAGTTGATAATGATCTTATAAAATTCAACGACGTAATGTTAAAAATCAATAATACCTGCAAATGAGTGTTGCTCCAGTCCACAGTAGCAAAGGTTGCAGGTGAGAGGTCAAAACATAACATGTGCTGCTCTTTTTCCAATTACTATCATTGCGCTACAAACAATCATTGGAAATGGCATGTTAAATGCTTATTTCAGCTCTCATTTATCAGAAGTTCTGTAACATACTGAAGTAATTAAGTTCAAATTACCATTTCAAGGACCTTTCTCAGCATTAGACCACAAAGCAGTTTTCAAGGAGAACTCAAGCGAGTTTTGTACACAATCATCTCAAACTGTCATTCTAACAACAACAACAACAACAACAACAACAATAATTAAAAAAAAAAAAAACAAACAAGAGAACAAAAATAAAGTCCTCATTTAATAAATCTGCAATTCAAGAAACCCATGATCTTATCAAGGACCTAAACGGGAGAAACTGTTAAAAATCAGAACCCAATGAACAAGAATTCAACCAAGTAATTTACCAATATCACAACCAGTTAATGCATTCTCTTCCCAACCATCTATGTGATATCAAGTCTCAAACAAGTCTCAAATAAAAATAAATAGAACTGCTCTTACTTATTAGCCTATATTCTTTTTGAAAGGGCAAGGAAACACACTATATAATATGGTTGGCTACACGGGGTGCAGCTGCAGTCATGGAATCTGAAGTTTCATAAGCTGACCTGATATAATGCATTATTATTATTATTATTATTTTTTGAAAAGTCGCATAATGTATTACAAGGAAAGAAAGAAAAATGATACCCGAAATACAGGAGACCTTCGGAAGTAGAAGAAACAATAATCCATTATGTGCTTATGTCATGTTCTTCAGAATATCAATGTCAGACATGGATGCCAATGCACACATCATGCATGTGGATGGATGATTTCACAGTATGGAATTTTGGATGTAATGCTCTAACTATGCAGGTTAATATTTTCTTTTGTTACCAATTAAAAAGCAATAAAAAAAAAAGAAAAGAAAAAGAAAAAGAAAAAAGTTGTTTTTTCTGAAGCATTGTCCTTTTTTGGATGCATAACTACATTGAAAGGAAAGGATATCATGAACATATATGAATACAATACAATATAGAAAAATATTAAAAAAAAAAGAAGTAGAAGAAAATCGAAACCCTAGATCTAGAAAGCTTTGAGAAATGAGAAATGTCTGATTTAGAACCTTAGATCTTACATAGAGAGAGAAAGAGGGTACCTGTGTTGCTTTCTGGAAGAGAGAGATAAGTGTTTGGGGATGAACGATTTTGCATGAACCACTGCCATTTTGCAACCATGCTGATGCATGCCCATATATTCCATGAACCAAACTACACCCTGTTATAGAGACCACATCAATGCCACATCCTAATGAACGATGTCGGATTAAGAATTCTAACAACATGAAACTCTTCGCATGTCGTTGAAGAAAAGGGAACTTAATATAAAAAATGAAAAAAGTAGCTTAAATGTTTCTGTAATAATGCAGTCAGGTAAAGCAAATAGGTCACCAAGCAACTGCACTGCTTTCAGCTGAACATCCAACCGATTTGTCTGCAGAAGTTGAAACTTGAACAGTAAGAACTAGTTTGTTGGACTCGAATGATCTTGCAAAGCAGTAGTGAAATGAATAAATTTTTAAAATCTAACTATGAAAGAAAAATCATCTAAAATTTGCAGAGCACACAATAGCAATGTATATTACAACTAGAATCACGTTGCAAGTTTCGCTAAAAGAAAAAGCAGCTCCTAAAAGTTTTTTTTTTTTCATAAATTGCACAATTTGTCAATTTGAATTGGTAAAATATATGGTTTGGGATTAAGAATCATACAATTACAAACCAGATGAGAAGAAACTTTCCTATGAACATGGATAGATCATGACTGTCCATTCTCTACAATCATAAACTTTGAAAACTAAGGGAACATACTTCATCTAAAAACTGATCCTTCAAGGATCCTCTAGCTTTCTTAATGATTTGGATGGCCTCTAAGTTTGTACTTCCCTACCAAGAAAAGAGATGATTTAGAATAAAGCTAAAATTGAATTGTCACAACTAAAACAAAATAATTCAGTTTAGCATGGTATACTATGACATGGAATTGCAAAAAATTATCCTAAATAAACAAATACAAAAAGATCACAATCTTTCAAGGCCCAATATTTTTAAAAAGAAAAAAAAAAGAAAAAAAAAGAAAAAAAGAAAAAAAAAAGGATATTATTGGACTACTTTCTCCAAATCCTCTAGCAAACATGTATCAGTAGATTGTCCCCTTGCAATCAAATGATTTCAGAAATTTAACAAAAAACAGATCAATAAATACTCAATTCCGTAGACTATGAAAAACTACCCAAGAATTGTATTGGCATGGAACTATGAAGATGCATATGCCTTCTTGAAGATGCAAACTTCAAAGTGGTATTGTTGCAATGGTGCATCCAAATAAGCACTTGAAGTACAAAATCCCCAAATTGAAGTAAAATCCTAACAACCCAAGCAAGGATTTCAACATTTCATCAATCTTGAAACTTTCATCTATGATGAGCACTGCATGGTGAATGGTCCAGATTACAAGGCAATTCATAAACATGGCAAGTTTGGTGTCTGATTCCTCAAGGCATGTTCCAACAGTAAATGAAATAAAAGATGGAAATAAACAAGAATGAAATTATAGAAGCACAAAGAACAATACCTTGTATGAAAGTTTTGTGTGAATTGCATGTAACCAAGTTGTTCATCAGTGACCTCAAGCCAACTATCAAGAAGAAACATCTCACCAAGTGACTAAAAAGCAAAACATGCATATAGACTAAACCAATTTCAGTAACTCTTTTTTTTTTTTTTTTTTTTTTAATGAAACCAGTGGAATCACCCCACTTGTATTTTATTACCAAAAGAAAAATAAATTTGAAATCAACAGATTTAGAACTTCTGAAGCATCAGCAGTTTTTGATGCAACCTACTATCACATGAATATGATATATATATTAGAGGAAGTGTCAAAATTCTCATAGGGGAAAGAATGAAGTGGATCCAATAACTTCTGCATAAGTACCACCTACAGATGCATTTAGAACTTCAACTTTATCTTTTGGATGGTTGAACTTGCATCTGAGACCGATCTTGCACCTTTGTGTCTTCAAGAAGTACGGGCCACATTGAGGGATGAGGAAACAAGTAAAATACCTCGTTCTTAATTTGCTCAAGTTCCAAATTTACAATTTTGGTGTACTGTCCAGTCTTCAAGTGCTAGCAAGGCCCAGGAGAAACATTAACATCATTGTCCTTAAAGCATCAAAGATCTGTTGAAAAAAAAAAATAATCACAAACAGATTAACCTTTCTCTGAACTGCTAGCATGCTTTGCAAGGCAGTTGCATCTTTATGCATGTATCTCATCTTACCTGCAACTCCAATTGCAATGCCCTCAAATACAGAGTGAAAACAGAGGGCAACAATCAGCAATACGCTATCACTGAATGAACCAACCACAGGAAGTGGTTTTATAAATTGAGTTTCCCTTCCATCATTGACCTGTAGAGACATGCATGCCAAAAGGAATGTTCAGAAGTAATAGGCTAAGCAGTGTATACTTGATTACACATCTACTACCAGAATTATGGTATTAATTGATTCAATTCACTAATGCCTTGAACAAAATAATCACTAATCATTCAAATTTATAGCGTGGTTATCAGAAGATTAAAACCTGTGTCATTCTATAATTACTCCCCGAAATCTATTATGCATGCCATAACAGAAGCTAGCAAGCACTTCAAAATCAAAATCAAAAGATTTCTGGTAAAATGTAATAGTAAAGGTGGGTCACACATCCATTGAGTGGTAATATCTGGGATTACCATTTTTTATTTTTATTTTTCTGTAAAGTTCCCAGTGTAATGCAAACTATAAAGAGTAAACAATACATTTAGGTGATCTACATACTCTTAAGAGAAGCTCTAGCATTTTATAGCCAGGTAAAACTAAAAGGGTGCTATTGGATGCCCTATTGAGTCCAGCATAGTGGAAAAGAAAAACGGAGGGGTAACTCATGTAGGTACGCAAAGGACATCACTTTCTCTTGTAGGTGAAGGAAACAACTTTATGTCCATGTTCCACCCCATCCATTATGTATGGCCAAAAAGCAAGCTGATTTAACACTCAAGTCGGCCGCTCGATTAGGAACTGTATAAATATATACCTAAAACCTCTTAATACACGTGGTATGGCCCACCTGCATTTTGGAATAGTGGGCCTATCAATGGGCTGGGCTGAGCCTAGCATGGCAAATATTTGAGGTCTGGCCTGAAAGCCCGGCCAAAGAGTTCAGAAGCCAGCCCAAAGCCTGGCCCATTTACAGCCCTATGGAATAGTATGAGTTTTGGCTAATTCTTTCATCTCAATGAAGCGTATTAGATGAATGGATTGAATGGTTTATAAACACTATAGTGGGCCCTACACAAAACTAATGGTGGGTGTGCCCATCTTAATTGTTTCCTATGGTGTGGCCTGCCTGATTTTGGATCATCATGATTTTTAGGTTCCATGTGAATATGAATTAGTTTACCTAATTGAGGGTGGATCTCATGAAAGTTCTATCAATGTGGTGCTTGATTAGTGAAGGTAAGCTAGCGCAGATAACCATTCAAGAATGAATTGGTATTTACCGTGCAACTGCTCCTTTCCCATTCAAGAATAAAGTTTTTTGCCGAACAAGGGATTCAGTTTTTTTTGAAAAATATGATTTTCTTTCCCAGTCGAACTGATTTATGATATTTATGATTCATTTTAACATAGAGATTCTAAAATATGAACATAGATCCTATGTAATATTCAATATTAATTCCATTGTTTGGTTACGAGTCTTGTTGTTTTTATGAACATGTAAGAAAATGTAGTCAAACAACAGAACTTACCTTGCCAATCACCACCCCCACCTTGCCAATCACCACCCCCCCAAAAAAAAAAAAAAAAAAAAAAAACTAGCTCTGGCAATCTCTGGTAATGGAGGAATTTTATGTTTAACATTTTTTTCCTCCCCTTTTTACTCATTTTCTTAAGAAAAAGTTACGAAACTTTTTTTTTTTTTTCCAACAGAAAAATTATCATATCATATAGAAATTCATATTTTTTTTCAAAGGTTTTCAACCTTTCCAAATAATGCAAAATAATTAGCTCATGTACTTAATTCCCTAGGCCACCAGCAATTACACGATTAGTACAGTCCACTAGTCTCTCTTTCTACCTATTTTTCTCATGCATATGGTCTGACATAGTCTAACATGTAAATGAATTGGCCGTTTTCAACTAAGTCATGTTCACAGGGTGCCCCATCTTATTAATGGTCTTGAGCTTGCACATCCGCCTATGTTGTCTCAACTACTATGCCAGATCAGGAAAATATTTTTCAAAAATGTGAAAATGATAGATAGTGTGTTTCATCAAATGATGGTCAGGGGTTCTAGAGACCATTATTTGATGTAGGGCTGAGATTGAGCTGGGCAACCTGCAGAGAACCTGCAGGCATATTCAGAGCTACGACGTATAACAGCTCTCCCCAATTACATCTCAGCCCCTTCTGCCCTAGAGAGAGAGAGAGAGAGAGTTACAAGAACCCTAAACGCTTGGAAGGTATATAAATAAGAAGAATTCAATTTACCTCTTGTCACGACTGATGTGTATGTCACCGTCACCGGGCCCACATGCAGAATGGTTCGATGATCGGAACCGTTCGTATTGAGAGAGGGGGTTGAGATCGGGAGAGGGAGTTCGAAAGAGAGGGAGATCGAGGAAAGGGAGATCGAGAGAGAGGGAGGGAGAGTGAGAGGGAGATCGAGAGAGGGTTGAGATCGGAAGATCGAAAGAGGGAGATTGAGAGAGGGAGACGGAGATGGAGACGGAGACGGCGATGGAGATAGAGATGTGAAATGAGGGATTTCAGGGTTGTTGACGTAAGGAAAGGGTTAAAACACATCGGTAGTCTGTGGCAGATAGAGTAATGTGACTCTTGGGCGTTGTGGGGTCCACTCAGAGATTTTTTAATCTAATCCATTTCGTCCATCTGTTTCAAAATAAAATAATAAAATAAAATAATAATAAATAAGAAGATCCAAGACTCAATTGGGACACACCAACAAAATAGTAGAAAGAACCACATATAACACAATGATTTCAGTACGGTTCGTTACCGTTTCAAATTCAGAAACGGCTTTAAGCCGTTTCTGAACCAAATTCTCAACCGTACCAGTTCAACGATTTTGGTGTAGTGTTTATATGATACTTAGTAAACTAATTTAAGTGAAAAAAGTAACTTAATTGCTTAATGTATGTTAAAAAGTAATTTATTTGGTGATAATTAAGTTTATTTAATGTAACTTAACATGCAAACGGTCCTTTAGTGACATTTTCCTATAATACACCAGAAAATCCCAAAATTTTAAAATCTCCATGCCTAGAAATTGCTAAGAACGATATTTATGACTATGTACTTAGTAATCACACTAAGGTTCTTAATAACTGACCCATCACTAGCAAAGATAAAAATTAACAATTGAAGGGTCCATATTCAACCAAGGTATTTCTATTCAATGAAAAGGTAGGACCATCTGATCTTTGGGACCTGACTTTTCTAATTTAGGTTCGTCTGGGCTTAGCCCACAATGGGCAAGTGGGCTAGAGGCTATGTGTATGTGTATTGTTGAGCAGGCTCTGCCGTGTTTTAAGCATCTCACCCACCCTTATAAAGCTGAGAGAATTGTAGGATTCTGTTGCATTATGAGGTGGACAATGTATTGATATGTTGCTTTGCTGGTTTGTAAACATAGGCCTATGGTTCTGACATCTTGACCTTTACCTACATTGGATCGCACCAATTATGTAAAATATCTTCCAAATTAGGCAAATTTTCACATTTTTAGTGAAGGGACCACAGAGAAAAGAGGAGGAGAAGATCACCACCATCTTCTTTTTATGGTAAAAATTAAATCCCCAAGGGGAAGTTCCTTCAACTTAAAAATAATAGATAAAAATAGAAATGCTCTTTATATTGCAATTGAAGTAGTTTATATAAGCCTTAGATCCTAATTAAACTCAAATAGTAAACATATTAAAAGCAATTAAAATATTTAAATGAACTTTGTTGGGATTTTTCAAATGTAGCGGAAAATAAAAATATTTGAAGATCTAATTTTTAATTTTATAGTCTTGTAGATCCCCATTTAGATATTATTGTATTTACAAAAAAAAGTAAAAAACTCAAATCCCATAGTTAGAATTTACTTGAATAGTTTTGTCGATGAACTCTTAATTCGTTGATGTTGTTTCTTCAATTGGGGTGTCTCTCCGGTGTATACCTGATAAAGGAGAGGATGAGAGCCACACATCAAACCTTGAAATAAGGCCAGTGGGAATGCTAGAGTCATTCACACAAGTGGATCTTACATATGTGGAACGTGTGATATATGGAGGAAGGAGAGACGTAAATCTTTATTATTTTCTCTTTACACTCTATAGTTATGATACTTTACTATTCTATTGTCTTTTATATGCCTTGCTATGTAAGAATCCTATGATATTGCTTTATCCTATGTGCTTAAATGGATTAAATTTTTTTACTGTCATGACCATCTACTCTAATCCAATACTTATACAAATCAAGTGATGGATCATATCATATATAAACCATCGGATCATCATCAAGTACGATTATAACTATATTAACGGTTAAACAAAATCTAATGGTTGAAAATATTTATAAAATATTTTCAAATCTTTTGAGTTCCGAACTGTGGAAAATCACTTGATGAACATCTTATCTCCCAGATCTAAGCATAAGTGAGTTTCTAAGAAATTAGTGAATTTCTTGTTGGCCCATGTGAGTCTCAATGGACCTTAACGAATACGCCCGACAACACCCACTTTTATCGGCTATATGATGAGATCGTAAAGTAGCCTAAGTACATGTAGTTAAAACTTTGACTCTACATATGTACTTAGGTTTAAAGATTAATCAAAGCCAGTATATCCTTAAGTCAATTATAATTCAAGCATGATGGGACTATTGATCTAGAAACTTAACCTCGATTTATAAATGCAAGTTTCCAACTGAACCGAACTAGCTAGGAGCATATATCCATGGTCCACTCACACTCACAACAACGCCATGCGTCGCGGCATCATTGGACTGTCACCGAAGCGACGGCTTGACGCCTTACATGATCTCGAGTCACGTGACGACACGTCATGATTACAAACTGACAACGCTTCGACTACCGTGTTGGCCGCCATACCTGACATTTATGACAACGCGTCTCGACCTAACCCATACATAACCCGACCTAGCTACGACCGAGCTTACTTTCCGAACTTTTGTTCAAAAAGCAATGGGGGGTTCACTGTTGGGGAAAAATTTTCAAGTCCATAAATCGGTTTATGGAATGGACCAACCCTACTGAACCAATATGAGCCAATGGAAACCTGAGCCCGATAAGGCCTCTACGTCCAGAAACAGAGCAATCTCTAAGGAGAGCAATACAATTGTAAGGACACACAAAGAGCTTTCAAGCTCGCACAAGTGATTGAAGTACTAACCTAATTTATAGGTCAGCTAAAGGACGGTTATGGATCTTGTACAAATCAGCCACGTGTCGATTACGGATCGACCATAGCTCGGTCACAGATCAGTCACAGACCGATCATAGCTCGGTCATAGATAAGTCATAGATTGATCACAGATCAATCACAGATCAATCATAAATCAGCTATAACTCGGTCATAGATCAGACATATATCGACAATATCCCTGTCAAGGACTAAAAGCCCTAACGTTCGAATGAGGGACACACAAACCTTCCAACTCATCTGACGGTTAAAAATAGTGAATGCCGATCCGTCGATCAAGATAGTATCATTTATTTCCAACTCAGCGCCTACATTGGGATCCAACCTAAAGCCGAGCTATAGATTCATAGAATCCCCGAGATTTGAAAATCTCTCCCTTAATCTTCGGGAGATAAGATCAAATCCCGACAATCTCGGGAACCTACAATCTCGAGAAGATCCCGGATCATAGCAGATCTCGAAGCTATCAGGAAAGAATCCTTATACTACGATACCCTTTCTCTCCTATAATATGAACATCTCCCACCATTGGAGGTATGTTCACAAAAACTCTAATACTGAACTGATCTCTTTTCTGGAGATCCTTCCCCACTTTAAAGACCTTAAGCCTGACTTATGCATCAGAGAGTCCCCTGAAAAGACCAGGGCCTTCTTTGTCTCTCACTTTCGCCTGTGTAGGTTCAATAAGGTGTACTGCGGAGGGTCTGTCGGAAAACCGCATCAACAGAATACATGACATGTTCTTGGTCTACTATGGATGGTCCTTGCGCTTGCTCGGGTGGTATACTCCCAGGAGTTTTAACTCCCGGTCAAGGGTTTGAGTACCCATAGGTGGTGAAATTCCACAAGCGTGCGCGCGCGCGTGTGTGTGTAAAAAGAAAAAAAAATAAAAAACTAGATTTACCTCTTTTGAGCTATTGATGACTATATGAATTCTAATTTTATTTGGTCCTTAGAGTTATTGAAGAAATTTTACTTATATTTCTTGTTAAAATTCTACTGAGATGCAGCATTATCGAAGTCATTGAATCTTATGTGGTCGCCTCAGGCGTAAACAATATATCATAGGTTTATTAGAATACATCTTAACACATTGCAATAAGGCAGGTCCGCTCTTTCTGCTGGATTTGGGACAATTTGGGATGATCCAAACCATTTATGATTCTTTTAACTTGGTATGTTGGATGGACAATAAATAAAACCTGTCAATTGAATTATTTCAACCTTTAAGTAGTTCAGCTCTTTCTTTTTTGTCTTTTTTTTCTTTAATATGTATACTGACAGTAGCCCATGTGATTTAAGATGTTTTTGGGCATCCTAATTCGGGGAAACCACTATCGCATAATCGATTTGGGTCATTTAAAAAAACTCAGATCAACTGTTAGAACGCTTTCATGCATCAGTGGCGGAAAGGTCCACTGTGATGGGCCACACGATAGGAAAGAGTAGGGACAAATGCACACCATCGAAACCTTCTTATGGCCCACGACGATGTTTGCTTGATATCCAACCTCTTCACAAACCCTTTTGTTGGCCCCAAGAAGGTTTGAATGGCTAGCATTGAATCATGCTGTCTTGTGGTGTAGCTCCCTTGACTTCTCACCCTCACCTAATTTTTGAGATCACGTCCTAACTTGAGAGATAGGGCTGACTCAGTTGGAAGCGGATTGCGTGGACCTAGGTGGTGTGTTTACGTGGCAGAGTTCTATGGGCCCACCATGGTGTATTTCTTATATCCACACCATCCATCTATTTTTAGATATCATTTCAGGGCATGAGCCCAAAAATAAGAGAGATCCAAACCTCAAGTGGACCACACCACACAAAAGCAGCGAGGACGCCCAGTGTTGAAACCTACCTGTAGCCCACCATGGTGTTTATTTGATATTAAACCTGCTCATAATGTCATACAGACTTGGATAAATGGAAAACGTAAATACCAGCTTGATCCAAAACTTATGTGGCCCTCGAGAAGTTTTCAATGGTAAGCATTCAATCCCTACTACTTTCTATGGTGTGGTTCAATTGAGGTATAGATCTTCCCATTTTTGGGCTCATTTTCGAAAATAATCTAGTAAAATGGATGGACCGTGTGGATAAAAGACATAGATCATGATGGGCCATGGAACTTTGCGACATCAAAGTACCACGCAATTTGCTCGGACTGAGCCAATTCCCCCGGTCGGACTCGTACGGTTTGACCCGACCTGATGCTGAACGAGCCAATCGGAGTCACTGTGTCTTTAAACCATTTCATGGTGCCAGCTATGGCACTCGCGAGAGTAGATTTTCTCCTTAGTAGGGCTGTATTCACGGGACTAGCTACTGACAATGACAGGTTAAACGGATGGATTTGCTATTGAAGGGACGTCATTAAATTATGTGGGTTACGCTCAGATATATGTATTGTATATCCACATCGTCCATCATCCTGCAGAGGTCATTTTAGAGCATGATAGCAAGCATGGGGCAGATAAAAAGTTCGAGTGGGCCCCACTACAGAAATTACTGGGGACAGTAATGATCACCGTTGAAACCTTCTATGATGTTCATATGTTATCCAACCTTTTCATAAGTTAAAACAAACATGGACGAAGGTAAAAAATAATTAACAGCTTGATCGAAAACTCAGGTGGCATTTGCTTAGTTTTGAATGGTTGGCGTTCGATCCCCACTGTTTATCCAGGAGCTATTTGGATCATGCCTTAAAATTACCTCTCCAAAGTAAAGAACGGTGGATACGACACGTACTAACATACATCATAGAAAGGATAACATAACAGGGCGGCGTTGTTTCAGTAGCGAATCTCGCTGTCAGTAGCTAATCAGCGCCCTCTGTTCACAAAATAGAGCGCCCATGTTGGATTCTGCGTCGCAATGGTGGCGAAACTAACTCCACGAATAATAATAATTTTCTTTCAAATATTCTTGTTTATACATAATACGAGCGTGTTGATGGAACTTTCAGTAGATCCAGACCGTCTATCAAGAACGGTGCCTCATTTTCACCTTGTAACCCAGAAATCATGACCATCTAAATCTACCAGGTAGTCCACACCGTAAGAAAAATTTAGGATGGACGCTAACCATTAGCTTTGGTAGGGCGCACCGTGGTCTGTATATGCCATCCAATCCATTAATCTGTTGTTCCTCATTAGGATACAATAATTATCCAAAAATCAAAGTATTCCAAAACTCAGATGAAACTATTTAGGTATAATTTAATGGATGGGCCTCCTGAAATTAAATCAGGATGACTTTCGAGGCTGAAGAAGGGGTAATGCAGTTGATGAACGGGCTGGATTTCATGATAGTTAAATCGTTTTCTCCCACGTTAGAGAACGTGTCAACGGTAGGAAATACTGCACTAGAAATAAAATAGAGAGCAGAATACCAAATGCCTAAGTAGATTTATAATTCTACAAAATCACCCCAATAAAAATAAAAATAAAATCCCTGGGAATAAAACCCTCGATTTTCTCCTAAATATAATAATAGTAATAAAAAAAACCTAAAACAACCTGAGAGTGGGGCCCACTCATCTGCCTCTGTTGAGCATATCCTTATGCCTGAGCATGGAATCCAACCGTTGCAATTTCAGCTGCTGCTTAAACTTGCTTATGAAATCATCAGCCCTTGCATCCACCTCTCCATCGGCCTCCTTTCTCACTGTCCCCCTCTCCCTCACCGTCGCTGGTCGCTGGGCCCCACCTTCCCCATCTGTATTCTCAAATCCCCACTTGGCGCTCGCTGCCTTCTTCATCTGTTGCCCCACCATCTCTTGTCTCTCCCCAGCCGTTGGATGGTTATCAGACTGGCTCCTTAAATATTCATGATCAATGTTTTCAACGGTCTCGATGGGTTGATGTTGGTCTGTGGTGACAGGAGACTTCTCCTCTTGGCTCTTTTGACGGTTGAGATTGAAGGATCTGAGGCTTTCGAAGATGGACGACCTCCGGCTGATCTGGCGGATGACTTTCTTTTGGGTTTCAGTAGGAGCATGATCAACGGTTTCGATGGGTTGTTGTTGGTCTGAGGTCGGTGGAGGAATTATCTCTTGGCTGTTTTGACGGTAGAGATTGAAGGATCTGAGGCTTTCGAAGATGGAAGAGGTGCGGCTTATCTGGCGGGTGACTTTGTTTTGGTTTTCGGTAGGAGCATAATCAATGGTTTCGATGGGTTGTTGGTGGGCTGTGGTTGGTGGGGGAAATATCTCTTCGGTGTTTTCATGGTTGAGATTGAAGGATCTGAAATTTTCGAAGACGGAAGAGAGGCGGCTGAGCTGGCGGGGTTCTTTGTTTTGGTGTTTGGAGGTGGAGAAGACGATTGTGCCGATGACGATGTTGATCAGGACGAAAAGTACGGTGGGGGTGTACCAGCTCAGCATGGAAGCCCAGAGGGACGGCAGAGATATCTCGATCATGGCCGGCGATTTTTTGGTAGGTTGCTACTGTCCGGTTTAAGAGTTGCAGAGAAATGAGGGGTGTCGGCTTTTGATCTTTGTGATTATTTCATTTTTCCTACGCGCCCGCGAGTGTACTTTTGAGGCCTTTGTTTCTAATGCATATGCATAACACGTGGTGCACGTGTGACCCTAGCGGGAGGATTTGCAGACCTCAACCAGATAACTTTCATCCACCATCCAATCCATCCAATAGTTGGTCCTCCAATTTTAATTACCTCATAGAAAAATCAGCCATATCAATATATCTAGTGGACTACACATGAATTTTTTAATATCAATGACTAGATATTGTTTTCTATTGTGTGGCCTACTTGATGATTAGATTATATATATATATATATATATATATATATATATATATATAAAATTAAAATATTTGAACTTTATGGTGAAAAATTATTATAAGAAAGTTTAGATGTCGGACTTGCCTAACAGGATTGAAATTATTCACTCGGTCGACCGTATCTTTTGGTCCAACTAGTTGGCCTTGCGACCGTCCCTGATGCGCATGCGAAACCAGAGGGCGCTACCGACCGTTGCGTTTTTTTCGAAGACTTGGGACCTGAATGTACCTACGCGCGTGGGAGGAAGGGGCTTCGGGAATACTTGCCAATATGGCACACGTGCAAGGATCCTGGACATTAATCAGGTCGTCCGCCTATGTTCATGCAACAAAAAAACTGGTACAACGATCATAATTATCCCTCTTGTATGGAAGAAAATTTGGACGGTTAGAAATGAATGACAGACTGGCCACGTCCAACTACATGCGCAAATTCTTACGAGTGGACCATCCTGATATCTGTTTCAGAATTGTTACAGTTTTTCCTACCTGATGAACGGTCTGTATATTTATGGTGAGCCATGCTAGCACGTGTATCGTGAAGAGTGTCGTCCCCAGTGAAAGCGGATTCGGTCAGGTACGGGTAACACCGAGCTCGTTCACGGCCTCTCTGTGTGCGTACATTGATATCCACGCCGTCCATCCGTTTTTCCAGCTCATTTTAGTGAATATAACACAAAATGAAGCAGTTCCAAATGTAAGGCACCGAGGAAACAGTGCTAACTAAACTCCCACCATTAAGAACTTTTTAGGGCCCACCGTAATGTTTATTTTCCATCCATCCTGTTGATAGGGTCAGAAAGATCCTGATGGAAGAAAAACACAAATATCAGCTTGATCCAAAAATTTCTGTGGACCATAATATGTTTTTAATCGTAAATCATCATAGTTTCTTGTGGTATGATCCACCTTAGAGTTTGATCTGCTTCAATTTTGGGCTCAAGAACTAAAATTAGCTGGAAAGACTAATGGACGGCCTGGATATGAGACACGCACATTACGGTCGGTCCCACGGTCACGGCCTGACCGAATTCGGTGTTCTGCCGACCTGAACGAATCCGCTTCCCTCTCCAGCGGTAAGTCATTTTCTCGTGTTCTCGCGGATGTCGACGGACACGTCACATGGATCGGAGAAAAACAGATAACGTGGAAGGCAGAGGTGATCCCATACCATTTTTAAGATGAGAAACGTTCACCTACATCGAGTGCATTAAACTTTCGTATACATTCATTTATTTCTGACTTACATGTCACACATGAATAAAATCGTACCCGCGAAAAAGGTGGGCCACACCATGATGATTTCAATATAAGAATATCAATCTTATTTGCTAACTTAATGGGCAGGAAGTAAGAATCAATGGACAGATGTTGGTGTGACTGAGTGCACTGATGTTGCCCAGCCTATGATACGATCATCGTGATTTTTGTTACAATTTGAAAACATGTGTCCCATCTTCTACATGGATTGGATATTTTAGGCATGTGGTGTATTGGCTGGAAATAAACGAAGGAATGTCCAAGTTAACATACATATGATTATGGTTCGTTAGATTTTTAATATGATCTTGATTGTAATTTATGCATGATAAAGAAGGCATTCATTTATTAATTTTACGAATCATCCGAGTCATCAAAAGTTTCTTGCTGACTGATTGGATATGCTAGAGGTGGTGTCTTGACGGGAAACAAAAGGAGGTATGTCTAAGTTCACATACATGTGATGACGGTTTATTGGATATTTAATCTGATCTTATAATTGTAATTTATGCGTGACAAAGAGGGCATTCATTTATTGATTTTACGTCCCGTCTTCTTCACGGATTGGATATTCTAGGAATGTAGTGTATTGACTGGAAATAAACGGAGGTGTGTCTGAGTTCACATGCTTGTGATTATGGTCCGTTAGATATTTAATATGATCTTATGATGGTAATTTATGCGTGATATAGAGGGCATTCATATATTGATTTTACGAACCATCGATGTATCTTGCTAACTGATTAGATATTTTAGGAATGTGGTGTATTGACTGGAAATAAATGGAGGTATGTCCCAAATTCACATACATGTGATTATGGTCCGTTAGATATTTATACTGATCCCATGATTGTAATTTATGCATGATAAAAAGGGCATTCATTTATTGATTTTACGTCCCATCTTCTTCACGGATTGAATATTCTAGAAATGTGGTGTATTGACTAGAAATCAACGGAGGTATGCTCGAGTTCATGTACATGTGATTATGGTCCGTTAGATATTTAATATGATATTAAGATTGTATGATTGTAATTTATGCCTGATGATGAAGAGAGCATTAATTTATTGATTTTACAAACCATCCGAGTCGTCAGATGTATCTTGCTAACTACCTAAAGTACCTTTGATTTTCAGGATTTAAGATAGGCATGCGATGCAAGTGTGATAGAGGGGACCCGCGAAGTGCGGAAATTTAGGAATGGCCTTCTGCCAGGAGGGGAGATTGGATTATAACCATCCATTCGGTGGCACACAACAACCTTGGGATACCTATATCCCAATATAAACGTTCTATGGTGGGACCCACATTCGAGTCTACAAATATATTTGATATTTTTTGAAAATAGGTTGAAAATACAATAAACAATATTTTCACGAGATTATGAAATATTAACAAATTTTAGACTACCATATTTTATTATGAAAATACCAGTAAAATATCAAAAAACCTTCATTATATATATATACACACACACATTCAGACTCGAGTTTCGAACCGTAATTCGTACACAAAGTGTACTAATTTCATGTCATTATATAATTATTTAGAAGCAAAATTAATATTCATTTCTAAATTCCAACTAGATCCATTTACAATCATTCACACAATGATTTCATCATCAACATTTGTCTATTCTTAACATTTATAAACATTTAATCAACATAAATTTGTCCATTAGTCATTACAACTTACCAATAAATACTTGTAGTAGGCCTAAAATAATCCAATTAAATAAAATCAATCAAATGCTTAAAATCTTACAACTAATTAGATTATCATAATATATAAAATTTTAATAAAATAATTAGGAATGGTCCAAATGCGGCTATTTTCTCTTTTGATAGTTGCGGCTACGTCTCACATATATCGTGCACCAGTTCAATAACAATTTCTTGTTCCTGTGTCAACCTATCAACTAATTGCTCATTTGTACGGTTTTACATCAATAAAGGGTAAGCTGACCAGGCCTAGTAAGAATTTTTAACATGGTTCTTTTCATCAAATTATAATAGAATACCAATAATCATAAAAAAAATACAAATGTAATGCATCAATACATCAAGTGGAAATCTGTCCACTTACTTAAGTTGGAAACCCATTAACCTACCTCTGCCCCTTAGCAGACTTCTACCGTTTGATAGGCATAGGTAAGGCCTGTATCTACTCATTGATTAGGCTTCCACTAGTATAGTGGACTTCTGGTAATGATTCTACCAGGATATACCATCCAGGGAGGTCCCTCATGCAATTGATAAATGCAATAAGTAATCATAAATTATATATTGCATATATTATTTCGATTATCACATTTGAATCAACACATTAATCAAATCATGTCATTATTATTATATTTCAGAAATTATATGGTCATCTAAATCAACTAAGAATACATACAATTAAATCAGGGTAATAATCTAACATATCAAACAATCCATTTATTTTAACTTGATGGATAAGAAACATATCGCGATGACTCACCTTGATGCGGTAGGGATGATTTCGTGAACCAATGGTTTAAATTGAATTAGGACTTTATAAAATCATATAAATAAAAATTATCTTTAATATTACGATTACAGATAATGAATAAACGCATGATTCATCATCTATCATTTCTTCAAATCGATGTTGCCCATCCAACGATCCGATCGGTTTAGAATTTAAGATTTTAATTTATTTTAATCTTAAGAAACTAATGAATGATGATGATTTAATAACACATTTCAAATTATGTCATATAATTTTCTGTGCCAAGTTGTATCTTACATAAAGAATTACTCTTCCGGTATTTATTCAATTTCGTTAGATTAAGGAAGAAAATTGATGGATTCATGATCAGTACGGTTCATTAAGGTGTTGAATTGGTCTGATTATTAAAAATATTAAATAATTAACTCTTATAAACACCCATGAACAGTACAGATCATACCGATAAATATCCATCATTGAAAAATCTCATATTCTACACATTAGCCTTGAAGCCCTGCGCATACCTTAAAATCTCACGTTCTATATATTAGTCTTAAAGCCATGCACATACCTTTTCATATGAATAAATTAAACCTACACAATTGATATTTGATTGATCCAATCCATCCAACGCTTAGATCATGCTAAATTAACTATTGTATAAGAAAATAAAGAAAAAAAAATAAAATACCTAAATAAGTGAATTTAAAAAATCCTCCTCTCACTTTTCCTTTCGTTTTTTTTCCCCTACAAATTTTTCTTTCGTTCTTTTAATTTTAATAGGACTCTCGCTCTCTTACGCTCCCTTTTTAAGAAAGATGGTTCGGCTTTTCTCTTATTTTATTTTTTATTTATTCATATTATATATATAGTAATACCAACATACTCATCAACTAAAAAAAGTAAAAAATCATATACTACTTCCAATAGCATGAGTAATTATTCTTTTTAGATTTGTTTGGTCCCCCTCACATCCACTGTTCATGATGTAGGGCCTTTTAGCTTATTTTATTTTCTATTTATTCATATCGTATGTATAGTAATACCAACATACTCATCAACTAAAAAGTAGAAAATCATATATTGCTTCTAATAGCATGATTAATTATTCTTTTTAGGTTTATTTGGTTCCCCCTCGCATCCACCGTTCATCATGTGGGGCCAACTTTTGATGTGAACCATTTATTGTGCGGGCCTCATCTTTAGCGTGGGTTATCCATCATATGAGGCCCACATCCCTCATATTGGATGTGGGCCATTCATTATTATAACCCGACTTTTAATGTGCATCATTCTTTATGTAGGGCCCACCTTTTATGTTGGTCATCCATCAAGTGGGGTCCACAATCAATATTACTATCCATCATGTGGGGCCCACCTTCAATATCTACCGCCCATCATATGGAGCCCACCTTTGATGTGGACTGTCCATCATGTGGGCCCTACCTCTAATGTTGGTTGTCCATCATGCATGACTTGCCTTTGACATGGGCCACTAATCATTAGGACAGACCTTTGATGTAGACTGTCCATCATGTCTCCATCATGTGGGGTCTACCTTGATGAGGACCGTCCATCATGTGGGGCCCATCTACATGTGTATCATCCATCATATGCAGCCCACCATTATTAATTGCCGATCATGTGGAGCCCACTTTTGCTGTGGATTGTCCATCATGTGCCCCCCCCCCTTTCAATGTGGGTTGCCAATCATTCATGGCTCGCCTTGGATGTGGGTCATTTATCATTAGGGGCCGACCTTTAATGTGGACCGTCCATCATGTGGAGTTACTTCAATATGGGCCATCTAAAATGTGGGGCCAACTTCAATGTCCACCGCCCATCATGTGGAGCCAGCCTTTGATGTGGACCATCCATCATGTAGGCCCCACCTTTTGAAGTGGGTTATCCATCATACAAGCCCGCTTTGGATGTGGGATTTTTATATCATTATGGGTTGACCTTTAATGTTGACCATCCATTTGTGGGCCCACATTAATACGAAGTTATCCATCATATAGGGCTCACCTTTTATGTGGACTGTCCACCATGTGAGCTCCACCTTCAATGTGGACAGTCCACCTCGTCAGCCTCCTTTGATATGGACCACGAGAGAGCCTCATTTGACATATACCGTGAGAGAGAAGTAAAAAGGCTATAAGTTTAAAAATAAAACTAATTACTTATTAAGATAGATAACTTTTAGCATATAAGTTTCTTTTACATAATGTTTACTAAACTAACTTAAGTGAAAAAAGTAACTTAATTACTTAACGTACATTAAATATAATTTATTTGATGAGAATTAAGTTTATTCAAAATAACTAAACATCCAAACGTGCCTTCAGTGACATTTCCTTATAATACACCAAAAAAACCCCAAAATTTGTAAATCTCCTTAGAAATTTCATGCTTGGAAATTACTGAGAACGAGATTTATGACTATGTACTCAGTAATCACACGAAGGTTCTTTATAGTGGACTCATCACTAGCCAAGACAAAAATTAAAAATCGAAGAGTCCATATTCAACCAAGGTATTTCTATTTAATGAGAAGGTAGGATTCATGGGGACCTAACTCTTCTAACGCCATAGGTTCTTCTATGCTTAGTGCACAATGGGAAAGTGGGCCAGAGGCTATGTGCATGTGTATTGTTGAGCAAGCTCTGCTGTGTTTTAAGCAACTCACCCACCCTTTTAAATCTGAGTGAATTGTAGGATTCTGTTGCATCATGAGGTGGACAATGTATTGATATGTTGCTTTGCTAGTTTGTAAATATAGGTATATGGTTTCGACATTCTGGCCTTTACCCACATTGGATGGCACCTGCGATGTAAAATACACTACTAGAAAAAGAGACAAGAGCTACGGATAAAAACTGTAGCTAAACACCTATAGCTACAATTATCGTCTAATAGCATGACCATGGTAGTAATTATTTCTACGGATATAATCCGTAGCTATAGTTTCAATAGCTAATCCTTAGTTAAACTTTCTGTAGTAAAATGTACATACAGCTACGGATAATATTTGTAGCTAAAAGTAAAAAAAATCTATAGCAATATGCTGAAGTTAGAAATAGCTACTGTTTAAGATACACAGCTACAGCCATTACCGTAGCGAGTTCCTTCTATTTTTGAAAAAAATTATAAACATAGTGTCTCTTACCAATGTAGTACATGCCGTGATAGATCAACCCATCTAAGCTAATAAAGATAAAGACTTCCTGCCTTACAAATCCATCTACCCGTCTAAACTAATAGAGATAAAGAATAATAGAAGAAATACATCACACTTAATTACATGCATAACAAGAGAGTATTATGTCTTACAAGCTCTTACAAGGGCATCATGTTTCTCACATATGGTTACACAATTATGTTGTAAGGGTAGAAAGAACTCAAAAAATAAAAAATAAAAAATAAAAACAAAGAAAAATAAATAAAAAGAAAAGGTAAGATAGAGACAAATAAAAGCTCATCTCTACTCCTTGCAAATCATCCCCCGGCCACGTATGAGTAGAAAGAGCTCCATATAGACATTTAGTCCTTGCCAATTGCCATCAACTGACAAGGCTATCAGAAGAAAAGGAAAAGAAAGAACCAAAAGTAAGAGTGTGTGTTCTCACCTTTCCATAAAAAGGAGAAGAAAGAATTAATGTTTATGGAATTAACTTGTACCATATCCAATTGGTCAACTTTCCCAAGTCAATTTCACCAAAAAAATCCCATAGCTGAGTGCCCCCAAATAAGCCTATTATCTACAGATGAAAGCAAAATCAAACACTAAGAAGATCACACTCAATGTCATCAGGTAACTGCTTACAAATCAAATAGAACTTCCAAGAACCATCAGCCATAACAACTCTGAGTCAAACATCCAGGAGAGAATTTTGATTAACCTCCAGATGTATAACAAGATTTGGAGAATCCTTGGTGGGCACTGCAGTGAAATGCTATCCTCTTTTAGTGACCATTTTTTGGGTATTACAATGACCAGTGGACATTTAAATTGATAAATTTTCATGCCCCTCATTATCTAAACATCATAATTGGGCATTTTATATATTAGAATACCTGTCAATTAAATTTCCCAATGCAAATGATTAAGGGCACGTTCTAACTATAGTTGGGATTGGATTATAGGCCAATTTTTAGTTGTAACTATTAAAAATTTGGTTATGGACTAGCCTCACAACAAAAAAAAAAATACAAAAAAAAAAAAAAAACTGGTTATGGATTGGGTGGAATGTGGTCAACTGTAAGAGGTCCTAATCGGATTCATTTGCCTGTCCAACAAGATTGTCCCACCATGAAATTGAGAACCTTGTTGGACGGGCAAGGTCATACTAACATCAAACATCATGGTGGCCCTACACCCCTGCTGAGCTTGATTGGGAAACTATGCCTTACATCAAGCATCTTACATTATGGAAGCATGTTCCATTACAATCTACAATGTGGAAGCATCTTTCATTAGGCAGATAGTCAAATGCAATTCTACTGACTTTTTCGGCTGAGAACTGATTGTCTACAACCAGTTATAGGATTACCTAACCTATGATTAACAATGATTCCCCAAAATACTTTCAAAGGAAAAAGCACAAACAGAAGTTTTCTTTATAGAATCCACTTTCTTTTTTCATTGTACATGTACTCCCATGTTTGTTTGCCATATCCATATGTTACATTCAACAAAAGTAAACATGCTAAGGAATAGGAATACATAACAAAATTATCGTACCATTCAAGAAACGTACTAAATACTTGTAATAGAGCTATGTGGTCTTACCTGGAAATATAGAAGTGAGGCCGATGTCATGATGGATGTCCCAGAAGGAATATGGAATCTGTATACTAATCATTGTCATCTATAGGCTGTAAAAGATGCATGCAAAGGAGGTCAATAAGATTTAACATGTGATATATCTTATCACAATAAGTTCAAATTGGGGGCACAAACACGAAGCATAGTAATTTGCTAACAAAAAATGGGAATGAATGATGGAAAAAAAAAATAAAAAATCAAATTCAAGATAAAAACTAAAACTATGCAATGGTGACGTTTAAGCCTAGAGCTTGATGGATGACTTGGGAGTATACCTTGTACTCATAAGCCATGGTTTTTTGTCATATATGTTCCACAAAAAGAAGGTTGTCATGGTTCATCCACTTGGATGCCTTCTTTAGAAATAACTCATAGTTCTTCATGTGTTGCGAAAACAAATAAGGTTTAAGTATTCCTGGTTCAATCCCCATGATTCAAACAATAAGCTTTGATTTTAAGATAAGAGAAGATCATTTACATCTGGTAATATAATCTCAACATTTGATAGCTGAAGGTTCCTAAGGAATGAATATGAAAAGTTAGCTGATATAACTTCTTCAATAGGATTCTCTAATTGTATTTAACATGCTTAGAGATTTTTCCTCTCCATTGTTGTGACCATTATGAAAAAATCATTAGAATTACAATAATTTGGTTACCTCCTCTTTTATAGACTGAAGGTTTCAAATTCAATTTGAGAAAAAGTGGAACTTGCTGAATTGTCTCATTGTATAAGGTTTGAGAAATCTGTAGTAACATTAAGAACAAGTCAAGCAACCATACACAGTCGGGTGATGTCAACGATAATGACAAGAATGATATTGACATTTGTATGTATGCATGAACTAGTATGTACCTCAAGAAGTCCGATGATGATTTGTAATTTGTTTTAAATCCGTTGCATGTAAACAACTTGATATCAGTCCCAAAGAGATAACGGCTGACCATTGTCTGTGCTCGTGTTCATACTGAAACAACCATTTCAGCAGGAACTTTGATGCAGTAGATGTTAATGTATGGGCTGATGGAGGCAAAATCTGATGATACCAAAATATGCAGCAACTTCCTCCGAATGAAATCCCTTCTCCGACTATCAAAAACCCTTTATACGGCGAGGAAAAACCACTTTCCGACAGAGGCGATTCAAAAAGAGTAAGGGAATGAGAAGCGAGAGAGCTAGAATGTGAGAGAAGGAGAGCACGAATGAGGATGAGAGGAGTTTATATAACCCACTCATTACTTAATGCCATCACTGCGGACAACTGTCCCCAAAGCCTAGGTGGCTCAGCACTGTCACCAGGAGACACACGGAGGGAGTTGATAAGCCGCGCTCAACATTAAAATCTATTTATGGCGCAGATTACCTCTCACCTCTTTATGACCTTGTGGCATCATTTTCTCTGCTCTGCCTATTACGAATCGTAACTATCGCCACGTTTCCTTCGTTCAGAGGCTAGAATTCGAAGAGTCGTAGCTACCGTACTGTACGCGTACCCCGAAGCACAATTGACGCAGTAATTGCATTCCAATCATCCCAACCGTCATCATGATCAGAGACGTGGAGGCGTTGCCCCATTTCCCCAGTCATTTACTCTCTAAGTTCGAGTTTGGACTAAGAGAGTAGGGGGTTTCTTTTATGGAAAAATCTAAACAGGGTCGGCCCTGAGCCATCTGACCTAATTAATAGAGCCTCAGAAGGAGAACATCATGTCAAGGGCGAACGGACTTCTGGACTACGACCCTAGGCCGGGCGAGCCGAGGGCTAGTCCTTGTCCTCATCCTCATCTGCAACCAAAGAAGGATGGCTAAGCTGAGGGCTCGTCCTCGTCCTCATCCTCATCTTCATCCGAAGAAGGTTGACCGAGACGGGGGCTCGTCCTCGTCCTCACCCTCATCTTCATCTTAAGAAGGTTGGTCGAGCCGGGGGTTCGTCCTCATCCTCATCCTCATACTTAGAGGTCGAGGGCTAAGCCCTAATTAAACACGCCTAACAGACTCCGACACTAACAACTCGACTATGAATTTTGACCATAAGTACTTAGCCTCAGACTTAGATAGGACAAGGTCCAAGTTGGGAAGTCAATCTTAATGCGGACGTGGCCGAAGATCACGCCTGGAGATACGCTCCATTAAGACGCGATGCGCTACTCGATCCATAGATTGTGAAGTATCTCTATGATTGCAATATCTGCTTGATTGAGTAGATCATGCCGAAATTGACGGACACGATCCGCCTAACTCACAGGTATAAATACCAGGGGATCCCATTGCAATAAGTACGCAATATCTTGCAGCCTCTCTCTACATTACGCAACTTAGATCCAGATTCTTTAGCCTGACTTAGGCATCAGAGGGTCCCCTGTTTAAACTAGGGTCTCCTTTGCTAACTCTTTGTGTGCAGGACTAGGGTCCGTTTTGAGTTTGCAGCATTGAGTGGAGGGTGGTCCAGATTTTGACCCTAACAATATTCTTTCTTGACTGTATGGAGAGACCATCTCCTTTTAAGATTTCTGTAACATGAGAGAGAGAGAGAGAGAGAGCCCATGAGAATGAAAATAAAACCTTGTGGGCTCTTTTTGGGCACAGATTGGGTTTTATGCCCACCGCATGGAGCAAGAGATGAGCGCTCCTACCAAGAGTTTTGTGGGGCCCATAGTGATGTATGTGGTTTATTCATGTCGTCCATTAATTTTGAAAAGTAATTTTAGGACATGATCCCAAAAAGGAGTAATATCGAAGGCCCAAATGGACCTCACCATTACCAATAAAATTTTAATGGTAGGTGCTTAATCTCCATTGTTTCCTATAGTGTGGTCCACTTGAGCCTTGATCTGCCTCCTTTTTTAGGCTCCTCTCCTAAAATGAGTTGTAAAAATGGATGGACGGTTTATATAAAACATATACATTGTGGTGGGCCCATAGAGTCCCCCATGGGACCGCCAACCTCTACATATGACCCATAGAGTGAGTTGCTTTAAGTTACGGATTAAAGCCGTAGTAATATAGCTACGGTTTAAATCTGTAGCTGAAAACCCCTATAATCTGTAACTCTTACTTTTTTTTTTTGGTAGTGATATCTTCCTAATTAGGCAAATTTTCACATTTTTAGTGGAGGGACCATGAAGAAAAGAGGAGGAGAAGATCACCACCTTCTTTGTATAGTAAAACTTAAATCCACAAGGGGGAGTTCCTTCAACTTAAAAATACTAGATAAGAAAAGAAATTGCTCTTTATATTGTAATTGAAGTAGTTTATATAAGCCTTAGATCGTAATTAAACTCAAATAATAAACATATTAAAAATAATTAAAATATTTAAATGAACTTTGTTGGGATTTTTCAAATGTAGCGGAAAATAAAAATATTCGAAGATCTAATTTTTAATTTTATAGTCTTATAGATCCCCATTTAGATATTATCATATTTTTAAAAAAGAAAAAAACTCAAATCCCATAGTTAGAATTTACTTGGATAGTTTTATCGATGAAATGTTAATTTGTTGATGTTGTTTCTTCAATTGGGGGATCCCTATCCCTAATAAAGGAGAGGATGAGAGCCACACATCAAACCTTGAAATATGGCCAATGGGAATGCAAGGATTATTCACACAAGTGGATCTCACATATGTGGAACGTGCATGTGATGTATGGAGGAAGGAGAGATGTGAATCTTTATTATTTTCTCTTTACAAAATTTGTAGTTATGATACTCTATTACTCTACAATCTTTTATACGCCTTACTACTTTGGAATGCTATGATATTGCTTTATCCTATGTACTTAAATGGATTAAACTCTTTTACTATTATGACCATCTATCCTAATCCAATACTTATATAAATTAAGTGATGGATCATATCATATATAAACCATCCGATCATTATTGAGTACGATTAAAGCTATTTTAACTATTAAACAAAATCTAATGGTTAAAAATATTTATAAAATATTTCAAAATCTTTTAAATTTTCAACTTTATGAAAAATTACTTGATGAACATCTTATCTCCCAAATCTAAGCATAAGTGAGTTTCTGAGAAATCGGTCATATTTCTTGTTAGCCCACGTGAGTCTCAACGGACCTTAATAAATACACTTGGCAACACCCATTTTTATGGGCCACATGATGACATTGTAAAGTAGCGTAAGTAGATGTAGTTAAGACTTTGACTCTACATACATACTTAGGTTTAAGGATTAATCAAACTAGTATATCCTTATCTTAAGTCAATTATAATTCGAGCATGATGGGCGTATTGATTTAGAGACTTAACCTCGATTTAAATATAAGCAAGTGCCCAAATGCTCCGAACTAACCAGGAGCATCTATCCATGGTACACTCACACTCTTACAAGAGGACATGGCAGTATACGACTCATCATCTTTACCTTATGGTGGAGACTATCCATCATGACTCCTCATCATCCTAGCGCTACATAGAATCATCTGCATCCTATGCTACAAATACCCTGAAAGTATTTCTAACATATGGGTCTCATTATCTGCTGTTTCAATTCACAAAAACAAGAACCCATCTACAAATAGATGCATCAGAACACTATTCACGTTGTAATTCTGAAGATCTTTTAAATCCTACTTAAACATGAAAGCTGTTACTTAGTAATGGGAGGAAATCTTTACCGGACATGGGTGAAAGATGATTGGAGCTATTCCTGTACGTGGACAGTAGACTACGTGCAAGACGACAAAGAAAAAACACTGATTGGATGTAAGCTGTCTTCGCATTCCAAATTTAAATGCTTCCAAAATGTCTGGTTACTCTTTTCTCAGTCCACTCACTCATTGTGAATGAACGGTTAATACTATGCACACACTACGTGTACGGCTGGTGTGTAAATATGCAGGGAAGTTTGTGACAAACGTATGGTAAATGAAACGGGCATCATTAATATAAGTATGTCAGACACTGGTGTGAGAGCCCATCTCCCATGATAATTCTGATTTTCTTAGGCCATGACATGGTGCCATTTCATTAATCCACTAGCCATTTGTCTGAGAATGGCCATTGCCAGGTCGAATACACTATGTTACCATGTCCTAAATGAATGGGCTCCATGTGAAAACATGATGTGGATTCGGTAGATACGAGGCACCACCCGGTGAATTTGTAACCGTGGGGCTTACTGTAATCTATGTGTTTCGTATTTATGCTGCCCATCTTTTTTGCTAATTCATTTATGGTATGAGACTAAAATGAAGCAGAACCAAATCTCAAATATCATGTAGACGGTGCACCATAGGAAACAATGGTGATTAATCCCGGCCACAATCAACACAACCATTGATGACTTTTCGGGTCTCCATCCATGCTCGTCGTCTAGGAGTGGTTTACCGTGTGATAGGACCATTCCTTTCCAACTATGCCAAAGGCACGTTGTAAAAACATTGAGACTTTTCAATCATTAACCCTATACTGGTGGCAGGAGAATAAGGAGAATAAGAAGGGTTGTTTGTTTTTTTTAATTTTTGTTGTAATTCAGGACAAACAAGTAATAATGATTTTCAAGTGTTATTATGGCTTGCATTATGGCTTGCTTCCCAAGATTCCCAAGATGACGTTGACAGGTACCATCTTTGAAATCCTCCTCCTGTCACTTATATGAGAAAATAAACTTTAGAATAGCGGGCACATCGTGATGTTTGTCTAATCTACACCGTCCGTCGTAATAATGATTTTCAATTGTTATTATGGCTTGCTTCCCAAGATTCCCAAGATGACGATGACAGGTACCATCTTTAAAATCCTTTCCTCACTCATACGAGGAAAATAACTTTATAATAGGGGGCACATCGTGATGTTCATATGATCCACACCGTCCACCGTAATAAAGATTTTCAATTGTTATTATGGCTTGATGACGTTGACAGGTACTATCTTTGAAATCCTTTCCTCACTCATATGAGGAAAAAAACTTTATAATTGTGGGCACATGGTGATGTTTGTCTGATCCACACCGTCCGTCGTAATAAAGATTTTCAATTGTTATTATGGCTTGATGACGTTGACAGGTATTATCTTTGAAATCCTTTCCTCACTTATATGAGGAAAAAAACTTTATAATTGTAGGCACATCGTGATGTTTGTCTGATCCAGACCGTCCGTCCCTTCAATCAGATTATTTTATGACATGAGCTAAAAAAAGGAGGAAGATCAAAGGTTCAAGTAGGCCACAAAAAAGGAAACATTAAGACTTAAACACCTACTGTTGAAAACTTTTAGGGAGCCCCGAAAGTTACGGATCAAGTTGATATTTTAGGTGATCCTTTATTCATGACTATGTGACCTTATGAGCATGTTGGGTGAGAAATGGACATCACTATGCACCCTATGGAGGTAACAACTTTCAACTGTGGATGGCTCTATGACCACTATTTTCAGAGGTGTGGTCCACTTGAGCTTTAGATTTGCCTCATTATTGCGCTCATGCCCTAAAATGTGCTGGTTAAGTAGATGGATGGCATGAACAAGTCACATACATCATGGTTAAGGCTCACAAACTTAAATTAGTATCACAAAGCTACCTTTTAGATCAATTTTTGAGAAAAAAAACCCTCATCATTTTTCATCTTAAACAATGGGATGCATGGAAAAGTTAATTATTATATTTTTACTTGTATTTATCATGGTAAATAAAAACTGAAACAACCCCTGAGGGCATGTTTGGATACTACTAAATAAATTAATTTTTAACTTATTTTAAGTTATTAAGTTACTCTTTACACCTTAGTTTGGTAAGCATCATCACAAGTAACTTATTTCTAAAAGCTATTTACTTTAATAAGTTTTTTCATGAGAGTAACTTAATGCTAAAAGCTATTTACTTTAATAAGTCTGTTTTTTTAAAATATTATTTTTTTGGCTAATTACCTTTCTACTTCTCCCTCTCTTGGTCTCCATCTATGTCAAAGGAGCCTCTCTCTCATCCTGATCCTTATCAAAGGAGGCCCCATGTGATGGACTGTCCCCATCAAAGGTGGGGCCCACATGATGGACAATTCAGATTAAAGGTGGGCCCCTCACGATGGATGACCCCATATTAATGTGGGCCCACATAATAGATGTTCCAAATGTTTGCCACTAATGATAA
Organism: Magnolia kwangsiensis; assembly: GCA_037074715.1. Taxonomy (NCBI): domain Eukaryota; kingdom Viridiplantae; phylum Streptophyta; class Magnoliopsida; order Magnoliales; family Magnoliaceae; genus Magnolia; species Magnolia kwangsiensis. The sequence goes on from CM073581.1 coordinate 101,803,887, forward strand.
ATAGCCCACATTCAAAGCAGATTGGTATAAAGGACAACCCACTTCAAAGGTGGGTTTGGATAGTTTACATCGAAGGTGGGCTTCACATGATGGGTAGTGAAAATTGAAATAGGGCCCCACATGATGGATGAACCACATCAAGGTGCGCCCCAAATGATGGACGATCCACATTAAAGGTTTGCCTTCGAAGATGAATGACCTACATCCAAGGCAAGCCCCGCATGATGGATGACACACATTAAAAGTGGAAACCACATGATGGATGGTTTACATCAGAGGTGGGCTTCACAGGATGGATGATCCACATCAAGGTGTCCCCACATGATGGGCGGTCCACATCAAAGGTTGGCCCTAATGATGAGTGGTCCACATCCAAGCTGGGCTTTGCACGATGGACGACCACATCAAGGGTGGGGCCCACATGAAGGTGGGCGGTGGGGCCCACATGAAAGTGGACCCGACATGACGGACAATAACATTGATGGTGGGCTCCACATAATGGATGATCAATATCAAAGTTGGGCCCTCCATAATGGACAATGCACATTAAAGGTCAACCCTAATGGTGAATGACTTACATCCAAGGTGGGCTCTACATGGTGGACATCCCACATAATGAACAGTCCACATCAAAGGTTGATCCCAAATGATGGATAGTGGATATGAGTATGGATGAGGCAAATATGAGGAATACATACTTATGCAAAGTTGGAAACAAAACATGCTTTTCTACTATTAATTGATTGGTATTTGTTTACCAAACAAGTTTATTTACTTAATAAGTAGAAATCAAGATATGGTCCTTACTCATGCCTTGGTGGTAGACTCACAAGAGTTTCAACCACTCATAAATTTTTTTATAGAGTGATTAGGTGATACTCAGAGGGTGGAGTTCTTTATCTAAAAATGGGTTCTACTTTCTTTTTTTACAAAATGACTTTTCTAATACTTGGCTATCGACAAACGAAAAGAAAATACTCATAGTCGATCAAAACTCAACTACAATAAGCCTTTCTGAAAGAAGAATTACTTGTATTGAAATAAAAGTCCAACATATGACCTTAAGATGATGATTACTACTAATCGATTATGACTAGTCCTAAAAAAGAGCTAAGCGATAATAAGAAAACATAAATTGCAGGGTAATTGAAAGATAATTTGATTTGTATAAAACTTGTTACTTTATTGATTTCCTTTTCTATTTAAAGACTTCTTTGCTACTCAGCTACTAGGGGTGCACATGGAACCGACAGATTCGGTAAACCGGACTGGAACTGACCAAACCACACAGTTTGGTCTGGTTCTGAAGTGCACTAGTTTCCATTTTGGTTCTGAAAATCAAAGAACCGATTAGTTCGGTTTGGTTTGGTTCTCGATTTGGAGTCCTGTAGAACCGAACCGAACCGTGAACCAAACCATAGAACCGAACTTAGAACTAAACCATAGAACAAAAATTGAAATCGAACTTGGAACGGGACCAAGTTTACAATATATTTTAGTTGTTTATTTTATTAGTTTACAATATATTTTTGTTGTTTATTTGACTCATGATTTATGGTAATAATGCGCTTTTTGATTATTTCTATAAATATCTTTTTTGCACACTGATAAGGGTCGAATATTGCATATTAAATCCCGATTATTACCTGATTTTAAGTACATGATAATGCTTAATGGAGTATTTTAATCGTGTTTTTGTTACAGGGTGTAATTAGGAGCGTTGACTGAAAAAGAGTACTAAAAGCGTGGATTTGACGTTCCAAAGTCATCAGAGCAGGGGATGGATTCCAGATGACCAAGATCAACAGATTTATACGCTAGGGATCCAAGAAAATCAAGTCGTTCACCTTAAAAAGGGCTGAAAATAGTCCAAATTGCAAGATCACATGGTTCCCGCCATCCGATTGACATGAGACTTCATACATGGGATGGGGGACATAAATAGACCGTACATATAAAATTTTAGCCATTGAATATCTCAGGAAGTGGCCCAACGGCCAGATCAACCCCTTAATTCATTAAGTGGGGCCCGCTAGATATCTGGATATACATATATTTTTGTCCCGACAGTTGAAATAATATAAGAAAAAGGATAGACAGTGTGGATTTTGCACAAACATTACAATGGGCCTGTATGTACAACGTGTGTACATGGTGAACATACGTGCTCGAGCCGTACAGGACCAGCTATTCGGTCAGCGCAAGCACTGACCTGTCTCCTTCTTAAAAACGTAAACTTCCATTTTTATACTATGTAACGGACGGACTGCGTCCATTTTACGGACGGTTGTGGGCCCCACCCATTGCACGTACGACTAATCCAAGCCGTCTATCTTGTAGATGGGTTTGCAAACATCAAACCCATGCTGAATGTTTGTATCCATGCAAGCACATGTGTGAGATACAGAGGCCACAAATGGGCTGCCCTGCGACGTTCAAATTGATTTTAGTGTGATTTCTTCTCTAGGCCGGGCCAATGGACGTTCAAAACCAACCATGTTTGACTGAAATTTCGTCATGAATCCAATAAATGGGGTAGATTTTTTAGAAAATACCTCTGTGGGGTCCCCCGATCACGTCAGAAAAATTTAGAGTTTCAGGTGATTATGGCCCACCATCTTTGATCAGATGGAAAACAAGGGACTTATGAAGACCATAAGGTGGCTGCGGAAAAGGTTATGTAAATTCTACTGCGACAGCTGTACAACTGATTCTAGCCCTCCACCGACCTCCTTGCCTATAAGAGGTAGACCTTGGGACGTCAGAAGTAGGGTAGATCCAGAGTTTGGGGAGAGCCAGAGAGAGAGAGAGAGAGAGAGAGAGAGAGAGAGAGAGGAAGAAGAAAGATGTTCTTAAATTTTATATTTATTTTTTATAGCTAAATCTTCTTAGCTAGGGCTGAGATGAAGCCCCTAATTTGAATAACTTTTGTTATGTGTTGAATTCATATTAATTTGATTGATTTGTTTCTTTTTCTAATGTGCTTAACCGAAATTTTCGTGCTGCTCCATTCTATGAGCTTAACCAAAGTCTAAATGTGGATGTTGTTTGAAATCTTATCTAGGTGGTTGTGTCTGACTATGTACAGGTTTCCTATAGAGGAAGAAACAAGATTCTACATCTCTCCATGCCTGACCATGGATGGATAGATGTGATCCATATGCTTTAAGGGATTATATATTCTATGTGCCCGACTAAGGACATAGAATGTAATTTATTTATTTTTATATCAATCTGAATTAGGGTGCATCAACAGGAAAAATAAGAGTCAGGATAATTAGGGGTGGATTCGAAAGTCCTAGTTTTCTCCTTGATTGAATTTTACTCATTTCTCTCGGTTATTTTTCATAGATTTGTGATAGTTTACTTAATAGTTCGTTGAACCCTTTGTTGGATTAGTTAAGAAGAGTCGTAAATTTCGAATTGTGATAACCAGTCCTCGTAGGAACGATCTCGTAATACGTACCGTGTCTACATCTGATTCGTATACTTGCGAGTTTAAAATCATTTAAATCAGATTGGTTTAAATAAAATATCAAGTTTTTAGTGTCGTTGCCGAGGACTGTTTCGATCCAATTAGATTTAAGATTCTCTCTTATCATAATTCATAGCCTTACGATTTTTTTTAGCGTTATTTTAGGAAATCTAATTTATTTTTATTTTTATTTTGTTTACAGGAATTGAAGAAGGAAGCTGCTACATAAAATTGTCTTCAAAAGGAGGAGCTCCCAAATCTTCAGACATCCATCATATCCTTTTTCGAGTTCTTTATTCCAATTCTTATTTACACAGTTTTATCTTATCTTTAAGAATTCATAATTTTTAGTTCTAGTTTTATTTCTCTTAAGTTGCATCTTAGTTTAGTTTTCTTTCCTGCATTGCTTTCTGAAATTAATTGGTCATAGGATTAGATTCAGAGTTAAGGTTTAACCATGTATATGAATGAGTGGGAATGTCAGTATGATGAGAAGAAAAGCTTATATTGGGATAATAATTATGGTAGAAATCAACCTATGTCTCAACATTTTTCTAAAACTATTATCGAGAACCAACCGGAATCTAATGATCCACCGGTTAACAAGTCTTTACTCGATCATATGCGAGAGAATAATTACACCCCACGGATTAATAAGATAGTACGTGAGTGTTGAGATTATCATAACTAAGGCGTGTGGACTATTATCAACCATTAGATTCTCCCACCCATGATCCATATGACTATAATCAGTGGAAACATCAAAATTGGAGAAATGAACCAATAACATGTTATAATGATTATTTTCTTGGGTTCCCTACTTTTGCATATCCACCAGAAACGATCCAAGAGGAGTCATCTCTGAGTTACACAGACTATGACTTGATGAAATTATTAGACGCACTTGAATCACGCATTGATAGGCAAATGGAGACTAATTCATCCCGACCACAACTCGTTGATTATTCCTTTGGATTTTCTACTTATGATGCGTTAATGGAAGCTAGTTTATCTCAGCCACAACCTAATCCAGAATACAATGCGAGGAAAAGTGATCCTCACTCACTTTTGAAACACTCTAGAATTTGGGATGAAGAGTTGAATTATGTTAATGAGCATATGGTTCAATTTCCAGATGAACTGATCTCGATGATGGTTCAAAAGAATGGTCAAGAGATGTGGGGATCTTTCAAATACAGTGATGATGACACACCTTCCTTATATGATACATAAGATTTCAATGATGAGGAAGATGTCAGTTTATTCGAACCTCAACCCAATTTAGAAATAGAATGTGAGGAAAGAAATCCCATCCCATGTGGGCACAATAAGGAATTAGATGATGATATGTATTGGGATGATGATCATGAATGTTTAGCCCAAATTCTCCTGGAATCAATGTCAAGTATGGTCTAGGTCAGTGATCAAGAAGTTTACGAAGTGGTTAGTCAAAATAAGCCACTCCTCTCACCTAACATGTTTGATTTAAAAGTAGAGGATGAGCCCATTACAACCGACCTTTCTAACTCTTGTGAAACATATTTAGGCCACTCCCCTGAATTGGATGATGATATGATTCGAAAAATGAACGAACCGCTTGATATGACTCTGGAAGTTGAAACCACCCAGTTGAGGCCACCATTTGAGTCATACACTTTTGGCGATTCAATGCCTCTTCTGAGTAGTATTAATGATCAGAGTCCTCACATCAATACTTCGATTCTTGACCCTGAGATTGTTTGTGCAGGGTTAGAGCAAGAGAGTGTACCTCCATCTACTTTTAAAGACGATGAATTCCTTGAGTAGATTATCACAATCTCCAATGTGAAAAATAAGTCATGCTCAGCTAAACTTCCTAATTCTTTGGATGATTGCTTGACACACCTTGTAGATTCAATTGAACCTATGATAAAAGGAATAGTGGCTGCCTCGTAAGACAATACCTTGGTAGTTATCACTGACCAAGAGAACCTTCATTCTGAAGTCCCTCCTTCCCCAGACTCTCAATGTTTACCATTAAAGGAAGATGAACTGAAAATTAAAATGAAGAGTGAAACTTCGGAATATGTTGAGACTACATCACTTTTTAAGAAGTTTTCTGAACTTTATTTACGTGTAGTCTTTGATTCACCATGAATACTAACATTGAAACTTCTTCTTTATAGGTGAATCGTATATACTCTGGATACCTCAAACAATTCAACCAAAAATTTCTTATGAGGTACATAAGTTCCTCTGGAAAGTCATGCTCTAGGGCATCCAAACTTATTGCAAAAGGGGCTTTTGGATGATCTTGTTGAGGAACTTACTGAGAAACTTATCAAGATATTGGCCGGAAGAGGAACCTTGCAGCATGATTGAGTAGTTTTTCCCTACTTTCATAGGACTAGGGTAATTTGCTTTATGTTGTTCTAGGATAGAAAGTTTTATGCCGTTAGGTTATTTTTCTTCATACGTTATTTTAGGATAGTTGCTTTCGTGTCTTCACTCTTGTACTGACCTGCTCTCGCACAATGATCTCTTGAAAAATCTCTCTTGATCCTTTCATTCAGGTACTATCTTCCCATCACTTCTCGTTTACTTTTATTGTCACATGTGCATTGCATGCTTATTTATTTTACATTGAGGACAATGTAAATTTTAGGTTGGGGGTGAGAGATTAGGTTACCTAATCAGTATTTTCTTAATCTTGAACAAAAATTGTGCAATTACCTAATCAGTATTTTCTTGGTCTTAAGCAAAAATTGTGCAAATTTTTTTAAAAAATTTTGAAATTTCTAGTGTAGGTAAAGTGATTTTGACGGATAATTGTGATTTAGAATTATAAGATACAGAATTTTGATAATTTATGACTCTTGGATTCAGTTGTCCGTTAAATTTCACAGTTAAGTTTGATTTATTAATCCATGTTTAAAAGTTGTAAACATTGATTGAGTCATGATCTCACATATCACATCTCGCTTGCACATTAAGGTTTTAGTTCGACATTGAATGATTAACTTGATAATCACTAAGCATGAAAGGAACCAGCCTAAAAAAAATGTTCGGTAAGAAGAATTGAAAAGGGTAAGTTACATAATTTTCACTATAGGTTTGCTCCCTATAGGTGTAGATTTGATCCCCTATGGTTGACATTTGAAGAAACAAAAAGTTAGGCGACAAATCTTTACCATAGGTTTGCTCTCTATAAGTGAGGATTTGATTCCGCTCCTTAGCAATACTGTTCATGAAAAAATTCAAAGGCTGGTAGAATGAAAAGTTAATCGGTAAGGCAAGTGTTGGTTTCAGTTTTGATTGTCACGAATTCTGTTGTAAATTACCAATGATAACATGAAATTGACAATTGGATCTCTTAATGATAGTAAGTAGAGATTACACTATACACTAATGGAACTCAATGTTTAGAATATTCTAATTAATGGATTAATAGTTTTAACTTGATTATGAAGTTTACCGTGAGCTTGATTCCAGTAAAAAATTCTACTCACCATTCATGAATCTTAGAATTCTCGCATTTCGACTATTTGTTTACAAGTCACTCGGGTTTACAGGAATTGTCTTTTATTTCTGAAAATATTTTCAACATGTTTTACTCGGGACTAGAAAAATGTTGGTTGGGGTTTATGATAAGGGTCGAATATTGCATATCAGACCCCGATTATTACCTGATTTTAAGTACATGATAATGCTTAATGGAATATTTTAATCTTATTTTTGTTACAGGGTGTAATTAGGAGCGTTGACTGAAAAAGAGTACTAAAAGCGTGGATTTGAAGCTCCAAAGTCATCATAGCAGGGGACGGATTCCAGAAGACCAAGATCAACGGATTTATACACCAGGGACCCAAGAAAATCAAGCCGTTCACCTTAAAAAAAGGCCAAAAATGGTCCAGATTGTAAGATCACAAGGTTCCCGCCATTCGATTAACATGAGACTTCATACATGGGATGGGGGACATAAATAAACCGTACATATAAAATTTCAGTCATTGAATATCTCGGGGAAGTGGCCCAATGGCCAGATCATCCCCTTAATTCATTAAGTGAGGCCAGCTAGATATCTGGATATACATCAATTTTTGTCCCGACGGCTGAAATAATATGAGAAAAAGGATGGACGATGTAGATTTCGCATAAACATTACAGTCGGCCTATATGTACAACGTGTGTACATGGTGTACAAACGTGCTCGAGCCGCACCGGACCAGCTGTTTGGTCAGCGCGCTGACCCATCTCCTTCTCATAAACGGAAACTTCTGTTTTTATACTGCGTCCGTTTTGTGAACGGTTGTGGGCCCCACCCATTACACGTACGATTAATCCAAGCCATTTATCTTATAGATGGGTTTGCAAACTTCAAACTCATGCTAAATGTTTGTATCCATACAAGCACACGTGTGAGATATGGAGGCCACAAACGGGCTACCCTGCGACATTCAAATTGATTTTAGTGTGATTTCTTCTCTGGGTCGTATCAATGGATGTTCAAAACTAACCATGTTTGACTGAAATTTTATCTTGAATCTAATAGACGGGGTGAATTTCTTCAAAAATACCTCTGTGGGGCCCACCGATCATGGCAGCGAAGGACGTGCGTAGGCTTACGCATGTCCGCGAAATCTGGAGTTTCAGGCGATTGTGGCCCACCATCTTTGAACAGATGGAAGATTTGATCCGTCCATCGTATAGGCCAGCTAAAAACGTCCTAAGAGACGTTAATTTTATGGATAAAGTGCTAAGAACAAGAGACTTATGAAGCCCAGAAGGTGGTTACGGAAAAGGTTATGCGAATTCTGCTGCGACAACTGCACGACTGATTCTAGCCCTCCACCAACCTCCCTGCCTATAAGAGGCAGACCTTGGGATGCCAGAAGTAGGGTAGATCCAGAGCTTGGGGAGAGCTAGGGAGAGAAGAAAGAGAGAGAGAGAGAGAGAGAGAGAGAGAGAGAGAGAGAGAGAGAGAGAGAGAGAGAGAGAGAAGAAGAAGAAGAAGAAGAAGAAGAAGAAGAAGAAGAAGAAAGATGTTGTTAACTTTTATATTTATTTTTTCTGCTTTCTTAATTAACTTTATGGATAGCTAAATTTTCTTAGCTAGGGCTGAGATAAAGCCCTTAATTTGAATAACTTTTGTTATGTGTTGAATTCATCTTAATTTGATTGATTTGTTTCTTTTTCTAGTGTGCTTAATTGAAATTTTCGTACTTCTCCATTCTATGAGTTTAACCAAAGTCTAGATGTGGATGTTGTTTGGAATCTTATATAGGTGCTTGTGTCTGACTATGAACAGGTTTCCTATAGAGGAAAAAATAGGAATCTACATCTCTCAATGCCTAACCATGGATGGATAGATGTGATCCATATGCTTTAAGGGATTACATTCTGTGTGCCCGACCAAGGACATAGAATGTGATTTATTTATTTTTATATCAATCTGAATTAGAGTGAATCAACAGGAAAAACAAGGGTCAGGATAATTAGGGGTGAATTCGAAAGTCCTAGTCTTCTCTTTGATTGGATTTTACTCATTAGTCTCTGTTATTTTTCATAGATTCGTGATAGTTTACTTAACAGTTCGTTGAACCCTTTGTTGGATTAGTTAAGAAGAGTCGTAAATTTCGAATTGTGACAACCAGTCATCGTAGGAATGATTTCGTAATATGTACCATGTCTACATCTAATTCATATACTTACGAGTTTAAAATCATTTAAATCAGATTGGTTTAAATAAAACATCACACACCTTATAATATCTAGATAATTCATTAAATAAATTACAACACGAATGAACATGGGTTGAATTATTTTTATTTTATTTTTTTAAAGGCAATTGGGTTGTATTATAATAAGCCTCAAACCATAGAATCGAACTGGTTTTTACGGTCCAGTTCTGGTTCGGTTCTAGGGTGCAAATGGACCGATTCGAGTTTCAATTTTCCTACAATCGTTGGGAACAGTTTGATTCGGATTTCAAAACAGAACCTTGACTGAACCAACCCATGTGCACCCCTATCAGCTACTCAATATACACTTCTTTCTTCACTGCAATAGTTACTACGTTGCCACATCAATCTTCCATATTGTCCTATCTTTTTGTATTATTCTAATCATTCACCTTCTCTTAATTTTATTTTTTTTTAAAATCTTTTGTATTATTTTAATCTTTCATCTTCTCTCCACCGTCATATTTTTGAGTCCGGATCCTGTGTTATCGGGTCAACAGAGAAATCCTAATACCCTATTCCACATTGGTCCACGTCACCATTCATTGAAAAAATTAAAAAAAAAGCTTCGGACACTAATCCGTTAGGATAACAGGGAATTTCTGTTGACCTGATAATAGAGGATCCCGACTCCGTATATTTTAAACTTCTCAGCCATGCCCGTCTTTAGATGACATCTACCATCCAACATAGCTGGCTAAAAAGAATGCTTCAAATACCTTTGAAGGCTTTTTTCATATATTTCTTTTTTGCCACAACAAAAGTCACGTCTTGTCTTGATTGATTAATCTAAGGAATGGCCATAAATAAGGTATAACGGTTATAGGTCCGCTTCATCTCCTGCTTTTGATACGAGTGACACGTGTAAGAAAGACGGGTCACCACCATTTCCCAAGTATAGCTGGAGATTTACAAACGGCATTCTTGCATGAGATGGTTTTGCTTTCATGGCGTGTCCTCCCAGTGGGTCCTACATGCCGAGAAACTAGAGTAGAGGAACTTAGAACATTGAAAAGAATTTACAACGACTTACATTCAACGACTAAAATTGAAGGTTAGTGTCACAGTTGAGTCTCCATTTTGAGCTGATAGCTTACTTTTGAAAATATCGATAACATCAACAGTTCCGATATTCCGACCATCTCAGCATGTAGGCCCCATTGTGGAGACGCATGCAGCGAAATTCACCCGCGAAAGAGAGAAAATGAACTCTTCTTTTTTTCTTTTTCTTTTTTTTTTTCAAACTGCGCGGGCTTGCACCTCTGTCAGGCTGTCCCATGTTTTGTTTTGGTAATCCAGAATGTTTCGATTTGTTGTGTCCCACCCTTGATGGACTGTCTAAAAAATCTCCTAAATATGAAAATCTTAACCGTTCGATTTGCAGCCTGCAAAGAGACGGTTAAAATGCCACAACAATCCAACTCCAACTGAAAAACGTCCTAATACAGACTGCCAGTCAAACGACCACTGTAACGAACCAGGAAGTGGCCATTACAACTTAGGTTTATTCAAGAGGTGTCCATTCTAGTGGACAGCTTGGATCGATAGGAGAGCTCGCCGATGGCTGTTTGTAGTGCCACTTTTAGGTAACTCATATGAATAAAGGCATTTATGGAATGAGTGGTACAACAACGAGAAATTTATGATTGTTGATTCTTATCTTTTATCCAGTGGTTTTCATTAAGCAATACAAGCTTAAAATACGCACGCGGGCCTCCTCGTACGGACACTAAATTTGAGGACGAAATTACCCCTGCCTTCGTCTGGCTGGCGTGCAGAGACGAGCGTTGACGCACGGTCCAGCAATGGGATCTCAAGTGGGGCCCACTGTGATATTTGTGAGAAATCTTCCTTGTCTAAGTTTATTCATAGGGTTATAAAGACTTCATAATGATCTAAAGCTCCTGTTACCTCTAAAAGGGTTTGAACGGTAGACGTTCAATTCCCCACTGCCTTTTATAGTGTGGTCCACTTGATAGTTAGATCTATCTTATTTTTCGTCTCAAGCCTTAGTATGAGCTCACCAAATAGATAGATAGTTTGGATATAACACAAACCGCATGATGGGACCCACAAAAGCAATTCAAAAAAAGAAAAAAGAAGAACATAGACTCCCACGGCACTGCCGAACCAGTGATAGTGCCATGGCAGTTTGGTATTTTTTTAAAGAAAAAATTTATATGGAGAACTTTTTGTCCCTTACATTTTTCTCTAATATATAATTATGTAAATATGTATATATAAATATATAAAAATATTATTCTATCTTTTAATTCAATTCTTTGTCTATTTATTTAACAACTATATCTCTTAAAATGATTTACATAATGTACCACATGATTTTAAGGTAGGAGAAGTTAATTTAGCCAACTAGCCTAGTTATTTTCCAAGATCAATAAGTAGTTCCTCAAGCACTATTATACTACCATAAAGAGAAATATTAGTACACAGTATATAGCTAATGCAACAGTAACCTAAGGATAACCTATCGTACTTAAAAGGCTAAATAAACCACCATACATGTTAAAAAGGCTTATATGACATAATTTCAAATGTTTCCTCAGACATGTTTATAGAATGGAAGTTCCAAGGAAGTTTTATTCATGTATTCTCAGCCATGCATTTGGCCCTTGAGTTGAATTTTTAGAAATTGTTATTCTAATGAATTCTACGATTGGTTAAAACAATTAGAATAATGGGAGTTATTATTTAAGGTGTAACTTCAGGTAACAAAAAGCTTTTCAATTGAGTTTCTTTCTCAAGGTCTTTCCAAATACCCTGTGAATTTAAAAAGTGACCAAAATTACATATTCAACCAAATACTAAAATTTGCACATAACTAGCCTTTCCAAGTTAGGTTTGTGTATTTCAAACGCCAACTAATCACATGAACGATTTGTGGCATTCGAGCTGTAGCGAAGGAATCCATACCAGTTTTAAGCTCTTTGAAAATGAGCGAGGCAAGCATGAAAATGAGCAGGGTAAGCATGAAAATGAGAGCAAACATTTTTGCATAAAATTAAGTGGGGTAAGAATGAAAAAGAACGGGATAAACATAAAAAAGAGAGGGGCAAACATGAAAAAAAATCATTCTAGTTTAAGAGATATGCTTGTTAAATACACAGACAAAGAAATGAATTAAAAGATAAAAAAATATTTTTATATACTTACAAATACATATTTACATAATTACGTATTAGAGAAAAATGTTAGGGAGAAAAAGTTCTCCCTGTATACTAATAATAATAAAAAATTTGCCAAATTGCCATGACACTGCTGCCGAACTGGCAGTAATGCCGCGGCAATCTGTGCTTTTTTTTTGTTGTTGTGATGTGTTACTTTTGTGGGTCCTATCATGAGGTCTGTGTTATATTCAAACTGTCCATCTATTTGGCAAGCTCATATTAAGGCTTGAGATGAAAAATAAGATAGATCTAACTATCAAGTGGACCACACTGTAAAGGTAATGGGGAATTGAACGTCTACATTGAAACCCTTTTATGAGTTACAAATATTTTGGATCATTATGAAATTTGTTTTTTCTCTTCATCGAGATTTTTGTGACCTTATGAATGAACTTAGACGGGGAGGATTTCTTACAAACATCACAATGGACTTCATGAGTTTCCAATGGTTGACGCTCTTTCAACACTATTTCCTGTAATGTGGTACACTTGAGATTTGGATATACATCATTTTTGGTCTCATACCATAAAATGATATGGCAAAATATATGAACAACATAGATGAAAAGAATACATCATGGTGGGGCCCACGGACCACCAACGATCCGTCATTGGCGGGTGGCAGGAGAAATCCGTTTCCTTGAAAGGGTATTTTCGTTCTGAAATTTATCGTACATCCGAGGAGGTCCAAGTGCATATGTTAAGTTTGTGTTGCTCCGAGAAAATCCAAGGGATAAAAGGTGAGGTCCACAGCCGTAAATTCTTCGTACAACAACCTTTGAATAAGGGCATCTATGGAGTAAGTGGTACGACTTTAACTGTGGTGTGAACACATGGCTGTGGGCAAGTACCTGATCCTCGGTCTGAAGATCCACAAAACGTCCTCAGGTTTTTTAATTTGTACAATTGGGCTGATGGTTTAGTGATCCACACTGTCGGCTACAATCTAACATGGATGGGTTAGCCAAAACAGACCTCCTGGCCACCATCTTGGGGTATTTTTAGTTGATTGTGGACCATTGCTTCATTTCTCCATTTAACCATCTATTTTCAGGCCATAAATGACAAATCTGGGAATGTACTCCGCCCAAATAAGTCGGGTTATGGTCTGGCAACAGCTGGGCCCAGAAAACCAACGGTCTGGATATAACGACGGTGGACCCACTTGTGAAAACTGAGGACACGGATCCTCTGCATATCCTTAGGTCGAGGATCATGTAACTCTCTTGTTACTTACAGATCACGGATGAATGGCACGTGAAAATCCAACTGCCCATGAAAATCCAGCTGCCCACACAAGACAAGTCAACATTATAAAAGACTGCAATTTCGCAGGAAAAAATATCAGGTCGTGCAGCTTAGTGTACTGCACCTTTTTTTTCCCGCTGTCGTGACACGTGTAGAACATCCGAACCGCGCAAAAAGATCGGCCCATCATGGAAATCAAATGACATGAAAATCAGGTAGATCCAGTCATCAGGACTGCCCGATTCGTACGTTGGAAAGACCAACGTCTCTCAATTGATTTCACAACAGATGTAACACAATGAGCGATGCCTTTTGGACGGCTCGGATTTCTCACACGTGGCACATGGGTGTACATCGAAGCTCGATCACTAGCTTAACTCAGCCTAACTCGGCTCCGCTTAGTTCTTGAGCTTGACTCACCAGCTCGGCTCAGTTTAAACCTCAGCCTAACTCGGCTCAGCTTAATTCTTGGGCTTGACTCACCAGCTCAGCTCAGTTTAAACCTCAGCTAAATTTGGCTTAGCTTAGTTCCTTAGATTGACTCACCAGCTCGGCCCAGTTCAACTAGCAACTCAGGCCAATTCGAGTCAAGATTCAACCAACTTAGTCAGTGTAGCATTTTTATAAATGCTTGGATTATACCCTCAAAATCCTATGTATGTAAAACAATTGCAATGGCTTTTACAAGTATTTTATCAAACACCTAAGCAATATAAAAATCTAGAAAAAAATAATATTTGTTTCATATACATACCTTCCTTGCCACCAGTCACACTTCATTGAGTTATTTCATCAAACACTTGGTGAGCGTGCAACATTAATATCAAAGTAACCGAGTCATTGAACTGGTTCGATTTGAGTTTGATTCGAGTTGGGTCCAAATCGAGTCGAGTCGAGTTGAGTTGGGGTTAGCTCGAACTCATTTTCGAGCTAAAAAAATCAGCTCAACTCAACTCGAACTCAATTTTGAACCGAGTGGAATTGGACTTTTTCGAGTCAAGTTGAGCGAGCTAACCGTGCTAGCTCCATTTGTGTACACTCCTACTTTCCACACGAGAAAAGGATGAACGCATGGGGAGCAGATTAAATGAGAACCTGGCCTCACACATGACAGTACAGCCCTTACAGTAGACCTACGTTGATGTATATACTCTGTATCCACACCGTCCAATCTTTCTTCTTCTTTTTTTTTATCCAGATAATTTTAGGTCATCACCAAAATTTAGAAGCTACAAATCTCAAGTGGACTATACACTAGGAAACTATGGTAACTGAATTAGTTATTGCTAAAAACTTTGTAGTTCGTAAATTAAATTTTTTTTTCCATAAGGTTTATTTTACATCCAATCTATTGATAAGGTAATATAAGCACGGACAAAGGTAAAAAAACAAATTTCAACTTGATCCAAAACTTTTGTGCCCTTTAAGTGGTCAATCACTACTGTTGCTTACGTTATGGTCCACCTGATTACTCGATTTCCTGCATTTTTAGAATATAGTCTTAAAATGATCTTTTAAAACCCATGGACGGTATGAATATATAATAAATACATTAAGATGGGCTCCAAAATAATGGCCGCACAGCCTTGGGTTAGGCCGGGGTATCACCAAATCTGCTCCCGATTATACAAACGAAAAGATATAGTGTGGTAAAGCCAACGAAAAGTTGTATTCATGCAGCTGGTCGCACGTGGACTTGTTGGCATCCAAATCACCCATCTGTATCGTCCACATGATATCTTGATGACTGGATTCCTTTTCGGAAGAAGCGGATTAGGTGCCGGTGTTGTGCGTTGTGGGGCCCACCATGAATTATATGTTTTATATGTAATTTATCCATGTTGACAGCTCATTTCAGGGCACCATTAATCCAAAAAATGAAACAGATCAAAAGCTCGACACGACAGTACCACAAGAAACAATAGTTATTTAACTCACATCATTAAGGGCCCATTTGGCCTATTGCATTAGGTGGAATTAAGGTGGATGGAATTGTAAAATTTACAATAAATGCACTTGCATCCTTTGTTTTCTAATACTATGTTTCAAATGCATACATTACAAAATAAATTTCAGGGTTTACTTTGAAATTGCATTTGGATTGAACCTTAATGAATCAAAAATTCATCATCCGTGGGATAAGTAATCCCATCTCACACTTTTCAACACAAGGCTTATTTTCCAAAGCCTACAAAGTTAATTTTAATCCCATCTCACACTCCTTTCAAACATGTCATTTAGAATTTTAAAGTGAGATCAGTAATGCAATCTCATTTAATACAACTTAATACCACTGTTCAAACAGGCCCTAAAGTCTTATTGAGGCCACACAATTTTGGATCACCACACGAAAAAATGGTGATTGAATGCCCTCCATTAAAGCCTCATTTGAGGCCGTATATGTTTTGGATTAAAGTTGATTTTTTTTTTGTCTTAATGCTGATACATGTAAATCAATCAACAGGTTAGATGTCAAATAAACATTAATTAAGTTGTGCGTTAGGTAGGTTTTAAAGGTGGGTGTTATTATATCCCAACTTTCCTATGGTGTTCTAGTCCACTTGAGGTACAGATTTGCTTCATTTTTATGCTCATGTTTTTTTTTTTTTAAAAATACTAGATAGTACAAATATAAAACACATGTATTACAGTGAGTTCCATGGTACTCAACACCAACTATATAAAAAAAAAATAAATAAATAAAATAATTTTACTATTCCGCACGCACTCAAAACCCACGGTAGAATTTCACAAGGAACTCATAAATTCATTGGGAACGAGGTGTACGTTCGGATCACCACCCTTTGTGGGGCCTAGTGTGATAAATGAGACATGCACTTCTTCTATGAGTATCGCGCGACAGCTCCATGTTAAGATATGATATATATATATATATATATATATATATATATATATATATATATATAAAGGCAGATGCAAAATTCAAGTTGGGAATGCTACATGAAACAGTGGGAATGGAAACTGTGAGCATTATAATTAAACTGATCACAACATGATTATTACTGCAAAAACTGTTAGACTATAGAACATTCAATCCTCGTTGTTTCTTGTGCGGCGTGTAATAATGATATATGCGACTCAATGACTAAAGATGAGGATCTGGATTCAAATAAGAAATACGTTCACCATACAAGAGAGAGATAATAGATGCTTGAAATGCACGGGGCCATCAACAACATGTGATGAGACAAAGGTGCAACTTGGAGGGTTGTCTCTAACTAACTAGTTTAATAATAATTATACAAATTCACCAGAGACAAATTCTTCAAAATAAAACCCTAAAACTACCTGAGAGTGGGGCCCACTTCATTTGCCTCTGTTGAGCATCTCCTGAAACCTGCGCATGGAATCCAACCGTTGTAATTTCAGCTGCTGCTTAAACTTGTTTATGAAATCATCAGCCCTAGCATCTACCTCTTCATCCTCCGGTCTCACTATCCTCCTCTCCCTCATTGTCGCTGGTCGCTGGGCCCCACCTTCCACTTCTGTATGCTCAAATCCCCACTTGGCGCTCGCTGCCTTCTTCATCTGCTGACCCACCATCTCTTGTCTCTCCCCACCCGTTGGATAGTTATCAGACTGGCTCCTCCTAAAATATTCATGATCAATGTTTTCAACGGTCTCGATGGGTTGATGTTGGTCTGTGGTCACAGGAGGCTCCTCCTCTTGGCTGTTTTGACGGTAGAGATTGAAGGATCTGAGGCTTTCGAAGATGGAAGAGCTCCAGCTGATCTGGCGGATGACTTTCTTTTGGGTTTCAGCAGGAGCATGATCAACGGTTTCGATGGGTTGTTGTTGGTCTGAGGTCGGTGGAGGAATTATCTCTTGGCTGTTTTGACGGTACAGATTGAAGGACCTGATGCTTTCGAAGATGGAAGAGGTGCGGCTTATCTGGCGGGTGACTTTGTTTTGGTTTTCGGTAGGAGCATAATCAACGGTTTCGATGGGTTGTTGGTTAGCTGCGGTCAGGAGGGGGAATATCTCTTGGGTGTTTTGACGGTAGAGATTGAAGATGGAAGAGGTGCGGTTGAGCGGACGATGTTCTTTGTTTTGGTGTTTGAAGATGGAGAGGACAATGATGCCGATGGCGATGTTAATCACGACGAAAAGTACGGTGTGGGTGAACCAGCTAAGCATGGAAGCCCAGATGGACGGCAGAGATACTTGGATCATGGCTGGCGATTTTTCGGTAGGTTGCAGAAGAAAGAGAGAAATCAAATCTTTGCTGCTGTTTGGTTTAAGAGCTGCAGAGAAGTGAGGGGTGAGGGCCTTTTATATTTAGTGATTTCTTTAGTTTTTCTACACGATCGCGAGTGTACTTTCGGTGTAGTTGTTTTTGATGCAAATGCATAAGACGTGGTGCACATGGGATAGAGGATTTGCAGGCCTCAACGGTCCGTGTACGAAATGAAACTGACTACTGTCCACACTCGATATACAGGTATGGCCCATGAGAGGAGCGGACGGGCAGGACTGTTGCCCGGACTCGAATTTCCTGCTACAGTGGTTGCAGAGAATCGGTGTAACAAAAAGAGCTCCGTGGGTCCCACCTTGAATGTCTGTGTACCATCCAGTCCGTTCATCAGTTTCGCCATTTCCTGTCAGGACGTGAGCAAGTATGCAATGGTGAGTGTCCCATTTCCATTGTATCCAATGGCCCCCTTGAGTTTTGGATCTGCACTCAGATATTAAAATGCGCTGCGGCAACTGACCGAGTGTATGTCACACACACATCGCGGAGGGCGTACAGAACTTTTTATTGACGGCTAACACCGAGAGATTCCCACTAGTTCAAGGAAAACAACGTGTGTTTGTGATGATCGGTTTGGATATAATAAAAGATGAAGGTCTCAAGTCCAACCGGCTGGACCACCGGTCAAGGTCCACCCAGCGTATAACTTCCAACTTATTAATTGCGACAGTCATCCATCCCATCCAATAGGTTGGCTCCTCCTTGATGATCACCTTATGCAAAAATTAATCAGATCCACCCATTGAGTGGACCACACTTTATTTTACTATTTATGAAATACTTCGTTTACCATCACGCGGCTCACCGTCCAATTAGTTATCCACGTGAGGTTCCTTTATTGGAATTTAACTGGACCGTAGGTTTGACTTTCCCTGAAAAAGTATCCCATGCCGATCGCATTGGAAATCATGGCATCGAGAGTTCGTGACTGACTAATTGGGTTTGTATGTTTGCCTTGTGAAATGCTAAATGTACTCACCTGCATGGGAAGATGGAAGCCTAAGGTAATACTTGTTAATATATCATGTATATCATACCTGTTTGGGAGCGGGGATTTGGAACCCACTGGATTCGAAACCCCCTCCATTTGAAATCCTTTTATTGTGTTTGGCACTGTAGATTCAGAATTAACTTTAATCCAAAAGTAGTAAGCTCGCTGAAATATATACCTTGCTCAAAAATGATGAAATTTCGTCTAGATGGGCCACAAGCGCAAGATCAAGTATGAGTAAGTAACCAATGATTTTTAACTATTGATTTACAAGGACAATGTTTTGGAGAGCGCTGATCATCGTATTAAAGTAATTATAGTGATACCATTTGATAATCTATTTACAAATGTTACACATGTAACTCTTTAAAAGATTTTAAATGTAATCCAAGATTTCACTTTGGATTTCAATTCCTATGTTTGAGGGGATTTCAAACTCTTGGATTTGAAACCTTAGTTACTTTATGGTTCCAAACAATTAGGGGATTTGAAATCATCTCAAATCCTCCTGATTCCATTTTGCCAAACAACACCTAAATGTGTCATCAATACTCTAACATCTTCTAGCATCATTGATTTGAAATACTTTGGGCCCTGTTTGGCCGAACTAATTCCACAGTATTAGGAGGGATGGGATCCCGATATCCTGGGATGTGCATGACGAGCCAAACAAACCCGGTGAACTTGTCCAGGGATATAAGCAATCCCATGGATCTTAAAACATTGACATCACCATCATTACCTTAAAATTGATCCCATCCCTTGGTTGGACGGATTAGTAGGTAAATTCCCGGGATATGTTGTGTGTGCCAAACAAAACCAGTGAACTTGTCTTGGGATATAGCAATCCCATGGATCTTAAACCAATCCACTGGCACCACCATCATTACCTTAAATCCATCCCATCCCTCCTAATTCCATGGGATTCACTCGGCCAAACAGGCCCTTGGATTAGAGATCTCCTAAATTCGAAATACAGGGAATCGAAATCCTTCAATTGTGTTTGACACCTTGAATTTAGAATTCATGTCATCCAAAAGTAACAATACGTAGTGTGTGTGTGTGTGTGTGTGTGTGTGTGTGTGTGTGTATTTATGAGGATTTAGATTTAATTACCAAATCAATTTTAATATATCTCTAATTTCTAATTAATATACTTATGTAATGTTTTTATACAATTGTTGTAATAAACCCATTGAAATATATACTTTTGATGCAGTTTTCTGGTTGATCCTTCTTAGGCCCTTGGATACCTGCACACAAGAGACAAAAGATGAAAGGAAGACTTTGACTAATGCAGGGGACCCTCCGATGCCAAAGTTAGAAATCTGAGTCTTTGTGAAAATGGTTCAAAGGAAAAGATTCACCAATCTTTTTAGGTTTATGAGTTGTGTACCTTTCACCGTTTAGGGGCTTTCCTATTTATATGAGAGGGAAGATCAAACGGTCGGAGGATATTGTTTGTTAAATGGAAGATCACACCGTTAGAAATATTTCTCGACTCTTGATATTCCGGAGATCTTCCTTTGATCGAGGATGTCCGAAATTTTCGAAATCTTGTTCTTATCTCTAAAGATATCGGGAGAGATCTTTGGCCCATTCATTTTAGATAAGACCACACGTTAGTCGGAAGCCGATAGGCTCACCCGACCCTTAGGCAAGATCAGATGGTAGAGATGGATGACGCCTCAGAGGCAGGTAATACCAAGCTATTAGTAGGTCAGTATCATCCCGATATTGATACCGATCAAGGAAGCTCTTGATATCCTTGTAATCGTAGATCCCAGTAGCCCTTAGCTTCCCTTGTCGGGCCTAACAGTTCTTATTGAGCTGTTGTTCCGGGAAGTTCATCGAAAGTCATACCGACCTATGGTAGTGCCGACCTATGGTTGTGCCGACCTATCTTGTGGTTGTGCCAACCTATGGTCAGGCCGACCTATCTTATAATCGGCCCTTCCCTCCCAGTAGTTATTCTCAGTTAGTTTGACACATTGATTCATGCTGGTTATTAATTTACTCTCTTTTCATGGACCACCACCCTATTTATCGTATAACATATACTTTAGCAAAAAAATGATGAAATTCAATGTTTCAAATTGGCTACAATATAAGATCACATCCAGGCCACAAACCCTTTTAACCATTGATTTATATTGAGAATGTTTGACATGTTTGGATTGCATAGATAATCTTATTTAAGGTATAATGTACTGCAAAATAGAGAGAGGCAGCAACTCATCCCGCGTGGGAGGAAGGGGGCCGAGGGGAATACTTGCCACCATGGCACACGTGCGAGAGATCCGGTACATAAATCAGGTGGCCCGTTCTATGTTCATGCAACAAAAAGCTGGTACAACCATCATATTTGTCCCTTTTGCAAGAAAAATAAAATAAAATCAACGGTTAGAAGAGAATGACAAACTAGCTACATCCAACCTGCACGTGCGATTCTTAAGAGTGGACCAACCTGATATCTGTATCAGAATTAGTATAGCTTTTCCTACCCAATGAACGGCCTGTATAGTTAACACGTGAGCCATGCCGGCACATGTACCGCAAAGACCGTTCTCGCAGCGGGAGGGATTCGGTCACGTCAGGATAACATGGTCAGGCCGTGACCGTGGCCCATCTTGATGTGTGTAGTATATCCACATCATTCATCCGTTTTTTCGGATCAACGTAGGACATGGAGCAAAAAATAAAGTGAGCCCAAATCTTAGTTAGACCACACTACTAGAAACAATGGCAATTGAACGCACGCAATTGCCCTAGCACCCACCGTAATGTTTATTTTTCATCTAATCCCATCAAAAAATCACACAGACCTGATGAAAGAAAAACACAGATGTCAGCTTTATACAAAACCTTTGTGGTCCACAATAAATTTTTAATTTTTAATTTATTCACCGCTGTTTTATGTGGCTTCGTACATTTGAGATTCTGACATGATTTGATTTTTAGTTCATGTTATTAAAATGATATAGAAGAACGGATGGACGTTGCATCAAGATGGGTCCCATTTTCTTGCGTTATTACAGTCATCTACTGGGACGTCACATGGCTCGGGAGCAAACAGACATAGGGGTGTACATTGAGCCGAGTCGACTAGGCTCGGCGACTGGCGAACCTCAGCTCAGCTCGGACTTGGCTCAGCTTGGTCTTTGAGCCTGATAGGCTAGCTCAGTTTGGTACAGTGAGTTGCTTGGGCTACCTCAGGTTGATTTTGAGCCAAAATATCTCTTTATGTGAAACAAAAGTAATATTTTTACAGGAATTTTATCGAATGAATACCTTCTAAACAACATAAAAACAACGTAAAGCCAATACAAAATACCTTTTAAACAACATAAAAACCACATAAAGTCAATACAAAATATCTTCTAAACAACATAAAACTATTATGCAGCTATATAACTGTTGTGTGGCACACTAGCCAATCCACTTCCAATGCAGGCAGACACCCTTTATTAAGATAGCCGTACATTGTTTGGTTGCAAAGCAATTCAATAATGCAGCAGCCCTCTTCAATTCCGTAACTAAGGAGACTCAGTATGGGATACAACGGTGCCCTTGATTTTGAGCAGCCGTCTTTTGTAGCCAAAGAGATTCAATACGCGATACAACGGTCGTCCTCTGTCTTTAGTAACGGTGCTATTGTCCCAATAATAGGCTTTTTCAGGACCATATGAACCCATACAGTCTATCATTCATGTGTGATACATATATATATCATGTACATACCTTCCTTGCCATAGGCCACACTTTATTGAGTTATTTCATTAAACACTTGGTGAGCCACATTAATGGCAATGTAACCGAGTTCGATTTGAGCTGGATTCGATCCGAGTTGAGTTGCGCTAGGGCTTGTGCGAACTCGGCTTGGACTCATTTTGGAGATTAAAAAATCAGTTCGACTTGGCTCGAACTCAAACTTCGAACGGGGTCAAATTTTGAGCTTTTTTGAGTCAAGTCTAGCAAGTTAACCGAGCTAGATTGGTTCATGTACACCCCTACACACAAATGCAGAGATCATCCCATGACGTATTAAAGATGAGAAAGGTTCACATAAATTGGGTACACTTAAACTTTCGCATACATGCATTTATTTCTGACCTACATGTCACACATGTATAAAATCATACGGGTGAAAAAGGTGGGCCAAACCATGATGATCGCAATCTATGAATATCAATCTCATTTACTAACTTAGAAGACAGGAAGTCTGGATCAATAGACCGACGATGGTGTGACTCGGTGTACTGATGTTACCCACCCGATGATAAGATCAGCCTGATTTTCATTTGAATTTGAAAATATGTGTGTTCCACCTTCACGGATTGGATATTTTAAGAATGTGGTGTATTGGTTGGAAATAAACGGAGGCATGTCCAAGCTCACATACATGTGATTGTGGTCCGTTAAATATTGAGAAAATTATTACTGTAGACGCCACCTTTTATCTAGCATCTTTTATGAACAGTACTGCAAAACTTATTTTCTCAACTTAGACCTTGCACATATGGAATGAGATATGGAGGACGAAAATACTCCTAGTTTTCACTATCATTCCTTTCACTCCCTTACCTCTCTCCATATCCACCCCCCTCCCCCCCCAAAAAAAAAAAAAAAAAAGGAGACAAAAAACCCTTTTCCTACACGAAAATTCCTTCCTTGGATCACACCATCCTCTCATTGGATCGCACCCTCTCCATACATATGCATTTTCTCAATTTTCTGAAAATGGTCCCTCCACGTAAGAAAGCACACACCACATGTATAATTTAATATAGTTCCCTAAATGATGTAATTTTTTTGTGGGTCATTGAACTGCTGGATGAAGCTTACATCTTGGTTTTCGGTTCATCCATGTAAAAATCATACTATGA
The DNA here is from genome assembly GCA_037074715.1 of Magnolia kwangsiensis. Lineage (NCBI taxonomy): Eukaryota > Viridiplantae > Streptophyta > Magnoliopsida > Magnoliales > Magnoliaceae > Magnolia > Magnolia kwangsiensis. Next base: position 101,827,665 of record CM073581.1, read on the forward strand.
ACATGATGGATTACAAATAAAACATCATTATGGGGCATAACAAGGTTTCTACGGTGGAATCATTGTTTCTTGTGGTATGATGCACTTGATATTTGGATATGATATGATTTTGGGCTCAAACAATTACTTTAGATGGAAAAATGGATGAACGTCGTGGATTGTCCACATACATTCAAGGTGGGCCCAACTCAGTTAACTCAGTATGATAAGAGCATACTAAGCAAACTGATTTCAAATTTGGGAGAGTTTTTGGTCCATTTAACCTATTTCTCGGCAATATGCTCAAGTCGTCGCCAACATTCCCGGTTCATGATTGATGAAATTCCTTGAGCAATTCATAAAATTGACAAAGATATCATAAAAATTATAATGGAGAACTTCCACAGATTCATGTAATGTAACGGAAAATTTTATGAACCGCTCATTCAATTTCAGTAACTACTCAGTCAACTTAATCGAAGAGAAATTGAATCTGATGTAAAGCTCGTTCAATTATGTGTTAGGTTTGTTCAATTTCATTTAAAGTTCATTCAAATTCATGTTACCTTCGCTGAATTTCATGTTAGCCTCACTGAATTTCAAGTCAGCCTTGCTCAAACTCAAGTTAGGCTCTTTCAATTTCATGTGAAGCTTATTCAATTATGTATTAGGCTAGTTTAATTTCATTTAAAGTTCATTCAAATTCATGTTAGCCTCACTGAATTTCATGTTAGCCTCACTCAAATTCAAGCTTGTCTCGCTCAAATTCATGTTTCTCTTGCTCAATTTCTATTTTGCTTTATTTAATTTATAGGTTGCATCACTCAATTTTTAACTTGGCTCACTTTTTTTTTTTTTACACACGCACACACACCCCCACACACTCACACCACACGCACACAGTGGGATTTCACCACCATGGGTACTCGAACCCTTGACCCGGTGTTGAAACTCCAAGGAGTCTACCACCTGGGTAAGAGTAAAGACCCAACTTGGCTCACTTAATTTCTAGTTTTCCTTGCTTAATTTTTACCTTGTCTTGCTCAATTTCTTATTTGTCTCACTAAATTTCATGTTTCCATCGCTCACTATCTACTTTGCCTAGCTCAATTTTTAGGTTGCCTCGCTCATTTTTTGACTTGCCTCTCTGAATTTGTAGGTTGCCTCGCTCAATTTTCAGCTTGCCTCGCTCAATTTTTAGGTTGTCTTACTCAATCTTCACCTTGCCTCGCTCAATTTCTAGTTTGCCTTGATCATTTTATAGTTTCCCTCGATGAATTTCATGCTTCCCTTGCTCACTTTCTTCTTTACCTCGCTCAATTTCTAGGTTGTCACGCTCAATTTTTAGCTTGCGTCACTCATTGTCTAGGTTGTCGCCTTCAATTTTCATCTTGCCTTGCTCAATTTCTAAGTTCCCTCGCTCAATTTCACCTTATCTTGCTCAATTTCTAGGTTGCCTCGCTCAATTTTTACTTCGTCTCGCTCATTTTCTAGTTTGCCTCGTTGAATTTCATGTTTTCCTTACTCATTTTCTACTTTGCCTCGCTCAATTTCTATTTTGTCTCACTCAATTTTCACCCTTCCTCATTCAATTTCTAGTTTGCCAAACTTAATTTTGAGGTTGCCTCACTCATTTTCTAGTTTGCCTCGCTGAATTTCTTAGTTGTTTAAATTTCATTTATACAACTTATGTGGGCCCTCTTGCATGTGTGCTCCCCCTTCTCTTGCCCATTTTAGCACCTAAAACCCTTAAAACTCTCCCTTTTAACCCATTTTAACCCCAAACCACTTCCATTTACACCCCATTCTAACTCAAACCTTCAAAAAATGATTTTGCCAATACTGCTCTTAAAAAACCCCAAGGCTTTCCTTTCCAAACCACTTTAACCTTAAGCAATCACCCCAATTAGAAATCTCTCTAACCATCTCTATCAACAATTTTAAAACCTGCCATTCCTACCCCGTTTTAATTCAAAACTCTCATTCTCAAGGATCTACATACCTTCTCCCTCCAAGCTAACCACCCAAGCCTCCTTCCCTTCCAAACCCATCTCCTTCAAAACTCGTCATTTCGTGTGTCTCACTTCAAAAAGAGGTGGGGACACCCTATGCCTTCAAAAAAAATAAAAATAAATAAAAACTCCACATTCCCAAACATCCAAACCCTTTATCCATGCTTTGAATGAGCGAGGCAACTTGAAAATTGAGCGAGACAGTCATGAAATTAAGCGAGGCAAGCTAGAAATTGAACGAGGCAAACTAGAAATTGAGCGAGGCAAACATGAAATTCTTCGAGGCAAACATGAAAATTTTCAGCTTGCCACGCTCAATTTTTAGTTTTTCTCGCTCATTTTTCAGTTTGCCTAGTTAAATATATAGTTTGCGTCGATTAATTTTCAGTTTGTCTCCCTCAAATTTCAATTTGACTCGCTCAATTTTTATTTGGCCTCACTAAATTTCTAGTTTACATCGCTTAATTTCTAGTTTGCCTCACTTAATTTTCACTTTACCTCACTCAATTCCTAGTTTGTCTCGCTCAATTTTTAATTTGTCTCACTCAATTTCCAGTTTGCCTAGCTAAATTTATAGTTTGCCTCGCTCAATTTTCACTTTATCTTGTGGAATTTCTAATTTGCCTCGCTGAATTTGTAGTTTGCTTTACTCAATTTCTAATTTACCTCACTCAATTTTAACTTTGCATTGCTGAATTTGTAGCTTGCCTCAATGAATTTCTAATTTGTCTCGCTTAATTTCTAGTTTGTCTTGCTCAAATTTTGCTTTGCCTCGCTGAATTTCTAGTTTGGCTCGCTCAATTTTCAGCTTGCCTCGCTAAATTTTTAGCTTGCCTTACTGAATTTTTAATTTTCTCGCTGAATTTATAACTTGCCTCACTGAATTTCTTGTTTGCCTTGCTAAATTTTTAGTTTGCCTCGCTCAATTTTCAGCTTACCTCGTTGAATTTTTTGTTTGTTTCGCTGAATTTAAAGCTTGCTTCACTAAATTTCTTGTTTGCCTCACTGAATTTCTGGTTTGCCTCACTTAATTTTTCCTTTACCTTACTCAATTTTCACTTTGCCTCACTCAATTTTCAACTTGCCTCGCTCAATTTAAAGCTTGCCTCGCTCGATTTCTAGCCTGCCTTGCTCATTTTTCAAGCTTGCCTCGCTCATTTTTCAGCTTGCCTTATAGAATTTCAAGCTTGCCTCGCTAAATTTCAAGCTTGCCTCACTCAATTTATAGCTTGCCTGGCTTAATTTTCAAGCTTGCCTTGCTCATTTTTCAGCTTGCGTCGCTTAATTTCTAGTTTGCCTTGCTGAATTTCTAGTTTGCCTCACTGAATTTTTAGTTTGTCTCGCTGAATTTTCATGCTTCCCTCGCTCAATTTTCAGTTTGCTTCACTCAAATTCCTCTTTTCCTCGCTCAATTTCATGTTAGCCTCGCTCAATTTTTAGTTTTAATCGCTCAATTTTCAGTTTACCTCGTTCAATTTCCAGCTTCGTGGATTCAAAGTAGTTCTTCCTTTGGGGCGTGTTTGGTTTGTGGATTTGAATGGTATTGAATTGTATTAGAAGTGATTGACACTATTATTGTGCAATGATTGCATGTCTAAAAATATCATAGTATTGTAGCCAACCAATCCCATGTTTGGGATAAAAATTTTATTACTCGAAAATATCGGATTAAGTAAAATCATGTTTGGTGGACCATAGAATTGTAATCAACGGACTAAATTCATAACGGATGTTGTTCACTTGTACACATATGTAACTAAAATGTCACATGTAAATGATCTATATGGATGAACGATATAGATAAATGCATGCATCAATGTGGGGCCCACATGTGTAACGGATTAGAAAATCCACATAAATCCTACATCGACCAAATGCAATTCTATGAGACTAAATGTAATTCCATCCCAACTAATCTCAACCTTTCCCATCCTCTCCAAATGATATATGGAATTACACGGGACTAAATACAATTCTATCCCACTTAATCCCATTTAATACCTTGCACCAAATGCCTCCTTGAGCAAGATGGGTTTAAGGAATGAGGGATTTTGAGGGAATTAAGTTTGAAAGGAAGAATTTTGGTAAATAGATGGCCTAAAGATGAAGAGTATTTAGGGAAATTGGATTTGGTACGGAGGATTGGATGTAGGGAATGGGTTTAAAGGGAGGTTTGTGGGTTTTGAAGGAGAGGGATTAAGAATATTTCGTAATGGGAGTGTTTTGGGGGCTTAAAAAAGAGCTAGAAGTGCTAAAAGGGGGCTACACATGTGTAGAGGGACTCACAAAACTCAGGCCCTTGCAGTGGCCTTGCCCGGCTCTGTTTGGCTCGGCGGGTCTCGCCAAACTGACAGGGGCCTTGCTGCCCACCATAGAAACAGTAAATATGGCGACGGTTATAATGGGTAGCTTTAGGTCTACTGAAACTAAAAAGACTTTAAGAAGCAGGGGTGTTTTCGTTATTGATTAGTTTATCCGTACATGAAAGGTTTAAAATGGGAATGTAATTTTGGGATGGTTCAGAAAGGATGCTGGGTAAAAGGCGGCATCTATGGTAGTCAATTTTTCTTAAATATTTAATATTATCTTACCAATGTAATGTATGCGGGATAAAAAGGGTAGTTATTTATTGATTTTACCAACCATCTGAGTCATTCAATGTATTTTGCCGGCTGCTGCCTGTTGATTTTAAGGATGGAAGATAAGCATGCGGGATACACGTGCGAGAGACGTGACCTGCGAAGTGGGGAAATTTGGGAAGGGCAATCTGACAAGAGGGAAGACTGGATCATAACCATCCATTCGGAGGCACACAGCAACTGATACCTGTATCCCAGTATAAACGTCCTATAGTGGGACCCACATTCGAGCCATCAAATATCTCCAGGAATTTTATGAAATTATGGAGAATATTATTACAAGATTTTGAAATATTAACAAGTTTTATAATATCACATTTTATTGCGATAATAATAACAGGCAAATACCAAAAACACTACATAAATTTGTTATATAAACATATATTTTAATTTTTGAATGTATTTATTAATATAAATATCCTCTGAAAAATCTCAAAATTTGAAAATCTCTTAAGAAAATTTCAGGCCCAGAAATTGCTGAGAACAAGATTTATGACTATGGACCTAGTAATCACACTAAAGCTTCTTTATTACTGACCCATCACTAGCGAAGATAAAAATTAAAAATTGAAGGGTCCAGATTCAATCAGGGTATTTCCATTTAATGAGATGGTAGGATTATCCATTCAATCTGATCTTGGGACCCGACTCTTCTAACGTAGGTTCGTCCATGCTGGGTGCACATTGGCCAGTGGCTGCGTGCATGTGTGTAGTGGACCATTTTCTGCTGCTGCTGCTTTTTAAATAACTTATCCACCCTTTGAATATATGAGTGATTTTTAGGATTCTATTGCATTATAAAGGGGACAATGTAATGACATATGTTGGTTTCTTGGTTCGTAAAAGTTGACAAAAGTCTTGAAATCTCAACCTTTACCTACATTTGGCGGCACTTGCTATGAAAAATTATTCTAATTGGGGAAATTTTCACATTTTTAGTAGAGGGACCAGAGAAAAAAAGAAAAGGAAAGGATTGTCGCCTTCTTCTTATGTAATGCTTTGGTCTTAATTTAACTCAGATGATATTCTTTTGAGATTTTTCAAATGCAGTGGAAAATAAAAATATTTGAAGATCTAGTTTTAAATTTTATAATCTTGAAGATCCCCATTTTGAGTAGTGCTGTTGATGAACTTTCGATTTCTTGATGTTATTCTTTTACAATAATCTATCCCGGGTGAAGGAGAGAATAAAAGTCATACATCTTACCTTGAATTAGGGTTAGGAGAAATGCTAGAGCCATTGACTTAAGTGGAGCCCATGTGAAACATGTGATCTCCGGAGGAAGGAGAGGTGAGAATCTCTATCATTCTCTCTTTGCACTCTGTAGGTGATGCACAAGTTAAGTATGTCCAAGGCTCTCTTTCATTGATGTTCATCCCTTTCTTTGGTATAAGATGGAGAAATTAGGGTTTAAAGGGGATACCGGTTATGATATACCATCCCGTTACAATTTTTAATATGCTTTGTTACATGAGAACCTTATGATTTTATCTTATCCCACGTACAATGTACTTAAATGCATCAAATCCTTTTACTGTCACCCATTTACCATTGGTCCAATAATATCCATGTGAATCAAGTGATGGACTATATGGGTCCCATTATATCAACGTACGGTTTCATAAAAGAAATTAAATAATAATAATAATAATAATAATAATAATAACCTGGAACCCACCTACACATAGATGCCTCATAACAATATTCACATTATAATGCTCAAGTCCTTTTAATTCCTATTTAAGCATGAAATCAGTTACATAGGAGGCAATCATTACCGGCCATTCATGGAAATCCTAAACTTTTGTGATCCACAATAATATTTTAATTTTTAATTCATTCACCACTGTTTTACGTGGCTTCGTACATTTGGGATTTTGACTTGCTTTGGTTTTTAGCTCGTGGACTTAAAATGATATTAAAAAACAGATGGACGGTGCATCAAGATGGTCCCATTTTCTTGCGTTATTACGGACGTCGACGGACACGTCACATGGCTCGGAGCAAACAGACATTTGCAGAGGTCATCCCATGACGTATTAAAGATGAGAAACGTTCACATAAATCGGGTGCACTTAAACTTTCGCATACATGCATTTATTTCTGACCTACATGTCACACATATATAAAATCGTACCCGTGAAAAAGGTGGGCCGAACCATGATGATCGTAATATATAAATATTAATCTCATTTACTAACTTAGGAGACAGAAAGTAAGAATCAATCAACAGACGATGGTGTGACTCAGTGTACTGATGTTGCCTACCCGATGATAGGATCATCTTGATTTTCATTTTCATTTGAAAACGCATGTATCCCACCTTCTTCACGGAATGGATATTCTAAGAATGTGGTGTATCGGCGGGAAATAAATGGAGGCATGTCCAAGTTCCCATACATGTGCTTATGGTCCGTTAAATATTTAATATTATCTTATGATTGTAATTTATGCGAAATAAGGAGGTATTCATTTATTGATTTTACCAACCATCCGAGTCATTCAATGAATTTTGCCAGCTGTCAAAACAACCATTGATTTTTCAGTGAAATGGTAAATACCTTGAAAAAGAGTAATAATTATTTCCTGTGTAGGTTTCACTGCTTATTTTTTTTACACGGAACCGAAAATATTACAAAGTATATATGGATCCACTGTGATGCGTTTTACTTATCCACACCGTTCATCCATTATGTTTTTTTTAATTTATAGTATGAATAAAAAAATGAGGTACATCCAACACTTAAGTGGGCCACACTATATGAAAACAAGAATCAAATACTTACCGTTAAAAATTTTGTGAAGCTATTGTTTCTTTTGGTACGGGCCACCTGTGTGTTGGATCATTCTCATTTTTTGGTTCATGCCTCAAAATATTGTGTTAAAACATATGGACAGAATTGATATATCATATACATTATTTTATAGTTCAAAAATTTTAAATAACTATTTAATCCGGTTCCTAATACAAAAGCTTCTCTGAATTTCCAAATGAAGAAATAGTATTAATTATCCATTTCCTGAGTATTTACTCAATCTCTTGGGAATCAAACATGCCCTAGAGGATGGAAGATAAGCATGCGTGATACACGAGCGAGAGAGGTGTCCTGCAAAGCCGGGAATTTGGGAAGGGCAATCTGACAAGAGGGAAGACTGGCTCATAACCATCCATTCGGATGCACACAGCAATTGATACCTGTATCCCAATAAAAACGTCCCATAGTGGGACCCACATTCGAGCCATCAAATATCTCCATGATTTTTTTTTCGAAATTATGGAGAAAATACACTAAACAATATTATTACGAGATTTTGAAATATTAACAAATTTTAAAATATCACATTTTATTGCGATAATAATAACGGGCAAATACCAAAGACACTGCATAAATTTGTTATTTGAACATATATTTTAAATTTTAAATGCATTTATTAATTTGAATATCCTGAGAAAAATCTTGAAATTTGAAAATCTCTTACGAAATTTTCGAAATTGCTGAGAACAATATTTAGGACCATGGACCTAGTAACCACACTAAAGTTTCTTTATTACTGGCCCATCACTAACAAAGATAAAAATTAAAAATTGAAGGGTCCAGATTCAATCAGGGTATTTCTAGTTAATGAGATGGTAGGATTATCCATTCAATCGGATCTTACGACCGACTCTTCTAATGCAGGTTTGTCCATGCTTGGTGCACAATGGGTCAGTGGCTGTGTGCATGTGTATAGTGGACTACTTTCTGATGCTGATTTTTTATGTAGAGAGGGTTGCGGGCAATTAAATGGTCAAGATGGATCAGAAAATGCCCGGTCGACAATAAAAGTGATCCGGACCGTTGGACCTTAAATCAGGCGTATCTCGCAGTCTGAAATAAGTTATTGGATGTAAAATATATGATTTTAGGGTTGAACGAGATATTTTAGCCAACTAAGCTGGTTATGCAAGGTCACGCAAGCCGGATTTGCGAAATACCACCAAATCGTTTTCCTATTTTAATTCCATTTTTACTTTAAGTAATAAGTTTTAGTTTGATTATAACTCTTCATCCGTTGGGCTTTAGGAGTTACGCCCAACGTGAAAAGAACTTAGAAAAATTAGGAGAACAACTTGGTGAAGCCAAATAATAAACTTACTATTTTTGACCATCTATAAATAGTAAGTTTACTATTTATAGTAAGTCATGAATTTTAGGAGTTTTAGTCGTAGTTTGATTCTGATTTCACTCACATTGCTTGGTTTCCCTATTTAAAGGGCTGTGAACTCATTTTTATTCATTCATCAATCAATTTCGAAATTATTAGAATTTATTTATATTTTCTTGCTTTCTTTCCTCGTAGATTCGAGAAGTCTCTGTGAGGAGTCTAGAGAAGTTCCGTGGATTTAGAATAGTTATCCTCTTGAGGAAGACAATGCTCGACCTTACGTTAATCTCTGATACCAGTCTCATCCACTTCGAAAGAACTCGTCCTCGATTTCTCTTCTTGCTCTGGTTCATGATACCCGGTCAAGTCTGCAATATTGAAAGTTTGTAAGATCACCATGTCATCTGTAAGATTAACAATGTAAGCGTTGTCATTGATCTTTTGGATGATTGGTACCAGTCCAATCTTCTTATTTTTCAACTTCTTGAATGTTCCGGTCGGAAATCTTTCGTTGCACAGATGGACCATTACCTAGTTGCCCACCTCAAACACTTTTTGTCGCCGATGCTTGTCCACGTGCTCCTTATACTTTTCATTTGAGGCATGTAGCTTCGTTTGTACCTCCACATGAATGCCCATGATTCTATTTACCATATGTTCTACTGTAATGCTCATGCATGAGAGCTAGGGTAGAGGGATCAAGTCAACTGTGTGGTGAGGTACTCGTCCGTAAATAACTTAGAACGGAGGTTTTCCTGTTGAGCGGTTCTCTATGTTGTTGCATGTAAACTTCGGTTGAGACAAGGGCGAATCTCACTGCTTCAGTTTTTCTCTCGAAATACATCGAAGGATGTTTCCCAACCTATGATTCACAACCTCGGTCTGTCCGTCACTCTATGGGTGATATGCGCTGTTGAGCTGAAGTTGTGTATCGAATCGAGTACACAAAGTTTACCGAAAGTGGCAAATGAACTTCGTGTCACGATCAGAAGTAATAATCTTAGAAACCCCGTGTAGCCGCATAACTTCTCTGAAGAATAGGTTCACCATGTGTGTTGTATCAAGAGTCTTCTTGCATGGAGTAAAGTGTGCCATCTTAGAGAAACAATCTACTACCACAAATACCAAATCCATGCTACGTTGTGTTTATGGGAGATCAAGCATGAAGTCCATAAATATACCCTCATAAGGGTCGTCAGGCACGGATAATGAGGTGTAAAGGCTCATATTATGAGATTGCTACTTAGAGGTCTAACAAATATAACAACATTGGACTGTCTTTTTCATATCACGTACCAATTACGGCCAGTAATACCGCTCTTGCATAAGAGCTCGCGTCTTGTCTCACTCAAGGTGTCCACTAAGGTCACCTCCATGTAGCTCTTAGATTATCTGTTCCCTTAACGAACTTTTGAGGATCCACAATCGATTCTCTGTGAAAAAGAACCCGTCTTGTATATGTAAGTCACTAGGGTGACCTTCTTGGCATCTAACTCATGCGTCCTTGAAGTCGTCGTCGTCGGCATATATGTCCTTGAGGCGCTCGAACCCGACAATCTTATTGCTCATAGTGAGTACTATGTTTTGTTACCTAGACTTATGTTTTAGCACAAACGTGAATTCTTGCACAAACGAGATCCATCTATCATGCACATGGTTAATGTTAGTTTGTCTATTAATAAATTTAAGAGCTTCATAGTCCGTGTAAAGTATGAATTCCCTTATAATCAAATAATATCGCCAGTGTCGCAGTGTCTGGACCACTGCATACAACTCAATCTCATATATAAATCAACTCTTGCGTCCATAGCTAAGTTTCTCACTGTATAAAGCTACCGGCCTACCTTCTTGAGATAAAACTCCCCCAATCCCGACATATGAGGCATCACATTTGTAAAACCCGTATCCTAATTCGTACTGTTCCTTAGACTTTTGCGGTCATTCTGATCGATTTTCGGCGACTCGCGATCTGTAACCGGCGTTGCGCAAAATCCTGAAACGGATTCTGTCGGTCTGAGTCAGTTCGACATGAGACTTGTACCAGTGCGACCGCGCTGTCGTCGCGGTTCCGATGCCGCGTCTCACGCGCCGAGGCGATACCCAGGCCAGGAGATGTGGGCCCGCGTCCAGTTCGAGAAAACACCGTGCGTTGCGGATTATGAGGGAATCTCTACGAGATGTCCCATCAATCAATCAATCACTCATGTCAAGTACAAGTCAAGTCACTCCATACCCAAGTACAACTAACCCATGTCATGCCCATACCTTTCTCTTACACAAGCAACCCAAAGTCCACTCTCACATCACTTCATCCATCACCAAACCCATCACACATCACTCCATCACCCTTTTTCACCCATCACTCCCCTCTCTCTCTCATTCGTTCTTAAAAAAATCTCTCCAAGCAAACATTTCACACGCCCATACCTTTCTCTTACACAAGCAACCCAAAGTCCACTCTCACATCACTTCATCCATCACCAAACCCATCACACATCACTCCATCACCCTTTTTCACCCATCACTCCCCTCTCTCTCTCATTCGTTCTTAAAAAAATCTCTCCAAGCAAACATTTCACACGTCCAAGCATTCCCAAGCTTTTCCAAAAGCCAAGTGTGGCCCACCCTCTCATCTCTCATCCACACCATCAAAGGTTCATCATCCACCGTCCAAGGCGAAGGCAAGGAGCATTGGAGGCCAAGGGAGCAAGGAGGAGGCTTAGAGGTGGGTGATCCACCGTTAAATTTCTTTTTAGGGACCACTTGTTTGTGGGACCCATTTTTTTTGTGTGTAATTTGTATCATGTGGGGCCCATAGTAGCGAGGCCCCACCATCACCGTCTCTTATTCTCTCTTTCTCTCTCCTTATCCTTCTCCTAAAATGAAGTGGGCCCCACCGATTCATGATAAATCTACTCCATCCATCAAATGGTGTGGCCCACTACATATTAGATAAATGATATTTATTATATATATATATATATATATACATGCAAGGTGGGCCACGATCATGTGGGACCCACCTTGGTGAACGTGGACCATGTCCCTGTGGGACCCACCGTGTTGTATCTGTTTAAAGCATGCCGTCCAGCGTCTCTGGACGCTGGACTGGCAGCGTTAACACATTGCACTTAAAAAAAAAAAAAGAAAGGGAAAAAGTATACTTTTACAGTGGGCCACTGATGCAGGCCCCACCTTGAGGTATTTGCTTGATCCAAGCCGTCCACCACCTTTCTCAGACTATTTTAGGCGTTGAGCCAAAGTTTGGGACCAATCTGATTCTCAGGTGGGCCATACCATCTAAAATCATGTGGAGACATGCCTGAAACATACAAAATCATTTGGTGGGGCCTATCTAAAATTTGGACGTGGTTGAAACTTAGTTTGGACCCTTAATTTTGTGAGACACATGCAATGGACGGGGTAGATCCGTTTAATGTGGGTCCCACCTAGGATAAAAAAATAGTTTTCTTTTTTGATATGACTTTGTGCCATGACGTCCAGAGACGTCCACGTTAAAAAGTGTGGCCGCATTGGCCCACTTGTAGACTCCACCATAATGTATGTTTTACATCCATACCGTTCATTTAATAGGTCCCCTTGAATGGTGCGTTGGCTCCAAAAATTATCCACAAACTGAACTCAAGTGGGCCATACCATCCAAATCATGTGAAGACATGCCTAAATCATATGAAACACTTGGTGGGGCCTACCTGAATTTTTAATGTGGCTGAAACTTGGTGTGAACCCTCAAACAGGTGGGACATACGTAATGGACGGGTTGAATTGCAAATAAACACTTTGGTGGGCCCTACATGGGATCCACTGTGGTATGTGTGGCTTACCACACCGTCAAAACAGTGGGTGGTGACACCCACTGTGATGCAAGTGTTTCACTCACGCCGTCCGTCCACGGCAGTGGACGGTGGCCCCCACTCAGATGTATGTGTTATGTCCACGCCGTCCATCACGTGGCCCCTGGCCACGTGACGTTATGAACGGGTTTGGATGGTAATAAACATTACAGTGGGCCCTAGGCCATGTGATTCAATGAGCAGTTTGGATGCAAATAAATAGTACAGTGGGCCCAGGTTGGGTAAAAAAAAAAAAAATACATTACGGTGGGCCCTGGGTCTATATGACCTCATCTGCAGGTTTGAATGGAAAATAAACATTTTGGTGGGCCCCTTGCTACATGGCCTTATCAACAGGTGGGATGTAAAATAAACATTTTTGGTGGGCCCCTTGCCACACGGCCCTAACAACAGGTTGGGTGGCAAATAAGCATTTCAGTGGGCCCAGGATTGGATGGATAATAAATGTTATAGTGGGCCCACATGGGAGTCTACCATGATGCATGAGTTTCATCCAAACCGCCCATTTATTTGTTGTTGTAAAATTATTTCATGGCTTGTGCCAAAATGAACCAGATCTATGGTTCAAATGGGCCACCATGGTATGTGTATAGGGCCATGTTGACCCATTTATGGCCATTCATTTAGGCCCACCTTGGTGCACATCTAAGACCATAGGATTAATCCCATTTGGCATGTGTAATGTCCATGGGATTAAGCCCATTTGGCATATCTAAAGCCCATGGGTTTCGGCCCATTTGATATATACAATGCCCATGAGATCCGGCCCACTTATTCTATATAAGGCCCACGGGATCTAAGCCCATTTGGTACATATAAAGCCCATGGGATCAGGCCCATTTGATGTGCAAGGGGCGCAAATGGAATGGCCCATTTGACATATTTAAAACTCATGTGTGTAGTCCCACTTTGAGGTATTTCATGGCCCATGAGTCATGGACCATTGCAATGTACATAAGGCTCCTTGGCGAGGCCCATTAACGTAGCCATTTGAAGAATGTAAGGCCCACGCAATTCGGCTCATTTGATATATCCAAGGCCTAGGGATCGAGGCCCAATGGATGTCCTTAGGGTCCATTGCAATGTACGTCTATCATGGTTCGTGAAATGATATTTACGGCAAGCCGTGCCTAGAAAATAATGTTGGTTAAATGTCCGCATTGTAGCTCTCTTTAGGGCCCATTGATAGGTCCATACCCGTTGCTATTCATTGCCTTATAACATGCTTGGTATAACCTCATGACTCATGCCCATACGCATCATATGTATGCTTGATATGAGTAATGACTGATCATAACATACGCCATTGGGCAGACCATTTACGGGACTCGTTATGTGACTGAGTGCCCTACATGATTGCGCAGTACGCGCTGGACTTCTACATGATTTGACGTGTGATTCATGCATCTCGCATACGTGTGACTTGATCACTACACGCCCTAGCGACATCAGGGCTGTGGCTCCACAGGTACATCGTGGATGACTGTATTGGATACCAAAAATACTTATTCTAGCACTGTGGGCACTTAGGATGTCCTTGGGTGAAAGTCCCAGAACCTTTTTGGTACCAGGAGATGCTCCAGCGTCTAGACCGAGTGGATACATGAGCGCCCGAGTGCCGAATACCAGTAGGCCGCGTCTCCCACTGTGTCGTGGTCGGTTGGAAGGGGGTGTGGCCTTATCCGCCTGAGTGAGGGGGCTATAAGCTAGGCTGAGTTTGACTAGCTCGCAAATGAGTCCGCTATCGACGAGCCGGGTAGGTATTGGCATACTACTGGTCAGGCGGATAGTGAGGTCTTATCCGCTTGCTTGACTGTGCAGCTAGGGAGGTGGCAGTCTTTGCATGTGTATTGGACCCCGGTGATATCCAGAGAGGAACTGTACTGATATACGTATTTGAGGAGTACCGACTTGCTTGGATTGCATTTCGCATATGACATTTGGCTATGTAGGCCTTGCATTGCATCGGTGTGGCCGATGACATCCATATCTCGCATCATACCTTGCATTACATAGCCTTGGTATTTTCATGGACTTACCACATACTTCCGCATTGTCCTGATACTGTACACTTGGCGTTTGCCTTATGCACACACTTACACCACCCTCTAAGCTTTCTATAAGCTTATGCACGATAGATGCGTGCAGGTGATGTTAGGTTGCAGCAGTGTTGAGCTTGGAGCGTGCAGTGGTCTTCTGGAGCTTGATTTTTCTTTATTTATGTATTCCCTTTCAGCATTGTACTCAAATGATTATATTAGTGGATATGTGATGATGATGTTTCCTTTATAATTTGGGTAAACTTATGGTTATGCTTATTACAAGACAAGTGTACGTTCAAAAAAATCCTCCTTGTAGGATCCCAGGATCGGAATCTGGCGTATGTTGCGCTGGGAGCCGAGAATGGGGTACTACGGAGGCTGTCGGCACCGGATTCGGCGATCGAGATTCTTGTGAATCTGATTTCTGAGTTTGGGGCGTGACAACATTCGACTTCAAATAGTTTGTCGAAGTTGAAAAGTATAAGAACCGGGGTCGTAGATGACCTGTGCTTAATTTTGACAATCCACTGAAACTGTCATTTCTTCATGCAATTTGTGATTGGTGACACAATAGTACTGAAAATTTTCACAAACTGACGATAGAATGTCGTCAGTCCATAAAAACTTCACACTTCGTGAATATTTACGGAAACCGGCCATTCTCTGATTGCCTTCACCTTCTCCGCATCCACCCTAATGCCCGTGGATGTTACGAAAAAACCCATAAACCACAGGTTATCAGTCATGAAGATGCATTTTTTAAGTTGAGATATAGTTTATTTTTAGTGAGCACTTAAAGGACCTTCTTCAGGTGTTCCATATGGGTAGTTTCATCTTTACTGTATATCAAAATATCATCGAAATAAACTACAACGAACCGCCCAATGAAAGGTTTCAAAACTTAGTTCATCAATATCATGAATGTGCTAGGCACGTTCAAAAGACCAAAGTGCATGACCATCCATTCAGACAATCCTTCCTTGGTCTTAAAGGCCATTTTCCACTCATCACCCGACTATATTCGAATCTGATGGTAGCCACTTCGTAGGTCCCATTTAGAGAATATTTTTGTGCCCTCCAGCATGTCTAGCATATCATCCAACTGTGGTATAGGAAACCTATATTTTATAGTGATTTTGTTAATAGCCCGGCTGTCGACACGCATGCACTAACTCCCATCTTTCTTTGGAGTTAATAGAGCTGATACGGCACATGGGCTCATGCTTTATCAAATAAGACCCTTACGAATAAGTTCCTCCACTTACCCCTGTAGAATCTCGCACTCATTCAGACGCATCTAATAGTGAGGACGATTGGGTAAACTGGACTTAGGAAAAAAGTTGATATGATGTTGGATATTCCGCATGGGAGGTAACCCATTGGGAAGGTCATCGGGCCAAATTTCTTTGAATTCATATAATAAGGGCCTTAGTCTTTTAAGAATGATGGTAAGCTCGAGTTATTTCTCTTTTACAATTAATGCATAAGTCTGTCATGTTTCTTTGGATTCTTCCACGAAGTCCTGTATGATTAAGAGAAAATGACCGTCCACTTTAGAAGTTTCAGATGGTCCCTTTAGATCCATAGGGGCCAATATGATCTTTTGACAGTCCTTGACGAATATATATATATGTTTTGTCGCCCTTTATGAGTAGCATTACGATCAGATTACCAAGGACGATCGAGTACTATGTGACATGCTTTAATGTCAATCACATCACATACTACTTCTTCCTTATAATGTTTGCCAATTGAAAAAGATATGGTGCATCATTCAGTTACCTTTATTTCGCTTACCTTTTTGATCCAACCGATTGTATATAAGAAGGGATGACACTCCGTTTTCAATTGTAATTTTTCCACCATGACCTTGGAGACAATGTTCTCGCTTCTCCCACTGTCAATGATCACGTTACAAGCCTTTCGATTCACCGTACACCTAGTTTAAAATTTTTTATGCCCCTGTGGATACACTTTTTTTCTTAACGTATATAATAGCTGCCTCACAACGAGTGACTCGCCGTAATCTTATTGAACCCAACCTGACTCATCTGTCTCATTTTCAGTTGTGTGCTCCTGTTCTTCAACATCTGAATCTTCATACGCGTTATCAGCACTACCATTATTGATGGCGAAGTTCACGACTTTTCGCTAAGGATAAATATTTGATAGGTGGCCCAGTTGGCCATAACGATAGCAGTTGTCGGGCCTTGGTCGGACATAAGGGTTTAAGATTCTACTTGGACCAGCAGCAGTCGATATTCACCTTTGGGGTCTAGCTTGCTTGCTTCCTTGATCTCGACTCTTAGACGTAAGAGGTTGAGTGTGTGCTCATACAGGCTCTTTCCCCTTGGGTTGTGGAACTGCCTAAGGCAGACCTGCCGCAGTGACCCTTACTGTAAGATAAGTCCATGTGTTAGGACGTTCAAGTTGCGCTTCCGCCCAGGTGGCCAACTTGATTGCATCATTCATCGTTCAGACGGACTGCATCTAGACCTGATCCTGGATTGCCATACGCAATCCACCGTTGAATCAGGAGACTTACTGCGATTCAGTCTCGACCAAATCGTTATACGCCACCAAATGAAAAAATTCTTTTGCGTATTTTCTCACCTACTAACTACCCTGTCGACAGTTTTGGTATTGTTGGAATAATACCCGATCGTAGTCGTTAAGGAGAAATCGGGCATGTAGTAGTTGCTTCATCCGCTGCTATGTGCGGATTTGTGCTTTTGTCTGCCTGATTCGTGCGAGTCGCAATTATTCCCACCAAGCTGAAGCTCTATCCTTCAACTTGTTTGCCACAAGCTTGACCTTTTTTTGCTTTAGAGATGTGCATATAGTCGAAGAATCGCTCAACTTCATAAAGTTAATCGAGAAAATCATCAATGTGTAGTTGGCTATTGAAGTTAGGAATATCAACCTGCATCTTGAATTCTCAATCTGTTTGATCTACTCGATCATCGCATTGTCTGGGGTGTTGGAAGATTATGTCATCGATCTCCTCCTCGTTGGATTCGCCTTTCTTAGGAATGAACTTTGGATGCACTGCCGGTACTATCCTGCGATCAAGGCGATTATGAGTCTTGAAAATTGGTGGTGAATGATTACCATCAGGAATACGGAGCTGCCCTAGGGCCTCCACTATGCGATCCGTCAAGCGATATACCATGGGATCGATGAAAGCCTGCAACTATTACATGACTTGCTGATTTTCTTGTTGCGCTACTTCGAAAGCTGTTAAAAGCTGATTCCATGGAGCACCATCCATAAGATTATTGCCTGACCCGTCATTAAAAGCCATCAATTCGAGAAAAAACCTCGTTTTGATACCAAACTGACGCAGGGAAGGACTTGAGGTCAAGCACCATCTTCCTCAAGAGGATAACTATTTCAAATCCACCAGGAAAGAAAGCAAGAAAATAGAAATAAATTTTAATAATTTCAAAATTGAT
Organism: Magnolia kwangsiensis; assembly: GCA_037074715.1. Lineage (NCBI taxonomy): Eukaryota > Viridiplantae > Streptophyta > Magnoliopsida > Magnoliales > Magnoliaceae > Magnolia > Magnolia kwangsiensis. Next base: position 101,845,814 of record CM073581.1, read on the forward strand.
TGATAAATAAATAAAAATGAGTTCACGGCCCTTTAAATAGGAATACTAAGTAATGGGAGAGAAATCAGAATCAAATTACGACTAAAACTCCTAAAATTCGCGACTTACTATAAATAGTAAACTAACTATTTATAGACGGTCGTGATGTCTACTAGTGCGCAAGGTTTTTGGCCAAAAATAGTAAGTTTACTATTTGGCTTCACCAAGCTATTCTCATAATTTTTCTAAGCTCTTTTCGTGTTGGGTACTACTCCTAAAGCCGAACGGATGAAGAGTTATAATCAAACTAAAACTTACAATTTATAGTAAAAATGGAATTAAAATAAGGAAACGACTATCGATGTGGCGGTATTTTGCAAATCCATCTTGCACAACTTGGCATAGCGGGGTTGGTTGGCTAAGGTAGCTCGTTCTACCCCAAAATCATATATTTTTCGTCCGATAACTCATTCCAAATTGCGAAATACGCATGATTTAAGGTTCAACGGTTTGGATCACTTCTGTCATCGACCGAGCCTTTTCTGATCCATCTTGGGCATGTAACTGTCTGCAACCCTCTCCGCATCAATTTTTAAATAACTCATCCACCCATTAAATATGAGTGAATTTTAGGATCCTATTGCATTATGAAGTGGACAATGAAATATCATACGTTGGTTTCTTGGTTTGTAAAAATAGCCGATAATTTTGAAATCCCAACCTTTACTCACATTTGGCTGCACCTGCTATGTAAAATTCTTCTAATTGGGCAATTTTTCACATTTTTAATAGAGGGAACACAGAAAAAAGAGAAGGAAAAGATCGCCGCCTTCTTCTTTTCATGGTAAACCTGCAATTGAAATAGTTTATGTAATTCTTAGGTCATAATTTGACTCCAATAATATATATATATATATATATATATATATATATATATATATATATATATATAGAGTAAACTTATTAAAAATAATAAATTTATATAAACAAACCCTGTTGGGATTTTTCAAATGCAATGGAAAATAAAAATATATGAAGATCTAGTTTTTAATTTTATAATCCTGATTATCACCATTTTGATAGTATCAAATTTTTAGAAAAGAAGAAGCTCAAATTCCACCATTAGAATTAACTTAAATAGTGCTATTGATGAACTTTGGATTTGTTCATGTTATTCTTTTAACTGGAGGGTCTCTTTCTAATCTATTCCAGGTGAAGGAGAGGATGAGAGTCATACATATTACCTTGAATTAAGGTCAGGAGAAATGCTAGAGCCATTCACTTAAGTGGACCCCATACATGTGGAACATGTGATGTACGGAGGCAGGAGAGACGAGAATCTCTATCACTCTCTCTTTGCACTCTCTACGGGTGACCGCTTAAGTTAAATATGTCCAAGGCTCTCTTTCATTGATACTCATCTCTATCTCTGAGACAAATGGAGGAACTAGGGTTTAAAGGGGATACCGGTTATGACATACTATCAAATAACAATTTTTAATATGCTTCATTACATGAAAACCTTATGATTTTACCTTATCACATGTACTTAAATGTATTAAATCCTTTTACTGTCGCGAGCATTTACCATTGGTCCAATATTCATGTAGATCAAGAGATGAACCATATCATATGCAAACGATTAGGTCAAGTCAAATATGATGAAAACCACTTTAACGATTAAATAAAATCTAACAGTTAAAAATATTTATAAGAGTAAATTTGATCTAGACTTTGTCTAAATCTATTAAATGAACATCTAATATTCATGACAACTATTTTTATTGACCACAAGATGACCACATAAAATAAGCCAAACACACATATAATCAATACTTTGACTCTTCATATATTCTTAGGTTAAAGGATTAATCAAAGTTAGTGCATTCTCAAGTTAATCGTACTTCGGACGTGATGAGCATATTGGTCTAGAAATTTGGCCTCGATCTACAGCATATGTTAGTGCAATTTTTGCCTAACCTTTTCAGGCATGACTAATTCTCATCCTAGTGCTCCATAAAGTCATATGCAACCTATCCTACAGATAGCCTGAAAGTATTTCTAACATATGGGTCCCATTATATCAACGGTTTCAGATCAAAAAAACTGGAACCCACCTACACATAGATGCATCAGATCAATATCACATTATAATGCTCAAGTCCGCCTTTTAATTCCTATTTAAACATGAAATCAGTTACATGGGAGGAAACCTTACCGGCCATTCATAAAAGATGATTGGAACCATTCCTTTAAGTGGACCCTAGAGCTAGAAAATCATAATGATTCCGTTACCTTGACAATGTGAATGACGACAACTAAAAATCACTGATTAGATTACGTTGTCTTTGCATTCCAAATTTAAATGCTTCTAGAATGTATGGTCACTCATTTTCAGTCTATGGTCCACTCAATGAACGGTTCAGACCATCCACACCCTATGTGTACGGTTGGTTAGTGGGAAAGTTTCTGCCCAATGTTTGATAAATGAAATAGACGTCGTTAATACAGTATATCAGCCACTAGCTAGTGTGAAAACAGGGCAGCGTCGGTTAGGTTTAGGTAATACTCAGTTTTATAAGAGATGCTGTGGTGCTATTTCATTAGCTGGTTGGACACTTGCCAGAGATGGACAACCAACTTTTTAAAAGGCTGTCGGGTTGAGTACATGCATGCTTGTGTGAGGTGGGCTAATGAGCTTGCGCCACATGTACTGATAGAACTCCGTGTTATCTCATCATAAATGAATCAACCCCCATGTGAAAACAAGATACTTTGGTAGATTTGAGGCACCACTGAGGTCGGTTGATCTGTGACTGTGGGGCCTATGTAATGTATGTGTTTGAATGCTCACCGTTAAAATCTTATCGGAGGCCAGGGAAGTTTTAGATTTAGCTGATGTTAGTACATTTTCTTTTTATCTTGGCGACCGTGAGAGTGTTTCCTTATAAACAAGTTGGATGGCAAATAAGTATTAGTTGGCCCTAATGGCCTGTTTGGCCGGGCATATCCCATGGGATTAGGAGGGATGGGATGGATTTTCAGGTACTGATATTGGTTTAAAGATCCATGGGATTGCTATATCCCAGGACAAGTTTACCGCGTCTGTTTGGCATGCCTAGCATATCTCAGGATTTTACCTTCCAATCCATCCAACCAACGGATGAGATCAATTTTAAAGTAATGATGGTGATGTCAGTGAATTGTTTTAAGGTCCATGTGATTGCCTATATCCCGGGACAAATTCATCAGGTCTGTTTGGCTTGTCATGCATACCTCAGAAAATGGTGATCCCATCCCTCCAAAGGGCCTGTTTGGCCAGGTAGATTAGATGAAATTAGAAGGTATGGGAAGATAGATCCCAAGATTTGCCACGCGTGCCAAACAGACACGGGATCTTAGATCTTGGGAGACAGCAATCCCATGGATCTTAAAACAATCCACTGACGTCACCTTCATTACCTTTAAATCCCGTCCAATCCACCCTAATCCTTTCAAAATTGCCTGAGATGTGTTTGGTCTAAGGGATTGAAAGGGATTGGAAGGTTTAATATGAGGATTGGCTAGGCGTGCCAAACACACCGGATATAGCAATCCTGTAGATCTTGCACCAATCCGCTGGCACAGCTATCATTACCATGAAATCCGTGCAATCCACTCTAATATTATCTAATCACATCTAATCTGCCCGGCCAAACAGGCCCTAAGAAGATTTTATCGGTTGGCGTTTGATACTATTGTTTCCTGTAGTGTGATCCACCTGAGATGTGGATCTGCTTCATAGCTGCGGGTTCATCGAATTGGATGGTTCCTCGTCCACCAAAACCACTTGCGTGAAACACATGGGCTGTCCTAATCGGACGTGGGATCACAAGCTGCACGGCCTTAATGCAATGCCTTCTCAGGTCTCCATCCATGCTTCGTTTACTGTGATAAGCCCGCCACCGCCTTTCAAACGTGCAAGTGGCACATTTTTCGGAAATACAGAATGTTCAATTACCAAACCCAATAGTGAGAGCGGATTGCCTAAACGGTGGGGCAGTATTGGAACTCACAGAGCTACCGGTTAAAAACCCACTCCGTTTGTGATATATATATATATATATATATATATATATATATATATATATATATATAAGAGAGAAAATTGCTCACACACAACTAGTTGTACCGTGAGTTTTGGTCCAACTAGTTGGGCATTTAATGCTAATTAATGACAGGAGAGAGGCGTTTGCTTCACGTTAGCCTTTTAAGAGATCTTTTTAAAATGATCTCTGACTTGAGTAGGATTTACCGTGTTGTTAATGTAAAATCCGATCACGTGTGTCAACCCATGTTAGATCTAAGAACAGAAAACCAACTCCATCCATGGTTCAAGTGAACCATACAATTGAAAATAATGTTCAAAAAAAGCTCACCTTTTAAAATAATTCCTTTCATGAGGCACGCTTAAATCCAGTATGGGCCTGATTTTTGAGTTTCATGCCTAGCGTTTGATGTAACATTTAATGGTTGGAATGGATTTCACTTACTCATGATAGTGGGTTTTGTAAAAATCAAAGGTAGATGTCTCTCCACTACAAGAAATATAATTTTTACCTACGAAAATTATTTTCTTAGGTAAAGATGGGTTTTACCTACGAAATAAATTTTCGTAGGTAAAAGCTAACTTTTATCAACAAAATTTTACATTGTAGGTAAAACACGTCTTTACCTACGAAAATTTTCGTAGGTAAAGGCACTTTTTCCTTTTAAAAATTGAAAACACTATTTTTACCTACGATATTTAATTCGTAGGTAACACCGACTTTTACCAACGAAACAATTCGTAGCAAAAGGATGTTTTGAATTTTTTACCTACAAACTGAACTTTCGTAGGTAAAATTAATCTTTAGCAACGAAAATATTCCTATCTAATGGGAAATAAAAAATCCAATCTTTACCTACGAAAATATTCGTAGATAAATGATGTTCTGTTTTTAAAAAATCGAAAACGTTACTTTTACCTACGAATTATATTTTCGTAGGTAAACGTAATATTTACCTACGAAATTTTTCGTAGCTAAAGGATGTCATCTTTACCAACAAAAATGTTCGTAGCCAAAGGGTGTTTGAATTGGCTACTATGTAAGTGAAAATTCGATCTTTACCTACGAAACTATTCGTAGCTAAATGATGTAAAAATTTTACTTTTGCCTACGAAACGGTTTCGTAGGAAAAAACCTCTTTACCTACAAAAATATTCGAAGCTGAAGGGTCTGTAAAATTTTTCCACCAAAAACAATGTCCAAAACCCTCCTTTAACTTACGAAACAAACTGTCGTAGGCAAAAAAAATATTCACCTACGAAACTATTCGTAGCTAAAGGGTCTTTTAAACTATTAAAAAAAATTGAAACCACTCCTTGTACCTACGAAATAAAGATTCGTAGGTAAAACCTAATGTCACCTACGAATCTATTCGTACCTAAAGGGTCTGTCAATTCCAAAACGTGATTTTGAATTTACTTTTACCTACGAAATCAAATTTTGTAGGTAAAACTCATATTTACCTACGAAAATATTCGTAGCTAAAGGGTCAAATTAATAATTCTTCTACAACTTTTGCCCACGACAATTATTTTCGTAGGTGAAGTGTTATTTTACCGACGCAGGTTAATTTCGTAGGTAAAATCAATATTTATCTACGAAACTTTTCGTAGGCCAAGGTTCTTATGACTTTTTAAACAAAACATCGAAAAGTTTACTTTTACCTACAAAATCTAATTTCGTAGGTAAAACCCTTTATTTCCTATGAAAATATTCGTAGCTAAATAGTGGTTGTTTTTTTCAAATAAACAAAAAAACCACCAATACTTTTACCTACAAAATTAACTTCCGTAGCTAAAACCCTATTTACCTACGAAAAGATTCGTAGACCAATTCTTTTACCTACGGAATTTAATTTCGTAGCCAAAAGCATTACAATTACTTTTACCTAAAATCCATCTTTACCTACAAAAAAATTTATAGCTAAAGGGCGTTTTGAATTTTAAAAAAACAGCAAATCCAAAAATTAACTTCTACCTACGACAGTAAATTTCGTAGCTAAAAAATCTTTTTGTACGGATTTATTTGTAGCTAAAGAGTCATTTGCATTTATAAACCCTCTTTACCTACAAAAATATTCGTAGCTAAAGGGCGTTTGAATTTTTTAAAAAATAATAAATCTGAAACACTACTTTTGCCTACCAAATTAAATTTCCTAGCTAAAAGATCTTTTTACCTACGGAATTATTCGTAGCTAAAGGGTCATTTGTATCTTTAGCCAAAGTACAGTGGTGGTTGAACATACTTTTACCTACCAAATAAAATTTGGTAGGTAAAACTTATAATTTTAAAAATTACTTTTGCCTACGACACTATATTTCGTAGCTAAAATCATTTTTTACCTACGAAAGGATTTGTAGCTAAAGGGTCATTTGAATTTTTTCCCCAAGCCGTAAGAAAGAGAACGTGTTTTGAATTTACTTTTACCTACGAAATAAGAGTCGTAGGTAAAACCTTGATTGGCCTACGAATCAATTCGTAGCTAAAAGTCAGAAATTTCACAACTTCTTTCCTTGCAAATTTTGAAATTTTTGGAAAATGTGGCGGTAACACTTTTATCAACGAAAACATTCGTCGGTAAAGGTGTTTTTCTTTAATTATTTTTCCTGACGGCTAAGAATTGTCGGTAATAATATAAAAATGTTTTAATTTTTAAAATTTTTTGTCTATAACGTAAATGTGTGTGTATATATATATATATATATAGAGTTTTTATATATATATATATATATATATAAATTTCCATTTATATGATATAAAAACTATATATATATATATATATATATATAAAAAATTAAAAGGTAATATTTAAATAATTTAAAATATCACATGATAAAGAATGTTAAAAAGTTTAGAAATTTTAAATATGTTTAAGAAAAATTTTGAGAACAAAACAATGCTTTTAAAGAGAAAAATTGGCATTTTGAAAATTTTGAGAAAAAATTAAAATATGAGAAAAAATTTTAGATTTTGTAAATAAAATTTTAAAATTTGTATTTTAAATATTTTTGAAATATTTTATAATAAAAATGATATTTATTTAAAAGAGTAAAAAAAAATATATCTTTTGAAAAAAAAGATGTTAAATTTATTTGTGAAAAATAAATTTATTAAATTATTAGGCACATCTACTAATTGAACCTTTAATCATTTTTTTACATTCTAATTAGTTTAAATTAAAAAGTAAATAACTTCAGATGTTGAAATCAAAATTTACTGAAATTGTTGATCAATCTTGTATGCCCAATATCTTTTTCATATGTAGCTTGATTGATGCGAGTAACTAGTCAAATTGAGAGTATTGATCAGTAAAATAGGGTGAATGCACCAGCCATGTAAAATGGGCCAAATATTCTGGTCAAAATTGTGACCCAACTTACTGACCTCATGAGAACCTAAGAATTGATGTTAGTAAGTTTTGTGGGCCCCATCATGATGTCTGTCGAACATCAACACCGTGGATTTGATGTCTCCCCTTTGGGTTATGAGATATCTAAAAAATCATCGGTAAACGAAACTCAAGTGGGTCATACCATTTAAAAGTATGTGAAAACATCCTGTAAAATATAAAAGCACTTGGTGGGGCCCACATAAGTTCTGGATGCAGTTGAAACTTGGTCTGACCCCTCATCCAAGTGGGACACACATAATGAGCGGGTTAGATATGAGAATCACATTTGGGCAGGCCCAATATATGATTACAAATGTTGTAAGGAAACCTTTCTCCACTACATTTGAGTTACTCGTTACCTTTACCTGAGTAAACTCTGTGGGTCCACCATTATCTATCTATTTTATCTACTCCATTCATCCATGTTAACAGATAATTTGAGGTCTAAATAACAAAAAGGAAGTGTATCCAAAGCTCAAGTGGACCACACCATAGGACATAGTGTGATTGAACCTATACCATTTAAAATTTCTTGGAGGCCATAGAAGTTTTGGATCAAGCTGATGTTTGTGTTTTCTATTCATTCATATATTTTTGATATTATGAACAACCTTTATCCATTTTTGGACAATCTGATCAGTCCAGATTGAAGAGTAAATAACTTCAGATGTTTAAATTAAAATTCACTCAAATTGTTGATCAATCTTGTTTGCGCAATATCTTTCTCATATACAGTATGATCGAGGCAAGTAACTGATCAAATTGAGGGTAATGATCAGTAGAATAGAGTGAATAGACCAGACATGTAAAATGGGCCCATTATGATGTGTGTCGAACATCAACACTGTGCATTTGATGTGTCCCCTTTAGCTTATCATGAGATATCTAAAAAATCATCCGTTACGAAACTCAGGTGGTCCATACCATTTAAAACTATGTGAAGATATATTTTTTAGATGTCTTCACATAGTTTTAGATGGTATGGCCCACCTGAGTTTCGTAACGGATGATCGTCAATACCATTATCTAGATCATCAATATTATATGATCCGGATCAACTAAACCGCCACAGATATTATGATCTAGACCATTTCGACCATCAATACAATTGTCCATACCATCTAGATTGTTGATGCTATTACCAATATCATCTTGACCATGAATATTATTATCTAAAGCACAATTGATATTATGATTCAGGCCATTGAAACCGGGGGTATTATGATCCAAACCATCTTGACCATCAATAATGTGATGCAAACCATCTAAACCATTGATATTGATATAGAATGTGACCCTGACTACTAAGAGAAAGAATTCGAACAATACAGGCCGTCCACTAAATAGGGTGGCTGGGGTAAGGTTGTCATTTCCGTTGATTGTGAAACTGACACTGAGAAGGCCCACTACGGACGTGAAGGCCATCACAATGATTACTTTAGCCCATGGTTGTGGAACAGTTTGCTTCTCGGATGTTGTTGGTTCTACAGTAGGGCCCACTTCTTGATCATGACCAAAGTCTAGAACGAAGTCAGTGACCGAAGGACTGCTTATATCTAAGATGAAATGGGTGACTGATGGACTGGAGATGCCGATTGGAAGGCCCAGATGGATTTCATGAGCATCTTGATGGTAAATCTCATCCGTTGATCTGAATGACCGGAAAGATTGTCTAAAACCCTGAAAACAAAAAGTGTTTCAATATCATACACGTGGCACAAATATATAAGATCTAGAAATATTCATCTATTGGGCCCTTACATTGGGGGGAAATCCCCAAAGAAATTTCTCATTAGTGGATTTTTGTATAACTTAATAGTTTAGAAACTTTGAATCGACTTGCTCGAGTTGATGCTACTCAACTCAACAAGCTTTTTCGGAGACTTGGAAAAACTTGGTTTGATCACCACTCGGTCAAAACTCAAGAGAGACTCAAATTGGTCAAAACTCAGTCAAAACTCAAGCGAAACTGAGATTATGGCCTGTACCATACAAAACATCTATATTATGACCTGTACCATTCATCCAAGCTGATTTTTGTTTTTCCCTTTATCTAGCCCTATATGACCTAATGAACATATTGGATGTCAAATAAACAATACAGTAAGCCTTGAGAGGATTTTAATGATAGATATGCAATTACTATTGATTTCATGTGGTGTGGTGCACATGAGATATCTGTGGTGGGGTCCACTACATATATTTATCTGCCTCATTCTTTGGCTCATGACGTAAAATGATATCTCAAAATGGATGGACGGTGTGGATATAACAAATACATCATAGTGGGGCCCACAAAACTTGGTGGATGTTGGTCGGTGCTCTATGGGTCCCACCATGGTGTATGTGTTTCATCCATGTCGTCCATCCATTTTTATAAATCATATTAGGGCTTGACGCCAAAAATGAGAGGGATATAAATCTCAGGTGGACCACACCACATGAAAACCATAGTGATTGGATATCCACCATTAAAACCCTCCCAAGGCCCACTGTACTTTCTATTTGACATCCAATCTGTTGATTAGGTCATACAGGCGCAGATGAAGGGAAAAAAAAAATTTCAGATTGATCCAAAACTTTATATGGCCCCCAAAAGGTTTTCAATGGTCAACGCTTATTCAAAACTGTTTCCTATAATGTGGTCCAGTTGAGATTGGGATATACCTGAATTTTTGTCCCATACCATAAAATTTAATGAAAAAATAGATGGACGGCAGGGATGAAACACAAACATCATGGTGGGGCCCACAGTGCACCCACCACGTCAGTCCGCCTGCGACTCTCAGACCTCTCTCACTCTCACTCTCTCTCGCACCCTCTCTCACTCTCGCTCTCTATCCTCTCTCTCTCTCTCTCTCTCGGTCCTCTCTCCAACCCGCCGACTTCTCCACCGCGCCTCGCTCCACCGCCCCTCACTGTCTCTCTCGGTGCTCTCTCCCTCCACCGCGTCCTCTCTCCACCGCCCTCTCTCCACCGTGATCGGGGCTCCAACTCAAACAGGTATCTCTCTCTCTCTCTCAATCTCTCTCAATCTCGATACCGATTGAACGATTTGGGGATTTAGGGATTTAGGGATTTGGGGATTTAGGGACGATTCATCTGGTGGACAGGTTGAATGTTGCGAATACATCACGTGGGCCTCAGTTCTGTCTGGAACCACGCCAATTAGGTAATCCTGTTCATCACATTTCTCCAATCTTTCAATGAATGTATGCCCATTGACCATTTTCAGCTCACTTGGAAGGCTACCTTTCAAATGGACATGACAATGGGATATTGATGTAATTGAAAACACCATCCATCCAAGGTAGGGGCAACTAGATGGTGGGTGGATAGTTGGTTCTGCCATTATCATCTCCTTCCTTCACTATGTATTCCTTGGGAGTAATGTATGCAGGCATTCATCTGATCCACCATTTACGGTGGGAGAATTCTCTTTTTCAATGTCATGTGGACCCATTGAGACTAAAAAGTCTCATGGTAGATCTAGAAATCTTTTCCTTCTTTTTCTTCTTATTTTCAACTGCATACTACATGGGCTATTAGAATCACTTGAGTAGATGGTAATCCGTGGTTCTTCAGGCCAAGAGACCGGGCATCACATGCGTTTTTCGTGTCTCTGCAGAGCATTGCAGTTGCTCTGCCTGCTGGCTACAATGACCTGAAGAACTCGACTCTGGAAGCGCCTATGTGATTTCCTTGTCGTTCATATTGGGGCCTGGCCCAAAATTGCAGTTGCCTTTGTTGGTTTTGAAATTACTATAATTGCTGTTTGGGGCTGCTTCAACCTTCCCCATGTTAATGAAATGTATCAGTCATCAGTAACACTCATTGGTGGAGGCGCTTGGCAGTAAGAAGTTGTTCATTGGAGCAAGCCACTATCTTGATTTGGCCATATGCCCAAAATCCACAGATGACCAACTGCATTTCTTGCAACTCTGTTTCAACACTCTTTCATTTCATAAGAGGGGCTCTAGACAATTGAATTGAATCTATCTACTAAGCCCAGATATAAGAGCAGCATCGAAGGCTGCCATTTCACCAACACGCTGAACATTGACATAACCCAACTAGGAAAGAAAATTATTTTTGTTAATTTCTGTATTAAACTGCATTTTCGCAATTCTTCAACTTGCGCAACCAAACAATGCTCATTGCACTTGCCAGCAGCAATCAATTCAACAATACGTCCAACTGCAGTTACTTTTTAACTCTCAAATTGCTAACTTTCTTAGCTCCAGCAATTCAACCACTGCAGCGTTGGCCATCCACTTCCTCTTCACCTCTGCTCAAGAAGGAGAGGCGAAGAATGCAAGAGTTCTGGGTTTTCAAGCCGTTCATCAGAGTAGCTAGTCTTCACTACACTGCAAATCCAAGCTGTTCATCAGAGTGGCCAGTCATTACCAACACTCTGCTCAAAATCTCACTTGGAACAACAACAGTCTCAAACCTTCCCTCCCAGTTCTCATCCAAATTGAGTTTGGAGGTACCAACATCAGGAAGAACAAAACCCTACTCAAATGGTGTTTTCTATTTTCCAAACACCATAACAGACATTCCTCGTAGAGAAATACCCAATTTTGTAGTATTGCTAACATGCCCTCTAATTCAAAACCCGAAGCCTGGAATTCAGGCAAATGGCAGAACACAAAACTCTTTTTTTTTTTTTTTTGGTTAGCTTGTTAGTACACACCCATGTCAGTACACACACTCCATGTTAGCCAACCCCACTAGAGATCGATACGAAGACCTCAAGTGTTGAAACGAGTATCTCCACTCAGTTTGTCAGTTGAAGCAAGGTATCTCCACGCATAACACAGACTCACAGATGAGTGATAACAAGTATTTTATCTGTTATGGTTGCTGTGCAGGACGAAAATCCCTAACCCTATTGGATAGCAAAATATGAGTTTAAACACAATATACCACATACTTCAGTTGTGAAATGCAAATGTCATAAAATGTAATAAAAGGCCAGTAAATTTTTTTGTCATAATTACAAATTTATAACATATTGCAATGCAAATCTCCTAACCAAACACAGGAGTTGGTATCTTTTTCTAGTTGACTTGATAAGAGTATTATCTATCATTGCACTTTCACCAAGGCTATCCAAACTTGGAATTCCAGAAATTCTCAGTCAAAAGTGTTGTAATTTGTAATCATTGCATTCTACAGCACATTCCAGGCCCAAGGGCAATTTTTTGAAATCATATACACGCGTTCAATGACACAAAATAATAATAATAATAATAATAATAATAATAATAATATATATGGACCAAAAATAGCAAAAAATTGCCAAATTGCTATTTTTTAAAATTATATTAAGCATAGAGGTATCCAAATACAAACTGCACACTTCCTGGCTTTTATCCCAACAAAGAAGGAAATGACCTTCCAACAGAATTCCTAGACATATAGATACAAAAGTACATACACGTTGCCCAACTCGGACATCTTCAATGAAGGTATTGAAGAATGGTCGTGGGCATTTCTATACAAATCAAAGATTTGGTCTACGGTCGAATGACACACATCAATGGAAAACACAAACCTACTCAGAAAGAAATTTACAAATGTCTACATCGAAGTCATATCTCCATTTCAGCAAACAATGCAACAGAAATCTCTGCAAGCTTCTTGCTGCCAAATCGGGACTTGTATTGCCTTTGCTGCCTGGGAGCATTAGGTGCTTCTTCAAACTTGCTCATGTCTTCCAAATCGCTGAATGGTTTTACAACCGCCGCTTTTGATGATGGAGTGCTGAATGCAAAATGCAATTGCTTCACGATCATGGTCTGATGAAAAAACCCACAATGTTAGGGGGAAAAGTTTCAAAAGATTCATAATTCAAAGTGAATATTTTTTCACACATTGTAGCTCACCTAATGAGTGGATGGCCTCATTTCTGGGCTAGGGTCCAGAAAAATCGACATGACGAAGTCCACATGATGCATAAGCCTAGATGTTTACTACATGGCTAGAGAGGTTTTTTCTCTAAATGTCCTAAGGTACTTGAGATGAGGCACACACTCGACCAAATTCCTCCACTATATATATATATATATATATATATATATGGCAGCCATTGCGGCCAACAAGTGGAGATTAGACAAAACTATAGTGATCTATGCACTCCAAATATGGTTGTATCACCATCATCATAGCTTGCTAGAAATGATGTGTTTGACTAAAATAGTGATCTATAATGATATATGCACTCCCCCAAATTGAAGTCTTTTATTTGACTTTAAAATATTACGTCCATTGCCTTCTGTTCCCTAAAATTATCTTTGCAAACTTTCATGAGCTTGTATATTACATTTTTTTATCTTAAATTATTATTGTGATTAGTTAGTTTATAGTTGTGACATGTAATTTATATATTTATATGTTAGATAATTAGTTACTCGTTTGAAGATTTCTATGGGGCCATACATAGATATGGTGTGTTTTTGGTGGCATAGAAATCGCTCAAATTGTCCCATTTTTGACAGTTAAAAGTTAGATGGAAAGTATGCTTTCATACAATCTATTTAAATATTCATGCCTGATCCGTGGTCCATCTTTTCGTTTCTCTCTGGATATGTTTCTTCCATTCATATCCAATACCAAATATCTTTATATTGCTTTAGATATTTGACATCAGAATGTAATGTAAGATCAACTTATCTGGAGAGGCATGGGGAGATGCTGCCGGATTTTCTGCGTGGACGTTTAAATGAGAATAAAAAAGTATTACAATCTATCCAATCTTGGATGAGTAACTAATTTAGGATTTAATTATATTAGCTTAGAAAATGTTGGAGCAGACCTAGATGTGCATCGGAGCTATCCGGATGTTGAGCTTAGAAAATGTTGGAGCAGACCCAGATGCATGATTTTCTTTTTCAACTGTTAGTCATAGAGTGACAGTACTTGTTTCAATTTGAATTGGATGGATGATGAATGTATTTGCGAATGTAAATGAAAATAAACAACCTATTAAAATAAACCTAAACCTAAACTTATAACCTTAACCTAAACCTATTCTCAAATCCCAAAACCTATACTTATAACCTTAACCTAAACCTAAACATAAACCTATAACCTTAACCCAATCCCAAACCCGAACCTTAACGTATAACCTATAACCTATACCTTATCCTATAACGTATAACCTATTCTCAATTCCCTAAAGCTATAAGTTATAACCTAAACCTAAACCTAAACCTATAACCTAAACCTAAACTTATATCCTTAACCTAAACCTATTCTCAAATCCCAAAACTTATAAACTAAACCTAAACCTAAGCTTATAACCTTAACCTAAACCTATTCTCAAATCCCTAAACCTATACTTATAACCTTAACCAAAATCTAAACCTAACTTGTAGCCTTAACCTATACTTATAACCTAAACCTATTCTCAAATCCCTAATCCTATACTTATAACCTAAACCTAAACCTAATCCTAAACCTAAACCTAAACATAAACTTATAACTTAAACGTAAACTTATTCTCAAATTCCAAAACCTATACTTATAACCTTAACCTAAACCTAATCTTAAACCTAAACCTAAACTTAAAAACCTAAACCTAAACTTATAACTTGAACCTAAACCTATTCTCAAATTCCAAAACCTATACTTATAACCTTAACCTAAACCTAAACTTAAAAACCTAAACCTAAACTTATAACTTGAACCTAAACCTATTCTCAAATTTCAAAACCTATACTTATAACCTTAACCTAAACCTAAACTTATAACCTAAACCCGATCCCGAACCCAAACGTTAACCTATAACCTATAACCCAAACCTATTCCTATAACCTATAACCTATTCTCAAATCCCAAAACCTATACTTATAACCTAAACCTAAACTTATAACCTTAACCTAAACTCATAACCTTAACCTAAACCTAAACATATAACCTAAACCTATAACCTAGCTTAATCTTAAAGCTATTTTCATAAACTGACTCTAGTTTTTTCATTTTAGAGATGGATAAGAGTTGGACGCGAGCTAAGAATAGGTTTAGCCCAGAGTATAAACAAGGGGTTCAAGAGTTCATGGAATTTGCGCGAAATCTAGCAGATTCAGAGAATAAGATTAGGTGTCCATGTCGAAAATGTAAGAACATCACATATAAGACTTTAGACAAAGTAGAGGACGATTTGTTCATAGTTGGGATTGACCAGGGTTACACTTGGTGGATCTATCATGGTGAAGATATGACCCATAGAGTTGAGGCCACTGAAGTCAACGAAGACCCAATTGTGCCAGATGACGAGGATGAAGACGTTGATGAAATGCAAGATATCATAGGTGATGTGTTCAGGGGAACAGTTGCAGATACTAATTTTGTAGCAATAAGCAGTTGCCAAGATATTCCTCCAATGGGTGAAGTCGAATCAAATCGTTCGACATGTTGCTTGAGTTGTTGAAAGAAGCATTACCGGACGGTGAGACATTGCCTAAGTCTCATTACGAGGCAAGATCCTTGATGCGAGACTTGGGCCTTGGTTACACCGTCATACATGCATGTATAAATGATTGTTTATTGTATCGGGGAAAGTATAATAAGGCTGATCAGTGTCAAGAATGTGGAGAGTCTAGGTGGAAGAGTAACAAAGCCAGGAGTAAGAAAATCCCGCGAAAGGTGTTAAAGTATTTCCCATTGAAACCCAGATTGTAAAGATTGTTTATATCTCTTAAGACGGCTGAATATATGAGGTGGCATAAGGAGAAATGCGTTCATGATGATACTACACTGAGGCACCCTGCAGACTCTGAAGCCTGGCAAAATTTTGACAAGCAACATGACTGGTTTGTAGAGGATTCTCGCAATGTTCGACTAGGTCTTGCAAGTGATGATTTTAATCCATTTGGTAATATGAGTAGCTCGTACAGTATGTGGCCAGTGGTACTTATACCCTACAATTTACCTCCTTGGTTGTATATGAAAGAGTCATTTTTCATGATGTCATTACTTATTCCTATACCTAGGTCATCTGGAAATGACATTGATGTGTATTTGCGACCATTAGTAGATGAGTTAAATGAGCTATGGAGTCAAGGTATAGAAACGTATGATACATTTGTAGGACAGTCATTTCGATTGCATGTAGCGGTCTTGTAGACAATAAATGACTTTCCCGCGTATGAAAATTTGTCTGGGTGGAGCACGAAAGGCAAGTTGGCTTGTCCTACATGTGGTATTGAGACTTATTTATTGTCATTGAAGCATGGTAAAAAAAGGTGTTATATGGGTCATCGTCGCTTCCTTCCAAGCGATCATAGTTGGCACAGGAAGACGATGATCTTTGATGGCAAACAAAATCATAGGTCACCCCCAAAAGAGCTATCTGGAGAAGATGTGATACAACAATTGAGTAACATTGGAGAAGTTAGATTTGGTAAGGCATCGCACTTGAAAAAGAGGAAACGTACAGTATTGGACTATAACTGGAGGAAGAAGAGCATCTTCTTTGAGTTGCCCTATTGGAGTGATTTGAAATTGTGACATAACTTGGATGTCATGCATATTGAGAAAAATATATGTGACAATATTTTCGGAACAATGATGAACATAGAGAAGAAAATAAAAGATAGTTTCAAGGCTCGATTGGATCTACAAGAAATGGGTTTAAGGAAAGAGTTGCACTTGCAACCACATGAAAATTCGTATACTATACCAGCAGCTTACTACACGTTGACAAAACTAGAGAGAAAGCGTTTATGTGAATGGTTGAGATCAGTGAAGTTTCCCGATGGGTATGCGTCAAACATATCTCGGTGTGTAAACGTTACGGACTGTAAGGTAACAGGAATGAAAAGTCATGATTATCACGTCTTTCTGCAATGCCTACTGCCGGTTGCGATTCGTGGATTCCTAAGCAAGGATATTAGTGCGGTGCTGATTGAGTTAGGGATATTCTTTAAGGATTTATGTTCGAAATCATTGAATGTAGATGTTATTAAATGACTGGAGAGGGACATTGCCATAATCCTTTATAAACTTAAAAGAATATTTCCTCTTACATTTTTTGATGTCATGGTACACTTAGCGATTCACTTACTGCACGAGGCGAAGCTTGCAGGCCCAGTACAATATCGTTGGATGTATCCGATCGAAAGGTGGTAGAACCATTTAAAAATTTTATTCGTTCCGTAAACTACATATATCCATATTTTCATACTCTTAACATAGTGGTTTTGTGTACAGATACCTTCGTACACTCAAACAATTCGTGAGGAACAAGGCACGTCCAGAGGGATCCATAGCTGAGGCGTACATTGATAATGAGTGCCTTACATTTTGCTCCATGTATCTTCGTGGCATAGAAACTAGATTTAACCGAGAAGATCGGAATGCCGATGAAGGGCAGGAGCATGAACAAGGACTCATATCTGTGTTTGCACATAACGTTCGTCCTTTAAGATCCTCGACGTTTCAGGATATGGATGCTGGAGATCTAGCAAAAGCGAGGTGGTATGTGTTGCATAATTGTGAAGAAATAGAGTCATACTTGAAGTAAGTCTTCTCTCGATTATTGTTTTCTTTACATACAATGATCTTAAAGTTTTTTGCTTCTAACGTACCATTTATGTGTAGCGAATACATGGACGAGATGAAGTCCAAATTCCCCACAAGTTATGATCGAATGCATCAGGATCAGTTTCCACAATGGTTCAAAAAATGTGTAAGATTTCACACTATCTCATCACACTTAGAATTTTCGTTGTACTGTACATGATTTTAACCTAAGAAAATCCCTAAACAATTACATTTTGTACATGATAATAGATGAAGACATTGTGCAAAAGAAACTCTGCGGATGCGTTTGATGCACTATACTCATTTGTGTGTGGCCCTGATAGACGTGTATCTAGATACACAGGTTGTATTGTAAACGAGATTCAGTTTTACACTGAAGAACGTGACAAGTGTAGGACCACACAAAATAGTGGGGTGGTTGTGAAGGGAACCAATGAGGAGGATCAGATTGACTTTTATGGCATTTTGACGGATATTATTAAGCTGAATTATTGTATGAGAAAGTGGGTGTACTTATTTAGATGTAATTGGTGGGACATTGGAAATAAGAAGTTGGGAATACAGACGGACAACTACTTTACGAGCGTAAATTTATCTCGAAAGTGGTTTAAGGACGACCCATTTGCCCTCGCCAGCCAAGCCGAACAAGTATTTTACCTCGTTGACACCAAGTTAGGCGGCTCTTGGCACGTGGTGCAGAAAATAAAGCCCAGGAATGTATTTGACGTTCCCGTACCAGAAGTTGAAGATAGGGAGGACGAGGGAAATGACACGGCTAGGGTTAAACACGCATATCAAGAAGACGTGCCGTCTCATGTTGATACAGGGATTGATTCAAGTATTGATATTAATGTGGTGCAATTGGACAGAGATGATGTGCCACCTGATCATGTTGATGCCTCAATAATAGATGATATTGTTAGAAATGATAGTAGTTTCATTGATGACAACGTTATAGACAATGAAGAGGAGATACTGATTAGCGATAGTGATGGTGAAGAAGAAATAGTCCTAATCGATAGTGATACAGACAACGATTATTAATGTACACATGATTTACATATCATTTTTCAATTCGAATAATTTTTGCATTCCATGTATACATGAAAATTACTAGTCGTGATTTATTCCTCTTATTGACTTGTTTATAATTCATATTTGTAGTTGAGTTAATTTCTGATCATGTCCTCCTCCAACCGGAGCGTAGCAGAAGCACGTAACATACTTCATCAGCTGTTGTAAATGGACGTTTCAGCCCTATCTTCTTCTGGTAGGGCCATAGAGATACCCAATCTAGTCGATGAGTGTAAAGAAGAATATATCAACGACGACTCAGAAGAAAGATTATACCATCTCAAAGAAATTTCGGAGCTGATGGAGATATATAGCCATGAGAAACGAGATATGGAAGATGCGACTCACTCACTTGCACATCTGAATGGAGTCCTGAGAGATCAGATTTCTCCTATTGTGACTGACATGATTACATATACTTCTGAAACATATGATAATTTACGCAGGGAGTACTTCAGATAGTTTACCTCAAAGTTGTTTCGTATTACAATGAAATATGTGTATTTAATATAGAATGACAATATGTAATGGAATTTTCAAGGGTTATAGATTAAAGTTTACGGTTTTATTGTATTCTGCTTGCATTATAGTGTAATGATCTAATCATATTTTAATCATCTCTCTAAGTATAAGCACAAATGCATTGTACCGTATAACCCTACTTGTATAATGTTTTAGTATATTCCACTTGTATTGACATTGTTTAAATTTATAAGTTCGTAGCTTGCACATATTCAGTGATGGCACCAGGTGGGAGACCACGTTGTTCGCGCACTGGATCTACTCCTTCTACCCGTGATGCGACGGATCCAGCATCGTCGTCACATATTATATCGCAAGCATCTGATCCCTCAGTCACGCATACACCAGGCACAACATGTAAGTCTAGACATATATTTTTTTAACTGACTTCTGTTTATGTTTAGACTTACATATTTCTTTTACAGCAGCATCGTCGACCAGCCGACGAGGACGTGGACCCACGCGTGGGTTGCTTTTAGAGCGACTTACGTGTGAGGGTAGGGTGATAGTAGAGTTTCCACAGGATTGTATTAGACCTGTTGGGAACAATGTTAGCTTATTTACGTCGGAGGTCGGTGTCCTATGTCGATCTCTGATCCCCGTCACCACCCCCCGTTGGGCAGATGGGACAGATGATATGCAGTAGCTCATCCGTCAGCGCCTTCAGGTAAATTGTAGTAAATTAAAATTTATTTTATAAAAGTTTATTTACAATTAAGTTATGTTGCTCGAAATTAATAGAGCATACCCGGATGTGCGTCAGAGCTATCTGGATGAGCGGGGGTCCTTGGGAGGTGAGAACCGCTGTTATGACCATGATGAAGCTGTCCATTTCCTATGGACAGCATTGGGAGGGCCTGGCCATTTGGACAGGCCGTATTTTAGTATTAGCTCAAAATTAATGGAGCATACCCGGATGTGCGTCGGAGCTATCCGGATGAGCGGGGTCATCTGAATGGAAGGTGGAACCGCTGTTATGACCATGATGAAGCTGTCCATTTCCTATGGACAGCATTGGAAGGGCCTGTCCATGTTGACAGGCCATGTTTATATCTGTATTTGCAGGGACCTCACCCTTAACCTATAACCTATAACCTATAACCTATAACCTTAACCTATAACCTTAACCTATAACCTAAACCTTAACCTATTCTCAAATCCCTAAACCTAAACCTACACCTAATCCTATTCTCAACTACCTAACCTTAAACCTAAACCTAAACCTAAACTTGAAAACCTAAAGCAAAACCCGATCCCTTTAATAGGGATTTTATTATTGTTGGAGTTGGAGTTAGTGACCTGTTACAAGCATCCCTTTAGTAATTTTGTCCTTATGTTGGGGGTGGCTATAAGACCAATCATGCGTTAAGGGACATAATGTTGGGCAGTTAAAGAACAACATGTTCTTAGGATGACTGTAGCTGAAATGAGGATTTTGAGATGGATGATTGGCAACAGAAGGAAAGATAGAATTAGAAATGAATGCATTTAATAGAATTTAGGAGTAGCACTAATAGGTAATAAGATGAGCGAAAGTAGACTTGGATGGTTTGGTCATGTGCAACATTGACGAAGAATTGCATCGGTTAGAAGGAGTGGGTACAAGTTGAAGGTTCTAAAAGGGCAAGGGGAAGGCCCAATAGGATGTTTGTGTAGGTAGTAAGAAAAGACTTGAAGACCTATGGTCCAACTATAGTCATGGGCCTTGATAGAGTGTAATGGCATAAAATGATTCATGTGGCCAACCCCAATTTGTTGGGATAAGACTATGGTGATGACAACGACGATGACGATCTCACTTCATCACAATGGGTGTAGAGATGATGGACAATATCCTCCTTTTTTTACATATGAAGCCAATGTTAAGGAACCAATTTTTCAGTTCAAGGGAGATGCTCAAGGGTGAGAATTTTGTAGTGAAGTGACAGATCATGGAAAGGCTTCAACTCTACTCCAACCTAACCCAAACAAAGGTGTAAGGAGTTCTCCAGTCCTTTCCATAACATGAAAAAAGATAGAAGGATTTAGATGAGAATCAACTCTCCATGGTCCATTTTCACACCCTTGTGAATCCTTCCTATATCATTCATAAATACCTCATGCAACTTTCTCATTACACTTTTGAACTCTTCCATTTTATCATCTTTGAGAAACCTTTGGAATAAAGGCTCCAAATCAAGATTCTCCCAACATTTGGAACAAATCCTGAACAAGCATGCCTTTCACCATTGCCACATGAACATGTCTCAAAATTTTGATTGCAAGAGGTTTCTTCCCCAAAGAAACATCATTCCAAAAATGCACCATCTGCCACTTTCCCTCACAAACAGCATGCCTCATCCCTTCTCAAATAAATCCCGTACCCTCAATTGGGGATCCTGAAATAATGAAAGATATCGAGGGCCAATGTGGAATATTTGAAAGTGCAGCTGTAAATTAATTTACTATGGGCCTCAATAACAAGTTCCATTTCAAATATTTCTCATGAAAACAAAAGTTCCTTTTCAAACAGATTCTTCAAACATGTTCTTGTCGATATTGAATTAGTATTGCTGTTTAGATATAGCCCCTAATACCTGATCAGCAGACTTGCTAATTTGCATCCCCTGTTTTGCTCAAGAATCTTCACTTTCTCTTCTCTATCCTACCCATTTCACTTTTATTAAGATTAACTAAATAGGTATATCAAGGTGTAAACACATTCTGATCTCAAAAGTTTTTTGGACATCCAAATCCATTGTGTGCCACCTTGATCAACAGTCCAGATCATTGGACCATGGCCCTCACATACTTGTTTGATACATGGAAGAGTGTGATGGGTGATAGGCAGACATTAAAAAATTGTACACATATAGAATACAGTTAAGTTAAAAGGACATGGTTTGCCTAGTGACCCTAACACCAACCAGCTGGCTTGTGCCAAATCTCAATCAGCCCCTCCATTTTCCAGCTTATTTTAAGGCATGAAATTAAAAATGAGGCAGATCCCCATCTTAGGCCGTAGAGCACACAATACGATAAAGATGGGGCCACATTGGCTCAATCACAATGCATGCTAGAGCATCCGAATTCCTTGATGTTGATGATTACAAGTTGACATTTCTTTACTTCCATTTAGGTTCGTGTGTCTTTACAGATGTTGGATTCTGAGTTGGCTCTTCAAGGGAATTTCATTGCATTGATTATGAACCATTGCAATTGTAATGCTGTTTAATTTCCACTGGTATCCCAGCTGATTTGACAGTTAGGATCGCCTGATTGGTCATTGACAGTCATGGTTTATGTATGTATGCCTCTATGCATGCATTTATGTATGGTACATGGGGCATCCATTTTTTGATGATCCAGTGGATCCACCAGAGATTGGTCGAAGAAAGCTAGCTCTCCCTTGAAGAGAAAAAAAAATTGTGATCGAAGGAAAAATGCTTAAGAAGCCTTTTCTAGTAGCATGGGAGGAGACCATTTGGATTTCTTTGGTTGGTGATAATTTCTCTCACAGAACCCATTGTCATCATAAATCATCTCTAACAGAAATACAATGGGATTTCTCCTATGCAAACAGGTCCTGACTTGTCTGTTGAAGAGAGTTTGATTGTTGTCCTTTACTATGCTGAAATTGAACTTTCTGTGAAGTTCTTCATTGAGTTTATGGTAGATGAATATAGGGTCCTGATACATCAGGATGCAAATAGTATCCTGAATCAGTGATATGCCCACTTCAGACAAGTGGGTCCCATGGTTCGTGATCCTGTTGATATGATGGCACCACCACTGATGGTGGATGCCTTAAAATTCTTCCAGATTGTATGGTCCTAGCTACGTAATCTTTGGTCTTTATTCTACATTGTTGTATCTTTCTTACCCATCTATTCATAGACCACTGGTTAAAGGGTTAGGAACTTGGGATCTTCCATTCTGAGAGATTTTGAGACACCTGTCCATGGTGGGGCCTCCCATGCCCACAAGGTCGGCAAAATAAAATGCTATGAGTTATGATTTATGTACGCATCAAAGTCTGAACAAAGGCATAGGTTGAAAGAGGAAAAAATTACTTGGTAATGTCTGCTGATCCTGCTACCGCAGTTTCACTCGCACCTGGATCAAATACCCGATAAGAAATAACGGAATCAATTGGCAATAATAGTGATTTACTAGTAAGCGCTCAAATATTAACCAGATCAATCTACAGGGGACTGTTTCGCCAAAGCCCTAGCTATAAGTTGAAGAAGGCCACACTACAGCTACTTTTCTTTTCACCAAATCATGCTAGGATTATAATCTAAGGGTAGAAACTACCAGTCCATTCTTCTAATAATCTTCCTTCCGAGATCGAATACAAAAACAAAACATAGCTGTGGAAAACACAAACACCTTTGGACTACAAAATAAAAAGTTTCCTAAACCTAAACCTTAACCTATTCTCAAATCCCTAAACCTATAACCTATCACCTACCTATAACCTTAACCTAGAACCTAAACCTTAACCTATTCTCAATTCCCTACAGCTATAACCTATACCCTACCTAAAACCTAAATGTGTTCTCAAACCCCTAAACCTAAACCTACACCTAATTTTATTCTCAACTACCTAACTTAAACCTAAACCTAAACTCAAAAACTCAAAGCAAAACCCGATCCCGAACCCAAACCCGATTTCCTAAACCTAAACCTTAACCTATTCTCAAATCCCTAAACCTATAACCTATCACCTACCTATAACCTTAACCTAGAACCTAAACCTTAACCTATTCTCAATTCCCTACAGCTATAACCTATACCCTACATAAAACCTTAACCTAAAACCTAAATGTGTTCTCAAACCCCTAAACCTAAACCTACACCTAATCCTATTCTCAACTACCTAACCTAAACCCAAACCTAAGCTTGAAAACTCAAAGCAAAACCCGATCCCGAACTCAAACCCGATTTCCTAAACCTAAACCTTAACCTATTCTCAAATCCCTAAACCTATAACCTATAACCTACCTATAACCTTAACCTAGAACCTAAACCTTAACCTATTCTCAATTCCCTTCAGCTCTAACCTATACCCTACCTAAAACCTTAACCTAAAACCTATATGTGTTCTCAAATCCCTAAACCTAAACCTACACCTAATCCTATTCTCAACTACCTAACTTAAACCTATACGTAAACTCGAAAACTCAAAGTAAAATTCGGTCCCGAACCCAAACCCGATTTCCTAAACCTAAACCTTAACCTATTCTCAAATCCCTAAACCTATAACCTATAACCTACATATAACCTTAACCTAGAACCTAAACCTTAACCTATTCTCAATTCCTTACAGCTCTAACCTATACCCTACCTAAAACCTTAACCTAAAATCTAAATGTGTTCTCAAATCCCTAAACCTAATCTTATTCTCAACTCCTAACCTAAACCTAAACCTAATCTCGAAAACTCAAAGCAAAACCCGATCCCGAACCCACACCCGATTTTCTAAACCTAAACCTTAAACTATTCTCAAATCCCTAAACCTATAACCTATCACCTACCTATAACCTTAACCTAGAACCTAAACCTTAACCTATTCTTAATTCCCTACAGCTATAACCTATACCCTACCTAAAACCTAAATGTGTTCTCAAACCCCTAAACCTAAACCTATAACTAATCTTATTCTCAACTACCTAACTTAAACCTAAACCTAAACTCGAAAACTCAAAGCAAAACCCGATCCCGAACCCAAACCCGATTTCTTAAACCTAAACCTTAACCTATTCTTAAATCTCTAAACCTATGACCTATAACCTTAACCTAGACCCTAAACCTTAACCTATTCTCAATTCCCTACAGCTCTAACCTATACCCTACCTAAAACCTTAACCTAAAACCTAAATGTGTTCTCAAATCCCTAAACCTAAACCTACACTTAATCTTATTCTCAACTACCTAACCTAAACTTAAACCTAAACTTGAAAACTCAAAGCAAAACCCGATCCCGAACCCAAACCCCATTTTCTAAACCTAAACCTAAACCTATTCTCAAATCCCTAAACCTATAACCTATCACCTACCTATAACCTTAACCTAGAACCTAAACCTTAACCTATTCTCAATTCCCTACAGCTATAACTTATACCCTACCTAAAACCTTAACCTAAAACCTAAATGTGTTCTCAAACCCCTAAACCTAAACCTACACCTAATCCTATTCTCAACTACCTAACCTAAACCCAAACCTAAGCTTGAAAACCCAAAGCAAAACCCGATGCCGAACCCAAACCCGATTTCATAAACCTAAACCTTAACCTATTCTCAAATCCCTAAACCTATAACCTATCACCTACCTATAACCTTAACCTAAAACCTAAACCTTAACCTATTCTCAATTCCCTACAGTTATAACCTATACCCTACTTAAAACCTTAACCTAAAACCTAAATGCGTTCTCAAACCCTTAAACCTAAACCTACACCTAATCCTATTCTCAACTACCTAACCTAAACCTAAACCTAAACTCGAAAACTCAAAGCAAAACCCGATTCCGAACCCAAACCCGATTTCCTAAACCTAAACCTTAACCTATTCTCAAATCCCTAAACCTATAACCTATAACCAACCTATGGCCTTAACCTAGAACCTAAACCTTAACCTATTCTCAATTCCTTACAGCTATAATATATACCTTACCTAAAACCTAAATGTGTTCTCAAACCCCTAAACCTAAACCTACACCTAATCCTAATCTCAACTACCTAACCAAAACCTAAACCTAAACTTGAAAACTCAAAGCAAAACCCGATCCCGAACCTAAACCCGATTTCCTAAACCTAAACCTTATCCTATTCTCAAATCCCTAAACCTATAACATATAACCTACCTATAACCTTAACCTAAAACCTAAACCTTAACCTATTCTCAATTCCCTACAGCTATAACCTATAACCTACCTATAACCTGATTTCCTATAACCTAAACCTAAAAACAAAAAATTAAACCTAAATCTAAACTCAAAACTTAAATGTATTCTCAAATTCCTAAACCTAGACCTACACCTAATCCTGATCTCAACTCTCTAACCTAAACCTAAACCTAAACATGAAAACCCAAACCTAAACTCGATCCTGAACCCGAACCTGATTTCGTTAACTTAAACCTTAACCTATTCTCAATTGCCTAAAGCTATAACCTAAACCTTAACCAAAACCCATAACCTTAACCTAAACCCAAACCTAAACCTTAACCTAAACCTAAACCTATACTTATAAATCTTAATTTATTTGATAAAAGTTCATTTACGATTAAGTTATTTTCTTAATAAGTTTATTGCCTTAATCTATTATTTATGAAATTGCAAGATAAATTTGAATTCGATTCAAGTGTTCCGCACATTTTCTATGCCATCGACGACATAATCAAGGAGCGGTTCAAGGAGTACCGCTCATTGTTACACAAGCGGTACAAGCAGTGCATGAGTAATGAGGAGGGCACACTGTCCGCACCGCCGCACGTGACCCGTGATGACTGGAAGATACTCTGTGATAGATTTTCGTCTGACTCTTTTCAGGTAATATTTATTTATTTACGATATCTTAAGGTAACAATTAAATTTGCAACTAATAATAATGTATTATGAATAATGTGTTCAGAAGAGGAGCAAAATAAATTCTAACAACAGAGGAAAGTTAGCAGTGAACCACGTAGCTGGTTCAAAGTCATTTGTACAAATTCGTCACGACATGGTAAGAAATTACTGGTAACTATTAAGTTGATATATTTTTTCAATGTATTTTATACTGACTCTATTATTCTTTCGATTGCGCAGCGAGTTCCGTCACTGGTCAGGAGCCCGGACCAATAGACCTCTACAAAGGGACTCACTGTCGGCAGGCGACAGGATCTTGGGTGCATCCTAGTGCTGGCGAGATTTGGGTAAAAATCCTTACATTGTAAAATTTAATTGCATTAAATTATAATAATGTCATTTTTTTGAGAAAATTCATATGTTTTCATTACAGGCAGTGATGGACACCTTACGCAGTTAGCCCACTCCCGATGGTACTCAGCGGAGTAAGCCAGAGATCCTGAGTGAGGTGCTTGGCACCCGTTCTGGATATATGCGTGGGCTTGGCCATGGTGTCAAGCTCACGGCACCCGCTAGAGCTGCTTCCACCCGATCCATCGTCGTTGGCGAGAGTGCCACCCGCCGAGCTGATATCGCTGAGAGAGAGGTTCACCAGCTACAGATCGTCGTCAATGACATCAGAGATTAGCTGGAGAAGAAGAGTGAGCAGTTGGAGAGGCAGATGGAGGAGCAGCAGAGGAGGATGGAGGAGTTGACGAGTCAGAGGGAAGAGCAGGAGAGGAGGAGGATGGAGGAGCAGGAGAGGCTGAGGGAGCGGGAGAGGAGGATGGAGGAGCTGACGAGGCAGAGGGAGGAGCAGGAGAGGAGGATGGAGGAGCTGACGAGGCAGAGGGAGGAGCAGGAGAGGATGAGGATAGAGGAGCATGCGAGGCTGAGAGAAGAGCAGGAGAGGAGGATGGAGGAGATGCGAGTGGAGCATGAGTGATGGATAGCGAATATGTTTCATGCTCTTGCCGCACGCTTACCCATCGATACCCCACCACCTCTGCCTCCATCTTCGTAATTTTTTGTATTTTATTTATGATGTTAGACTTATATGTATTTATGCATGATATAGTTTATGTTTAGATAAATTTATTTATGTACTTTGGAGTTAAATGGCTGTGAATGTGAATATGATGAAATATATGACAGGTGTATATCAAGATATATTGTAACAGGTGTATATCAAGTGTATTTCAAGAATTTTGTGCTGGAATATAGGGTGGGAACAAAAAAGAAAAAAACTTTTACCTACCAAAATTTTTGTAGGTAAAAAAAACCTCCGAGTTTTTACCTACGAAAATTTTCGTAGTAAAAAGTATCACAATGTTTTTACCTATGAAAATATTCATAGCTAAACGTTTTTAAGGTATTTTTACCTACGATATAATTCATAGTTAAATGTGTGTATTTTTACCTACGAAAATATGCGTAGGTAAAGGAATTTTTAGCTACAAAATTAGTCGTAGGGAAACGTTTATTAAATATTTTTGTCTACGAATATACCTTTTAGCTACGAAAGTATTGGTAGGAAAAAAGTCTTATTAATATTTTTAGCCACGAAAGTATTGGTGGCAAAAAGTCTTATTAATATTTTTAGCTACGAAAGTATTGGTAGGCAAAAAGTTTTATTAATATTTTTAGCTACGAAATTTTTGGTAGCTAAAAGTTGTTTAATATTTTTGGCTACGAAATTGTTGGTAGGTAACAAATTTTGTAAATATGTTTAGCTACAAAATTGTTGATAGGTAAAAAGTGTTTATAATATTTTTCGCTACGAAAGTATTCATAGGTAAAAAGTCTATGTTTAGCTATGAAATTGTTGGTAGGTAAAAAGTATTTGAAATATTTTTGGCTACGAAAGTATTCGTAAGTAAAAAGTCTTGTATATATTTTTAGCTACGAAATTGTTAGTAGGTAAGTATTTTTACCTGCAAAAATATTCATAGGTAAAAAGTTTTTTAAAAACTTTTACCAACGAACTGCATCATTGGTAAAATTGTTTGCCTACGAAAAATTTCGTTGGCAAAAGTCTTACCTTTGCCAACGAAATTTTTTTTCGTGGGTAAAAGGTTTTCCCCTCGGCCTTTTAGCTACGAAATTGCCAACGAAAAATTTCGTTGGTAAAACTTAAGTCTTTTGCCTACGAAAATTTTCGTTGATAAAAGTATGTTTTCTTGTAGTGCTCCCTCTACCTTTTCTATTGGTGTGTCCTACCTGAATTAAAAGTCATCCTAATATTTTCTCTAGATGTAGAATATAAGATCACACATTTGATGGCCATAGTGGATCTAACATGCATGTCAAGACATCATGGTGGGCTTAATAAAAATAAGGTTAGACATTCCTCTTCCACCGTTAACCTTCGCTTCCTAGTAAGAAAAAAAAGAGCCATGTTAGGAAAAATATAAGAGTCAATTAAGTGCAGTCCATTGCTTATACAACATAGTTTGTCCCTGACCATGTAACCCACTTTCATGTATGTATTATATATACATGCGGTCCATTGGTTTTTTCGGCTTATTTTAGAACATTAATCAAAAAACGAACCAATTATAAATCTCGAGTGGTCCACACCAAATATAAAATAGTGAAAATTGAACTTTTACCATTAAAATTTCCTATGCCCACCGTAATTTTTTACATGCCACCCAACTTATTGATAATGTCACAAAGACCTTGATGAAGGGAAATAAAATTAAAAATAAATTTCAGCTTAATCCAAAACTTTTGGCCCACAAAAAGTTTTTAATTGCCAATCAGCACTATTTCTGTGGTGTGGTCCACCTGAAATATGTATCTATTTCGTTTTTTGAATCATTCCTTATTCTTAACTAAAAATATAGATGTAGAGAATTGATATACAGTACCTTTATCAAGGTAGGCCCAGGATGAGGTATGCACAGAACCGCATATATACAGGCTGCACCCAATGTAACCCCACTTTTTTTGGGAACAGGCACCTATTCTCTCGGGGAATACAAAGAAGTTTAACGGTAGGAGAGAAAGCTTACCTCGATTTTTTATATGCCCACCCTATTATGTAGGTAAGATCCACTCCGACCATTAGATGTGCAATCTCATTGTAAGTCTAAAGAGAAAATATAAGTTAGATTTGTAGTTTAGCTGAGCCACACCAATGAAATATTTGAAGGGAAGACATCCACCTTTGATTTTTACCGGACCCCAATCATGAGCATGTGAAATCAGCTCTAACCATTAGATGAAAAAGCAAAGAATAGGTGTGGGACTTAAAAATCATATCCATAAGTGATTCAAGTGGGCCTCATCAAACAATCATTTTATAGGGTGAGCTTTTTTAGCATACTATTTCCAATTGTGTGTTCCATCCGAGGTAACAATGGGATTTATTTTTAGTCTATAAGTCTAACATGATGTGACACGCGTGATGGTCGGGATGGATTTTTCATTAACAGCACAGTGAGGCTCACCTAAGCTAGAAATCATTTCTAAAAGACTTCTCAAAAGGCTAACGCGAAGCAAACGCCCCTCCCTCCTAATATTTATCAGCATTAAATGCCAAGCTACTTGGACCAAAACTCACGGTCCAACTAGTTGTGTGTGAACATTTCTCATATATATATATATATATATGTGTGTGTGTGTGTGTGTGTGTGTGTGTGTGTGGGAAAAGGAATTATGTGCTCGATCTCACGACTTCATCCCATGAGGACGAATTGTGTGGGCCCGACGGTGATGCGTTTCGAACATCTATCCCATCAGTCAGATGCACCATTCCATCATGGGCCTAGGTCTCAAAAATCAAGTCAATCTGTGACTTTTGTTGGCCACACCACATACAGAAGTGGAGAGCGGCCATGCACCATTAAAACATTCATAATCATTTTTGGGGCCCACAAAAGATGTGGTTGCAAATACAGACCATACATTATGTGTGTCCCACTTGTATGAGGGTTCACACCAAGTTCATCAGCATTAAAAACTCATGTGGGCCCCACCAAGTGATTTTATATGTTTTAACGGTGTTTCACATTATTTTAGATGTTATGGCCCACATGAGTTCCATATACGGCTGATTTTTGGCATGTCCCATAATTTAAAGGGTACCCATCAGATGCACGGTGTTGATGGTCGACACACATCACGGTAGGGCCCACACAGCTCAATCTAGGGGAGCTCATCGTGAGGTTGAGCGCATAATACTATATAGCTGAATGCTAGTTGCACAGTAGTTCGCATGAACTTGTGCGAACTTGTTTGAGAATGCATTGTACGTCATGGGATTCTAAAATTTAAATGATTTACGAAGTATCATTTCAAGAAACTCTCCTGACCTCATTTTTACTTTGATATAAAACTTTGGTGAGCCATGAAAAGTGAAAACAATTTTCTTTATGAATTTACATTTCTTTTTACTATAATTCACTAGAATTTTGGCTTAGAGTGAAAACTTATCCCCGAAGATTTTACAGGATTCCACGTTATATAGACGATTCGGATTAGACAACCATAACATATGTAAAAAGGTATGCACCTACATAAGTGCACAGTGCTCACCTTCACACCTTCTTACTTCTTACATGACAACACGTGCATACTTTTACACCTGTCTCATGGGCTTAAAATCTGGACAATGCACGTGATACGGCACACCTTGAAACCTTATAAGCCCAATTTTCAACCTAAACCAAGAGTACTGGTCATGGAAAAAGGAGAATAGTTTTCTCCCTTAATCCGCATTTCTTGTTGCTATGGCCCACTAGAGTTAGATTTGCCAGGTTTCAGGTGTGTCACATCACTTGGACCTTTTAGATCGTGTGCCCATAATACACCTGAAAAGGTGCACACGGGTGCTTGCGTAAGAAGTGCACAGCAGTTGAGCATTCCGAGATATATATATATATATATATATATATATATATATATATATATATATATATATATATATATATATATATAAGAGAAATGCTCACACCAATGCTCACACACAACTAGTTGGACCGTGAGTAGCTAGGCATTTAATGAAAACTTTCCCCCACATACACCTATATTAAGGAATTTAAGAATGCATGTCATAGTTATGTAAAGTAACATATGTGCTAAGATCCAGGCCATTCATTAGTTAGGATCCACTAAGGAGAACTTATACGCTAAAAACTAAGAAACTACACTTTTAAGAAAAGTACAAGTGTGCATGTTAAATCTAGATCATTGACTATTTTATTAACAACCTATTATCTTCATAAGTATTTGACATGTTTGATCATAAGATCATCATTTTTTTTTTTCCCTAACAAGTTGATAATGTAATTTATCTAATGTATAGATCTAATTTTTAGTTGGATGGTCCAAATCTATAATAAATGTGTCGTCCATTCTACATTTAATGAGAAAAAAAAAAAAAAAAAACTCTTGTAAGTAATATAAACAAATGCTTCCATGGTAGACTAATTACATTTTGGCATGGAAAAGGGCCCACAGCTTGAGTGGGCCTATTATTGCGTTAATGTAAAATCAACCCCTTCCATTAGGTATGTCACCCCATGTTAGATCAAGGTTTCAAATTTCATTCTCATCCTTATTTAAGGTGAATCACATTATTAGAAACAGTATATATGGAAAGGTTCACCCTCTAAACTATTTCCATCAGCGTGGCTCACATGAATCATGTATGGACTTCATTTTTGGGAGTCAGGCTTAATTTTGGTGTGATAACTAATAGCTGAAACGGATTTCATAGTTTCTTTACGATGAGCCCTGAAAAAAATAAAGAGCGGATATCTCTCTCCTAATTGTTCCTATTGGTGTAGCCCATCTAAACCACTGATTAGCCGAATTTCTTTGCTTTGAGCCTATTACTAGATTACATGTTTAATGGTCGGAGTGGATCTTACATACATTTAAGAGTGGGCCCGTGAAAAAATCTGAGGTGGGAGTGCATGTGGTACCTGTTCCCAAACTATTACCATTTGGCATAATTAATGCCCGTAATGCTGGCATAGAGGTGGCGTTGTGGACGAGGATTTCCTGCAGGAAGTTCCTCAGGATTCCGGGTGGGGCCACTGCAATGTATGTGAGAAATTTATTCCGTCCATCCGTTTTGCGAGCACATTTTCGGAGACGTTATATCAAAAATGAGGCGGATGCAAGACTCAAAGGGGTCACACGAGAGGGGAAATTGGGGAAAGAAATTCCCACCGTTGAAACCTTCCTGGACCGCACCTTGATGTTTATATGCAATCCAAACCCTTTATAAGGTCATTCCAAATTGGATGAAGTGAAAACACTAAAAATATAGCCTAATACAGAAATTTTATGGGCAAAAAACTGTTTCAATGGTGCTCACTGAATAACAACTATTTCCTCTCGTGTGGCCCATTTGAGTGCTTGATACATTTATTTTTTTGTCGCACATCCTAAAATTATCTTTCAAAAAGGATGGATGGGATAGATTTCACACAAACATATCGGTGGGGCCCACCCAGCATCCTTGTGCAGGAACTTCCTGTGAAAGGCTTTTGCAGGAAATCCAGGTCCATTGTTTTGGTAATTAATCCTCGTAATTCCAATCCACGGGTGATTTAAAGGCAGCTTTGAAAAAGAGTGGCCGCTTCGGATAGGACGTATATGGTGTTAATTTTAAATCTATACCGAACATATGATGGGTCACCTCACTTTACACCTAAGCTCAAATTTCAGGCCCATCCATACTTCGGGTGGACCAAACAACTGAAAATAGTTGATAAAGAAAAGTTCACCTTCCAAACTATTTACATTGACGTGGCCTACTTGAAAGATGAATGGATCTTAATTTTATCCCTATATAAATTCTACTTAGTGGATCCTAACTGATGAATGACTTAGATCTTAGAAAATATGCCACTTTACATAACTATGACATACATTCTAAAATTCCCTTAATATAGGTGTATGCATTATATAGAAGGAGGAATTTTTTCATTAAATGCCCAAATAGTTGGACCAAAACTCACAGTCCTACTAGTTGTGTGTGAGCATTACTCTCTCTCTCTCTATATATATATAGACACAGGTGTGTTGATAAATGTAGGATTAAAAGTTATTTAGACTTTTGCTATAATAGGATCTGAACATCCAATAAGTCGCATAGCATACGTTTTTAGGAAGTATGTACACTTGGTTGATATGTGCCATAGGGCGTGAAGTTTATCTAATATAGTGAAATTTATAACTAAGACTTTCATTCCCAAATCTTATGGAGGGTTTAAGAAAAAAAGGTAAACTTATCAGACAATTTTGATTTGGTGTGTCCCAACACAGGTGGATTACTAGAAAATCGCCTGAACGGAGCAATTTCAACTCTTAGAGTTGCACATGGAAAGAGGCGGTTAAAATGCAACAATGAACCAAGTCCAAGTGAAAAAGGCCCAACACAGTCTAATAAATGACCACTGTAATCAACTAGTAGGTGGCCATTCCAACATGGGTTTGGCCAAATGGCCCATGCTTAAGGTGGCCAGTATAATGGACGGCTTGGATCGATGGGAGAACTCACGGATGAAACTAGGTCTGTTCACGGGTCGAGCTAGCTCGAAAAACTCGCTCGACTCGGCTCGAGTCAGCTCGGATTGACTCAGCTTGAATGACCAATTCAAGCTGAGCCAAGCTAATTATTTGAAGCTTGAGTTGAGTTTAAGACAAGTTCGACCAGGGAGCATTTCAACTCGACTCGACTCGAAGCTCAAACTCGAGCTCGACTCGGCTCGATTAATAAATATATTATATATTATATATATTATATTAATATAAGTTTTAATTTTTAACTTAAAAAAAAAAAAAAAAAAAAACAAACAAACAAACAAACCCTAGAGTCTTTACCCAACCGCACGCACCCTCTTTCCCTTTCCCTTTCTTCTCTCGCTACCCACGGCCAGCCGCACGCTCGCCTGGACTGCCACCATCAGATTTTCTCATCCGATTTGAAACTTTGTTTGGTTTTTTCATTGGGTTTTATTTTGATTCTCTTAAGATTTTTGAATTTTTCATCAATCGAGGAGGATCAAGAACAAAATCCATTATTCTCTCACCCAACAAGCTCGAGCTCGACTCGAGATAAACTCGACTCGACTCAAACCACTAGCTCGACTCGAACTCGACTCGATAGCTTTGACAAATAAGATAAGTTTTAGCTCAAACTCAAGTACATCGGACAAGCCGATCCGAGCTTGGCCCACCTCGACTCCACTCGGCTCGATGCCAACCTCTAGATGAAACCGGCGAAGGTTGTGGAAAGCATTTTGTAATGGCCACTTGGGTAATTCATAAGAAGGAATAAGGGTATTATTGGAATGATTGGTACAACTTTGACTCAGGTGTGAACGCGTGACTGCGGAGAAATACATGATCCTCGAGCGCAAGATCCACAAAATGTCCTCGGGTTTTTAGTTTGTACAAGTCGGGCCCATGGTTTAATCATCTACACTATCGGATTGATGTAATCTTCCGTAGATGGACTGGTAAAAACAGACATCCTGGCCATCATCTTAGAGTATACTCAGTTGATTTTGGACCATTGCTTCATTTCTCCACTTAACCAACAAGCCACAAATTAAAATCTTGAGAATGTACTCTTTTCAAAAAGGTCGGGCATAATCATCTAGACCCAGCAAACGAACGGTCTGGATATTTGGACGGTGGCCCCACTTGTGCAAACTGAGGACTCGGATCCTGTGCAGATCCTTAGGTCGAGTATCATGTCACACTCTTGGTATTTAGCTTGCATGGACTTATCTAAAATTTGAGAAAATGACCACCGTAGACAAAACCTTTTACGCAGCGGTTTTTATCGCGGAATAGAAACTTAAGTTACCAACTTAGACTGGCACGTGCGGACAGCGACATTGAAGACGAAACTACCCCTCCTTTTCACTGCGAAGACGAGAGCTGACGCTCCTCCTCCAATTGAGAGTTGTACGAACGGCTTAGGAGAGATCAAAGTTACATGGCCCCACAGCTATGTATTTATCATATTCACAACGTTCATCCATATTTCAAAATCATATCGGAGCATTATCCAAAAAAAAAAAAAATCATATCCATAAATCAATGGACCACACCACAAAGAGCAGCGGGGAAATTGATTTTCACCGTTAAAAATTTTTGTAAGGCCTATCATAACATTTATTTTCCATCCAATCTACTCATAAGGTCACAAAGGCCTGGATGAAGAGGAAAAATAAATTCCATGATGATCCAAAACTTCTGCAACCCCTAAAAGGGTTTCAATGGTAGACATTCAATTCCCCATTACCTTTTACTGTGTGGTCCACTTGATAGCTAGATCTGTCTTATTTTTCATCTCAAGCCTTAATACGAGTTCACCGAATAGATGGACGGTTTGGATATAACATATACCTCATAATGGGACCCACAAAAATCTGTGGGGATTACAACTGAGAAAGGGAAAAAAAAAAAAAAAGAAAAGACAGCAAGTTGGGGTTGATCGGGTCAACCCGGTCAACCGGCCTATGGCTACGGATTATAACCGTAGCCATAATTACAATGCTATGCACTTTTTTTATTTTTTATTTTTTATTTTTTATTTTTTATTTTTATTTTTTACATGGAGAACTTTATTGTACCTACATTTTTCTTTAAAACATGTTTATATAAATATGTGTGTGTGTGTGTGTATAAATTTTTCTCTTTTTTTTTTTTCATTTCTTTCTTTATTCATTTAACAAGAATATCTTCTAAACTAAAATTAGTTACTTGACGTACCACATGATTTTGGGGTAGGAGAAACTATTTTAGCCAATCAACCTAGTTATTTTCCAAGATTCCATCAGGTCCATGGTCGAAAATACATTTCATTCACTTCACGATCAATTTCAATCACTTCATGGTCAAACTAAAAATTGAGTGAGGCAAATATGAAATTGAGTGAGTAAATTAAAAATTGAGCAGGACAAGGTATGAATTGAGTGAGGGAAGATAGAAATTGAGCGAGGTAACATAGGAGTTCAGCGAGGGAATCTAGAAATTGAGCGAGGCAACTTACGATTTGAGCGAGGAAAGCTAGAAATTGAGCGAGGTTTAGGCTACTTTGAAATTGAGCGAGGGAACCTCGCTCAAATCCTAAGTTGCCTCGCTGAATTTCTACGTTGTATCGCTCAATTGCTAGGTTGTCTCGCTCAATTCCTAGGTTCCTTCGCTCAATTTATATATTGCCTCACAGGATTTCTAGCTTCCCTCGCACAATTCGTAGGCTGTCTCGCTCAGTTCATATATTTTTCTAGATCATTTTATGGTATGAGACCAAAAATGAGATATATCCAGTTCTCAAGTGTACCACATTACAGGAAATAGTGTTGAATGAGCGTCAACCATTAGAAACCTTTAGGGGACCCACTGTGATGTTTGTGAGAAATCCTCCTCGTCTAAGTTCATTCATAGGGTCAAAAAGACCTAGATGAAGAGGAAAAAAAATTTCATAATGATTCAAAACTTCTGTAACCCCTAAAAGGGTTTCAATGGTAGACGTTCAATTTCCCATTTCCTTTTACAGTGTGGTCCACTTGATAGTTAGATCTATCTTATTTTTCGTCTCAAGCCTTAATATGAGCTCGTAAAATATATGGACGGTTTGGATATAACACATACATCATGATGGAACCCACAAAAGTAACATAGCAAAAAAAAAAAAATCAGTTTGCCCCGCTCAATTTCTAGTTTGTCCCGCTCAATTTTCAGTTTGCCCCGCTCAATTTCCAGTTTGCCCCGCTCAATTTTCAGTTTACCCCGCTCAATTTCCAGTTTGCCCCGCTCAATTTCTAGTTGCCCTGCTCAATTTCCAGTTTGCCCCGCTCTATCAAATTGAAATTTTTTTTTTCTTTTGTGGGTCCCATCATGATGTATGTGTTATATCCAAACGGTCCATATATGAGCGGTGAAAATTGAAAATTGAGCGGGGCAAACTGAAAATTAAGCTGGGCAAACTAGAAATTGAGTGGGGTAAACTGAAAATT
Source organism: Magnolia kwangsiensis (assembly GCA_037074715.1). Classification (NCBI taxonomy): domain Eukaryota; kingdom Viridiplantae; phylum Streptophyta; class Magnoliopsida; order Magnoliales; family Magnoliaceae; genus Magnolia; species Magnolia kwangsiensis. The sequence continues at coordinate 101,884,001 of CM073581.1, forward strand.
AAGCGGGGCAAATTAAAAATTTGGTTATATGTTTTGGTTTAGGTTTAGGTTAAGGTTTAGGTTTAGGTTATAGGTTAAAGCTTTAGGGAATTGAGAATAGGTTAAGGTTTAGGTTTAGGGAATCGGGTTCAGGTTTGAGATCGGGTTTAGTTTGAGTTTTCAAGTTTAGGTTTAGGTTAAGGAGTTGAGATTAGGATTAGGTGTAGGTTTAAGTTTAAGGATTTGAGAATGCATTTAGGTTTTAAGTTTAGGTTTAGGTTTTAAGTTTAGGTTAAGGTTATAGGTTTAGGTTAGGTTTAGGTGTAGGTTATAGGTTAAAGCTTTAGGGAATTGAGAATAGGATAAAGTTTAGGTTTAGGAAATCAGGTTCGGGTTCGAGATCGGGTTTAGGTTTGGGTTTTCAAGTTTAGGTTTAGGTTTAGGTTATAGGTTTTGGGATTTTTGAATAGTTTTAGGTTATAAGTATAAGTTTAGGTTAGGTTATAGGTTAAGGTTTAGGGATTTGAGTTTAGGTTATAGGATTAGGTTTAGGTTTAGGTTTAGGGATTTGAGTTTAGGTTATAGGTTTAGGTTTTGGAATTTGAGAATGGGTTCGGGTTTAGGTTATAGGTTTTGGTTTCAGTTTAGGTTATAGGTTTTGAGATTTGATAATAGGTTCCGGTTTAGGTTATAGGTTTCGGTTTTGGTTTTGGCTATAGGTTTTGATTTAGGTTTAAGTTATAGGTTTTGGTTTAGGTTATAGGTTTATGTTAAGGTTTAGGATTAGGTTATAGGTTTTTGGATTTGAGAATGGGTTCGGGTTTAGGTTATAGGTTTTGGTTTAGGTTATAGGTTTTGAGATTTGATAATGGGTTCTTGTTTAGGTTATAGGTTTTGGTTTTGGTTTAGGTTATAGGTTTTGAGATTTGATAATGGGTTCTGGTTTAGGTTATAGGTTTAGGTTTTGGTTTAGGTTATAGGATTTTATTTAGGTTTAGGTTATAGGTTTTGGTTTAGGTTATAACTTTTGGTTTAGGTTTAAGTTATAGGTTTTGGTTTAGGTTATAGGTTATAGGTTATAGGTTATAGGTTTATGTTAAAGTTTAGGTTTATGTTATAGGTTTTTGGATTTGAGAATGGGTTCGGGTTTAGGTTATAGGTTTTGGTATTGGTTTAGGTTATAGGTTTTGGTTAAGGTTATAGGTTATAGGTTTAAGTTTAGGTTAAGGTTAGGTTTAGGTTATAGGTTTTGGGATTTGATAATGGGTTTGGGTTTAGGTTATAGGTTTTGGTTTTGGTTCAAGTTATAGGTTATAGGTTTTGGGATTTGAGAATGGGTTCGGGTTTAGGGTATAGGTTTTGGTTAAGGTTATAGGTTATAGGTTTAGGTTTAGGTTAAGGTTAGGTTTAGGTTATAGGTTTTGGGATTTGATAATGGGTTCGGGTTTAGGTTATAGGTTTTGGTTTTGGTTTAGGTTATAAGTTATAGGTTTAGGATAAGGTTTAGGTTTAGGTTTAAGTTATAGGTTTTAGGATTTGAGAATGGGTTCGGGTTTAGGTTATAGGTTTTGGTTAAGGTTATAGGTTATACGTTATAGGTTTAGGTTTAGGTTAAGGTTAGGTTTAGGTTATAGGTTTTGGGATTTGATAATGGGTTCGGGTTTAGGTTATAGGTTTTGGTTTTGGTTTTGGTTATAGGTTATAGGTTTAGGATAAGGTTTAAGTTTAGGTTTAAGTTATAGGTTTTGGGATTTGAGAATGGGTTCGGGTTTAGGTTATAGGTTTTGGTATTGGTTTAGGTTATAGGTTTTGGTTAAGGTTATAGGTTATAGGTTTAGGTTTAGGTTATAGGTTTTGGAATTTAATAATGGGTTTAGGTTATAGGTTCTGGTTTTGGTTTAGGTTATAAGTTATAGGTTTAGGATAAGGTTTAGGTTTAGGTTTAGGTTTTAGGTTTTAGGATTTGAGAATGGGTTCGGGTTTAGGTCATAGGTTTTGATTTTAGTTTAGGTTATAGGTTTAGGTCAATTTCATGTTTGCCCCGCTAAATTTTCAGTTTGCCCCGCTCAATTTTCAGTTTGCCCCGCTCAATTTCCAGTTTGCCCCGCTCAATTTCTAGTTTGCCCCACTCAATTTCCAATTTACCCCGCTCAATTTCTAATTTGTCCCGCTCAATTTTCAGTTTGCTCCCGCTCAATTTTCAATTTGCCCCGCTCAATTTCCAGTTTGCCTCGCTCAATTGATAGTTTGCCCCGCTCAATTTCCAGTTTACCTCGCTCAATTTCTAGTTTGCCCCGCTCAATTAAGCGGGGAAAACTGGAAATTGAGCGGGGCAAACTCAAAATTGAGTGAGGCAAACTCGAAATTGAGTGGAGTAAACTGAAAATTAAGCGGGGCAAACTAGAAATTGAGCGGGGCAAACTGAAAATTGAGTGGGACAAACATGAAATTGACCTAAACCTATAACCTAAACTAAAACCAAAACCTATGACCTAAACTTGAACCCATTCTCAAATCTCAAAACCTATAACCTAATCCTTATCCTAAACCTATAACCTATAATCTAAACCAAAACCAAAACCTATAACCTAAACCCGAACCCATTCTCGAATAACAAAACCTATAACCTATCCCTAAACCTTAACCTAACCTAACCTAAACCTATACTTATAACTTAAAACTATTCCCAAATCCCAAAACCTATAACCTAAATCAAACCTTTCCCTAAACCTATAACCTAAACTCAATTTCCTAAAGTGAAACCTACACTTAATCCTAATCTCAACTCCCTAACATAAATGTAAACCTAAACTTAAAAACCCAAACTTAAACATAATCCCAAACCTGAACCCAATTTTCTAAACCTAAACCATAACCCATTCTCAAATCCAAAAACCTATAACCTAAACCAAAACCAAAATCAAAACCTATAACCAAAACCTGAACCCATTCTCAAATTCAAAAACCTATAACCTAAACTGAAACCTATAACCTAAACCTAAACCCATTCTCAAATCCAAAAACCTATAACCTTAACCTAAACCTATAACCTATAACCTCAATCAAAATCAAAACTAAAACCTATAACCTACCCATTCTCAAATCCAAAAATTATATCGACGCAATTATAGCTACGGTTATAATCCGTAGCTAAAGTGTATCAAAAATTGTTATCTATAACTAACGTCGATATATCGATGATATGTATATAATATCTACAACTTACGTCGATATATCGATGATTTGTAGATAATATCTACAACTTATGTCGATAATATCTACGATATTACCTAAAGCTATTACCTATAACCTACACCTAAACCTATAACCTTAACCTAAACCTAAAACCTAAACCTAAACCTAAAACTTAAATGTATTCTCAAATCCTTAAACCTAATCCTAATCTCAAATCCTTAACTTAAACCTAAACTTGAAAACCCAAACTAAACCCAATCTCAAACCTGAACCCGATTCCCTAAACCTATTTCTTAACCTATTCTCAATTCTCTAAAGCTTTAACCTATAACCTAGAACCTATAACCTAAACCTAAACCTTTACTTAAACCTAAACCTTAACCTAAACCTAAACCAAAACATATAACCAAATTTTCAGTTTGCCCTACTCAATTTCTAGTTCACCTCGCTTAATTTTCAGTTTCTCCCGCTCAATTTTCAGTTTACCTCGCTCATATAAGAACGGTTTGGATATAACAAATACATCATGATGGGACCCACAAAAGAAAAAAAAATTCAGTTTGCCCTGCTCAATTTCTAGTTTGCCCCGCTCAATTGAGCGGGGTAAACTGGAAATTGAGCGGGGTAAACTGAAAATTGAGCGGGGCAAACTGGAAATTGAGCGGGGTAAACTGAAAATTGAGCAGGGCAAACTGGAAATTGAGCGGGGTAAACTGAAAATTTAGCGGGGAAAACTGAAAATTGAGCGGGGCAAACTGAAAATTAAGCGGGACAAACTAGAAATTGAGCGGGGCAAACTGAAAATTGAGCGGGACAAACATGAAATTGACCTAAACCTATAACCTAAACTAAAATCAAAACCTATGACCTAAACCCGAACCCATTCTCAAATCCCAAAACCTATAACTTAAACCTAAACCTAAACCTTATCCTAAACCTATAACTTATAACCTAAACCAAAACCAGAACTTATAACCTAAACCCGAACCCATTATTAAATTCCAAAACCTATAACCTAAACCTAACCTTAACCTAAACCTAAACCTATAACCTACAACCTAAACCAATACCAAAACCTATAACCTAAACCCGAACCCATTCTCAAATCCCAAAACCTATAACCGAAACCTAAACCTAAACCTTATCCTAAACCTATAACCTATAGCCTAAACTAAAACCAAAACCTATAACCTAAACCCGAACTCATTATCAAATCCCAAAACCTATAACCTAAACCTAACATTAACCTAAACCTAAACCTATAACCTATAACCTTAACCAAAACCTATAACCTAAACCAATACCAAAACCTATAACCTAAACCCGAACCCATTCTCAAATCCCAAAACCAATGCTAAAACATATAACCTAAACCAAAACCAAAACCTACAACCTTAATCTGAACCCATTCTCAAATCACAAAACCTTAACCTATAACCTAACCTAAACCTATAGTTATAACCTAAAACTATTCCCAAATCCCAAAACCTATAACCCAAACCTAAACTTAAACCTAAACCCGAACCCATTATTAAATCTCAAAACCTATAACCTAAACCAAAACCAAAACCTATAACCTAAACCTGAACCCATTTTCAAATCCAAAAACCTGTAACATAAACCTACACCTAATCCTAATATCAACTCCTTGACCTAAACCTAAACTTGAAAACCCAAACCTAAACCCGGTCCTGAACTCGATTTCCTAAACCTAAACCTTAACCTATTCTCAGTTCCTTAAACCTTAACATATAACCGACACTTATAACCTAAACTTAAAACCTAAATGTATTCTCAAATCCCTAAACCTAAACTTACACCTAATCCTAATATCAACTCCTTAACCTAAACCTAAACTTGAAAACCCGAACCTAAACCCGGTCCCGAACCCGATTTCCTAAACCTAAACCTTAACCTATTCTCAGTTCCCTAAACCTTAACATATTACTGACACTTATAACCTAAACCTCAATTGAGCGGGGCAAACTGAAAATTGAGCGGGGCAAACTGAATTTTATTTTATTTTTGCTTTTGTGGGTCCCATCATGATGTATGTGTTATATCTAAACCGTCCATATATGAGCGGGGCAAACTGGAAATTAAGCGGGGCAAACTGAAAATTGAGCGGGGCAAACTGAAAATTAAGCGGGGCAAACATGAAAGCCTTGAAATAAAAGGTGGACAAACTAAATATTGACAGTGGGGTCAATTCATGTTTGTCCCGCTCAATTTTCAGTTTGCCCCGCTTAATTTTCAGTTTGCCCTGCTCAATTTCCAGTTCGCCCCGCTCATATATGGACGGTTTGGATATAAGACATACATCATGATGGGACCTATAAAAGTAAAAAAAAAATATTTCGGTTTACCCCGCTCAATTTCTAGTTTGCCCCGCTCAATTTCCAGTTTGCCCCGCTAAATTGAGCCGGGCAAACTAGAAATTGAGTGGGACAAACTGAATTATTATTTTTTTTTGCTATGTTGCTTTTGTGCGAGGGAAGCTAGAAATCCAGTGAGACAATATATAAATTGAGCGAAGGAACCTAGGAATTGAGGTTGGCAACCTAGCAATTGAGCGATACAACGTAGAAATTCAGCGAGGCAACTTAGGATTTGAGCAAGGGAACCTCGCTCAATTTCAATGTAGCCTAAACCTCGCTCAATTTGTAGCTTCCCTCACTCAATTCATACCTTATCCTACTCAATTTTCAATTTACTCACTCAATTTCATATTTGCCTCGCTCAATTTCTAGTTTGACCATGAAGTGATTGAAATTGACCGTGAAGTGAATGAAATGTATTTTCGACCATCGACCTGATGGAATCTTGGAAAATAACTAGGTTGGTTGGCTAAAATAGCTTCTCCTACCCCAAAATCATATTGGTACGTCAAGTAACTAATTTTAGTTTAGAAGATATTCTTGTTAAATGAATAAAGAAAGAAATAAAAAAAAAAAAAAGGAGAAAATTTATATATATATACACACACACACACACACACACACACACACACACACACACACACACACACACACATATTTATATAAACATGTATTAAATAAAAATGTAGGTACAATAAAGTTCTCCATGTAAAAAATAAAAATAAAAAATAAAAAATAAAAAATAAAAAAAGTGTAGAGCCTTATAGCTATGGCTACGGTTATAATCCGTAGCCATAGGCCGGTCGACCGGCCTGACCCGGTCGACCCCAACTTGCTGGCTTCTTTTTCAATTTTTTTTTTCCTTTTCCCTGTTGTAATCCCTACTGATTTTTGGGTTTTGGAATTTGAGAATGGGTTCGGGTTTAGGTTACAGGTTTTGGGATTTGTGAATGGGTTCGGGTTTAGGTTATAGGTTTTAGTTTTGGCTTAGGTTATAGGTTTTGGAATTTGAGAATGGGTTCGGGTTTAGGTTATAGGTTTTAGTTTTGGTTTTGGTTATAGGTTTTAGTTTTGGTTTAGGTTATAAGTTTTGGTTTAGGTTTTAAGTTTAGGTTTAGGTTTGGGTTTGGGTTTGGGTTTGGGTTTGGGTTTTGGGATTTAAGAATGGGTTCGGGTTTAGGTTATAGGTTTTGGTTATGGTTTTGGTTATAGGTTTTGGGATTTGAGAATGGGTTCGGATTTAGGTTATAGGTTTTGGTTTTGGTTTAGGTTATAGGTTTTAGTTAAGGTTATAGGTTATAGGTTTAGGTTTAGGTTATAGGTTTAGGATAAGGTTATAGGTTTTGGGATTTGGGAATAGTTTTAGGTTATTAGTATAGGTTTAGGGTAGGTTATAGGTTTTGGGATTTGAGAATGGGTTCGGGTTTAGGTTATAGGTTTTGGTTTAGGTTATAGGTTCTGGGATTTGAGAATGGATTCGGGTTTAGGTTATAGGTTTTGGTTTTGGTTTTGGTTTTGGGATTTGAGTTTAGGTTATAAGTTTAGGTTTAGGTTTAGGTTTTAGGTTTTAGGTTTAGGTTTAGGTTTGGGTTTGGGTTTTGGGATTTGTGAATGGGTTCGGGTTTAGGTTACAGGTTTTAGAATTTGAGAATGGGTTCGGGTTTAGGTTATATGTTTTAGGTTTTGGTTTAGGTTATAGGTTTTGGGATTTGAGAATGGGTTCTAGTTAGGTTATAGGTTTTGGTTTTGGTTTAGGTTATAGGTTTTGGGATTTGAGAATGGGTTCGGGTTTAGGTTATAAGTTTTGGTTTGGGTTTAGGTTATAGGTTATAGGTTTAGGTTTAGGTTATAGGTATAGGATAAGGTTATAGGTTTTGGGATTTAAGAATGGGTTCGGGTTTAGGTTATAGGTTTTGCTTATGGTTTTGGTTTAGGTTATACGTTTTAGGATTTGAGAATGGGTTCGGGTTTAGGTCTTAGGTTTTGGTTTTGGTTTTGGTTTAGGTTATAGGTTTTGGTTTAGGTTATAGGTTAGAGGTTTAGGATAAGGTTTTAGGTTTAGGTTATAGGTTTTTGAAATATTTGAGAATGGGTTCGGGTTTAGTTTATAGGTTTTGGTTATGGTTTTGGTTTAGGTTATAGGTTTTAGGATTTGAGAATGGGTTCGGATTTAGGTCTTAGGTTTTGGTTTTGGTTTAGGTTTTGGTTTAGGTTATAGGTTTTGGTTTAGGTTATAAGTTATAGGTTTAAGATAAGGTTTAGGTTTAGGTTATAGGTTTTTAGATTTGAGAATGAGTTCGGGTTTAGGTTGTAGGTTTTAGTTATGGTTTTGGTTTAGGTTATAGGTTTTAGGATTTGAGAATGGGTTCGGGTTTAGGTCTTAGGTTTTGGTTTTGGTTTTAGTTTAGGTTATAGGTTTTGGTTTAGGTTATAGGTTATAGGTTTAGGATAAGGTTTAAGTTTAGGTTATATGTTTTTGGATTTGAGAATGGGTTCGAGTTTAGGTTATAGGTTTTGGTTATGGTTTTGGTTTAGGTTATAGGTTTTAGGATTTGAGAATTGGTTCGGGTTTAGGTTATAGGTTTTGGTTTTGGTTTTGGTTTTGGTTATAGGTTTTAGGATTTTAGAATGGGTTCGGGTTTAGGTTTAGATTTAGGTTATAGGTTTTGGGATTTGAGAATGGGTTCGGGTTTAGGTCATAGGTTTTGGGATTTGAGAATGGGTTCAGGTTTAGGTCATAGGTTTTGGTTTCGGTTTTGGTTATAGGTTTTGGGATTGGAGAATGGGTTCGGGTTTAGGTCTTAGGTTTTGGTTTTGGTTTTGGTTTTGGTTTTGGTTATAGGTTTTGGTTTTGGTTATAGGTTAGAGGTTTAGGATAAGGTTTTAGGTTTAGGTTATAGGTTTTTGGAATATTTGAGAATGAGTTCGGGTTTAGGTTATAGGTTTTGGTTATGGTTTTGGTTTAGGTTATAGGTTTTAGGATTTGAGAATGGGTTCGGGTTTAGGTCTTAGGTTTTGGTTTTGGTTTTGGTTTTGGTTTAGGTTATAGGTTATAGGTTTAGCATAAGGTTTAGGTTTAGGTTATAGGTTTTTGGATTTGAGAATGGGTTCGGGTTTAGGTTATAAGTTTTGGTTATAGTTTTGGTTTAGGTTGTAGGTTTTAGGATTTGAGAATCGGTTCGGGTTTAGGTTATAGGTTTTGGTTTTGGTTTTGGTTTAGGTTATAGGTTTTGGATTTTAGAATGGGTTCGGGTTTAGGTTATAGGTTTAGGTTTAAGTTTAGGTTATAGGTTTTGGGATTTGAGAATGGGTTCGGGTTTAGGTCATAGGTTTTTGTTTTGATTTAGGTTATAGGTTTTGGGATTTGTGAATGGGTTCGAGTTTAGGTCATAGGTTTTGGGATTTGAGAATGGGTTTGGGTTTAGGTCGTAGGTTTTGGTTTCGGTTTAGGTTATAGGTTTTGGGATTGGAGAATGGGTCGGGTTTAGGTCTTAGGTTTTGGTTTTGGTTTTGGTTTTGGTTTAGGTTATAGGTTTTGGTTTTGGTTATAGGTTATAGGTTTAGGATAAAAGTTTAGATTTATGTTATAGGTTTTTGGATTTGAGAATGGGTTCGGGTTTAGGTTATAGGTTTTAGGATTGGCGAATGAGTTCAAGTTTAGGTCTTAGGTTTTGGTTTTGGTTATGGTTTTGGTTTAGGTTATAGGTTTTGGTTTAGGTTATAGGTTATAGGTTTAGGATAAGGTTTAAGTTTAGGTTTTAGGTTTTAGTATTTGAGAATGGGTTTGGGTTTAGGTTATAGGTTTTGGTTATGGTTTTAGTTTAGGTTATAGGTTTTGGGATTTGAGAATGGGTTCGGGTTTAGGTCATAGGTTTTGGTTTTTGTTTAGGTTATAGGTTTTGGGATTTGAGAATAGGTTTGGGTTTAGGTTATAAGTTTTGGTTTTAGTTTTGGTTTTAGTTTTGGTTTTGGTTTTGATTTAGGTTATAGGTTTTTGGGTTTGAGAATCGGTTCGGGTTTAGGTTAAGGGTATGGTACCTGCAAATACAAATATAAACATGGCCTGTCCAAATGGTCAGGCCCTTCCAATGCCATCCATAGTAAATGGACAGCTTCATCATGGTCATAATACCGGTTTTCACCTTCCAAGGACCCCCGCTCTTCCGGATATCTCCGACGCACATCCGGGTCTGCTCCATTAATTTCGAGCAAATACCTAAACACGACCTGTCCAAATGGTCAGGCCCTTCCAATGCTGTCTATAGGAAATGGACAGCTTCATCATGGTCATAACAGCGGTTCCTACCTTCCAGGGACCCCCACTCTTCCGGATAGCTCCGACGCACATCCGGGTCTGCTCCATGAATTTTGAGTAAATACATAAACGAATTTCGAGTAAATACATAAACACGGTCTGTCCAAATGGCCAGACCACTCCAATCATGTGCATTCTTGAGTCAAGAGACGTACCAGATGCTTAAATCTGAAATATACATTTAAACATAAAATGGTATTGGGAATCGCTTCTCAAAATTGTAGATTGCTTTCTTTTGAAACTCGTTCATCTCACCTGAAAACCTGTCACATAATGAATAACATAACCATAATGATAACTACACATGTGCATTCTTAACAAGATACGTACCAAATACTTGAATCTGAAATATGCAGCTTCAATTCTCACACATGCAACATCCACCTGAAAGAATGTGCATAACCATCATGCTTGAGTAATCAATACAGGAATCTACAAGTAAAACCATAAAACCAGATATACTCACTGCATTTTTAGGATCTCTTACTGAGCAACCTAGACCCCGCATTCCCCCTCTACTGTCAGAACCAACCAACTATAAAACATTATAAATCAAGTTATTAAGATATTCATAATTACCATAAAACTTAAGTAGTTTTTTAATTTTATTAGTACCTCTGTAAGGGCATCCTCCACACCGGTCATCCTAGAAGCAGGATTGCTGCTATAGAGCTCATCTAGTTTTTCCTGTGAAAAATACAAATGAATGTAATATAATTCAAAGTTATACATAGGCTTTTCATAAGGGTACTAGTTAGTGGTACGAGGGATGCACTTACAGCAAGGTCAGGATATTGGACAACTTTGTCCTTTCTTGTATGGACTCTTAAGAAGACTTCACATCTACCTATCTCGATACAAGACTAAAATGTTGGTATTGCAGTGTAAAAGATAAAAATAGCTTAAAACTAGGGAATAAGAAAAAATTACCTTAGCAATGGCGGTCATATAATTGTTTATTTCCCAAGATCAATCTACACAGAGATATTGGCTTATGACAAATCTATACTTAAGCCCTCCAATGCCTTGTTAAAATAATCAATAACCTGCTCCAAATCATGTAATTGGACTGTAAGTTTGAAGTTCAAATAAGATATCAAAGAAAGGTTCAAAAAGTGCCACTGATAAAAGAAAATTCAGAAACCAAATCATCCAAATTTTGCAGACCAACCAAAGGGAATTATAGATCCAAATTTCAATTGCATCAAAGTAACGAGTTTAAGAAGTTGACAACTATAATAGAGCTTCATCTTTAACCTTTTGAGCACTCAAAATTTGTATGATTTTTAAGGAGAGCCGAGTCAACAAAATCAGTAAGATAGCTCTATGAACTTATATGATGGGAGCTACTAGCATTCCTCCAGTTCTATTTGGAAATGGGCATTCAGCAATGCAGAAACGTGCTTTGCATGAGAAAAAGAGGCCGACAGAGAATGAGTGAGTGGTTTATAAATGAACTTTCTTCTCATGAGATTTTTAATTTAATTTAATTTTTTTTTTAATTACAAAAGATTAGTTATCCCTATGAGAAATTACTTTTGCACTTTTGGCTTTCTATCTGTTTAAAAAAAGTATAAAGTGTGTTAACTTTTATTAGGCTAATCTCACAGTTAGTATGATTATAAGAAAACTAATGATATAGTTAGGCCAACCAAATAACTCAACAACACTAAAATAAACTCACAAAAAAACACACCCTCAACTATAGTCCTTGCTCAAGTTAAAATAAATAACAAATAAAAACTTTTTTTTCACACAAATACACATAATATAGTTATGTAGTTATTTGAAAAATCTACTTCAACTTGAATTCAACCTTCTGATAGTATATCCTAAAGATTCTCCTGGGGTCTCTCCAAAAAAAAAAAAAAATGTATCCTTAAGTAAGGCACGTGGTATGGTTTCTTGCAAGAGTTCTTAATGAGGTTTTTACTCTTCTGATCATCTCATTTTTGTTTCACTTGCTAGATATATAAGATTCCTTCTAGAAAACTGCGAGTTTCACCAGTTTTCAATTTTTAAAAAACTACACAATGCTCGATTGAGCAACAGAATGAAAATAAATTCAAACATGAAACTATTTGAATTTTCAAAACAGAAATAATAGAAGAGCTTCACAATAGATAGAATCTTTGGCGACATTCCTAGGGCCCATTTAAATACCCAAATGATAAATAAAAATGCTCTTGAAGGACTATAAAAATAAGAGAAGCCTGAACCTCAGCAGTCAACTGAAGCATACCTCAACTGGGTCATGTCCCTCATATGGTAATTTGCTTGCAGGGACCATTAGCAACTCACATTCTACAACCTACAACATAAACTATAGTTAACAAAGATAAAATTGGAGCAATTTAAATAATTCTTACACTTCCCACACCTGGGGACGATATAGCAAACTTCTCCCATGATGCATGAGTCCAAGCCATATGTTGTTTGCACAAGACAATGGTTTTATTAACAATAACATGTCGAGAGGCAAGCAACTGCTCTGGAGCAGAAAAATCAAGAAAAAAAATTAAGTAGAACACTAACCTTTGAGGCAGCAAATTTGAGTTATCCTACATCATCATATGCTGACCATCATTATCGTGAAACCATGATAGTGGCTGCACTTGTTGTTCACCACCCATTACTAACGGTACATGCATTCCATTATGAAACTACAAAATCATGATGGTATCAATCACTATTTTTTTTTAGAAAAATAAGACATTTGTATTATCCATGCCCATGATCAATGCCATCCTGTGAATTTTCAAAAGTCGCAGGAGTGCGATTTTTGCACAATAGCAACAGTCACAGAAGGAGAGTAACTTTTGCACAATACAAAAAGCATAATTTTGGACAGCAAAAAGCTCAGTTCATAGGAATTTACAGTGTTCTGTAGTTTAGAAATGCATGTTCTCAGTTGGAGTTGCAACTGAGTTCAGCTTGATCCATGGTCCACGGAAAAATTTAGTTTTTTTTTTCAAAAATCTGGATTTCATTGATGATCTAAGATTCTTACAAATGAGCAACAGACTCAGGCCAATGGACTCTCTGAGAAAAGTTTAGTTCAATAGCAATGAATTTAGCAATGCATTTCAGTTCACAGAAATTCCAATGGTATGGACTTCAACAAAATGTTCAGTTCAATCTACAGTCCGCATTCCAGTTCAAGTTCAGTTTACAAATGAGTTCCAGTTCACAGATTTGTCTGGAGTTTAGTCTATGAATCAGTTAACAAATTAGATTAGGATCTGCTGCAATCACATGATACAATCCAATTCACATGAGTGCATGAATCAGTTTACAAATGAGTGCAAGAAAGAAAAGTAACCATTGATTTGGAAAAAAAATCATTAATGTGCATCACTTCACAAAAACCTACAACCCATCACTGCAATCACAGAACAAGTCAATGAATCACTTCACAACCATCCATCGATCTGCATCACTTCACAAGTATGTGCATTAGTTACAAAAGTCTAGGATCTGTTGCAATAAGGAAAAGTCAATCAGTTACACAAATGAGTTGATGAATCAGGCTATAATTGAGTGCATAAAGCCCAAGTACTACTCCTACATGTGGTGACAAGTCTGCATCAATGGCTATCAGTTTAGAAATGAGTGCACAAAAGGAAAGTAAATGATTGATTTGAAAAAATAAAATAAAAAAAAGCCATTGATACAAACCACTTCACAAAACCTGCAACCAAACTCAGCAATCACAAAAAAAAAAGGTTAAACACATATATTCCAATGGACCTCATGTATCCCCTTAAGCACCATTTATATTTAATATGTTTTAGGTGGGGAGATATACTTTAGCAACAGTGCACTTGGGCTATAGCTATGGATTACTTCCATAGCTATATTACTACGGATTAAATCCATAGTTAAAAGCTTTCAACCTCCATAGCCATTGCTTCATTTTTTGGTAGTGTAGATTGATCTGAAATCAATACAATAGTTGGGAGATCTTCATTATATATTCATGGGCATTGTCTTTTAGGATCTATAAAAAGGGGGTGGTGTAGGAGGTGTGGACAAAAACAACCTAGGATTTGAGCGAGGTAACCTAGAAATTGAGCGAGGGAACTTATAAATTGAGCGAGGCAACCTAGGAATTGAGTAAGGTAACGTAGGAATTCAACAAGGTAACCTAGGAATAGAGCGAGGGAAACTAAAAATTGAGCGAGGCAACCTAGCATTGAGCGAAGCAACGTAGGATTTGAGCGAAGAAAGCTAAAAATTGAGCGAGAAACCTAGAAATTGAGCGAGATAACCTAGGAATTGAGCGAGGCAACCTAAGAATTGAGCGAGATAACCTAGGATTTGATCGAGGCAACCTAGGATTTGAGCGAGGAAAGCTAGAAATTGAGCGAGGGAACCTAGAAATTGAGCGAGGCAACCTAGGAATTGAGCGAGGCAACGTAGGAATTAAACGAGGTAACCTAGGAATTGAGCGAGGGAAGCTAGGATTTGAGCGAGGCAACCTAGGATTTGAGCGAGGAAACCTAGAAATTGAGCGAGAGAACCTACAAATTGAGCGAGGCAACATAGGAATTGAGCTAGGAATCCTAAGATTTGATCAAGGGAAGCTAGAAATTGAGCGAGATAACCTAGGATTTGAACGAGGTAACCTAGGATTTGAGCGAGGAAAGCTAGAAATTGAGCGAGGGAACCTAGAAATTGAGCGAGGCAACCTAAGAATTGAGTGAGGCAATGTAGGAATTCAGCAAGGTAACCTAGGAATTGAGCTAGGGAAGCTAGAAATTGAGCAAGGCAACCTAGCATTTGAGCAAGGCAACCTAGGATTTGAGCGAGGAAAGCTAGAAATTGAGAAAGGAAACCTAGAAATTGAGTGAGGCAACCTAGGAATTGAGCGAGGCAACGTAGGAATTGAGCGAAGAATCCTAGGATTTGAGTGAGGGAAGCTAGAAATTGAGCGAGGGAAGCTAGGATTTGAGCGATGCGACCTAGAAATTGAGTGAGGCAACGCAGGAATTGAGCGAAATAAGCTAGGAATTGAGCAAGGCAACGTAGAAATTCAGTAAGAAATTCTAGTTATTGAGCAAGGGAACTAAGAAATTCAGTAAGGCAACCTAGGATTTGAGCGAGGCGAGGGAAGCTACAAATTGTACGAGGGAACCTAGAAATTGAACGAGGCAACCTACGAATTGAGCGAAGAAGTTAGAAATTGAGCGAAGCAACCTAGGATTTGAGTGAGGGAACATCGAAATTGAAGCAAGGCAACTTAGGAATTAAGCGAGGAAAGATGGAAATTGAGCGAGGGAAGCTAGAAATTGAGCGAGGTGGACGAGGCGACGTAGAAATTGGAGCGAGGATTGAGCAAGAGAACCTAAAAATTGAGCGAGGGGAGTTGAGCAAGGCAACGAAAAAATTCAACGAGGCAACCGAGAAATTGAGCAAGGAAAACATCAATTTGAGCGAGACAAGCTTGAAATTGGGTGAGGCTAACATGAATTGGAATGAACTTTAAATGTAATTGACCTATCCTAACAATTTGCTTTGTTGAATTTGACCGATCAATTAATGAAATTGACCGAGATTTACATGAAATTCTCTTCGGTGAATTTAATCGTGCAATTAATGAAATTAACCGAGCAGTTCATAAAATTTTCAGTACGCACTTATAGTGCTGAGTTAACTAAGTTGGGCACACCCAAATCCATAGCTCAATTGGCAGACAGAGTAGAGATACCTCATGTCAACACTTGAGGTCCTGGTATCGATTCCTAGCGGGGGTGGCTAACATGGAGTGTGTGTATTGACATGGGTGTGTACTAACAAGCTAACCTAAAAAAAACTTTAAAAAAAAAAAAATAATAGTAAAATATAAAAAAATAAAAAAATAAAAAATATTGAGTTGGGCCCGCCTTGAATGTATGTGGACTATCCATGACGTTTATCCATTTTTTTATCCAAAGCAAGGGTTTCAACCCAAAATGGTGGCATATTGAAATATCAAGTGGATCACACCACAGGAAACAGTGTTTCCACAGTAGAAACCTTGTTATGCCCATACAATGATGTTTTACTTGTAATCCATCATGTTCATAGGATGATTTTCGCATGGATGAACCGAAAACCAAGATGGGAGCTTCATTCGGCATTTCAATGGCCCACAAAAAATTTACGCAGTTTAGGTAAATGTATATCATACCTGTCATGAACGAGATAATGTTGATGAATAGAGAAGGTGGGATCCAGCTAGAGCGTGGTGCGATCCAAGCAACAGATGTAGCGGCGGAATTTCCGTCCTTTTTTTTTTTTTTTAATGGAGCGAGAGAAGGGAGGGAGAGGAAAAGCAACGGCAGTAAAAAGGAGGGGTAGTTCCGTCCTCAAAGTCGCTGTCCGCACGTGCTAGTCTAAGTTGGTAACTTAAGTTTGTATTCCTCGATAAAAACCGCTGGGTAAAAGGTTTTGTCTACAGCGGTCATTTTCTCTAAAATTTGAATAATATAGGGGATGAATGCACCTTAAAATACAAAGACTTCCACAGGACGAGTCAATTTATAAAAAGATCGTCATTTCTCACAAATAAATGATCAAGTACCGCAGCTTACTATACTGCACCTTTTTCCCGCTGCCATGCCACATGTGTAGGACATCCCAGCCGTGAAATAAGATTGGCCCATTATGAAAATCAGGCAGATCCACTAATCAGGACGACCAAATACCTGCGTTTGGAAGACCGACGTCTCTCCATTGATTTCAGTGGTGTTACCCATCTAAAGGCTGATTGTTAGAACAGCCGACGCCGACGCACAATGAGGCTTGCCTTTTGGACGGCTAGGATTTCCTATACGTGGCACATGTGGTGGGAGAGGGACGCGGTTTGGCCAGTGACGCCGCCACCAACCAGGCGGCTAGCGGTCGGTGCTATGTGGACCCCACCATGATGTATATGTTTTATCCACACAGTCATCCATTTTGAAAGATAATTTTAGGGCTTGGTCAAAAAAATGAGGTAGATATAAATATCAGGCGCACCACATCATGGGAAAACAGTAGTGATTGAATGTCCACCATTAAAAACATCCTAGGGCCCACTGTAATGGTTATTTGACATCTAACCTGTTGATTAGATCATGCGGACTTGGATGAAGGGAAAATATATATATCAGCTTGATCCAAAACTTTTGTGGCCCCGAAGAAGTTTTTAATGGTAGGAGGTCAATCAACACTGTGCGGTCCACTTGAGAATTGGATCAACCTCATTTTTGGACTCATATCATAAAATGATCTGGAATAATGGATGGACGGCATGGATGAAACACATACATCATGGTGGGGCCCACAGAGCACCGACCAAGTGGCAGGGGGGAGTACCCAATCCCCTTCCGTGGGAGGTAGGTGGAATAGGATATGCTACTGGGGTAGTGACTTTCCACAGGCTGTTAAGCGTAGAAAAAATCCGGTGCATTAGATTGAATAATGGGTGGACGGTCAACATCACCTTGGAAATCCAACTAGAAATACAAAAGGAAATCCCTGCATTAGCTGTTAATCGTAGAAAAGTCGTCCATGCGTCACTTTCCACTGGAGAAAAGAAAGATTTAAGATTGTACAACGGAAAGATCCAGTGGTCTAAAGCGTACGAAAAGTTGTATACATGCAGCTATTTGCACTTGGACCTGATGGCATCCACATCACCCATCTGTACCGTCCACATGACATCTTGATGACCGGAATCTTTTCCAATTTATGCATTGTGAGGTCCACCTTCATGGGTGTGTTTGATCACGTGTCCATGCATTTTTACCATATTATTTTAAGGCACAAGTCCATAATATAAAGTAGAATAAAAACTACAGTGGACTAGATCACAACCTGACCCATAGCTCAAAGTGGTAAACTGAGTGAAAGATACCTCGCTTCAACACTGAAGTCAAACTAACAAAAAACACACAAACCTCATATACCACAACGCAAGAAGCAATTGTGATTACAAGTCCCTTGCAGAGTGTGTGTGCGTGCGTGCGTAAAAAGAATTTAAAAAAAAAAAAAAAAAAACCCACGAAAGTTTTGGATCAAGCTAGCATATTTCTTTCCCCCAGCTGCTAGCCCTATTTTTAGGTAGGTTTAAATGGCGAGTGTCATCTCTTATGGTGGGGCCTTTTTAGCTCATGTCATGAAAAAGCTGGAAAACAGATGACAATCTCGATGGAAAACATCTTATTGTTCACTTTCCAAGTGCAATATTGTGATGTAGTAATAACTCGGTAAGAGTGAGGTCGAATCCTAAGGGATTGAAATTTGTACGTTATCTAAAATTAACTAGAACTAGAACTAGAATGAGATAAAATTTAAACTGAATGTAATTTGAGGAATAATGGTGAAAATATTAATCTAAAATTTATAGAAATCAGAGGAAAGGAAACTAGGGATTCAGAGGATCCACTTGTAGAAATCAGAGAGATCTTATGCATGTTTCATGAAAATTAACTGAACTGTCATTGATCTAGTTTTCAAGAGATGAAAGGTATATGAATTAGAATGGATTCCATCACCAAACCATGCCCAAAAGATTATAGCAAACAACAGAATTAAACTAATTACCACCCAATCACATGTATGAAAGTTACGAAGGGTACCGTCATCCAACCATGCCCAGGAGACTATGGTGAACAACAGGGCTTCCTGACGTCATAAACATAAATGAAAAAGGACATGCTCCAAGCCATTACAGACTCATTGTAATTTCTGTCACAACAGACCATTAAAGACTAAGCAAAACATGCCGTTAATAAAACTAAAATCAATGTTGGTTCAGAATAAATCAAGGCTAAACGTAGAGTCTCCCATCTATCCACAAGCTTCACCTCTTAGCCCTAACTAAGAGGTTTAGCTCAACATGATGGAGCTAGACATCTTATTAAACAGATGAAATAAAATCAAAAGAAAAGAGAGAAAAAACCAACTTTCAACTCTCTCTCCTGCTCCAGCCCCGAGCTAAACTCCAGCCGTGAATTCACCCCCCCCAAGCCGAGATGCAACGTCCCCCCAAGCTTTTCTTCTTTTTTTTTTCTGACGTCTCTTTCTCCCCTTTATATAGCCAGCAAGGACGATGGCTGGAAAAGTCGGTGTGGAGTCGGTCACGCAGTAGAAAACACAAGAAACGGGAATAGTTGCGTTTGAACCGAGTTTTGAGACGGTGGACATTCAAGAAACCCATTCTAGCTTCATGGTTGGGGTAAACACACCCTGGTGTATCGTCTGAACGGTTCAGATCATCCATCCGATCATGATCATGGTCATACAACGGCCCACAGAGGCCATGTGCGTCGGACGTGCATAAAAGGAGGATTGGTATGCTGAGATGCTCGATGGGCCCCATGGTGATATTTTTGGTGAAATCCACTCCGTTCATTGGATTGTGCACTAAAAACCGTTCAGGAAGGGACGGTTTTGGATTCAAAACGTGGTGGATCATAAGATTTTTTCTTCCGCCGTTTATCTTGTATTCAACGGTTAGGATCTTACAATACATCGCATGGGATCAAACTGACATCTAGGCGACAACAAGAGGATCAGAAGGATTCCACTGGACGGTCCGGATTGACCTTCCGAACCATGATGATGGCCCACAGAGATCATGAGCAGTGCTCTGTTCAGACGTTCGCAAAAAGCATTTTCTACTTGCGCGGATGAATGGTGGGGTCCATGATCGAAATTCGGCGTGAAATGCAATCCAACCATTGGACTTCTGTTGAAAAATCAGTCGGAATTGACACTGTCTAGCTTGAATTTGGTGTGGCCCATCGAATTCTAACCCAGCCGTCCATCCTGCGTTTAACGGTTGAAAACTTATGGCGGCTTGCATTGGTTCAAAGGGACACCTAGGCTAGGGGCGTGGCCTCCCTCTGGAGTGAATGGACGGTATAGATCTTGCGTATGGGCAATGTATGGGGCCCACTATTCAGAAACGGGGAGCCAGCGTCCGTCCGCTGGACTCCTTATGCAGAGAGGGACGAGTCCAAGTCAGTCAAACCGACCTTGGTTTGTAGTGCACGGTGCGTGCACTTGCGCATGGTGTACACACCATTCAGGTGGGGTCCACTGTGATGTTTATGTGAGATCCATTCCGTCCATCCTCTTCACCATCTCCTTTTAACCGTAGAGACCAAAGTTGAAGCGCATCCAGATAGCAGGTGGGCCCCAAATTAAAGATTGATGGGCTGAGCTGCCCATTAGGCCACTTTCACATTGATCCAATGGATGATTTTTGTCGTGTATGGTTAATTTATGATCCTCAGGCGACGTATGAAGTTTCGAGCCGAACGGATGGTGAGAACCTCGTGATCTTGCATTTTGGACGTCCTTCAGGCCACTTGAGCTTCAGTTCTTCGATTTTTGTGGATCTCAGGCGTTGATCTTGATCCCCAGGGGTGTATCCCTTACTTCTGGTGTCATCAGAGTATTAAATTCATGCTTTAAGCTCCCTTTTTCAATCCAAGCTCGTAAAATCATCTTGCAACACAAATACGATAAACACAGACTATTAGACAGCATTATGTTCATAAATCCAGGTAATAACTGGGGTCTGATATACAATATTTGACCCTCAACACATATGCATATATCATGGTGGGCCCGGCAACACTCACTAATGGCCACTATTGTTACTGTTATGATATATGTTATAACCGTCATGGCCATCTATTGCCCATTGCGGCTCTTTAAAAAATGAAAAAAACAATTATTATAGGGCTATTATGTGAACACTATAGGGCGTTACAAAACCTTTATGTCACTGTTACAATCATTTGGCTACATAACGGTCATGGTCATGGTTGTTACTGTTACATAGAGATTACGCGGCCCATTTAGAATATACCTTGCTATCAGCTCAATACTTTTCCATGGAGGTATCTTTCCTAATTTATAGTGACCCCCACTCATAATTGTTGCAGCCGGTTGAAGTCATGTGACACCTAGTGTGACGTAGTTGAGACATGCACTTCGTCAATGAGTTTCGCCAGTTTATATAAGGACATTGGCTATAAAATGAGGATATGAAAGTCAGGTAGACAGTGCGACATGAAACAATGAGGATTAAAATTCTCACCATCGATACTTTTGCGAAGACAACTGTTGTGTTGATATGCCATTCAAATTGATATAACTTTATTACCAGTTATATGAACGGAAAAAACATCAATATTAGGTATTCAATATCCATTATTTCTTGTGTTGTAGTCTACTTGAATTTTAGATTTGTCTCATCCATTCGTTTTGAGCTCATGCACTAACATAAGCTGGAAAAGCTTGTGGACAGAAAAATGTCACAAGGACGTCATGGCAGCTTCAGCCACTAGGAAGTCCCTGAATCACAAAAAATCGTCATTCGTTTTTCTATGGAAGACTAATAATGCTACGCAAGACTCAATGACTAAAGGTGATATGCATTTTTTCCTTGCTGAAGAGTAATGATGGGAGACACGACTCAATGACTAAAGACGAAATATGTTCGCCAGAAAAAGAAAGAGAGATATTATGTAATCTCAAAATGCATGCACAACATCCAATGGTACGAGGGTGCATGCAACTCAAACCCAACTTAGCTTCAAGAAAAATCTGCCTGAGGCTCGGCCCAACCTGAGATATTGAACACTCAACCCTAATACAATATGAGTTTGGCCTAGCGGGTTAGTTGGTAGGCTAAAAACTACTAATTATCTTCGCTAAAAACTCTTAAATAAGGTAAAGTTTTTACCTTTGTATAAACAATGCTTGGAGTTAAGACTCGACGGCTTAGCCCAACTCGTCTAGTCACGAGTTGAGTTGCAACTCAACTAAGTTGGGTTTCACTTGATTGAGTTGGGAAAAATTGGGTGGGTGATTTGTGGTACCAATATGGATCAAAGTCGACTAATTTTGAGTTGACTTAGACAAGTCACACTGGCTTGAACAAGTCAACAAACTCATGGTCCAGCTCCATGGCTCAACGGTAGGTAGACTCTATTCAACACTGAGATGATAGGATCGAGTGCTTAAGTAGTATGGATGTGGATGTTAAAAAGAAAAGGTAAAAATTTTTGCCCATGGCTATCAATGTTTTCCTATAATAGAGATATAGGTTCAAGTTTAGGAATTTCTAGCCTCTGTCCTACCTAACCTCAACCATACCCGACTCAACCTTTGAGCCACTTGAGTGAGCCTGACCCAAGTGACACATTTCAAGCTGAGTTGGAGCTGGAACTTACTTGAAGTGACTCAAGACGACACAATGAGTTGACTTAAAAAAGTAGAAAAAATTGGGAGCAAGATTCAAACCCAAGATCTTCAACAAGGCAGGTGATTCCATTAACCAGCCTTAAGTTGTTCTCTGGAACTTGCAAAATGAACTAATTGAAATTTCTATTGTCTTTCTTAATATTTAATTTTATAATTATTAAATATCGAGTTAATTAGAGTTGCGACTCAACCTAGCTAAGCATAGAATCTGATTAATCCGGTTTTTGAATTCAGATGTGCCATCTCTTTTGTACTTTTTATCACATGTTATTTGTAGACATAGAGTGAAGCGATTAATAAAAATAAAATAAAATAAAATAATCAGTGAAGCAAAAGTAAATAGGGAGAAGTGATGGAAAAGATAATATTTCAAATGATATGTGATGCTGATTCCTTGTCCCTTGAGGACCACAAGATGGGAAGCTGGCTTTAGAGGAGGAGATACGATGCAATAGATCCGGTACAATCAAATATTGATGTGATCCATCTCCTAGGTACACCTGGGAAGCAGTTGTATCAATTGGGACCACTCATCTAGTGGGACCTACTATGGTCTGTCCATAGTAAAGAAGTTATGCCCATTCAACAATTCTATCCATCACTTTCTGCACATTTCAGCACTTAATGTAAACGATTAAACATTTAGGGCCTGTTTCGTAGGAGAAAATATCTCCTAGGAACTGGTTCGCAAATAGCTTCCATGGAAACTATCCCAACTTTATTTAGGTGGGCCTCGACTGTGGTGTTTGCATAAAAGGACCCAAAAATACACTACAACTATTGTTTGCGTCACCTCATGTTAATCTTAAAAAGATTAAAAAATCATGCTCATCCATGATTCAAGTTGACTACTCCAAAGGAAACAGTTGGAAGGGAGATGCTCTTTTCACAGGGAACCCACTATTTAGCATACATGCAATCTAAGCCACGTAGACCCTTCATTCAGCTTGGATGAAGGATTAGGCAAAAGTCAGCCTATTTGTCAACGTAACAAATCTCGATGTGAAAATCAAGGGTAGGTGACCCACAGTAACAAATCTCGATGTGAACAATTTCTTGGCCCAAAAACTTTTTGAGAGATTTTAAAATTTTGAAATGTTTCTGTGGATTTTATTGGAAAAATCTTGCCGAAAATAAAATTATTTATTTTATATATATATATATATATATATATATATATATATATATATATATATATAAATTCTTAAAGGTTCTATTCTTTTTATAATAATATCGTGAAGATATTGCCATAAAAACATGATAGTTTAAAATTTGGAAATATTTTGAAAATATCGCAATATTATCATTTATTGAATCGCAATATTTTTCACATTGAGTGTTCTTAATTCCCAACTTACTTCCTTCGTTGCAGCACACATAACTTGAAAAGTTTTCATGGTAGCTATTTGCCATTTCTTGTTTCGTCAATGCTTATAAATGGGCTCCTTCTATTTTAGTTAATCATAATTATATATTATAGATCATAATTCTTCAGACAAGGATTAAAAATAATTTTAAAAACCCATATTCATGATATCTAATAATACCTAAATATGGTTAACTAAAATGCGATAAGCTCATTCTAAGTATATACCAAGCGGGCTGTTATGTTTATTGATGATCAGAGGACATTGATAATGTAGTTAAGGAACTTTTATTGACCTGTGTTTGGAATCATTTATCATTCACATGGTTTGTTCATTAAACAAATGTTTGGTTCTAGTCAAGCTTGTCAGTGATAAGTTTTTGTTCATGCTTTTGTCATAAGAACTCAAGGAAAGCATAAAATGTTCGGTCTTTATTTTTAATCATTCAAAATGCTTCTTTTCTTTCCTACAAATGCTTGGTTCCGGACTAATGTCTATTCATATTAAGATATATACCAATATACTTGATTGTGGTATATATGTATTATATGTACCACAAATGCCAGTGTGTTACAAATGCTACTCTAGTCTTTAAGCATTACAAATTCACTACATTTAACTTTAAGTTCCATTCACGTGCTACATGCCACATGTGACAAGTTATGCATGAGTTGTATATGTTGCATGTGTCATCGTACATTGTCAGATTTTCTATATATGTGCCATAAATTTATTGTTGGCTAGGATGCATGATGAACTCTACTAATGTAGAGCATTCCTAGAGCTATACACAAGTTGAACCGAGTCGAGTTTCGGCTTGGCCACTAGCTGACCTCAACGAACTCAGCCTGATCCTCAAGCCTAACTGGCCAGCTCAACTCGGTTCGATCAGCAGCTCGGGCCAAGTTTGAGTCAAGATTGAGCCTATGCGGCATTTTCTCAAACACATGGAGTGCACTTTCAATTTCTTACCATATATAAAACAACATTATCGGTTTACAAGTATTTCATCAAACACTGGGTAGGCAACATCAAATAAAAACACAAGGGTATTTGTTTCATATCCATACCTTCGTCACCACCAGCTAACACTTCGTTGAGTAATTTCATCAAACACATGGTGAGCAACATTAATATCAAAATAACCTAATCACTGAACTGGTTCAATCCAAGTTTGATTCGAGATAAGGTTCAATCCGAGTCGAGTTGAGCTCGGACAAGCCCGAACTCGGCTTGAAAATTTTTCATGCTAAAAAATTCAACTTGAACTCAATTTCCAACCGAGTCGAATCGAGCTTTTTCGACTCAAGTCAAGTCAAGCGAGCTAACTGTATTCCACATATTGTTAATTCCAGTCAGCCTAGTCGAGATTATCGTGACCTGAGTAGATTCACCACAACATAACTTGGCTTGCTTCCAAACCCGCTTATGTAGCTGGCAAACCGGATGTAACGTTTCAAATTGGGCTGCGTGGCGACGGATTTTGAACTGTTTGGGTACAGCTTCTGGCTTATTAAGGTGTGGTAGGGTCCTTACTCTTACCTGGGTGCTAGACTCCCTGGTGTTTCAACACCAGGTCAAGGGTTCAAATACCCATGGTGGTGAAATCCCACGGTGTGCGTGTGGGGGTGTGTGTATATTTTTAAAAAAAGTGTTTTTACGTCGCTGCTGAGGTGTGACTGGCGCGGATTGCAGACTGCTACGACCGACCTAAGTCGTGGAGGGACTTGTGCTGCCCAACATGATGTATTTGTTTTATCCACACCGTCCA
The DNA here is from genome assembly GCA_037074715.1 of Magnolia kwangsiensis. Lineage (NCBI taxonomy): Eukaryota > Viridiplantae > Streptophyta > Magnoliopsida > Magnoliales > Magnoliaceae > Magnolia > Magnolia kwangsiensis. The sequence goes on from CM073581.1 coordinate 101,909,255, forward strand.
TTTATTTTTTTAGATTATTCTAAGCATTGAGATCAAAATTAAAGCATATCCAAAGATCAAGTGAACCACACCACTAGAAAAAGTGGGCATTGAATGTATACCGTTGAAAATTTCTTCGCTCACAGAGATGATTGAACATGGGGCCATGGAAGTTTTGGATCAAATTGATATTTGTGTTTCCCAGGTCGTCTGTCTGACATTATCAACACGTTGATTGATGAATAAACATTACTTTGGGCCCACGGAAGGTTTCAACCGTGGACGCCATTATCCCACTGTTTCCTTTGGTCTGGTCCGCTTGGGATTTTGACATGCTTTAATTTTCAGTCCATGGCCTGAAATGAACCAGCAAAACGGATGGACGGTGTGGATTAAACACACACTAAGGTGGTCCCCTCAGGCTCCTGCCACTATAGAGGTCGGTGGTGGCAGGGTAAGGGCGTGACTTGAATGGCATTAAACGGCAACGTACGGGACAGGACGTTTAGGTGAGTGGGATTTGATTTCATATGGGTGCGTGACTCTGTCACGACGTATGGTTCTTTTGATGTGCTTGGGTGATACGAGCGAGGACAGGTTGAGTAGTTGATTCGCGGGACACTTGCTGACCCGGTGTATGTGCAATGGATCCAGACCATTGATCATGTGGAGGCCACCATGAGAATGCCTTTGATAAATAAAAAGAAGGTCCCTTATGCTGGGTTTTAATTCGGTCCACTGTTAGATGTCTACTGAATGGTTTGACTTTAATTCTGTATGTGCAAGTATATATGTGCCAGGCATGCCTTGTAACTTAAGGCATTGAAATTGTCTGATAAAGATTGGCTTGACTATACAATCACTGATTGACAGAGAATCAGTCGATTTGTAAAGGGCGAGATTAGTTCTTTGATTTTTATCTGGAAGATAACGATAGCTTGGTAGCATTTGTTAATAAAATAAATATTTAGAAAGAAAGCACGAAATAAAAGGCAAAAGGACTGTTATTATGAAATGGATGAAGTACAATCAATAAAAAGTAAATAAAATTTAAAAACTTATCAACAATGATTCAAGTGGGCAAGATGGTTGGAATGATTAACAAGCTTCTCATCTAACCATTGGTCATGAGACGGCCGTCAAAACCTAAACGATCATGGTTTGGCCAACAAGTTGTGGCTGAGAGAATCCTTAAAGAAGGATTTATGAATTCGGGGATTCTAATGATGGGGTTGTTGATGAACTAAATTGAATCTAACTTGCTGTAGCAATGGGTTAGACAGAAATTGAGAAACTAAACTTCTTCTTCTTTTTTTAAACACACACACCTGCCACACACCCATGCACGCCGTAGTGGGATTTCACCACCTATGGGTTTCGAACCCAAGACCTCTTGTCGTAGCAATGGGTTAGACGGAAATTGAGAAACTAAACTTAAGTTACACTAATCAGTCTAACTTGCTGCATCATGACATTTGATAGAATTGAAGAGGTTAAACTAAACTAAGCTAAGATAAGTGAGGCATTGATGTGAGATCACAAATTTAGTAGGCATTGTTGATGTAAAAGTCTAGTTCACCCTCGCTGAGCTCTAAACACTCGTGTCGAGCCCTGTAAGCCTGCACAAGAGAAGGACAAAGGAGACCCTGGCTAAAGCGGAGGATTCTCCGATGCCAAAGTCATGTTAGGAATCTGGGGCTAAGTAGTGTAGATAGGTTTCGGGTGAGAGATTTTGCATACCTGTTCCTGTAGACATGTCTCCTATTTATATATTTTAATTGAACCAAACGTGTTCGTCATTCTCGATACGATTTCTGCCATCAAGCGAGAACAACGCATGCACTGATGCTAAAAATTATCCTGAGATCGTGCACCAGATGTTGCTCCATACGTGCATTACTGGAGTTGACCCTTAAGCGTGATTGTAGGTTTCATCTTCGTCTGAGCTAACCCCATAGTTTGAGTCCTGCCTATGACAGTCCGAGCCCATAAGTGGGTCGGGCCTAGTTGCTTGTCAACAAGGGCTTGGTCGGAGCCAACGGATAGAATGATGACTTTTTTTGGGTTTCAGGCAAATGTGAAAGATCTACAAAAGAACCTGGAAGCGGGATACTGATCGTCTGTACTTATTCAGAGTAGTAGAGCTAATACCGGACCACAAGTCAGCTTGTCTTGCTCTGCCATCCCCCCCGCTCAACTAGCCGAGCCGAGCTTACTTCAATTGGGATCGGCTAAAATTCTCCCATAACAGGCATCATTGAGCTGGAAAAAATTATTGTGTTTGGATTGGTGAGAGCCTAGAGCTCCTAATTCTCTATTTTTAGGCCCAACATGTGTGTGCTTGTGGTTATGTGATCCGTACCCATTGGCCTGGTTAGAAAATTTGTCCACTCCCATATGAGTAAAAGACAATGTTACTCTCAGGCCTGACCTGTTCAATCCTGAGTTGAGTCAGGACTCGCCCACACTCGGACTTAACCGAATTAGGTGACTAATGGTGTTGAATCAGATTGGGTCGTACTGAGCCAGATTTGACTCAGATTAGTCAAGTCTAGGTGGCAAATTGCTTTTGGGACTTACGGAAAAACAACCAGTAGCAACCCAACTTAGACCCAGAGGAGATTTTAAATGGATGTGGCTGGATCATCCACCTGACCCCACCTACGCCCCCCTTTCGTTGAAACCCAAAGACACCTGGGTAGCATTGAAAACATGCCCGACTCAGCCCAACATGCGCGAGTCACCACTTGACTTAGCTGTGTCCGACTCATCTAAGGAGTTGATAAGGTAGTCCGAGTCACCGAGTCTTCAGTTATTGTTGGATCTTATAAATTTAAAAGAGACCCGAGCTGAAATAGACCCCTGAAATTGATGCATGGATAGCTGATGCATCATCTTCCTTGCTTGTGGCATTCCAGCCATATACCAACCATACTAAAATATTTCAATTTCGTTCAATTGGTCACAAGAAATGCTCACAATGAAATTTGTACGTGACCTTTCAAATATAATGATTTCTACCCTAGAATAACAAGTTACTTGAATAGAACATCCAAGCCATGCAAGGTGTGGGCCATGCCATAAAGATCATCTAAGGAACTCATCATGTGGGCTACACCTTTCGAAATCAGTGGATAATTGATGGTTTAACTCCATCTCTAATTTTTGTGAACTGAATAGGTAGATTGATCTGATCTTTGCCACAAGCCATGTTCATGGTGTGTCCCACGATTAAATAGCTAGTGTATTGTACACGTGACAGTTAGAGTCGTCTACAAGTGTGTAATTGATGGTAGTTGATGTGAACTAGTGGTAATTGGTGCATTTGGAAATGTATATTTGATATGAGCTGATATTTAATTAACATCAAATATACTAAAATGTTTTTCTTCTTCTTGTTTTAAATCATAATAAAATTATGTGATTCCATTTTACATGAACCGTTATTATTATCAAATATATTCACAAGTCACTTCTATTTTTAAATCCTACCACCAATGCATTCAAAATACAGGTAGCCAAACACATTTACATAGATTCTCATGAATTTTTATTATAGACCGCTTACCAAATACAATTGATGATTTCAGTTCACATGAATTTCATAGTAATTGCTAATGTATGTCTAATACACGCCACCAAAATACCTTTAAAATATGCCATTTGGTGAAAAGATTATATGGCCTCAAAAGTACCCAAGGGGCCTGAATGTAAGGACAAGCTTGGACAAATGGTCAGCAAGACGTTGTCCAAAACAGTAGCTGGTATGTTAGCCAAATCGGCCAGTAATCCCTAACGGGGCTGTGTGTTTCTTGGTCACTGGTATCTTGCAGTGATAAATTTTCAAGAGCGTGATAGTTCATACACATGCACTTAGAAAGTGTACACCTTACAAACATGAAACTCAAATAAAACCTTCCAAATCGGGGCCGTGGTCCATAAATTCAAAATAAAACTGGACTTGTGTACTAGCTGGTTGATTGGTGGACATCTAATAACTAATTGACTTCAATCAACGTATGTAATTGACTATTGCATGGGCCTTGTGTCAGTTTTGTGCTGTCACTGTCAATCTCATACCCGATAATTAAGGTTTGTGCTGTCACTGCCAATCTCATACCTGGAAAAGCAAAGAAGAGTTGCTTTTACCACCACTGTTATAATGAATTTTAGATTCAATCAGTTAGTTTCATTTATCATACTTGGTATAATTTATGGGCGTGCTCTTATGACTAATCTCATACTTCCTGCGTACAAAATCTTCCCTTTTACAGTAGTGAACCGATCATCGTAACCCACAACCAGGACCATCAATGGGCCTGGCCTGTCTGCATCAGGCTAGGCTTGTTAGAAAATTGACAGACTCAAGTCAACAGAAATATTTTTTTCTAAATGGGCCAGGATTTAACCGACCTCAGCCCATGGAATGCCCTAACTACAACTAGGGCCGAAAGTTGGGCGGGCTCAACCCGACCAGCCCGTGACCGACAAAGAAGTGGGCATCGGTCTAGGTCAGATCAGATTACATCTAATCTGATCAAATTCAAAATCTCAAAGGCTTGATCCGAACCTGATTCGATCCGAGACTCAATCTAGGTCACCGGACTTGCACAGATCCGATGCATGGTTGGCCTAACTTGAACTGAGTTTGATTGGGTCAAGAAACCGAGTTGAATCGGGTTGATTACGATTCGGATTGTATGAACTTTAATGCAACTATTTCATGTAGTGTGGTTCACTTCAGTGTTTAATATACCAAATTTTTGTGCCCGTGGTTTAAAATAATATTTCAAAATGGATAAATGACTTAAATAAAATAAGTACATCAAAGTGGGCCCTATATAACTCTAGAAGACTTTTTTTAATCTACCCATATATGTTTTCGCTGGACCTTGACTTTTGACGTGGACTGCATCAAACTGCACGAGACGGCATTAGCTCGCTTTTCACGGAAGCCCAGCTTGATTGACGTTTGCGAGTTCCGTGGATCTTACCATGGGATGTGTTATATCTAAACCATCTATCCATCCGGCGAGCTCTTCTTAAGGCTTGAAATGAAAAATAAGACAAATCTAACTATCAAGTGGACCACAATAATTGTTTAACAGTGAAAATCATTCTATGCTATTATTTGTGGTGTGGTCCAAATTATCTTTGGACATTGTTTATTTTTTACATATCTCTTTAATGTTCTCTAAAAATATATGAATGGTATAGATACAATAAATACATCACTGTTGTGCCCATATCACTTTGATCTCCATTGAACCGTTCGTACAACTCAGAGCTCGAGCAGTGCTAGACTGTACCTGAAACGGACTGGCTACGCCCCTTGCCACTGGCCACTGGCCACTGGCTGATGGTCGGTGCTCTATGAGCCCCACCATGATGTATGTGTTTCATCCATGCCTTTCATTTATTTTTATAGATCATTTTAATTACGTGAAAAAAAGAATGAAGTATATCAACATCTCAAATGGACCACATAAAGGAAACAATGTTGAATGAACTTTAATCATTAAAAATGTTTTGGAAGTCATAAAAGCTTTTGATCAAGCTGATATTTATTATTTTCCTGTCATCTGGATCCTTATGACCTAATCAACATATCAGATGTCAAATAAACAGTGGCCTTAGGAGGATTATAATGCTAGACTTTGGGATAATTAGCCTAGAAAGCTGCTACCTCTTTTGCCGACTCCGTTCCATCATCTTCATGCAAAGGTAGCCCCTCCAAATAAGGAGCAGTTATTTCGAATGGAATTATCTGAAACACCTATTTTAGTCGTAAATGTAAAAAACACAAGCCATGTAGAGTCCATCATTTTTTATATATAAATTTAATCCGTCCATCAGGTGAGAAATATTATTTTAACCGTACATAAAACATATAGTTCAATTAAATAAGTGATATAGACCATATCAATGGAAACAATGTAAAATTGCTTCTAAAAACATTATGTTCAACGAGAGTGGCCCTTAAAAGTTTTTTATCATAATGATATTTGTATTTTAACTTCATCCCCGTGGGTTAAACTAGATCAACGGTTCTGATGAAAGAAAAACACCATGGTGGCCACACACCAACCCTATGGTTGGCATCCTATCCCAAATTTCCGTGTGGTGTGGTCCATTCCATATATTTATTTTATATAACGTTTTCATCAAGGGCCCATAGAATCTGATGGACAGAATGGATTTTGTATATACTGCATGGTGGGCCCTGAAGAGCTTGAGTGTTTTACGCACTGAGTACAACAGGTGCTGCGGACGATTCCAGTCCACATTCATTTCTATTTCTATTGGATTGGACTCTCGAGCCTAGGGATACAAACATGTTGGCAATAAAATCAAGGTGAGATATGATCTTGACCCAAGTATATATGCATGCTTTGCTGGGGTCTTTTTTCGGTTATTAGACCCAAAGCAATAGTGATCATGACCATTGTTTTCCTGTGGTGTGGTCCACCTGAGATTTATATTCCCATCATTTTTTTGTATAAAGCCCTGGAATGATTTGTAAAATGGATGAAACACATACATCTTCGAATCGAGTTGGATCGGATCGAATCGAATATAATCGGATCGGATTACGAATCGAGTCGGATTATCAATCGGGTCAGTTCGGAAGAGGACCTATTCGGATCCAACCCAAAAATATTTCGGATCTAGCTTATGCTACCCAATCCTGACCATCGGTTCTGATCGGATTGGATCCACCAGTTCGAGTATAAAATGCCCAACTCTAGTGATCAAGCTGACATTTGGTTGGACTTGGGCAGGATGTATTGGGTTTGGTATCAGGCTTGGGTCATACAAACACCAACCCGATAAAACTTAGGTTGAGCTCTAGTTGAAGACTCGAATTGCCCGACTCAACCCAAACCTGATCAATATATAAATTCCTTATAAATTAATTATAATTGAGTACGTATCATATATGTTGAAGGCACATGAAATTCTAATACCGTCGGGTTTCATTGGTCTTAATTTCTGATGACTCAAGCTAACAAGATACACGGGATTTCTCTCTCAAAGAGATTGCTTAATACACGCTACGACTTTTAAAGAAGTACTAGTCTTATATTTTAGCTTGTTTGTTTAGAAAAAAATGAACTTCTTTACACTAAATAACTACATATATAATTAATAAAATTATATATACAAAAAATAAGATGCGTATTGAAAATATGATAGATTAATGTAATAATAAAAATATTAGCACATATCTACCTAACCAACCCGGCCAACCCGGGCAGCCTGCTTGGGTTGGGCTTGAGTTGAGAATTTTCAACCCGAGGTTGGGTTAAGTTGAGGTATAGAAATCTTGAGTTGGGCTAGGGTTGAGCACCAACCCAACCTGCCAGACTTTCAGCCCTAAACAGCACCTATAGAAATGCCAAACCACATCTTGATTAATGACAGGTGGAAATAAATGAATAGGACTTAGAAGTTAACAGTCCACCATAACAGGCTTGGATTTGTTAAGTAATGGGAGGTGACATTACCCCTAATCCAGTTATTTTAATGAAATTGATAATGACATTAGTAATCTAGATACAAATTTAGACCTGTTCTTACGCAAACTATTTCCTACGTTTTCTCTAAGTTCGTTGATACTCTGGCACAGCATGATGGATGATAAGCAGGCAATGAGGCACTAAGAAATTACTTACAATTTAAAATAAACTGTCCATATTGTTGGACGCAGTTTAGATTTATCATGATATTTGATTATTGGACGGTTAAAAAGAAGGGAGATGATACTATAGAGCCAGGTGAAACAGAAGTATATGGTAAGCCTTAAGCCATATTATTGCTACATTACACGTGGCAGGATTATTTTCAATCAGTATTGTCCATCTAGTGGGACTTTTCATGTATGGGATGATCCTACCCATCTAAAAGATGGCCATCAAATTGTCGGTGGGAAATAAAACAGGTAAGGGTCCACCTTAAGTGCTCCACAGTAGATTTGGAATCATCGGTTTGCCACATGTAGGAACTTCTTATTTCTTTGCATGGTAATTGGTCCACATCATCACTAACACTCCCACCTCTGTGGTATTAAATGCCATGTGTGATAATATGACCCAATCAAATTGTAATAAATAAAAATTTTCTATTTACAGCAAGCAAAAGATCTAAATTCTCAAAAGTAAAGATAAATTACAGCTATGATTTTGTGATTAGTATGATTTAAAAAGAAAATTGTCCAACCATGATTAGGCCTACTTAGAGGACAGATCACGTGAATGTATAACTGGACCACTTGTGATGTAGCGACTTTTCGTGATGGTTGAATTGGATGGCAAACGGTCTTGGATGAGCACCAATATCTGGGTTGGGTCTGAACTGGATCATTTTTAGATGGTCCAAATTCAACCCATTTAAAAGTCAGGTTCAAAGAAGGTTAGACCAAAGGCGAATGGATTCGGTGAGCCGGGAGAACCAGAACATATTAGAGCCATCTTCTGATAGTGCATGCGGAATAGAAGAGCAATCGATCAATCTGATCCATCCATCCAGGATATCTATTATGGATGGGCCATGGTTCGAAAATCACACATTATTACATTATAATACATTAGCTTTGTTCACTTCGTAATTCATGTGTATAGTTTAGATATTTTTATATCCACTGTTGGGTATCCCCCATCTACAGCGAAGTTGGTGAAAAACGGTTTGGATCATCATAATAAGACTCCAGATACAACGGCTACAATTCCAAAAGTGAAAATAACAATACAACAGGATGTATTATAACAAATCTCATTATCAGGTTGGGTCCACCGATCCATCCACAACAATACGAGTTGTGAGGGTAGTATTTTGAATCTGGTAGTCACCCCCACATGCAAATGTGCGATGAGATTTTGAAACGTACTCTCCCATACATCTGATGGGCCCACCATGCATGTGTTGTGACGTGAAAGCATAGGGTCTGGTTTTCTGAGATGCACGTTTTCGAGAACGTGAGCCATCAATTAGTTCTTTGTGGTTGCCTCCTTTTTCAAAACCATGTGGCCTGCTGGTGACCGGACCATATGTTTGGGACTTGGAAATACACTATGGGCCCACATAAACAACGGCCCAGACGAGTCTATTACATTCTGAATACTCTGACGAATTTAAGCCACCGTATATAAAGGATTAAAAAATGTTTGATCCTCTACCAGAGCGTGATAGATGATGCTTAGGCACTTAAATATTACTTAGAAATTGCATAGGTGCCGTACAGTAATTCAAATTAAACTGTTCAAATCATGCCTCACATATATATATGTGTGTGTGTGTTGGGGGGGGTAGGTCCAGCAGCGTGGGCCCCACCGTGATGCCTGTCGAACATCTACCCCATCAGTCAGATGCACCATTCCATGGTGGACCTAGGGCTTAAAAAGAAAATCAATCTGTACTTTTTTGGGCCACACCAAATACAGAAGTTGAGAGGGACTACCCTCCATTAAAACATTCATAATCATGTTTTGGGCTCACAGAGATGTGGTTCACGAATCCAGACCATTAATTATGTGTGTCCCACTTGGATGAGGCGTCAGACCAAGTTTCAGATGCATCCAAATTTCATGTGAGCCCCACCAAGTTCTTTTGTATGTTTTAAGCATGTTTTCACATGATTTTAGATGGTATGGCCAACCTGAGTTCCATATACGGCTGATTTTTGGGATATCCCATAATTTAAAGGGGATCCATCAAATGCACGGTGTTGATGTTTGACATACATCACGGTGGGGCCCACATAGCTCGACCTCAGGGGAACTTCCCATGAGCTCGACGGCATAGAACCTTTTCCCTTGTGTGTGTGTGTGTGTATATATATATATATATATATATATATATATATATATATATATATAAACAGATTAACAAGTGTCCATAAATCAGAGTTTAGGATTTATTTTTGGAAGGTCGCATGACATTTGAGTTTCAGAGTATCAAGTATCATGCGCTGCCAGAGTATCAACTTAACTCCTCAAGTAAAAATAAGAACAAAATGACTGGCAGCGTTGCAATGGTTGGGTCTGCCACTCGCTATCTAGGCTGGTTCGGACCAACCTAAATGAATAGGTCTGGCTCAGACTAGAATGTGACCCGTTAAATAAATGGGCTGGCCTTGGGTTGAATTCTACCTCATCACACCTGCCCATGTAAGTTGTTAATGGGTTGGGCCAGATGACCTGCCTGACCTGACTAAAAACCTAATTCGAAATAAAAAAGTAAATGCGGATTTTTTGTGTGACAAGTCAGGTCGGGTCTGAAAAGCCCAGCCCATTTACAATTAAATCGTCGGGTTTCATGTAATTTAAGTGCGTCGGGCTTGGGCTGGACACGGACTCTGCCCGGACCCGACCATTGCCACCCCTACTTACTCGAAGTGATCCCTTGCCCCAGCACGTAGATGGTAAAAATTGCCACAGCGATTGTAAACCATAGACGTGTATGTTAATGATCTAAACCATGCATCTTGCCGGCTTGACCATTGATTGGACACCCATTAAATACTGGTTTTGTTGGACTCTCCTAACCCTCTAATAAGTGGAGCTTTTCTCAATGAATGCGAGTGGGGTAGATACCATATAAACAACGGAGTGGATCCAACATTCCATCGGGAAGTTTCTACGGTGGGCATCCTGCTTCGCGATGCCTCACCATTGCTCCTAAGGCTGTATCCAAGCTAGCTCGAAAAGCTCACACGGCTTAACTCGATCTATCTCAACTCGACTCGACTTGACTTAAACGATGACTTGAGGCGAGCTAAGCTTCATTTGACCCAGCTTATTTTGAAAACAAGCCAGAGTTCGAATATAGTAGATCTTGACTCGACTCAACTCGAACACGGCTCGGCTCAACTTGAATATATATTATATTATATTATATTATATATTATTATATTTTTTTAAAAAAAAGAAATTAAAACTTAAATCATACCTTACCCGTTCATCCATTGCTCTTCATTACCTAACTCGCTTCGCTCGAGCTCCTCTCTCTCTCTCTCTCTCTCTCTCTCTCTCTCTCTCTCTCTCTCTCTCTCAGCACCAACAACAATGTACCATTTGTGGCTGTATCTAACACATACATATTGTTGCTGACAGATGTCTTAAATCTGTCAATGTGGGTTCGATAACATCAAAGCCCGTCGATGTCATCGAATTTATTTCAAAATTTCACCCATACTCGCTGAACATATTTTGTCATTTTTAAGCAGATTCATTCACGGAAACGCAAATTCTGCAAATTTTGTTTACGTTTCTTTCTAAACCTATAAAAATGGATGTATACGAGACTACGAGCTATTCTAAAAGGTTCTTAGTATTTCTAAAAGGGTGCTAGGGTTTCTAAAAGAGTTCAAGGGTTTCAAGGGGTGGAAAAAAGATGAGGTTTGAGGATTGCTCAAGCCGGGTAAGTCTTCCATCTTTATCATGTTTGCTTTCATAGTAAAATTTATGTCACTTTGTGCCGTGATTTTTTTCCCGTAAGGGTTTTTCATGTTAAATCTTTGTATTCTTTTGTGTTTGCTTGGTACTCTTAAATTGTTATCTTAGATCCATATCTGTGTGATTCCGTAGACCAAATCCCAACAAGTGATATCAGAGCAATCGTTAGGGCATAGATCTGAATATGAAGAATTAGCAATAATGGATAACGCCAAGTTTGATATTGAGAAGTACTCAGGTAAAAATAATTTTGAGTTATAGAAGGTTAAGATGATTAGCCTATTAACCAAGCAAGCCGAAATTAAAGCTCTTGAGGAGTAGAAATCTACTATGAAAGATGAAGAATGAGAAACCCTTGTGTAAACACCCCACCCAGGCTAGCATCTTGAGAGAACTAAGACAATCCGGGAACCATGATCATATCGTAAACCAAACCCTAATCCCAGCTCAAACCCTAACCCAAAATTCAGCCTAAACCCTAAACTAAACCCCAAACCATCGTCCAAGCTAAAGCGTACATGCAAATCAGTACAAACCTTAAAAACACACCCAACCATTTGAGCCCAAAAGCCTGAAAGAAGATTTTCGAACGAGCCAATGCATTAAATAAAGCCCACTGACCAAAGCCTGGACCAAACCAAGCCTGGGCGGTAGTTAGACTACCGCCGGCGGTAATCTGACTACCGCCCCAGAACGGACAGGTGTCTCCTCCGAGCAACAGCTGTCTCTTGTCCTAAAGTCAACTTTCATATGGATTTAACCCCCCCCCCCCCCCCCCCCCCCCAGCGCACCTTATTTACCATTTTACTAACCCCCAAGAGCTAATGAGAGCATGTCATATGGTATTCCTCTCTCATCAACCAATCTCAAATTGTCATGTCAGCTTTTACCCTTCATAAGCCCAACAATTACCGCATTGTCATCAGAAAAGGCTATAAACAGCCGTCTCCTCTTCACATTCCATACACAATCAAGAAGAGCCTAAAATCCAAGTGAGGGAGAGGGAGAGAGAAAGAAACTGAGGGTGAGAAGGAACTCTGAAGCCTCCAAATTCAGATTTTTACTTGCCCTTTAGCCTCACCCCAACCATCTTAACCCTTAGTTTAGCCCGGATTGACCATGGTTCAGCCTATGTCTTAGCCTACTCAAGCTCAAGCTAAAGATCTTTTTCATTTCATTTACATATAAGCATTCATCATAACATCCATTCCCTTCTCAACCCCCTTGCTCCTCTAGATCTCTAGTGAACGTATGCTCTGTGACTTGTTGTATATTGGATCTTGTCACATCAGAAATTTCTAGTAATTTAGTCAACTTTTCTTTACTTTTTTACAGAAGCATCATCACATCTGGCTTCTAAACGCATCTTTGGACATATGCTCCGTAGCTTACCGAAATCTCGAAACTTGCAGCATCAGAAATCCACAAGTGTCTAGTCCTACTTTGATCATATCATTCATCCCTTGAGATTTTCTTACCATACCAAGTAGAGACTGTACATTTGTATAGGCAGAGGGGGTGCCTAACACCTTCCTTCTCTGTAACTGAGGTCCCTTTCTCGGAATCCTGGATCGCGGACCAGGAATTAACCTAAGGTGGGAGAATCTTCGAATTTTTTCAACCTTACATATTCCATAGGTTTTAGCCAACCGCGGGATTTTGAGATTAAGTGGCTAGTGGGGACTCCAAACCAACAATCAGGGTCATATACCCTCTATTAAAAAAATCCAAAAAGATAAAAACCACTCCAAGATCACCTGAAAGAGTGAGCGTCGATCTCCCAACATTTAAACCTTGATAATAATGCTTTAACCTCCATCCGTTTATGTCTCACGGATAAGGTTCTCTGTAATGTTTTGAGGGAGAAAATTGTAGCTAGTATGTGGGCGAAGTTAGAGAACATGTATGCGAAAAAGTCCTCTAAAAATCGCATACACTTGAAGCTACAGTGCTATACCTTCAAGATAGCAGAGGGTGGAGATCTGAAAACCCACATCAGCAACTTTAATAAATTGATGTATAAATTGTTAGATATGGAGGAAGTAGTCAAAGATGAGGAATAGACATATGTATTGTTAAATTCTCTACTTACATTTTATGAGTCATTCAAGGATATGATGTGCACCGCAAATAAAACTCTGAATGTCGGCACTGTCATCTCAGCCCTTCAAAGGAAGGCCATAAGAAAGCTAAATGGAGATATGAGGACATATTCTTATGTACTGATTATGAGAGGCAGAAATTCTAAGAGACGTATAGGATCTTTTATACCCAGATCCAAATCCAAGGGCAAGGGCAAAGAAAAATTAAAGTGTTGAAACTATGGGATGTATGGACACTGTTGAGGGTCAAATATTAGTTTTTAAATCCTAGTTATTACCTGGATTTATGAACACGATACTGTTTAACAAGCCATTTTAATTGTGTTTGTGATGTAAGATGAATCTAGGAGCGTGGACAGGAAAGGATGCAAAAGGCATGGATTTAATGCTTAAGCATCACCAAGGAAATAGACGGGACTCTATGGGCTCAAGATTGAAAAATTTATACGTCAGGGATCCAAGAAAATCAAGCCATTCAGGTTAAAGAAGCCCAAAAGTTGTCCAAGATGCAAGATCATAGGTTTTTCACCATCCGTTCGGCTTGAAACTTCATATATGGCCTGAGGACCATAAATTAACTGTACATATCAAAATTTAGCCCTTGGATCTCTCTGAAAATGGCCCAACGGATAAATCAGACTACATATCAGTGATTTGAGGCCCATCCGAGATATGAGTATGCTTCAAAGTTGGTCTCAACCCATTATCTGAAGAGACAAGATGTCTGGACGGTGCGGATGCCCTAATACCATCATAGTGGACCCCATTTATGCATGAGTATGCATAGTGTACAATTTCATTCGTCGTGCACGATAGTAGAGAGTCAGTCAAACCGACTCTTGACCGAGCAATTTCAAAAGAAGGAAACTTCCTTCTTCAGTAGATACGCAGGCCGTCCGTTGGGAGGTTATGTGGCCCACTTGCAGTCACCATACTAGTGATCCAGACCCTCCATCAAAGTCTTATAAGCCCCCTGACCTAGACCTAGGTGGACAATTTCCAAGAAGCAACGAGGATCTAATTGCACCCAGTCAAACAGAAGATAGATGGTGAAATCAAATAATCTGTGGGCCACCACAAATCTGATCCAAACTGATCATGTCCGACTGGTTTTTCAAGGGCAATGCAATGGACAGATTGGATTTTCCATCTAACACTGATCAGGGGCCCACCGACTTCAACAGCGAACCTATCTTACGCAGGTCCTATTTTTCATGTCCGGCACTGACTGGTTTCAGGGAGATTGTAGGCCCATGGTGATGATCGGACGGCCGATCTAGACCGTCTATCATGTGTATTTATCCAAAACGTCCTAAGGGACATTGATCTTGTGGACAAAATGTAAGGAAAGTGGGACTTGTTGGGCGCTGTCTTTTGGCTGTGAAACAACGATGCGTTGCCAGCTGCGTAAAAACGTCCGCATGAAGTTTTCCTCCACCAACCCTGCTTGGCTCCTATAAAAGAAAGAGAAACAAAGAGAGAGGGGGAGTCATTCAATTTTCAAGGGACGTGGAGCAGAGAGAGAGATAGAGAGAGAGTAATATTTATTTTGTTGTTTCTTTTTATGTTCAGCATAATCACGTCTATTCTAGACTAAACCTCTTAGCTAGGGCTAAGAGGTAAAGCTTGCAGCATAATGGGAGACTTTTTGCTTGTGCCTTTTGTTTAGACTGAACTGATGTTGATTTTAGTTTAATTAAGGGAATGTTTTTAGTTTTTAATAGTCTGTTGTGACTAAAATTACAATGGGTATGCGATAGCTTTGAGCATGTTCCTTTCCTTTTTATGTTTATGATGTCAGGAAACCCTGTTGTTTACCATCATCTCCTGGGAATGGTTAGATGACGGTACTCTTCCTAACCTTCATACATTGTTGATTGGTTTGTAATTAGTTTAATTCTATTATTTACTTTGTCTCTTGAGCATAGTTTGGTAATGGAATCCATTCTAATTCATATACCTTTCATCTCTTGAAAACTATATCAAAGGAAGTTTAGTCTTGATTTTCATGGTTACACTCTTCAACTGGATGAAGATGGGACTCTAAGTCCAGTTGAGTTCTTGAAGCAAGTATAAGATCTCTCTGATCTCTACAAGTGAATCCTCTGAATCCTTTGTTTTCTACCTTTGAATTCCTTAAATTTTAAATTAATATTTCATCATTAATCCTTCAGTTCTATTCGATTTAGATTACATCTTAGTCTAGTTCTAGTTCTACTTAGTTTCAGATTACGTATAGGGTTCAGTCCCTTGGGATTCGACCTCTGTCTCACCGAGTTTATTACTACATCACAATCCTATACTTGAGGAGTGAACAGACACATGAAGAAGGATTATAAAAATCTTAAAGTGAAGAAAGAAAATTCAGCGGCTTCTTTTAGGGAGGTCAAGTGGTCACATCTAATGAAGAGACAAGTGGTGGTGATGTTATGCTTGTTTTCATGATTGGTCACTTACATGGCAATCATAAAGACGAGTGGATACTTGACACAGGAGCATCATATCACAAAACTCCTCATCGAAGTTGGTTCGCCAGTTACAAGGAATGCGATGATGGACAAGTTTTTATGGGCAATGACAATACCTGTAATGTTATGATTATTGGTATGGTGATCATCAAGATGTTTAATGGGATGAAGCATACCTTAACTGATGTTGGGCACGTTCATGATATGAAGAAAAGTTTAATTTCTCTCGGTGCATTCGAGGCTATAGGGTTCAAGTTCACCGGTCTTAATGGTGTCCTTAAAGTTTCAAAGGGGGCAGTCATAGTTATAAGAGCGCAAAGGTACGAAAACTTTTATAGGTTGATCGGGAACACTTCATCAGGTGGAGCAACAACAACTATTGTAAATTTTACGTCCCTGCGTATGTGGCATCCTCGTCTAGGCCACATGAGCGAGCGGGGCATAAAAGTACTATCTGATCATTATTTGATTCCAGCTTTTAAAATTTTTAATTTAATTAGATATATGCAGGCATTGTATATATGGTAAACAATCAAGATTATCTTTTAAAACTAGAAAATATGTATGTAGAGGAGTGCTTGATTATGTGCACTCTGTGTATGGGGGCCGTCACTAGAAGTTTCCATTGGGGGGGTCGTCATTGTTTGTTTCATTCATTGACGATTACTCTAGGAAAGTTTGGGTTACTTCATGAAATGTAAATTCAAAGTTTTTACCATATTCAAACAATGGAAGGCATTGTTAAAAAAACAGTCAGGGCAAAAAATAAAGGTTTTAAGGACTGACAATGGTATAAAATTCAATTCCACAATGCGCCACATGCCCGAACAAAACGGTGTGGCTGAGCGAATGAATCGAACTCTCTTGGAGAAGGCTTAATGTATGTGAAGTAATGTTACATTGGGTAAGGACCTATGGACAGAGGCCATTAACACAACTTACTATTTGGTGAACCGGTCCTTGTCTACGACAATTGAATGTAAAATTTCAGAGGAAGTATGGAATGGTCATAAGCTGGACTACTTAGATTTGTGCATATTTGGTTGTGAAGCTTACTCTCATATACTGTTAATTGAGAGAGATAAGTTAGACCATACAGCCAAAATATATATTATTTGTTGGCTATGGTGTTGAGGTGAAATGTTACACGTTATTTGATAAGGTCACACGTAAAGTCATCACTAACCATGACGTTAGATTCGATGAAAGCTCCTGCAAGAATGATTAAGAGGAGCAAGAGAAACCATAAAAGCTGATCGTAGACGTCCACATTAACACAGATGATACTCAGATAGATATAGATGTGCAGACTCGAGCTGGAACAAATGGATGTCAAGACTGCATTCATGCACGGGGAGTTAGAAGAGCATATTTACATGAAGCAACCAAATAGCTATGAAATTAAATGGGCAGAGAAAAAAGTTTGCGGGTTAATGAAGTCGTTATACGGCCTGAAAGTCGCCTAAGCAGTGGTATAAAAAATGTGATTCTTTCATGTTGAGTCAGAAATTTACTCGAAGTGAATATGATCCTAAGTGATGAAAAATTCATCATCATAGTATTATATGTTGATGATATATTGATCGTCAATTACAATATGTCTGAAATCGACGTACTGAAGATCTAATTATTAAGGATATTTGATATGAAAGATTTGTGAGCTGTAAAGAGAGTTCTCAACATAGATATTGATAAAGACAATAAGAAGAGTAGCCTTTAGTTATCACAGGTAGAATACCTTGAAAAGGGGCTGATCAAGTATGGGATGGACCAGACAAAGCCAGTGAACGTTCCATACGTGGTTCACTTCAAGTTTTCCTCAGAACAATGTTCTAAATCAAATGAGGAAAGACAGGTTATGTCTCATTTATTCGAATGCGGTTGGCAGTTTAATATATGTTATGGTCTGTAGGAGACCAGATATTTCACAGGTAGTTAACGTTGTGAGCAGATACATGTCAAACCCCGGCAAGCAACATTGGGAAGCAGTGAAATGGCTACTTTGATACATTCAAGGTACGAAAGACTATGTCTTAACTTTTGAGAAGATAATGAAAAAGTTGGTAGGCTATGTGGATTTGGACTACGCGGGCAGTTTGGATTCTAGAAAGTCGACTTCAAATTACTCATTTGTACTAGCGGTGTGGAGCAATCAATTGAATGTCAAAGCTTCAGATCGTGGTGGCTCTTTCCACGATCGAAGCAGAATATATGGCAGTGACAGAAGCGTTTAAAGAATGTGTTTGGCTCAAAGGCATGATAAATCAATTGAAATTTCAACAGGAGGTCGTGCTAGTTAACTGTGATAGCGAGAGTGCTATCAATTTGGCTAAAAAAATTTTTTATCAATTACGTACTAAATACATTGATGTTCATCACTATTTTATCCGATAGGTGCTTGAAGAAGGAGGCGTAACTCTAGAAAAGATTCACACCAGGGTGAATCCAGTAGACGTGCTCACCAAGCTTGTTTGTATGGAGAAGTTCAAGTTCTGTGCAATTTCTCTGGGCCAGGTGATGATATAAAAGAAAGACGGAGTGTGCATAAAAAGCATTGATGAAGCTATGATGCAAGACAGAGATAAGAGAAGAGGACAAGAAACTATACGTTTGAAGATTGAAGACATGGTGGAAATTGTTACTAACAGATGTCTTAAATCTGTCAGTGTGGGTTCGATGTCATCGAAGCCAGTTTGATGACATTGGAGCCAGTTGATGCCATCGAATTTATTTCAAAGGTTTACACAGATTCATTTGCAGAAATGCAGATTTCACAAATTTTGTTTTCGATTTTGTTTAAGTTTCTTTATAAACCTATAAATAGGGATGTATATGGGACTAGGAACTATTCTAAGAGATTCTAAATATTTCTAAAAGGGTGTTAAGGTTTTTAAAAAGGTTCAAGGGTTTCAAGGGGTGAAAAGAATGTGAGGTTTGAGGATTGCTCAAGCCAGGTACGTCCTCCATCTTTGTAATCTGTGCTTTTATAGTGAAATTTCTGTCGTTTTGTGACGTGGTTTTTTTTTTCATGTAAAGGTTTTTCACATTAAATCTTTGTATTATTTTGTATTTGCTTGGTGCTCTAAGATTGCTATCTTAAATCCATATTTGTGTGAGTCCACAGACCAAATCCCAACACACACACTGAATATTTGATTTGGGAGTTGGGTTAGGTTATTGAGTTGAGTTAGGTGTGGGTTGGGTATTAGGTTGGGTCTGGTTGGGAGGAAACTCGACTCAACTTGTTCCACTAGCTCGCCTTGAGCTCGACTTGAAAAATTTGGCAAACAAACCAAGCTTCAATGCTAAGCTCGAGACCCACCTCAACTCGACTCAGCCCGGCGTACAGCCCTGATTGCTCCCTTAGGTGTAGCTGACCTTTTTTTTTTTTTCACACACTCACACCCACACACACCACAATGGGTACTTGAACCCATGACCTTTGTGTTGAAACTCTTGTGAGTCTACCATTGACTCATAAGTAATGACCCAATTGTGTGGTCGACCTGAGTTATGGATCAGGCTGGTTTTTGGGATGAAAGAGGTTAGTTAACACCCAATGGACGGATTAGATGTCCTTCAAACATCACAGCGGGCCCACACAGCTCAACCATTAGGTGTGTGAGGCCAAACGAACAATTCTAATACCGCCATGTACTCCACCTGGGAAGAATGACTGGGTGCGCGGATTAGGTTGAGTGAGTCCCGTACTGTGGGGTGCACCTTGATGTATGTGTTGTGTATCACACCTTCCATCCATTTCTCCGCTTAGGTGGGCCACACCATAGGAAACAATGGTAATTGTCTATTAAAAACATTCCGTGAGACAAAAACGTTTTGGATCAAGCTATTTGTATTTTCCCTTCATCCAAGTGTGTGACCTAATCTAACAGGTTGGATGGCAAAACATTACCATGGACCTAAAAAGTTTTTAATAGCAGTGGTGGTTCAATGACTGCGGTTTCCTTTGGTGTGGGCCACCTGAGATTTGTATCTTGTTTATTTTTTGTCCACGCCCTAAAAATGAGCTGGCAAAATGAATGGACGGCGTGGATATACAACACATACATCGAGGTGGATCCCCGGTTACGGACTCACCCAGTAAGTCGTTACCCCGGAGGCGCCTTAATCCCCGCCCCAATGACAGGAAGGCACGCTAGCTTCCATGCGTCCATGAGCAGAGGCGTTGGTTTCGGTCCTCACAAAATCGCTCTGTATAACGTATGCATCGAGACCGGTTGTATTAGATCCTACAGGATACGAGGTTTCTCAGAAGGGACGCCGATGGTGTAGTAACTCACCACGTTCACTCTTTGAGCCCCACCCTGATGTCTTCCATCCGTTTTCCACCTTATTTCATACAGTGATGTTGATTTTTCATCTAACCTGTTGATAATGTCAAACAGACATTAATGAAGGGAAAACTAAAACACCAGCTTGATCCAAAACTTTTGTGACCTTCTATAAGTTTTCAACCCTAGGTGTATAATTCCAACTGTTTCCTTTAGTACGGTCCATGAGATCCTCACGGGATGAGGCTCCAATGGGTCCAACATGGTGTATGGGTTTTATCAACAACGCCCATCTATTTTTCTATATTATTTTAAGATATTAGTTAATTTTAAAAAAAAAAAAAAAGCAAATTCAAAGATCAAGTGAACCACATTATAGGATACAACAATGACCGCCCGCCGTTGAAACTTTACAACGGTCCACTATGATATTTATTTGCCATTCAACTGTTCATATGAAGAGATAATACAAATATAAGGTCACGTGGGCGGTAGGCTTATATGAAGAGAAAATACAAATATAAACTTTATCTAAAACTTATGTGCTCCACGGAATTTTTGATGGTAGGTGTTTAATCTCAAATGTGTGGTCCACTTTAGCCCTGGATCTGCATCATTTTGGGATTGTTGCAGTGTTTTTATGGGATGGCTTCCTTAAGGCGGACCCTCCTTCACCTGCACAATCAACAATGTCAAGGGAACCCTGTCTAGAGCCGGGGAACCTCCGATGCTTAAGTCAGTTATCTGATCAGTAGCAAAGAGCTTACCTCAGTTAGTACTGCGTACCTTCTTCCGTCCCAAGCTTAGAGATTTATACAGTTTGTCAATCCTCATCCTCAGAGGATTCTTCTCCTGATTATTCAGAGACTTACTCCTTTCCACGGATTTCTCTCAATCCCGAGAATCTCGGGATTCGCTACCCGTATCCCTGGATTTCCGTAGAGCAGTATCTGTTCCCGTTCCGCCACTTGCTGTCTCGGCCAGGTCGTTACCGACTATGGGAGAGTCTCGGCTGACGCAGGAGGGTGGGTTCTCGGCCTTTCCACGGACGGAATAATCTCGGTGTCTATCCGTCATTCCTTGTTCCGTGACCGACAGAACCAACTCGTTGGGTCGGTCTTGGTCTATCGGCTGAGTGGCTTGAACACGCTCGGCCTTTAGTGGGGTTTTGCACGCGAGGTCATCACTCTGAAAGAGTGACTTTAATCGTTCCTTGCTTATGCCTCCTGGCCTATCCTCCGTTCAGTCGGTGTTGTCTCGGACTCTTCAGACAGTGTCAGCAGAGCCGACCTACTTTAATCCGAGTCTCCGAACTTAACACATTTTTACCCAACAGTGAGTCCCCCTTACTCCTTGTGTCGTCCGCGGCATCAAGGAGTACGATTTTGTCGGTCAGCTCGTATTAGCGTCCGAGACAATGATGAGGTATTTAATGCTCTTTGAGTCGTCTCTAACGTACGACGCTGCGCCTCCTAAGGCCGCAAGTGCGACCAGCCGTCGATTCGTTTCGTCACCGTATGAGATGCGGACGTGTGGCCACGATGTTACCGCAGTCAGCCAGCGGTTGCCACGCGTTGAACGGGGGAGCCGAGGCGAACGACGATTCGATTTTATCATAAATGCCCTGGCACGTGGCACAGCTATAAAAGGGTCGGGTGGGAGGACTGTGCGAATTTTATTTTCGCTCTTCTTCTTCCCGCCTGTGTCCGATTCCGAGTTCGTTTTTGCTTCTCCTCCTCCTCCTCCTCCGCTGTCGCTTCTTTCTCCGTCAATTTCCCCTTGCTCTCGTCGTCAATTTTTTGGTGAGTCCTTTCCTCCTTCTTTTATAAGCTTTAATGGCCGCACACGGCTCTCAAAGCCCCCGGGAGGAGATGTCCATAGATGAGGGTGTGTCCCAACATCTTTGGGACGTTACGGAACCACCTTCACTGTTGACGGAGTTTGCCATCGGTACTGACGCCGCATTCTGGCTGGTCAGAGAAACCGGCGACTCATCGGCTCGGCGTCCTGCCCAGATCGGTCCATCCAGCGGTAGGACGTCTCTGGTGACTCGTCTAGGGAGACCTAACCCTTGGGTAAATCAGTTGGAGGATGAGGATGGAGAGGACGAATTAGTTACGGGCGAAGGGGTGACCATTCTAGGCCCTG
This sequence comes from Magnolia kwangsiensis, assembly GCA_037074715.1. Taxonomy (NCBI): domain Eukaryota; kingdom Viridiplantae; phylum Streptophyta; class Magnoliopsida; order Magnoliales; family Magnoliaceae; genus Magnolia; species Magnolia kwangsiensis. Next base: position 101,931,697 of record CM073581.1, read on the forward strand.
TGAACCAAACTACAGAAGCCTCTGAGTCATCTTCAAAAGGGGAAGAAGACGAACCTAGCTGTCTCGTCGCCTCCATTCTAACTGAATCCGACTTAAACCGGATCAGGGCTGAATACCATGTCCCTGACTCGGTCGTCCTCCGTCTCCCTCGTCTGGGTGATTTACCTGACCATCCTCCTGCAGGGATGGTTACAATTTTCCAAGTCGCGATGCAGTGTGACTTGCGCTTGCTACTCCAGCCCATTGCTCGTGACTTTCTGTCCCGAGTCAAAATAGCTCCCGGTCAAATTGTTCCGAATGCGTGGAGGAATTTGTTCGGGTGCGCGGTACTCTGGTCCAAGTTAGAGCAACCTTCCCTCACGGTCGACGAGTTTCTCTATCTGTATCAAGTCCGACCAAATCCAAACTTCCCTGGCCTCTATTTCCTGAGCGCGTGGAGAGGCAAAGGGGGATCTTTAATAACCGACCCACCCACTTCGAATAAGTTCTGGAAAGAAAGGTGGTTCTAGGCGTGCGGTCGGTGGGAGTCGGCCGACACGTAGCCGTACGAGTCTCAAGTATCCCGCACGTTCTGTAGAGCAGGTGACTCGGTGACTCGGCCCGATGGTCTTTCCTTCTCTTCCTCTTTGTTTTTATACCATCTTCTGCTAATCTTGTGTAACGCCCGTGAAAAATCCGTACTTGGGCTCGAGTACCAACTCGACCCGAAATCGCGTAGAAATAATTTCCATGGAAATTAAGCGTAAGTTAGCTAGCGCAACGCTAGAGTAGCTGGAAAATAGTCCCTGATCACTTTAAATACGTTCTGTAAGACCCAAATCGAGTAGAACAAACAACTCTACAATACTCTATAACCTCGGATCAAACTCTAAGCGGGTTTGTTCTCTGGACCACATTGAAATTTTGTATTGGATTTAGACCGCGCGTCGAAGGTCCGATACCTCCTATCTTAGACCGTTAGAACCGCCCAGCTGGACTTGACAATCATCTCGAAAATCAAGTCAAACCGTTAATCACAGACTATTTCGTTGAACCCGGACTGAAGCGACCGCGAATAGGGACAGATTTGGAATTTCAAATTCAAATCTGGCACACGACTTGACGCGTCAGTATTAAGCGTTCTGACCGTCAGAATTCATCCAGATTACACTCTCGAATCAGGAAAAATTTCTATTTATTATCATGAGACTTTCAGCCCTGATCTACGTGCGGTGACCGCTGAACTGAAATTGGTCCGCCACGTGCGATCTGCGAACCCTGCCAGACTGAAAACTTAATACGAGCTACATCTGGTACACATGAGCTTAAGTCTGATCGCAATCGACCAGGGGACCACCAGAAAGCAGTTTTTAGACCGAAACAGCTCCGAAATGGATAGGCACCAAGTAAACTTCGTCCCGGAGCCTATTTTCGGCGTTTTTAAGCTTATAAAAGGGGTTGAAACCCTCATTTCTCCCTCCCATCCGAAAATTCCAAACCCTAGAGAAAAGGAGAGAGAGTTTGAGAGAAAGAGAAGAAGGGATTTTTTCCGCTTCCGAGCCACCGACAGCTGCTACTTCAGCACTTCTTTCCAATCACCTGGCTGGTGATTTCTCTCCTTTTTCAGGTATAAAATAACCCTAAAACTTGCTGATTTAGGGTTTACCTAGATTCATAGCATGTTAGCTAACGTACTTCATAAATCAGGTCCTCCTACCGCCGTAGACGAAGCGTACACGCTCCGTTGAAAATCCCGCAACCGTAAGAGACTAGGCGAGGATTTTAGACGCTTTGATTGACGGTTTACAACGCTTTCAATGTCGTTTAATAGTAGATTATCGACGGCATCGCCGTTTGACATGTACAACATGCTCTCCATTTCCTGTTTCGTAAATTAACGAAGAATATGAGATTTAGGGCATTTTAGTCATTTGTAGGAAGTACGGTCTACATGCACATTTTGCTGACGTGATTGACATGGTTTGTCGCCGCATTAGGGAGTTAGGAATGCTTGCATAATCAGTTTGGCGAAGAGATTCTCCTAGTTGCGCACTTTGGGTCGACATACTATATGTAGACTTAAGTGTGTAGTGTATGTGTTTGTATAAATGCTTGTATTAGTATGTATTGAATTAAATGATGTTATGTAGTAGTTTGAGATTGATTTCTTGATTAATATGCTGACCTAAATGATTTCCTACATGTTGACCTTATGCATGATTGCATTACATGCATAGAAAGTATGCCTTGAAGAAGTGCTTAAGTTGAATGTTATAACATGTGTTAACATGCTCACGTGATTGTATTTAAATTCCAATACTTTTACATGTAATGCTAATGTGATTCCATGGATGTGTGGGACTAGACTTAGTCCAGGCAGTCGGTAACCGAGCGAATTCGTGGCTGACTGGTCATAGCCACGAACGACGCGTCGATGAACGTGATTCATGTTTAGAGTTGGCGGCAGTTGTTAGGCCACGCGAAGTGTTTTACGCACTTCATGTCGTTCGACTTGAGATGCGATCGCGCTAGTCGAGCCCGTCAAGTAACCCGACTGGTCGATGTATGTTCACCTTGTATGAGTCATAACTGCTTGAACCTAGGGTACTGAACTTACCACTGAAAACCCTGTTAACCGTGGTACCTTGATCCACGAAGACTCATGAGCCGGGCATGGTGGTATGGGACACCGTGGTCGAGCTGTCGGCCTACGCTGGGGCTACAAACCTCCCCGTAGTGACCAGTGAGCACCTAAACTCGTGAGCAGATTATGGTGGTATGGGACACTATATTCTAGCTGTCGGCCTACACTGATCAGGCGACGAGCCCTTTGTAGTGACCGCGAGCGTATTCTGAGTCCACGGGAGGCGACGACCCTTTCGTTGCAGTAGAGTACGGTAGGCCTGTATTGATAAGGTGATGGGGGAGCGGTGCAACGAGTGCGAGCAACAGCCCTGGCAGCCCTTGCAGTGACCTACGAAATATACATCGTATGAGATTACTAGGAGTGACGACCCTAGACAGGATCTGTGTTGGGATTGATACAAGGGAAGTACCTTAGTTTCTCAATCCTGCTGTTTGAATAAACTAATAACAACTTGAAAATCATATCACCATAGCATTGCATGTGCCTGGAAGATGTGGAGCACTCTAGGGAGTGTGGCATGCTGCGGTCGTAAGATGTTGCCGCATGAGGGTGATCGTCGGTGAGGGCATACATCACGTCATATCATCTTGCATTAACAACAGTATTAGGATTGTCTGATTTACTGCTTTACTATTATCCCGTGATTGAATTGTGAACATGCTAATCTTTGCTCTATGATTCCACTGAGTTGATCACTCATTCCCACGTTACGGGATGGTGTTTGCAACACCCACCAGACCCTGTTGTAGATGCAGGTGAGGACGAGATCCAGGAGGTGGAGCCAGAGATTGACGAGGACCAGGATGAGTTCTCGTATATGCAGTATCATGACGGCTTCCCGTAGGCGACCTGGATCGAGGGGACTTCAGTGGGACCATTTTGAACATTATTATTTTGTTTATGTACATGTATATGAGACTCAGAGATGTAGTCATACTTCGGACACAGATGAGATTTACTTTGATTTTCCATACAGTGATATATATATTGTTTAGTCTTCCGCTTGCTTTTATCACTGGATCTGAAGTATGAATTGCAGTTTTGGTATACTTTTACTCATGTGAATGCTTTAAATCAGACAACATTGAATCATAACCATTTTTGTTGCATAAGTGACGGTCTGGAACTCGGGAGTTGAGTTTATACACGACCCCCGATTTTCAGGGTGTTACATCTTGACTCAACAATGTCTTGCAGATATTTTGAAGAAGAGGGGAAAACTCGAGTCCGGGGCTCTGACTTGAATAAGGGAGCTGAGGAAGCTGAGCGCGGGGGAGCGGTCTTGGAAGTTGCTACTGCAACTTGAGCGCCTCCATCTTACAGGTTTAGATTCGTTCGTCTCAGGTAGCTCGTCCTCCTTTTCTTTGTCCTTTCGGTTCCCTGTTCGCCTCCTTATTCTTTTTTATTCGTCCTTGCAGACCTTCCCGAAGCTCGCCCTATTCTGAGGCCTGCGCCCGAGAGCATGGCCGAGTCCCGCCTTGCCTTAAAGCCGATTTTCAAAGTGAAGGCCCCCCGAGATCGGCTCTGTTATCCGGGTCTCGGTCCTCGAAGCAGCAGAAGACTGTGGGCAAGGGTAAGGAAACAGTCGTTCCACCCGCTCCTGTACCTGCCGCCCCCAAGTGGTCGTCCTTTCCGACCCTGACGAGAGGGCCGAGGAAGGGGAGCCAACTCCTCCAATGACTCAGGCGACTCTCGAGTCGGGACCTATTGCAGAGGAGGTCCAGGGGCCGAGGGAGGCCCCGCGCGAAGAATCCCCGAGAAGGGAGATGACTCAATAGGAGTCCCCCTTCACGAAGATCATTGAGGGGATGGTTCCTTAGGCGCTTGCCCACGGGGGCGAAAGAGACTTCGCCAGTTATTACAACGCTCCGACTGCCCAGACCCTCGGACATGCTGCGAGGTTACTTTTCAAGGTAAACTTTTCTTTAATCCTGTGTCGCCCCTAACTAAGTTTTACAGCATAGCTCACTGTCTCTTTATCGCAGCTGGCACCTTGCCTCGTCAAAACTAGCTCGGAACTGACTGCCGCCCAGAAACTCACATCCGAGACAAAGACTGTGAGGAGGGTCGCTGCCGAGGCGGAGGGGCGTCGAGAGATCGCTGAGAGCCGGATTGGCATCATGACCGGCGATCTATCGATCGCTCGGAAGGCGGCCGTGGATGCCCGTGCAGCTCTCGAAGGGGTCAAAGCCGATAACGCTCGCCTGACTTCGCTCCTCCAGGAGGCTGAGGAGAGGGAGCGAAACCTTCTTCGAGTTCACGGCGGGTGCGAGGGTGCTTTTGCTCACACGAAGGCCGAGGCCGCCGGCCTCGTTCAAGAGGCTCAAGAAGAAGAGCGCCGAGCCAAAGAGGAGCGAGCCGTATACGCCTTCCTCGAATCTTCCGAGTTTAAAGATGAGAGGGACCGCCTTTATCAAGGTAGTTACAAGGCCTGCGTCTTGGAGATGAGGGCGGTCTTCCCTGATCTCGACCTCTCTGCCTTTGAAGTTGACAGTCCATCCGTCGAGGCTGCTGAGGGCGAAGCCACCGAAGGAGGTGCTGCTTCTGACGAAGCCGGTCCTTCGGGCGCCGTATAGGAGATGAATTCCCACTGAATGGGGCAGTCGGATGTTGTACTTTTTTTTTGTTTTATTTTTTTATTGGTGACCCGACATTACCCGATATTGGGTACTTAGACGAAATGAAACTTTTTATTAAGTCGACTTCAATTACAGTACTTTCTATTCTGTCTTACGGGTAATAAATCTTGAGATGCTCGGCGTTCCAAGGATGAGGCAACAGTTGTCCATTTAGGTCTTCCAGACGATAGGTTTTCGGTCGGATGGTGCATGAGACGACGTAAGGACCTTTCCAATTGGGCCCTAATGTACCCGACCCAATTTTCTTGGTGTTTGGGAAGGTCTTTCGGAGGACCATATCCCCGGGTCGGAATCGTCTGACTTTAACTCGGCGATTGTAAAACCGAGACACCTGTCTTTGTCGGGCCACCATTCTCAATCGAGCCCTTTCTCTTTTCTCTTCCAACAAATCAAGCTCGAATGAGAGGAGTTCGACATTCTCTTGTCTACTGTACAAGTTAACTCGGGCTGAGCCAACGCCGATCTCAACCGATGCGACTGCTTCCGCACCATAACATAGGGAAAAGGGGATTTCTCCCGTGGTAGTCCGTGCTGTGGTCCGATAGGCCCATAGTATATTTGGAAGTTCCTCGGCCCATGCTACCTTTGCTTCATCGAGCCTCGTCCGGAGATTGCGCTTTATAATTTTGTTGACCGCCTCGACCTGTCCATTCGTCTGAGGATGATGAGGCGAGGCGTACACGTTTCGAATCCCGAGATTGCTGCACATCTCCCGGAATTGTTTGTTATCGAACTGCCTTCCGTTGTCAGTAACGATAGTCCGAGGTATCCCGAACCGACAGATGATATTCTTCCAAACGAAGCTTATGATCCTTTGCTCGGTTATTTTCACCAATGGTTCTGCTTCGGCCCACTTCGTGAAGTAGTCCACCGCAACCATAGCGAATTTAGTCTGACCCTTCCCCAGTGGAAAGGGCCCGATGATGTCGATCCCCCACTGCACAAAGGGTCATGGTCCCTACATCGGAGTCAGTTCCTCAGGGGGTTGTCTCAGGATTACTACGAACTGCTGACACTTATCGCATCTTTGAACGAATCGTTTAGAATCGTGCTGTATAGTCGGTCAGTAATACCCCTGCCGCAACACTTTGTTGGCGAGCGAGCGTCCTCCTGAATGGTTTTCATATATCCCTTCTTGTATCTCCCGTAAGATATAATCGGCTTCTTCGGAGTCGACGCACCTTAGTAGAGGAGCATGAAAGCCTTTTTTATATAGAATCTCATTCAAGATGGTGTAGCGCGAGGCTCAAACTTTTAACCGTCGTGCCTCGGCGCGATCTTCTGGCAGTTCTCCATCGTTGAGGTAGCGGACGAGTGGGTCAAACCAAGCAGTCGCTGAGTTGATGAAAAATAGGGCCGAGACTGTCGGCTCATCTATTCTTGGTTTAGGGACGTATTCAATTGGAACCGACCGAGGTATGTCTTCCTCGTCAGCTGAGGCAAGCTTTGCTAACAAGTCGGCTTTGACGTTGTCGGTCCTGGGTATTCGAATTACTTCACACTTCTTGAATCCACCGATCAATTCTTTAGCTTTTTTCATGTACGCCTTCAGTTGCTCTTTCCGAGTTTGATAAACACCGAAAACTTGGTTAACGACTAATTGTAAGTCGTTGAAAACATTCAAATGGTTCGCGCCTAGACTCGCGGCGAGTCTAAGGCCTAATAATAAGGCTTCGTACTCTGTTGTATTGTTCGACGCTTGAAAGTCGAGTCGCAAGTCATATTGCATACAGGTTTGATCGGGAGTTTTTAATACTACCCCTGCCCCGCTTGCCTTTGAATTGGATGAACCGTCGACAAATAACTTCCAGGGTACCGGCCGGAGAGAGGAAGAAGCCTCAGATACAATAATTTCCTCCGATTCAGGCATATTGTCACGATTAGGAGTCACTTCGACAAGGAAATCGACGACGGCTTGTCCTTTTAAGGCTGTCCTGAGCCTATAATGTATGTCAAATTCACTTAATTCGACTGCCCAGTTTGTAAGTCAGCCGGAAGCCTCCGGCTTTTAGAGAATCTGGCGGAGTGGTAGGTCGGTCACAACGACAATGGTGTGGGCCTGAAAGTATGGCCGGAGGCGTCGTGATGATACCACCAAAGTTAAGGCTACTTTCTCGAGCTGAGGAAACCTCATCTCTGCTGGTAGCAAGGCTTTGCTGACGTAGTAGACTGGCAGCTGCTTCCCTTGACTCTCTCGTATTAAAGCCGAGCTTACTGCGGCTTCAGATACGGCCAAATATAATAACAACGCTTCACCAGGCTCTGGCTTAGATAGTAGCGGTGGGGATCCGAGGTAAGCCTTCAGATCTTGAAATGCCTTCTCACATTCGTCTGTCCACTCCATCGTCTGTCGTCCCTTCAATTGCTTGAAGAACGGGAGACATTTGTCTGTGGCTCGGGACAGGAAACGATTGAGCGCGACCACTCTTCCTGTCAACCTTTGAATGTTTTTAATTGTTTTAGGAGACTCCATTTCGAGTAAGGCTTTGATTTTCTCAGGATTCGCTTCGATTCCTTGCTGACTAACGAGGAAACCGAGGAATTTTCCCGAGCTCACGCCAAACGCGCTCTTGCTGGGATTCAACTTCATTTTATAATTACGTAGAGTCAAGAATATTTCTTTCAAGTCCGCCTCATGGTCGACCGCTCGTTTACTTTTGACGAGCATATCGTCAATATAAACTTCCATCGTCCGGCCTATCTGTCGAGCGAACATTTTGTTCATTAACCGCTGATACGTTGCTCCAGCGTTCTTTAATCCAAATGGCATCACTCGGTAACAGTAAAGGCCTTTGTCAGTGACAAAGGCGGTTTTTGATTTATCATTCTCGTGCATTACAATTTGATTATAGCCTGAATAGGCATCCATAAAACTTAGCAGTTCATGACCCGAGGTACTATCAACCAGCTGATCAATGCGAGGAAGAGGGAAGCTATCCTTGGGGCAGGCTTTATTTAGATCTGTATAGTCTATACAGACTCGCCACTTTCCATTGGCTTTCTTAACGAGTACGACATTGGTTATCCATTCCGGATAGTATATCTCTTCGATGAATTTGGCTTTAAGGAGATTGCCGACTTCCTCTTCAATGATAGCGTACCTTTTCAGGCCGAGAGGACGACGCTTCTGTCGGATGGGTCTGTAGGTTGGGTCGATGTTGAGTCAGTGTGTTATAACCGAGGGATCGATCCCATGCATGTCTTCATGACTCCAAGCGAAGATATCGGCATACCGTCGAAGCAAGGTGATCATTCGTTCCTTAAGAGACGGACTCAGAGATGAGCCGATTCGGACTACTTTCGAGACGTCTGTCTCGGTTAATGGCTCCGAGATGAGTTCTTCCATCGGCTCCCCCCGCTCATGAGATCCGATACGGGGGTCCAGCGATTCAATCGTCGACACTTCAGTCGGGGCCTTGACTGCGGTGGCATAACATTTTCGAGAATCTTGTTGATCTCCTTTCACAATCCCTACTCCCGACTCGGTCGAAAATTTCATGGAAAGGTGGTAGGTAGACACCACAGCTTGAAGGAGGCTTAGAGACGGTCGGCCGAGTATGGCATTATACACCGACGGTTGGTCCACGACCAGGAAGTCGACCATCGCGGTCCTTTGATAGGGCACGGTTCCAGCGGTAAGTGGCAGTGAGACGATTCCCTCAGGAAGTACCTGTCCACCCTAGAACCCGATGAGCGGGGTTCAGACAGGTCGTAGTACCGACCGACTTATGCTCATTTTGTCGAATGCTTGGGTGAACAGGACGTCCGCTGATGATCCTGTATCCACCAGTATCCGGAATACTTTTCTATTGGCGATGGTAAGGGTGACCACGAGTGCATCATCATGAGGATGATGAATGCCTCGAGCATCTTCTTCAGTGAACGAGATACAATATTTTTCTCGTTTCTTCTCCTTGGGAGGCCGAGACAGCAGAAGAACCTCGGACTCAGGGCGATCGAGGCTTCTAGCGTAGTTTCTTCGGGCGTTATTCGAGTTCCCACCACCTCGGTGACCTCCGACAATCGTTCGAATTTCTTCTTGGGGCCGCTCTTCGCTCGGTCCTGCTGAAACGCTGGACCCTTCTTATGTTCTCTTAGCCGGCCCTCTTTAATCAGCCGCTCAATCTCGTCCTTTAAGTGATAACAATCACTTGTGTTGTGACCATGGTCACGATGATAATGACAATACTTGTTCTTGTTCCGACGATCTGGATTCCCTCGCAGTTTCCGGGGCCAGTTGACCAAACATTCGCTCTTAATCTCCATTAGTACTTGTTCAGGAGATTTGTGTAGGGGGTGTACGTGGAGAATCTTCTGTCTGGTCGCTTTCCTGGCCTGCTGTCGTCTCGCCCCCGGTCCTCTTTTCTCTTTTTCCCTCCGGCTGAGTCGGTTTCTTTCTTGGCCGACTCTTTTGTCGATGGTTTTGTGTTCTGGATCTTCTCTCGGAGGAGTCGCGTCTCTTCCGCATCAGCATATTTATCCGACCGAACCATAAACTCGCCCAGAGTATCGGGCGGGTTCTTGTCCAGTGACGCCAAGAAAGGTTTATCTCTTACCCCCTGCATGAGAGCGTTGAGAGCCGTCTCCTCAGAATGCTTTCGAACTTGCAAAGACTCAAAGTTGAAGCGTTTAATGTAGTCTTTCAATAGTTCTCCTTCCCTCTGAACTATATTGTTCGGATGCGCGGGCGGCTTTAATTTCTTCTTTCCGTCGATAAAATTGCTGAGGAAGGCGTCACTGAGTTCGGCGAACGACTTAATCAACTTGAGTTTCAATTGCTTAAACCAAAGTCGGGTTACGTCGGTCAGGGTTAGAGAGAAGGCTCGGCACATAACAGCATCCGAGGCGTCGTGCAACTCCATGTAGGTTCTGAAGCATTCAAGATGCTCTGTCGGATCAGTCTTTCCGGAGAACGGAGTTATCTGGGGTAAGCGGAACCTCTCCGGCAACCGAGCCCGCATTTTCTCGTCCATAAACGGAGAAGCTTTTTCCTCAGATTTGGTCGGATTTGAGTTCCGACCGTGCTTTATATCCGCCATCTCCTTTTCCATCTTCTCTCGAACCTCATTCTTGAAGTCCTGTATATCAGCCTTTCAGGGTTCAGCGCTCTCTGCCGTTTCTTCTGCGTCTGCAGGTAGCCGACTTCGCCTCCTCTGATCTATTCTATGTCTCAGATCAGAAGGAGGCAAAATGGTTGTTGCTGAACGGGCAGGCACCGGGTGACTCGGTTCTCGAGGCTGATTCGGTCGTCGGGGCGACTGTGGCGCAGCAGGCTACGCTACAGACGCTGGTGGGAGAACTTGTGCCGACTCCTGACGCTGCATCTGCTGGTTATACAGTTGTTCCAGCATGTGTTTCATGGCAGCCATCTCGGAACGCATTTCTTGAACCTCGCAATCCAAGTGTGCGTTTGCTTGATTAGGTTGGCTTGTAGTCGCAGGCAGTGCTGTCGGGGGAGCTCCCTGAGTTGTGCTAGCAGCGGCCTCTCCCGCTTCATCTGGATCCGTCCTTCTGGTTCTTGCCATTCGGAAAATTGGAGAAAATAACTTTTTGTCCGATTCCCATAGACGGCGCCAAGCTGTTGCAGTGTTTTTATGGGATGGCTTCCTTAAGGCGGACCCTCCTTCACCTGCACAATCAACAATGTCAAGGGAACCCTGGCTAGAGCCGGGGAACCTCCGATGCTTAAGTCAGCTATCTGATCAGTAGCAAAGAGCTTACCTCAGTTAGTACTGCGTACCTTCTTCCGTCCCAAGCTTGAAGATTTATACAGTTTGTCAATCCTCATCCTCAGAGGATTCTTTTCCTGATTATTTGGTGACTTACTCCTTTCCACGGATTATTCTCAATCCTAAAAATCTCGGGATTCGCTACCCGTATCCTTGGATTTCCGTAGAGCAGTATCTGTTCCCGTTCCGCCACTTGCTGTCTCGGCCAGGTCGTTACCGACTATGGGGGAGTCTCGGCCGACGCAGGAGGGTGGGTTCTCGGCCTTTCCACGGACGGAATAATCTCGGTGTCTATCCGTCATTCCTTGTTCCGTGACCGACAGAACCAACTCGTTGAGTCGGTCTTGGTCTATCGGCTGAGTGGCTTGAACACGCTCGGCCTTTAGTGGGCTTTTGCAAGCGAGGTCATCACTCTGACAGAGTGACTTTAATCGTTCCTTGCTTATGCCTCCTGGACTATCATCCGTTCAGTCGGTGTTGTTTCGGACTCTTCAGGCAGTGTCAGAAAAGCCGACCTACTTTAATCCGAGTCTCCGAACTTAACACATTTTTACCCAACAGAGATTATACACTAAAATAACGTGGCAAAATTGATGAATGCTATGGATAAAATCCATACATCACGGTGGGCCCTCAGATTCCCAGCCTGTACGGCTAGAAGAAAGTCGCATACATGTAAGTGCGACCATGGAAGGATTCTTACGCATGCAAGAAACTTGTAGTAACGCGCTATGGCCGACAACGTGAGAGATCACATTCATAGCTCGCCTCGGAAGATGTTACTGTACAGCGTGATAAACTGGAATATGGTGGACCCATCTTTACAACCCACACGTGTCAATATTAGATGTTGATCGAGTCCGTCCATCTGGTTGTTCTTAACGTGGATTGAAATGGATTAAAACATAATTATATTGGATGATTCTAGTCCTCTTATCAGTGTCCTTCCAATGTACAGTAGAAATACAAATGTTTAACTGTCTAACATTAAGTGCTGGAAATTGAAGAATATATTGTTCATGTTTTCTGATAGGTATGATTTTTTTTTTAAAAAAAAAAAAAAAACAAAAGGTCGTCCATGACAGGGCCCATTAGATGGGCGGGCCTGGGTAATGCGTAATCCTGCCGCATGTATAATCTGGTCCTTCCGTCCCCTATAGCATATCAGAGATTTATAGGTTGTTTGTCCAGCAAACCTGGTAAGATGACTTGATTGTGGTAGGAACCCTGTAGATAATAATAAAGAATTCTAATTTTGAAACTAATTTTTTATATTTTTTAACGATGAAAATACTCATATGTCACAACTAACTCCCTTACTATGGGCCCTCTCTTCTATAAGTGAAATGTCCTTTTGAAATGAAATGCAAGCTTTATATAAAACTGAAATTTAATTCATACTTTAGTTGATTTGTTGTATTCATATTGATCGGACAAAGGTAGACATGCAACACAAACTTTTTTAGTTTTTTATTCAAAAATGTTTATCACCAACAAGTAACTTGGGACCTTAATTTTAAATGATATCTCTTCGTGTAGTCCATTTATAATGAGATTTACCTTCAAATTTAACCAATAATAACAAATTAAAATTATTTATTAGTAGACTGATTGAATTTACTTCAAGACAACCCAATTCATCTCACATTAGATTTGGATGAGTTTAAACAAAAAAAAATAATAATAATAAAAAATGGTGAAATCGTTGGTCTTTGATACTTCTAGCCGATGACCTATAGTTTGACGCTTCAGATGGAACTCCTTGGTACGTATGATTTCCCAGTGCCTGCGTATCATTAATCCAACTCCGCTGGAGCATTATAAGTTTTCCTTATTCAAGTGCAGCACTTGAAAGTTGAAAGCTCCTTTTCAATCTTTCGTACTGTTGGTGGCAATTCAATTCGAAAGTTGCAGCGTAATAAATATTAGATTTCAGATGGTGAGGTCATGGAAAGAAAAACAGCACAAGAAGTTACATGATAAATACTCTGGCTTCGTATGACCCTTCATCAGCATGCACTTAAAAAAATTATATATGTGAATTATATTTACCCAAACTAATCCGTCAAAGTTGCAGAACCCACTGTTGCTAAATTTCAATCTGAAAATTCAGGATACTTACTTTTGAAATAAGATCACGAGATTTTTTAATTTTTTTGACCCTTCAGCACATGTCCAACAATCTAATAATTATTTTAAAATTACTTATATACCACGTATGTAATTTATCAATGCTTTCTAACTGCCTGTGCATCATCCACGATACTCTTCCTGAGTATGAAAGCATTTATCAGATCACCGACTCCCTCGGACTGAGAGCGAGAGCGACGGGGTTTGTAGTATACCGGGAGCAGACTAGGTGCGACCCCGACCTCACCCATAACGGTGCGGCCCTTATATTAGGGCCACTTGATATATATATATATATATATTCTATATCCATATTGTCCATCCGTTTTGAAAGATCATTTTAAGATATGATCACGAAAATGAAGTAGATCTAAATTACAGGTGGACCATACCATAGTAAATAGTGATTTTTGACCATTAAAAAATTCTCCAAGGGATATAAAAGTTCTACATAAAAATCATATTTGTTTTTTTTTTCCACCTTCATACACGTTTTCGTCACCTTATTAACAGGTTGGATGTAAAATAAACATTACAAAACATTGCGATTGGCTCTAGGAAGTTTTTAACGGTGGTGTGTTCAATTACCACTGTTTCTTATCGTATGGTACACATGAGATTTTAATCTGCTTCATTTTCTGGATAACGTACTAAAATGATCTGAAAAAATGGATGGACCGCGTGGATATAAAATATATAAATCAAGGTGGGCCCACGGTCAGGGCCTCACTGTCTTGAGTGAGGCCAGGCGCACCTAACCTGCTCCCTTGTACACGACGACAGTTGGTTTATGTCGACCTGTACGCAAATTCTCAAATTTCTAACTGCCTGCGTATCATCCGTACATTCTGCCTGAGTATGAAAGTATTTTTCAGACGGCACCCACTCACCAACTTCCTCGTAGAGAGTGAGAGACGGAAACGGATTGGCTACTTCCCCTGCAACCAGCCAATGGCTGGTTGTAGGTATTCTGTGGGCCCCATTATGATGTATGTGTTTCATCAATGCGGTTCATCTATTTTTCTAGATCATTTTATGATATTACACAAAAATTGAGGTATATCCCAATCTCAAGTGGACGACGTGATAGGAAACAGTGTTGAATGAATGTCAACCATTAAAAACTTTTTGGGACCCATAAAAGTATTGGATCAAGCTGATCTTTTTGTTTTCCTTTTATCTGGGTCTTCATGACCTAATCAACAGATTGGATGTCAAATAAACAGTACAGTAGGCCTGAGTAGGATTTAAATGATGGATATCGAATCACTATTGTTTTCCTGTGGTGTAGTCCACCTGAGATTTATATCTCACTCATTTTTAGAATAAAGCCCTAAAAGAATATTTTAAAATGGATGAACGGAATGGATGAAATACATACATCATGGTGGGGCCCACAGATCACCGACCATCAGCCACGGGGCCGGTGTCAGGGGGAGTAGCCAATCCGTTCCCGAGAGAGACAGCGGGGATTTGTAGTATACAACGCTGTTTTACATTTTGACAAGTGGGCCCATAATTCTGTAACCTACACCGGTGATCTATTAAGCCGGCCACATGAAGAACGTTGGGCCGTTTTGTCTTCATATACAAGTTCGACCATGCTTCAGCTATCTGAACCGTTGATTTGATGGACCGGATAGTGGATGCGCATCTTGGCCAACCCAGTTCGAAGATACCAGATATCGACATTTCTCCTTTTCATTGGTTGAATTTGGACCATAGCCGTATTTTCATTGCTGGCTATCAACTGCATTATTGGAATCTTCCAAGGGGGATTTTTATAACATGGATCATTTAGTGGGCCCCACCTAATCATTGGTTTAGATCACTTAAGCATTGCCTCAACTTTTACGAAACAAAACCATAATTTCATTTTTACACCACCTGTGCAATATCTAAGTGCCTGCATATCATCCATCCCAGTCTGTCAGAGTACCAAAGTCTCCGTAACGCAATCGTCAACAACACCTATTTTAAGCCGCACGTTAAACACCTGAGGTCTACGTGACATCGACTCCGTCCATCTGGTGATTACTATGATGGAGAAGATAAGCCCGTTAAAAACTTAAATAGGCCACACCAACAGGAACAATGCAAAATTGCACACAGAGATCTGTCTTGGGCAGCCACACCTGATTAACGGATTTGATGCAAGAAACACACCATGGTGGCTGCCCACACAAACCAATGGTTAGCATCACGTTGGCATTGTTTCACGTGCTGTGGCCCATCCGAGCTGTAGATCTGGCTGATACTTCTAACTATCCTGTTATCCTTATTGGCAAGGGTAGAGGATTGAACCTGATGGACGGAGTGGATCTTACATACACAGCATGGTGGGCCCTACAGACTTCAGGTAGAGGATTCCCAACCAAAAATCTCCCTGCTTTATAAAAACACAGAGGACTCTTACAGAGTGGGAGGGAGATTCCAAATTAGGTGAAGGTTCCTCATCCCTGTTGGTTACGGGGTCTCGTCTTCCCCTTCTCTTCAATTCTCCTCTCCTTCTTCTATACCTTCTCTTCCTTCCAAACCCTAAGCCTAACCCTAGAAAACCCATCCCAAAAACTGAGAAACCCACCCCAAAAAATGGCAGACAGGGTCTACCCCTCTGCAAAACCTCCTCAACCCCTCAGCAACTCTGCCGCCGCCACCGCCCCCAAATCCCAGATCTTCCGCCCTCCTGCCTACCGGCCCGCCACCAAACCCCCATCTCGCCGCCGCTCCCGGTGCTGCTCCTGCTGCCTCTGGCTTACCTTCATCATCTTCACCCTCATCCTCCTCGCCGCCGCCGCCTCTGCCGTCCTCTACATCCTCTACCGCCCCCACCGCCCCTCCTTTTCAGTTTCCTCCCTCCGCTTCTCCTCATTCAATCTCACCTCCTCCCGCCTTAGTTCCAACCTCAATCTCACCATCTCCGCTCGAAACCCCAACAAGAAGCTCGTCTTCTACTACGACCCCTCCTCCATCTCCGTCTTCTCCGACGGTGTCGATATCGGCGACGGTTCATTCAATCCCTTCATCCACGCCACAAAGAGCACGACCCTTATTAAGGCTGCCGTGTCGACCGGCAGCCCACGGGTGCTCGACTCATCGTCTGCTGCATCAATCTCGTCCGGCCTTAAGAGAAAGGAAGGATTGCCGCTGCAGATCCAGTTGGAGACGAAGGTTAGGGTTAAGGTGGGTGGATTGAAGACGAAGAGGGTCCGGATTAGAGTGAATTGCGACGAGATAAACGCCGTCGTCCCCAAGGGGAAATCGACTACTGCCGCCACGACGTCGGGTGCGAAATGCAAGGTGAAGATCAGGATCAAGATCTGGAAATGGCAACTCTGAAAGTATGATCAGTTCCGAGAGTTGTGTGATATGATTTGCTTTTTTTTTTTTTTGTTTGTAAATCATAGAAATGAGAAGATTTGGTAAGTAGAGTAGAATTATATAGTTACAGATATACTCTTTTATTCTATGCTTTTGCTGTTGGTGCTGCTGTAAGCGTTTTTCTATGTTCTTCTTTCAGTTTCGGAGGGGATTTTTTTTTTTTGTAATATTTTCATGAACGAATAAAGGAGGAAAATTGAAATTCTGTTTTTTTTTTTTTTCGTTTTTGTTTTGTTTTGATGCGTGGAGTGTCGGTGTTGACTGTTGATGAATTATCAGATCTGATTAGAATTTCACAGCTGTACATTTTTTTATAGATAGATTTCTGTGATAATTTAGAACCATTTTAGAAATGGCGGTGACCCTTCATATCTGTAGACGTGGCATGATTGTGCGGGCAAATGCGCAGCTGGCCTAGTTTTGGATTATGATAAAGCAAAAGTTACGGCAAGAAAATGATACTGCCTATCTGATTCTTCCCATCTGATTTGTGCCGCTTACTGTTCTACCCTTCATCATCCGTTTGATGGCCATCAATTGGATGGTCGTGATTCTTTCATAATTATGATGTACAATCTGGATGGTCTGGAATCATGAGTCTGTTGACTACAAAATGGTGGTGAACTATCACAATAGTCTAGCCGCCATTGATTAGATGCACGATAATGTGAGAAGAGACTTGGAAGTTAAGAGGCATGTGCTGGTCGTGGAATATTTAGGGTGAGACACGAACGTGTGTGTTTGGCACCATTTGCTGAGGTGGATGTACGATCCAAACCGTTAAAACTACACGAACTAATGTTTTGTGAGGGTTATCAAATGGTTGGTTGAGAGAAAAATGGTCCATGATCCAACTTACCGAAAATAACAATTGGCAGCCTTAATATATGGTTTTAGTGCTCCAAATCGATGCGCATGATCAGATGGTTAAGAGACAATCAGTGCGATTTTGGGTTATGATCCATGTAGAATGGGCCAGGTGATTTACGTATGACCACATGACTCGTTTATACGACGGAGTTGATGGTATTTAGTAAAGAGAACTGATCACGTGTAGGCGGAGCACCACAAATTGCGGTACTTCACTGTCTTTCCTGTTAACGTGTCACTTGTATATGGGTAGGGCAGTGGTTCTGATGAAAAAGGCCGGTCTTTATTACAAAAAGCAGGCTTTTCCACTGATAAGGTTGGCCACACCGTCGGTTAAACAACCGACCGTCTGAGTCGGAAACGGATTGCGTACGGAGTAAAATCTTTGCGGCCCACCATGATCCATTCTATCCATCAATTTTATCTGATAATTATAGGATTTTGAGATAAAAAAAAATTGAAAGTACACCGCTGAAGAAGCATCTTAAGGCCATTTAAGTTTAGGATGACATTGGTATTCCTGTCTTATGAACAGGTTCGATGAAAAAAAATAAAAATAAATTTTAAAAGAAAAAAGAATCACTTTAGATTCCTTATTCCTGCTGTGGTATGTATGTGTTTTTAATCGTACGAGTACAATTTTTTTTTGGGCAAAAATTTATGAGGCATACCCAAGACCCAAGTGAATGACGACCTGTGGAGATGATGGGAATTGTTTTGAGTAGCATTGAAAACTTCTTGAGGGTGATGGAAGCTTTGAATCAAACTGGGATTATGTGACTTTATGAGCATGGTAAATAAACGTTGCAGTCCGCCCCGGTAAGCTTTCAACAGCAAGTGTTACTGTTTTATATAGTGTGGTCCACTTGAGTTTTATACATGCCTCATTTTCAGGATAATTTTCTATGCTTGTTTGAAATTCCAACTCGATAGTAAATGTAGTGTAAATGTGTACTGATGATTTTCTTAGTGTTTACTGCACTTTTCTCTATATTTGATTTGATTAATTTATCTTTTTTAAATGCAAATTAGGAAAAGCGCTACAAATTATTGTGAATCTCATTGTGATGCATGTTGTTTATCCGCACAGTTTATCCATTATGCCAGTTAAATTTATAATGTGAGCAAAAAAATAAGACATATTCAAAGTCTAGTAAACAGCGCTATAAAAAAAAAGTGAATCAAACACTTATTCTTAAAAACTTCTGAGGGCTATCGTTGCTTTTGATGTGGGCTACTTGAATGTAGGATTTATATAATTTTTTGGCTCATGTTTCAAATGTTGTGGTAACATGAATGAATAGTACATATGCGCCATATATGCTACTATTAGGCCTAAAAATTTTAACCAGCACTTTTGAACAGTTCCCTATGATAGGAATTTTCGAAATTTTCCAAATAGTTGAGAGAATGTGATTACCCGTTAACCGGGTATTTACACTTGCATGAAAAATGAGCTTGAAAACTAGATGTACGACAGCGATAAAGAACATACATCAAGGTGTGGCCAGATCTTTGTCATAAACCATCTTGGTTGGTGTTGGGGTCACCGGCCAGACCGCGTCCTGAGACGTTCAGCCTAGGAAGGGTGGTCTTGATGCGAGTTCCTACCGTTACTGATGTCGGATATAAGTAGCATGTCAGCGGGAAAGATTAGTACCGCAAGTTTCGGTACGTTGCTCGTATGTATGTATTATGTATGCATGCAGTGATCAGTTATCGTAAATCATTCAGTAGAATCAGCAGTTCCATTCTTCTATAAGGCTAATGGAGTGCTTTGGCGATTCGCGCGAGTGAGTTGGTGAATGGCAGATCAATCGCCAACGTGGCACAAGTGAAAGAGACCCGCTGATGAATATGAGTCCTGCATCAGAGTTTGGGAAGTAGCATGTTGATATAGAGCCCCACATATTACATGGATGGGGATTTCGCACGTGTGTCGAGATTCCCGCAATCAATCTCTTGCGTTGCGCTTGCAATTTTAATTTGAGAATTACATCATTGGATGTTGACAAGAAGAATTATAATACGTGGACCGCATTTTTTCATACTATGCACGGGTTTTAAATGATGATAAGTGGGCCCTTTGTTTCATTGTCTTTCTGATGAACACGAACCACGCTAGCCTAACTCGCGGAGGTATGGACCGCGGGCGTAACTATCACCAACGGAGCACCATGCGGAGAGAACATGATCCACCCCATCCATCAGTTCCAATGACTTGTATTGATTGCATGCCACTAAAATGAATCTGATCCAAAACTCAGGTGGGCCACGCCACATGGAACAGTGGAGATGGGGACACCCACCATTCTTTTGGTGCGGAGCTCACCGAAGTTTTTATATGCCATCAGATCCATTCAGATGATGCGCCTCATTAACATGAAGGAATTCATTAGAAGTCACGCTTATGTCGAAACTCAGATGGGCCATATGCAGCGTGAAGTTGGAGCTTCAATGATTTTACACTATTCCTTACCGTGTGGCCTATCTGAGTTTTAGATCTTCCATATTTTTAAAATCAATGTCAAAAAATGATTTATGCGTCCAATGGATGGGATGGATCGCAGTTAGATGAAGTCGTTGTCCCTAATTTAGTTGCAAGTGCATCTCCAAAGAAACTACCTCCGTCTTTTTATGCATATTCTTCAAAAGTCTCTTGATAGAAATATTAACCTTTCCTTTTGTTCGTGGCCTATATTGACAAGAGAGATACAGCAAAAGTTCAGCTGAAAAAGGTCCAATATCAATTGCTGGAATGCTGGGACCCACAAATCTGGAAAACTTTTGGGTCATGCTCCCAGGCGGGACTCACTCCACAGATCAATGGTCTGGATTACAGAACAATGGGCCTCACTCGTCAGATTTGAAAGCCCGTGTATACTGTACAAAGATGCGACCAGCACCTCCGTGGATGGGGTCATGCTCCCAAGTCCCAAAATCTTGTCAATGGGACATTCCGATCCTTTAAACTTGCGTCTTGCGAACAGACAATTATCGAGAAGGTATACAAACCGGCCGCATTGGCCAGAAAGAAGTTCTAGATCAGTGGTTAGGGGCTTTCCATTGGGGAGAATTTTGGGTCATGTTCCATCTGCAGTAGTTGCAAAAACCAACGGTTCGGATCAATGAATCATGGACCCCACTTATATAATTGAAGACCTGAGGATACTATGCACATTCTCGGACCGAGGATTATAAGTATCTTGTTGTGGTTGTAGATGTATGTATAACATCTGCCTTTAGTCGGGTGCACGTCAGCTAGCATTCTTAGATGATACAGCCCTTCAAATGCGATTGGTGCACGTGGTGATGAATCTGGACCGTCCTTATACTTAAGATCAATGGACCATAGGAATCAACGGTGATGATGACGCCCATCGTTGAAACCCTTCTAAAATAAGATAAAATACAAAACAGGCTCCCAAAATTTTCAAAAAAACTGTTTGATGATCAGGATGGTATTTTGGACTAAAACAATTTCATGCACTGGGCCATTTATTATCCGGGCCTTTGGCTATCTACACCTGAAATTTTAAGGGAGCCCGAACAACCACGAAATTGTATCCACGTGTAATGGGTCCCACCATCGAGAAAGGAAGGTACAAACATCTAACAAACAGCTTCCAATCACAATCGGACAGCGAACATACACCAAAAATTCAGCGTAAGATTTCTTTTATCTACTAGGAACGACTTGGAACCTTGGACACCTAACTTAAGATAGACGTCAGATGAGGGCAGTAGGTAACGAATATTTTAATTTGCTGGGAAATGATAGTATTCGAGCTGTATGGCCCTACTTGATGTGTCTGTCTGATCCAACCGTCCATACGTATACCTTCATGTTAGACTCGGAGCCCGTAAAATCAGCCTAATCTAAAACTCAGGTGGGCCACAACACAGAAATCTGTGGAGCCATGCGTAGGGGGATAACCACCACCGAAAGTTTCATAGTGTGTAAAGCCCAACATGCTGCCTATTTTCAGCTAATCTATTCATCAGACGTGTCCTGACAAGATGAAGGGACACCCCAAAAATCAGGCAATTCTATAACTCGAGTGAGCCGTACTATGTGAATATATAGGTTTGAGGCACAGTTTTGAATTGTTTCATGTGTTATGGTTCACTTGAGTATGATTAACTGAGTTTTACAATCTACCCGGAGAATATAAGTGGACGTATGTGATCATTTCCCTTGTTTGTACACCCAACACGTGAAGTAAATTAAGCGACCTATTTCAGTCTTCAAAGCAAGTTAGGGCTGTTAATAGGCCAGACATGAGTTTTGAACTTGTTGTCCTGGATTGTGGGCCTCGTTGCAGTTGGTGCATATAACTTGAAAAGAAATGATCAGCTGTCCAAATTCATTATCCAATATCAGCCATCATATATAAGACTAAAATCTTTTCATTGTTATATTTTTGGTAAAGCATTATCTGTAAGGCTTCTTTTAAGTAGGCCCCACATGATCAATAGCTTGGATGATTTGACTATTGATGTTGAAATTAAGCATGCTAATAGAACCGCAACAGTTGTGTGATGGTTTCAAATACGTAATGGGGTGATGCGTTTGAATTGTAGCCGTAGTACATCATTTCGGAGATGGAGTAAGTAGAAAGTATAAAGAAAATAGTTATAATGAATTGAATTACTTAAAAATATTTTCTATAAATATAGGTATTCCTCCCTCACTTTTATAGAAAATCTAATTCCACTGAGGAGTTTCTAAAAGGGTGAAAAGTATTAAAGAGAAGAAAACGACATTGTCCATCTTCATCAAACATCAAGTGGAGAAATACCATTCCATTTAGATGCGCATTTAAGAATCAATTTACAATTTTTATAATTGATGCATAGATAATCTTTTATCTTGTAATACAGTCATACATTCTACATGGGGCCCCAAGAGCGACTTGTCAGGTAGAGCCCACTACGAGCATAACATGGCCCAAATCTAGGCTGGTCCAGTAATAAATTTTGGCGATATGAAAAATGTTGAACAGGTAGTAAAAGAATCATCAACATTGTATTTCGCACAATGGCCTGATTTTTTGGGTTTCGCATCAGTTTCAAGGAAGAGCTCACCTTATGAGTGGCCCAAATCATGTAGAAGAGTGCAAGGTAGCAGGTAAATCTCTGTACGAGTGGACCAGATTCTGCATAAAAGTACAAGGTGGTAGGTGAATCAGCTTGGCTTGGTGTGTAGATCTAGCAGCATTTAGCAGTCGACCCAAACCTGGGCTGGTCGAGCTCAATCATTGTAAAATCAGTGCTGTGAACGATTCAACCTCAAATCTTTTGGATTTTTAAACAATAGTCCAACTGCAAATTGGGGCCTGGTCTATTGATTTACAGAGCTTTTTTGGCCCAATGGTAAAAAATACGGTAGGCGAAGGATTGAGCAGCCCGGCTCAACTTGGCCGACTTGGCCCTGAAGGGCGGGGCTCGAGCTTAAATTCTAGGCTTGGTGGCTGGTGGAGTTGAGCCAAGACCAATATGAGTAGCCCGGCCCATCATAAATGGACCTCCCGTCTTGGACCTTGATAGAAGGCTCATGAGTTTATTATGGTCCTTGTTGATGTCAAAATCTGGTTGGCCCTCCCTCCACATTGTCACGCCCCAAACCCATAAATCAGATTCACAGGAATCCTGATCGTCGAATCCGGTGCCGACAGCTTCCGTATCACTCCATTCTCAACTCCCATCGCAGCATACGTCAGATTCCGATCCTAGGATCTTACAAGGCGAATTTTCTAACGTACAATTTATCTTGTAATAAGCATAATCACAAGTTTACCCAATTCATAAAGGCAACATCATCATCACATATCCACTAATATAATCATTTAAATACAATGCTGAAAGGAAAGTACATATATCAAAATCAGAGCTCTTGAAAATCGCTGCACGCTCCAAGCTCAACGCTGCTACAACCTAACGTCACCTGCACGCATCAGTCGTGCATAAGCTTACAAAAGCTTAGAGGGTGGTGTAAGTGTGTGTAAGGTAAGTGGCGAGTGTACAATTGAGTTCATAAATCATACATCATCGAGATAAGAAGAAAAAATGACAGGGTCATGAATCATACAATATCGGGAATACTAGCAAGACAAATCAACTATGTGAACGAGGAGCACAGAGAGTCAAATGTTAGATGTCGAGGGTACAATACAATATATAAATCCTACTAAGTCCGTCTAGGATATAAACGTGTAACACCATAGTAACCAAAAATGCTAAGTACTACGGATGCAATGTATTATGAGGTGCGAATGAAATGATCATGCTAGAATGTGAAGTCGGGATGATAGTCCGTCGCATATCGAAGCACACTGCCCGATGTCAGAGCCGTAACGCCGGTTGAGTATCCACCCAACGAGGTGTGGCCACGTGTGTCTGCGATCGACTCGTGCCAATTCGGCTGCGGCTATTATGGCCTATCATTAATGCAAAGATCTTTCATTGTCTATATAAGGGATCTCCAAATTTCTTCTAATTCTTTACATTGCGAATCATCGGAGAAGGCGATTTTCGATGAGGCGATTCCGCTCGAATTCGAAGTTTTTGGCAGGTGATTTCGACCGATCTCCCTTTTTCGATAAAAGGCGATTTTCGATAGTCATCCGGTGAGTCCCCTCTGTTGATCTACGTCCTTTTTCATAATGTCTTTCAACCTCGAAATGGTGCGCTAATACGCTGAGGACTTCGAGTCGGGGAGTTCAGAGGATGGAAGTGGAGCTTCTGAAGGCCCCTTCGAAATCACACCCCTATACCCCCCTCCTCGGAGACAAAAGACAATGGGTGCTAGGACCAAGCAGCCCAGTAAGAAGAAGGCCCTCCGAGCCCGCCGAGCCAGCACTGCTGAGGCCGCTGAAATGTTCGCGAGTGGATGCACCGCGGAGGTTATTTCGGGAGGTTCAGTTTTATCGAAATCTCAGATACAATGGATCCGTTCGGAGTTTCAAATCCCGAACTCCGTTCCGATAAGGGCCCCTGGGCCTATGGACGTGGCCGGTACTCCTGCCGAGGGGGAAGTTGCTATCTTCCTCTGTGCATTGCAGTGCGGGCAATTCGCTGTCAACGTTTAGAGGGTGTTGATCTCCGCCTTCATTATCTGGCGACAAGTTGGGAACCTTGAGCTAACTCCGGAAGAGTTTTGAGTCTGTACCTGGTCAAGCACGACAGTAACGACCCATGGTATTACTTTGCGACCCGAGGCAGCAAGGGGTCGGGATTGGTGATGAACCTGCCGACTTCTAATAAAGATTGAAAAAATAAGGGGTTCTGGGTGGCAGGTGAATGGGAGGCACCAGTAGCAGAGCTCGGAACCTTAATGACACGGGTTCCAACCCATTTCACTAAACTAGGTCGGACTTCATCTAGTATCCGTATTACTGTCTTTACTTTCATTTGTTTCAATTAAAGTAAAGCTTCTCCGCTTCCTATTACAGCTTTCTCGAAGGGGCTGTCACTCCTCAACCAGGCCCAAAAGAACCGCATTGCGAAGGTCAGGGAGCGATCGGAGACGCTTTGCTCCTGGACGGACCTGATAACAGCGGACAATCTTTATCGGTCCGGGCTTTGCAAGACACAATCCTTGCCCACGTCCTTCAGTAAGTTATCCCAATCTTTTTGACGAGCTCAGTTTTTCTTACTTAGTCGCTGACACAATCATTTATTTCGCAGGCATGGCCGAAGCGTCTGGAGCTCGGAAGAGGAAGGCGGCTCCGACGGCTCGAGAAGACCCCCGGGTGAAGATCACTCGGAAGACGGTCCCTCCTTGTGAGGGAGGATCTACTGCCGCGCCGATCTCAGCAGCCCCCGCTCCGAGGCTCACCGGCCCAACTCTTGAGGAGCCTGCTCACCCACAGATGCCGGGTGCAGAGCCGACCTTTGCGCGCCCTAGCGCGGTTATGGCTCCTCCTGCTGTAGCTCCGCTTCTGGAGCTTACTCGAACTACCCTGACAGGCACTCCCATCGTTCCGAGCTCTGTTCCCTCTCTCGCCCCATCCATTCCAAGCCCTGCTCCTTCCACAGTCGTTTCCCCCACAGCGGAGGCTCCTACTACAGCTCTCGAGCCCCCTATTGCTATCCCTTCTTTCCCCAAATAGGAGGAGGCCATTAGAATGGCAGATAACATGCTTTCTCCTCCCGAGGTCGGGGGAGATGTCCACGCCGATGGCCAGAATTCGACCGGTAGTAGGGTAGGGACCGAGGAGGCTGTGGTCTCCGCTCAGGTGGGGACGAGCGGTGTGAGGTTCGAGCTAAGCTACCATATGGCTTGCTTAGCTCCGTGGGCTGTAAGCATGCCCCTAAGGAAGACATAGCTCAAAACCTCGGTAAATCGGACAACTCCTTTCTGAATGACTTAGCTGTCATATGCTACATGGTATGTCTCCGAGAGGATTCTCTCTTTCCTTCGTATCATCATTGTATATGTTTTCTTAGATCCTGATTCTCGTTTCGTATTCAAGCTGTCCCAATGTTGCTTTCGATTCGGAAGAGAGCGTGGGAGCATCAGAGGAAGGAGATGGAGCTTGAGACTCTCAAGGCTGAGATGACGGCTTTACGAGATGAGTCTGCTCTCTCGAAGTCCGAGCAGATTGAGCTGCGCCGGCAGATTTCGAACGAGAAGGCCAGAAGAAGTCTGCTGCAAGGGGTTGTGGTCCACTTGGAGACCAGGGTGCTACTGTTGTAGGAGAAGGCGAATAACCTCAAAGCTAGCTGTGACGCAGCGACCGCCGAGCTGACCCGCGTAAGAGCTCACGCGGATTCCTTAGCCATGGAGACTACTCGGCTGGGTGAGGCCTTGGAACGCACCAAAGTTGAAGCGGCTGAAGAGCGGATTCGAGCCATCACTCAAGTCGTGGAGGCTCAGCGGGTCAAAGATGAGGCTTCTCTGGTAGCGGCAGTTGCCACCGCTATTGAAGATTTCAAGACCTCCAAGGAGAGGGACGCCGAAGATGCGACGTTTTACAACCGCGGCTTCGATGCTTGTATCGAGGTAGTCCTGGATTTATACTCAGACCTCGATCTTGATCCTCTTCTGCCCGAGGACCCTGAAGACGCCTCTGTCGAAGTCGCCCGCTCGGATCAAGCCCCCGACGTCCAAGCTCCTCCTCTCATGTGAAGACATGTTTTACCCCCCTCTTTTTTTTACCTGTTGATGTATTTTTTACCCCTTTTAGAGGGATTTACTGCATGATAAACATTTCCTTGGTATTTGTCCACTGTTGACTTGCGATATCGTTTTGTGGCCAAGCTGACCTCTTTACGGGTCTGACCCTTTCATTATTGTTTAGTTGGTTCTTCGAGCCCCTTCGGCCCAAGTCTTAGATCTTTTGGGGTGCTCGGCTCATCGCTTGTCTAGCGAGGACTTCTCATTCTGTCGTATGATGAACCGAGTAGTCCGTGGGAGAGTCGGGCCATTATTAGGCTTTTTCTCTCAAGGGGATGCCTTGTCGAACCTTTATAGGATTAGTTTCCTATCCCTTAAAGAATCGGACCATTAAGTTCGTGCTCGTATTGATAAGACAATTGAGTAGGCATTTGAAGTGAAATTGAAACTTTTATTTAGAGCCTTAAAGGTTAGTCGTTCGGAGGCGTACACTTTATTTATGAGTCTTAAAGGCTAGTTCATCATGTGTGGTAGATCTTCAGGTGTTTAGCGTTCCAAGGATGAGGGAGCTGACGGCCTTTGAGGTCTTCCAAGTGATATGAGCCCTGTTTAACAGATCTAACCATACGATATGACCTTTCCTAGTTGGGTTCGAGTGCTCCCGCTCTCGATTCGGCTGTGTTTTGGAAGACACGACGAAGGACTAAGTCCCCTGGTTGGAAGCACCTGACCTTGACCTTTGAGTTGTAGAAACGCGCTACCTGCTGATGTCGAGCCGTCGCTCGGATCTTTGAGCTATCTCTGAGTTCTTCAAGAAAATCCAGATTAGCGGTGATTTGCTCGGAGTTTTGATTTTCTTCGAAGTTTTTCACTCGTGCTGTAGGGAGTTCGATTTCTACGGGCACCATTGCCTCCGAGCCGTAGGATAATGAAAATGGGGTTTCACCCGTTGAGGTCTGGGCTGTGGTCCTGTAAGCCCAGAGGACGAAGGGGAGCTCCTCGGCCCAGTTACTCTTCGTCTTTTCCAACTTTATTTTGAGATGGAGCTTTATGATCTTGTTGACCGCTTCCACCAGTCCATTTGACTGCGAGTGCCGAGGCGATGAGTAAGCATTGATGATACCGAGTCCCTGACACATGCCACCGAGCTTGTCATTATCGAATTGTCGGTCGTTATCAAATACGATGGTTCGTAGGATTCCGAACTGGCAGATGATATTTTTCCATACAAAATCAATCACTTTCTACTTGGTGATTTTCGCGACAGGCTCAGCTTCGGCCTACTTGGTGAAGTAGTCGACCGCAACTATGGCAAACTTGACTTATCCCTTCCTTGTGGGCAAAGGACCAATGATGTCGATCCCCCATTGGGCGAACGGCCATGGCCCACTCATGAGAGTCATTTCTTTCGTCGGTTGCCTCAGCACAGCTGCAAAACG
Source organism: Magnolia kwangsiensis (assembly GCA_037074715.1). Classification (NCBI taxonomy): domain Eukaryota; kingdom Viridiplantae; phylum Streptophyta; class Magnoliopsida; order Magnoliales; family Magnoliaceae; genus Magnolia; species Magnolia kwangsiensis. Next base: position 101,959,632 of record CM073581.1, read on the forward strand.
CTGACAATTGTCACACTTTCGAACGAAGTCCTTCGAGTCCTGCTTAAAAGTTGGCCAGAAATACCCTTGATGAAGTATCTTCATGGCCAGGGCGCGACTGCCAGAATGGTCTCCGCAGATCCCCTCGTGAATCTCCCGAATCACGTAGTCGGCCTCATCCGGTCGGAGACATCTAAGGTAAGGCTGAGAATGCCCCTTCTTATACAACACTCCGTCCAATATGACGTATCGGGCCGCTCTGACCCTGAGCCACCTCGCCTCTAACTTGTCCAAGGAGATTTCACCGGAGGATAAATAGTTAAAAATCGGGTCCATCTAACTTGGAATGGACTGGACAGGATTAATCTTCTCCGACTGGCCAATACTCGGATGCTCAATGAATTCGACAGGAACAAAACGTGAGATCTTCCCTTCGGAGGCCGAGGCGAGTTTTGTCAGGGCATCGGCCCATTAGTTCTCAGCTCTAGGGATCTGTCGGATGGTGTAACTCAAGAGTTTCTCGATCAGTTTCCACGCCTCTTCGAGGTAGGCGATCATTCTGACTTCTTTAGCTTCATACTCCGAAGAGATGTGGTTCACTACCAACTGCGAGTCGCAACGGACTTGCAGGGTCTGAACACCTAGGCTTGCGGCCAGCCTGAGTCTAGCTAACACTGCCTCATACTCGGACTCATTGTTAGAAGCTTTGAACCCGAGTCTGATTGCGTATTGGATTGTCGTTGAATCGGGTGTAACCAGGACGACACTAACTCCTACTCCTTTAACGTTGGACGACCCATCAACATAAAGGACCCATCTCGGATCCGACGCTGTCTCTTGGTTGCTCAACGAGACTGGCGGTGTCATCTCGACTTCCTTACTGATTTCTTCTTCACTCGGAGTCGTGAACTCGACAATGAAGTCAGCTACAGCTTGACCCTTGATTGTCGTCCTAGGACGGAATTGAATGTCAAACTATCCGAGCTCCACGACCCATTTGGTCATCTGACCCGACACTTCGGGTCTCTGGAGGACCTGCCTCAGGGGAGAGTCGGTTAACACAATTATGGAATGGGCTTGGAAGAACGGCCGCAATCTTCTGGCCGAGACGACGAGGCAGAGCGCCAGCTTTTCCAAGGACTAGTACCTCGTTTCCGCCGGTACCATGGCTTTGCTCATATAGTATATGGGGTACTGCTTACCTCTGACTTCTCTGATCAGAACCGAGCTGACAGCTGAAGCCGAAACTGCGAGGTAGAGGAACAAGGGTTCCCCTTCTTCAGACTTAGATAAAAGAGGCGGCGAACCCAAGTACTATTTCAACTGCTAGAAGGCCTGCTCACACTTTGATGTCCATTCCGCTCTCTTGTGGCCCTTCAGCTGTTGGAAGAAGGGAAGGCATTTATTTGTAGCCCTAAATATGAAGCGTCCGAGCGCTGCAACTCTTCCCGTGAGACACTGTATTTCCTTAATGGTCCAAGGTGAGTTCATGTCGAGGAGAGCCTTGATCTTATCCGGATTGGTTTCGATTTCTTGCTGACTAACTTGAAAGTCAAGGAACTTCCCGGACTCAACACCGAATGCACACTTGGCGGGATTCTGCTTCATCTGATATTCTCGGAGGACGCTGAACATTTTTTCGAGGTCAGCAAGATGGTCGGAGACTCTGGCACTCTTCACTAGCATGTCATCAACGTATATTTCCATGGTGCGCCCAATCTGCCTAGCGAACATTTGATTTACCAGCCTCTGATATGTCGCCCCAGCATTTTTCAGGCCGAATGGCATGACCTGGTAGCAGTAGAGTCTTCTGTCCATGACAAAGGTAGTCTTCTATCTGTCTGGGGGATACATAGCGATCTGGTTGTATCCGGAGTAGGCGTCCAGAAATGATAGTAGCTCATGTCCAGCTGTGTTGTCCACCAGTTGATCGATCCGAGGTAACGAGAAGCTGTCTTTAGGGCATGCCTTATTCAGATCGGAGCAGTCTACACAGACCCACCACTTCCCATTAGATTTTTTGACGAGCATTACATTCGCTATCGAGTCAGGGTAATACACTTCTTTTATGAAACCCGCATCGAGGAGGATAAAAACCTCCTCGGCAATGGCTTCATATCGTTCGGCATCGAACGGTCTTCTTTTTTGCTTAACTGGCTTATGATCTGGGTACACATTCAACCTATGAACCAACACGTCAAGTGAAATCTCTGTCATGTCTGCCTGCGACCATGCGAAGACATCTCGATGCTGCTTCAAAAAGACTAATAATTCGTTCCTCCGCTCGGGATTCAATGATGACCCAAGTTGAACGGTTTTGCTCAGGTTTGATTCATCGAGCGGTATTTTTTCCAGATCTTCAACTGACGAGCTCCCTATCGGTCCTCAGGGATCCAAGGCGTCCACTACGAGCGCCTGTTTGGTAGCCCCCCTTCTTACCGCTATCGCATAACATCTTCGTGCCTCACGTTGGTCGCCTCAGAGATAACTGATCCCATCTTCAACTGGAAACTTCATCATCAAATGGTACGTTGAGACGACCGCTCTCATCGCGTTGAGGGAGGTCGGCCCAGGATCACATTATGCACCAAAGGTACATTGACAATAAGAAAGTCCACCAGGAGTGTGACTTGATGTTGCCCTTCCCCTGCTGTTACTGGGAGGGAGATGACTCCTTCAGAGATTACTCTTTCTCCGGCAAATCCGTGTAGGGGATTCTTCACTGGTCGGAGTCGCGACCGTGGAATTCCCATCTTCTCGAACGCTTTAGAGTACATCATATCAGTCGAACTCCTAGTGTCGATCAGGATGCGATATACCTTGTGATTTTCTATGGTCATAGTAACCACTAGCGCGTCATCGTGCGGGTGGTAGATCATGCGTGCATCATCTTCCGTGAAAGTCAGGCTGCACGGAGCGACTTGGAGTTCCTTGCTGGTACGTTCCACCAGGTGAACGTGGTGTTCCGGCTCGGATCTCCAGGAATGGACTTTTCGAGCCCTGTTCGAATCCCCTCCCCCAACTGAGCCCCCAAAGATGGTACGAATTTCAACGGGTTCTTCTGGGGGCTTGTTTGACTGTTCTCGCGGTCGTTCCTCTCTCCGAGCGGACTTCTCTTTTTTAGTATAACGACGCAGATGTCCCTTGCGGATGAGGGACTTGATCTTGTCTTTTAGGTCCACGCAATCGTCCGTGTTGTGATCATGGTCCTGATGGAAGCGACATAATTTTCGCTTATCCCGGTGCTCTGGGTCAGCCCTCATGCAGACTTGGCAATTAAGTAGCCTATCTCCTCGGATATCTAGCAGAATTTGCTCGGCAGATGTGTTAAGAAGAGTATAGGAACGAAATTTTCCTTCTGGCCTACGGCTTGGTCGACGATCGCGGGAAGCACGGTCATCTGCCCCTTTGCCGTTTGGCTGGGAGTCTTCGTTCCTAGGCTTTTTTCTTTTGTTTACCGGGTCAGTAACTTGCATACCTTTACGGGCGTTAGTAAATTCATCGGCATTGGTATACTTCTGAGCCTTCGCCATGAAGTCCGCTAGCGTTTTCGACGGATTCTTTTTGATGGAGAAGGCGAAGTTTCCTTCCTTCAGTCCGCTCAGAATGACAGTAAGGGCTATCTTATCATTATAGTCCTCGACATGCAATGCTTCTTCATTAAAACGAGCGATGTAGTCTTTGAACGACTCTTTCGGAGCCTGCTTGATGGTGAGCAGGTGAGTGTTAGGTTTCCGACTTCTCTTACCGCTTATGAACTGTGTAAGGAATAGCCGGCTTAGTTCTGCGAAAGAGCCCATGGAGTTTGGTTTGAGCTGACGATATCAAATCCGAGCGGACCCTGTAAGGGTGATAGAAAATTTCCTACACATCATTGCGTCCGTTGCGGTCTGGATCTGTATCCACGATCGATAGGACTCCAGGTGTTTGGATGGATCCCCGGATCCTAAATACTGGATGACAGGAGGCATCCAAAACCTCTGCGGCATCACCTCAGCCATGATTGTAGGAGTGAAGGGAGGCTCGGTCTCTTCCATCATCACTTGGATCGTGGCTGGAACCGTCGACTGTTGTTGCTTTTTCTCCAACGTCAGGAACTAGTCCTTTAGCTCCGCAAATTGTGCCTCCCACGGATCCTTATTTTCAGCGATGACCTTTGGGGCATCCTCGATCTCCGGTGTTCTTCTTTCTTTCCTCCGTTCTAATTGATGATAGAGATCCGTGGGCGGTAAAGCGGATGTGGCTGAATGAACGGTAGTAGGGGCCCGAGTAGTGGCATTACGCACGGATCCTTCGGCGTGCACCGCAGGAGGATTTTGACCCGAACGTGGCACCCCTGAGTGCTGGGAAACTTCAGGCCTCACACTCCTCGGCACAGAGCGAGTCTCCACGAACAATCCCACCGGCTCGAGAATGGGTTGTTCCTGAACAGGGCTTTACTCTAGCTCCTTCTGCTGCTTCATTCTGTTTATCTCGTCGCGAAGGGCCTGAATCTCATTTTGCATGGTACGATATTTACTTGACCGATTGTGTGAACGTTGGGAAGGTCATGGTGCAGACTCGGCGTGAAGTGGTGATAACGACCGAGTCTGCTCATTAGGTACCGGTTCCACAACTGCAGCTTTCTTCTTCCTCGCCATTGCTTAGGAAAATGAGAACCTGACTTTTAGTCTCAGGTTCCCACAGACGGCGCTAAAAAAATGTTGATGTCAAAATCTAGTTGGCCCTCTCTCCACGTCGTCTTCACCCCAAGGTATTGCCCTTGGGACCTACAACAAGAGGGCTGACAAAGGTGACCCTGGCTAAGCCGGGGGACCCTTCGATGCCTAAGTCAGGACAAGGGACTCGGGGTCAAGTAAAGAGTAGAGGAGAGAGGGAGCTTGCTATCGCGTACCTGTAGATATGATGTCGTGTGCTATTTATACTTGCTTGTAAAATGGCCTGGATCCGATAATCTCGGTACGATCAAGGGGATTCCCGGATCATGGAGATACTGCTCGCAATCTACTGATCGCGCGGCGTATCTGGGGAGTAGTGCGTATCTATGAGTGAAGTTATCGGTCACGTTCAGATATGGCAGTTTCCATGTTCGTCAGATAGAATATACGCCTCGGAGCATCTCCTCGGCTCGACTCATCCGACGGTCTGCCTATATGCCTGCTCGGTCGAACAAGGACGGCTCTCATATTTAAGTAAACTTCATAACCAATCTAGCTTTATAAGTTCGAGCTGATCTCAGTGGTACGACCAGTCCGAACAAAAGCGGGAGGCTTTCTTCTCCGAGACTCTTGTTGCCTCAGACTTTTTATATATTCAGACCTTCACAGGATGCTCATATCAGGTTAAACGCGTCATGCCTCGAATATTATGGCGGCGAGTTGGTTCAGACCGATGCCCGAACTAACGTTTCGTCGTGGGCTCGTATCCCCCGTAACGATCCTTCTAAACCAGGCCTTACCAAACCCAGGGCCTGTTCTGCGGGCTGGAGCCTGGATCTACATCGGACCGGACCGACTCGTGACGGATGTTGCGAGGCGTACCGGGTATGTTATTGACGTTCCCGAGGAGAGAGACCTTATCCTCGGAGAAAGGACGGGTTCCTCACTCTTCCCGACTATTTCTGGGCTGATTCGCGCGAGGAGAGATTAAACTTGGCCACGTGCATACCTGAGAAAGGCAACACTTGCGAGATATCCAATCCATCCATCCCTTGGGACCATCGTCCTGGTCTTCAAAAATCTGGCCACTCCATTCATCATGTGCGTCACGTGTGTAAGAAGAATGGATGGTCAGGAAAAAAGACACCAATCTACACACTCGTGGTGCAAGTGTGGCCCACTTGATTAAAGGGTCTTCTTTAGGGGCCGTTAGCACGTTCATTTTGCCCTCCCCCAATAACGGAGTTCACGTGACTGAAGAGATGGACAACGGGACATATGCTGACATGGCAGACATGGATGAGATCTTGGGTTGGCTCGACCATGAGCTTCCCTACCCAAATAAATCAGGCCAATCCGCTCGTCACGTGGCCATTCTCGGACAATATGGTTCGAAATTAAAACACCAACGGCTTCATTTAACGTACGTGTGGACCACCTGATGAGTGTAACATCTTCGATCTCAGGACACAACGAGCCCACCTGATTGAATGGCCCGGATGTCGCACTCTTTTGCCGCGATTCACCTCTTTATATTCTTTCCTCTGCTTTTTTCTTTATGCGAAAAACTTTGATACTCTGGCAGAGTTTAATGGATGATACGCAAGTACTTAGGAATTACTTAAAATTATATACTCGGAATACAAGTATTACAAATTTAAACAGTCCAAATTACGGATTCCAGTTTAGATGTTTTATGAATGAAAAATTAAGATTATTTTATTATGTGATTATCTGATTGGTTGACAGATATTGGACGGTTGAAAATGAAAATTATCCGTTGGTTTTATTCCAAAAATAAAGCGTCCACGAGTGAGAGGTTTGGGTTGTGCGACCAATCTGATTACGTTAATGTGAATTGGTGATAGTGAGTGAAACAATTTAGTCAGTTTAATTGATTTAGTGTATGCCACGTGTACAATTTCAGAGTGCCTTAGCATCAACCGTTCATACACCTCCAAAATCCAAAGTATCAAATAATTCGTGTGGAATTATGCGTGTCGCGCTTTATTTCGTGTTTTCAACTCCGAAAATCGAAAAGTGGGGCCCACGAATCGTAATCTATAGATTTTATGTTGAGTCCAACGGTTGATGGAGCATGCCCCTAAAAAATCCGAGATTGGTAGGTCCCGGCCACCAATATTAGGACCTTTCGTTTATTAGTTGAATGTGGACCGTTGTTATATCTCTTGAAATCAGACTAAAAGTAGGCCGTAATCACAAGGTTAAGATCATTCTATCGAGGATATCTCTTAGACACAGTCCATCCACGGTGGGTCATGACATCTCAACGGTCTGGATAACCGAAACACAGGCCACACTTATCAGAACAAAAACCCTTGCATAGTGTGAAAATACCCGGTCCGTGCGTCATATAACGCCTCATCTCGCACACTCCATCTATCCCGTATTCCTGAAGTAAAAAGACAAAAAAAAAAAAGAAAAAAAAAGAAAAGAAAAGAAAAGGAGAAGCAGCAATGGCAACAACCTTAGCCAGCTCCCTTCTCAAGCCCCATCACCACCACCACAACTCCATATCTCTCTCTCTCCTCCTTCCATCTCACTGTTCATTGTCGAGATCGAACCGTTCATCACCGTCCATTTCGCTCCTTCCCCACTTCTCCAGCAAGCTCTTAAAACTCTCAACATCTTCTCCATTCTCAACCAAATCCTCTCCCACCATAGCCTCTTCTCAACCCTCCGATGCAACCCCCAAAGGTATTCTCTTGTGCTTCTTTCTAATGGCTCGGGCCTAAATTTCAAGCTTGTTTCTTAGTCGCCCAACCCAGCTTATTGTCTAAATACCCGTGGGCCTAAATTTATACGGGCTTGGGCTGGAGTATTGGCCCGTGTCTAGGCGCAGGCCTAAATTTCAAGCTTGTTTCTTAATTCGGGCTCGGGCAGTAGCCCGGCTTATGGTATTAAGGGCATTTTTGTCATTTACCATGCATGATGGATACGCCTAATGAACAGCTCGGATCTTGCACATGGATGGCTCCGTAGCCGGCCGTATACAATCATCACGTCCAAGGTCGGGCTTGTTTGTTCTGGCCCATTCCCGGCGCGGGCCTAGGATTTCTTTTAATTTTCGGGCTTGGCTATCTGGGCCCATCCCAATTACCCACGGGCCTCTACGATACCGAACCCGGCCCAAGAGTCGTCTGGCCTCGAAAACCAGGCCCAGGCAATGGACCTCTGGCCACAGCACAAGTCCAGCTCAAAACTGCCCAGCCACTTCCAACCCCACATTGAATCAAGCGTCTGGTCTGTTATCTCTTTTCATTACAGTTTCTGAGTGGCATTCCTTCCACTTTGGCATGTTTGGATGCAAATCACGATTTTTGTTACTATCAAATTCTGATTCGCTCAACATTCCCACTGGAGAGGAAGTAATTGCAATTCGAGGCTACTTCCTCGCTTCAAATATGAGGAAGCATTGTGACAAGTTCTTGATTTCATCATGATTGAACTGATTTTTTGTGGTTCGATTTCAAATTTGGTCATGTGATTAGTGCGGGTGTGTCAGAATTGAATGTGCGGCTCAATTCAAACCCAACAACTATGACCCCAAGAACCAAGATGGGCAGATACATCGAAAATCGACCGTATATAACCGAGTTCTAATAAGATTGGTTGCCTATTAAGCCACTTGCACAACATTGCTTAAGATGATCAGGCGATAGTCAAAGGGTGGGGTCCGTTCTCTGAAAATGAGTCACACCTCTGCCTTCCGTACGAAAGGACTTTTCTCTTCAGTACAGATAAAACGAAATGAAATTCTTACAGTTGGCTATGGAGAACAACTACAGAATGCCTCTCTGGATGGAGAACTTTGCTTGATACTCGAATTGAATCCGGTGTATGAGTGTAGACTCGAATTACAACTAAAGTTAATGGCTACTTTGATTAGTACCTAAGGAATGTAAATGACTGATACAGATAAGGATTACACTAAGGAGTGTAAATTACTGATAATTGAAAGATAAATTTGGTTTGGTTTGGTGCTATGAGACGTTTTATTCTGCTGAATTCCCTTACTATTTATAGCATTAGATCAATCATCTAGATGCTTCCCACATTTTGACGGTTGCTATAATTGTTTTAACACTACTTGCTTTCCTTGCTTCTAAACCTGTTATCTGTCCTAGTAACTGCTTTAGCATGACCACCCTTCATTCGACCACTTTCTCATAATGGATGACGTGGCACTGTTCAATAAACATCATCTATGTTGCCACAAAATCCTCTCCGTATATATCTGAAGATCTTTAAATACATCACGCAACTCCCTCCTGATTACACGCAACCTTTCCTGATTGGCTCTTGTAGGAATTGACAGAAATAAGGATGAACAATAGTAGCATTCAGTAACTAGTACGAACTACAACCAGTTTTGGGTATGTAAGTATAGTATGTTGCCGGGCCTCATATCTTTAGAAATATGGAAGGAGAGAAGTCAACATAGATATGAAGGCATAAAGAAGCATTTGATATTGAGTCATTAAAAAAATTTATATGCTTGCTCCAAGGTATTTGTGAAGTTAATTATCCAAATTATCTTTCATCATTGATGCTTTGTATTATTTTAATGGTATCAAGGACAATATATAACTTATGAGTAGACATGTATGTTTGACAAATGTTTCTAGGACCCAATACTATACTACTTAGCTTAGTGTTACAGCCCGATCATTTGCATCCCCCATATGTCAAGGATTTTGCTAAATTTATGCTCATACACTAGGGAGGTTTTGGGTAACTATAGAGAATTCTAGAATATGATAAAGGTGTGTAAAGAATTATAGAAAATTCTAGAGTTGTGTAAAGTGTTATAGAGTTGTATGGAGTTATTTAGTGATCTCTGAAAGTTTCTATAGTTCTCAAGTGAAGTCTTGTGTAGAATAGTGTGAAATGTTCTAGTGGGTTTTTAGAGAGTTCCTGGCCATTGGATGACTGTCATTTGTACAATCCTAGTTGTACATGTAGGTTCTTAGACATATATAAGAGAGCCCCTCATTTGTAACGAAGCTAAGAAAAGTTATTGCTTTGATGCTATGGTGAAATACAAGGCATTCTTCTATACTTATGTAATGCAGGGGCATTTTCACATCGGACTCGAGTGGGGTGGCATGTGGGATGAGGGGGCACACTCAGGGCGGGCGGCCCATGTGAGGCGGGTGGCTCGTATGAGGCAGAACACGTGATTAGGGGCTCGCGATGGAGCGGAACTCATGAGTTTGGGGCCCATGAGGAGGGTTCAGCCGAGGACCTAACCCATGGATGTGGGGCCTGAGTTATGAGATAAAGGAATTAATTCACCATGTTCTATCAGTTCGAGCTTTTAGAGGAAGTGGTTAATTGTCCTGCATCAAATTGGCATCAGAGCGGGAGCTCTCGTGTTCAAGACTCATCACCAGGGGTGATTAATGCAAGGGCATTTTCACACCAAGCTTGAGTGGGATTGTTATACGAGTGCCGTAGAGTATGCTTGGGGGAATGCTTAGACTATGACATAAGGTTGCATATGGATGCTCTATTGAAATATATTACAATAATTAGCTCAATTGAGCAAAAATGACCAAATTGCAGTTACCTTACTATCTATGATAAAGAAGTTCAAATTGCAATTATATTCCTTTCCACTTAGTGCATCCTACAGCCTATGTCAAACATCCAACCTATTAACACTCCCATTGTGTTTATATCATACTGAAAATGAATAAGGTATTCGTTTTCAAAAAAAAAAAAAAAAAAAGGAAGAAGGTATGCTTCCGTTAGTTGTCTTTTTTCTTCTTTCTTGTGAGGTATGTTACTGTAGAGTACAAAGCAAATTCATTAATACTCTTAGAGACAAGAAAATACTTGTTATATTACGTTGTTTTGGATGCTTATTCTTTTGATCTTACTGCAGAAGTTCCAGCACGTGTTGGGTTTCTAGGTCTAGGAATTATGGGTTCCCCTATGGCTCAAAATCTCATAAAGGCTGGGTATGTTATTATTTCTCAAACTGCTGATTTTCCGTTTGAACTAATCCTAACATTGCTACAGTGTTCTCTCTCCTCTTTCTTGTTCTTGTTGTTGCTTTTCTTCTTTACGCTTATTCGGTGAGAGCTACGCTCCAAGGAACAAACATCTTCTTCCTTTTTTTTCCAAGTAACAAACATCTCGGTGTTGAAAGACATTGTGGAGATCTAAAAGTTCCTACAGGAGATGATGGGTAGTTTTTAATATTGTGTGAATTGTGAAATAAAACAATTCCTAACTGCCTACTGTGAAATTAACATGATATATTATGCATCAAGGTAGTCGTTCATATTCTTCTGCATTTCAGATGGAAAGTGAAGAATAGAAACCCCATGAGCTTACTTTTAGTTCGTGTTATCGTAATCTGTTCTTTTTCTTTTTCTTTTTCACTTGGAAGCATGGATCTCTTTGTTCCATATTCCGTTTTCGATGTTTTGAACCTGATATGGGATGAATGATTCAAGCTGTCTTCAGCTATTTTGTACTTCCTTGACATCTGTTGAAGTTTGGCTGTTGGCCTGTATCTTGTAGATGCGATGTGACTGTTTGGAATAGGACCAAGAGCAAGTGTGATCATCTAATTGGCTTGGGGGCAAAGTAAGTACCGAAGTGTCAATTATTATGGCATTTAATATGGATGGAAGTTTTTTATTATTACTATCTAGACTCTCGATGACGCATTCACATTTTTCCTTGAGACATTTAGTTGCCCAGGTACCATCATTCTGCTTACACATGGAAAGGCTACCCTTTTCATGAGAGCTGAAGTTATTTCCGGTATGGATGATGCTGGATTTTATTTTTATATAAAGAAGTTAAAATAGAGCGGGGAAGTAGGGAAGTGTTTCCCATCTTTGTGTGCACACGCGCATGTATTCTTAGTAGCGCGTATTCTCAATAGTAGGAATCCTCCACTTGGAGTCCCATTCCTACTTGGAGACCCCATCTTGCTCCTGCCACCAAGCATTGCTATCATGATTCTACCAATTCTACCTTTAACTTCAGTAGATTTTTGGAATCTAGATGTCTTTAAGCATCTAAATCCTTAGTAACAGAGTCGCTAAATAAGTTTCTTCTGTGTAACAAGTTGTTGTCATCATCATAGCGTTTTCCTAGCTGTTTGGGGTTGGCTTTGTAACTCCTGTTTTACCAATCAATCCTATCTGAGGCCCTATCCTTGGTCAGTGAACAAGCATCATAACCCTTCTTACCACCTCAATCTAAGTCATTTTAGTTATTTCTGTCGTCCTCTTTTGAGGCCCTTCAACCTCAATCAGTAAAAAGGAAGAAACAATGCCTCCTAGATGCTCTCGCATTCCAACATTTTTTTATAACCACAGCTTCCCTCTTCAGGCTACCCATATGCATCTGTGGAGGAATTGGAACCTGTATAAAGTTTTTAATATTTCTACTATTAGTTTGAAACTCAGAGAAGCAACTTATTTCCATTTACTGATATGAAACAACTTCTATCACTTCTTTAGATCTTGGAATGCGATGCACTATGTTCAAAGGAACCTTAACCATGATAGTTAGAAAGCCATGTCTTCGAGAAAGAAATATAGACCCAAAAGTTACCAAACACATGATTGAAATCTTAAAAATTTGAACCTGAAGTGGTGAACGTGAATTCATCCCAGCAGTTTGACAGTAAACTGTCAATTGATCTGAAATTTTGCCCTCACATAACTGCTCTGAAACTATAGTTTATTAAAATTCATACAATTTTTTTCTTGTGACATATTCTTATCATTTATTCCATAGATATAAAGCTTCCCCAGCAGAAGTTGCTTCTTCTTGCGATTTGACATTTGCCATGCTTGCTGATCCTGAAAGTGCAGTGAGTATCTCTAGTTTTATGGTTTTACTTGTACATTCTTGTATTGATTGCTCAAGCATGACGGCTATGCGCATTCTTTCAGGTGGACGTTGCATGTGGGAGGATTGGTGCTGCCAGTGGAATGAGTCCAGGAAAAGGGTATTATTATGTGTGTTGCCCCAATGAAAGATTCTTGATTGACTATTTCTTTTGCCTGCATGATTCAGAACACTTATCTGCCAGGCCATGCATATATGTTGAATGTGGAATATTGACAAAAAAATTTAAACCATTCAATGTTTTCATCCATGTGTGTCCTACCTGATGAGTTGACGTGCCTAATTTTTGGGCACACATTGAGGCCCAGCTGATGTACAGATAGGCTTTACGGCACACCAGTTGGCATGCTTAGCTACATACATAGTGGTGTGTGTGGCTTAGCAGAGCTCTTCTAACAAGAACCTAAAATTCACCTGACCACCCCGTTCTATCCATGCTTACTCTGGAGTGTATTATTAGTATTCGGTTTTTGCACGATCCACGTCATAAAAGTGTTTGCTGCCATTGTCAATGAAAGACTAGTAAGATAACAAGCAAACACACTAAAAGGAATTGACTTCAATCTAAAGTAGTGTTGGTTCTTGGTCAATCTGTCATCTTGGCTGTTGGTTAACTAGCTACTGTTGAAAATTTTGGATTTCCCTATGTGCCAATTTTCTATGAACCTTGAAGTGGGGCAACTAGGTTTCATGCAACAAGCTGAGCGTTTATGAGGTTTTGAATGGATGCAAGCATTTTTTGTCAGTGTCCCAATGAGCCCGTCATGTTTGGCAATTGCCATGACCTCTTTCAACAAAAAGGCATCAATCAAGGCTTTCGATATCCTTAATGTAGCTGACCTACTAAATATACGTTTTCTTGTTGTATGCTCTTTTATAATGTTTTAACAGCATGGGTATTAATCCATCTTAATCCATTTTCTCTTTTCTTCGATGGACACGGACAGTTATGTAGATATTTCCACAGTCGACGGCGCCACTTCTAAATTAATTAGTGAACGTATTAGAGCTACAGGGGCATTGTTTTTAGAGGTAAGAACACAGGTTCCTGTCTTTTGTTTTAGCTCAAGTATTGGGCAGGAGTTGTTTTCATCATTATACTGATATGCTTCCGCAATGTATGATAGTAGTTTTTCAGAGGATTTCTAATTAGATTGCAAACTATAGTGCTTTTTTAATAGGCCCCTGTTTCTGGCTCCAAAAAGCCTGCAGAAGATGGGCAGCTGATATTTCTAACTGCAGGTAACTGTCATATATGTTCCCATGGTGCTGACCTCTCAAGCTTATTGCCTTATTTGCAACATAAAGAATCTTCAAAATTCAAATGCCGAAGTTGAAGATCATGGACAGCATATTCTGATTTCTTGTGGTTCTGCATGAATATGTGTACAATCGTATCATCAAATCTTTCTATTATTGTAGAAGCATGCAATGTTCGGTCGAGCATTTGCTTGCTCAATAAATTGTATATGGGAGCCCTCCCTTTTGGTGATTGAAATTGTTCAAGTGGACAGGGAATGCTCTGAAAATGTCCTCCCATCAGATGATCGTAACATCTGACCACTGGTCGTAATAGAGGAGATCATGGGATGGCCATCTCATGATTCAGCCAACAAGAGCAGTGGTTTGGGTTAGTGAAAGGTGGACCCCTGCATGCAATATTGCTGGGTCTAACAGAAAAATGATCTATTTATAATTTTCTTTAATTGAGAAGATGCGTGGCATAAACAGATCTAGGGGTTCATTTACCTGAAGCTATGACTCTATTTTACAGGCGATAAATCTCTATATGAAAGGGTCACACCATTCTTAGATATCATGGGGAAGGTTAGCTTATCGTTTCCCTTTCATGCCTTTTTTTTTTTCCCTTTCCATGTAATCTTTTTCTCTCTTTCCAATTCAATGTTCTTCTGTGTCCTTGCAGTCAAGATTTTACCTTGGGGACATTGGTAATGGTGCTTCCATGAAGCTCGTCGTCAACATGATCATGGGAAGGTTTGTGCAAAGTCCCTTTTTCAGTCATTTTTTTATAAATCAAGATTTTTTTAATTGAGTTTCTTGCATGTCTTGCAAATCATACTTCGGTCGTTGCTTCTCTACAACCTGCAGCATGATGGCTTCTTTTTCTGAAGGGATTCTTCTTAGTGAGAAAGTAGGGTTGGATCCCAATGTTCTTATTGAGGTATATATTGAGACTCGAAATCAATCTTGACATTCTTCCTCTCTTTTTTCCATCATTTTCTCATTTCGGTCCAATGATGGGTTTGATTTCTTCATGATCTTTTCTTGCAGGTAGTTTCACAGGGTGCAATAAGTTCACCCATGTTCTCGACCAAAGGCCCTTCAATGGTTCAATCTGCATATCCAACTGCATTTCCCTTAAAGCATCAGCAAAAGGTTTTGCAGTCTCACTATATTTCCACAAGAACCCTGCTATAACAGCACATGGTTCACACATGCCAATGCAGCACACCTGTGACAGATCCAAGCTGCTCATTAATCGGGGCCAGGCCCCTGGCCCACAAATCTGGTGAATCTGCTCATGAGGTAGGCCATACGTGTAGAAAGGAAGTGTCTGGTTAAAAAAACTGACCAACAGTCCATATTCAATTTACATTTGTGGCCTGCCACATGAGCGAACCAGCTTACTTTTAGGAATGGGTGTCTACATCCTTAATGAGCTACTCGGATTCAAGTTGCTTTTCAAAAATATGAACTCATGTGAACTCTGAAGAACAGATTTTCTTATGGCAGGACTTAAGGCTTGCACTGGGATTAGCCGAAACTGTCTCACAGTCAATTCCAATCGCTGCAGCTGCAAACGAACTGTACAAAGTAGCAAAGTCACACAATCTCGGCGATCAGGACTTCTCGGCAGTCATTGAAGCATTGAGATCGAAACTCGTCCAATCAGAAAACCACTAGATTCTTTGTTCTTTTGTGGGCCTCGATTGTCTCATTATAGTTTTCAACCAACGGCCGTTGAATTTGGTTGTGTGATGGAAATTCTTTATTTGCGTCTTTCATCAAAGCAGCATTGGCACGTTTTGTGATACGTCTTTTAATTATTTTCTACTGTTAAGATATAGAGGAATTGTATGGCATCCCTTGTTTCCATTCATATAGGTGGGCCCATGATTCAATGGTCTAGATCATTGATACTATCCTCATCTTGGATGGACCGCCATTTGTTAAAGATCTCCCAGGTTGGAGATCCCAGCTATCAATCTTTGGCATCTGTTCAGTTAAACGGTGACCGTGGTTATATTTCTTATCCTGGATTGTTTCATGATGATGATATCATGGTCAATGGAAACGTGGGACCCACCATATCAACCGTCCTGATTTCTGAGCTCAGGGCTCCTGTCCGTTCCCAGCTGGAGACAGCCGGGTAGGACTCAATCTGTGTTCGCGTGTGACATCCCGTCCATCCATCATTTGTGCGAGTTCACGTTCGATTACGAGCCTAAAAATAAGGCAAATCGAAAGTTCAAGTGGGCCACGCCACAAGGAAAAGTGGGGATGGGATCGAAACCTTGGGTCCCACCCAAGTTTTGGATCAAGTTGACATTTGGTTATATCCTTGGTCCTGGAACTCACCTCATGAACAGGTTGGATTCATGTAGACATCAAGGTGGGCCCCGCATGGTTTCAACGGTGGATGTCACCATCTTCCCTGTGGTGCGGCCCACTTTAGTTTTTGGATCGTCCTGATCTTTGGTCTCCCGTCTGAACATGAACTGGTGCAAATTATGGACAGTGGATGTCGCGCACACATCAAAGTGGGCCCCACAGATTTTTGTTACATGGGCTCTCTACAACCGTTGTAAGAAATTCCGTCACAATTTGCAGGTGTCCAAACATATAAAACAAACAAGATCATACGGCTGTGGATAGTGGGGCCCACCAGATGATGACCATAGACCCACCACACAGATGCATGGTTTTGGACCGAGCAACTTAATTACGCAGGCATAAATGCATGCAAATTTCATCTACCAAAGCCGCCCTGTTTTATTTTTCTGGCATTTCTGCACAAATATCGTCACAGCAACCTCACGAGAAAAAGTTCCGAGTTGCCGAAGGAGAAATTGAGATGGATTTTCAGCACAAGTGCCAAATCCGGGTCGTTCATCAGATGGGTCAATTCTGGGTATTCCCTCCCTCTAACAAAATTCAGGCTAGCGCGCCCATCAGGTGTCCCACGTGTATTAGAAAAATGGATGGCTGAAAGGGACGGCTGATGATCTATGGGGCATGTTGGCCCACCTGAAGAGTAAGATGGCTTGATTTTTTTTCTAGGGCATCATAGAGTAGTCCCACCTAATGGATGTCTCGGATCTCGTACCCGTTAGCTCATCAATCGGTGCAAAAGTGATGGGACACAGCTTGAAATGACAGGATCTGTGAAGTGTGGGTTCCAAACGGTACGACCAATGGAAATCCGTGGAATCCTAACCGAGACGTCCATCTAATACTATCTAAACGTGTAGATGGGCCATATCACGGACATGATACTAATCCGACGATCATAACCGTTCAATTTTGAACATTGAATTTGGACTTCTGACCCTTTTCGTTTGGGGTGGTTATTTGATACTCGGGTATCAGGGTTGACACGCAGGCACTCCTGAGTTGTTCAAGTGGCAAACTTTAATTCAAATTAGACCGTTCAAATTGTGAGGCCCACTTTAGATAGGTTACGCTTTCAAAATCAGCTGTGATTAAATGACCTTCAACTCTGATTGATAGCTTCTATCTTTCTTTTGAACTGTCCCCTTCATGGGATTGATGGAGCGGCTAGGATAACGGGTGTATCATTCAGGGCTTTGTTAAGGGCCTTGCACAAAACCTTAAGATCTAACCTTCCAAAAAAATATTAAAATTATGGGATAATAAAATAATGAAATAAATCAAAGCACAAATCACACGACACGAGATTTTTATGTGAAAAACTTTCAAAGAGAAAAAAATCACGGAACCTTGTCCAGATCAACAATCCACTATGAAATAGAACGTTACAACCAATCACAAGCACACACTGCTTGGATCAAACCTTCTTCACTCACACATGAGTGGATAAACAATAAGAGAATAAAGAAAAATGGAGAGATCTCACCGATTATGAGGACGTATAAGATCTGAGATATTGAGTGCACAATAGATCACCTATATGAGCATAACCTCCTTTCCACGAGCTTCTTCTCTCTCTCTCTCTCTCTCTCTCTCTCTCTCTCTCTCACCTTTGATAGCCTTAAACCCTTTAGCAAACCCTTGTAAAGCTTTAGGAAATCCTTTTGCATTTCTTAGAAAAGTCATATGCACCCCTATTTATAGTTTAAGCAACTCCCTTTCACACCTCTTACGAAACCGCCTCAAATTTTCGCAGTCTACACAAAATCCGAATTCAAATCTGCGTAAACTTGACTGGTCGAAAAGTATCCTTGACCGGTCGAGCGGCCCACTCGACCAGTCGAGTACCTGCCTCGACTGGTCGAGCACCTCAAAAAAAATCAAAGCAAACTCGCTGGAGTTTGAGTCGAGCTAGTCCTCGATTGGTCGACCGGCACCCTCGACCGGTCAAGCTTGGGGAGAAAATCCCATCAAATCTCTCCATTTTCAACTCAGGAAAGATTCGCCTTCTTCAAGCCAGTCAGGTTTCTACAAACCTCAAAATTGCCCTTGAGCAAAGTCTTATTCATCATGTCTGACTCATTATCGTCCGTGTGGACCTTTTCAAGCTGTAACACCTTCTGTTCTAAAGTATCCATAATCCAGTGATACCAAATCTCTATGTGCTTCGACTTGGAGCGCTGACTTGAATTCTTACTCAAGTGTAAAGTACTTTAACTATCGGAATAGACAACGCGCTACTCTTACTTTAGGCTAAGTTCCTGTAGGAACTTCTTCATCCAAACATCTTTTTACATGCCTCTGTAATGGCAATGTACTCGGCCTCTGTCGTCAACAATGTTATGACCTTCTGTAGCTTGCTCTGTCAAGAAATCACTCCCCCTGCAAAATTGAACATGAACCCCGATGAGACTTCCTGGAGTTTATGTCACCTACCAATTTTACATCTGTGTAGCCCTCTAACATAAGTTTTTCATCACCATAGCATAGGCTCAAACCGGATGAGCCTCTTAAATACCGCAGTATCCATTTCACTGCTACCCAATGTTCTTTGTCAGGATTGACAAGATACCGGCTAACAACACCAACAACCGCATATGCTATGTCTGGGCGCGTACACACCATAGCATATATCAAAATTCATACTGCTGATGCGTAGGGTATCTTCTGAATTTCATCTACCTCTGCCTTCGTCTTGAGACACTATCTGTCGCTCAATCTGAACTAACATCCAGTGGAGTACTGACCGACTTCACTACATTCATATTGAACCACTTTAGAACTTTTTCAATATACCGATCTTATGACAGCCAAAGTTTTCTGCTACTTCTATCACGGGTTATCTTTATTCCTAAGATCTGTTTAGTTGGGCCCAAGTCTTTCATCGCGAACGACTTGCCCAACTCCTATTTCAGTCGTCAATCTTCTTGATGTCTTTTCTCATGATGAGCATGTCATCAACGTATAATAGTAGAACTAAGAAATCACCATTTGAGAACTTGCGCGTGAACACACAGTGGTTCGACTCCGTTCTATCATATCCATGCTTTAACATAAACGAGTCAAATTTCTTATATCATTATCGTAGAGCTTGTTTTAGCCCATAGAAGCTCTTTCTCAACCTACACACTATATGTTCTTCGAACCCCTCTGGTTGGTGCATGTAGATCTCTTCTTTCAGGTCATCATAAAGAAAGATAGTTTTAACATCTAACTGCTCTATCTCTATATCTATGCTAGCTGTCAACTCAAGCAACACCCGTATGGATGTCATCTTCACCACTGGTGAGAATATCTCCTCGAAGTCTATACCTTTCCTTTGACCGAACCCTTTGACTACTAGTCTAGCTTTGAACCTTGTTTGTGAATTCTTCTGCTCAATATTCTATCTGAACACTCACTTGTTGCTCAAAGCTTTCTTGCCCTGAGACAGTTTCACCATATCATAGGTGTGGTTCTTATGCAAGAATTTCATCTCTTCTTACATAGCTTTCAACCACTCTCCTTTATGCTCGTCGGCTAGGGCCTCAAAATAATCTTCTCGCTCTCCCCTATCAGTGAGTATAATGTAATCATGCGGCGAGTACTTCTTGGACGGCTGTCTGTCCCTAGATGACTTCCTCACATGTGGCTCAACAAGTGAATCAAGTGGGGGCTACTCTCCTGGTCCATCTTCTATAAGAACTCCCTCGTCCTTTACACCTTATTGTACTCCCTCGTCATCAAGCATCACGGGAGAAATAATCGGATCCATATCCTCTAGTTCACCTGAACTAGGCTGATTCATCTCTTCCTTACCAATGTCTTCTATACACTGATCTTAAAAGAAAACCACATATCTACTCTGACGAGCTTCTTCTTAGTTGGATCCAACAATCTGTAACCGAACTTTTCATCATCATACCCTAAGAACACATACTGCCTGATCTTCATATCGAGCTTTGACCTCTCGTCCTTTAGTACGTGCACGGATACCCTGCATCCAAATACCTTGAGATGACTGTACGATGGATCATGTCCAGTCCACACCTTCTTAGGTACTTCTCCATTCAACGGGGCTGATGGAGATCTGTTTATCAAATACACTGTCATGTGCATTGCTTTTTTCCAGAACGTCTTGGGCAACTTCACATGGGATAACATGCATCTGATTCTCTCTACAATTATGCGATTCATTCGCTCAGTCACACCATTATGCTGGAGGGTCTTGGGAACCGTCTATTCATGTCGTATACCCAAGGACTTACAATACTCATGAAAGTCACCGATGTATTAACCATTATTGTTAATACGGATGCACTTTAATGATCTACCTGTCTCTTTCTTAATTATAGCATGAAACAATTTAAACACACCAAAGACCTCGTCCTTGGATTTCAAATTATAAACTCAAACCCTCTTAGATGCATCATCTATAAAAGTAATAAAATACAATGCCCCATCCAAGGATTTTGTCCTCAT
Organism: Magnolia kwangsiensis; assembly: GCA_037074715.1. Classification (NCBI taxonomy): domain Eukaryota; kingdom Viridiplantae; phylum Streptophyta; class Magnoliopsida; order Magnoliales; family Magnoliaceae; genus Magnolia; species Magnolia kwangsiensis. Next base: position 101,980,265 of record CM073581.1, read on the forward strand.
AGGACCACAAACATCAGAATAAATCAAATCTAACGCATGCACTTTATTAACATGAGAAGTAGATTTAACAAATGAAACTCTATATTGTTTCCCTAATAAACAATCAATACAAGTTTTGAGAGGTATACTTGTCATGTCTGGAAGAAGCTACTTCCTTTCTAGTAGATGAAGCTCTTTTTCACTCATGTGACCTAGACACTTGTGCCACATGTCAATAGCTGAATCTTTCGCTGTATTCAACTCACCCTTGCACACACTAACACTTGTCTTGTACAGGGTGCAACACTTCTTTCATCTGGCTGTGATGAACGAACCCTTGATGAACTTCCAACCTCCACCAGCAAAACGGATTTCATAGCCATTATCATCCAACCTTTCCATTGACATCAACTTGAGGCGAAGGTCTAAGATATGTCTCGCATCCTTGAGAACCAATGTCACCTGCCGTATAGCTTGACATCCTTCCATGATGCTCGACTTACCTATTGATTTAGCTCGGGCCTTCCCGCCCTTTTTATTCTCTCCTCTCCCCCGTTATTATGTCACAAGGGTTTCTTGCTGAGTAAACCCCTAAGCTTCCTTTTTGTTTTCTCATTGAAGAGGCATCTAGTTACCTGCGGAGTTACTTAGAGACACCACCAATGTCTCCCAACTATCAGATAATGAGCTAAGCAATAGCAAAGCCTGTAACCCCATCGCCTTCCGATTCAATTTCTTCCAATCATCATTTATCATATCATTTGACTCTACTTATATGCCTTGAATTAGAAAATACAAGTCTTTACAATAAAGTAAGTCTTCCATCTTAGCCTTCCATATGGTCTAGTTAGAGCCATTGAGGCTGATCATCCTTGATGAGCTACCTTCCATAATTTAGAACTAATCCCACTATGTTCAATGAACCTGGCTTTAATACTACTTTGTTGAGGGCCTTGCACAAAACCTCAGGATTTAGTGTCACGCCCCAGACTCGGTAACCGGACTCATAAGGAACCCGATGACCGGTTCTGACCGTAACAGCCTCCGTAGTACCCCGTTCTCGGCTCCTAAGACTGGTTCCGATCATGGGATCCTACAAGGAGGATTTTCATAACAACATAATCATTACTAATATGAGCATACCCAAGATCACAACAAGTACATCTGAGAATAACAAAGGCATACATCGCAAAATCCACTATAAATTTAAACTTTTACAATCATCCATAAGGTCCAAAAAGACATACATGAGAAAAAGAGGAAAATAGAGAAAGGTCAGCAACACTAGAATCCTCAAATGCTCAGCTCTACTCCACACTCTGCTGCTACGACGCCTACTTAGAATCTCCTGCACGCATCAATCGTGCATAAGCTTATAGATGCTTGGAGGGTGGTGTAAGTGTGTGACAATGGTGCACAGGAGAATAGTAGGAGGTGTAAGAAGGGAAACATGCTCAATGAGAATATCACTAGCCTTACAAAGGCTTATCATGAATACGATACAATAAGTACTGGAAGCCATACCAAGGCAATGCATGAAGGGGCTTACACAGCCAATGCTAATGCAATGCAAGTAATACCAGTGCTCATAACCAAAACATATGTCAAGTATATTTTCAATCATAAGGAAATCACCGGGGTCCATTACACTATTGAATGACTGTCACTCTACAGACCCCGCACAGTCAAACGAGCATAAGAAACCTCACTACCCGCCTGTGGACAGTCAATCACCAGTAAGGCCTGACGGTAGCGGACCCATTTACTAGCTGGTCAGACTCAGCCTAGCAATGCCCACTACACACCAGGCAGGTAAGGCCACACCCCTATCCAACCGACTACACGACAGTGAGAGCCGCAGCCAAACGGTATAAGGCTCTCGTGTGCTCATGTATTCCACTCAGTCACGGTGTTGGAGCAGATCCTTGGTACCATGGAAGTTTTAAGAATTTCACCCATGGGCATCCTTTGCACCCGGTATGTTTAACTAATATTTTCGGTGTCCACACATACAGCCATCCACAAATACCCCTGTGAAGGCAAAGCCATGATGAAGTAAGAGCGGATATCCACAAGCTATGTAATGCCAGATGCATGAATCACACAATCACCCATGCACCAATCCTAAGCATCCATCTCTCAGGGAGATACCAACATGTCCTACACAATGACACAAACATGGCCAATCATACCTCAACCAAGCATGCATATGATGTGTATGAGAGTGGGCCATGAAGATGAATAGGGGTGCCAATACGGTGAAGATGAACTCTCTACCAGACCATGAAGGGCCTAGGTACTTAACCAATTTCTCATAAGGAATACAACCCCTAATGGGAGCCCATATACTTGGGGTAGCCCACGAGGCTAAGGAGAACAATGGTATAGGCCTAAATAGTGAAACGGCTTAGCAATGATCTATAGTGGGCCTTTAACCACCCATAGAAGCCCATGGGCCTACCTTAGGGCCACCAATGTGGACATCCAACCACAATTGGTCCCCTAGAGGTAGCCCATCTCTAATTGATCATGGATAAAGGCCTAAAGCCCATGCAACATCAGAAATAAGAAATGAGCAGTCATAATCATACCACAAATACTCATGTTGGGCTTCAGAAAGGGCGGCCCAAGGCCTATCCAAAATATGGGTTCAAGGGGAACACACATAACCCAACCCATATATACCACTATGGGCCCATAGGAAAAAGGTTAGGGTCCAACATAAAAGCCACTAATCCCATATATTATGGTGGCCTAGTGGGCAGCCCATTGCTCAAACCACATGAGCAAATGTCATATTTTTAGTCAAGTAAGTTGGACCTACAATCCGGCCCAAGTATAAAGTTGATTTGGTGGGCAACCAAGGGCCCATCTACTTGTGTAATTCAGCCCACTAACCCAATACAATAGTATGATAAAAATGGCCCAAGAGTTCAATGGGCCTATCTGGAAAGTTCCAACCCAATTGGGTCTAAAGAGTTTAACAACTAGCTACATTCATGGACCTAATTAAATTCAACTGTGGTGGGCCTCAAAAGTGAATTTATTAAGCCCAAAATTTAAGAAACTAAAGGTATAAATCATTTCCTCTAAGATCTTTATAATGTGGTGAGCCCCACTCAAAATTTCAGCCCAAGGCCAAACATAATTATAACATGTTGCTGTCCTAAATTTAGACACTCCATTGAAGTGGGTCCAAGGCTTCTAAAACTCTGAAAATTGAGGGCCAAGGTCTCTCATCATGCATATAATGAGAGAAAACTCAAAAATGTGGCCCATCATCAAAGGAAATATTTTTGAACTATGGTTTTTATCAAGGCATATTACTGGACTACACAGCAGAAAAATCTAGCAGTCCAATCATATTTACTCATTCTTTTGGATGCCCAAACAGGGTCATTTGAGGTTGAAATTTTACAGGGTGATACTTACATAGGTGGGCCACACCCCCAAAAAATTTCAAGATTTTTATATATTTATAAGTATTTTAATTAATTTAAATAATACAGACTGTCCAGAAAATCGAACAGACCTGGACGTCCCAACGTAGTGGGCCAGTCCTGCCCTCGCTACGGTGTGCACAGGGGTCCATTTGCCCTGAAATGTTGTAGGTAGATTCTACCATGAGTGCACCATACCCTTACAAAATTTTAGAATTTTTGGACGTCTATAAATATTTTAATTCATTTAAAGAAAGAAATCTGTCCTGAAAATTGGACTGATCTAAACACCATATTATAGTGGGCCGGTCCAGCCACCACCATGGTATGTACAGGCTTCCATTGGCCTTAAAATTTTGTAAGTGGGTCCTTCCATGAGTAGGCCACCCCTCTGTAAATTTTTATAATTTTTAAACACCCACAGGTATTTTAATAAATTCAAGAAAGCCAACCTATCTAAGGTGGAATGTTGCTGGAACAGTGCAGAAAATCCAGACTGTCTACCTCACTTGGACCACATATTTGGGACCTCAATCAAAATCAGATGGGGCTGAAATTTGGGGGACATTAAGATGAGATTCCCACCTTTAAGAAAATTATATTTAATGGGTATGAATAGTCCCCCAAACAGTCCCAAAATATGGTCCAAAAACAATCAGAAACTGTCCAGAAAATTCTGGACAGCAACATGTACTTAGATAAAATTTATTATATAAGTTAAATAAAAAGGGAAATACATTAATGGAAGATGGTGTGGCCTTCCTTAGTGGGCCCCACAAATGTCCATGTAATAATCTAAAGCCGACACACCTTGCATGCATCATTAAGGCAGCAAGTAGGACACCCAAAATCAAACAATGGGCAGTTTGGGCATCCCACCTTACTGAAATTTCAGGATGTCGTAGGCCGACCAAATAGGCCACACACATCAGGAAATAAAATGAGGAAAAAGAGAGATAGAAGGACAATCCGGCTATAGGAAAAGGGCTCTTCCACTATTGAGTCCTCCCAAGATCAATCACACCCGCACATCATACATAGATTTACATTTACAACATAGATCTTGTACATGCATGGCCTATAATTAAAATGCATGGTGAGGATGTCATCCCCACCATGGTTATAAAGTGTAGATGACCCAAACATAATATGATATGAAAGAAATCTATCATGATGGGGCCCATAGAGAAAGGTCTCATGCATGGATCATGCATGCATAAGGTAGGTCATTAGGCCACAACCATGGGATTGTGTGGGATCTCCACCATTGATTGGTGGGTCCTACACTTTCCTCATGAAAGAAAGAAAATATCTAAGCTATAGAAATCAGATTTTTACATCTAGAGGAGCACTCACCTCAAAGATCTCCACCAAAACTCCAATTCTACGCTTCTAAGGCTCCAAACAAGCAAGATTGATGGTTGAGATGAGATTGGGATGGATGGATTGAGGGAAAATGGAGGAGAAGGGGGCTGAAAAAGGGGAAAAAATGGGCTGAATTTTTTTTTGCAAGAGAGAAAGGAGAGAAGAGAGTAGAGAGAAATGAGAGGAAAAAAGAGAGAAGGAGATTTTTATTCAAAGTAATCATTGCATTTGCTAGAAAAGAGGATATGGTGGTCTCTCTCCCTAGAGAAGAGAAATTTTAGAAATTTTAGATTGGGGAAGAGAAATTGCATGGGGAAGAAAAAAAATCCCATGATGACTTATAGAAAAGAGAAAAAGAAAGAGCCATGATGAGTTTGGAGAAGGGAGTCCATTATTACTAGACTAGGCCATTATGACATCATAAAAATGGTGATGTCATCACCATTGGTAAGCGTGCACATGAGAAAATATGCAAATCATGTGGTTCCCACTAAAAATACGATCAATGGTCCAAATTATGCGCGGCCCATAACTTATGATCCACACGTTAAATTTTCGCATGAGACGCGTCATTAGAACCGCGACGACAATGCGGTCGCAACGGTGTAGGTCTCGGGTCAATCCGAGTCGGATCTATATGACTGAACTCAAGGGTGACCGCAAACACAATCCGAAGGTGGCGGGTTACCGGAATTCGACCCGTAGGACCGCGGAATCACAAGAAATGAAATGCACACTCACACATACTCATGTACACATGCAAACTCGGGTCAGGTTTCATATCTAGCCTCCCAAAAAATACAAGAATTACGGGATAATAAAGCAATGAAATAAATCAAAACACAAACCACACAACATAAGAGATTTTTACGTAGAAAACCCTCAAAGATGAAAAACTATGGGACCTCATCCAGATCAACGATCCACTATGAAGTAGAACATTACAACCGATCACAAACACACATCGCTTGGATCAAACCTTCTTCACTCATGCAGGAGTGGATACATAATAAGAGAATAAAGAAAAATGGAGAGATCTCACCGATTACGAGAACATAAAAGCATTAAGATATCGAGTGCACAATGGATCACCTATATGAGCATAACCTCCTTTCCACAAGCTTCCTCTCTCTCTTTCTCTCTCTCACCTTTAATAGCCCTAAATCCTTTAGCAAACCCTTGTAAAGCTTTAGGAAACCCTTTTGTATTTCTTAGAAAAGTCCTAAGCACCCTTATTTATAGTTTAGGCAACTCACTTTTGCACCTCTTGCGAAACCGTGTCAAATTTTCGCAGTTCGCACAAAATCCGCACTTAAATCTGTGTAACCTGGACTGGTTGAGTAGGGTCCTCAACCAGTCGAGCGGCCCACTCGACCTGTCGAACACCTCCCTCGATTGGTCGAGCACTTCGAAAAAAATCAAACCAAACTCGCTGGAGTTTGAGTCAGAGTCAGTCCCCGATTGGTCGCCGGCACCCTCAACCGGTTGAGTGAGGCTCTCGACCGGTCGAGCCTGAGGAGAAAACCCCATCACGCTCTTCCCCTAGAGGCTAGCTCAAATGCTCTCTCCTTCTGGCCCACCATGTGATGATCCAGACCATTCATCTAAAAATTTTCACGGTACATGGTTCATAATCATAAAAATTGACTATGGATAACAGTAAAAAACAAAAGAGTAATTTTAGCTTCGCAACGTTTCCCACATTGGATGTATACTAAAGATGCTTTTAGATGAACGGTCCGGATCATCATGTTGTGGGGCAGAACTGGCGAGTCTCCAACAGGGAATGTCTTGCGAGCAAACCTTCGAAAGCAAGGGTTTGGAGGGCGCGAATTGTCTACAACAGTTGTTGCAGGGAGCCCGGGCAAGCAAAAAGCTGTGGCCCACCATTGATGTGCGCCGCATCACCTGCTAACGCTGTTGCTGGCTACTGGTCGGTGCTCTGTGGCCCACACCATGATGTATGTGTTTCATCCACACTGCCTATTCAATTTTTTCATGTCATTTAATGGCATCAGCGCAAAAAAGTAATCCATCATAGGAAATACTGTTGGTTGAATACCCACCCTTATAAACTTCTTGCGGGGACAAGGGTTTTGGATTAAGCAGGTATTTGTTTTCCTCTTCATTCAAGGCTGCATGACATAATCAACGGGTTGGATGTCAAACAAATATTACAGTGAGGCACGGGAAGTTTTTAATGATGGACATTCCATTACTACTGTTTTCTATGATGTGGTCCCATGAGATTTCAATCTCCCTAAAATGATATTAAAAAGTGGATGGACAGCATGGACAAGACATACATATGGTGGGGCTCATGAAGTACCGATCAGTAGCCACTCGGCTATTGGCAACGCCACTGGCCAAACACGTGCCAGGCTGAAATTTAGCTCTATCTGGGAGCAGATGGGTACTACCCCCACTCGGACCTACAGAGAGACAAGGATCCTACCAAGGACACGGATTGCATACTACCCCTGTCCGTTTCCAGCTGGGAACTGGCAGCAGTTTGTGTCATTTTAAGGTATAAATCCAAAATTGAAGTAGATTCAAGGCTTAAGTGGACTGCACAAGGGGGATTTAACCTCTCACCGAGGAAAACTTCTTAGGGTCACAGAAGTTTTGTTTGGAGCATATAATTGTGTTTTTTCTTCATCTAGGCCTATATTACTTTATAAATAAGTTTGATGGCAATTGCAGTAGGCCTTTGAGAAGTTTCAATGGTGAGAATCATTATCAGCGCTGCTTAGTGTGGTGTGGACCACTTGAGCCTTAGATCTGTCTCATTTTTTTGAGTTTACACCTTAACCCATTCCCCGTTGGAGACAAGCAGGGATCGTTGATTCCACAGCGGTATATATGTTTTACCCAAGTTGATATTTATATTTTTCATACAATGGCCTTATGGATTTGTTGGATGACAAATAAATATCATATTAGGTTTTGAGAAGTTTTTGAGTATAAGAGTTCAATTCATTCAGTCCCCACTGCTTCCTGAGGTGTCATTCACTTTGCCTTTTATCGGGCTCACGTTCTAAAAAATGATCTTTCAAAATGTATGAATAGCAGGGATAAGACATATATGCCATGGTGAGCCCTTAGATATCCCGACAGAACCGTCCTTCTCTAGCTTGGTCCTGGGGTAATACCTAATCGGCGCCCCACTGAAACCTTCTTGGAGCCCACTTAAGTGCTTCTTCCATTCATCCTGGTGGGATCGACACATGAACGGCTGCGATGACATATAAACATCCAATGGACACAGCGAAGGTTTATATGGTGGGCCTGACATTTCCACTGTTCCTTGTGGTGTGGCCCACTTCAGTTTTGGATGGACCTTATGTCGGGCTGCCTCTCTAATACGAGGTGGCTCAAATGATGGACGAAATTGAGCTCACGCAGACGTGGATTGCGTCCTACCTCACCCACCAGCAGGGCTTTGAGTGGCCACCGTGATGTATGGGTCTTATCCACACCGTTTATTCATTTTTTTTCGAATCATTTTAAGGTGTAGGATAAAAAATGAGGCATATCTAAGGATCAAGTGGACTACACGGTGGGGATTAAACTCTTACCGTTGAAAACTTCTTGAGGGCTACAGAAGATTTGGATGGAGCTGATATTTGTGTTTTCACTTCATCTGGGTGGTGTATGTAGCTTTATGAATAGGTTGGATGGCAAATAGACATCACGGTGGGTCCTAGAAAAGCTTCAACGGTAAGAATTATTATCACCCGCTGCTTCTTGTGGTGTGATCCACTTGAGCCTTGGATCTGTTTCATTTTTGAGTTTATACCATAAAATGATACGAAAAAATAGATGGACGGTGTGGATAAGACTCATACAACACAGTGGCAACTCAAAGCTCCTGCCCCGTTCCCATCTGGAGTCTGCGGGGTAGGACGCAATCCGCGTCCAGCTCACGCGCGCTTCGCAGTGGGCCTTGCATGGCCTTTTTTGTTCCACCAACCCGTCGAGGTTTTGACACGGGACGCGGCTATCCAACGGCGGTCGGCAATGGTGGTAATCCGACGGCTGACAGGTACCCGTCAGATAATATCATGATAGGGGACGTGCTGAAACCAGATAACCCCAGGAGGCCTATCCAAACACGTGTCTCTCCTCTATTAGTCACACGTGCGAAGCACATCCGGTACGGACGCGGATCGGGTGGTGTGGAACACCTCCCTATTGTTGATGACTTGATGTGTTGGGCACTGTGGGGCCACCGTGATGCATTTGTTTGATATCCACGCCGTCCATCCGTTTTGTCCGATTATTTTATGGCATAAACCCAAAATGAACTAAATCGGAAGCCTACTAGGGCTTAATGTAATATTTATTTGTCATCCAACCGTTGATAATGTCACAAAGACCTGGATGATGAACGGAAATTACAAATAATCAGCTTGACTCAAGAATTTTGCAGACAAGAAGAAGTTTTAAATCGCTGGCATTCAATCACCACTGTGTCTTCAGTGTGGTCTACTTGAGATTCTGGTCTGCTTTATTTTTGGGTTGATGCCCTAAAATGAGCTGAAAAAATAGATAGACGGCGTGGATATAAAACACACGCATCAAAGTGGCCCCGCAGAGCCCAACACATCAACATATCAGGACTGGGTCTGTAGGGGCAGCACCACCTGATCTGCGTTCGTATGCATGCGGCTTCTGATGGATCGCTGACGTATGTGCCTTACATCCATTCCGTCCATTCGTTTTTACATATCATTTTAGGACATGATCTTAAAAACGAAGCATATCCAAATCTTAATTGGACCATATCACAGTCAACAGTGTTGATTTAATATCCACTACCAAAAAACTTCTCAGAGGCCATCGGAATGTTCATGTTCCATCTAACCTGTTGGTAAGGTCATAATGACTTGGCAGAGGGGACCAAAGAAATATCAGCTTGATCCAAAAAATTGTAGTCCACAATAAGTTTTAATGGTCAATAACCACTGTTTCCTGTGGTGTGGTCCACTTTAGATTTGGATCTACTTCATTTTTGGTTTCATTCCCTAAAATGATCTGTGAAAACAGATGGACGATGTGGATTTAAGGTACATACATCAAGGTAGCCCCCACATTCAAGGATCCACCCACCTCGGGATCCACCGAAGCCGCGCCCGTATCCATCAATCAATTTTCGCCGCCACGTTTAAGCAACGATTTTACTGAAAACTTATGATACTGATGCAGAGTATGATGAATGATACGCAGGCACATAGAAATGACTTTAAAATGGCATAGGTCACATACAAATAATTCCATTTAGACCGTCCAAATTAGGAGTCCCATTCTAGATATATCATGAACAAAAATCTAAGATTGCTTGATAATGTTAATATTGGATTGGTGGACTTTGATTGGACGGTTAAAATGAAAGTCATCCAATGGCCATACTTCAACCAAAAAAAAATGTCCAAAAATCGTAGGTTAGGATCATCAAAGAAATCTGACTTTATCTTCCGTGGATTTATCGGAGTTGATGTATTCTGTGCATTGAAATTCTGGATGCCTGCGTATCAAGTGCCATACGCTGCCAGAGTATTAACCCCCTGAAGATTTTTCTCGGCTTTACACAAATATCTTGCCACGTGGTGACAATGCAAATGCCACGTCGGAACTACCGAGGGAACCGATACTCCAGAAGGACGGATTTGGTCTTCTCTTTTCCTTACAATGCCGATTGTGTCCTTATTTTGTGATTTACGAAATGACCAAATTCTCCCTCCTATATGAAGAAATGGCCGAACAATCCTAAAGCTTTTTTACTGAGAAGTGCCTAATCCAAATTTACTTAGTAGATAACTCCCAGCATCTCATGTGCATGTGAAATCTTACCTTTCCAAAAGTTTGGTTCCACCGGGAGGATGACCGTACATGAAAACTCATCCCATCCACTCATCAGAGAGACCACACTTCTGTTTGTTATTTATTAGTGGGTCTACATTACTCTATGCGATGTGGCTCACCTGGTGAGTGGATGGGATAGATTTTTACATAAATTAGTTCTCATGATGTGGCCAACATTTTTAATGGGGTGGATATCACTCAAACATGATAATTTGGAAGTTATCCACTTGGTGGAAGTTAACTTATTTTTTAACTGGTTGTATGTTATCATTTCCATATTAAAGATAGTTCAAAATGTCCATGAAATCACCCACCAGAGTAACAAATCTCATTCTCGGCAATTTCTCGAGAGATTTTTAGATATAAAGAGGTTTTCTTGAAATATTCAAATGCATACGTATGTGATACTATTTAAAATTTTAAAAATGTTCATGTTAATATCGCGATCTTTTCGTAATAAACTTGTAATAAAAAAAAATTGAGATTTTTAAAATCATGTGATATTAATCCCTGATGTCATTTGATTAATATATATTTTGTAAAAATATCATGAGATTTTCAAAATATCAGGCTATCTCATACACAGTAAATGTACCCATTATCTAATGATGTCAAAAACATAATAAATTAAACTCACTTTAACCATACTAAGGGACTGTTTGGATACCACCAAATAAGTTACTTTCTCTATTGAAATAACTTATTTAGATAGGTAAATATGATTTATGATTAGTTATAAGTAATTTTTTTCCTTTAAAGTACTTAATTATTTCAATTAATTTTTTTTAATAAGTTGTTGAAGAGAAGCAGAGGAGAGACAAAAGATAAGAAAAGCTGTTGAATATATTGTTTACTAAATGTACTTATCTTCTTAATAAGTAGAAACTAATAAATTACTTATAAAATAAATAGCTTATCCAAACAGGCCCTAAGTTAAATTGTTTTACATCTCAATCCATACCAAAGGTTTTCAACCACTAGATCTTTCACTCTTGATCAATCAATGCTGTCTTCAACTAGCGTATGCACGGCTAATGCCGCTCCATATCTGCAGTTCACCGAGGTAGTTCATGAAGATAGCGTAACCGTAGGCATTAATGGTGTTGTTTATTTTTAACCAAAGATTCTGATATCTTTTCTTATCTATATCTGCCTTTAGGGCTCATAGTGTCACCTGCCATATCCCACATGGCCCCAAATAACCATATCGATGGATAGGGTTTTCTGAAGGCGCATGCGCATGCGTTACATAATTTAAGCGCAACACGACAAATTAAGAAAAAGGTATAATAGTAAAATTGGCATATGTAATGCACAAGAAGGAGTAAGTCACAGTAAAAAATGAAAGAAGACATGGTGGAGCAGAGAGAACAATACAAAGACCCTTTCAGCTACCCTTAAACAAGTAAGATAGTAAATCAGGTCCATCCATCAACTTGACCCTAGCTTGGATGACTTAAATATCAAAATCAAATGTGTTAAACAATCTTATACATCCATTTTCTTTAATTTATCACATTGAATGTGTCTATGCGGCATAATTTTTCAAAAATAATCCATTCATTTAGGGCCCAATATATAGATGGACCCAATTCCTACATCACTTTGCCATAGGTAGTGTAGAGAGATGGCTCTATAATATTCTAATTTAAAAGGTGTTATCTTTGATGCCACCGAGTTTCATCCAAATTATCTAAATACTCTTTTAATTACTTAAAAGCCCTTCATATATTAATGCCATCTTTGAGGATGAGCTTTATCCAAATTACTTAAAAGCTCTTTTAATTATTTAAAAACTCTTCTTTTTAAAATTACTTGGGTTTAAGGGTTTACATATGCAAATGAATGTACATCGTTTTTTACCCTTGAAAACTCTCCTTATACAATGAATTTAAATGTTTTTAAGAAAGAAAATTCACATATTAATGGGTTGGGCCTTTCCAATCCAAAGCCCAACTCCATTTATTTTTTAAATGGCAGTCCAAAATGCATTCTCCTGGCTTATGGTGGCCATAAACGGCCATGGGACCCAAGCTTATGTTGATGTAAGCCTAATCTCAACCTTTTATCTGTCAGGCCCTGATTTTAAGATGGGCACTTGACAATAGCCTGATGTTGGCCCAAGCTCACATGTGTGGGCCCCTTAGGAGCCCTGGTTCGATCAGACTTGGAAATATTCTGGTGTTCAGGGGCATTGTGGTAACTCGTGTGAGAATTTGCCTTCTCGAGAAAGCTCTCATTTACCAAAAACAGCCAACCGACATCTTCTCGTCTGTACCACAGCAGTTACTCTCCAAATTCCCGCCATTTCTGCCTCATGGCAGCCTCTGCCTGCCACGTCAGCCCGCGCCGGGCGGGCGGATTGGGTACTCCCCTCGCCTGTGATTTATGGATTTTATCCAAACCGTTCATCCATTTTTTCAAATCATTTTAGTTTTTGGCAAAAAAATTGAGGTAGATCCAAGGCTCAGGTGGACCACACCACGGAAATAACCGGTGCTAATGACGGTCACAGTTGAAACTATTTTAGGGCCCACTGTGATTTTTACTTGCCATTTAATATGTTCATAAGGTCATATAGACCTGGATGAAGGGAAAAGACAAATACCATCTTGATTCAAAACTTCTGTGCCCCTGGATGTTTTCAACGGTGTAGATTAATATCCAATTTGTTGTCCATTTGAGCTTGGATCTATGTAATTTTTGGGTTTATAACTTATTATTCTATGTGAAAATGGATGGACGGTTTGGATATAAACCATACACCACATTATCCCATGAAAGTCCCGCCCTGTACGGAGCTTGGTACAGGTGAGGTAGTACCCAAATCCCGTCTGGGCCAAAATCACCCTACTGATCCGACGTGGCAGGCTACCCGTGCCAAGGTGGCAAACCCCTCCCTATAAATAGGCCTCACTCGTCGCCTTCTCTACTCATCCTCTCTCATTCTCTCTCTCACTCTCTCGCTCTCTGTCTGAGAAATGGAAGGAGATGCCGGAAAGGCGACGGAAACTCACGGCGTTGCTGAGAAACTGCCAGTGGCGTCTGAGCCTGATATCTGGATGGATGATCTGGCGGGTTTTGAAATAGAGGAGAAAATGGTGGAGGAACTGATGAAGCTGCTAGAGGATGAGATAGAGGCCCCGCATTCTCCTACTCCTGCATTGGCTACTATCAATGGTGGAAATGAGGAGAAGTGCGGGCCCACAATATCCGAATCGGGTTCTTCTGTGATGGAGAACGTAGATATGGGTGGGGTCAGCATCTCAGACCTGCTGGGGCCCACCGTCTTCCCCGATGGAACGGAAGGGGGTGATCCCGCAGCGGGGAATGGGATGTTGGATTTGGAGATGGAGGATCTGCTGTGGGAGCTGAGCGATGCTTCTGGAGGCGCTAACGTGGCGGGGAACGATGATGAGTGGCTGGAACATGTCTTTGGTGGGCCCGGATTTGGGTTCGAGCCTGAGAAGGGTTTTGGGTTTTAGGTTGTTGGTGGAGGAAGGGAGAGGAGGGGCGTTTTAGTCTTTTTCTTTTTTTACTTTTTCTGTTTTTTGGTGGGAAGTTTGTATAGTTTTGCAGTTTTTGAAATAAAATGATAGGGGCATTTTCGTCCATTTCTTCCTCTCTTTTTTGTTTCTTATTGACTATAATTCAGGGTGTTGGCCAGGTCCCAGAAACTGGACGATCAGGATTGATCGTTCATCCATGCATGTGCCGGTGGCGCTGTATTACAACGGGCGCGGATTAGTTACCACCCCCGCCTGTTCCGAGCTCGGGACGGGCGGAGGCCCCGCGGCCACAGATGGACTACCGTGATATATTTCTTTTATCCACACCGTCCATCCATTTTTCCATATCATTTTAAATTGTAATATTAAAAATAAGGGAGAACAAAGGCTCAAGTGGACCACACCACAGGAAGTAGCAGTGCTAAGGACGCCTACCATTGAAACCTTCATAGAGTCCACCGTGTCATTTATTTTCCATCCAACCTGTTGATATGGTCATATATACCTGGATGAAGTGAAAAATAAATATCATCCTGATCCATAACTTCTGTGATCCCTTAAAAAGTTTCAACGTTACGAATTTAATCCCCAATGTGTGGTCCATTTAAGATTGAATCTGTCTTATTTTTATCCAGTTTCTAAAATGATATGAAAAAAAATGGATGAACGGTGTAGATTGAAGTCATACATCACGATGCCCGCTCGGTGGCCCGTGGGGGTAGTACCTAATCCCCGCCCCATTACAACATGATGTGGCGGCAGTGTTTTGGATTGCATGAAGGTTTGCTGCTTCCACGCGCTTGTAGAGACATACACATCCACATACACACATACAAATATAAAATACGTATGTAAGATCTGATCTTTCCATGAGGTTGGAAATAATTTTTAGATCTTCTAACAAAAAATAGGACAATTTCACTCTTCAGGTGGGCCACAATCTACTAAGTAAATTGACCGTTTAAATTAATTGAGGTGGGAAGGGTCTGATTTTTGTGCCAGTAGATCCAAACGGTGTATTGGACCTGATGGAAACTCAGATCTCGCACGATTTCCCATTGTGACACATGCACCCGCTTGTGGATGTGCTCAGTTCTCACGCGCGCGTGAAATTATCAGACCTCACATGCATGAGGTTTGTGTGGAGCCCCCGCCATGCGCACCTGGGCACCCGTGTTAGTATTAACACGGTGCAAGATAAAACCCTTGTCTAGATGGAAATAATGATTTTATCTCGGGCCGTAAAAATCATAGCCGTTCATATCTCATGTGGGCCCCAATGCACAACTTAAAATCACAGTTTAAATAAACCGTAATGGCCTGCTTTTGGGCAGAAGATCTAAACAGTAATGCCCGATTACTTTCAAGTCTTTTTTTATTATATTTTTCTGGCGTTACACCTGACGGACAGCTGAGATATCGCACACGTGATAAGCAGGGTATCCACGCGTGCATGAAGCTTGTACATTTATTTATTTAAAGGAAAAATGAAAATAAAAAGAAGAAGAGGAATGGCCCATAACATAACATATCTGATGTGACACCTATCCTATACTGCTCGTGGACGGCCGATGAAGACCGTTCATCTGGCGGCCCTGACCGCAGGGTCCACCTTGATGTATGTATTATATATCTATACTGTTTATCTGTTTTGCAACCTTATTATGTGCCATTACTTGGAAAAAAATTGAAATAGATCCAAATCTCAGGTGGAACGTACCAAAGCAAGCAGTGGTGATTGACAATTAAAAACTTCTAATAGGAAACAGAAGTTTTGGATCAAGCTAATATTTGTTTTATGAACTTATCAACAGGTTGGAATGTAAATAAATATTAGAGTTGGTCTAAGAAGATTTTAATGGTTGGCATTCAATCACCATTGCTTCCAATGGTATGGTCCACCTGATATTTGTATCTGTATTTTATTGGGTCATGCCCTGAAATGAAACTGGCAAACCGGACCGGATGGATGGATTTAATATACAGTACATACATCATGGTAGGCCCCATGTTCAGGGCTGCACCTAATCTCCTTTCCATCTGGTGGGCCCGAAGTATCATCTCGCCAAGCCATCATCAGTGAATGTGCTCGTTCATCTGAGAGATGAACCGTCCATTATACGATGTCCATTGTTTCGACGGTCAGTACACGTTTATCCTGCTTTTTTTCAACTCTTTAGGCCAAAATTATATTGGCCATCCAATTTATAGAAATTGTAGGTTGATTTCATATTCTTCGTACCACCCAGTCAATGCGGGTTTAAATCCATCGAAGAGGTGGCAGTTCTATTGAACGGTCCAGATTAATGAGCCAGCACATCAGCTGGTGAGGCCCCGTGAAAGTTAAAACATTCACCACCACAGCAAAGGTTAGCAAAGGTGCCAAAAAACGGTTGGGTATACCTCCACGTGCGTGTTGAGCTATGCATATTTAGACGCGGTTATATAAGTAGAGATGGGCATTGACTCGAGTCTGACTCAAGTCTACCATGCTTGACCTGCTCCAAGTCCGAGTTTGGCCCAGACTAATCCAAATCAACTTTGACTTAGTCATAAGTATTGAGTCAGGTGGAGTCAGCACCTAATCAGGTCAAATGCAATAGGTATCTACGGGCTAAAATCACAATTCAGAACCTAGGTGCACCTGCCTTAATTATAGGTTCTATTAGCTACATGGCATCTAAGATTTGAAATGTCAAATCTGGTGTTTTTTTTTTTTTTTTTTTTCTGTATGTACCGGTCAAGTTTTAGATTGAGTTGTGCCAGTATTAGGTTGGATTTCATATTAAATCAAGTCAAGTCAAGTTTATGGATGACTCAAACTCAACTTGGTTCGGATCAAATCGGAACTAAACAAGTCGGACAAGTCTAATCATCCGGCGTGTATCCAACCCTGCAATTAAGAGACACGTGTGAAATCATTGTTTTCAAGAAAATATATAATTTTTCTGCTTCTTCTTCTTCTTCTTCTTCTTTTTGGAGTAATAAATTTAATGAAGAGGTGGCAATGGCTTATAAAACATTCAACTCATAGTATTTTGAAAAATAATAATAATAATATTTACTTGTATTAGGCTCTAACTTAGGAGCTTGCATGAGGCCAGCCTAAGGGGTAAATTAACCAAAAGACTAGTTAACCTGATAGGCTAGATTAATCTCTTTCTTTTGGACTATAAAGTTTATTTTAATTTAAATAAACAATTGTTATTATTTTTTAATCATTATCATAATTGTGAGATATGACTCACTACTCAAGGTTATCTTCTTAGTGCAAAATGTGCTTCTTCTTTTTTTTAACGCATCTCCATAAGGGTGACCGTTTTATTATAATTAATAGATTATTTTTCATCTACAAAAAGAAGATTTTCTTATAGCTTTTAACATGGCAAAATTAAAATCTCCTTATTGAATCTCTCCCAACTTTTTTTCTCTTTGGGGATACAAAAGAGGATGTTTTAGTGAATTTTATATCACGCTCCAAAATTCGGATATAAAGTGTGCACCTTCAAACCTAAGTTTTAGTTCGTAACTCGTACATAAAGTGTACTAATTTAATTCTTTAATCAGTTTAAATCAAAAGTGATAATAGCATTCAGTCTACGTTCCATTATAATCTCAATCACACATACATAACACTTAGCACCAATCAACCAGACATATATAAATTTTGACAACCTTAAAAATTATTCATTTATTATGTCAACATATTATAATTATGTTTAATCTATACTAATATTGTTTTAATGAAATAAATCTAAATGTATTTTTTAAAATTTTAAAATCAATACCGATATGCATCATACGTTAATCAAACTATACTAGCAAATAAATCACGTAATCATAAATGGTTTAATGTTGTCACTTCATCTTTAGATAAGTATGGTCATGTTTCACATGGGTCATGTTCAGATATGATAGATCATTCTGGTTCTTGCGACACATCATCTGCTAATGACTCTTCTGTACGATTTTTCTATTAATAAAAAAGTAAGCTGGCCAGGCTTAGTGAAATAACCTATAATGGTTCATAATCATAACAATTAAAATAATACAAAAATGTATATACAATGATATAGTGCAAATGGTGTATGAATGAATTAAATGGGATGATCGTCCATTTACTTGGGTTGGAGGTCGTCAACCCGCATCCACCCGTTGGGTAGACTTTCACCTTTCGATAGGCTTAGGCATATCTCGCATCTGGTAACGCTCTACTAAAATCGACATTTCTTCCAGAGAGGGCCCATAAAATTAACCATGCATTATACAAATGTAAAGAATGATGGATAATATGTAAATACATATTTTTCATATTTGGTATAATTGTCTTGATCAGAATATTCATATATGAATTTAGAGTACAATTATCATAACAAAATATTCAAATCAGTATATCAATCGAACAATCACGAATGATTTATTTTAATTTTAATGAATCATGAAACAAGTTAGGTTACTCATCTGAGCTGAGTAGTATAGACTCCGCAATGTAATCAGGTTGGTTTGAATTTCGATGTCTTATCAATTATATCAACGATATTATTATTCATCTATTTTATTATATGGTGGGGCCCACCTTTGATTAACATCTTAGGTAGCCAAATCCAAATGATCAAGTAATTAAAACTTCTATTTTAGATTTTAATTTTTTATTTCATTTTTAATATTATAAAATTGATTGAAAATTACTTCATCGGGGTAGCCCATCGGATGATTAAATCATTAAAATTCTTCAGGTCTTGTCATATTTTGCCTCTACACATTAGATGAATTATGTGGATCTAACCATGTATACACAAATCGCCCATCTTGACCTTCTACACCAAGTGATATCAATATTTGCGCAAAAATCTAAGATTCCTTTATTAAACACTTTTAAATCTGACTAATGTGGCCCATCCGATGGTAAGATTGATCTGAAAATTAGGGCTCTTGTATATTTTGGCCTTAGGGATCATATGATCCATATAGATCTAATCTAATTCGATTAGATACACACCAATTATAATTATATAATTTTAGACTCCCCTCACCTTTACATTGTATCTACCTATAATTCAATACAATAAACGTGTGGCCGATCCACACCGTTCATTACATTCATCGAATCAAATTACATTAAATATATTAAAATACTAAAAAGATGACGATATACATACCTGATCTAAGCAAATCCAAAACTCTCTTTCTCCCTTTCTCTGTTGTCGCAGGTAGTCTTTGTTAATATTTAATTTTGAATATAACTCTAAGTGTTTAAATCTTGAGATATGCGAGGAGGGTTAAAGGTATATTTAAAGTAGATGGTTTAATGATATAGATAAGATAGGAAATAAGATAGATTTAAAATAAAAATAAAATAAATATAAGATTAAAAAAATCTTTTATTATTATTAGTAAATTTTTTCAGCCCTTACATTTTATGTTAAGTATTTTTATATCCTAAGAAGAGCATGTTAAGAGCCAATTACATCAATGGATCATATGAGGAGTGTGATCTATTTCAAAGCAAGATTATCTATCTATGCATTATTGCAGTAGAAAATTTAATCCATTTATCATTTATGGAGACACAATCTCTTCGGGCCCATTTGGATACCACTAAATTACTTTTTCTACTTACAATAGCAAATAAATAACTTACTTATTTTAAATAAATAAATAACTTATTTTAAATAAGTAAGTTTGGTTTATAATCAATTATAATTCAATAAGTAACTTTTTTACTTTAAAATACTTGATTACTTTAGCAATTTTATTTTTCTTAAGTTGATAAAGGGAGAGATAAGAGAGACGAAAGAGATAAGAAGCTGATAAGTATATTGTTAACCAAACATACTTATCTTCTTAATAAGTAGAAATTAGGATCGGTTACTTATAACATAAGTAATTTATTTCAGATAAGTAAGTTTGGTTTGAAATTAATTATAAGTAACTTTTTAATTTAAAAGTACTTGATCATTTCAACTTAATAAATAGAAACCAAGATAAGCTATTTGAGTAGAGTTGTACATGAGTCGAACCGAGTCGAGCTTGGCACAGCTCGGCTTGAATCAGCTAGTAGTTAACCTTAGCTTGAACTCAACCTTGGATTGGTCCTCGAACCTGACTAGCCAGCCTGGCTCGGTTCAGTCAGCAACTCAAGCTAGTTGGAGTCGAGTTCAAGCCTCTACAATATTTTTTCAAACATATAGAGTGCATCTTCAATTTCTCACAAAATACAAAATAATAAGAATATAAATATTTCATCAAACACTCGATGAACAACATCAAAATTAAGATATGAGGGTAGTATTATAACGTAAAAAAATAAAATAAAAATTGTATTGATTTGTTTCATATTCATTCATTCCTCGCCAACAACTAATCCCACAGAGAATGTATGCACCCAAAACAACACTTTGTTGAGTCACTTCATTAAACACTCGGCGAGCATCATCAATATCAAAATAGCCGAGTCATCGAGCCAATTTGATCTGAGTCGATTCGAGTTCAGGTTCAATCCAAGTCGAGTCAAGCTTAGAGTCGACTCGAAATTTTTTCAAACTCCAAAAACTAGCTCAATTTAGTCCAAATCCAATTTCAAATTGAGGTGAGTTGAACTTAGTCGAGTCAAGCGAGCTAACCAAGCTAACTCGAATCATGTACAGCTCCTATCCAAACACCCCTTAGCATATTAGGTGCAGTGTTTTATATATATATATATATATATATATATATATATATATATATATATATATATATATACACACACACACACACATACACTTTTTGTTCTTTCTTTTTTCATAAAAGGAAATAAACATCCTTGC
This sequence comes from Magnolia kwangsiensis, assembly GCA_037074715.1. Taxonomy (NCBI): domain Eukaryota; kingdom Viridiplantae; phylum Streptophyta; class Magnoliopsida; order Magnoliales; family Magnoliaceae; genus Magnolia; species Magnolia kwangsiensis. Next base: position 102,001,232 of record CM073581.1, read on the forward strand.
CTTATGATATCCTTTTTCTTAGCATCAAGTTTGATGGCTGGTTTATCTGAGCCATTAATTGGAATGCAATTGTCATGGATTGGCCATACCTTTCAAATTTCTCGGATCTGAAGAACCTAGCTATCTTCTCTTAGTTGATGCATTTCTTCATAATCATTTATTTGCATGTGAGCAATGTGGTCCATCCATGATGTGGCACATCAAAATCAATGGCTTAGATAAACCAACCAAGAATCACGTGTACGAACTCTGCCTCCTCCTTTTTGTTTTTGTTTTTTTCTTAAAGGGTAAAGCGATGCCCCTGTGCTCTCATGTAGCACAATGAGCTATAATTATTAGATATCTAGTCGGGTCCACGTCTAGTCTTCGAGTCAACTCAACCCTACTTGACACCGATTCCAGTCTTTCGCTGTGCTCTTAGAAAGCTGCATGTAGTTTTCTTTTTTTTTAATTTCCGTGCACCGACTTTCAGTTTATAGAAATCAGGGCCCATTTTTCAGTGATCCAAACCGTTGATATGATTGGCCCCACTCTTGATTGCCCATGCATACAAGATAACCAAAGTGGAAAATCCTAGCGCTCAGATATTTGGAACTTTTTTTTTTCGGTTAAATGTGAACTGTTGCTGAGTTTTATTTCGTTACTGTCTATTCGCTGGTCACCACCTGAGGAGTATTTGTCACATATGGGAGTTTTGTTGAGTGGGACAGCCAAACAATGGTCCATGATATCAACGGTTATTCTCTTTGAACCATTGACACCACTTGTAAGATCTGACGATCCGAGTGTATTATACTTCAGAAAATGGCATCCAAGTGTACATAACGGACGCGGATTGCCGCCTGTGGCCCCGGCAAAGAAAGTTACTGTAGTCAAAAGCTGTGTGGGGCCATAGAGATGACCGTCACGAATCCACTCTGTCCATCAGTTTTACAATACCACAATGAGACGGGAATTTAAGAATCAGAAAGATAGATCCAAAACTCATGTGGGCCACACCACACGAAATAGTGTGCGAACCGAGACATCCACCATTGAAACATTCCTGTAGACGACCATGAAGTTTATATGCTATCCAAACCGTTCATGGGGTTATTACCACTCAGAAAAATTATAGACACAAATATCATCTTGATACAAAACTTCCCTGGCTCCAACAAAGTTTCTAATGGTGGTCGTTGGATCCTTGTTGTTTCATGTGGTGTGATTTACAGGAGTTTTTGATATATCTGATTTTTAGATTTCTCTCCCATTGTTGTCTCGCAAAATTGATGGACGGAGTGGATTATGACGGCCATATCTGTGGACCCCACACAGCTCCGAATACAGGAACTTTAGGGCACTGGAAATCCGCCTGTTTAGGAGCCATCTGATACACAGGCCAGTATGACGCTTGATACACAGGCATTCAGAAATTGTACATGTGGCATATATTTATTAAAATAAAAGGACTAGATTGTCCAGCCCAGTGTCACCAAGTCACAAGCCCAATATTAGATTCGTTGAACGGTCCTAGCCTCTGATTCTTAGACACTTATTTGTGGAAAGAGGTCCGTTAGATATTTTCTTTTCTAATAAATGCCTGCCAATCCGATAGTCACATGATCAAATAAGATTATTTTTAAGTTCATGACACATCTAAACTGTATGTCATGCACGCAATTTCTAAGCGCCTGTGTAGCATCCATCACACTCTGCGGAGTATCGAAACTTTTATCGAAACGAAACTTTTCTCATAATAGTAGTAGTTTAGGTATTTGCACTTTTCCCATAATAGTAGTAGTTTAAGTATTTGCACTTTTCTCATAATAGCAGTAGTTTAGGTATTTGCATCAGCAGTAACCACTACCAGTAAAATTTCTCTGTTCGTGCATGAAATTGGCTTTGATAGGAATATAGGATGCGGTGGGCACAGCCCACAGCTACCCCATGAATGTTTTTTCACCCCTTACTGCATCATCTTAGATGATGATCTGAACTGTTCATCTTCGGGATTCTATAGGATGATGATCTGAACTGTTCATCTTCGGGATTCTATACTATAGAGGCCATCATAAGAAACATTTGTTGAAAATGGATTGAAAATACACTGACTGGACTGCCTTTATCTTTTAGCAGTAGAATCAATGCGATGAGTTCATATGATGAATCGAATCTGGATCCATAGCTCAATGGTAAACAAATTATGTTTCAACATTGAGATCACATGACAGATTGTTTGAATACTTCACCCGTTTGCCATGCTGTCATTTGGTCGCAAGTTAAAAATAATAATCTTAAAACAGTCGCTGGAGCAGGCCATCCTGGGCCACGCAGCTGTGGCTGAGTTTGGGCTCCCACTGGCTAGGTTCGCATCATCGCTGTTGATAGGGTATATATAGCCATTGGGAATGCACTGTGCCCAACAGCCTATCATTAACCTGACTTGTTCGGACACGCTTTGGCAAAAGGGTTTTCGGTCTACTGAAGAAATCAATCCAGTTGTATTTCGTCAAGTTGGTTTTGCAGTGTCTACTTGGTGAGGAGAAAATGAGATGAGGTTTGCAAAAGTTCACTCAAAACTCTTAAATAAAAACTTGGTTTCCCTCAAGACTCTACTAGGAGGGTTGGGTCCAAACAAGTTGTTAATACGGTTTGGCTTGACCAGCTCACCTGGGCTCTTTTTAAATCTGTGCTGGACCAAGAAGAGTCTAAACCGAGCCAACTTGGGAGTCACAGGAGTACGAGGAATGCTAAGCGTACTCAGCTCTACTAACATGGATAAGGGGCTTTGCAAGCCACATTACAAGTGGCACCCATGTCCTAAACATGGCCCTTCATTCCCTGGCCAAAAGCCAGGCATGTCCACTCATCATGTTGGCTGCGCTTGTATCATTAAATGGATGGTTAGAAAAAAAATGCTCACCATTGGGGACACGCCTAATCTTTTGGGCTAGAAAAGGATTCATATACAGCACTAGCCAGATTCTCTGGCCAGGGAATGTTCACAGTGAGGTCTGCCTGATGACTGACCCAGATCATGCACAAGCTCAACCCACTGCATTGGGAAAGTTCACTAAAATTTCTTACCTAGCGGTTTCTTGAGTCATTAGCCCTGTGGAAACCGACTGTGGAAGCTGCTATAACAGGGGAAAAAATATTGTAGAACGGTGATACTCTGGCAAAGTGTGATGGATGATAAAGCAATCACTTTGAAATTCATTAGAAAGTGCATATATGATAAAACTGTCCAAATTATGGTTCTTAGTTTACAAGTAGAGTTTTGCAAAGCGCACATGCGTATGTAATAAAGATCATGTACATGCCACACGTGCCAACATTTTCATGATAGCCCAAGAATCAGGTTGGTCCACTGGTCAGGTGGGCCAAAGTTTGCAAAACAAATGCACGGCTCTGAAAATACTTAGCTGAAGTTTTCTAACCCATCCACCTGCTTCCAATATTAAAGACATGCTGATTCGACCAGAGTTTATTTTTTTGGAAAAACTTGTATAAGGTAGGACTAGGGCTGAAAGTCGGGTGGGTTGGGCTGGGTTGGGTTGGGTCGGGTCGGGTCGGTGCTCAACCCTAGCCTAACCCAAGGTTCTTATACCTCAACCCTAACCCAACCCAACGTCAGGTTGGAAATTCTCAACCCAAGCCCAACCCAAGCAGTCTCAGTCAGGCAGATACAAGCTAATATTTTCATTATTGCATTAGTCTATTATATTTCTATACACATCTTATTTTCTGTACCTTTGATTTTATTAATTATATATATGTAATTATTTAACATAAAAAACTTTATTTTTTCTAAATAAACGAGCTAAAATATAGGACAACCACTCTTTTAAAAGTCTGTGTTGTGCATCACACAATCTATTTGGAAGAGAGAAATTAGCCTTATCTTTTTAGCTAGCTTGGGTCATCTAGCTTGGGTCATCAGAAATAATGTGGACTAATAAGACCTGACGGAGAAATTGGCCGTATCTTGTTAGCTAGCTTGGGTCATCAGAAATAATGTGGACTAATAAGACCTGACGGCACTAGAATTTTCCATGCCTTCAACATAGGCGATCCACACTCAATTATATTATTATATATTGATTAGGTTCGGGTTGGGTCGGGCAACCCGTGACCCCAACCCTGTGACTCCAACCCAAGCCCAAGCCAAGTTTTATCAGGTTGGTGTTTATATATCCCAAGCCCCAAGACCAAACCCATTGAATCCTGCCCAAGCCCAACCCAATGTCGGGTTGGTCGGGTTGAACCCGCCTGACTTTCAGCCCTAGGTAGGACCAACATGATGGATGGATCAGATCTGCCATGCTGGTATTTGTGTGGCAAGTGCAGGAGCTTTATCACACATGAGTGCACTTACAAAAGCTCTTAAAAAATCCAATGGTCCCGTTTGGACAAACAAGTGTCCTAAATCAAAGTCAGGATTGTTCATGCCAATCTGATTTTGGGACTGACTCAGCAGCAGTGGCTTCTCAAATATTTGGTAAGTTTAATCGAGTTAATGCATACCATGTGTACAATTTACGAGTCCCTGTAAATGAGAGATATTTAAATGACCGAAGGTATGCAATAATCTAAGAAAATATTTTGGGTATCATTCAATCTACCACAAGTCCCGTTTTGTAGATGGCTTGGATCAGTGAAGTCCAAGACATCTTTATAATGCACTCGTCGCTGTCAGAAACCTCTCACAAATGCCTTTAAAACCTCCAATTTGACATTTGAGCCAGTATGAGCCCCGCCTGATAGATTCACCCAAATGCCCGCTCAATCTTCTATGCAAAAATAACCACCGCATTTCTCATCAACCATAAAGGTACACAACATTCTTGGGCTTTATAGCTAAAACACCATTTCAGTATAAATCAGTGGGCAGCTTGACTATGCCCTCACGCATGTACAAGTCAGCTAGCGCCCCCACCACCACATATGCCAGTGTGGCAGACATGTAAAACATCCAAGCCATCCATAAGTTGATTTCACCTTCTAGACGTTACTGTCCAAAAATAAACGTGGGTTAGAATACTTCAGCTGATATTTTAACAACCATACATTTGTTCAGTCACGGAATCTACATGGTGGTTCCCATCTGATTGATCACTTGTATATTGCACCTGTTGGTCATCGTGACATATGTGGTGGCAAGTGCATTAGCTAGCTAACTCTAAACGCATGTGGGCTTAGCAAAGTTCACCACAGAGGCCATAGCTTGATAGTCCACGAGAACTATATAGTTCTCTCGCCCTTGATACCCTCCCCATCACAACCAACGCTTTGACAGAGGGCTGTGGCTCGCAGACTGCTAATGACTTTGCGAAAATCAAAATTGGCCCCCCACAAACTGGCAGCTGCAAGGCAAACATCTAATTGCATTCCAGAGAAGAAACTTTTTGTACCGGTTCAAAAGCAATAAATCCTACCAGAATGAAACAAAGGGTCCCTCCCATATTTCTTTTAAAAAGGCAGAAGTTTTTAGATGGCTAGTAATTGCCAAAAATCATCTCTCAGGCAAAAGTATGGGCTTGATTGGCATTGATTTTGTTGCAAATATATTTCAAGCAGACCAGAGATCAAACATAGACACCTGTAGCCAGGAGCAAGAATAAGGATCCAAAACCCTGCAAAAGGCAGACCAACTTCCACATTAGGAACAGGCTAGACTGATCTCTTGGGCATGTTAATTTTCTGTGCTATGGCAAACAGAAATAGTACAGTCGTGCTGATGTACCAGGAAAATAGATGCCACAGCCCCAGTCGTAATCTCTTTTGACATGCTACGGTTTCGCCTCGATGAAGTAGCTTCATAGCTGCAAAACACCACAGGATGGAAGAATGAGAAAGTGATTGATCATCATGCTCCTTGTGATAAGTTCCATCCTATTTAAGGGCCTCTTGGGATGTGGGGCAATGCCAATTGAATTATCTAGGATGGACTTCTGTTCCATTTCGAGTGGGAGATGAAGAAACCGATTGGAAAAATGCACCCTTTTAATGTGCTTTCACTCTGGCTTGATGTTTTGGTAAAACCACATGTCCCAGTTATTCTGATGAACATTCCAAAGAAATCAGAATATTTCCCCCTTGCAAAAAGGCCCAAATCTATCATGCATTGTGAAAGGGGAACTGAATCAATACCACCCCTGATTGACACTAGCACCCTCTTCTTTCTAAGTGTCAAAGGTATCCAATAGCACAACTTTGGATTATTGTAGGCTAGTAACAAGAGCAGGTGTAAATAGTGGACCCTGCATGAAAATAGTTTTTCTTTTCTTTTTCCTCTGTAAGATAGAACTGCATAAATCAATCTCAAAAAATAAAAAATAAAATAAAAACAACAGTGTATAATAACAATAGAGAAACGTAAGATAAGGGAGAGAATGGAAACAACAATTATTAAGTGATACGACGCCCGAGTCAGAAAAATGCCATATGTGTGATTTACTAGAACTAAATTATGAAGAAAAGAAAGAAAATTAGGCCACTTCGAGGGTGGTCAACCTCAAGCAATTTGCATTCTTTTTTTTATTTTCTTTATTACATTCTCTACTCTATTTAATACCCAACCATTCAAATTTCAACACCCAGATCCATAGCTCGAGTGGTAGAATGAGTGAAAGATAACCTCATTTCAACACTGAGGTCTTGGTATCGATTCCCTAGAGGGGGTGGCTAACAGTGAAGTGTGAACTGACAGTGGGTGTACTAACAAGCTAACAGGGAAAAAAAAAAAACCATTCAAATTTCAAACAACATCTAGCAATTTCTAATGCTAAAACGAGATAAGAAAAATATCATCTCCTTTATTTTTGGTAACCGCATAACTCCTTTATTTTGAACTTCAAATTGCTGAAAATCCGGAATGGTAGCTGATGATGACGCCATGTCAGCTGGACCATGGCATGCTGATGATGGTACATATCATTCCCACCTCCTTGAAAATGCCCTTGTCCTCAAGGGCAGCCTGCTCCTTAAAAACTACGGTCGTCAGGTGATGCCAACTTCTATGATGGATTCTTCCTCCTCCACTACATCTTCTTCGGAACCCATGAGAATGGCTAATTGCGTCTTACATAGGTAGCCCATGCTAAACTTTTCATCACAGTTATAGCATAATCCACGTCTTCGACGTTCTTGCATTTCTTGTAAAGTCAACTGCCTGGTGGGTGGTGTGCCCTCCTTGGCCAAGGAAATCATCACAAGGGTAGAAAATTTCAAGTCATTGGGCCTAAAGTTTGATTGATGGAAGCCACCTCTTCATGGAAGGAAGCCATTTGGAATGCTTCTACAAGAGTGACCAGTTGAGAAATTTTAACCCCTACTAGAATATCTTCACACAACCCTAAAATGAAACACCCAATTAAAAAAGAATTGGAAAATCATGAGGTGCGATTTGCTAATCTCTCAAAATGGGATTGATAATTTAGAATTGTGGTAGTTTGTTGTAGCTTGCACAACTCGCCACTAAGTTCTTCATTATTCGCGGATCCGAAGCGCACACAAAGGGCACGAGTGAATTAACACCAGTTCATTTCATCGATAGTCTTCTTCAACCACTGATATCATGAAATGGCATCACTAGGAAGATGAATTTGCAGCGAGCCCCACCATTTGATCGTCTGAAATTCGGTTGAACTCCTGAAATCATTCGGCCGCGTAGATCCAACCGGCGGGATCGTGACCATTAAATCTAGGAAAATAAAGCTTAACTCATTGATGGTATGCCTGATTTTGTTGTGAACCTCCAGATTCGGCTATAGCTCTATTTGACACCTTCTCAATCTGCATGAGTTACATGGAAGAAGCAATCTGTTCAAAACGTTTCAACATGTCCTGTAGTTGACCGCAAAGATTACTGACCTCCTGCACAAGCTCCACATTGGAAACCATGGCTCATGGAATCTGTCAACAGACCGAAGATCGCTGGGTTTGATACTAGTTGATACGACACCCAAGTTAGAAAATGTCGTATGTGTGATTTAACAAAAATAAATTAAGAAAAGATAGAAAATATGGCCACTTGGAGGGTGGTCAACCTCCTCAAGCAATTTGCATTCTTTTTCTATTTTCTTTATTACATTATCTAATCTATTTAATACCAATCATTCAAATTTCAAATAACAACTAGCTATTTCTAATGCTAAAATGAGATAGTGAGAATATTATCTCCTTTATTTATGCTAAAACTCCTTTATTTTGAACTTCAAATTGCTGAAAATCCAAAATGGCAGTTGATGATGAAGCCACGTTAGCCGGACCATGGTAAGCTGATGATGGTACATATCACTATGGCACCCATTCTTCGCCCTCTGCAGACCTGTATTTCGGCCAACCATTGTCATCTACAAGTATCCACTGGATGCAACCTAGGCCACTTTCATTTACAAATTTTGTTTCAGAAAGTTGATCTCTGCAATCACAGTGTGGACATTGGTGATAGGAAAAATAGGCGGGATTTTGAAGCAAGAACTGTAGCAACTGATACTGTAAAAGCCAGTGCAATGAGTCTTTCTCAATGTTTACCAACTCCCCTAGCCACGCCTTATCGATTCTGGGAAAGACGCTGGTTTCTTCATTCGTAGGATGAAATCTTTTGTAGTCAGTGGGCTTCTTGTATTACGTTCTTGAAAGATAGTATCTTGCTTTTTTCTTAGGGTTGTAAAGCTTTTGGGCACTTCCCCTTTATCTTTAAAAAATATATATATTACAAACAGGTGAAGCACCACCTCTTCTCCCATTTTCCAAATACAAAATTGCTCCTTTCATTTTTCTACTCAGCTCCTGGAACTCTCTCCCTTTCTGCCAGTGGCTTAGGCTCCTCTACAGCTGGTTTGGGAGCTATGTGAGGGAAAGCTTGCATTTTTTTTCTTTCTGTGGAGCTGTCTGCAATGGCCCGCAATCCCTATGACATGTTGACACCAGTTCCTCTTACATGTTCACTCAGACAACTCATCAAGTCAACTGTCCCCGCTGTAATCATGGTTTAAAACATAGTCCGGTATGACTCAATTACATCCAAGTTGTACCAGTTCCAGTCCACAACGAAACAGTCACGGGATTGTTTTTGGTCCCCAACTGAGTCCCACTTTGATACCACTACTTCAATCAATGTTTGTAATTAATAATCAATTATCACTTCAGGGATGTCAGAGCCCTGTCTGGCTCATGGTATACCTAGAGAGGTTGGATAAACCTTTGTACTTGGCAAATACACCCCCTCACTTGTTGATAAGCATTGTGCTTTGCATCTCATACTACCATTTTTCATCAATCTTCTGCTGGACTTGCTAAACCCTGGGCAGATGATTTTTTTCCAAAAGCAAACCACTTTATTGAGATTACTGACTGGTCAACACGTTTTCTTCAAGTAGTAGCATGATTTCAAAGCTTTGCTTGTGTTCTGATGGCGGGATTTTGATGCAAACCCTAAAAGGGCATACAAACGAATCAAAGAAAATAAAAAAATAAAATAAAATAAAATAAGGATTTTAGGAAAGAACCCTAACAATCCTCTGGCCTAATGCTAGAGATCATGAAAAGCCCTCAAATCTTCTAAAAAGAAACATGAAAAGTGAATTTTTATTCCATGTCATAATAATGCCTTACACGTCCTTAACATAGCTTTATAATAGGCTTAAACGAAATAAAGAAGCCCTAATAACATAAAATAACCAAATTGCCCCCGAATACTGTCACAACCACATGGGCCTTATGTAAATGGGCCATAACTCACTTAAACGGCCTCGGAATTGCATGATTTTGAACTTGATTGAAAGCTAACCTAATGGGTTATTAAACAAGACCAATTTCACACCATTTGAACATCGTTTGGTGCCCCAAAAACAGCTCACCAAAATTGTGACGAAAATGCAAAAGGGAAAATTATTAGATACCCAATCTAACCCGAATAACTAAGACAAATAAATCCTAGACATAAATAAACTTAACCCCAATAACTAGCTGAAACACATATAATTCTAGAATAATGACCATCAGAATGATCCTCTCGGCCCCACAATGTACTCTGACTGTTGATCTCATTTGACTGATCATCAGACCACGGATCTTGTTTAAATAATCAATCACGACAATTTGAATGGTTGGGTGCTTTAGATTTCGATCAATTGGCCCTGTGGCCATTTGATTGCATCGAATTTCATCTTAACAATTCCATGAATCAGAAATCATGCTCCTATAAGTAAGCTCCTAGACTACCTATCGTTTTTGGTACTTCAGTTGAGGAGCTCACATCCTATCAGACTTGAAAGGCATGACAAATGCAGAAACTCGCATCAACCTGTTGGACCTTAGTTACAACAATGTCCAAAAAACCAATAGGTATTGGACCCACTTGGAGGGCATGGCAAATGCAGACAATCACATTCGACTGATAAGTGATTAGAAGCTAATTAATACAATTGAAAAGTCAAGGTGAGAAAGGGTAAAGACCAAAGAGAAAAGGGTTTTGAAGAGTTTTCTGATCTGTTTATCAAAGAATTTTGAAGCCCATTCCTATACAACGATTCATTATTTCAAATTCAAGGTGCTTGAACCAAAATTACTACTGTTAAGCTCTCAGACAAGACAACATTAACAGAGCAAACTACAAAGGGTAGGAAAGCATCAAATAGTAAGACGAATGCTTGAGTTTTGATTAAGTCTACTATAGGATACAACACTCCTCCGAGGGACGAACATTACAAATTAATCAGTGGAAATTGGTTTTGAACCAATCCTAAGTGCACTAATCATGTCTTCTGTATTTGGTTGCTAGGTAATGTCTTCATACTAGGTATTTAGCCTTTACGCAAGGCATTTGAGATTCTATAATAGTTTTATTTATTTCTTATTATTAGGGGGGAAAGACGAATTGGTCATTTGCAAAAGGTCACTTGCAGCCCCAATAACTAAGGAGATCTGAACCACGATGAAGACAATAAGGTGTTATTTGGCCATATGCAACCTTGAAAGTTACAAACAGAACCATATCAAAAGTAGGTCCAAAAACATGAAATAAAAATTCCTAGACTCCACAGCAATGGGTAAAAAAGAACCTAGACGGGTATGAAAAAGAACCATTAAGTTGGCATCAATCATTCCGTGCTTTGTGAGATGACTATTGGACTAGTGGCTTGTAAAATCTGTGACCTTTGGGCCATTGCAATCAAGAGAAACCTCCAACTGGTTGACCGCAGAGGAAAAGGGGATGCCCATAAGCCCAATACTGATGTATCCTAGTAAACCAATTCAAAGTGGTGGGTGGATATACCTAGGATACACAATACATCGATCTAGGCATCAGATCTATGACGTACCGTGTCTGATACTTCCATTTTATGTTAAAAAATACATATCCGTGCACCCTATATATATTCCATATCTGGGTATCATAGTATTCCACTCATGTCTGACACCTCTGTTGCAAATGTGAAATCCATATGACGATGTACCCGTTCTGCCGCAACAGCAGCAACAACAATAACTGATGTACTCATTCCACCACCACAAACCACGACGACAATGACAGAAAACAAAAGCATAATTCATAGTTTTTCAATGAGAAAAGAAATGGGAAAAGAGAAGGGAGAGAGGCTTACATGAAGAACATGGCAGTGACGGCAAGGCCAGATGCTATCAAGAGAAAGGCAAGGGTTGGATACCACACGTCGGGGACGGGGCTTGTTATGGGCTTCGATGCCGGAGCCTTTGGACACAGAAAACAGAAAACAGAAACAGAAGCATTTCAGACAGAGAGAGAGAATGGAAAAAAAAAAAAACCCTTGAAGATGATTCTTCAACATAGTGCAAAGAGAAAGAGAGAAAGGTGGGGTTGAGAGGGTTACCATCACAGACAGACAGATAGACAGAATATCTGAAGAAATGGTATGGAAGTCTGCGGCTTCTGTCTCCGCCCTCGCACCTCCTCCTTTTCTCTTCTGCCCTCGGTTGCAAATCTCGCTTGGACTTAAAGACTTATGTAGAACAGTGAGAAAGATGCATGCGCAACTCGACACCGATACTAACGCCACCGTCACTCACACGGTCCTGAAAGGGGATCTGTGGGGCCCACATTCATGTACATGACTTAAATCCGTGCAGTCCATCCATTTTAAAAGATCATTTTAGGGCATGACCACAAAAATTAGGAATATCAAAGGTTTGAGTGGACCACACCAGAGGAAGCAGTAGTGACAATGACGCCTACCGTTAAAACCTTCCTAGGGCCCACAGTAAGGTTTATTTGCCGTCCAAACCTGTTCATAAGGTCAGACAGACCTGGATGAAGGGGAAACATAAATATCGGCTTGATCCAAGACTTCTGTGGCACCCAAGAGGTTTTCAACGGTAGGCGTTCCATACCCACTGTTTCCTGTGGTATGTTTCATTTGAGCCTTAGATCTGCTTCCTTTTTAGACTCATGCCCTAAAATGAACTTTCAAAATGGATGTACGGCCTGGATAAAACAAATACATCAATTTGGGCCCCACAGATCCCCCTGCCATGACCGTCCGTCTCTAGGTAGGTCCGGTGGGGTAGTACCCAATCCGCGTCTGGTGCATTCGTGACTGTGGGGTACACCGTGATGAATGTGCCTTACATCCAAGCCGTCCATCCGTTTTGACAGCTCATTTTAGTTCATGATTTCAAAAATTAAGCAGATCCAATTCTCAGGTGGACCAAACCACAGAAAACAGTGGTGATTGACCATGAAAAACTTCTAGTGGGCCACAAAAGTTTTGGGTCAAGCCGATATTCGTGTGGTTTTTTCATCCTGGTCTTTGGGACCTTATAATTTATAAACAAGTTGGATGGTAAATAAACAATCCGGTGGCCCGCAAGAAGCTTTTTTATGGCTAGTATTCATTCACCGCTGTTTCCTGTGGTGTCGTCCACCTAACCTTTGGATCAGCTTCTTTTAGGATTATGCCTTAAAAATGAGCTGTCAAAACGGATGAACGGCGTGGATGTAAAGCACGTACATGAAGGTGGGCCCCACAGTCAGGGATCCACCGACCTTGGATCACTGTGCCACCAGACATGTCTCGTGGCACGCCTTCACCTGATCCGGGCCGTTCCTTCGAGTGTCCCACCGTGCAAATGCCGTGGCTTAAAAGGCAGATCAGGCTGCTCGGTCATCGGGTGGGCCAGACATGTGAGAAGTGTGGATGCTTTGTAACCCACATTGAAGCGTCTGATGACTGGTCAAGCCTGATTTCCACCGAGGGTGGGGACACCTGATGAACGGGTACGCCACTCCCAGCCTCTCTCACACGCGTCACATTGTCACATGCGGCTATAGATCTAAGAACCCGCCAGAATCCATAGATGTAAGACAGCTATAGATCCACACCTAGATCCATAGCTCAGGTGGCAGACTGAGTGAAAGATACCTCGAGCTATAGATCCACATCTAGTGGGGATGGCTATAGACTTCTATTCTGTGGACCCTACCGGAATTAGTTTTAACCATTTAAAACAGTAGCAACCATCAGCGACCATTCAAAATGGGTAATTCAGAGGTTGTCAAGGGGTCCGGCCATCCCATTGGATCTTCGAGCACCCAGCTCAGTCACAAGCCATTTTGACAAACCATGCATCACGGTTGTTACACGCTCCCAATCAGGATATTTGCAGGGCAGCAGTGCATCTGAGTGGACGGCCGAGATTCATTGCCACTGCACCAACCAATGGACTTCAGAACATGCCTAAGGTACTGAATCCAGAACATGCAAGTGGCCAAAAATAGAGTAAGGTGAAATGAGATGATCACGTAACAGGTACTGATGTGGGTTTACCCACTGATTTCGTATTGCGCAACCATCTACCAGGCAATTAGTGAAAATGATTGGGCCATGGCCATTCGCAAGCTGTCCGTCCTATCGAGATGAAAATTCCATACCAAACCACTATACTAGCATCCCAACCTACAGGTACATTGATATGATCCTGGCCCATATTATTTGATAACAACTAATTATATAGGAAAAAGCCAGGATCTATGCAAGATTAGAATATTTCAATGATAGCAATAAATACAAAATATCACTCAATTAAATCTAATTCATATATACTAATCCCTCTCCAGATAGAATTTTGTTTCTGTATCTTTATTTATTTTATTTTCAGATCCTACACACGCTATAAGTTAGAACCCCTCTTACCATGCACACGGCTTTCGTATCCCAATTAGAACAGAAGTCTTCAAACTCCTAAGATGAGTGATCTGGATCATCAGACCTTTGGTGCGCTGTTCTTGAATACAATCACTTGCATGTTAGATACTGGAATTATATAACTCCTTTGTGACATACCCAACTGGTTAGATGAATCCGGTTAGCCACTTGGTTTTTCTTAATACTAGGAGAAAAATGACACTATGGACCACGTAAGGAACACAAGTCTTGTAGACTGCAATGTTTTGTACAATGCAATATTATCAACTGATAGCTGCATGACTGAAACTGCAAAAATGCCAGCACAAACCATTATCACTTCTTCCGCATTTCTTCTTCAGTTATGCAGAGATCAAGCTTGCAAACCAATAGAGTGGATGGGAAATGTTCGGATTGTGCCTCGAAAAACCAATGATTATGTTCCAGACCTCATTTCATTTTAGTGTGATTTATTCATTTGCTAACACACGTCGGTATATGATATGAATAAAAAAGTCTTAGCCATCAGATGTCCATCAAGCTTAGTTTAAAACAAATTAATAGTCTAAACGAAAAGTTAATTGTTGAAAACATTTGATTAACCAATAGAAAACCTTTAATGTGTTAGCAAGCCACTAAAACACTTGATGAACGGCCCAATCCATAAGATGGGCCCACATGTAATGTCTTAAGTAGACCAAAGGGATCCCTAGTTAGAATCACTGTGAACTTTGATGAACCCTGATATATTGCACCCAGCTATACTCACTATTATTGGCCATGAGAAGACCCTGTAAAGTGAGCCAAAGCATATCTAATCAACACCTTTTCATCCACATATCCTTAGCTTTAAGGATTTGTTGGAGCTAGCGCACCCGCAAGTCGATCTAGTATCGGCATGCTAGTGCGCCCACAAGTTCATATAGGCATGTGGGTCTCTCATCTAGAGACTTATAGCCGACCCTGCTAATGTAAGTGCCCAATAGGTCCAAACCAGGAACTTCTAAGGTGCACACACATGCTTATGTGGTCTATAAGGCATACCGACAAATAGTCATGCCTGATAATGACCTTTGAGCATAACTCATTGTCAACCCCTCACACAAGATGACAAACAAAATAATACCACAAGTTTGCCCTAAAAGCCACTAAGTGGTCATCGCCTAATAGGGTACTAAGACCTGCGGTCTCACAACTCTCCCTTGGCTACTAGCCGTTGTATCTAATCTCAAGCTCCCAAAGATAACTAGAGAAATCCCATCTCCCATATAAATTCCATATTCCACACATATTAATGAACCTAATGCATGAATGCATCATATAATAAACTGAGATGTAACATTAGTTTTCCATGTCAACCCCAACACACACAACAGATTGCAAGATGAACCTATGAATTTTCCTAATGTGGACATCCTATGTGAGGTGACCGAAGACAAGTCAAGATGAAAGGTCTCCACCATCACACACAACGATGAGTCGGTGTGCTATAGCCCCACGTGGCAAAGTAAGTGTGTCATTGGAATAGACTCCTGGTGGTGGACCTGTTGGAACTTGCATTGGTAGATCGACTCCAAGTCTCTAGACTAGGAGTTTCATCATGCCTGGACTAGATTAACTTGTGGATGTACTAGCATTGACAAATATAATCTGTAAACATAAGAACATGTGAGAAGTTCAAGGTCTTGATTATATGTGCTTTTACTCTACGAGGTTACATTGGTGGCCGACATGGGGTGGTGTTGGGTGCATGTCAGGGTCACATTAAGGCTTACATGATTCAACATATGGGATCCACTTGTTCTAGTCCATCTTATAGTTTGGACCATCAATCAAGTGAATCCAATGATTTTTTTTAATCATTAACAGAGTTTTTTTTTTTACCATTAAAATTCAAGTATAACAATTAATTTGTTTTAAATCAATCTTAATAAACACCCAATGGTTAAAATTTATTGATCCATCCTAACTTGTATGGGACATTAAGCTAGAATGGTGGCCATGAGGGTGGAGGGATTGAACCATTATGGGCGCATGAATAAACAATAGCACATACTTTAGATGAAGTAGGGCATACCAAAATCTGTAGGGTGGTAAAGCACCATACTTGGTGCCTCTTCTTGAAACCCAAACTCCTATATTAATCCCACCCCAATGGATATTAGAGTAAGCTTCACCCCCTTGGGCGTCACTACCTTTGAGAGAGACAGAGAGAGCAAAGAAAAAGAGAGAAGAGAAGATATGAGAGAAGAGAACATGTCTTCACACTCGTCCCTTCCATCCACACTTCCACACGTGTAGGGTCACCTAGTGGATGGCTCTCATCATGCGCCCCTAGCCCTATTGTTGTTACAGAAAAACATCCGCACATGATTAATGTAGGCAAGGTCAAAACACAAAAGAAAATTACCAAACAAAAACTTAAGGCCAAACCAAAACAAAAGACAAGAGGCACAAAAATTTACGTAGTTCGACAATATGCCTACTCCACATGGCAACAACACAAGGCTTTCTTGTTCACTAGAAACAAAAGAAACAAAAATACAAGGCTTACCTCTCCCACCCATATGAGGAATCCCAGAAGATAAACCAATGTAACACCTCTCTCAGCCTATGGCCCTCCTTATATGGACCACATTGCGTGAGAAAGCATTCTCCAAAACTAGGAGAAACAGGCTTTACCCACGCACATGTCTGTACAGATGGATATACAGACAAGAGAGAGAGAGAGAGAGAGACCATCTCTTGATAAGAGACTTTACTCTCTGTGCAAGAAATTTTCTCTACATTTCACCTAGAATAAACTAGGGATCGACTTCCTAATTGGAAGGCCAACATCGGGCAGCACTATCCATTTTTCATGGCATTGATCAGAGGTATGTATATACATAGTTTGTGTTATACATAGTTTGTGTTTATGCCTTTGGATTTGATTGCATCTAGATGAGGATCCATTGATCTAATTAGAAGTCCTAATTTCATGAAAATTTTATGCTTCCCTTGTCTTTCAAAAACCCCAACAGGCTATATTGGATTATCCTTCAAGTCAAATCAATGTAGTGATGATGAAAGAGGAAATCAATCCACACGCCAAGCTAGGCCTTCAACAACTAATCTCTTTCTAGGTTTCAGCTGCAAATATAGCTCCAATTTTCCAAGCAAACAAAAATTCTAAGTACCATGATGCATTGTTACAGAAGTACAACAAATCCATTCAGAATAGCTATTGGAGTCCAAGAATCTTTAGGTAACAAGTGAAAAAACACCACATGCAGCTGTCGTAGGAACCACGATATCGTCAAATCTGTCTTTAGATGTGAAGAAAATGAGAAGGATTCTGAAGGATCCTCTTGATAACAACAATGTAGAGTCATTGCCCCCACAGACCTGGTGAGCACATAGAGAGGTTACTAATTAAGACTTCGACGAACATGTGAGTATGTGTTCTTTGAACTTCTCGAGTTCGGCCAGAACCTCCTCCTCTGGCCTGTAAATCAAATCGCTCATACGCCATATCTGCACCAATCAACCGCAACAAGGGGGGGGGGGGAAGACAATTAACTATCAAGGTTGAGAGAACGTAGTACGATGCCCCCGAAAGAGTCATATAGCAAAATGTCAAGCATTGCAAAAACTGATTATATTCAATGCTCCAATTCTTTCAGTTGAATCAAAATCCTTCAATATATTCACGAAATGTAAAACCAAATAGTATAAAAGATGGTCACAGAACTACATTTGTCATTGAAATGGCTTATCTTCATTTTCATGGCTTGCTTTCAGTTAACAAAATGCACATGCAGAAGCCACATTATGCAGCCTAATAAAATCATAGAGCTTGGACATAACAGCACTGAGGAGATGGGAAGAAAAAGAGAATATATCAAAAGGTTCTACAACCAGCAGCAAAATACCCCCACCAATGGGCTGCAACTTGCAACAGGTCACCACTTGCAGTAAAAGAAGTGCAAGTACAATTTTTATATTTCACATGAGAGATTAACACATACTGGCAAAATGTGCAATATTTAGGTCATTCATCAGGTAGGGAACAGCATGGATGTTACCTGACCACACATGTACAAATGGATGGCAAGAAAAAGGATGACAAACGGTGTGTTAAACACATCCATGTGGCCCACCTAATGAATACATTCTTAATTATTTGGGCCAGGGATTCAAGGTCGCCCCATTTAATGATTGCCCAGATCCCGCAAACACACATGTAGTGGATTACCACTTCACCCTTCTGTCATGTAAATTGCATGGCACTTCTTTTTTGTGAAATACACAAGGTGGTACCAACTTGCAGTGAAGTTAAAACTCACATTTCAAGTTAAGAACGTATTGTTATGAACTAACACTTGCCCAACCTCAACAATAATGTATTCTACGAAACTATACTCCACTGCTAGTGTATATCAGAAATAAACGCATACCTGCAATGTTCCTCCTCCAGCAGTACTCTCACAGTCATCAGATACACTAACAATTGTCCACGGATCAGATGTGTTCCAGTGAAAATCAACGACTTTATCTCTACATGCAGACATACATTACTGAATTATTATCCAGTCAATTATAAATAAGGAAAATTGCATGAGCAAGATAAGGAAAATAGCCACAATAAATGAAATGATCTGCGTAAGAAAAGATAACAAAATCTTGTGAATTTTAGAGCTCATTTTTGCAATGTGATAACAGTCAGGAGATTTGCTATATAAATAGTTAAACAGCAAGAAATGAGTTGAAGGTATCTACACAGAAGCATGTCGTGTAGAAGTAGAACATGCCAGAAGTTAGAAGCATGGTTAACAATAAGCAATGTATAAGGATGCAACTTTGGGAAGCACTTTGATGGAAATAAAAATCAAGTTTTCATAAGAAGAGTAGCAATCCAGAAATCTTCCTGACTGGATAGGAGGTTGGAGTACAAGATCATCATCATCACCAAAACCATCACCGTCGCCGTCACCGTCGCCGTCATCCAAGTCTTATCTCAATCAATTGGGGTCAGCAACATCAATCATGTTCCACCATTGTTCAGATTCGTGATGAAAGTTATGGCATAAATTTAACGCCGACTGCCAACCTGCCGCAACCTCCTTTATCCGGGCTGGGGACCGGCAATGAGAACACAAAACTCCCATAGGCACAATGTAATAGACTATTACATAGGTTGATAACAATCAAGCGCCATCTAATAGACTATTACGGAAGTCTACAATCAACGAGTTAGGTTGGAATACAAGATAATGATGATGATGATGATAAAGCTATCTGATACATATATGAATATTAGCAGCAAGTGTACCACCGCAACCTCATCCAGATAAATCAGAAGTTCAGAACCACATGCAGAATCAAGTAGGTTGCATACCGGTGCCCCGCGTGTTGGAAAAATAAGCCTGGAGGAGAATTTGGCACCCTTGTTCCAACACGTTCTTTCTTTTTACCAACCTGCAACATTAGAAAGGATTTTGAGTTGTAAAATTATCTATAGCTACTACATAGAGTATATAAATGGAATGTTTTTCTTTCTTTTTTTCCTCAAGGCAACTGAATTACTGGACCATAAAAAGAGAACTACAGAAACAGAAATCTTGGGGGCACTTAAGCGCTGATGTAGAGTGACCCTCTTCGCACCCACTCTTTGGGAAGAGAGACAGCAATCACGTTAGCATCCCTACAAGTAGTCGAGAAAATTACTCCCATATCATTACATCGCTTCCTGATATCAAATATACAAGATTACAGTTTCCACGGGCCTAGCATCCCAGAAGACGCCACTCAACAATGATATTAGCATCAGATGCATAGTATCCAGCCAGCCTCGACAT
Organism: Magnolia kwangsiensis; assembly: GCA_037074715.1. Classification (NCBI taxonomy): domain Eukaryota; kingdom Viridiplantae; phylum Streptophyta; class Magnoliopsida; order Magnoliales; family Magnoliaceae; genus Magnolia; species Magnolia kwangsiensis. The sequence goes on from CM073581.1 coordinate 102,021,222, forward strand.
CAATCAAGCCATGATTTGTAAAATCTGGAAGCAGATCCAAATCAGTAACCCAAAAGGGTGATGACTGAAATTGGGTGATGCAAAATTCTACTGAATTACTGCTCTGATATCTTGGGTCAATAATTCATGAGTAGACAGATTGAGTAGGATATTGCCCATAGAATTCAAGCTGGGTGGAAGAAATGGAGATGTGTCTCTGGAGTTTTATGTGATTGTCGTGTACCACTCAAACTGAAGGGGAAATTTTATAGGATAGTTATAAGACCAGTCATGCTTTATGAGACAGAATGTTAGGCAGTTGAGAAACAACATGCTCATAGGAAGTGTAGCTAAAATGAAGATGTTGAGATGGATGAGTGGCAACACGAGGAATGATAGAATTAGAAATGAATACAGTCAAGGAAACTTAGGAGTGGCACCAATAGGTAATAAGATGAGGGAAAGTAGACAGCTGGTTCGGTCACTCATGTGCAATGGAAACCAAGAACTGCATGGGTTAGGCGTGAGTGGGTACAAGTTGAAGGCCCAAAAAGGCAAGGGGAAGGTCCAAAAGGAAGTGGGTGGAGGTTGTGAGAAAAGACTTGATGACGCATGGCCTAACTGAAATTATGGCTCTTGAGTGGAATGGCAAACAGAATTCATGTGACCAACGCCAATTATTTGGGATAAAGCTTAGATGACGATGACAGAGTAATATAATTTTGAAGGTAACCTTTTTCAATATAAAACTAGAAAAATAAGAAAAAATAGAGTATCGAGAAAGATATCATGCTTCGAGAAAACCCTGTTTAAGTGTCTTTGCACCATGGGATAAAAGAGGAAAGAGTAGCTGGTTGGTCACGGGCTGTCTTTCAACTCGAGTTTCTCTGGTGTAAGTTGAATCATCACTTAATGAGAGAGATGCTTTGATGTTAAAGAAAAGTTAGTTTATATTGACTCCAAGAATTGCATGACTGAGAACATGTTAATCAGCAAAGATAACAAACAGAGAATATCTGTCAGTCTATTCCTACCAGGTATTAGAAGAAGAGAATCAACATCATCAGTTGGTCCAACTAAATAGTAGATTTGTGGTTGGATCCAACATGTCCAATTTTCCAGTCTATGAAAACAAGTGTACAAAGAACCATGCAAAAATGAAATAAAGGATAAAAATGAGTGGATTTTACAATTACCGATGGATTTATTTCAAAGCGAAAGGGTTATAAAGAAACAAACAAACAGTAAGTCTATTAAAGTGAGAATAGAATTAGAAAGATAATAGAGAATTGGTAATATGATGTTCATCATTGTGAATCTACTCCTTTTTTCTTTTTCTTTTTCTTTTTCTTTTTTTTCCAATGAATAACTACCTCTATTGAAAGGGGGGAAAAAGATAATACAGAAAGAATGACAACAGGAGCAGCACAGACAAAACAAAAATGAACAAAAATAAAACAGCCCTCAACCAAAACCAAAACACCACCCCACAGCTTCCCTAAACAAAAGCAGGGCGACGTCCTCAAGAGAAAAATGCAACGCCTCGGCACTTTCTTTAGCCAAAAGATCTGCCTCCCTGTTTGCGTCCCTAGGAACATTAACAAAGGACAACCGATGCATGGTTCCCTAGTCAAGAACCTCCTTGATCATGTCTGCAAAACGCCTAGGGTAATGACCTCCTTGACACCCAAGGAATAGCATTTGAATCAACTTGGATAATAGTGGGGCATAATTTTAAGGCAATTACCACTTTATTCCAAAGCATCGTGGACTCAACAAATTTTGATGAGGTTCTCCATTTAATACCATGTAAATGGGTTGAATGAGCAAAAAGCATATAAGAAAATGACATGGTATATAGAGATGACATTTCAAGGAGAACATTTTAACAACTCATCGTTTGCCAACATTCATCTTTATGTACAAGAATTGGCAAATACCAAGGCAGAATTTTTTATACACATTAAAAGGCCATATTCATAATTATTTCCGGCTCCTGAATGCTACTCCGCTTCACCACCTGTTAATTCAAAGCATGTGACAAAGGCATGCCAAGGGCAAATAAATGGACAGAACTAAAAGTTGTAGAACAGTACACAAACAAGAAAAAGAACAGCACACATGGCCAAGCAAAATAGTCATTTTAAAGATTTAATATTTAATTTCTAGAGTTGGCCCTTTTCAACATGGTCAAGCACACAACTGTACACAAACAAGAAAAAGAACAGCACACATGGTCAAGCAAAATAGTCATTTTAAAGATTTTAAGAAACCTATAATTAATATTTAATTTATAGAGTTGGCCCTTTTCGACATAGTCAAGCACAGTGCAGACTGTTTGGTCAAAAGTGTTGGCCCCTTCAACATGGCCAGGATTCAGCCTGGGTCAACAATTGATGCTTTCCTGGAACTGGGGGCACAAGGTAAATAGGAGGATCTTATTCTAGTGACTCTCTTCCAGCTGTGCCTTATACAGTCTGGAAAGCACAAAATAATAGGGCATTCAACAATAGAGTGGAATCCTCTTAATCAATATTTTGCAATGCTAAAAGGGCAGGTGGTATTTTGAGCTTTAGCCTTTAGGTCTCCCCCATTTAAGGGATGAAAAGTGAATATTTTTTGGGTCTTTGGATCATCTTATATTGATCTTCCATTTTGCAGGTTGTGGAATGACCGCCCATCATCCCGTTCCTATTTTCTTTCCACCTTTTTCCCTCTTTTGAGTGGGATTAATAAAATTGTGTTAGCATGCAAAAAATATTAATTCTAAGTAGAAGGAATTTTCAAATATCTACGTGGCAATTGGTTAGGATCATTGCACCGATACATTGTCAATAGATGAGTATAAGGCACGCATGCGCACATACACAATATTATTTATATTAAAAAAAAAAACACTGCAATAAACTGTATTATCAACATAACGGCAAAGTTTATAAAGCATGACCAGTTTAGTATATCAATCAGAAGTTAGAAAAAGTTGTGGCAGAAGTTTTATGCCCACTGCCAACCTTACACAACCCTTTTTTATCCCTTGGACTGGCAATGAGAGTGCCCAACTCCAAATGGCAGAGTTTAGTACATCAATACGGTCTAAATAAAACTGAATTTGGCATGGTGCTTCAAAAAATCCCTAGCATCAGTACTGTGATTACCCATTCCAGATACAAGATTGCAGTCCCACTACACCCATTCCAGATACAAGATTGCAGTCCCACTACCTAAGTTTCCTTCCAACACACTGAGGATAAAACCTTCTGCAAAGGTCTCATAACTCCAAAGCAGATGTTCAAACTCGTAGATCTTTGCCCACCCATAGATTCCCATAAACATTTATTGGCCTTTGCATGGACAAATGCACAAACTTCAGTGTGGTGCCTCATCTATACTCTCTTGAAAAACAAATATCAATCTACTCAATTGACACACTTTCTGATACAGAAGTTCACTAAAAGATGATGAGCCTGTCACAGAACTTGAAATTACCAAAGCTCCATACCTTTTCATAATCCCAAATATTTAAGAAGCCATCCTCTGCAGAACTCCCGAAGACGGATGCTTTATCTGGGGACCACTGGAACATAAAGGAGTCATTCAGTTAAAAGAGCTGTAGAAAAATCCAAATAACCCCACAGACACTAAAATTAGGTAACATGAGAAAATGAAAAATGTCATGATAAAAAAAATGAGAACCCAGGAAAAAACCACCCCACACCTGCACACAAAGAACAGCAGCCTTGTGACCTTCAAATTTATAAACAGGTGATCCAACACCGCTGGAAGTGAGGTTCCGGCGGTCAAACATATGAACAGAATTATCAGCTGACCTGCAAGGATAAGATAGTGAATATGCCTAATAATCTCCAAGATATAACAATGTGTAAAACATGGTTAAAGTAAGATCGACACCCCATAAGCGAGGCACCAGCAAGGTCAATGACATCATAAAAATCATACTGTAATATAAAGTTCCATTTGCATATTTAGTTGGCACTCAATCAATTACCAGAAAGACCTAAGAAGAACTAAGCTAAGAGAAAACATACCCAGTTAGGATTAGGTTTTCATCATGGGGGTTCCATTCGACACAGTGAATATCAGCATTATGAGCTTTCTCAACCTGGCCAACAAACACAAGCAACATCCAAAACAATATCATAATCAAAAGCTGAAGATCTGACCCAAAAGAAACGGCAGATTTTTTCAGAATGTTAACATTTAGGTGAGTGGCACCAGGAAAAAGAAAAAGGAAAAAGACAAGAAGACAAAGCATGAAGGAAATAGGTCCAAAAAAGAATAAAATAGAGAGGAGAGTTCCCATGCAAGAAAATTCTGTATTGAGTTAACAGTCATCTCAGTTGGAAGTAACACAGATGTATAACCTGCACCAACCAGAAATAAGAACATATAGCTAGTTCTAATCATCACTTCATTTTGCATTAACATACGACAGCCTAAGAAAATACATTTTGTATCAGATTCAATAAGGTAGTTCTTATCAGCACTAATTTGATTGAGGGCATGTATCAAATATTGGCAAAGATTCTCACTTCAAGATTCCATAAAGGCAATTATTGGCAAGATCCTCATCTCTAAAGAGCAAGGGTATTTGTTGATGACATGCAAATCCTAAATGGAGCCTTGATCGCCATGAATGCATCAATACGAGTAGTAGATCGGGAAGAAAGGGAGGTATTCGTAAGCTTGACATGGCCAAGGATTATGATCATGTTGACTGTAAATTCCTCAACTAAATGTTGGGAAGGTTGGACTGAGATGCTACTTGAAGAAAACGGATCCAGGAATGTGTCAGCTCAGTTAGGTATTCCATCCTAGTGCATCGCTTATGGGCTTCTTTACGGGCTCAAGAGGCTTTCATCAAGGTGACCCGTTATCTCTGTTTTATTAGTGATCATGACAGAGGCTCTTAGCAGGATGTTGGAAAGCAAGAATGGCAGGTTTGATCCAAGGCTTCGAGGTGGAAATGCCAGCTTCCAGATTTCCCATCCCAGTTCGCTGATGATGCCTTGCTATTTTGCAATGTTGAGGAGGTTCGGGTGGATAATTTATGGAAAGTTGTTTGATGTCTTGAGGTAGTCTCAGGCCCGAATTCCATAAGGGCCTGTTTGGATTCATGGGAAGGAAAGGAAACATTGTTTCCCATCAAACTTCCAATTGTTTGTCAAGCCTTTCTATGTAAAAATTTGTGGGGAACATCATTTCGCACTTTTTTTGCATCTTTTATTTTCCCATCTCCACCACTAAAAAAGGCATTTTCCCACGATGAAAGGAAAATGGGTTTCTCAACAGTTAAACCCAAATGTGTCACCATCTATGTTGAGTCGCTTTACATGTGCCACATGTGCCAAATGAGCCATTGTCCATCTTTTGTTATGCCCCATACGTGCCACTACGCCACCATCCATCTTCTCTTGCACCCCACATGCAAAGCATCCAACATGTGCTGATGTGCCACATGTGGCACCACCCATCTTCTCTTGCATCACACGTGCTAATGTAACATATGTATCACCATTCATCTTCTCTTGCGCAATGCATGTGCAAAGCACCCCACATGCACCAATGTGTTGCATGTGTCATCGTCCATCTTTAATCACTCCAAATATGCCACATGTGCCAATGGTGCCAATGTGCTCAAGTTCTACCATCTAGTTTCAAGTGCTCACTTGTGTCAAATGTGCCAATGCGTGTATTGTGCAACATGTGCCACCATATAGCTTCAAGCACCTCACATGTGACAAGGGTGCCATTATTCAGCTTCAAGCACCCACATATTCCGCATATGCATTGTCCACTTCAAGCATCAAACATGTGCCACCAGCTAATCTAACACATGCCCATGGCTACATAGAAATTTTTCCCAAGAATTTTTTTTTGTTTGGCCAAACAACAAATTTGGAAGAATGTCCCAAATTTTTAGGAAAACCTTGTTGAAAAACAAACAAGGAAAAAAATTCATTTTCCACAATTTCCTAGAAATAAGGTTTCCTGAGAAACATCATTTCCTTTCCTATGCATTCTACATATCCAAACAGGCCCTAAGAGTGAGATCCTTAGGGTTAGGTTGGAATCTAAGGAGGTGGAGAGATTTGTTGGCATCTTTGACTGTTAAGCAACCAGCTTCCCTTCTACCTACTTGGGCCTTAAACTGTGGATTGGCAAGCTAGCAACGCATCTGTAGAAGAAAGTTGTTGAGATAATTTAAAGAAAGCTATCAAGTTGGAAGGGTAAGTATCCATCATTGGGTGGTAGAATCACCCCCATCAAGGTGGCCATATCCAGCATGCCTATGTATTACATGTCACCGTTCCAGTGCCCAGCTTCAGTTTTAGCAGATTGGCAAAACTTCAAAGAAACTTCTTGGAAAGGTACAAAAGGAAAGCATGAGCTTCATCTTATGAACTGGAATGACACATGCAGACGAACCAGAGAAGGGGGTAGGGAGCAGGTATCACGGATCTAGAATCTTACTAGGGAAGTGGCTATGGAGGTTTGGAGTGGAAGAGCACACCTTATGGAAACATGTGATCTCCTGTAAGCATGGGGCAGAGGAGGGATGTCGGTTCATGAAGACCTCTTCTATGCATAGAGCATCGTATATTTGACAGGCTAGAACCTGTTTAAGAAGGAACTTTCATTCAAGATGGGTAACGAGAGTCGTAGACTCATATGCACTTTTGGAGAGGATGTTCGGTGCGCAGATAGGCCACTTCGATTGATCTTCAATTTCTTTGGTGGTGGCAGACAAGGAGGTGTTAGTTTCTCAATGCCTCAAAAGTCCTAGGGCGCCACGTGATTTGAGCTCCCCAATGTTGTAGGAATCTTAACAAGACATAGTTAGAGGAGATGATGGGTGGAACTTCTACATCATTAGTCCTCTATGTGGATATTAGGAAGCTCGGACAGATTCTTTGCTAGCTCCTACTCCATGATCCAGTACCCCTCTCTGCATAAGCCACCAGAATCCATTTAGTCCTACCGAAGCCTTCCGCAGGTTATGGCTTTGGCTTTGGCTTTGGCTATGGCTAGTGCACAAGGATAAAGTGTTGACTATGAACAACTTTCAGAGAACGCACATGCCAATCACTAACACATCCATCCTTCATCCACCTATTCATTAATTGCCCCTTCACTAGAGGTGACTTGCAACCCTTACAAGGTGTTCAAGAAGGCCAAGTCCAAAGTGGCTTATTGGGCATCAGCTCTTAGGCCGTTTGCCAAAAACTATTTTGCACTCTCAAAATAATCAGACTCCATGTACAATAAAAATGAATGAGATGCATTGTTTACAACAAGCTAACTTCCTTTGAAATTCCCCATAATATCAAGTTTAATACCATTAAAACAATAGCAAAACCTACGCTCAATACAAGAAACTAACAGCACATGGTGAGAGCGCAATGATAGAAAGTGAAGTTTTTGAAATGGGAAGGGAGAAGCATGGAGTGGGTGGAAATGAGCTGAAAAGCATTAGCTTCTTGGTATGGAGAGAGTAAAAAAAACAAAGATTTGCGAATTTAAATATGAAAAATGGATGGAAGAGAAAAAAAATATTAAATGACATGTTTATTAACAAAGAACTAGAGCATGTTTTTCACATCACAAGTATTGACTGTTGTCTTATGCATTATTGACCAAAATGCTGTCATATATCTTTTTGCTAAACAGCATCAGTAAGGCCACTGAAGCAGGTTTTTTATGTAATGCATGGTCGAGTCAGACTCGTGCAAAAAGAAGAATCAAACTGACTGGACCTTACGCTTATTTAAACAAATAAACATTAATGAAGACAAGAAAAAAATAAAAAATAATAAATAATAAATAATAAATAATAAATAATATACAAGAATACACTAGCACATGCTCATTGGTCACAGGATTCCCTGGAACGAAAGAAACAGAAAGCATGTTACCTTGACAGATGGAGTTGGTCCAATACGAGCATCCCAAAGTATCAGGCAAGAATCATCACCTACGCTACAAAATACCTGTGCACTTCATCACCGTAGGAAAAAAAATGCTGTTAGTGGCAAAAAAATAAAAATAAAAATAAAAAATGCAGGAAACACCAAAGAAGAGATTATACATGCATATTTGGAAATGGAAAAAAAAAAAAAAAAAAAAAAAATGTCAGGGAAACATTGTGGAACCTCTACGTGCTTCCATACAAATCCCTTCATGGGACAGTTGCACTACATCTAAATACGGTGTCAAACAATATATTAAAAGAAAGGAACTCAAAGCAGAAGCATATAATTCGATTCTCGAAAACAAGGGATATTTCATGTAAAACATCAAAGTCGTACAGCTCCATCTTATAAGGAAAAAGTTGGTGATTTAATAAATTAAGAGATCCATAGATGATGTATTTGACTATGATCCTACTAGTTACCTAGAGGGGCAGAACTGAACATCTTCAACAGTATCCTCATGCCCTTGGTAGATGCCCCGCGGTCCAATAGAAGGGCTGTCCGAACCTTTATCACCACCCTTGGAGGTTTGTTTAATGATTGAGCTCCCAGATGGTGTCCCTGAAGATTTTGTGGAGGGCTCTGTCGCTGAAGCAGAGATATGATCATGTATACTCCATAACACAACTAATTTGTCCTTTCCTGCCATAAGAATCATCACATTCACATAGGTGTAAAGACCGACATGCTCATAACACAATCAAACTTTAGTTGCATCAGCCTAAACAACATTTTTGGAACTCCAAAGAAGCTTTGTGATTCTACATCATCCAAATATAACTGGATTGAAAAAAGGCTGTCCAACTAAATTTATTTGGGGCCACGATGTGAAGCATGACATTTCTACATAAAGAAAATTTCCTACAGCTAACAACATAGATGAGCTCGTAAAAAGCACCACAAATTCCAGGAAGAAAAACACGAGGTGTATGGAAACAGATGCTGATGAAACTCATCAAGAAGAATACACAGAAAAAAAAAATATATATATATATATATATATATATAATATCAGCTTTGCGTCTCTGTATCTTATATGAAGGGAACCAATGCTCTTAACCAGTCTCTCTCTTTAAATTAGAAGAAATTTTATCATAGACCACTTCTATCACTGCCTTTCCAATGGAAAGAGTGGCATGGAACAATTAAGTTTGTTCCATTAAAGTAAACAAACAGCAAACCAATGTTTTAAATATCATTATCGCGTTATGTATCACCCTAAGGATACAGATACATATCGGTTGTATCGCGTAATGTACCAAATTGAGAAATTGGTCGAATTTTTCAATGAAACTTTAGGGATTGTTGAAAAAAATATCAATACACACTTAGAAATCAAAACATTACCCAAAAAAAAAAAGTGCACATAATAGGGGTTTCCCTTGTATGGGATCCTAATATATGCACTTTCCAACTGAACTGATGCAAGTATATTCAAAGTCTATTCATATAATTTATAAACGTAAGAAGGCATGTATGGAAACACAAGCAATACATTCAAAAGCAAAATAATAATCACTAGATCAAGTTACATACATGTTTAATTTTGTGTTTAGATACAAAGATTGCAACTGATTTGCGAGAAATTGAGAAATTTTTATTTTTCTTAATTTTCCGCAACTTAACCCATCTCCCCCAAATCTCGAAATTGAAGTTCCAAATCCATAATTTTTCATGAAAAATACGAAGAATCATAAATTTGTAATCATTTGACACTGGTTTAACGTGATTTACAACAAAAACATGGATCGAAAATCGAAAATGCTCATTGGATCGAATATGTGGGATATATCGGCACTACCTATGCATTTCGTATCGCATACGTAGAATACAAGATATATCATGGGATATATCAGCTAATATCGTCGATATTTAAAACACTGCAGTAAACAAGTCCATCTCACTCTAGAGAGCATCACAAATGGCATCAATAACCAACGGGATGTTTTACACAATATGACAAATATGAAATTTTATCTGCGCACCCTTGCAATGTATCCCTAAGAGTTGACTATTTTAGGGAATAACTGTATTGTGACTTGCTCAAGTAAAAAAAGCACAAGCCTAATCTCCACTACAAATAAAATAAAAGTTTGTAATTGAAGTAAATAACGACTGAAAGGGCAAATTCTAACCTCCAGAGAGCACAAAGGGTTCATTCGGGCACATGCCAAGAGCAAATTCAGCATTGTCTTGATGCCCAGTCAAAATCTGCAAGGTGAAAAAAATCCAAGATCAACCAATTTTATGTCTTACAAAGAATATAACAGTCAACCTCCATAACAAGATGTCACCTCTAAACACAACTTCTCTACCTTTCAATGGATAACTATGTAATCAAAAGATTACCACCAAGTATCAGCACATTTCCATTATCAACATAAAGTAAATGCATGTTTACAAGGGAAGTTCTTTATGATCAAGATAAACAAGAACATACCAAATCTGGACGAGAATCTGCCGCTCCAAGGACAGCATGACGATTAGGTTGTGCCTCAACATCCCAGATCAGAACCTGAATTAAGAAAAATAAAACCTAAGTCACAGCATACTTTGGCCCTTTCTCTTTTACAAAGGAGGGGGGGGGGGGGGGTGTCAGAACTTTGACAAAATTATAAAGAAATGAAACAGACTTACGTCTGGACTGTCTGTATGCGTGGCTACTATCTTACTATTCTGGGGGAGTTCCCTGATTCTGTTGACCTACATGGGGACATTCAAGGTTAACTGCATCACTAAAAGAACTAAGAGACCTTAATTCAGTGAGGAAGAAGAATGGTTGTGCCAAGCCAAAAAATGCTATATTAATTTCAGATGCAGATGGAATCACCAATTATATAAAATTTGATGATTGACAAACCAACTAACATGCACTCATGCAAACATGTGCACAAATTTTGGGCTCTTTAATCTGACATAATTCAGTGAGAAAGAAGAAAGATTTCACTGAGCCAAAAAAATTGTTATATTAACTTCAGATGCAGCTGGAAAATCACCAATTCTATAAAATTTGCTGAGTGACAAACCAATATGTGCGGGTGTGTGGCCACATGCACACCACACACCTGCACATGCACGCGCATATATATATATATATATATATATATATATATATATATATATATATAAAACATGTGCAGACGCATGGTACCGGGCTATTGTGAGGCCCATCATGATAAGTTTGCAAAATCCACTCCATCCATAATGTGTACAGTGTGCCCCCTCATGTTCACCATAGAACACTGTAGACCCAAAAAAATCATGCCAATCCGAAACTCAAATGGGCCATACCATGGGGAACAGTGTTGTATATTTGTAGTTCTGTACCACATGCATAGTACTATGGTGGTACCTGACTATTGTGGATCCATCCTCATGTGGATGTGAAATCTTTTTACCATCCATGGTGTTTGCATCCGCAATAGTCAGGTACCATCATAGAACCCAAAACTCACGCTGTTCCGAAACTCAGGTGGGCCAAACCATGGGAAACAATGTTGTATAGTTGTACCACATGTGAGAGCACTTGTTACTGACTGTGGTTATACTGGTATATTGTGGGGCCCATCATCATGTGGCTGTGGAATCCACTCCGCCCACAGTATGCCCCCTCATGTTCACCATAGAACCCAAAAATCATGCTGTCACTTCCTACCTCTCCAGGATGTATGATGGTTTTGAACTTCTTTACGAACGGAGAACGCGCTTCTTCATTGAACTACAAATCAAGCAACAAGAAGGGAAAAAAGAATTACGCAATGAATAATGAATTGCAGGAATGCTACACTGGCATGACCTCAAAAACTTGAAACACATGAAAATACAGAAAGCAGCATTGCCAGTGTATAAAATCAAGCTGAAAATAGAAACCATAGGGCAAATAAGGAGACAAAAATCTTTTCAGCATGGATAAGGCAAATTCAAGACTTTCAAAACAAAATATTTCCTTTCTAATTAATGCAATTATAGTTGAACTTCACAATATCAGATTTAATAGCATAATCTCTTGTTGAATAAATCCTTTTACGTAATAAATGAATGTTATGGCAAAATTGGTGTAAGGAATGTAAACCTACTAGAAACCAGCCTTAATTGAAGGAAATGCTTCTGAATAGGATTTTTTCCCTTTTTTTAATAAGATTCTAAACCAGGATTTTAGCTCATGACTCGCCTTAAGACTAACAAAACATGACTCAGCTGACTCAGCTCCAAACTGACTCAACTTGGAAAGGTTCCAAACAATGTTTTCAGAATCGGCATCAATGGATGTGTTGCACCCTTGGGATACGGAAACATATCAGGTATCGCATAGGAAGTATCTGCTGTATCGCAAATAAATGACAGTCTCTTCAAAACCATCATTCTCAAGTACATTTATAGTGCACTTCTACACAAAATGGATCTCATCAATCTGAGGCTAAATTAATATTGTGCACCTGGGTTGAAAATTTTTCCATGAAGACCACCAGCAGCAGCATCCAAAGCACGTGTGACACAAAAGCTGTGACAGAGCCACACAGTGTAGAAACTCAAGAGATGCAATAACTGCACATCACTGTATAATGCCAGGTTACACATCAAGAGGTGTGTAAACCCTCGGTATGCCTGGATTACATTCCACAATCCACATTCACTGTGCTTCTGTGGTACCTACCCTCATCCACCAGCTCAGTAACACTTATTGGCCACCCATAAACATCACAAATTATAGATCTTTGCAACCTTAGAGCAAAAGGAGGGCACCGAACCCACAGCCAATGAATGTTTGATAAACAAAAAGGTATGAGAAAATACACAAGAAAAGTGTCTTGCAAGGCCCGTATAAATTCACTATAGCACCAGGATAAGCTATTATCCTACAAGTGACAACATATCAAAAGGCTACGCTTACACTTACTAGTAAAAAACAGTCAAGTTAAATTCTAGTGAGAATTCAATACTGAATATTAGAAGTTCAAAAACTACCCAAAATCATTTTAGCCAGTATTCAAGAATTGACTACACAACCTTTTCAGCCATTGTCTAGTACGAATAGTCGAATACACCAATCTAGAAGCTAGATAAGTACTACAAAATGGTAAAATTACCTGTGATATATGCTCTGCGGCAGCAACCCTCGGTTTTACAACTTCACAGTTTGCTATGACAAGTGTATTTGGAACACTGCCATCAGTCTGGAAGATTTTTACATGAAACAGGAGGTTATTCAAAGCCTACAAAATTGGCAAAGAAAACACGCATGTACTAGATCTATGTTTACAGAAATGATTTTTCCAAAACACTCAAGTGATGACAAAATTTAACCTGTAAATTCAATACACGAAAGAAAAACCTCCAAAGAGAAGTGATCCAGCATAATTACAAGAGCATCAGTAACCACTGTTTCACAACATCCAGTCAAGTTTCAACGAAAACATAACAAATTATCAACCATGCATTTGCAAAAGGGTGGATGCCAATGGCATTGAGATTTTTGTCAGAAATTTGTAGCCTGGAGTCAATACCCTCATGGGATAGAGCAAATATTCATTGTTCATCACATATGGTACAGAAGATGTGTGCACATACACATAATATTTCACACATTTTGCAAATATTGACAGGTCAAAGAAACTAGTATTGCTTGGACATCATTAGTTTTTAATCCAAATATTAAGTACAGACAATGTATCCACTTAAAAAGCATGTTTACCAGCTGCCAGGACCTGGTACATTCGGATTCATGAAACTATGTATGCCAGAACCAGTTCATAGCACACCACATATATGGAACAAGGTCCCAGGATCTCACAGGTCGCTCCAGCTCATGTACCACAAACAGGAACAGGGCACACCACTTCCTCCAATATGTGGTATGCTAGGGCCTATGAGTAGGATCATGTGGGTCACTCCAACACAAAACATTAGGCATATGCATTATGTCCATAAATCATATGATGTTGTAATTGGTGTATGAAATGATGATTGTTATAAATACAGATCTCACATTCATAGTATCATAGAAGCATGCTACTGCATTCTAAATATAATTTACATCAGAACTTAATGAACACTAAGAGTTTAAAATATAATTTTCAGTCACATGATTCGCAATGAAATACATGGGGGTATGGCGATTTAAGTGACATTGATCAAGAGAACTTGGAAACTACGAGCACCTTCTAAAGGACTTCCATCAGTGACATGATAACGTCCCAAGTTCTTATAAGCAGCTTACATCCTTACAAGGATGAACAACCTACTTGTGTGTTTAATGTAATGAATACTATGCAAAACATATCATTCGAGTGAGTAATGACCTTACAAATTTGAATTACATGTTCATTAATCAATGACTAATCACCGAACATAGGTAGGACATTGCAAATGCAGTTGATGGAACGCCTAATAGGTGCACAGCTGAGTGTACGCATTATCTTGTACTAATTTGAGAATACATATTAATTACACATTAAGGAACTTGAATTACCTCTGTAATTTTATTATAGTTACATAAGGTATCATATCATTCATACACACAAGCAATTATAGTTATTGGATCAGTACAAAAGTCATTCTCCTCAAGACACATGCCTCAATCTTTCCCCATATCCAGTTGTAGAATACCCACACTAAAATTATTGACATGAAACACAAGAGCAAACAACATAAATGAGGTTGAGTACAGAATAAAACCCATTGCAAATACAGGAATGCACTAATTCCAACCAGCACTATGCAACGACTATGTGCACATAGATAACACGCATTAAATAACGTTATCAAGCATGAATTGCTAATGAAAAGGCAAACCCAAAATCCTATGAGAATAAGGTGAGCTAAAAGATGATGAATGGAATCAAAGAAATGCAGCCTCCAACAATTCCAACAACCTCAAACCATAAATGAATTTAATTTTGCAGAAGAGAAAGAAAAAAAAATACCTTCTACTGCGAAAAGGTAAAGTTAACGATAAGAATGCATGCCTGTTCAGAAAGGTAGAGACGTTGACGATTCTTGTAAGTCGCTTGCTCTAGTTGTGGACCCCACCTAATAATATAAAGAATGAGACAAATGGATATCAAACCGAAGTAGTAATGAGCATCAGGAAGAGAAACTACCAAAATGAAATGGAGTAGCTATTTTGGAATCAATCAAAAAACTACTTTGGAAATGCAATACAAGACACATGATATGAGAAATCGATCAAAATTATGCCATGATTGCATTAGTGGTGTTACATCTCATCCAAGACGACTCAGTAAATCCGAGTCACATTCCAAGACTGCTACTTAAATCCTGCATTCCAACTGCCCATAATTACTTGCTCCTCTAGTGCCTTCCATGTAATTCATATGCCCAAGTAATTGAAATGTAGTAATGAGAATCAAGAAGAGCAAGTACCAAAATGAACTGAAGTAGCTATCGTTGAAATCAATCAAACTACTTTGGAAATGCAATACAACACACTGACATGAGAAAGCAATCAAAATTATGCCATGATTGCATTATTGGTGTCATCTCGTCCAAGACGACTCGATATCATCTGAGTCCTGTTGGTTTCAGTCCAAAAAGAAACGAGTAGCCAGATAAATATGGGACTGCAACCGACCTATATGAGACCGAAATGGATGATCAGGTCATGTCGACTGGTTTCAGTGATCAGGCTAGTCACATTCCAAGACTGCTATTTAAATCCTGCATTCCAACTGCCCATAATTGCTTGCTCCTCTAGCGCCTTCCATGCAATTCATATGCCCAAGTAATTGAAATTCAAATGCATATACAAATATAACAAAAATTATATGCACTTTCTATTTAAGAATTAGAAAAGAAGATCCACTAATCTCATTTTAAGAGTACCCACACAGGGTTTGGGCGAACGGCAAGTGTCGTGGGTTCGATTCTCCTCCCCGGGATTACCCAATGCACGTGGTTTGTGGGTGATTGTGTGCATCCACGGGGAATAGTCTCACCTCAATATGGGGCGGGAACACCCTGACATCAGAAAAAAAGTTTCGTTTTAAGAGTATCTGACATGATCTTTGGCCCATGTTCCACCCACAATGGGTCTTAAGATTTGGGGAAACAAAAGAAGAAATTCGTTGGGTCTCCAAAGCCGGGTCTGCAATTTCTATATCCAAAAATACCCTTTCCCCCAAAGAGATATCTAGAAGCTTCTAGAACAAACATTCATAGACGGCTCCCTATCACGAGATTATTGAGTCACTCCATGTCTACTAAGAAATGGACTGGAAAAAAGTATGAAAGAAGAAGACAATGTGACAAATTGCCAAGACTAAGAATTATGATTCTGAATGCCAGTATCAATCGGCATATCGGCCCAGGGGAAAAACGATATGATAAGGCGTCGCATATCGATATCGAGGCCGTATTGGCTCACATCGGACAAAAAAATATTAGAAAAATAGGGGGAAAAGTAAGATATCCAAAAATCTATCATTTTTTTAACATTTTGACCATGTATTCAATGGTTTATCAAACGGTATATCAGACCATTCTTTGATGACAATGTTATCTGTCGATTTGACTTGTTGAAGGTCGACTAAATGGGTCCTAATTGAACACAAATCAAGCATGATTTGGTGAACTAGGGCCCATTACATTGAAATACAATAAAAAGAAGATGAAAATATAAAAAAGAAAGTAAAAGTTTACCCTTCTTTCTGATTTCTCCCATAATAGTCCACTTCGCTTCGATTTGTCAAATCCTATTCAAATCATTTGTTTTGATCCCAAAATAGGTCTACATCTAACCTAAAATAAGTTTTTAAGCTTCTTTCATATTTTAAATGGAAAAAAAAATAAAAAAAATGGTGAAATTATTTTTTTTAAAAATCTAAATTGGGCTTTTATGGGTGTATCAGCCTGTATCGACTGTATCGGCGCCGAAACGCCCTGTATCGCGCCGATACAACCCCATATTGCGTATTCTCTCATGCCAATATAGATACAATACAACCATATCAGCCGATACGATACCAATATTCATATCCATGATAAGAATCTTGTCACTTTTTGTCACCAATCTACCAGTTGATATTCGTGTAGATAAGATTGGACACAGTTTCATGAATATGGCAAACCACTCAATGCACATTATGTATTCTCCTAGATTCAAGAGCTTTAAGCAATCCAGGGGTTTCTTGAGGTTTTTCTAGGGAGGAAACTTCCAAAGCTATTTGAGCTCCTCAACAAAGCAGATTTCGGAGGTAGAACATATCTTGATTGAGATATCTAAAATCTCGTGGGATTTCAAGAATTCCTTTCGTGGAATGGTGTCTCCAGGATGGGGGTTTCTCAGGACCATCTGGAGCACTCCCTGGTCAGGTATAAAAGATAGATCTATCATTAAAAAGTCAAACTTCGATGGCTCCCTTGCCGCAACTACCTCTTCCTCCTTGGGGACCACCAGACTACAAGGCAGCTTTGTTGGTGTGAGCTCACAGCCGCAATCCAAAAGGACTCACAGAGATGTGACTGGTGAAGACTCAAGAGTCGTTGAAAATAAGAAGTCTTTGCTATCAAAAAGTTTAATGGGTATTACGGCATCTAAAGTGAATAAAGATGTGGTAGATTCCCTCTCCAAACAAGAGTATGTTGTTGCAAAAGGGATTATAGAAGTGTTAAAACTTCATTCATGCGAAGTTATTTTTGAAATGCAATCATAAGGAGCCATGATCAAAGATCCTTCAGTGAGAGAGACCATGCTCAAAGTGGCTAACATTTTGATGAGGAG
Source organism: Magnolia kwangsiensis (assembly GCA_037074715.1). NCBI lineage: Eukaryota > Viridiplantae > Streptophyta > Magnoliopsida > Magnoliales > Magnoliaceae > Magnolia > Magnolia kwangsiensis. The sequence continues at coordinate 102,038,931 of CM073581.1, forward strand.
CAACATGTTAACTGCCCTATTCCTCTAGTCAGAAGACACTTCATTGAAAGGCTAGTTCTATCTAGCTCATATGACATCCCCCCTCCATGCATGGTTCATAGAACATTTGTGGAGCTAGGGGAAAGATGATTCGTGTTTTTTTTTTTTTTTTTGGGTCAAGGAAATGGTATCATACAATCCTATGAAAGCTTGAGCCTAAATGCCCTCTCTTCAGCTATTAAGGCACCACTTTCTTCCTTCATGTCCAAAGCCTATATTTTTGGTATAACGGTTTCCATTTGTACTTCTATATTCCCTAACAATTCCTTTTTCCATTCAAAAATTTCCTTTTTTAATTTCATCTACATACGTAGAATGAATCTAGCTTGTCCCGTGACTTGGAAAAAGCTCCACCATTCCATTACTAAATCTAAGGAGCCATCAATTTTGCAGCCACATCAACTAGAATCTAAAAGACTTTGGACCCCAATTTTCCTAACACTTACAACAGTACTAGCCAATAATCAAAGACTAGCTTTGGTAAACCCATTTGCCTCACAAGAGGATCCATGTCCACCCAATTGTATGATACCAAAAATCTATCGAGTGTTGACATTATTGGTTTTTCTTATCAATTGCTTCACATAAATTTGATGTTACTGTTGAAGGTCAAATATTGCATATTATCCCCCATTTATATCTTGGTCTTATGAATATGATACTGCTTAATGTTCTATTTTACTCATGTTTGTGTTGCAAGGTGAATTTAAGAGCTTGGATTGAAAAGGGTGTTAAAAGCATGGATTTGATGCTTAAGAATCACCAAGGCAAGGGATGGATCTTAGGATACCAATATTGAAGAATTCACATGTCAAATATCCAAGAAAACCAAGTGAGGAATTAAGAGAATCAAAGATTAAAAGTGAAGAAAAGGAATCCTGAAATCGTCCTGAAAAAACATATTCTAAAACTCTGAGTCATTTTGTAAAATTGCGCAGAGTGAAGTCTATTTTGAAAAACTGCGTAGAGTAAAGTCTATTTTAGCAAAATGCGTAAATTTGAGGCGGTTTCTAGAGTTTTCTAACTAGGTGCGAAAGTTGGAGTTCCACAACTATAAATAGGACTCCCTAGGATGTTCTTAGGCATCTTCTAGGGTTTAAGGAGTGGAGCAAAAGGGTGAAGAAGCCATATCCAAGAGTTTTTCTTCTTCTTCCTTGGTTGTTTTCATGCTTTCTTCTAGGATTTTAAATCCACTCATGTCTATGGTTGGCTAAACCTCTTAGTTAGGGCTAAGAGGTGAAGCTTATAGCATAATGGGATGTTTTTATTGCTCATGTTTATGTTAAATTCCATGGATTCTAATTTGATATTTAAGAAATACTTTTATTTTTTAATGGTTTATTGTGACTCAAATTACAGTAGATCCGCAATAGCTTTGAGTATGTTCTTTTCCTAATTTGAGATTGTAAAATTAGTAAGTCTTGTTGTTCATCATCTTCCATTGGGCATGGTGCGGTGATGGAATCCTTCCTAATCTTCACAATTCTCCTGCTTTGAGATTATGGAATTGGTAAATCCTGTTGTTTGCAATTGTCTCCTGGGCATGTTTTGGTGATGGAATCCCTGTCAATTATCATAGTTCTCTTTCATTGAGAATTAGATCAATGGAAGTTCAGATTTGATTTTATTGATATATTTTTCAATTGGATAGGATAGGACTCCAATTCCAATTGTGTTACTTGAATCAAGTAAGAGGGCTCCTTGATCACTACAAGCGGATCCTTGGCACCCTAGTTCCCACCTTTAAATTTTTAGTTTTAATTACTTTGTTCACAATTACTCTCTCAAATACTTCGGAATTAGTTTCAAATCTTCTAGTTCTACTTCTAGTTAATTTCATAAACGTACAAGTTTCAGAACCTGTGGATTCAAACTCGGTCTTACCGAGATTATTACTACATCGCGACCCTACACTTGGGGTTGTGAACAAGTTTTTGGCACCGTTATCGAGGATTGACGGTTGCGTTTTCTGGATTTGATTAGTTTTAGAATTAGGTTAAGATTATGATTTTTCTACTTTCTATTTTTAGGTTAGGGTTCTTTCAGAATTATTTTAGAAACTAACTTAGCTTTTTATTTCTAGGCTTAGAAACTTTCCTTTTTTATTTTTAAAAATTAATTTACTTTCTAATTCTAGGATAGAAACTTTCCTAATTTGTTTTTAAAAACTAATTTTTTATTTTTTAGAAACTTTCCTAATCCGTTTTTAGAAACTAATTTCCTTTCTTTTTTCCGTTTTTAGAAACTTACTTTCTATTTTTAGAAACTTTCCTTTTTTTTAGAAACTAGGTTGTTTTCTTAGTTCTTTTTTAAAAACTAATTCACTTTCCTTTTTCATCTGCAGGATCCCAAAATAAGAAACTTCCAAGTTGGTAACTTCTTTCTAATTCTTTTTTCTTTCTATTTCCAGATTTAATTTAAAAAAAAAAAAAAAACTAACTTTTCTTTCTATTTCTAGATTTAGAAACTTTCCTAATTTGTTTTTAGAAACTAACTTTTCTTTCTATTTATAGATTTAGAAACTTTCTTAATTTGTTTTTAGAAACTATTTTTTTTTTAGAAACTAATTTGTTTTTAGGACTAACTTTTTGTTTTGTTTTTAGGTTAAGGTTTTTTCTGATTTATTTTTAAAAACTAACATTGTTTTCTATTTTGTAGGATCCTAACATAAAACTCTCCAAACCGGTAAACTCCTTCTAACTTCTCCTCTACTTACTTTCCATATTGCTGTAGGATTTTTCTTTTATTCTATTTAAATATTAAGTTCAGGATTAGGGTTTCACCATGTATATGCAAGAGTGGGAACGTCAGTATGCTGAGGTAGTTTTAAAGAATGCGAGAAATTGTGAAGGGCTATCAGATGAATTATGTTAGGAAACAACCTATGTCTCAAAATTTTTCTAAAACCCTCAACAATTACCCATTGGTATATCTACGATTTCATTTCTGTCTATCCAACTTGAAAAATCCCACATGCTCCTTGTTATGCAATGTCGTTTGATCTCTCGTAAACAAGGTGTTCCGCAATAGTAATGGTGGTCATAACAGCTACAACACGGCCCACTAAGGCTGTAACAACCTTTTTTTATTTTTTTGAGAAAAAAATCGTTTCAAGCCCTTTGTGGCCATTACAAGGCATTTTTTCTATAACAGCTGTTACGACCATTTCAACCACGTAACACGTAATGATTGTGGTCGTTAACATTACGTAATAGTCGTTGGGCAGTTGCATAACCATTTTGGTATACCATGCTCATAAGTGAATCTCACTACATTGAAATCACCTCCCACAACCCACAGTGCTTGCCATCTATTCCTAGTTACATCAAACTCCTCACTGAATACTAACCTGCTGCCAAAATCAGCCCATAGACAGATGTAAAAACCATCTAGCACAGTGTGAAGAGCCTTTCAACAAAACAGAGACAAAAAACTTGCCGCGCCATGAGTCTTCCATTTTCTAAACCCTTGAATCCCACATCACCACCTAACCCCCTGCTGAATGAGCAAAATCCAGCACCACCCATTCGTTATCTTTAACACCCTACACAGAATCAAGCAACAATCTGTCTGACGCCTGTATCTTCATCTCTCGCAGTACCACCAACTGAACTTTGGTACATCTGTAAAAAATAAAAAATAAAAAACCTTAATCTGCACCCTCTTCTCCCCACACCCCAAGCCCTAATATTCCATATTAGAATCATCATTTAAAACATTTTACACTTCCCCTCCCTTTCTTCCCATTTCTAGATGATGCCCCCACATTGTAATTGACAGATGATTCTAACCTCAGTAGCTCCCTTCTTCCTTTTGAAGGAAAATAAGTTATCCACTGAGCCTTTTGCTTCCCCTTCTCCTCTACAAATTTGAACAAAGCCATGTAATCCTCGTCTCTCACCACCTTTCCTTCCTACCAAACAAATTGCCTCTTTAATCCACCCCATCTCTCATTCTTCTGTTTCTGAGTCCTGCCATACCCAACAGCAGTGAATCGTGATTTTCATTCATGACATCTCATCTGGCTTCTTGAAGGTCAATTCGTTGTCTATTACTTGCAACTGACAGGATTACCATAGAGCCAAAATTCATTTTTGTACATAGAAATGCATCTTCTCTTTGAAACTACTAGAGATGGGAGAGAAATCTTCCTAGATTCATATCAGAGACGAACGGTCAGTGGAGGCCAGGGCAACAGGCTAGGTCTATGCAAGGTCGGGTTCAAGCATTAAAACCCAAACAACAAGAGGAAGACGGCACAAATGCTGCAAATGGGTTGCAAGATCAAAATGGTTGTATTGCCAACTTAGACGAAGATTGTGATACCTAGACACCAAAGCAAGTATTAGGCGCATCAGCGACCACATCGAATAGAGAAAAATGGTGGATGGAAATGAGAATGGGGGGAAAGGGGTCCATAGAAAATATTTGAATTGTAAATGTTCCACAAATCATGATTCTTAGAAAGGCAGGCCACACAAGGAAGCAAGTTGTCAAGTCTACAAAGGTAATCAATATAAGAGAAAACATGGAGATTGACGACTTTGACACAACCCATGAACCAAATATGATATCAACAAGTGCCTCCCCAACCTTTAGATTTGTGACACATGCTTTCATCGGTATTGAGGGTTGTTTTGAGGACAACTTGAAGAGATTAGGGTGGTAGTCCTCGGGCAGAGCTCTTATGTTTGTATGACAACTTGACTCGATGAGTATTTCTTTCCGAGTGGTTGGTTAGCATATAATGGCCCAATAAATCAACAAACTTGTTAAATCTACAGTTGAAGTCAATAACCCACTTGTTCCTTGGGTCCATTCTTTTGAGTTCAAATGGAATCAAGAAAATGAATATGGAGGCAAAGGATGTCAAGAGGAAGGTTGGATGTCCGGAGGAAGTACCTAGTTCTAAGGTTACTGGAGGTAACGAATAAAATTAACAAAGATCGAGTAGCTAGTAACCAAGAGCAAATAGAAAAGATAAAAGTTGAAGCAAATAAGGCCACTGCAAATGGGGGACCCTTCCTAAAGATAATGAAAACCAGAATGAGTTGAGTGAGGAAGATAATAGTTAAGGGATGTCAAGAAAATAGAAATACTCTCCCGATGGAGAATAGCAATTCAAAGTCATTAGAAGCAGGGCTCCTCTTTGAGTTCCAAATAGACACCACTCCTATCAGGTCTATGCCATGAGACAATTCAAAGAAATCCTCAAAGGCGAAGATTTTGCTCCAAGTGAAAGATGTGTCATATGGAAAAAGAAATCCCTTAACTCTCAATCGATAATTTTGACCAGGTACACATCTTTGAGCAAATGAAGAGAAGTATAAATATCTTTCAACAAAAAAAAATAAAAATGAATAGAAGTCTAGAGAATGTGGATCAAGTGAGGGTCACCTTCTTTGGCGCATAGATGGGGAAAGATGGTCTAGAACATCTTTCAGGAGGATCTTAAGGGGTGAAGAGATATTGCAGTTCATTAAACTTAAAAGCCTAACCTCAATACGGTCTTCCTATCAGGGATTGAGGACAAGAATGATATGAAACATGAAGTGTTCATTAGCAAGTGACTCCTCAGCTTAAGTCCCTTAAAAAGGCTGATGAGAGATGATTCCTCTTCTTTCCCTCTCTCTAGCCCACTGTCCTACCTCCAAGAGAAACAGTGTTTGCATGGACTACGGTTAAGGATATAATTAATACCCCCAACCATCATATAAAAACAGGAGCTTTTGTCTTCCAAACAGGAATGTCGAATGTCAGGCAGATGAAACTGTCCACCATCTACTAATTGATTGTCCCGTGGGCCCGTGGCTTTAGTATTATGGAGGAATTTTCCAATATGTATGGTGTAGAACTGCCAATCACGGAAAAAGTGGGGGAAGTTTTCAGTATCTTTGGTAGTGAACCTTTTAATTCCAAAGGCACGGTTATATGGCAGATACTCCTGTATGTCATTTGCTGCAAATTACAGCTCGAAATAAATAAGCAAATAGTCAATAATAAACATTTCAATTCAAGATTATTGACAAGAAGATTAAATTATGCATGGTCAGCAGCTAGTGACATGTGCAAAGACTGGGCCATGGTGGTGTAGAGCATTCCTTCTGAAAAGGTAGGATGTCCATCACATGGTCTCATGTTCCTGTGCGGAAATGGAAGTTTAACTTTGACGGATCATCATTCAGGAACCCTGGTCCATCTGGCAAGTTGGATACTCAGCAAACAACTGCGGCCAGGCCTAGTACACCTCCTTGAGTTCTCTTCCAACGGGGGTAGGTGGATAGCTCATCTCACCAAATATCATGAGCTTAGGGAGGCTCTGAGGGTCATTCACACATGAGCAATCAAAGGGAATTCTGCTCATATTATTAGTTGGCCAAGTGGTCAGGGTCTGAACATTGGAAATTAAAGCTTTGTTACTAACGAAATCAGATCTTCATCGATTGAGCAGAATATTCCTTTCGCTCACATTGTCAAAGACGCCGACAGTAGCACTGATGAGTAGGCTAAGGCTGGGGTTTCTCAGCTTCAAAGAAGGACATAGCCGAATGGAGCAAAAACACGCATCCACGTGTATGGTATATGATTTCCCACAACATAGAAAGTTCTCCCAGTCGCGCCATTTACAAAACCCTAATGAACACCCCTAAAACTCACACCACCGCCATTTTAGATGCTTGTACTTCTTAACACCCTAACAATACATTCAAGATGCCTCTAGCACAAACACAGCAAGCAAAAACCCATAGAAACACTCCACCTAAGAGAACATCTTCTTACTGCAACGAACACCGACCATTATTAAAAAAAATAAAAATATATATAAGAGAGAGAGAGAGAGAGAGAGACATATGAGGACAGTAAGTGGAAAGCTACAAACATATTCACCTGAAGTTACAGTCCATGGGCCATGATAGCAAAAAAGGGGTGTGAAATGTCAATATAAGAGAAGCGTAGAGAGAGAGAGAGAGAGTACCGGCAAGAAAGAGAAGGCCAGACGAGGTTGTGGTTGGCGAGCCAGTCGTAGAGGACTGGAACGAGAGATTTCCACTGCGTGTACCTTTCATCTACCGATGGCCGGCTGGCTTTCCCTCCTCTCTCCTTCATCTCTCCCACCCTTTCCTTTTTACCCTTTTCCCGCGCTTTCCGTCTCTAGTTTTTTCTTTTCTTTTTTCACCTCCCTCCCTAGAGATGCTGATGTCTGGAAATGAGAAGGGGGGCGTTGGATTTTGTTGGGGAGGTCATTGCTACCATGGCGCTCTCTCTCTCTCTCTGACGCAGATTACGCACCGAGTAAACTCTGTGGGACCACCGTTATTTTGTATCTTATCCACACTGTCCATCCATTTTTTCAGCTTATTTTAGGGCATGATTCCAAAATTTAAGCATATCCAAAGTTAAAGTGAGCCACACCATGAGAAACCATCGGAATTGAACGCCTACCGTTGAAAATTTCCCAGGCGAAGAAGTTTTGGATCAAGCTGATATTTGTGTTTTGCCTTCATCCATATCTTTGTAACCAACTGTCTTTGTAACCTTATTGACAGAGCAGATGACAGACAAACATTGTTGTGGCCTTGGAAAGGTTTCAACGGTCGACATTACCCCCACTGTTTCATGTGTTCATGTGGTGTGGTCTACCTGACCTTTTGATACGCTTCAATTTTGAAGCTCATGCCCTAAAATGAGCACATAAAACGGACGGTGGCTGGCCCTTCTGCCCACATCTTAGCGTACTGAGTCATTTTGCGCACTGCCTTATGATCTAGACTGTTCATCTACAGGCTATCACAATCGGTTGTCTTGTCCCATTTGGGAAAGGATCCAATCATCGGGTATCTTACCAATCATACGAAGTAACTAGAAAAACGGTGCCCATGAGGAGTTTTTAACCCACCTTCGCAGAACCGCATTAATCCCAGGTCAAAAAGATTATATCTGCATTGACTAATTAACTGCGGGAGCTTCATGATAAACGGTGTGGATTAGGGGCAGAAGGGGCGAGCCTCGGTATTTGCGACGTGGGTTGTAAGAGGTGTTCGTGGCACACACGTGAGAAACCCCACTTACGCCCCCAGCCATACGCGCTCACGCCACACAGTGGGACCTCACATTGAAACTCCTGTGAGTCTACCACCGAGACATGAGTAAGGACCCAATGAGGTATTTTACGGCAGGGCTACGTATACACATTGATGTGGACCGGATCATTGTCTTTTCTTTCTTTTTTTCTTTTTCTTTTATCATATTTCGCGTTGACAGCGCCACACGAGCAGACCAGCTTTCTTTTCTCTCTCGTTGTTTGGTTTTTTTTTTTTTTGGGATCATCTATTGCATTGAGACCGGCCCATCAGCAGCTGGGGTATTGCATGCATATCGAAGACGAGGCTCCTTGTGTCCTTCAGGGGCCGTTTGGATGCAAATCCCAAAAGGGGTTTTACCGCATCCGGTGGTAGACTCCAGGGAGTTTCAACACCTGGTCAAGGGTTCGAGTATCCATAGATGGTGAAATCCCACTACGGTGTGAGTGTGTGTGGGTATCTGTGCGTGTGTTAAAAAAAGTGAGTGAGCTTACTTCTTAGTTCCTGTTTCAACGAGCCAACAATGAGAACAGGTTTGCAAAGGTGCATCCAAACACCGAAGAGTGCATTCAAACACATGATACCAAAGGGCCTTAACAAGCACTCACGTACAGTGGAAGTGGATCATCTAGCTGTGCAATTCACCCTAATTCCAAGTTTTTTCTAACGCCACACATCAGCCAAGATGCCGTTGTTCCATAAACCCAATTCTCCAATGCTGACAGGGGCATGTTTGGATGGACTTTCACCATTGAATAGCCAATTTACTAACTTGAAATGATGGAACCAACCTGAATTTTCGGTGATGCCCAATTGACAGCTTTGAATCCCGCCCACATGGCACCCACATGCATAAATGATTGCATGTAGATGCTCACAAGGCCAGTGACATGAGCACAGATCTTCCCTTCCAAGTCTTCAACACTCACCCTTTCAAATAAAATGGGTTAAATCCCTGCCGTTAATTACATCCTGGGATGCTACACTTTCAAACTAGAGAAAAATGCTTACATGAAGAGAACCTCTATGGGAGCTGCTGCAGTCTTCAAAAGCCTTGTCTAGCCATTCCTATCTCAAAGACAACAGAAACATTAGTATGATAGCTTACTATACACATCAGCATCCGAACAATTACAATTGGGTCTCTCCAATCTCACCGAAAGGACCCACTCACGGCTCCACTTGCATTATGATCCCACTGGCTGTGCGACCCCTTTTGCCTTTGCCGCAGCTGTAGCTGCAGCTGCAGCTGCAGCGGCTGCTGTGGCTGCAGATGCCGCGGCAGCAGACGGCGTGGATGGCGGCACAGGCACGGCCGGTGAACTGGTCTGCGACGTGGCCGTCTGCTGCTGATGTTGTGAGTTCACCTGGGCCAGCAGACTCTTGATCTGACTCCCCGTAAGTGTCTCCTGCTCCAGCAGCGCGTTAGCAAGCGCATGGAGCTCTTTGCTGTGGGTTGTCAGAATGGCCTTCGCGTTGTTGTAGGCCCTTTCCAAGAACCGTCTCACCTCCTTCTCAATGATCAGCCTTGTTTCGGTGCTCATGCTCTTCCCGTTGTCATCGTAGTTGTGAGAAACAAGCCCAACCTCCTCACTCATTCCATACTTTGTAACCATAGCTCTTGCCATAGACGTTGCCTGCTGGAGATCAGACGATGCACCGGAGGTGACCTCGTTCTCTCCGAAAATCAGCTCCTCTGCAACCCGCCCACCCATGCAGACGTCCAGCCGGGCTAGCATTTGCCTGCGTGATATGCTTGTCTCATCCTTGTCGGGCAACTGAGAAACCATGCCGAGGGACATGCCACGTGGGACAATTGTTGCCTTGTGCACTGGAAGAGCTCCATCAGTGTGGATGGCTACTAGGGCGTGACCTCCCTCATGGAAAGCTGTCAACCTTCGCGATTCTTCAGAGATCACAGCCGATTTCCGCTCACTTCCCATCATAATCTTGTCCTTCGCATACTCCAAGTCGGTCATGTTCACTGCTTTGGCACCATCCATTGCCGCCTTGAGAGCAGCAATGTTAACCAAGTTTGCAAGATCCGCACCAGAGAACCCTGGAGTTCCCCTCGCGATGATCATCAGATCCACATCGTCAGCCTTCAAAACCTGTAAACAACATCCAGTGAAGAAATTGAAATTAAGCTTGTCAGGATGTATTTCATTCAAAAGGGTTCAAATGATGTAACCTTTGACATGTGAGATTCCATAATCTGCCTTCGTCCTTCAACATCTGGATTGGGAACGACAATGTGACGATCAAAGCGCCCGGGCCGCACCAATGCTTTGTCCAATGATTCTGGGAAGTTGGTTGCTGCAATCACAATAATCCCTTCATTTTGTTTGAAACCATCTAGCTCAACAAGTAACTGGTTTAAAGTCATCTTCATGTACTGCTGGTCCTTCGGGTTGCGGCTCCCGCCAATTGCGTCTATCTCATCGATGAAAATTATACAGGGGGAGCGTTTCTTCGCCGCCGAGAAAAGATCCCTCACCCTCCTGGCTCCCACACCAACAAACATCTCCTCAAACTCGCTGCCACTGCATGAAAAGAAAGGCACTCCTGCTTCTCCAGCAATGGCTCTGGCCAGCATAGTTTTACCTGTGCCTGGTGGCCCAACAAGCAAAACACCTTTGGGGAGCTTTCCTCCCAGACGGGTAAACCGCTGCAACACCCAAAGCTAAATAAAGAATGGTGATAATTAACAATCCACCAAAGAAACACCACCAAAGAAAGGGTGATACCTTAGGATCTCTAAGGTAATGAACAATTTCCTCAAGCTCAGCTTTCGCCTCATCAACACCCTTTACATCATTGAATTTTGTGTTAGATTCCATGCTAGGTTGCACCTCTTCATTTAGACCAAGTCCTGTAAGATTAATATCAAAGAGAGAACACTTTCAGACACTTGCAAATGTACACGAATGACAAGTTTCTGACAATGAAACAACTAAAAAACACCACCAAAGAAAGGGTGATACCTTTGCTGATTCCCCTATCCTCAATGAGGGCGCCAACGCCTGATATTAGGAGAAATGCTAGTGCGATTGTGCGAAATGTACGCCATAGCTGCTCTTTGAAATGTCCACCCTCTACCGTTACCATATGAATAGGAGCACTGGCAGTTCCAAGGACACCATCTTTTGTAGATCGTCCTACATTCCTCAAGGCTGAAAGACCGCTGAATTTTTCTTCCTCCTTACGTGAGTTGGCCATTCCTGTAGGCAGTTCTTGTTTATTGTTACCATAACAAGTTTCAAGATAAAACCAAACTTTCCAGTACTTCCAAGTCAAACCAAGGATACAAGGTTCAGAAGTGGCAAGCAGTCAAACGAGAGATGCAAAACCAACATAAAAATCGTCGCTTAGCCCCAGCCTCACATAAGAAAGTAACACCACCCTGCTAGAGTTGCAGAAAGAGCAGAAAATCAGATGTGAACCAGGGGAGCACAACTTCCATCAAAAGTTTAGTCCGCCCCTTGGTAAAGGGCTTCATCTATTCCCCTTGCCAATATAAAATGCGAAGTACACTCGCCTTCTATAAAGGAACTATTCCTGGGTGCAGACCGAAATTCCAGATATTCTACAGTGAGAGCAATGGCAAGCCCTTGAAGAAACCCTAGTGTGTCCATGAAAGTCTCATTTTGATAATTATGCCTTTAAACACTTCTCTCTTTCAGTGAAAAGCAAGGATATTGTCCATGAATCTTATGATGAGAAGTGCAAATCCTAGCAAACGGGACTATAAGTTATCTCATCTGCAATGCAGGGTATAAGGGAGTCAATTTTGTTCATTTTGTGACCTTAAAGGGCCTATTTGGAAGCAAGAGTTCTCTCCTAGTCAATATATATTGGTCAAGCTGACTTTTAACTTGGCAGATGTGGCATGTGCAGGGTGCTTGAAAGTGTATGGTAGCACATGTGGCCCATAAAGGTGCTTGAAGATGTACGGTGGCAGATGTGGCACATGGGCACTTGACAATGTATGGAGGCACATGTGTCGCATGCAACAAAAATACAACTCGACACATGTAGGATGGAGAACATGCAGCACATGAAGGGAACTTAAAGGTTAAATGTGGCAAATTTCCAGTGCTTAATGATGGACATTAGCACTTGTGACGCATTGAGGGCATGTACTATAACAAAGATAAGTAGAAACCAAGCATTTGTAGGAAGAAGGGAGACCTCTCTAACAGTCAAAAACAAATACTAAAAAGCCTTTGTCTTTCTTGGGTTTCATGAGGTCCACCATGTGACAAATGCATGGACAGGGTCTCAAACCGGACAAACTTAACAGTGATTGAACTTTTGCTGCGACCAAACGGCCCCCTAAATTTTTCTTCACTTTTCTATATTGTCTTTAATGAAAGAGCCATTCGCTAATAAAGATAAAGTGGAACAAATATGACATGGAACCAGGGCGATATGATCACACCGAGTATGTGGTCACTTCATAGCTAGATAATCAGCTTTTAACTCGGCTTTTATGTGGGCATGAGATGCCTTAAACAGCTGAGCTATCAGCATATAATGTAAACTATGACCCACTCGATGTAGCATCGGGGTGTCCATTTTGCTCATGATGTAGAGTGTACTAGTTCAGCATACAAAAAGAAGTGATTTTGATATTGTCAGTTTAAAGCAACTTCTCCTACTTTTGTTCATGCCGTGGAGTAACGGTGGTGCCCGTAGCGCGATACAGGGTTGTAACAGGCACCACTTCAAATTCTGATCGTAATGACCGTTACCCATACGGTCATATTCCCCTGCATCGGTCAAAAAACGGTCTCTTTTTTTTTTAACATAGGGGGGCTATTTTCAATGAAAATTGAAAATGCATATTTCTTGCTTGTTTAAGCTTCCTAGATTGTTGCAATGCAATTTTGATCGTGTGAGGAATTTTGTGCATTAAAACTACAAATTGAAGCGACGGATCAAAGCTCAACTGCACCATTTTGGGGGAAATCCAAAAAAAAAAAAAAAAACATTTTTTGTGTGATTGCTATAGGAAACAATGGAATTGAAGATGAGAACATCAAGCCGACCATATCTTGCTAGATTTGTGATCAATTTGGCATTTTTCCATTCTTTTTAATTATTTTACATAGTCATGCTGCTATTTTTTACAAAAAAAAAAAAAAAAAAAAACGATTTCAATTATTTATTGTTTGAATTCCAATCACATGCATCAGATCAGTTGTTTGAACATATTTTTTGTTTCTGATGATTTTTAAAATTTGGATGAATATTAGAATGAATAGTGACTGTTTTAGAAATTTTGGGAAAGATGGATTTTTTTCCGATTTAGGTGGTTTATGATTGGAATACATTAGAATTTTTACATATGCAATCATATCCAGTAGATCAGTTGTTTGAATGCCTTTTTATAGTATTTTTTAATGATTTTGTAATTTCACACGAATATTGGTGATTGTTTTAGAAAATTAGGCAAAATGGGTTTTTTCAATTTAGGTGGTTTATTAATTGGAATACATCTAGAATGTTTACGTATGTAATCAAATGCATTAGATCAGTTGTTTGAATGCCTTTTTATATTATTTTTTAATGATTTTGTAATTTCGCACAAATATTGAAATGAATAGTGATTGTTTTAGAAAATTAGGCAAAGAGGGTTTTTTCGATTTAGGTGGTTTATGAATTGGAATAAATCTAGAATGTTTACGTATGTAATCAAATGCATTAGATCAGTTGTTTGAATGCCTTTTTATATTTTTTTATTGAAATTTCTTTAATTTTGAAGGAATATTGGAATGAACATTGTAAATTTGTACTGTTTTGGTATTTATGACAATTGACACATTGTCCATGCCATTGTGATATAAATAATTAATTGTCTCGTTATTACATCCATCATTAATGCTCATATATCTTATTTATATTCAATCATTGATTAAAAAATATAAATATTTAAGAAATGAAATATAAGATTGTTCCAGTCAATCTAAGCTTGTCAGGTTCATAAAATCAATAGATATGCCCAAGGCAGCATTCTTACCAAAGAGTAGACTTTAACGCCATCATAGATATGTTCAAAACCACAAAAGAATAGATATTTGGAATCCTCTAAATATTTCGGATTTTTTCAAACATTTCCCAACTTTTTTCAAAAATAAAATAAAATTTGGTTGTTATGGGGGGCATAACTGCCGTTACGTGTAATGGAAACAGTTGGACTATTACACCCACCATTTCCATTACGAAATACCTTGCTTCTAATGTTCTAATGGATACCCTTGTAAAAGATCACATTCCTCAACTTCAGCTTAAAACTACCCGAGGCTTCTAGTACAAGTCACATTAAAACTTTAACAATCACAAGAAACCTTCAATAGGGCTTATCTACTTCAAACCATGGAAAGGTGAGTTATTTGATACTTTGATTGCATATGACACTTGATACACGGGCACTTAAAATGATATCATCCTCATCCTCATCATCATCATCTAAGCTCTATCCCTCTAAATTGGGGTTGGCTACATGAATCTTATTTTGCCATTCCATACTATCAAGGGCCATAACTCAATTAGACCATAGGTCATCGAATCTTTTCTTACTACCTCCACCCATGACTATTTGGCCTTGCCCCTCAACTTGTACCAACTCACTCCAAACCTACACAATTCTTCTTCTCTATTGAACATGACCAAACCATCTAAGTCTACTTCTATTCTTATTACCTATTGGTGTTACTCCTAAGTTCCCTCGAATGCATTCATTTCTAATTCTATCCTTCTTTGTCTTTCCACTCATCCATCTCAACATCCTCCTTTTAACTACACTCATCCTATGAACATGTTGTTTATTAACTACCCAACATTCTGTCCCACAAAGCATGGCTGGTCTTATAGCTATCCTGTAAAGTTTCCCTTTCAGTTTGAGTGGTACACGATGATCACATAAAATTCTAAAGGCAAATCTCCATTTCTTCCGCCCCGCTTGAATTCTATGGGGTACGTGAATCCACACTTAGAAATGGTATACATGGCATATATTAACTCTTAAACCAACTAAATTGCATAACCCACTATAGCTAGGTTAGTCTCCAAAAATCAGCGCTAGGTTAGTCTCCAAAAATCAGATTGGTTGAACAATCCTAACCTCTAATTCATGGATGCTTGTTTGTTGAAATAAGACCATTAGATATTTTTCACTTTAAATGTCTAGTAAATATCCACCAATCTGATAGTCGGATAATCCAATGAGCAAAAATTTTGGTTCATGGAACATCTAAACCAGTACATATAATTTGCACTGTTTTATTTGAATTTTTTAGATGCCAAGTACACAATTTTAAAGTAATTTCTAAGTGCCTGTGTATCATCATCCATCACAATCTACCAGAGAATGTTTTTCACATATAAATAACAGATGCACACGCTGACATCTGAATGGCAGATGAATGTGCAGCAAACAATCATCATCATCATAGCCTTGTCCAAGCTATATGGGGTTGGCGCTTATGACTTCTAATATAAAGAAAGAAATGTATACATGTCTAACATCATATATAGATGATATCACGCCATGGTGTATACATGCACGGTAACATCAAAGGCGGTGATTTGGAACCATCATCTATGAATTGATTAGAGATAGAGAGTCACACATGCGTGCACACACGCAAATATATATATATATATATATATATATATATCATAATTCACAAATCTGGGTAGTAGTACTATTTTGATACTGACCTCTCCTCAGTGTCTTAAGCAATGAGCTTTCATCCAGCCTATCAACTCTGACTAAAGCTTTAACATATTCAGCAAGAGCTGACGGATTCGAATGTAGGGAAGGCTGACTTTCAAATAATGTTATCACTTCTTCTGCATCATGACGACGGTTAAGCTCTTTCAAAAGGGCCACATCAATTGTACCCTCTGTGTCACGCACTCTGCGAGCTAAACTGCCAACATAACTAGATTGGGACCTTTCTTGAAGACTTATGAGCCTGTTTCCTGCACCAAAATAAATAAAGTTATTCAATGAAAATGCTTCATCTTTGGTACGACAACCTGATTATAAATGCAAAAGTCAAAGAAAAATTCACACTCAGAACCAATTATGTGAACGAAATTGAAACAAAACTGCAAAAATGCATCCTCCACTTCCTCATCGACTATTGAGAGAGCCAAGCTATCCAGGTTCAGCATAAACATATGCTTTTAGATGAATCCTATACCTGCCACATCCTACAGCAAGAGCAGATGACTGTAAAATTACGGCTGTCAGCATGTACAGGCGCAGGTTTGTTACCCGTTTACGGAGATTTGAGTGTTTTTTTCCTGAAAGATGCCCATATCTGGAGATTCCAAGCCAAGGGAAACAGATTCCTATCCTGTCAGGTTCGGGTATGGGTACGATATATGAGGTACCTGATCCAAATCCAATCACATTTGGGGATCACATCAGGTCCTGCAGGGTCTACTTTTGAGCATGAATTACAATTCAGAGGTTGGATCCACAATTGTGTCTATACTCAGGTTTGGGTCCATATAAAGACATTCCTTCTGAATAGTTTATATAATTAGATAGAGTTTCAAAAAAGAAAAATCACTTATTTGGGCATCCAACTAACCAATAGGTACCAAAGGTGAGCACCGAACCTGACCCGATTCTAATCGGATCCAAATCCAAGGACCTGAATTTGCTCCAATTATTAATTAGGCCCGCAATCTGGATCGGATACTTAGGGTATCAATGGACACACATGATGTAGGCTCACAGCCCACCATAGGGGCCAGCATGTGCTAATTTTGGGCTATTTGTGCAAAATTTGGGGCTTATATGTCAAAGATCACATTTTCCATTCGTGGAAGATATGATTGAAGAATTTGGGGGCATTTAGTATATTTGTTTTTACTATTTTAGGCCAAATCTTTGTTGGTTGGATTTTTATTATCTTAAATATATTATAAATTGATTTAAAATCAATCTAGTAGTTGAGGGTTTTCATTAAAGATTCATAAAGAGCATCTCGGCCGTAACAGCCACTGCCATTACCATTATGATACGAGCCGTAACAGCCATTACAACCTTTTTTCTTTTTCTTTTTCTTTTTTAAAAATATTTTCAAACCATTACAGGTCCGTTGCAGCTGGTTTTTTTCTGTGACAGCCGTTACTGACCGATTTTGAATACCTTTGGGGGGTAGATATTCTATATTTTCTAAGTTGTGAGTTTTCTTATTGATATCAATAAAGTCATTCCTCTCACTCTCTGCTCAAATATCCTTGCGGGTGTACTCTTATCTATTTCTTTGCGACTCGGGTGTCAAGATCTCATTGACTCGATAACCAAGTTGCACCAATGTACCCAGCCATATACAAAATTTGGCATATTGATCGGTCACCAAATGTGAACAACCAACTCAAACTAAACCTCAAGTGCTATAATAGCTGAGGGCTCGAAAGCATGATGGAAAATTTTACAACAGTATAGTAATAAGCTCATAAAATAATAACAATTATAGTTAATCTGGCTAGCTTATTTAAACCACCAAAATTGCATGAATTTCCAATACTAGAAAGCATATGACCAATAAGTACAAGAGCAAAAGTAAAATTTCTCAGGATTTAAGTGCCAACAGTACCAACATACCATTCCTGCCTTGGAACTTGCTCAAGGTGGGATGAGGTCTAACAATCAGTCCACTCAAATGTGGCATGTCCCATCGCTGTTGTCTTGCAACCTGTTGCAGTACAAAAAAGGTTTAAATTTACAATGAAATAAAACAGATTCCCAAACATACCAAATACACTAAGTTGATAAATCCACATGAGAATGCCCCATGTGAAACAAATGGAACTGCATACGTGATTAAGGGTGTGTTTGGATGCACTATTGAACTGAACTGCAATTATCAGTCTAACAAGATAAAAAAGAACCAATTATGATTTCCTTCCATCATATTCACATCAAGGGTATGGGCTCCAAATCCAAGTTGGGTTACCATCATGTTGGACCCGAAAGGAACACCAGGGGCTACTTTGACATTATGAATACCAGCAAACATCATTAAAATTTGTGGATGCACAATTCAACTCACTTGTGAATCCCAACACAACGAAAACACCTTTTACAGCAGTACGGCAGCCTATAGAACAGTCTTCTCGAACGAAATGTTTAGATTTCATAATGCTGTTGAAGAAAGGATGCCTGTTCTATTGAATTCTTTCTAGTGACAGTTCACCAGTAGGAGGTATGCAGTCATGTTCTAGGAGCCCTGCTAAGGTCAATTTGCAGCGGCAGGATGGATGAACCACCTCCAGACACGAGTTCCAATGCAAATGCTAGACCTGGACCATTCATCAGCAGGACCCACCATGTATAAGCCATGGCCCAAAAACCAGGCATGTCTGCTCAACAGTGGGCCGTGCGTTGATCAATTCTTTTTAACTGCCAATTTTCTCCATACTTCCAATCACCAGGCTCTCTAATTGAGTATATGATCCCAGATTCAAAGCTTTCAGCTTTCTTTCTTCAAATCCAGGCCATTAATGATTTCATCAAAACAACTTTCTTAATCAAGAAAGAGAAATTCGAACAAACAATGCTCTAGATAAGATCACCACTGATCGAATAGAATCCAAATACGACCAAAAACGGCAAGTCCAGATTGCATCAACACTCATTTCCAAAAAAAAAATAATAATAAAGGAAAAAAAAAAAAAAGAGATTCTTGAAGCATAAAGACTAACAAGAGAACCGATGTAAGAACCAAACATCAGAAAAACTTGAAAATCCATCCATTCGAATAAAGCAGAAATACAGAAAATTGAAAGAAATATCTGTCGACGATGGAAAGAAGGGGATTTCGGGAGAAAATTGTAGAAATCCTTGAAACCTTTTTATATATAAAAAAAATCTTTTAAAAAAAGGGAATAGGGCGAATCGGCAACAAGAAGAAAAGGGTTTGAGATTCAAGACGAAGAAGGAAAAAAAATTACCATTGAACAGATTCAAAAAAATAAAGCTATTCAGATGGTGAATCTGACCTGCGTGAGAAGGCACCTCCAAGCCATCTCTCTCTATACAGTAGAGGAAGCGGAGAATGGGAAGAAGAAGAGGGTAGAATTCGCTAAAAAGATAGTGAGAAATTCCAAGCTCGCCTTCAAGGAGAGTGAGAAACTTTGAAACTCTGGCAGATTACGATGGATGATACACGGGCACTGAGAAATGGGAGCCGATTAGGTGTCACCGGGTCACGGGGCCCACCTTGATGATGTGTTGTATATCCACGCCGTACATCCGTTTTTCTAGACCAATTCAGGGTGTGGTCCAAAAAATTAAGCAGATCCGAGTCTCAGGTGGACCGTACCTGAGGAAATAGTGGTGATTGAACGCCCACAATTAAAATTTTCCTTGGGGCCAGTGTAAGGAGATACATCTAACCCATTGATAAGGTCAGGAGGACCTGGATGAAGAGAAAATACAAATATCAGCTTGATCAAAAACTTTTGTAGCCTAAAAAAAATTTTTAATGGTCATTCACCACTTTTCTGGTGGTGTGGTCCACCAAAGATTTGGATCTGTATACTTTTTGGTATGATATCTAAAATGATTTGGAAAAACGGATGACCGGTGTGGATATAGAATATATTCATCTAGGTAGGCCCTACAAGGTAAGGGTAACACCCACTAAAGTGTTACAAGGAAACATCTTAAACGCTCCCTGAGAAATTATGCACGAGCTATAGGCTTATTTCAAATTGAACCGGCCAAATTCGTAAATCGCTGTCGAGACTTATCTAAAGCCAAATTTTTATTTTTATTTTTATCAATTTACCATCCGATTGGTGGACGTTTGTTGGATGGTTGAATTGAATAATATCCCCGTTTTTCAACAAACAAGCCCAAGTAGCTGTGTGGGTCACTATGATGTATGAGTTTTATCCATGGCAATCACCAAAATTATCTATCATTTTAGAGAATGAGCCTAAAAATGAGACAAATCTAAAATTTTAGTAGACCGCACTATGAGAAGCAATAGTGATAGTGACGATAATGATGCCCACAATTGAAACCTTCTAGCAGCCAACTGTGAAGTGTATTCGCAAGGCCACATGGACTGGACGGAGGAAAAACACATATGGGCATGATTCAAAACCATTGTATACCTTGAGGTTTTTGCCGGTAGGTGTTGAATCCCCATTGTATGGTCCACTTGAGGCACGTCTACCTCATTTTTTTTGGTTCGTGTTTGAAGATGATCTGAAAAAATGGATAGATGGAGTGGGTAAAACCCATACATCATTACATCATGGTAGCATATAAAGCCCTTGCTTCAACCAATACACTGCCATAGCATCAAATTACTCTCTATTTTTCACCTATACACTATACCCGGTTGTGTTGTGTTGTGTTGTTTTGTGTTGTGGAATAGCTTACCATCATCTCCTGATACTTGAGGTTTAATTACCCACCGAGTATCTTGTGTGCTTTCTAACTACTATTTTTGACAATTTTTCATGCTTTTGCTTGGAAAAGAATCTTTAGAGAGAGCTCCATTTGATAGTTTATGTTGCAGAAGGTATGTTTTTGAGTTAGAAGATGGTACACTAAAGGGTTCTCAATTAAGGTAATTTATGTCTCTCTGAAAAACTTATCAAATTATCTTTCTAACAAGTTTAAAATTACTTAAATATCAAGTGCAAAAGGAAAATTTTAATTCATTTACCAAAGTCATGTGGTGCTAATTATAAAAGAAACGCAAGTTATGTTATTAAAAGCTCTGAGCCCACTTTTTAAAAATGATTATAGTTTTGTTTGAGAGCTCGCAGAATTATTTTTTCAATGAACTTAAGATTATCCATTATTCAACATGTAACAAAGGAGATGTGACTATTGTGTTAGGATCCCGTGATGATGGAAAACTAATCGTAAATTTGTACTATTCTTGATTAGGATTTTGTATTGTTAGATTGTAATCGGAAACAATATAAAGTCACAATCACGAACAGCATAATTTCACAAATTGTTTTCTACCACTGCATGATCTCATGAAAATAATTTTATCTCCCTTATTACATAACGGATTGGGTTGATTTTAAGCTTATTGAAAAAATAATTCGATGAGCTTTTAAATATGAGCAAAATACGCTCATTTGAAAACTGTTTAACACTTTAAAAATAGGCCTAAAGTTTATAATGGTGTAACTTATGTTGCTTGGACGGTCAATAACACGTGACTGCAGTAAGTAGACTAGATGTCCCTTATCACACCTTGAATTCGAGTAAATCTTAAATTTATTGAAAAGGTAATTTGATAAGCTTTCTTATTAACCACAAACTACCTCGATTAGAAATTATTTGATCTGCCATCTTCTAACTCAAAGTGCACCTTCCATAGCATCAACTATTGATCTTTCGGAAAGTGCCTCTTCCATGAGTGAAAGCACAAAAAATTATTAGATAGTAATTAAACAACATGTTAAAAATTTTACTGGAGAGCACAAAGAATGAATGACAATAGGCCTCTCAAACGTTTTCTATTCCTGATAGCACCAGCTTCTATTCACGAAAAATATAATGCCCTATTAGAACATGCGCATCCATAGAAAAATAAGTTTTAAAAAATGATTATCTTTAGGAGTCCCACGGCACCTTGGACAAATCCCATCATTTTTATATTACTCACGAGAAGGTACTGGTTTGTAGGATGAGAATCTTACCCCCGCCGGAACGTACTAGGATGGAACACGTAAGTGAGTCAAGTCACCCCACCATCATGCATACGCTCTATGGTTAGTACAAAAAATAGGATGGTCCACTGAACTTCTTGGTCACGCCTGCAGATAATGTGAAGCCGTCCTTTTTTTTATATGTATCATGTGACAGAGCTACAGTGGTGGGACACCCCGATTTTGGGCCAGAGCACATACGAAGAAAAGCCCACTAATGGACAGCCCAGATTTGGCACAGGCGAATCAGCAGGAGAGACTCAGCTGACAAAAACAGTCCCATCCTCTTATCAAGTGGACCATGGGCGAAGAAAATGCGGGACTGAGAAATATCAACCAACGCCTGCGTTAAAGCAGACAGATGTGGTCCATCAGTGTTCAGCAGCCTGAAAACAAAAACCACGCTGATAACCATAGAAAGAGGCGCGGATTCAGTCAGGTCTGCATCTGACCGAGTTCTGCCAGGTCTTTCCAGTGGGGCCTATTTCAATGTATGTGCTGCATATTACCGTCATCAACCATTTTGTCAGATCATTTTAGGACATGGGCTCAAAAATGAAGCATATACAAATATCAGGTGGACCACATCACAGGAAATAGTGATCAAGGAAGGGATTTTGTAAACCGCTAAACAGAGAATCAGTAATGGAAGAGATTTGGGGTTGTGAATAGGGCTATGAATGGGTAAGGCAAACTCAAAATTTGGACACCCTGATCCATAGCTCAAGTGGTAGACTGAGTGAAAGATACCTTGTTTCAATACTGAGGTCTTGGTATTGATTCTCTAGTGGGGGTGGCTAACAGTGAAGTGAAGTGTGAACTGACCGTGGGTGTACTAACAAGCTAACCAAAAAAAAAAAAAACTTAAAATTTTGGATAGGCTTGGCCATAACAGCTAGTTCAATATCAAAGACAAAGACAAACCCAGGCTCAGCCCATTGACAGCCTTAGTCGTGAAGAGGTCATGACTCAACCCATGATTGGAGCAACCAGATGAATGCCTAAGGCTCACACCAAAAAGTTGCTCAGGACCCTGCAGTTCCACAATCTGCTGAATTTGCAAACCATTGTCCAAGCATTGTAGAGATGAAGAAAATGGGAAAACTGAAAGAACGAATCAGCCAAAATGGAAAATCTTCCCAACGTATTATCCAATTTGGATCTCTCGCATTAGCCAGTGGAAAATTAGGTGGATGGATCTGAGGGGATTTAACATGGAGCCAATCATATCAATGGTTTGTATCAAGGTATTCTGTAACGGTGGTGGTCGTAACTATCACTACTATTATCAATAAGAATATCGGCCATAACGGCCAATACAGCTCAGCACCATCACATGTTTTCAAATGGTTTTTAAACAAATTTCAACCATTTGAGTCTCTTGTTTTTACCATAGATTTATTTTTAAAAGGAATTATAAAATATCTAAGGTCGGATCTTTAGATGTCCAGTTTAGACCTAATATCAAATTTTTAAAGGCCT
The DNA here is from genome assembly GCA_037074715.1 of Magnolia kwangsiensis. Lineage (NCBI taxonomy): Eukaryota > Viridiplantae > Streptophyta > Magnoliopsida > Magnoliales > Magnoliaceae > Magnolia > Magnolia kwangsiensis. The sequence goes on from CM073581.1 coordinate 102,062,246, forward strand.
GGATTGGTGACCACAATTGAAGTTGAACACACGGATATAAGTCTAATTGAGTATGTGAATTAGGGAGGATAATGAGCTTTTAATGTTGTATGTCATATACTGAAGTTCATAAAATGGTAGAATACAAAAACAAGTGCTCCACCAAAACCCTAGAGTTCCTGCTTCAAAATAGATCCTATTCCCAAAATAGGACCAAACCTAGAGAGTTTTCTCCTCTCCTCTCATCCTTTCATTTACCTGGCCCATCAGATTGATAGCCTATCTTCTCCGTCCATTCTCTATTACCCTTTGGAGGAGAAAATCAGAGGGTTTGGTGGAGCACTCCATTCTCTGTCCATTCTCTGTTCCTTTATTGGAAATATATCTTGGAGAGCTCAATTCAAGAAGGGATAACATCCATCTACCACATCTAAATCATACGTCCATATAGCATGATCTAAACTGTTCCTCGTATTCTATTGATAATTGTTAACACCTAAACGGGATTGATCTGCTTAAAATTAAAATCATGATTTTTCTAACTTTTTCACTTCCGTCTTTCAAAAATCCTAACAAGATACTGTTTGGCCCATCTTTTTCCCTAGTGGGGGAGCACAGACCTTTTAGTAACGCACACTTGAACCTCATTGCTCCTCTTCTACATAATGTAGGAGTAATTTTCAACTGCACCACTACCTTCTTGTCCATGCTAAACTTAAAATTCACAAAAGGTATGGTGAAACTCATGCATGTGATGTGCCCCACTGACAAGAATGCCGATGAAAAACTCAGATACAATCTGAGATAGTCGAATATCACCGAGCTGGGTCCAATTCCTCGAATCCCTTCTTGAAACTTTCCACCATCTGTATCTCATCTTCTTTGCTAAGCTTACAGTTTCTCCAATCTGCTTTATCCATCACACTTAACATGCCAGCAAGCACCTGCAAAACGTATTGCATGAGCTAAAACATGTCTCATAGAGGCAACAACAAATATCAACATGGTTTTTTAGATCATGCACGGAAAAGTATTCTCCAATGTGATTACATGGTAGATGCAATGAGTTTGAGGAAAGAAAATCAAATTACCCCAAAGATTTTTTTTTTTTTTTTTTTTTTGAGAGATATTACCCCGAGTATTCTAAGATAATCAACCATTAATAACAAATGTCATGATTCATTTTGCTTAAAATTCCCATTAGTTTGATTCACATAAAGGCCAATGACAATTAGTGCATGGACCATCCACTGCAATTCCCATAATATCAGTGTTTTAGATCACTGAATCATGGGCCCACTCAAAATAAAAGTCCAAGCTGATGCAGCGAACTAAAGGAATTGAACTGGTATGTACCTCTTTAACGATCAATTCCTCCCTCAAGATTGCTACAAAGTTTAATAACAAGGCCCAGATGATGTGCTCGACTTAGTAATCACACACCTTAAGAAACCCCTTTTGAGATTTAAGGAAGTGTACAAGCCTATTCATGTGGTCCAGTTTTCTTCCAATAGGTTACAAGTCCCCTCTAAAATAATCTAAGAAGAAAATCCTCTACAATACTCCATGTTGATCACTCATTGGTCCATCACTTGCTTACATCTATTCAACTTGCATTAAAAGGATTTATCTAAAAGAACTAAAATAGAGAGTTCAATATCAAGTGAAATTCCATCTAATACCAACTCTATGGCCTTTGCATACACTCACAAAGCATACCGCTGCTGTCAGGATGTATACATATAAACCCTAATTCACCAAGCAGTTCATATATGCAGACTTTTAACACCTAATTGGACCACAGTCCAATCTGACTGTTGATATATTTTTTTTCTTTTTATTTGAAATGTTTCATCCGGCTGATCGTGTGGGGCCGACAAGTAATTAGATGTCTATTATCTACATGGAAAGCTTCTAGGGTCCAATCTTGGACATCCTTTGATACTTCTGTTTGATGGGTGTCTGGATCTTCATGCATGTGTACCGTACAAATATCACGAGCATACTACAAGATCTGTAGGCCTGTGCATTATATGATATTTTGGACCTATTTTGGAGAAACAGATCCATGCAGATGCAGAAATCATCTACATTCCGCATATGAATGTAGGGGTTATCTTTTATATGCCCATAATTCCATATTGATAAAAAAGAAAATGGCCATGGAGAACGATATGATAGCAAAAACAGTTCCTACTTGAAGAATTCATTTAAGAATGGAGGAAATAAGCCGAGCTGGATAGAGTTGCTTTCTTCAAAAATGAGGAATAATGCTTGCAAACGCCAAAAAACAAGGAACCCTCACATGCGAATGCTCTACTTCTGTGCCAGATCCTGGCTGTCAATCAGGTGGATAGCATGCCACAAGCTCCAACAAAGGCTGGTCCACTCATCAGGTGGGCCATGGATGTAAACCAAAAATTTACAATCAATTACTATCATTTGCACTCCATTTCTTCACATACACGCAGCCCACCTGACAAGTAGACCGTTGTACTATTGCGCTAGGTGGCCTGCCTGAAGAGCACCTCAAGTCCCACACACATGTGCCATGTGGAGCACATGTGGGGCACTAGCACTCGTCACAACCAATATCAGCATACAGAAGTTAGTATGACCAAAACGGAACATATTGGTAGCACTATTAGCAACTCGACCAATAAAGTGGTAATGCAATTTCCATTACAGAAGCAGCGGTTGGTCTCAATTGTTTCAATAGCCAAAAGCTGAGGTAATCACATATAATCAAAATTAAGATTAAATTACCTCTCGTCCAAATTGGACTGGGAACTTCTCTTTGTCCTCGACAGAATGAAACAATATTGTGCCTTCTGGGAGTTCCACATAGAAGAAACTTGATTTCCCATCAAACAGCGACCTCAATGATTTTCTACCTTCACTAGAATGATTGCCTTCCATGAGAAGGAAGAGAAACATTAGTTGGCTTTGTCATAGTCATCACAACTCAAAATGCATGTGAACAGCTTTGCACAACATTAACTTTTGAACAAGGTGGAAAGTGAAAAAGGCATCATAACCTTAGCTTAAACAAGCATCCACTGCCCACATTCCCATACTCACCACAAACACCCAAGCAAGCACGTACAATTGAACTCCACAAATCTCGAAAAATCAAAGACTATAACTAAAAGGACTAGTTAGTACGTTATGCGACATTGGTGTGTATGACATATGCCTCCTAATATGGCTGTATCACATCATGCGATATGATTGAGTACTTTTTGATAAACAACCACCTTTTTGTATTTATCCAACAAGGACATTTTTCAATCCATTCATGCTGCTTTTATTTTATTAAAATTAGTTTATCATCTTCCCTAGTAGTTCAACCACTCCATCCAGCATCCTAAGTTCCAAAAGCTAAATAAAGAAGAAAGAGATGTCAAGAAATACACTCACTTGGGTTGATAACTTCAAATTCAAAACCCAACTTTTTTGCAGCCAAGATAAAATGCCTACGGACATCAGATGCTTTAGATAAGGGAATAGGAATAGCCTGCAGCAAAATGCTAATCAATAATCACGATCTCGAATTTGTGGAGAAGTGCAGCAAGAACCATGAAATTCATAGAACAAAATACCATGCAATTAACTATTTATATAGGCTCAAGAAAATAAGGTGTCTCTAAAACACATATAAGATGCGACTGTAATTCTGTAGGAGTCCAGCTCCCAAATGCAAAAACAGAACAAATATTTCTTTGCACTGGCAAAAATTCCACAAGCCAACAGTGAAAAAAGAAGAATATAATAATACAGTAACAATTGTTGAACATAATCATTTTCAGGCATATCTAGTATTACTTTATAGATAATAAGGTGCCTCTAAAAGGCATACAAGATAGCAAGAAGCAACCATAGAAGTCCCAACTCAAAAATGCACTATAGACCATAGAGGAAGTCAAGAATGGAGTAAGGATCTACTTCCACTAATGGAAAATTACACGACCATGTACGAAATGAAGAAACCAATGATAACAATAAAGTCACGAATGCCGAATATAATCATTCTCAGGCACAGCTACAGTAAAAGTTACTCAGACAATAAAGGTCCACTAACTTCTAACACGAGCTACCTTTCTTTTCAGACCTACCCATGTAATGACCTCTGAATATTTTCTATGCTGATACATATATTTAAGAGTAAAGAGTCTTGTGTTATGGATTCTTCACATTCATCAGGTGAATAAATGAGTATTTCAGCTGGATCACTTGAATGCAGGAAATATGAACTACAAGACTACACCCCAAGTGCCTTCTGATCAAACCATGGAAGACTAAAACGAAATATATTTCTAGCTTAAAGGGCATGCACACACTCCTCTCCTCTTCCTTGTACAGCTTATGGATTCATATAAAAAGGGGTGAAAGGGGGCTATCAAAGAATCCACTTTAAAGTAGAAGCATTGGAGGATCCTTACAGTTCTTACCTGAAGATTAGCATGCATTGATAGGCTTTGTTTGGAAAGCCACTCATAAAAGACGACTGCTTTCCGCTGGTTCTTGAAGTACGTTTTCAATGCATCTTTATATCTTTGTAGCTCTTTCTCTACTTCTGGGGCCACAGAAAGAGTATTGGCACAATGCTCGACAGGTATTATCAGGAAATGGTCCTCTACTAGTGGGCCCTTAGCTAGCGCACAATAGCAGCTTTCTCCTATGCTCGATACAAGATGTGATTCCACATTGGGGCTTGACAAGCAGAACCAACATTCTCTCCCCTGAGATTCATTACCACGATTGTTGGACCTGAAACTCAATTAAAGAAGTGATTATTAGTGAAATTAGAGCAGAAAACCAGCAGGATTCACAAAAAACAGTTGGTGTCAATAGGAATACATACAAGAGAAACAAATAGGAATTATATAATCCTTGACCCAAGGAAATGAATATCGTTAAGTTTGTACAACTGGGGCCCATGATTTTGTGACCCATACCATTCATTTGATGAGCCATAACATGGACCATTCCTTGAAAATAATCCAGATTGAGAAATCCTACCCATCAAATTTTTAGGCCTTCTACGATGAAAGTGGACAGTTTCCATATTCCATGCTTGAGGAATTACATGATCTGTGGCCCACATCTTTGTACAGTATACACCATACACATGTTCTCAATTCTGAAAATGGGTCCCATATTACAGTAATCCAAGCCATTGTTTGCTGTGTTCCACTGTGGGACTGCCTCACAAATCCCCTCAAGAAGGCAATCTCAACCTTTTTGGTTTTTGGCATACAGATAGACGGGTAAGAAGAGAAATACAACAATAGTCCACATTCAAATGGAAGAAATCCTAACATTGGTTATCGGGATCTTTCAATCTGGGAGATTTTTGGGGCATGCTCCATCCACGTGAGACTCAACAGACCAGTGGTCTGGATCGCCAACCCATCACCACCACCTGCCAGACTCAAAAACCTGTGTATACTATGCAAAGATGTGGGCGATGTATCACATAATTCTTCCTCATTGTCTACCTGCAGCCTATTGATTAAAGGATTAGGATCACCTCATCAGAGAGACGCCCAACTTGAGTGGGGCCATTGGCTCAATGATCCAACTTGCCAAACCATGGGCTCCACTTTTAGGAATTCGAATCCCAAGTATACTGTTTATAGTCTTAGGTTGAGGACCATAAAATTCCTCCAAAACAAAATGCAACACAGTTGATAACAGAAATGGACATCTCATGCTGGATGGATCATGTAAAACACAATCCATGTGATCCTACACCAACCTGTGCCTCTTGTGAGAAAAGCTATCACCTTCCTCCCCTAACCCATGCTGAAAGCTGCAGTCTGAACCCCGCTCACATTTCCCTCTGTTAATGAAATCAAAACAACAACCTTTCAAATACTGCTCCCTTGCATCCATGTCATGCCGAAAGTTGCATTTTTCCTCTCGGGGACAAGATCCTGTGGATGTAAACTTGAAACACAGCCTTTCACCATCGCCACTTCCCTGCCTATGCCTCTTTTGTGAGACATCATAACGCCAATATTGTGCATCTGTAATGTTATTACCATGTTGTTTTGTTGCATCTGTAGCATGGGTTGTCTGCTCTGTGACTGTATATGGAGACAAGGTAGTTTTTGACGGTTTCAAGCATATCTCGGCAGCTGACATAGTAGATGCTGGAGTAGGAGAAATCGCATGAATAAATTTCTGGGATGCATATATAATGTACAAAGAGTTAAGAAAAGTTTAGGAGCTTATGTGAACTTTCAGGGAATAAAGAAACAAATTGACAGGAAGAAAAAAAAAAAAAAAAAAGAAGTAGAGGAAGGATCACTTAAAATTTCTTCAACCCTAAGAATGAAGCTTAATGAATTGCAAAGCACTGAGTGACAGGGAAAAAGGCTGAAAGATAAAAACGATTTCTTAATCAGACAGTGATAGATACGCCAGGGAACCCTGCAGCATGATGTCTGAGGTTGTTTTGTTGCATATTGAGTTTTGAGTTTTGTTATTCTATAAGTGAGTGTAGAAAGGGAAAAAAAAAAAAAAACTTGAAAAACTGTGCATCCCTAGACAGGAAACAGACCAGTTCTAAAGAAAAACTCGAATAGATATAGAACAATTTCTATGCAATACTCAACTCAATTAAGAAGTTTCTCTGAGGAACGCAGATGAAATTTCGGAATCTCAGAAATCAAAATGCAACAAATAAATCAGTGCTTTTCTGTACAGATGGCAAAAGGCAGGATCAAGAACCTAGACACTTCACATCAAGGAAGCTGTGAAAGAGTCAACAGAAACACAGAAAATGTTGATAGTCTAATGTAGATCCTAGGTAATGGATTTCCTATTATTTACACTAAAACTAACAAAAGAGATTGCCAAATCAATTGCTTTCCAGATCTACGTTAATGATTCAAACATAGATTGTAAATATAAAGTATCTGACAGGTCAAAAAAGGGCCTCACAAAGCCAATGATGATGCTGACTGGACATCCTTCAAGAAGGATAGTTTCCAAATAAGAGAGAACAGAAACGACGTGTCAGACTTAAAATACAGTTGCACATAACAGGCTAAAAGCTGCTTTCCTGCTTTTATAAACTGCAGATGGAGACTAATTTAGTACTCTGGTCATGTGTAATGGTTGATATATATATAGGCATCCCCATGGTTTACATGGTTTAGTTAAAAGTTATCAAAATGACAAGTGTGCTATTTGAAGATCAACCATCAGCATCTCCGTGTTTACATAGTTTTAACTTTTAAGTTATCCAAATGACAAGGGTGCTATTTGTTAGTGCATGCGCAACAACCGTCAGACCCTGTTGTGGGATTAGACTCCGTCCTCCCTCCATTTCACAGGCTACATCCCCATGCAGATTTATTTCACCATCAACCTCCTCACATATAGCACCGTATAATGCTATCCAGCATCCACACCATCAACATGTGGAGCACATTGTGAAAGGAGCATATTTCCAAGCACATTGTGGGACCCGTATAGGACATCTGGCACAGGTACAAGTGCGCCCTGCTAGAAATATGATCCAACAATCAAGTCAGTCCACTTGTCAAGTGGCCACCATTGTACAAAAATAAATACACCAGCTACAAAAGCTTATTTGAAAAATTAGGCCAGCACACTTATTAGGGAGGCAACCCCTCGGACTAAAGGAATTATATTATCTTCTAGCCCACATGCATCTTCTCCCAAAGGCACTTTACATGCAGCCATGCACGTGTATGAGTCATTTGATGGGTGCAGAAGGTGGACTCTTTATAGTTTATACTGCATTGACATTTCATAAAATGATTTTTAAGATATTGACATCAAATAATACTATAAGAAAAGTACAAAAAATAGATATTGTCATCCAAACCGCATTTCCATAATAAAATGAGCTTTCATAAACTGTGCTCCCAAAACTGCATTTCAATGTATTGAAGTTTTCATAACTATGCTCCCAGAACTGCATTTCAGCATTTCGGCGTCAAAGTCCTCATTGATGAATGAGTTTCCGCACCTTGCCCGGCTAGCGGTGGATGAGGACACATCGGTGGCGAATTGTTTGTCAAGTAGTGGGTCCTCAGGGGCGTGATCACCCCCGTGTCACCAGAACTTATCGGATGAAGAAATTGAAGATTTTGTTTTATTCCTTAAAGGAATTTATTTGGTTAGCCCACTGAATAGGGAGCTTGATACTTTGGTGTGACGAGAGAAAAGTTCGGGTTGCTTCTCAGTTAGTTCCTTCTATAAGATGTTGTGTTCCCAATCACTCTTCAGCTATGCCCCCAACGATGATGTTATGCCATTACGGGGCTCCTCCAAAAGTGGAGGCTTTTGCATGGCTAGTGGGGAGGAGGAGAGTTTTGACCACCGACAACCTTCGCAAAAAAGAAATGGTGATCCCCGAACATGTGCGCTTTGTGTACAGGCAATGCAGAAACAGTTGATCATATATCCATTCATTGCCCCTTTACTCAAGGGAATTGGGATTCTATTCTTTCTTCTTTCGGGTGCAGTGGTCCATGCCCGCCTCAGTGGAAGGTTTATTAGAGGTGAGCCATGGGGTTTGTCTTTGTAAGCAAGCTCAGGCGGAGTGGTGGTTGGCGATTCTTGCAGCCCTTTGGTCGGTGTGGGGGAAAAGGAATGAGAGATGCTTCAACAATATTGAAAATGATGTTTGTGTTGTCATCTGTAAGATGAAATCTTATGTAGCCGAATGGGCTTCTTGTAGTGCGTCTTTGAAAGATTGTATCTTGCTTTTTGCTTGATAGAGTTGTAAGATTTTAGGCACCACCTTGGCATCTTTTTAGTAATACTTTATCTTTCAAGAGAAAAAAGGATAATATCGAGTTGATATTAGAATCAGAATCTATTACCAGTTCTTCAATCATACACTCCAACTAATGTCCTTTTTATCATTAGGTCCACTTGACTATGAGAAAGCTCTCATCAAAGCAGGTTCTAACAAAATCTCATCTACAAGAGACTGGTGTGTATTTACCATATAATCATCATATGAACTACGAAGAAAAATGTTATAAATGATGCTGTACATCAGTAAGCAACCAGACCTGTTTATCCTTGTTCCCAACAGGAGCAAGACCAACAAAGCGGGTTACATGCACAGCTCCATCATTAGAGTAAGGTTCACGTGCATAAAATACACCTTTAGTACCTGCAACATGATAGCTGTCCATACAAGATAAACATCAACTTCACAAATATAATGTATGTTTTTGCTACCATATAAAATGTATTCATGATAATACCATGTCAACTGAAAATTTTAGTTAAGAAATAAAATAAAATCACCTAAAAGGTGCAATGAGTAAAACGCAAGACAAGTCTATGAAATCAGAAACATTTGAACAAAGGGATAAACAACCCTACATAGGCTCTTTTAACTTCTGAAGCATGAAAGCTTCCATAGCAGTACAAATATTGTTTTCATTAACACTTCTGCATTTGTACAAACTGGGAAAGATAGGTATCTTATGTGTAAAGAAAGATTAATGCATATGACTATACTACTTTTACATGTGCATACCTTCGCCTGCATACATGTTGGTATGCATGCCAACACGGCATGTGTGAGCAAGATCGGACTGGTCCATCAAGTGGGCCCTGCTACCTGCCTTGGGTGTTGCTTATCATGGAGACAAGACGGGAAGAGATGGGAGCTTATACTGATTACTCACTTTCATTAGATATTTTCTTATGACTTTGACTATTGTAGATTGTTAATGGGTGATTTTTTTAATCCCTAGTGTCATATTGGTTTGTTGTCAAGAACTTATACATGTATTTATTCTTAAATAAATTCTTTTCAACTCATATCTGAGATAGAATAGGACCATGTGCTCTTGGAACACATTTGATTTAAACCTAGACATAACCAACATATTTTGGGGCATTATTTGTAGGGAAACCCACTATACCTTTTTATACTTGGTCCATTAAATAAATGGGCCAGTTTATTTTGACTTCAACCCATCAGAAAATTTAATGGGCCGGGCCTGGGGCCAAAATACAGACTAGATTTAGTCCAAAGCCCCTCTTGACTTGACCTGATCCAACATGTTTGCACCCTTAATCAAGGCTTTTTGGATCTTCGGAAGCTTACATCATGCAGATAACAGGTATTGCCTCCCATGAAGCAGAGAGTTGTTCACAGTTGTGACTGTAGAAGACTGAGAGGCTTCCAACGGTGCATTGATAATTAAGGGAACTCCCGTTCCATGGTGTTGTCAAGAGGAAACTACCGAGAAGCTGGCTACATGGAAGTTTCTGTTTTGTATTTCTGAGATCAATAAGCAATGCCGTGATGTCTGTGCAATGTCCTTGGTAATGCAATTGCCGTCTCTCTTGCCATAGTTTTTTGTTTTTTTTTTTTAAAGGACATAACAGAGTTGAAGTCCTTAATTGGAGGAGTAGACCATTCTTCTAAATTAAATAAAGAATATAATGAAAGAAATATTGGTGCTTATCCTTTTTAAAAAAATATTGGTACTTTGCACTTTTCTGTATAAGTAATTTCACATTTAGACAAAGCATTTGCGTGACAATTAGCGAAAAGTAACAAAAATTGCAACCCTGCAATGAGTATATGCATGGTGATTGAAATAAAATTAACCCCAGATCGTCACTCACCGAGGCTTGACCTCTGCAGCCAACTGTGATATGAGGGGATCGCTGCCAGAAGGATTTGAAATTCCTACCGGGGCATCAGCAGCTCTGTTCAAGATCTCACTTGGCCATTCATTAGTGATAGCTCGTCAAGGAAGTCAAGAAGAAAGTGAAACGCGTGACCGAGAGACAGAGACAGTGGCAACAAGCATCAGCTAACATTTTGAGAGAAGCATATAAGAGACTGCCACCAGTCAAGTTGTTTGCTAATAATAATAGCTCCACACAGAGTATGATTATAGTCAACTAAAGGTTGTCTTTGGATGAATGAGTGAATAAAACTGCAAATGTACAATTGAAGCACGAATAACTAAGAAAGATTAATCATGTTTCCTAGCATTTGATATTTTTTAAAAAAAAAGCAGCGCTCAAGTTAATGCAGAGGCATTTCACACTGGGCTCAAGTGGGGTAGCCCGTGGGATGCAGGGACATACTCGGGGTGGGTGGCCCATGTGTTTTGGGGCCCATGAGGGGGGTTCGGCCGAGGTCCTAACCCATGAGATGTGGGGCCTGGGCTATGAGATAAAGGGATTAATTCGCCATACTCTAGCAGTTCGAGCTTTTAGAGCAAGTGGTTAATTGTCCTGCATCAAACTAGTATCAAAGCCAGGTTTTCATAGGGGAATACATGATTAGGGGTTAGTTCATATATATTTTTTTTATGTACCACACTCATTCATTTAGGACTGTTTAGAGATCCATAATTCATGATATAAGCTGCAGAATTTTCTGTTATCCATTTATTTTAATAGCTATATTGCTGGATTTTTGTAGAGTTGTGTTAGCGTCCTATAGGATCATCTAATGTCATTAGGGTGCATATAGTGGAGTCTAGGCGCATATAGTTGCATCTTAGGACCCCTTGAGTTGTGTAGTGCATGCCCACACGTACTGGACACGACTTTGGTCTACACCCCATCATGAACATCAAGCAACTTACCGAGTCTCTTAGGAGAATAACCCAAAAGTTGGATGCCATAGATGCAAGCATTAGAGCATCTTCGCAACAGGTTAATAATCGTTTGGACAAATTAGATGCACCCGTCCATTAAGTTGAAACCTCCACCCGAGCAAAAACCACCCGTCCATTGGTGAAGATACCTAATCTCAAGCAGGTGGTCAAGAGGACAGATAAGGGAATGGGAGTGGCCAAGGAAATGGTCGTGGGCGTGCACCCGTGCACCCACCCCGCGAGGGGCATCATGATCATTATGACCTAGATGCGCAACTCCTCAAGGGAGTTAGGATAAAGTCCCCTACGTTTAATGGTCAATTGGACCTTATGGCTTTTTTAGATTGGTTAGCGGATATAGATCACTACTTTGAATGGTACGACATGTCATATACTTGCCGAGTCCGATTTACCAAGATGAAGTTTGTGGGCCAAGCAAAGGGGTTTTGGACTACTATAAAATGAAAGAAAGAAAGGTTGAGGGAGCCCCCAATAATCCATTGAGAAGAAATGAAAGAAATTCTAAAAGAAAGGTATCTCCCTTTCTCTTATCACTTGAGGTTGGTTGAAGACTGACAATCTCTTCGACAAGGCTCCATCAGTGTGGCTGAGTATATTGAAAAGTTCAAAGAGTACTTGACCCAGTGTGAGGTTGAAGAGTATCCCGTACTCACTCTTGCACAATTTAAGACGGGCCTCCATTTTGACATTAAGAGAGTTGCTCGTCAAAGACATATACACTCTTGAACAGATGTAGCAAGTGGTGTTGGAGGTCGAGCAATACCTCAAGGCATTTATGGAAAGGCAGTTTGAGTCCCGTGATTGGGTCTAGCTCGTGTAAAAGCGATGTGACTAGATATTTTAGATGTCAGAGGTTTGGTCATTTTGCTCACCAGTGTGGCACAAAAGAGGGCAGCAAGGTGTCCCTTATTGATGGGCGAGTAAAAGTATTGCCCCCAGAAAGTGACGGTGAGAAAGAAGAATACGAGCAGCAGAGACCCCTGGTAATGAGGAAGACGGAGTGCGAGAGACTACGACACTTGTAGTTATTCGTTGCGCCTTTGCACAAGCAAAGAATACCAACAATTGGCAGCTAAATCTCTAGCAACTAGAGCACAAAGGCAGTCCGTCGGGTTTGGTTTCCAGCTCCAACCCAATACCACTCAGGCTTGGATTTGTAATTAGGCACATGGGTCAGTAATAGGGACTGATTGGTTTTATTGATAAATGGATCAGGCATGGGCCTAGGTTTGCAATATGTTTTATTAAGGCCCAGCTTGAGCACGTGAAGTGGACCATTCATGGATGTTATGGACGAGTAGGCTTGAACCTGAAATTGACGGCCCAATTACTAAATGAACCAAGGCCAGGACCATTTTTGTGCATGATTAAAATCAAGCCATTCAAAGCCTAGCCTGCTCCATAGCAAAGTATTCAAAAACTGTTTACATAACAGTAACAGTTACAGGGCCATAATGAACCCAAAAAAAAATAAAAAATGGCCCATTGTAGGGCTGATACAGTTTATATATATATATATATATATATATATATATATATATATATATATATATATATATATATATATATATATATATATATATATATATATATATATATATATATATTTTAAAGGCCATAATGGGAGCTGTGACAGTAATTACGGTGGCCATCATAGCCACCGTTACCATTATTGAATACATTGCTCAGTAGACACCCCTAGTACCAAGTCCAACTTGAAACCAACATAATAGCAATTTAGAGACTCATCACTCGAGATGAATACTATGGAACAATATTACAACTTGGTTATCGGACCAGTAACAGAAAGTTTATCAATAGTTGCATCCAAAAACACACCTTAAATGCTTTTCACCCAAAAACCTCCTATCTGAAAATTAAATGAGGATATGTTAGGAAAAGGTCGATAACTCCGGGTTCTTCAGCCAAAGCTCGCAATGCATCAATGTCATCGTCCGTGTATGTTCCCATTGGCTGACCATCGGATGACTTCCTTCCAGATAAGTAAACTATGGATAAACCTTTAATATTAAAAAAGTAAAAAACTCAGAGAGTGGGTCTTTTAAAATATAGAACAAAGAGGCGTTATATGATTCTGGGGCAAAAAAGCTGTATAATGCGATCAGGTTTACAGTGTTTACAAGTAGGGGAAAGTTGGGCCCCTGGGTTTTGATATTATGACCTGTAAGCCCCACTGTGGATGGCCCATTTACCAAATACCGCTCAGACTGGAAGAATCCAAACCCTTGAATAGGAGGTAATAAAAAATAAAAAAAATACACCGTCAGGAGAGAAAATACAGCAAGTTAACACTTAACCAAGAAAAAGGCCAAATATTAAATAGCTAGAATCATTCAACCTGAAGAATTTTCAGCGCATGGTTGCGAGGGCCATCCACATTGAGGCCCATCATATCAATGGTTTGGAACATAGGACCATTGGCCCCACTTGTTCAAACTGAAAACCAGAGCAGTACTGTACACCAACCCTTCAGCGTCACTATATAATAGGTAACCAGAACTGATCACCTACAATCTGTCGCAGGCTGATACAGCCTACAACCCATTTTTGCAAGCATTTTGCCCAGTCATTAAAAAATGGATCGTACCATACATCAGTTGCAAGTGATCAGTTCTCATGACAGCTGAAATTTCATCCGCATCCATAATTTCATCTGCAATTCTCTATCGGTATTCTACCGTAAATAATGCCATTGATTCATAAAAGAATGACAGCAACTGGGGGAAAAAAAAAAAAACTTGAAAGGAAAAACGTAAATGGGGGAATTCAGATAATACTGAAGAGGGAGAATTTCCCGCTGCCCTTCAACCAATAGAGATTATCACATATCTTCAACCCATCAGTCTTGAAGCCAAGATTAGCCGGATGCTTGGAAGCAGGAGACAAGACTTTGGCCGCTCCGACGCCATAATCGCCGATGAAGTAGGTCGGGAGAGGGATGGGCGAGCGGCCTTCGATGTAGTCTGAGAGTTCATCGAGACGGTCTGGAATGTCGGGGAAGAACTGTCCCACGCAGAAGAGGGCATCGAACGGACCGTTGGATTTGTTCACCTGAAGAAGACAGAAATGAATAGAAAAGAAGAGATAGAGGATAAAAATGCTTTTAATATGGGAAAGGAATTTGGAGAGAGAGAGAGAGAGAGAACCGCTGAGACTCGCTTGAAGAGCTGATTCAGACGACCGAGAACGTCGCCGCAGAGGAGAATCCTTGGAGAAGCCATGGATAGCTCTTGCACGCGCACTCTCCGTCTCTCTCTCAAAGGTCATGGTTAAAAGACTCGGCGACTCGACCCAACTCGTTCGCTCCTGAGTCGAGTGGTGAGTCGCCTTAGTCAGAGATGAATCGGCCCGATTCGTCCTAGTCGAGTGGTGGTTGACTCGGCGTTTCTAACCGGATCGGGTCAGACCGATCCGAGTCGACTTGGACGAGTCGCATCAAGGTGATAGTTGCAGGGGACGAGAGCGGAGTCCTGCTTAATCGATCTGGGCCTTCCATCAGATCTAACCTAGGATTCTTCTCGGGTTACCGTGCAAAAACACGTGGACCAGCTGATCTTGTCCGTCTGAAGTGATTATTGATCAGGTTTGGTATGAGATGAGCAAATCATGTGCGATCCCAACACATCATCAACTATTTCGTTTGATCGGAAGCCAACGTCCGTGGTGTGCTGACGTCACTGAGTTAGGTGGGCCCTGTCGGCAGATTTTGCAATACCGTTTAAAAGAAAAAAAATGCGAAAGATCGATAACTCGAATCCACCACACCTAAGTAAAGAAGCGAGGATTAAAGTTCTACCATTCAAAACTTCTTGAAGGTCATGAGTTTTTGATCGACTTTACAATTGTTTTTCCCTTTACTCAGGTTTATATGACTATGCGAACCGGTTGAATGCAACTGAACATTATAGGGGCCCTGAAGGTTTCAATGATTGGAATCATTGTCCTGACTACCTTTGGTGTAGCTCACTTGGCCTTTAGATTTACCTGGCTTTGAGTTTCATGCTCTAAATTGATCTTATTAGGGTATGGTTCATGCAATGAAGCCAATTTAAATTTTAAGTGGACCATACCACAGGAAGTGGTCTTTTTTGAATCCCCACCACTACAAATTTCACAGGGCCAACCAATTGTTTATCTTCCATCCCACCTGTTGATAGGGTCATAAACCTAGATAAAGAGATCACACAAAATTCAGATTGATCCAAAATTTATGTGGCTTGATAGGAGTTTTTAACGATCGGTAACTATTATTTCTTGTATTATATTTCATTAGAGAGTTTTGGATCTTCTTCATTTTTTTAGATTAATTCCTAAAATGAGTTTTCAAAATAGAAGGACGACATCAATATAAGGTACACATATCATTGTGGACCCATAGCCGGGTATACCCCCCACAGCTATTCTCCATTGGGCGTGGACTAGCTACTCCCCCGCCAAGACCTAGCTCGAGATGGAAGCAGATTATCTATTACTAGGAGTGTACATTGAGTCGAACCAAGTTGAGCTAGCCTCAGCTTGACTCAACTCGGCCACTAGCTGACCTCAACTCTTAGTTTAGCTCGATCCTTGAACTTGATTGGCCATTTTGGTTCGGTCAATAACTTGGGTTAGTTTGAGTCAAAATCAAGCTGAGTTTGCCATTACAGCATTTTCACAAATACTTTAACTGCACCCTCAAAATCTTATTGTATTTGAGATAGAGACAGTGATTTTATAGGTATTTTATTAAATATCTTCTAAGCAACATAAAAGTTAAGGAAAAAAAAAAAGAATATTATTTTTATATACATACTTTCATTGGCACAAGACATACTTATTTGGGTCATTTCATTAAACACTTGGTTAGCAACATCAATATCAAAGTAAACAAGTCATTTCAATCCGAGTTTGATTTAATCTGGGTTTGATTTGAAGATAAGTTTAAGCCGAGTTGAATTGATTTTTTGAGTTTAAAAATGAGTTGGACTCAACCTCGAGCTTGTGCCACCTCAAGCTCGAGCTCGACTCCAACTGATTTTCGTGCTAAAAAAATCAACTCAACTCGGCGTGAACTTAGCCGCAAATCATGCTTTTTCGAGTCGGGTCAACCGAGCTAAACGATCTAACTCAGTTTATGTACACCTCGACTGGTTATATGTGTAACACAACCATCTGGGATTACCTCGATGCATTTGTTGTATATGCACGATGTCCATTTATTTTTTCATATCATTTTAGCCCAATATCCCAAACCTTTTAAACCTTTTAAGAAGATCCAAATGTTGGGTGGACCACACCACTAGAAACAGTGGTAAATGACCATTAAAATATTTATATGGGTCACATGAGTTTTGGATCAATCTGATCTTTATATATATACTTAATACATGTTTTCTTGACATTATCAACAGATTAGATGGTAATAAAAATTAAGAAAACCCTACGATGGGCCCTTTTGAAATTTCAATCGCGAGTCACTCAATCACCACTATTTCCTGTGGTGGGGTCCGCTTACGTTTAGATCTGCTTAATTTTGGGGAGTACGACCTAAAATGGGCCGCAGAAACGGATAGACAGCGTGAATATACAATAAATCATCAAGGTGGGGCCCACATGTTACCCGGGTAACAACCAATCCGCCCACGGAAGAGATGGATGGTCCTGTTAGGGGCTCTGTAGGTCCACCTAGATATATGTATTTTATCCAAGCCGTCCATCCATTTTGGCGGATCATTTTAGGGCATGAGTACAAAAAGAGTTAGATCAAAAGCTTGAGTGGACCATAAAACAGCGGTGATAATGATGCCACCGTTGAAACCTTCCAAAGGCCCACCGTAATGTTTATTTGCCATCAAACCTGTTCGTAAGGTACACTCTGTAGGCGATCAATCGCCACTGTTTCCCATCGTGTAATTCACTCAAACCTTCAATTTGGCTACCTTTTGTGATCACGCCCTAAATAGATCCGCCAAAATGGATAAAACACATACATCAAGGTGGCCCCACAGAGCCCCTAACAGGACCGTCCGTCTCTAGTTTGGTCCTGACGGGGGTTGTAGACTTGTAGTAGTACCCAATCCGCGCCCCACGCTTCAGCATACAGGAGCCTCTGCGGCTCTCTCTCTCTCTCTGACGCCAGTCTTCCTCTTCCGAGAAGTCGAAGAACACAGGTAAGTGTTCCTTTTTTCCTTTATTTATTTATGAATTTTTACCATGGCCATAGAATTTCGCACGTGCTGCAACGTTCAATCCCTCCGGCATTCCAATCCCACCTTCTATACCCTCAAAGCGACACAACAGTTTCGTGGATTCCACGGTTGCTGGCGGGACTGTCTCTCCATGACTGCAAAGCTTACGGGTAATCTCCCTTTGCTGGACTTACCTGCAGTATTGCAGAGACCTGGACTTATATGTTGCGAGTAAAACACTCGTGTGTGTGTGTGTGGAGAGAGAGAGAGAGAGAGATGTGTTTGTATGAAGTGGTTAGTGTCTGTTTTTATGGATTCTAATTAAGTGCCTGTTAATCACTGATGATTTGATACATATATCTACAACATAATAAGTATGGGTTTTCTGCTGAAATGGAGATTGAATTGGGTTGCATTCCATTCTCCTCCTAGTGTGGAAGAAACTAAAATCCATCTTTTATTTTACAATAGATTGGAGATAAGCGGCATTCAGGGTATGGGTATCATTACATGCATCAATGGCTGGGGATAAAGAAACATGTATGGGTAGTGGAAAAATATTGCTGTCTGAGGGAAACATTGGGAAAAAGGTGGAATTTCTTAGTGAAACTTAGAAGATGTTAAAAGACACATGTTAACACATTTAGGAATCAAAATCTTGCCAAAAAAAACAAAAAGAAAAGAAAGAGAGAGAGAGAGAGAGAGAGAGAGAGAGAGAGAGAGAGAGAGAGAGAGAGAGAGAGAGAGAGAGAGAGAGATGGATGTACAATGTAAGTTTCCATTTTATAGGAGCCTAGACCATTTAATTTACCTGAATCATGGTTCAACCAATTCGAATTTGAATTCGTAGTTCGCCGTTCGGCATGTTTCGAATTTTTCCAGTTCGTTGAGACAGGCTCATTTAGTTCAATTTTCAATTCGTCTGATTCAGTCTGGATTCGCTTTGTTTGATGGACCAATTCAGTGCCATTAAGTTCGAAGAGGATGGACCATGTTCTAGGTCAAAGAACACAGACCAATTGGTGGAACGAGGCGTGGGCTGGTCCTGAGAATGGGATGGATACAACTTGCAATTTTAAAGATATTTAAGGTCACCAGTTCAATATGATTTTTGGGTGATGGCCCATTTTCGATGGACATGATGATTTGAATGGCTGAGATTAGGTTACATTTGTGCCAATGCATACTGGTTGTACACGTGAGCCTGATGGTCATACCCTCGCAAAACACAACGGTGAATTATTACCCATCTTTTGTTCTGTGTAGACCATAGAGAAAAACCTTGGTCATATGGTTGAGTGTAATAGATGATATGCAAGCACTTAGAAATTGAGTAGGTGGAATAAAATAAATTCATGTTAAATATGCCAAATTATGGGTTGCAGTTTTGATGTATCATGTACAAAAACTTATGCTTATTTGACTATTAGATTGGTGTGATTTTTTTTTTTTTTTTTTGGAAAGGTAACAAAAATATATTATAAACAAGCGCCAAAAGGCAAGAACTACACAGAGAGATGGCAAGAATTGCCCAGACTATTTACAATAAAAGAATAATCAATTCCTCACTCCCTCCCCAAGACCCGAAGCCCATTTGATAGCTTTACTTCTAATCTTCAAAACAACCCATCCTAACTAGTGGCTAGAATTCATAAAGCACCTCCCATTCCTTTCTTCCCAAATACTCTAGAGCCTCGCCAACAAACCCAACTACCATGAGGCTTGCAACTCCTTTTTGAGAATCACCCCATGCCAAGACAAAAAAAAAAAAAAAAAAAAAAGGTCAATGGAAGCTAGAGTGACCCAAGAAACCTGGAACGAGGAAAGGATGCTATTCCACATAAGGACGATGAGCTCAATGAAAGGTGAGGAAGCTATTCTTGGAACTTATTAAATGACAATCACTTTGAGAGCACAGGGATATATATTTTTGTAGGATTAAAATGTACGAAGTGAAAGAAGTTTTGAGAAAGATGAAAATAGGAAAGGCTCTCCGTCTAGAATAGATAGTATACCAATAGAGGTTTGTAAGTGTATGGGAGATACTGGGTTATTTTGGTTGATAAGGTTATTAAAAAAGATTGTAAGATCAAAGAAAATGACAAATTAATGGAGGAAAAGTATTGTTTAATAGAAACTTGAAGGATGATGAAATTGAGGAATTATTAGGCCTTCTTTCCCGTGTGCAAGGGTATGCGGTCGATTTGGTAGCTATTGATTCCTTGTATTGGAACCATGATAGGTCGGGAGCATTCTTGGTTCAATCCCTCTTTCGAAATCTATCTTCTTTGGAGCCGATGGACATCCCTAGTTGCACAGGCCTGGTTTGGACCCACGGGGCCCCTTCCAAGATAGCAGCTTTTGCGTGGTTGGGGGGTCGAGGGAGAATCCTCACCATTGATGACCTTCAGAAGAGAGGTCTCCAACTCCCTAATATTTGTATCCTCTGTTATGCGGATGTTGAATTAGTTGATCATCTCTTTCTCCATTGCAAATTTGCCTCTACCATTTGGTATGGTGTGTTTCAGCAAGTGATTGTCTCATGGGTGCTTTACGATAGCATCGATGGTTATTTCAGAACATGGGAAGTTGGTGGTGGGGGGAAAGCTTGTGAAGAAAAGGTGGAAGCTAGTGTTACTTGCGGTATTTTGGACGATTTTGATCGAGTGGAATGGTCGCTATTTTGGAAATAAGCGGTCTTTTGAGTGGGGTAGTCTTTGTAAGGTTTCAAATTACATCAGGGAGTGGGATCCGTGATTTTTTTATTTTTTATTTGGGAGAGCTTGCGGGATTGACTTGTAACTTAGTTTAGTTTTTTTTTTTTCCTCCCTTTTGGGCCCTCTGTTTCCTTTTGGCTATTGCCTAATAAAATATTCACCTTTCAAAAATAAAATAAAATACCTTTGTACCTATTTATAAGAATAAAGGAGACAAAGCTGCACTAACTATCGTGAGATTGAAATTATGAGCCATACCATGAAACTATGGGGAAGAGTGATTGAGCAATGACTAAAACATGAGATGAACGTATTAGAAAATCAGTTTGGTTTCATGCCAAGGATGCGTACAACTGAAGTTATTTTCCTACTTAGACAAGTAATGGATAGATATGGGGAGAGGAGGAAGGATTGCCACGTGGTTTTTATTGACTTAGGGAAATCTTAAAATAGGTCCCCTAGAAAGTTAATTTGATGGGTGTTGGGAAAGAGGAGTTTAAAGATGATATATTGACATGATTAAGGATATGCATGAGGAAGCGGTAACAAATGTGAGTACCACTGGAGAGACAAGTGAGTTCCCAATTATTGTAGGCTTGCACCAGGGTTCAAAATTGAGTCCGTACCTTGTGCATTTGTTATAAACAGGTTAACGAGGCATTTGTTTTGATTGACAAGACGAGGGAGGGTGTAAACACAAAGCTAGATTTATGGAAGGGTGCTTTAGAATTTAAAGGATTTAAAATTAGGATTAAATAGAGTATATACAGTGTAATTTTAAATAACAATAGGAGTGGAAACAGAGAATTAGTTAAGATTGTTGACCAAGAAGTTTTTCAAAATGACCACTTTCAATATATTGGGAAGTCATGACAGTGGAGAGATTGAGAAGGCTGTTGCCGTAGAATTCAAGCAGGGTAGAAGAAATGGAGATGTGCCTTTGGAGTTTAATGCGATCATCGTGTACCACTCAAACTAAAAGGAAAATTTAATAGGATAGCTATAAGACTAGCCATGCTTTATGGGACGGAATGTTGGGCAGTTAAGGAACAACATGTTCATGGGATGAGTGTAGCTGAAATGAGGATGTTGAGATGTGTGAGTGGGAAGACAAAGGATAGAATTAGAAATGAATGCATTGAAGGGAACTCATGAGTAGCACTAATAGGTAATAAGATGAGGGAATGTAGACTTAGATGGTTTGGTCATGTGCAACGAAGAATTGCACAGGTTGAAAGGCTCCAAAAGGGCAAGGGGAAGGTCCAAAGTGACATGAGTGGAGGTAGTAAGAAAAGACTTGATGACCTATGGTCTAACTAAAGTTATGTCCCTTGATAGAGTGGAACGACAGACCATGATTCATGTAGCTGATCCATAAATCTTAAACCAGTTTCTACACTAGGGAATCAAGTTTTCTGTTCTTAGAGTTGTAGTATGTTCCTTTCTTTAACAACGTTCTAAATAATGCATCATGGTTAGGATGCAAGGGTTGCAATGTTCTTGGGATTATGGGGCTTTGACTGTTTTTGTACAAAAAATGTGCACACACACTCGCATTTGATAATCGTTTGCTCTAACTTACGTGGAGATGGGTAACAGGCTGGAAGGTGGGATTGGAATGCCTCTAGGGAGGGAATTGAATGTTGTGCAATGTCCCATAAATAAAGAAGTGAATTTGGTCCCATATAATGCCTAGGACTGTTCTCTTAACCCTTTTGGTGGGCATAGAATCTGGGCCATTTAATGTGCTAACGACAATCTCAAGATCATAACATTGTTGATGGCCATAGAATTTGGGTTGTTGACCATTCTCTTAAGTGTTTACATCTAAATATTGGTGGAAAACACACAATTCTCAAATTACTTTTTTAATTCCCAATCTTTATAAAAATATTTACCTCAGCTGATGTTTTGCAGAAACTTTGTAACTAATAAGTAATAATTGTGCCATTGGCTTACTCAATATAATTTTATGCAGGTTTGCATTAAGCAGGACGGAATGAAGTCGCCTTTGGGTAGTTCTAAATGGTATGTAGATGAGTCCAACAAAACTGTTAGGATCAGAAACATCGATACTTGGTGGGGGAGCTTCGTTTACGGTTTGATTTTACATGAGAAATGATAGAAGTATTCCAGAGCACTGTTAAGTTATAGTGCTCCTGGATGCATAGTGACGTGTGGACAATCCTATCCGGTATATCCATTAGGTCCAGTCCACACTTCATGGTTCACAATGTGAAGGCCATGCTGATTGGTTGATCCTATCCATCCGAAAGTTGTACTTGTTTTTTAATGGCCATCTGATTTTAAAGCCATGTTGGGATGATTAAGATCGTCTGTTTCAAACCATAAGCATTCCATGGCGGGCATCACCGAATGGATGGTTCAAATTGCTGATTGGACTTACTTTTCAGTTAACAATCTTGACTGTTTATTTATATACTACTGGTGGGATGGTTAGAATCATCTGATCAGTGTGGTTTTTGCTTCGTATCCCATTAAGTGTAGGCAGACCAACATGGACAGTTCAGGTCTATTGATGAGACTGTTCATGTGTCCTCATGCAAATAGGACTACTGGATCATGTATCTACTAAAAATATGCTATATGATCTTAGCAAGGACTAGTTTTCTTATACACGAGTATTTACAGGTACAGCGCGATATATCTGGGGGAATTGAAGTGCTCAGTTTATACTAAATGTCCTGAGATTGATTTTAGCCACTTGCAAGTGTGGTAATAATATATTAGTTGATGCCGATACTTTGTCTATTGAGACTTTCCTTTTTTGGCTTTCATTTTACAGCTCCAAAGGTGATGATGATAGTAACAAAATCCTATTACCTGTAAAGAAAAAGAGCAAAACAAAAGGCACGAATCAGGTACCAAACAAGCTAACAGAGTGTTTCAGTTAAGTGAGGCTTTATTTTGTCATAATCTCTTGTACATCAAGTGCGTGCTTCTGAAACTTGGCATTTCCATTATATTTGCCATTGCAAGTGTAAGAAGAAGGAAGTGCTGCAGCTGAGCAAATCCCAGAAACGGAAATTGAAACAGCTGCAGGTGTGTGGCTTTCTACTTGTTTCCCTGTAACCATGTTTGTCAGATTCTTACCGAGAGCATTTCTTTTTTTCTTTTCACGATACTTTTGCTGCTGTGGGTTCCATATCAGTTCCTGAAACTTGTTTTGGTTTTTTTTTTTTTTCTTGTACATGTAGGAAGAGAAAGAGAGAAAGGCCTTGGAATTGAAAAGTATTAAGATCTTGGAGTAAGCTACCATTTTTTCCCCCTAAAAGTTTTGTCGTCGAAGTGGTGATGAAGGGCTGCTGGTCTCCAGCATCTCTGCTGTACATGTTGTATGCTTCTAGAGCAATTCGAACCATCGATCGGGTGGTTCAACACATGAAGAGGCTATAGCTAAAATTACTGTTATCAAACTATCTTACCCATCACACCGGTGGCCTGCTAATGAATGCTAAGAAAAAGTTGAGCAAGAAGTTCTCATTCAATGGGCTGAAATTCGCTCCAATCATACTGCTAGGACTGTTAGATCGTGTAACTTTTTGACCATTGCCTGTCTACACCATGGCCCACCAGATCCGTAGTTTGGGTCTGCCATGCATATGGAAGAGATGTTGGAGACTAGTCAGCCTCCATCTTCAAAGAGGCGGATGACTCTCTAGCAAATCCTTGTTCTATTCTCATAAACATATCATTTGACGAACTCTGCTTCACATTCTCACATGGAAATGATACAGAATTCTTCAAGAATACTGAAGTTCCTTATTCTCAACTCTAACACATAGATACATGTTTCTCTGAATTCATTTTCAGGAAGTACAAAATTCACGATGATGCATATTCCCTTCTTCGGTCTTCAGGGAACATGGGTCAGGTGTGTAGCATCAAATAAGCGTTGCTTTCTGAGTACAAAAAATAAGGTAACTTCTAGTACTCAATGGATGTGTTGCCATGCAGGTGGAAACCATGCGAGAAAAACGCATAAGAGCCATGCAACTTTCTAAAGCAGGTTTGGAAGTGCTACAAGATGGTCAGTCCTTCCAAAAGAAGGGTAGTAGTCGAGGTTCTTCCTGTCTGATTGAAGTCACTATGGAACCTGGTTCTGAGAAGGGCAGCTCCAAACAGGACCCTCAAGATGGCAGTGTACTGAAACCAATTATAACTGGAGGAGATTGTGTTGATGCCTGTGGGCATTCAGACAATCATCCAAAGCCTACCATTAGTGGAGCACTAGGTGCAGATGCTGTAGCAGATGTCACCTTACCAAGCCTGGAAGTTGCTGATAAAGACAGGGGCACATGCATGCTGAAAATATTTCCAATTGTTTCTTGTAGCAATGACAGAGGAAAATGCACCAAGCTTCAGGTGGTTGTTGATACTTTGGCAAAGTCTTCTGGTTTGGTAGAATTCAATTCACAGTCATTTCGTTTTCTTCTTTTCTTGGAGTCTTCTTTGCTGGTATTTGCTCTTGATCCTCTGATAAATGTAACTAATGTTTTGTATCCTTTCTTTTTTTTAAAAAAATAAAAAATAATAAAATAAAATTTTAAAGAAATTTTCTTGTGTATCAATTTTTATTTTTTTTATTTTCCCTAACTCCTTTGTTGTTTATCTGTTCTTTTTACTTACCTTTACATTGACATTTTTTAACTGTTCGAGTGTGTATATTACATTAAGAGGTGTATGTATTTTCGGGTATCCAGGTGTCTCAGTGAACTACATTACTATATTTTTATTCAGCCAACCTTTCATATATCATGCTTGATGAGCTTCCAACGTTGCCGATACCTATTGGGTTTGTTTTTCTAACTGTGTTTTTCCGCGCGCTCATTGACACGAAAGGTGGTTTATCTGTTGGCCAGGATAGGGATGGAGATGGTCCAAAAATAGACTGCCAGGATACCAGTGCTGTTTCATATCTTGCGGGCCAGCAACCTGTGAATGGCAGGACTGTAGTGCATGTATCCAGACCAAAGGAGGTTGAAAGCAAAAGGGGGGATCTCCCTATAGTCATGATGGAGCAGGAGGTTATGGAAGCTATCAATGAACATTCTACTGTTATTGTTTGTGGAGAGACTGGATGTGGCAAGACTACTCAAGTTCCTCAGGTATGCTCTAGTTTGATGTTTCGCATATTTTATCAGCACACATTCAAGGCTAGCTTTTCCATCAGGCCATGGTTGGAAACCATGGATTCCTTGCCAATCAACGGAAAAGGAAAATGATTTGCCTTTGATGTGACAATTTGTGTTATTTGGAATTTGGATAGCTAAGAAGAATATGAGATTTCTACTTGCTACCCACACAAGAACTCAAAATTGGAATCCATGTTTCAATAGTTCTTATGGTAATTGTCAACATTAAATAATTATTGTGTTTTTCCCCTTTCTTTTTTTACCTTGGATTCCACATATCCAAACATGCCCTTAAGAGCGAATTTAAATTTTGGCTTTCTGATTCAATGGCATTTCACAGTTCCTCTATGAAGCTGGGTTTGGTTCAAAAAATTGCAATGATAAAAAAGGAATTATTGGTATTACTCAACCACGCCGTGTTGCAGTTCTTGCCACTGCCAAGCGAGTGGCCTTTGAACTAGGCCTTCGTTTAGGAAAGGAAGTCGGTTTTCAAGTTAGACATGACAAGAAGATTGGTGAGAATTGCTCCATCAAGTTCATGACAGATGGAATTCTGCTTCGTGAAGTGCAGGTTCCTCCCTGAATCTTACTTTTATATGGTTATCTGTATTTGATTCAACATTGCGATGGTTATACTCTAGTAATAGTTTTCTTGCTGTACATGGATATCCACTAGTAAGACAAAGCCTTTATGTGGATGTGTTTCAACAATGTATACCATTTGCTACATTTTTGCTTCCATGTCCATTCCATATTAACTTTTGGACTCCCTTACACTAGATTTTTCCTTGGGGTTCATTTAGCAGCGTTGAAGCAAGAGTATTTGAGAGGATTTTGGGGGATTTATTTTGGTCCGTTTGGCAGTGTTGATTTGGGGATACTTGGTTTTGAGTGCAATCAAATCCCCTCTTCTCATGCTTTTTCAAAACACAAGAAAATGCTAAGAGGTAGTTTTGCACCATGGTTTATTTATTTATTTATTATTATTTTATTTTATTTTATTTTGGGGGGAGGGGGGTTGAGGGGATTTCAAATCCCCTGATTTGTTTGGCACCATAAGGTAATTGGGGGCTTGAAATGCTTGGATTACATCTAAAATCCTTCCAAGAGTTGCATGTGTAACATGTGTGTCACTAGACTATTAATCTATTGGGCACATGGCCCCTTGATGATATCCCAAAACAATTAGATTATCAATTGCATCACCGTAATTACTTTAATATGATGATTTGTGCTGTCCAAACATTGTTCATGTAAATCAATGGTTAAAAATCGTTGGTTAGTCACTCGGATGTGATCTTGTGCTTGTGGCCCAACCGAGACTTGGAATTTCATCATTTTTGTGCAAAGTGTGTGTGTGTGTATTTCAACAGGCTTATTACAATCATTGTGTCCAACATTACATACGCACACTAATTATTGATATTAAACTTAATTTAATAATTAAATTCAAACCCTTGTAAATATACTACACATAATTACTTTTGGATTACAGGGGATTCTGAATCTAGGGTGCCAAACACAACAGGAGGATTTCAAATCCAGGGGGTTCCGAATCCATGCTCCCAAACAGGCCTTAAGATTTAGATGCATTTCAATTTTGATTACGTTTGAATCCTCCAACAGTTTGAAAATCGACCATTGGAGGTGCTAAAAATGTTGCTAACATTTGCTCTATCCCTCTCTCTCTCTCTCTCCCTCACCACCACCTGCGACATCTCTCCTGCTGCAACCCATCTTTCTCTCACTCTTCTTCTCTGCTCCAGTGTATAGTCTCTCTCTTTCTCTCACTCTTCTTCTCTGCTCCAGTGTATTCTCTCTCTCTCTCTCTCTCTCAAAGAGGGGTTTTGGTGGTTTTCAGTGACGACAAGAGGCGATGATAACGATATCGAAGGAGGCAAAGGATTGAAGGTTGTGGCAATGATGGGGGATACATCAGTGACGTACGTGCAAATGGGATATGGTAGATGAGACGATGGGTTCAGATGGGGGAAGAAAGGGAGATGGAAGAAAGAAGGGAGAGATTGAAAGAGGTATAGCAAGTGGGTCGGTGTCTACTCATTGTAGGCCCAATTTTGGGGCCCAAGCCATGGATGATATGTGGTGGTGTGACAGATGTTGAGCCCCACCTGCAGGAGTTTATGAGAGATGGTGGTCACCCATCACTGCCCCTTGATGGCCTTGGTTCAAGCTGGGGCCAACATTCTATAATGGCCACCTTTTTCTTTCATAACCCGCTTGAGGCTTCAACTATAAAATCAATGGGCCTACTTGTGGCTCACCTGAGGCTCAAAATTATCTCATTTTTACCCAAAGTGTGCATTTCAATGGGCTTATTACGGTGATTGTTTATAATGTGACACACCCCCTTCATTTTCAAAAAAGGGCCGAAATCAATGATTTGGATTATCCTTGTATCCAAGTACACCTGATTCCACGCTTCCAAACGACTCACTCTCCATTAAATCCCCTCAAATACCTCTAATTCCATGCTGCCAAACGGCCACTAAGGGCTTGTTTAGTGGCTTGTATTTGGAATCGAAGTGATTTTGAATCTTTGACTATGCTTGGCAGCTTGTAATTGGAATCCAAATATTGTGTTTGGCAACTTGGATTTTGAATAAAGAAGAATTCTATAATATGTTCACAGGAACTTGAATTTGATTAAGTAAATAATCTATAATACCCCAAAATGGTGTACATCAATTTCCGAATCCAAATCCGCTCAAACCCCCTCCAATGGTTCATTTTTCGACATTGGAGGGGAACCTTACAAAAATGTATTATTTCTTCTCTCTCTCTCTCTCTCTCTCTCTCATCCCACGTGCATCCAACGCCCTATTCTTCCCCATTCTAGCTTCTGGTTCCCTGACTCCACCACGATGGATAGCCTCTGATGGGGATGACGAATGGTCACTAGTGAAGGCAAACCACCGGATTTGACATTGATTCCGGTAGGTGAAGAATGGCCACCAGGTTGCATCACTGGCTTGTGTAGCAAAGCTCAATGGTAGGTTTGCTAATGGGCTAGGCTCGCTCATTAGGCTTTACGACCATGCTTGGAGTGGAATATTACGCCGAGATTAGGGCTTGGGCTTAATATAAAGCCCACTTATCATTTGGGCCAGACTCGAGCTATGTCCATTGACCCAGCCTAGCATGCTTAAAGTTTCGAGGGCATTTTGTAATATGCCAGTGGACCACGCCTAATGGACACCCCATATCTTCCATAAAAGCGGGTGGGTGGTTTTGGGCTCGGGCTTGTTTATTTTGTCCATCATGGGCATAGGTTGGCTTCGGCATATGTTTTGTTGTGTGGGCTCGGCTTTAAAAGATGTTGGCCTAGCTGGGGCCCACCCGCTGACAACCCTACTCGATGGACATCTTGGATCTCATCCTTGCATGCTTGGCCCTACTATTAAAGGCCGTTTATCATTTGGGCCAGTCTTGAGCTATGTTTAAGACCTCTCAAGGGCATTTTGTAACATGTTATACCGGTGGGCCACACTTAATGAACGGCCCAGATCTTTCATAAAAGTGGGTGGGTGGTTTCGGGTTTGGGCCTATTTGTTTTGTCCATCATGGGCCCAGGCTAGCTTCACTGTAGGTTCTGTTGTGTGGGCTGTGCTTCAAAAGATGTTGGCCTAGCCAAGGCCCGCCTGTTGACAACCCTACTTGAGGGACAGCTTGGATCTCATCTTTGTGTGCTGTAACATGAGGTGCTCATCCCAGTACATATCACACGTGCGCGGCCAAAAAAAAAAAGGATGGTAAAAAAAAATCCAAATGAAAGGTAAAAATCTCATCCTAGTGTGCTGTAACATGAGGTGCTAACAATCCAGACTGTTGGTTTGGACCCCACTCTCGATGGCATATGGCCCAGAAACCTTTAACAATCTCATCTTATGTTTCTTAACTGTTTTCATTTCACTCATGAAACACACCTCTATTTGAAATCATGCAATTCTTTATGTTTGGCCATTCAATTTTTGGATTGCTACTGCTCTCTTCGGTATCATTTATATTGGAACACACACTCTCTCTCTCTCAAAAAAAAAAAAAAAAAAAAAAAAGAAGAAAAGAAAAGAAAAAAAAAAGAAAAAAGAAAGAAAGAAAGAAAGAAAGAAAGAAGAAGAAATGTTTATACAGGAAAGGATTAGTTTGCCTCTCTTCATGGCTGATTAATAAGCTTGTATAAAAACTGATCTCGCAGCATACTTCCAAGATTGCAATTGATGCATCCCTATTGTTGTGCAGAATGATTTCTTATTGAAACGCTATTCAATTATCATCCTAGATGAGGCTCATGAGAGGAGCTTGAATACAGACATACTTATTGGGATGCTTTCCCGGGTTATACAAGTCC
Organism: Magnolia kwangsiensis; assembly: GCA_037074715.1. NCBI lineage: Eukaryota > Viridiplantae > Streptophyta > Magnoliopsida > Magnoliales > Magnoliaceae > Magnolia > Magnolia kwangsiensis. The sequence goes on from CM073581.1 coordinate 102,092,303, forward strand.
GCCAGGTAGAAGCCGATGCTTGTACTGACACTTTACATAGAAGTTATGGTCTAGTTTTATCTTTGTATTTTGTATTTTTTCCTCTTTCATTTCTTTGGAGTTAGTGATCATGTGCTTTTATGGCAGAAATTATATGCGGAGCAGCAAAAGAAGGTGCTTTCAGGAGTAAGGATTAATCCCGAAAATATGATTACTCAATTAAAGCTTGTGCTTATGAGTGCTACCTTGCGAGTTGAGGATTTCGTTTCTGATAGGAGGTTATTTCATGAACCTCCACCTGTTATAGAGGTTCCAACTCGACAATTTCCTGTGACTATTCACTTTTCAAAGAGAACAGAGATAGTGGACTACATCGGCCAAGCTTACAAAAAGGTCATGTTGATTCATAAGAAGTTGCCACCAGGTGGCATACTCATATTTGTCACCGGCCAGCGGGAAGTGGAATACTTGTGTCGGAAGCTACAGAAAGCTTCACGGCAGCTGACAGAAAATAGCTCTAAAGCACAAACGGGTAATGTGGATCCACTCCTCTTGGAAGCAGGCAATGAGGAGCAAGGACCTGATATGAAGGACATAAATGAAGCGTTTGAGATTCATGGTAACTCTCCTGACCAGCAGAATGGCATGTTTAGCTCTTGTTATGAGGATCTTGATGATTTTGGGAGGGATTCATACACCTTCAATTCAGGCTCTGAGAGTGAACTGCCAAATGAGAGTGATGATGAGGATTCCTTGAGTGATGAATTGCCAGAGAAATCTGATTTGGTGGTAGATATCTTAAGAGAACCTGGGAGCATTGCTTCATTGAAGGCTGCTTTTCAGGCTCTGGCTAGCAAATCACCAAATGGAAATCATGAGGAAAAACCATGTCTTCCTGTTATTCCAGCAACAGACGAATCTTCAGATCAATCTTCTATTTCTGGGAGGAAACATGGAGTTGATGGTATTTGTTCAGGGCCACTGCATGTCTTGCCTCTTTATGCTATGCTACCTGCTGCAGCACAGCTCCGTGTATTCGGGGAGGTGCCTGAAGGAGAGCGGCTTGTTGTGGTTGCTACTAATGTGGCTGAGACCTCATTAACTATCCCTGGCATAAAATATGTGGTCGACACTGGCAGAGAAAAAGTCAAGAACTACAACTGCAGCAACGGGATGGCCGCGTATGAAGTTCAATGGATAAGCAAAGCATCAGCTGCCCAACGTGCAGGAAGAGCGGGAAGAACTGGGCCTGGCCACTGTTACCGGCTATATTCCTCTGCTGTCTTTAATAACATCTTTTGTGACTTCTCGGGTGCTGAAATAACTAGAATTCCGGTGGATGGTGTTGTCCTTGTCATGAAGTTCATGGGCATTGATAAGGTCAGTTACATTGCAATGCTTTTTCATTTGAGCTTAGAGAATGATACTATGAAGCATCGTGCTTCATGGTGATCCAAGAAGTGCACACCCAAACATCTCTACTGTTATATGTGGCACTTGTCTATGGTGTCCAGGACCTTTGATTTGGTGGGCCACCATATGCATGGGCCATTGACAAAATAACAACGTTATTAATCCATGGTGCTAACTCAAAAGAATGAGCAACATTTCTCATTCAACTGGGCCAATATCGGATCACTATATGTTCGGCACATGGACCGTCCATGTGGTGGTCCACCAGATCAACAATTCCAATCACCATATGTGTTTGCCAAGTGTATGTTGGGATGGCGCTTCATAGAACTTCCATGGAGCACACGTCATGCTAACATTTCTTGTTGGGATTTTTAAAAGCTTTAGCTTCTACTTTTTATGTTCTAGGTTGCGAATTTCCCTTTCCCCACCCCCCCTGAAACTACTGCGTTGGCAGAAGCCGAGCGTTGCTTAAAGTCTATTGAAGCACTTGATAGCCTGGGAAGGCTCACTCCTATTGGGAAGGCCATGGCGCAATATCCTATGAGTCCACGCCATTCCCGCATGATGCTGATGGTTATTCATATCATGCAGAAACAGCAAGATTATGCTAGAGCAAATCTAGTTTTGGGCTACACGGTGGCTGCAGCTGCAGCTTTAAGCTTTTCCAATCCTTTTGTTATGCAATTTGGTGGATTCCATGGAAGTAAAGATGACTTGGATCACAATGGTGAAAACGATGCCAACCGGGATACTGAAAAAATTCTTGATCAGGAGGAGAAATTGAGGCAGAAGAAACTGAAAGCAATGGCCAAAACTGCCCGTGCGAAATTCTGTAATCCCAGTAGTGATGCTTTGACAATAGCATATGCTCTGCAGCTGTTTGAGGTTGCAGAAGACCCAGCGGAATTCTGCAAGGACAATGCCTTGCACTTGAAAACCATGGATGAGATGTCGAAGTTGAGAAAGCAGCTCCTTCAGCTGATATTCCATCAAAATGCTGTCAGTTGGTTAGAGCAAGAATTCTCTTGGACACATGGAAATGTCGAGGATGTTGAATGTGCTTGGAGGATTTCTTCTGACAAGCATCTGTTACGAGTGAATGAAGAACAGCTTTTGGGGCAAGCCATCTGTGCAGGTTGGGCAGATAGGGTTGCCAAGCGCATTAGAACAGTCTCAAATTCATCGGACAGAGATCGAAAAGCAAATGCCCTTCGATATCAAGCTTGCATGGTGAATGAAACTGTTTTCCTTCACCGCTCGTCGTCAGTTTCACAATCTGCACCAGAATTTGCAGTTTATAATGAACTGCTTGAAGCGAAGCGGCCGTATATGCATGGGATAACTAGTGTTAAGTCAGATTGGCTTGTCAAATACGCAAGGTTTCTATGCAGCTTCTCTGCTCCACTTTCAGACCCCAAACCTTATTATGATCCTCTTACAGACCAAGTGCTGTGTTGGGTCAGTCCGACCTTTGGCCCGCATCTTTGGCAGCTGCCGTTGCATAGTGTGTCTATTAAAAATGATGTGCTCCGAGTGTCTGTATTTGCTTATGCTTTGCTTGAAGGCAATGTTTTGCCATGCTTAAAATCTGCTCAGAAGTTCATGGCGGCTTCACCGTCTAGCATGTTGAGACCTGAGGCATTGGGCCAAAAACGAGTTGGCAATCTGCTGAATAAACTAAAGATTGGGTCTCGGACAATAGATAGCCGTACCGCGCTAAGAGAGGTCTGGGGTAAGAATCCACAGGAATTGCATTCAGAAATTCAGTGTTGGTTTCAGGAGAGGTTTCAGGATCAATTTGAAGAGGTCTGGATGCAAATGCATCATGAAGTTCTTCTGGAGGCCCAAGAACTCTTTCCGAAAAGGGTAAAGAAAGAAAAGAAAAGGTAGAATTGCTTGCACAAAAACCATGTCGTTGTGGCAGTGTTGAGGACAGTCTTGGATTTACCTGAAAACTCAACTCTTGAAAAGGGGATGGGCCATTGTGATAAACGAGGCAGATTTCATGGATGCCTCAGTGACGATGTGTGCTGTTCTGTAGTTGGCATATTTCTGAGGTAACTTTTGAGGCCTGTTACTACTGCTACTATTATTATGCAAAATTACCAAAATAGTGCTACTTCATAAAACATTCCACAAAAGGCACTGTAAATCCCTTGTGAGTTTGAGGCCTCGTTTGGTAGATGCCTAAAAATGAGTTCATCTCATTTTAGTTAACAGTAATTATGCATTACATATCTTGATCTGTAATACATAATGAGTTCATGTTAATAGTAATTATGTAGTAGAGTTCAAGATCTCTAATATATAATTACTGTTAGCTAAAATGAGATGAACTCATTTTTACGCTTCTACCCAACAGGGCCTAAGTTTGTGCTAATATTCTCTTAAAAGTCCCATTTTTGGACAGTGGTGAAAAGTGGGCTGGATTTTGTATGATGGAAATTACTGGATAATAGATGAAAATGCCCTCAGCGCATGCTAACTCTGTAGCTGTCACTTTTGAAGGAGACTAAAACTAGCTATGAGCTCTGATTGGGCTAAAACTAGCTGTTAGCTTTTATAATGGCTCACTAATTTACAGATGCAACCGAAAGTGGCTAACTTTGTTGCCATGGCAGCTGAAACTAGCTGTCAGTTTTAATGGAGGCCAATACTGTCAGTTTTGATAGCGGCTTGCATTCAGGGCATTTTCATAGGCAAACCTGCTTTTTACTGCTGTTCAAAAATAGGACTTTCACAAAAATATTTGCAGAAAATTGGAACTTTCATGAAAATGAGGGATTTTCTTTTGGAACATATTTTTATAAAGTAGCACTGTTCGGGTAGTTTTTCATATTATTGTTATTTGATAAGTTTTCTGTATTAGTATTAATATTGGTCCAGTTATTTTTTAATTAATCTTGCTTTTATTAAATCTGTTGAATGCAGAGTCATGCAGCTTCTGGTTCTCGCTCAAATCGGATGCTGATACAGATGAAATGTGAGGCTGACTACTAGTCTTTTATTTGTTGACTTTAATTATATGTGGCAAATGTGTACAAGATCCAAACCGATCATCATGTAGGCCTATGGAAAGGTCATATCCCAAAATCCACACGATTGCTTGATTCTAACCTTTGGGTTGGATGATTTTTTAGGGAATTAAGGAAAATGGAGGGCCGAAAGTACCTTGGTTGACCTTTTCATAACGATCTAGTTTCTTTTCCTGTGAGTCCTCCAATGGAATGGTTAGTATTGTCATATCAGTGCGATTTTTGGGGTATGCCCCATCCAAGGGAGATCTGACCTGATGATGGTTCCAGATCTCATACATGCATGCCGCCTGTACAAAAAGCAATTCTATTATTATTATTTAGGATTTTGTTATTACAATTTTAAGGCTGTTCGCTTGAGCCAGTATTGCGTCTCTTTTGACCATTGTAACGATAGATTATCCACAAATAGAGTGAAGATGGATATTTTCATCTTCCCTCAACCTTTTGGGGCCTTCATTTATGGCCTTTCTCATGTAAGACCAACTTCTGCAGCATTCTGGATCATTCCATCTGACCCATTTTGGCAAAATAGTTAATCTTCAGTGGAGTTTTTCAGGCATTTTGGTTGTTTGAGTGGAGTTATGGGGTCATGAGGTCCACAAACTTTGCAAAGGCCATGGGATCACAGCACCATGGGAGCCATCTGGATCTGCTGAGGCTCAGAGGCCATATAAGTCATTGTCAGTATTTGGCGTGACCTGGGAATAATTCTTGGGGCACCATCTGGTAATGAAACCATGCATCAGAAGATTATATGGGTGTGAGTTCTTTAAGCCCACTCTTGAGGCCCTCTATGCTGCTGCACGTCGACTCAAAATGGCCGTCTCTAGTGGCTACAATGATGTCTACCTAGGGTGAGTCATGCCTTTATAGCTGCCAGTACATCTCGAGGCTCATCTTTCCCTTACTACCTTGAACCACCCTCGTTTGCATGTATTTGATTTTAGTTTTTTACCTCAAATGACATTTTGTCTCTCGTCTTATAACTGTTGTGGACCTCTAACCAAGGTCTAATACCAATTCTCATGGCCCAAGTGCTTCCCAGTGGACGAGTTATCCAATCACCTACTGTCAGCAAAGCTAACTAAGAATATAAGAGAGTGCACAAGAACATTGTAGGTAAGAACTTGGAAGTGCACAGAACTGAGGAGCTCACAACCTTTTGAGGTTTCTGAGGTTGGTGACAAATGAGTACTGTTATATACAGACAGTATAAGAACCTTCTAGCCACTTTACAAGAATGGTTAAAATGATGCCAATTGGCAATAATCCAAGGGTGAGGTATACTCTAGAAATATTCTAGACTATTTTATATTACTCAATGAATACCCCATCGGACAACCATACCTCACTGGAGAACTAAAGAACATTTTAGAGATTTGCATTAGCCCACCTCACTGGAGAAGTATAGAACATTTTGGAGATTTGCATTAGCCCTTATAAAATTCTCTGAAATTCTTTGCACACTGGGGGTGTGGTACATACAATGTGCACGGAGATGGATGCTTAAAAAGGGAGAGGAGGAGAAATGGTGGAAGAGGGTGAGGCTACATGCAGGTGCGTATACACGTAGAGAGAGAAGGGTTGAATGATGGATGATCGATTGCACAACTGGAATTAGGACCGGCAAAATCAGATAGTCCAGATTGTTCTCAGGATATCAAAATTCGTCTCGATTGATGTACATACCCCGCTGTTTTAACGGTGCAGAATGCGCCTCATTAGCACCGAGGCTGATTGCCTGGAGGCCCAGTGACTCACCTGTGGGGCCTACCGTGATGTATGTGTTTATCTATGTCCATCCGTTTTCCATATCATTTTAGGGCATGATTCCAAAAATTTAGCAGATCCAAAGCTCAAGTGGACCACAACACAGGAACCTTCCCAGGACCCACTATGATATTTATTTTCCGTACAACATGTTCATAAGGTTATACAAACCTGGAGGAAGGGAAAACCCAAATATCAGCTTCATTCAAAACTTATGTGGCCTCCCAAGAACTTTTCAACGGTAACCATTTGATCTCCACTTTTTCCTGTGGTGCGGTCCACTTGATCTGCCTCATTTTTGGGCTCATGCCATAAAATGATCTAGAATGGATGGACGGCATGGATAAAACTCATACATCACGGTGGGCCCTCTAGAGTCGAGTCATCGGGTCTCCAGGCAATCCGCGTGCCAAGCTCGTCACTACCGGTCTTTATCACTCTGCCGTAGCATACCATCTCACCTACGCTGCTTCAACTCTCAGCAATCAAACGTCCGTCTCCCCAGAAACTTGACTTTACAGTAACGTGGAAGGCCACTCGTGAAAGGAAGAATCCGAATCCCACTCTCTCCACACGTTAAGTAGGAGATCCGGCCGTCCATCTAGTGGGCTCTACGCTTTTCGTTCTGTAGCCAAAAAATCAAGAGCGTCATGTCATTAGTTGGCCACAAGTGCACCGAAAAGGACAACCAATGGCCCACATACAAAGTATACATTTGGCCCACCTGATAATTGGACCATCTTGTTTTTTCGGCCGTTAAAGTGCAGCCAGCTGATGTACAGCATGGATGCCCCACTGGCGCACTAGGGAGGGTATTCATCCAAAGGGAGGGGATTCGGTGCGGCCCCAGCCTTACCAAAAGAGGATGCGGTCCTTACCTTGGGACCACATTGATGTATGTATTCCGTATCCATCTGTTTTGCCATGTCACCGTTAAAAACTTCCAAAAGTCCACTGTATGTATACTTGCCGATCACATGAAGGGAAAAGATAAATATTAGTATCCAAAACTTTTGTGCCTCACCATAAAATTTTAATGATCAATAACTATTGTATCTTATGGTATGGTCCACCTGAGATTTGGATCTACTTCGTTTTTGGGCCCATGCTTTAAAATGATATGAAGAAACGGATGGACGGCATGGATATAGAATAAATACATCAAGGTGGGCCCCATAGCAAGAGCCGCACAGAATCCACTCGCTCATCCAAACCAGTGCGGATTAGGTGTTATCCGGGTTAGCCCGCGGGGCCCACCTTGATGATGTGCTGTTTATCCATGCCATCCATCCATTTTGCCAACCCACTTTAGGATATGATTTTGAAAATTAATGAAATCCAAATCCCAGATGGACCATGTCACAGGAACACAGGAAACAATTGTGATTTTGATTACACAAACGTTATGATGGCCGTCCATATTCAATGCAAAAGAAATTTAAAATGGTTGTAATAAACAAATTTAAAGATTTTATTTGTTGTATATCATTTAAAAAAATTGAGATTCATCGTATTATCGGTTTGGATCATCGGAGGACTAACCAGATTTAAAGGATAAAGTACCAACGTCTCACAATGCAATACGTCATCATGAATTCGACAAACCTCTAGAAAATAAACTTGATGCCGTAGAAGAATGGAATGATTCATACGCATGCACTGTCAATGTACACGTGGAAGATAAGTAGATAAATCTCAACCATCCATTCGTTATATAAATCAATTTGCTCATAAACAAACATGTAATTCGGAATGGCTTCATTAGTATCTGATTGATTGATTTAAAATAGACGGTCAATCCACATTCAACAAACAAATTCCATTGATCAGAGAAAAAAAATGAAAATACATTTATAATTTTTATCGGTGACCTACTTATACTATGTCTCATGATTTGAACGGTTAGATTTAATCTAGATTTATTCATATGTACGATTTCTGAATGCATGCAAAGGATTCACTGCGTTCTACAGATTCTACAAATAATTCGCGCGAAGAGCATGACTCACCCACCGCCGCATGCATGCTTCGAACAGACCTTTTTTCCTCGGATGTCGACATGATGTGAACACCGTTCAACGGCTCCATCCGACGGATAGCATTTAGCCTTGTGGTAGATCTGACGGATGCTGGGTTTTAGTCCTTGATACGGATAAATAAATATGATTCTGTGGGGACCACAGGGTCACAAACAAAAAAAAGGGTTGAGTCAATATTAGCATTTGCGTAGTCTCATGGTCCACACAGACCAAAGGTTAGGATTGTTGCTTGGATTAGATCTTTCATGCACATTCGATCCACCTTCTGTGATCACATCAGATTAACGGTCTGGATCAACAGATCACCAGCGGAGGAAGTCTGAAGGATATATCATATCCGTACACCTCTCTCTCTCTCTCTCGTATTTTAAGGACGCGTCCTGCACTGGAAACATAGGTGGGGCTACCGTGATGCTTATGAGAAATCCACCCCGTTCATCCGTTTTGTGAGATCATTTTAGGATTTGAAGCTAAAATGGAGCAGGATCCAAGACTCAAGTGGGCCGCACTAAAGGACAAAGTGTGCAGGGAAATTCCTGCCGTTGAAGAGTTCCTGGCGTTGACAGTGATGTTTATATGACATCTATACCGTTTATAAAGTCATTCATATCGGGATGAAATGAAAACACAAATATTATCCCGATTCAAAGCTTCTGTAGCCACACGAATATTTCAACTGTTGACGTTCAATACTCACTTTTTTGGCTCATATGAGTATTGGATACGGTTCATTTTTGACCTTCCATTCTAAAATGAGCTCACAAAACAGATGAACGAAGTAGATTTATCAAAAACATCACCTCGGGCCTCACTTAAGTTTCTAGCGCAGGAACCTCCTGCGAAAGGCTTTCGCAGGGAATCCCCGTCCAACGGATTGGCTACTCCCCCTGCTACCAGCCATTGGCTGATGGTCGGTGCTCTGTGGGCCCCACCATGATGTATTTGTTTCATCCATGCCGTACATCTATTTTTATAGATCATTTTATTATGTGAAAGAAAAAATGAGGTATAATCAATCTCAAGTAGAGCACATTACAGTAAATAGTGTTGAATGAACGTTGACCATTAAAAACGTTTTGGGGCTATAAAAGTTTTGGATCAATCTGATATTTATTTTTTCCCTTAATCTGGGTCTTTATGACCTAATCAAAAGATTGGATGTCAAATAAACAGTACAATGGGCCTTAGGAGGATTTTAACGGTGGATATCCAATTATTATTATTTTCCTGTGGTGTAGTCCACCTAAGATTTATATCCCTATCATTTTTCGTATTAATCCCTATAATGATCTATAAAAATGGATGAACAGAATAGATTAAACACATACATCGTGGTGGGGCCTACAGAGCACCGACCATCAGCCACGGGGGCTAGTGTCAGGGGGAGTGGCCAATCCGTCTCCCGTATTTTAATGGATGGCTTTGTTTGAAGTGTTGATAGGTTCCCGCCACCAAAGAAATGGTGAGAGATCATGTGCACGCCTAGGATACGTACTATAAGTTTGGGAATGATCGTGTACGTTGGGTAATATGGGCCTCGTGGTCCAGCTTACGTGGGGCCCACCGTGGTTCCGGTGGATCCAAACCGTGCAACAGGTGTGCCTTCTCATGTTCACCGTACAGCCCAAATACTAGGCTGATACACAACTCTGAAAACACCCATGCACATGTTATAAATGAAACGGCCACTATGAACCGTAGCTAGTGGGGCCCACTTGATGAGCGGCCAAGATTTATATCTTTCTTTTCCCACGGAATTTGAGTTTCCAGTAATCCCCGCCCAGAGGGAGCCGTGGAGGTAGACCGCATTGACTGTTACATCCACTCTGTAAAGTGCCTCAAAAAATATTACTATGCAACATGTAAAGCTGGGTAGTAAAGGCTTACATTATTATAAATACATTATAAAGCAATTTAAGAAATCTTATAGAATCTTATGCCCTCAAAAAGCTTCTTTAGCACAAATTAAAAAACCCTGTATAGGTTCATGAGAAGAGAGAGCAAACAATGACAGTCTTCCATTATTTATAGAATAAATATAAATAATTTTAAGTTCTTGTTAATTTATATATGCTTCAAAATAAATTCCATTTGATTTGATTTGCTTTCACCATTTCCAAATGCTTTTACGATGTCACACAAAAATCACAGCGACTGTGATGAATAATCTACAATAAAGTATATGGGAATCATCTACATTAAGCAAATTGTATGAACCCAGTATGTGTAAACTCTGTGAGACCTACTATGATATATGTATTTTATTTACTCTGTCTATCCAATTTATGATATAAATTTAAAGCTAAAGCAAAAAATAAAATGAAGTATATCCAAAGATCAAGTGGACCAAACAATGTATAGCCGTGAAAATTGAACATATATGGTTGATAATTTTTTAAGGCCATAAAAGTTTTGAATCAAGTCGTATTTATGTTTTCCCTTCATCTATATCCGTGTGATCTCATAAATAATAAAACGACAAATGAACTTCACAATGGGCCCTAAAAAGGTTTCAGCTATGGAAATTAATATCACATATCCTCCTGTGGTGTAGTTTACTTGAACTTTGCATATACTTAAATTTTAAAATCAACCAGCTCAACCCCTTAAAATAAGTTGTAAAACTGGTTGAACTACGTTAATAAACTACAAACATTCACAATGGGAACAACAAAGTTTATTCATGAACTCATTACGAACCTATCATGCAAGATGAGAAAAACAGCCACAATCGTGAGGCCCACCTGTTATATATACGCACCATGTCAGTTGGTTCCATCTTCAATCCTAGTAACTGGAGATAAAAACCGTTGTATTTATTTTAAAATAGTATTAAATTTTTGAATTTTCAAATTTCGGTATTTTCTCTCCACATTTAAATTTTGGTGTTTTTGAGGTGTTGGTTTTGTCCCACATCGGATTTGACAAGAGAAATTCTCTTGTTTATATGATAGACATTTTGCCTAGGGCTTGAGCCCCTTTCAGGGGGCATGTGAATTTGGTCCTATGGGGGGGCTATGTCAATAGCTCTAATCTATGCCATTAACCACACACGCGCGCGCGCACGCCGAGCCGAGCCGTGCCGTGCCGAGCCGAGTCCGAGTCCGTGTGCGCGACGTGACGGGACGGGACGGGCTGGGTTGGGTGCGGGTGCGGTGTAAGTGCACTCGCGTGGGTGTATGTGTATGGGTACTTGCAGGAGAGATGCTTCCCTTTCGGATGGTCGCCCCTGTTGGGTTTAAACCCAACGGACATAACCTTTTGTAAAGGGTGCTTATGCACCATTTCGGAGTTTATATAAAGACTTCCGATTCCAGTTTCAAAATACGAAAAAATACTGTCTTATAAAACTCTTTCTGATACGGTTTTACCATTGTTACTGAGTTCATTGCTGAGTCAACTCAGCACTTTCGGATTAAACTGCAAGTGGTTCGAGCCCGTGTACAGTGAGTGCACCGCTGGGACCGGGTCATAGTCGTTGTATCCTGGAGGTCGATTGCTCTGGAAACCTGTTGCACTTGGGACGCTGTCCAAGGGGAGCAAATTCGATTTCAAGCCGAGTGACTCAGTCACGCCTCGACTCAATTCAATAAGTTTTTCTTTCTCTAAATTTATTTTCCTTTTTTGGTTCTCGATTTTATAGTCTATTTAATTCAACATATTATCCAACAATCTTGAAATCGAATTTGCTGAATTACATAGACTATGGCTACAGTAACAGTAAATGCTTCTACTGAGTTAGCCAAAATCGAACCGTTCGCTGGACAATCCTTTAAACGGTGGAAACAGAAATTGATGTTCGCTCTTACCACCCTAAAAGTTTCATACATTTTATCTGAATCATTTACTATAGATCTAGCAAATCAAAATGAAGTAACAGATGAAAATAATTGCAAAAATTATATTCTAAACTCTTTATCCAACGAATTATATGATGTGTATGCTTCTTACGCCTCTGCTAAAGACATATGGATTGCTTTAGAAAAGAAATACATATTAGAAGATGCAGGCGCTAAGAAACATGCAATTGCTAATTTCCTTCACTATGAAATGACAGACGATAAATCTGTCACAAATCAGATTCATGACTTTCAAAGTCTAATTCACGAACTATCGACAGAAGGAATTAAGTTGGATGAGGTGTTTCTGTCAGGAGCGTTAATAGAAAAGTTACCGCCCTCCTGGAAAGAATATAAAAATAGAATGAAACATAAGAAGAACTGTGTTTCTTTGGAAACCACTATCGTACACATACGAATAGAGGAGGCCAATAGAATCAGGGACCAAAAAGGAAATAAAAATGAGATAGATTCAAAAACGAATCTTGTGGAATCAAGTCGGACAAATAATAAGAAAAAGGGCAACTGTCATAACTGTGGCAAACCTGGACATTATGCAAATGAATGTAGGCTCAAAAAGAAGAATACAAACAATCAATTCAAGAAAAAGGAAAACTGCTACAACTGTGGAAAGCATGGGCATCATGTTAAAACCTGCAGGCTTAAGAAAAATAAAGATAAGCCGCAAGCTAATCTTATAGAAACAGGCAATGAGTCTGACATAGTAGTGGCTGTGGTGTCAGAAGTCTTCCTTGTAAACAACTTGGAGTGGGTACTAGATACTGGTGCAACTAGACACGTGTACAAGGATCGTAGCATGTTTACCTCCTACCAAGTATCAGGAGATGATGAACAGGTGTTCATGGAAAATGCTAGAACGTCTCCAGTTGTAGGGAAAGGGAAAGTACTTCTGAAACTCACTTCTGGAAAGACTCTAATGTTAAATGATGTCCTCCATGTGCCTGATATTAGAAGAAACTTGGTCTCTGGTTCGCTCCTCAATAAGGCTGGTGTCAAATTAGTATTTGATTCAGATAAGCTTGTAATGACTAAAAATGGAACCTTTGTTGGTAAGGGGTACTGTAGCGATGGTTTATTCATTGTAAATGTATCCAATGATAATAAGAAAACATCTAGTTCTGTTTATATCGTTGAACCTTTTTATCTATGGCATAATAGATTAGGTCATGTGAATGTGGCATCTTTAAAGAAAATGAAAAGATTAGGTTTATTACCTAATATATCTAATGAAGAGTTTGAAAAATGTGAAACATGTGTAGAATCAAAATTTATTAGAAAACCCTTTAAACAAATAGAAAGATCATCTGTTCTATTAGAGTTGATACATAGTGATTTAGGTGATTTTAGAAATCACATGTTTAGAGGAGGAAAAAGATATTATATAACTTTTGTAGATGACTACTCTAGGTTCACTAGAGTATATCTATTAAAGAACAAAGATGAAGCTTTAGATGCTTTTTATAAATACAAAATTGAAGTTGAAAATCAATTAAATATAAAAATTAAAAGACTTAGAACAGATAGAGGAGGTGAATTTGAATCTTCTCAATTTAGAGAATTATGTAAAAAGAATAGAATAATTCACAAAACTACAGCTCCTTATACACCAGAACAAAATGGAATAGCAGAACGTAAGAACAGAACTTTAAAAGAAATGATGAATGCCATGTTAAATAGTTCAGGCTTACCCTCAAATATGTGGGGAGAAGCAATTTTGTCTGCTTGTTATATCCTAAACAGGATTTCATCTAAATCTTCTGAACAAACACCATATGAACTTTGGAAGAATCATATTCCTAGTTATAAATATATTAAAGTGTGGGGGTGTTTTGCTAAAGTAGGATTGCCTGAAACTAAGAAAAGAAAATTAGGTCCTAAAACAATCGATTGTGTATTTATAGGGTATGCACAAAACAGTGCGGCCTATAGGTTTCTAGTTTTAAAAACTAAGGATAATATTCTATATCCTAATACAATTATAGAAGCTAGGGATGCAGAGTTCTTTGATAACGTATTCCCTATGAAATCTAAATCTATAGGAATAGAAAAAGTTAATGAATCAGATATTGCGTCTACTAGTAAAAATGCTTATGAGAAAGTAGTAGAAGAGATACAACCAAGAAAAAGTATTAGAGTTAGAAGAGAAACTAACCTACGAGATGATTTTTTCACCATTTTTTCTAAAGCTATTAACTCTCCAGATGCAACCTTTTGGAAGGAAGCAATAAATGATGAGTTAGAATCTATTATATCTAATAATACTTGGAAACTTGTAGATCTACCACCTGGTAACAAACCAATAGGCTGCAAATGGATGTTTAGAAAGAAACTAAAACCAGATGGAACTATCGATAAGTTTAAGGCTAAGTTGGTAGCGAAAGGCTTTAAACAAAAGGAAGGAATAGATTATTTTGATACATATTCCCCTGTAACTAGGATTACAACTATTAGAGTCTTAATAGCGATAGCCTCCATATATAAACTAGTGGTACACCAGATGGATGTTAAGACGGCTTTCCTAAATAGAGACTTAGAAGAAGAAATATATATGAAGCAACCTGAGGGTTATAAGATATTAGGTAAAGAAAATAAAGTATGTAGACTAATTAAATCACTATATGGTTTAAAACAGGCTCCTAAACAATGGCATGAAAAATTTGATGGTGTTTTAAAATCAAATGATTATCATATAAATGATGTAGATAGATGTGTATATAGTAAAATTTCTGAAAATGATTATGTTATCATATGTCTTTATGTTGATGACATGCTTATTTTTGGAACTAATATTAAATTAGTTAATGCAACTAAGAAATTCTTGTCATCTAAGTTTGACATGAAAGACTTAGGAGAGGCAAGTATAATCTTGGGTATTGAAGTAATTAGGAAAAATGGTGTTATTATATTATCACAATCTCATTACATTGAGAAGATATTGAGAAAGTTTAACTATTTTGACTGTTTACCTGTCAGTACTCCTTATGATTATAGTGTGACTCTCATGAAGAATACAGAAAATAGTGTGTCTCAATTGGAATATTCCAAAATAATTGGTAGCCTCATGTATCTAACAAACTGCACTAGACCTGACATAGCTTTTGTAGTAGGAAGGCTAAGTAGATATACACATAACCCTGGAAAAGAACATTGGAATGCATTGTCTAGAATTTTGCGATACCTAAAAGGTAATATGATATATGATTTACATTATAATGGTTATCCTACTGTATTAAAAGGATATAGTGATGCTAACTGGATCAGTGATTCAAATGAGACAAAATCCACTAGTGGATATGTCTTCACTTTGGGTGGAGGAACAGTCTCTTGGAAGTCCACCAAACAGACATGTATTGCTAAGTCGACTATGGAATCCGAGTTTATTGCCTTAGAAAAGGCTGGATCAGAAGCTGAATGGCTTAGAAATCTCTTAGCTGATATACCATTGTGGCCAAAGCCTGTATCGGCCGTGTCTATTCATTATGACTGTCAAGCAGCTATAGCGAAAGCAAAAAGTAAATATATAATGAAAAAAGCAGGCATATTAGACTCAGACACAACATAGTGAAACATATGTTGCGTGATGGAGTCATATCTATTGACTTTTTGAGGTCAGAAAAGAATCTAGCAGATCCTCTGACTAAAGGACTATCTAAAAAGTTAGTCAATGATACATCGAAGGGAATGGGGCTGAGCCTAATATATGAGCTGCCAGTATCGGTAACCCAACCTATACAAGTGGAGATCTCATGAGATAGGTTCAATGGGTAAACAACAAGACACGAGGTAGACGATTGCACTGAGTTATATGAGCCTCTTCTATGGTGTACAGTGCGAGCAGCAACGCAGAAGGATGAGTTTTTAGAACTCTTAATGGATCCATAGCCATATATTTGGTGGTGTATACAGTTGCTGCATACACTTGATGGAATTCACCTATATGGGTATGGAGGTGGAGGCCGCTTCCTATGAGAATCTAGGCGAATTCTCTAGAGCACTCATGAAATTCAGGTAATGGTGTATGACCGAAACGCACCGAACCACAGAATCACTTGCAGAGGAAGAGTTGTGTGAGTGGCATGTACTTGCGATCTACATTAAAAAGATTTAGGTTCAAGACTATGGTGTCACCTAATTCCTGTAGACCTGTCTTGCTTACTCTAATGTCGGTTCAAGTCTATGGTGACACCAGCACCATTACACAACTATTTCGCTTTAATCCGAAAGCATTTTATTTTAAAACATGTGGGGGATTGTTGTATTTATTTTAAAATAGTATTAAATTTTTGAATTTTCAAATTTCGGTATTTTCCCTCCACATTTAAATTTTGATGTTTTTGAGGTGTTGGTTTTGTCCCACATCGGATTTGATAAGAGAAATTCTCTTGTTTATATGATAGACTTTTTGCCTAGGGCTTGAACCCCTTTCAGGGGGCATGTGAATTTGGTCCTGTGGGGGGCTGTGCCAATAGTTCTAATCTATGCCATTAACCACACACGCACGCGCGCGTGCTGAGCCGAGTCCGAGTCCGTGTCCACGTCCGCATACGCGACGCGACGGGACGGGACGGGACGGGCTGGGCTGGGCGCGGGTGCGGGTGCGGGTGCGGTGTAAGTGCACTCGCGTGGGTGTGTGTGTATGGGTACTCGCAGGACTGTATGTGCGAGAGTGTACTTGCACTCGTGCCTTTTCGTTTTAAACCAGAGAGATGCTTCCCTTTCGGATGGTCGCCCCTGTTGGGTTTAAACCCAACGGACATAACCTTTTGTAAAGGGTGTTTATGCACCATTTCGGAGTCTATATAAAGGCTTCCGATTCCAGTTTCAAAATACGAAAAAATACTGTCTTATAAAACTCTCTCTGATACGGTTTTACCATTGTTACTGAGTTCATTGCTGAGTCAACTCAGCACTTTCGGATTAAACTGCAAGTGGTTCGAGCCCGTGTACAGTAAGTGCACCGCTGGGACCGGGTCATAGTCGTTGTATCCTGGAGGTCGATTGCTCTGGAAACCTATTGCACTTGGGACGCTGTCCAAGGGGAGCAAATTCGATTTCAAGCCGAGTGACTCAGTCACGCCTCGACTCAATTCAATAAGTTTTTCTTTCTCTAAATTTATTTTCCTTTTTTGGTTTTCGATTTTATAGTCTATTTAATTCAACATATTATCCAACAAAAACAACCATGGCTCACTTCTCATTAGAGATGGTATGCCAAGCATAGATTTGCGCGTAGGGTCATTGAGATGTGTATCTTTCATCAAACCGGTTAGCTTGGCGTAACACACTAGGATGAAGATGAAGGGAAATTACAAAACTCGGCCAGATCCAAATATCATGCAAGCCACACGCCCGTCAACTTACAGGTTTTAAGAGCAGTTTTACATTGTTCAAGTTGGTGTGGCCCACCAGGTACTTATCGGGCGTGATATTTTGTATGTAGGGTTAAAATTACGATTATCACCTTATGAACGGATTGGATTCACTTTAAAATATGGTGTTGAAGCGTTCGTAGACTATTCCAGTTCGGTTACGGAGATGCTGACAACACTCCCGCGAGTACTCAGGTTTCAAAGACGAACGCACGTACGATGTGAGAACAAACGAAATAAAAGAAGCCGATTAACTGAAGAGCTAAAAAAGGAGAAAATTAAAAAAAGGAAAATGTCGACACTCTCTTCCTCGTCAGAAACTGCAACTCTTTTCTATGCAAGAAAGCCTCTGCTTGCCAAAGGAATGTCGACATTTACTCTCCTCACTCTATCTCTTCTCTGCACGAAACCGCTTCCGCTGTCTTTAAAGGGTGCGTGGGATAACAATCGTGCGCACCAACACTCCTATTTATCATCCCTTATTTGAAATTCGTGAAAAACCAAAACCAGAACCCCCGAATCAAGGAAATTGCATTCCATGCCGTTTCTCGAGGTATAGTTAAGAAGCCCAATCTCCTTCTCCATTTCGTGTTTCGAAATTGTAATTCTTGGAAAAGAAAGGGCCTTTTTTTTTTTTTTTTTTTCATCTTATAAAAATCTGACCTTTTTACAGGATCTAGAGCCGTTTCTCTACATCACCCAAAATATCAGAAACAATACCCAGCTTTTCCAAGGTAATATTTCTCTGTCTTGATTATTTCCATTTTTACCCCTAGGGTTTTGAATCTCGATTTTTTTTTTTCAGAGAGGCTATCGGAGCTGATTTCTGGATCGATGGCGACGACGAGCTGCGGCCGGGCCGAGTCTGATGAGTGCCGCGACGAGGCCGCTGCGTTGCCGCTGAAATTGGTGGCGATTGGAGCAATTCTCATTGCCGGGGTCGCCGGCGTGGCGCTCCCGCTCGTCGGCAAGAAGCGCCGGTTCCTGCAGACGGACGGCAACGCATTCGCCGTCGCGAAGGCGTTCGCTGCCGGCGTGATCCTGGCGACGGGGTTTGTCCACATGCTACCGGACGGCGCCAAGGCGCTGACGGACACGTGCCTGCCGCGATGGCCGTGGGCCAAGTTCCCGTTCGCCGAGTTCGTCGCGATGCTGGCGTCGCTTGGTACGCTAGTCATCGACTTCGTCGGGACTCAGTTCTACGAGCGGAAGCACGAGGAGGATAGGCGGAAGGAGGAGGAGAGCCGGGGGAGGGCGAGCGACGACCGAGTCGAATCGGTGGAATCGGGGATCGTGGCGAGTCGAACCGGTGCAAAGGTATTTGGGGAGGAAGAGGGCGGGGGAATGCACATCGTGGGGATGCACGCGCACGCCGCGTCGCACCGCCACAGCCATCCGCACGGGAACCACTCGTGCGACGGGGCCTCGCGGAAGGCGGGCCACGTGGGGCACGCGCACTCGGTTGCATGGGGCGAGGCCGAAGATGAGGAGGGGTCGTCGTCGCACGTGCGGCACGTCGTCGTGTCTCAGGTAAAACCGACCCTCCGTTTTTGTTGGCTAGCATACACATGGGGTGCATTGTACGCATCCTTTTCCTTTCCTTTTCTTTCTTTTTATTTTTTAAAATTTTTTTTGGAAGGTGCTGGAGCTTGGGATCGTGTCGCATTCGGTGATAATCGGGCTGTCTCTTGGAGTATCCCAGAGTCCTTGCACAATCAGGCCGCTCATTGGGGCTTTGGCATTTCATCAGTTCTTTGAAGGGTTTGCTTTGGGTGGATGCATCTCTCAGGTATGCAACCTTTCTTTCTTAACCGTTCATTTTGTTTACCGCATAGTGTAAATGTCATCGGGGAGCGGGCTCCATAATATCATTGACTGCTGTTGGGTTCACCGAACGGTGGGCCCATTTGTTCAAACTGAAAACTCGGTCAGGCATTTATTAGAAGACTTCCTAACACTATGTTTGGAAAGTTCACTTTCCATGTGGCATGTGGTTAGTGTTGCTCCAACATGGCACACCTCTTTTGAGTGGACATAAACCGTGTGCAGGTGACCTCTCAATTGGTTAGGACTTCTTATCATTTGACTTATGGAGTGCAAGGTGGGCCAATGGTTTTAGTGGACGGTTGAGTTTTGGAGTTTACATGACAATTTTCAATGAGATTATTTTACAGTCATGATGATTCGATGGGCGTTACACACACTAGTCATGGTCAGGTTACTTTCAGAGATGACCGGTCGATTTTGGGATTGGTTTTAAGATGACGTGTATGATAAGAGTAGCCTGAGTACCTGATCGAGTTCGATACGATGAGTGGCATCCCCACTCCCCTAGGTCAGCCTCGCCTTGGGTGAGTCCTGCCGATTCAGCCCGACTCATGCGAGTCGCAACTGACTCACAGCCAAAAGAGTTGACCTGAGCCTTATGAATCTATTAATGGTTGATTGAATGGTCCATTTCGCAATGGGTCAGGTTGTCCGGTAGGTTGGGTTTGGGCTAAGTTAAATAGGTAGTGGGTCTGTCTTGAGGTTATAAAATGTGAACCTATTAAGTGGTTGGCTCAGGTTGAACCCTACTCTACCGGATCCGCATGTATAACTTACGAATGGGCAGGGCCTAATTAACACAGTGGACCTGGCAGATGGATATTCACACATGCAGGTGATGTATGAACTATGTAAAGTACACTCCTCTGACTTATACATGATGAACCACACAAGCATACCTCCTGCTAGGTACCTAATGGAGTTGCTTCATGAGATCCAGTCTGTCCATCAGTTAATGCTGCCTCGTATTAACCATTGAACCCAAAAGTCTTGATCATCCAAAACTAAAGTACTAAGGCATTAGTTTTGTGTTGGGCCCATCCACTTATTCATTTGATGTGCCTCATCAGGAGGAGAGAATTACCCAAAAGTCTAAGGTGGGCCATGCCACATGAATTTAGAGGTTTTTGGTATAATCTTTTTGGGGTGGCCCACCTGGGTGTTGAAAGGCCTTTTTTTGGGGTCAAAAGCCAAACAAGGGGTGGTGCACTAGATGAACCCAGTGCGGAGAATACAAGCATTTTCAATAAATGACAGGCATCTTCACCCTGTTATTCCAACATGTGTCCCCCCCTCCCCCTTTTAATTGTACAGAGGTAGTCTGTGCCACAAAAATTCTCCGGGTCCTGGCATGATTTTTGTGTGATATCATCTCTGTCTATCATTTGCACCAGCTCATGGTAGGAACTGAGCCCACAAAACAGGCCAGTGCAAAACTTAAAGTGGGCCACACATAGGGAAAACAATGGTTTTGTGAGGCACACCATCAAAACCTTCCTTGGTCCACTGAAGCATTAGATCTGGTTGATATCTGGTTTTCTATGTACTCATCTTATGAATGGATGTGATGTCATATAAACATTTCAGTGTTCCCTGGACAGGTTTAGTGTTGGGCTTCTCTATTCCTGCTGTTCCCTTGGCGGGTGTGCCCGACTTGAGCTTTGTATCAACCTGATTTTGGCACTTGTAT
The DNA here is from genome assembly GCA_037074715.1 of Magnolia kwangsiensis. Taxonomy (NCBI): domain Eukaryota; kingdom Viridiplantae; phylum Streptophyta; class Magnoliopsida; order Magnoliales; family Magnoliaceae; genus Magnolia; species Magnolia kwangsiensis. The sequence goes on from CM073581.1 coordinate 102,113,291, forward strand.
CCTAATATGATCTGGAGAAACTGATGTAGTGACTCTGCCGACTGGATATCATACAAATCATGGTGGGCCTCAGAGAGCATTTTCTGGCATGTGCTTTTCGATGCTTGATGCATTTGAGCAGAACTCCACATTTGCTGATCCGTCTGATTTTGCCCCAGGGTCTATATAGTGGGGTCCACCTGATGAGAGGCTTGGATCGTTCACATTAGCACGTTTGGCTACCTGTGAACTAGCAAACACACTTGGCATTTCTCATGGTGTACTTGATCCTTTGAGTCCCTACATTGTTCTGATGGGCCTTCACTTGCATTGTCCATCCCTTGTAAAACTTCCACCAAATCCTATTTGAACTATCTTAACTGTTCTAATTGAAGCCTGCAAATGGACAATTAAGAAAAATACAACACTGGTCCACTCTTAGTGGAAGAAAGGCCACAAGTTGGATGACTCTTCCTGCCTGGGAGATTTTTGGGTGCACAGTATACCTATAGTTGGACCCATCATCTCAACAGTCTAGATCAGAGAGCCATTCACCCTACATGCATGGCCTACCATTCTTCCTTAACTATGGAGCCCAGTTTGAGTTCCAGCCCATGCAGATTATGAAAAGTAATGATTGGATTTTATTTTTATTTTCATTCATTGTAGATGAATTGTGGGGTATAAACCTAATGCACCGCCTAGGTCATACCCAAAAGTGGGTGAATGGGCCAGGCTCCAGGCTGGCACAATTGTCGTGGGATGGTGGGATGGTTTCGAGCCTGTCTGTTGTGGACTGTCATTTGCTAAGGCTGGGTTGGGCCTTGGTTTAACTTTGACCACCATGTTATGCATTTGATACAAAAGTTTAAAGTCCTCTACCAGTATATCTCCTTATACTTGCCTATATGGCCTATGAATGATACGAGTGTATTGGCCTGAAACAGACTAAGGGTATCATGCTATCGGTGGTGAATGTTACTAAGCACACCCATTTCAAACCTTGGTTCGATATCCACTTTGTCCATCCTTGCACCCCGGATGGTGGAACCTGCAACCAAAGGGGGCAGTATCTGCAACCAAAACTCTGCCCGATCCACAACTCAGGCTAGTCACTCCATTGTAGATGGGCAATGGATAGAGAATTTGTCCATTTGTGATGGATGGACAGAAAATAGCCTTTTATTTATTTATTTTTTACTTTGACTGCTGTTAGTTTCTTTCTTATAAATTCAACTTCACTGGGAATGTCCTATTCTATTTGTGCATTTGGGTATCATTGTAAACTGTTTTTGTGCTTCGAATGTAGGCCCAATTCAAAACACTCTCAGCTACATTGATGGCATGCTTCTTCGCAGTCACCACGCCGGCTGGTATTAGCATCGGTGCTGCGATAGCATCCTTCTACAACCCCAACAGTCCGAGGGCATTGGTCGTGGAGGGAATGTTCGACTCTGTCTCTGCCGGCATCCTTGTCTACATGGCCTTGGTGGATTTGATCGCGGCCGATTTTCTCAGCCGGAGGATGAGCTGCAATGTCCGCCTCCAGGTGGTGTCCTACTTTGCCCTGATCCTTGGGGCTGCTTTGATGTCTTCACTTGCAATGTGGGCATGATCATGGGCTCTTGGATTGAGATTATCTTGATCTCGATCGTAGATAAACCATCGTTCTTTTTGAGTTTGTCAGAGCAGCGAAGGGAGGGTGGTGGTGCGTGTATTGTATTTTTTCTTTCCATTTTCTTCTTCTATTGCATATATAGATGTTTTTTCATGCACTTTCCCCTTCTCCCTTTGTTTTCTGTTAATGGGCGCTACTTGCCCATAACCCAGGGTTATGGGAATTCCCTCTAATCTCAAACTCTGTGGGGCCTCCATGATGTTTATTAACTAGCCACTCAGTCCATCTGTTTCAACAGCTCATTTTAGGACATGAACCAAAATATGGGGGAGGTCCAAAGATCAAATAGGCCACACCACATGAAGGAGTAGGGATCAAAAAACCCATTGTTGAAATCATCATGGCCCCACCTCGATGTTTATATGCCATCCAACCCCTTCATAAGGTGGTTCCCACCTGGATTAAGGGAAAAAACAATTATCAGCCTAATCTATAGCTTTCGTGGCTGCAAGAAGGTTTCTATATTGGGTGTTCAATCCTCACTGATGTGACCTGCTCGAGTTTCCTCACATTTGGTTCATGACCTAAGATGAGCTGAGCAAATGGATGAACGGTGTGGATATAACACGAACATAACAGTGGGTCCCACAGTGCTTTGGGTACAAGAGATTCCTTGTAATTACAGGTACAAGCAAGTTGCGTCCTCTGTTAATGGACTTGGCCCAAATGGGCTGATCTGGGTCTGGTCTGAGCTCAGACCTGTGTTTCATTGGTTGGTCCTCAGTTGGGAATGAGCCTTATTTCTTAAGGGGCTGTTAGTGGCGGTAAAAGTCACTTCCTGATCAGTAGTAAAGATGAGTCTTTTTTATACTATTTAATGCAGACTGGTTTAAGATGAGTCTTTTGTCCGTGGTTTAGTATTTTTTAGAGTACTTAATATTTTAACAGTAGCTATTTGCCAGTGTTTCATTTGTACTGCTCTCTACTTTTAAAGTGCCAAGTTCAATTTCAATTGCCTTTTTCTGTGGAGTATTTGCTAGGTGTGCTAAGTGTACATCTTCAAGCACGTGTGCCAAGGTGTACATGTATGTTACTGGTGCAATTGTATATCTTCAAGCACCCCACTTGTGCCATACATGTCATCATATGCTTTCAAAGTGCAACAGGTGTTATGTGTGTGCACAAGTACCATTTGAGCAAATGGTTCGGGGTGTTTTCAATGTCTGCATGTGCTACTAGAATAAGAAGTTCAAGACAACATGACTGAGGGCTAATCTAACCTAGATAGGTTGTCAAGACAACTAAACTTTTACGGCTAACAAAAGGGCACGAGGTTCTGGCCAACCTTGAAGTTCAGATAAGGTCTATAAATAGGCTAGGCCAGGTTAGTAACGATGGATTGGAATGGTGAAAATTAAGGCAGTTCCTTGTTATAGGACATGTTTTTGTATGGGCGCTCAAGTGGGTTCATGTTTGGTCACCATGAAACTTTGGATGGAAGGGACCCACCATGGATTGCATACTGTCCCAAGTCGCCATGAATGGATGATCACAGCCTTCAGCCCCCAATTTCCTCTCAAGTGGTTTGCTAGGCTGACTACCTTTTTTGATTCCATATAGGATACTTTGGTACTACGGTCGTTGGATCTAGCAGGATGTTTCCATGGTGCAAACCGTTTATATGAAGGGCCTAACTGACATTGGATCGGGGATAAAGAAATAGAAAGCAAAACTTCAGGTGGGAATACCTCAACCAGTTGACCATTTTACTCTTTTCACACATCCCAAATTCACGTTGAGGCCCATCATATCAATGGCCTGGATCATTAAAACATGAACTCAGATCTAACAGCTCTAGCCGCCACCTCATCAGATGACTGTGATCATGAAATCAGGGGTAATTTTCTTATCATATGTAGTCCACTATCAAGTAACATTTTCTATAATAATGTCCAAAGAAGTAATGGATGGCAGCTTTTTACAACCAGCAGAGAAAATTCTCCGTGCCTTTTGGACCGAGTACCCAATTAGAGAGGATGACTCCCACGCCATCCTCTGTCGGCCTTTTGGATGGCAGCCTTTTACAACTAGCATTCAGATAAAGGCTGTCAAAATGAACGGTATGAAGATGCTTGCCATTCATGGTGGACGGCTCCCATCTGTCAGCCTTTGTTGATCCTATGTGGGCCCACCTGAGACCCACATGTGAATTAACAAGTGAATGAAGGAGGAAGAATTCCTACAGGGCATTCCTGGCATCAGGAATGTAACCAAGTTTCTACATTCAAGATGCATGGTGCCTAATGGAGGATGTGAATGGCATATTTGTAGGAAATAATACATGTACTAGAAATTGATGGGCAGTGCTTTCAGGCCAGGCATTGCCATGGCTAAAGCCAATAGGTCCAAGCCGGGGCCAAAGCCGGGTAGAGCTTGTTGGGCCTGTTAGGACTGTCAATGGCTACTTGAATCCATGGGTTCGAACTCAACCTAGTCGGGTTTGGGTCTGCCATCTTAGACCCGCTTAGGTACTTATAAGGGCACCTAGTTAATTCTAATTCAGAGGATTCATGCTAGGTTAAATGCCCATTCTATTAATATACATTGCTAAAGCTAGGCATATGTGTGCTGGAAGCAGGTTGCATCCTGTCCCCGCCAGGATGGAATCGGTCCAAGCATGGGATCTGTGGGGCCCACCAGGATGTGTGGATTTTATCATGGCACTCATCCATTTTTCGAGATCATTTCAGGGTTTGAGCCTAAAAATGAGGTAGATCTAAGACTCAAGTGGGCCGTACAGTGGGGATTGAAAGTTCACCATTAAAAACTTCTTGGGGGTTGCATAAATTTTGGATCAAGCTGATATTTGTGTTTCCCTTCGTCCAGGTCTATGTGACATTATGAGAAGTTAGATGGCAAATAAACATGACATTAGTCCTAGAAAGGTTTCAACAGAGGGCGTCATTATTACTGCCACTTCCTGTGGTGTGGTCCACTTGAGCGTTGGATCTTCCTTATTTTTGGGATCATTTCCTAAAATGACATAGAAAAAATTGATGAACATAGTGGATAAAACCCATACATCACGATGGGCCTTACGGGGACCCTGCCAGGACCTATTTCTGTTCTAGTAGGGATAGGACGCAATGCGCTTCCATGTGTGAATAATCATGATAGTGTGGTGTACTCATTTATGTTTAAGCCCGACCCGAACCCAATGCATAGGTGACTCATAAGCTAGGGTCAGGGTTCCAAGACTCGATGCATCTCTAAGCTCGATAAGAACCTCAAATCTAGCACATGGACATTGTTTATATCTAGTTTCAATGCCTGATGTGGTCCAATAGAAAACTGGCACGTGGTGACACTACGCGTTTGACACAAATGAAAGTTGTACTCATACCCCAAGATATCTAAAGTTGATCTTCCTTTAGCATTACCCATTTTGTTATTGATGTGATGGCATAGACCCTTACGCATGCCCTTAGAATCATTGTATAACACGTGACCACCATCAATGTGCCCATTTATGAGGCAACATACTTGGCACGGCTATAAAAGATTCTCTAAGGGAACAAATCTAATCATGTGGTACGATGATAATATTCTCAGTGAGGCTATCTCTTACTGTCATTTCAAAATGGGAGAACTTTTTATATATATATTTAGAGAGCTAGCAACACTTGAGAAGGTTGTGAATATCATGAGATTGGACCTATATTCAAGTCAATTTGGCTTTAGTTTGGACTTAAGTTAGGAAAGACAAGTACATCGGTTCAGTTAGGTTCCCTATTTCATATATTAATCAAAATTAAAAGAATGAGAGAAATAAATCCAACCTGATTCGACGGCAGATCGATATCAGGTGTCAAATCCCCCCGCACTCCAAATCATTACCTTATGGATGGTTAAATGTAGGAGGTCGTTTGATTTGAATTACCCAACAGTTCGAAGTTGATAAGTTGGACCATCAGCAGAGATATTGACTGGATGTGATCAATTCAGAACTAGCCGATGAGGTTTGCGGATATTGGTCCGGTTGTCTTCATTAAAAAAACTTTAGTGATTCCAGATATGATCTTTAGTGGGTCATGAACATCTCTGCAAATGATTAGCTATAAGAAAGAGATTTGGGAAGCCAACAAGTCCAAATATAACCAGAGTCTTTTGTTTCTAATGCAAGCCGCAAGCCCCAAATCAATCAAGGAGATTCCCATATTCAGAATTGTGATGTGAGTGTGAAGAATCACGAAGAATTTAAAAGAAAAAAGAAAGCCCAATGAGGGATTTCACTGCCTTGAGAAGGCATAAAAGCAGAACACAAAGAAGAGCTCGAGGTCCCATACCAAGCACATTTATTTACTATACATTTACCTTTCCTTAATTTAGCCTAGTCTAGAATACACAACTACTGTATAACAACTCCGGCTACAGTACTTTAGTAGGAGTAAATATCCTCAACCTTGAGTAGTAGGACTATGTTTAACTGGGTTTCATTTTGATTATTTATATCAATTTGTGATGGAGACCTGTTTATCAGATACACCGCTGTGTGCATTACTTCTCCCCCGAACGTCTTGGGTAATTTCGCATGGGATAACATACATCTGATTCTCTCAACAATGGTGCGATTCATTCGCTCAGCTACACCATTTTGTTGGGGGGTCTTGGGAACCGTTTGTTCATGCCGTATACCCAGGGACTTGCAGTACTCGTGAAAGTCACCAATGTATTCACCTCCATTGTCAGTACAGATGCACTTCAATGGTTTTCCTCCTCAGTTCAGAGGAGAGATGGTGCAGTGGTTAAAATTTTGGAGGATTTCATCGCCCTACTCGACCGGTCGTAGGTGGTCTTTGACCAGTCGTGAGAGGCGCTCGACCGGTCGTAGGTTCGAGCCTTGGCACGACTCAAAGTCCAACTAGTTGTTGCTAATTTTCTCTACAGTGTACGACCAGTCGTGGGTGATCTACGACTAGTCGTGGGTGGCCTACAACCAGTCGTAGGTGAGCTATGACCAGTCGTAGGCGGCTAGGACCAGTCCTGAAATTTTTAGGACCAGTCCTAGGTTAAGCAGTTTTTGCGCGAAATTGCGGATTTGAGTCCTTTCGCAACAGAGATGTGGAAAGGAGTTTCCTAAAACTATAAAAAAGGGTTCCTAGGATTTTTTAGGGAATTATGTTGTGTGAAGAAAAGCACAAGAGGATTTTCTAAAAGGGCTTAGGGTGTGAGAGAGAGAGAGAGAAAAGAGAGAGATGAAGCGGAAGAGAGCCGTCGTCTCAGCACTTCTACGTCCTCGTGATCGGTGAGATCTCTCAGTTTTCTTTTTATTCTCTTATTGTTTATCCGCTCCTGCGTGAGTGACGAAGGTTGTAACATTCTGCTTTTATAGTGGTTTGTTGATTTGGATGAGGACCCGTGATTTTTACCTCTTTGAGGGTTTTCCACGTAAAAATCTCTTGTGTGGTGTGTGATTGTTGCTTTGATTTATCTCATTGCATTATTATCCCATAATTCTGATTTGTTCGAGGGGCTAGATCCTAAGGTTTTGTGCAAGGCCCCCAACAAAGTGGTATTAGAGCCAGGTCCATTGAACGGGTAGGATCGGTTTGGAATTATGGAAGGTGGCTCATCAAGGATGATCAGCCTCAATGGTTCCAACTGGACTATATGGAAGGCTAAGATGGAGGACTTGCTTTATTGTAAGGATCTATATTTTCCAATTTTAGGCATATCAGTAAAATTCAAGGATATGTCTGATGATGATTAGAAGAAGTTGGACCGAAAGGCGGTGGGGTTTATTAGACAATGGCTGGATGATTCTGTGTTCCACCATGTGTCTACGGAAACCTCAGCTGCTAGCTTATGACTGAAACTACAAGGGCTGTATGAGAGGAAGACAACTGGTAATAAGATTTTTCTGATAAGGAGACTTGTGAATCTCAAGTTCAAGGATGGTGGTTCTGTGGCCGAGCACATGAATGAGGTCAGTAATATAGTGAATCAACTCTCCTCTATGAAGATGATCCTGGATGATGAATTGCAGGCTTTACTATTACTTAGTTCGTTGCCTGACAGTTAGGAGACATTGATGGTGTCTCTAAGTAACTCCACGTCAGATGGAAAGATATCCATGGAACAGGTAACCAGTTGTCTCTTCAATGAGGAGAAAATGAGGAAGTCTCAGGGGTCTACTCAGCAAGAGGCCCTTGTGACACAGGAACGGGGGAGAGGAAAGAACAGGAAGGGCGGGAAGGCCCGAGATAAATCAAGAGGCAAGTCGAGTAATAGAAAAGATGTTGAATGCTGGAATTGTAGCAAGAAGGGCCACTATAAGCATGAATGTCGTAAGACTAAAAATGACAAGAAAGAAAAAGGAAAGGAAAAGGAAGATGAATTAGATTCTACTGCGGTTACTTCAGATGGCGACGTTGTTATTATTCTTTCCACATATCATGATGTTTGTCTCACGGCTACGGGTCAGGACACCGAATGGGTGATTGACTCAAGAGTTTCTTTTCACGTGACTCCACGTAGAGACTTTTTCACAAGCTACAAGTCAGGTGACTATGAGACTGTGAAGATGAAAAATTCTGGAGTATCGAAGATCGTGAGAGTTGGTGATATTTATGTGAATACCGATGTGGGCTGCACGTTGGTTCTCAGGGATGTGAGGCATATCCCAGACCTTTGACTCAACTTGATGTCGACGGAAAGGTTGGATGATGATGGCTATGAAAGCAGGTTTGTTGGTGGGCGCTGGAAGCTCAACAAGGGTTCTTTAATCGCAGCCAAAGGAAAGAAGTGTTGCACCCTGTACAAGGTAAGTGTCAGTGTATGCAAGGGTGGGTTGAACGCAGCTGAAGATTCAGCTATAGACATGTGGCACAGGCGTCTAGGCCACATGAGTGAAAAAGGGCTTCACCTACTAGCGAGGAAGCGACTCATTTCAGACGTGACAGGTATACCTCTCAAAACATGTCTTGATTGTTTATCAGGGAACATCATAGAGTTTCATTCGTTAAAACTGCTTCTCATGTTAATAAAGTGCATGCATTAGATTTGGTTTATTCTGATGTGTGTAGTCTTATGAGGACAAAAACCTTGGGTGGGGCATTATATTTTGTTACTTTTATAGATGATGCATCTAGGAGGGTTTGAGTTTATGCATTGAAATCTAAGGACGAGGTCTTTGGTGTGTTTAAGTTGTTTCATGCTATGGTCGAGAGAGAGACAGGTAGATCATTGAAGTGCATCCACACTGACAATGGTGGTGAATACATTGGCGACTTTCACGAGTACTGCAAGTCCTTGGGTATACGGCATGAACAGACGGTTCCTAAGACACCTCAACAAAATGGTGTAGCTGAGCGAATGAATCACACCATTGTTGAGAGAATTAGATGTATGTTATCCCATGCGAAATTGCCCAAGACGTTCTGGGGAGAAGCAATACACACAGCTGTGTATCTGATAAACAGGTCTCCATCAGCCCCATTGAATGGAGAAGTATCTGAGAAGGTGTGGACTGGACAAGATTCATCGTACAGTCATCTCAAGGTGTTTGGATGCAGGGCATCCGTTCACGTACCGAAGGACGAGAGCTCCAAGCTCGATATGAAGATCAGACAGTGTGTGTTCTTAGGGTATGGTGATGAAAAGTTTGGTTATAGATTGTGGGATCTGACTGAGAGGAAGCTCGTCAGGAGCAGAGATGTGGTTTTCTTTGAAGATCAGTATATAGAAGACATTGGTAAGTCAGAGAAGAACTAACCTAGTTCAGGTGAGCTAGAGGACATGGATCCAGTTATTCCTCCCATGGTGCCTGATGAGGGGGGAGTACAACAAGGTGCAGAGGATGAGGGAGTTCCTACAGAAGATGGACAGGGGGAGCAGCCCCCACTTGATCCACCTGTTGAGCCACAGGTGAGGAGGTCATTACGGACAGACAACCGTCCAAGAGGTACTCGGTGCATGAGTATATTATGTTAACCGATGGGGGAGAGCCAGAAGATTATTCTGAGGCCCTAGCCAATAAGCATAAAGAGGAGTGGTTGAAAGCTATGTAAGAGGAGATGAAATCCTTACATAAGAACCACACCTACGACATGGTGAAATTGCCTAAGGGCAAGAAAGCTCTGAGCAACAGGTGAGTGTTCAGAAAGAAAATTGAGATGAAGAATTCACAGACGAGGTTCAAGGCTAAACTTGTGGTGAAAGGGTTTGGTCAGAGGAAAGGCATAGACTTCGAGGAGATATTCTCTTCAGTGGTGAAGATGACATCCATACGGGTGTTGCTTGGGTTGCAGCTAGCATGGATCTGGAGATAGAGCAGTTGGACGTTAAAACTACTTTTCTCCATAGTGACCTGGAAGAAGAGATCTACATGCACCAACCAGAGGGGTTCGAAGTTAAGGGCAAAGAACATATAGTGTGTAAGCTGAGGAAGAGCTTGTATGGGCTGAAACAAGCTCCACGACAATGGTACAAGAAGTTTGATTCGTTTATGTTACAGCATGGGTATGACAGAACGAAGTCGGACCAATGTGTGTTCACGCGCAAGTTCTCAGATAGTGATTTCATAGTTCTGCTCTTATACGTTAATGACATGCTTATCATGAAAAAATACATCAAGAAGATCGACAGGCTGAAATAAGAGTTGAGCAAGTCTTTTGCGATGAAAGACTTGGGCCCGGCTAAACAAATCCTAGGAATGGAGATAACCCGTGACGGAAGCAACAAGAAGCTTTGACTATCACAAGAGCGGAATATTGAGAAAGTCCTAGAGCGGTTCAATATGAATGTAACGAAGCCGGCCAGTACTCCACTGGATGGTCACTTCAGATTGAACGACAGGCAGTGTCCCAAGACGAAGACAGAGGTGGAAGAGATGCAGAAGATACCCTACGCGTCAGCTGTAGAAAGTTTGATGTATGCTATGGTGTGTACACGCCTAGACATAGCATATGCGGTTGGTGTGGTCAGCCGGTATCTTGCCAATCCTAGCAAAGAACATTGGACAACAGTGAAATGGATACTGTAGTATCTAATATGCTCATCCAGGTTGAGCCTATTGTATGGTGACGGTAAACCTGTGCTAGAGGGCTACAAAGATGCAGATATGGCAGGTGACATCGACTCTAGGAAGTCTACATCGGGGTTTATGTTCACGTTTGCAGGGGGAGCGGTTTCTTGGCAGAGTAAGCTACAGAAGGTCGTAGCATTGTTGACTACAGAGACCGAGTACATTGCAGTCACTGAGGCATGTAAAGAGATACTTTGGATGAAGAGGTTCCTACAGGAACTTAGCCTGAAGCAGGAGGAACACGTGGTCTATTGCGATAGTCAAAGTGTTATATACTTGAGCAAGAATCCAAGTCAGCACTCTAAGTCGAAGCATATAGAGGTTCGATATCACTGGATAAGGGATACTTTAGAACAAAGGTGTTACAGCTTGAGAAAGTCCATACGGACAATAATGGGTCAGACATGATGACCAAGGCTTTGCTCAAGGACAAGTTTAAGGTTTGTAGAAACTAGGCTGGCTTGAAGAAGGTGAATTCTTCCTGAGTCGAAAAGAGAAAGATTTGATGCGGTTTTTCTCCTCAGTTCAGAGGAGAGACTGTGCAGTGGTTGAAATTTCGGAGGGTTTCATCGCGCTGCTCGACTGGTCGTAGGTGGTCTTCGACCGATCATGGGAGGCGCTCGACCGGTCGTAGGTTCGAGCCCTGACACGACTCAAAGTCAAGCGAGTTGTTGCTAATTTTCTCCACAGTCTACGACCAGTCGTAGGCTGCTAGGACCAATCCTGAAATTTCTAGGACCAGTCCTAGGTTACGTAGTTTTTATGCGAAATTACTGATTTGAGTCCTTTTGTAACAGGGATGCGGAAAAGAGTTTTCTAAAACTATAAAAAGGGGTTCATAGGATTTTCTAGGGGATTATGTTGTGTGAAGAAAAGCACAAGAGAGTTTTCTAAAAGGGCTTAGGGTGTGTGTGTGTGTGAGAGAGAGAGAGAGAGAGAGAGAGAGAGAGAGAGAGAGAGATAAAGCTTGTGGAAGGGAGCCGTTGTCTTAGCGCTTCTACGTCCTCGTGATCGGTGAGATCTCTCAGTTTTCTTTTTATTCTTTTATTGTTTATCTGCTCCTGCTGAGTGACAAAGGTTGTAACGTTCTGCTTTCATAGTGGATTGTTGATTTGAACGAGGTCCCGTGGTTTTTACCTCTTTGAGGGTTTTTCATGTAAAAATCTCTTGTGTGGTGTGTGATTGTTGCTTTGATTTATCTCATTGCATTATTATCCCATAATTCTGGTTTGTTCGGGCGGCTAGATCCTAAGGTTTTGTGCAAGGCCCCTAACAATTTGGTCAAATCCTGCTAACCACCTGCTTCGATCGTTTGTTTCGATAGACGAATTAGGTATTTATTTTTGTTTTGTTTCATTTATATTTTTAGTTGATTATTACTTTGTTGATTGTAATGGGTCATACATTTTAAATATCAGTAAATTTGACATTGTTTAGCTAGTTTTCATTTATTTGTACATTTCATTTCATTTGAGAAGCATACAAATTAAAGACTGGTGAAAGAAAAAAGTCATTAAGGTAGTAAGCTCACATTTATTATCACAAGGCAAAAATAACTTATTCACAAAGGTTAACTCATACCCTTTCACAAATCATATGCATGGAGCGTAAATTGGGTGTTGACAGGATAATTAGATTCTGATTTGGTCTCTAATTTGTTCATTTTGACATGGGCGACATTAATAATTCAATTAAAACCTCTGAGTCAAGTAGACTCTAACATACCCATACATTTTACCCTCACATGAACAACCAATCTAAGTCATTGCTTACATATGTGGCCTAATTTGATTGAATTAACAGCAAGAAATATGACTCATTGTGTGAGTTGGTGCACAGGTATAACGAGATATGACTGGTAGACAACCCTTCGGTGCAATATTGATGAGGCAGTCCCTAGCACATGTGGCAGAATCATGCATGCGTGAGATATCTTGGCACTCATATGCGTGGCCCTCCATGATATTTTATGTGCCACACAAATTCATGCATTCATATAGGCTAAGGGTGGCAAGGAACCGGCTAGCTCACCTGGCCCAACGAGTGGGGTGGCAATGGGCTGGGTTTGGGCCAGGTGACCGAAGTTAATCAGTACCCAAGGCCTTGCTAGGTCGGAGCCCGGCATAGGCCTAAGCTGAATTTAAATTTTTTTAGGGCCCGTTTTGCCAGGCGGATTGAATGATATTAAATGGAATTAGGGTGAATTGCACATGTTTTAAGGTAATGATGGCAGCGCCAGTGGATTGGTTCCAATCCCATGGCGAAAAATGTGGCATGTTTGGGAAGCCTGCCATATCCAGGGATGCCTAGGAATCCATGGCATCCGTTGTCCTCACCAAAGGTATGTGGAAAGCCTCTAACCACGAGAACTCCCTCAGACTTGTCGCCGTCAGCATCCCCCACCGGTAACAGTCTGCTGAGAAATTCAGCACCTTCTCCGTCACCTTCTTCTCGAAGGGCTGCAGGAAAATCTTATTCTGCTCGCGTTGGATCTTCAACATAATTTCTTGCAAAATACCGTGGTTCTTCACTTGGAAGAAGCCCCACTCAATTGAAGCGTCCACTATCTACCGCTTACCCGCTTCCTTCTCTCCATCCGATAGGCTTAGACGACTGAGATTGATTAGCGGAAGGTCAGACCCGTCTCCTACAATGGACCTTTTGCTTTTGTCGTTCTTCTCTTCTTCGTTTGGTTGAGAGGTATGGAAGAGGGTCTTGTAGGCGTTTTGAAATGGCGGGTTGGATTCCATGTGAAGCGACTGAAAACAGAGTAGAAAGAGAGGTTTGAATAACGTTTTGACTGAATGCGGGATTTGGGAATCCATTGTCTATCCTCTCGAATCTAGCGACCCATCGGATCCAAATAAATCCTTCGCCGCCCAAACAAGCTGGCATATAGACGGCACTGGATTTGACAATCTAATCCTATGTAATCTTTCATAATACTCTCGAATCCACCCATCCAAATGGCCCCTTAGTAAATCATCTGTTCACATTTGAGATTAATAGCTATCTTTCTATGAATTAGAATAACATATTCGTAGAACAAAACATGTGCATATAAATTAAGTAGGGTTGGATTGGGTTGCGCCAGGTGAGGTCCGTCAAAAGTGCCTTGAGCCCTTACCTGGCTCAAAAATGGAACTAGTCATGCATGCGAAGCCCAATCCCAGCCTACGGGTTAATCCAAGATTGGGCCATAGCCAGGTTGGGCTGGTCAGGTCGGGCGGGCTACCTGAGCCATTGGGCCGGTCAGGCTGACGAGCTCTTAGAAGCAGTCCAAGCTTAGCCCAAGTTAGGCCATCAGACTATGTATCTCAACCAACCCAAAGACGATCGGGCCGAAATTCCGACTGAAGTGTCACATGCCACGCAGGTCCACGTAATCTAGTCACGTGCCTAACGGGCTCTCATGCCAAGTGGGGCAGCGCATTATTCGAAGCCACCGAGACAATGGGATATTCACATAGTGCGGTCAAAGGCACTGTTATCAGATCGTGTCCTGATGGGTCCCACCATTGATGGGATTGCCCCAAAAATTCCTAGAAATTGACAGATCACAGCCGTGCACTACCAAGATAAAGCAAATGTCCGGAACAAAGCCCACAGAACGCACAATGGTATTTTCCGTTACTGAAATTGCGTAGCATCATTCATTCGTTACGAAGCACATTAGATCAACCAACGAGCCGGATCACAGTACTCTGGGGCCCACTTATACAGAATGGTGTATTAGGACCCGATGTAGGTGCATTTGTCAGAAACTGAAAACCTGTGCAGACATGCAGGTCGCGCATATAGTGAGATAATGAACACGTGGCATTTATGTCAAATCCTGACCTACCAAATAAGCGAGATCCCCGTTAATCTGACGTCTGCCTAGTAAAAGTTTCTCTGTTAACCTAATCCGTTTTGCCATTTCAAGTCTCCACTTTCTGCCAATCAACCAATAATAATCAGATTCTCCGCTGCAACTTTCTGGGTAGAAACCCCATGCATTGGGCCAACTATTTCTACGGTTAAAATTCGAGGCACATGCCACGTGTATGGTAGAAGGATGCCTCCTTTTTGGCAGATGGGGTCTAGTGCCAGGCAACCTGTCATTCCTTCCTCATCCAATGACGGATGCCGAAAAGTAAAAATAATAAAAAAAGATTCAAAACAAAATCGCAAGATGGGTCCACGGCGGCTATCCCCCATTAACGAAAGCGGATTGCCTGGTGTGCCACACACACCACTGACCTTGGTGGTGTGTTTACGCTACCAAGCTCACCATAATGTATACGTACCATATCCACACCGCCGTTCATATTCCGAGATTATTTTAGAGTATGGGCCAAAAAATGTGTCGGATCAAAAGCCCAAACAAACTATAACAAAGAAAGCAATCGGAGAATGAACTTTTCCAGGGCCTACCATGATGTTTATTTTCCATTCAATATGTCCATAGAGCCATACAGGCCTAGATAGAGGGAAAATACAAATCTCAGCTCGCTCCAAAACTCGTGTGGTCCTTAAGAAGTTTCCAATGGTAGCGTTTAACAGCCACTGTTTTCTGTGGTGTTCTCCACTTGAGCTTTCAATCCACCTCATTTTTAGGTCATGCCTTAGAATGCCCTTGCAAAATGAATGAAGAGTTTGGAAATAACATATACATTATGTGGGACCCACGGAACTTGGTGACGTAAACACACCACCAAATTCGGTGGGCCGTGTATGCCTCACCACGGCGCTTACCCCACTAAAACATAGCGAAGACTTCTGAGTGAGAGGGGTCTGATCCCACCACGCACTAACATTTTGTGCTGAATCTTTTCGCTCCACCCACGTCTTCCCAGTTCCCACACAATCCACCGTCCCGAATTGATCACATACATGCTATGGTACCGCAACTGCGGTAGGTGTAAAATCTTTCTCACCAATATACTCCTTATATATGATATCAGTACCATGATAACGGTAGAGCCACTATCAAGATATTCTTTGTCCAAAATCATGCTGATTCGCTTGATACATGGATCACACCTATATCTGAGTCAGACAGTCGGTTTCCATTGATTCAGATGATCTGGTCCACATGATCAGTAAAATTTCCTTTTTTTTTTCAGGTGATATTTATGTTGGGACCTACTATTTTCGTGGTACTGATTTCCTGTACAAGTACCATGTTAGCGGGAAAGATGGTACGGTACCACAAGCTTGGCTACCTTGCCTGTATGGCTGTATCTAATCCTCTTTCCACTATTCCTCTCTTACCCCTCTTTGTTAAATTCACTATCATTTAAAAATGGTGGTGACTCATCCACTGTGAGCATGGCGTACTTCCAGAGGAATCCAAACCGCCCAAATTTCACAAGGATTCTGAGTGGAGGATTCTTTTTTCTTCTTTTCTTTTCAATAGGCGCATGATACCAAAAATCACGCGGAGAAGACATAGAAACTCTCTGATTTCGCCCGTTGAATTTGGACCACTAAATATTTCGTAGCCACCACTGATCAACGGATATGTGCTCCGTCCAAGGATTCCCCACGGATTGGACGGTACATACGTTCCACGTGTAAAGAGATTACTCATTAGCATTTGGAATTTGGTGGTGAACTACCACCAGAGCTTTGTGCAAAATTCACTCTCTCTCTCTCTCTCTCTCTCAACGAATTCATTTCAATGCTGTATATTCAACTTAGGACGGAAGAAACTGGCCCTTTCATGGCAATCTCAAACCTCTGCAATTTCTTCCTCTCACGATAGAACAAACACTTGCATCTCTCCACCAAATCCCAATTTGGGTTTTCTCTAATCTACCTATCCATTGCTTTTCCTCTACTGTTCAATCTATATTCAGTTTCAAATCATGGGTTTTGCTTCTTCCTCTTCTTCCCTGAGAAGACCACCCATCTCTCATTTCAGATGGTTGTTGGTATCTTTCTTTGGTTTTCTTCTATGTCTGGTGGGGGGTTTTGGGAGGAGTGATAATTCCAGCAAATAGAGGGAGATGGTTGAGATTTATGGGTGTTTTGGGAGGATAAATGGAGCAGCGAGCGGTTTTCTTGGCGCTGTTTCTCTGCGTAGTTGGTTCTTTAGTTCATGGATCGAAAGGTAATGCATTTGGCATGTATTATTCCTCTGGAATCTTGTTTGGTATTGTTTTAATATGGTTTTAAACTAATTTGAATCTGACCCATATTGCAATTGGGTGGAATTGGTCCAAAATGACGAGATTTTCATGATTTCTTTTATGAGAAACATCTGTACATGCAATAATTGTAGTGTTTATGTTTTTGGTGTGTTGATATGTATGGAATATTTGTTTTTGTTTGTTTGGAGTGTGAATTGGGATTTGGGTTGTTGTCAATAATCATCAAAGAACCTGGGATTGTTGGTGTATTTCATAATTAAATTCATTGCTAACAGAATTCAGCGTCGTTATCCAATTTTAGTCGAAATCAGATGGGTTGGAAGTTCAGTTTTGTTGAGGTTTCTTTGATCTGAACTTGCTCTTGTCTAATACAACTTGGAAGAAACAAGAAAGAATTTTCGTTATCTTTTATGGAGCTTATACTATTAGGAGGTTTAAGTATGTCCCAGCCCATCTGGATATGTGCAGCACGTGTGTGAGATTTGAGCCATCCATCGGGTGGGCTCCACCATGCAGAAGCGCATCAAGGGGTCACACATTCACCCCCCCCCCCCAAATAACGAAAAAAAAGCGTCTTGTTTTGTGTACTCTGGAGTGTGGACCACCTGATGAGTGGAGTGGCCAGTGGCCGGGGCATCTACAAATGGGGCCGTGTAAAGGATTGCACTGGGGCTATGCACATGTGTGATTGACCAACCTTCCCAATCAATGGGATGGAAGCTCTTGAATATTTGCTGTTGCAGCCCCGTTCTGTTTAAGACTTTTATTTTCTTCTTTTGCTTAGAAAATTTGGTTGTTGATGACCTGGATTTCCTCTGCATGATTAACCATCTGTTTACTGTGATGTTATCTCGAAATTTTGTCCAATAAGAACTGTTTCCATATCTCTTGGCTTGCAAGATATCTGATAATCATTCTGGGGGATCGCAACTCATTATACAAGATAACCAAGCAGCTACTTATTTGAGCCGAAT
This sequence comes from Magnolia kwangsiensis, assembly GCA_037074715.1. Classification (NCBI taxonomy): domain Eukaryota; kingdom Viridiplantae; phylum Streptophyta; class Magnoliopsida; order Magnoliales; family Magnoliaceae; genus Magnolia; species Magnolia kwangsiensis. The sequence goes on from CM073581.1 coordinate 102,131,084, forward strand.
TTCAATGGCTATAAAAATCTCATTTTGAATGGCTTATTCTCATGCTTGTTGCAACATTGAGGTCATGCTTCAATTCCAAGTTTCAAGAAAAGGGAAAATAAAAAAAAATAAAATCCCTGGCATTGTTGTTAACAAATGAGGTGGTAATAAAGTGCCCTTTAATTATAAAAGAAACTTTTGACACAATCAAAAGCCGGTGTCCTACTTCTAAATTTGATGTCGAAGAAGCATTTGATATGGTGATTTAGTAGGTTAAGATGTCCTTTTTAATGACATCAAACCTATGCATTTCTGCCAAAAGATTAAACTAATTAAAGTGTGTATTAATTTAGCATCTTAATGTTTCTCATTGTGACGACTTAAGGCTGAGTTGGACATGGGAATCAAAGCACCAATATTCGGTTTGGTCAAGAGGAACTTGCAAAAACTAGAGCTTTCCTTAGCGCTTATGCATGTGCAATAAAGTTCATGTACATGCCACACATGTGCCAGCATGGAATCTGAGATCCAATCCATCCATCAGAAAGGAAACACTGTGTTGATGCCCTAGCCTAAGAATCAGGTTGATCCACTGGTCAGGTTGGCCACACTTTTCATATTTATGGCTTTGAAAAACTTGGCTGAAGTTTTTTAACCCATCCACTTGTTTCCAATATTGGTGTTCACACTGAGTGGACCAGATTTATCTTTGGGAAAACATGTAGAAGGTCAGACCAACTTGATGGATGGATTGGATCTCACTCCTATGTGCCATTCTGGTGAATGTGTGATGTGTAGACGCAAGGTGACCTTGCTTTTTCAGGGCAGGATAAGAAGGGGTAAAGGAAATGCCTCAAGCCAATGTCTGTGAACCAGGTGCTACAGCGCTGAAGTAACCCATGCCATGCTCCCGGGAAAAGCTCGAATGACCTTCAACAAAAGGGTACCTGTACTCGAAACCGACATAGGTGGGTAGGTATAGAATACCTAGGGGTGCAAGACAAATGTGCTTTATTACACATGCCTGCACATTTAGCAAAGCTCAGTAAAGAACTATATGTTTCATAGAAATTGTCCAGTACCAATAAGAACACTTGGGAAGGGAACTACAATTGAATTATGCTTGTTTTCACTTCATTAGACTATAAGATTCAATTCAATTTGATAGTACATCTGATTGTATCCTAAGATATTCTTACAAGCTGAGGGAAAGTATTCTTTCTAACCATCCTTCTTCTTACTAAAAAAGCAGGACCCTTAATTTTTTTATTTTTATTTTTTGAAAGATTAGATTATATAAAAGAGAAAGGGGAAACAAGAGGCAAAAAATAAAAATAAAATACACACACATCCAGACACACATCTAGCATGACCCTTAATTAAGTAATGCTTTCAATAAAATTTCATGAAAAATGGCTCTGCTGGATCAGTTGCATATCCTCTAAGGGAATTGCCATCAAAATCATCATATGTACCCCACTACATATATAGAATAGTGCTATTGGGTGCTCCGTACGGTAGCTTCAGCACAGAACTTCAGTTCTCAAGAAAAATGTCCCCATCTCCACTTGCATCAAGTGGACCACCAGAACAGGTACTTTCGTGATTGTTTCAGGTAATTCCTGTTACTTAAAGTTTTGTTATAGACATGTGATGCATGTGTTTTCTTCCAGGTTTTGCTAAATCCCCATCACCAACAATGCTTTATGCACTTCCTCCTATTGAAGAAAGAACACCTAGCTCTGGACATCATGGAAAACCACCAAGAAACAACACATCAAGCCCAGTACCTCTGCCAAAAGGTAACCTTGATGAGATCACGATGACACTATATTACTGTATGGCCTCAGCAATGCTGATAAGATTTCCATGTTACACAATCCAGGACCCATCTCACCTCTTCCAACAGCATTGCCGCCCAAGTCAGAACTTCTGCCTCCAATCATCCAAGGGCCACTACCAGCATCTGTGCCACAAAATGCACCGTCTCATCACATAAGTAAGGAGCATAAACACCCAAGGGGGGCATCTCCATCTGCTAAGAATCAGACACCACATGCACCCAGGACAGGTGAACTCTCTCAATGCACCCACTGTTTACCAATGAATATTTGTTTTTAATGACAGTGAATTTCAGGATGGCTTGGAAAGTCACAAGTCAATCCGGTTTCGGAAAACTTGCTGGTCGTTGATTAGTGGTTTCGTCATTTTCTGTTATAAACTTTGAGTCCAAGCATTCTTAGAGTATTTCAATGGCACCTTGAAGTCTTCCATTTACTATGATGTCTTTTTAAATTTTTTTTTTTTCTTGTTAATTTTATTAAGCAAACCCGAAGGCCAAACAAGCAAAAAACACAAACAAATCCCAACAGGAACCCCGAAAACAAGAAACAACCATCCTCACGGATTAATCACCCCAATCCTTAATAAAAAAAAAAACCTTACTGACTACCGACTAAACAGCAGCCCTACTGTTTCTAAAGCACCTGATATTCCTCTCTTGCCATTTTGACCAAAGGACCGCCAACAAGGCAACCTCCAATTGGTTCCATTTTCGGCACCAGGGACACCATCATGCCAGGAAAGAAACATGTCCACCGCCAACTGGGGTCCTACCCAAGCTAACTTCGAAAGAGGAGAGAAGTGCCTTGTAACATGTATACGTGTGCAAGATCTAGGACGTTCATCAGGTGGGCCACAAAGAATGCACCCTAGACCAAAATGCTCCACTCTTCGGTTGGGTCACACCCGTACGAAAACTGGACTTTTAGAAAAATGTTGAACAATGGCCATATTCCATGTACATGCATGGTCCTGTGTCCTGATAAGTGGATGGGCCTGATGTTTGGGCCGGGGCAATTTCACTGGCGACCCACCTGATGAACACCCTGGATCTTGTTCACCTGTGCCACTTTGGCACTTGGGAGGCACTAGTGTTTGGTGATTGCAGGTGCGCAAACAGCATTCCTCTTGGTAAAAAAAAAATTCTAACTTTATGATCAGCCTTGTGTTCGCCTCTGTATGACGTGCAGACCCTGCTGTTTCTCCAGTATTAATTTCTCCCTCGATCGTCAATGGAAAAATATATAAAATGCCAGTTGCTACTGCACCTGTGAGGGAGAACTTCATCCATTCATCTCCTGCAAACCATTCCCCGATGAACAGTATTTTAACAGATAAAGCTTTTTGACTGGTAAATGCATGAATCAGAGAATGAATTCAATGCTCGTGATTGTTGATTTCTCATGCAGGCATATCTCCTGTTATGGCCCCACCTGGGCGTGAGGGCCGAGAGCCTTCAAATAATGGATCTCCCCTGCCCATCCCATTTCTTAATCCCAAGCCTCCAGCAAGTAAAAGGGTTCGTAGTCCTGCATCTGCACCTGCAGTGTCAATCTCATTTCACAAGCATCATGCAAGGAAAAATGCCAGCAGCCCTGCATTTGCACCTTCTCATGTGTTTCCTCCACCGTCCTACCATCAAGGTTGGATTTTCACTGAAAAATCTGTGAATTAAACTAAAAATGACAGTTGATATGTATGTGGGCATTTAGATAATTGAACTCTTTCCCTCCCTTTTGGTTTTTGCTGAAGGCCCAGTGATCCCTCAAGCTCCGTCACAAGCTCCGGTGGTACTCACAAAGAAGAGTAGACACAAGCCACATGGTCCTCCACCCTCTAGTCGAGGTACTTGAGTAGTCCTCAATTCCTGTTTGAGCAGTTTCACAAGTGTTGAGCAGGGATTGCGTTTGGTTTAAGGATACATTTGGATTTCCCTATAAATGTGGGGCTGCATACGATGCTTTTCTGCCCAAATCATTATCCATTATGGAGTGGTAAAGGTGGAAAAAACGATAACCTGTGTAATGAGTTTCCAGTTCTTCACCCCGACCAAAACGGCAACCATATGTTCTACCAACTAACAAAGTATCCATTCTGCTTGCAATTTAGAGTACCTCCAAATGCCCCCTTAACTCAGACTCAGTAGCTTCTTGCCAGGTGCTTCCCTCTCCCCTACGGAAACCCCCTCTCCAACAACCGAACCGGAATCCCCTACACCTTCTCCCTCAGTGACGGCTCCATCCAGCCAAATTGAAGGTGTGTAAAAACTCATTTCACAGAATCACATCTTTCGTTTCTCTTTCAATGAGATCCGTTTCATTCACGGTGTTTAAAGTTGTTTCTGATTCTGCTTGTGTCTGCAAGTTCCTGTTTATCCCCCCACAATTTACTCATCTGGGTCTTCCCCAAGGAAGCCAAGGATACCAGCACTGTCACCTGCTCGAGCATTACCGCCTCCGCCTCCTAATCAAGGTAAACATATGCCAAACTCTGCTGCTTCTTCTTCTTCTTCTTCTTCTTCTTCTTTTTTTATTTTTATTTTTATTTTTATTTATTTATTTTTAATGCTTTTAGTTTGTCTTCTCGTTCTATCTTTGCATAGTATTCTCCGTCTATCACATAACCTGAAGGCTTGCAATGCAAACAAATGTTATTCATAAACTAACAGGTTAACACCATCCAAATTGCAGATTGTTCGGCACTGTCATGTAGAGAGCCATTAACAAATACCCCCCCAGGATCACCTTGTGGCTGTGTATTGCCGATGCAGGTTGGACTGCGTTTGGGTGTGGCACTGCTCACGTTCTTCACTTTGGTTGCTGAGCTGGCCCAAGAAATTGCGTCTGGAGTTTTCATGAAACAAAGCCAGGTCCGCATTATGGGAGCAAATACGGCAATCCAAAATCCCGGCGAGACCGATGTCTTCCTTGATCTAGTACCGTTTGGAGAAAAATTTGACAACATTACAACATTTCTGATGTATGAGAATTTCTGGCGCAAACGGGTGGTCATAAAGATTTCCATCTTCGGTGACTACCAAGTGTTGTATGTTCGTTATCCAGGTGTGGTGCCTTTTTGTCTTTGCCTGCATGAAATTGTGATCCTTGAGCTGAGGATGTGTAGTTTCTTGGGTTTTCACTTTTTCAAGTGGGTCCCATGGTTCAGTGATCTATCCCATGGATTTGATGAGCCACACTGAAGATGGACTATGCCTCAAAAATCTTCTCAATGGGCCAATACTAACCTAGTGAATTTTGGCCTTTAGTCCGATGTTAATATAAACAAAGAAAAACAAAAACAAAAACCAGCAAAGGTCCATATTCAACGAGAAGAGGATGAAAGGTTTGATGAGTAGGGTCTTCCGATTTGATGTAAAAGTTTATAATGGTTGGGGCCCATTGGCTCAATGTTGGATCACTGAACCATGGGCCCCAAGGTTACTTTGCTAACTTTACTTTTTCTGCAGGCCTTCCACCCTCACCACCTTCGGCACCCACAGGCATTACTATCAATGATGCTGGGCAACTTCCTAGAGACAATCACCCAAGGGCATTGCATCCTTTTGGGGTTGATGTGAGGAAACAAAAAGAAAGACTGGATGGGAGCCTAATTGCCGTCATAGTTCTGTCATCAGCTATACTTCTTGTTTTCTTTCTTGGAGCCATGTGGCTTTTTCTGTGGAAACTCAGAAACCATACTTGTCAGCCTGCACCAACTCTGCAGACGTTAGTACCTCTTGGAAAGCCATCAGGTAAATGTGAGGAGGCTGCATGATGCTCAATAAAAAGAAACAGCTTTTGTTTTCTGTTTGACCCAACAATGGTATAGGTGGTGCTTACATTTTGTCAACTTATGCAGTTGTTCTGGTGGGACCCATCATGGGATGGGCCGTGCCTTAATATCTTCCGTACCAATGATCCTAGCCATCTGATGAGAAGTACAATCACAACCAGTGGCCTGGTTTAATGGCGGACAATTGGATGGGGAAGATTTTAGGGTCATCTCTCATCCCCCATGTGGTCATTTACATTTTTCTTTGCAAAACAAATGCTCGCTTGAATATTATATATTTCCTCAGAAGCCAAATCCTTGTGAGCAATGCATTTAGTATCAAATTCCACCCAGAGTTTCATCTATAATCATACACAATCTGTTCTTTTTTGGGCACGTCAAAAAGTAGGTGCAGGATCGATAATATTTGGCAGTGGGCCCAGTTCTCCATCGCCATCCTTCGGCTCTAGCATCGCAACATATACAGGATCTGCTAAAACATTCAGCTTAGCTGAGATGGAGAAAGCCACTGATAATTTTGATGCTTCAACAATACTTGGAGAAGGTGGTTTTGGGCGTGTGTTCAAAGGTGTCCTTGAGGATGGAACAAAGGTGGCTGTGAAAGTTCTCAAGAGAGACGATCGTCAGGGTACCCGGGAGTTCTTGGCAGAGGTTGAGATGCTCAGCCGTTTGCATCACAGGAACTTGGTCAAGTTGATCGGTATATGCACTGAGGAGCATAGCCGCAGCCTGGTCTACGAACTCATTCCAAATGGCAGTGTGGAATCTCATTTGCATGGTACTGAGTATGAATGCTTTTACATTTTGATTCTCGTGTGGGCTTAGAATATTGAGAAATGCTTCTGCCGGTCGGCAATGATTTGGTATCCTACTCTCCAAAGAGGAGTATATGATCCCTGATCCAAGGCTATATGCAATGTGTACTTGGGTTTTCATTTTGTGCAAGTTGGCTCATGGTTTAATCTTCTAGAAAATTGGTATGTCGTGGGGCCCACTGTGGATAGGAATGAATGGCGAAATGGGATTCCTAAAGCTAACCCCATATAGGTGGACAAGGTTCTGATGATGATGATCGCCATGAACTGAAAGGTGGCCCGTCCATGGAAAATGACCATGTGACCAATTTGGACATACTGAAAACCCTAGTGCACTGTGCATATCATCAGCGTGAGGATCCTATCGTTCCTCCTCTCCCAACATGTCTAATGTGATGCATGTGTGCAAGGTTCAGGTCGTTCACGTCTCATGTGACACTGGTGTGGAACATCATGTGCATGCTGTAGCCAAAGAATCCGGATGCATATGTATGAAAATGGATGGTTAAGAAAGATTGATCAGCAGTCCATATTTAATACAAATGTTGCCTGCCTGATGATTGGATTGGCCTGATTTTCAAGCAACCGCATACATGGTGGGGCCACTTGATGGAGGCTTGGATCTTGAACACCTCACTTTGTCATGTGCTCAGAGATTTCGATTTCAAAATCCTACCATCAATTTTTTCTTACATAAGCATAGGATTCAAAATACTTTTGTTTGGAGTAGCCATGCCAAGTCTAAAATATTTATTACAAGATCTCTTCACACGTTTTCTCAAGTATCAAGGTTCTTTTCTAACTTTTGAGAGATGGTTTTGAATGGGACTCTCATGCTTAGGAGTGGACAAGGAAACTGCTCCACTTGATTGGGATGCCCGAACAAAGATTGCACTTGGTTCAGCTCGAGGTCTTGCCTATCTGCATGAAGATTCAAGCCCCCGTGTTATCCATCGGGATTTCAAGTCCAGCAACATCTTATTGGAATATGATTTTACTCCCAAAGTGTCTGATTTTGGCTTGGCTAAGACAGCCCTGGATGAGGAAAGCGAGCATATCTCGACCCACGTAGTGGGAACTTTTGGGTATGCTTTCATCCTTCCCCTGTGCTTTAAAATTGAATATTCTCTTGCCATTTCTGGTTAACTGAAGTGAAAAAAAGGAAGAAGATTGCTTATCTGTTACCGATGCAGTTTGTCTAAAATCCAACCAAAAGCCACACATGCAGCAAATTTAAAGGAGATCAGGACTACTCATCAGGTGGCCATGCAGTCATTGGTCTGTTGATGAAAACACCACATGGATTGACTGAACATGAGACTTAAGTGGTTTTGGCTATTAATGCAGACCATTATTTGGTGTTCTAGTGCCCATTCATCAGCTGCCAATCCAATGGTCAAGATCTCACCAGATCAAATGTGATTGTTGTACTATAGACCCTTCATGATATGAGTCGCATGTTGAGTGGTCCAGTTCTCATCAAGGTTTGCCAAATTTCTGGTTTTTGGGCAGTATGATCAAATAATGTGGGTTTGTCTCTCTTATTCTTCAGCTATGTAGCTCCTGAGTATGCGATGACAGGACATCTGCTCATCAAGAGTGATGTTTACAGCTATGGTGTTGTCCTTCTTGAGCTTTTAACCGGAAAGAAACCCATAGACATGACACAACCTCCGGGTCAAGAGAACCTAGTCACTTGGGCCCGTCCGCTTCTCACAAGCAAGGAGGGGTTACAGATGCTCATTGATCCGGCTCTTGGTCCTGATTTCCCATTCGACAGTGTTGCCAAAGTAGCTGCCATTGCTTCGATGTGCGTTCAGCCGGAAGTCACCCACCGTCCTTTCATGGGCGAGGTTGTGCAGGCCTTGAAGCTAGTATGCAACGAGTGTGATGAGAAGAGAGGGGGGTCTGGCAGCTGTAGCCAGGACAATTTATCCCCTCAGGACACTGATACGAGGGTCAGCATTGCTTCCAGTCAGCTGCCATCAACCCACTCCTTTCTTATGGCTAATTATGAATCGGGCCTTGAAGCTGAGCATGTGCTATCAACGTCGGACATATTCAGCACGTCAGCGCGGTTCACGAGGCATGAATCGGGATCGTTTAGGAGGCATTCGAGTTCGGGACCTCTGAGAATGACTCGGCATGGGTGGTTTTGGCAAAGAGGCCTGTCTAGTGGCAGTGTGAGCGAGCATGGTATTGCATTTAAGTTATGGGCCGGATCAGACGGTGGCAGAAAGTGGCCATGATGAAATGTTCTTTGGTGACTTTGTATGGAAGAGAAATTGTATGATCTTCTGGTCAAGGATACACTATACTCATGTATTTATTTTGTACTAGTGGGGCCCATTGTTCATTGATCAGACTATTGGTCATGCTACCCAAGGTGGATGGACCATGCCCCTAAAATCCCATAGACTAGAAGATCCTAGCCATCAATCTTGGCCTTCCCTTCAGCTGAGCATGGGCAACTGCTGTATTTTTCAATCATGTACAGGCCACAAATTGAGAGGTCAGGATACTCGTACTGAGGGAATCGCTGGGGTATAGTCTATCCATGGTGGGCTGCATTAGATTGATGATGTCGATTACGGAATGATGGGCCCCACTTGCACAAACTGAAAACTTGAGGACACTGCATATCCTCCGGTATGGATCATGCAATTCCCCTTGACACAAAATCATCTGAAGATTTTTGCAGTCTGTGCGACAATGAAGATTATGTTCATGTAAGAACACGGTTCATACGAACTGATGGCGCCAGCTCTCCTGTTCATTTAACGTTCGTGAAGTTGTTCTTGGGCCTGAAACATAAGATTGGAAATTGATCTTGGTTCAATCCAATTGTATGATTCATGGGCAGAATGTTCCTTATGCAGGGCATTGGGTACAGCCTCAGTCATTTTTGGTCTATTTGGAGACGTTTTATTTAACGGTTGATTGGTGGGCCAGGGTGATTTCAGATTGTTTTTAAGATAACAGAGTGAAGTTTGGTGCATCGGCAAGCTCGGCAATGGATTTGGAGGAGGCTGTATTTGTAAGTTTGTAACTGAAATTCAATAGAAACTTCCCGTTTGTTTCAAATGCTTGTCAACTTCTAATAAAGGGAAAATCACATGGCTTCTACTATTTTTTATTATGAGGCTGGATCCAATACTAACGTTTCTATGTTAATGTACAAATGCACATGTGGGCCCCACTCACCCAATCCTTCCATCATGTGTCCCCTTGCAATCTCCTTGTCTTCCAAAATTTAGGTGGATCCAGAACTCAGGTGGGCCAGACCATGTTCAATCATGCTTCATGGCACACGGGTATGAGATCCAGGCTGTTCGTCAGGTAGGTGATGTTGTGAACGCACTCTCTAATGGAAATTATCTGCAGATGTACATAGCGTATTTGGGCTATTGCTCATTTTTCTTCTAACAACCCATTTTGAGTGGCCCACCTGATGATTGGACCATGTTAATTTTCATGGGACCATTTTACATAAAATGCAAGCTAGTGCATATATTCCTGGACACACCATATGCAAGTCTTCACATCACACATGCTCACATGTCATTCAGTCATGTGAGCCAGGCCGTTCATTAGGTGGGAAACATTCACGAGGATGCCTTTCACCGAAATTGGGCTTCATCCACTCCTCTTATCGAAGCCCATAGGGGCTTTAGCCAACCCCAATTTTGCTCTGTCAGTTTTAGTCTTGGGTTGGCCCAGCCCAGGGTTGTCTTCACCTGGATGTTGAATTGTTTAGGCCTGGCCTGTTTTAAATTTTTTCCTAGGCTGATGCGTGACTCATTGATGATTTTGATAAAGATAAATTGTGACACATGTAGTATATGTGATGAGCTTAGAATGGAGGATGGCACATGTAGTATATGACACTTGAAGAATGATGGTGGTACACATAGGGTGCTTGAACATAGATGGTTGTGTGATATATTTTTGAGAAGTGATCATGTGCGAGGAACATTTTATTCTTGCATGTAGTAAGCTAGGATAAACTTTCTTTATCTTTATTTCAATTTTTTTTTTTTTCCTTTTTAATGTACATACCATCTTTGCTTATAATCATATATGGGAATGGATTATCTTTATTTTTCTTAGTTTTTGTGCATAAATGTTGAACATAAATTGCTTTGGACATAATGATTGACAAGTTGGTTACCTCACAAAACCCATGCATGGTATTACTTAGCTTACATCCAAGTGGCCTCTAAAGTTGAGTATTTTAAAGACAAATAGCCTCTTATTGAAGTACGTAGATCATTATAATTATCTGTGTATATTTTAAAATCTAAAATCTAATACAAGAAAGGGAAATTAGGTTCTTGGATTGGCAGACTATGCTGATGTAGAGCGGGTCGTGGACAGTTTCATGGCCAAGATGGATCAGAAAAGGCCAGGTCGACGACAAAAGTGATCCGGACCGTCGGACCTTAGATTGGGCGTATCTCGCAATCCGGAATGAGTTATCTGACGTAAAATATATGATTTTGGGGTAGAACGAGCTACTTAAGCCAACCAACTCTGCTATGCCGGGTTGTGCAGCCCAGATTTGTGAAAAACTCCTGGATCGATGGTCATTTTTCTGTTTTATTTTCGTTTTTACTATAAATAGTAAGTTTTAGTTTGATTATAACTCTTCATCTATTGGGCTTTAAGAGTTGTGTCCAACATGAAAAGTGCTTAGAATAATTAGGAGAACGGTTTGGTGAAGCCAAATAGACATCACGACCGTCTATAAATAGTAAGTTTACTATTTATAGTAAGTCGTGGATTCTAGGAGTTTTAGTTGTAGTTTGATTCTGATTTCTTTCCTATTGCTTGGTACCCTTATTTAAAAGGTTGTGAACTCGTTTTATTCATTCATTAATCAATTTCGAATTTTATTAGAATTTATTTCTATTCTCTTGCTTTCTTCCCTCGTGGATTCGAGAAGTCTCTGTGAGGAGTCCAGAGAAGCTCCGTGGATTCGGAGTAGTTATCCTGAGGAAGACGGTGATTGACCTCATCACATTTATCCCTACGTCAATTGGTATCAGAGCGAGGTTTCTCCTTGGGTCGATTGCAAATAATGAATGTATGAATCAAAATCCTATGGATGGTGATACAGGGATTCGTTATCTTTTGAAAATAATGGAAGCTCAGTTGACCATGCAAGGGCTGCAAGCAACTCTCGTCTGTCTTGTGGATGCGCTACTTCCGCCCTGAACCTTAGGCAGTGCTCCACCACATATGGTTGTTCCATCACTCGTAGTTGTTGTACGACGCAATCCCGATTATCGCAGAGCATTACCAGTGGCAAACCGTAGGGTTACACTAGATGATTCAAGTTCCAGCGACGAGGACATTAATGAGAGTTTTACCCGACGACCAATCCATAGAGATGATAATCTAGATTGTGCTGAAAGAAACTATCGAGGTAAGACTGAACTTCCTAGTTTTAACGGTTTATTACATATCGAAGATTTTCTCGATTGACTAGCTGAAGTAGAGAGATATTTCGATTATATGGCTGTGCCAAATCATAAAAGGGTGAAATTGGTAGCGTTTAAATTAAAATTTGATACTTCTGCATGGTGGGAACGATTACACCTCTCACGAGCCCCTTAGAACAAGGCACCCATCTCATCTTAGCCACAGATGATACGTCTTCTTCGATCTCGATTTCTCCCCAAGGATTATGAGCAGATATTATTCCAGCAATACCAAAATTACCGACAAGGAAGTCGAACCGTCACCGATTACATTGAAGAGTTTCAGCGGTTGGCTATACAAAACGATCTGTCAGAATTCGAGTCACAGAAGGTGGCACAATTTATAGGTGGATTGCGATTGATAATTCAGGACAGAGTTCAGATGTACCCAATCGGGACTGTGGATGAAGCAGTTCAATTAGCGGGTAGGGTAGAAACACAACTTGTAAGAGCTCTTGTTTGTCCCTATCCTTCAACTCGACCCCCCATGATGGGTCCCACACAGGATCCAGTGCTGGTACAAGAAAAAGATCCAGTAGGAGAACGTCCTCAACCTTCTACAACCGCAAACCGTGATACGGGGAGCGGCCCATTCAGACCTCAACGCGCAGCACCCACAACAACTGGCCCGAGTAGGATTCCAAATCCTTATGCTCGACCAAGGTTGAACAATTGTTACCGCTGTAGCCAACCAGGCTACTTATCAAACACTTGTCCTCAACGTTTCGCAGCACACTTGACTATAAACGAAGGAGGCACCAAAAATGAGGTCACAGAGGAAGATCATAACTTTGATGAATATGAACAAATCACTGAAGAAATAGCATGTGGCGATGAAGTGACGGGCGAGGATTGTGGCGAATCTCTCGTTGTGAGGCGATTACTGTATACCCAACGAAAGGAATTACATCCACAGCGACACAATATATTTTGTACTCGGTACATTGTCAACAGAAATGTCTGTGATGTGATCATAGATAGTAGTAAAAGTGAGAATATCGTCTCAAGAGTGATGGTGGACAAGTTGCAGTTACCAACGACGAGACATCTTTCCCCGTACTCAATTGGTTGGATAAAAAATGTGAATGAGACCAAGGTAATTGAACAATGCACTATCTCATTTACAATTGACAAACATTATAAGGATCAGATACTTTGTGATGTGGTCGATATGGTATCCTGTCATATGCTACTCGGTTGACCCTAGTAGTCGAACCTTGATGTGACCCGTCAGGGACGAGACAATGCCTACGTATTCATCAAGGATAGTCGAAAAATAATCATTGCCCCTATGGTATCAGAGAACCACCCTGAAGTCTCTAAAGTGGAGGGGAGTTCCCTCTTAACCATTTGGGATTTCATGGATGAATCCAATGAAACTGGCGAGGTATACGCCGTAGTGGTGAAGGGCGAGGAAGAGGGACCCTCAAACATCCCTCCAAGCTTAAGACTGTTACTAAACGAATTCAAAGAAGTCTAGCCTGGAGATTTACCTGATGGATTGCCCCCTATGAGGGACATCCAACATCACATAGATCTCGTCCCTGGGACTAGCCTGTCCAATCGGCCTCATTATCGGATGAGCTTGAATGAGTGTAAGATACTTCAAGGGGAAGTAGAAGAATTGATTCGTTAGGGTCTCTTGAGAGAGAGTATGAGCCCATGTGCCGTACTAGCATTATTAACACAAAAAAAAAGATGAAAGCTGACGCAGTGTGTCGACAGCCGGGTAATCAACAAAATTACCATTAAATATCGGTTCCTAATACCACGGTTGGACGACATGCTCGCTATGCTAGAAGGGGCTAAGGTGTTTTCTAAACTAGATTTAAGGAGCGAGTACCATCAGATTTGTATCCGACTCGGTGATGAGTGAAAAATAGCATTCAAGACCAAGGAAGGGTTGCATGAGTAACTGGTCATGCCCTTCGGCCTATCGAACGCACCAAGTACTTTTATGCGTTTGATGAATCAAGTTCTAAAACCGTTCATTGGCCGATTTGTGGTAGTATATTTCAATGACATATTGATATATAGTCAAGATGAGGCGGAGCACAGGAAACATCTCAGACAGGTGTTGTAGGTCCTATAAATTAATAAGTTGTTCGAAGGGGCTAAGGTGTTTTCTAAACTAGATTTAAGGAGCGAGTACCATCAGATTTGTATCCGACTCGGTGATGAGTGGAAAATAGCATTCAAGACCAAGGAAGGGTTGCATGAGTAATTGGTCATGCCCTTCGGCCTATCGAACGCACCAAGTACTTTTATGCGTTTGATGAATCAAGTTCTAAAACCGTTCATTGGCCGATTTGTGGTAGTATATTTCAATGACATATTGATATATAGTCAAGATGAGGCGGAGCACAGGAAACATCTCAGACAGGTGTTGTAGGTCCTATAAATTAATAAGTTGTACCTCAACTTGAAGAAGTGTAGTTTTTTAAGTGACAGTCTGTTATTTCTAGGATTTGTTGTAACATCCACAGGCATCCGTGTGCACAATGAAAATGTGCGAGCTATCAGAGAATGACTGATCCTGACAAACAGTCATGGGGTGAGGAGTTTTCACGAGTTGATAACTTTCTATCGTCAATTTGTGTGAGATTTTAGTACCATAGTTGCGCATATAACAGATTGCATGAAAAAAGGACCGTTCCAGTGGACTGATAAAGCTGACAAGAGCTTTCACGAGATCAAGCATCGTTTGTCTATAACACCGGTCTTAGTGCTTTATAATTTCAACAAATTGTTTGAAGTTGAGTGTGACGCTTCATATGTCAGAATTTGAGGAGTGTTATCACAAGAAGGCACGCCGACAGCCTTCTACAGCAAGAAGCTCAGCGAAGTCTGAAAGAAGTGGACGACTTATGAGCTTGAGTTATACGCAGTTATTCAGGCGTTGCGACATTGGTAGCATTATTTGATTCAAAGGGAGTTTTTTCTGTACACTAACCATCAAGCATTAAAGTTTATTAATAGTTAGACTAACGTGAATCGTATGTATGCTAGATGGGTTGCGTTTTTAAGGAATTTATGTTCATTCTGAAGCACAAGTTAGGACAACAGAATAAGGTGGTTGATACACTTAGCCGTGGTGCATCACTACTTGTTACGATGAGCACGAGGTGGTCAGCTTTGACTGTCTTAAGGAGCTGTATGTCGAGGACGAGGACTTCAAAGATTCTTGGATGAGTGCCAAGAAGGTTACCCCAATGACCTTCATATACAGGATGATTTTCTCTTCAAAGGGAATCGATTGTGCAATCCCCAAAGTTCTCTGAGGGAGCAAATTATTCAGGAGCTACATGGAGGTGTCCTCGGTGGACACCTTAGGCGAGACAAGACGCGAGCTCTTGTGGAAGAGTGGTATTACTAGCCGCAATTAGTACATGATGTGGGAAGAGCCGTACAACGTTGTCATATTTGTCAGACCTCCAAGAGACAATCTTAGAATATGGGCTTCTACACCCTGTTACCTGTGCCTGACGGTCCTTAGGAGAATTTATCAATGAACTTCGTGCTTGGTCTCCCACGAACGCAACGGGATATGAATTCGATGTTTGTGAGGTCGATCATTTCTCCAAGATGACGCACTTTATCCCATGTAAGAAGACCCTCGATGCAATACACGTGGCGAATCTATTCTTCAGTAAGGTCGTATGGCTATATGGGGTCCCCAAGACCATTACTTCTGATTGTGACACGAAGTTCATTAGCCACTTTTGATGGACTTTGTGGACTCGATTCGATACACGACTTCAATTCAGCAGTGCTTATCACCCACAGATTGATGAGCAGACCGAAGTTGTGAATCGCACGTTGAGAAACTTCCTTCACAACATTGTAGGAGAAAAGATGAAGCAGTGAGACTTGACCTTGTTTCAAGCAGAGTTTGCATTCAACAATATGGTGAACCGCTCCACAAGGAAATCGCCTTTCCAGATTATTTACGGACGAGCGCCTCGCCACACACTTGACTTGGTCGCTTTGCCCAAACACCCAGATACGAGCATTGCATTAGAACATATGACAGACAAGATCATGAGCATCTATGCGGAAGTGCAGGGCAAGTTACATGCCTCGAACGAAAAGTATAAGGAGTAAGCGGACAAACGTCGACGACAAAAGGTGTTCGAGATGGGCGACTAAGTAATGGTCCATCTGCGCAAAGAACGATTTCAGACCGGAATGTACAACAAGTTGAAGAATAAAAAGATTGGACCGGTACCAATCATCCGAAAGATCAATGACAATGCTTATGTTGTGGATCTTCCAGATGTCATGGTGATCTCACGGACTTTCAACGTCGCGGACCTAACCGAGTATCATGAACCAGCGCAGGATGAGAACTCGATGATGAGTTCTTTTGAAGTAGAGTGGGTCGCGGACAGTTTCATGGCCAAGATGGATCAGAAAAGGCCAAGTTGATGACAGAAGTGATCCGGACTGTCTGACCTTAGATCGAGCGTATCTCGCAATCCGGAATGAGTTATCTGACGTAAAATATATGATTTTGGGGTAGAATGAGCTACTTTGGCCAACCAACCCTGCTATGCCGAGTTATGCTGCTCGAATTTGTGAAAACCGCTGGATCGATGGTCATTTTCCTATTTTATTTTCATTTTTACTATAAATAGTAAGTTTTAGTTTGATTATAACTCTTCATCCGTTAGGCTTTAGGAGTTGTGTCCAAAATGAAAAGTGCTTAGAATAATTAGGAGAACGGTTTGGTGAAGCCAAATAGGACAATTACTATTTTTGGTCGAAAACCTTGCGCACTAGTAGACATTACGACCGTCTATAAATAGTAAGTTTACTATTTATAGTAAGTCGCGGATTCTACGAGTTTTAGTTGTAGTTTGATTCTGATTTCTTTCCTATTGCTTGGTACCCTTATTTAAAGCGTTGTAAACTCGTTTTATTCATTGATTAATCAATTTCGAATTTTATTAGAATTTATTTCTATTCTCTTGCTTTCTTCCCTCGTGGATTCGAGAAGTCTAGAGAAGCTCCGTGGATTAAGAGTAGTTATCCTTGAGGAAGATGGTGATTGACCTCATCACGTTCATCCCTGCGTCATATGCCCTCCTCCCATTTTGGCTTTCTATTTTTTTTTTCTTCTTTTGGGGATTTTTATTTTTATTTTTAAAATTTTTTAATTTAATTTAAGTTTTTAAAAAAATTTTAACTAGAGGTCGGATCCTTGGAAATGTTTGCAGATTCTAAGCTTATTTTACAATTATGTTTGTAGGGACCATCGAGATGTGTGCACAACATGCATTGCGTCTTCATGAGCTCCCTCGTGTTCTTGTTGGAGGAAAAAAGTTAAGGTTGATCCATAAATTAGGTGGGCCACACCATGTCAAATCATGCTTTACACCACTAAAATCATGTGGCGTGACCCACTAAATTTTTGAATGGCTTGAATTTTCAAGTCTCTAATCATATTGGTACTACCCATCTTGTGAAGTTGGATGGTTGAAGGTTTTAATGGTGAGCATCTCCACCTCCAAATGCTCCCTTTCTTAGGACCCACTTTTGTTTTGGATTAGTCTTTTTCTTTTAATCTTTTATATGGAGTGAACTTGAAAGAGTTCACTTAATGGATGGGTGGATGTGAAAATCACCATAGAATGCTTTTGTTCTTGTCGGGTTGTGCCCTAGAAAATCATTGTGAACCTCGTCCACCAGTGAATACATGCGACATTGATGATCTTAGTCGTAGCTCATGACAACCAAGGGTTCGAGATGGGCAGATTGCTACACCATGACTAATATGAGGATGTGACTAAAAACATTTATGGGTTTAAGTTAGAGGAGAGGATCCCTTTAGATGTCTTTGGAAATCAATATTGAATACAACAGTCATTAAAGAAGGAAAAGTCATGTACTATGGATTTCAGCAACTTGTTATACCAAGACCACTAAGCAAGTTATAGGATGGACTTCTAATTGATGTCATCGTGATGATAGGTATGGTCTCCTACCAATATGACGGGGTTGATAATAAGTTGGGATGGAAATTGTCACTATTTGGCATGAAGACAGGTTGGTGTGCCTTCTTCCTACCCCATCTAGGAGTATGAGTGTACTTTCAATATAAGCTCCTGATATCAGAACTATTTGGCACTTGCATTGACGGATTGGGGTCAAATCTCTAGATGAGGAGGCCTATCACACCTGGATATAATTGACTTAGGATGCATTGGATTTGATTAATCCTTAGACCTAGGAGGTATAATGTTCACTCCCCAAGTGCAGGGTTGTGATGTAGTAATAACTCGGTAAGACCGAGGTCGAATCCCAAGGGACTGAAACTTGTACGTGATCTAAAACTAACTAGAACTAGAACTAGGCTAAGATGAAATCTAATTTGATTGAATTTGAAGGAATACTGGTGAAATAATTATCTAAACTTGAGAGAAATCAGGAGAAGGGAACTAGGGATTCAGAGGATCCACTTGTAGAGATCAGGGAGATCTTATGCATGTTTCATGGAAATTAACTGAACTGACATTGATCTAGTTTTAGAGAGATGAAAGGTATATGAATTAGAATGGATTCCATCACCAACCATGCCCAAAAGACTATGACAAACAACAGAATTAAACTAATTACCAACCCATCACATGTATGAAGGTTAGGAAGGGTACCGACATCCACCCATGCCCAGGAGACTATGGTGAACAACAGGGCTTCCTGACATCATAAACATTAAAGAGAACGGAAATATTCAAAGCCATTGCAGACCCATTGTAATTTTAGTCACAACAGACCATTAAAAACCTAAAACATTCCCATAATAATTAAATAAAATCAACGTCAATTCATGCATTAAAATTAAAATAAAATCAAATCTCCCATCTCACTACAAGCTTCACCTCTTAGCCCTATCTAAGAGGTTTAGCCAGACATGGATGGCTAAATCTCCACAATAAAAATAAAAAGAAAATACTCTTTTTTTTTTCTTCTGCTTCACGTCCCTGGTCGAGCTTCCACGTCTCTCTTTTTCTTCCTTCGTAGACCTGAATGAATGCTTCCCACGTCCAAAACCTCCTTTTATAGCTGCTGGAAGGCTGGAGTCAGTGACAGAGTTGTAGCAGGACACGGAGTGTAATTTTCGCAGCCAAGTTCGGTACCTCGAAACACGCCCTTTCCTTGCTCAAATTTCAAAGAAATATCGTCCCTTAGTACTTTCTTGGGTCCTCTACATGATAGACGGTTCAGATCTGCCATATGATTAAAGATGGTGGGCCAAAATCGCCTGGAAAAGTCGATTTTCACGGATGTGCGAAACCTTTCGCACCACTTCGCTGTTGTGATCGGTGGGCTCCACAGAAGCATTTTCTGGAAAATCGACCCCGTCCATTGGATTCAGAATGAAATTTCAGTTAAGAATGGGTGGTTTTGAACGTCCATTGATGTGGTCCAGAGAAGAAATCACAGAAGGTTCAGTTTTGAACGTTATCGGGCAGCCCTTTTATGGCCTCTATATCTCACACGTGTGCATGCATGGGTGCAAAAGGTCAGCATGATTTTGTAGTTCTCGAAACCCTCTACACGGTGGACGGATCAGATCGGCCATACGAGCAATGGGTGGGGCCCACTACCGTCTGCAAAATGGACGCCGGTCGGTTACACGACCGTGAAAATTTTCATTTTTTTTTTTTTAAAGCTGATGCGGGTCAGCGCTTGCGCTGACCGATCGGTTGGTCCGGTGCATATCGTATGCACATACATGTGTAATGTACACACCATGTATACAGGCCCCATTGCAATGTGTTTTAGAAATCCAATCCGCCCATTCTGTTCCTCACATTATTTTACCCGTTGAGAACAATTATCAAGCATATCCAGCTGGCGGGTGGGCCCCAAATTGAAGATTGATGGGCTGATCTGCCCGTTAGGCCACTTCCGCAATGATCCAATGGATGATTTTTGACGTGTACGGTTAATTTATGGTCCTCAGGCCACGTATGAAGTTTCGAGCCGAACCAATATTGGAAACCCCGTGATCTTGCGTTTTGGATGCGTTTCAAGCCACTTGAGCTTCAATTTCTTAGTTTTCTCGGATTTCTGACCGTGTATATCTGTCAATCTTGGTCCCCTGGAGTGTGTCTCTTGCCTTTGGTGTCATCAGATCGTTAAATCTCAACTTTTAACGTCCTTTTTCCATCCATGCTCATAAAATCACCTTGCAACACAAGAATGAGAAAACGAGTCATTAGACAACATTATATTCGTAAATCCAGACAATATTTGGGGTCTAATATGCAATATTTGACCCTCAACCCAACCCCCAACCAGCATTTTGCTAGTCCCGAGCAAAGTATGCGAAAAATAAGTTGAGAATTATAGGAGAACTTTCTATGAAATCGAGTGAGATTTTGAACAAAATACGAGAAATTTAATATACATGAATGTTAGAAATTGTTTTCTCCTGAGCTCAAGCGCACGGTAGACTTCATACTCAAGTCTAAAGCATTAATCCATCAATTAGAAAAATTTTAAACATTGAGATCCATGGATGTATAGTTTAATCTCGGCTTATCATCATGAAGAGATCCAATCGTCAATTTCATGATATCATTGGTAACCAACAAGAAAATTCATGACAACCAAAACCTAATCCAAAACTTGCCTCATAGATTAGCCTATTAACTTGTGATTTTTCTGTTCAAAGTAATGTCAAGGAAGGGAAATCAAATCCTCACTTATAGGGAGCAAACCTATGGTAAAGATCGTACACCTGACTCTTTTTCACATATCATTCATGGGGAATTAACTCTACACCTATAGGGAGCAAACCTATGGTGAAGATTAATTATCCAACCTTTCCAATTTTTATACCATGATAGCAAGATATTTCAGGCTGGTTCCTTTCGTGCTTAGTGATTACCAAATTAACCCTTCAATATCAGACTGAAGTCTTAACGTGAAAGCGAGATGTGACATGTGAAATCCTGATGCGATCAATGTTTAAAACTTCCAATCATGGCTTAGCAACTCGATCTTAACTGCAGAATGCCACCGATACGGAATCCAAGAGTCATAAATTATCAACATCATATATCTCACAATTCTAAATCAAGGATATTCGTCAAAATCACTTCGAATTCATAAAAATTTTCAGAAAAATTCAAAATTTTTTCACAATTGTTGCTCAAGACCAAGAAAATACTGATTAGGTTACCTAATCCCCCACCCCCAACCTAAAATCTACATTGTCCTCAATGTAAAAGATATGAGCATGCAATGCACATGAGACAACGAAAGTAAATGAGAAGTGATGGGAAGATAGTACCTGAATAACGAATCAGGAGAGTTTTCAATAGATCACGGCATGGAAGCTTGTCAGCATGAGAGAGAAAGCAGAACAAAAATAACAAAAATAAAATCCTACCTATATCACTTTCGCAGGTGCTCTCGATTGCATTTAGCATATGCAACAAGCCTTTAAACCCCTAGGTTACCTCTAGTGGACGAGTTGTAGTCTCGTGAGGGTTTGCAGTAATGTTACCCACAAACATTGAATCATCTAATTAGAAAAATGAAATAAAAAGCTAGGTTGCCTCCCAGGAGCGCTAAATTTACCGTCTTCAGCCAGACAAATAAAGCAACAATCCTAGTCCTATGAAAACGATAAACCTACCTATACCTCCATCAGACTAGGAGATCAGTCCTGGTAAACAGGAGCAATTAGAAGCATGGACATGTCCTCTGAATCAAATGACTCGACAAATGGCTGTAATCGATGTCTATTTACTTTAAACTCCTTGCCATTGTCGGGATCTTTTATCTCGACGGCCCCATGAGGATAAGCAGTAACAACAATCTAAGGGCTGGTCCAACGAGATCGAAGCTTACCCGGAAAGAGATGTAGTCGAGAGTCATACAAGAGGACTCTCTGACCGGGCGTGAATGATTTTCGTATAATATATTGATCATGAAACGCCTTCATCCTGTCCTTATAAATTCTCGAGTTTTCATATGCATCGTTCCGGATTTCTTCTAGTTCATTTAATTGAAGTTTGCGTAGCGAACCAGCGTTGTCCAGATTGAAATTTAGACTTTTGATCGCCCAGTATGCTTTATGTTCCAATTCCACCGGCAAGTGACAAGCCTTTCCATAGACAAGTCTAAAGGGAGATGTTCTAATAGGAGTTTTAAAAGCAGTACGGTACGCCCATAAGGCATCGGTCAATCGGATTGACCAGTCCTTACGATCAGGGTTAACCGTTTTCTCTAGGATATGTTTGATCTCCCTATTAAAAATTTCAGCTTGTCCACTTGTCTGTGGATGGTATGGGGTGCTCACCTTATGAGAGATACCGTATTTCTTCATTAAGCTCTCAAATGGTCTATTGCAGAAGTGTGAGCCCCCATCACTAATGATGGCTCGAGGCGTTCCGAACCGCGACAGGATATTTTCTTTCAAAAATTTAATGACCGTGCGATGGTCATTTTTGCGGCAAGGAATTGCTTCGACCCATTTAGTGACATAGTCTACGGCGAGCAAAATATACAGATTTTCAAATGTTTGGGGGAATGGTCCCATGAAATCGATGCCCCAACAATCAAATGCTTTTATAATAAGGATGGGATTCAAGGGCATCATATTTCAACGGGACAATGCTCCTAATTTCTGACAACGCTCACAAGCCTTGCAAAACTCATGAGTGTCCCTGAACATAGTGGGCCAGTAGAAGCCACACTATAAAATCTTGGCCGTGGTCTTTTTAGCAGAAAAATGACCACCGCAGGCCTGTGAGTGACAGAAGGAGATGACACTCTGATGCTCATCGTCTGGTACGCATCTCCTTAAGATTTGGTCTGGGCAATATTTAAACAAATATGGATCGTCCCAGAAAAAGTTACGCACCTTGGTAAAGAATTTCTTCTTATCTTGTGACGTCAAGTGTGTCGGTATGACACCTGTAGCAAGATAATTAGCAATATCAGCGAACCAAGGTGAATGGGAGACTCTAAACAGTTGTTCATCAGGGAACATGTCATTGAAATGGGTCACCTCAAGGGAATCAGAGGTATTAAGGCGAGAAAGATGATCGACCACTACGTTCTCTACTCCCTTTTTATCTTTGATTTCCAAATCAAATTCGTGGAGCAGAAGGATCCATTGTATCAGGCGGGGCTTAGAATCATTCTTAGAAAGAAGATACTTAAGTGCCGCGTGATCTGTGTAGATGATGATCTTGGATCCGATCAGGTAGGACCTAAATTTGTCCAAAGCGAACACTACGGCTAAGAGTTCCTTTTCCGTAGTCGAATAGTTCACTTGGGCAGGTTTTAGAGTCCTACTTGCGTAGTGAATAACGTAAGGACGTTTATCTTTTCTCTGGCCTAGAACTGCTCCAAGAGCATAATCAGAGGCGTCGCACATAAGTTCAAAAGGAAGACTCCAGTCGGGTGGCTGCATGATAGGTGCAGTGGTTAACATGCCCTTAAGCTTAGTGAAAGCTTCTTGGCACTGCTCAGTTCACTTGTATGGTGCATCCTTTTGAAGAAGATCACATAAAGGACGAGAGAGGAGACTAAAGTCCTTTATGAATCGTCGGTAAAATCCTGCATGTCCTAAGAAGGATCGCACGTCTCTGATATTCTTGGGTGGAGGGAGGTTAGAGATAAGATCGATTTTTGCCTTATCTACCTCGATTCCTTTGGACGAGATGATATGCCCAAGGACAATTCCCTTTTGAACCATAAAATGACACTTCTCCCAGTTAAGTACCAAATTTTTTTCTTCACATCTTTTCAGCACATATTTAAGACTTGCTGAGCACTCGCTGAAATATGAACCGAAAACAGAGAAATCGTCCATGAAGACCTCTAGATATTTTTCCACCATGTCAGAAAAGAAACTCGTCATGCATCGCTGAAAGGTGGCAGGGGCATTACATAACCCGAATGGCATCCTTCTGTAAGCAAAGGTGCCATAGGGACATGTAAATGTGGTCTTTTCCTGATCCTCTGGGGCGATTTCAATCTGATTATAACCTGAATACCCGTCGAGGAAACAATAATAGGAATGACCAGCTAGCCTTTCCAGGATTTGATCAATGAAGGGCAAAGGAAAGTGGTCTTTCCTTGTGACGGTATTCAGCTTTCTGTAGTCAATGCACATTCTCCAACCAGTAGTAACTCTGGTCGGCACGAGTTCATTATTGGCATTGGCTACGATGGTGATCCCGGACTTCTTAGGAACCACCTGAGTTGGACTCACTCATTGACTATCGGATACGGGGTAAATGATCCCCACTTCCAATAGTTTGAGAACCTCGGCCTTAACCACTTCATTCATGTTTGGATTTAGTCGACGTTGTGATTGCCGAACAGCCTTTGCATTGTCCTCAAGATACATACGGTGAGTATAAATCGATGGGTTAATTCCCTTGAGGTCCGCTATCGTCCATCCAAGAGCTCCCTTATGCTCAATGAGAGTAGATATGAGCATACTCTCCTGTTCTTTCTCCAGGTGGGCAGAGATCACAACCGGGTATGTCTCATCTTGACCTAAATAGACATATTTTAAATCAGAGGGTAAAGGTTTTAGGTCAAGCTTCGGTGGCTTGAGGTTAGATGGTAGAGGTACTACATAAGTTTGAGACAATTCTTCAATGTGTGGCCTCCACCGGTTAACTTCAAGTACCGGTGCAGTATCAAGCATGGCACACGTCTCCCTAATTATATTATCATCAAGATCATGGGAGTGGGCCAGACACGTCTCTAGATGATCAGAGGATAAGGTGAGAGGCGTTTTATCTTCCACAAAAGAATCAATCATGTTAACATCGTGGAAATCGTCATCATCCTCTGAGTTGCTGCCGTTATTGAAAAAGATATTCGATTCCAATGTCAAATTTTCAAAGGACATAGTCATGACACCATTCCTGCAATTGGTAATTGCATTTGAAGTGGACAGGAATGGGCGACCAAGAATGACGGGAATCTGAGTGCTCGTGTCATTGATGGGTTCGGTGTCCAAGATGATAAAATCAACAGGGTAGTAGAATCTATCAACCTGGACCAACACATCCTCGATGATCCCTCTTGGTACACGAACAGAACGATCAGCAAGTTGTAGTGTGGTTCGAGTGGGTTTTAATTCACCCAAACCTAACTGTTGGTATACCGAGTAGAGAATCAGATTGACGCTTGCTCCTAAGTCAAGAAGTGTGTGATCAATTCGATAGTTTCCGATTACACATGATATGGTTGGGCAACCGGGATCTTTGAATTTTTGCGGCACGTCTTGTTTTAGGATGGCACTCACCTTCTCAGTTAAGGAGATCTTCTTTTGAATACTTTTTCATCGTTTGGTAGTGCACAAGTCCTTTAGAAATTTAGCATATAAAGGAATTTGTTTTACAACATCAAGCAGAGGAATGTTGACTTTCACTTGTTTTAACACCTCTAGGATATCCTGAGAGTTAGAAGTTTTGGTTCAACCAACCGTTGGGGAAACGGAGCAACTGGCTTTTCTAGAGGTTCCGGTTCAAATTTTTGTGGGGCGCTACTAGATCCATCATTGTTGTCCTCTTCTGGTTCTTGAGGCTTTTCGAGCCTAACCGGAAGGGTTTTATCAATAACCTTCCCACTCCTAAGAGTGGTGATGGATTTAGCATGCCCCATTTGATTTGAAGAGCTGGGATCACCTGTCTCGTATTGCGGTTTCGGATTAGGGAGTGATTGTGTAGGGAGCATCCCTTTTTTCATAGCCATCATACGTGAATCTATTTTTTGCATAAAATCTGAAATTCCTTGCATTGTCCGAGCCAGCTCTTGTATGAAAATTTGAACCGATTCTTCTTGAGGTTTCCCCTGATTTGGATTTTGATTGAAGAAACCTTGAGGGGTAGCAGTTTGTCCGTTCCTCCAACTAAAATTTGGATGATTTTTTCAGCCAGGATTGTACGTATTAGAAGGTGGTCCATTGAAAAGTCTTTGATAGTTATTTACGGTATTAGATTGTTCATTCAATACTTCTCGAAAGGCAGGTATTGAAGGACAATTTTCAGTAGTATGAATGTTGCAATCACAAATGCCGCAAACACTTTCATTA
Source organism: Magnolia kwangsiensis (assembly GCA_037074715.1). Lineage (NCBI taxonomy): Eukaryota > Viridiplantae > Streptophyta > Magnoliopsida > Magnoliales > Magnoliaceae > Magnolia > Magnolia kwangsiensis. The sequence continues at coordinate 102,157,075 of CM073581.1, forward strand.
ACCTTTTCCTTCCTTCCTTCCATGGCTTCAAATTTTCTGGCGAGATTGGCCACCTTAGCGTTAAGATCATTATCCTCTTTCAGGAGATATATTCCTCCTTTTTCCCTTGAATGAGTCGGCCTAGACGTAGTGTTCGTCCTTGGGTAATAGTCCCATGATTGTGTTTTTTCAGCGAGACTATCGAGGTAATCCCATACCTCGTTGACATTTTTATTGATGAATTCTCCGTTACACATTGTCTCGACCATTTGGCGCATGGAAGATGTTAGCCCATCATAGAAAAAATTTGTAATGCGCCATATTTCAAAGCCATGTTGTGGGCATGCATTAACCAGATCCTTGAACCTTTCCCAACATTGGAAGAATGTTTCATCTTCCTTTTGGGAAAAGTTCATGATTGCTCTCCTGAGGGTAATTGTCTTATGATGTGGAAAAAATTTCTTTATAAATTCCCTCTGCAAATCATTCCATGTGCCAATGGATCTAGGACGAAGTGAATGTAACCACGTCTTGGCTTTTTTTTTCAAGAAAAATAGAAAGAGTTTCAGCCTAATAGTATCCTCAGATACATTGGGAAAGTATAAGGTGCCTATGATTTCATCAAACTCTTTCAAATGCAAGTATGGTTCTTCAGACTCAAGCCCATGGAACTTAGGAAGGAGTTGGATAACCCCTGGCTTGATGTCCATATGTCCTGTATTTGCAGGAAAAATCATGCATGAGGGCGTACTCACCCCCGCCGGTTGTAAATAATCTCGTAAAGTACGAGGCGGGGGTACGTGGTGCACCTCATTCTCATCAAGTACTTCCTCAACCCTAGGTTGGGGTAGTGCTTGAGGTTGATTTTCAGCCATAACGTCCTCTAACTCAGGAGAATTCAAGTGGTGCCTAGTCCTGCGATGGACAGTCAACCCCTCAACTAATCCTCCTTCAGTCACGAGACGTCGAGTGTTGTCGCGTGCCCACTGGGGCATAAAACACACTCAGCCCTCAAATTCTACTTAAACGTAAGAGAAAGGAAGAAGAAATCTAGAAAATAAAAGGGAAAGATGGAAAGAGGTTACCAAAGTTGGAGTCCTAGATTAAGAATCTGCAAAACAAAACAAAATAAGTTAGTTTCTAAGAATAGAAAGTTCTAATTAAAAGTAAACTAATTTCTAGAGAAAAGAAAAAAAAATTCTAAAAAAAGAAAAAATTAGAAAGAGCTTACTAAATTAGAAGTTTCCTACAAAACAGAAAAATTGAGTTAGTTCTAAAAATCAGATAGAAGGAAGAATAACAAATTTCTAAAGTTAGAAAAAAGTTCTAATAAGGAAAATAATCAAGCTTCTAAACCTAGAATTAAAAATTTCTAAAAAGAAAATCTAATCATAAACTAATCCTAAAACTAATTAATTTCAGAAAAATGTAGCCGACAGTCCCCGGCAACGGCGCCAAAAACTTGTTCACTCCCCAAGTGCAGGGTTGTGATGTAGTAATAACTCGGTAAGACTGAGGTCGAATCCCAAGGGACTGAAACTTGAACGTGATCTAAAACTAACTAGAACTAGAACTAGGCTAAGATGAAATCTAATCTGATTGAATTTGAAGGAATACTGGTGAAATAATTATCTAAACTTGAGAGAAATCAGGAGAAGGGAACTAGGGATTCAGAGGATCCACTTGTAGAGATTAAGGAGATCTTATGCATGTTTCATGAAAATTAACTGAACTGATATTGATCTAGTTTTAGAAAGATGAAAGGTATATGAATTAGAATGGATTCCATCACCAAACCATGCCCAAAAGACTATGGCAAACAACAGAATTAAACTAATTACCAACCCATCACATGTATGAAGGTTAGGAAGGGTACCGACATCCAACCATGCCCAGGAGACTATGGTGAACAACAGGGCTTCCTGATATCATAAACATTAAAGAGAACAGAAATATTCAAAGCTATTGCAGACCCATTGTAATTTTAGTCACAACAGACCATTAAAAACCTAAAATATTCCCATAATAATTAACTAAAATCAACGTCAATTCATGCATTAAAATTAAAATAAAATCAAATCTCCCATCTCACTACAAGCTTCACCTCTTAGCCCTAGCTAAGAGGTTTAGCCAGACATGGATGACTAAATCTTCACAATAAAAATAAAAAGAAAATACTCTTTTTTTTTTTTCTTCTGCTTCACGTCCCTGCCCGAGCCTCCACGTCTCTCTTTTTCTTCCTTCGTAGACCTGAATGAATGCTTCCCACGTCCAAAACCTCCTTTTATAGCTGCTGGAAGGCTGGAGTCAGTGACAGAGTTGTAGCAGGACACGGAGTGCAATTTTCGCAGCCAAGTTCGGTACCTCAAAACACGCCACTTTCCTCACTCAAATTCCAAAGAAACACCGTCCCTTAGTACTTTCTTGGGTCCTCTACATGATAGACGGTTCAGATCTGCCATATGATCAAAGATGGTGGGCCAAAACTGCCTGGAAAAGTCAGTTTTCACGGATGTGCGAAACCTTTCGCACCACTTTGCTGTTGTGATCGGTGGGCCCCACAGAAACATTTTCTGGAAAATCCACCCCATCCATTAGATTCAGAACGAAATTTCAGTCAAGAATGGGTGGTTTTGAATGTCCATTGACGTGGTCCAGAGAAGAAATCACAGAAGGATCAGTTTTGAACGTTACCGGGCAGCCTTTTGTAGCCTCTGTATTTCACACGTGTGCATGCATGGATGCAAAAGGTCAGCATGGTTTTGTAGTTCTCGAAGCCCTCTACACGGTGGACGGATCAGATTGGCCATACGAGCAATGGGTGGGGCCCACTACTGTCTGCAAAACGGACGCCTGTCGGTTACGCGACCGTGAAAATTTTGATTTTTTTTTATTTTTTATTTTAAAGCTGATGCGGGTCAGCGCTTTCGCTGACCAATCGGTTGGTCCGGTGCACATCGTATGCACGTACATGTGTAATGTACACACTATGTATACGGGCCCCACTGCAATGTGTTTCAGAAATCCAATCCGCCCATTCTTTTCCTCACATTATTTTACCCGTTGAGAACAATTATCAAGCATATCCAGCTGGCGGGTGGGCCCCAAATTGAAGATTGATGGGCTGATCTGCCCGTTAGGCCACTTCCGCAATGATCCAATGGATGATTTTTGACGTGTACGGTTAATTTATGGTTCTCAAGCCACGTATGAAGTTTCGAGCCGAACCGATATTGGAAACTCCGTGATCTTGCGTTCTGGATATGTTTCAAGCCACTTGAGCTTCAATTTCTTAGTTTTCTCGAATTTCTGACCGTATATATCTGTCAATCTTGGTCCCCTGGAGTGTGTCCCTTGCCTTTGGTGTCATCAGATCGTTAAGTCTCAACTTTTAACGTCCTTTTTCCATCCATGCTCATAAAATCACCTTGCAACACAAGAATGAGAAAACGAGCCATTAGACAGCATTATATTAGTAAATCCAGACAATATATGGGGTCTAATATGCAATATTTGACCCTCAACGTATAAGGGTTAAAAGTCTTAATTTTATGTGTTTTGGCTTGATTTAAGAGGTTATTATGTAGCCAATAAAAGTGGGCGTGGCTAGGCATATTTATCAAAATCTATGTATACATACCACCCTAAATGAGATCTAAACTACTCGTGGACTTCGACTTCAACTACAATCAAAAGTGTTTGTACAGCTCGACACTCGTGATACATCTAGATAAGGTACGGCTCAAGAGGGGTTGCAGAAGTAGCCAACAGGGCAAATTAACAGATTGGAAAGCCTGTAACTCATTTTTATTCAGAATCGTTGGGGTCACCCGAGCAATCAAATGTGTAGGGTCATGACAAAGCTAATCTCAAGCCACCCATAAGGTCCTAAAAGGGCCAAAATGATGGGCCAGGAAGGCCTTGGTGCGATCCTAAAATAATCAACGAAACGGATCAATGGGACCATGACCCATTTAGCTTGATCTCAGTTGCTCGCCCAAAGGTATCAGTAAGTCACAAATCGATCTAAGATACATTTCTTTGACTCCAATGGTATTAACAACTCACAAAAGCCCAATAAAAAAAAAAATCCCCAATGCCTCTCAAAAATAATCACCGAATCAAATTAGCTACTGTTAGAACAGATGGACGACATGTCTAAGATGAAGACCAAAACTCCGAAGAACCATAAAAGCACCGGAAGCATAAAGGATTGTTAAAAAAAAGAGAAGCTCTTTTAAATAAAAAATAGCCCTTATGGGCCATTTACTTATGAAGGGCCATTATTTAACATCTTTAGCGGCTACAATTGCAAGTCATTCCAGAGGTATGACAAAAAGGGATAGTGGTCATTTGAAGGTATAGTCGTTGCTGGAGAATTCCTTTAGAGCCGGTTATGGGTTATCCTGAGCCTAGTCGAAGCTCCAGCGCACTGATGCCTACTTAAAGCTATAGATGTTAAACTCATCCTGATCCTCTATCATATTAAGGGAAGCCTTGTTGTACTGTCACTTTGTATAACTGATGCATAAATCATCTAAAATTGAAGAAAATACTGAAGTCAATGGGTATGGTTGAAATTAGAGATATCTGACAATCCCTTTTAAAAGAGTTTTTGTTTCTCATTTTCTTCTCATATATCGAATCAAAACATACTCCACTCCACACATTCCTAAAACACCTACGACTTCCACACATGCACATCTTAGCTATTCTCTTATGGTACTCATTTTATTTTTCATTTTCTTTACTTTGCTTACCTAGGGTTCTGATACCCTATGCAGTATGATTTGATGTAGTGATACCGGCTTTCACTTGAATTTATAAAAATTTGTAAAATTCTGCAAATTAAACACCCCCAATTTAAGAATGATTCTATAGTTTCTAGCCACATGTAGATTTTGATATACATTTGACTAGTGGCAACTCTAGTCAGATTATCCGATCTAATAAGCACATAGTAATGCCGCACATTTAAAGAAGTATGGTTTTAGCTTGTAACCATCGCCCTATTAAATGCTAAGAAAAAAAAACTAAAATTAGCAAGGGAATTGTGGCAATCTCTTTGAGTGCGTCAGTGTCATTCGCATGGGCTGAAGGATGCTCATAATCTGTTAATACTTTCGTGGCTTAACAATGAATCAACTAGTTTCCTTAGAAGTCATTATTCCTTAGATCGGCAAGGTCATATATTCATCAAGTGCTCTTTTTTGCTTTGCCCTGTACTTGGAAAGTTTTAAAAAGATTTACTTTTGTTTAAACCTTTTAAAAAGTTTTTATCATACTTGATGATACTTTGATGGTTCGAATTTAAGGATCTACTACTTTATCTGCACGTGCATCAGGTCTTTAATAGATGACCATGGGAGTGAAAGGATGGGATCAGATTTTATATGTATGCAAGAAGGCAAGATCATAAGATTCCAACATAATAGGGCATATACAAAATTGTAGCAAGATATAGTACTATAAATTATAAATATTTTGAACTCCAACCTCCTACTTATAAATAAATCTTATCTCGGAAGAAAGAGAACCTTATATGGAGAGGGCCTTGGATGTCCCCTCTTGGGCATCACTTCGTTGAGAGAGAGAGAGAGAGAGAGACAGAGAGAGAGAGAGAGAGCCCTTTCCTTTTCCATTCTTCATCACATGCGTGACACATGGGGTCTGTGTATGACATTTGTCACCCGGCCATACTTCATGACTGATGTGATTAACTCTCATCTCTCTTCATTTGAGATAGATCCGTGGGAAACTTCCTAGTTTAGAAGATCAATAACTCCAAGATCAAGTTCATTGAGAAAATTTTCAATTGGATAAATGCTAGCTACTTAATATGCTTTTTTCTTTTAATTAAAAACATGAGATAATCAACACATGGATTCATATGGTTAATTAAAAAAAATGGACTTTTAAAAAAAATCTTATTTCCACTGCATTTTTAATATAATCCAAAAGTGATGGGGACATCTTTATCTAGGTAGGAGGCTTCCTCTTCTAGCTCCTTGTAAATGATGTTAGTTAGGATTAGCCATTCATCCTCAAAATTCAAAAGAAAATAGGGAGAACAGAATTACTTTTTTTTTTTTTTTTTTTTTTTATAACACATGCACACACACCCCTACTCACTCACGCTGTAGTGGGATTTCACCACATAGACGTTGAAACTCCAAAGAGTTTACCTCCGGAGTAAGAGCAAGGACCCAACAGAATCGGTTTGTTTCAATGATATATATTTAAATGAATTTGATGAGTTGCCTATCACATCAATTTAAGCTGGCAAGAAAGGCATGAATGCTACTCTTTTTTAAAAAGCAAGCCACGTTAGTTTGCCGGCTCTCCTACGGTTGGTGGCAAGAAAAGAGGCATTGAAAAGATTACTCATACAATGATGGAGCTTCTAGGAGTCCTACCAACATAGAAACCCATTTATCAATCACGAGTGATACCAAAGCCTAGAGAGACATGAGTAATATTGCTTTCGTCGCATAACTCAGCCAATATAATAAGTAGGTAAAGGGAGTAAGACCATGAGCCACTAATGGAATAGTAAAGGAGGCTACATAATAATTTTTGGTGCGAAAAGTGACGGAGTCATCAGTCTCAAGTTGAGCTGGCGTGTCAATTTTTTTTTTGATAAAATCGAAATATATCTAATGTCATTTCAAGAAAAAAAGTATATGGTAATTAGTGGTTAGGATTATTCAAAAAATATGATTTTTGGACATTAGCTTAGCAATATTGGTTCTTCCCTGTAGACGGTTTATTTCGAGTCAATATATGTTACATGTTTCGTTTTTAAGTGTTTGCATATCAAGTGTCATATGGGCCAATAGTATCAAAAAAAATCTTTATTATGGAAATCTTTATCATGCTGAGGCCACAAATTTAAGTCAGCCTTTACTGGACCGATTTTTCAGGTGGAAGATTTTCATTGAGAAAAACCTACGTGAGAAGTAATAATAACCTGTTTGCAGGTACATAGAATTTCAAACGCCCCCTTAACTGGTGCACGTGTTTGTTTATCGATTGGAACCTTGTGTGGAAATTACACTTATCAGGCATTCCAATCTGCCTGATTGGTGGTATCAAATCAATGGCCGAAAATTAATATTTAATAGTCAAAAGAAAAGTGAAGGACAAGATCGTATGATGAAGTTTGATTTTGAATTTTGAAACATGGAAGCGGATTGGGTGGCGACCCAACACCACAGACATCCCTGGTGACCATGGGACCCACTGTGATGTATGTGTTTTATCCATGCAGTCCATCCGTTTTGCATCGACTGTTGAAACCTTCCTAGGGCCCACTGTGATGTTTGTTTTCCATTTAGAATGTTCAGAGGTCACGCAGACCTGGATAAAGAGAAAACAAAAGTATCAGCTTGATCCAAAACTTCTGTGGGCCCTAAGAAGTTTTCAACGATAGGCGTTCAATTCCCGCCGTTTCCTGTGGTGTGGTACACTTGAGTTTTGGATATGCTTTAATTTTAGCCTCATGCGCTAAAATGATATGAAAAAACGGATGAACGGCATGGATAAAGCATACAACTCAAGGTGGGCCCCACAGAATCCGGTACAAGTGTGGGGTCAATCCGCTTACAAGTTCCAACTGACGGATGGTCAGAGGTGTCTGGTCACTGCAAATTTGGGCTTTAGCCCATCCACGAGGTGGCCCACATTCTGGATGACCACACATGACTGCCACGTGTACCATGAGCACCCGCGTGTAGCATTCCGCTTCCCAATTTCCCATTCCGTACGTATACAGTCCAAAAAAAGGGTGGTTTAACGGTTTAACCATCGTTAACAAATGAAGGAAATTGATCTAGTACTCTTTAGAACATAGCACTGAGTTATGGTGCTTCTAGTCGTGTCAGGACACTTGGACAGTCCTTTCGATCGATCTAGACTGTTCATTAGGTCCAGCACACATTCTATAAGATACCAATAAAAAATTGAAACCGATTGGATTATCCTGTCCCTTGTAAGTTGGCCCCCCTTTTTATATCCGTTCATTTTTTCCAGCCAAAAACAGAATGTTTTCGATCCTATAGAAGTAATTCTTGTGAGCTATAAGCGATCAATAATTAATCTCAACCAATGAATGGTTCAGATTATCGATAGGACCTACGTTTTTCTAAGCGATCTTGGCCGACCATTTTATAGGCCCCTGGTCAAATACTTAGAAGTCCGATTTTCTCACACGGTAACTCTTGAAATGCTTTACCACACATAATGGATAGTTCAGTTCCGCAGATTGGACCGTCCAAGTGTCCCAATTAGGAAACGTACTTTGATACTCCGGCAGAGTATGATTGTTCGTACGCATGCACTCATAAATCATGTACGTATCATATAGGTAACCAAAAAGAAAACCATACAAATTGTGGGTCCCACTTTAGATAGGTCATCAACCAAAGATTACACTGAAGTAATGTCCTAACTGGCTGTTCGGTGAAATCCAACGGATGGACGGACCAGAGGATAGAAAAGTCAACAGTCCAAATTCAACAAAGAGATGTCCATTATCCAGAGGTGGGACCCTCTAATCAATCAAATTTCAGGCTTATGTCCTATCTATAGTGGGCTTCACATTTTGAACGGTTTAGATTGAAGTGACATACATGACACGTGCATATATATGGCTGAAATTTTGCCAGTTTAAAAATAAAAATCTTATAATAAAAAGTATGGGTCACATTGTGGATGTTGCTTTCAAGTGGGACTTGATAGTGATGTAGCCAGAATTTGGGTCCCATCGTAGTTATGATTACTAGGAAACGTCTTTGATTTTCTCAAGAGAAATTTACGACTGTGGGCCCGACCTTTTATTTATTGAATATTCTCGAAGCAATATAAATTTAACTTCCGAACTTAGATCTCTTCGTAGACGACAAGTTCCATGACGAAAATACTCCTTTGCACGGAAACGGATTGGCTACTCCCCCGCTACCCGCTAAGGGTGGATCGTGGGTGGTCTGTGGGCCCCACCATGATGTATGCTTTTCATCCATGTCATCCATATATTTTTTCAGATCATTTCATGGTATGAGACCAAAAATGAGGTATATCCAAATCCCAAGTGTACCAGAGTACAGGAAACAGTGTTGAATGAGCATCAACCATTAGAAACTCAGGTGGGGCCCATTGTGATGTTTGTGAGAAATCCTCCCCATCTAAGTTCATTCATAGGGTCACAAAGACCTGGATGAAGAGGAAAAACAAATTTCATAATGATCCAAAACTTCTATAACCTTAAAAGGGTTTCAATGGTAGGCGTTCAATTCCCCACTGCATTTTATGATGTGGTCCACTTGATAGTTAGATCTGTCTTATTTTTCATCTCAAGCCTTAATATGAGCTCACCAAATATATGAATGGTTTGGATATAACACAGACCTTATGATGGGACCCACAAAAGAAACATAGTAAAAAAAAAATACTGCTGCGGTACTATCACCAGTACGGAGGCAGTCACGTGGTATTCTGGTAGATTTAACTAGAGATTGAGCAGACAAACAAGAGAATGAAATAGATTTTCGACTATCGACCCACTAGAAATTGAACAAGGTAAACTAAAAATAGAACAAGGGAAGCATGAAAATTAAGCGAGGGAAACTTGAAATTGAGCGGGACAAACTGAATATTTAGTAGGACAAACATGAAATTAAGCGGGCCAAAATAGAAAATCAACCGGGCAAACATGAAATTGAGCGGGGCAAACTTGAAAATCAGCGGGACAAACTTCAATTTCAGCGGGGCAAACATGAAATTGAGCAAGGCAAACTAGACAATCAGTGGGGCAAACATGAAATTGAGGGGGGCAAACTAGAAAATCAACGGGACAAACTTGAAATTGAGCGGGGCAAACTTAACAGATAATTTAATGGCTTGAGCCCAAAAATCTAAACGTATCCAATGTTCAAATTGACCACACCACATGAGTTGACATGAGACCCACACAACTTTCAATAGTAAGGAGTTCCCACCCCAAGTTGTTGTGGGCAATCTACATCCATTTGGATTATAGAGAATTCATATAACCTTAGGTTGTAGGCAACTTGCATAACTTTTAGATAATTTAGTTTGCATATGACTCAATTGAATTTCAAAACTCCCTATTTGAATAACTTAGTTAGAGTCGAACAATCCTACTAGGGGCTTTTATAAAGCCCACTATGATATGTGTCTTTTATTTAAGTTGTACATTCATTTTGAAAATCATTTTAGAACACAAGCTTAAAAAGAAAGCAGATAAAAAACACAAGTAAATCATACCCACATCACAAGAATCAGTAATGATGATGATATTGCTGTTGAAACCTTCTTAGAGACCATCGTGATATATATTTGTCATTAAACCTATTCATAAAATAATGTAAACTTGGTTAAAAGGAAAATATAAAAATATCAGCTTGATCCAAAACTCCTTGAGCCCCTAAAAGAGGTTTTTGGCAAGTTGTGTTCAAACCCCGCCATGTGGCGTGATCTACTTTAGCATTAGAGCTTCTTCATTTATTTTATCATTAAAAACTTTCTAGTAATTCAGCGAGGGAACCTAGGAATTGAGCAAGGGAACCTTGAAATTCAACGAGGCAACTTAGAACTTGCACGGATACTTGCTCTTGCTTGGATGGTAAACTCTCGAGAGTTTCAACACCCGGTTAGGGGTTCAAGTATCCATAGGTGGTGAAAGCCCACTACGGCGTGAGTGTGCGTGTGTTAAAAAAAAAACAAAAAAAACTTAGAACTTGCATGAGGCAACGTAGAAATTGGGCTTGGGTTTGGGATTACAATAGAATATTCGTTACCTTTTCAAACCACCATTTCAGTGTATACCTAAAGTTTGGGTTTGAGATTATAACAGAATATTCGTCACCTATAAAGATGAATTGAAAAACATATCAAACATAAAATTCACAAGATAATCATAATGTACAAAATTAGAAATAATTGAAAATAATGTAGCATTTTATGAATTTGAATAAGCTTCATATGAAATCGATATAGAAATTGAGCGAGGAAACACCGAAAATTGAGCGAGACAAACTATAAAAATAAACGAGACAAACCATAATTTGAGCGGGACAAACTGAATATTGAGCGGGGTAAACTAGATATTTAGTGAGGCAAACATGAAATTGAGCGGGGCAAACATGAAATTGAGCGAGGTAAACTGAAAATTGAACAGGGGAAACTAGAAAATCAGTGGGGCAAACTGAAAATTCAGCGGGGCAAACTAGAAATTCAACGGGGCAAACTGAAATTTGAACGGGGCAAACTAGAAATTGAGTGAGGCAAACATGAAATTGAGCAGGGGAAAAGATGTGTACATTCAGTTTGAATGCAATGTATCAAGATAGTTGGTGTGTATATAGAATACCTTGTAAACTTGATGCGATGGATAAAATAGTGTCGATACAGGGGAGTTTGGATTGTAAATAACTTGATATAAGCTACCTATGCATTAAGTAGCTTATCTTGGTTCCTACTTCTCAAATTGAAGTGGGAATTATAATCACATTTACAATTTGGAAGGATTGAAATGATAATTGAATTTTAGTCCTTAGCTGATTAGCTCATATGGTAGTATCCAAAACTCTAGGCATAATAGCAATAAGAAACATGAATTGAAATCACACTAATAATAACCCATGCCATGTATTGAAACTATAAAACTCTAGGCACAATAGCAGTAAGAAGCATCATATCTAAAGTACCTGAAGCCCCATCATGCTTGTAGCAGCAATACCACGATTGTCAATGTTACGATGTGCCTTAAACAACTTAAGGACTAAAGAGTTCCAGTAATCCAAGCATACCTATCATGCATTTGACGCAGACAAGGTAAGACTATGCAAACTAAATTACAAAGAAAAGAAGGCATGCAGTTAACATGACTACCTTAAAAATCTCAATGTCATCAACATAAGAAATGTCAATTAGATATTCAAGACCCATTAGAAGTGTAGATCTGTTCTCTGGAGTGGATTCAAGTATTCGGATATGAGACTGCATAGGAAAACCCTGTCAGAGTCACTAAGAAAGTTCCATCCCATTACATGTCCAGCAAACTGGTAAACATAAAAACATGATATAATATTAAATCTAGTATGTTTGTCACTCTACGAACACAACGTCCATAATTTGACAGACAAATACAGGTTTTCAATTGAACACCAAGCTTTAAAACCAAAAGTCAAAGGAATGCATATCACTTCATATTTATCATACACCATTACCTTTGCAGCTAGAAAATGAGTGAGGTAAACTGAAATTTGAGCGGGGCAAACATGAAATTCTGTGGGGGAAGCTTGAATTTCAGGGGGGCAAATATGACTTTTAGTGGGGCAAATGTGAAATTGAGCGGGGCAAAGTAGAAAATCAGCGGGACGAACATGAAATTGAGCGGGGCAAACTAGAAAATCAGCGGGACGAACATGAAATTAAGCGAGGCAAACTAGAAATTGAGCAGGGCAAACTGGAAATTAAGCAAGGGGAACATGACATTGAGCGGGGGAAACATGAAATTCAACGGGGGAAGCATGAAATTTAGGGGAGGGGGGCATGAAATTTAGCAGGGTAAACATGAATTTCAGCGAGGCAAACGTGAAATTGAACGAGGTAAAAATGAAATTGAGCGGGGCAAACTAGAAAATCAGTGGGGTAAAAATGAAATTGAGTGGGGCAAACTAGAAAATCAGTGGGGTAAAAATGAAATTGAGTGGGGCAAACTAGAAAATCAGCGAGACAAACATGAAATTGAGTAGGGAAAACTTAAAAATAATTTCTTGATGGACAACACTACATGATAATTTAAATATATCCAATGTCAAATGGACAACACCATATGATAATTTTGAATTGAACTTCTACTGTTGACCATTTCTTAGGGGTCACAGAAGTTTTGGATCAAGCTTATAATTTTGTTTTCTATCAATCCATGTCTGTATGATCTTATGAACAGGTTTGATAATGAACAAACATCATTGTTATAGGATTCATTAAATATCTAGTAGAGTCTCGCTCGTTAATGAATTACCATATAATACATTACATATTGAAGAATATCATGATTATCCCAAGTTAGAGAATGTTGGAATCATTGGCCATGTATGACATATTTTCATCTGGTAATGTAATGATTGGTTTAAATTAATCACATTGAGTATATATATAGTTTTATAGGCATGAAGTACTATAGAAAACTCAAGATAGAATTGTATTGAAGAATGACTTCTCTCATTGTACGTGAGAGATTGAGAAGACATAGGTAAGTGAAAGAGTTTTACAATGGGTGAGTTCTCTCCCATAGTCACTCCCCTATATAAAATGCATTTGGTCCCTAACACAGACCTCATGTTTGCCCCGCTAAATTTTTAGTTTGCCCGCTGAATTTTTAGGTTGCCCCGGTCAATTTCATGTTTGTCCCGCTGAATTTCTAGTTTGCCTCACTTAATTTCATGTTTGCCCCACTGAATTTTATGTTTGCCTCGTTAAAATTCATGTTTGTCCCGCTCAATCTAATGTTTGTCCCGCTGAATTTCATGTCTGCTCCACTCAATTTCATGTTTGCCCCGCTCAATTTCTAGTTTACCCTGCTAATTTCATGCTTGTCCCGCTGAATTTCCAATTTAACTACAAAGTGATTGAAATTGACCATGAAGTGAATTAAATGGATTTTCGACCATCGACCCGGTGGAATCTTGGAAAATAACTAGGTTGGTTGGCTAAATTAGCTTCTCCTACCCTAAAATCATATGTGGTACGTTAAGTAAATCATTCTATTTTAGGAGATATGCTTGTTAAATAAATAGACAAAGAAATGAATTAAAAGATAGAAATTTTTTTTTATATACTTATATATACATATTTACATAATTATGTATTAGAGAAAAATGTAAGGAGGAAAAAGTTCTCTTGGTAAAAAAAATAAAAATAAAAATCTGCCAAACTGCCACGACACTGCAGTACATAAATTGTTTTTGACCGTGTTGCTTTTGTGGGTCTTATCATGAGGTCTGTGTTATATCCAAACCGTCCATTTATTTGGCGAGCTTATATTAAGGCTTGAGATGAAAAATAAGACAGATCTAACTATCAAGTGGACCACACTGTAAAATGCAGTGGGGAATTGAACGTCTACTATTGAAACCCTTTTAGGGGTTACAGAAGTTTTGGATCATTATGAGATTTTTTTTTCCTCTTCATCCGGGTCTTTATGACCCTATGAATGAACTTAGACAGGGAGTGGGCCCCACTTGAGTTTCCATCCCAGGACCGTCCGTCAGCGCTCGTCTCTGCACGCCAACCAGAGGAAGGCAGGGGTATTTTCATCCTCAACCATACTAGGAGGTCTAAGTGCGCTTGTTAAGTTTGTATTGCTTCATAAAAACCACTGGATAAAAGGATAAAAGGTGAGGTCTACGGTCATAAATTTCTCTTTCCTCAATTCAATTCGCTTGTGTATCCAAACTGTGTATTTAAAAAAGAAGAAGCTAAATTTGGATTTTTGTTTAGGTCAACTGACACAATCTTTATTACCTGTGCTCGTTTTGACTTTGTAGTCTCACATACTCACCCTTCAATGATGATCCCAGCCTTTGATTTTTAGAGCTGAATGTGATCCATTGAAAATTTTCATTTCATTGTTCTAAAATTCATTTGCAGATAGTGATGGACGCAATATCATTTCAGGGTAATTTTCTTACGGGAGCCCTGCATAGAATAAATTCTACGACATGTATGGTTCAGATCATCACAACACTCAGAATGTGGGCCCTATTGGGCCGCGACACACGATGATTATAAATCGCGACAGATGCGAAAGAGCTCTGCTCGCCTTAGGATGCGTTATATATCTCATGTGAATTTACGATTTGGCCCACTATTATTCCGTCTGATCCGGACGGTTTTCTGGTGAACCCCATGTTCGATATGCCATAGCACAGAAAAAAAACAGAAAAAGAAGAAAAAGCAATGCGTTGATCCTAACCGTCTGACTGCACTCCTTGATCGTGGACCGTTGCCTTTTAACCAGCCATTTGCACTTTGCCCAGTAGACGTTCAGGATCATGCAACTGGTATGACTTTTGGTTGTAAGGCATCTCATTGGTGAGGCCCACCAGGCATCCTTAGTCGGGGCCAAGAACCGACCAAAGGACAACTAATCTTTTAAGTGTCATAATCTAGTAGCCTGCGGACTACTGAAGTGAATTTGTAGTCTGCCCGTTGGGCCATTTGGGTCTGTGATCAGGACCGCAGAAGTCGAAGGTCTCACCAGCAATAGTCATTACTAATACAATCCTAGTCATTAGACCTATGGGATCTACCTCTTCAAGTGGGCCTTACCATAATCAGCACATCCTAACTGGCAGATTATGGTCTCACTTCAGTAGTCAGCGTACTACCTGTCTTTCCACCATCTATTAATGGCATCATTACCGTCCACGACCTTTCCTGACGTGGCCTAAGTTGAACTTTTAGTAATATTTAACCCTATATGACTACTGAAATAGTGGACCACGCACAAGACGGTGGGTCCCCCATTTTTAAGTTGGGGGCCGTGGACGCGGATTGCGTCCTACCCCCACCCGTCTCTAGCCCGAACGGGTAGTTCTGTGGGCCCTTTCACCGTGATGTATCGGTACATCCAAGCTGGCCATACCTTTTCTCAGATCAGTTTAAGGCGTGAGCACAAAAATTAGGCAGATCCAACGCTCAAGTGGACCACACCACAGATGAGTCTTGCGTTCAATGCAACGGGCATTTTAATGCTTTTTATATTTAATGCAGCCAAGCTTATTATTTGGTGTGGTCCACTTGAGCGTTGGATCTGCTTCTTTTTTTCTTTTATACTATAAAATGATCTGAGAAAAGGGATGGACGGCTTGGATGTACCGATACATCACGGTGAACGGGCCCAAAGAACTACCCGTTCGGGGGTAGAGACGGGCGGGGGTGGGACGCAAACCGCGTCCGGGGGCCGTGGCTTCTAAGAATAGCATGATGTATACCCGTGGACTACCAACCTTTTGTTGCCAAACAGCGCAACTTAATTTCCACCATCCACCCTCCCACATTGGAAGAACGCTCCCAGCGCTTTTATTGTTTCACGTGGTGCGTATAGGAGCTGAGGTGGCACCATTAATGTCCTCTCACTGGGTGGTCGATGTTATCCAAAGGCTGCAATTGCTGAATTTTTGTGGCGGCACATGTTTAGTACTGTTGGTTTAAGTGCATGAAAATCCCCTAGCGTGAGTGTGTGGGGTGTGTAAAATAATAATTAAAAAAAAAAAAAAAGTGCATGAAAATCCAATGCACATAATTGAATTTGGACTCGTTGGCATCCACATCACCAATCTTGACCGTCCATTAGGTCCAGTTCACTCTTCTCAACGATCTTACAAAATCTGGAAATCAGATGGTTCTAAACATCCGTGATTCAATCTATCTTCTGTGAATAATCTTATCCATCCACTTTACATTCCATTACTAGACGGTTTGGATCATCTGATCTGTATGAATTTTTTTTTAAAAATTGGGGCAGCCTATGAAGAGTGGACTGAACCTAATGCACGGTCCCCGATCAGTGAGGTGGATGCCAACGGGTCCTAACGCGACTTTATGTTTGTGAAGGTTCTCATGTCATTTCTGCACACGTGGCATAGACGGGCTAGATCGAAACCGTCCATTTGGCTAGTTGGAACAGTGAATGGGTCATGAACCGAAAATCACCTGTTTGAAAAATCGACAACACAAGACAAGCGAACAATGAATGGATCGTGCCCCAAATGTATCCATGCAAAAGATCCAAACCGTCAAATCGTGGGCCTGTTTGGCTGCAGCTTAAAAATGTGTTCGTCTTATTTTATTTTACCATGGTTATATATTAGAGATAAATATGTTTTGGTAGGGATTAAATATATAATATAATCGATGATCTCTAATACTTTTTTTTTTTTTTTTTTTCTCTAATACCTAATTGCCATTAACTAAAATGTGATGAAGTTATTTTTAAGTGGAAACCAAACGGGTCTTGAGCTTATTTTATAAGGGTTGCCCCATCAAGAGATACTGGGGAATTCCATCCAAAGTAGGCCCATCACATGAACGGTCTGGATGACCAGGCCATGGGTTCCAGGTGTATTAACATGGGAGCTGATTGCCTGTGTTCACAGAGATGTCCGTGACAAATCCACTCGGTCCAAACTCACACGAAAATTGGAGGAACAAATATCATCCTGATGCAAAACTTCTGTCACCACCAGGCGTTCAATCCTCACATTTTCATGTGTTATAGCCTACATGAATTTTGAATCTGCCTGATTTTCAAAATCATGTCCTATTGTAGTCTTTCAAAACAGATGGACAGAGTGGATTTGTCACAGACATCCAATGGGCCCCACTCATCCAATAATGGTTTACATTATTTATAGATGCAATGATAATTTAGATATCTAATTATCTAGATTTTGACATTTTAGCACTCTCAATGGAGAAAACTTATGGCATTGTCCATCTGATAAACGGCCTGGATAAACCAACCATGGTCCCATGTGAAAAAATTCAGTCCCCGACAAGAAAGTTATATCACAATCTGGAATTCCGGTGAGGTCCAGACGTGGATGGAGGCTACCATTTGGTCCAGCCCACGCATGACATTCTCAACCAAATTACTTTCAAATATGACTACTAGACTCAACTACTTTACAACCATTTCTTATGGCAGCACGTGATCCAATTAAATTTCATTGGTGTACATGTTCACACCGTTCATCGATCTATTTCGACAAATATTTTGTGAGGATTGAAAGCTTTTTGTGAGGTATAGAAGTTTTCGATCAGACTGATATTTACGTTTTCCCTTCAGTCTACTTGGCCTAAGGAACAAGATAGATGGAAAATAAATATCATATTAGTAGGCCAATCAAGCTATACACACACACACAACTACTTTAAACATCTATTATTACACTAGATATTATTAATTTAACATATTCATGAGTCGATATAGATGAAAGGCTCGTCCAAGCATTCGAGTCAACCTGGCTGAATCTCTAGTTATTTCCAAGTTTTGAGTTTTTGGACTATGATCTACGGTGGTACAATGTTTTCTATGGTGTTGGACAGACTAATTTTTGCATTTGCTGTTCTTCATGGGAAGCAGATTGCGGCTCACCTTGATGGGTTTATCTGCACTGTTCATCTATATTTTCAAATTATTTTAAGCTATGAGCTCAAAAATAATGTAGATTCAAGGCTCAAGTGGACCATACCATAGGAAGCAACTGTGATAATGACGCCTACTTTTGAAACCTTCCTGGGGCTCATTGTAATGTTTATTTTTCATCTAAACTGTTCATGATGTCACAAAGACTTAGATGCATGAAGGGAAAAAATAAATCTTAGCTTGATCCAAAACTTTTGAGGCCGTAAGAAGTTTTTATGGTGGGTGTCCACTTGTGCCTTGGATCTGCCTCATTTTTGGGCTCATGCCATCAAATGATTTGAAAAATTTTATGAACGGCTGGATAAAATCCATACATGATCACAGAGACCCCATCCAGGTGGGGGCAAGACACAATCCGTCTCCTTCTTTACTGTGGGACCTTAGGCCATCATCCAACTAGTTGTGTAAGATCCCTCCCCTTGGTCATTTAGTTGGCTAATAAAACTAGCATTTAACTAGTAATGTGCAAGGCATGAATAACATTAGCCGGTCCAACTAGTTGCATGTGAGACCAACTTCTATACGAGGGCTCACCAACAAAACTAGGTGGACAATTCAGATATAAAGTCCCAAAAATTCGCCTGATTGGACATAGAGGGGCACCGCCTTGTCAGCTGGAGAAAAGTAGCATTTGCATTAATGAAAAATGGACGTCACTTTCATGGCTAAGGTTGGTTGGCGTATCTCTTACAACTAATTGTACATGAGACCTCTATTTTTTAATAAGTGGTCTACAAATATTTTCTTTATACATGGTTCATGCTTGTAGTTGGTTATCCATATTGATCTCTCATTGCCTATCATTTATTTAGGTGGTTGCTTTTATTATTCTAAGAACTTGAGGGTGTTGGAAAAAATATAATCTAGTATACAATGGAAGATAAAAATAATAATAATAAGGCAATCAAATCTATCCAGTTCAAGCCTCAACTTGAATAGTCAATTTCTTAAAATAAATTTGTAACTCTTCTTTTAGTTGTTTTGGTAAGTGTAAACGAAAGAAATATACGAATTGTCTTCAGGATATGATGAGCTCTCAATTTAAATTTCAACACAAAAATTTGTATATTTAAGTGTTAAACAGATTTTAGTTTTGACACTAATATGCCTTTACTTGAGTTTAAAATAAAAAAATTAAAAAATTAAAGATAAGATTTGAGAGTACCATATGATGGATGGTTTATTTGAAAAATCAAAAGAATTTCATCTGGAGTATAACATCTAGGATTTATAACAATTGAATGGTCATGGAGATCTTCCTGAAAAGAGATCCATGTGCCTCATCAAGACATCCACCCACATTCATAGTAAACAATATTATTCTATGAATGAAAGGACATGACCCTTTGTCCTATGGTAGTTATTTATGTATAAGCGAGGAGATTTGAATCTTAATTGCATAAGCATAAATCCTTTCTCTTATCAACTAGTTATATACTGTTTTTATGAAAAATTTAAATAATTAATATATTTATTTACTTATTAAAAATAACATTTATTTTTATTATAAAAACACAATAGAAGTGTTACAAAAATGATTGATTTTAAAATATATTTTAATAATAAATAATATATAATATATATAAAAAGTATTTGAAAAAAAAAGAAGCTTTTTGTGGGGTTTTGGGAATAGTCCCACATGGGAAAGGGAAGAGAAAAATCTGTAGTTTATATGAAAGATGTGGAGTATTATAATATTTGCTTACCTAGTCTGTGGATCATGGGACTTGCGTGGAACACCGCGCTTGCGCTTGCGCTCGGGCACGGGCTCGGTCACGGTCACGGTCACGAGCTTGTTACGAGGGCGTGGGCATGTGAGGCAGTGTGGAAGTGCTAGTTACGCACTTTACACTTTGCGAACCGAAGCGAGTTGCTGTGCGACTAAGTTGCTAAGGCAAATGGCTGGGTGATGGAGAGACTCGAGGACTGAATGAGAATCCTCCAGAATATATAGAGGGCTGAAAAAAGAGCTGTTGTAGAAAATTTGTAATAGTTGTGCAATAAGTATAGGGTCCAGCTGAAACTGCTGCATGGCTAGCCCAACAGCTAGAAAACGGCTAGCTGATGTCTCACAACAGTCAGCATGCAACAGCTTAATGGCCCATGCACAATAGTCAGAAAACGACCATAAAACGGCTAGTTTTCTCTAACAGCCAGAAAACGGTCATGGGATTTATTTCCCTGGACCATAACCCCCAGCCTCCATATCCTATAAAAGGAGGCCCTAGATAGGTTTCCAAACCATCTCACAACCTAATCTAACACTTCCATACGAAACTAAGACAACCCACTAATCCTCTCTCTATACTCCAGTAATTCCAGCAAGATAGCAACGGTTAAACCATTGCCAGAAGAACAGACTAATGATGTAGTCTAGAATGGTTCAACTGAACCAGTAGCTGAAGACTTGACCAGTGCAGTGGTCTAAAACAATTTTTCTTCCTTTTCTTTATTCTGAATTTTTTCTTTTTTTATGTATTTCTGTCAGATTGTGTAACAGAGTTCCATTAGTGGGCATTCGTGTTTGCTGAACGCAGACCCATATCAGGCTCATCGTATCCTAGAAGTGGTTTGCCTATAACCTATCAGCATACTCAATTCAATGAGTAGGGGCAAATAACGCTTTAAGGACAACGTTTCAGACGTGCTTCAGCCTGTCCTTAGATTAGATAATTTTTATTTTTTCAGTTTCCACATTATACAGAAATTATATTAATCTGTATAAAATTTGCCAATAATCTTAAAGCGTTATTTTTAAGATGGAAGCCGATAAAGTTTCATCCATCAAGTTGATGAATCAGGATTTGATACGTCTTGATCTGTTCGATGAAACCAATTTTAGAAGATGGTAAGACAAGCTGAAATTTCTCCTGACTGTGCTAAAGATCTACTACATACTAGATCCAAATCTACAAGCACTACCTAAAGCAACCGACAACGACACACTTGAACAGGTGACTGCCCGCATCGAACGAACTGAAGACGAACTCTTATGTCGAGGACACATTCTGAACATGCTCTCCAATCGCCTGTACGATCTGTACCAACAGACATCATCAACAAAGGAGATCTGCGCCGCTCTGGAGTCAAGTACAAGGCTGAAGAAGAAGGGACCAACAAATTTCTCATCGCCAGGTATTTTGACTTCAGCATGGTAGATAATAAACCGCTGCTGCCTCAAATCCAAAAACTGCAGCTAATAGTTAACAAAATTAAAGCGATAAAGATTAATCTTCCTGAATCATTCCAAGTTGGGACTATAATCGCTAAATTGCCACTGATGTGGAAAGATATAAAAAAAAGTTGCTGCATAAAATCGAGGACTACACACTGGAACAAATTCAGAAACACCTCAGGATTGAGGAAGAATCCCATAATCATGACAAAAAGAATGATAACAGGAATGCCTCGTCCAAAGTACATGCAGTAGAAAACGCCAATAACAAGAATCCCGAGAAGGACAATTTTCTTAAACCCAATAAAGGAAAATTTAAGAAAAACACCCAAAAGAAGAATGGAAAGTTCAAAGGCCTGCGCCATGTCTGTGGAAAAATCGGGCACTATGCTCGAGTATGTCGATATCGCAAATCTAAAAAAGAAGCAAGTACAATAGAAGAAGGCGATATCGTGGCTATAATCACTGAGGTGAATACCATCCAAGGTAAAGTTTCAGGGTGGTGGTATGATACTGCCGCTACAGTACATGTGTGTTATGACAAATCTGCCTTCAAAACCTATGAGGAATTGATCGATGGTTAAGAAGTCCAAATGGGTAATGAAGTCTGATCGAAGGTCGTCAGCAAAGGAACTGTCGAACTGATATTCACCTATGGAAAGAAAGTTATTCTGACTAATGTACTGCACGTCCCAGACATGAGGCGAAACTTAGTTTCTGAGGATCTTCTGGAAAAAATAGGTATAAGGGTGGTGTACGAGTCAGGAAAACTGATTCTGTCCAAAAATAAAAATTTTGTGAGAAATGGATATACTTGTAACGGAATGATTAAGTTTTCTCTGAATGAAAGTAGCACTTCTGTGTATATGGTTGAATCCGCTGGACTGTGGCATGATAAACTAGCCCATATAGGGTATAATACCTTGAAGTTCATGGCTAAGAATGGTTTAATCTCATACACAGATAATGAAATCGATAAATGTGAAGTATGCATACGATCCAAAATGACGAAGAAACCTTTTCCAAGTATTGATAGATTATCTCAAATATTGGATCTTGTACACAGTAATATCTGTGAGTTAAATGACATTCTTACTCGTGAAGGTAAACGGTACTTCATAACCTGTATAGATGATTCATCTAGATATATGTATGTTATCTATTAAAGAGGAAAGATAAAACATTGAACATGTTTAAGATATATAAAACAGAAGTAGAGAATCAACTAAGTCAGAAGATAAAAATTCTCTGTAGCGTAACGATAGAGGATGAGAATACTTCTTGAATGAATTCGATAACTTCTGTGAAGAACATAGACTTATACATCAATGTACAGCTCCATACACACCTCAACAAAATGGAATAACTGAAAGGAAGAATAGACCATTAATAGAAATGGTCAACTTTATGCTAATAAGAGCAAAGTTGCCACTAAGTCTATGGGGTGAGGCATTGCTTATAACATGCCATATAATAAACAGAATTCCGTCTAAAAAATGTAAAACATCTCCAAATGAAACATGGAGAGGTAGAAAATCTAACTTAGGATATCGTAAAGTGTGGGGGTGTCTTGCATACTACAGAACCCCTGATCCAAAAAGAACCAAGTTAGGACCAAGAGCTATTAAGTGCGCATTCGTAGGGTATGCACAAAATAGTAAAGCTTATAGACTTTTAGACATGAAGTCTAATACAATAATAGAATCAAGAGATGTTGAATTCTTTGAACATTCACTATTCTTGGACTCAAAAGATAATAAAATTCAAACTCTTAATAGAGAACCAGATAGCACAGCTCCACAGATAGTGGAAGCTCCTATTGAACCCCGTAGGAGTCAAAGAACAAGAATAAAGAAGAGTCTAGGAAATGACTACATAGACTTACAACGCATCATTTTTCATCTGGTAGAAGAATATAGAGAAAATGTTATTAGACAAATACCTATAGTAATGACTATAAAAGATGATCCTAAAACATATAAAGATGCTGTATCCTCTAGAGACTCAGCTTTTTGAAAAGAATCTATAAATGATGAAATGAAATCTATACTATCAAATCAAACATCGGAACTAGTAAACTTACCTCCAGGTTCTAGACCCATAGGTTGTAAGTGGGTATTTAGGAAAAAATATCACACTGATGAGACTATCCAAACCTTTAAAGCTCGACTACTAGTTAAGAGTTTTAGACAAAAAGAAGGGATAGATTACTTTGACACATACTCACCTGTAGTTAGGATAACATCCATTAGGATATTATTTGCGCTAGCTTCCATACATTATCTTCACATCTACCAAATGGATATAAAGACTGCATTCCTGAATGGTGACCTCAATGATGAGGTATACATGGAACAACCTGCAGATCCTTTCACTAAACTTTTACCGAGAGAGGTAGTAAAGACTACATCTAGAGGGATGAGGTTGAAACTTTTCAACCAAAGTTTCACTAGTGATGGTAACCGAACCTAAAGTCAGAAAATCTCTAATCTTGGGTTTAATGGGTAAAAACAAGTCACTGATATGTGGAAAGTTTTCAGCACTATAATATATAACCTCATCCATAATTGATAAGTGCTGAGCATTACGAAAGAGGGTTGAGTCTTAGAACTCTTAATGAAATCTAGTCTTTAGCACAAGTGTCTTATAGTAACGGAGACATTGGAAGGATTTCACCTATATGAACGTAGACATAGTGTCATCTCTCATGGGAGTTAGGAGTTTTCTCTCGAGATCGTTCACGAATTAGGATAAGCACATGACCATTAATTGTGCTGAACAAGATTGTGGAAACTCTAACAATACATAGCGAATATGTGTGTGGTTTCTCCAACTTTGTTATCTAGGAATAACTGGTTCAAAGCTGCGGCTATCAGTCATTTCGATAGAGTTTTGAAATACTTACACTAAGGGAAGATTAAAATCGAAAGATATCTTTCTTTATGCATATAAGCTGATTATTCTGGTAGAAATGTTTAACCGATAAAATATATTTTATAAAATTAAGTGGGGAATTGTTACAAAAAATATTGATTTTAAAATATATTTTAATAATAAATAATATATAATATATATAAAAAGTATTTGAAAAAAAAAACTTTTTGTGGGGTTTTGGAAATAGTCCCACATGGGAAAGGGAAGAGAAAAATCTGTAGTTTATATGAAGGATGTGGAGTATTATAATATTTGCTTACCTAGTCCGTGGACCATGAGACTTGCATGTTCCAGTGTTAAGCACTGGAACACTGCGCACGTGCCGAGCTCGCGCTCGTGCACGGGCTCGGTCTCGGTCACGGGCTTGGTGCGAGGGTGTGGGCATGTGAGACAGTGTGGCTGTAGAGGCACTAGTGGCGCACTTCGCATGTGCGCATCGTGTCGCAGAGGGTCGCTCCCTTCGCAAACCGGAGCGAGACGTGTGCGAGTCGCTGTGCGACTAAGTGGCTAAGGCAGATGGCTGGGTGATGGAGAGACTAGATGACTGAATGAGAATCCTCCAGAATATATAGAGGGCTGAAAAAAAAGCTGTTGCAGAAAATCTGTAACAGTTGTGCAATAAGTGCAGGGTCCAGCTGAAACTGCTGCATGGCTAGCCCAACAGCTAGAAAATGACTAGCTGATGTCTCACAACAGTCAGCATGCAGTAGCTTAATGGCCCATGCATAATAGTCAGAAAACGGCCATAAAACGGCTAGTTTTCTCCAACAGCCAGAAAACGGTTATTGGATTAATTTTTACTGGACCATAACCCCCAACCACTATAGCCTATAAAAGGAGGCCCTGTATAGGTTTTCAAACCATCTCACAACTCAATCCAACACTTCCATACGAAACTAAGATAGCCCACTAATCCTCTCTCTATACTCCAGTAATTCCAGTAAGATAGCAACGGTTAAACCATTGCAAGAAGAACAGACCAATGGTGTGGTCTAAAACGGTTCAACTGAACCAGTGGCTGAAGACTTGACCAGTGCAGTGGTTTAAAACAATTTTTCTTCCTTTTCTTTATTCTAAAATTTTTTCTTTTTTATGTATTTCTGCCAAACTGTGTAACAAAGTTCCATTAGTGGGCCTTCGTGTTTGCTGAACGCAGACCCATATCAGGCTCGCCGTATCCTAGAAGTGGTTTGCCTGTAACCTATTAGCATACTCAATTCAATGAGTAGGGAAAAATAACGCTTTAAGGACAGCGTTTCAGACGTGCTTCAGCCTGTCCTTAGATCTAATTTTAATTTTTTCGGTTTCCACATTATACAGAAATTATATTAATCTTTATAAAATTTGCCAACAAGAAGAACCATGACAAGATAGGTTGACGGATCAAACCTTGGTTCAAGGGGTGAGTGAACCGATTTGGTGGTGGTGCTAAATGAGTTACTTGGTTAAGGAGTTATTTGATTCATTCTCCGAGTATGAAAGCCAGTTGCTGCATGTGCTCAACAGCTGAAAATGTCGCATAGACAGTTAGCAAAAAGCCCTGTGGTGAAAAGGTAGCAGGGAAATCCTAGATGCAATATTGAAAGACAGTACGGGAAATGGTAATTGTAATATGTCTTTTGATCTCAATCATTAAAAAGACGATAAATGATAAGGTCCAAGAAACATGGGTGCAAACAATTTGGAGAATGAAAAAGTTACGATTTAATACAATTTCGAAGTTGAAAGAAGTTGGTGTGGAAAAAATGATAATACATACAAGGTAAGTCTTTTGTGAAGGTAGTTAACTTTGCATGCATTACTCATAAATGTTAAGAAGTGTGCTGGGGAAGTATGTCTTTGAGGTAGGTTTTCAAGTCTTCGCATTAAATGATGTGTTGTTTTGATGTTTCATGGGTTTGAATGAATGTCTTTTCATTTCTTTTTTATCCTATTTATAAAATTATAGGTGATGTCTTGCCATCTTTGGTCAAACAAAATAAAATATTATCTTTGGCTCTCTCTCGGATCCTTCTTAATGAATGTGTTGTAGCCTGAGGGGTAACACCTTAGTGAGCGTTATCCTTACCCTATGGGGCCCATCTTGATGAATGTATTGATTATCCATCCATCCGTTTTTTCAGCTCATTTTAGGATGTCATTCAAAAACTAAAGCAGATCCAAATCTCTGGTGGACCGCACCACTAGGAAAAGTGGTGAATGATCCTTAAAAACTTTTTATAGGCAACAAAAGTTTTGAATCAAGGTGATCTTTGTATTTTCACTTCATCAAGGGCTTGGATGAAAATTTAACATTAAGGATCAATCACCACTGTTTCTGGTGATGTGGTCCACCTAAGATTTGGATTTGTTTAAGTTTTCGGACTACGTTGTAAAATGGGCTGGAGAATCGGATGGACAGCGTGGATATACAAAAAATCATCAAGGTGGGCCTCATGATAAGAGTAACACATTGGGTAACACCTAATCTGCTCTCTTGTTTCCTAACCTCCTTTAAAAGCATGGTTTGAAAACTTATTGACTCAAAACTTATCTGATTCAACTCAAATATGTGAAAATTCAAGTCAAGTTAGAGAGAAACTTGTTATTGAGTTTGACTGTAATTTTTTGATTTTTTAGACTCAGTAGGCTCAGTTGAGTTTACCCAACTCAAAGGACTCAGCCAAGTTACTTGTTGGCGAAACCTTTTTTTTATAAAATAATAATAATAAAAGAAAAAGTTATTTGAAAGGAGGGTGTTTAACAGTCAACCCCTTTGTAAAGATCCTCAACGAATAGGATACTAATCCAGATGTATTTATAGTAACTAATTTGTTGAGAAATTTCTTATTATGGTGGTTAAAATAAATTATAAATGCACATCAATTTTTGAATTCAAAATTAGAAAAATTAGTTTATCTTCCAAAGCTTTTGAAAAGGTTTTTTTTTTAGATTTTTTTTTTTTTCATTGTTCCACATTGCTTATACCTGAAAACTTTTTAAAATTTATAAATGATATTGTTAATAGTTTACTTATTTAGAAAAACAAGAGAGAGAAAGAGAGCTTTGGGTTATATGCGCGCAAGAGCTAGCTTAGGAGCACTCACCAACAAGGACATGAACATGAGCAATGTGGTTATAAAGGCGCTAACGGTGCACTTTACACTTCACATGTGTGCATAAGCATAATATGAGTGAGAGGGTCAACGTTCTATATAAACCAGACTCCTCTGGATCTAGAGCATCAGCAATGTGGTCAATCTTGTTTAAATCTGTCAGAGAATAGCTGATTGCATTAACCTAGTTCCCAAGGTGCTCCCTTCGTGATTGTTGTATACATAACCAAACAAGCTGCAATTCGCTGGTATCCCATCAACAACCTCAGATCACATAAGAGATGCGTTAAATCATGCTTTAGGGACATCGAATCAAATATGTGCTTCAGCCTTATTTTGATAATCAACTTTTTATTTCAGATTTTTTTTTTTTCCAACATATTTTATACAAGCACTTAATACAACCATTATTATTTTATTTTTGTTTTTAATTATAATGTCAATCCATGTAAGACTCGGTCAAATCTATGAGTCAACTCAAACTAGCTGCCGAGACAAGTGCTTGGGTTTTTGAATTATGCTTAAAAAGTTCTTAAAGAAAACGTAATGATTTTTGAAGAAAAATATTTTCATTTAGTTAAATGATTTTTTTTTTGCCCTTCTTCCAAGGAGTTTTATACCAGTTATACAAGTATTTATTTAAAGTGGAGTTTGACAAAATATAAGTATGTATGTCTAAAGTTAACTGTACAAAACATGGGTCCAACGGTTGACAGGGCATGACTCCAGAATCTGAAGGAGTGATGGATCCTAGCCTCTAATTAATGGATTTTTTTTTTTTGACAACTTTGTTCTTTAATCATCGATCAGATATCCTATCAGCCAGATAAGACATTATGTTCTGACACAGCTAGCTGGTTTCAAAGCTCTGTGGGCCCCACCATGATATATGTGTTTCATCCATTTTGCCAGTTTATTTTAGAGCATAAGTGCAAAATGAGGCAAATCTAAATCATAGGTAGACCACACCATACAAAAATAGTGTTGATTAATTGTCTACTATCAAATAATGTATTTGTATTGTGAAATTGATGGATCGTCTATACATCAACAATGGAGATTCAAAACTATAAACTGAAAGCATACCTTATTGGGAAGACATTCCGCCGACAGAAATCTTGATCTTCCACCCCTTACACTTTAAGGAGAACCTTCAATGGGACTGATTTTCTCACTTGTGTTGGTGAGGGGACCAAGGCGTCTATATATATGAAAAAGGGTTAGAAGCTTACCCATCACATTTCTCCCTTTAGGGTCTTTACATCATATATTTTCATATCTGGCTTAATAACCGAGCATAGGGACCGCGGTTCAAGCGTTGCGCTTCAAACCTATTTACACAACTGTAGTGGAGCCTACTGAATTGCTCAATCTAAATAATCTAACGGTCAAATCTAATGATCATATGTGGCCCACCTAATAGGAGTCTTACATTAAAAACTTCATACTACCCAATGTAATGTTTATTTGCATTACAACATGTTGATATGGTCATAAGGACCGAGGATTAGAAAAAACAAATATCATCTGGATCCAAAACTTATGTGGCTCCCAAAAAGTTTTCAACAGTAAATGTTTGATCCTTACAGATTCATGTGGCATGGTTCGCTTGAGATGTGATCTGCCTCATAGCAAAATAGATAAACAGTGTGGATAAATGTAATACCCTAAAAATTGGGAGTTGTGTATACACTCGGCTCCCAAGTTCCTGGGTATCACTTATGGTCAAGTTTTACAGTTTTTTATTTAATTCAGTTTAATGAGTAGTATGAAATTATTTAAAACATGAATCACAATTCACGACTAGTATACTGGAGGGGAAAAGGCTAAATATATATACAATGACCAAAAATATCGATGGGACGCACAAGACGTTGCCCAACAAGAAAACAAAAGAATAATACATCTAAAAGAACAGTGTGCTGAGTCCACTACTTAGCGACTCAAGTCCGCCTGCGAAATCTACGGCGAATCGCCCATCAACTGAAAATAGGACAACTCGTCCCCCTCATTCAGGCTCGCGCCGAAAGGCTCCTCGTACTCAACGTCACCTGTAACTACTGAAGAGTTTGGTTGGTGTTTTAAAACACCGTCCCAGAGTGGGAGTGAGTGATCAACTCAATGGGTGCTATTAATCTTAAGTTACATCAGACATCAATTATATTATGAATTTAATTAAAGGCAAACATTCATAAATCATTAACTAATTTCGTTAATGCATATGCATAATAAATGATATGATGCATGACCTTGCCACAACACTCTCTCGAGCGACTCCGTCTAACGATCGCACATGACCAGCACTCCCTCATTGCGACCTCAACTGCCGAGTGCCAAATCCTATCTAATGTAATTGATGAAAAATGTTAATTAAGTATTTAGTTAATTTCGTTCATTTAGCAGATTGAAAAAATTGATACACTCCACGATATCAATATCCTTAATTAGTTGCGAGGTCAAGGCCCCTCAACGCGTGAGGCTAAGACACCAGGATCCTTGATCCCATCGGGCTCCCCGTCCCCGATTTCAAGCACATGGGGAGTACTGAAAAAGGGATCGCTCACGGTCACTACGGGGAGGCTCGTCACCCCATCATAGGCCG
Organism: Magnolia kwangsiensis; assembly: GCA_037074715.1. Lineage (NCBI taxonomy): Eukaryota > Viridiplantae > Streptophyta > Magnoliopsida > Magnoliales > Magnoliaceae > Magnolia > Magnolia kwangsiensis. The sequence goes on from CM073581.1 coordinate 102,187,098, forward strand.
ATAGCTTAGACACAGTGTCCCATTCCACCATGCCTGGCTCTCGAGACGGTGGATTAGTTTCAAATGGTTATCAATGAGCTTTAGCGGGCGAAGAGTATTCCAGGTTCCATTCAGGCATGAGTAGACATGGTTAACAATCATAGTTGGTCAGTAATTGGGCTAGACCGTGCGAGTACGTGACAGACGACATCGGGTACAAGCGACCCGCGTAGTCCAACTACTGTCGCTCATTCGCATTCGCCCAAACCTGTTATAGTTTAGCCACATGATGGTCCTACTAGTGGGACCACCATCTCTCACCTCAGATTTCTAACTAACCCAGGGGTTTGATAGTATTCACCAACACTTCAACAATCAGGGTTTATCAAGTCATGCAAGCGATACATGCATTCATATTTTCAACATAAAAATTTAGATTTTTCTGCAATGCAAATGTTAACAATACTATGAAATAAAGGTACATGTATGTTGTGTGGGTTAGTGAGGAAGCTAAGCATTTCATATAACTCATAGTACAAAAATCACAAGATTAGTGCATCAAACATGTTATAAGAAAACATCATACAAGAAATCGAACAAGGAATGTACAAGCAATCATCAAATGCATACCTAATCATGTTGAGAAATATTAGACATTCCATAATCATTACATATTGATTTAGGGGATCTAAGGTGTAAGGTCTAATCTAGGTTTTTTAAATTATACAAATACATCACTCAACAAGTTAAATCATTAGACTCATATTAAAATAGATGTTAGGCCACCTAAGAACAATAGTCTGCACTTATAGATTGTTGAGGTCTTGAGAAATGACCCAGAAGCGTCGAACTCGGTGTTGATCGGCCGGAATCCTAAGACAATGTATTTGCATGTTAGAATCTCATGCAAATCCTCTCTCATACAAGGGTTTCATGAAAGAGGGGTAAGGGATTTACCTATACAATCAATGAAAGCGGTTCTTGTGGTTGTGATGGAAGGTTTTCTTGAAGAAGAGGGAGGGAGTTGTAAAATTGAGCTCCCTTGGGCCCCACTTTAACTATGACCCACTTTCTCTCCCTCATTCACTCTCCCTTCATCTCTTCTCCCTTTCTTCTTTCTCCCTTTTCTCTTTTCTCTCTTTCCTTTCTCTAGGATGAATTCGTATTGGAGAAGGGTGCCCAAAAGAAACCCCTTTTATAATGCCAAATTTGGTGCAAATGGTCCAAAGTATTGGATTTTTACTATATTAGCCTTATGGGAGGATTTTTCTAACCTCTAGGGCCCACTATAGGGTGTACATATTGATATACACCGTAGGATAATGATGACCTACATATGGACATGATCGGCCCGCCATTTGGATACGCCGATCGACAGATATGAATAGAAATCTGTTCAACGTTCACCGATGGTGGATCGGGGCCACGGCTATATGGATATGAGAAGGAAAATATCTTTACTTTACTTGTGAAGTTTGGTTGTAAACTGACGATCCGAAATTCTTAACTTTTCATAAGAGCGGACGACCCAATTCACTTAAGTTTCAGCTTTTTCTTTTAAGGAATTTGTACTTCTCATGCACTCATCTTTTGGCTTAAGTTGAGCAGTTATAGACTGTTCTTAGGTCTGACTCCTACAATGGACGTTGAGTCTAGTAAGACGAACATTTATATATAGTTTTAGAACTATTGGCCCTCCAACGAGCGGTGTAGAGCTTGTTTGGAAATTTGGAGCATTTTTGGAATGAATTAGGTATTGAGATTTCTTGTGGGCGATGATTAATGTTTAGATTAACTATATTTATAGGATGACTTATTTATAACTAGTAAAAGTGGAGATTTTCATGATTAATCTAAACCGTCGGTTTTAGGCTAAAAGAATAACGAGGTTGATTTGGTCTATTAGTTAAGATTCAGGCCTTATTTAACTCGGCTTTGGTTAGATCTTTAATTTAGTCATGATTGTTTTGATTAGTTAGCAATGGGTCGATTAGATTTGAGTCCTATGTGAGTAAATCATGTGGCTACACTTGATGTTCAAGTGATCGGGTGGATTCGTTAGCTCTCTACAGTTGGTTAATCGGACTTGTGCGATTCTTTACTGGTACCACCCTTGTATCAACTAACATTGAGTGTTAATATCATTAAGTGATATTATAAGTTAATTAATTAAAAAAAAATTAAGAATTTTTTTAGAAATTCAAAACATCGAAAATCCAAAATGTTACAATAAAACAAGTGGATCATGTATTAAGGTTATAAAGCTTTGACTCCATTAGTATTGTCGGCTCATGTTGGGACATGAGTATAAAAATGAGTCAGATCTAACATACGAATGGACTACACAATTGAAAGTAGTCATTCCTACTGCTAAAATATTCTCTGGCTACACAATTGAAAGTAGTCATTCCTACTGTTAAAATATTCTCTGGCCCACCATGATATTTATGGACGCGGATTGCGTCCTACCTTCGCCCGGACGGTTATCCGTACGGGCAGAGCTCTGTGGGGCCCATTGTGATGTAAGTGTTTTATCCACACCGTTAATTATTTTTATATGATCGTTTTAAGATATGAATTAGAAATTGAGTTAGTTTCAGAGCTTAAGTGGACCACAAATTGTGGATTAAACTTACACCATTAAAACTTCCTGGGAGTTGGAGAAATGTCGGATCAAGATGAAATTTGTGTTATCACTTCATCCAAGTCTGCATGACCTTATTAATAGGTTGGGTGGCAAAAAAACATCACGGTGGCCCTTAAAAATGTTTCGACGGTGGGTGTTATTATCACTGCAGCTTCCTTTGATGTGGTCCATTGGATTTGTTTATCTGCTTCATTTTTTTTGACATGTTAAAATGATCATATAAAAATGATTAACAGTGTTGATAAAATAATTACATCTCGGTGGGCCCCACATAGCCCTGCCCGAACGGATAACTGTCCGGGCGGAGGTAGGACGCAATCCGCGTCCGATATTTATTTGCCATGCAAACCGTTTTATTTCCATTGATGAACTGTAATTGTAAATATTAGTCTGAGCAAAGGCTTCTGTTGCCCGTGCAAGATCACCACCATTTTCGAACTTAAAAGTGGTGGGGACTGGTCCACCGTACACTTGCTATAAATGCAGGTCAATCCTGGCCGTCCAGGTTGTCTGACCTGTCGTGGATAGAGCATAGCCCAAAATATCAAATCCAATTGGTGGCTATTCAATGGACAGTTAAAAAACGGAAAGGTCCATGGTCTAAAGTTAACAAACAAAATAAAATGGAGCTTTGAACAAGGGACCCACAATCGTATATGTCCAATCACCGTTTAGGTAAGCCACATTTACTAAGAGAAATTGGTCACATATGTTCGAATGCTATTGCGAATAGCATAAGTTGAATGGTGGACGTTAGGTAGGGCTATGCCCGCCATAGAGACTTCCACATGGAATGTGGGGCCCACCATGTTTTCTATATGTCATCCAATCCATTCATTAGGTAAATGAATAGGTTTTAGGCATGATTGTACATTGCTCCACATCTGAGTTTGTGAAGGAGTACATTAAGGGGCGTACGGTGAAATATAAGGAGGCCCACCAGATGCATGGTTTAGATTCCACATATACATCGCGGGTGGACCCCACATAGCTCTTACGTACAGTGACTACCATACATTCAAATGTATATAATCATTCCCTAATACGTCCACTGTGGAACGGGGTCCCCCGGAAGCCCGAAAGTATGGGGCGCGGATTCGGTCAGGTTTTGACCAGACCGTGTTCGGTCAAGTTGTAACCGTGGGGCCAACCTTGATGAATGTATTTTATATCCACGCCGTTCATCTGTTTTTCCAGATCATTTTAGGACGTGGCCCGAAAACTGAAGCAGATCCAAATCTCTGATGGGCCACACCACAGGAAACAGTGTCTCTACCAACTTTTAGACATGAAGACAAGGCCCGCATGCACATTTAAGATTTGTTATATATGTGTGTGTATGTGTGTGTATATATATATATATATATATCCGCATTAAAACATGTGGCCTGGGATGGGCGGAGGCGGACTGGCTACCACGGCTGCCTGTCAGTAGACAGTTGCTACTGGACGGTGCTCTGCGGACCCCACCATGATCTATTTATTTTATCCACTCCGTCCATCAACTTTTAAAGATCGTTTTATGAAATAATAGAATAAATTAGGTTGATAAAATTTTCATGTGGACCACACCACAGGAAACAGCTGTGATTGAACACTCACCATTAAAAACTTCATGGGCCGCACAAAGCTTTCGATGAAGATGATATTTGTTTTTTTCCCTTCATCCAGATCTTTGTGGCCTAATAAACAGGTTGGATGGCAAATAAACATTAAAGTGGGCACTGGGAAGTTTTTAATGGCAGCTGTTCAATCATCACTGTTTTTTTGTGGTGTGATACACTTTAGATTTTGATCCGTCTCATTTTTCGTCTCACGCCTAAAATGATTGGGAAAAATAGATGGCCGGCTTGGATAAAACAAATACATCTATGGTACGGCCCACAGAGCACTGTCCAGTACCCACGTTGCTACTGTCAGCGTCAGTAGGCAATCCGAGTCCGGGATGGGCATGGATCGTCTGACTCGTGCGCAGGTCAAAGTTATTAGACCGTGGGTCCACCGCAATTCTTACACCAAACTCGCGATTCGAACATTCATCAAAACCGTCAGATCTTCACTTGACAGTTGGTGGTCACGTGTAAAGACCACAAACGTATCCATTCAATAATCAACGGTTGATGCTCACCAACCTTGCAGAAGTTAGGTTCCGATTGGACAACCATGCGATTGAATGATTGACAGTTAATAGACAAATGCAGTAATTACATCAGACGAGTCACGTTCGTTGCATTCATTCTCAACACGTGGCATGCCGGGATGGATCTAAAAGTCCAATTTTTCATTTCCAACGGTGAATGGACCATCGAACAAATCACGATGGTTGGACGGTTCTAGTCCTTTAATAGCGGCATACAAATTAACACGTGGCATGCTGTTGTCAATTGAGGGGGAAAAAAAACCCATTTATTAGATACGGTAAAGATAGTTTAAAAGAAGACGTACAAAAATAGTTAGGGGTCAATTAACGGCGGAGCCGACAGGATGCATGGTTTGGATGGTCATCCTTTGTTCCATGTGCGTGGTATACAATCTCAGGCACGAAAATGCCGTGCCTTCCGAGGCATGTAATCATCTTCAGTGCATCTCTTGCTGAAAGATACGCAACGAGTGTCATTTAAAAAGTAGTCCAAGATCACAGCCATTCAATAGCGTCTAGGCTACCAATAAAGGCAGCGTAATTTAATAGGTGGGCCTATCTTGTCTATGTTACCAATAAAGAGAGAATAATTTGGTCACAATTGCATGAATGAGGAATACTATAGTAGCATCCATTTATGTAAGATGAAAGGAGCATTTTCTACAGTCAAGAGTCACGAGTAAAACTAATACTCCTTCTTTTTTAATTAATTAATTTATGTATTAGCTTATTAGTACACCACACTGCCAGATCATACTTCACTTCACTGTTAGCCACTCCTATTAGGGATTGAAGCCAGGATCTCCAATGTTGAAATGAGGTATCTTTCACTCAGTTGGCCACTTGAGCTATGGATCATAGTGTGGTAAAACTAATATTCTCACGTGTTTGTTTCATCAATCACTTTGAGAAATTGTAAAGAAAATGTGGAATGACTTGAGCTATGGATCAAGGTGTAGTAAAGCTAATATTCTCACGTGTTTATTTCATGGATTACTAAGAAAATGTAAAGAAAATGTGAAATGATTATAATTTAATTGAGCTTGAAAAGCTTATAGCCAGATGGGAAGTCCCTAACAACATGCATCGGTGAGAGCTACCCGAATAAAAGGAAGCATTTTGAGCTGGCAATTTGCGGTGATAAATTGACAAAGATAAAAATGCCCTCGGTCAAGGTTGCGGTCGCATCTCAAAAGCTATTTCTCATTTGCCTCTCTACTACTAATGGTAGAGAGGTGTACATATATATGCACACACCACATGCATAAATGAAAGCACGTACGTGTATAATCCAACCTACTTTGGCAGAGCCTCAAGTACTCCCATTTGAAAATTGAGGGGGAAATCAGGAATGCAAACCCGGTAAATAGGGTAGTTGGTTAGTAGCATTTATACCAATGAAATGGACTTTGTACATTAGTACCACACTAATTGGCTATTAATCCTCTTTTCTTTTAACGTATCTCTCTCGCTCTCTCTCTCTCTCTCTCATATATATTAGTGAAGATATCATTATTGTGTCCTTTCTGTTACGTTTAACCAACGGCTGTTAAGCTAAGTGGCCAATATGTAAAAGATGACTTGGACAAACATAACCACGTAATGGTCTACAAATGAATGGTAATACTAGAAACAGTCTCATGCTAGTCTTATCCGAAGGATGTGATCATCCTATCAAAGGTGATCTTGGGCCATCCTACCCAGTGGTCCACCGTGACCACAAGTTTTCTATGTATCCTTTCTAATAATCAAAAGGTGAAACTAAAGTGACTACTAAAATTGTTGTATAACCAAGTTGATATGGAGCTGTATTTTGTTTGAGTTTTCATTTTTATATTAATTATAAAACATAAATATTTTAATTTTTTATCACCCTTTTTAATATTTTGAATTTATAATAAATTAAATATCGAGTCAACTCAGGTCTTATCTTTGAGTTGAACTAACCCGGCCAGCTTAACATGGACTCTCATCCTCTAGCGATTTGGGATCATCTAGCCATGTAAGGTTTCGGTCTCACCATCATAGTAGTCTCAACAATCAATCTTGCATGAATGGGCCACATATGTATGTATAAAATAGATGATCTGAAAGATAGCTGCCAATCATCCACATATAGGAAGAGCTCGGCTGAGTCGCCGGACTCATTGATCAGTTTGCTCAATAGCTCAGCCGGCTCAATACAACCCGGCATGATTGCACGATCAGTAGCCATTTAATACAAAATAAAAATACAGCTGATGAGAATCCAACTTGCACTAGTGAATTAGAGTGCATCCTTCTTACCAGCGTTCCACAAACAAAAGCTTTATTTTTTAATATATAATTTTTATTTTTACAGAAAGGTGGGAGCACATCACCTGTAACTATATCAATATCCAAAAAAGAAAGTACAACTATTCAGGTGAGCCCCACACAAAAAAATACTTGGGGCCACGTCGAGTTTTTAATATATAATTTACATATGTAACAATTAATTTTAAATATTAATTATTTACACTGTTTATAATTTTCAATTATGTACTATAATATTAGGAAGAGTCAATTTAAGTCTAATTCATCTGACCTAGCTGGACATCAAGTCGGGTAGGTTTTTGGGTTTTTGAACCACATTCAAGATATGGCGTTGTGTAGTTGAAGTCACCTAAATATGGTTATATCATATGATTACTCTTCCTATGATAGTGAATATTTGGTGATAAATCCACTTGAATAGTGCTGCCTCCTATTTGGCATGACATAAATTGGCATGTTATATATTAATAATAAGTAAAAAAAAGAGATTTTTTTAAAAAATTTTCTTAGAAAAAAATAAATAAGATATATTAAATTCCTATGTGGGTTTCAATCACATGACCATAAACCCTATGTATTCAATGGTCAGACTTGACTAGAGGTGGACCATTTTGCCAAGATGCAATAACAATGACTTTCTAGGCATGCTGTCATGATCAAGAGAAGATGCATGTTCCTCTACGACTCCATAGGATAGGTTTACTTTATGGGTTATTCATCTCGTTGTAAAAATTTATTTACCTCTCTAAAAATTTATTCACCAATGTGATGACATGCTTATTCACCTACTTATGCAACGTTGCTTTTATACGATTCATTGTGTTCCGTGTGCTATCCAAACATTAGGTGGGCACCATAAATGAACAAACACCCAAAAATCTCTAAGTTCATATGGTGGCCCACATGCTTGTTGGATTACACAAATTAATAAATAAAAAACATCATTATCCAGGCTTACCATAGGTTGTGTGAGGCTACCATGGTGTGTATGGTTCATTGAACCCGTTACCTAGCTCACGGGGATGAAGTGGAGGTACGAAAGTAAACCTGATAAAATAACTCAGGTGGGCTAAGATTATATGAGTTTCTAATCAGGTTTATCTTCTGTATGTTTGATTCAAATAATAGTTCTCACTTGATAGATAGAGTATATTTTACATGTAAAAATTATTGAGCCCATGCATTTTACATGGTGAATAAAACTTATGGGCTTCTGTTTATTATTTTAAAATTTTTCTCTTCAAAGTTCCTAGAAGCTTATTCCCAGGGTATGCATGAGCCTCACAGTGACACATATGCATGATATCCAATCCATCCAATTGCTTGGTATTGGCGGTGGGAAGCAGATTGCACACTAAGTAACTTATTACACTAAGCGTAGTGAGTAAACTCTGTGCGTCTACTATGATTTATGTATTTTTCTACTATCTTCATTTATTTTACTCACTTGGGCCTAAAAATGAAGCGTGTGAAAAGCTCATGTATACCACACCACATAACATAACGTGAATTCAATGTCTACCATTTATAAATTCTTTGACATCATGAAGTTTTGGATCAAGCGGGTATTTGTATTTTCCCATCATATATGTCTGTGTAAACATCACTGTCGGCATTAGAAAAGTTTCAACGGTGGAAATCAGTATTCCAACTGTTTCCTATGGTATGGTCTACTTGAGCTTTGAATATGCTTAAAGTTTGGGCTCAACTCCTAAAATGAGCTGAAAAAATAGATGCGCAGTGGATAAATCACATACAATTATGGTGGGCCAACAAAATTTACTCAGCACTGAGTAGTCAGTGGGCAATCCGATTTCTTGGCAGTGGTTCCAACAGTGGCACGCAGGATTTGAAGTCTGTCCAATAACATGTGGTATTGACCGTGTAGCTGACTTTAGTTTTAGAATGGTCTAACTTTTAGGTTGTCCCTTCATCCTGGCATTGTTCTTTTTCTGATTAATGAACAAGATGGTGTACACTACATATTGTGAGGCCCGCTCAAAATTTGGAAGGTTTAATGGAGAACTTCCCAAATCCAGATGTCTCTTGTGGTGTGATCAACCTTTGTTTTGAATCTGGCTGATTTTTGGAATACAAGGTAAAGTTGACAAGATGCACCTCATGGACGGATTGGATGTGGGCCATACATCAAGGTGGGCCTCATATACTGGTTGTAATAGAAGCTATGGCATGGATGTAATGATTATTATTATTTTAATTGAGCAAGTAATGCTAGCTATTTTACCATACTAGAGCATGGCGTGTGAAGCGCCAAATGCATAATAAATATAGGTAAATAGCCCTATTTTATCCATGTAGTACCAACCATAGCACGTGCCTATCCACACAAATAACTGCAGGGCAGTTTCGTCATTTAAAAATATTTGCTATTTGAAATGCACTGAAGAATGTCTCTCAAGTCCAACCGATCAGGCCATAAGTTACCGTCCTCCCCGTGAGTAACTTCCAACCTATCAAGTGCCTATGACATCCCATCCTTCAAATAGATTTAACCCACCATGAGATAGCCTTATGCAAAAATCAACCCCATTACCCAACACCAGGGCCCATTGCATAGGAAACAATGTCTAAACACCGATCCATAAGAAAGTATAAGTGTGGTCCACCTGAATAGTGATGCAGTTAGAATTCACACACAAGAGATCCTCGTTATGATGCCAACCTATTGGATGGGTTGGATTTTATGTATTGTTTTTGGGGGCTAGATGATCACATGCGCACATCATATGTTGGAAGATATCTGCTGGATGGACATAATCTATGGTCCAACGAGTTGGACTTGGACCTTCCTCATCGGATATGTATGGATGCCATTTATTTAAAACGAAAAAGCGCATCAAGTTGGTTTTCAGACTCTTAACTCTTTTACCCTATCCCTCTTTAATTGCATATGTCACGGCATAAGCACACGTACATGCCTCACGACTGCTTTGATTTCATGGCATGAGTGCCTCTGCATACATAGACGGTGATGCTTCATTACTACATTAGGAATGAGTCAGACGATCATCAATATAATAGGGCACTATTATAATGAAAATTTCAATTTCCTTACAATCGAATTTTCTAAGCTTGTTTGATATGTGGGATTAAATGGTATGGAATTCTGTTAGATAAGATTAACACCATTATTGCATGATAATTGCATGCTTGAAAATACCATGGTATGTAATTTGGCCATCCAATTTTCATGTTTGGAGTAAAATTTCTAATATGAAAAAACCATTGTATTAAGCGAAACTCTGTTTGGTAGACTTGTGAGATGATAAAATTGTAATCCATGAACCGAATTCATGATGGATGTTGATCACTTATATGCATACATAATTAGAATGTCATGTGTAAAAGGCATTTATAATTAGACATCATGAATAAAGCACATGCAACAATGTAGGGCTCACATGTGCAGTAAATTTCAAAATCCTTGAAAACCGTACATGGGACCAAATGCAATTCCATTCCATCTCATCCTAATCCTTTTTGTCTCCCCAAACATGGGACCAAATGCAATTCCATCCCATCTAATCCCAGACACGGGACCAAATGTAATTCCATCCCACTTATAAAAGAAGCTTTCTTTATATAGACCTAAAAATCTTTTATTATTTTAACTGGATAGCTAAGATGAAGCCTTACGGTGATTACACAATTGCTGGGAATAATTTAGAATTCTAACTATTTTTTCACTACTTGCTCTATGAGTCCCTGCTCCAGATTCTTTTATTATTTTTTAGAACCTTTACACAACAAGCTTCTAGTAATAACTCATGCGCAGCTTGGTGAGTGTAAGGGTTGCAATTTGATGAGGGGCCACCTTTGCAAGTGAACCTGCTGATGTAATGTTTCAAAGATCCAACCCATTTAATGTAGTGGACTTTAAACGCGTTAATACCACAAATTTGGATAGTTCGTCTTGATTCATGGGCTAATATGCTTGCTTGTGATTGAATGGTTGCTGCATCCAAACTTCCATCTTGTCAACGCCTCATCATGAATGGTCCACTGTTACAATAATAATAATAATAACACCTGTATGATCCTACTTTTGGACTCGTTGCTTCAAACCAACCGCACCAGGATATAAAAATGGGTAAACTGTTCATACTAAAAGCTAAAAATTTCATCGATTGGGTGTGTCTTGATGATTCGACCGGCATGTTTTTATACTGTGGGGTAGCGAAGGTAGTTCTAGATTCGCCAACCTTACAACCACACATACGTTTGGGAGCCATCATTGTTTCTGTAGACAACGAATATGAAAGCTGCTCGGCTGTACTGACTCACTCTCATTGAGCGGCCAGCTAACTAGTTAACTGTATGTCAGAGTTCTGTCCACGAACCGGTGAACGTGAAATCACTTCGAATGAATTACATCCACCTCTCTCTTTGAATGAATTACATCCACTTCTCTCTCTCTCTCTCTCTCTCTCTAACGTTATAATGGCTAAATGGCATAAGAACCTTGGGTATGGGATATCTAGTTAGTTCACGTGGTGGTCCCTTTTTTGCTATCTGGCATTGCCATGAAAATCAGGTTGGTCCAGCCATCACAAGGAACTAGCATCGATCTTTGTTTCATAATGAGTTTCTGTGAACAATGATTATGTTTTAAGGGTCATGATCTTTAATACATAATTAGTATTAATTAAAATGAGATAGTATCTACCTAATAAGGCCTAAAATATTATTTCAGAATCAGTCTGTATAGTGTAATCTAATATACTCTATGAACAGTATAGCTGTATGCGGCTATATTAGCCCAAACAGCCCTAAACAGGGCAACTTAACCTACAGCGATGGTTGACGAGAGGATACACTCCAATTGAATTTTAAACCATGGTACGAACACAATCTTCTAAATGGGTCTAAATGGAGCCCATGCAAAGCCACAACACATCAGGTGAGACCCAACTTTGATTGGCTTAGATTTTTCTTGAACATTGGCACCAAGGTGAGGAATAGCTCTAGCGGACATTTGCGATGCTCTCTAAGCTATCTTCCCCAAGTGAGAGCCAAGTGAGTGGAACTTTCATAAGATGTACACCGTCCATCAAATCCACTGCTTCATGTTAACCTTGTCATCCGAAAATAATGATGACCCAACGATATACAGGTGAGCCATATCATATGAAATAGTTGTGATAGGACACCCAATTTCGTTTTGTATATAGGGTCCACCATAATAAATACCATCTAATCAAAGTATTCCAAAACTGAAGTGGACATACTACTTGAATTTGGAGGTTTTATATAGATTTTTACGAAGTGACCCACCTGAGTAATGAATCGGCCTGACAATGGGGATCAAGGCAAACAAGAGATGTGGTCCGCGTGAATTTAATGCACTGTAAGCCAAAAAATAACTCGAATGGTGCCTACCCAAGCGTTTTCCCGGGGAGAATAAGAACCGTATGGCTACCGCAGCCGTCGGTCTCTCTCCGTACGTGCTCGGATTATGAAGTAGTTCCACTGCATCTGCAGCTAGAGAATTCTAGAGTTATACAGCAGTAACTATATAGAAAAATGTTCCATACCCTGGCAGAGTATTATAATAGATGATACACGAGTGCTTGTAAATTTTTTTGAAATTGGATATTCAGCATGCAAGCAATTTAAATTAAACCATCCAAATCATTGGTCTTAGTTTAGATGTATGATGGACCAAAAATCGTGCTTGCTTGAGTATCTAGCTAATGAATTGGTAGATATTTAATCTATGGTATAAAATGAATAATATGCAACGGATCTCTTTGAGCAAACAAGTATCCTCAAATCAGGGATTAGGGCTGGGACTATGACTTAGGGTGGGCTCCATAATTTTAGTCTAATTAATTTGAATTAATGTATGCCATGAGTGTAAGAATGTGAGTATATCAAGTCTCATACTCTACCAGAGTAATAAATAACTCCATGTATCAATAACCCATCTTCTTGGGAATTTATTGGTGGACCACTTACAATTCTTACATATGTCCCCATTTAACCAAACTCCATTAAAATAACCACACGCTTTCACGGATCCGGGCCTTTTTTCATTGCTTCACCATCTCTACCCCTTCCCCACAGTATGTAATAATAAAACCCGTAGGGACAGATGTTCAACCCAAAATTCAATGACCACAAGGTTCATCACATGGAAGGAAGGTGAGTGAGTAAATGTTTGTTTTTTTACTTGCATCATTTTGTAGGGCTAGAGTCCTATGATGTTCACCACCTTTCTAAAAATGGTGGTGATTCTTTGACCGCATGAGTTGTGTGGTTGTAAGGCAATCTGACCACTCAAATCGTTGACCCAATTGTGAATGGAGCATAAGCAAAAAAGTTACAATGAAAAGATGATAGGGACCTTCTGATTTTTCTTGTGAAATTTGGACCGCTCATTATTTTACTTTGAATGATTAGTTTGATATCCAACAATAGGATGGCCAGGATTTCTTGACCATGTGATTTGAGAGGTTTGGTTCACATCCACAATGTGTCCTACAATTTGAATGGCCTTGATGCCTTACATGAGTGCCACATGTGGGGAGGATAAAATGGTGGTGGCCTAACTCGCTGTTGTACGATAAAATTTATTATTTATTTATTTTTTAAAAAAAATAGTGAAAAAGAGAATCCATTGAATGACGCAAATGTTATGGCCACATCATGTGTGCACGTGGCATTGCAAGTTGCAAGGGTCTTAACGTAGAGAGTAATTTGGACCATGTAGTCGGTTTTTTCTGTTTTGGCGTGTGGCCCATGGTTTTGTGATCGAGCCCATTGATCTGTTGAATCACACCACGAATGAACCATGCCCATCTGATGATTGCTCTTGGCCCACCCAATTAGAAACTCAGACCAATCGGAATTAATTACATATCCTGTGTGTTTTTCGAAATGAGAAATGATACATTGGGCTAAATGCACCTAACCTTCCCATGCACATAGTTGCATTTGGACTTGTTGGCTTCCACATCACTTATCTGAACGGTCCATTAGCTCAAGTCTACTCTCCTTGCACTAATTTCCAAAAATCACAGTATTAAGAAGGTCTTAAATATCCGTTGCCGTGCCTATCTTCTTCAAATGATCTTGTCCATCCAATTTTCATTTCCACTGAATAAATGTTTTAGATCGTCCAATCTGTATGATTTTTGCAAGGCAGTCTATGAATGGTGGGACAGAGTAGATATGCAGAAAAGCTTTGTTGAGATAATGCTTAGATGATGATGATAATGAGCTTGTAAATAGTGGAACGGACAAACGGACGGTCCGCTTAGCGCAACAGATCATTTCTCTTTACAAAACACCATCATTCAATGAAGGAAGTATTGACAAAAAATAATAAATAAAAATATGGCTCTTTGATTTAATAGGTGTTTTAGTGACTTATTATTGTAATTTTGTCAACCTACAACACTGCATGAATTTCTTGGGAAGGGTTGAACATCAGTACACGTGGACATATATGCACCATTCATTTCTTTGGCCCCGTGGCTGATGATATGAATACAAACAAACCAGTCAGATGGACTCAGATCTGAAGAAATTGTGACCATCAACTTGACTTTTTGTAACTGCCAAAGTGTAATCCTCAAAAGTTGTCTCTGTCACTGGTTAGGATCATCTGCTAACCCATTCCATGGTGGGCCCAGCAGATTGAATGGATGGTCAGGGTCTCTATCTCATGCGTGGTCCACACATGTAGCTCTACGAGCTGGACTGACTCAAGTAAGGTTGAAGCCCTGAAGGGTTGTGCGAGTGCCACGCCGGCAAAACTACCAAAGAGTCAGCAAATCCGATGCAGGTTGTCGTGTCTTTAACACTAGAGTTATTTTTAATACGGATCCTCTGTTAGAGTCAAGTAGCAAAATTGTAGTTATTATAATCTAATTAGACCGTATAATTGCATTGGTGATTAAGGTAAACCAATCACTACTCCGCGAGCAAACGAGGAAAAAAGCAGAAAAGTCCTACTTTAGGCGAACAGAGGATCCGAGACTCGTTATTTTTAGGCAATCCTCAGCCGTGATGTGACCACGATTTTGACGTCTCGATGGGTGCGCATGTGGAAACAGGTTGGCTGCTCCCCTACCAATAACCAATGGCTAGTGGTGGGTGATCTGTGGACCCAACATGAAGTATGTGTCTCAGCCATCCCCTATACCCATTATTTTCTCGGATAATTTTGTGGTATGAACCCATAACTATGTCAGACCAAAATCTCAAGTGAGCTACACAGTGTTGATTGCACTCTCACCGTTAAAAGCTTTTTAGGTAACAAAAGTTTTGAATCAGTCTAATATTTGTTTTTTGACCCCATCAATGTATGTATTATGTCAAATAAATATTACAGTAAGCCTTAGGAGGTTTTTAATGGTAGACGTTCAATCACTACTGCTTTCTATGGTATGGTTCACCTGAGATTTTGATTAGCCTCATTTATGAAATGAATAATTAAAATGACATGTAAAATGGATGAACGTTGGGGATAAAACACAGAACTTACTGGGCCCACATAGCACCGACCACCACCTGGTTAGAGGCAGCGTGACTAGCCAAAGCGCGTCCGCCTGTGCGCATGTAGGATATTTGCGTGGGCAGGCGGATTGGCTGGTGTACTACATACCGATCCGCCTGCTGTGGAGAAATTTCCTACTGCACGACCCATTTACGGCCCATTCCCGAGACGAAGCCCACCTCATTTTACTTTCCAACCATAAGCCTTAGATGTTCGGACGCCTTTCAAAAGGTCGAAATTGCCCCCTGCTTTTTCCTTAAAGCGGATCGGCTGGTGCTCGAGGACGAGCGCTGACGCTTGTCGAACTCCGAGTTGTACGAACGGTTCAAAGGAGATCAACGTTACATGGCCCCAACAGCTATGTATTTGTTATATCCACGACGTTCATATTTTGAGATAATTTCGGAGCATTATTCAAAAAAAAATAAAAAATAAAAAAAATCATATCCAAAGATCAACTGGACCACACCACAAAGAGCAGCAAAAAATTAATTTTCACTGTTGAAACTTTTGCAAGGCTCACCATAATATCTATTCATGAGGTCACAAAGACCTGGATGAAGAGGAAGTCGTAATGATCCAAAACTTCCGTAACCTCTAAAAGGGTTTCAACGGTATACGTTCAATTCCCCACTGCCTTTTACAATGTGGTTCGCTTGATAGTTAGATCTATCTTATTTTTCATAGCAAGCCTTAATATGAGCTCGTCAAATAGATGGACAGTTTAGATATAACACAGACCTCATTATGAGACCCACATAAATAATGCAAAAAAAAAAAAAAAAACAACATACTGCCGCCGAAAGGCACTACCACCGGTTCAGCGGCATTGCCAGTCTAGAAGAATTTTTATTTATTTATTTTTTATTATTATTTTTTAACGGGGAGAACATTTTCTCACTTACATTTTTCTCAAACACATAATTATGTAAATATGTATATATAAGTATATAAAAATATTTTTCTATCTCTTAATTCATTTCTTTCCCTATTTATTTAACAAGCATATCTTCTAAACTATAATGATTTACTTAACGTACCATATATGATTTTGGGTAGGAGAAGCTATTTTAATAACCAATATAGTAATTTTTTAAGATTTCATCGGGTCGATGGTTAAAAATCCACTTCACGGTCAATTCACTTCACTTCACAGCATTTTCATACACTTCGTGGTTATTTACTTCAATTCACCGTCATTTCCATGCATTTCATGGTCATTCTCGACGATTCCGTGTTGATTCACGGTCAATTCGACGCATTTCACGGTCAATTCACTTCACTTCACAGCCATTTCCATGCACTTCGCGGTCAATTCACTTCACTTCACCATCATTTCCATGCATTTCATGGTCATTCCCGGCGATTCCGTGTTCATTTACGGTCAATTCGATGCACTTCACGGTCAATTCACTTCACTTCACGGCCATTTCCACGCTCTTTGCGGTCAATTCACTTAACTTCACCGTCATTTCCATGCATTTCACGATCATTCCTGGCGATTCCGTGTTGATTCACGGTCAATTCGACGCACTTCATATTTAATTCACTTCACTTCACGGCCATTTCCATGCACTTTGCAGTCATTTCACCTCACTTCACCGTCATTTCCATGCATTTCACGGTCATTCCCGGCGATTTTGTGTTCATTTAAGGTCAATTCGACGCACTTCGCGGTCAATTCACTTCACTTCACGGCCATTTTCACACACTTCGAGGTCATTTCACATCACTTCACCGTCATTTCCATGCATTTTATGGTCATTCTCGGCGATTCCGTGTTCATTCAAGGTCAAATCAATGCACTTGACTATCAATTCACTTCACTTTACGGCCATTTTCACACACTTCGAGGTCATTTCACATCACTTCACCGTCATTTCCATGCATTTTATGGTCATTCTTGGCGATTCCGTGTTAATTCAAGGTCAAATCAACGCACTTGACTATCAATTCACTTCACTTCACGGCCATTTCCACATACTTCGCGATCAATTCACTTAACTTCACCATAATTTCCATGCATTTCAAGGTCATTCCTAGCGATTCCAGGTTGATTCACGGTCAATTCGACGCACTTCACAGTCAACTCACTTCACTTCATGGCCATTTCCACGTACTTCGCAGTCAATTCACTTCACTTCACCGTCATTTCCATGCATTTCAAGGTCATTCCCGGCGATTCCATGTTGATTCACGAACAATTCGATGCACTTCACGGTCAATTCATTTCCCTTCACGGCCATTTCCACGCACTTCGTGGTCAATTCACTTCACTTCACCGTCATTTCCATGCATTTCACGGTCATTCCCAGCGATTCCGTGATGATTCACGGTCAATTCAATGCACTTCACGGTCAATTCACTTCACTTCACCCCATTTCCATGCACTTTGCGGTCAATTCACTTCACTTCATCCTCATTTCCATGCATTTCAGGATCATTCCCCGTGATTCCGTGTTCATTCACGATCAATTCAACGCACTTCACGGTCAATTCACTTAACTTCACGGCCATTTTCATGTACTTCGCGGTCAATTCACTTAATTTCATCATCATTTCCATGCATTTTACAATCATTCCCGACGATTCCTTATTCATTCACGGTCAATTCAATGCACTTATCAGTCAATTCACTTCACTTCACGGCCATTTTCACGCACTTCGCAGTCAATTCACTTCATTTCACGGCCATTTCTACGAATTACGCGGTCAATTCACTTCACTTTACCGTCATTTCTATTCATTTCACGGTCTTTACCGGCAATTCTGTGTTCATTCAAGGTCAATTCGACACACTTCACGGTCAATTCACTTCACGGCCATTTCAACGCACTTCGCGGTCAATTCACTGTCATTTCCATGCATTTCACGGTCATTCCGACGATTCCGTGTTCATTCACGGTCAATTCGACGCACTTCGCGGTCAATTCACTTCACTTCACGCCATTTTCACGCACTTCGCGGTCATTTCACGTCACTTCACCATCATTTCCATGCATTTCATGGTCATTCCTGGTGATTCCGTGTTCATTCACAGTCAATTCACTTTACTTCACGGCCATTTCCACACACTCCGCGGTCAATTCACTTCACTTCATCGTCATTTCCATGCATTTCTCGGTCATTTCCGGCGATTCCGTGTTCATTCACGGTCAATTCGACGCACTTTACGATCAATTCACTTCACTTCACGGTCATTTCCACATACTTCGCGGTCAATTCACTTCACATCACCGTCATTTCCATGCATTTCACGGTCATTTTCGATAATTCCGTGTTCATTCACGGCCAATTCGACGCACTTCACGGTCAATTCACTTCACTTCACAGCCAATTCCACGCACTTCGCAGTCAATTCACTTCACTTCACCGTCATTTCCATGCATTTCACGGTCATTCCCGGCTATTCCCTATCAATTCACAGTCAATTTGACGCACTTCACGGTCAATTCACTTAACTTCACGGCCATTTCCATGCACTTCACAGTCATTTCACTTCACTTCACCGTCATTTCCAGGCATTTCACGGTCATTCCTCGCGATACCGTGTTCATTCACAATCAATTCGATGTACTTCACGGTCAATTCACTTTTCTTTACGGCCATTTCCACGCACTTCGCAGTCAATTCACTTCACTTTACGGCACAACCGCCGAAAGGCACTACTGCCGGTTCGGCGGCAAACCGGCGGTAATGCTGCGACAGTCTAACAGATTTTTTATTTTTTATTTTTAAAATTTTTTTATTTTTTTTAACAGGGAGAACATTTTCTCACTTACATTTTTCTCAAACACATAATTATGTAAATATGTATATATAAGTATATAAAAATATTTTTCTATCTCTTAATTCATTTCTTTCCCTATTTATTTAACAAGCATATCTCCTAAACTAGAATGAGTTACTTAACATACCATATATGATTTTGGGTAGGAGAAGCTATTTTAACCAACCAACATAGTAATTTTTCAAGATTCCATTGGTCGATTGTTAAAATTCCACTTCACGGTCAATTCACTTCACTTCACGGCCATTTCCATACACTTCGTGGTTATTCACTTCACTTCACCGTCATTTTCATGCATTTCAAGGTCATTCTCGGCGATTCCATGTTGATTCATGGTCAGTTCGACGCATATCACGGTCAATTCACTTCACTTCACCATCATTTCCATGCATTTCACGGTCATTCCCGACGATTCCGTGTTCATTTATGGTCAATTCGATGCACTTCATGGTCAATTCATTTCACTTCACGGCCATTTTCACGCACTTTGCGGTCAATTCACTTAACTTCACCGTCATTTCCATGCATTTCAAGGTCATTCCTGGCGATTCCGTGTTGATTCACGGTCAATTCGAGGCACTTCACGGTCAATTCACTTCACTTCACGGCCATTTTCATGCACTTCGCGGTCATTTCACTTCACTTCACCGTCATTTTCATGCATTTCACGGTCATTCCCGGTGATTTTGTGGTCATTCAAGGTCAATTCGATGCACTTCAGGTCAATTCACTTCACTTCACGGCCATTTCCACGCACTTCGAGGTCATTTCACATCACTTCACCGTCATTTCCATACATTTCACGATCATTCCCAGTGATTTCGTGTTGATTCACGGTCAATTTGACGCACTTCATGGTCAATTCACTTTACTTCCCGGCCATTTCCACGCACTTCGAGGTCATTTCATATCACTTCACCGTCATTTCCATGCATTTCACGGTCATTCTCGACGATTCCGTGTTCATTCAAGGTCAAATCCACGCACTTCGCGGTCAATTCACTTCACTTCACAGCCATTTACATGCACTTCGCGATCAATTCACTTAACTTAACCATAATTTCTATGCATTTCAAGGTCATTCCCAGCGATTTCGTGTTGATTCACGGTCAATTCGACGCACTTTATAGTCAATTCACTTCACTTCATGGCCATTTTCACGCACTTCGCGGTCAATTCACTTCACTTCACCGTTATTTCCATGCATTTCACAGTCATTCCCGGTGATTTAGTGTTGATTCACGGTCAATTCATTTCACTTCATGGCCATTTCCACGCACTTCGTGGTCAATTCACTTCACTTCACTGTCATTTCCATGCATTTTACGGTCATTCCCAGCGATTCCGTGTTGATTCACGGTCAATTCAATGCACTTCACGGTCAATTCACTTCACTTCACGCCATTTTCACGCACTTCGCGGTCAATTCACTTCACTTCACCTTCATTTCCATGCATTTCACGATCATTCCCGGTGATTCCGTGTTGATTCACAGTTAATTCAACGCACTTCACGGTCAATTCACTCAATTTCACGGCCATTTCCACGCACTTCGCGGTCAATTCACTTAACTTCACCATCATTTTCATGCATTTTACAATCATTTCCAGCAATTCCTTGTTCATTCACGGTCAATTCAACGCACTTATCGGTCAATTCACTTCACTTCACGTTCATTTCCACGCACTTCGCGGTCAATTCACTTCACTTCATGGCCATTTCCACGCACTACGCGGTCAATTCACTTCACTTCATCGTCATTTCCATGTATTTCACAGTCTTTACCGACAATTTCGTGTTCATTCACAGTCAATTCGACGCACTTCACGGTCAATTCACTTCACTTCACGACCATTTCCACGCACTTCGCAGTCAATTCACTTCACTTCACCGTCATTTCCATGCATTTCACGTTCATTCCAGCGATTCCGTGTTCATTCACGATCAATTCGACACACTTCACGGACAATTCACTTCACTTCACGCCATTTCCACGCACTTTGCGGTCATTTCACTTCACTTCACCGTCATTTCCATGCATTTCACGGTCATTCCCCGAGATACCGTGTTCATTCACGGTCAATTCACTTTACTTCACGGCCATTTCCACGCACTTCGCGGTCAATTCACTTCACTTCACTGTCATTTCCATGCATTTCCCAGTATTCTGTGTTCATTCACGGTTAATTCAACGCACTTCACGATCAATTCACTTCACTTCATAGCCATTTCCACACACTTCGCGATCAATTCACTTCACCTCACCGTCATTTCCATGCATTTCACGGTCATTCCCGGTAATTCCGTGTTCATTCACGGCTAATTCGACGCACTTCAGGTCAATTCACTTCACTTCACAGCCATTTCCACGCACTTTGCAGTCAATTTACTTCACTTCACCGTCATTTCCATGCATTTCACGGTCATTCCCGACGATTCCCTGTCAATTCACGGTCAATTCGACGCACTTCACGGTTAATTCACTTTACTTCACGGCCATTACCATGCACTTCGTAGTCATTTCACTTCACTTCACCGTCATTTCCAGGCATTTCACGGTCATTCCCTGCGATACCGTGTTCATTCACAGTCAATTCGACGCACTTCACGGTCAATTCACTTCACTTTATGGCCATTTCCACACACTTCGCGGTCAATTCACTTCACTTCACCCTCATTTTCATGCATTTCATGGTCATTCCCAACGATTTCGTGTTCATTCACGGTCAATTCGACGCACTTCATGGTCAATTCACTTCACTTCACGACCATTCCCACGCACTTTGCGGTTAATTCACTTAACTTCAACATCATTTCCATGCATTTCAAGGTCATTCCTAGCGATTCTGTGTTGATTCACGGTTAATTCGACACACTTCACGGTCAATTCACTTCACTTCATGGCCATTTCCACGTACTTCGCGGTCAATTCACTTAACTTCACCGTCATTTTCATGCATTTCATGGTCATTTTCCGCGATTCCGTGTTTATTCAAGGTCAATTCGACGCACTTCACGGTCAATTCACTTCACTTCGCCGTCATTTTCACGCACTTCGGGGTCATTTCACTTCACTTCACCATCTTTTCCATGCATTTCACGGTCATTCCCTGCGATTCCGTGTTCATTCACGGTCAATTCGACACACTTCACAGTCAATTCACTTCACTTCACCACCATTTCCATGCACTTCGCGATCAATTCACTTAACTTCATTGTCGTTTCCATACATTTCAAGGTCATTCCCGGTGATTCTGTGTTGATTCATGGTCAATTCGACGCATTCCATGGTCAATTCGACGCACTCCATGGTCAATTCACTTCACTTCACATCCATTTCCACGCACTTCATGGTCAATTCACTTCACTTCACCATCATTTCCATGCATTTCACGGTCATTCCCGGTGATTCCGTGTTAATTCACGATCAATTCGACGCACTTCACGGTTAATTCACTTCAATTCATGGTCATATTCACGCACTTCGCGATCAATTCACTTTAATTCATCGTCATTATCATGCATTTCACGGTCATTCCCGGCGATTCCGTGTTGATTCACGGTCAATTCGACGCACTTCACGGTCATTTTCACATACTTCAAGGTCAATTCGCTTAACTTCACCGTCATTTCCATGCATTTCACAGTCATTCCCTACGATTCAGTGTTCATTCCGGTCAATTTGATGCAATTCACAGTCAATTCACTTAACTTCACCGCCATTTTCACGCACTTCGTGGTTACTTCACTTCACTTCACCATCATTTCCATGCATTTCATGGTCATTCCCAGCAATTCCATGTTCATTCACGGTCAATTTGACGCACTTTACTGTCAATTCACTTCACTTCACGGCCATTTCCATGCACTTCGCGGTCAATTCACTTCACTTTCCCATAATTTCCAAGCATTTCACGGTCATTCCAGGCAATTCCGTGTTGATTCACGGTCAATTCGACGTACTTCACAATCAATTTACTTCACTTCACGGCCATTTCTACGCACTTCTCGGTCAATTCACTTCACTTCACCGTCATTTTCATGCATTTCACAGTCATTCCCAGCAATTCCGTGTTGATTCACGGTCATTTCCAAGCATTTCACGGTCAATTCCCTTCACTTTACGGTCATTTTCATGCATTTTACGGTTAATTCGCTTCACTTCACCGTCATTTTAATGCATTTCATGGTCATTCCCCGCAATTCCGTGTTGATTCACGGTCATTTACAAGCATTTCACGGTCAATTCCCTTCACTTCACAGTCATTTCCATGCATTTCACAGTCAATTCGCTTCACTTCACTGTCATTTTCATGCATTTCACGGTCATTCCAGGCGATTTCGTATTGATTCACGGTCATTTCCATGCATTTCATGGTCAATTCCCTTCACTTCACAGTCATTTTTCACGCATTTCATGGTCAATTCGCTTTACTTCACCGTCATTTCCATGCATTTCTTGGTCATTCTCGTCGATTATGTGTTGATTCACAGTCATTTCCATGCATTTCACGGTCAATTCTCTTCACTTCAAGGTCATTTTCACGCTTTTCACGGTTAATTCACACCACTTCACATTCATTTCCATGCATTTCACGGTCATTCCTGGCGATTCAATGTTGATTTATGATCATTTCCAAACATTTCATGGTCAATTCCCTTCACTTCATGGTCATTTTCATGCATTTCACGGTCAATTTGCTTCACTTCACATTCATTTTCGTGCATTTCACGGTCATTCCCGATGATTCTGTGTTGATTCACCGTCATTTCCATGCATTTCACGGTCAATTCCCTTCACTTCATGGTCATTTTCAACCATTTCACGGTCAATTCGCTTCACTTCACCATCATTTTCATGCATTTCACGGTCATTCCCACCAATTCCGTGTTGATTCACGGTCATTTCCATGCATGTCACGGTCAATTCCCTTCACTTCACGGTCATTTCCACATATTTCATGGTCAATTCGCTTCACTTCACCATCATTTTCATGCATTTCACGGTCATTTTCAGCGATTCCGTTTAGATTAACGGTCATTTTGATGCACTTCACGGTCATTTTCACGCATTTCACAGTCATTTTCGTGCATTTCACGGTCATTCCCTGTGATTCTGTGTTGATTCACGGTCATTTTCATGCATTTCACGATCAATTCCCTTCACTTCTCGATCATTTCCACCCATTTCACCGTCAATTCACTCCACTTCATGGTCATTTCCATGCATTTCACGGTTATTCCTGGCGATTCCGTGTTGATTCATGGTCATTTCTAAGCATTTCATGATCAATTCCCTTCATGGTCATTTCCATGCATTTCACGGTCAATTTGCTCTACTTCACGGTCATTCCCATTGATTCTGTATTGATTCATGGTCATTTCCATGCACTTCACGGTCAATTCCCTTCACTTCACGATCATTTCCACGCATTTCACGGTTATTTCGCTTTACTTCACCGTCATTTTCATGCATTTCACGGTCATTTCCAACGATTTCATTTAGATTAACGGTTATTTTGATACATTTCATGGTCATTTCCACGCATTTCGCGGTCAATTCACTTCACTTCACAGTCATTTTCATGCATTTCATGAGCATTTCTAGCGATTTTGTGTTGATTCACAGTCATTTTTATACATTTCATGACTAATTCCCTTCACTTCATGGTCATTTTCATGCATTCTACGGTCAATTCACTTCACTTTACGGTCATTTTCATGCATTTCATGGTCAAATTGCTTCATAGAAAAATGTATATAGAATAAAGTTATCCGTTGAAAAAAAAGTACATAAGTGAATGTGGGGCCCACCAAAATCATAAACATTTGCTGTGGGGCCATTCAAAATTATGTGGGGCCCACGATGGGACCCACCCAATTAAAAGTATAAAAATTTGGGTGGGGTACCGCGCTTAAGTGGTACTATTTAATTTTCAGCTGCTACGGTTTTAATCGGCAGCCGTTGCCTTCAGCACCCGATCTGCTTGAAGCCGAAAAGCAGGCGCATTTTAAACCTTTGACAAGTCATCCGTACAGTTGGGGCTTATTCTTGAGAGGTAAAATGAGGTAGGCTTCGTCTCGAAGTGGGCCATAAATGAGTTGTACAGTTTGAAATTTCCCGCTGGTGTGGCTGCAAGCGCTGATGCTCCCCTGATTTGTACGAACGGTGTAAAAGAGATCAAAGTTTCGTATCTTCAAAATGATGTATTTATTATATTCACGCTGTTCATCCATTTTTCATGATCATTTTAAGTCATGGTCCACATTAATTCATATCTAGTTTTTAATTGAACCACACCGTAAATAGCACTGGTATAATAACTCTCACCATTAAAACATTCCTAGGGTACGGTCCGACTTAATATTTATTTTCCATTCAAACCCCTTAAGATCACACCCACCTATACCTACCTCTACGAAGAGGAAAAATAAATACCATATTGACCCAAAACTTTTGTAAGTATTGAAAGGATTTTAATGGTAGACATTCAATCCCCTGTCTTTTTGCAATGTGATCCACTTAATTCTTATACGTCTTATTTTTTGTTCATGCCCAATGACAAGCTCACCGGATTAAAGGACGGTCAGAATATAAAACCTACCTTATGATGGAATCAACAAAACCTAGTGATGCCCATACGCCATTTGGATGGGTGGTGTGTGGTGCACCAGCCACGGGAGACGGATTGGCTACTCCCCCTCACACCATTTATGTGGCTGGTGGTCAGTGCTTTGTTGGGCCCACCATCATGTATGTGTTTCATCCATAAAAATATCATTTTAGAGCTTGATATAAAAAGCGATAGGATAAAAACCTTAGGTGGACCACACCATAGGAAAAAAAAAAGGGATATCCACCATTAAAATCCTCTTAAGGCCTATGATACTGTTTATTTGACATCTAATCTATTGATTAGGTCATAAAAATCCAGATGAAGGGAAACAATAAATATAAGCTTGATCCAAAACTTTTATCACCCCAAAACATTTTTAATGGTCAACTATCATTTAACAAACCTATAATGTAGTTTACTTGAGATTTAGATATATCTCTTTTTTTTTTTTCATTTTATAAAATGATATATAAAAATAGATGGACAAAATTAATGAAGCACATAAATTATAGTGGGCCCACAGAGTACCGACCACCAGCCAATGGCCGGAGGCAGGGGAGTAGCAAATCCGTTTCCCGAGCTAAAGAAGTGGGTTTGCGTATACGATGTACAGTTTGCCGTAGACGGGGATTTCCTGCTAAAGAGCTCTTGTGCCCTGGAAACTTAGGTGGGGTCCATCGTGATATTTGTGAGAAAAGTTTTTAATGGCCGACATTCATTCAACATTGTTTCCGGTAATGTGGTTCACTTGAGATTGGGATATACCTTATTTTGGGTTTCATACCATAAAATGATCTAGAAAAATAGATGGACAACATGGATGAAACACATCCTGAATGCTAGCTATTGGCTGGTGGCAGAGGGAGCAGCCCATCCGTTTGACGCTGATTAGATATAGACAGGTTGAGTAGTGCCAAGTTCTTTGGACCCACTATGATGCATGTGTTGTATCCACAACATCCATCCATTTCAAAATATTATTTTAAGGCATTAGTCAAAGAACGAGGCATATCCTAAGCAAACCCTAAACCACACCATAAAAAACTGAGGGGAGATTGATGCCCACCATTGAAACCTTCCTAAAGCCCACCACAATTTTCTCCAATTCCAACCTATTCAAAAGTTAACAAATACATTATAGAAGGGAAAACACAAATATCAGTTTGATCAAAAACTTTTGTAGCCTTTAGAAGCTTTTAGCGATGGCATTACTCTCCCCACTGTTTTATGTGGTGTGGTCTATTGGAGCTTTGGATATGACTCATTCTTTGCATCTTACCCTAAAATGATCTCTCCAGATGGATGGAAGGCATGGATACAAAACATACATCATAATGGGGGCAAAAGAACTTGGTCACGTCACTTTAGTAGCCGTCTCACTAGTCGACCTTTTAGTAGCCGTTTCGTACTTAAATAGGGGACGCAGATTTCCTCTAAAGCCTTTTGCACGGGGTTTTTGTGCAAGAATGATGGGTGAGGCCCACTGCCATGTTAGTAGGAATTTTACTCCATTCATCTGTTTTGAAATCTCATTTTATGATATTATATAAAAAATGTGGTGGATTCAAAACTCAAGTGGGCCATATGAAAGAAAATAGTGGGGATTCAATGAGAACCGTTGAAATATTCTTATGGCCATGAAAGATGTGTTTTAGGCTAAATTTTTTATATTTTCATTTCTTTCCAGTGTTAATGACCTTACAATGACATATAAACATCAAGATGAAGTCCAGGAAGATTTCAACGGTAGGTATGTTTTTTTTTCAATTTTTCCTCTCGTGTAGCATATTTGAGTTTTGGATTCACCTCATTGTTGGTCTTTTGTCCTAAAATGAGATCTCAAAACATGTGAATGGAATAGATTTTTAAAAAATTGCTATAGCCCCACCCAATATCCTTACGTAGGAGCTTACTGCGAAAGACTTTAACAAAAAATCCATCATTGAAAATAGGTAACGAGTGAAAAAAAAGGAGACATTTGAGATTCTCCATGGATTCAAGTACAAATATGGGTTAATTGTTCTCCACTAATATAGGAACTACATGTCTAAGCTTGTATAGGTGTACAAAATACCACTTATATAGCTCATATATAAATGTCAACAAGTTCCGTGAGTCTCATCATGAGGCATGTGTTATATCCAAACTGTCTATCCATTTAGTAAGCTCATCGTAAGGCTTGAGCATAAAATAAGATATAAATATTAAGTAGACCACACCGAGAAAAGCACCGTGGGATTGAACGTCTACCATTGAAACCCTTTTGCAGGTCTCAAAAGTTTGGGATTAATATGAAATTTGTTTTCATTCTTAGACCATGTATTTGTGACTTTATTAAAAGATTGGGAGGAAAATAATGTTACGGTGGCAATAAACATCCTTACCATCGCTTCCATTTTGGTGTGGTACATTTGGGCTTCGGATATGATTCATGTTTTATATAGTTTTTTAAAATGATATCGAAAAATGGATAAAAAGTGCGGGTATAATAAATACAACATTCTGAAGCCCATGTAACTTTGATATTCCGTATGTACAACTGGGAGGTTGGAGAGAGTCCGCGCTCGTATTCGCACGACACATGTCAATTCCAGCTGTATACCCGGTGTGGTACCAGCCAATTTGCTTTCCGTTTTTGCACGACACGTACCCTCACTAGCAAGGTTGGTGGTATGTCGTATACTGGCCATTGGCCAATCCCTTCGGTGGCTGGTGCACCACACACCCATCGACACCAGCTATGTAACTAGGTTCCTCGAGCTTCTGAGTTGTACAACGGATCAAAGGAGGTTAAAATTATATAGCCCTTCAGTGATGTATTTAGTGTATCTATACCGTTCATCCATCTTATGAAATCATTTTGCAGCAACATCCCAAAAATGAGTCATTACGCTCAAGTAATGGATTGAGTGAAAGATACCTCGTTTTAACACTGAAATCTTGGCATCGATCCCTAGTGGAGTCATATTCAAATACCAAGCGGACCATACAACTAGCATGGGGGATAATGATCCTCACCATTTAAAACATTTGCAGGGCCATCAAAAAAAATAAATATAATATTGATTGTGACCTCGAAAGGATTTCGCGGGTAAACGTGATCAATGCCGCACCGCTTTCTTCAATGCATTTCACTTGATCTTTGGATTATTATTATTATTTTTTTATTATTAATCTGGTCTAGCCTTATGATGAGCTCACCTAATGAACAGACCTTCCTGATGGGACCCACATAAGTTGGTGATGTCAACACACTAGTGAGGTCGGTGGTGGGAGGTACACCAGCTGATCTCCGTTCGTACGTGGGGGTTTTGATGTAGCACACACGAGTGTGCGATGGCTAGGATAATGCAAGGGTTCCAAGTGTATATGCTTGGCACTTGCATGTAACCTGCACCATCGTAGTTGGTTATAATTAGATTATTTAATCAATTGTTAAAACTTAAATGATCCAGATTCAACTAGCATTAATCAGAGGTCAGGATTATCTAATCAACCCTATTTTGAGTACATGATCAATCTACCGTGGTTCCCACCATTTGGAAGGTTTAGATTATTTAACAAATATGTTTTTTTTTTTTTTGAAAATAAGAAAATCGTATGACATTTGAATTTGGCCTAACGGTATTGTTCGTGGGACCCGAGTGCTGCCTGTGCGCCATATTATAGTTATGACCGGAAACGGATTGGCTGCTCCCCCTGCCACCAGCGAGGAAGTTCGCGTGAGGAAGCTACGTCAGCCCCAACGCCCATTTTTCAATCTCAAAAATGGTACGCCACCTAGTTATGACCGGAAACGGATTGGCTGCTCCCCCTGCCACCAGCCATTGGCTGATGGTCGGTGCTCTGTAGGCCCCACTATGATGTATGTATTTCATCCATGCTGTCCATCTATTTTTCTAGATCATTTTATGATATGAGACCAAAAATGAATATATCCCAATCTCAAGTGGATCATATTATAGGAGACCGTTGAATGAGCATTGACCATTAAAAACTTTTCGGGAGCCATAAAAGTTTTGGAAGAAGCTGATATTTGTTTTTTTTCCTTCATCTAGGTCTGCATGACCTAATCAACATATTGGATGTCAAATAAACAGTACAATGGGACTTAGGAGCATTTAAATGATGGATATCCAATCACTATGGTTTTCCTGTTGTGTGGTCCACCTGAGGTTTATATCCCTCTCATTTCTAGGGTGAAGCCTTAAAATGATTCATAAAAGTGGATGAACGGAATGGATGGAATACATAAATCATGATGGGCCCACAAAGCACCAAACATCAGCCACAGGGCAAGTGGCAGGAGGAGTAGCCAATCCGTTTCCGTCATGACCTACTTAGTACTAGCGCCATTATTAGCCGGTGCCATGGTGGGCTACAACATGATGCATGTGTTCTATCGATTCATTTTATCAACTTTATAAGGTATGAGCTCAAAATTGAGATAGATCTAAATCTATGTGAACCATATCATAAGAAAATAAAAAAAAAGTGGTGATCCACCTTCACCATGTGGAGCCGACATGCTGTATCAGTCAAGACTTCTTTTCATTTATGTTGGAAGGCAAGCTACTATTGGTGACAAGTCGAATCAAGCATGCACTTAACCAAGCAACTTTAAAACAAGTTTTGTAGGGTATCTTCAACAGTGATCTGCTGGCTAATCAAATCTAACCAGTGTCTAATCTACATCACAAAAGTCCACACACAAGCTATATAGATGGTGTAGATATGTGTCCAGCGCGAAGGCTCCTCAAGCTTATATGAACGGTTCAAAGGATATCAAAGTTACATGAGCCTTGCAATGATGTATTTATTATATCTACACTATTTATCAATTTTTCAAGATAATCTTAGAGCATTAGCCAAAAATTTAATCATATCCAAAGATCAAATGGACCATACTAAAAATAGCGGGGGGAGGGGAGTGAAATGACGTAGTAATATTTGATTGGGCCACTGCGTGCAGATGGCTGGGTACGCATTCAGTTTCTGGTACTAACGGTCTAAAAGGCTTTCAAAAAGGGGCGCGGCTTCCGTTGATCCCTGGGTCCACCAAGGTGGGTGGGATCCCTGACCCTGGCCCACCATGATGTATGTTTCTTATATCCATGTCATCCATCGATTGTAAAAACTCATTTTAGGGCATGATCCCAAAAACAAAGCATATCCAAATCTTAGGTGTACCATATAATACAGGAAACAGTGGTAATCAACCGTTAAAAAGCTTTTCCGTGTGCCACAAAAGTTTTAGAACAAGCTGATTTTTTGTAGTCTCTTCATACAGTCTTTATAACCTTATCAACTGGTTAGATGGTAAATAAACATTCCAATCATCTCATGAAGTTTTTAATGATGAGACTGTTTTTGTAATATGGTTTACCTAATATTTTGATTTGCTTCTTTTTCCTTTTTAGATCATGCCCTGAAAGCTATCAAAATGGATGGTAGGCTTGCATATGCTGTATACAGTGCTCCACCTTGGGTAAAGTAAACATTCGGTTGTTCGTAAGCTAATGGCCACATAGTGCTCCAAATCATGTCTCTGAAAGTTTTTGACAGATTCTGCGTATAAAATTTTCACCAAATATCCGCCGACTAATTATTAACTAAAAGTTTTAAACAG
This sequence comes from Magnolia kwangsiensis, assembly GCA_037074715.1. Classification (NCBI taxonomy): domain Eukaryota; kingdom Viridiplantae; phylum Streptophyta; class Magnoliopsida; order Magnoliales; family Magnoliaceae; genus Magnolia; species Magnolia kwangsiensis. The sequence continues at coordinate 102,218,719 of CM073581.1, forward strand.
GCATCCACCCCTTACTCAAACAGAGGCAGAAATGACAAAAAGAAAGTTAAAAGAAGTTTTTCAGTTTTTTAGCTTCCACTCATCAATAATGAGGAGATTCTACTACCTAGGCTCTCCAACAGCAAGTATACATATGCTTAAGGTCTGTTTCAACCAACTATAACAATCGCATTCAGCAAAGCCTGCCTTTGCCACATCAAGAATAGAGTTAAGATTAGGGATTGATGTTCAATTATTCCTTTTTTAATTTAAGAAAATGGCGTTTGACTTTTGGTTTCTCTCTCACATCTCAATCAAATTTACAATGTTGTCCATTTTACATATTTTATTATAAGTGGACGCTACTTGTCAATTTTTTCTTTGCTATATTAATTTTCTATTGCCTTTATTTTACCATGTTTGCATGCTTATTGTTTTCAATTTTGTGAAGCATGATTAATTATGATATTTTATTTTTTTTTCTTTGTGTTTACTTTACTCTATTTGCATGTCCATTGCCTTTCAACTTTGTGAAGTAATGCTATAATTTCTTTACTTTCTTTTGCTTGCTCCGCTCCCTCACAAGATAATACGAAGCATAGCTATATGATTAATATCGTGTGTAAATATACAATTTCCTTAAAATTGTACGTTCCTTAAAATAGAAACCACATATGATTGTGGGCGGAAAAATGTGCCTCAGTACTCTTCATCTCATAACGAAACTCTTACCTAGATCTCCAGGATAATAGGCCAATCACAAGAGCCACTCGTTATTCTTTCAACCTTACTAGGTAAGTTTATGACTTTGGCCAATCAAGAACCATTATCTTACCAAATGAGTTAGTAATAACTCTAACAATTTTAAACATATTACTCCAACCACCTTGAAAAGGTACCGCTCAGCTTAAGAAGCCATGGCAAGTTAAGCCAATAATATATATGGAGCTGGCAACTGCACAAAATAATGAAAACACCGTATCGTAAAAAGCATTCTTCTACCACGTGTCACATATCCAGCACTACACCGCACGTGCGGCCTATTAAATGTTACCACTTCATTTCACCACCGATGAAGGTGGCATGGGCTTCACCACCCAATCTGTGTCCACGTACATGTAAAATCTACCGTCTATCTTCTACTCAACGCCTGACGGACAAAAATCTGCCACATTGATGATTCAGATGCCCAGACCAATTGGGAGTACGATAGGGATAGGATGCCAGACCATAAATATTTTGTGGGGCCACCATGGTGTGTTCATCTTCCATTTAACCCGTTAATCATGCGTAGCGAACTAACCAGGATGAAGCGAAAGTACAAAAATCAGCCTGATCAAAAATTTCAGTGGGCCACCCATGTGAACTTAGAGGATCCAGAAGTAATTTGACTTTATTCACAATGGTGTGGCCTAAAGGAGTCGGCTCGGGCTGATATTTTGTTTGTACGGTTAAAATAATCCTCTCTCCAAGATGGACTAAGTTGATTTACATACACACCATTTTATGTTTTCTGAAGCTGCGCGAAAGAGGTGTCGGCACGGTGTAGTCATCGTTAGTTGAGATTAACTTTTATACTCTGGTACAGTGTAATGAATGATACGCAGGCACTTAGAAATTACTCAAAACTGTGCATGTATCGTGAAAGTAATCCATAATAAATTGTCCAAATTATTTGAACTAAAAGTTTAGATGTATAATGAACTAAATTTTACTCTTATTTGATTATTTGACCGTTGGATGGATGGACATTTAGTGGACGATCAAAGATGAAAAACTAACACCCCTTGTAATTTTGGTCTACGGCTCATTATGATTGCTCTAGGTGAATACCCCAAATATCAAAAGTCTTAGATTTTGGGGGCATGGTCTCTTTATGGTGCGGCCCATCGGATCAACAGCCCTGATCGCCTTCAAAATGGGCCCCTCTTCTACATGCCCATGACCCAAGGATGCTAATCCTCATATGTTAATGAGAAATTTCCGACTGTACAACCCATTTATGGCCCATTTCCGAGATGAAGCCCACCTCATTTTAGCTTCCAAGAATAAGCCCCAGCTGTATGGTCACCTTCCTAAAGGTCGAAAATGCCCCTGCTTTTCCTTCCGCAAGAGGAGCGGCCGCTGACGCTCCTCCAACTCCGACTTGTATGAACGGTTCAAAAGATATCAAAGTTACATGGGCCCCACAGTTATGTATTTATTATATCCACAACCTTCATCCATATTTGAAGATCATTTCAGGCATTATCGAAAAAATAAATCATACCCGAAGTTCAACTGGACCACACCACAGAGCAGCGGTAAAATTGATTTTCACCGCTAAAAATTTTGTAGGGCACAACATTTATTTTCCATCCAATCTATTCATGAGGTCACAAAGACCTGGATGAAGAGGAAAAACAAATTTCATAATGATCCAAAACTTCTGCAACCACTAAAAGGGTTTCAATGGTAGACGTTCAATCCTTCATTGCCGTTTACAGCGTGGTCCACTTGATAGCTAAATCTGTCTTAAGACTTAATACGAGTTCACCAAATAGATGGACAGTTTGGATATAATACATACATCATAAAAGGACCCACAAAGGTAGTGGGGATTACAACGAGGGAAAATAAAAATAAATAAAAGTTTGAAACCTATGGCTACAAATTATGATAACCAAAGCCCATGGTTTTTCAATATATCCTTTGCTATGCGTCGAAGGCCTTTCGATATGTACTTCGATGTATTGAATGTCTTTCGATATGATCGAAAAAGGTCTAAAACTGTACAACGAATTTGTATAAAAAAATTCAGCAATTTTCGATACATAGCAAAGTGTATTCGATATGTATCGAAGCTATAGCTACAGATTATAGCCGTAGCAATAACTGTAGTCAGTAAAAGTCTATGTAAATTTTATTTTCATTTTTTTTACATGAAGAATTTCATTATACTTACAATTTTCTTTAATACATATTTATATAAATATGTATATATAAAAAAAATTTCTCTTATTTTAATTTCTTTCTTTATTCATTTAACAAGAATATCTTCTAAATTAAAATTAGTTACTTGACGTACCACATATGATTTTGGGATAGGAGAAACTACTTTAGTCAACTAACCTTGTTATTTTTTAAGATTCCATCAGGTCGATGGTCGAAAATTCATTTCATTTACTTCGCAGACAATTTCAATAAGTTTGCGGTCAATTTCATTTATTTCATTTACTTCGCGATCAATTCTATGTATTTCACGGTCAATCCCAGTAATTCCCCTTCACTTCACAGTCAATTCCATGCATTTCACGATCATTCCCTTCACTTCATGGTCATTTTCATGCATTTCACGGTCAATTCGCTTCACTTCAGTTTCATTTCTATGCATTTCATGGTCATTTTCGACGATTCCATTTAGATTCACGGTCATTTTCATGCATTTCATGGTCAATTGCCTTCACTTTACGGTCATTTCCATGCATTTTATGGCCAATTCACTTCAATTTATAGTTATTTTTATGCATTTCACGATTATTTTCGACGATTCCGTTTAGATTCACTGTCATTTTTATACACTTCACAGTCATTTCCATGCATTTCACGGTCATTCCCGACAATTCTGTGTTGATTCACGGTCATTTCCATGCATTGACCGTGAAATGCATGAAAATGACCATGAAGTGAAAGGAATTGACTATGAAATGCATGAAAATGGCCGTGAATCAACAGGGAATTACCGAGAATGACTGTGAAGTAAAGCAAATTGATCCTAAAGTACATAGAAATAACCATGAATCTAAACGGAATCGTTGAAAATGACCGTAAAATACATAAAAATGACCTTAAATTGAAGCGAATTGGCCATGAAATGTGTGGAAATGACCGTGAAATGAAGATAATTGACCGCGAAGTGCATGGAAATGACTATGAATCTAAACGGAATTGTATACCATAGTTTATATGAATTAAATAGAATAATTTTATTTTCATTTAATAAAAAATAATTTTTTTATAATGTAAAATATTTTCACACAAGAAATAGGAGCAAATGTATCAAATTAACATATTTCAAACATTTCAGATATTTGTTAACAAATAAATTGTTTCAAATTCACTACTTAATTTTCAGACTTAAACCTTAATTACTAAATATGTTTTTTGACTTCATATCTCCGATTCTGGCATCAGATTTCAGATTCAGGCTTTAGAATTCAGTTTTAGCAAACGGGCCTGAGTGTAAGTTGTACCAGTGGGGCAGTGTTTCAGTCTCTTGGAAAATCATATTCATCCAATTTGGTCCTTTTTTCAGCTGAGTGTGGACTGCTGATGTATCTTTTTCGTCAACTGTCCATCTCTTTGCAGGCCATCAAATCAACGGTTTAGATTAGGGAAACATGTGTTACTGGGACTTTGAGTTTGTACAAGTGGATCTTGTATCTGTGTGGCCTAGACCGTTGGTTTGATTGGTTCCACGTGTTTACGTAAATCCTTAGAAAAAAACTCCGACGTTGGAAAATTATAGCCGTCAGATATGTTCCTCTTACCTATATATGGAATATGAAACATTGCTATTTGTTTCTCCTTAACCGTCCATTTGCAGGACGCCTGTCTAAGGGTTAGGATTCCTCCATCAGGGGATTTTCGAAGACTACCCCATCCACGTTAGGGGCTTCATGCAAACGATCTGGATCATCCAGCCACGGGCTCCACTTGTAGGGCTCGATGATACTATGAAACGTCCTCACCATCTAATCCACTTTTTAGTTACAATAGGGTTCTATGGTTCGGTAAATCCAGGCCATTGATATTCGACCCCCTACCCTTGCTTAAAAAAAAAAAAAAAAATCTAGTTCATGGGACCATCCCCTCCGTTGAATTTGTTACCTAAAAGTAGATGGCTACGAAGAAAACTGTAACAATGGTCTTCACTCAACTGGAAAAACACCCAAGATTGACGGCTAGGATCCTCCATTATCGGAAATTTTTGGGGCATGGGCCATCCAAACTGGGGCCCCTCAAACAAAAGGACTGGATGATTGGCTATGGACCCCACATATACAAAGTTAAAAAACTGGTATACAATGCAATATGCATATTCTCGTATCGAGAATCTCATAATTCCCCAATTCCTCAGTCTGAATCTCAGCATCTAATGCTTTTCTTTTCTTTTCTTTTCTTTTCGTCTCGTCTCTGAGACTCCCTCCATAGTGATTTAGCTACACAGGAATGAAATGGTAGGGCCCAGGATGAACATAAAATGGTAGAGCCGCATCTTTAAAGTACACGTGACAGTTTGATGTTTCAATCGGGTCCATCCACATGGTAGAGCACATCATCGATGGCCCATGCTTTGAAGTCAAACCTATCAAAGAATTACTTCGGTTACTCTTCTTTACTATCCGCATTTAAAGTATACAGTACATCTAGTGAAAATGCAAATGCATGTCATGTGGTTGTAGAGAGACTGAAAATGAAGTGGGTCAGTGAGATCAGAGCTCTCCTTATATGTTAATCGGACTAGCACTACTTCCTACTCCAACCGTGCATTCATGGCCTTCATAAATGAATTTCCTGTTGTGGGTTGCGTGCTCTTAAATAGACACGAGCTGTATGTTGCTCCAATCCCCTCTCCTCGTTGTAGCTGTTGTTGTTTTTGGTTTTTACTTCTGCTCCTCCTTTTCTTTGATGAGTCTGAAGATGGCAAAGCTCCTCAAGATCTTCTTCTTTCTCAACATACTCAGATTGTCTCAAGGTTTCTTCTTTGTTCTTTTGATTTGATATGTATATTCTTCTTCTTCTTTTTTCCATTTGGGTACATGGATTCTTGATTTTGTTGTTGTTGTTGTTGTCGTCGTTTTCTTTCTTTCATTGTTGATGTTGTGCATGGGACATGGGTTTATGACATCTACATTCATTGCTAGCATTTGAAATGCACTGTTATTTTCTGCCTTAGCGCGCGCGCGCTCTCTCTCTCTCTCTCTCTCTCTCTCTCTCTCTCTCTCTCTCTCTCTCTCTCTCTCTCTCTCTCTCTCTCTCTCTCTCTCTCTCTCATTTTCATTGCAAGAACTGATTTCATGTCTTCTTTTTTCGTGGTTTTTCACTTTTGGTTTTTTTACATTGTTACATAGGCTTCACCAGCTCTACATGGATTTTTTTTCAATGTAGTTTCAGCTACTTTTTCTTCTTCTTCTTCTCTCTGTAAAAAAACTGATTTTGTGATTTTTATGTTCCTTCTCAATTTTTCTTGTATGGATGTGTCGGTATGTGATCTTATTTCTGTTCATTTCTCACCTTGCCAACAGACAAGTGATAACAAAGAGAAAAGAAATTGGTATTTACACCCAATATTTTACTCCTTATCATACACCTTATCTTTACTTCTGCTTGTAGAGTACTCTACTTCCGTACACTTCCATCTCCCAAAAAAGTAGACAGAAGTGGTGTATGCTTAAAAATGTGGGGCGTAAACATCATTTCCAAAGAAATTGACTCCTCCTTCCAACCATTTGCAGTTCTGCTCATCTTTTTCTCTCCTCTTTTTCTCTTTGCACTCACCTCGAGCAAGTATCCAAGTGTAACACACGTGCCAGATCCACGCCTCTCATCAGGCGGGGCCCACCTTTAAGATGCATTATCCGAAACTCAGCCTGGTCTAGTCATGAGTTCAGCTGTAAGTGTTTCAAAAAGAAATGAAGGGTTGAGATAACTCGACCAACGGCCTAGATTCAACACTCACGTGACTTTTTTATACTACGCTTTTAAACGGTAGAGCCAACATGATGAACGGATCCGATCTAATACACGTTTTAGAGGCGAAAAATACTTCTTTTTTTAGTAGGAAATATTCAACGGAGCTATCGGAGCACACATGCGTGCAATAGAGCTCATGTGGACGCCACACATGTGCCAGCATGACACGTAGGTGTAGGACGCGGATTAGATACTGGCAGGGTCAGTAGCCAGATCACTACTGAAGTGACGTCACCAAGCTATGTGTACCCACCATGAAGCATGTGTTGTATACATACCATCTAGCCATTCGGAGATATTGTTTTATAGCATGACAAAAAGAATGAGATATATATAAAGTTTAACCGGAAACGCCGTAGAAAAACGTGGGAGCAGTTACACCCACTGTTGAAATATTGATAAGGTGATATATTTTTGAGATCCGACTTATTCATAATTTAACATAAAAATAGAGGAATTGAAAACAAAAACATCAACTTGATCGGAAACTTCTGTAGACCATAAGAAGTTTTGAACGGTGGATGATATTGTCCCCACTGTTTTCTATGGTGAGTTCCACTTGAACTTTAGATCTATCTCATTCTTTTTCTCGCATCATAAAACGATCTCTCCAAGTGGATGGGCGGTATAGATACAACACATGCATCTTGATAGGGTCCACGGAGCGTGACGTCACTTCAGTAGCGAGCTGGCTACTGACGTTGTCAGTATCTAATCGGCGTCCCTTAGGTGTAAGACCGTTTTACGAAAAACATGTCTGTCCACCCCGCATGTCGACCCCAATATTAGATACAAAGGGATGGATTAGAAAATTTCAGCCAAGTTTTCTACAGCCATACATTTGTTTTTCTAACAGTGGCCCACCTGATCAGTGGATCAACTTGATTCTTGGCCTAAGGGCATCAACATGGTGTTGCATTTTTGACAGGTGTATTGGATCACGGACCTATCCTGTAATGCTCACACATGTTCATGAGCGTGTGTGGGCCTAGCACAGTACTTCTAACATAGTAGCAGACAAAATCTTGAAATATATCTACTCGAGCACTTTTTCTTAGATGCTATTGCATTAAAATTCATGCTACTCTTATCAGTGGGACCCAAAAAGAATCTAGGAATTGATATTTTTCTGTTCATTATTTTGGTAGGTGTGAGTTTTATCGATTTACTTCGAAAAAATGCTCAATTCCATAAATGAGATTTGATACTTCATTAAAAGTAGGAAAAGTCGCGTGGGTATAACAACTCAAATGTCGGTTTTAAAAGTCATATATAGGTATAACAACTCAATTGTCGGTTATTAGATCTTAATTAGTACGACTATTAAACCTAAGCAGTGCACCTAATATAGCAACTAAAATAATGGTTATTAAAGCTTTAGTACTGTATGAGTGGTGCACGTGTGGTAATGTGGCCATTTAATCCATTTGGTCAACTATAAATTGGGCTAACCTCAAAAAATCCGATGTTGGATGAACCAACCAGTGGGACCCATGTGAAGGTTGGATCAGTCTGACTTTTAGAGTGTCTAGGTTTTACGATAGAGTGATCTTTATGGATGGCTAGGATGGCCATCTACTTGAAGTTATATCATACTCGGGTTACTTTTAAGTTATAACAATTGATATATAGGCACTTAGATATAGTATACATCAGGTTTAAATTCAAGAACCCACTATCACTAAATCACAGTCCCCAAATCATGTCAATTGAATGATTCTATCCTCTTATTTGTGGACACTTGTTCGTAAAATAAGACTATAAGATATATTTCACATTTAGCCATCTAATAATCATTCATCAATCCAATTGTTGGGTAATTAAGTAATTGTATTAATGATATGTCTAAACTTAGACTCATAATTTAGATGCTTTAATTTCAATTTCTTATATTCTATATTCTATGTATGCAATTTGTAAGAAGTTTCCAAAGACCTTTCATTACTCTTTGCTTATGGGTAGAGGTGGGCATCAAGTCTAGTTGGACCTAGTTGAGTTAGATCAGATTGGGTCCAACTTGACTCGATTCAATTTTTAAGAATCTGACCTGAACTCGATCTAATCCGAGACTGAGTCTAGCAGGGTTAAGTCGATTTGATCCAAATCCTTACTAGCCTGACCCGTACTAAGTCCGACTCAGTCTGAAAAATCGAATCGAGTCGAATTGAGTTGAGTCTAGGGAGAGAGAGGGAGATATGGGAAACCGGGAGAGAAATAATGAGAGAAAGGAGGAGAGAAGGAAGGAGAGGAGGGAAATTGGGAGAGAAAGAGGGAGAGAAAGCAGGAGAGTTGGGCGGGTGCGGCGTCTCCTTCGGGTAGAGAAAAAGGAGTTAAGGTTCGTTTGGATTTCGGATGGAAATGGTCCGGATTGACCACGATCCAAACTCGATCCGATGTATGATCAGATTTGAGTGGTCCTACGCACTGATTGAGACCTTTAATTCGGTTCGGATCGGGTCGGATTCTACCCAGCTCTACTTATGGGTCGAGGCTGGATCATCTACAACCTTGTAGAATAAACTCATTTTAGCTTCCCAAAAATTAAAATAAGCTTACCATAAAATGAAATTTTTGGGCTTGATGATGTGTAAATGACATCCAACCTATCCATCATGTGAACCTTTTCATATTCTCTTGTAGCCCAAAAATATGGATGACCTAAAATTCATGTGGACCACACCTTTAAAATCATGCCTAAAATCTCTAAAATCATGTCATGTGGCCCATAAGGTTTAGAATTATGTCCATCAATCACGGTGGTTCACATCTTCAGAAAGATTTTGATGGAATACACAAAAACATTGGACACACGGTCTAGAAAAATTTAATGGCAACCATTTCCATCCTGATTATCTCCTCAACTATCTCCTCAGTGCGACCCACTGTATTTTGTATAGGCTTGATTTTTCGTTACAAGGTGAATACGAAGGATCTCACCTCATTTACAAATTGTATGTGGTTTAAAACATCATGGTTGGATCCACATATCGCATTGTATTATATTTTTATTTTGCAAAAGTTTTAGAAAATCCAGCACATTCTTATGTCTCATTGAAGTAAGAAATTTACCACTCACGCTTGTTGGACGTGGGATCCCTGTAATGTTTTTACAATAAATTTATTTTACAAACAATAAATATGGACCCGCCATGCTATAAATTCATTGAAGTCATCTAGAAATATTAACTATAACAATGAAAGCACATAACACCAAAAATAAATCACACCAACCCAACCATCAGGTGGGCCACTACCTAAATTTGGAGGTTATTGCTTGGTCATGTATTATTATCTATGGTTTGGTCCACATGATGGTTGGATTGGCCTGGGGTGTCCAACTTTGATGATGGAGTGACCCTGATGGATAGTTTGGTTGCAATATAAAGACATCTGTGGGCCCATTTGCAGAGCTTATATAATAAGTTTATGGTGAGTTACTTAAGACGGTATTACAGGAAATTACCGAGAGAAGAGAGGTATTTTCTTCACATAAACGTAAAAGTCCTGGAAAAATAAAATCTATTAAATTCTTAATAGTGGTGTAGACAACAATCATTAATTTTAATATTTAGTAGACTACCCATCCAAGCACACGATGCTAGCTAGGGACATGTGCTTGAAGGCCATGCTCCTACGTTGGTTTCGCACCATTTGAGAAATGGTGGGGACTCATGCCTTACATGTGGCACTGACTTACAGCCATCAAGGCTATCCAAATTGTGGGTCCATCGTGGATGGATGTCATCTCTAAAATTACACTGATCAAACATTCCTAACCGTCCAATCAATGGCTATCAGACCAATATTCCAAATTGGAAGGAAAAGTCATATAGTTAACATTATTTCAGCCATTAGATAATCTGAATGGCCGGACAATTATGCCATGTGTACGGTTGAAGCGTAACCACCATTTTAAAACTAGGGCAAAACTAACATAGGATTCTAACCCGTGCTTGAAATCTGATCACATATTCTGTGGACTGTCAATCTGCATCGCTCATCAGCTGGGTTGCATTGTACAAAAAAACTAGCAGCCTAGAACAATTATTTCTGGCCATCCAATTTTTGTTACACTGCTGCTCACCATCCTGATGTAAATCCGGCATTTGAGACACGTGACATACTGGCAATGTTAGTATACAAAATCTAGAAATGGGTGGTGTTGATTTCTTGTACCTGGTCCTTACATATATTTATAACCATGATAAAATGCAGGTGGGGCCCCTAATTTCAACTACCCGTTTCTGAAAAAGGCAAGCACTTTCAGAGGAGTTGGTGGATATGATTACATAATAGTAGGAGGTGGAACAGCTGGGTGCCCTCTGGCTGCTACACTCTCACAGCATTACAATGTGTTATTACTCGAGAGAGGGGGATCTCCTTATGGCAATGTAAACATATCCCACATGCAGAACTTCCACATCTCTTTGGCCGATGTAACTCCTAATTCACCCAACCAAGCCTTCATTTCCACTGATGGTGTCATTAATGCGAGGGCCAGGGTCTTGGGTGGTGGCACTTGTTTAAATGCTGGCTTCTATACCAGAGCTAGCCCAAGGTACTCTCCTCTTTTCTATTCATTTCTATTTTCTTCATCTTTATATAGACACACACACACACTCACATATGGTGCTATGAAGTCGAAATCATGAGCCCTTTCCATGAGGTCGAGCACTTGATGGTGCCCACCTAAGTTTTGGATATATTGACCTGAAATTTGGTGTGAACCCTCATCTAAACGGGACATATATGATAGATGGGCTGGATGTCTGAACCACGTTCTACGTGGGTTTTACAAATAATTAGGAAGGTTTCAATGGGTGGCCATCCACTGTCAACTGTTGACTGTGGTGTGCCCTGCCTAATTCATGGATTGGCCTGATGTTTAGGCCCATGACTTACCTTGGAATGATGCATCTGATTGATGGTGTGGATTTCTAACACACATTACAGTGAGGCCCATAGAGCTCGACCTCATGGGAGGCTCCAATGAGGCCAACCTCACAGTACATTTTCCTCATATATTTCAGTCGTCCAACTATCTCATTAGTTTCATTAGGTGATTTGCTTAATCATGAAAAACGCTTGCTGAAAAATTCAGACCAATCCATCCATCAGGTGGGCCGCATGTGTACTTTAGACCCGATGGGCGGTTATCCATTATTTTCTAATATTGTGTGGCCCACACAGTGAGCGAATATGTGGTGTTGTTCGTAGTGGGCCCTACCATGTAGGCTATTATGTGAGAATTTGAGGATAAGTCAACACTAATGGATGGTGTTAATTCCTGGTTTGATTATTCAAGATGGTCTCTTGGGTAGACAACCGACGGTTCCAGATGATTTAATGCAGAGTAACGCAAAGAACAATAATGAAAAACGCTGGCGATTGAGAGTCTTTACGTTGGAACAGGGACTCTCTCAGTTGTAGTAGGCAATTAGACTCTCCATGTCTTCTTTTTTTTTTGAGGTTAAAATGGCAGATACTATAAAATATTTATGGGTCCACCATGATGCATATAATATATCCACACCGTTCTTCCATTATGTCAGGTAAATTTATGCTATAAGCTAAAAAATTAGGTATATCCAATGTGCAAGTGGACCACGCTATAGAAATATGTGATTAAATACTTATCATTAAAAACTTTATATGGCCATTGTTTCTTTGGTACGGCCAGTTGAGAATTGAATCTAACTCATTTTTTCTCTAAAATATCAAAATGTTGTAACAAAATGAACGTATAGAGTAAATACATCATATACATCAAAATGGGCTCCTAAAATGGCTTCTACTGCTTTTGAGCTTGTTTTAAAGCAGTGAAGTCATGTGAATATTCAAACAGGTGAAACGGTAATAATCACCCATTTCTTGGGTATTTACTATTTTCAGGTGAAACGATAAAAATCAAACAGGCTAGGCAATCGTACATCTATTTAAGGCAGGCTCGCAATACTGCGTGAGATATCACGTGATCACAAGTTAGAACTAGGTTACTGATGGGACAGGAATCCTCTCCAACATCTCTCGTATATGTTATAACCATAACTCTTGAGTTATGTAGAGCCCACCGTTTTGTGCGTGTAAAATCCACTCCGTCGATAGGATGCACCTTCATATGTTCACGGTTACATTTGAAAATAAGATCTGATCCAAATTCAGGTGGGCTACATTGTTCGAAACAATGTAAAATCTTGGCTAAGACCTCTAAATTAATACAGTATGAACTGTTCTAGTCTTGTATCGGTCTATTTTTAAGAATTTCGGTTCATCCTGTCGAGGCACTCTTGATGAACGGGTTGGATATAATGTACACATCATGGTGGGCTCCACACACAAATCTCTGGTTGGTGTCCCCTTCCCATCGTTCCCTATGGTGGGTCCCACCTGAGTTGGGGATCGTGATTAATTTTCCTTTCATTTCCCTCGTTCCTACCATTGCCTTTAGATCCACCGGTCGGATGGTTAGGATTATCCGGTCCATGTGTGTTTTGAACCATTTTCCATTCACATCGGGAATAACTAGATGGACGACCCCGATTGTTGCATCACCCCGCCACGTGTACTATTGAGAGGTATCTTTATCTCCTAGTTGTTCCCGTTGTTCCCTATCGACCGTACAGTCTCCCTTCAATCTTAAAGATAAAATTTTATGCTGATTGTACGGTCTCCATCCATACATTGAATATCGGACCGCGAGTCATTTTCTTTAAACCGTCCATTTCTCTTAAAGGCATATGCCCTGTTCAATTACTTAACCGGCCTGATTTATGAGCCGGGGGCATGTTGACCTTGAGACCCACCCCATGAATGGCCTGGATCCCGCACATGTTCCAAATTTTGGCACGCGTAATGCGTGCGAGGCCCTTTTTCATATCACTAGGTATCCGATCACCATGTTCATTGAGTTCCACTCCCACGTGCCAAAACCCTTTTAAACGGTGGTTAAGCGGTGTGAGTGGGCCCAATCATGTCCATAAGCCGTATATTATGTAACCGGGTTCTCATCATGGCCCCACTCCCTTCGAAAGTAGCTGGTTGTCATGCTCTTTGATTGACGACTGACCAATAAATGAGAATACCTAGGCAATTTTTCTTTAGCCCACGTGAGCCCACGTGCACCCTCATCCCACATGCTTTTAATATATATATATATATATATATATATATATATATATATATATATGACACATGTTTGATCATTTCGCCAGCCTGCTTTTGCTACCCTACGCATGAGACCTGCCGGTTTGGTACGTCCACCGTGTGTATATTTTGACAGCCACCGTTTTTTTTTTCTTTTTTTCCCCTAGCGTGTCCTTTGTTTAGGAAATCGGACCTGGTGGAAAAGGTGGGCCCACACCATAAAATAAACTACGTTGAAAAATATCACAATCTCCTCATTAGATGGCCCACATCAGTACATTTAGTCAGACCACCGGTTGCCATTGATTTCCCTGGCGTAGCCCACTTGATGAATAAACCACCCTCATTTTCTCCCTAGCTTGTATGTGAAAGGTCACTCACAAACATTACATACGTACCAACACTCCACAAATTCTTCTGTCGGGGAGCAGATTAGGTGCGGTACAGACCGATGTGACCCACCTTGATGCATGTAGTGTATATCCACACCTGCACCGGTTATCCATGCCTGCTCATTTTAGGGGAAGAATATCCAAATCTCATGTAGATCGTACCATAGAAAGCAGTAGTAATGAAATGCCCACCGTTCAAAACTTAGTAGATCCCACCTTATGTTTATTTGCCGTATAATCTCTCACTCTGGTGGTAGACTTTCAAGAGTTACAACACCTAGTCAAGGGTCCGAGTAGCCATAGGTGGTGAAATTCCACATAGGGCATGAGTGTCCGGGTTAAAAAAAAAAAGAATAAAAAGGAAAAAATTAAATATCAGCTTGATCTAATCTACTCCCCTTGTGTCCAAGTGTGCTGGCCCACCTTACAAGGTGGTCTAACCACATCATACCATGCAATATGGTCTCATAATCCCTTTTCAAAATACTATATGTACAAAACATGTGGATGTCTTAACATTTGGAATGTCATTGGCTTACAGTTACGTCCACAAGGTGGGTTGGGACGGCGAGTTGGTGAACCAGTCATACCCATGGGTCGAGAAGCAGATCGTTCAATGGCCTGCTCTTGTGCCATGGCAACATGCTTTCAAGGATGGTCTCCTCGATGCTGGGGTCTCACCCTACAATGGATACACATACGACCACTTGTATGGTACAAAGATTGGTGGGACCATATTCGATAAGGATGGATTCCGGCACACTGCTGCCGATCTTTTGGCAACGGCAAACCCCAACAATCTTAAGGTCTTGATTCATGCCAGCGTGCAGAAGATCGTCTTCGACAAGAGAGGTAAAATCCATATATACATAGTTTGAAACTGATTAGCCTACAGCCTATTTTGATCAGATTGATGATCCACTGTATCAAGCCATGGGCCACACTCGTAACATATACAGTTGCAACTAACGGAATGGCTAGGTTGAATAATAGACTGTTGTGTCATGGATGATATGCAGGCACCTACAAATTATACTCAAGGCTTATACTTAAATTAGCTATCTAAATTATTGTTACTAGTTTAACTATATCATCATTAAAAAACTATGCTTATTTTGATCATCTAGCTATCAGATTTGTAGACATTCATTGGACGGTTTAAGAGGAAAAATACCCAAACCCCAACAAGTGCCATGAATTAAAGGATACTAATGTTCAACCAATCTAATATTGATACTATGCCTTATGGCAGTGGTTTCGACAATTTAATTGAGTTAATATCTGTTGTGTACAATTTATAAATGTATCTTATGAGCGTCCAATAGCTATTAGACTCGTCATTCTTTTTGGAACCGGGTATTGGCAGTATTTTTAAAAATAAAAAATAAAAATTTAACACAACCATATGACACACACCCACCCCACGTGGGCACCATATGCCACAACCTCATCATTAAAACAGAGTCTATCTGCCACTAAGTCATAGATGCAAAAATGTTAGCATTTAAGGAACCACATGTCATTAAGGGCCCATTTAGTTATAAAAAAATTTTTTTACTTAAAATTAATTAATCACTTCAAATAATATTTTTAGCTTCTTCATAAGCGGCTGAAGAGATGCTTAAGAGAGACAAAAGATTGGCAAAGTTGATAAGTATATTGTTTATTAAACATATCTATTTTTTTAATAAGTAAAAATTAAGACAAGCTATTTACAACATAAGTAACTCATCTTAAGCAATTTACCATCCAAATGCCCCCTAAGAGATGGACAGCTAAAATGATAAATGCTAAAATAAATGATCGGCAGGATTATGTAAATGGAATTAGAAATGAATGTTTTTAACTAAATTATTTAAACAAAACACCAAAGGTATTAAGACGAAGAAAAGTAAGTTCAGATAAGTTCAGTTGGTTTGACCACGTACAATGTAAACTAAATTCATTTCACTACTCTAAAAGAATGGCCGTTAAAAAAAATGAAAATGGCTTTCAAACACGCACTTGGAATAGTTGTACGGCAATTTGGAAAATCTAGATCACCCAATCACTCACCCAACTATGGACCATCCGGATCATCTAATCGTTGACCCAACTATGGTGGTGGCATAGTTTTAAATAAAAAATTTAAAAATCATTCAGAAGGTAATATTAACCACCTGATTTTTCCATCGAAATTTGGACAGCTCACTATTTTAATCTCAGCCATCGATTTGATGTACATTAATAGGATGGCTGAGATTTCTCGTAAATTTCGAGACATGCTACCTCAAAATGCGATCCACAACAGGATGGGCAAAGCACCCCTTACGTGGAGGGATGAGTCTCCACCATTTTTAAAAGGTGTGAAATGAATACAAGAGTCTAGCTAGCCTTATCATAAATCGGATCATATGCTAGAGAATTGCACCTGAAAATTTTCCTAGATCACAAATCAGCTCATATCCACTCATTAAGTGGGCCACATTTGCGATAGAATAATGACCGTTGGGGAAGAAAACACCAATGGTCTATCTTCACCGTTGACACGAAACCAACCTAATGGGAGGACCGGCCTTGATTACAGAAAGCTGACATGGTAACATCCAGTAGATCGCCCACATCTTATACTTGTAACTAGTCGCCACGTGCGCACAGATACCTTATTAAATCTGTCCTTCCAATGCAATTCATCGAAGCATCATTGCCTGGCCAAATTGGAAAATGACATTCTGAGACTGACGGGTGGGGAGCAGATCATGTGCAGCCCTAACAGTGGGGCCCACCTTGATGAATGCATTGTATACCCACGCCGTCCATCCATTTTTCCAGCTCAGTTGTACCTTAACACAGAAAACAGTGGTGATTTATCATTAAGAACTCCTAGTGGGCTATGGAAATTTTGAATCAAGCTGATATATGTTTTTTCTCAACGCTGCTACTTTATCAACATTACGGTGGGCCCTAGTTAATTTCCACTGTTTATTATAGTGTGGTCCACTTGAAATTTGGATCTACCTCATTTTTTGGGCTTGTGCACTAAAATGAACTGGAAACACAGATTGACAGCATGGATATACAATACATACACCAAGGTTGGCCCCACACGGTCAGAGCAGCACCGTGTTGGGTGGGACCGTGGCCCACCTAATCCCCTCACTAGAGGGAGAGTGTGGTCATTATCCCATAAACAAAATGAACATTTTAGTCATAATGAGGTTAGCTTACAAGTATTTTAACACTATGTTAATGACCAAACTACCCTTGGCGCGAAGTAAATTTCTGTTTCAGTATGTGGCCAAGGGTATGATCCTTCATTAGAAAATTGAATGATCGTTTGAACTGGAATCAAGGGTTACATATATACTCAAAAAACAGCCGTTAGATCTTCATCTAGTCATGATTGGATGGTGGGGCCCATCACTGTTCTAACATTTGCACTGTGAATGTAGGGAGGAAGCCGAAGGCGATCGGAGTAATTTTCAAGGACGAGTATGGGAAGCTTCACCAAGCATGCATCTCAAGGCGGGCGAAGAGCGAAGTGATACTGACTTCAGGAGCGATAGGGAGCACACACCTACTGATGCTGAGCGGTATCGGGCCCGTATCTGAGCTGAAGAGGATGAACATTGAAGTGGTATTAGCTAATGAGTTCGTCGGCCAAGGAATGTCTGACAATCCAATGAACACGATCTTCTTGCCCACAAATGGCCCAGTGCAGCAATCCCTCATCCAGATCGTCGGGATTACGAAGATGGGGTCGTTCATCGAGGCTAGCAGCGGGTTCGGTCAGTCCTCTGATAGCATTCAGTGCAACCATGGGATCATGTCAGCAGAGGTTTGCTCAGTACTCGCTTTTAATCGAACATGTTCGTGCATGCATTTTGCCAAGAATAATACTACGTATGGAACTATACTTTAAACTAGGCAGAAACCATCTCTACCTTCCAACCACTCGTGTGTCTATTGATATAGGCCGTTAAATTTACTGATGGTAGTCTTAAATTGAACCAAAATGGATCTTCCCATCTAGGGCTATCTGGGCCGGTCTGGTCCATCAGGCTTTGACTCAGGGGAGGACGTGTTGAGGTTGAACACCGTCTTCCTCAAGGGATAATTACTTCGAATCAAAGGAGCTTCTCTGGACTCCTCACATGCTTGAATCCACATGGAGAGATGGAAAATAGAAATAAATTCTAATAAAAAACAAAATAAATTAATTGATTTTCAAAAAAAATGAGTTTTCAACCTCTTAAATAGTGACATGAACATTAGAAATAAATTTTGGAATCAAACTATGACGCAGGGATGAACGTGATGAGGTCGATCACTGTCTTCCTCAAGGGTAACTACTCCGAATCTACGAAGTTTCTCTGGACTCCTAACAGAGACTTCTCGAATCCATAAGGAAAGAAAGCAAGAGAATAGAAATATATTCTAATAAAATTTGAAATTAATTGATGAATCACTAAAAACGAGTTTACATCCCTTTAAATAATGGTACCAAGCAATAGGAAAGAAATCAGACTCAAACTACAACTAAAACTCCTAGAATCCACGACTTATTATAAATAGTAAACTTACTGTTTATAGACGGTCGTGATGTCTACTAGTGCGCAAGGTTTTCGGCCAAAAATAGTAAGTGCCCTATTTGGCTTCACCAAACCGTTCTCCTAATTATCCTAAGCACTTTTCATGTTGGACACAACTCCTAAAGCCCAATGGATGAAGAGCTATAAGCAAACTAAAACTTACTATTCATAGTAAAAACGAAATTAAAACGGGAAACGATCGTCAATCAGGAGGTTTCTCGCAAATCCAGGCTACGCAACCCGGCGTAGCAGGGTTGGTTGGCTAAAATAGCTCGTTCTACCCGCAAAATCATATATTTGACATCAGATAACTCATTTCGGATTGCAAGATACGCCTGATCTAAGGTCCAACGGTCTGGATCACTTATGTCGTCGACCGTACCTTTTTTGATCCATCTTGGCCATGAAATTGTCCACGACCCGCTCTACATCAAACTACAACTAAAACTCTCATAAATTGTGACTTGTGAGAAATAGTAAACTTACTATTTAAATAGTCATGATTTCCACTAGAACTCGTGGTTTTAGGCCAAAAATAGTTTCTTATTTGGCTCAACATGTTATTCTCCCAATTTTTCTAAACACTTTTTTTAAGGACACAACTCCTAAAGCTTAAGAGATGAAGAGTTACAATTAAACTAAAACTTCCTATAAATAGTAAAAATAAAATTAAACTAGAATTTTGACTGTCAATATGATGGAATCTCACAAATTCGGCATGGGCAACTTGGCGTATCAGGGTTGGTTGTCTAAAGTAGCTTCTTCTATCCAAAATCATATATGACACGTCTTATAACTCATTCCGATTTGTGAGATATGCATGTTTTAAGGTTCTGATGGTCCGGATCACTTCTGTCTCTGATCGGGTCTTCTCTGGTCCATCTTGGCCATGAAATTGTCTGTGACCTGCTCTACATCAGGCTTTCAAGTGTGGCCCACTTAAAGAGTAGGCATTGCATGGTGGGGCACATTTAAGGACATCCCATTGAAGAGCTCTACTCCCTTCAATTTTACTACTAGCCTCTCTTTATAAGTTTATTAGGATCATCAAACTGGTGAATTTTTTGTGCTATGGCCCACTCAAGAGATGGGCCCAATAGATAGGAGTTTCAATGAATGATTTCAGTACTGGATGTCCCATTTTTAATAGATTGGTATGTTTAATACCAGATAGGGCAATTATCAACCATCCCACCAAAGCAGAGGACCCTCGAAGCGGCCCGGGCTTACATGCAAAACAAGCAGGAGCTACCACGTGAGGTGTTCAAGGGTGGGTTCATACTAGAAAAGATCGCGAGACCGCTGTCGACGGGCCACATTAGCCTGATCACCAATAACATCGAAGATAACCCCTCGATCACCTTCAACTACTTCAGCCATCCAGAGGATCTTCGAAGGTGCGTCAATGGCATACAGACAATGGAGAGGATCGCGCAGTCCAAACACTTTAAGGACCTCACTGCCGTCGACGAGTACACCATGGAGGTGATCTTGAACATGAGTGTCAAGGCTAACGTGAACCTCATTCCTAAGCACACTAATGATACTGCATCCGTAGAGCAGTTTTGTAAGGACACTGTGATTACCATATGGCATTACCATGGAGGATGCCACGTTGGCAAGGTCGTGGGCCCTGATTATAAGGTTATTGGCGTGGATGCGCTTCGGGTCATTGATGGGTCGACGTTCCTCGACTCGCCAGGAACGAATCCTCAGGCCACTGTTATGATGCTGGGAAGGTAAGTTATACAACCCTTTATGTGATCCCACTTAGTTCCATTTCTGTTATTTCTTGGCTTGGAAAATCAGACACAAGTGGGCCCATCGATCTAATGGGCCTAAAAATGATATGGGGCATTTTAGGAATAAGTGGTAAGACTTGGGTTGATGGCTAGGAGGCATTTTAAGAGTGCTAAGGATAGTTGTAAGGTTGGTAGTGGTGTGACTCTAACCATCGATCTAATGGTTGGGACTCTTATCAGATGAACGTGGACGACTACCTTATTTTTTTCCTCCCCAATCACCTATTTTCTAGGCCATTGATTAAAAGGTTAGAACATTCTGATCTGGATGATTTCCAAGGAGTCCCCTATCCAGTGTGAGACCCATCAGACTAACGGCTTGGATCACTGAACCAGGGTTCAACATGTGCAGAACACAATATTCTACAAGATATATTATATTCTAACAAAACAGATTATTATTATTTTTGATGTGCAGGTATATGGGAGTGAAACTGTTGAGAGGGAGATTAGGAAGAGCAGCGGGCGTTTAAAAGCCCACTAGAAGTAGCATTTGTGTGCAGCAGAATGATATATTTTTCTCTTCTTTTTTATCTAATTTGTAAGGAGTACTTATCTTGAAGAAGAAAATTGCAAAAACAAAAGTAGAAGAAAAAGATAAGTACCAGCATATCATAGTGAATTATTATTGTTTAATAAATACGTATGTTGTAATGTTAATGCGGCTTATTTTGTTTGATGTTGTTTCCTAATATAATTTAATGGTGGGGATATTTGTCTAATCCATTTATGCTTCTTTATCCACATATCCACGTGTCAATCTGGCATCTTTTCGTGGCTTGGGATCCCTACATTTGGTGGACCACCATGCAAGATGATCTGTCTTAATGCTCAAGCCTGCACATTCCAAGGGTGTCAACGGGTCTGTTAAGGTCGGGCCTCCGGCCCTGATCCATGACAAGCCAAAATAGTTCAATCCGTGCCCGAGTGTTTCTTAGATGGGGGACCTGTTTAAGGCTTGCAGTTGCAACAGCCACAAGGTCGTGTTTATCAGATGAGAATGACTTCAAATTCAAGGTGAATTCTCACAAAAATTCAATGGTTTGGCAAGAGGCATTGATTGGAGGAGCTTGTAAGATGAGAGAATGAGAGAGTTGGAGTGTTGGTTGAAGCTTGGAAGATGAAGGGGTGTTGGTTGGAGATTGGAAGATGAGGGGCGTGGGAAGATAAGAGAGAGGGATGAGTAACTAATGAGTCTCAGTTGGGCTCCAATGTAATTTTTATGTGAAATTCATCTTGACCATTAGTTGCGTCATCCCATTTTACACTTACGAGTTATATATTAGCTCCATTTATAATTTAAGTAGACCACAGCTTTATCAGCCCCGTTTATGATTGGAAACAATGTACAAGGCAACACTTATCTTCTAAATTGTTTTTCTTCATGTGGCCCACCTGAATTACATAAGGGCCTGATTTTTGGGCCCCATGACTAAAATTGGGTGTGTCATTTGATGGTTGAAGTAAATTTCATATAATCATTAAGGTGAGCTATGTAAAGAACAAGGGTGGACATCTTTGTCCCCACTATCTCCTTTGGTGCGGCTCACATGAAATATAGACCTTTTTTTTGCTATGGATCTAACCTAATTAGAATACATATCTAAGGGTTGAAATGGACTTCACATACATATCATTGTAGGCCCCGTGAAAAATAGACGGTGGGCATCCCTTAACATGCATAAATCTAAATTTTTTTAACAACTGGGAAAGGAATGCTACCCATGATTTTTTATAAGCATACCTTGATAAGTATTTGAAATCTCCGACCATTAAATGTGTAATTCCATTTAAAGCACAAGACCAAAAGATGAGGATGACTTGTGATCAGTGTAGTCAAATGGCATAAGTGATCCCGAGTGATTTGATTTTTTTTAATAAAAAATTGGAAAAAATCTATTTTTTTTCCATAAAGACTTTAACCATTCTAATTTAATTTTGTTTAACTATTTTAATTTTCAATCTAATCGTATAATATTATAATACTACTTAAGCTATAATAATTAATAAGCTAATAAACCATTGATCAGAAGATATTAAAAAACTAAAAATTAATAACTCAATAACTTATTAATAAAATTTTAATACTTTTAGTGATAAACAAAATTTATAAACTACTAATCGACTATATACATTGTTCCCTCTCTCTTATAACTTTTGTAATCGTATCCTTAAATCACTCCTCTAAATCTTATAATGTTCATCTCAATTTACACATGTAACATTCACTATTACGTATCTATGAATATTAATAGGGAGAGCTCCCTTCTCACGTTGAGATTGAGAGAAATTCTCTTGATACTTGATTGGCTCTTAACACTCAATACGCAATAGTCGTGAGTATCACAAATGTGACCATTCAAATCGAGACCATAACCTTAAAATCAAATTGATTAACTAATTATCTTTAAAAATAAATAATAAATAAATAAAATTCATGGACATTTGTTTTCTTAGGAGACTTAGTAAGTGAGGTAGGGGTGGCAAGTTAATGGGTGAGGCCCTGATCGTGGGGCCTACCTCGATGTATGTGTTCTACATCCACACCATTCATTCATTTTTCCAGATCATTTTAGGACATAGTTTCTAAAATGAGGCAAATCAAAATCTCGGATGGACCACAAAATAAGAAAACTATGGTGATTTAAGCACCCACCATTAAAAACTTTCTAGGGCCCACTGTAATGTTTATTTGTCATCCAACTTATTGATAACGTCACATAGACGTGGATAAAGGGAAAACAAAAATAACAATTTGATCTAAAACTTTTGTGGCACTTGATAAATCTTTAATGGTGAAAATTCAATACTTATTGTGTGGTCCACGTGAGATTTAGATCTGCCTCATTTTTTAAACCATGCCCTGAAATGATCTAGTAGAATGGATGGACAACATGGATATACAACCCACACATCAAGGTGGACCCCATGGTCAAGGCTTCACTTGTTAATCTGCTGCCCTTGCCTCATTCAATCCACGCCCATTTTCTTAAACTCGGGCACACGTGTACCTCGGCTTTCCATCAATCAGTTAGATGGGGCCTCATTTTCTCGTAGATATTTTGCTTTTAAGGCACTAAAAGTGGGCCCACGAAGTGGACGACTTGATTCTAATAGCATGTATGCCTTCACACAATAAATCCACGGACACTGACCTATCTTAAAAAAACAAAAAAAACAAAAAAGGCTTGTCCACAAGATAGTGCATTAAGTACACCCCTGGCCTCACCTAAGATGGTGTGGCCCATGCCATCCACCAGTTTTGTCATATAATTTTAGGGCATGAGCCTAAAAATAAAGCAGATCCAAAATTCCAATAAACCATGTCATAGGAAATAGAGGTGGTTGCACCATAATAACTCATTAATAAGGTGGTGCACAGACCTGAATGAAATATATATATGTGTGTGTGTGTGTGTGTGTGTGTGTGTGGGGGGGGGGGGGGGGGGGGGGGGGTGGATGAGGTACTATGCGCTCGACCTCATGGTCCGTGCCATGAGGTCGAGCTGTTTTGGGCCCCACCGTGATGCTTTTCGAACATCTACCCCATCAGTCAGATGCACCATTCCATCATGGACCTAGGTCTCAAAAATCAAGTCAATCCGTGACTTGTGTGGGCCACACCACATTCAGAAGTGGAGAGAGGGGGGGGTGGGGGGGTGGAGGAGGTACTATGCGCTCGACTTCACGGTCCGTCCCATGAGGTCGAGCTGTTTTGGGCCCCACCGTGATGTGTTTCAAACATCTACCCCATCAGTCAGATGCACCATTCCATCATGGACCTAGGTCTCAAAAATCAAGTCAATCCGTGACTTGTGTGGGCCACACCACATTCAGAAGTGGAGAGGGGGGGGGGGGGGGGGGGGGATGGAGGAGGTACTATGTGCTCGACCTCACGGTCCGTCCCATGAGGTCGAGCTGTTTTGGGCCCCACAGTGATGTGTTTCAAACATCTACCCCATCAGTCAGATGCACCATTCCATCATGGACCTAGGTCTCAAAAATCAAGTCAATCCGTGACTTTTGTGGGCCACACCACATTCAGAAGTGGAGAGGGGGGTGGAGGAGGTACTATGCGCTCTACCTCACGGTCCGTCCCATGAGGTCGAGCTGTTTTGGGCCCCACCGTGATGCGTTTCGAACATCTACCCCATCAGTCAGATGCACCATTCCATCATGGACCTAGGTCTCAAAAATCAAGTCAATCTGTGACTTGTGTGGGCCACACCACATTCAGAAGTGGAGAGGGGCCGTGCACCATTAAAACATTCATAATCATTTTTTGGGTCCCACCGAGATGTGGTTTGCAAATCCAGCCCATTCATTATATGTGTCCCACTAGGATTAGGGATCATACCAAGTTTCAGCAGCATTAAAAACTCAGGTGAGCCCCACCAAGTGCTTTTATATGTTTTTACGATGTCTTCACATGATTGTAGATGGCATGGCCCACCTAAGTTCCGTATACGGCTGATTTTTGAGATATCTCGTAATTTAAAGGTGCACGGTGTTGATGGTCGACATGCATCACAGTGGGGCCCACACAGCTCGACCTCACGATAAGCTTATAGTGAGGTCGAACTATATATATATATATATATGCGGAAAGTGTTGAAGGAACTTACAACCGTATCATAACTTTACAATACATCAGTTCTCTTTCTAATAATTTCATGGTGGACAAAGAGCAGATTAGGTGAGGCTATGGCCTCACCCAAGACAGTGCAACCCTTGGGAGCTTACCTTAATGTATGAATTTTATACTTATGTTGTCCATCCGTTTTTTCATGGCATGACTCAAAAAAAAAGAAGAAAATTCAATTCTCAGGTGGGCCATACCATAAGAAACGGTGTTGATTGTCCTTTAATGGGCCATAAAAGTTTTGTATCAAGGTAATATTATTATTATTTATTTCATTGGGTTTGGATTACCTCATCAACAATGATGATTGTCGATTAATGAGCCACAAAAGCTTTGTATCAAGCTTTATATATATAAGGTCCCATGCGTCAGCTTTATATACGATGATGATTGTTGGGACCTTATAGGTTAGATGGAAAATAAACATAGAGAAAAGATAATGGTGGACCTTAGGAATTTTTAACAATGGGACACTCAATCACCCTCCTTTCCTATAATATGGTCCACTTGAAATTTGAATATACTTCATTTTTGAGGATGGTTTCCTATAATATTATGGTCCATCTGAGATTTGTATATGCTTCAATTTTGGAC
This sequence comes from Magnolia kwangsiensis, assembly GCA_037074715.1. Taxonomy (NCBI): domain Eukaryota; kingdom Viridiplantae; phylum Streptophyta; class Magnoliopsida; order Magnoliales; family Magnoliaceae; genus Magnolia; species Magnolia kwangsiensis. The sequence continues at coordinate 102,244,577 of CM073581.1, forward strand.
TTGTGCCCTAAAATGATATGAAAAAACTGACGCATGTTGTGGATGTATAACATTTACATCAAGGTGGGGCCCGCGGTATAGGCGACCCTATCTTGGGAGAGTGACTGTAGTGATCCGATTTTCACTACAATCATGACCAACTTCGTCTGCAGGTGTTGGTTGGACGGATTAGGTCACACACCGTCGTGAGGACCCACTTGACCGACGGTTCCTCGTCTGCAGGGTGGTGATTGAACGCTTACCGTTAAAAACTTATCAGGGCCACCTTAATGCCCAAAGTAATGTTTCTTCGCCATCCAACCTGTTGAGAAGGTCACAAAAAATCGGATGTAGGTAAAAACCAAATATAAGCTTGATAATAAACTTTTGTGGCCCACAAGAAATTATTAATGATAAATCACTACCCTTTACTGTGATGTAGTCCACCTGAGATTTAAATCTGCTTCGTTTTTGTGCTCATGCTTTCAAATGAGAGGAAAGAAAGGATGGACAGCGTGGATATACAATACATATATTAAAGTGGGCCCCACAGTCAGAGCCTCACTGTGTTGGGTGAGGCCTGGCCGCACCCAATACGCTACTGGGCCGGAGAAGAGTTTGACTTTCTTCTGTGAACAAAGCTAGCGTACTTGCCTAACTGGGTTACTTATACCAGCTGATGGTATGTGGGTAGAACTTTCGTGAGATCAACTCCTTCCATCGCCTAAGATGACTCATATTAACCGTTAAATCCAAAATTAATTATAATAAAAAACTTAGGCAGACCACACCATAAGAAACAGTTGAGATGTAATACACACCATTAGTTTATGAATGACCACCGTGGTGTTTATACACCATCTAGTCCGTTGATATGACACGAATAATAAGGATAAAATAATTATTAAAAAAATCAGAGTTATCCAATACTCACATGAGCCATAACATATGAGTTTAGAGTTGTAGATATAGTTACATGAGATGGCCTACGTTAATATTAAATCAACCTTATTTTTGGGAAGAAAGCCAAACAAGGGTTGGTGTAAGTGATGTACTGGCTGGATTTCAAAATGCAATATAGGGGTGGTTGGACGGGATAAATTTCGTACACATTTAAGTAGCTTGAATTGTCTCCTTCCGTCTGAAATAGTATCGCGTAGGCTGCTACGAGAGATACGCAAACGTTTCTCCTCGACTTTGGTTTGTCGTGCTTGAGGATATCCCGAAGAGCAAGTAAAAGAGTAATAGAAATTCTAATCTCACTCGCTCATATGAGATTGTCATTTCAACACCCTTTTTGTGAGATCTGATCCATTCATAAGGTAAAATTGACAGTGATTATGCATTTTCTTAAATAGAAGACAGACCCACTTATCAGAAGGATCAAACTTGTATAAGAGCAACTAATGGTTGTAATATCGGTTCATAGTATATATTTAAGCCACAACCATGGACTACCTGATTAATGAACGACTGTAATTTTTGGGTCAGCTCATCGCTACATTGCACCTCAATTGATGAGTGGTCCTAAATCAACTAACTCTATTGAATCCACCGTAAAATTTTCTGTCCATCTCATGATTCAATAATCAATACTCAACCATATCTGTTGAATCCAAGCCGTGTGTACACTAGAAGAGATTTTTGAACGGCTCATATCCACTAGCAATGCAAAAAGGATAATTCTGGTTATATATTTGCGGAACGGATTAGCTACTCCCCCTGACACCAGCTAATGACTGGTGGTCGGTGCTATGTGGGCCCCACCATGATGTATGTGTTGCATCCATGCCATCCATCTGTTTTTTACGTATCATTTTATGGTATGAGCCAAAAATGAGGTATATCCAAATCTCAAGTGGACCACATTACAGGAAACAGTGTTGAATGAGGGTCAACCATTAAAAACATTTTGGGGGTCATAAAAGTTTTGGATCAAGCTGATATTTGTTCTCTCTTCATCTGGCCTGTATGACTTAATCAACAGATTAGATGTCAAATAAACAGTATAGTGGGCCTTAGGAGGATTTTAATGGTTAATATCCAATCACTATTGTTTGCATGTGGTGTGGTCCACCTGAGATTTATATCCCTCTCATTTTTGGGATCAAGCAATAAAATGAACTGTAAAAATGGATGAACGGAATGGTTGAAACACCTACATCATGGTGGGGCCCACAGAGCATCGACCAACCAGCCACAAAGCTAGTGTCAGGGGGAGTAGCTAATCCATTTCCATATATTTGGAGTTGGAACGTGAGCCGTTGAAATATTCACTACAACGGTCCACATTAAGCAAAACCATGATGATTAGAATCATCCTTTGAGAGTATCTTAGATGACGATTCTGATCATCGGATCATATTTAAATGTGGGCTCAAATGGAGCGACACATGTAGACATTTCTACACCGCAATGCAGGAAAATGTAACTCCGCCCTGCAAATACCCCCAAAACCCTCCCAATTTACTTCATTTGCTTCGATTCTAGGGTTTTGAAAGCTATCTCTTTTTCATTTCCGTCTCTAATCAATCATGCCTTGCTACAGCTCCGAAGGTATTTCTCTCGTCTCAAGTTTTTTTGGGATTTGAGTAGAACATCTGGTACTAGGCTTGATTCCTCTTTTTGTCTGATCGATTTGTTGATTTCTATTAATTTTAATGGATTTGAGTACAATATCTGCTAGCCAGGATCGAATTTTTTAAGTTCTATCCTCTTTTTTTTTTTTGTAGATTTCTGTTGTTATTTCACAGATCCATTTTTTTATTGATCTTTCATTTCCTCTCCTTCTCCAATTGCTCTCGTTCACTCTATCTCTGCGACAACTTACCGATCTCTGTCTTTCTTATCTTTTCTTGTTTTGGATTCATGCTGTTGGTGGAAATTAAATCTATTATTCCATCCATCTGATCTATAGCCATGAAAATGACGGTAGGAAAGGAAAACAGGTAACGCTAATAAATTCTGGTGATTCCGTCTCTACCATATCATCTCCCTTATGCAGATTGAATTATGTGGTCAATTGGGGCATTTCTTTTATGCATAGCGTACATGCATTTTGTAATGAGCTAATCATCCTGTTAATTAGGCCAAAGACTCTTCATGATGGGGCACACACCTAGTTGAACATTTCTTCTAGTTAGATGTGGCTCTTGTTTTGAATCAGGCTTTAGACTTCCGCTCCTACTCCTACTTCCTAGCTATTTATTTTTGATAAAAATTTCAAACAGTCACTTCTCTACTCCCGCCCCCGCACCCGAGTCTATTACAACTTTGTTTCATGCTTCGTGCAACTGTAGAGTGTAGACCCACATGATTAGTAGCATGAATCTACCAAATGCATCCGATGTTGGCACTTTTATGTGGTAATTTGCCGCTTCAAGCTGTCTTGTGTGAATACTGATGCACTATCTTTCAATTGCTCTTAATGAGTGCCCAAGCATGAGAAACTCTATACCCGGTAAAGATTTTACAAGTACCCAATCATGTTAGGATGAAACAGTTTACTGGAGAAACTTTTTACCAGTGTAAACAATTCACATAAGGGGTCGTTTGGATCCCATATAAAATCCCCCTGTTTTGAACTCTCCACACAAGCAAATTGTTTCATCATGTCATTTTTGGCTAACTAGTAGCGTGTTTACTAGGTAAATGATTTTTTTTTCCTATTTGGGTACTGGTAAAGTGTTGTTATGAAGAAAGTGTTGTTAAATTTTGAAAAAATGACCATTGTTATGGCCTAAAGAGTTTATGTCTAAATTTAAAACAGATTTTTAGATGCAAACAATTATGGAACTCTTGGTGTAATACTCTTTACAACTCTGCAAAAACTTTGCACCCTTTTCTTCCCATCCAAACACATGGTGTGAAGTGGATATGACTTAGAAAGATTATAGAAGCATCCAATGACTCCTAAGTGGGTTTTTACCTGTATTGTGAAACAAAATGTTTTAGATGCAAACAATTGTGAGATTTTCAGTGTATAGTCTTTATAGCTTTGTATCCCTTTTTTCTCATCCCAACACATAGTGTGAAGTGTTTACAACTTTAGAAGATTTTACAACTATTAAATGACTCTTAAGTGGGATTTGCTTGCATCCAAACAAACTCTTAAATTCCTTGCAAATAAAAAGGGCAAAGTGGTAATCTCACTAATGCGCTTGATTTTGGAGGCATGATGAAATGAGGAGAAATCCAAAGCAAACCAGTTCAAATATATGTTGTTATTATAGCTTCTCTCTCGCTCTGGCATAGCTGGCTGATGGGGAAGATCTGCCCAAGTGTAGACACCTTCAAGTTAAGCACAAGAATCACACAAAATAAAAAGAAATAATCTAGAATTTTTTTTATTCAATTCAAATGTTCCTTCATACTACCATCTCAAGCCCTTATATAAGCTTTTGAAATGTACATTTTCGGAAAACACATGATATCATTGACAACCTATAACTTACTGCAAATATGAAAAAAAATAAAAGAGATAAGAATGTATTAAAAATATTTGATTAGTAGATTATTCATGACTAGTTGATTGATTTTTTTTACTAGCTAATTAGCTAAATAGGAGGCTTGGGCCTCTTTATTGATGGGCCGGTTGTTGGGTCGGGATTAATGGGCCTAGGCCTAGCCCTTGGGTCATAAGCCCAGATCATCCTCCATCAGTCCTCCCCTGCTTGAAAGAATTTCACTTCGGCTAGTTAATGGCCTCATATTGCTCATAGAGGTTACGATTTAGACATTGAAAGTTTGTGGTTGTGATTCATGTAGCATTGGAGAGAGGTTGTCCTTGCTAACAGACAAGAAATTTTTAGTAATTACCTTGGTGCGTGGAGATGATTTAATCATTGAGAACATCAACGATCATGTCCATTGGTGGTAAGATGGTTGTAAGTGTGATGGCTTGTTCTTCGATACCATCATCAGTATGGTGCCCATAATAAATTGAAAGAATTTTCGCATTGAAAGTAGGACTGATAGGTAAATTTGGTGGGAGATCTAAAACATAAATATTGGTACTAATCTTCTTTATGGTTTTGAACGGTTCTACATTGTGAATATGGAACTTCTTTGAAGTGCCAAGAGGCAAATGTCGAGGATGAATATGGGCATAACCATGTCACCTTCCACAAATTCAACAAAGCGAAGTCTTGTATTTGTATGTTGCTTATAACTTTCATTACTTGCGGCGATATTGTAATGAACTTCGTCATGCACTAGTTGCATGTGGCGGATGAAGTCATCATCTTCTGTGCTTGGTCTTGGACTCTACGAGTAAAGGAACCAAATCAATTGGAAAATGCGGTCGTTAGCCAGTTATTGGTTCAAAAGGTGACATCCTTGTGGATTTGTTGACTTGTTGACTGCGTTATTATAAGTAAATTCAGCCATGGTTTACCAAGTCCCATGCAACTATATGATTGCAGAGAAGACATCATAGCAACTTGCCCAAGCTATGGTTGACCACTTCCATTTGACCATCAATCTGAGGGTAGTGGGCACTAGAGAACTGAAGCTTTGTTTTCGTTGCTGCCTAAAGAGTTTTTCAAAAATAACTCTTGAATTTGGTATTACGATCAAACACAATTGTCTTTGGAAGCCTATGAAGGCAAACAACCTCTCAAAATAATAATTGAGCCATCTTGAGAGCATCTATTGTATTCGAGCATGGTATGAAATGAGTCATCTTTGAAAATCAATCAACTACCACAAATATTGAATCAACTTTTCAAGCATTCTTTGGCAAACCCAAGACGAAGTCCATGTTGAGATCTTCCCATGGAGCATGTGGGATTAGTAGTGGTTGATACAATTCACTTTTTTGCTTTTAACCCTTAACAAGCTAACAAACCTTGTATAACTAGCAGATCTTTGCGACATCTGATTTTAGACGAGGCCAAAATTCTCTGTCTCCAATGAGGGCTAGGGTCTTATTACAGCCCAAGTGACATCTACACCCACCGACGTGTAACTCCTTCACAACATTCTTGTGGATGGATGTATTTGGTAGACAAAGTTGCGTTCCTTGGAACAAGTAGCCATCATAAATGTTGAAATGTGAGTCTCTTGCAGGCTCTCCACTAAGAGTGCTTGTATAAATATGTCTGAAATCCTTCTCATTAGTATACTCACGCCATCTCTTCGAATCCTGGAACAATAACTGTCATTGATGGCAATAGATGCGTGCGGCGGCTTAATGCATCAACAACTTGATTGTCCTTGCCAGACATGATAAATGAGGAAAGAAAACTCTTAATGGTAAGCGCTCTACGTGAAACAATTATGAGCACTCATCTTTTGTTGAGAGTTTAGGTACTCAAGTGGTTCGTGATCAAAATATAGGACAAACTCCTTACCAACCAAATAATGATGCCAATGTCGTAAGGTTTGAACAACGACATAAAAAGTAATACGTGGAGTGTCGTTGCTTTGCATTAGAAAGCTTTTCGCCGAAGAAAGCTATTGGATGGCCCTCATGACTGAGAACTCTGCCAATGCCGATGTTTGAAGCATCACAACTCACCTCAAATACATTTTTAAAGTCTTGAAGGCATAAAATTGGAGGTTCGGTCATCTTATATTTGATCATATAAAATACTCTTATTGCCGCCCTTGTCCACTGAAACTCTTTGTTTCATGCAATCAGTAATCGGAGCCATGATGCTGCTGAAGTTATGCACAAAACATTTGTAACATGTGGTGAGGCCATGGAAACTATGAACTTCAAAGTTAGTGGAAGGTGTCGGCGAATCAACAACGGCTTTCACCATGGCGGATCTACTTCAACACCTTGCTACAAGACAATGTACCTTAAGAAGGCCATTGTTGTACTCATGAAGGTATGCTTTTTAAAGTTAATCTAAGAGCGCTTGCGATGGACTCTGAAGATAAGACTTAGGTGATTGAGGTGCTCAGTTTGACTTACTGTATATAAGAATGGGTTGAGGGTCGAATATTGCATATTAGCTCCCAATTATTACCTGATTTTACGTACATGATAATGCTTAACGTCATAGTTTAATCGTGTTTGTGATGTAAGGTGTAATTATGAGCTTGGACCGAAAAAGGATACTAAAAACATGAAATTAATATTCTAAAGTCACTAAAGTAAGGGACAGACCCCAGAGGACCGAGATCGATAAAATTACATGTCAAAGATTCAAGAAAATCGAGAAACTAAAGTTCAAGTGGCCTGAAAGTCATCCAGAATTCAAGATCACAGGGTTCCCACCATCCGTTCGGCTTAAAAATTTATATATGGCATGAGGACCATAAATTAACCATACACGTCAACTTTCAACTCTCGGATCCCTGTAATGAGATGAGAAAAGGGATGGACGGATCAGATCTCTCACAAGCATCGCAGTGGACCCCACCTTGTGTGGTATGTGCATACTGCACATGCACTAGCCGTGCACTATACATTCAATGTCGGTCAAAACACCTTTGATTGACAGAATCCTAAAAAGCAGGAATTTCCTATTTCACTCTTTCGCCAGTGTCCGCACCAAAAAAATTCTCCTGCCCTTCACCGTTGATCATGAGGTCCATCCGGACCGTCCATTCATTCTAGGAGGCTAAACAGACCGTACACATGGAGGATTTCTAGACCCATGCACATGTACACATGGAAATAGCGTCCACTACATCTAAGGGATGGCAGAAACAAAACTTCATAGGTCACACCATATCTGCTCCTAAAACCATCCATCTTCGATCGGTTTTTTGAGGAGAGTGCAATGGATGGTGTGGATTTCTCAATAAACATTGATCATGGGTCCCACTAATGTCACAGTATAAGATATTTATGTAGGCCCTGTTTCAACGTCTGGACACCAACCGGTTTTGGGGTTATTATACACCCATGGTGATGGTCGAACGGCCGATCTAGACCATCCATCGTGTAGGCCTGCCTAAAATGTCCTAGGGGATGTTATCCGTTTGGAAAGAAAGCACAGAAAAGAAGCGTTAGGATGCTTCTATTTTGGTTGCATAAGGGTTATACACGCCACCGACTTTCCAGCTTCGCATATTGTTGTGCATAAAGATGTTACACACTCCACCGCCCAGGCCATCTGACCGACCTTCCTACCTCTATAAAAGAAACGAAAGAGAAGGGAGAGATCATCCAAGTTTTGGTGGACGTGGAGCAGAGCAGAGAGAGTGGCTAGGAGATTCAAGGAGGCAAGGGATGTGGAAGAAAAGAGAGAGAGCAGAGCCCGGTTGTGGACGTGAAGCACAGAACGAGAAAGAGAGAGATTGGAAAGAAATCAAAGGGACATGTTTCTTATCAATTATATTTTTCTTCTTTTCAATTGAATCTCTGTTATATTCCATGAATTTTAAATTTCTTAGCTAGGGCTGAGATGAAATCCCTAATTTAAATGATTCTTGTTGATTGTTAATTTCATCTTGAATTAATTGATTTATTTCTTTTTCTAGTATGATTAAATGAAAAATCCATACTTCTCCAATCTATGAGCTTATCCAAAGTCTATAAGTGGATGTTGTTTGGAATCTTATTCTAGGTGTGCTTGTGTCTGACCATGAACAGGTTTTCCTACAGAGAAAGAAATAGGAATTTACATCTATTCGTGCCTGAACATAGATGGAAAGATGTCATCCTTGAGATTTTTTTCCAATTTCATCTTCTGTGATTCATAATCAAGATATTAGATAGTGCATGTGGATTTAAGTGGTTTGGTTGATTCTTACTGTCTATATATACATGACAATTGATTTGCATACATTAGGGACAATTGATGTTAAGGGGAAAATCACTTGTGCTTCAAGGGAATTATACATCCTGTGTGCTTGAACAAGGACACAGATTGTGCTTTATTTATTGAATGCATATCAATCTGAATTAAGGTGAATCAACAAGTAAAACAAGAGTTAAGATAATTAGGGGTGGATTCAAAAGTCCTAGTGTTCTCCTTGAGTGAATTTTTCTTCTTGTTATTAGTTATTTTTCATTGATTTTTGTAGTTTACTTAATAATTAGCTAAACTATTTGTTGGATTAGTTAAGAAGAATCATAAAATTCGAATTGTGACAACTAGTCCTAATGGGAACGATCTCGTAATACGTACCATGTCTACACCTGATTCGTATACTTGCGAGTTTAAAATCAATTTAAATCAGGTTGGTTTAAATAAAATATCAAGTTTTTGGCACCGTTGCAGGATCTGTTTCGGTCCAATTGGATTTAGGATTCTCTCTTATCATAATTCATAGCCCTAAGATTTTTCTCGCATCATTTCATAAATTTTAGAAAACTTAATTTTTTTTTGTCTTTATTTTCTACAGGAATTGAGGAAGGAAGCTTTAAAAAAAAAAAATGTCTTCAAAGTGAAGGAGGAGCTCCCAATTCTTCGAAAATCAATCATCTCCTTTTTAGGGTTCTTTCTTCCAATTCTTGTTTACATAGTTTCCTCTTGCTTTTATGAATTCATGATTCTTAGCTCTAGTTTTATTTCTCTTAGGTTAAATCTTAATTCAGTTTTCTTTCTTACATTACAGTAATTCAATTTATGCCAGGACATAGATCTCTGAACATATAACTAGCACCTTTTTTATCCTAAAATAGAAAGAACATTTCGTAGAAGATTGAGAAACATTCTATTTGAAATGGCGGACGAGAATGAAATTAAAGCTTTTAGAGATTATTCAGCTCCTGTCCAATTTAATTCACCTTCATGCATAGTGTTGCCAGCCACCACGGCAACACACTTTGAACTTAAACCTGGGGTCATACAATTGTTGCCTACCTTCTGTGGCAAGTTCCCTAGCCAACCTGTGACAAATCCTAAAAGACAGTACGAGATTGGCTCTAATTCAAACCAATAATAATATCATGAGCAAGTCAAATCAATCATTACTCTTAAGTTCGACAAACAGATCGAGAACAAAGTAGAGATGCCTAGGGAAGAATCAAATTCCAAATCGGAAGACCAAATGAAGCAGAGAGACATACTAGTGCATCCAAAGTCCAAAAGCACTCTGACTCTCCAGGAACCACTCATGTGCCATCCTATGTGCCTAAAATACCTTTTTCTCAACGTCTGACACCAGTTAAGAAAGGAAAGAACTTTAATGATATATTGGACATGTTTAAGCAGGTACAAATTAACATTTCGTTGCTTGATGCTATCAAGCAAGTCTCTGGTTACGCTAAGTTTCTTAAAGATTTATGCACTCAAAAACATAAGTTGAATGTTCACAAGAACATCTTCCTTGCGGAGCAACTCAACTCCATGATTCAATACAACACCCCTTCTAAATTTAGGGATTCAGGAGCTCCCACCATTTCTTGTGTCATAGGAGATTATAAGATTAAGAAGGCATTGCTTGATTTAGGGGCAAGCGTTAATTTGTTGTCATATTCTGTATATGAGCAGATAGGACTTGGTGAGCTGAAATTAACTAAAATAACACTATAACTAGCTGATAGATCTATCAAGGTGCCCCGTGGTGTTATTGAAGATGTGCTAATCTAGGTTGATAAGTTTTATTTTTCAATGAATTTCATCGTTCTAGATACTCAGCCTGTTCAGAATCCTACTAGTCAAATCCCGATTATCTTGGGACGTCTATTCTTAGCCACATCCAATGTTATCATAAATTGCAAGAATGGAGTTATGAAGTTGTCTTTTGGTAACATGAAAATTAAACTCAATATTTTCAATGCTGGAAAACAATCGGCAGACTCGGATGATATGTTTGAAGTGAACATGATTGAGAGTCTAGTGCATGAGTCTTTTCTTAAATTTCAGAAGACACTCTTGAGACTTATTTAGCACATTTTGGCATAGATTTTGACATAGAAAGTTCTATCCAAGAAGTCAATGCATTGTTTGACTATAATCCTGTAATGGATACTACAAAATGGAAAGCTAAAGTGGAACTTCTTCCACCATCTGAGTCTAAACTGGTCCCGTCTATTGAGAAACCACCCGACTTGACCTTAAACAATTATCTAAAACTCTCAAGTATACTTTTTTAGGTCCTTCTGAGACCCTACTTGTCATCATAGCTTCTAATTTTGATAAGGAACATGAGGGTAAGTTGCTTCATGTTCTTAGAGAATATAAGGCAGCCATTAGGTGGACAATAGCGGACATAAAGGAAATAAGCCCCACTGTGTGTATACATCGTATTCATCTTAAAGAAAATACAAAACGTCATGTGAAATGCAAAGGAGGCTTAACCCTAACATGAAAGAGGTCGTTCATGCGGAGGTGCTTAAATTATTAGATGTTGGTATTATTTACCCTATTTCAGATAGCACATGGGTCAGCCCAATTTAAGTTGTTTTCAAAAAGTTTGGGATGACGGTGAAAAAAATGATGATAATGAGTTAGTACTAACCCGCATGACTACGGGTTGGCGAGTTTGTATTGATTACTGTAAACTGAACCTGGTCACAAGGAAGGATCACTTTCCTCTTCCTTTCATAGATCAGGTGCTTGAAAGATTGGCAGGGCATAACTACTATTGTTTTCTAGATGATTATTCCGGGTATAGCCAGATTCTCATTGATCCCGAGGATCAAGAGAAAACCACATTTACATGTCCTTTTAGTACATATGCCTATCGGCGTATGCCATTTGGATTGTGTAATGCGCCTGCTACTTTTCAACGATGCATGATGAGTATTTTCTCGGACATGGTTGAGCGTTTCCTCGAGGTTTTCATGGATGATTTTTCAATTTTTGGCTCTTTATTTGATGAATGTTTATACCATCTGTCTCTTATCTTGAAAAGATGTTAAAAAAAAATGAACCTAGTATTGAATAGGAAAAAGTGTCATTTTATGGTTCAAAAAGGGATTGTACTCGGGCATGCTATTTTAAGTAAAGGCATTAAAGTTGATAAAGTCAAGATTGATTTAATTTATAGTCTTCCTCCACCCAAAACGGTGAACGAGATTAGATCGTTCTTAGGGCATGCAGGATTCTACAGGAGATTCATTATGGATTTTAGTAAAATTTCTCGACCCTTATGCAATTTATTAGCTAAAGATGTTGCATTTGTCCTTAATGATGATTATCGAAAAGCTTTTGATAAGTTAAAGCATTTATTAACTTCTGCTCCAATCATCCAACCACTTAATTGGAGTTTGCCTTTTGAGCTTATGTGTGATGCTTCTGATTATGCTGTTGGAGCCGTCTTATGACAAAGATTGAACAAAATGCCTCATGTCATTTATAATGCTAATAGGACCCTAAATGATGCTCAACTTAACTACTCTACCACTGAAAAAGAATTGTTGACAGTGGTGTTTTCTCTAGACAAATTCAGGTCGTATCTCATAGGATTAAAGGTTATAGTGTTCTCAGATCATACAACATTAAAATATCTTCTTTCTAAAAAAGATACTAAACCTCGATTGATTCATTGCATTCTCTTGCTATAAGAATTCGACATTGAAATTTGAGATAAAAAGGATTTCGAAAATGTGGTAGTCGACCACTTGTTTAGACTTGTCTTAGAGTCCACAGTGGATCCTTTGCCAATGAACGAGTTTTTCCCTGATGAACAACTTTTTGCTATTTCTTAATTACCTTGGTATGCGGATATTGTAAATTATCTTGTTACAAGTCAATTTCCTTCTCATTGGACTAAATAGGATAAATCCAAATTTCTTGCTGAGGTCAAACGTTTCTTTTGGGATGATCCATACTTATTCAAACTTTGTCCTGACCAGGTCATTAGGAGATGTGTGCCTGAGAGTGAGTTTCATAGTATAATCTCCTTTTGTCATGACCATGCATGTGGTGGTCATTTTGGTTCAAAGAAAATAGCTACAAAAGTTTTACAAAGTGAATTTTATTGGCCTACGCTTTTTTGAGACACACGTCTTTTGTTCTACATGTGGTAGATGCCAACGTACGGGTAATATTTCCCACAGGAACATGATGTCACTTACCAATATCCTCATTATTGAGATATTTGATGTTTGGGGTATTGACTTCATGGGTCCATTTCCCCCGTCATTTGGTTATATATATATATCTTTGTGGCCGTCGACTATGTCTCTAAGTGGATTGAAGTAGTGCCATGTAAAACGAATGATCACAAAGTTGTGGTCTGTTTCTTGAAAGAAAATTCTTTTCTCATTTTGGTACTCCTCGAGCAATTATAAGTAATTTGGGTACTCATTTTTGCAATAAACCGTTTGAATCTTTAATGAATAAATATTCCATCACCCATAAAGTTGCAACGGCATACCATCCACAAACAAGTGGTCAAGTAGAGGTTTCAAATCGGGAGATTAAACAAATTTTAGAGAAAATAGTTCGCCCTGATCGTAAAGATTGGTCACAACGTTTGAATGATATTTTTTGGGCGTATCTTACGGCTTTCAAAACCCTGATTAGAATGTCCCCATATAGGCTTGTCTTTGGGAAAGCATGTCACTTGCCTATGAAATTAGAACATCATGCTTATTGGGCTATCAAAACCTTTAATTTTGACTTAAACAAGGCTGGATCGCACCGTAAACTTCAACTCAATGAGTTAGAAGAAATTCAAAATGAGGCATATGAGAATGCAAAAATTTATAAAGAACAGACAATTTTTTCATGACAAATCAATTTTTCGCAAGACATTTGAACCAGACCAGAAAGTATTATTGTATAATTTCAAGTTACACCTCTTTCCTGAAAAACTACGTTCGCGATAGTATGACCCTTATCAGGTAGTAAAAGTATTTCCTCATGGAGCAGTTGAGATTCAAAATCTAAAAGATGGGAATATTTTCAAAGTAAATGGTCAACGACTGAAACCATATTTAGAGGATTTGGTTAATAAAGATGTTGAGAAAATTTATTTGGAGGACCCAAGTTATCAAGATTGATTAATTCATGGTCCATGGTTGCTTTCATTGCTTATCTGGCTGAAGACGTGAAACTTAGCGCTCCTAGGAGGCAACCCAACCTTTTGTTTCATTTCTTTTTCCTAGTTAGTTAGTTTAATGTTTGTGGGTAATATTGCTGCAAACTCTCACGAGACTACAACTCGTTTACTAGGGGCAACCTAGGGGTTTAAAGGCTTAGTGCATACGCTAAATGCAATCAAGAGTACTTGCAAAAGTGGTATAGGTAGGATTTTATTTTTATTATTTTTATTTTTTTTTGAGGACTAGCACTACTTATATTTCAATTTTATTATCTCATGTGGATTGCATGCTCATATCTTTTACATTGAGGACAATGTATATTTTAGGTTGGGGGTGGAAGATTAGGTTACCTAATCAATATTTTCTTAGTCTAGAGCAAAAATTGTGAAATTTTTTAAAAAAAAATTCTAAAATTTCTTGTGAATTCGAAGTGATTTTGAAGGATAGTCGTGATTTTAGAATTACAAGATACAAAATGTTGATAATTTATGACTCTTGGATTCAGTTATCTGTTAGATTTCACAGTTTAGTTTGAATTGTTAATCCAGAATTACAAGTTGTAAACATTGATTGAGTCATGATTTCGTATGTCACATCTCACTTACACATTAAGGTTTCAGTTTGATATTGAAGGGTTAACTTGGTAATCATTAAGCATGTAAAGAACTAGCCTGAAAAATTTGCCCGTCATGATCAATCGAAGAAAAGGAAAATACCCAGCTTTATATATATATATATATATATATATATATATATATATATATATATATATATATATATATAACAGATACCTTTGGAAAGGGTTAGACGATCGAACTTCACTATAGGTTTGCTCTCTATAGGTGTAGATTCAATTCCCCATGGTTGACATTTAGAAAGAGTTAGGCGACTAGTTTTCAACATAGGTTTGCTCCCTATATGTGAGGATTTGATTCCCCTCCTTGGCGTTACTGTTCATAGAAAAATCAAAGGCTGGTAGAATGAAAAGTTGATCTGTAAGGCAAGTGTTGGTTTAGGTTTTGGTTATCAAGAATTTCTCGTTGGTTACCAATGATATCATGAAATTGACAATTGGATCTCTTACTGATGGTAAGCTGAGATTAAACTATACACCCATGGAACTCAATGTTTAGAATTTTCTAATTGATGGATTAATACTTAGAACTTGATTATGAAGCTTACTGTCTGTTAAGTAGAAAGAAATACCCAACATTCGTGAATCTTAGAATTCTAGTATCTGAATCGTTTTTTATAAATCACTTGTAATTATCAACTTATTTTTCGCATACTTTGATCGGGAGTAGCAAAATGTTAGTTGGGGGTTGTGTTGAGGCTCGAATATTACATTTTAGATCTCAATTATTACATGATTTTACATACATGATAATGCTTAACGTCATATATTTAATCGTGTTTGTGATATAGGGTGTAATTAGGAGCTTGGACTGAAAAAGGATACTAAAAGCATGAAATTAAAACTCCGAAGTCACTAAAGCAAGGGACAGACCCCAGGGGACCGAGATCAAAGAAATTACATGCCAGAGATTCGAGAAAATCGAGAAACTGAAATTCAAGTGGTCTGAAAGTCATCCAGAATTCAAGATCACAAGGTTTCCACCATCCGTTCGGCTTGAAAATTTATATATGGCCTGAGGACCATAGATTAACCGTTCACGTCAACTTTCAACCCTCGGATCCCTGTGGAAGTGTTCCAACTGACAGATCAACCCATGAAATATTGATCTGGGGCCCACCTGATATCTGAATATGCTCAAAACTGGTCTCAACAACTTAAATGAGATGAGAAAAGGGATGGATGGATCAGATCTCTCACAAGCATTGCAGTGGACCTCACCTTGTGTGGTATGTGCATAATGCACATATACACTAGCCGTGCACTATACATTCAATGTCGGTCAAAACACTTTGACCGAAAGAATCCTAAAAAGCAGGAATTTCCTATTTCGCTATTTCACCAGCATCCGCACCAAAAGAAATTCTCCGGCCCACCACCGTTGATCATGAGGTCCATTCGGACCGTCCATTCATTCTAGGAGGCTAAACAGACCGTACACATGGAGGATTTCGACCCATGCACATGTACACATGGAAATAGCGTCCACTATGTCTAACGGACGGCAGAAACAAAACTTCATGGGTCACACCATATCTGCTCCAAAAACCATTCATCTCCGATTGGTTTTTCGAGGAGAGTGCAATGAATGGTGTGGATTTCTCAACAGACACTGATCATAGGCCCCACCAATGTCACAGCGTAAGATGTTTATGCAGGCCTTGTTTTAGCGTCCGGACACCGACCGGTTTTGGGGTTATTGTACGCCCATGGTGATGATCGGACGGCCGATCTAGACCGTCCATCGTGTAGGCCTGGCCAAAATGTCCCAGAGGATGTTGTCCTTTTGGAAAGAAAGCACGGAAAAGAAGAGTTGGGATGCTTCTATTTTGGTTGCGTAAGGGTTATACACGCCACCGACTTTCCAGCTTCGCATATTGTTGTGCGTAAAGATGTTACACACTCCACCGCCCGGGCCATCTGACCGACCTTCCTACCTCTATAAAAGAGAGGAAAGAGAAGGGAGAGATCATCCAAATTTTGGTGGACGTGGAGAAAAGCAGAGAGAGAGTGGCTGGGAGATTCAAAGACGCAGGGGACGTGGAAGAAAAGAGAGAGAGAAAAGATCGGTAATGGACGTGATGCACAGAACAAGAAGGAGAGAGATTGGAAAGAAATCAAAGGGATGTGTTTCTTATCAATTATATTTTTCTTCTTTACAATTGAATCTCTGTTATATCCCATAAATTTAAAATTTCTTAGCTAGGTCTGAGATGAAACTCCTAATTTAAATGATTCTTATTGATTGTTAATTTCATCTGGAATTAATTGATTTATTTCTTTCTCTAGTGTGATTAAATGAAAGCTCCATACTTCTCCAATCTATGAGTGATGTTTTATTTAAACCAACCTGATTTAAATTGATTTTAAATTCGCAAGTATACGAATCAGGTGTAGATACGGTACCTATTACGAGATCGTTCCCACGAGGACTGGTTGTCACAATTCGAATTTTATAATTCCTGTTAACTAATCCAACAAATATTTTAGCTAAGGATTAAGTAAACTAAAAAATCAATGAAAAAGTAGCTGAGAACAATGAGGAAAATTCTCTCAAGAAGAACACTAGGACTTTTGAATCCACCCCTAATTATCTTAACCCTTGTTTTGCTTGTTAATTCACCTTAATTCAGATTGATATAAATTTAATAAATAAAACACACTCTATGTCCTTGGTCGGGCACATAGAATGTATAATCCCTTAAAGCATAAGAATCACATCTTTCCATCCATGGTCAGGCATGAATAGATGTGTATTCCTATCTGTTTCTCTATAGGAAAACCTGTTCATGGTTAGACATAAGCACATAGAATAAGATTCCAAACAATATCTACATTTAGACTTTGGTTAAAATCATATGATAGATAAGTACAGAGTTTTCATTTAAGCACACTAGAGAAAGAAATAAATCAATCAATTCAGATCAAATCAACACATAATAAGAGTCATTCAAATTAGGGGTTTCATCTCAGCCCTAGCTAAGAAATTTAGCTTGACCTAAACATGTTTAGGATAAAAAAACATAAAAACATAAAACAAAAGGAAGGAAAAAAAAACTTAATGAAGAAAGCTGCTCCACATTCCATCTCCCAAAAGATCGGATCCCCCTTTCTTCTCACGTTCTTCTTTCTTTTATAGAGGTAGTGCAGTCGGCTGGCTGTGCGTAAGGGCTGGAGTTGGTGGAGTGCGTAAACGCACTCCTTTCGCAGCAGTAGGCGGTGGGGTCTTTCGCAGCTTCTTTCACACGCTGCCGGTAGGTCCCATCTTCTATGATGTTTACGTGATCCACGCCGTTTATCATCTTCTCCTTGAAATTTCGATCGGAGATGGTCGGTTTTGGTCGTCCGTTGATGCGGCCCACCTTGATTGATCATGTAACATAGTTCTACCTTTCGTCCTTTTTTCACATTCTGTCTGCCATGTTTCAAACCAAGATCACTACATATTGGTCTAAATCCTCTTCTAATTCGAATAGACGGTTTTGATTAACTATACGGACGATGAGTGGGGCCCACAGCGATCACCCGCAGCCTCTGTTGTGAAAACAGAGCTTCCACGTCGGCGCTGTGATGTTTGGTGGACTCCACAGTGATGTTTTTGATAAAATCCACCCCGTCCATTGAATTCCTGACGAAAAATCAGTCAGGAATGGATGGTTTTAGTAGGTTCTGGCATGGCCCACTGTACCAACTCAACTCGCCGTTCATCCTACGTTTGACGGTGAAAATCGCATGATCATACGCATGGGACCAAAAGGAAAGCTTGGCGAGAGTTTTGGCCACCGCTATGAGTGAATGGATGGTTTAGATTATGCAAATGAATGATGGGTGGCCCCACTACTCAAAATCGGTCATCGTCCATGCGAACGCTGTTGATTTTTACATATTTAGTCGGTCAACCATATGTTTGACCGGACTCACTGTCTAGTGCACTTCTCGTGCACGTGTACCCCATGTACATGCAATTTACATGTGGGGTCCATTGTGATGTCTGTGATAAATCTGATCTGTCCATCTTCTCTGCTACCTTATTTTAAGTGTTGAGACCAAAATTTAAGCATATCCATACATCAGGTGGGCCTCAATTCACTATTTTATGGGCTGATCTATTCGTTGGGCTACTTCCACCAAGATTCAAATTTATGATCCCCAGGCCAAGTATGAATTTTCGAGCCGAACGAATGGTGAGAACCTTGTGATCTTACATTCTAGACCAATTTCGAGCCACTTGAGCTTTAGTTTCTCGATTTTCTCAGATCTCCGGCATGTAAATCCGTCGATTTTTGTCCCCTGGAGTTCGTCCCTTGCTTTGGTGACTTCGGAGCGTTAATTCCATGCTTTTAGTATCCTTTTTCAGTTCAAGCTCCTAATTACACCGTACATCACAAACACGATTAAAATATGACGTTAAGCATTATTATATTGGTAAAATTAGGTAATAATCGGGGTCTAATATGCAATATTCGACCCTCATCAATGAGCTTACCTAAACTCTAGAAGTGGATGTTGTTTGGAATCTTCTTCTAAGTATGCTTGTGTCTGACCATTAACAGGTTTTCCTACAGAGAAAGAAATAGAAATTTACATCTATTCATGCTTGAACATGGATGGAAAGATGTGATCCTTGAGTTTTTTTTCAATTCCATTTTCTGTGATTTATAATCGAGATATTAGATGGTGGATGTAGATTTAAGTGGTTTGGTTGATTCTTAATGTTTATATATACATGACAATTGATTTGCATGCATTAGGGACAATTGATGTTAAAGAAAAAATAACTTATGCTTTAAGGGAATTATACATCCTGTGTGCCTGAACAAGGACACAGATTGTACTTTATTTATTGAATGTATATCAATCTGAATTAGGGTGAATCAACAAGTAAAACAAGAGGTCGGATAATTATGGGTGGATTCAAAAGTCCTAGTATTCTCCTTGAGTGAATTTTTCTTCTTGTTCTCAGTTATTTTTCATTGATTTTTGTTAGTTTACTTAATAACTAGCTAAATAATTTGTTGGATTAGTTAAGAATAATCATAAAATTCGAATTGTAACAACCAGTCCTCGTGAGAATGATCTCATAATACGTACCGTGTCTATACCTAATTCATATACTTGTGAGTTTAAAATCAATTTAAATCAGGTTGGTTTAAATAATACATCAGAATGTCATCAAAATAGATAACGACAAACTTACTGTAGAAAGGGTATAAGAACTAGCTCATGAAGAGCATGAAAGTGCTAGGTGCATTTGTGAGACCAAATGACATAACTAGCCACTCGTAAAGGTCGTCCTTCATCTTAAATGCAGTTTTCTATTCCTCACTAGGTTGGATGTGAATTTTGCGATATCCACTGCAAAGATCAATCTTGCATAAGATGCTAACACTTGGCATCAAATCCAGCATATCATCAAGCCGATGAATGGGAAAATGGTACTTCAATGTAATTTTATTAATAGCTCAACTATCTACACACATGCGTTAACTTTCATCCATCTTGAGAGTAAAGAGGGCTGGTACTACACATGGGCTTAGTGATGCGGATATTAGGCCATTCAAAGCATATCAACGTTGGAGGCGTGCGTTACCTGTGTTGATGTGGTTAGATGACGTGTACGAGTCGAGTCTCTAGAGGTTGAAGACTTTACACATGTGTTCGTGACGTGTGTAAGTTGCTTAAAGGAGACATTTGGACCGTTGGATCGTGAGGATGGTGTGATTGGATCGTTGAATTGTCACGGCCCACCTTCATTATGCCACCTTCACAACGCTATCATTGGGGCTCATCGGACATTTTTAATTTGAATTTAGTTTATGAACATTTGATTTATTTAAGCTTTGAGACAGTTTGCGTACAATTTTTGTGCGATTTTTTTTTAAAAAACTTTTTTTAATAGGTGTATTTTGGTAATTTCATATAATTACGAATTTATAAGGATTGCCATAAACCTAAAGCATGCGATGCTATGTTTATAAAAGAAAAAGAAGGCTTTTTATTTTTGACGATTTCGTCTTCGACTTCGACTGATTGGAAGAGGGCATGAGGCTCAAATAAGTGATTTCTCATCCTCTACGTGTCTCTCTCTCTCTCTCTCTCTCTCTCTCTCTCTCCCTGTCTCTCTCTCTCTTCAAGGTACTCTTTTCTTTAACCCTATTCTCTTCAGTTTCTCCTAAAATCTTTAGATTTAGAAGTCGATCATGTTCTGTTCAAACCCACTCTAATACAAAACTGACGCAGTTGGCTGATGGGTATGATCTACTCAAGTATAGGCCGTTTCAAGTTAAACAAAAGAATCACACAAAGTAGAAAGAAACATTATAGATTTTATTTTATTTTTTTAAATTCAATTCAAAGGTGGCTTCATACTACTCATCACGGCCCCCTTCTAAAAGATCTTGAAACGTACATATAAAGAAAATAGATAATGTCGTTGACAACCTATGATTTATTATAAAAATAAAAAAGAGATAAGAATGCATTAAAAATGTCAGGCTAATAGATTATTAATGGCTAACTTATTAAGTTTTTGCTAGCTAATTACTTAAAGAAGCTATCTACCTAAATAGGAAGCTTGGGCCTCCTTATTGATGGGCCAACTGTTGAGATTGACATAACAGGACTAGGCTTGCCCAATAGGCGGTGGGCCCAGATCAGTCTGCATCGCACTCCGATCCCCTCCCATGGAAGTGGATTGAGTACCGAGTAACTCAAGTGTACTGAGTAAACTCAGTGAGGTCCACCGTGATTTATGTATTTTATCCACTCTGTCCATCCATTTTAACGGATATTTTTAGGGCCTGCGCCTACAAATTTAGTATATACAAACTTCAAGTGGACCACACCATAAGAAATAGTGTGAATTGAACATCCACCGTTAAAAATTTCTTGGGAGCCACAAAAGTTTTGGATCAAGCTTGTATTTGTGTTTTCCCTTCATCCATGTCTGTGTGATCTAACGAACAGGTTGGATGAGAAATAAACATCACTGTGGGCCCTAGAAAGGTTTCAACGGTGGAAGTCATTATTCCAATTGTTTCCAATGATATGGTTCACTTGATATTTGGGTATGCTTAAATTTTCATCTCAACCCTTAAAATAAAATGGAAAAACGGATGAACGGCGTGGATAGACAAGATACATTTACGGTGGGCCCAACAGAGTTTACTCAGTACGATAAGAGCGTACTGAGTCAATCCGATTTCCCTCTCCCCCCCATGTTTACTTCCCATCATGGTTCTCTTTCGATGTGCGTCGAGTGTGCTCTGTTCCTTCCCTCACCCTTTCCATTTTTCACTCTTCTGAGGTAAGAGAGAATGAATGAGAATTTTCTTTTGCTCTTTTCCATAAGAAAGCCCTTATCTATTTCTCTTTTATTGGATTTTTCTTAACTTCTTTTTTAAAGATCTTAGCTTTTCAAGGCTCCTCTATGAATTCCTTCTTCTCAATCCTTCTAGCAGCGGGTTCCTCTTTTTAGAAAATTTTGTTTTTTGTTTATTTATTTATTTTTAATTATTATTAGTAATTTTCTTTCTCGTGTCATATATTATATTATAGTTCTCAAAATCATTTGTTTGTTTTTGGATTTTAATAGGTTCTGTGCAACACTAGGAATTGTCTTCATGTTTTTGAGCATTTTTTTTTTTTTTTTTTAAAATTTTGTTTGGAAGAAAAATAATTTTTGATGATTAAGTACGAGGAATTGCGAAGATTACATTTGATTTATTATTTATTGAATTTTTGGTTGAGTAATTAAATTCGAAGATGGCCAGTTTTTTTTTCTTCTTCTTCTTCTTTCTTTCTTTCTTTCCAGGAATAGTTTAGTGTATCCATAAAAAATATTTTGCTGTGACCGAAATCCAAAAATTGTTAATGCAGCAAACTAGCATGGGTTGCGGGCCCCTGTTCATCGATCAGGCAGGTCCTAAAGTGGATGGTCATGTATAAAAATACACTGATAGGACAATCTTAACTTTGTTAAATTTGCAGGTTTATTTCTTGTTTTTATCCTTTGGATGCCCATTTTCTGTTGCCAATTGGTTGGCTAGGATTATTTAATCTGCATGACTTTTGTGCTACAGCCTCTCCATGCAAAGGCTCATTTGATGAATGGTCCATATCTTATCAACATGTGCAATATGTATGGTTTTTAAACATCAAAATTCTATGCCTGCGTTGAACACAGATACCACACCTTTCCTTATTACAGAAATTTGGTGGTATTTGAGTTAGTACATTTGATAATGGTCAGTTGGCAATTTGGTGATTACATAATTTTTGGATTAGAATTAGTAATTTTGGAGTACTGAAAAAGAATTCATGCACGGACCTTTTTTCTCCCTTTATTATCAATGTAGTGCTTTAATTGTTACTTTGTTGCAGGATACAACTAAGTGCTTGCAAAATATCTTAGCTGTCAAAAGCAGGTATTTTATCTATTCATCCTCATAAGCTTCCATGCCTTTCTTTATTAAATGTCAACAAAAGAATAACTACTATGTTATCAATGAATTGCTTTAATTGTCACTTTGTGGCAGGATACAACTAAGTGCTTGCAACATATCTTAGCTGTCAAAAGCAGGTATTTTATCTATTCATCCTTGTGAGCTTCCATGCCTTTCTTTATTAGATGCCAACAAAAGAATAACTACTATGCTTACCTTCTCCACTCTCGCTGAAGTGCTGATATGGTCAGGAAAATGTAGAATTTATTTGAGAAACATGTCTTTTGATTGAATTATCATCATGGAAGGTCTTCATTGCTCGTCATTTCTTCTCTACTTGTGATGAGTTTGAGAGATTATATTCATTTTGAGGTTTGGTAAAGACATTGTACCTTTAATATTTTGATGGTGATTAAGCAATCATATCATCATTGCATATGAGCTTTGACAATTTCATGGAGTAAGACATTCATTGTTTGATCCCCACCCTCGAAATAATTTTGTTATATGCATTGGCCGATTTTGTCAAAATATCAAATCCATAGACTCCCTCTTATGGTCATGGGCGTTAACTCCTAGATTTCCTTTAGTTGAAAGAGATGGGTGAACAATTGCCTCACGCCCCATAAATACTTCCCTTTTCTCAGCTGAGATCTTGTAGTTAATAGATGGTAATAGATAGGACAATTCTTTGAACCCCTTAATTGTCCTAGATATTTTCTGCAATTTTCAATTTTATTGGTAGATAGGATAATTCTTTAAACCCTCAACTATCCTAGTTCTCCCTCTCTCTCTCTCTCTCTCTCTCTCTCTCTCTCTCTCTCTCTCTCTCTTTTTTTTTTTCTTTTTCTTTTTCTTTTATTTTGTTGTATTTCTCAATTGTATGTTATATAAGGCAATCCTTTAAACCACTAAACATTGATACCGTTACTTAAAATCTTGAATATTGCAGATATTGGGAAATGAATTGTTCTTTTATGGGAAACATTATGAAAATGGTGGAAGTTTCCAATGAGACTTCAGGAGATGTTAAAAGAATCCGTAATAAGTAGTTTTCCATTGTTTAGGGACAAAACCATGCGTTGTCCGCCATAGGTGATGTAATTATATCCAAATGGGCTCATATCATTCAGATGTCAAGCAATAAAAGTAATAAACACTAACAATACAAGCATAAACTAAGAGTGTAAAAAATATACCTTGGCCCTAGATCCACATTGTGTTACAACTTACAAGGTGGCTCGAAGTCACTGTCCTTATTCGCACTTGGGCGACCATAATACTGTTGCTCCACGTATCAACAGTACTGTGCCTAGGTCATTACATAATGATACTAAGCCATATGATGTACCTTCTAAGATATTGTTGGTACTCATTCTCTCAATATTGCACCAATATGCCGATTGCTGAATATTGAGATTGCACCATTATTATCATTGATGCTTCATCTGGCACGGACAATGGCTATGGCTGGACACCTCCATATACCCATATCCATATCTCGGATATTCATAGCTATAGGCCTGTTCGTATCCATAGCCATACTCTTGGCTATAGCCATATGCAAGTAATGTGAATGAGTGTTGTAATTGTGAAAATCATGGTGTGCCGTAATGGCCATTACGTTAAGGTAATAGAGGCAACTGTTACACATTATAGGGCTGTAATGATCGTAGCGGTTGTTGTGGAAAAAAATGACCTGTAATAGTCATTTTTTTGAAAGGTGAAATTTTATTAAGAAAAGGAAACGGAAAAGGAAAAACAGAGACAAAATAGACCAAAAAAGCCAAACAAAAACCAAAAAAGAAAACAAAAAACAGAAACAAACCTAGAAGAAGCTAGAGAAGACCTAATACTAAAATACAACAACAACCAGCTCAAAAACCCCTCAAAAAACATTACAGGCCCCAGTCCCACATGAATCGAAGAACCCTCAAAAAGACCCCTGCCTCCTCCCTTTTCATTCCTTTCGACTAAACAACCCAGAAAGCTGCAAGGCTATCTGCCATATTTTTTTCCCCCCATCCAAGGCATGCCACACCAGAAGGTAGCTATCGATGGAGCACGGCGTAACCTGCTTGACTTAAGGAAGAACTAGGATCTCATTCCACACACCAAGAGAGAAAGTGCAGTGAAGGAAAAGATGATCTCAGACCCTGTTTTTGCTTGTAACACAGCAGGAAAACGTTCGGGAGAATCTCAGACCCTGTTTTTGCAAGTTGTCAACTGTAAGGATTCTTGTCCTTCCCACTAACCAAGCAACTTTGGGAGGAGCTCCATACTTCCACACTTCCGCCATAGAATGCTGATTTTCTGAATTTCCAGCCTGAATGAGATCCGAATAAAAAGATCTAACTGAAAAAAATCCAGATGCAACCAGCTTACAAACGATTGAGTCTTGGGTTCCTCTTGGAATCTTGATATATCCCGCAAAAGCAAAGGGAAGTAAGAGGTTCAATTTCAAAATGCCTCAAGTTTCTCCTCATTGGAGGAGACGAAATCCTTTCTTCCCCATTCCAAGAAAAACAAGCAGCAACTAGACTATCCTTATCCGGAGAAAGATCCACAAGCTCCGGATACAAACATCTCAATGGTTGATTGGAAATCCAATGATCTGACCAGAATTTGACTCCATTATGTTCACCAACCGAAAGTTTGGATCTCTCAAAAACGAGGGGAGCTATACTATTTATATTCCTGCGAGCATTGGACATCTTATAAGCTGAGGATTGCTTAATCCACCAACCTGTAGGAGACATCCAGTATTTAGCTGCCAAGATAGCTTTCCATGGCCGCCCATCTTCGTAGGAGAACCGCCAGATCCATTTGCCCAAAATGGAGGTATTAATCAGATCTAATCTCTTGATACCTGCTCCTCCGTGAGATTGAGGGGTACATACATCTTTCCAATTTAAAAGACAAAATTTCCTAGAATCTGATCCACCCTCCCAAAGAAAGTCTCTGCACATTCTATCAATCTTCTGCATCAATTAGTTCGGGCATTTGAACAGAGACATAAAGTAACCAGGAAGATTAGATAGGCACACTTTAAGAAGGGTCAATCTGCCGCCAAGGGACATCGTTTTTCTTTTCCAACTTGATAATCTTTTTTGAATTCTCTGTATAATCTTATCCCAAAGAGAAACAAGAGGTTTGCCAACACACAAAGGGAGCCCACGATATTGATGTTGGATAGGATCCTACCTTATAACCGAACAAATTCGCCAACCGACGAGAGGATTATGGCAAAACGTGATTCCCAAAGAGTTCATATTTGGATTTGTTTACCTTAAGACCCAAAATAACCTCAAATCAGCATAATGACATGGTCAGGAAGTCGATCATGTAGTCTTACGCCTCAAAGAATGGTAAGGTATCGGCTGCAAATTGAAGATGACAAATAGGAGTAGAAATTTTTTCCACTTGGAATCCTCGGAAGAGACACGTTTCTTGCCCACAACTTAACATTCTACTTAAAGCTTCTGAGATGATTAAGAAGAGGAAGGGGATCACCCTGATGAAGCCCATTTGAAGACCTGAAATAGCCAAAAGGCGATTTGTTAATTAATATAAAAAATCTGGCTGAAGAAATATGCAACGACATCCATTGTCTCTACTTCGAGCCAAAACCCAACCGCCTTAGCATATAATCTAAGAATGACCAATTTACATGGTTATAAGCCTTCTCTAAATTCAATTTAAACAAAACACTTTTTTTTTTTTTTTTTTTAAATAAAAATAAAATTATTTTAAGTAGGAGTCGAGGCATTCATTTGCAATGTGAACTGAGTCCAAAATCTGTCTGCCTGAGACAAAAGCGGTTTGGAAGTTGGATATGACTGAAGGAATTACCTTCTGCAAGCTTTGACTTGGAATTTTTGCTAAAATCTTATTAGGACTACCAATAAGACTAATAGGATGAAAATCCTTTAACTTTACCACCCCTTCAGAGTTTAGGAATAAGCACAACAAAGGTGCTGCCCAATTCCTTTGGGATATAGCCCGTCCTGAAAAAAATCGTCAACAAAAAGGAATAAGTCCTTGCTAACCATACTCCAAAAGGATTGGAAAAATAAGATGGGAAAATCATTTGGTCTATGAGATTTGTCCTTATTCACACTTACACATCATATACTTATGTGGATAGCTGCTTAGAAGGTGTATGGCATGATGAAGTTATGCATCCGAACTAAGCGTGGGCAGTGATGGTGGCTGGTTTGCAAGTGGCAGAGTGCTACTCCCAGGTGGGATCCCATGAGTGGTAGACCCCGAGATGTAGGAGAAACCTTTTGGATTTGAGGCAAATGAACTTATTGTCCTCTTAGGCTGACTGTTGCTTATTTTCCGTACAAATGACAGAGACTCATGGGTTTGGAGAGAACACTCCCTGGGTACCTTCTCTGTTAAATACTTCTACAGTTTGCTTCGCCCCTTCGAAACCTGGCTCAAGAAGGTTTTGCATTCCACTTTTGGTCTTATGGAGCACCATCTAAAGTAGTGGCCTTCACATGGCTGGTGGGCATGCATAAGGTGTTAACAATAGACAATCTTCAAAAAGAGCCATGGTCATCCTGAATGTGTTGCTTGTGTTGTGAAGATGTAGAATCTATCGACCATCTCTTCATCCTTTACCCCTTTGTTCGAAAGATATGGGACCATGTTATATCTGACTCGGACGTGTATTGGGTCATGCTAGCCTCGGTTAGAGATCTGTTGGCATGGCATGTAGGTTGTAGCAGGAAACACAGGAGGGAGAGGTGGCTGATGTTGGTGCCGGCTGTGTGGTGGTCTTTACAGGGTGAAAGGAATCAAAGGCATTTCCAGAACAACTCTAAATCTCTGGAAGCGATTGTCAACTCGATTTCTTTGTTAGTTTCAGAATGGGCCGTCTCTTGTGTTAATCACTAGTATTTGAGTGCCTGCAAAATAATAATAATAATAATAATTTGTTGGCTCTAACCAACTTTATCCCTCAACATAATGTCAATAAGCTCTTTAAATTGCCGAAACCTTTTGAAGCAATCTTTTGGCATTAGACCTTCCTTTTGTTGTTGTCTAGCATATTAATGGATTCTTCCAATGACTGTTGTCTGCCCATTTTTGCCTCTTTCATTGTTCTGCTCCGTCACTCGACACCTCATCTGTCTCGAACAAGAGCGATGGTGATTAGAAGCTGGTTCCAGA
Organism: Magnolia kwangsiensis; assembly: GCA_037074715.1. Lineage (NCBI taxonomy): Eukaryota > Viridiplantae > Streptophyta > Magnoliopsida > Magnoliales > Magnoliaceae > Magnolia > Magnolia kwangsiensis. The sequence goes on from CM073581.1 coordinate 102,272,718, forward strand.
AGAGTGACGTGGCATTAGAATGTAAGTTTGTGGTCCCCCTGTTTATCAATTAGGAACCCATGCAGTCTGCGTAAAATAGGCAAATCCCAGTTGTTGGACCACATGAAGGGTAACTATTACTTGGGAGACCCACCATCTTGATGTGATTCACAAACTACCTCGCTGAACCCATACACTTTGCTTAGCCACCCTACTTTCTTCATTGAATCTTATCATATAGAAATTGTCACCAGTGCAGTATTTTATTGGGCTATCCCTCAATTCTCCAACTGTGCTGAGTTCCTTCCAAGAACCCTTCTTGAGGCCTTCATGAAGCATACTGTAAATGTATGATAAACTCCAAACCGATAGGACAAGTACATCTTGGAGATTTATGCACACCAAGTAGTTCCCCAATGTAGATGTCGATTTTATTGAAGCATTCCCTAACTCAAATTCAAATGATACCAGCCACTGATTTCGACGAAGGGACAGATTCCCAACAAGAGTTTACCCTAGATTGCTCTCTAACGACCTCTCAATTGGATTCATAATTCAGAAGTCATGCCAGTCTTGTGCTTCCTCACCATGTTCCTAACAATTGCTCCTTTCACTGACCCCAACCCTTTAACGTTGAAGGAGAATCTTCATTGGCATCTTTTCCTATTCTACACGTCACTAACCTCCTTAGCTTAGCTGATGCTGATACCGAATTGTACTCTTCTTGAAAAGTCTTTTCCCCTTTCGATTGAGTCTTTCCATGTATTTCATACCTTTTTCCATCTGTTCAAAGGACTGTTGCAGATCTACTCTTGCTCCATTGCAGGATACCCCAATCTTGTGATCTCCAGGGATTTGTTGGCTTCATCTATGTGATTTGAATCACTTTGCTCATCTCTCGACAACCTCCCTTTGGACCTTTGACCCTCTTCGAGGGTTGGGAGGATGATCTCTAGTGGTTATGCTCATCATGGGCAAGGTCTTCCTCGATATTTCTTCCACCCCTTCGTTGAGGAAATCAATGGTCCTAGTGCTTCCCCACTGGTTTCAAAATGAAAGAAAGCAAAATCCTTGGATCTTCTCGTCCCAGAGAGTTTTAGGATGAAAGTATCCAGCACCTTGTCTTACTCTTGAGATCTTTGGTGGACTTCCCACTCCCTTATTGTAAGGCATATGTGACATGAATAGTGTTATTGCACTATCTCCTTGATCCTTTACTCCATTTTCTCCATGGAGTTGAACTTTTTCCATTCACCGTCCCCCATTTTTTTTTTTTCCCATTTGTAAGATCAGTATTCTTGAGTCAAAGACTAGCCTGGCCTGCTTATAAAATTATTTTATAGAATAAATAACATGTTTTGAAAGCTCGAGTCTAGTACCTTCCTTCCGCATCCACTCATCTCTACCACTAAAGTGAGTATGCACCCAAGACCTTCTCTACCACCAAAGCTACCACTAAAGCAAGTACACGTTTTCTTAAATAATGTAATTATTTATTCATTCATATAAATATATGGGTAGGTGGAATAGACCAAGGACCAGTTGAGCCCTACCTGATTACTTGAATGGGCCTATTTTCTGACCTAAGCTGAACCAAAACTGATCAATTCAGCCTGAACCCATGTTTTAAGCAGGTCAGGTTGATTGGTTCTAGTGTCGACTCGGCCCATTGGCCGTCCTAACCATAACTACATGTAAAAGTTACCCAACGTTCAAGAAATAATGAACTAAACAAGAGAAAAATAGTATCTTACAATTATCTTGTAGCATTCGATGCTCGTGTCGGTATTAAGAGTTCAAGATGGTAATGTATGAGGATCATAAGCTATCTAGTTACTTCTCAAGATGGTAATGTATGAGTATCATAAGCTACTAGTTACTTCTTAAGTGGGCTGATATTTGGGCTCTATAATTCAAAATCATTGGAGGATTGATGTAGGGGTGGCAATGGGTTGGGCGGCCTGACCCTGTAGGGCTAGGGCTTGGGCCCTTAAACTTGGCCCGAGGGTTGGGCGTGGCTTGAAATGGCCAGTTAGCGTATAGGGCCAATGATGAATGACCTGGTTTGATCCAATTATCAAGTGACCCATTGTTATATGGAATAATGGATAATTTGTTGGCCCGAGGGTTGGGTGTGGCTTGAAATGGCCAGTTAGCGTATAGGCCAATGATGAATGACCCGGTTTGATCCAATTATCAAGTGTGCCATTGTTATAGGGAAGAATGGATAATTTGAAGGCACTTGTGAGTGGTCCCATTCAACATACAAGTAGAGTTTAAAAGTACTTCTGAATTTGGGGTCATGTTTCTATGATCAAAACTGCTTATATGATGAACTTGTTGCAGATGGTGGTAAACTGCAAAAAAAAAAAAAAGGAAAAAAAAAATGGACTATTTCAAACCTCTAATCATGTCACTCTTTTCCTAATAGGGTCAGCCTTTTAGGGGCAGGGCCCGAGGTCCTTTAGCCCAATTAGGGCCACAGCTTAAGGGACTAGTGCCAGGCCAACACCAACCCTGGCCGATCCCTAGCCTAGCTCGTTGCCACCTCTAGGTCGAGGTGGATGAAGTGGAGAGATTCCTTTAGAGTGTTGTGATTGCTACATGCCAATGGAACATATGGGGTAATTGTACTCAACTGCTATTACCAGTTATACTATATTGGTAAGAGTGTTGAACATTTAAGAAACAACATAGAACACATGATGAATGTTGTAGACATGAGGTATGTTGAGATGGATGCTTGGGAAGACTGTTAAGGATAAAAATAAGAATGAAGTGGTCCAAACAAACCCATGATGAGTGTCAATTAGGATAAAAATAAGAATGAAGTGGTCCAAACAAACCTATGATGAGTGTCAATTAGATGTTTCGGCTGTGTTCTAAGAAAATCAAAGCTGACCCCTACAAGAAGGCTTGAAAAAGACGATGAAATAAAGACATAGGACTTGGATAGAGGTCGTGAGATGCTCATTAGTGGATCTTATATGCATGTGTTGAGTACATAGCAAAACTTCATTGTATGGAAATTGATTCTGTATGATATATCAATATTTATCAAAATCTTGGAAAGAAACATCTATTTCAATGCGGTGTGATTAAAACAGGTATAAAATGGGGAAACCTAAAAAAGGGCAAAAACAGCTAAAAAAATAGCAACTAAGTATGATTGGTTCAACAATATCAAAAAATCCACGTGCTAGTGAAACCAACGCAATGAAACTGGATGGAAGGTTAAAAAGAAAGTTAAGAGATTGACTAGAGGCAACGGTCAAGAGCATTGCGGTTAAAAGAAGATGACAAGAATACGAAGTTCTTCCATGGCATGGCTGGACTGTTTAGTGCATGAATAATCATATCCAGTGTTTCCTGGTAAATGGGGAATAGAAGATAGCAACAGGTTATTTGAAACCACTGTGGATTTCTATTCTGAACTCCCTGCTCCAGAAAGATGGAATCTTCCTTCTATGGATAACTTGCAGTTTAGTCAGATAGTGAGACAGGATTCTGATAGCTTGGAGGCTTTGATTAGTGAGGAAGAGGTTAGGGTGGCTATCTCCTCCGGGTACGGATAAGGTGCTTGGGCTAGATGCCTTTCCCATACTTGGTATTTTGAGAGGGAGGTGAAGGGCGATGTTTTGGATTTCATTTCTGAATTTATTGAGAGAGATCATCTTTCGGCTGAGTTGGGGTTTTTCTTCCTAAGAAGGGGCAAAATGCTTAAGAGATTACAGGCCTATTAGCTTAGTTAGAAGCCCTCACAAAATCCCGACCAAAATTAGCTATGAGATTTTGCAAAATTTTGAGCAATGTCATATCCTAAGTGCAAGGGGTGGTCATGTTTGTTCCATGGCACGCTCATTGCTCATGTGTATAGACTCACAATACAGGGAAGGCAGGGTGTCATATGTAAGCTTGATCTCAAGAAAGCATATGATCATGTGGATTGGAAATTTCTTGACTATTTGCTTGCAAGGTTCGTGTTTCTTCTCTTATTTGGAGCTCCCTTTATGCATAGGAAATCTACAAAACATCCATTTGATAAGATGATAGATGGGCATGGGTCCTCATTCATACCTCAGCGGTAGACTCTTAGGAGTTTCAACAGAAGGTCATGGGTTCGAGTACCCATTGTGGTATAAAAAAGCCACTGTGGTGTGTGTGTGTGGGGTGTGAGTGCGTGTGTAAAAAAGATGATAGATGGATAGAATGGAAGCTTTCAGGCTAGAAAAGTACGTCATTGATAGGTTGAAAAAATTCATTGTGAATTATATTGGAAAAGGTTAGACGACAGGCATAAATTTCACTTGTTGCAATGAGAAAAGATCTCGAAGCTGGTTAATGAAGTTGGGGCAGGCATTAGAGATCCAAAATCCATGAACTTGGCCCTTCTAGGTAAATGACTTTGGATATTTGGTATTGAAGGTCTATGGAGGCAAGTGGTTGGCTGTAAGTATGGCTTTAAGGAGGGATGGTGGTTCTCTAGATATTCTTCTTTACATAGCATTGACAGTCTGGAAGGCTATTTTTTTTTTTTGGTTTTGTAGATGCTTTAAGGAAGCTAATTTGCTTCATCTATTGGTGCCAATTCAAAGAACCATTTTTGGGAAGATGTATTGTTTGTGGAATACCTACTTTGTGCTATCTTTCCCATGTAGCTAGGCTTGCTTGTCCCAGCATGCTCCCCCACACCCCCCCAAGGAGATTAATTGTTGAGGGAAAGGCAAGCTCGGGAGTGTTTTTGGTGTATTCTTTCTATGCATGCTTTGGATCCAATGAACATTGTGGGGCTGATCCCTGGTGAAGTTCATTCAGCCCTATGGGCCAAAAGGCAAAGTTTTGTGGATGCTACCCCTTCCAGTGGGTTTGTGGGCCATTTGTTTGGAGCGCAACAACAGGTATTTTAGTAATCTTGGGCCTTGGAGGTGGTGGTTTGGAAGGCTAAGCTGCATGTTATAGACAAGGTGTTCCAAAACGGTAACAGTGGCCGTTACCGTTATGACATGGGCCGTTACGGCTCCTGTATTGGCCGTTACGGCAGGAGCCATTACGGCCCTTTTTATTTTTTTGAAAAAACCGTTACAGGGCCTTTACGAGCTGTTTTTTCTGTAACAGCTGTTTTGACCCCGTAATGCATAACAGTTATGACCGTTACCGTTACGTAACCGATTTTGAATACCTTGGTTATAGAGTAAGTCAGTTGATAAAGCCCACAGTTAGCTGTTCTCTTCAGGAGTTGGATTGTTGGTCTGGCACTGTAGTTTGTTGGCTTGCTCCTTTATTTTGTTTATGTTTCACTTTTTTTCTAATAATGTTAGTCATCTTTCATAAAAAAAGAAGAAGAAAAGAAAAGAAGAAGAAGAAGAAGAAGGTTCAATGCTGATTTGATTCGAGATTCTATGCTTCAGTTTTTTCGTGTCCTAACTTGCATAGTTGTCAAGGTTAGATCCACAGGCAAAAAAGAAAAGAAAAAAAACCCCAAGAAATATTACCTGCATATTTGGCAGAGATGAAGGCTTGCAGTGAGGAAAAAAGGGGGAAGTTTTCAGGTAACTCTGTTAGCGTGTGATACACATGCACTCATATTATAGTAGTGAAAACCATAGAAATCAAACTAAACCTCCAATTTTTGTTACCCATTGTAGACGCGTCATAACCTCACTATCAGATAAAGAACAATCCTAATCTTAATTGACATTTATTAAATTTGGACCGTTGAATATTTTACGTTCTCGCTATCAATTAGATATTATCAATCAGCCAGTTATAATGTTACATCAATGTAATTTTTGTATACCGACAGTTCAATTTGAAATGCGTGCATGCAAAAGTATATATTTTTTGAATGCATTAGTATGAAGCTTTACCACCTGAGAGTGTATCAAGGTTTCTCTAAAAGACCTTTAACCTTCTATGTAAGACTATAACCATAGTTCACACTAGCATGCGGTTTGGGCGAATGGCTAGCGTCGTGGGTTTGCTCCCCACAAATGTGAGTTCGATTCCCCTCCCCGGGATTACCTGATGCATGTGGTTTGCTGGTGATTGCGTGCATCCACAGGGATTAATCCTGCCCTAAAAAGGGATGGGGACACTCTGTCGTCTCTCTCTCTCTCTCTCTCTCTCTCTCTCTCTCTCTCTCACACACACACACACACACACACACACAAAGAAGCTATGGTTCACCACCGTTCTTTAAGTTGGCGGCTCATTCACAACAAAAGAGGCATATGCATGTCAATCCAAATCATTAGAAAAAAAAGGAATGATCTGTTGTAGATTGGGGGCATGGTCCAAAAATCACACTGATCAAGCATTCATAACCTTCTGATTGGTGGTTGCCAAATGAATAGTTGAAACAAAACTATCAGTGGTCTAAATTCATGGAGCGAAATCAGATGGTTAGGATCATTATCAACATAAATTTTGGTTGAAGCTCCATCTGATAATAATCTGTGTTGCCATGCTCGTATGTCACACTTAATGTAGATGAGATTGGCACTGGAATTTGGTGTTGGATTGTCACTGGCTTAGCTCAGAACAGTGGTCAATTGAATCTACTCAAGGGTGGATTGCGGTCATAGTTCACTGCCATCTCTTACTTACGCTTTCTCCTCCAGTATCTTCTCTCTCCACCATATGCATGGTATAGATCAGTGGCACAATCTAGACCACCCATATCATGGGCCCAGTTGTGTTGGCAACATTTTGTAGGAATAAACGTGTATATAGAAACTTTTTCTTTTTTGAAAGGTTTCCAATGTGGCTTTTTAAACCAAAAATTCCATTTTTCAGCACACGTATTTTTTACTTTTTTCTTTTCCTAACCTTGAGGGAATTAATGTGAACTTCTTCCATCCTGTTTTTGCTATTCGACGTTCACCTATATGCTGATTCTCTTGCAAAGGAGTTTTTGTATCAGCAGCTCTTATATATGATGCCTTAAAAGCAGGAGCCATCCTCCTTTATTTTTAATAAAAGTGTGGTTATTTATCGAAGTAATTAATAAAAATCCCATCCAGGTCATCCTGTGGTTGTGCTTTGCTGCATCTGTGAATGTTACTGCTCACGGCACGGGCCGTTATGATGGGTAGTTTGGCCTAGTGCCCCAAAACTAGGTATCATCTCCCTGAAATGGATTTCCTTCCAACTAGGCATGTGAAACTGAGTGGGTGACCCATAAAAGGATTTGCATGGGAGGACCAATTGCTCTCTCTGTCAATGCTTTTATTTTCACAATGGTTATGTGATGAGGCTGGTGACCTCTGGTGTGTGGGGACCCCATCATATGAGGATCACTGAAAGGTGCCATCCTGAATCAACCATGGTGTCTTTGCTGAAAGGACGACTTGGTTTTTGAACTTAAGCACACCATTCCATTAACATGCACATGTTAGATTTTCTGTAGCATTAACAATTGTGCCAATGCAGGTTAGGGATCTGCCTCTTGGCCTGACCAACAGATTTGGAAAAATGGAGCTCAGTACCATTAAAGATGCATTTGACCGAGTTTCGAAGAAGCAGAAGCTGTCTTCTTCCAAAACCCATGAGGTGATTGACCAGGTTGGCCGGGAAATTGAACGTGCACTGTCGAGAATGCAGTCAGCGCAAGATTCCGGGTCAGCCACTGATCAGAAGACCATTCTCACAGAACTGAACAGCAAGCTGAATGAGATTGGTCCGATCAATCAGATTGAAGGGTCACAGAAGGAGTTGAATGTTGGGTTGAGTAAATATGCCAAGCTGCTCGAGAAATCCTTCGTTATGGACATTTCCAAGGCATACCGGAATGTGGACTTTGATGTCCACGCAGTGAACCAGATCATTGTTGCCCACCTATACAGGCAGGGCCTGTTTGATCTTGGCGACTGCTTTGTGAACGAGGCTGACGAGCCAGAGGCGACTTCCCTGAAATCTCCATTTGTGGAGATGTATAAAATACTTGAGGCAATGAGATCCAGGAATCTGGGACCCGCACTGGCTTGGGCGGCTGCTAATCGTGACATGCTCCTGCAGAACGGATCGACCCTCGAGCTGAAGCTCCTCCGGCTGCAGTTTGTGGAGATACTGCAGAAGGGAAGCCAAAGTGATGCTCTCAAGTACATTTGGACATTCCCGGCCCCATTTGTTTCGATGCACATGCCCGAGATACAAAAGCTCACAATCTGCCTTTTGTGGGCAGGCCGTCTCGAGCGCTCTCCATATGCCAGTTTCCTGTCCCCAATGCATTGGGAGATGCTGTCTGAGGAGCTGACACGGCAGTTCTGCAACCTTCTGGGCCAGTCTTATGAGAGCCCGCTCAGTGTGGCTGTGGCAGCTGGTGTCCAAGGGTTGCCTACATTGCTGAAGCTGGCGAATGTGATGGCTACGAAGAAGCAAGAATGGCTGGCGATGAAGCAGCTGCCGGTGCCTGTGGACTTGGGCCCTGAGTTCCAGTTTCACTCGGTCTTTGTGTGCCCCGTCTCGCGTGATCAAGGGAGCGAGGAGAACCCACCGATGCTGATGCCGTGTGGCCATGTGCTGTGCAAGCAATCGATCGTGAAGCTATCAAAGAGCAGCACACGCGTGTTCAAGTGCCCATACTGCCCGAACGAGGCCACCGTCACTCAGTGTAAGCAGCTGTACTTCTGATGGGTCTTGAGGGATTGGAAAGGTCCAGATGTGTTTGTAGATGTAAGCTGAAAAAGCTCTCTTTATTCTCCCCCCATGAACTGAAAGGTAAGGGTGTAAAGGGGTGGTGGCCCTTTGGTGTATGTGGTTGCATTTGGTTGTGAACAGATATTCTTTATTCATGTGGGACGCTTAAATGGAGCAAATTTAAATCCAAAACTATCAAATGAGAGGCGGATCTTTAATGAACGGCCTAGATCGTGCCTTTGCCTTCCATGCCTAGGGTTATGACATGGGGCAACATCGCTTCATCTGCTCATTAGGTGTTACTCACCATACATAGGACAAAACTAAACCTGTCCACTCGTTATGCATGCCACCCTCATACGAAGACAATGGACGGTTGAAGGATTAGCCAGAATAATCAGTCACTTGATACAGATGAATGGCGATCCTGAGGCGTGTACCCTTTGCACCTGCTCATCTGCAAGGTTCGAGACATCAGACCCGTCCAGCAATGGGCCCTATTGCGAGGATCACCTGTTGCCAAAATCAGTCGATATCCCCCCCTTCGAATGGACCACACTTGTATTTGCTATTTATCAATGGCTATACTTCTCTATGTTGTGGCCCACCTGATGATTAGATACGTCTGATTTTTGCACTTGGTCATCCCCACATTGGGGCCAACCTCTTGTTAAGGGTTGGACGTCACATGTACTTAATGGCTTGGGCAAGGCCGATATCGAACCCCAGCCTGTAAACTAAAACCTAGGGCTGACCATGGCCCGTAATGGTTATACGTGGTCCGAACCTAAAACCAACCTGAGCCGAGTCTCGCCGGCCACTTTTGTGCAAGATCTGGGCTGTTTGTTAAGTGTCCCCACCATTCATGATGTATGACAAAAATGATATTGACACCCCAAACGGATCGGTTCCCCGGGCCGATGGGCTCTTTGTCATAGCAGCAGACCAGCTCCACTAATACATTCGTTAAAATTTTAAGCCCAGACCAGGCCCATTGAACTCTGGTTAACTGGCCAGACTTGGGCTCAGTCCTCGTATAGCTTCTGTTTGGTGCAACCGGGGCCCATGATTCAATGATCCAAAATTTCTTCACGATGACTTTTAAATTTTTTTTAAAAATATTTTTATAGGGCCTTTGGGGCTCTTGGATGAGGGCTCAGACCAAGTTTAAACCGCATCCAAACTCAGGTGGGCCCACCGGGTTCTTTTATAGGTTTTAGGAATGTCTTTACATGGTTTTAGATGGTATGGCCCACCTGTGTTCCTGTGTTCCGTATATGGCTGATTTTTGGGATATCCAATAAACTAAAGGGGACCATCAAATTCACGGTGTTGATGTTCGACACACATCACGGTGGGGTCCACACGGCTCGAGCCGTGGTCTTCTCGATAGCTGCCCGGTTTGAGCTTTTGGCCATGTGATTAGATTGTGTCCCAACAAATACGCATCTTGAATGTCAAGCACACGCCACGTGGCATGTGGGTCCGGAAGCGGATTGCGCACTGAGGTATGCTAAGCGCACTAATTAAATTCAGTGGGGCTACCGTCATTCATGCATTTTATCCACTCCTTCTATCCATTTTATCAGATAATTTTAGAGTTTTAGACCAAAAAATGAAGCTTATCCAAACCTCAATTAGACCACACCACTCGAAACAGTGTAAAATGAACGTTTGCCGTTGAAAAATTCTTGGGGTCCACGGAAGCTTTAGATCAAGCTTATATTTGTGATTTCCCTTTGTCCATGTCTGCAGAGATCTTATGAACAGGTTGGATGATAAACAAACTTCACTGTGGGCCTTAGGAAGGTTTCAACGGTGGAAATCAATACTTCCACTGTTTCCTGTGGTATGGTCCACTTGATCTTTGGATATGCTTCAATGTTGGGCTCAACCCCTAAAATGATATGGAAAAATGGATGGGCGCGTAGATAAACCCCATGCAATCACGGTGGGCCCAACAGAGTTTACTCATTACGCAATCCGACTTCTGTGGGCCCATGCGCACATGCATGTGGAGGGACTCGGATTCGGAGTACCGAGGTCTCCATAGTAGTCGGTGATGTGGACCCCACCATGATGTGTTTTTTATCCATGCCATCCATCCATAACGACTTTTCCACTTCATTTTAAGAAATGATCCAAAAAATCGGCAGATCAAAATATCAGGTGAACCACCACAGGAAACAGTGGTGATTTTACGCCCACAGTTAAAAAGTTCCTAGTGCCCACTATAATGTTTGTTTGCAATTCAACCCGTTGATTATTAGGTCATACGCATCTAGACGAAGGGAAAACACAAAATCAGCTTGATTTAAAACTCGTGGCCCCAATAAGTTTTTTTAATGGTGGGCGTTCAATCACCACTGTTTCATGTGGTGTGGTCCACTTGAGATTTTTATCTGCCTTATTTTTAGGGATAATGTACCAAAATGATCTAAAAAAATGAATGGACGGCATGGATAAAACACATACATCATTGTGGGGCCCATGCCAGTACCATGTGGTGGGGCGTGTGTGGATAGCGATGGCTAGTGGCAACGGATCGGCTCTGTCCAGAGGATAGCTGGTAGGGCTCAGATCAGAAAATGCGCCCAACCTACTTGTGAGGCGGGTTAGCCAAGCTGAATGAAAAGTAAGCCAGGCACGTGTTAGAGTAAATGAGTTGGGATCGGGTCGAACCCTACCTACCCAGACCCACTCATGTATCTTCTCAATGGAATGGGCAAGACCACGAGTCCCAACCAGGCCTGAAACCAGAAACAAACTAATAAAAGATTAATATACACACGTTTGTTTGTATTGGGGCTGCAACCCAAGTTCGGTTGGGTTGGGTTTAGGTTGAATTCTAGATGGGTTTGGGTTTAGCAAAATCTGGTCGGGTTAGGCAGGGTTCACATGTATCTGGGTTGGGTTGGGTTGGATTGGATTGAAAGTTGGGTCCTTTGGTGGTTGGGTTAGCTCAGGTTAACCCTCAATCTGACCTAACCCGCCTAGGCTGCATCCCTACGTTTTGTATCCACTAATTGGGTAGGAATCGGAACATAAGTAGCTCCATTTTCTACTCTTAAACCAGAGTAGGGTCGGTTGGTTGAGCATGATTGATTACAATTAAATAAGTCAGGTCATGGAGTAGTGGGAGTGGGTCAGGTTCAAATAAAAAATCTCTGCTGTTTGCTAAATGGGAGAAATAGATTGCATACTGACACTAGTGGTAGCAACATTGTTATTGACTGTGGGCATCACCATAATGTATGCGTTTTATGCAAGTTGTCTTTTTGTTTTTTTTTTACACACGCACACACACCCCACACACTCACGCTGGTGGAATTTCACCATCTAAGGGTACTCGAACTCTTGAACGGGAGTTGAAACTCCTTAGAGTCTACCACCCGGGCAAGAGTAAGGACCCTTTTATACATGTTGTCGATTGATGTAGAAAACTGGTTAATTTTCTTTAGACTTTCGAATGCCTGCAAAAGAAATGGATAAAGGAGACCTTGACTTTTGCAGGGAATCCACTGATGCCAAAGTTAGGCCAAGGAATTTGGGTCCCGTTGAGTTTAAGGTTTAAAATTGCATCTACCGTTGTTTGTACAAAGGACATGTATACTTTTTTATATTTATTTATTTATTTTACCCAGGTACCCGATACATACACCCATGCACACTGTAGTGGGATTTCACCCGGTGTACACATAGATGTCTTGGGGGCGATGCCGATAAATCTGTCACCCGGTGTCGTATCATACCAGGGAGCTGATTGGGAGGGAGCACGCTGGTTCTCATGAGGTTCTTGGAGAAAATCCTAGGGACATGCCGATAGATCCCAGGTAGTGAATGGTCCACTAGGCCGGGGTGTTGGACTGAGCTTGACCTTGAACTTGGGCCGAGTTCGTCCCCTCGTTTTAGGCGAACTGAAGTGGAAACTGAGCTCGAGGTTGGTCAGACAATGGTCGGTCTTGGTTAGACGTAGTTGATGTTGGTTGAACCCAAATCACCCTTGAGGCCAAGTGAGCTATGGCCTAGTAGGCTTTTTGATGGAAGCCATCCTCCCATCTTGAGTCATCCTAGCCAGCTCATTTTTAATCACAATATTGTCCATACATTTTAGATTATTATGACCGTGAGCCCAAAGTTGAGAGGTAGATTCAAATCTCAGCTGGTCCATGCCACGGGAAAAATAGTGTTTGAACACCAAACATGAAAAACTTCTTTAGGTCTATTGTAATTTTTATTTGCCACTAGCCTCTTAATTTGGTCACACAGGCTTAGACGGAGGGAAAACACAAATATCAGTTTGATCCAAATCTTTTGTGGCCCCTTATAAGTTTTTAATGGCCAAACCCTGCTGTTTCTTGTGGTGTGGTCCACTTGAGATTTGGATAGACTGCGTGGATAAAAGACATACAACGTTGTAGGGCCCACAGAGCATAGTCTAGTAGCAGGGTCTCTACTGGCAGTGTGAATATGCAATTAGGTCCGTAAAAAGGTTGGACCTAGGGCTGGAACCCGACCCATTGCTACCCTGCGTGTGGAGCTGCCAGCAGATTAGGAGACCTGGGTCTCACCCAAGACTGTGCAGCCCTTCCCGTGGGGCCACCTTAATGTATGTATTCTATATCCACACTGTCCATCCGTTTTCCCAGATTATTTCAGGACACGATCCCAAAAAGGAGATCTAAATCTCAAGTGGACTATACTCTAGGAAAAAGTGGTGATTGAACACCCTAGCATTAAAAACTTAGCTGATCATTCTAGGGCACACATTAATGTTTTCATGGTATTTATTTGCCATCCAATCTGTCGATAGGGTCACATAAGCCTAGATGAAGGGAAAAAAACAAATATCAGCTTGATCCAAGACTTTTGTGGCCCATTTATAGTTGATCACCACTATTTCCTATGGTATGGTCCACCTGATAATTATATCTGCTTCATTTTTGAGATAATGCCCTAAAATGATCTGAAAAAAATGGATGGAAGGTGTGGATGCATCAAGGTGGGCCCTACAGTAAGGGTTACACGGTCTTGGGTGAGGCCAGGGTCTCACCTAGCCCGCTCCCAAACCTAGGGATAGAGATAAACTAATTATTTGTTTCCTTTGGAGGCAAAAGCTCTCATCACATATTTGTTTTTATTTCTACTTTTGGAATGAGAGAGATCTAATAATGAGAGGACTAAACTAGTTTAACAATACCTTTTTAATCGATGTCCCACCTCCATAAATCTAAGCCATCCATCTCATATATACATGATTTTTGAAGTGGATACAGCTCTCAATAGTTGGCTTTTTGGTCGGATGGAGGGGAGGCAAACCACACAAAACCGGAGAATCCTAAGTGCCGTTTCCTCCCTTTTGCTTTTAAAAAAATATTAATAATAAATAAATTTTAAGACAATATAGGTATTTTTATACCATCAGCATTTTTGTATTAGGTGCATGGTCTTTCAGTATGATAGATAGTACACAGGCACTTAAAAATCTGCTTATTTTCCAATCTAATTAGTTTTAGATGGGTGGGTACTAGTTGATGATATGTGGCCCCCATTATAATGTATATGTTTTATCCACGTCGTCCATCCATTTTTATAGGTAATTTTAGGGCATCATCTCAAAAATGAGGCAGATCCAAAGCTCAAGTGGAGCACATCATAGGTAATGGTGGGGATTTGATGCCTATAGTTGAAAACTTTTTGTGGGCTACAAAAGTTTTGGATCAAGCTGATTTTTATATTTTTTTATTCATCTAAGTTTACGGGACTTTTTGAATAGGTTCCATAGCAATTAAACATTGTGGTGGGCTTAGAAGGATTTCAACAATAGGCATCACTATCCCCATTGTTTCCTGTGGTGCGGTCCGCTTGAGTTTTGAATCTGCCTCATTTTTGGGCTCATACCCAAAAACGAGCTTGCAACATGAATGGACAATGTGGATAAAACACATGGTAGAGCCCACTGAGCTAGTTGGCGATGAACTTGAGATGCTTAAAGGGTTACTATCGAACCATCATGGCCTTAAAGATTTTATAGAAAATTAAATGAAAATTTTAAAATTAATATATTTATAAAAATTTGAAAATCCGTGTGCACAAAAAGGCTCATTATTTTGACACACAGATATTCAAGGCTAATTGCCTTGTTTTAACAAACAGTGTCCACAAATCAGTGGATATGATTCTTCAAGCAATCTGATTTTGGAATTGTGGCTTGATAACAGTTTGGTTTCACAATTTTCTTTGTTTAATTTGAGTTAATGTATGCCACATTTACAACTTTTGGGTGCATGTGCATCAAAGGTCGTACAAAGCCAGAGTATCAAATTAGGCCCCTTTATATAGAGTAACTACACAATGCCACCAATAATTGTCACGTACACTTTTCCATTCTCCAATCACAAGTGGACGGTTGATCATGTGTGGAATCCATCAGCTATATAGAGGTCAAGGGGCCACCCAAGGATTTACATGATTTTGATGGTGACTCAATAACGCTGGATCTATCAAGGTGTGATAAATGATCCGCAGGCAATATGAAATTACATGAAAATTGCATAACCATGTGTAAGTAATTCAAATTAAACTATCCAAATAATGGGCCTCATTTAGGATGAATGATTAACTAAAAATTAATATTATTTGATTATCTGACTGTCAGATTGGTGGACATTTATTGAGTCTTTAAAAATGGAATATATCCCCTGCGTATCAAGTGTTGTATGATGACAGAGTATCTAATGACTCCCCTTTTATATAGAGTAAGTACTGCACAGTGTCACCAATAATTGGTGCACACACAAATTTCCATCATTTCATCACAATTAATGGATGGTGATCAGGTGTGGGATCCAACCGCTATAGCGAAGTCAAGGGCCCACCAAGCAATCATACGATGATAATGATGATGATGACTCACTAAAAAAAATCAAGCCGTTGTGGAATTGCAACCCTGGATCTAGATTACGTGCCAGTAATCAAAGATCCAGGCCTCAATTCAGGTCCATTAATTAAATAGGCCGAGTTAGTTTTTGTTCCCATTTATTCCTATATGATTTAGCCACAGTACGCAGTTCGGTTTTTATGCATCGATTTCGATTTTACATGAACTCGGCATCCATGCCTTTGATTTTTAATTTTTAATTTTTATAAGGTTCGGGTGGGCTATTACAAGTGCATCATCAAGACACGTGCAGGATCTCTAAGAGATCCTGGATGCTTGGATATTGTCTAACAAGTGATTGTAGACATTGGTCCGGTGGGCCACCATGCAGAAATACCATGGTCCTACAATCAAAGTGATTGGAGAATCCTAAGTCCTAACCATCATGTGTAGAACAATGACCATTTCTATGCTAAAAAAATTTCAAACCACCTATTTGGTATGTCATCGATGCAACATCTAAGATAGTTTCATGGTGTTTGACTTTTGGGCTATCTACATTAACAATAGAGATGCTTAGAGATGAAAGAGCAACTACCTCTGTCATTATTACTTCTTGGAAATGAACTGGGTCTAACCAAACTCCACACTCATACTTCAAAATTGTAATAATATAATCCCAGCCATTAGATTCTCATTCATATCATCTTGATCTCCCATAAGGCCGCATGCAGTGAATCTGACCGTGGAAATGGGTGGTTCAAAAATCATTATCTACACATTTGCAATTGATTGAAAGACAAACCACTTGGAAGGTAAAAAATAAAACCCCCAAAGTTTTATATTTTTCCTAATCATATAAACCTTTTCTTCAAATCCATAATTATGAAAGTGACTCACCAACCTGGCTAAATCATGGGTAACCCCACTTCTCTAATTGCCAGGTGTATATGTGCAGAGAGAGAGAGAGATTCGGAATCTTGAAAAGTACCATGTCTGCATGCCTCAGTAGGTCAAAATAAAGAGAGTATTAACGTGGGTTCTTTACATGTTATACATTGCTTCTGTCCTATGTCAACGAGCACTTAAAAATCTCTCTCTAGCAGCTTTATAGATGAGATCCAAGCCTTTAATCTCACGAGACAAAAAGCACCCATGAATTAAAAAGAAAAAGGGCCTCTCTGTGGTTAGGTTGGCGTGCATTTTGTCCCACCAACCTCGTGATAGCTGCCTCCACATCCCACCATGTGTCCTTACCAAAGTACATCACTATACATACTATACCATGTGTCGCTCTCATCATCCATACAGATGCACGCTGCACACGTACATGTACTCAAATCAAGCTGTCCATGGACTGGGAAATATCCAAAAAATAAGAATAATTGGGATGATCACACCACCGAATTTGGACCGTTGATCGTTTTTCATTTTGCATTTTATGGCCACCAACTATAGAATCATCTGTTGGTGTAATTTGTGGATTTTGTTTCATCATCTACAATGTGGTACACTATTTGAACGGTTTGTAGTGAGGTGCATGCAGCGTCTGTGTGCGTGTGGTAGATATTCAGTATCTGCTAGTGGATCAAGTAACTGTTCCAAAGATCCACGGAGGAGTGTGATTGTTCGTACGCGTGCACTAAGGAAATTGCACACGTGAATGGATTTAACTCATTAAACTGTCACAATTATGTTGTCCATTGCGGATATGTCATAACCCAAAAATTAGAATTTTTATTAAGCAATCCTAACCTCTGATTTAGGCAACGTTTTTCTTTCTACCGTTAATCCAATCTCCACCATTCGATAATTTAGGAAATCAGTTCAGCTCTTCTGGGTTTGTAAACGATCTAAACTCGGGCCCACCATTTGGAAGATTTAATTGATTTACTTGTATATATACCACGTGTGCAACTTTTAGGACATGAGAATGAACCATCATACTCCGCTGGAGTATCAAAAATCATAAAGAGCAGGTGGTCCATGTTGTGGGGCTAGTGGTTATTAGATGGATAAGATGAAAAACAGTTAATAACGTAAATTTATAATTAAAAAGAATGAATCCATTAATGGGAAATTAATAAGATCGTCCAAAACTTTTTATTTTGGGATGTGCTTGTCTACAGTGGGGCCATTATTCAGATGATCTGGACCATTACATCGGCCTTAAACTTCTAGGAAAAATTTTGATTGTTTGGCAGATTCTGATAGATGATAGGCAGGCACTGGAAAGTTGTACACGTGATATGGAAGTGATTGAAATTGAACTCAGCAAATCATGGTCCTAGTTTAGATGGACCACAAACAAAAAATTACACTAAATTGATTATACAACTGTATGATTTGTGATCATTTATTGGATGGTTGAAATGAAAAATATCCAAGTCCTATTTCAGCAAACAAGTGCCCACGAATCAGTAGGTTGGGACCGTTCCACCAATCTGATTTTGGGATTGTAACTTAGATACAGTATTACCACATTTTAGGCATTTTAAATTTTTTAAGATATATAGGCGAATGTAGAATTCTCACATACACCATGTATCTATACTATTGCCTAATAGAGTTAATTATATATCCACATGCCTGTGTATCAATCCTCATGCACCGCCAGAGAAGCTACTAGTGGTGTTCTTACCAAGGGACATGGTTAATAGAAAACAAAGAGGGAATATGAAAAACTAACAGCTCTAAAGAATCTAGTGTTTCTTTTTTCTTAAATCTTGAAAAAAAGGAGAAAAGAAAAAGGAAAGAAAAAGAAAGAGAAGACATCCTATCTAGCCATTAGTCAACATCTCCATTAATCCATCTATCTGCATGTTTATAACACATGTAGCCATTAGCCCACATCTCTATCCATCCATGCATATATGTGTAGGTTAAAAGCAATGTGGCCACTAGCACGCATCTCTATCTACCCATCCATCCATCCATACATATTCAATTGCATGTTAAAAAGCCATCTAGCCATTATTTATTTTAGGATAGGCTTTAGCCTAATTTAAAGTCAAGCACAAATAATGTCTAGCTTTGGTAAGCCCACATGCACCTCGATCCAACAGCACATGGACCAACCTAAATAATCTATGGAAATCCTATCCCATGCATCAAGGACCTACCATGCACTAAAAAATCAATGGCTCAACTCATGCATCTAGAAGGCCTCTCCTGAATAGGAACAATGGACGGTTTTAAAAATATCGCTAGCACAATCAACATTCAATGTACATGAGTGGCCTTCCTTGCGATAAGGCTCCGCTGCATCATGCACTACCATGAATAGGTGCACACGTGCCTTTTCCCAATATGCATGGCACGTGTGTATGATCCAAGTTCCGTCAGGTGAGCCACACCCACATTTCACTTTTCTCAGATGGGACATAGTGTACATCGCAAATGGATGGCTATAAAAAAATTGTTTTAGAGTAGCCCAACAGAGTATTTTTGAGCCATTATATCCGATCAGTGTAGGCCACCAGCCAAGACATGTGCTTGCTTGTTGATGGGAAGGGCTCTACAGGCAGCTTAGCAAAACATATGATGTGAAGGGATAGATTCCACGCCGCTTAGAAAAACATCAATAATAGTTAAAAAATAGAAATAAAATGCTGGGAGTCAACAAGATAAGCGTTAGACTTGGTAAGTTTATTAAATTAATAAGCCAAGGAGCATTAGTTTTTGGGATAACTGGTCAATTTAATAGGTTATAGGCAGTGGATTTAGAGTAGGATTTTGAAGTTTGGAAGGTCACAGGGATAGGGTAGGGGAGGGGAGGGGATAGAAAAGGAAGGTTGTGAATAGACATGGGAAGAGTGACTATACATACGTGCACTTAAAAAATCATCCTACTATTATAGTCTTCTTAGTAGTGAGATCTCATATTTCAATTGTGGACGGTCCATACCTACATGGGTTTCCCAAATTTCAAGTTTGCAAAGTCTGGATAAGTGGCATAATAGCCTCTTCATTTTTTCTGTGAGAGATCGTGCCAATATATAACAAGGCGTATCAGAGCCTTTTTTTATTTCTCCTATGAGATAGAGTTGAGATTTGATGTATGATATCATGTTTGTTCAATGATCCAAAACATTGACATGCATTGTGGGTCGTCCATAAAATCTCAAACCCTTTAGAGGGTGGCTCAACAAATAAATTATGGTTAGCTTAGGAAATCAAAGAATTATTTATACTAAAATATCCAACATTATATAGATAGAATATTCCAACTTGGGAATTTTTTGGAGATTGGGCGATTAGTAATGAGTCTCATCTAAACTATGTTGGGGATTTGTGCTGCAGAATCACACAGATCTAGATCTAGGATAACAATTTAATATATAGTAACAAGCAATCATAGAAGAACACAAAGTTTTAACGTGAAAAATCCTTGCAGAAAAAAACCATAGCACTAAGTGACAGAAATTCACTATGAAAAGCAATTATAAGAGAGAGGACTTATCCGATTCGAACAATCTCAAATCTCACCATTGTTATACCCTTTGATAACCCTATAACCTTCTACGAACCCTTGAAAAATTTTTAGAAAGCTTTAAAATACCTTAGAATAACCCTATGAACTCTTATTTATAGTTTATGAAACTTTCCTTTCGTACCCTTGCGAAACCACCTCAGCTTTCCGCAGTCCGCACAAGATCCAGACTCGAATCTGTGTTACTTCTACTGGTCAAAGAATGGCCACGACTGGTCGAGTAACCCGCTCGACTGGTTGTGTCATCCCCTCGACCGGTCGAGCATCTCGGACACCAAAAAACTGAGCTAGCTGAACTTTGAATTAAGTGGGCCATAATAGGTCGAACAGCTCCCTCAACCGATCCTGCACATTACAAAAAAAAAAATTAAATTTAAAACATCTGACAACAATCTCCACCATGTCTTCAATCATCAATCATGTAGTTTATTGACCTCTCTTTAAAAACGACCTTGGTGAGCATGTCTGCTGGATTCATGCTGGTGTGAATCTTTTCCAGTGTGACGCCTCCTTCCTTAAGCACCTGTCGGATAAAGTGGTGACGAACATTAATGTGTTTAGTACGTGAGTGATAAATAGAGTTTTTAGCCAAATTTATAGTGCTCTCGCTACCACAGTTAACCGGCACGGCCTCCTGCTGAAGTCCCAACTGATTTATCATGTCTCTGAGTCAAACACCTTCTTTAAATGCTTCCGTCACTGCCATATATTCTGCTTCGGTCGTGGAAAGAGACAGTACGGACTGAAGCTTCAACATTCAACTAATTGCTCCACCCAATAATATAAATAAGTATCCTGAAGTAGACTTCCTGAAATCTATACTGCCTGTGTAGTCAAAATCCACATACCTTACCAACTTTGTCCATGTTTTCTCAAAAGTTAAGATGTAATCTTTTGTACCTCGAATGTATTGAAATAGCCATTTCACTGTTTCTCAATATTGCTTGTGGGGTTTGACATGTATCTGCTCACAACACCGACTACCTGTGAAATATCTAGTCTTGTACATATCATGACATACATTAAACTGTCAACCGCATTCAAATAGGGCACATGAGACATAACCTACTTTTTCTCAATGGATTTAGGACATTATTCTGAGGAAAGCTTAAAGTAAGCCGTGTGGGGAACGCTCAACGGCTTTGCCTGATCTATCTCATACTTGATCAATCCCTTTTCAAGGTATTCTGTCTGTGATAACCAAAGCCTTCTCCTCTTCCCGTCTCTATGAATATTTATGCCGAGAACCCTCTTTATAGCCCCAAAATCTTTCATTTCGAATGTCCCTGATAACTGAGTCTTCAGTACGTTGATTTCAGACATATCAAAACAGACGATTAACATATCATCAACATACAGTACTAGGATGATGAATTTTTCATCGATCACTCAGTCTCTTGTAATAGACACAGTGATCGTATTTACTCCTAGTAAATTTCTGACTCACCATGAAAGAATCAAATTTTTTATACCATTGCCTAGGCGACTGTTTCAGGCCGTACAACGACCCCATTAACCTGCAAACCTTTTTCTCTGCCTCTTTAACTTCGTAGCTCTCTGGTTGCTTCATATAAATTTGCTCTTCTAATTTTCTGTGTAGGAAGGCAGTCTTCACATCCATTTGTCCACCTCGAGATCTTATTGGGCAACCAGTGCCAACACGAATCTGATAAATACCTACTTAATCATCGGCGTGAATATCTCTGTGAAGTCGATTCCTTCTCTCTGAGCATAATCCTTTGCTACCAACCTTACTTTTATCTATCATGTTTCCTTTTGAATAACCACTTGCATCCGATTACTTTTCGACCCACAAGAAGCTCCACCAGCCCCCATGTGTGATTTTTATGCAATGAGTCCATCTCATCGTCCATAACCGCCTTTCAATTTTCTGCATCAGGCTTATCAAGAGCCTCCTAAATAGTAGACGGGTCCTTCTCATCTATAATGATGGCATATGCAATATTAGAGTCGTCCTTGTATGTTGCCGGTAACCTGAGATCACACGGTGGATTCCTTCTCGCAGGTAGTTGCTCCACCTGATCCTGTACCTCTGTCTTTGCATCTGTCTCTGCCTGAGTATCATCTGTGTAAATCTGCACGTCTACGATCACCCTTTCTGGTTTCTCTTACTCCTTTTAATCATTCTTGCAAAATAGAGAGCTTTCATCGAATCTGACGTCATGGCTAGTAATGTCCTTGCGTATGACCTTGTCGAATAACATGTAATCTTTTTGTAACATCATGGATTTTCGCTGTTTTTAGATTTTTAAAAATTCTTGAATTTTTTTTATTAATTAACTTATAATAACCTTTAATGATCATTAACACTCAATGTCAGTTTATACAGGGGCGGTACCAGTAAAGAACCGCACAAATCCGATCAATCAACCGTAAGAAGCCAACGAATTCGCCCGATCACTCAAATATCGAGTTAAGTCCTATGACTTACTCACGTGGGGCCCAAATCTAATCGATCCATCGCTAATAAATCAAGGCAGTCATAACCAAATTAAATATCCAACTAAAGCCAAGTCAGACAAGGCCGAGATCTTGGTTAATAGACCAAACGAACCCCGATACTCTTTTAACATAAAACCAATGGCTTAGAGTAGTCATGACTAAATCTTCACTTTCACTAGTTATAAATAGGCCATACTATAAACATAGTTAATCCAAATCTTAATCAGTGTCCGCAAGAAATCTCATTACCTAATTCATTACAGAAATGCCCTGATTTTTCGAACAAGCTTTAGACCGGTCGTTGGTGGGACACCAGTTACAAAATTATAGAGCAATGTCTATCTCACTGGGCTTGTGGTCCATCGCGGACCATGGACTCGGTGGACATCTAGAAATTAATTATCCACACCGTTCCAGTGGCACTTACCAAATGCAACCCACCCAAGGCCAGGATGAAAATCTGGCATGTGTCAACGAAATTGAGATATAAGACTTTTCAGCTGTCGGATTTTTTTAAAATTTACGGTGAAGGTCTAATGTAGTGTCCTATACCTGTCCACAAAATTTGAAACTCGATCATGGCACGGTAACCATTGATCGCAAATCAGACCCGTACGATCAAACCAAATATCCGATCGCTCCCAAAATTTGCATGATCCTTTATCGGGCCATGGACCACCTACCCTATAAATTTCATGGCTAGGGGACCACCAGAACCTCTCCAATTACTGGGATAGACCCCGCTGGGTCGCTTAGGATCGGGACCATATGGTCAAACCCCATATCCGATTGTTCTCAAATTTTGCATGGCCCTTCATCGGGCCATGGAGTACCTATCCTGCTGTGTATATCAGTGTATACACCCCATAATGGGCCCTAAATCTTAGAAAGACCCTCCCATAGGTCTAGTATAGTAAAAACTTAGTCCATAGGGCCATTTACACCAATTTTGACATTATAAGATTTGGGCATCCCTCTCCCCATACGATTTTTACCCTAGGAAAAGAAAGAAAGAAAGAAAAAGGGAGAGAAAGAGAGGGAAAGAGAAAGAGAAGGAGGAAGAGAGGAAGAAAGAGAGAAAGAGAGGGTGAAGAAGAGCAAGGTAGACCATAGATTGAGGTGGGGCCAAGGGCATCAACCCTTTTCAACTCTCTACCTCTCTTCCAAGAAGAAACTCTCTGCCACAACCTCAAATTTATCCGTTGGCCATCTAGGTAAGAACCTCTCACCACCTCTTCTTAAGATCCAAGTAATAAGAAAGGATTGACATGAAATTTCTCACATGCAAGGATTGATTTTAGAGATTCCGACCGATCTACCACGAAATTCACATCCCCTAGGTCGTTTCCAAGCCTCCATAAAATCCAAAGGTGCGGACTATTGCTCTTAGGTGGCCTAGCACCAATTATAGTAGGAGTTTAATGATTTTGATTGTTGAGTTGTTGTATTGAGGAAATTAGAGAAAATTAGGAATAGTGTGTTGTTGGAATTGTATGGTTTTGCATGATTAATCTATATTTGATGTTGATTTTATCTCTCACATGATTTAGTATAGGAATGACTACATGCTCATGTTTGTTTGATTGGTTTGCTCATATGTGTTGCTTCATAGTGCTTAAGAATCTTGACTCTTGTGAGTTTGATTTCTTGAGGTGTTGGAAGTACTCAACTTCCTCACTAACCCACACATTCACATACACCATGTTTATAATAATGAAATATGCTTGCTAGGAATATTTGTATCGTAAGTTGCGATGTATGTGAACATGACGTTTTGTGCTTGTTGATAATCTTGACGGTTGGCATGCTATGAATCAACATTGAATCCTCGGGTTGGTCGGGATCATGAAGAGAGGCGCTAGTCCCGTCGGTAGGATTATGCTAGGGCTAGACCCGTGGGTTTGGGCGGGTGTGTTTGAGTGGCTGTAGTTAGACTACATGGGTCCTCTATGCCCGATGTTACTCATCTCACGCTCGCCTGACTCGTGCGGTCTAGCCTACTGTCTGACCAACCCTGTTTGTTAACCATGGTTGCTTATACATGTATGGAACCTGAACCACCCTACAACCATTGTAGCCCATCAACAATCCACTTGTAAATTAGTCCACAACCTCGTGAGCCAGGCATGGTGGAATGGGACACTGTGTCTGAGCTGTCGGCCTACGCTGGGGTGTCGCGCCTCCCCGTAGTGACTGCGTGCGATCCCTTTCTCTTGGCACTCCTCATGTGCTTGAAGTCAGGGATGAGGAATCCGACGGGATCACGGACCGCGAGGTCTCGGCCTCATGCATTGGGGGTCTTGGCCTCGCAACCCGTTTATGGCATTGATACGTGGGGTGTATCAGTTTCTCAAACCTGCTGGATGAATGGACTTAATTAATAACTCGGCTAACACGATTGCATTGCATCGCATTAGTTAGGGTGACGACTCAGAAGTTGAGGTAGCAATGAGAGAGTGTTGACATACGCGATCGTTAGATGGAGTCACTCGAGGGAGCGTTGTGGCGAGGGCATGCATCATATCATTCCGTATTCATGCATTTAAATAAGAGTTAATATGAATTGATGATTGTTTGTATTTCATTAAATTCATATTATATTTGATGCATGTTAAAACTTAAGACTAATAGCATCTACTGAGTTGATCACTCACTCCCACTCTGGGACGGTGTTTTAAAACACCACCCAGACTCTTCAGTAGCTGCAGGTTATGTTGTGTTCGACAAGCCATGCGGTGCGAGCTTAAGCGAGGAGGACGAGTTCTCCTACTTCCAGTTGATGAGCAGCTCTCCATCGGCTTAGGAGACTGGATTCTGGAGCGTTGAGTCGTGGGCTCAGCACACAATTCCTTTGGATATATGATTCTTTTTGTTATTTTTATTGGGCAACGCCTTGTGCGACCCCTTTATATTCTTTTGGACTTGTACATATTTATATCTCTTTCACTTCAGTAAACTAGTTGTGGTTGCATTTCATGCTCCAAGTAATTCCAAGCTGCGCGTTTAAACTTGATTAATCATAAAATCATAAAATTGATGATAAGTGACACTCGAAAACTCGAGAGTCGAGCGTATGCACGACCCCCGATTTTTTGGAGTGTTACACTTTTACACCAATGCCATAGCCAACAAAGATATACTTTTTGACTCTATGATATATTTTATCTCTCTCAATTGATAATACATGAGAGTAAGTCTTATAACCAAATATGTATAGATTTGAGTAGTCAATTTTTTGACCACTCTATACTTCCTCTAAGATTTTACATTCAATTGTCATTAAAGGAGACCAGTTCACCAAATAACAAGCCGTGTTAACGGCCTCAATCCATAGGTCCTTGCCCAATGCAGCATTACTTAACATGCATCTGACCCTCTCAAGGAGAGTCCGATTCATTCGCTCAGCCACACCGTTTTGCTCGGGGGTATGACGCATTGTGTTGTGTTTGATAATTCATTTATCCTTTCAATAATCATTAAATTCAGTGGAAGTAAATTCTCCACCATTATCAGTCCTTAAAACCTTTATTTTCTGCCCTGATTATTTTTCCACCGTTACCTTCTATTGCTTGAATATGGTGAAAACTTCAGATTTACGTTTTATGAAGTAAACCCAAACTTTTCTGGAGTAGTCGTCAATGAATAAAATAAATCATGACGACCCCTCAATGGAAACTTCTAGCGATGGCTCCTATATGTCAGAGTGCACGTAATCAAGCACTCTCTTACAAACATATTTTTTAAATTTAAAAGACAGTATAGATTGTTTACCATATATACAATGCTCGCATATATCTAAATCAGAAAATTTAAAAACTAAAATCAAACATTGATCAGAAAGTACCTTTATGCCTCGTTCGCTCATGTGGCCCAGACGAACATGCCACAAACGTAGAGACGTGGAGTCTGCAATAGCTGTTGTCACTCCACCTATCGAAGTGCTCCCAATCAACTTGTAAAGTTTTTCGTGCTTCTACGCTCTCATAACCATGAGTGTCCCTTTTGAAAATTTAAGGATACCATCAATATCGGTGAACTTGCACCCTATAGCCTCAAGTGCATCAAGAGAAATTAGACTTTTCTTCATATCATGAACGTGCCTAATGTCAGTCAAGGTACGTTCCATCCAATCAAACATCCTGATGCTCACCGTGTCAATAGTCACAACATTACAAGTATTGTCATTGCGCATAAAACCCTGTCCACCATCGCATTCCTTATAACTGGCGACCAACTCTGATGAGGAGTCATGTGATATGACGCTCCTGTGTTTAGGATCCACTCATCTGCATGATTGTCGTGAACATGTCCAATTATGGACACAGACAAAACTTCATCACTACTTATCTCTTCATCAGATGATACAACATTAGCCTCAGAAGAATCTACTGGATTTTCTTTGTTCGTTTTAAGATTTCTACAATCATTCTTCATATGTCCAGACAACCCACAATTTCAATACTTTAATTTACCTTGCCCTTACCCTCAGATTTGGATCTAGACCTTAAGGATCATGTACCTCATTCAGAATCTCTACCCCTCGTAATCAGTGTATCGAAAGATGCCCCCATGTCGTCATTTAACTTTCTCATAGCCTTTCCTTAAGGTGCTGAGATCACGGTGTCAACACTTTGGGTTTTATTTGCGATGCATATCGTGTCCTTGAAAGACTCATATGATGCAGGAAGAGAATTCAACAATATACATGCCTGTTCCTCATCTTTGACCACTTCCTTTATATCCAGTAATTTACACATCAATTTATTAAAGTTGCTGATATGGGTTTCTAGATCTCTACCCTCTGCCATCTTGAAGGTATAAGACTGTAGCTTCAAGTGTAGGCGATTTTCAAAGGACTTTTTTGCATAGATGTTCTCTAACTTCGCCCACAAACTAGCTGCAGTTTTCTTTCTCAAAATATTATAGAGAACCTCATCTGTGAGACATAAACGGATAGAGGCTAAAGCATTACTATCAAGGTTTTCACATTCATAATCTTTTATGGTAGATTTTCGCTCCTCAAGAGCCTCAATCTCGCCTTTCTTGGTTAACAAGCAAATCATCTTAACCTTCCATAACTCAAATTTATTTTTGCCTAAGTACTTCTCAATATCAAACTTGTTGTTTCCCATTATTACTAATCATGCAGATTCATATCTATGTCCCAACGATTACTCTGATACTACTTGTTGGGGATTTGTGTTGCGGATCACACAGATCTAGATCTAAGATAACAATTCAATAGTAACAAGCAATCATAGAAGAACACAAAGTTTTAACATGGAAAACCCTTATGGAAAAAAACCACAGCATAATGCGATAAAAATCCGCTATGAAAAGAAATTACAAGAGAGAGGACTTACCCAAAATCTCGAATCTCACCTTTGTTACACCCTTTGATAACCCTAGAACATTTTAGGAACCCTTGAAAAATTTTTAGAAAGTTTTAGATTACCTTATAGCCCTAAGGACCCCTATTTATAGTTTAGGAAACTTTCCTTTCACGCCTTTGCGAAACCGCTTCAGTTTTCCGCAGTCTCGCAAGATTTGGACTCGAATCTGCGTAACCTCGACTGGTCAAAAAATGGCCACGACTGGTCGAGCAACCCGCTCGATTGGTCGTGTCATCCCCTCGACCAGTCAAGCATCCTGGACACCAAAAAACTGAGCTCACTGGACTTTGAGTCGAGCTGGCCATGACCAATCGAACAGGTCCCTCGACCGATCGTGCACGTTAAAAAAAAAAAACCAGATTTAAGACATCTCACAACAAACTATGGCCCCACTTGTACAAACCAAAGACCCAAATGTAGTGCTTTATTTATATAGGTTTGGAGGCTTACTTGAAGTGTCAGGCTTAAGAAATTCAAAGTGGCCCAATGAGGGGACTAACTAGTTAGATAAAGGATGAGGAGAGATCAAATACCAATCATAAAACCGTGAATTAATTAGAAACTAAAAAATATTTAGAAAGCTCAAGAGAATGTGAATGTATTGGTCTAGAATTCAACCATGTTTTGCACCTGTGTAATATACAAGCATGCCAAAACTAATTTGCAATTCAATTCAAACCGAACGCCATGACCCCCTGGTGTCGAGATAGAGTAGTATGTGATTAATTGGTTGGTAGACTAACTATCGAATGCACTTATCAGGTGATTTGTGGATATTATGGTTCTTCCTCCAATGAATTCTTTTTACCTTAGGAATCAAAGACTTTCGAATGTGCAACAAAAGTTTTGTCGAACAGAAATCGAAGATACAAGCGAAAAAAACAAAACTTACCACTAAGTTGTTCTAGTGTAGAGCGGGGACAGACTAAACTATTCTTGGAAGTTAAGGGTTCCACACTGATGAGTGGTGTAGATGATAAATGTCCATGGAGATTGGATAAGTAGCATTGCGCTAGAGTTGATTTGGTTGGATTTTGTTTGTTTAATTGATTATTTTTCAATCTTCATTTGCTATTTATAGACTTTCTGACAATGTATTGATAGTAACTGTTACTTAACTGACGACCTCTTATACTGCTAGCTGTAAAGAAGTAGTTGCTTTTAATCATTCGTATTTTTCTTTCATTAAACACATCCTTATCACAATAGTCGGGTACTGATTGTGCTTTGATGGTGACGTATCCTTAACAATTATTTATTATTATTTTTAAGTTACCTAAGTAGCGTGATTATCTGAAGACCTGATCATTAATGAGTTGTTCTTTATATATTTAGCATACGTCATGAAGATTTTGTGCCTGCCACGTGGTTGCATTTGCATCGTCAAATCTAACACTACTAGATTTTTCCCAAACAAAATGTAGGTAGTAACAAATGACTTGATAATCTATGGTCTAACTGAAATTATGGCTCTTTATAGAGTGAAATGATATAAGTGATGGAAGTTGTGGAAGCAAATCCTGAATACGAATCACACAATGAAAGACAAACGCAAATTAAGCAATACAAAGAACTCACAAATTTACTTGAAAAACCCTATAGGAAAAAATCACGGCACAAAGCAACAGTCAATATTCCACTATGAAAACGTAAGTATAAGAGATAAATCAACTTACAAATGTGGGAATCCTTTTCAAAACCTAGCTTCTCTCTAGAACAAGCTCATTGATCAAGTTTTCTCCACTCTTCATCGTTTATAATCGCATGACACTTTACTAAGGAGTGCTTGTTGCAATCATTTTTGAATTAGAATGCCTTTCATCTCCACCTTCTATATTTTAAAGCTATTTTTTTAGGTGAACTTCTCTATCTCATATTTTACGTTCGACCCTTTCATGACCGTATCTTATATTCAAACTCAAATCCCAACATATATATCTGATACCACTTGTTGGGAGCCGCATTACACCTATATATATATATATATATATATATATATATATATATATATATATATATATATATAATGTTACACCTGAAATATGAAACAAATCGGGCAATTACACAAAATTGTGCGCACCGTCGATTTAAGCATCGATCGATTGTGTCCCTATGCTCGATCAATCGAACATGCTTAAAAATATCTAGAGAGTTAACATAAATTTTCTGAATTATGTCGATCGATCAACCCTATAAGTTCAATCGATCAATTGAACTTGTCCAAAATAATATGTAAATCAATCTGTTTAATCCGGGGTTCACTCGATTGATTAAGTTATTCAATCAATCGAACTTTCCTATTTCTGTACATATCAAAGACATTCAGATAATAAGAATATGATCCCAATTTGTTAGGATAAGGCTTAAATGATGATGACAAAAGGTCTTGAAAGCCAAATACTTTTTTATTTTTTCAAAGGAGCTAAATCCTACGCGAAGACATCCACTTCCATGACATGAAAACCCCATAGGTAAGCTTGGTTGATTTACGAATATTTCTCAATGACTCCTGAGACAATCTCCTGTACATCAATGACAAAGTAGAAAAGGCTGGACGGCTGGCTGCCTCTAAATAGTGGCGGGTCACACACCAGAACACGTAATATCTCCTTGTAATCCAACCCGTCCAAATTATGGACCCTAGAATCTAAGCATGATGATAAGGTAACTCATAACCCTTCAAAGAAATAGACCCAAGAAAGTGACAATAGCTTTCAAAGGAAAAAGACGATAACATTCAAAGCAGAAAATGGAACGGATTTGCATGCATTTGCGTAGACGTCAGGGAATTGGAGAACATGGATAACACAATAGTCTAACTTTTCAAAGCATGACATCGACGACCCTTTACAAAAGCTCCAATAATGTTGTGTATTTCTGACCTTCTAGAAAAGAAAATAAATTAGAATTTTCAGAAACTAATCTCCTAACAAGTATTACCAAAAAAAAAAAAAAAAAAAAAACAGCCCAAGAGTCCGACTGAGGTTGCAGTCAATGTCGCCGGGTCTTCCGATGGCAGCGACCATGAACAACAGCGACAACACCAGCGTTAGGAATCTCCTAGCATAATCTCCATCAAGAGCAGCCTCAATTGACTGCCATTGACTTGTGTTGGGGACATGGTCATAGCCACAATGAAGAAATGAAAACCCGATCTCAGGAAGAAGGTCATGGGCCCATATTCATCGTGAAGCAGCGCAAGCAGTGATGCTGAATGGATGGTGTATACATGTATTTCGAATATAATGTTGGTGTGATAGTGAATCCTAAGGGAGAAATAAAAGGTTTGGCAATTACAAGGCCAATCCCGAAGGAGTATGTAGATTTGTAGCAAATAATTTTCAGTGCAGAAAATACCATTGTTTAAGAAATGGTTTGATGTTAGGATTTTTACGTTGCTGAGTTTGAAATTTTATTTGTTTGGGAAGAAACTAAGCAGGTGTTTTGTCGGTAGAAGCGGAGCGTGTTTTAGAGAATTCACGAGTTCCAGTGCATTTGGATTTTCTTTTTGTCCAAGTTCGAGAGAGAGAGAGAGAGAGAGAGAGAGAGAGAGAGAGTTTGGATTGGGTAGGTTGCCACCATAGCACAGTATTGCACGTAGCAGATTTCCAGACCCGATTGCAACCTTTAAATGATTTGAAGCATTCATGTTCATGATGCTACCGTATAGAAGATATGATCTTATAATCCTGACCTTTGAATCTTGGATTTGACTATTAGCTATTAAATATTATTGTTCATACGAAATCACCCATTCAACAATGCTTCTTAAGATGGCCAGGGTACCATAGAGTCTAGAACAAGACCGGTTCAGATCATCACTTATGATGCAATCGGTGGGGTGGAAATCTGCCACCGTAACGTATTGTATTAGGGCGACACCGTACCATATCAAAACCAGAGAAAGAGAGAGAGAGCATCTTTCTTTTTTTGTTTTTTGTTTTTGTTTTTTCTTTCTCGAGAGAGCCAAAAAGATATACGGCTTTAGATTAGGAGAATTATTGTGTACTATGCAGGGCAGCTATGGCCCCCCACCAAAGCTGGGACATGCATCAAAATTCTCCCTGATTTGAAAATCGAAACCCTTGAAACAGTGACTTCCCAAGAGATGGTTAAGAGGATATGCAACAATGGTGCGGTCCACATTCAACAGACAAAAGGCCGAAGAAAAGATTGGACGACTGGGATCCTCCAGTTGGGAGAACCCAAGATGAAAGGATAGGACACGTGTATCTTTAGATCAGCACAAGCGTATGATGGTGAAGTAATTAGAAGAGCAAGTCAATTAAAAATGATAGCATTGGTATGTATGTCCCCACCTAAGGATGTAAAAACAACATCTTTTACCCTTGTAAATTGCGTTTTTTTCACACATCATGGTAACACCCAAATCATCCAAGCATCCAATGTAAATGATCTGACTTTAAGTTCGTGCAC
This sequence comes from Magnolia kwangsiensis, assembly GCA_037074715.1. Lineage (NCBI taxonomy): Eukaryota > Viridiplantae > Streptophyta > Magnoliopsida > Magnoliales > Magnoliaceae > Magnolia > Magnolia kwangsiensis. The sequence goes on from CM073581.1 coordinate 102,304,999, forward strand.
TTTCCAACTTTGCCCAGGTTTGGCATTGGATCGGTCGACTGACGTGTGCGTTCCATAAGGTGACGCCAGCTGCATGTGTCCCCGGAAGCTATGTGGGGCCACAGAAATTCTCTGAGAAATCCATTCCGTCTATCAGTTTCTCAAGCTAATAATAAGATTGGAATCCAAAAAACAGCCATACCCAAAACTCAGGTGGGCCACGCCATATGAAACAGTGGGGATTGAACGCTCACTGTTGGAAACTTTGTGGGGCCGACAAAAGTTTTGGATCAGGATAATATTTGTGCCTACAGCTTATCCCAATGGTAATGACCTTATGAACGGTTTGTAGAGCATATAGACATCATGATCGATTCTAGGAAAGTTTCAATCATGGACGTTTCTATTATCACTTTTTCCTGTCGTGTGGTCCACCTGAGTTTTGGACCTAGCTGATTTTTGGATACTTGTACAATTGTGACCTTGAGAAAATTATGAACGGAGTGGATTTGTCACGGGAATCCATATGGGCCCGACATAGCTTCAGACCACAGCAGCTGCCCGTGGGCTGGGGGTGTCCGTGTGTTGAACGGTGATGACTCGTCCATCACACATGTGGCAGAGATGTGCACAAATTCAAACTTCCCAAATCACGGCCTCTTTGTGGATGGAGCATAACCCGAAAATCATAATGGTTGGACCATTGATTCTTTCGCTAATTCGAATTGGACGCTTAGGATCATTCAAACAGTGAAATGTTGGGTTTCGTCCATCCATGATGGTGGCCATGGTTTTCCTGGTATGGATCGAAGGACATTATTGCCACGTGTGCTATGGAAGACCCACTCCCATTTAACATCTAAGCGTTGCAGGAGTCAGGCCCAATGAGATTTTCTCAGGTCCCTGTGGACCGACAAACTGCAGCTGTATGCAAGTGAAAAGGGGAGTCATTTGATACTCTAGCTGCGTACGACACTTGATACACTGGAACTCTGGCATATATTAACTTATATTAAACAGACCCGGTGTTGCTAAATTACAATCTAAAAGTTAGATTGGTTGAACAATCCTAACCTCTGATTTGACACTTGTTTTTTGAAATAAACCATTGGATATGTTTCATTTCTAACCGTCCATTACATGTCCAGTAATCTAATAGTTAGTTATCCAAACAAAAGTAAATTTTGATTCATGATGCATCTAGACTTTTACCAACAATTTAGATGGTTTAGTTTGAATTACTTATATGCCACGTATGCAAGTGCTAAGTAAGTTTTAAGTGCCTGTGTATAATCCATCACACTCTGCCAGAGTATCAAAGTATTTCTCTGTTAAAAAGGAGCGGCATCCCTGAATAGTTTCCATTGGAAAAAGAAGGAAGAGAAGACGTTTTGACAAAGCCAATCTATTATTGAAGAAGATAAGACATCAAAAGGTTACAAGAATTCCCTCCCACCTTCACCAATTTTAATGTGAAATCATCTCCCAAGGTATGGTCTACTGGGCCCACGCTCACTTGTGCCAGCATGGCATGTGGATGCAAGATCCTAGCCGTATGTCAAGTGGGTTTGACTTGTGTAGACTATCTGGCCCAAAAATCAGGCTGGTGGGCCACAATATTTTAGCTTTCCATGTGTTTCGTAAATTTTCACCCCTCTGATAGTCTGAAAGGCTTTCTTTTTGGGCTAGGGAATCTATACAGTGGGACCCACCTAGTCGACAGCTTGGATCTCCTACCGTCATTGCACACGTGGTGGCATGCGTATGGGTGGCACCCTTCTAGGGGCGTATGGGATCGGGAAATCCCCACTAAAAATGGGCAACCCCAAGTAGAGTATGTGGTGCTATCACCTGTATCTAAGTTGGAAGTCAAGCAGTCTTATCTACTTACAAGCGTCACATGAACATTATCTAAACCGTTCATCTGCTCAGCTCCATCTCAGATTGGCTATCAAAGATCGTAGGATATTTGAAATTTCCGGATGGATGGTTAGAAAACAAACCCAACTAGTGGCTGATGCTAAGAAATGTACCAAAAAAGTATCTGCGGCCAGGATCATTCAATCATTGCCGTTTTCAGGTATGTCATGGTTCTCGTGCATTTGTGTGCCACTTGTGTGGTACATGAATATATCCAAACGTGGTTATAAGCTTACAATGACATTCTCAAATGCTAGACAGCTAGAGAAAGCAATGTCATGCTAGTTTATCTAAGTCCTTTTCCTATATATATTTTTTGTTATTTTCTTTACAAGACAAAATTGCAAAGAACATGCTTGCAATGAGGCTATTTCCTTCTTATGAACCCCTTCACTACAAAAGCATAGTTGCAGAAGTACAGAGAAATAAAGATAAGAATATTCATATAAGAAAAAAAGAAAGGAAGGGGTCATGAGAATACTATGTTTATGAGATCCCTACCATCCAAAAAAGAAAAAGAAAAAAATGAAACAGTCCAACCTCCCTTTGGGAGGGAAAAAAAGGACAGAAGAAATAAGAGGGATGGATACCAGGTGTATATGTCAAGGCAACATACACTTAAAAATGGGGCTAGAATAAGGTGATAGTGCACTAGTTTCACCACCATTTTCAAAATGGTGATGACTCATCTGCCATACACGTGGCATACATGTAAAAAACTCTGGACCATCCGAATTGTAGGACATCTCTAGCATCGAAAGCGCATTGGTCGATTGATCTAAAAGCAATATTATCCAAAGTTTCAATTCTACAGTTGAAATCATAAGGTCGAGATCATCATATCAGTGTCCAACGAAAATGGGGCAGTCTGGATTGCCAGACATATACGCTATTCCACGTGTACTGAGGATGAGTGACCACCATTTTGAAAATGGTAGTGAACTATCAACTTAGTCTAGACCTATTAAAAAAAAAAAACCATGTAAATAACACCAAAATCATTGGTTATTTTCATGGAAGATAAAGAACCCAAATGCATACCAGTTGCAATGAAGCTGCTAACCTTGCCATGGCTTTTGATTTGGAGTCTGATCATATGAGGAGGAATTGATGCAAGGGTCAAGCCCAGCCATGTTGAGAATGTCTCTATGAGAGAAGGCTCTGAGACCCAAGAAATCTCTAGTTAAGCCATCATTTCCACCACCTCCTCCTTCCTCATTTCTATGATGAGCTGTTGCAAGATTTTCAGCAGCATCTCCATCTCTCTTTGAACCTAACAGTCCTCCAAAAGCATCCTCAAAAGACCCTTCAAAGCCCGTAGGTGAAGAAAGAGAAGTCATCATATTTTGAAAGAGAGAAGGAGCTGTAGCTGTAGCTGTATCTGTGTGGTCCATTAGAACAGCAGCTTTATTCCCAAAAGTAGTCAGGCCATGCACAAAGCTGCTGTCCATCTCTTCCCTTGAAGAAAGTCCCAGCCCAAAACCTGTTGTGGTAGCAGTCATGTGACCTTGTTGGGATCTGAGCATGGATGAGGAAGAAGACGGTTTGCTTATCGTAGCACCCATTTGAGCTGCTTTCTGTAGTAAGGCGGTGGCAGACATGTGTGGAGAGGCTGCTTGATGGAAGGGAGAAGGCTGAGGAGGGTTGTTGTGGACCACTGGATTTTGGGTGCGTGAGAATTCATGATCTAACCTTGTAGAGAATATTGATGGTGGCAAATCGAGGTGGTTTAGAGATGTGGGTCCTTGAGTTGGTGGGCCAGGACCAGCTCCTACAACAGATAGCCATGGTGGTAGCTCTGGTCTCATGTTAAAATGTTGCTGCTGCTGATGGTGTTGTTCTCTTTTCAATGATAGTGCCTGAAGGTCATGATGGCTACTGATGTTGTTGTTGTTATTGTTGTTTTCTGTTGTTCCCAAGATTTGAGGGAATTGGGATTGTGGATTTGTATGTGTAGCAGGTCCATGGGCTGTGGAAGTACTACCTTGAGAGGGTAGGAGTGGGTTGTGGGTTAGAGGGTTTGCTGTGATTGCTCTTGCACTCTCTTCTGCCAATGCGTCACAGAAGGCTCTGTGGGTAATGAAGCTATCCCTCCTGCAATAGAATCCAAAACAAAACAAAGAAAGAAAAAAAACAAAAAGAAACAAACAAAACATTACAAACCGCTAACATTCAAAAAAAGGAAATAATTAAAAAGATAAAAGATTAAAATAAAAAACAAGGCTGAGAGAGAATTCCAGAAAAAAAAAAGAGTAAAGGAAAGGAAAGACCCTGGAAAAAACCCATGTTACCATTCTCATGATTTATATACATTTTAAAAGATATTCTTCATTGGAGTCGTTGCTATCTCCTTCATATATTTCTCTCTTTCTATTTCGATGATTTTATTTCTCGCAGACAGGGATAACACATGTGATTACAATTCCTATAGATAGAATATCACTTCAAAAGGAATTTAAGGCTGGATGTAGTTACTGTATCATTGAATGAAGCTGATAAATACTTAAATCTGTTTTTTTTTTTTCTTCTTTACCTTGAAAAGAGAGTACCACAATCACATCTGTACTCTCTAGTACCACAGATCTTTGAGTGGGCCTTCCAATCTGATTGAACTGCATAACGCTTAGAACACTTGTCACATTTCCACTTCTTCTCCCCATGCTTTCTACAGAAATGCTTCTTGATGCCCGTAAGGTCTCCAAGTGCCCTTGTAGGATCATGGTGCACACATGTAGTCTCTGGGCATACGTACACCCTCTTCCTCACCTCCTTTCCTGTTCTTTGCTTCAGCTTCCATGGAAGGTTATGACCTCTCCTATGCAGCTGAAGGTTCTGATCTCTTTGAAATCCTTTGTTGCAGATCTCACACACAAACCTGTTGGTGGCCAGGAGGGTCTTGGGAGACAAAGCTATCACTTCAGCATCTGGGTCTGGTGAAAAAACAAGAAAAAAAGTAGTAAACACAAACCCAATTGAAATGGATTGAAAACCATTGAATTAGGATTAGCTTTGGAAATAGAAGTGTAGGAGGTTTTCTCTGTAAGACCTGGATTGCCTGGAAGGTTTCTCTTCTTCTTCACTGGGGTTGGATTTGGAGAAGGAAAGGACTGTTGTTGGAATATGGTGCCTGAAGATGCACTTGCTTCACCTGATGCAGATGTCAAATTGGACATGTTCTCTTCTACAAGTGGGTGGTGTTGAATTATCAGACCTTTCATCATCAGACATGGAGTTTTGGGTTTTGATGAGAGGAATTCGAGGGTTTTGATGAGACCCCAAAAGGGTAGAGATAGATCAAGACAAGGGTTTTGAAAGGCATGAATAGGAAGGCATGTTGTTTTTTCTTTTCTTTTCCCCCTTTACGAACAGATCTAGTAGGAATTCATGTGACTAAAAAGACAACAGAAGACCATCATTTCACACTCTTTTAAAGCATCTACAGATGAAAGAAATTTGAATTTTTTTTTTTAAAAAAGGAAGACTAGAAATGATGATGGAATTCGCAGTTGAGTCACTGTCTGATGCAATTTCTCATCTAATCTGCAAAAACATCCATCTCCCTTCGAAAAAAGAAAAACTTATAATGGTTCCGTGTCTCTTTTCCTTCAAACCCTAAAAAATAAAAATAGATAGACTGGCAAATAAGAACTGCACCAAACCTTCAGAAATACTAAGCCTTGCTGTTTCAATACAACTCTCTTTCTTGCTAGTACAAAAGCAAACCCATCAAAGGCTACATAAAAATAAACAAATAGATAGATAAAAGAAGACCCATATCATAAAACTTGAAAAGAAGGAGAAAGGGAGAGAGAGAGAGAGAGAGAGAGAGAGAGAGAGAGAGAGAGAGAGAGAGAGAGAGAGAGAGAGAGAGAGGAATTTTCTGGCAAAGGGAGGGAGAGTGAAGAGATGTGGATGAGGAATCCTTTAGCAATTGTCCACCCATTCAATACCCAGAGAAGCTTATTCTGACGTTGCACTGTCTGTCTTTTCCTTTGTTCCCTGTATCAAACCCCACCCTTCTTTTCTGCCTCCTTTATACATCTCTACAGAATATACATGTACATGATTTTTCCTATTATCCAATTAGTGGGCCCACGATTGGTGGGCCCTCCCCATTTGTTGCACCCAGCACTTTGATCTCTCTAATAGGGACGTAGACAACTGTTGATCCACATGTTCCTTGTCAATTTCTCGCTTGATTGATCAAATGGTGGCCCACATGAAAATGGGCCATCAAATGGAGTCTCTCGGCCAAGCAATGTATGGGAGTTCGTTTTGCCTGCTACTTAGGATCCAGTGTGTGTGGCCCACCCACTGGACCAACGTGCTAAGATGATCTAATGATTTAGGGCCCGTTTGGCCGGGTGGATTGGAAGGGAGATTGAATGGTATTAGGGTGGATAGCCTGGATTTCAAGATAATGATGGCTGTGTCAGTAGATTAGTGCAAGATCCATGGGATTGCTATATCCCGGGATTGCTACATCGAGTCTGTTCGGCACGTTCGGCCAATCCCGGGATTAAACCTTCTCATCCCTTTCAATCCCTCAAACCAAACACATCCTAGGTAAATTTGAACAGATTAGGGTGGATTGGATAGGATTTGAAGGTAATGATGGTGTTGTCAGTGGATTGTCTTATGATCCATGGGATTGCTATATCCTGGGATCAGATCACTCAGTCTATTTGGCACGCCGGCCAATCCTGGGATTTAACTTCCAACCCCTTCCAATACCATCCAATCCCTTCCAATCCGCCCTACCAAACGGGCCACCGTCCATACAATCTTTGCTACCACATATAAGCTATTTTTCCATCATCAAGCTTCAATGATCACAACCTTTAATTTTTCAGTTGAATGAAAGCCCATTGAAAATTCCCATTTCACTCATCTACGTTGATCTAGAGATAGTAAAGGTCAAAACAATTTTATTCCAATCGTCAGACTAATCAGCATGTGGACCCCACTGGGCTGCGACAAACGGTTGATCGTGAGTCGCGACAGAGGCAAAAGGAGCTCTTGTATTATACCTCCTTGTTGCGACCTTTTTACACTTTGAAGCTTTTGATACATACATACGCCCCTCTTTGACAGCCTACTACGTAGGTTGTTTAGTAGCTCGCCAAAGAACTATAATTCTTACCTTTTACATTTGGTTAATAAAACAAAAGAGCCTGCACCAAACATGTACCGTCTTGTAATTTCGTCAAGTTGTCTCCATGACTTCCACCAATGCAGGGTGAGGACTATAGCCCTCTTTAGATATAGAGTCAACTTTTTCTCGTAGTATTCTAATCACCATAAGTTGAAAAATGCATGACTTAGGCTAGGTTTGCTTGAATACATTCCAGCCATTTGGGATATGTCCGTAGCTATTGTAATAGGGTTCTTTCAATGTCTTATACCTTTTATAAGATGGGGTTTTCATGTTTCAACACTAAGGCCAAGGGATGAGTGTCCATGACTTGGGTGTTAGACAAATTGTATTTCATTCAACACTAAAATCATGGGATCAAGTGCTCATGTGGTGAAGGTGTGTATGACTGTGTGTAGAAAAAGAAATATAAATCTTTTAAAAGATAGGGCTCTACTAAGATAGGGGTGCCCAAAAAAATATTTTAGATAAAATATTTTAACCCTTTAATTGTATAAAAGTTATAGTGTTACAATCCATTTTCAAAGTAAAGGAGCTAAATTTGAATTTGTTGAAATACTTGGAGTTGAGATATTCTAAATTTGAATTTGTTGAGGGACATGGTACAGGTAGTTAAGATTATTGGAAGGTGACTTATATTCAAAGGCTGAAGTCTTAATTTTCTTTTTAAATTTATTTACACACACTCAAATACACACCTTTTCTTTTTTTTTTTTTTTACACAAACACACACCCCACACACTTACGCTACTCGAACCCTTGACCGGGAGTTGAAACTCCTGAGAGTCTACCACCCGAGCAAGAGTAAGGACCCAAATACACACCCAACATAAGCATTCAAACCCATAACCTCAATGTTGAAACACTCTCTGTATTCTGTTTACCACTGAGCCACGGGTTGAAACCAAGTCCCAACTCATCATATAAGTTGGGATGTAATTGAGTAAACCTCAACATAAGCATTTAAATTATTGAGAAATGCTTTGTGCTTTGAAAGCAACATAAGTTAATAGTGCTCTTAGTTGCATCCATCACTTGAATGGTTCAATTAATAGATCTAAAATGCCTATGAACTTCAGAGCACATTTTATAGACCACTATGCAAAATCACATTTATCAGATCAAATCTATTCTTAATTTGTTCTTTCTTTCCTTCTTTTTTTTTTTTTTCCTTTTTTTTTTTACTCTCGATTCTCCAAGCCATGGATGAGATGATTAAGATTTCCTAGCAGAAGTGACTCTTTAGAATCATAAACAAGTTGTGATGAGGTAAATAGATTGATCAAATTATTGATTTTGTGTATCTAGACTGTCCATATTAAAGGCTAATGATCATATGCTTACAATTATCCAATTGATTCAATATTTGCACCATAGCCCATAAAATATGTCCCACCTAATAGACAATTTAAATCAATCGATTGAATTATCTGTCCTAATAAAACTAAGAGCACTATAAGTTAAAGTTCTCTCCGAGCACCCCAAGCATATCTCTAAATTACTAATTGGCAGAAAACCGCTGGATAGTAGAATAGAAACATCACTTAGTAGGCGTGGGCCCACAACTCTAAAACCAATCAAAGTCATGAGAATACTAGCCCGCGGACTACTAAACTAGATTCATTATTTGATGCAGAAAAGTTACTATTGCGTTGCCAATAAGGATCACATGCATGGTATCTACTCTCACTGGGGACCCTGTGCTGGGCGGTTTGATAATCTGGACTGTCCATGTCATGGATTTTATGTTGTAAGGACCACCTTAAGACCCTTTCTACAGAAGCTGAACACTTAGCATGCATGTAACTCAAATAAAACATCCAAACGCTAAAAACAGCTTATATGTAGATCATAAACCCAATTTCGGATTGATTGAACTGTCCAAACCTCTGAGCAATGAACATTTGTTGTTTGAATCCAAACCCCTGAATTTTCTTTTTCTAACCGTCCATTAAATGTTCATCCTTGAATATATATAATCTATGATATATGACCAATCTAAAGTGTGTCCCACGATTCAGACGGTTTGATCAGAATTACGCATACCCCACGTGCGCAATTTCTGATTTCATGAGTATGGACCATCATACTCTGGCAAAGTGCTATAAGTAGAAAAGGAAAGTATGATTTCAAGGGAATGATAACCTCTTGATTTAAATTACATTGGGTATGGTAAAAGGCAATCCATCTCAGCTTTATACATTTATACTAACATGATTAGTTCATTGATTGATTTAACAGCAGACATGCTCATAGAAAATAGTAATTTACTCGCGTCCTGATTCAACGACGTGGCCGCTCACGTGATGAGTTGGAAGTCGTGTTACAGATTCGTACAAACAGCACACGTGTCAGATATTAAGGCCATTCATCATGATCATCCTGGTGGGTCAATCTTGCATGAGTACGATGAGGAAAATTCCATCAATCTAAATTCAAAAGACATCTGTAGGTCACTTGGTGAATGTACGGCCCCTATTGATTTTCAGCATCTAGCCTGTTGACGGTATTTCATTACGTACATCCTTGGATTGCTTTCTAAATTTACTACCTAATTTTTGGTATGCCTTTTTTTTTTTTTTTTCCAGTGGGTTAGCTTGTTAGTACACACACTCCATGTTAGCCACCCTGCCGGGATCGATACCAAGACCTCGAGTGCTGAAACCAGGTATCTCCACTCAGTCTGCCAGTTGAGCTATGACCTGGGTGTGGTCCTTACCATGGGGCCATCTTTATACTACCATGAATGTACTACCTAATTTTTGGTATGCTAGCGTCTCCACTAGTGGTGCAGCGGCTTCCATTAGGGTACCCGACAGGTTGGGCTGGTAAGGTTTTCAAAGTCGTCGGGTCAAGTGATGTTTGGAAACTCGAACCCAATTTGAAGTTGAGTGATGTGTGAGTCGAACAGAGGGGTTAAGATGAGAACAGCTACTTGTATTTGAGTCGGGTTAATTTAGAACTGAGCACGGAAGAATTCGGGTTAGCTTTTGGTTGGGCGTGTCAGATTGGAATTCAGGTCTGAGTCCGGTTGCAGATTAGGTCCGCCGAAGGTCAGGTCAGGTTGAGGGTCAGGACCCTTGGACCACCCTCGACCTGACCCAACTGAGTTGCACCTTTGCACTTGTAATGTCCACGGGAGCCGATTAGGTGCGCCCGGGCCTCACTCAAGATGGTGTGGTCCTTACCATGAGGCCATCTTTATGTATGTATTCTATATCCAAGCCATCCAACCGTTTTGGCAGATCATTTCAGGGCATGAGCTTAAAAATGAATAAAATCTAAATATCAGGCAAACCATATTATAGGAAACAGTGGTGATTAAATGCCCTACCATTAAAAAATTTCCTATGGCTCACTTTAATGTTTTCATAATGTTTATTTTTCATCCAACCTGATGATAGGGTTAGATAAACCCGGAAGAAGGGAAAAAAACAAATAGCAGCTTGATCCAAAGCTTTTATGACCCATTAATGGTTAATCATCAATGTTTTCTATGGTATGGTCCACCTTAGAATTAAATGAATCTATTTTATTTTTGAGCTCATGCAGTAAAATTATTTGAAAAGATGGACCATGTGGGCATAAAATATATATCAAGATTGGCCCTCGGTAAGGGCCGCACTGTCTTGGGTGAGGCCAGAGGTACCTAATACACTCCCAGTGTTCACAGTGCGCACTACCTATTCGGATATCTGACATGTTTACCTTATGTGCAAATTTCTGACACTTTTCTGCAGTGACCAGTAATTACAAGGCTATTTGTTTTTCTTTAGGTCGTGGTGCATTGAACGCTCTCATGCAAAGGGGTGGAAATTGTCACCATTGGATAAGCTGGACAGCACATATATCAAAGATCCCAGCTATTAATCAAGTAGGGTACACTGTCAACATGTGATGGACTAAAATAATCTGTTGCTCCTCTACTCTATATTACTTTACCCAGAAAAGAAAAAGAAATGTTCGTAAGCTGTCAAGCAGGTCTAACTTGTATAGGAAAATTGAACCTTTAAAAAGAAAACTTACTACGGTTCAGATGAAATGTACATGCCTCACTCGCTTGATGATTGTACTATAGTTATTTTTGGTACATGGCCTGATCACAGTGCAGACAGTTGCCCAATGGCCCATATCTCTAATACGTGTGCCATGTAGTACGGGAACCAAGGCAACATTCCATTTTTTTTAATAAAAAAACTCTTTATTATTTTATTTTTATTCACAAGTAAAAATACATATTTTTCCAATCCAACTCAGCTTCAACCATAGATAATAAGAGATATGGCATGTGCAACCCACGTGGAGATAGCAGGGAACTAGAAAGAGACATTACATTAGGGTACAACTTCACACATGCAATGGTTTTAATGGTTTTAATGGTAGACAACCCATCATTATGTCATGGTCATGTTTTCCTGTGTTGTTACCCACTTGAGTTCATATCTACCCTATTTTTGAGCTGACCACCTAACATGAGCATATGGAACATGTAGAAAGTGGATCTCATACCATCATCGTAATGAGTACCACAAACCTTTTGTTGCACCTACTCTTAAGATTTTCAAAATGCATGCAGCCGAAAATAAAAGTTGAAAATTAAATTTTAAATTTACTGTCTTATGGATCCTTACTCAGAAATTTTTAGGTTTCTAAAAACGATAAATAAATTTCAGAAGCTAAGATTTAGCTAATAATAGCATTAATGAACCATCATTTTGTCAACGTGGTTACTTGAACTAGACAGTTTCTCCCCAATTTACCAAATGTAGAAGAAGATGGGAACCATTATCAACCTTTGAAGTAAGGCCAAGGGAGATGCAAGAGGCATTCATACAGTGGACTTCACATGTGTGGACCATGCGATATGATAGAGGAACAATGTTGGGGAACCGCGGAAGCACACAAAGATAAATCAAGCAAAGTATTCCAATCGCATAATCAAGTTCAAACACAAATAAACCGAATTTTATGTGGAAAAACTTCTGCAAAAAAAAACCACGGCGCAAAGGGACAATAATACACTATGAAAGTAGAATTTATAAGAGATGAGAAGTTACCGATCCGAACAAGCTTCGAATCTCCTTCACAAGCCCAAGCTATGCCCTTGAAATCCTTAGGAACGAATTTTAAAAACCTAGAATACCTATCTATCTCCCTAAATCCCGATTACACCCATATATATAGCCTCCATGAAAATCACAATCATAATCGAAAACAACTCCCACACTTACACAATTCTGCTCATGTGCTCGATGGCAGTTCGATGACATCGACAGTCTGTCAATGGCATCGAGAAAGCACTAAAATGTTCCAACAAGAAAACATCCATGTTTCTGATGGCAACGAGCACCTATTGGATGACATCAAACTCTGCTCGATGGCATCAATAGACTCTATTGCTCACAGATTTAAGACATCAACAACAATCTCTACCATATCTTCAATATTCATTTTTCATACCTTTATCCTCATCTCTAATTATGTCTTACATCATAGCTCGACCATCACTTCTCATGCACACTCTTTCTTCCATTTATGCTTTTACTAAGCCCAATGAAGTTGTACAAAACTTGAACTTCTCTGTGGGAACTACCTTAGTAAACATATCAGCTGAATTTATGCTCGTTTGAATTTTATCTAGATTCACACCTTCTTCCTTAAGTACCTATCAGATAAAATGATGACACATATTAATATGTTTAGTACGTGAGTAATAAATAGAATTTTTAGTCAAATTAATTACACTTTTGCTGTCACAATTAACCGACACGACTAGAGGTGGGCATCGAGCCAAGTCGAGTTGAGGTGGGCCAAGCTCGGATCGACTTGTCCATGTTGTACTTGAGTTTGAGCTCGACCTCGAGCTCAACATTGAAGCTTAACTTGTTTGCCAAAGCTGTCGAGTCGAGTTTGAGTTGAACTCGAGCTTTTTCATATGTTACCTTCCTGCTGCAACTGAATTGGGTCCCTACAGCTCCTCACCTCTTGATCTCATAGTCATTCGGAGTACTGGACCGAGACATCTTCTTCCTCATTCTCCCGAGCATTTCCATCAACGAACCAAGGCCTTCTTCTGCAACAAGTTTCCTCATCTCGCTCTGCTCCTGAACCACCGCAACTTTTAGCTTAGTTGATCTAACCTTTAGACCTATCAAAATTGGATATTGTGACAGTTTTTCCTTTCTGATTCCGCTTCTTGCAAATCTCAGCTCTTTGCTATAATCCGTTCAATTGCCAATTCCCACCACTGACCCTATGCATGCTCCAATCTCTCTAATAACATCATCCATCTAGAATTTGAGCACTGTGTGCCAGATTTAGTACCAGTGTTTCGCCCAACCAAAGATCGAGTGTTCCTCCCATTTATAAATCCCTGTGACTAGCTCTTCCGATTTCGATTTGCATGTTAAATAAACCATTTCAACATGTTATTGATTTCCCAGAGAGACCAGCAATGTTATACTAAAGCATTTTAATAAGAACATCTTCTGCCTCGATTCCTTTGTAGTTGTGGAATAACCATTTCAACATGTTACTGAAATGGTTATTGATTTCCCAAGGAGACCATCAATGTTATACTAGAGCATTTTAATAAGAACATCTTCTGCCTCGATTCCTTTGCAGTTGTGGAATAACCACCATAGCAGGTTAACATCTTGAGTTCCTGGGCTTACATCTTGTAGACACTGAAAATCGGCGCCTACGCTGGTTTAAATGTTATATTTTTTGTGATGGAGTGACGGGCTGATTTGTGGATGTTGGAGTCGTCACTAGTTGAAAAATCTTAAAATCCCGTGGTCGGCTAGAACCACGGAATACATAAGATGAGGAAAATTCGAAGACTTCCCTACCTTAAATTGACTCCTGGTCTGCGATCCGGGATTCCGAGCAAGGGACTTCGGTTACAAAGAAGGAAGGTGTTAGGCACCCTCTCTGCCCGTACCAATGTACGGTCTCTACTCGGTATGGTAAAATAATCTCAAGGGATGATGGATACTGTGGCCGAGATAGGACTAAGCACACACGTGGATTTTTGATGCGGCAAGATCTGAAATTTCGACAAGCCACAGAGCATACGTCCAACGGCGTGTCTAGAGGGCGGATGTGATGATGCTTATGTAAAGAGGTAAAAAAATAGACTAGATCACTAGAAATTTCTAATGTGACAGGATCCGATATACGACAAGTCACAGAGCATACGTTCACTAGAGATCTAGAGAAGCAGGGGGGTTGAGAAGGGAATAAATGTCATGATGAATGCTTGTATGTAAAATGAATGGATCTTTGACTTGATCTTGAGTAGGCTAGGACATGGACCAAAACATGACCAATCTGGGCTAGGCTTATGGGTTGGAGAGGTTGAGAGGAAGGCTAGGGGGATAGCTAAGAAAATCTGGACTTGAAGGCTTAAGAGCTCATTCTCATTCCTTCACTCTCTTCTCTCACTCTCTCTTAAGCTTAGGAGGAGGTTTCTTGGTTGTTGGGGTGTGTTGAAATGAGAAGAAGAGAGGGCTATTTATAGCCTTCTCTAATGACATGGCTGTAAATAGGGGGTAGGTAAGGGTTAAAAGGATGACATGAAGGCTTGTGATTGGTTGAGGGGAGAGGAATGCCATATGGCATGCTCTCATTAGCTCTTGGTGGTTGGTGAGGTTGGTAAAAATAGTAAATAGAGTGACCTATAGGGGTAAATCCATATGAAAGTTGACTTTTGCTTGGTAGAATTGTAAATAGGGTGAACTAGAGGGATAATTCCATATGAAAGTTGACTTTTACATGATATGATTGTAAATAATGTGAACTAGAGAGGTAATTCCATATGAAAGTTGACTTTTGCTTGGTAGGATTATAAATAGGGTGAACTAGAGGGGTAATTTTATATGAAAGTTGGCTTGGGAGATGATTTAGGGTTTGGATTAGGGTTTAAGTTGGGTTTAAGGTTAGGTTTAGGGTTTGGGCTGGGTTTAAGGTTAAGGCTAGGATTTGGGTTAGGGTTAGGTTTAAGCTGGGATTAGGGTTTGGTTTAGGGTATAATCATGGTTCGTGGACAGGCTTAGCCTTCTCAGAATATTAGCTTGGGTGGGGTGTCTACAATGCCCCTCTTTGATCGAGGTTGTGAGCAACCGAAGGTCAAAGCGAGTAAACACTCCACCCTTCTGGTCAAAAAAAGGGTAGTGACTCAAATCTTTTGTCTGCCATTGTATCATTGTCAGTCGACTGTTTGGAAAAGAGATGACTTACACATATCGTGAAGGTTGAGAAAAATGTTGTGATTGCCTCTTGCGCATTTGTCGCAGCTTTACGGATCACCAATCATAACCTTTTCACGTCAGATTGTTAATAGCATTGGAGGATAAGTATGAAAAGTAAGGGCCTCTGCGCATTCATCGCGGCTTTACGAGGATTCCTATACTGTTTGATCTGTCGTTTCTTTGCTACGTAATCACCCTGGGAGTATTCAGTCTGTTTGATTGTCAAAATGGTTAGCTACCCTGCGCATTGGTGCAGCCTTATGGGGAACTCACTACGTCAACTTGGACTCAATTAAATTTTCTGAATATCCCGGACTAGATATGTGTGAGTAATCTTTTTTCATGCAGACTGCTGATTCTGTTGCTTTAGTTATAATGGATTGTTGTCACTTTAAGTTTGATAGTTCTTTCCAGAGATGGATCCACTCATTTTACTAGCATTCGTACGACTGTCCAGATATAGAGATCGAGCCAATCGTACATGTATCATGTACGGATTCGATCGTCCTTCAGAGAAATCGGAAGAGATCGAATCTCATTTAGCTATTTGCACTGACTGCAACTGGAGAATATGGAAGATTCCTCAGTGTACTGCATGCCGCGTGCGGTAAACTTTGTTTGAAAGCTATTCCCTTTGGAGCTAGACTCCTTGGGGATTTTATTTAAAAATATATTTTTTAGATTTTTTTGAAAAATATCCGTTCGATTTCGCGGGTGGGCATCGTTGTTCGGTTTTTATTTGTACAAGTTAAGTAAACAGTCGCGTTGCTTCCACTGATGAGCTGGCAGAGCTAATGATTTTTATTTGAGGTATTTTTAGATTTTTGAAACATCCATCCGATCTCGCGGGAGGGTGTAATCATCCAATTTTTATTGCACAGTCTGGATCGAATAGCCAGATGGCCTCCACTAATAAATTAATGGGGCAATTGGGAAACATGTGCCTCATTTGGACATGTGGGCCTACGACCATGGGCCTTGAAATAGGGTTTGTGAAGAATGGGCCTTTGAACAATGGGCTTGGTGGGCTTTTGACATGTGGGCCTTGTGGACTTTGAACTTGTGAGCCTTGTGGGTTTTGAAATGTAGGCCTCTGAGGCTTTGAACTTGTGGGCCTTATAAGCTATGAAATGTGGGCCTCTAGAGCTTTGAACTTGTACGCCTTGTAGGTTTTGAAATGTGGGCCTCTGGGGCATTGAACTGTGGGCCTTATGGGTTTTAAAAAGTGGGCCTTATAAACTTGTAGGCCTTGTAGGTTTTGAAATGTGGGCTTTAGGGCTTTGAACTTGTGGATCCCTGACTTTGTTGGCTACTCTTCCTGTATATGCATGAATGTTTTTGGTTTTTTTTGTAAAGAAAGGAAAAGGATATATAAAAAGACTTTTTTGAAAGGAATGAAAATTTTTGTTTGTGCCAAATTTCTTGGTGTTTGCTTGTGTTTGGATTTGTGCTTTGGATGGTGGAATCAGAATATTGAACTTAGCCTGCGTCAAATCCAGTATTTTAAGTTGTTTACTAGGAATCCCGATTCCCTTAGAGTAGCACGTACTAGGATCATGCCCCTTGGATTTGGGTAGAGTTTGACAGAATTCTGATTCGGGACTTATCTTTTTTTTGTGCTTCTTCACTCTGCTTGTTGCCTTGGCTTCTCCTGTTCCGATATTTTTTTATTTTTTAGCTATTTTTGCTCGTAACGCCTTTTCAAGTTTTCACCACGACTGACTTTCTCATCATTTTTGCCCATGGTGTCCTTTCAGATTTTCACCATGTCCCGAGTTTTTGCTCTTGCCCGCCCCTTGGCGACTGTGCTATTTTTACTGTTAGTGCCTTTTTAGGTTTTCACCAAGTCCGGTACATGCCCGCTGTTTTTACTCGAGGCGCCCTTTCGAGTTTTCACCTCGCCCGTTTTGCTTTGGCACGTTACTTTTCTTTTGATTTTTCTTTTTCTTGTACAAAGGTGGGAGGATAAAATCTATTCATTGTCGGCCGATTGGTGAGCTGCCTGACTTTGTCTTCAATCACGACCGTGAAGTTGTTGACATTAGGTTAAACTATCCTGTGGGGAAATGGGTTAGTGAATTGTGTTCTCATTCATTGGGTTCGATTCTTCTTTTCTTTTTTCTTTTTTTTTTGGACTGCGCGCTTTATTTATCCATTTTTTTCTTTTTCTTTTTTTACCCTTTTTTGAACACTTTATTTTTTTAGAACACTTATTGGAGGGAAGGAATGATGATGTAATGTACCTCAGGATGCTAACCTTTTGTCATTTGACTTTAGCTTTACGATTGTGGTTGTTGATATAATCAGGTAGGATTACCCATGTTGTCGTCGTTGATGAGCTTTGGAAGATCTTTGCCCCTAATGATGGTGAGACAAAGAGCACCTCTCGAAAGAACCTTACGGATGATCAATGGACCATCTCAGGATGGCCTGAAGTTGCTCCCTGGATCTAGTAGGCGCAACGATAAGGTGTGCATTGTTACCATGTTGCTAACCATTTTTTCAGACTTGTTTGTCGTTGGTCCTGGTGATCATTGTGTGCTTTATATCTTTGATTGCATCAATCTTACCATCAATCATTTTTCTTGACTTCTTGCTTCATTCGAGCCAATGATGTAGGATATTGTCGGTGCCCACTTTTGTATGCCACGAGAATGCACTCATGACTACTGGATGCCTTCGGGTTCATTCTTTCGATGATATCCACACCCCATCCTGAAAAAGGGTTAAGGTGTTGCCAGGTTATAAAGACTCAAAGCATGCACATGGATCCGTTGTACAAGCTTTAGATACTTGAAGCACTTCCTGATATGCTGCAATGACTTATCTCCATCATTCATTAGTAAGACTTCGTTGTGGACTTCAGACATGATCTTGACAGCTTTGCTTAATGGGCTGGACTTCAGGCTTCATAGCAGATGGTGTATGATTGGTTCTTCATTCGATCTGGGTAAGGCTTCCATAGGAGAATTCAAAGTTAGATAGCCTCGGGTCTCAGAAATTTTGTCATTGTCTGCTTGCATTCAGGAGACGAGGATCTCTTGATGCGTACCGTTCTAGGGAGCTCAAGGGATCCCAATTCACAATTTCAAAAACATCCGTGCCGACATTGGCCTTTGTTTTAAGCTTTCGGATGGGATCCTTTAGCTCAAGAGTCAGATCATCATTTTCCCCATCCTGGGCTTCGTCCAAATTCATGAGTTTGAAATCTAACTCTAGATCGAAATCATATAAGTTAACTTCAAACTTAGGTGTTGTAACAGACGCATTTGGCAAATTATTGCTTGTGAGCTTTGAAAGATTTTCTATTGTTTTTATGTTTTGAGAAATTTCTGTTGTTTTTTCGAATTTTGACAAATATATGATTTTTTGAAAATTTGACAACTATCTAAATTTTTTTGGCATTTCGAACATATCTAGTGTTTTTGGCTTTTTAAGAATTTTTTGATTTTTTTTTTGACAAGTATCTGATTTTTTTAGCATTTCGAAAATATCTAATGTTTTTGGCTTTTTGAAATTTTCTGATAATTTTTTTTTTGGATTTTGACAAGTATATGAATTTTTTTGTGTTTCGAAAATATCCAGTGTTTTTGGCTTTTTGAGAATTTTATGATTTTTTTTTTTTGAGAAAAACAACGATGTGAACCAGGGATTGCCTGATTCGACTTGGAGAGCGAAACAATATTTGCTTTTATTGTGCTGTTTTGGGGATTGCGAACCAACTATTGCCCTGCACTCTCTCCCCTCTGAAGGCAAGGCCAGATAGATCAGTAAGTGGGCCCTCATTGTCGTGCCCAAATGTCATGATGAGTTTGGGATTGAGCTCTGAGTTGGTGTTGGATGTCACTTTCCTCGGCTCATCCTCGATGCATTGTGAGTCTTTACATTCTTCCTGCTTAGGTGGGACCCATACTATGGTCCAGTCAATCAGAGGAAATTCTTGCCCCTTGCCCGAGTCATTTTCAAAGAGCCCAGTTAGGCTCATTCCGCTCACTTGTTCCTCCATGGTGGATCTCGACCTGCCAACTGGATGGATGATCCCTTCTCTTATGGATTTGATTGATGTATGGCTAAAGGGATCGTCCTCCTCTTGTCGACTTTGTCCTCCTTTGATACATTTGTGCTTTGCTATCTCACCCACGGAGGCAAATATTTCAGTCCTCTCATGCCTGCATTCTCTTGATATTCGAGCTGATAATAAAAATGTTGGTGCTCGACTGGAGGGAAGACATAGTTTGATCTGATGAGACATGCAAGAGGTATGCAATTCACAGTCTCGAGCTCGAGACCATGGTATGGGATATTCTCATCAGAGCATTGTATGTCTATGATTGAGATATCTAGCTCTTGATGGTTGACTGCTTCTATCGGAAAGATTTGTTCAGGATCATCCAAAATGGTCAGCGTCTTGTCTTCGAAAATGTATTTGGCCTTTTAATGAAGAGTCGAAGAGAGAGCCTTGACTCTATGGATCTAAGACTGATAAGAGAGGAGATGAAATGAAGCTGTGATGTCAAAGACCTGAAAAGTGATGGTTGATCTCATGAGGCTAATCAAGATCTCGACATTAATCTCTTCCTCGACCTTTCTCCTAGAGGCGGGAACTATTCGTCCTAGACTCTTCTCTTGAAGGATTGAAGACTGAGTAGAGCTAGGTAAAACCCTTTGAGTAACAGAATGGCCTTCTTGGAAAGTTACTGCATGATTAAAGTTGGGCCCTAATTTTGCTAGGGCATGCGGTATGTTAATCGGGAAAGGAGCATTTTCTTGGATCGCGAGAGTTGGAGTAGGGGCTGAATAGGCAGGTGGTGCCCCTTGTGAGATAAAGGATGTATGGACTGGATTGATTGGTGGTGGCTCTTGTAGACTTTGGGGCATGGAGATTGGACTAGACGGAGATGCCCCTTGCATATTTGTGAGTGAAGAGATTGGACTGGCAAGGTATGCCCCTTGTAGACTCAGGGACATGGAGACTGGACCTACTGGAGATGTCTCTTGCATATTTGAGAGCGAAAAGATTGGACTAGTAGGGTGTGCCCCTTATAAACTTGGAGGTATTGTTGTTGGGCTGACGGTGATTGAATGGATGCATTGGACTGGATTGACTGGGGGTAGCTCTCCTTGATTGATATTGTTAGTAGGAGTTCCTGATGAACTAGGGCATACTTGATATGATGGCAAGCGATTCTGGAGAGTGTAATTGGTGGTGGCAACAACAGGAGAGGTAACCACAACCGTTTGGTTGTCAATCAGATCTTGGATCACATGTTTCAGGGCGAAACAACGGTCCGTTGTATGACCTCGGGATTAGTGGTATGCACAGTACTCTTTCTCATTATAATTTGGTGGCAGAGGGTTTGGGGGGAGCATGGGCAGTAGCGGTGTAAGTATTTGCCTTTGGACTAACATGGCTAGTACCTCACTGTAAGTTTGGGCTATCGGTGTAAATTACTTAGGTTCTTGGGTCATCCTCATCTGCTGATCATGATTGGGGTACTGAGGAATCTCCATTTGCTGTTGTTGTTGTCATTGTCCTTCTTGAGGAGCGAATTGAGCACCTTAGGTAGAGACAACGAGATTCTCTTCTTCTGTTGGATGGAGGTCAGGAACATTTTTGTTACTGTTCTCGTATCCAGTAAACCTTCCTTCCACTGTCCGCTGTACTAGGGAGGCCTGATGAGGCTACCAAGGGGAGATCGTTCCAGCCCTTATTCCGGCTTCGACTCGTTCTCCAGCATGGATGAGTTGGATGAAGTTGGCATATGGATACGATACGAGGTATCCGGAGATACTCGGGTTTGCCAAGTGGATGATCATATAGATTTGCTCCTCGTCATCAATGGGTGTTTTTATTCTGGAGGCCATAACCCGCCACCGTCCAACATAAGCTGATAATGACTCATCATTCTTCTGCCTTAAGGCAACAAGATCTGTCCTTTTGGGTGCTACATTAAGATTGTACACAAAACGATCAATGAAAGCTTAGGAAAGTTGTTCCTAAGTCTTAATTTGATGGTAGTCTAATGATGTGTGTCAATCTAATGCATCACCTTTCAAGGATTTTTGAAACAAACGGATCAATGCTCTGTTATTACATGCCAGAGTATTAAGCTCCCCACAGAATGTTCTTAAATGGTCCATATGACACCCCGTACCATCATACCTTTTAAATTTTAGTACCTTAAAGTTTTGAGGTACCATTGTATCAGGGAAGGGACAAAGATCCCTAAACTTGGTGGATGGGAGATCCACCCCTTGCTGCTTACATAGCTTCCTCTGCATATCTTACAATTGCTCTCGGAGTTCTGTGAGTTCAGAAGGATCATATGAGAGGAGTTTTGCCCCTTGAAATTGACCAGATCTCCTACTAAGAAGAGGATTTTGGTGATCTTGTGCTGATTCTATAGGGAAGGGTAGAATAGGATTTGTTAGAGGAGAAAGGGAGGAAGCAAAAGGAGGTTGTGGGGTTGAACTATTTTGAGCACTAGGCTGTGTTGCCCATGTATTCGGTGTGGCATTTGGTACTAGGTGAAGTAACAACTCTTGCATTGCCCGGAGACTTTGGGCCATCTCTTGCATGGTTACATTAGCTAACAAATCTGTTCGAGTTGTCGGAGGTGTCGGCGCCGATGCCGGTACCGGTGCTGATGCTGATGCTTCAGGAGCTGACAGAGCTGTCAGCGCGTCTTCATGGGTAGCCATAGCTGCATGGGATTGAGTGGTCGTGGCTAGGATTAATGCCCAAACAAGTGTAAGCCAAAGATTTTTTTAAAAATTTATGTATAAATATAGTAATGATGTCCCTTGAGATTAAAGTACCACACGCTTTCGAGTCGGATCTCAGGTATTGCGAGCTAGCAACTCCCCAGTGGAGTCGCTATTCTGTAGACACTGAAAATCGGGGCCAACGCTGATTTGTGATTTGTATGGTTGATTGGGGGTGATAGGCTGATTATTGATGTTGGAGTCGCCACTAGCCAAAAAATCTCAAAATCCCGCAGTCGACTAGAACCATGAAATACGCAAGGTGAGAAAAATTCAGAGACTTCCCTACCTTAGATTAACTCCTGGTCTGCGATCCGGGATTCCAGGCAAAGGACCTCAGTTACAAAGAGAGAAGGTGTTAGGCACCCTCTCTGCCCGTACAAATGTACGGTCTCTAGTCAGTGTGATAAAATAATCTAAAGGGATGATGGATGTTGTGGCCGAGATGGGACTAGGCACACACGTGGATTTCTGATGTGGTAAGATCTGAGATTTTGACAAGCCACAGAGCATACGTCCAACGACATGTCTAAAGGGCGGATGTATGATGCTTATGCGAAGAGGTAAGAAAGATGGACTAGATCACTAGGAATTTCTGATGTGACAGGATTCGATGTACGGCAAGCCACAGAGCATACGTTCACTAGAGATCTAGAGAAGCGGGGGGGTTGAGAAGGGAGTGAATGTCATGATGGATGCTTGTAAAATGAATGGATCTTTGGCTTGATCTC
Source organism: Magnolia kwangsiensis (assembly GCA_037074715.1). Taxonomy (NCBI): domain Eukaryota; kingdom Viridiplantae; phylum Streptophyta; class Magnoliopsida; order Magnoliales; family Magnoliaceae; genus Magnolia; species Magnolia kwangsiensis. The sequence continues at coordinate 102,327,801 of CM073581.1, forward strand.
TTGAGTAGGCTAGGATGTGGGTTGAACCGTGATCAATTAGGCTAGGCTGGGAGGTTAGGAGGTTAGGAGGTTATGAAAGCAAAGAGTGGGCTAAGAAGATAGCTAAAAAATCTGGACTTAAAGGCTTTTGAGCACCTCCTCACCCTCACTCTCTTCCTCCCGCTCTCCCTCTCTCTCTCTCTCCTTCTCACTTAAGCTTAGAAGTGGAGAATTGTTGATGAGAAATGTAAAAGGGAGAGGGCTATTTATATCCTTTTCTGATGGCCTTATGGTAACTGTAGGATTTTGGAGGGGTGAAAGGTGAGGTGGCAAGCTATGGTTGGTTGTAGAGAGAGGAATGCCACATGACACATTCTCATTGGCCATGGGGTTTAGTAAAATGGTAAATAGCGGAGGTAGAGGGGGTAAATTTTGAAGAAAGTTAACTTTTGGAAGCTTGAACAGTTGTCCACACGCGGGCCGCAAGTGGCGGTAGCCCGAGTACAGCCGGCGGTAGTCAGACTCCGTCCGAAACTCGTTTGGACCGGGTTCAAGCGTGTGGGTTCGGTCTGGCATGCGGGTTCGCATGGTAGATTTCTTTCAGAGTTTTCTGGTTTAGACAGATGGGTTTAGGCTTAGTTAACAGGTCCTAATCAAGGTATAGGGTATAGGTGGGGATTATGTGCGGGTTGAATGATTTGGATCACAGTTTTGGGTCTTGGTTTGGAGGTTTTTTTGAGATTCTTGAGTTTAGGGTTAGGTTTAGGGTGTGAATAGAGTTTGGTTTAAGGTATGATCATGGTTCATGAACAGTCTTAGCCTTCTCAAAATATTAGCCTGGGTGGGGTATCTACACATCTGTTACCAAACCGAACTCAAATGTTTTCATTGATTTATTCAAGATATTCTCATAAATTCTCATTTCTAAACCTTCATTTGTCTGAACCTTCTAAACCAACCTATTATTAATCGAGCCAAGTTGAGCTCAAGTTCGAGCTTCAAGTCGAGTCGAGTTAAAATGCCCCATGGTCGAACTCGACTCGAACTCAACTCGAGCTACAAAAATTACCTTGACTCGACCCGAGTCGGCCATTCAAGCCAAGTCAATCTGATCTGACTCGAGCTGAGTCGAGTGAGTTAGTGAAGCTACCTCGACTCGTGAAAAGCCTTAGGCACGACCTCTTATTAAAGCCCCAACTGATTTATCATTCCTCTTAATTAAAGACATTTTTTGAATGCCTCCGTCACTGCCATATACTCAGCTTCAGTCATGGATAGAACTATCACAGACTGAAGCTTCGACATCCAACTGATCACTCCACTCGCTAACATAAATGAGTAACCGGAAGTCAATTTTGTATTGTCCATATTGTCCGCATAATATAGCCTACTAACTTAGCCCATAATTTCTCAAATGTCAAGACGTAGTTCTGCATACTTCGAATGTATCGAAGTAGTTATTTCACTGCTTCCCAATGTTGCTTTCCGAGGTTAGACATGTATCTGCTAATAACACCCAATGCATGTGAAATGTCTAGTCTAGTACAGACCATGTCACACATCATGCTGCCAACTGCACTTGAATAAGGCACACGAGACATATCCTGATTTTCTTCGTCGATTTTAGGATGTTGTTAAGAAGAAGCTTAAAATGAGCCATGTAATAACTGGCTTTGCCCTGTCCATCCCATACTTTAACAATACCTTCCTCTTCTTGTCTCTGTATATATCAATGTCGATAATCTTCTTTGCAACCCCCAGATCTTTGATATTGAATGTCTTTGATAACTGATTCTTCAGTAAGTCGATCTCAGATATCTTATAACTAGCGATCAACATATCATCAGCGTACAACACCAGAATAATGAACTTCACATCATTCAATGTCTTGTAGTAGATAAATGATCACACTTAATCCTGGTAAACTTCTGACTCACAATGAAATAATTAAAAATTTTATATCACTATCCATGCGACTGTTTCAGGTCATACAATGACCTCTTTAACCTTCAAACCTTATTATCTGCTCCTTTTATTTCGTAGCATTCTAATTATTTCATGTAGATCTTCTCTTACAATTCACCATGTAGGAAGGCCGTCTTCATATCCATCTACTCTAGCTCAAGATTGTATTGGGCAACCAACACCAACACGAATCTAATAGATAATTATTTTACAATCGATGTGATTATCTCCGTAAAGTCGACACTTTCTCTCTGAGCATATCCATTCGCTATCAATCTTACCTTGTACCTATCTTGTTTCTTCTTAAAAATTCACTAACACCCGATAGCTTTACGATCCACAGGAAGCTTCATCAGCTCACGGGTCTCATTCTTGTATAGGGAATCCATCCCATCATCTATCATTGCTTTTCACTTTTCAGCACTTAGCTCATCACGAACCTCTTGAAAAGTAAATAGATCACCCTCATCTATAATGAGGGCAAATGTGATATTTAAGTCATCTATGTATCTCACCGGTAACTTGCAATCTCTCGGCAGATTTCTTCTCACAGGTGGCTTATCCACCTTCTCATGTACCTCTATCTGTGTATATATATATGCATGTATCTCATCTCTGTCTAATTGAACATATACAACCAACTTTTTTGGTTCCTTGTGCTCATCCTTATGAAACAAGGATCCTTCATTGAATTTAACGTCATCTTTAAGGATGATTTACGTGTGACCCAATTATACAGCCTATACCCCTTCACAATTCCTTGCCCAACCCAGCATAACTAATCATGCATCGGGCGCTCTCTAAGAAAGTTTGATTCATTAGCTCAGCCGCACCATTTTGCTCTGGTGTATGGTGCATTGTGTTATGCTTCACAATCAATTCATCTTTACAATACTGATTAAATTCACCACCGTTATCTATCATTAATACTTTCACTTTTCACCCTGACTGTTTTTCTAACATCGTTTTCCATTATTTAAAGTTGATGAAAACATTAGACTTGTGTTTCATAAAATAATCCACACTTTTTTGAAATTGTTATCAATGAACGTGAAAAACCATGATGACCCTCCACCAAAAACTAAGGGCACCAGCCCCAATACATCAAAATGCACATAATGTATAACTCTCATACAAACATGTTTCCTAGACTTAAAGACAATATTAATTATTTACTATATATACAATGCTTGCATATAATAAAATCAATGCTTTTAAAAACTGAAATTAAACCATGGTCAGAAAGTACCTTCATGCCTCGCTCGACGAAGTACTCCCGATCAACCCATAAAGGTTTCTATTCCTCTTTGCCTTATGACTACAAGTAGAGCTGAAAGTTAGGTGGGTTGGGTTGGGTTAGTGCTCAACGCTAACCCAACCCAAGGTTCCTAAACCTCAACCCTAACCCAACCCAATCTCGGGTTGGGAATTCTCAACCCAAGCCTAACCTAAGTGGGCTCGGTCAGGTTGATCAGGTTGGTCGGGTATATACATGCTAATATTTTTGTTATTACATTAGTTTATTACATTTCAATATAGGACTTATTTTTTGTATCTATAATTTTATTAATTATATGTGTGATTATTCATTATAAAGAACTTCATTTTTTCTTTTAAAAAACAAGCTAAAATATAAGACAACTACTCCTTTAAAAGTCATGAAGCATAGCACGAAATCTATTTGGGAGAGAGAAATCTGGCATATCTTGTTAGCTTGAGTCCTTGGAAATGACATGGACAAATGAGACTCGATATCACTAGTGTGCCTTTGATACAAACGATCCACACTCAATTATAAGTTATAAGTAACTTATATATTGATCGGGTTCGGGTTGGGTCGGGCAACCCGAGACCTCAACCCGAGCCCAACCCAAGCTTTATCAGGTTGGTGTTTGTATAGCCCAAGCTTAAGATCGGACCCAAAATATCCTACCCGAGCCCAACCCAATGTCGGGTCGATCAGGTTGAACCTGCCTAACTTTCAGCCCTAACTACAAGTGTCTCCTTTGAAATTTTAAGAACATGATCAAACCTAGTGAATTTACACCCAAGTACCTCAAGTGCTCTCAAAGATATTAGAATCTTCCTCAAATCATGAACATGTCTCACTTCGGTCGAAATACACTCAATGTCATCAAACATCTTAATGCGCATCAATCCAATGCCTACCACTTTACACGCATCATCATTGCTCATAAATATATGACCACCATCGCACTCGCTATAACGAGTAAACCAACTCCGATGAGGGGTCATGTGGTATGAAGCCCTCGTATCCAAAATCTATTCTTTGTTGAAGTACCTAGATTTTAATACAGTCAGCATGTCACTACCATTCATTTCCTCACTGGATTTCACAGTGTTGGCTTTCCTAAAAAAACTATCTAAATTTTCTTTTCTTATGAGACCCGTATCCTAGCCCGTATCGTTCCGTAAGCTTCCGCGGTCCTCCCGGTTGAATTTCGACGACCCGCGATCTGTTATCGATAATTGGGCGAAACCTTGAGTTGTATGTCATATTCTAGAGTAGACTCAACCCGAGACTTATACCCTTGTGACCGCATCGTCGCCGCTGTTTCGATGTCACGTCTCGCACACCGAGGCGATACCCATGCTAGGAGATATGGGTCCGCGTTCAATTCGAGGAAAAATGCCATGCAGTTGTAAAACTCAAGAGAGAGCTTTTAAATCATTCTCATTAATCAATCTCATGTCAAGTACACATCACCTCGTACCTCATCCCTAAGCAACCCCAAAGTCAACTCTCTCTCTTACAATCCATCCCCTATCAAGTACATCCATCACTCACCCATCACTCACATCTCTCATCTCTCTTATCCTCCCAAGCAACCCAACTATGAGAGAGCTTGGTGTGGCCCACCTTCCTACCTTCCATCTCTACCATCCAAAAATCATCTCAACCGCGGAAATCATTTTCTTGGAGCTCTAGAGGCTATAGGCGAAAGAAGATAGAGGAGATCAAAGGTGGGTGATTCTATGATTTCTACCGTTTATTTGATGATTTGAGGGCCCACTTATGGTGAGACCCATCTTAATGTATGCACTATTTAAAGAGGAACTCATAGTGGCGGGGTTCCTCCACTATTCCGATCTCTCTCTCTCTCTCTCTCTCTCTCTCTCTCTCTCTCTCTATTTTTTTGTGATGAAGTGTGTCCCACTTGATCCTTGTCGTCCACCTACGTGGGACGCACCTGATGGATGTGTTGAATCTGCACCATCCAGCTTATTACCAAGTCTAAACAGAAAGGAAAATGCAAATATCAGCTTGATACAAAGTAGGTGGGCCACACGTGTGAACCCACCTGATGTATGCGATCTATCCATGCCATCCAGCCCTCACGTGGGACCCACCACTGATGTATATGTTTTATACCCATGCCATTCATCTGTTTATCCAAACCGTCCATCTACTGGACACTGGGCCAGCAGCAAGGCTGTTGCAGTGGGGCCCTGACGTATATGTTTCTCCATGTTGTCCATCTGCTTTGGCAACTGTAGGCCACGTGCCATGTGGGGCCCACCTTGATGAATTTATTCTACATCCACTTTGTCCATCCATCCAGGGCAGGTGGGACCCACCTTAATGTATGTTGATGTATCTGGGTCGTTCATTTGCTGGACAGCTAGTGGCTAAAGCTGCTGGTAACGTTAGCTTGTTCTGTGGGCCACACCGTGAAGTATGTGAGATATCCATATCGTTCGTCCACTTTCCTTGGACGTGGGGCCTACCTCACATGCGCGGCACATGTGAGGGTGGGGCCACCTTATGCATGTATTCTGTATCTGCATCGTCCAATAGTTTGGATGGTGGGACCCTCCCAACCATGATGTATGTATTTCATACATACCGTCCAGCCATTTTTCATATGGTATAGAGCCCACCCCACACGTGTGACTAGGGGTGCACATTTAACCTGTAGAACCTTGGAACCGGACCGGAACCGTTGGATCAGTCCGGTTTGGTCCGGTTCTAGTATGCTAACGGTCCGGTTTCGGTTCTGAAAATCCCAGAACTGTTAGGAACGGTTCGGTTCCGGTTTAGGGGCATGTAAAACTGAACCGAACCGTGGACCCGAACTGTGGAACCGAACCGTGGATCTGAACCGTTGATCCAGAACCATTTAATGCTAACCGTCAAATGGACAGTTAAAATGAAGATGGTTAAGAATCTTAAATCTCGTTTGTTTATTAGCATGGGGACCACGTTTTGGACCATTGATTAGGCATACACATGTACCATGCCTGAGATGACATTTTTCATTCATGCATGAAGAGTTTTGCTAACCACACTCATGTGGGCAAAAAGCTTATGTACACGCCACACGTGCCATCATGGCATGATAGATCTGATCCAATCCATCCATCAGAAAGGACAGATTACACTGATGACTAACCCAACCATCAGGGTCGATCCACTGCTCTTTACTTAAAGAGGTTGTCGCAAACCACCCTTTGTAAAATAAATGTACAGCTCCAACTCATCCTTTTATTTGCAATGTTGGGGCCCACATGCTAAGAGGACCAAATTATTTTTACTTGGGGAAACACGTAGAAGGTCTGACCAACCTGATGGATGGATTAGATCTCGCACTTATGTGCATGATGGCACATATGTGGTGAGCAGATGAGCTCTACTACACACGCCTGTACACTTAGCAAAGCTACGCCAGATGATTTTTTTTTCCACCATTTTTTCTTTTGTCTAAAAACCCAAAACCGTGGAACCGATCCGGAACTGAACCGATTTTCACGGTTCAGTTTCGGTTCGGTTCTAGTATGCTAACGGTTCGGTTCTGGTTCCGAAAATCTCGGAACCGTTAATAACGTTTCGGTTCCAATTTTACCCCAAAACCGGACCAAACTGAACCGTGTGCACCCCTATGTGTGACAAGTGTGGGCCGGTGGGACCCCACCGTGGTGTATCTGCCCTTCATCCACGCCGTCCATTGGGACGTTGCTGAGGTGCCATCATGATGTATGTGTTTTATACACAAAGTCCATCTATTTGGGATGTGGCCCACTCCACACGTGTGGCATGTGTGGGGGTGGGACCCACCTTGATGTATTTGTTCTATCATCCACACCGTCCAATTAGATTGGATGTTGAACGGTGGATTATAATATATATATATATATATATATGTTGTATATATATGTATATGTGGTGGGCCCCACGTGGGACACTACCATGATGTATTTATTCCATCCACACCATCCAGATTATATTGGACGATGCTGGACAATGTTTAGACGATGCTGATTTACATGGATAATGTTTGGACAGTGTTGGACAATGTTTGGATGGTGCTAATTGACATGGACAATGTTTGGACAGTGCTGCACAATGTTTGGAAGGTGTTGAACCGTTTGGATGGTGTTGTCCTGCCCCACCTTAATGTATGTGTTGTACTTGGGCAGTCCAGCAGTGCTAGACGTGGCCCACCTTAATGTATGTGTTTTATCCACACCATCCGTCCGTTTTTCTTGGCCTGTGCGGCCCTCTCGATACATGTGTTGTACGTCCAGGTGATTCACCTGGTGGGGCCCATTTGATAGGCGTAAGGCCCACCTGCTGTGAAAGCATAGGGCCCACCTGATGGGTGGCCCAATGTGATGTATATGGGCCCAATATGCGGCCCACTTGATGTGTATCAGGCCCATTGGTGCGGCCCATTAATGTGGCCCACTCATTGTATATGAGGCCCATTGATGTGGCTATTGATGCGACCCATTTGATGTATATTAAGGCCCATGGGTTACAGCCCATCATGATGTATATTGAGGCCCATGACTCATAGCCTATTGTAATGTATTGGGGCCCATGGGTCGTGGCCCATGGTGATGTATATTGAGCCCATATGAGCAGCCCATTGCGATATATTTCCAACCCATTTGGTAAGGCCCAACAAGATGTATATTTCCAACCCATATATTGCGGCCCATTTGACATACATAGGGCCCGTGTATTGCGACCCATTGTGATGTACATAAGGTCCATGAGCGAGGCCCAATGTGATGCATATGCGGTCCATGAGTGAGGCCCATAGTGATGTATACTAGGTCCTTATGTGAGGCCATAGGCCCATGATACATTTAGCTCTATATAGGTCACTCCTTGGGGGTAATAATGGTTAAATGTCCACATTGATTGGCGATGATGGTTAAATGCCCACATTGTGACCTTCCCTTCGGCCCTGTGTTAGGCCGATTACCGATTTCGATTGTCAAAGCCGATTCTAATTATCGAGGTCGATTCCGATTGTCGAGGCCGATTCCGATTGTCGATGCCGATTCCAATTGTCGAGGCTGAGTTTGACCAGCTCATAAATAGGTCCGCTATCGACGTGCCGGTTAGGTATTGACTGACTACTGGCCAGATAAATAGTGAGGTTTCTTCCACTCACCTGATTGCGCGCAATGGGGCGGCAATCTGGTTTAAAGTGTACTAGACCCCAGTGATGATCTCAGAGATGTACAGTACTAATATGTGGACTTATTGAGCAGGAATTGCATATTCATTCACTATCCACTCGGGCTGGTGGTGCGCAACTATTTGTTACATGTACTTTTATAATGGTTAGGATTTCAGTTGGGGCATGTGACTAAGCTGAGATCAGGAGTTTACCACATTGAGTCTGAATATTCAAATTTAGGTATGGAACTGGTTTGGATAAAAGTCCCTTGTGATGGACCCCATAGTTTGTGATACTATGTACTATCGTCCTGACTTCACTCCAGCTTGGTCATTTCATTCGCACCACATATTGCATTGCATGCGTAACATTTCATATTTTAGGTTGTCATGTTTCTGCATTGATATGGCTATTAGTATTCATGTTTTGCATCACATAGCTTTGGTATGGCTGATGACACTCATGAACTAGTCAATATTTTCACTTACTCTGATATCGTATGATTCATGATCTTGTCAGCATTTTTGATATTGTATGATTATGTCATTGTATTGAATACTTGCACTTACCTTGTACACACACTTACACTATTATTTAAGTTTTCTATAAGCTTATGCACGATAGATGCATACAAGTGGCGTTAGGTTGCAGAAGCATTAAGCATGGGGCGCACAGCAGTCTTCTGGAGCTTTAATTTTGACTTATGTATTTTTCTTTCAGCATTGTATTCAAGTTTATATTAGTGGATATGTGATGATGATGTTGCCTTTTTGATTTGGATAAACTTGTGGTTATGCTTTTTACGAAACAAATGTAGGTTGAAAAATTCTCTTTGTAGGATCCTAGGATCGGAATCTGGCGTATACGTGCTAGGAGCTGAGAATGAGGTACTACAGAGGCTGTCGGCACCGGATTCGACGATCAGAAATTTTGTGAACCCGGTTTCTGAATTTGGGGCATGACATTTCTCGACTTAAGGTTTTAAAAATCCTTCTTTATATGCCCTGACATGCCACAATTTCAACACTTCAATTTATATTTGCCATTGTCCTTAGATTTGGACATCAATCTTGAAGATATACTGTCCTTCTCATAATTTCTCCCATTCATAACAAGTGCATTTGTAGAAGCATCCATGTCACCATTTTTCTTTCTCATCGCCCTCGACCGAAGGATTGAGATAATGGTATCAACACAAATGGTTGTTCTACCATTGCACAAAGATTCATTGAATGACTCGTACGATAGCGGAAGAGAATTTAGCAGTATAAATGCCTGATATTTGTCTTTCATTATTTTCTCTACATTCAACAATTTACAAATCAACCTATTCAAGTTACTAATGTGTGCCTCAACGTCAACCTTATCTGTTATCTTTAGATTAAACAACTGTAGCTTTAAGTTCAAACGATTCTCAAGATAATTTTTCGCATAAATAATCTTTAATTTCGTTCATGTATTTGCTGCAATTTTATCTCCCATGACATTACAAAGGACTTCATGTAACGCCCCGGATTTCGTAACCCGAGTTTTGTACTCGTTTTCCAAAATCCTGAGAGTTAACCTACAAGGATAGCCCACATTTCACAGTAATTTTTTTTTCTTCTTTTACAAGTATAAGTGAGCAATCGCAATGGAAGTAAAATAAACCACACATGGAAGAAATGTCCAATATATATCCTAACTTATACAATTGGTTGCCCATGGGGCTTATACAAACCAATGACTCAAAATAATCAAATGAAATATCTAAACAAAAGTAGGAAATGTAGAATCAAGAATCGCAAGATTATCCGGTTCTTCATGCTCCACATTAATGTTAACCTGTACGTCATTTATATAACCTGCACCAACTGAATACGGTTCGATAGCGTTAATGGCTATCCCAGTGAGGTATACCCTCCAAGATTACTAAGCATCACAATAGTCAAGAATGTAGTTCAAATATACTCAGGAGATTAAAATATCCAACGTAAACTTCATTAGTAAAATACAAGAATGAACAATTTATGTTTCCCAAGTGATATATAGGAACATACCACATGCAATTTCAAAGAAGATACAACTCACATTTTTAAATAACAATTTAAGAAAATATAATATCTAAATTACAATCACCACTCACAAGTACAACACCATCTACATATCCATCTGGAATTCAAAGTATAACATGAAGAGATACAATCCATTCTCTATAAATATGAAGCAAATGGTTATAATATCCAAACTACAATTTAATGTATGATATATGAAGATATAATCCATTTCACAAACAAATTCAGTCGCCGACTTAATCTTGATTAATGAATGAATGCATGAATGCAATCAGCCTGGGGATGCACATCCAGCTGAACAAATGAATGGACCTTTCAAACAGTCGGCCCATTCATACGGGATATCGGGTCTTTCAAACAGTCGACTCATTCAAAATGCAAAAAGGGTTGTTCGAACAGTACACTAGTCTTTCAAACAATTAACCAGGCACCCGATAACACCCATGTGCCATGTATGCATGATTAACCCATCTGTTATTAGTCCAATTTACAAACAAAATATCAAAGAAGCTCAAAGGTCACTATGGAGGGCGCGCGCAACCCAGCATAGGCCGACAGCTCGGGCATAGTGTCTCATTCCACTATCCTCGGCTCATGAGACTTAAACAAGTAAAATTCTAACACACTCAGATTATAAATGATATTGATAAAACAAAGAATCCAAGACATTCCATTTACAAGAATCTCTATAACTAGTGGCCACTCATAATTCTACACCTTATCATCACAAGTCCATATATACTTTCAACAAAGAGTTCTCCCACATGCCGGATTGGCATCAATTCCTTCAAGGACACCACCAAAATAATATAATCCATAACCCATAAGAATACAAATAATTCATGAGATGGTAAGTCTACAACCACATAACATTTAATTTATTCATTACCGGCCACTAGTTATAAGAATCCCTAATATACATATCCATCCACATATAGTATTAGATTTTCAATACAATCCATTAACACCAAACAAATGTCAAAATTAATCTCAATCAATTTAATATACATTATCAAACAAATACACATGTAAATGCTCATCGAAACTAAACTAGAGGAAATAATTCTACATTCAAATAAATCATAATTCTATAGGATTTAAATTATTAATTTTTATAAATCAATAAATATATTTATATTGTTACTAATTACAAAGGAATGTACACATATAAATACAAATCATAGTAAAGTGAAATCAACAATTCATGACTCAACTAATTATTCAATGATACATGTAAACTAACAAAATATTATTAGGCAATTAATTCAAAAGAGGACTAAATTAACTATTGTAATAAAAAGTAAGCTTGAAGGGTGAATCCTTACCGCATGATATGAATTCTCTTCCTACTAGACTAAAGATCACTAAAAAGTCCAAAGCACTCGATTTAACTTCACTAGCTTGAATTGATTCAATTCAACTCCTAATTCGGTCCAAACTCGTCCCAACACATCGAACCTAGATGAGAGATAATTTCAGTTTCTACCACAAGACTTAAAATAATGTAATTATAACTTGATTAAAAATCCAAACAAAGATTCTAAAACTAACTTACTTGAACATGCCGATACTTTATGATTTAGACTCGATCAACTCAACTCGGCTTGATTTGATTCAATCAACTCAATCTAGACAAGGCTAGAAAGCCACAAAATAAGAATTACATGTTGGACAAATGACTAAAAATAGAATTTAACTTAAACTCAAATCTTTGCTAAAAACTCATAGAGTTGACTCATTGCTACATTGACCAAATACCATTATATTTGAAATCGAGTTAATACCTTGATTGATGAAGCTACCCCACTAACAAATGAGAATGCAATGACCAAGATAAAACTCTTTGCTGGAAAATGTCTAGTAAGGCTATCAGGCCCAACTAGATCCACTATAACTCATTTCACATCACTGAGTCAACTCGTCTGAGTTAACATGCATTGCCTCTTATCTTCTCCTTCTTCCTCTTCATCATTTTCTTTTAAATTTCTTTCACAACTCAACTAGCAATGTCCAGATCAAACCAGATCCCAACTTAGCCCTGAGTCGAACCCGAGTCTACAACGAGTCACTGACTTAGTTTCTCCCCATCTTCTCACTCTCTTTTGAATTTCTTCCTTCTCCCTCTATCTTTCTCTGATTCTTCTTCATCCTTTCTTTTCTTCCTTGTTCTCCCCAATGCAAAGCCTTGGATGGGACATTGGACTCAGCCCGACTAATAGCAACTCAGATCAAGTCAACTCGACTTGATGCGGCAGCTTGGTTCGGCGCCGATCTTTGAATCTATCTTGGAGTTCTTCAAACAGATCTAAGTGGTGCTTAAATGTAATGACTTAGAAAAATCTATACTTAGACCCAAGTATCACCCTTAGCAGAAATCATTTAGGCCTTAATCCCTTAGAAATTTAATGTGTTTTAGCTAGCACTAAAATAGATTACATGTGAAATTAGCACCAATAACTTTCAATACGATCTGTAAGACCCAAAACCTATAAAATCATTGATGCTATATTACTCTGAAATCTAAGATCCAACTCTAAACCCAGTTGCTCCCGAGAATGCTTTGTAATTTTATATTGGACCTAGACCGCACGTCGAAAGTTTGATGGCGATGAAGTTAAACCATTACGAAAATCCAGCCCAAATGATGTCCAGAGACCATTTCCTTGCGTCCAGAGTGAAGAGAGTGAGAAAATGAAGATTTTTAAAAAATTAATTATGATTTTAAGTAATCTGGATCGTTTCTCTTGCATAATATTTCTAAGCGTTCTGACCGTTAGATTTCGACCCAAATTTACCCTCGGATCAGGAAAGGTGGCCCATACATGTCAAAGTACTTCTAGCCATGATCGAATTTCAATAACCGTTGAATTGAAGCTGGTCCACCACGGACAATCTGGAAACCCGATCGGACTAAAAACTTAACTTACTAAAGATCCAATACTCGTGAGCTTAAGTCTGACCGCATTTGATAAGAGGACCTCCATAAGTGCTCCGTTGGATCAGAAAGAGCCTGATTTGGTTATAACTTAAGTATACCTTGGCCCTAAGGTTGTTTTCGTCGACTTTAGGCTTATAAAAAGGCTTTAAACCCTCATTCCCAAATTTCATACGAATTTTTTAAACCCTAGCTACTTAAGAGAGAGAAAAGAGAGAGGAAGCAAGAGAGAACCTGTTGATTCTCCGTGGGATTCTTCCCAGTTCATCTACACATCGAACATGCATATCTGAATCGTTCTTCCGACGATTCTGATTCCATTCTTGGATAAGTTAAGCAAACCCTAACCTGTTTTGAAGCCTATAATAGTTCAAATGAAGTTATAGCTAACCTGTTTCATGCCTTAGGTAGCGTATCCACTGTTGACGAAGACTTATCGTCTGAATCACATCTTATATGCATTTTCTGGTTTAAGGTGCGGATTATATACGTTTAGGTTATAGTTTTCAAGGCTTTCAATGTTACATAATGATTTATTCATGTTGTGATTGCCATTACACATGCCAAATGCGCTATCCATTTCGATTTACGTATATTTATACTTTATGTTATAAATAGCGTATTTCATGTAATGGAATCGACATACGTGATGTATGTTGAATAGGGTAGTCTAAGTGTTTGGATAAATGCTTGAATGGGTTAGTAGTTAGTAAAAAGTGACTTTTTAGGTTGTTGAGATATGAATCTCAATCACCTTAACTATGTTATTTGAGTTCAAGTTATATTTCACGAATGTTCATATGGAAGTAGGATATGAATCATATACCTGTTATTGAGCTTGTACTTGATTGGGGCTGTACAACAGTCTAGGTAATCGATAATCGTACTCCAAATGGTGGTTGAGGTCATTTTCGCCACACAAGATGAGTTTAACGAATCTGAATCGTGCTTAGGATGTTCGACAGTAGTTAGGCCACACGAAGTGCTTATGCATTCCATGTCGTTCAACTCAACGTGCGCTTGGCCTAGTTGAGCTCATCAACTAACCCGATTGACCGATGTTTGTTCACCATGTTTGGTCGCTACTGTTTGAATCTAAGGCACTGAACTTACCAGTAAAACTTTCATTAACCTTGGTACCGTGATCCCCTAAAACTCATGAGCCAGACATGGTGGTATAGGACACCGTGGCCGAGCTGTGGACCTACGCTGGGGCGACGAGCCTCCTTGTAGTGACTAGTGAGCACCCTACTCTCGTGAGCAGATTATGGTGGTATGGGACAGTATATTCTTGTTGTCGGCTTATAATGATTGGTGACGAGCCATCTGTAGTGACCTTGAGTATCTCTTGACACTGCATAAGGGCGACGAGTCTTGTTGCAGTATTGAGGATATAACTAGGCCTTATTGATTTGGTAATGGGGGAGTGGTGTAACAATTCCATGCAACAACCCTAGCAGCCCTTGCAGCGACCTAGAACCGTAACATCGTATGAGATTTCCTAGGACTGACGACCCTATAATGGATCAATGTTTAAAAATTGATATAAGGGAGGTGTCTTAGATTCTCAATCCTGCTGTATGAAAGGGACTAATAAGAACTTGGTAATCATACTCATGACATCACATTGCATGTGCCATTGGCGTTGGTGTGAGAGCACAGTGGTACTGATTCATGCCGCGATCGTTAGATGATGTCGCATGAGGGAGTTTGTGGTGAGGGCATGCATCATTATCTTATTCATTCTCGTATTAACAAGAGTATCTCAGATATGTTTGATTGTACTGCTTTATCATTACTACTTGATTGAATTGATAACATGTTAACCTTTATTGTATAGCTCCACTGAGTTGATCACTCACTCTAACATTCTGGGATGGTGCTTAAACACCAACCAGACTCTAACTTAACTACAGGTGACGGCGATGCTTACGAGGTAGAGCCAGATTTTGACGATGACGAGGAAGCGTTCTCATTTATGCAGTTCTCAGGCGGGTTCATGTGAGCCTTTTCCTGACCAGCGGAAATTCTAGGATATGTATATGGTGATTTTACACAGTTGATACATGTATTTTGAGACACAGTTGTATATATTACCCTGGGCAGAGCACGCATCTTTTGGGGATTATTTTTGAATTATATATGTATATAAGTCTTCCGCTTGCATTTTCCCAATATCCCTGAATTATGCCTGTTGATCTGGTTTGATCTATTTCATATTTTTATGCACTAACACAGACAACATACATTCATCATTATTTATGTTGCATAAGTGATGTTTTGGAACTCAAGAGCTAAGTTATGCTCGATCCCTGAATTTTAGGGCGTTACAAGTTAGTATCAGAGCATGATCTGGATTAACCTGGACCTTGGTTAGGGTCAGACAACGCACGTTGATGCCACTATAGCGTAGGAGGGTGCAAGAATAATCTAGAACCAAGACTAGGACCCCAGATGTGTCTTTTGGCAAAAGTTTACTGAAAATGATCGTCAAGATCGAGTCCGTGCACACTCCTGATCACACACGACAACTCCAAAGCACTTCTAGACCGTCAATTGATGAGTATAGACCGCGTTTCATCCCATTCCAGCCGTTAAAAATTGCTAAAAGTGAATAAAGATCAGATTAGTTTCAAAATGACCCGAAACGGCTCAAATCGGAAGAGGAGGCCAAACGAACAATTTTCAGGGGGTTCCAGGGTGGGACCCTAACATTTTTAGACCCAGGGGGTGGGGAGGTCCTCGCCCATAGGGCGAGACCTAGTCGGATTGTCCAGTGGTCGGCGAGGGCTCGCCCACGGGCAGGCCAGTTAGGACCGGGCCTTCGGGCCGATTGTATGTGGGGCCTAGTGGGACCCAATGCTCCATGGTTCGACCCCTATTTCATTTCAAAACGAGTACTTCCTTCACAAACCTCCCTCCCATGCTTTCCCTTTTCTTCAAAACCGTCCCAATCTCCTTCAAATCAGCATTTCAATCACTTCCTCTTTCATTTTTCATTAACTCCTTCATCCCTCCACCGTGCTCAACCATACCCATCACCTACTCCTTCCATTTTCTTTGATTCAAGCTCTCAAAGCTCTCAAAATTGTGCCAGCCCCCAACTCCTCTTATTTTGATCTTTCTTTTCTTCTATTTTTCGTTTCTTTGACCCATTACACTCCTATTTCAGACCCAAATCCGTGGGGACCTAGAAATATCAGCCCTTTCTTCATTTTCTTCACTTTTAATGGCTTTTTGGAGCTTGGCACGGCTCTATTTTTCATTTTCTCCATCCTTTCGTTGATGGGCAAGAAGCATGCCCCTGTGGACGAGGCTGGGCTTAGTCGTCCCGCTCGTTCAAGGCGGCCTAGAAGAGCTACCGTGAGTAAAAGCGTTGGGAGAGAATTGCATTCGAAGCGGAATTTAGATCCCCATGCTCCATTTGGAAGATCGTTGTTGGCAGAGTTGGCTCATGGCACCTACGAGGACCGTAGGGTTCTTTTTAAAGAGCATGTGGATGGGCGACTCTTTGGAGAGTACTTATTGTTCGAGCGTTTGGAAGAAGCCAGGTGGGGTCCACTTTTTGAGGCCGAGTCTCGTGCAAATCTGAGTACTGTTCACGCCTTCTATGCTCATATTCGGGACCTTACGTTGGAGTCGTTACAGTTCAAGATCCCCTTCAGAAGAGATCGGGAAGCCACAATCAATGTTGGGTTGATAGCTCGACTCCTGAACGTGCCACTTGGCGAGGTACATCCAAGTGCAAGAAATCTGAATAGTGTTCGTGAGAGGGATCTCTGCACCAGGTTTCTATGTGGTCGTTTGGTTGAGTGACAGCATAACAAGAGCCTCTTAGCGACCCATATGTCGGGCAATTTTCATCTGCTTCACCACATCTGCACATTCAATGTTTATCCCAGGTGGAGCAATCGCAGTGAATGCATGCGTCTCATGGTAGATTTTTCATATCAAGTGGGGCAGGGAGCGAAGGTGTGCGTGCCTACGTTTATACTGCGACAGATCATCCTTATCGCACGATCAAGAAGAACGACTGAGTCGCTTCCCTTTGGCCGACTCATATGCAAGATTGCGCTCGAGTTTGGCTACAGACTTGGGGCGGAGTTGCCAGCATCGGTCCATTATATCAGCGAGACTACTCTTAACCAAATGAAGATGGGGCCTCGGCAATGTGAGGCCCAACTAGATGAAAGCAAGGATGAGTATGATAGCGAAGAAGAAGAAAATGAAGAAGAAGGTGGGGCAGAGATAAAGGAAGAAGTGCAGGACGAAGAAGAAGAGGAGGCTCAGGATACTGATGAGAGTCCTCCTCCTGTGACTCAGGAGCCTAATCCTGCTCAGGCTGATAAGGATGCCCATATAGTTTGACTCGAGGAAGGTCAGGCTGCTCTTCGACAGGATATTGTGGATTTACGGGGCCTCGTAAAGCATAAGTTCAAGAAAGTAACCCACACGCTGAAACTATCCTGTGCTGCCTGAAGGATAAGGGTGCCCCTTCTCCATCACCAGATTTCGATAAATAGACTTTATGTAGTCATTGGTTACTTGTTTGTTACTTATTTTGATGTGTGGTTTGGTGTTTGTTTGGTAGTTGGTAGTTGTTTGGTGTTTGAAGTTTAGTGTCTGAAGCTTAGTTGTTTTGTTCACATGCTTTCTCCGTCGCGATTCATGTAATACTACACATCATGTATTGTGACAATTTTGTTAATGAAATGCATGTTATTCCTTTGGCTTATGAAGTTAATACTGTAGATGGACTGTGTGAATACCTAATCTCATTGGTTGCTACCCTCTGTTGTGTATAGGGTATGTCACCTAAGAGTTCGAGATCTTCGGCCCGTCTTTCTCTGGGAGATTCGCTCAACGGGACCCTTACCCTGTGTGATACTCATATGGACCCCCATTCGGGCCCATCTCGTTCAGATCCCATGCCGAGTTCTCAGTCGGCTTCTGGCCCTGCTGCGGGGCCACCTCCTATAACACCTTCTGTGGTGCCT
Source organism: Magnolia kwangsiensis (assembly GCA_037074715.1). Lineage (NCBI taxonomy): Eukaryota > Viridiplantae > Streptophyta > Magnoliopsida > Magnoliales > Magnoliaceae > Magnolia > Magnolia kwangsiensis. The sequence goes on from CM073581.1 coordinate 102,346,165, forward strand.
CCTGTCACACCTGCTGTTCTTAAACAGAACCATGCATCTGCGTCGATGTCTTCTACATCACAGTCCGCTCTGCCTCCTGATAGGCTAGAGCAGATGATGTTGTTGATGCAGCAGCAGCGGCAGTTCCTGTCCTTCGTGGCTGGTATCTTTGCTCAGTCGATGGGGGCGACTCCACCTTCCTCGCCTCGACACCCTGTTGGGCATACTAGTGCGAGCGGTACATTCGAACGATTTCAGCGCTGAGGCCTCCTATATTTTTGGGTACTCACAGACCCGAGGAGGCTGAGTATTGAATCGACCGCATCTCTAAGATGCTTAGGCCATTGCACTGTTCTGAGGTGGAGCAAGTTGAACTTGTCACCTTCATGTTTGAGAAGGAGGCTAGCTTATGGTGGGACAGCATTCTCCGCACAGTTACGGAGGGATTTGAGTGGACGTGGGCAGCATTCGAGGCTCGCTTCCATGAGAAGTATTTTTCGGTCACTTTCCGGCACGAGAAGGACAGTGAGTTCCTTCGCCTTCGCCAGGGAGGCATGTCAGTGACGGAGTATGAGAACCGGTTTACAGAGCTAGGCAGGTATGCTCTTTTGATTTTGGGTGATCATCCATTGAGGATGCAGAGCTTTTCTGAGGGTTTGCGGCCCGAGATTAGATCAAAGATGCGTTGTGCGAGCATTTCTTCTTATGCAGAGCTGGTGAGCATGTCCTTACGAGCAGAGCAGGACGGGGAGAGGTTGTCCTGTACGCGAGCACCTATAGTTCCCAGGCAGCGACCTGATTTCATGAGTAGGCCTTTTCTCGGTAAGAGGCCTCAGTTTGATTCACCGCGGGGTCTTCTGCATCTCCTGCCCATTTGAGGCGTCCTGATGTTTGGTGTGGCTATTGCAAGAGGCCTGGCCACACTGAGATTTCTTACTTTTCCAGGATGTGAGACAGTGGGTTCTCGTCGCCTCAAAGGATCGGCCGTCTGATGCCCCAGACTCTTTTTGCACCACCTATTCGATCAGCACCAGCTCATCCTTCCTTCAGACCTCCAACACCTCGTTTCAGGCCGCCACAACGGCCCATGGTTCCTCCACCACATCGCCCACAGCAGGTCGGGTTCATGCGCTCACAGCTGAGGCGCTAGAGGCAGATTCAGCACCGTCATCATTCGAGGTTCCTACTCATATCCTAGGTAGGCCTATCTTCCTGTTGGTGGACACTGGGTCCACTGTTTCGATCATTTCTTGTGTTGCAGTCAAGCGGCTAGGTTTGGTTACGACTCTTACGAAGGGAGTAAGACTCACGACTGCTATAAGGACTACTTCAGATATTACTCGGACCTGTGAGTCTTGTCGATAGATTTGGGTAGCAGGACAGTGGTTGTCAACCTGATTATCGCCCCACTGTGTTATTATGATGTTATTTTTGGGATGGACTGGCTTATGAAGATGAGAGCAGAGATTGATTGCGAGGCCAGAGTTGTGACAGCCTACGGATTTGAGGGCACGGCCTTCTCTTTTCCAGTTCAGGTCAGTTGGTTCTGTCGTGTTAGCAGCTACGCTTCCATGTTAAAGAGTTCTGATATTCTGACGCTAGAAGATATGCCAGTAGTTCGTGATTTCTCTGATGTGTATGAGAAGATTTCAGGGCTTCCTCCTCGACGTAAGATTGACTTCACTATTGATCTTGTACCCGGTGCGACACCTATTTTTCTACCAACATATCATATGCCTCCATGTGAAATGGAGGAGTTGTAAAGACAGATTAATGGTTTGCCTGAAGCAGGCTTTATTCGACCGAGTGTGTCACCTTGGGGAGCGCCTTTCATGTTTGTAAAGAAGAAAGACGGTTCCCTGCGGTTGTGTATTGATTATCGCAGGCTGAATCAGGTGACAGTGAAGAACAAGTATCATTTGCCCAGGATTGATGATCTGTTCGATCAGTTGAAGGGGGCACGTTATTTCTCGAAGATAGATTTGTAGTCTGGGTATCATCAGTTACGCGTCAGGGATGAGGACATGCAGAAGATTGCATTCAGGGCCAGTTTTGGTCATTATAAGTTCCTTGTGATGTCTTTTGGACTCACGAATGCTCTGGCCGTGTTCATGGATCTGACGAACAGAGTGTTTCGGCCATTTTTGTTCCAGTTTGTCACTGTCTTTATCGATGAGATTTTGATATACTCTCCGAGTCAGAAAGAGCATGAGGAGCACCTGAGAACGGTATTGAATACTCTTATGGAGAACCATTTGTTCGCGCAGTATAAGAAATGCGACTTCTGAAAGGAAGAAGTTAAGTTCCTGGGACATGTGGTGTCCAAGGAAGACATTGTGGTTGACCTCGCTAAGGTATCTTCGGTTCAGGATTGGAAGCAGCCCAGTTCAGTTACTGAGGTGAGGAGTTTTCTGGGTCTGACAGGTTACTATCGATGATTCATTCGATATTTTTTTAAGATTGTCAGACCGTTGTCTCAGTTGACACGGAATGACTTGAAGTTTGCCTGAATGAAAAGGCTAAAGCAGCTTTTTAAGAGCTGAAGGACAAGTTGACGTCCGCCCCTGTGCTAGTATTGCCAGAGCAAGGGATTAAGTATACAATATATACTAACGCGTCTCGCGTTGGTCTGGGTTGTGTCCTTATGTAGAAGGACAGGGTGATTGCATATGCCTCGAGACAATTAAGGAAGCATAAGGAGAATTACCCTACGCACGACCTAGAGTTGGCAGATGTGATCTTCGCATTAAAGCTCTAGAGACATTACCTCTACGGAGAAGAGTTCGAGCTCTTTTGCGACCACAAGAGCCTTAGATATATTTTCTCACAGAGAGATTTAAATATGAGGCAGTGCCGATGGATGGAGACCTTAAAATACTTTAAGTTCGAGGTTTCCTACCATCCGGGCAAGGCGAACCTTGTGGCAGATGCGTTGAGCCGTAAGAAGATAATGAAATTTGTGGCTCCGCTTATGATTGCAGAATGAGATATGGTGGAATTCATACGAGACTTTGAGCAGAAGCTCACAGTGGAAGAGCCGTATGAAGTCGTCGCACATATTCGTATACAACCGCTCGTAGATGGTCGTATTATTGAGGCTCAGGTAGGCGATGAGCTTCTGATGAAGATGAAGGAGCGGGTTGGTACTGACGAGGACTATGAGTGGACTATTGGTACAGATGGGGGCTTGCGATATCGAGGCCGCCTATGCGTTCCAAACAAACCGAACTTGAGAGTAGAGATTCTTGAGTCAGCCCACTGTTCGAGGCTTGCGATGCATCCAGGTAGCACGAAAATGTATCAAAATATGAAAAGATCGTACTGATGAGACAATATGAGGATCCACATTACTGAGTTCGTATCCCGTTGTCTCACGTGTGAGCAGGTTAAGGCAGAGCATCGTCGACCTCCTGGATTACTTCAGCCCATGCCCATAGTTGAATGGAAGTGAGACTTTATTTGCATGGACTTTATTTCTGGACTGCCGAAGACAAGGAAGGGACATGAATCTATTTGGGTGATTGTTAATAGGTTGACGAAGTCAGCTCATTTCCTACCGATCAGAGTCACAAATTCTGCAGACGAGTTGGCTAGATTGTATATCAGGGAGATTGTATACCTGCATGGAGTTCCCTTAGAGATTGTGTCAGATAGACACACCCGATTTACATCTATCTTCTGGACTCGTATCCGAGAAGCGATAGGTGTGAAGTTGAAGTTCAGTACTGCGTTCCATCCGCAGACAGACATACAGACGGAGTGTGTGAATCAGATTTTGGAGGATATGTTGCGAGCTTGCGTGTTGGACTTCAAGGACAGTTGAGATGACTGTCTTCCTTATGCAGAGTTCACGTATAACAACAACTTCCAAGCGAGTATTGGTATGACTCCCTATGAGGCACTGTATGGTCGCCCGTGTAGAGCGCCGCATTGTTAGACAGAAGTGGGCAAGAAGACTTTGATTGGCCCAGAGTTGGTTCAGGCGACTTTAGAGAAGATTGACATTATTCGGCGTCGACTGCTCTCAGCACAGAGTAGGCAGAAGAGCTACGCCGATATGAGACGACAACTGCTTGAGTTTGATGTTGGGGACCACATGTTCCTTAAGGTTTCCCCTATGCGAGGAGTTCTTAGGTTTAGTAAGAAGGGGAAGCTCACGCCGAGATTTATTGGCCCATTGCAAATACTTGATCAAGTGGGGGCAGTAGCATATCGCATTGCTTTGCTCACACCACTCGCAGGCGTGTATAATATTTTTCATGTGTCCATGTTGAAGAAGTATGTTCCCGACCTTTCGCATATGATTAGATGGGAGCAGGTGCAGTTGAGGGAGGATGCCACTTATGAACTGCGCCTGATGCATATTTTGAATAGAAAAGAACAGGTATTGCGTAACAAGATTATCCCACTTGTGAAGGTACTGTGGTCGCATCACAGCGAAGAAGAAGCTACCTAGGAGACTGAAGCTGAGGTCAGGAAGAATTACCCCAAAATCCTCGAGAAGTACGAGAAGGTACGAATTTTGAGGATAAAATTTTTTCTTTAGGGGGGTAGATTGTAACGACTTAGAAAAATCCATACTTAGCCCAAGTATCACCCTTGGCAGAAATCATTTAGGCCTTAATCCCTTAAAAATTTAATATGTTTTAGCTAGCACTAAACTAGATTATATGTGGAATTAGCACCAATAACTTTCAATACGATCTGTAAGACCCAAAACCTATAGAATCATTGACGCTATATTACTCTGAAATCTAGGATCCAACCCTAAACCTAGTTGCTCCCGAGAATGCTTTGTAATTTTGTATTGGACCTATACCGCATGTCGAAAGTCTGATGGCGATGAACTTAGACCATTACGACCGCCTAGTTGGACTTGACTATCACCTCAAAAATTCAGCCCAAACGACGTCCTGAGACCATTTCCTTGCGTCCGGAGTGAAGAGAGTGAGAAAACGAAGATTTTTAGAAAATTAATTATGATTTTAAGTAATTTGGATCGTTTCGCTTGCGCGATATTTTTAAGCATTCTGACCGTTAGATTTCGACCCAAATTCACCCTCAGATTAGGAAAGGTGGCCCATACATGTCAAAGTACTTGTAGCCTTGATCGAATTTCGATAACCGTTGAATTGAAGCTGGTTCACCACGGATGATCTGAAAACCCGATCGGACTGAAAACTTAATTTACTAAAGATCCAATACTAGTGAGCTTAAGTCCGACCGCATTTCATAAGAGGACCTCCAGAAGTGTTCCGTTAGATCAGAAAGAGGCCGATTTGGTTATAACCTAAGTATACCTTGGCCTTAAGGCTGTTTCCGTCGACTTTAGGATTATAAAAAGGCTTTAAATCCTCATTCCCAAATTCCATACGAATTTTCTAAACCCTAACGACTTAAGAGAGAGAAAAGAGAGTAGAAGTAAGAGAGAACCTATTGATTCTCCGTAGAATTCTTCCCAGTTCATCTACACATCGAACCTGCGTATCTGAATTGTTCTTTCGGTGATTCTGATTCCATTCTTGGGTAAGTTAAGCAAACCCTAACCTGTTTTAAAGCCTAGAATAGTTCAAATGAAGTTATACCTAACCTGTTTCATGCCTTAGGTAGCGTATCCGCCGTTGACGAAGACTTATCGTCTGAATCACATCTTATACACGTTTTCTGGTTTAAGGTACGGACTATATACGTTTAGGTTATGATTTTCAAGGCTTTCAATGTTACATAATGATTTATTCATGTTGTGATTGCCATTACACATGCCAAATGCACTATCCGTTTCGATTTACGTATATGTATACTTTATGTTATAAATAGCGTATTTCATGTATATATTATAATACCCGTATACGTATGGAATATGCCGTTAGGATTACCATGATTATTTGTCGCAGTCATATGCTTAATATGTATGCGGCAACTCCTTGGCGAAAGGATTTTCTTTAATATGTAATGGAATCGACATACGTGACGTATGTTGAATAGGATAGTCTAAGTGTTTGGATAAATGCTTGAATGGGTTAGTAGTTAGTAAAGAGTGACTTTTTAGGTTGTTGAGATATAAATCTCAATCACCTTAACTGTGTGTATGATTTTCCCCATGAATTACGTAATTTAGATTATTCATGTTAATTGAGTGTATGATTTCCTCCATGTACTGTATTTAAGTTCAAGGTATATTTCACGAATGTTCATATGGAAGTAGGATATGAATCATATGCCTGTTATTGAGCTTGTACTTGATTGGGGCTATACAACAGTCTAGGTAATCGATAATCGTACTCCAAATGGTGATTGAGGTCATTTTCGTCACACAAGATAAGTTTAACGAATCTGAGTCGTGCTTAGGATGTTCGACAGTGGTTAGGCCACACGGAGTGCTTATGCATTCCATGTCGTTCAACTCAACGTGCGCTTGGCCTAGTTGAGCTCATCAACTAACCCAATTGACCGATGTTTGTTCACCATGTTTGGTCGCTACTGTTTGAATCTAAGGCACTAAACTTACCAGTCAAACTCCCATTAACCTTGGTACCGTGATCCCCTAAAACTCATGAGCCGGACATGGTGGTATAGGACACCGTGGCCGACCTGTGGGCCTACGCTGGGGCGACGAGCCTCCCCGTAGTGACCAGTGAGCACCCTACTCTCATGAGCAGATTATGGTGGTATGGGACACTATATTCTTGTTGTCGGCTTACAATGATTGGTGATGAGCTATCTGTAGTGACCTTGAGTATCTATTGACACTGCATAAGGGCGACGAGTCTTGTTGCAGTATTGAGGATATAACTAGGCCTTATTGATTTGGTGATGGGGGAGTGGTATAACAATTTCATGCAACAACCCTAGCAGCCCTTGCAGCGACCTAGAACCGTAACATCGTATGAGATTTCCTAGGACTAACGATCCTAGAATGGATCAATGTTTGAAAATTGATATAAGGGAGGTGTCTTAGCTTCCCAATCATGCTGTATGAAAGGGACTAATAAGAACTTGGTAATCATACTCATGACATCACATTGCATGTGCCATTGGCGTTAGTGTGAGAGCACAGTGGTAGTGATTCATGCTGCGATCGTTAGATGATGTCGCATGAGGGAGTTTGTGGTGAGGGTGTGCATCATTATCTCATTCATTCTCACATTAACAAGAGTATCTAGGACATGTTTGATTGTACTGCTTTATCATTACTACTTGATTGAATTGATACCATGTTAACCTTTACTGTATAGCTCCACTGAGTTGATCACTCACTCCCACGTTCCGGGATGGTGCTTAAACACCAACCAGACTCTGACTTAGCTACAGGTGACGGCGATGCTTGCGAGGTGGAGCCAGATTTTAACGAGGACGAGGAGGCGTTCCCATTTATGCAGTTCTCAAGCGGGTTCATGTGAGCCTTGTCCTGACCAGCGGGGATTCTGGGATATGTATATGATGATTTTGCACAGTTGATACATGTATTTTGAGACACAGTTGTATATATTGCCCTGGGCAGAGCATGCATCTTTTGGAGATTATTTTTGAATTATATATGTATGTAAGTCTTCCACTTATATTTTTTCAATATCCCTGAATTATGTCTGCTAATCTGGCTTGATCTATTTCATATTTTTATGCACTAACACAGACAACATACATTCATCATTGCTTTTGTTGCATAAGTGATGTTTTGGAACTCGGGAGCTGAGTTATGATCGACCCCCGAATTTCAGGGCATTACATTAAAAGATTGATTGTTGATCACCTAGGCTTCATGATGAATAGATCGGATGCGAGATTAATGACTATATTGAGATCAGCGGCTAGTGGAGCTTAGTGTGGAAGAAGACGCTCTCTCATGGCAAACTTCAAGCGGTGGTGATTTACTTCGGTGATTTACTTCGTGTTGATGGTTCTAAGTGCTTCAGATCTGACCCAAGAAGTTTGTAGGAGTGAGAAAACGAAGCTTCATCTTCGTTTACATGGTGGGTTCGAAGAAAGACCGACTCGGCCGATTTTTTAGTGCAGCCACAATAACAAGAGAAGAGGCACGTTCTGGCATGACATTTAGGGTTTTCTCACAACCTCCTTTGAAATCGGACAGCTACGATCGTTTTGCATAAACAGTCTAGATGGTGTTTGCTCATAACAGATCCAAAACAGCCAAAACGGAAAGATTCCTTTCGTAATGGCTTCTTCTTACGAGAAAACTTACGATCCAAATGTGATAGAATGGAGGGCTAGGATCTTCCCTCTGAAGGGCTGGGATGGCGTGGAGAACCCCTTTACGAATTGCCAGCTTGGCAACCAAAAACAGTTTCTGTATTTGAAAACACTGCTCATGGGCAACTCATTTTGCAGTTGAGTGTGTGTGAACACTAGAGAACACCGACGCATGAAGTGGTTATGGTTTTACTCAAATCCCTCGTCTACACACAATGGACGGTTCAGATCTTCCAAACGTACGGTGATGATGTGCCACACATCATGAAAACGGAGCCAGTCCATTTAAATGCCCACCAGGCGGGAAGCATGAAAGAGAGAGAAAAGCTCTCTATGTAGGAAATATTGGGTCAGCATCCGCTTTAACCCAAGTTAGGGTCTAGTGCACTGCAAGTGTACCAACCTAGGTGTACCCCACAATGGTTGTGGAGCCCACGGTTATGTTTGAAGAGATCCACACCGACCATTTTCTTTATAGTTTCCAAGTAAGGCATCTGACCAAAGTTCAGGCATATTCAAAGCTCAGGTGGGCCATACACATGAATGTTGTCTTATTTATAGCTCTAGATCAATCCTACGGTCATATTGACTCCAATCCAACCATCAACGGTTAGTAACACCCCATGATAAAAATATGGAGTATTATACTTTATCCGTTAAGTATAATTAGATAGACGTTTTACCTTTCTTATCTATTTTATTTCATTCTTCTTCTATCATAGATTCTAATCACTTTTCAAATAGAGCTTCGTTTAATTCTTATTGAACTAAGATATTGTTCATCTCAACTTTTCATAGTTCAAATTTATTTTTACCGGAGTATTTTTTTACATTGAACTTTGAGTTAGATGTCATTGATATCTTACTTTCATATTCGATCTATTTTCCAATGTTATCTCTAATACCTCTAATACCACTTGTTGGAGAACTGTGAAAACACCCGACGATGAATCAAGCAAAATACAAACAATTGCACAACTAAGTACAAACAAGAACAATCCATTTTTTACGTGAAAAAATCATTGCGGGAAAAATCACGGCACAAAGCGACAAGTAATTTAGTATGAAAGCAGAAATTTCAAGAGATAGAGTCTTACTGATTCGAACAGCCTCGAATCTTCCTCATAAGTCCTAGTTATACCCTTGAACCCTTATGAATGATTTAGAAATTCCTAAAACATTCTCTCTTCCCCCAAATCCCAATTACACCCGATATATAAACTATTACAACTGGAATAGGAAACAAATTCCGCACTTACGCAATTTTACATGCTCGTGCAATAGGACATTCGATGGCATCGACATCTCATCGAGGACATCTATGGCATCGAACGCCTTCAATGATATTGAGTAGCAAAAGTAAAATGTTCCAACAACCAACATAGATTTTTTAGATTTTTTAAAAACAAGTGTGATCTACCTAATTAGTGGACCAACGTTGAATTTTTTGTTATTGGATATGTTCACAATGTACTTGATGAATGACCAGGATCTTTGACACGTGTGCCATCACCGTATACCTAGACAGTACTGATGAATGACCAGGATCTTGACTCATCCAATTATCAAAAGTGCCCCATTTTATAGAAATAAATAATTCTGATAAACAGATCAGATCTTGCACACTCGTGCCCCACACCCACATGTGAGGTAGTACACTTACGAATTAAGTGCAGCTCGTGCGAGTACACTTAGCCTTGGTCAGTGTATATGTACCGTATTTGATAAGGAGCCCACGTGGTATTCTGTTATTCTTGCATGGATTTGCGGGCCCGAAAATGAAAATTCAATGTCGTTTTGAAATCCGAAAATTGGACCGTAGATGATGTAGTAACATGGACGTGAACATGGACATTTACAAATGAAGTGGCTTTACTTTTTTCTCTCTTAAAAAAGAGACCCGCTATTCCCACGAGCAGAGCCAAGCTCACATCCACTTCGTATGTATGACAACCTGGCATATATTTATGAGATCCAACCTGTCCATATCCTGCGGGGACAACTTTCCACCATGGATCTAAACATCGATCTAATCCAAGACTTAAGTGGGCCCCGCTATAGGGAATGGTATAAAATCATGTCTAAAAACGATAAATTCATGTGGTGTGGCCCACGTGAGTCTTATAATTTCCTGATTTTAGGCTTGTCACTTCATCCTAATGGGATGCGTTAGATGAATGGATTAGATGTCATATATACACCACGGTGCACCCCACCCAAAATTTGAACAATTTTAATGGTGGGAGTTTCCGTGTTATAGCGCACCTGAGTTTTCAATAGGTTTGATTCGTTGGCCCCGGCATGAAAAAAAAAAAAAAAGTGGCTCACTTGATGGACGGGGTGGATCGCATCCACATGAAATTGTTCCATCCACATAAGCAAAGTGCATAGTCAAAATGTTATGATTAGGGGCCACTAGTTGAACCCTACTCGAACCCGCTGCTCGGTCCTCGAGCCTAGTTGACTGGCTAAGCTCAGCTCTACTCAATTCGGTCAGCAACTCAAGCTAGTTAGAGTTGAGTTCTAGCCAATATCAAGTCGAGTTCGCCTATGCAACAATTTCACATACATATAAACTATACTTTTAAAATTTCACTGTATGTAAAATAGCAGTGGTGGTTTTATAGGTATTTTATCAAACACCTTTTAAGCAATATAAAAATCAAAAAAAAAAAAAATAGTATTTGTTTTATATACATACCTTCTTTACCACCAGCCACACTTTCTTAAGTCATTTCATCAAACACCCGTGAGCAACATCAATATCAAAGTAATTGAGTCATCGAACTGGTTCAATTCGAGTTAGGTTCTATCTGAGTCGAGTCGAGATAGGGCTAGCTTGAACTCAGCTTGAACTCATTTTCTAGCTCAAAAAATCAACTTGACTCGGCCCGAACTCATCTTTAAACTGGGTCGAATCAAGCTTTTTTGAGTCAAATCAAGCGGGCTAACCATCGGCTCGTGTACACCCCTAATTATGATTTGGAGAGAGTGTTTAATGCCTATTCATGTCACCCAAGCACACTTTCCTTTGATCAAGGGAATCCATGTGATACTCGAGCTGCTTATGAAACTTGATACACAGTCACTCCAAAATTTGCAAAAGTAGTGGACATTAACACCAATTAACTGACTAAATCATGGAGCCCATTATATCTACTTTAAAATCCCAAACTAGATTGGATTAGTAATTATAATTTCTGATTCATGGATACTGTTTGTTTAAATAGGATTCTTGGATATTCTTCTTCTTTAACTATCCAAAAAATCTCTACCATCCATAGTCAGATAATTTATTAATTGAATCCAATCATATTCCAATGATCAGAATGGTTCATATGATTAGTTTCACCTTATGTGGTGGATACAACAAATAAAAGCTCTTAAATTGGACTCTTTCAACCTTCAATAAATTGGGTCTTTTATTGACTATAGACGGTATTCAAAAGCTTTATATAATCAAATGTTTAAAATATTCAATATAAGATTTGTTTTTTGGGAAATCCCCATCAAGGAGAGGCCCTATCATTTTAACGGTATGTGTCATTGGAAAGAACCCAAATCCCATAGCTAGGGTCACCACCTATCTTATTGTAGTTAGTGGAGGATGTTTTTAGCAAATCTCTTTTTGGAGTTGCCTGACTCAAACATATTAAGTTGGATCAACGAGGGGACACGGTCAAACAGCCCTGGAATCAAAAGTTCTGTGGGCCCACTGTGATGTATGTATTATAACCACTTCGTCCATCCTTCTTAAGACCCATAAAAGTTTTGGATAAGCTTAAACGTGTGTTTTCTCTTCGTCTTGGTATGAAAAACCTAATCAAAGGGTTAGATGACATATAAACATCAAGGTAGGCCTAGGAAAGTTTCAATGGTCAGTATTTCCATATCTATTGTTTTCTTTGGTGTGGCCCACTTGAGTTTTGTAATTGACATATTTTTGGCCTCTTGTATTAAGATGATCCTGCAAAGCAATGGACGGGATGTGGAAGAAAATAGGGGAGGGGTATTTTCATCCAACGGTGGAAAGGGGAGGGCATTTATAACAAGGATTTATTCAGTATAAGAAAATGAGAGGAGCTTATACCAAGGAATGCCAAATCGGTTACGTATCGGCCGATACGGCCGATACGTAACGGAAACGGTGGTGACCGTTACACGTTACGGGGTCGTATCGGCCGATACGGTTTTTTGTAGCCGTATCGGCCGATACGGGCCCGATACGGGGTGTATCGGCCGATACGCCCCCGTATCGGCCGTTACGGGCCCGTTACGGGCCATTACAGGCCCGTTACAGGCCCGTATCGACCTTTTTCCATTTTAAGATTTGTTTTTGCTGTTTTTTTGAAACCTCTTGCTTCCAAACTGTTTCTTACTCCTTTTACTACTAATTTCGATCAACTTTGGCTGAGTATTTGAGATAAAAACACATTATATTATGAATTTTCTTGAATCAAAGCTCGATGGGCCATTTTTCAGAAATTTGTCAAAAATATGTATTTATATATTTTTAATACGTTTTGTTATTTTAATCATACCATATGATGTGTTAATCATAGTAAAACATGTTAATGTGCATTTTATAGATTTTGGGTGTCATTTAATATTTTTTTTTATATTTTTTTCTATTTACGCATGAATTTTGGCCCCTTTTTTTAAAATTTGAAAAATCAATTTTTAATGGTTGTATTGTTGTTTTAATTATGCCATTTGATGTGTTAATCATAGTAGGACATGTTAATGTGCATTTTACAGATTTTGGGTGCCATTTTATATTTTTTCTATTTACGCATTTATTTTGGCCCTTTTTTTGAAAATTCGAAAAATCATTTTTTAATGATTCTTTTGCTGTTTTAATGATGCTATATGATGTGTTAATCATAGTAGAACATGTTAATGTGCATTTTACAGATTTGGGGTACCATTTTATATATATTTTTATATTTTTTTCTATTTACGCATGAATTTTGGCCTTTTTTTTTTTAAATTCAAAAAATCAATTTTTAATAGTTGTTTTGTTGTTTTAATCATGCCATATGATGTGTTAATTATAGTAGAACATGTTAATGTGCATTTTATAGATTTGGGGTGCCATTTTATATTTTTTTATATATTTTTTTCTATTTACGCATTTATTTTGGCCCTTTTTTTGAAAATTCGAAAAATCATTTTTTAATGATTCTTTTGCTGTTTTAATGATGTCATATGATATGTTAATCATAGTAGAACATGTTAATGTGCATTTTACAGATTTGAGGTGTCATTTTATATATTTTTTTTATATTTTTTTCTATTTACGCATTTATTTTGATCCTTTTTTTGAAAATTTGAAAAATCATTTTTTAATGATTCTTTTGCTGTTTTAATGATGCCATGTGATGTGTTACTCATAGTAGAACATGTTAATGTGCATTTTATATATTTGGGGTGCCATTTTATTTTTTATTTTTACATTTTTTTCTATTTATGCATGAATTTTGGCCCTCAAAAATAATTGCAAACACCTAAATGTAAGATATTTTCATATTACATTCATTCTAATATATCTATCATTGATAGTAGATAGTTAGAAAATTAAATATATGAATTTTGTAGTCAAATTCAGGTTATCTGGTTCATAAATTCATCAGACAGTCCGATACAACTTCTGACCAAAGAGTGGACCGTTACACCACCATAAACATGTTCCAATTTATAAATGAATGCATATTTGGAATGCTTAGAATATTTCGGATTTAATCCATATTTTTTCATATTTTTTTGGCAAAAAAAAAATTTTGCGCCGTTATGGGCCGTTACGCCCCCGTATCCGTATCGGTTTCAGAGGGCACCGTTACGCCAACCGATACCGATACGGGACACCTTGGTTTATATACAAAAAAAAAATAAATAAATAAATAAAATCTCTCTAGCAACTATGTGCCTGTATTTATCGTACACCACCATGAATAATTATATATTACAAGTTTTGTAATATATATTTGTATGCGCCTGTATTTATCGTACACCACCATGAATAATTATATATTACAAGTTTTGTAATATATATTTGTATGCGCCTGTATTTATCGTACACCACCATGAATAATTATATATTACAAGTATTGTAATATATAATTGTAAGATGGAAACAGGGTAATTTAGATGAGGATGGATAAGTATGGTAAACTCATAATGCTAATATTTTTATATTACTATAATATCAAATCAACTAAAAAAAAAAAATTTGTTAAATGACTGTAGTAAAATTCATTGATGTGTATATTTGGAAAGGGATTTTCACTACCATATGATGTAAAATTGTAATTATTATCTATCTTGTATTCTTCGAGCATTTGATTGTTGAATTACGTGAATAAGTATTATATAATTGTAATGGTGATATTTTTATATTACTTTATTATGATATATGGTCAATCCAAACATGTCTACTAATGTGATGTTGCTCCTGACTATGACACCGTTGTGCGGATTGTGTTAATGCACCCATGAAAGCTAGGATGCGGATTGCGTGCAAGCTAAGGGCAAGAAATTCCTTCCGTGGAAGGCTAGTTGGGGTCCACCGTAATGTCTATGAGAAATGCATCTTGTCCATCTGTTTTTTCAGCTCATGTTAAGAGATGAGATTTTTTTAAAAAAATGAGGGATTCAAAACTCAAGTGAATTACACAACAAAAACAGTTAGGATTACATGGCCATTGTTGAAACATTCAGCGGGCCACGGAAGTTTTATATCAGATAAATATTGTTGTGTTTCTGTTCATCATCATGGAAACCACCTTCTGAACGGTTTGGATGGCAAATAAACATAAAATTAGACCTCATGAGGTTTCAACGGTAGCATTTCCTTTCCTATACTTGTTTCAGTCGTGTGGTTCACTTGAGTTGGATCCTTCTTATTTTTTGAGCTCATGTTCTTAGCATGAGGTAGAGAAACGAATGGATAAGGTAAACTCCTCACAAACATCATGGTGGGCCCCACCTAGCTTCGGACATAAGAAGGCAAATTCCACATGGCATGGCATGTAGTGGCATTTGTACATAGAACGAATTGAGCTGCATGTGTAACCTAGTGCTCTCTGTCGTACGTCTCCATTTCAAGTTAAGACATCTAAAAAATGACCGATCCAAAACTCAAGCGAGCCATACAAAAACAGCATGCACAGAAATGCCGACCATTGAACACAAATATCATCGTATGGGCCACAGTCATTGAAGCAAACCTGACCGTATAGTTAGATGTTCTGACGTCAGAGCTTGTCGTGCTTGTCCGAGGGAGTGATTTATCATTTTGCGGTGGCACCACAAGCCTTCCATGAGGATGCGGATTGCCTACTGACGCTGCCAGTAGCGAGGTGCTATTGGACAGTGCTCTGTGGGGCCCACCAAGACCAAGATATATGTGCTTTATCTACACCGTTCATCTATTTTTTTCAAATTATTTTAGAGCATAAAACAGGCCTAAAAGTATTTGTATTTAGATGGTGAGTTGGTATACTAATGCTAAATACATTAAGGTATGGCACGTGCAATGCACGTAGAACAAGAAAGAAAGAGAGAATTGGAGGATAGATTTTACTAGAAGACATCCCAAATATTGCAATTTGGTAATTTATTCTTTCTATTTTAGATTATTTGTAATGATCCAAACCGTTGGGAAGATAGTGTGCTTACTTTTAATTATGGCTGATACCCAAAAAAGTATTTTCAGATTTGAGCATTTAAAGCCTCTAATTATACGAAGAAAGTTCATGATAATCATTCACGTTGACAGCAAAAGGACAAACTATTTAGAGCTAAAATAATCCCGACACACTCACACGGCCATACACTCTCGCGTACTCACACCACAAGAAATTTTACCAAACTCCCCACCTTTACATGGGGATTTAAGCTATGTTTCCAAACCTCTCAAATGACATGTGAGACATTCAATCATCAATCAAGATAGTTCATTTAATAACACCAATGTAGAGAGCCATATATAGTACTGCAAAAATTACATCGATCAAATGATCCTAACCCTTTGAATGAGGACACTTTGTTACCACCACCTGTTGTGACGGGTCATAGATCACATGGTTGGAATTATCAAGCTAAAATAGTATTTTGAAATCATAACCAATAAAAAGTAGGATTTATCTATTAAATGTTTCAAGATATGATTGGAGTGATTTGTTTCTTTGCTCAACCTTCTTTCAACAACATTGATTTGACAATTAAGGTAATTCAATTGGCATAATTTTTACACTATGTCTTGCTTCTAATTATTATATGAAGGAATAAATGGTTCAGATCAATCATAGATTATACCTCATGGGACATTAAAAAACTTCTAAGACAGTAGGATAACCTATCCAATTTAAATGCTTCTATTTCACACATATACCCATTACATGAGCCGATACTGACCAAGTGCCCCAAATTCTAATGCTAAAGCCTCAAAGACATATCATGTTCAAATGCATTCAAATGTGGTTTAGTAAACTATTATTTAAGAGAAAATGAAGAAATGTATGAGCTGCACACAGATTGCATGCTAGACATGGACATTACTAAGGGAGACCATTTGTGAGCAAAGTTGAAGACCTTTGTACGCAATTTTGTGGTAAAATCCCGATCGTATGCTGTACTTAGATTTTTAATTTCCAGAGATAACCTTACATTTGTTTAAAATTTCCTCCCATATACTTACAATATTCAAAGTTTAGTTGAGAAACTCATTGTGAGGGTAAAATCAAGAAAATGATGGAAAATGCTGGTGCAACCAGCACACACGAAGATCACTTTTTCTAACATGAGAAAAGCTAAACATGTATGAATCCACCTCATACACTAGGCTTTGATCCTCAAAATTAAACTGATTCAACACTCATACAAGCTACTCATAAAATTATGCCTAAAACCTTTTAAATTCTCATGGTACAGCTTGCGAGTGTTTCGGAGTACTTGATTTTGAGTAATTCTTTGAACCTAATGAGAGATAATGCATAAGATTAAATGACATATAAACGATAAGATTAACTCTATTAATTGTATGATTATATCCTTCTTCTTTTTTAATGATGTGGCTTACTTGAGTTATAGATGATTATATTTTTATTTGTAAGGGGAACATAAGCAGCATAACTAGTAGACGAATTGGAGGGGTGTGGCCACCAAAGAAACTTGTTTGATTGTGTGTGCTGCTTGCATGCTATTCAATCCAATCATGTGAATTGGGGCCATTCACTAAGGCTAGCTATGCCAATGTGAATTTTGGAGGTTTTAGGTTAGATTTAACATTATTTATTTTGGTTTCGCCCACCTAAGTTTGTATTGGCCTCATTTTGGGCTACAAGGTGAACTTGAAATGGCGTACCTTATGAACGGTTTGGATTCACACGTAAAGGTGGACCCAGCAGAAGCTCGAACACATGGGAACTCACATACATTTGGTGATAATGTATGCTGCTTTATACATATTTCACTGTATACTGTATGACATGTGATATGGCCCGGAATAAAGCCGGTCTGATCGTCGTTGGATCATGGGTGACTGTACATCGAATGTGGACGGTTTTCCAATATCTTAGCCCTCTATTTAGTCACACACGGTGGGTCACCTGATAATCAGACCCGCTAGATTTTTGGGACACGAGGCATACATGGTGCGGCACCTGCATGCCACATTAGCTCACATGGAAGAGTAGTATGACAAGTAATTGAAACCTGCAGACCACAAGGTAGTCCTTTGACGAGTATTTTTGTCTAATATTTAGGCCAGAGGACATAAGTTGATGGGGCTCACCTGATGAACGGTCCGGATATCACTCATGCATGAAATTGGGTACGTGTGGCGCATAGAAGCTTTTCCATCTCACACGCGATTCTCGTTGGTATTCCTTTGGCTTTTTGTTCACGGGGTGATTACGCTGCACGAAGTTCTGTTTGAGTCACGAGGTCGAGGAATAACCACGCTGTCTTTGACACGAGCAAATGCACAATCTATTCGGGTTTTCAGTTTGTAAAGTGGGTCCCTCTTCCATTGATCCAAACCGTTGTTTTGATATAAGCCACGGTGGATGGACCAACTGTGCGATCATGGAAGATCCTGTCCATCCATCCTAATCCTGTCATCAGTTGAATGTCGTCCGTTGCTGTACTCATACTCCTTAACCGTCGTTTTCAAGATAGGATTAATCTACAGCTGGGCCCCACAAGCCAGCACAGCCCAACCCGAGTATGTCTTGCTTACACTCGGGTCTGGAGTCTAGGGTCTGCGTCACGAAGCGCATAGTTAGCGTCACTGATACGTTGGAGTCCGTACTAATCGCGTAAAGCTTCCGGTTTTTGAGACGGACAGATGTCACAAAGCCTTTTGCCGCCCCTGACAAGGTACTTGCAAGTCAGACACGCACCATGCATGACTTGCCTGGCTCGTGCCAATGCAGATCCGACGCGTGTATGTCGGAAAAGGGCGAGACCCGAGCGGGTCCTTTTCATGGGACCACGCGCCCGGAGCTTGATCGGTACGATTCCTTCTAGCATCCGCGCATCTGCAAGCGCGACAATGCCAGCACTTGACACGTGAAAAGTTTCCATGCATGTGAAGAATCATGCATGTTCCAGATGTGGGCCCTACATCTGTATATCAGGAAAAGATAGGATGGTACAGGGCACACAGGCACATGTGAAGATTAAACTCGAGGGTTGGAAATGACTCGCTCCGGCCCACATGCTGATAGATTGACGCTCCTGATGATGGGGACCAAAATGGACGGATGGATTTGAATGGAGATTCAACGTAGAGGCTCTCCTGATGAATGGATGAGATTATTTTGAGACATGAGTCACTAGATATTGGGCCCTCATGAAAAGTGCCGGATCCTGCAGAAGCGTGCCAAGACGGTCCGTGTGTATTACATCTACATGGGCGGCTGCATACGGCGTTCCTTACAACTAAAGCAAGCAGCGAAATGATCGCTACAACGTTGTATGCTAACTTAATGTACACAATTTTTATTTCCCGCTTATTTATAACATGAATTTGAAATCCGAGCCGTTAAAAAGGTGCGTCGTATCATTAAGATCATTTTTAAATGAAAATTATATAATTCACTCATCAGGTGGACTAATCGCATACCTGAAACTGACCGTCGGATACAAATCAATTTCAAATGTGTAACCCAGCTGATGAATTGACCATCTTGATTTTCGCATCAGATGATCATTATAATGCAGACCAACATTTTCACGGATCAGATTTTAAACACCCATGACACATCATCCGAGAATAAAAAGGTTGTGTGTTAACCATGTATATGATCGTTTCTCAAGCAAGAAATGACAGGTAACTCGCAAGTGTACTCAAAATTGTAGTCACAGAAAACTCTGGTGTACACGCGGCCACCCTGAATCGCTCTGTGGGGTATGATGTTGATAATCCATTGGGCCCATTCGCGATCTACGATTTGATTGTTAATGGGAAAGGCCCACCGTCCACAGCCTACTCAAATATATATAATAAAAAAGTGAAAAGATTGGATGGTTAGGATCATCTAGTTGGTGCAGATTTTAAATCAGAGGTCATGCGGCGATTAATCATATCCAATGCACGACTCTGATCACTAAGGGCAGGTCCATGGGGATGGGCCTGAGGTACTACTGTTTCTACTGATCCTGTGGAACTATTAAACTATTATCATCATAGGTTTCCTCTTTTAGAACTCGTGACCTCTGCCAACACATGAATCGAATATTCTTTTCTGCACGAATCGCGCGAGCATGACTCGCCAACGCGCAGGATGGCGACAAATCTAGTTCTCCGATATTTCTCGGCTTCGGAATATCTGGGGAGACTTTTTATATCTTGATGTTTATCTGATAAATATAATCAAGAAAATCTGGCTGAAAATTAACTATAAATTAATAAATTAATTTTAAAATATAGATATATAGGTATAAAATAAATTACTTTAGCTTCTAAATATTTTTTATTAAAAAACTAATAATTCTTGGTAAAATGGCAAGAATAGTTAATCAACTTTCCATGAGAATATGGTGAAATTTTCAAAATCTCAGCATATCGGTCGCAAAATGATTGTATATTTTGAAAGATGCGCAAAAGATACTTGCTTTTTTAGGTAAACGAAATTAAATTCATTTTATTAATAAAAAAGCTTTTGAGGATAATTTAGAACATAGAGAGAGGATAATTTAGAACATAGAGATTGGTGGTCACCCACACCCGTGGAGATGATTGGAAGGAGAAGATTTTCAAGGGGTGTTTGGATCTCAATTCAGTTAGATTAGGCAGCATGATTGAGGGAGAGCCTAGATTTGATTAACATGTGTGAGTATGATGCGCATGCTTGTTATGGTTTGCTTGGCTCAAGGAGATCAAGAGTCCTCTCAACCATTTGTATTGAACTTAGTTCAAAGATTTGTGAAAATTTAGGAAGTTAAAAACTTTTCGAATGAGTTCTTTTTGCCTTGTGAAAATAGATATAAATTTATAAACAACGTGATTCACTATCAAAGTTCAATAATAAAAATAATAGGAAAAAAATATATAAGCCAAAAGTGTTATTTTATTAATGATTTTTATAATAATGGTATTCACAATCAGCTTGGAGGACAACGATCAGTTCCTTGTTCAATGAAGACTGAGCTTCATAACAAGACGGTTGTGATGTGTAGGATAGACGTTTGTTCATCACTAGATTGGAACCAAGCTTGTGGCATGACAATCAATGAAGGGCGGATCTTAGACAATCTGTTCATTGTACAATCGAAACTGGGCTTTGTGGCGAGAAGATCGGTGAAGTGACATCTTATTCATAGTCTTGCTCGGAACCAAGCATGTGGTGAGATAATATCATAATTCGACTATCCGTTCGTCATCTGGTATGGGCCAAATTTCATGGCAAGATGGTCAGCAAAATCATCTAGCGCATAGCAGTTGCAACCTTCTGTTTGAAACTGGACAATTTTCTTTGCGATCCAGCAAAATATCGCTGATGAAGGGTGAAGTGCTAAAGTAAGGATTAAAAAATAAGGGTCCCATGTTGTAGGCAGCAATGGGGCTAAAATAAAATAATAAATATTCATAGTGGATGATAAAGTAAAGATAGGTTTAGTTGTAATGGCGTGAGGCCTGCAGCTCTTCATAGAGTATTGTTAATATAAGCTTCTGGAAGACAATGGTCTTGCATAATATTCAACGTCGTGAAGGATTTGGGTGATTGGCTGTGGAAATTTCCTTTATTCTTTTACATCAGAATAACTTATTGTGTGTTATGGACAGACGTCTTAAATCTATCTGTTGGTCTGTCGATGATATCGACGGGGTGTCGATGACATCGATGGCAGTCGTCGATGACATCGAAGGTTGCTCGATGGCATCGATAATTCATGAAATTATTCACCCCTAGTCGCTGGACAGTTTTGGTCCGTTCTCGATGACATCGATGGACTTTCGATGTCATCGATAATGTTACGCAGATTTTTTGTGGAAACGCAGATTTTATGATTTTTGTTTCCTATTCCGATTCTACTTCTTTCTAAAGGGGTATATGCGGGATTGGGATGGATTCTAAGGCTTTCTAAAGAAGTTTCAAGGGTTCCTAAAAGGATTTTAGGGTTTCTAAAGGGCGTAGCAAAGGTGAGATTCGAGATTGTTTGAATTGGGTAAGTTAAATCTGTGTAAATCTATAGCTTTGTGCCGTGATTTTTTCCCACAAGGGTTTTCCACGTTAAATCTGTGTTCTCGTGTGTGCTTGGTGTCACTGAATTACTATCCTAGATCTATATCTGTGTGATTCCGCAGGTCAAAATCCCAACAAGTGCTATCAGAGCTATCGCTAGGGCACAGATCTGAATCTAAGGGATTAGTAATAATGGCGAGCACCAGGTATAAGATTGAGAAGTACTCAGGACAAAATAATTTTGAGTTATGAAAAATCAAGATAATGAGTTCCTTAATCAAGCAAGGCGAAGATGGTGCTCTTGAGGAGCGGAAGTCTACTATGACTGATGACAAGTGGAATGCTCTTGATAAGAAGGTTTTATCATCGATCCGTCTATGTCTCATGGATGAAGTTCTCTATAATGTCATAAGGGAGAAAACTGTGGCTAAGTTATGGGCGAAGTTAGATGATGTCTATGCAAAAAAATCCTCTAAAAATCGTCTGCACTTGAAGCGGCAGTAATATAACTTCAACATGGCAGAGGGTGGAGATCTAGAGGCTCACATCAGCAACTTTAATAAATTAGTTTGTAAATTGTTGGATATGGAGGAAGTAATGAAAGATGAAGAACAAGCATGTATATTGTTGAATTCTCTTCCTGCGTCGTATGAGTCATTCAAGGACACAATGTGTAGCATGAATAAAACCCTGAGTGTCGACACCGTTATCTCAGCCCTTCAAGGGAAGGCTACGAGACAGCTAAACATCGACATAGGGACATCTTCTGATGCACTATTTACAATGGGTAGAAATTCTTGACAAGGTACAGGTTCTTTAGGTTCTATATCCAAATTCAAGGGCAAAGGCAAAGAAAAGGTAAAGTGCTAGAACTGTGGGAAGGAAGGACATGTGAAGAAGGATTGTGAAAATCCTAAATCAAAGAGAGAAGATTCTGAGGCTTCATACAGGGAGGCCAACACTGCCACATCAGATGGATGTGATGGTGATGGTTTATCTGTGTCTTCACTTAGACGGTCATACGATGATCGTAAGGACGAGTGGTTATTAGACACAGGGGCATCTTTTCACATGACTCCTCATCGGAGCTAGTTCACCAGCTACAGGGAGTGCGATGGTGGATAGGTATTTATAGGCAATGACATTGGTGTAATGTTGTGACTGTTGGTTCGGTGCACATCAGGATGTTTGATGGGGTGGAGCGTACCTTAATAAATGTGAGGCACGTTCCTAATTTGAAGTAGAATCTGATTTCTCTTGGCGTACTTAAGGTAAAAGGATGCAAGTACACAGGTATTGATGGTGCTCTTAAAGTATCTAAGGGGGCACGGGTAATTATGAAAGCGTAACGACTCGATAACATGTACAGGTTGATCGGGAGCACTTCAAAAGGTGGAGCTGCAATGGATGTAGCGCATTTCACCTCTACACGTGTGTGGCATGTTGGGCATGGCCACATGAGTGAGCAGGGCAGAAAAGCTGAGATGTGCAGACAGGGATACAGAGCAGGTGGAGCAGTCACCTGTGAGAAAAATCCACGAGATGATCGTATGATATCGGCGAGGTACATGGACGACTTCAATATCACAGAGGATTCATCTTCTATTCATATGGCTCTAGGTAAGCCTAGTACTGAGAAGTGAAAAGTGACTATGGGCGATATGATGGATTCGTTGTACCAGACCGACATATGGGAGCGGGTAGAGCTTCCAGTGGGTCAGAGAGCAGTTGGATGCAGGTGGATCTTCAGGCGGATTCAACATAAATACAAGGCGAGGTTGGTAGTAAAGGGTTATGCTCAGAGAGAAGGGGTCGACTTCTCAAAGATATTCACGTCGACGGTATAACAGGTGTCTATTAGATCCGTGATTAGCACTAGTTGACCAATGAGATCTTGAGCTGGAAGGATGGATGTGGAGTCTGCACTTCTGTAAGGGAATGTGAAGAGCAGATTTACACGAAGCAAGCAGAGCAGTTCGAAGTTGAAGGGGCTAAGAAAAGACTTTATAGGAGTCGTGGTTCGACCTGTCGCATAGGCAGTGGTTTGATTCCTTCATGGATGAAGGATCAGGGGACTGCAAAGATGGTTCTTGACATTGAGACTGAGGAAGGAGTAGGCTTTGGTAATCACAGAAGGAATACCTTATGTGTAGGTATTGATCAAGGATGTGATGGGTCAGGTAAAGCCGAAGAGCATTCCCTACGCGTCTCTCCTCAAGTTTTTCTTAGAACATGTCCTAAAACAGATGAGGAAAAGCATGATATCTCATGAGCCTTATTCGAATGCGGTTGACAGTATATATCATGGTCTGGATCAGACCAGTTATTTCACAGGCTATCAATGTTATGAGCAAGTACCTCGACAAGCAATATTGGGTAGCGGTGAGATGGTAAGAAGACTACGTCTTTTCTTTTGGAAAAAAAGGAGCTGTAACGTGTCATTGATAGCCTGTGAAATAACTGGTCTTCCCAAACTTGGAAACCGGGCTCACAAATTTTCGATCGCTGAATCCGGCGCCGACAGCCTCCGTAGAACCCCATTTTTGGCTCCTAACGCCCATTCGCCAGGTTCCGATCCTGGGATGTTACGAGGAGGATTTTCAACGTCAGTTTGATTCGTAATAAGCATAACCAAAGGCATAACCCACAAACAACAATCAAGAAATCCATTACATTTTCAATATGATCAAAAACTTTACAAGTACAATGAGCATAAAGGGAAATACAATGGTAAAGAACAAAAACTCCAAAATGATCTGCAACGTACTCCTGCCTCAGCGCTGCTGCAAACCAACATCACCTGCATGCAACAGTCATGCATAAGCTTATAGAAAGCTTAGAGGGTGGTGAAAGTGTGTGCGCAAGGTAGTAATGTAAACATGCAATGTCAGAGTAATGCGAAATATGCAGAAAGATCCATAATATCATGAGTCGTACCAAGGCTATGCGATGCAAGACATGAATGGTATCGGCCATCCCAAGGCCATGCGATGTGCAATGCAACTCAAGCATACAGATCCTCATCTATGTCCACACATCAATACAGCTCAAATATGGGATATCACCGGGGTCTAGTACACTCTAAATCAGATTGCCGCCACATCGCGCGCAATAAGGTAAGTGGAAGAGACCTTACTATCCGTCTGCTAATATCGGGTGCGACTCGTCGATAGCGGACCCATTCCTCGATCTAGTCAGACTCAGCCTAGGATTGCCCCCTACACTCAGGTGGGTAAGGCCGCACTCCCTTCCAACCGACTACGACACAGTGGAGAGCGTAACCATCTGGTAATCGACACTCAACGCTCATCTACCCACTCGGTCTAGACGTTGGAGCAACCTCTTGGTACCATAAGGATTTAGTAACTTTCACTCAGGGATATCTATAGCACCCCATGTAGAACAAGATTTTCGATATCCAATCCTGTCAACCACGATGCGTCTGTGGAGGCTACGGCCCTGATGTCGCTAGGGCGTACAATAACCATGTCATACAAATGCGAAATACATGATTCACGCTATCCAGTCATGCGACAAATCCTACGCATATTGTGCGCTCATGTAGGGCAACACCGCCTAACTAGGAGCCCATAAACAACCTGCCCGAAGGCATATGCTATGATCATTCAATCCTCATATCAAGCATACATATGATGCGTATGATCATGAGTCATGAAACTATACTAAACATGTAAATGAGTGATGAACCATTCTTACAATGCGGATGGGCCTAGACGGCCTATACACAGCAAGTACGGCCCAGTAATGGGCCCTAAAGAGGGTCGTAATGTGGACATCTAACCAACATTATACTCGCAATGTGGACGTCAAACCAACATTGGCCCCAAGGCACGATCGCCGTAAACATTGCTACATAGTCTGTATTGGGATCACACATTGCAATGGACCCTAGGTACATCCCATTGGACCTTAAGTACATCTAATGAGCCATGATATATGGGCCTTGTATTTGTCAAACGGGCCACATAAATGGACCACACTAATGGGCCTTAGGTATATTGCAATGGGTCATAACCCGTGGGCCTTGGATTGCATCAATTGGACCTAGTCACATGAGTCTAATATGTATCAAATGGGCCACACCAATTGGGCCCCCCACATGTACATCAAATGGACCTCAACCCATAGGCATTATATGAGTTCAATGGGCCTAAACCCCTAGGCCTTATGATACATCAAATGGGCCTAAACCCGTAGGCCTTGTATAAACTAGATGGGCCTAAACCCATAGGCTTTGTATAAATCAGATGGGCCTAAACCCATATGCCTTGTATAAATCAGATGGGCCTAAACCCATAGGCCTTGTATAAATCAGATGGGCCTAAACCTCTAGGCCTTAAACAAATTAAATGGGTCTAACCCATAGGCCTTTAAATAGATTAAATGGGTCATTCCCAACATAGGTGGTCCACCCAATCATCACTCACCTAAAATGATTTTACCAAGTGGATGGACGGTCTGGATGCATCACATGCATCATGGCGAGTCCCATTGTCCAGTAGACAGTGCGGATAGAGCACATACATCACAAAGGGCCCCACCGTCCGCTGGACAGTGGAGGCAACACATACACAAGGTGGGTGCCACCGTCTGCCTGGACGGTGGTCTTAAAACACATACATCATTGTGAGTCCCATGTGGGGCCCACTAAAATGCTTAGATGTCATCCAACCCGTTCATAAGGTCTCTCAGACCTGGATGAAGGGAAAACATAAATTTCAGCTTGATTCAAAACTTCCATGGCCAAAAAAAATGGCTTCAAGGATAAGCTTTTAGCCGCCACTGTTTCCTCTGGTGTGGTCCACCTGAGCCTTGCATGGGCCTGAATTTTGGCAGGGGCCCACTTCAGGAGGTGGCCCACCACATGAGCAGATTGGATCGCAAATAAACATCACTGTGGGGCCCACGTGCAGGGCCGTGGGTGGCCAGCGTCCGCCCGTCCCAGACGCTGCACAGAGCAGCGTGCAGTTGCTGCTGCTGCATGTTAGACGGCAGAGGCATACCTCTTGCAAAATTTTGGAAAAAATCAAATTTTTGGGGTTTTTTGAGTGTGGGGCCCGCATCACATAAATCTACTCTGTTCACCAGCTTCCCTGGCCCAAGACGAGCCCAAAGAGTCTAAAGTTTGAATTTTTTTATGATAGAAAATGAAATAAAATAAGAAAAAGGATCTTTGAATGGTAATGATGCATTCTTTGATGCTATGGCCTACCAGATCTTCCAATCAACCCCAACTCTTGGCTCAACGCCTAAAAAGAGATGGGTAAGAGGATGGACGACATGGATTGGATAAATACATTAAGGTGGGGCCTATAAGAGGACCACCCCAAAGCTCCATTCTCTTCTTTCTTTCCTTTTCTTTTTTTTTTTTTTTTACGGGAACGTCCAGCGTCCCAGACGCTGGACGGTGTGGTTCTCTTAAAAAAATATATTGTAGTGGGCCCTGATGAAGTGGGCCACCACTGATGTTTGACGTGGGTACAACATATAAGGTGGGCCCCACTTGAATAAAACTTGATTAAAATAAATATCTCAAGGTGGGGTCCATTCAAGTGGGCCACACAACCCCATTGCATAAAATAAAATAAAATAAAATAAAATAAACAAAAAGGGAAAGAGACATGGAGAGTGGGCCACGCTTTGAGATGGAGGGACCCCGACATTATGGGCCCTCCCTTAAAACCAAATCATACAATCAAAAGGGTCCCTCAACACATGGGACCACCAATATCGAGAATCAACGGTGGAGATCCTCTCTCCACCAAAATGGACGGTCTAGATGACCTTTTACAATGAAATAAACATCATGATGGGGTCCATGGAGAATGGCCCCATCATGGAATGATCATGATGATCTAAGTAGTCCATCGACCACAACTTAGGGTCCCAAGTGAGATCCAAACCATTGATCGATTGGCCTCACTTGGCCCATCTCAAAAACAGGAAAAACTAGTATGATCTAGCACCCACCGTCCGATCTTCTTGCTCCTAGGGGTTCCTTGACACCTTAAGTTCAACTTCAATGGATGAGATGAGGAATGGAAGGTTAGGATGGGGAGATCATGGGGTAGGGAAGTGGGCCACATTTGGAGCTTAGGAAGCATGGAGAAATTCCATACATATGGAGCTCTTTTGCTTGAAGATTTGAAATGAGAAAGAGAGAAAGAGAGAGAGTTGTAAAGGGAGAGAGAGAGAGAGTGATGGATGGATGTGGTGAGTGATGGTTGTGTAAGAAAGCTTGACTTTTGAGGCTTTTGTGTAAGAGAGGTATGGGAGGTGAAGACTTTTATGGTTGCTTGGAAAAAGGGGTGAAAGTGATGTGTACTTGACATGTACTTGACATGTGATGGATTGATGGATGATTGATTGATGGGATTGATGTGACACATCGTAGAGATTCCCTTGGATTTCGCAACGCGCGGCGTTTCCTCGCACCGAACGTCGGTCTACAACTCTTGACCAGGGTATCACCTCGGCGCGCGAGTCGCGACATCAGAACCGCAACGACGGCGCGGTCGCTATGGTATTGGTCTTGGGTTGAGTCGACTCGAGTTGTCGGCATATGAATCAGGGTCACGCATCGATATCGGTTAAGGATCGAAGGTTGTCGGAATTCGACCGGTAAGACCGCGGAAGTCTATGGAAAGGTATGGACCAAGATACGGGTCTTACATAACGTCTCAAAAAAATTCATAAAAAGACCCGAGTACCACCTCAGATAAAAATCACTAAGGACCAAATCCTTTAAAAATTAGACGTGAATTAACTAAGTACTAAACTAGATTACTTGTGAAATTAGCACTAATCACTTTAAATACAATCTGCAAGATTCAAAACTAGTAGAACCAGTGACGTTACATTACTCTGAAACTTAAGATCCATCTCAAAACCCAGTTGTTCTCGGGAGCATCACGAAACTCCGTATCGGACCTGCACCGCACGTCGAAAGTTCGATTACTATGAAACTATACGATTATGACCACCTTGCTGGACTTGATAACCACCTTAAAAATTAAGTCCTAATAGTACACAAAAACACACAAGTTGAGCCCAGAGCGAAGTGTGTGAGAAACGCGAATATCTTTAAGAAATGAACTGAAACTTAAGTGAATTAAGTTGGTTCGCCTGTAAGCTAAATCTAAGAATTCTATCCATAAGAATCTGACTCAATTACACCCTCGAATCAGAAAAAATTTCCAACACATGTCAGTATACTTGTGACCCTGATCGAGCACCAGTGACCGTTAAACTGAAACGGGTCCGCGGTGGCTGATCTGCAAACCCGATCTGACCGAAAACTTATCCTGACCTAAATTCATGGTCAGAGAGCTTAAGTCTGACTGCATGCAGAAAATGGGCCTCCAGAACAGTTCCGTTGGATCGAAACGGCCCGTATTTAGCTATAACCTAAGTATACCTTAGCCCTGGGACCATTTCCCTTAGTTTTGAGCCTATATAAGGGGGCTTTAAATCCTCTCTCACTCATTTTATACGATTTTCTAAAATCCTACGAGAGAGAAGAGAAGATAGAGAAGGAAAGAGGGAGAAAGTGAGAGAGAGAGTTAGAGTCTGTTCCTGAGATTCGATCCCATCACTCCACGAGCTGAGTTAATGCTTCTATATTGCTATTCCGACAATTTTGACCCCGTTCTTAGGTAAGAAATCCTAACCCTAACCTATTTTAAGGTTTTAAATAGAGTATACGTTGAAATAGCTAATTTATTCCATACTATAGGTTGCAGTTGTGCCGTAGACGACAAGTTAGAGAACGAACTGAGTTCGTTACGAGTCTACCTACATAAGGTGCGGATTATAAATGTTTAGGTTATGGTTTTCAAGGCTTTCAATGTCAGTAATGATTTATGACTAACTTGATTGATGTCACATGTGCGTAAATACGATATTTTTCATATATTATGTATATATGTAGGGTATGTTAATTTTAATGCATTCCATGTGTTTGTTGAAATGTTTAAATGAGTATGGAATTATGATTTATGCTTGCTATGTTCATTGACTGAGAATCCATGTTTATTGTACGTATAGTGAACCCTTTTGAAAAGGGAGTTGCTATAATACCTGTTATAACTACTTTATTATATATATATAATATGTGTAGCCTAAGTGTTTGATAAAATGCCTGAATGTGAAAATGCTTATGCTAATATGTGTAATGGGAGTATTGAGATGAGATTCTCAATTCTCTTATCCATGGTTATAGAATCCGTTATATAACCTATCTTGCTACTATGTGTGTTAAAAATGAAATGCTAATGTATGGTACATGTGTAGTATGCGTTTTGTCGGATTGCTTAAAGTAAGATTTATATTTAGTTTTAATTCTCACATGCTATCTTTGGCTACTACATGCGTGTATTATTATTTGAAATGTGTTTGGGGCTACGACGTAGTCCAGGCAATTGGTAACGATTTCTGAGTTAGTGGTTGAGGTCGTTTCGCCACACCAGATAGGTTTGAGAAATTCGAGTCGTACGCTACTAGTCGATAGTGGTTAGGCCACGTGGAGTGCATACACGCTTCATGTTGATTGGCTCGACGTATGCTCGTACTAGTCGAGCGTGTAAAGTAACCCGATTGACCCAATGTATATTCACCATGTATGGACGCCATTGCTTGAATCTAAAGTACTAACTTACCAGTGTAAAATCCGTTTAACCTTAGTACCTCGATCCGCTAAGACTCATGAGCCGAGCGTGGTGGTATGGGACACCGTGGTCGAGCTGTTGGCCTACGTCAGGGTGACAAACCCACCGTAATGTCTAGTGAGCAACCCAGACTCATGAGCTAAATACGGTGGTATGGAACACTATATTCGAGCTGTCAGCCTATGATCAGGTGACGAACCTGTAGTGACCTCGAGCATACACTAGAAACTACGTTGAGATGACGCATCTTTCCGTGATAAACTAGGATATAAACCAAGCCTACACTGACGGTGACGAGACTCTTCGTAGCGTCCTGAAAACCATCTATCGTTTGTGACTACTAGGATTGATGACTCTAGATGGATCAATGTTTGGGTTATGATATAAAGGGAGATGCCTTAGCTTTCCAATCCAACTGTATGAAAAGAACTAATAAAAACTTGGTAATCACGCTCATAACATTGCACTGTATATGCCTTTGGCATTGGTGTTGAACACAGAGGAAGGGGTGCATGCCGCGACCGTTAGATGAGGTTCGTAGAGGGAGTGCAGGCGAGGGCATGTATCATTAATACATATCATGTTTGCATTAACTAGAATACTTAGGGATGCTTGATTGTATTACTTTATCATTACTACTTGATTGAATTGATAACATGTTAACTTTTGCCTTATAGCTCTACTGAGTCGATCACTCACTCCCACGTTCTGGGATGGTATTTTAAACACCAACTAAACTCTGTCTTAGATGCAAATGATGGCACAACGTATGAGGCCGAGCCAGACTTGTACGACGATGAAGAGGAGTTCTCATATGTGCAGTTATCAGGCGGGTTTACGTAGGCCACTCTGATGGGCGGGGATTATTGGGTTGCTGACTAGATGACAATACACATTCTGTATATTTTGAAATTTTACATGTAACTATTTGACCTGGTATCATGATTATACTTAGGAGACGTACAATCTCTTATATATTTTATATACTTATCACAGTCTTCCACTTGTGAAATTTAACTGCTCTAGAGTATGATATGATGTTTTGGTAAATCTCACCCATGTTTAAGGCATTAATACGGATAAAATTTAATCATCATTATGTATGTTGCATAAGTGATGTGTTGAAACTCGAGAGTTGGGCTCCTGCTCGACTCCCGATTTTTAGGGCGTTACAGGAGCAAAGGTAGTTGGGCATGTGGATTTTGATCTAGCAGACATGCTCACTTAAATCGTTTCTAAAGAGAAGTTCAAGTTCTGTGTAACTTTTCTAGGCTTGGCAATGGCGTAAAAGGAATACGGAGTGTGCAAGAAAAGCTATAATGTGATGCAGAGATAAGAGAAGGGCACAAGAAGCTACACGGATGAAGATTGAAGACATGGTGGAGATTGTTATGAACAGATGTCTTAAATCTGTCTGTTGGTCTGTCGATGATATCAACAGGGTGTCGATGACATCGATGGTTGCTCGATGCCATCGATAATTCACGAAACTATTCACCCCTGGTCGCTGGACAGTTTTGGTCCGTTCTCGATGACATCGATAGACCTTTGATGTCATTGACAATGTTATGCAGATTTTGCAATTTTTGTTTCTTATTCCGATTCTACTTCTTTCTAAACTTATATAAAGGGGTGTATACGGGATTAAAATAGATTCTAAGCTTTCTAAAGGAGTTCCAAGGGTTCTTAAAAGGATTTTAGGGTTTCTAAAGGGTGTAGCAAGGGTGAGATTCGAGGTTGTTCGAAACGGGTAAGTTCTCTCTTTGTAATTTCTATTTTCATAGTAGAGATCTGTCGCTTTGTACTGTAGTTTTTTCCCGCAAGGATTTTTCACGTTAAATCTGTGTTCTCTTATGTGTGCTTGGTGTCATTGGATTGCTATCCTAGATCTAGATCTGTGTGATTCCGCAAGTCAAAATCCCAACATTGTGTACGGGCACATGTATAAGATAAAGAATCTAGCTTCTTCAAATCGTGCATTAGCTAGATTATTATGTGCTTGAACTCCCACATTAAAAGGTTATTAGAGTCATTACGTTACTTGGCTTTGCAATTCGTAAGGAATTATACTTTTAGCAAAGCTCTAACATTTAATGCTGGATAGAGATATTCTTTGATGGGATATTGGTATTTAATGCTTGAAGAGAGAGAGAGAGAGAGAGAGAGAGAGAGAGAGAGAGAGAGAGAGAGTTGCTTTAATAATACTTATTTTTGACAAATAATACTTTTGATAGGAATCTATCATAAAATGTTCTCTTTTATGCACATCTCTCGCTCCTCTTTAAAGTTATCTACATCACATATGGCAAGGTTGCCACGTGGTGTCTTCTGGACCATTTGATTTAGGCTCACAACATTATGTGTAAGCAATACTTTCAATCCATGAGTAGGATTCCACCCATCATTTAACACGTAGTGTCAACACATAATGACATATCATTGACTCACAGAGAATGGGTATAAACGGGGGGGGGGGGGGGGGAGGGAGGGAGAGAGAGAGAGAGAGAGAGAGAGAAATTTATAAGAAAATTACTTTAAAATGAAAGTTTTGAAACTGGCAAAAGAACCCTATTTGACTATCTGCATATGTTATCCATTGTATATAGAAATTTTAATTATTTTAATTAAAGTTCTTTGTTTTAACCTTATTTATAAATAATATACTCACACATTTTTACATGTCTTTAACTGTTTTTCACTCCATTTTATAATCCAAATTGATTAAACTCAATCATTTCTTTTTCTGAATTTTTAGTATTTTTGATACTTGGATCGAATTTTTAGCCATATTTCTAGTAATTGAGGTTAAATTAAACAGGAACATTTTCCATATAATTTATATCTGCCAATTTTGGATGTGTCGTCTCAGGTTTCCCTTAGAACACAAAAATCAGGCTAGTCGGAAAAGTATACCACAATGTACGGAAGCAAGTCGACATGGGATGCCCACCATTAGTTGAGTGCCGTGCCCATGATAATTTTTACATGAAACAAAATGAACGGATACTTCAAAAATCATGTTATTCTAAATCTCATGTCACTCATGGCTCAATGATAAATATAATGTGTTTCAACACAAAGATCATGAATTCAAATGCCTATGTAAATTGTACATGCGAGCAAGTATACACAAGCTTTTTTCGAAAGTAAGCCCAAACCCCCTTAGAGGAAAGGAAGTTATAAGTTACTCGATACTTTAGCAGGGTGACAGCTCATATTGGTGCACTCAAGAGTCATAGAAGAGTAACACGTGTTAGTCAAATTAAACCATCGAAAGTACTGAGATCCAGTGTGTATGCGGTGTGTATGGGTCACAATTCAAAATTAGACTTGTTTAAACTACACTATAATTTTTGAACATTTGTTGGTTGAAATCAGACCTTGGGCTATTTGCCATTTTAGCAATATCAACCATTAATTGCCCATTCGAGACATCAGTCCATCTCAAATTTCAGTTGGTTCACTTCAATCCGAAATGGAACGACCTATGGTTTGGACAGCTGAAATTGAGTCATGTGTGACTCCTATAATTTATGAGTGCATGTGGATGAAACACCACATGCTACTGGAGATTATTTAACCATAGGGCTTGCTTTTACGATAGGATATCTCGATCCAAAGTTATGTTGTCGAGACTAGTTATTTTTATAATTATTTGTTAAACACCCTATAATATGAAGTAAGAATGACATGTGACGTGTTGCAAGCTTAACGTCTATGTTTGGATGGAAAGTTGCTTAATATAAGTTACTTATTTCATAAGTATCTTATTTTAATATCTGCTTATTAAAAAGATGGGTTATGTTTGCATACAATATATTTATAAACTTCTCATATCTGTCATCTCTCCTTATGCCTCTCTTCAACAACTTATGAAAAGTAGAAAAGCTTAAAAAATTGATAAAAGTGATTTTATACTTTTAAGTTAAAAAAAGTTACTTAAAACTAATTATAAACCAAACTTTCTTATCTGAAATAAGTCACTTATCTACTGTTGTAAGTAGAAGAAGTAACTTATTTGGTGAATCCAAACAAGCCCACAAGGTATTTGAACTTAAATAGTCAGGGATGTGGAAAACTTTGAACATGTGGCACATCCATGGAACATCAAGTTTCTTGTTTTAATCAGAGTAGTAACAAGTTATATATTTTCATTGTTATCCTAACTTTCTTAAAGAAATACAATTCTAAGTTATCTTCATTGTCATCTCACCTTCCCGTAACGTCATACAATTCGTGTAGGCCGTCTTATTTCGAGGATATATTGTTCATATTTTTTAAAAAATTTTGATGCATAAATGATTTAAATGAAATATAAATAAGTTCGTCTGTGCCAACACAATTTTGCTTAAAACTAAGGGCCCGTTTGGATACCATCCAATAAGTAACTTTTTAACTTATGTTAAGTTAATAAAAACAACTTAAGTTACTTATCTCTTTAAGTTATTTTGGTAAGCACTATTATAAAAATAACCTATATAATAAAAGTTACTTATCTCTTTAAGGTTTT
The DNA here is from genome assembly GCA_037074715.1 of Magnolia kwangsiensis. Classification (NCBI taxonomy): domain Eukaryota; kingdom Viridiplantae; phylum Streptophyta; class Magnoliopsida; order Magnoliales; family Magnoliaceae; genus Magnolia; species Magnolia kwangsiensis. Next base: position 102,381,240 of record CM073581.1, read on the forward strand.
TTTTTTTTATGCATTTCAACTTTTAACTTTTCTACTAATATCTTTCTTCATGTGATGGATAGTCCATGCCAAAGTGACCCCACATAATGGATGGTCAACATCAAAGGTGGGCCCCACATTATGGATGACCCACATCAAAGTGAGCCCACATAATAGATTGTCCACATCAAAGGTAGGCCCCTTAGGATGAATGGCCCACATCCATAGCAGGCCCCACATGATGGACGACCCACATTGAAGGTGGGGCCTATATGATGGATGACCCGCATCAAAGGTGGGTCGCACATTATAGATGACCCACATCAAGGTAAGCCGACATAATGGATTGTCCACATTAAAGGTAGGCCTCTAATGATGAATGGTTCACATCCAAAGAGGCCCCGCATGATGGACGATCCACATTGAAGGTGGAGCTCACACAATGGATGATCTATGTCAAAAGTGGGCTCCACATGAGGGGGTGGATATTTAAGGTGGCCCCACATGATGGACAATAACATTGAAAGTTGGGCCCACATGATGAATGTCCCACATCAAGGTGAACCCCACATAAGGGATGGTCCATATCAAAGGTCAGCCCTTGATGATGAATCTCCTACATCCAAGGCAGGCCCCACATGATGGATAGCCCACATCAAAGGAGGGGCCACTATGGGCGCAGTTGATAAATGATCCAAATGAAAGGTGGGCTCAACATGATGGGCGGTTGACATTGAAGGCGAGCCCCACATGATAGACAATTTTATTTTGATGGTGGACCCCACGTCGAAGGTGGGACCACCATGGGCCCACACGATAAATGGTCTATATCAAAGGTGGGCTCCACATGATGGGCGGTGGACATTGAAGGTAGGCACTACATGATGGGCGGTGGACATTGAAGGTAGGCACTACATGATGGCCAATTTATTTTGATGGTGGACCCCACATGATGGACGACCCATACCAATGCGGGCCTATACAATGGATGGTGCACATCAAAGGTGCCGATGATGACTGGCCCACATCCAAGGTGGGCCCCGGAAGATGGACAGCACGCATCGAAGGTTGGGCCTACACAATGGACAGTAGATTTTAAGGGTTGACCGAACAAACTCAATGAATAAATACATATGTGATGTTACAAACCAAACATACTCTTCTATTTTTTTGTTGATACTTTGTTTTCCAAACATATTTAATTATTTACCTGTTCAATAAATGAAAACCATGATAAGTTGCTAGGGGCATAAGTCCTCAAGTAGTTTATGTAAAGTAGGTTATACGATCCAAAGACCCCCTAAATAGCCTCCTCGCATTGTTGGCATTTGCCAAGCATGCGTGTAAGAGGAGATGATTGTGCATGTACCAGAACTGGGCCACTCATCATGTGTCCCACCACGAACATGATTAGGAAAGGTCCCACGAGCATGCCGTTGGACACAAAAGACAGCATGTTAGCATAACTAAGTTGATTACAGATAGTGTATTTTCCCACGTAGTGTCAGCTATTTCTTAGGAAAAAGTGCTTATCAAACAGATACTTGACAGACAATCATTCCCCAGAAGAAGAGTGAAAAGAGCAGCTTCCCAGAGTGTTACAAGACTCATAGATTCCTAGTTTATTGTTTACTGTTTTCTTTTTCATTAGCAAACAACTTCCACCAGTATTGGTTTTGGATCAACCTAGTAATCTAGTTTTTTTTTTTTTTTTTTTTTTACAAGAACAAGTGAGTTGTTTGATCCTGGCCCTGGGGGAATCTCAGAACATTGCATCTTTTGAAGCCAAGCTGTTTGAAACCTCCAACTGTCCACCAGCCGGGCCACCATTTCTACTTGCAGATTAAACATACCAGATCAGAGATACATAGACCTTCAGATTCTTCTAGCAGAACAGATAATTCTCAACCCCAATTCCTTACATTGCTTCAACGTGACACAGAGGAGCATACAAACAGGCCTATAACTTCATTCAGTCCTTCCAAATTGCATCCGAACCTTAAATATTAGTCCCAAAATCATACTGATTGGATGATTCTAACCTCTAACAGACATTTACTTGTAGAACTTGAACTTTTAATCTATTTCATTTTACTTAGTCCATTTGATGGCCCCCAATCGGATGGCCAGGATATCGTATTCAATGTATTTCCTTTTTGAGCAATCCAAAATAACGGATCCCATGATTTGGACATTATTGGATTGAGGTACATGTATGCCAGACATGTAGTAGCTATGTAAGTGTACAAGAAACATCATAGTTTGTGTCAAAGTATCAAAATGTTGTTGGGTCTAAACTTGATTTCCATGTGACTTTAATTGAGAATCATACTTGGATTAGGATTAGAATTAGTCAGTTTAATTTGTTACAGATGCATGGATGTATGCAAGTAGAGAATGAATATTTCACTTCTATGTCTAGAGCTTTTACAATGTTGCTCTTCTATTCATGTAGGAAACAGATCTTGCAATTGCTCTTTGATTTTATCTGGTGAATGCTTGACTTAGGCACTATGAGAGTTACTCTTGTGATGTTCAGAGAAAAAGACTCGCATTTGGTGTTAGGATTCTAGATGAGACATGTTCTTCCACTCCAATCCCACAAGTATCATCATCATCATCATCATCAAAGCCTTACTAGCTGAGGTCAACTACATGAATCCTGTTTCGCCATTCCATTTTGACCATATCCTCAAACCCTAGGTTTTTTCTTACTATCTCCACACACGCCCTTTTGGGCCTTCCTCTTGCCCTTTTTTAGCTTGAACCAACTCACTCCTAACTGATGCAATTCTTGTTTCTTGGTTGCACATAAACAAACCATCTACATCTACGTTATCCCACCTTATTACCTATTGGTGCTACTCCTGGATTCTATCGAATACATTCATTTCTAATTCTATCTTTCATTTTCTTGCCAGCCATACATCACTACATCCTCAATTTAGCTACACTCATCCAATGAGCATGTCATTCCTCCAACTGCCCAAAATTTCATCCCATGAAGCATGACTGGCCTTAGCCATCCTATAAAATCTCCCCTCTAATTTGATTGGTACACAGTGATCACATAAAACTCTAGAAGCATATCTCCACTTCTTTTGCCCCCAACTTGAATTCTATGAGCAACATCCTCCTCAAATTCTGATCTCATGAATCATTTATCCAAGATATTAAAATAATCATTTTAGGTACTTCTTGATCATCAATCTTTACTAATTCCTTGTTTTCATTGCTATTGTTGTTAAAATCCCATTCCATATACTCTGCTTTAGCTTTACTCATTTTAAAAACCTTAAATTCTAAGGCGCCCCTCCATAGTCCAACAGGCAGTATCATCACAAACCTTTTACATCAGTTCAATGTAAAAATTGCACCATGGAGGGCATTGGCATTAGCATGTAGAAAATGGATACTAAGAGAGAAGATATGTGGATGGATGGATAGCTAGATAGGTATATAGAGATACTATTTCGACTGTCAATAAGCGAACTTCATGTACAAGTATTTACAGAAAAGCATCATTCGTGACACTGATAAGTTCTAATAGAACCACATAATATTGTAATGTATCTTTGATACATTCCTACTAGATAATTTTAATGGAGTTCAATTTCATTAAAAGGTCAATGATGCTGGAAGGTATTGTAATTTGTATCACATCAGGAATATATTGCGATAAATTCACACAAACATACAATACATTCAAAGAGTAAAGAATCCTTTCTTTGGAGTAAAAAGCGTCAGTAATTATTCAGACCATCACGCTCATTGTATCTTTTGATGTAAGGATTCAGATAGTGCATAGGATTGTTTGAAGTCTATTGAGGAAGACCATGGTCACAAAAGAACTCAGAGGCGAGAGTTGGAGCTTTAAAAATTAAACAGATCAGCTGTAGAACTATGAACATGGCATGACATGAACAAGATCTAAATCATTCATCCAGTCGTAGCCAAAACGTCACACCAATGCTGTGGACCAAATTGTACAATCAGTGTCCTGCAAAATAAGTGACAAAACACAATCCACAGGCAAAAAAATTTGAAAAAAATAATCCGGTCAGAGGTCAGAACTGATCCATCTACAGTGGCTCCTTTCAATAATCTGGATCTTGAAAACACATGCCATTAAGAGTTGCAAAAGGACCAGCACCACAACACCATTTTACACTGCCCAAAGGTGCAGGAAGGAGAGGAACCAAGAAACAGAACTGTGGAATATATCAACTCCACTTGCATAAGCAGAAACTGTGATAACTCATAAATATACAGACAACTATATAATGGGACCTGTAGCAACCCCATGCAACCGACTGGAAAGTACAAATGAATGGGCAAAAGGGAAAAAAAAAAAAAAGGTACAAGGCCATGAAGCTCTAACCAGGAAAAAAAAAAAAAAAACAGGGATTGTTATGAGATTGTTTGCACAACTAAAGATGAGTACTTCTTCTGCAACTTCCCTTTTAACAGCCTGATCTTGTCTTCCACCCGGGCTGTGAACCCTATCATGGTCTTCTGCCTTGCCTTGGACGACTCCCTCGTCCACATGTGCTGATCCTCGACGTCCTTCTTGAAGTGCTTGATCTCTTGGATGATGTGGTCGTCCAAGGGGTTGACAGATCTTTGATATGAGAGGAAGGCAAAGTAGGGGAGGTTGCACACTGCAGTTATCAGAAGCGTGACTATCCAGTAGATGGGCGCAGGGGCGAGAACTTCCGTGAGGATGTGGTAGGCATCCCCTGAGATGATTGGTGAGGACAAGCCATAGAAGAATAGGAAGACATACCAAGTGCAGATGCTGCCCCATACGAAGAGGTGCTGGATCCATGTGAAATGGCTCATTGTCATCACAATCTGGCAGTTGACGGTCCAGATGATGCAGGTGAACATTGTTGCACCAACAGCCGCCATGTCCGAGGTCTGGCCCTCGGCACGGAACGCCTGGTCATAGAAGATGCCGATGTTGAGGAAGAAAATGAGAAGCGACGAGTAGAGACCGTTCATCATCCAACCGCATATCCTATACCAGTCAAAGAACAAGTTCCTTGGTCCTTGTTGGTATAGTGCTGGAAACTGCAAATGCAATAGTCAATATAGCTGGATGCCCGTTACCAACAAAGGTAGAAGCAAGATGAAACAGGATTCTTGAAATCTACCTGTAAGCAGACTTCCGAAGAAACATCTTGCTCAAAAACTCCCAATGATATGACAGGCAATGAAGTAAGAATAACGTTGAACAGCAGCATGAACCAATCATCGTAGACAGCCTGACCTGAAAACCCAGCGAACGCCTCGAAGTAGAAGAGCGTGAGACCAAAAGCTATATTCTTATAGAAGAAATAGCATATCTGAAAGAAATTCAGTTTCCGGAAGTATGCATTAGCCATAAACCACATGCATGGATTTATTATGTGTTCAAGGAGTAGAGAAACAAAAAGGGAGCACTTGATTCTCACCATCTGGGCAATCCTCTTGTAGCACCAGTGCCCGTGGACAACAAGAAGTTGCTCCAGAAACCGGAACTGAGCAATAGAGAAGTCACTAGCCATCACAGCCTGCACAAAGCTGAAAAACTGTGAGCATGGCAGCAGCATTTTGCATACAATACATGTTTTGAGGATAGCTAAAATTGTTTACTCACATGCCTGACCATGACACAGACAAATGCGATACCAATGAATATGTACTCTTTTACAACATGTAAGATGTTCTTGGATGTATTCAGATAGCAAGTGAACCTACATTATTTCTGGACTGGTTACCACCCATTCCTCTGTACATTTGAGGGGAATGTTCAAAAATGGAAAATGCATTGTGCAGGCATCATTTTTCTGTTTTTCCTGTCCCAAATCAATCTTGGCTATATTTCACATCTGGCCTATAAAGTACGGATATTGATTTGGGTGGAAAAGCATCCCAATCACTCCAATCTTTCAGGATATCCAAATGTACCCTTCTTGCACACAAATTAAGTAATATTTTGGGATTTTTATAGTGAGCTGCAGAGAGCGAGATCTCAGTTTGCACTCGTCACTTGCCAATTTAATGTATACGATCCTAAAGTTGAAAAAGGGATATGTCCATATCGTAGCATAATGCGAACCAAAATCAGAGTAACTGGTATCAAATGTACTAGGCAAATACTAATGGGAGAGAGCAGCTCAAATAAAACTTAATTATGTATTGGATAGCAGATCAACTATCAATTGCCTTGCAATTATGTTATTCAGAAAATAATTTGATAAACATATATGGTTTTGCAAGATCATAGCAACTAAAACAGAACTTGTTTCTTTGAAACCACATCAAAGGCAAATATTGGTTCTGAAAAATATTAAGGGTGTATCCAGTCACACCAAATATCATGATATTTGGTGCAACCAGCCTAAGCATTAGTGATTTTGTTATTCCTAGTTGTAGAGCTGCCAAGATCCTATAGTATGAGCATGACCCAAATATATGACACGTGACCTATAGTTAGGAACATGTATGGGCAGCCTGCCTGCAGGAACAACAAACCTGCATGCCTTCAACGCCGCTGATACCAACACCAATGTCAGCCTCTTGAATCATGCCAACATCATTTGCGCCGTCACCGATTGCTAAAGTGGTTTTTCCAGTTCCTTCTTTTACCAATCTAGTAACCTAGTGTAAATCACAATGGAAGATGGCACATCAGAATCTTCTTTCTTGCTCATATCAATTGAAGCAAAACAAACATGATGATGTCACATCAATAAAGGCTCACAAAACCTACCAGGGCTTTCTGCTTTGGAGAGACCCGGCAGCATATGACAGATGCACAATCAACTGCCAGACCCAAAAACCGAAGCTTCAGATCGTCCTCTAAAGCATAAGTTAGAGTTTTCCCATCGATAATTAGAGCGAAGGCAGCATGAGGATCCTTTTCCAGCTTGATCATTTGAGAGGCATCAGTGATTTGCATCAAAATATTCTCTTTCATAGTCTGGTCAGTCATCAAACATTGCAACAAAGCCTACCATAACATCAACTTCTTGCACTTTTTGTACCGTGAAAGCAAAACTAGCACAATCAGAAATATGCAGAGAAAGAAATCCAAACCTTTTCAGCATCTGCATTAGCTGATGTTATCAGGATCTGCTTCATGCCTTGCCGAAGTAGACTGCATGAAAATCTGCAATACACACGAGACAATTCATCCACCACAGAATGCACCATCTCATGATGTGATGTTGCTAGCCAATGAGCTAAGTGTTCTAAAAGTACCAAATGGAAAAGGAAATGTGTTAGCAAATTTTCATGAGGCATACCCAATGTTGATAGCAGTTTCCATCTTATCACCTGTCAGCACCCAGATCTTGAGACCGGCTTGTGCTAGTTTATCTATACACTGAGGAACCTTTTGAGAAAGAAAAGTGAATGGTAAGACGGACTGAAAGAACCAAAGTGAAAAGAGAATACAAAGGCTACAGGTAGCCTTACCCCCTTCTGCAGTTTGTCCTCCACAGCAGTTGCACCCACAAGAATCAGATCCTTTTCCATCAAATCTGCAACCCGTTCAAGAAGTTCCTCTCTCTCTGGCCCTATAGTTGTCTTTGCTTTGACAAACTCACCGTTCCAAGTATAATACTCTGACTCTTCAAGTTTCTTGTAAGCAAGCATCAACGTTCGCAAGCCTGCATCTCCATATTCATTCAGATGCCTAACAGTATCCAGTTCATATTCTCTTCCATTTTTTGATAGCCGATCAAGTATGATGCTGCAAAACATGATTACAGGAACCATAACAAGTGCTTGAAAGAAAGCACAATCATATACATAGAGATAGATAAAATATTTAGATGAAGTATGAGTACTGGAGCATGTCAAAAGCTAAAAGTGTTACATCACCGTGCTCTAAAATGTTTCATTATGGTCATGCTTTAGGGGATAGTAGGAGATGAACATGTGTAGCTATATAATCAAGATAAAGTACAAGAGCAGGATGAAAATGTCAAAACTGAAAGCTGTTTGCTCTCTGGTATGTTAGATTTTTTTTTATATAACCCTACAAATAAAATATGTATTAAGAGTTGCCTTATGGGAGCTTGCTAAGTCCACAAGAGTTATTAAGGCAGCCCATCTACATGCCACCATGTGCCAGAGTAGCACACAGAGGAGAGATCCAATCTGTCCATTTGGTGGGTTTGATTGTGTAGATGTTCTGGCCCAAAAAAACAGGCTGGTCCGATTATCAGGTGGGTCTCAATATTGTAAATGGACAGCTTGGAAAATTTTAGATCAAGAGAGTGATGAAAAGGTCAAGTTGAAGTGTTCCATCACCACGCATTAAAATGCTTAACCACAGTCATAATTTAAGGGCTATAGAGACTCAATCATTTTGGTTATGTTCATATGTGTGTTACCCATATTATGAATGAACACTCGTAAAGAAATCCTCAGAAATGGATAAAGAAAGAATGAAAAAAGCTTTGGAAAGCATACACTGAAGCAAAATTAAATGGCCTCTTAAGGCCATTCAAAGATTTTATACAGACCACATCAGAAAGCTATTTGATAGCTTACATTGCTTATAAGTGAAAGATAACCACAGAATGGAACTATAAATCAGACCTGTCTGCACCTTTGCAGAGAAGAAGAATCTGCCCATCCACATCCTGCACAATTACGGACATCCGCTTCCTTTTGCTATTGAACTCCAAAAGATTGAGAACTTTGAACTCCCTGAACATTCACAATTATGCAGGTATAATGCCAAGAATATGCAGGAAAAATAGAGATGAAGCTTAACTAAAAGAGTTGGCATGAAGCGTTCTGACCTTTCAATTGGCTGTCCAGAAGGGTTTCTTTCACGGACAACTACACTTGATTGTGTTCTTCTGCAGAATTCAAACCCAAATTCTCTGGCTGCAACAAGAAAAGCTCCTTCATCTGGTGATTCTACTTCATAGTTGAAAATCCCACTTTCCTTATTTAGCTCAGGAATTGCTGTGTGACAGACTGCCAATATCCGAAAGAATAATAAAATCACATCTGGATCGGACTCTTTTGACCAATTCCCATCCATGAGGCGGTTGTCTTCAAAGCTGAACCCTTTTATCGGAGACTTGTGTATCTTTTCGATCTTAGGATCACCTCCAGATTCCAGTACTATTTCGGACACAGTGATATCATTTCTATTTTCTCCCCAAAAATCAAGACCGCTGTTAGGAATTTCCATCTTTTGCCCAGAAAGGTCCATTTCCATCAACTTCGCAGCAGCAATTTCAACTTCACTAGCACGCACGCCATATGAAATACCAGCAATAGAACACTTTAGAAAATCCATTTGGTTGCACGTCAAAGTGCCTGTTTTGTCAGATAGAATTGTATCAACCTGACCAAGCTCCTCATTCAAATTAGAGGTCCGCGCTTGTGCAGTTTTTCCTGTTTCCTCATCATACATTTGAATGTCTTGATTAATGAACATTGCTTGCAAGACCTTGACAACCTCTATCGAGACATAGAGTGAGATTGGTATTAAATATCCATAGAGGATAAGAGCTGTGACTAGATGGGAAAACCCCGACAAGATAGGCTTTGAGGGATCATATAAATTCGAAGTGTTATGTGGTTGCAAGTACCACCAGTTGGGCATACCGAACTTTATGTTCACAGCAAAACCAATTGAGCTAATCAGTGATATCAAAATGAGGAGGGTGAAAAGGATATATATGATGTAGTCCATTTTCTTTTCGATTCTACTCCTCTTAGAAGGGGATTTTGTTGCATTTTGCATAACTTTGCTGTCGTGACCAGTAAAAATCACTGCTCCATACACATAAGCAGTATTCCTGAGCTTTGAATCTCTGAGGAGAACCTGAGTAGGATCTAGAGCATAAATCTGCCGATCATACTCGAAATTACCCACAAAAGTGTATAGGCTAGGGTTGGGATCTTCGCATCTCATTGTCCCCATGAAATCCTTAAAAGCCTCATCATCCTCCAAGGGCAGGGTAACCTCCAAAGATCTCTTAACTTTCAAGTTTGTTTCACCATCCAAATTCATTGTCTCCACATAGCAGATCCCATCTTCATAGCTTGAAGACAACAAAAGCAAGTCTGCAGGAAAGAACTGATCCTTCTCAACTTTCACTACATCTCCAACACAAAGCTTCTGCCATTGCCTGGGACCAAACTCCCCATTCCCTTTATGGGTGCTAACCTTTCGACTATTGACCTCCATATCCTGGATAAACCTACGCGAGTCTTCCAAAGCTTCCTTTGCCATGCTCAGCCCGACAACAAAGGCCAAAGGGGCGATCATGCTCACAGCAGAGAAGGGGGCAATGGGTGTAAGCGACAAGATCGCAGCCAATAGGAAATACAGATTGGCAACCCGTCGGAACTGCTCAAAGATCGCCTTGGGCACAAATGTGATGGCATTGTATTTGGTGGTCGATATGTAATTTGAGGCGTATTTCAGGGGCTTCCTACGATGGACAAGGGGTTGGTTGCAGTAGACAACCCGAGAAAACCCAGGGCCTTGAAGGGGATGCCCTCCTTCTGAGTCTACGACTGTCGGGTGGAAGCAAGAGAAAGTGTAGAGGTTGCTCCATTGGAGCTTTGCTCTTATCCTCCTTGCCCGTGGCATCTTTCAAGATTTCAGCTCCTATATAACAAAATTAACATGGATTTTCCTGGAAAAAACTAGCAGTTGCTGTTTCAGGATGCAGAAAACATTGAAGTCCCTGTGGCACAGTAATCCCATCCATCAAGAAAGGATTCCAGAAAAAGAAACCCTACATGTCACAATGCAGCACAACCTGAAATATTTTAATCATGACAAAGATGGCAGAAATCAAACGTCATCCATCCAAACTCCTGAACAACTGTTGAAAGGTTCTAATTGGCAATCAAAGAAATAAAGGAAAAATGAATTAGATTCACGTGAGATGAATTATACAGTCCCGAGTGTCATTAGATGTACAATATGTCAGGTCTCCCAATTCCATTCGCATGGGTCCTATATCGGTGATCCAGACTGTTGATTCAATGGGGCTCTACATAGATGAGGGATGCTAATAAGATCTTTCAGACTGGAAGACCTTAACCATTGGATCAGTGGCCTACGAATACACTGTTATGCCAAAAAAAAAAAAAAACATCAATTGTCACATTCTGTGGATAAATAGCTGATTAAGGGCTAGGATATTCCAATCTGGAATGCCATCCACAATGACACATGCATCAATGTTCCGGATCGGCAAACCATGGGGCACACATGCACCTAACTGGGGAGCTCAACAACCTATACATTTGATGATGCAGAGGACCGTATAACTCAACTAAACGACATACCATAGCTCCATTTCTGTGAATTTAACGATTTAATAAAATTTTCGAACTCATCTGAAACTGATTCGATTTCCAAAATTACAAAATCTCTGACCTAATCGCAAAATGACCTAGCTGCCATTACCTCAATGCCATCAACATGCAGAAAAGGCAAAGCACTACTAAAATTCAAAAAGCTCAGATTTTAAATTTAAAAAAATAAATAAATAATAAAAAAGCGAAGAAATCAGAAAACTTTCTTTCCAGATCTAAGAATCCATTAACACGAAATAAGAAGAAGAAAAGTCGAAAAATCGAAATTCAACAGCAAAAACCGTATATATCTTTCTGCATTCACCTCAAGAAGAGAAGATACTCCCTGATTCTCAAATTCCAAGCAGGGAAACCACAGAAAAATCGATCAAAATCGAAAAGATGAACACATTGCCAAATCGTCAAAATCGCAATACAAATGAAAAGAAGAAAATGCTGAAATCGACTCAGCTACAGGGAGATGACGAAAATACCTGGAATCATGAGAAAGAGCAAAAACAAATCACGAATTGGAGCTGCAATGCAGAGAGAGAGAGAGAGAGAGAGAGAGAGAGAGAGAATAGGGTTTTAAGGTGAGAGTTGTTTCGTCCGTTCGTCCAAACCAGGAATTGCCGGTATCCGCTCTCCCGTCAGTTGAATTTTGTGCGGGAAACGCTCCCGTGCAACTTGGTGCTAGCTTTCGCGGACTGGGACAACTGGCCGCTCTCCATCCCAACCGTCCATCTGGTCCAGATGGCATTTTATAGGCCATAATACCAAGACCTGGGTTCAACGTTGGGAAGTGGATTGCGTCCAGGCAGGGGCTCTGTGGGGTCACCTCGATGCATGGGTTTCATCCAGGCCGTTCATCCATTTTGCCCCATCATTTTAGGGTATGCATGAGACCCGAAATGCAGGGGGTCTAAGGTTCATGTGGACCACACACCATAAGGAAGCAACGGTGGTGGTATTACCACCTACTGTTGAAACCTTTCTAGGGCCCACCATCATGTTTATCTGCCATCCCAAGACCTGGATGAAGGGAAAACATAAATACCAGTTTGATCATAACTTCTGCGGCTTCCAGAAGTTTTTAACGGTGGGCGTTCAATCCTACATACACCATGTACGTGGATTTCCTGCCTTTTGCATGAAGTTCCTGCGCAAGGATGATGAGTGGGCCCACCGTCATGTTTGCTGATAAATCCACCGCGTCCAGCCATTTGTGTAATTATTTTACTACACGCGTCTAAAATGTAGGGAAACGGATTGGCTACTTCCCCTGCCACCGGCCAATGGCTGGTGGTCGGTGCTTTGTGAGCCCCATCATAATGTATGTGTTTCATCCATTCCGTTCATATGTTTTTTATAGATCAATTTACGATAAATCACTAAAAATGAGATATATCTCAGTCTCAAGTGGTCCACAATATAGGAAACAGTGTTGAATAAACTTTGGCCACTAAAAAAGTTTTTTGGGGCGCCATAAAAGTATTGGATCAAGTTGCTCTTTGTTTTTTCCCTTCATAGGTTTTTATGATCTAATAAATAGATTGGATGTCAAATAAACAGCACAGTGGGCCTTAGGATGATTTGAATGATGGATATCTAATCACTATATTTTTCCTGTGGTGTGGTCTACCTGAGACTTATATCCCTATAATTTTTGGGATAAAATAATGAAATGATATTTAAAAATGGATAAACAAAATGGGTGAAATACATACATCATGGTGGGGGCGACAGAGCACCGACCATCAGCCCCGGGGCTGGTGTCCGGGTGTAGCCAAACTGTTTCCAAAGAGTAGTTGTTGGATCGAAAACTTAACCGGGTCACGCGAGAGAGAGGGAAATTTGGGAAAAGAAATGCATAGAGTTAAAACCGTATTAGGCTCCACCTCGATGATTATATCCCATCCAGACCGTTTATAATGTCATTCTCACGGGGATTAAGTGAAAACACAAAATATTTAGTTTGATAAAAGACTTTTATAGCTATAAAAATGTTTCAACGGTGCTCATTGAATCCCCACTGTTTCCTCTTGTGGCCGATTTGAGTTTTCAATAGACCTCATTTTATTTTTGCTGCATCTATTAACATGAGCTTGCAAAATGAATGGGCGGGTGGATTTGTCACAAACATTACGGTGGGCCCCACAGAGAGAGAATGCAATTGGCTTCCTCAAAAATTTGCGAACCCCCCTTTAAAAGTTAACTGGCGAGATTATATCTTGATCATCCTATCTTGGACATTTTTGTTGTATTGGTCCAATTTCCATCGCATCGATCTGATGGCTTGGATTGTCCAATCAACAACACGCAGGGAGACATGGAAGTGGCCCATCTGCTCTGCTAGCTCCCCTCTATCCTTTTTCCAAGCTCCCAAAAGTGAAGCAGGTCAAAAGGTCAAGTGGACCGCACCACGGGAAACGGTGGTGATCGAACGCCCACCATTAAGAACTCCTTGAGGCCACAAAAGTTTCACATCAAGCTGATGTGTGTGTGTGTTCCCCTTCGATCTTATCCATGGGTAAAATGACAAAGAAACGTTAAGGTGAGCTCTATAAAAGTTTCAACGGTGGATGTCATTATCTTTACTATTTCTGTAGTACGGTTGTACCATGGTTTAGCCTTACAAGCTGGCATATCAACATAAAGGTGGTCGTATATGGTAATTGTTTTCTCCCTCTTGTCTGACCCACTTGAATTTTGGATCCATCTCATTTTTTGTTGCATTATACTAAAATGAGATCATGAATAAGATGAAAGGGGTAGATTTCTCACAAACATTGTGGTGAACCCCATCCAGCATCCTTGTGCAGGAATATCATGCAAAAAGCTTTTGCAGCAAGTAAGCGTCCAGAAAATGACTTGGCGTGTCCCACTTGGGATGGCCATTTTTATGGGGGATGGGACATCTTTTGGAGGTTATATATCTGGGATCCTAACACACTCGCATGTTTTTAAAGGTCAGCGTTCCCATCCCAACTATTCCCTGTAGTGTGGCCCACCGGTGTTTTTTATCGGCATAATTGTTGGGCTACAGAGAGAGAGTCAGGAGGCACACATGATATACGGATTAGATTTCATTTAAAAATAATGGTGTCCCCACACGTAGCATTGTAGGATAAGCTTAACCTGCGTAGCTTTGCAGTGGATCCCGCCTCGTGTTGGCTCTTTCTATTTTTCGCTGGTAACTGAGTGCAGCTGTGCCAGGCGAGAGATTGACCCGCGGGTCCACGTAAGAAACGGACGAGCTTCACTTGCGGATGCGAATGTCCTGCAGCGCCGGTACTTACTGGAGACCGTGTAACCAAAGAGCTCTGTGGGGCCCACCCGTAATGTCTGCGTGACATCCTCTCCGTCCATACGTTACCCCAGCTCATGTTAGATGGTAAAATCAGAAATCAGGCGGATTCAAAACGTTAATTGGGTCATTCAACAAGAAACAGTGGGGATTCAGGTCGATGTTGGAATAATCCAAAACGTCTATACAATGATCCTCCCCGATGAGGGATGATAAGTAAAAACCATTTACCTACGTTTACTCTGATTTCTGAATAAAACTTCATGACAGGGAAAAGGAGAAGTCATATTCAAAAGAAGACTTATATTCACATCTGACAGTTATTCTTTTTCAATCAGTTCCCATTTTATTGTCCCACATATGCAGTGAGGCCCACTGTATAAACGGTTCCCATGAATGCAACATAACAAGGTGATCCAAGAGCTACGGACCAGAAGTAAAATTTGGATCATCTCAGCATGTGGGACCCATTGAACAACACGTGATGGCAAAACACACTCGAGGTTTGCTGGAGCACATTCCAACACATTGTGACTGATACGTAGGGACTTTAACCTCATTTTTTCTTTCCTTTTTTTCTTTTGTTTTTTTTAGGCCCAGCACCCACACACATCAGGCTAGGTACTTGAATCCATGAACTTAGCGTTGAAAGTTGTGTGATCCAAAACATGTATATGATAGTCCCACAGTAGATGGAGGATACCCATAAATATATATCATATTGAAATTTTCAACCCTTTGATTATTAAAAGATTAAGTACTGTATATTTTCAAAGGAAAAAGGTAAAACAATATTGGAAGGATTGAGATATTCCAAGATAAGATTTGTTATTTACATTCATTTTTTATGCACCGAGGTAGTCCAGTAAGAGATTACCACTATGGGTTTGATGATGTCAAAATTGTATGTGTTTGAAGATATCTTTTGCTGATTTTCTTTTATTGATAAGCTTCTCGTCATTAATGTAGTGGTACAAAATCATACGCATACTTTAAAGAAATAAAGCAACGAATGACACATAACTTTAAGGCACGTGATCGAGACAATGCACATAGCATGTTTATAAAAGACCTACTGAGCAAAAATCCTATCACGAATTCAAATATGCTCGATAAAGTTATCTCTTATAATTCTTTCAAAATGGAGAATTTTTTCCAAAGACATTTAAAGTTCTCTCAATGACTGTGAAGATCCAAAAATCAGACAAATATATGAGTGGATATATACTAATAGACTGGGATCCGATAAGATCGTTTCACCAGTTCTATGAATATTTAAGGTCACAATGAAGACAAATATAGCTTTGAGTATGTAAGAGATATAGATATAGCTCTGGTTAAGCAAGATTTAGATACAACGATGTCTTGAAAACAATTTCTAATATACAGGGATCTTCAAAGCCATGTAAAAAGTGGAGATTTGAAAATAGTTTTAAATTTACAGAGATCTCCTATGATAATACTATATAAAAGTCGTAGTTATGAAGAATCTTGAGCTAACAAGAAAACTCAATAAGAGTTTTACTCATTTCATAAGTTATAAAAGGAAAACATGATGAAGGGTTCCAAGCCTGTGCCAAATATAATTTATCTTATTTATATTTACATTTATTTTAACATAGTTTAATATAACCTTAATTTTAGCATAGATTGCTACTATTCTATGATACTATTACAATACTATAGGAATAGTATAATCATTCACAGCATTTTGTTGTTGGATATTGATTAGTTGAGTTCTTATTTGGAAAATCAAATATTTTAATAATATCTTATTGATTATTCGATTGAATCATTCATTCATTTGGACATTTTCAGGTATTCATCTCTTTTGTGTTTTTCTAATTATTTTTATTATATCAATTGTAATGAGTATCATTTACAAATTAATAAAATCAGCATTATTTTAGCTTTCTTTTATTTAATTTGTTCGTCTTTATTCCTTCCAAAAATATCTCAGTTGTAATTATTGGTGAAAAAAAAGTCATGAATGTAAGACAAAAACATCTAACACAAATGACTAACACTACTTTTTTATAGATAGCTTGATCATTTTTACAACAAGTAGTTAAGAAGATAGCTAGATTTCTAAATTTGGTTTTAATCAGCCTATCTCAACATGAGGAGAACAAGCATTCCATCAAAAATTTAGTTGAAAACAACTTTGTCATGCCAAAATTTCTTAAGCTCCAATATAGTTTGAATAAAAGCTATTGTCCACATGTGTGACCTTATGTTTGATCAAACAAAACAAATATTTGTATGTGAAAGATTATATTCAGCCTTAGCTGGGTTGGTGAGGTCCATCATATGAATTAATGGTATGGATGACGAGGATATGACCACCACGAAGTCACGGGATAAAGTCTCCACGTGTTGTATTTCAATAACTCAGGATGTATTCCAGAGAGCCGATTGTGTGTGACACTGGGGCATGGAGATGTCTGCCACAAATCCACCATGTCCATATGTTTTGAAAGACCATGGTTGGATAGAATTCTAAAAATCGAAAAGATCCAAAACTGGGATGAGATACACCAACAAAACAGTTGGCACAACACCCCCCGCGATTGATAGCTTCTTTGAGCCGAGCATGATGTTTATATGCTCGAAACCGTTTATAGAATTATTATCACTTTCTTTGTGGATCCATGACTGTGGGGCCTACCGTGATGTGTATCCTTTACATCCATGCTGTCCATCCGTTTTGACAACTTATTCTAAGGCATGATTCTGGAATAAAGCAGATCTAAATCTCAGGTGGACCACACCTTGGGAAAAAATGGTAACGGATCATTAAACTCTTCCTGTGGGCGATAAAAATTCCGCATCAATCTGATATTTAAGTAGTTATTATCCATATCTTAATGACCTTATCAACAAGTTCGATGGAAAATAAACATTCTGGTGGCCTTGAAGAATTTTTTAATGGTAGGTTCCTGTGGTATGGTCCGCCTAAGATTTGGATCTGCTTAATTTTTTGAATCATGCACTAAAATGAGCTGATAGAACGGATGGACGGAGTGGATGTAAGGCACATACATCAAGGTGGGCCACAAAGTCTGGGATCCGCCCACCTCGGTGGATCCCCGGATCCGCCAAAGCGTCACCTTCAAACAGGTGAACCCCTCCCATGCCGCCATGCCGCCATGCCAAGTTACAAAAAGAGCAGAGAAAAGAACATATCGGAGCGTTTTCTGTGAGTCTCCGTTACATTTTCCGAAACTTACCAACATCGTCCCTTGTATCGCCGATATCTAAAATGACAGTCTTTCTCTATCTGTCTGAAGAAGAGTAAAAAGACTAGGGTTTTTCCAAAATCCTACAACTCTCCATACATGGGAGAGTTAGATTCCCGTCTCTCTTTTCTCCCTCGCAGATCTCGTCTCAAGAGCACCACCTTCAGAACTCTCCTTCGAATTCTCTCCCACTGCGTCGACGATTCCGTCGGTTCTCCTTCTCCGATCCTCTCCGATTCTCGGAAACCAGGTAACTTTCCGAATCCCTCCCCTGTTTATGTCGATTCTTCTGCAAACCAATCTTCTCAGCTTCGAAACGATGAAACCGTCGATCATGGTCTTCTTGAATTGGATAACTCATTTCTCGCGAAAGAACCGAATGCGGATGGAAACCCTAAGCCGATCGATGCTGAAAGTGGAATTTATCGAAATGGTGATGTTCTTGTAGATGGGGCATTGTTAGGGCAGACAGCGCACAAGCCCGTTGATGAAGATAAGGTTGAATTCAAGAACTTGTTGATGGAGAATGATCTCATTGTGGACGGGAAATGTAGATTGGTGGATACCCAGAATGTGGTTTCTTGTGA
The DNA here is from genome assembly GCA_037074715.1 of Magnolia kwangsiensis. Lineage (NCBI taxonomy): Eukaryota > Viridiplantae > Streptophyta > Magnoliopsida > Magnoliales > Magnoliaceae > Magnolia > Magnolia kwangsiensis. Next base: position 102,399,683 of record CM073581.1, read on the forward strand.
TAGGAAATTGGGTCATGTGGCACGCCTAGAAGAGAATGATGAAATTCTCATTGGAGATAATCTTAAATTAAAGAAATTATCGACAGAGAAAGTCACAATGGCTGAAGAATTTGTTCATCATGACAATCACAAGCTCTCAATCTTGCTGGTTCAAGATGACCCAATTGAGGAGGAAGCCCCAAAAAGTAGTGGCCAAGATGGACGTCTTGGTCCAGAACATATTGGCATGGAAGCATTAGCCAAAGAAGTGCAGCAAGAAGCTAACCGTGAATTTGGATCTGTGAATTCAGTGTTGTTGGACGCCCAAAATGAAATCTTTCCAGAACAGATCATTGGGGAAGAACCAGGCCACCATCATATGCGGCAAGAAGGGCAAAATCTGGGGGCTTTAGTTTTTTCTGATTCCATTGCTGATTCAGTTAGGCCAATCGGTCACCGAGACATTGAAGAAGGGGAAATTCCTGATGATTTAGGGGTTCCTAAACAGCTGTTGGATTCAGTTCCTGAAGAACACGTTGGGGTTTTTGAGGACAGGAAGGTAGAAGAAGAGTTGGCTTCTGATGGTTTGGCTCACACGTGTAAGGAACAATTAGGAGTTGATAGAAACGGTATGGCTTCTGGTTCCCACCGTTCCAGTGGCTTTGATTCTAGTGGAAATTGCATGGGAGCAAAAACCAATGCTAGGAAAGGCATAAGGGGGGAGGATAAGGCCAAGGTTCCAGGTAACAGCAAAACCATTAAAGTAAAATGTTCATTTGGGGTTGATCACATGCAAACACTTGGAGAAATGAAAGTGATAGGTAATAAACCTGAGGAGGATGCCGGGGGTCAAGTAGTTACTCTTGATAGTTTAGGATCGGCCAGGGAGGTTATGGAGAAAATCAGTTCTCAATGTCAAGGAATGGAATCTTCCGTGAAGGTATGGTGATGATTTACCATTTTCTTTTGGTTTGGTTCGTTTTATCAATTAATCTTCATGCATGTATGTTAAATTTTGAATAACAATATTGGTGAGCATATCAGTTGGGACCAAAATCGATACAATATGGGGCGTATGGACCTATATCAAACTTTGTAGGGTGTATCTGACCCATATCAGATGAAACTTTTAGGCACAAAATATCTTGAAAAAAAAAAGGAAATAGGAAGAAAAAAAGTGAAACATCATAACATATCATTTTTTGTGCTTTTAACATGTATTCAATGGTGCATCAGACCATTCTCTGATAAAACTTTTGTTTGTCAACTTGCATTTGCTAAAAGTCAACCAAATAGGTTCTAAATGAACACAAATCAAGCACGATTTAGTGGATTAGGGCCCGTTACATGTGAATACAACAAAAAGAAGATGAAAAGCCAAAAAAAGTGATGGTTTACCCCTTCTTCGATATTTCCCAATATGGTCCATTCAGCTTAAATTCTTTCGGTCAGATTCTTTTTTTTTTTTTTTTGAAAGTAACGAGGAAAATTCATTAAAAAAAAGAGAACACAAGGAGAACTGCTGAGATAGCAGCCAAAAGGCAGACAAAAACTAAGCACCTAAGAAAAGAAGATTGCAATATTTTAAACCCATTACATTAGACACCCACTCGACAATCAGCTTCTGAGCAAAGGATCCAACTGATTTAGCCGTAGCCTGCATATCATTAAAGACTCTATTATTCCTTTCCATCCAGACAGCCCACCAGATAGCAATAATCGCCAATCTCCAAATTTTGGTTTTCACTTTGCCAATTTTGAGACCATGCCAAGCTGCAAGCAAGGACGCAGCGGAGTTTGGGGAACAACCCGAATAGGGTCAGATTCAAATTTTGTCTTTTGGTCCCCGAAATAAGCCTAAATCTAGTATAAATTTAGGTTCTAAGCCCCTTTCTTGTTTGAAAATTTGAAATGAACAAAGAAGTGGAAAAACGAGAGTAAATTTGAAACTTTAAAATGTTCAAAATGGGGCCCATTGGCCAACACTGGCCAACAAGGCCCATTTTTTCTCTTAATGGATCGGTTCACCCCCATGTTATGTAACGCGGTTGGTCGATACAGTTACAATATGGCCGATACAGCTGCATCTAAATCTAACCAATATTTAAAACCATGATTTAGATTAGTAGGTGTGGTGGGTGACGATGCAATCTTTGTTTTCAAGGGTATAAAACATGAGCCTTCATCGACTGCTTTGTCATGTTGAATGCATGCTCATGTATTGCCTTTATATATCATTATTAGCTTAATTATGGAAAAAAAAAAAAAAAAAAGGTTTTTACTGGCAGTCAGGGATGATATTTGACGACATGGATTTGAATGGAATGCTTCTGATGCTACTTCATTAATTGAAGGTGTGGTCAGGGGTATCGAGAAGCTTTTTTTTTTTTTTTTTTTTCCAAATACGCAATTGGAAAGGGAGAACTGTTTCTTTGATTTAATCTTATTTTTCATCCACTTGCGTTCATTTATTATTCAGCCTTCTGTTGCATGTTGATTTTTGGCCCCATCTGACTAATGTGATTCTATGCTAATCAACTGTTCCAGGACACTAAACTTCGTGAGAAGAAAAAACGAGCCCCTTTAAATGAGGCAAGGAAGGCCAAAAAGAAGGTGTGCTATTTTTTATTCACACTGGTTCTGTATTGCCATTTGGAAGTAATCAGGCAGTTTAACTCATAGGTCAAGATATTATCATTGCCATTTTTTCTTCACACTGGTTCTGTATTGCCATTTGGAAGTAATCAGGGAGTTTAACTCATAGATCAAGATATTATCATATCAATGAAGCCTTTTGTTTTTTAATAAATCAATGTGCTCACATCTACCCTGTGTTTTATTTGCATATGATTATTAAATTAACTTTGTTCAATATAACCGATTTTGTAGGAGTCAAAAAAACGGAAACGAGCAAAAATGAACCGAGAGCAAGGGGTTAAGAGGTTGAAACTGCAGCCTTTTACAAAGCCAAAAGTTGTGATTCATTGTGTGCACTATTTGAGGGGAAGATGCCAGCAGGTTGTATCATGTTTCACATTCTCCTTCCTGTCAAAATAGACAAAGTTTGTTGTTATGGAATTTTTCTAGTGCTTAACTCTTAGATGTTATTTTTATGGCTGCAATAGATGTTTGATTGTCAATATCTTGCTGTGATCTTCTCATATCATAAAGTCTGCTACTGTTGAGTTCTGCTGCATTCTTAGGAAGCATATGGAAGCTGTGGTCTAACACGTGTTGTTTTAATGTCATTTCGGGAGCAGCGAACTTCAGTTCCCATCTAGGATTCCTGATTATTCTAGCTGGAGATGGCAATTACAACTTTATCTGTGCTAGTTTTACATGCACAGATACTTGTTATTTTTCAAAGTGGCAGACTGCTGTTTCATATTATATTTATTGTAAACCACACAATATCATTATTTAAGTTAGACATAATAAAATAAGAAATTGAGCAAAGATCTTCTACTGGTTCTATATTACCTTGTTTTGTTAGACTCATGTTGCACTTGTAAGTTCGGTTGTTTCTAGCCTCACCCAACCACTATTATATTTATCATAAATCAGAAAATATTATTACTTAGGTTAAAAATGATCGAATAAGAAATTGACCTAGATCTTCTCTTGGTTCTGTATGACCTTGTTTTGCTTGCCTGTTGCAAATTGTAAGGTTGGCGGTTTTATTGCCTTACCCAACCAATCTTCTGCAGTTCTGGATGCCTCACATAAGTGTAGGTTGTTGGCTAGGTGGTGTGAATTCTCATTTCTCCAAATTCATTAAGATGGTGTCATCCATCTAACATCTTGAGCTCACATTGTGGTTTGAACATCCAGATTTGAGGTACTCTTTTAAGACATATTAAGAGGTAGTGTTCAAAATATCGGTATCGCGTTACGTATCACACCCTTGGATATGGATATGTATTGGTTATCGCATGGCATCTATCAGTTGTATCGTGTAATGTATCGCTGTTGAAGGAAACATGAGGAAACATTGGGAAATTGGTCGATTTTTTCAATGAAACTTTAGTGATTCTTAAAAAAGACATCAATACACACCTATAAATCAAAACATTACAAAAAAGAAGTACACATAATAGGTTTTCTTTGTATGAGGTCCTAATCTGTGCGTTGTCTAACTGAATTGATGCAAGTATATTCAAAGTCTATTCGTATAATTCATAAATGTAAGAAGACGTGTGAAAACACAAGAAATACATTCAAAAGCAAAAGACAAATCACTTGATTGGGTTACATACATTTTTTATTTTTATGTTTGAACACAATGATTGCAATCGATTTGTAAGAAATTGGGAAATTTTGACTTTTTTCAATTTTCCGCAACTTGGCCCGTCTCCTTCAAATCTTGAAATCGAAGCTCCCAATACATGATTTTTCATGCCAAACATGAAAAATCATGAATTTGTAACAATTTGACATTGATTTAACATGATTTATAAGAAGAAAAAGATTGAAAATCGAAAATGCTCAAGGATTGAATGAATATGTGGGATATATCCCACTACTTGTGTGTTTCGTATTGCTTTTTTTTTAAAAAAAAAACTTGTGTGTTTCGTATCGTACAGGTGGGATACAAGATATATCGTGGGATATATCAGCCGATATCATCGATAGTTAAAACACTGTTAAGAGGTAACATGTTTTCCACTCTTCGTCAACTGCCATGGTGCCTTTCTGAACAAGTCTCCCACTGTAATTGGACTGTAATCATTTTTGCCAAAATATAAGCAAGCCACTCTTGAAGAGAACAAAAATAAATAAAGGAATGAATAAAATCAGGCATTAACCTTAGACTCTTAGTTTGGCCATTATTAAGAGCGGTTAACTTGTGGAAAAAATTAGTGAGTTGATCACCAGGTCCTAATAAAAAAAGAATTCCATTATTGGCTGATTTTGCTACTTGGAGCTCAGATCTCAGTTAAACCAATTGATCAAGTGAAGTTTCTTTTCTTCTTCTTCTTCTTTTGCACTGCTTAAAAGTACACATCAACTGTCAACTCTCTGCTGATAATTCCCTCAAATGGATACCTGTTAGAAATACAGATGAGTTTTTCACTTGAAAAACATGTGTCGTTAATCATTAAATGTTAACTAGTCTCATGGCCCTTTGGTAGAAGTAGCTCTCTTCATGTGATTTGAATCTTATGTTGCTATTTGATTTTTCCAATGCATATTACGTCATGCATTTTAAAGTCCAATTTTGCTTCCTCTTTGAATACATAGTTCATGGCATACCAATAAGCATGTTTATATTGCACATGTTGTAAGCCTTGTTTTGATATTTGTAGCTATAATGAGCTATGTAAAGATATACCAACTTCCTCCGTAAGTTATTCCAATTATAGGGGATGGAGAAGGTATAAATTCTATATTGATTTCTAGGCAAGTAATGCACAAATATGTCGCTGCAAATATTATCTTATTTTTCTTTTGTTCTCAGTTATAGAGAATCTTCATTACTGTAGTGGTTCGTAGTCAGACATTTATCTTGTCATATCTTTGGTTTCCCCTTTTTGTCTGTTTGGCTTTACATTCTTGTTTGGATTCTCAGGGTGAGAAGTGCAAATTTTCACATGATGCTGTTCCCTTGACAAAATCCCAGGTATGGTCTTTTGACTTGGTTTCTTACTTTTCCTACGTGATATGTCTAAAAGTAGGATCTCATGTCAGGCTAATTCATACCATCAATTAGCTCTTCAATGATTCTTTTTTTTTTTTCGTAGTATATTCATGCATAAGTTGGTAAATGATTTTTATCTTCACTAACAATAAATATTGTTTTCTTGATCGTTCTTCTTCTTCTTCTTTTTTTCCCTTTTTGGTGGGTAACGAGACTAAAAAGCAAAACCTACAGAGGACCAAAAAGATCCAAAACAATTGTGGCAATGAATGTAATTCCTCAATACATCCAGATGGTCTATTGGCACCTTTTGCTAAAGAATTTGTCATTTAAGTTGCTTCCCTTGGCACCTGTCTAAAAGAGGTACAATGACCAGTAACCACTGACTTGATATGGTTCAGGATGAAGGAATTTCTCTAAGGCACTAAGGATATGCCAGATGTCCACAAACTAGCACTTCAATAATTGCCCTAAAAAAATTAGAGCCTGCTAAAAGCACTTCCGAAAAGATCAATCTGACCTTATACACCATTTTCCACATGGCAACTAAAGCATGCTAAGCCTACCGGTAAACTTTGACTTAATATTTTTCACAGGGAAGGAATGTGTCCAAGGTATTGAGGATATGCCAGATGCCCACAAAATAGCACTTTCAGAATCACCCTCAACAATTAGAGACTAATGAAAGAACTTTAAAAAAGAACAATGCCAACCTTATGCACCATATGCAACCACAATATGCTAAGCTTACCTGTTGGAGTTGTTCCCTAGAAAACCAATGTGAATCTTATCCATTGATGAAAAGGATGGTATCCAGTGATATTGATGATCTTGATGGTAGATCATGGTGACCATGATCGACTTGATGATGTATTGGCTTTGATTAATTCTTAAACCTGAGGATGTGTGAGGAGTTCCATGTCTTGATTACAAGTTTTTTGGCTCAATTTACGAAGTCATCATATAACTAGCAAAAGTGGGTGTAGTTGGGTGCATTTATCAAAATTCAGTTAGGGCTCGCTTGATCCCATAAGGGATCCACTAGTTCTATAGGAAATCACTTATGACTTGATCTCAGGTTCAAATGTTCATTAAGTGATTTTTTTGCTAAGCCTAACACTCATAAGGTTTTACAAAGGTTTTTCAACCATTAAACTTTTGTTTTGTTATTAAAAAAGTTTTGATTGTTCTTGATGATGATCTAATGGTTTAGAATTGGTGTGTTTTACCACTTGATTTGTGCGGGTATTGGATCAATGGTGGATGGCCATGACAGTGGAAAGATTAGATCAGTTTAGATACATGAGTTAAGGCAAAATCACAAGATTCCATTATAGTAAGGCATATGGGATTGTAGGGTGGTTGAGTACCATAATGGGTGTTTTCCTAAAACCCTAATTCCTCAATATATATAGATCCCATCTCAAAAGGAGAGATATAGAAGAGAGAACCTTAGGGCCTGTTTGTTTTTTATTTTTATTTTTTTGAATTCTATGGTAAAGTAATGTGAGTGGGTCATCATTATTATTTCCCACTATTTGTTTAAACAAGCATTAGGGCACATAAATCGAGGGTTAAATGTATATGTAAATAGGAGAAGTAAATGCATTTGTAATCATTTCAATTTTATCTTATAAAATCTTAATCCATAAAATTTTACAAGGCTAAAACAAACGATGGAAGCATGTCATAATTGTTGTCAAATATTATTGACATCACTATACAAGTAAAGCAAATGGTAACCACTTCCCATTTCCTTTCGGTTATTGAGGTAATTGGAGAAACAAATACGCACTTAGATGTCCCCACCCTTTGGGCAGTACCTACAGAGAGAGAAGAAAGAAAAGGAGAGCGATCTCATCTCCCTCCTTCCATTCATCACACATTCCACATTGTGGGGTCCACTGTGTGGACGGCTTTGTGTGTCGCCCTTGTCCCTACTCCAAGGGCTAACGTGTGGTTCTCATCTCCTACATTTGAATAGATTGGGTAGAGACCTTCTAGTTAAAGAAACAACACCAACGAAAAGATGGTTTCTCAGCAGCTTCAGTAAGGTAATCCTAGCTGTAGGGTTTATGGTTTTGACTTTCAGAAACTTGAGAATATATAAGCAGGGATTGACAAGGGTGTAAATCTTAAAATTGTGTTTTGAAATTTTTTATTTTCCACTACCTTTCAAAAATCTCAACATTACCATGCTACACCATTTTTTGCACCAATGTGTCAGTATACGACATTTGGTCTGTGCAAAATGCGCCCATCATGAAGGTCACCAACCATGTTAGACTAAGCTTGCCATGCCACAACTTATTTTGCACCAACATTTCAGTCTATGGCATCTGGTCAATGTAAAAGTGCCCTTCGTGAAGTTCACCTGTTCAGAAAATCAAGCCAATTATGATAGGTCAATTTTCCATTTGATCATAAATTTCAATGGTGTTTTCCACCTGATCAGTCGATCGCTCTGATTTTTGCATCAGGTGATGTTCCGGATGGTGCCTGCCTATTTCATGGGTAGGATGTCTTGTACCTATGATACATCAGCAGAAATACAATTTAACATGCTTTGATTGTGTGATCATTCCTAATTTTCTTTAAGTTTATTTGATAATTCAATTTTCATGATTGGTCACGTTTCCACAAGATTAGTCTCCCACCCTGGATTGTCTGGAAACACTCATCCAATTTCACCCTTATCATCACCCACCATGCTCCAATGCCAGATTCCCCCAAACTGGTTAGTCACCACTCTGGAAAACCTTTTTTTTTTTTTTTTTTTTATAGATTTTTTTTCATAGCTATTTGCATCTCACAACGTGGGACTCGAAAACCGAGTACACCACTCTAGACTCGAGCTCTGTGGTGTGACTTATATGTACACGTGCACATAAACAATTGAATTATTCACATTCAAAATGAAACCATAGGCATACCCGCCAGAGGTTTGGGCAATGGCTAGCGTTGTGGGTTTGCTCCCCACAGACACAGTCAATTCCCCTCCCCATGTATTACCCAATGCATGTGGTTTGCAGGTGATTACGTGCATCCGCAGGGAATAGTCTCGCCTTAATAAGGGGTGGGGACACCCTATCATAACAGGGGAAAAAAAAAAAACCACAGGCATTATTATAATTCTAAGTTCTGACATAATAATTGATTTATAATATCCAAATCATAGTAAATTGTTAAATGACCCATCCATTGGGTCTTTGATGGGAGCATCACGAGCACACGCACGCCCCCCCTCCCATGCACGTACGCAAGGAGAAGGAAGACCCCACCATCAATTTGGATCGATGATGACATCCACGAATGGCCTCTTAGTTAGAAGATTGTGCTATGTTTCCTTGGAGTGGACCTGGTTATCATGTGGATCCCACCATTGGATCTCATGATCGTGGCCCACTGGCCCAGATGATTTAGAACTTTGAGTTTTACTTATTATTATTATTAGGAACTTTATGAATGGTTTAGATTATTTTGATTAGTTGTTAATTTGATTACTTCGTCTCTAAGTAATAGTGTGCGTACGTGGTTCGACTTTTAGGGTATAGGTTTTTCTTATAAATAGACAACCCCTTGTGGGCTTGAAGATGATTAATAAAATTCTGCGTTTTCCTGCTTTTCTAATTCTCTGAGTTGTAAAAACCTAATTGGGTGTGAAACCCTCCATTCTTTAAAGGGCTAACTACCGTGGTACGAAGCCACACCCATCCCAAATTGCCCCCATTTCCTACCTTCCATATTCATCATCTCCAACAGCCATTCTCTCAGCAAATCCACCTATTTTTGTAGCTACTCTTTCCCCTACAACAGATTTTCAGAATTTGGCCCTGTAGGAGGGTTGAAACTTCAATAGAGCACCGTGTTAAAACTGATCATCCGTTTGGCCTGAAATTTGGAGGGAAGGTGGCCCATCCCTGGCCGATCAGGCCCTAGCTAGCCGATTCCAGATTCGTGGGCCCTATACATGTGCGGGCCGCCATCCACGCACGTGGTCAGGTCGGTTTGTTGTCCACATGTGCAGGGTGATCACAGGTTCTCTCTCGTCTCTATTTCACTGACTCTTACCTGATTTCCCTAACCCTAGATTGTCCTTAATCCATATTTCTATATCCCTTTTTTTCAACACTAGTGCTTCCCGATTTGAAACCTGTGAATCCCTTAGATTGAGGAAATATTCCTATACATGTGTGGATGAATCTACTATCCTTTGATCATTGTTTGGTCTATAATTTTTAATCGATCCAACCCTAACACATGTAGGCTTGGACTCTTATAGATCCCCTTTGTTGAATGCTTGACTTTATGTGGGATGTGGAGTTTTTGTGATTGTTTTTAACTTAGTATGATCTTAATCCTGAAATTTTGCATATCATGTTTAATTTCCATGTCTGCATCAGTCTTATTACAATCCATAGTGAATATGACAAAAGAAGTAAATGCAGGGCTACTCCAAAGCAACTAATTCATCTTCTGATAGGTATGGCCACCTATTGCGGGGGTCATTCACAGGCTCAGATGTGTATTCTTGATCTTGCGCCGCCGGTTCTTCCTCGGCTACATCTGTTTGGTTTCACAAGTAGAGGGTGAGCTAGCTAGGCACAGTGAGTGAGCCCCACCAAGATTCCACCACATCAAATAACATATAGGCAACCAAACATGCATACATTGGGATCTTAATTAGATGGATGCATGTGAGCAACATAGGTAGGAGATGAGTCTACCTGTATGGGTAGGAAATGCATCTGCCGGCATCCACCTCAAGGGCAAGTATGAGTAGGAAAAGCGTCTACTTGCATCTGGAAGTAATACTACCAGGATCAACATGATCGTGCCATGTATGCATGATGAGACTTCTGTGGCCCTCACAAAGGCCTAATAGGGCTCGTTCACTTTCCACGGGTTGATACACTGTGGTCCAGATGAGTTTTGGTTCAAGCTGATTTTTCAACCCCAAGTCCCTTACTGAAGGGACAATTGGACGATATGGATTTATCACATGCATCAAGGTGGGCCCCACGCAGACATTGCACAAATCCGATCCGAAATTCATTAAAGGGTGATTTTAGGACACTGGTGAGCCAAGCATCCGTTTTTTTTTTTTTTTGCATCCCAACACATGATGTATGTGCTAGATCTACTTCGTTCACCAGTTTAGTATGGTTGTTATAGGGCATAGGTCCAAAAATGAGCAAGATTCATGACTCAGTTGGGCCAAAACGTCTAAAAGTATATCTACCGTTGAAAACTAAATAATTTAATCTGGGGCACACCATAAGGTCTAAGATGAAATCTGACCTGATCATTGATGTGTATCCTTTCCTAATTGAAGAGTCAGCTTGATTGGAAGCCCTGGTGGCCCCTAATTAATTTTCAATCAAGATATATTTTTCATATGATGTGGTTCACCCACACATCCGATCTGTCTGATATTCGAAGGTCTGCCTTATATCGACCTCATGAATACAGTGAACCGTGTGGATCAGACCTCACACGTATCAGTGGGCCCAACACGGTTTCTAGAGCAAAAAGAGACATATATCTCTGTTAACAGAGACAGAGACGTGATTTTTTTAATGTGTACGGTGCACCAAGGTGCACCATGTATGTGTGTGCATTTGTTTACAAGTGTGCATGGGTTGGACCCATGGTAGATCCAAATCGTCCATCATGTGGGCCCCATGCATAAATCCTAAAATAACAATTAAAAAACCACTAACCTTTTGTGAGCCCTTATTTTTTAATCTTCTTTTTTATTGTGATTATGCATCAAAGATAATATTTTCTTGATAACCAACAATCATGATCTCTAATACGTAATTATGATGAACTAAAATGAGCTGAACTCATTTTTAAGTGGCACCCGAACAGACCCTGAGTCTTCAGCCTTATTCTGTACTTCTTTCCCATGTTTTACTTTATCAAGTACTTATTTGAATATGGTCCCATTAAAGGTCCACTTGAGGTGTTCTTTTTTTTTTTTTTTTTTTTTTGGTTTTTCCCCTCTTGAAGTTGATTTCATCCAACAGTGGGGCGTGATTCGACTATGGAATTTCTTGCTGTAGGCCACAGCCTACTTTCTGTTGGACAACGGGCACTGACCAAAGAAACAGATTCCTACTCAAAATTATTATTAATTTGCTCTTCTTCTGTATTTTTAAAATAAATTCTGGGGGGTGGATTTCACTAGTTTCTTCATAAAACTTTAATGCTGGAAGTCTGGAACTCTCTCCCTCTGCCAGATAGCTACTTATGCATTATAGCTTGAATGTACCACTATGGGTGTCACAGCTGAAGCTAAGGGCCTGTTTGGCCGGGCGGATTAAGAGGGATTAGGAAGGATGGGATGGTAAAATCCTGGGATATGCCAAACAAGCCAAACAGACCCAGTGAACTTGTCCCAGGATACAGCAAACCCATGGATCTTAAACCAATCCACTGACAATCACCATCATTACGTTAAAATCCATCCCATCCCTCCTAATTCTGTTCAATCGTGCCTGGGGCGTGTTTGGTTGGACGGATTGGAAGGGATTGGGATGATAAAATCCCAGGATATGCCGGGCATGCCAAACACACTCGGTAAACTTGTCCTGGGATATAGCAATCCCAGGGATCTTAAACCAATCCACTGACACCACCATCATTACCTTAAAATCCATCCCATCTCTCCTAATCCCATGGGATCCGTCCAGCCAAATGGGCCCTAATGCACTTGTCTGTGCTTGCATTCGTGCTGTGTGGGGATGGTTTTGGAGGAAGTTATTACTTTAAATTATTTCATTAGTTGCAGGAGATGAGATGAGGCCTAACTTAAAAGTGTCCTAATTTTTCCTTGTCCTCTGCTTTAAACCCTTAAAGCCTGTTTGGTAGATGCCTGAAATGAGTTGTTCCCATTTTAGTTAACTGTAATTGTGTATTAGAGGCCTTGACCTCTAAAACGTAATGAGTTCATATTATTAGTGATTACGTATTAGAGACTAAAATATTATAGATAACTACAGATAACTAAAATGATATCAACTCATTTTTAGGTGTCTATCAAACAGCGTGTTAGTTAATATTCTCACCTCAAATCTGTGACCTTTTTCAGATTTGCTTTTAGACAAAGGTGACTGATACATACATATTTTTCCTTCTTTTTTTTTTAAAAAAAATAAATACCGTCAAAACTTGTTATACTCTATTGGCTTCCCATGCCTTGAAATGACCCCCTTTTATTTTCTTGAACGTTCGGTAACACTACCAGCTGTTTTGAGATGCATTTGTCCTTGAATGCTCTAGGATACTACAGTACCCAGATCATGGTAGATAAAACATGTCGTACCTGGTCGTGTACCAATACTCTCTTGAACTTATTAGGATCGCAAGCAGAGGCTCTTGTGTTATATCGTTCTTCATGGAGTAGCAACTATAGAAGCTCTCTTTTAATTAAATGGGTTGTAGTTGTAAATCAAATCAACAATGTGTTCTCTTCCATGTTGAACACAACCTTCCCATCTATGTGCGTGGCTAAAGCCAAGCTTGTGTGCTCCTGTTATAAGGGGAAAGGCCAAATGCAAGTTCAAAGGAAGTTCATCTCTGTGAAAGATCAGCATGCTGTCAATATTCCATCTTAGGTTGGGGGATGTGACTGGGGTATTAATTACTGAGTGTTTTGTTCCAATATCTCCGTTTAAATGCATTATTTTCCATTTGATTACTATGAAGTAAAATCCATTACGTCAAATATGACCTTATCTGAGATCTTATTGTCTAGATACCCTTACTGTTAATCTGGTCATCACCAATTTGTCATTATCAGTGTTGCTTTTTGGAGTGTAGGTCAAGCATGTACACTTTTCATGTTCCTTCCTGATGTGTTTTGCTTATTGCAGCCATGCAGACATTTTGCATCCCAATCGTGCTTGAAAGGGGAGGACTGTCCCTTTGATCATCAGCTCTCTAAGTACCCATGTATCAATTTCAACTTGAAAGGCATGTGCAGAAGAGGAGAGACATGCTTGTTTTCACATAAGGTACCTGTTCTATCACCAGCTGCAACTGGTCTTTAATGATTATCTTTATTTTAGCTACTTCCTGCTTCTACCATGCAGTTTCATAACTGACACCTCCGAACTGTGTCTCTTATTTTGTTAGACTGCTGTGGCTAATAGGATTTTAAATCCTACTCCCCTTGCATGTGCCAATGTGGCATGTGTGTGCAAGATCCGTGCTGTTGATCAGTCGGATCCTGCCATCAATCTGCTGCAGCATGAAAATCAGGTCTTTCTACTCATAAGGCGGACTATTTCTCTTCATATCCTGATTTTGCACTGGCCTGCCTGATTGATGACGACTCTGGCCTGATTTTTTGGCAAAGGTGTATACATAGTGGTGGCCCCAGCTGAGATCACACACACTACTCTGACACACATTGGAACATAGGATTCAAAATCTTACGCTCAAGGATATGTAATGCATTCTCTTTAATAAAATATAATGTGTCTCAACCGATATCTTCATCTCAGATACCACTCAGTGAAGGTTTCTCATGGGCATCAAAGGTCAGGAGTCCCGAGTCTCTGCTGCCACTGGAGAAGACAAATATACGGAAACCAATGAATGCTAATGACAACTCTCCTCTGTCTGTCAACCACTTATTCAAAGATCCAACCCCTACTACACCATTTTCCTTGGAAAGCTATCTTCACAGCCACCCAAAGGAGCCTGTGGCACAGACACAGCCAAAACCACCTGCAAAGGCTCCCAAAGGCGTACAGTTTCTTTCATTTGGAAAAGCGCCATTAGATGACACCAATAAGGAGTTACGACTAGAACAAAACAACATTGAAATACCCAAGACACAGAAGCAAACTGCATCAGACAAGCTTCAAAACTCGAATGAGATGCCATGCAAATTACCTGGGTCTGCTTTCTCATCAGGTGCTGAGAACAAGAACCCTCCGACTTCATCACCGAAGGAATGTTTCCCCACACCAGCTTCTGCTGGAAAGTATGGGTCTGATACGGCGACTTGTAGATTTTTCCAGTCCCCTTTAAATGTCAGTGCCAAGAAAGCTCCAGGGACTGGTAGTTTCAGCAGTGGATTGGCTACAACAAAGCCGCCTTGTGGTGGAGGGTCCCAGACCAGATCAATGGATGCTTCTAAGATTTTGGAAGAGTTCTTACTCGGCGGCTGCATGCAGTGAGGAGAAACTGTAACATATCTTTTTCTTTTCCTTTCTTCTCTTCTGTTCTTTCCTTTTTCCTGTCAATATCTATCCTTTGTAATCAAAGCAATTGCAGTCTTGCATTCAACATACGTGCAGTGTTAGCACTTGCCGAAGGTAGTATCTTGATTGGGCAAGCAATTGTCGTGAATCAGTGCACTGTAGGGGAATGAGCCTATACAACTAGTTTGTGCCTTTTTAACGGTGCAAACGAGTTGCATTGGCTGCATTGAGAGTCCAAAACATTTAGCTTAACCGTCCATATGGACCAGGCTGCTCTTTGTGAGACACCATTCTGAAACCGCACTGGTTAGATGATTCTGACCATGCAAATAGTGGCCCTTTGGTTATGGGTGTTTTCTCAGAGACACCAATACGATGATTAGGATCATCTAATCAAAGTGATTCTCGAGAGAGCAAACCAGGGGTGGTTCTACCAGTTGGTTTGTTGAATTTGACGACTGGCCGTGTTTTGTTGTAACTTGTGGACCGTTTCCACAAGCAAGCCATCAATCGAATGGTTGAGATTGGCAGATGAGAGCTGGGAATCAGTGATCCTTGAGGAGGTTAGGCCAAATGGATGATCGAGACCTTTGAGTAGATTGCATATTTCTCCAATACAACTAATGTACATCTATACTCAATCTGTATGCAATGCACTGTTATGCTCCCTGTATGAGCCCAACTCATTTTTTGGTTAAGATCACCAAAGACGTTTGCTCTATTAATAAGCAGACTGCCAAAGTGAATTCTTTCGTATGCTAGAACTTGTTTGGGTGATCGCAACTGTTCAAAATGTAGGTCCCATCAGAATCTGCCAAAGGCAATTTATGGGTTCTACAAACAATCATAGCCGTTTGATATAATTAAAAACATAAAACGGACTGTTGTCGTCTTTCTCTTCTCGACCATCTATCTGTGTGCCACAAATTGAAAGGGTAAGATTATCAAATGGAGAAGAACTTTGAAGTATTAGTCCATCCGTGGTGGGACACCACAACATAGCAACGGTCTGAATCACTGAAACATAGGTCCCACTTGTTAGAATTGAAATTCCGTGTAGATAGTGAAAAGGTGCGGGCCATCTATCTTAAATTCATTTTAAAAGCAAGGCAAAAGGGTTCCTTTATCATTGAAGCATGGAACTACCCGTATAGATGCTTATATTCGATCCATTGCTTTCTATTAATGTACTGATGTTGATTGTATATGACACTCAAATCCTATATGAAAGTGTCGTGAAATTCAATGGCAGTTTACAGTTTCTAGGGGAGCCATGGGCTGGGTGCACCCCGGCCCGGCTTTGGACCGGGATTGGGCACGGCCCAATAAAATTTTGGGCCCTACCACGTCTGACTTCATATCTACATTTGTTCTATTCTACAAATATTATGTTTCAATCCCCAACGCAGCGGTTTCCTTTATTCTTTTTTTTTTTTTTCCTTCTAAATGTCTATTTATTCTGCGGTGCCGCCTACCTGATCAACGGTCAGATTAGGGGAGCATTCATGTTGGAAATAGGAATTTGATCAATTTCCAGACTGTGACCAACCGACTTTTTTGGGTAGGTCCATTCCAAGTTGGGTGTTGGGCCTGACCCATTGCCATATTTAAAAATAATAATAATATCACCCGTTACTGTTCACTGAGATCAATGTGGTCCCCATCTTTTCAGCGGCTAGGATGATACACGTGGCATGTTGGATGTATGGGTTCAATGGACAGTAAGCTAGTGATCCCTTGAGATGGGTGTGAACATCTGAAGTTGGACACAAACAAAAGGGAGTGTGGGACCCACCGTGGCGTGTGCATAGGATGTAATCCATCAATCATGTGCCCCTTCAACTTCACCTTGTTTTCGAAAATAAGGTCGATCAAGCACTCATGTGGGGCCACTCCATGTGGTGTTCCCCCCTTTAGAGGGGAAGCGAAAAAGCTTCAAAAGGCTAGTCTTCAGGAACTTTAAACAAAAAAAAAAAAAAAAAAAACCTACACGCGCTAAAATCATGCCTAAATTCTCTAGAGAAAATGGCCTTATTTTTCGCCGTACATTCATCCTGGTCAAAGTGGACCCAACACACAAGTGTTAATGATGTGTATAATCAAAGAGACATCTTCTCGACTCTTCACAAAATTTAGAAAATAGGGACTCATCCCCTAACAAGTGAGACTCATGTACGGCTATCGAGACTATCAAAATCGTGGGTCCTACAGTTTATCTGAATGGTAATAACCATATGAACGGTTTGGATGGAATATAAACATCATGGTCGGCTCCAGAAATGTTTCAACGGTGGGCGTTTCCGTTCCCACTGTTTCATTTGTGATGTCCCACCTATTGGATATCAATCTGCCCGATTTTTAGAATATCATCTTATTGTCGTCTTTAAAAATAGATGGACGGAGTGGATTTTTCACAGAATCTCTGTGGGACCCACACATCCCCGGGCACAGGTGTACGTCTGTGCTCGGGGCACATGCAATCCGCTCTCAACATATCCTCCCTTGATGTTAAGGTAATAAATAGTGCATAGAGATATGGTGCACGCGCAGCTCCAAACAAGACGGGAGCAGATTAGTTGTCACTGCACTGGTAGCTGTTTCCCTGACCGTGGGGACTGCAGTGATGTATGTGTTGTATATCCATGCCGTCCATCAGTCTTTCTAGCTCATTTTAGGAGATCTTACCAACAATGAAGCAGATCCAAATTTCAAGTGGACCACACCACAAGAAACAGTGGTCTTGGAATGCTCGCCATAAAAACTTCCTAAGGCCCGCCATAAATTTTATTTTCCATCCCTGTTGATAAGGTCACACAGACTTGGATGTTGGGAATCCAAGACTTTTGTACCCCCTAAGAAGTGGTGGGCATTCGATCCCTACTGTGTGGTCCACAACAAGGTGGGCCCCACGGTCATGGCAACATCCACTATTACTAACGTGTTACCTAGGTAACATTTAATCCGCTCCCAAACAATACCTACTGCCCCAACAATCTTTTATTCATCACTCTGCTGGGACCCACATAGGCAACCAACGACCGGAATCCTTTACAACATGGCTGATCTCGACCTACTGCGTACGATAGCCGATAGGGCTGCTAAACAGGGAATATGGTGGAGCATTCTCTCCACTCCATACCAATCACGGATGACCACGGTATGGTGACATATTAATCATGACCGTTCATCAAAAGGGTCATATCATGGACGATCCCTAGTTAGTTTAACTACAGTACAATCTTACCCATCACGTAGATGCACTTTTCCGCATTGAATATCAGCCGTTGACACCTATCTTTCGAAAGGTAGTGATCATTGGTTAGGATTATTCAATCGATTTTTTTCTTCATGAAGCATTTACCATCCACAATAGGGACAGCTAGATGGAGGGTCCAGATTTTTTACATCACCCTTTTGCGCAAATCTCGATGACGTAGAGACCGTCCGATAATCAGAATCGTCCATTTTCTTGACGCCACCCTTTGTGGGCCAGAGTACGAAATTTAATTTAGTGGATGATTCTGACAACGACCTGTATGGCGGAAAGTAGACCATTGAGAGAATAATTTTCAACGGTTCATGATCAACTACACAAATCAAAGGTCAGGATAGGTCCTTTCAGAATGATTATTAGATCACAGCACGTTCAGTATGTCACCCTGAAGATGAACGGTTCCGATTACCAGACCATATCTGCATGTGGGCCCATGTGAGCGACACATGCTGGTGATCCTGAATCGCCATGTAAGCAAAACGAAATCATGCAACTAACTAATCCACTCGGATATGCACATGCAGATGCAGGAGTTATTTGGATGGAGTTGGCGGATATATAATAATTAGAGAAAAGGATGAAATGGACCCCACTAGTAGGTTGAGTGGGTCCCACGTCAGCTCACTGGGCCCGACAATGGAGGACGCGGATTAGCTACTGACAGGTTGAGTAGACTGAAATGACGTCACTAAGTTCTGTGGGCCCCATGGTGATGTATGTTTTGTATCCACGCCGTCCATCCATCTTGGAGAGATCATTTTAGGGAAATAGCCAAATAATGGGTCTAATCCAAATCTCCATTGTACCACCCCACAGAAAACAGTGGGGAGAGTGACGCCCACCATTAGGTAAGATCTACTAAAGCTTTGGATCTATATAATTCTTTGAATCATGCCATAAAATGATATCTCCAAATGAATGGACGGTGTAGATATAACACATGCATCATTGGTGAGGCGCACATAACTTGGTGACGTCACTTCAATAGCTAGTCTCGGTACTCAACCCGCCAGTATCTAATCCGCGTCCGACAATGGAGTGGACGATATGGTCCGCGTGAGTACTCAACCCTGCACCATAATAATTTTTATTTAATGACCGACACTGACACAGTATTCAGGACCATTTTTTTTATTTTTTTTATTTTAACTTTATTTTTTCACAAAATGGTTTTTTTTTTAAAAAAAGTAATCAACCCGGTGAAGAAATAGAAATCAGCTGGATCCAAAAATCAAGAGGGCCACACCACGTGGACTGCAGATCTCTCATTCGAGTTTTTTATGGGGTAGATATTTTGTATATGTACGGTTCAAATAGGGGTTCTTACCTAATTTTTACGTGCCTTTGTGTTTTATTTATGTGTAAAACAATTGTGCTGGACTACTCTGATTCATGTGATGGGATTCGTATACTCAGAATATTTGGCCTTCAATTGCTTGAAAGGCAATGGTTAATTAATTTTCTTTTTTAAGCATTTTTTAGTAGGCCATGAATTGAAAGGCTTGGGTTTTTTTAATTCAGGTTTATGCCAGACAGGCATCCACAATATCTACCGGTTATATCAGAAGGGCAAATGATTTATATGCTATGGTACGTACTAAGCTCTCCACCTGTGTTTTGGTCTTTTCTTTTATTTCTTGTTTAATGATCACTCAAACCAATGACCTTATGGTTGAAATTACTCATCCTATGATTTACTACCGAGCCATGGGTTGAAACCCACGTGACTTTCTACCGGTGAAATAAAAATAAATAAATTACTGTTTATCTATTTTTATTTTCTTAAAAAGTAGAGTGCAGGATTATTGAGCGGTGGTGGTAAGTGAATGACATCCAACCCATGTAAAAGATGCATCCTACCATGATAATAGATGTCCATCCAACCCATGTAAAAGATGCATTCTACCATGATAATAGATGTCCCTCCAACCCATGTAAAAGATGCATCCTACCATAATAATAGATGTCACAAAGATGGAGGATCCAATCATCTTCTAGTCCAAGTGTGAATTTAGAGGTTTTTAGATAGAGTGTATTGTTTTCTATGGTATGGTCACCCGAGGATCGGATTTACCTAATTAATTTTTGGGATGTCTAATCATAATAGAGTTGAACGGTGCACTTATTGGACAGTTTGGATGTCCTATATGCATTTCATAGGCCCCATGATGATACTCAATTCCAGTTTTGGACGATGAAGGATATCTTGATCATTTCATCAAAATTAATAAATAAATAAATAAATGAATATCAGATTTCTTTAGGATTTTTACAGGAGAAGTCCTTTTCCCCCCTTTTGGAGAGAAGAGGTCAATAACAAAGGTGTGGACAATGCCCCACTACTTGCCAACAAGCGAGGGAACTGTCGATGTAGATCTGTTTGAGTACTACCATGCCATAATCAATGCCACCATAATTGAATGGACCTCTTAAAATCCTTCTTCTTTCCTTTGGATACCCCATATGATCCCACCTAAGGGATGCTTGGCTATGTACACGTACATTCATGCATGCATTAATTTATAATACCTAACACACATTTACAAGCTTCCATGTAAGCATAACAACATATATTTTAACACGGTTGGCCTCAAGTAGTTGGGATAAGACTTAAATGTTTAAGATATTTTAATGCTTGGAAAATGAATAATAGACCCCACACATGGTCTACAAAATGTAAATACCTCAATTTGATATTAAGTTTAGTGCACTATAACCTAGAGCATGGTCTATTAACTGTGCATCTAATTGTGTATTTGGGTAGATAGACCATGTGTATGTTCAACACCCGTTAGATGCTCGTTGCTAAACAAAATAGGAAAATCATTGTTAGGCCATGGATGGCTAAATGTGTTGAAGTTTTTCTACAAATGATATATATATATATATATATATATATATATATATATATATATATATATATATATATATATATATATATATATATATATATATAGAGAGAGAGAGAGAGAGAGAGAGAGAGAGAGAGAGAGAGAGAGAGAGAGAGAGAGAGAGAGAGAGAGAGAGAGAGAGAGAGAGGAGAGAGAGAGAGAGAGAGAGAGAGAGAGAGAGAGTCATGCTCCCCAACGCACCTATGCCTGTGTGCACCTTTGTACACGTGCCATGGGTGTCTAATCTGAATGGTCCATGTGATGCGGAATCCCATGAAACCCCATGTGACAAATTTTCATGCCGATCTAAAATTCTGGTGGGCCATAGCAAAGAGAAATACAAATCAAGGGAGGAAACTGTTTTCATTTTTCATGGCCCATCAAAATAAAACTTGGGCTCGGGGGGTTTCATGAGGTGCTGCTTCACATGAACGGTTCAGATTTCGAATCCACATCACGCATGATAGGTTCTTCGCACGTGAATGTTTCTGTGTGTGTGTGTGTGTGTATATATATATATATATATAATGTAATGTAATTTTAATAGCGGAATAAATAGATATGCATCAATAGTAGAGATTTCAAATTGTAATCTTAAACACATACTTATATGGGAAGATATCCAAAGACGCAAAGTCGTGGAGAGGATGTTCGATCTTCTACACCCTATGCTCTTATAAAAACCTTCAATAGGATTATGATTTTCTATTTGTATTGATGAGGTATTAATTAGACATTATTATTATTATTATTATTATTTTAAAAAAGGGCAAAAGAAAATTACCTATTACACTTCCATCCTTTAGAGTCTCCCTACAGTAGATTTTTATATCCATTTTAATAGCCTTATATAAGAACTAAGTTCAAGCCTCTTGCTCCTAACTTATATGTACCGATCATAATTGTATAGTAGGGCCTACCTGATCACTCAATCTAAATAATCTAATGGCCAGATCGAAATCAATGATCATATGTAACCCACCTAATAAGAGTCTTATATTTTGCACTCATCATGGCCCCTTATATCATCTCTCCTTTCCTGACCGTTTAAATATCTGCTGCACACCCTGAAAAAACCGTATTGTTCAACCACAAAATCGATTCTCATGCCTCTTTGTTGCGAGAAGATAATGATGGTTTCAATAAGGTGAGATGCCACATGGCCACTTGGATGAAATCTGCTGGAGTGGAAGACACTAGCTCCCAAGGTGTGTTTTTTTGTTTTTTTGTTTTTTGTTTTTTGTTTTTTATTTTTTGTTTTTTTTCAATGGAATATGGACTATTGTATTTTTCTGACCATTCACCTGTAAGTTACAAATTAAAAGATTATGAGTGTCCCATCAAAAAGATTTTGGGTCATTGTCCATCAGCATCAGTTAATTAATATAGAAGATGAACCCCACTTGTTGAAACCAATCTAATGTACAAAGTGTTGGATTGAGAATCTTATGATTTCTGGGGGATCACATGCATGTCTGGGGAACACATGCATGTCCCATGGTTGATATGATGATTCGACAGACATGGCAGCTCCCTGAGAAGTACCATTTATTATCATAAATGCATTTGAATTATATATAATAATAATTTTAAAAAAACACATTCCTCCCCAAATAATTTTAGTGAAAATCTGTACTATTCTAATGTTAGATCATATCAGAATGCACTGTGATAAATTCACATGGCTATGTAACACTTCCAAACAACATTTTGAATATTAAATACAGGTGATTGTAGAATAACACATAAATTAAAACCATACTAATTGGCCTGGCGCATCTAATTACCATTCGTGCTGGTATGTGAATTAGTATGGTCATGTGGAAATATTTTAATAGATCATGCGAATCGGACTGTTGGATGGATTTTTGGAGATGGCCCAACTCAAATTGACATAGAGTCAAGGGTCATTGATACCTTTACTGTCCATGATTTGTTTCTTCTGTATGTAATGTCATTCAACCTTCCATCCAAGATCACAATGTGCCACCCCATTCTGCCCATCCTATGTGGGAAATGATCTCAGCCACAGGAATTTTTAGCTATGGATACAAGTAACACATGTAGAGAAATGTTTATGTAATGTCCGCGTTACTGTAGCTTAGAGTAAGGTCAAGCTCAGTAGACCCACTCTAATTTGTGTCAGACATCTTTGTCAGCCCCCTAAGTTTTGGGATTGCATGAAATTTTGTGTGATTTCTCATCTATGTGGGACACAATATGAATGGATAGGATTAACCGAATTTCGGCAAGTCCACAATAAGGTTTTAATGGGTGGGTGTCCACCATCAACTATTTCTCACAATGTGGCACACCTAAGTTATAGATTTGGTTAGATTTTAGGCTCTGGGTCTGTGAACGCTGGAAAATCGGGGCCACGCGTTAGCGTTGGAAGAATGTGTTTTGTTCTTTTGATTTTGTTTGTTTGTGGGGTAACTTGATCGATGTAAGTTTGAAGTCATCACTAGCCACTTGATCTTAAAATCCCGCAGTCGGTTAAAACCTGCAGAATATGTAAAGCTAGAGAATCCGAGAACTCTTTTGCTTTAAGTTAATTTCTGGTCTGCGATCCAGGATTCCGAGTAAGGAACCTCGGTTACAAAGAGTGAAGGTATCAGGCACTCTCTCTGCCCATACAAATGTACGGTCTCTACTTTGTGTAATAAGTAATCTCAAGGGATAAATGATGTAGTTGGAGTAGGACTAGGCACACTCAGATTTCTGATATAGTAAGATCTGAAATTTCAGCAAGCCATAGAGCATACGTTTGAAAAATGTCTAGAAAGGTGGATATAATGATGTTAATCTAATAATAAAGAAAAACGAATTAGATCACTATGAGTTTTTGATGTGAAAGGATCCGATATACGACAAGTCACAGAGTATACGTTTGATAGTGTTATAGAGGAGCAAGGGGGTTGAGAAAAGAGAAGATGATATGATGAATGCTTTAATGAAAAATTAGATTGTCACGCCCCAAAATTCGGTACCCGAGTTGGTCAGGCCCGAACTCGAATTTCAGGACTGTTAGTTGTACTTAAACAAAATATGCATCGCAACCTATATTATTTTCATGCATTTTCAAGGCAAACAGAGCTAATAAAAATGGTCAAAATAATTATCATTAAATAACATCCGCAAAATCAATCATTTAATATTTAGTTACATTGATATAAAAAATTTAATAACAACATACATTGATCTTTAATTAACTTCTAAATAATTAAGGAAAAAAAGTCTTCAATCTTGCCAAACTGATTCTTCATATATAAACCCTACAAAATAATCTATATGGGTGTGAGAGCGACAACTCGTAGGGTCACATCCTTTCCAAAATTGAAAATTCTACATTAACACAAATAAAACTCAATAATATAAATATGATTAATTATAAGTATTGAATCATCAGTTTACATGACAACAATAATAATTTTTTTCATAACAATAAAATAAGACAATGCAGTCATCTAAAATCCTTTTTGGTTCAATCCAAGGCAGAGCACCAGTGTGTGTTGATCCTTTTAGGGAATGACTCTTGGCAGAGCACCTGATGAATAAATTTTTAGGATAAATACTCAAGGCAGAGCACCCGTGTGTATTGGTCATTTTAGGAAATCGCTCAGGGCAAAGCACTCGTGCCGATCCTTTCGGGAATAACTCTGGGCAGAGCACTCGTACCATGCCGATCCTTTCGGGAATGACCCTGTGCAGAGCACCCCATAAAAATAACATAATGGTTCTTTTAAGGCAGAACATCCATAATATAATTAAAAACATTTAATAATAAACAAATAAATTTATTCCACATATTAAAAATCAAATAAATGCATTCTAAATCAAATAAATGCATTCTACATCACGTAAAACCAAAATCAAATGACTTAAATCAGCAATACGAAATAAATAATTAATGAAATGAAAGTATATAATAACGTAATCTTTTTAATCAGAAAAATCACCTACTTGATGTGTTGAGTGGAGGTTGAATGGCATAGTCTGGACGTTGCAAATTGGAGATGGATCCAATGGACAGTCGAGATTTTTCAATTTATAAGTTGGCTCGAAAACGGAAAGAGAAAGGAGGAAAAACCGGGGAGGTTTCAATCTGCGTGGATTGCATTGTGGAAGCCTTCCAAATCCTTTACCATAACGGAAGCTAAGTGGGTCCAACGAGATGTTTGTGAGAAAACCATTCCGTCCGGCTACTTTGCTAGGTCGTAATAATACATGATTCTAGAGGTAAGGCAGATTTAGAATTTAGGTGGGCCATAAGACTTGAAACAGTGGGGTTGAACGTTTGCCGTTAAAATCTTCTTGGGTTGATGGTGAGCGGTTTGGATTATTTAGTGGGTTCCGCCGACGAAGAATGGTGAAAGAAGAAAGAGGAGAGTTTGAATGGGAGAGAAAATTGGAGAGAGAGATTAGGTCATGCGGTGACGTGCACTTGCACGTCACTGCATTATTATTATTTTTTTATTAATTTTTTTAAAACGACGGTGGGCCCTGCAGAGAAGGCAATATAAATCTACTCTGTCCATTATTTTTGCTCGATTATACTAGGGCATGTGCCCAAAAATGAGGTCGATCGGAGGTTCCAATGGGCCACATCATAAGAAACAGTGGGGAGTGAAATGACCACCATTAAAAGAAATGGGTTGTCACATTCTACCCTCCTTAACAAAAATTTCATCCCTGAAATTTACTATGCTAATGCCTAAACTAAAATCGTATGGTGGGTCTGCGAATGATGTAGTTTGCGTTGACATTTACGTTAGTTATGGTGTCTCTTCAGGTGATGGTGTTATGAAATTATTGGTAGAAATCTACTCTTTTTTTTATAGTGCGGCGACATAACTAAGGACTGACACCAGTGTCATGAAGTCTTTGATTTTGTTGTCATCATTGATGTGGCGGAGGTAGTTGTTGAGATTGTCGAAGTGGTCTTTGACATGGCTATAATGTGACGGGTACAATGAATGTTGTTGCTAAGATACTTGGTATGGTCATGGAAAAACATGGTGCTACAGTTGAGTCTTTAAGGGTTGCAGTTGCGATTACGAATGTTGTGGGTACTAGTGCGATTATCAGTGATATCTACTTCCTATTCACTTGATCTGTTGTGGGATGGTTGGTGTGATCTCGAGATGGCTTGTGGGCGTCCTTACTGTTATGACCTCGATTACGACCATGATACTTTTTAAAATATGGTGGAGGTGATCTTGAGATGATGGTTTTACTAAAGAGTGCAATGCAAATCTTTGTTGCATGGATGACAACCCATTTTATGGAGGTGGCCTATAGATTTGCTTAGGTGGTCCCTGATTTTACGGTTGGCGAAGAGGAAGGAGTCATGCGTAGACATACAACATGGTCTTCATATCCACAATTGTAACAGGATTTTAATAGTAGTGATGTAAAAGTGTGATCATGGTCGGCATAACCAAAGCAACTTTAAAATACTTTAGGTCCTAACTACTCTATTTGCAAGTGATCCACTCTAAAGGCATTGGGTTAGGCATTCATGATAGTGTGACATAACTCGAGTCATTTACAAGTACAATATATGATCAGTTGAAAATGTGTTTCACAAAAAAATTATTCGATTTCCAAGGAAGGATTTGGTGGCTGGAGTTCGTATACATGATGGTTCAACAGGGACGGTGCGAAGATATATATCGAAGTTGAAGTGCAGAAATTTCTAATGTTGAAGATTCTATTCCATTTGATGCATTGGATAGTTTCAAACACTGTATTGGTCTTATATATATATATATGTTAAAGTATACAGAAAATTCTAAAATCCAGACGGCGAAGGCTATCCAAAATTAAATGATTTATGACCAGTCAGACTATAACCTAAAATTGATCCAATAAAATTATAAAATTATAAAATTATAATTTCTAATAATTTTTTTATAAAAATAGACTCATCAACATACAATTTAGATTTTGAATCACCTCGATTGGAGTTGTACTTAATTAGTTATAAATTTTCGAAGTCAGTCAATTCTTGTTGTCCATTGCTATCTAGCAAAAAGTAGAAACCTAAAACTCTATAAAATTCATATACGGTCCAGATTGAGTTCCTTACCTGATGCTAAGTCTAAATAGGGTTAGCTTCCATATTAACACAAATGAAAAGGAATCCTAAGTTTGAATTTTTAATTTTAATTTTAATTTTTTAATTTTTTAATTTTTTACAAGAGCAAAGGGAGTCCTAAGTTGGGGTCTCTAATTCAATCTTTATTCTAAGTCATGAGTTGATTCTAACGTAGGCTTAACCTAATCGTTAGTATAACACGCATCTAAGGTCCTTGCGAGAATCTAACACCTAGGCTCTGATAACAATCTATCATGCCTTGAAATTCGGTACTCGAGTTGGTCAGGCACGAACCCGAATTCCAGGACTGTGAGTTGTACTTAAACAAAATATACATCGTAAGCCACATTATTTTCATGCATTTTCAAGGTAAACAGAGCTAATAAAAAGGGTCAAAATAATTATCATTAAATAACATACACAAATCAATCATTTAATATTTAGTTACATTGATATAAAAAAAATTAATAACAACATACATTGATCTTTAATTAACTTCTAAATAATTAAGGGAAAAAGGTCTTCAATCTTGCCTAATTGATTCTCATATACAAACCCTGCAAAATAATCTATACGGGTGTGAGCGCGACAACTCGTAGGGTCACATCTTTCCTAAAATTGAAA
The DNA here is from genome assembly GCA_037074715.1 of Magnolia kwangsiensis. Taxonomy (NCBI): domain Eukaryota; kingdom Viridiplantae; phylum Streptophyta; class Magnoliopsida; order Magnoliales; family Magnoliaceae; genus Magnolia; species Magnolia kwangsiensis. Next base: position 102,427,407 of record CM073581.1, read on the forward strand.
ATTCTACGTTAACACAAATAAAACTCAATAATACAAATATGATTAATTACGAGTATTGAATCATCATTTTACATGACAACAATAATAATTTTTTCATGACAACAAAATAAGATAATGCAGTCATCTAAAATCCTTTTTGGTTCAATCCAGGACAGAGCACCGGTGTGTGTTGATCCTTTTAGGGAATGACCATCGACAGAGCACTGGTGTTGATCCTTTTAGGGAATGACCATCAGCAGAGCACCTAGTGAATAAAATTTTAGGATAAATACCCAGGGTAGAGCACCCATGTGTGTTGATCGTTTTAAGGAATCGCCCAGGGCAGAGCACCTATGTCGATCCTTTTGGGAATAACTCTAGGTAGAGTACCTGTACCGTACCAATCCTTTCGGGAATGACCCTGGGCAGAGCACCCCATAAAAATAACATAATGGTCCTTTTAGGGCAGAGCACCCATAATATAATTAAAAATATTTAATAATAATTAAATGAATTTATTACACATAATAGAAATCAAATAAATGCATTCTACATCACGTAAAACTAAAATTAAATGACTTAAATTAACAATACGAAATAAATAATTAATGAAACGAAAGTATACAATAATGTAGTCTTTTCAATTAGGAAAATCACTTACCTGGTGTGTTGAGTGGAGGTTGAATGACATAGTCTGGACGTTGCAGATTGGAGATGGATCCAATGGACAGTCGAGATTTTTCGATTTATAGGTTGGCTCGAAAATGGAAAGAGAAAGGACGAAAAATTGGAGAGGTTTCAATCTGCGTGGATTGCATTGTGGAAGCCTTCCAAATCCCTTACTGCAACAGAAGCTAGGTGGGTCCACTGAAATGTTTGTGAGAAATTCATTTCGTCCAACTACTTTGCTGGGTCGTAATAATACATGATTTTAAAGGTAAGACAGATTTAGAATTTAGGTGGGCCATAAGATTGGAAACAGTGGGGTTAAACGTTTACCGTTAAAATCTTCTTGGGTTGATAGTGAGCGGTCTGGATTGTTTGGTGTTAGCCACCTTCTAGGACCAATGAACGGTGTGGATCATGGAACCAAGCAATGAGTGGGGCCCACTAGTACAATCAGCGTTCGGACAGCGTGAAATCCGTTGATCTCAGTCCTCTAGAGTCTGTCCTTTACTTTGGTGACTTCGGAGCGTCAAATCAACACTTTTAGTACCCTTTTTTAGTCGAAGCTCTTAAAGTCACCTTACAACACAAATACGCGTAAAACAGGCTGTAAAACAGTATTATATTCGTGAATACATGCAATAACTGGGGTTTAATATGCAATATTTGACCCTTAACATTTGGTGGGTTCCGCTGATGAAGAATGGTGGAAGAAAAAAGATGAGAGTTTGAATGGGAGAGGAAATTGGGGAGAGAGATTAGGTCGTGCGTTGACGTGCACTTGCACGTCATTGCATTATTTTTTTCTTTATTTATTTTTGAAATGACGGTGGGCCCTGCAGAGAAGGTAATATAAATCTACTCCATCCATTATTTTTTCTCGATCATACTCGGGCATGGGCCCAAAAATGAGGTCGATTCGAAGTTCCAGTGGGCCACATCATAAGAAACAGTGGGGAGTGAAATGACCACCATTAAAAGAAATGAGTTGTCATAGAGATGATCTTTAGCTTGCTCTTGAGATAGATAGAACATGGAATACACATTGACTAATTCGCGCTAGACTGTGGGATTGAGATGGCTTGGAGGAGGCTAAGGGGTAGATAAAAGATCGGATCGATCTTGGATGCTTGGAGCTCCTTCTCACCCTCACTCTCTTCCTCTCTCTCTCACTCTCTCCCTTATAAAATTTAGGAATAAGATAGTTGTTGTTTATTGTTGTATGAGATGAGGACTATTTATAACATTTTGTGATGGTATTTTGGTGATTGTTGGGTTTGTGAAGAGTAAAATCTGACATAGTAGCTTAGGATTGGTTGATGAGAGAGAAATGTCATGTAGCATACTCTTATAAGCTCATGGGGTTAGGTAAAAGGGTAAATATGGTTAACTTCAGGGGTAATTTCATATGAAAGTTGACTTTGGGACGGGGGACAACTGTGTGTTTAGAGGGGACACCTATTGGATAAGGTGCGGCGATCCGATTACCGCCAGCGGTAGTCTGACTACCGCCCGGGTTGAGTTTCCTCTAGGGTTTGGCCGGTGGGCTTATTTTGCTATTTTGGCTTGACCCAAAGTCTGTTTTTGAAAGTTTGGCTCGAAATGGTTGGGTGCATTTTTTAGAATTGTATTGATTTGCATGTAGGCACTGGCTTGGGTAATGGTCAGGGTTTAGGCTAAGGTTAAGGTTAGGCTGAGGTTAGGCTAGGGTTAGGGTTTACGCTAGGGTTAGGTTTTAGGTTGGTTAAGCTATGATTGGGGTCAGGTTTAGGATATGATCAGGGTTTTTGAATTGTCTTTGTCTTCTCAAGATGTTACCCTAGGTGGGGTGTCTACAGATGCCTTTCTTTGGCCGATGTTGCAAGCAACCGAGTGCCAAAGTGAGTGGACACCTCACCCTTCTGGTTTAGAAAAGGTAGTGGTTCAAATCTATTGCCTGCCATTATATCGTTGTCAGTTGACTGTTTGGAAAAGAGATGGCCGCACATATCAAGAGGGTTGAGGAAAATATTGTGATTGTCCCTGCGCGTATTGTGGCATTACTGGCTAGGAAATTGGCGCCTACGCTTTGGCGTTGGAAAAACGTGTTATGTTCTTTTGATTTTTTTTGTGTGTGGGGGTGACTTGATCAATGTCACTTTGGAGTCGCCAATAGCCACTTGATCTCAAAATTCCGCAGTCGGCTAGAACCTACAGAATATGTAAAGCTAGAGAATCCGAGGACTTTCTTGCTTTAAGTTGACTCTTGGTCTGCGATCCGGGATTCTGAGTAAGGGACCTCGGTTACAAAGAGGGAATGTGTTAGGCACCCTCTCTGCACTACAAATGTATAGTATTTACTTTATGTGGTAAATATTCTCAAGGGATAATTGATGTAGTCAGAGTAGGATTAGGCACACTTAGATTTTTGATGTAGCAAGATCCAGGATTTCGGCAAACCATAGAGTATACATCTGAAGAGTGTCTAGAAAGATAGATGTAATGATGCTAATGTAATAATAAAGAAAAGCAGACTACATCATTATGAGTTTCTGATGTGACAGGATCCAATATACAACAAGTCATAGAGCATATGTTCGATAGTGTTCTAAAGTAGCAAGGGAGTTGAGAAAAGAGAAGATGATATGATGAATGCTTTAATGGAAAATGAGATGATTTTGGCTTGCTCTTAAGATGGCTAGAACATAGAATACACCATAATCAATCTGGGCTAGATTGTAAGATCGAGATGGCTTGGAGGAGGCTAAAGGGTAGCTAAAAGATCGGATCTTGGATGCTTGGAGCTTCTTTTCACCCTCACTCTCTTCCTCTCTCTCTCTCTCTCACTCTCTCCGTTAAAAAATTTAGAAATGAGATAGTTATTGTTTATTGTTGTGTGAGATGAGGGCTATTTATAGCCTTTTGTGATTGTTGGGTTTGTGAAGGGTAAAAGCTGACATGGTAGCTTGGGATTGGTTGAGGAGAGAGAGAAATGTCATGTGGCATGATCTTATAAGCTCTTGGGGTTAAGTAAAAGGGTAAATAGGATAAACTTTAGGGGTAATTTCATATGAAATTTGACTTTGGGATGGGGGATAACTGTGTGCTCAAAGAGGATACCTATCGGATAAGGAGCGACAATCCAATTACGGCACACAGTAGTCCGATTACCGCCTGGGCTGGGTTCCCTCTGGGCTTTGGCCGGTGGGGTTATTTTGGTGTTTTTGCTCAGCCCAAAGTCTATTTTTAGAAGTTTAGCTCGAAATGGTTGGGTGCATTTTTGGAAATTGTATTGATTTGCATGTAGTGATGGTCATGGTTTATATTAGAGTTTAGGCTAGGGTTAGGGTTAGGTTGAGGTTAGGGTAGGATTAGGGTTCAGGCTGGGGTTAGACTAGGGTTAAGGTGTAGGCTGGGGTTAGGTTTTAGGTTGGTTAAACTATGATTGGGGTCAGGTTTAGGATATGATCAGGATTTTCGGATTGTCTTTGTCTTCTCAAGATGCTAGCATGGGTGAGGTGTCTACAGGGTTTAATCGGGAGGGTCACATTTGATGGAAAGAGTGGATATCCGATACACATCATGGTGATGCCCATAGAGCTTAACCTTGTGTTACAGTCAACCTTAGAGAAACATTCCTATATATGCAAGTACACCCTATGATTGCTATAACATTTTTAACTTAGCCTATTTCCTTCTAAGAGCTTATCTTAATTTCTGCTTATTCAAGAGATAAGTATGTGTAAGTATGTTTGGTAAATAATATGCTTATCAATCAAAGAGTAAAAAAGTATGTTTCGTTTCAACATCAAATAAGTAATTTTTAAATCTCTTATATTAATATAATTTTTTCTCATTTTCTCTTCAATTTTCTTTTTAAAATTTCTTTTAATTTGTACTTATTTATGTAGGGTATGCCTTTAATATCAATTGCTCATCATATGAAGCCAACCTTTTATATGGATTATTCAATTTTTAAATATCTTTCATTAATTATTCTCTCTCTCTCTCTCTCTAATTTCTTTCACTAAAATCTCTTCTAATTTCTACTTAGTCATGTGGGTCCACTTTTAATATTCATTGTCATCACATGGGGACAACCTTTAATGTGGATCGTTCATTATGTTGGCCTACCTTGAATTCATCTTTAATCCATCGCATGGGGTCTACCTTTGATGTGGACCATCCACTTTGTGAGGCGTACCTTTGATGTGGGTTATCCATCATGCAGGCCCCACCTTTAATGTGAATTATCCATCATGTGGGACTCAACTTTGAAGGGAGTTGCCCATCATGCGGAACTCCACCTTGGGTGTGACCATTCATCATTAGGGGCCAACCTTTGATGCAGATGGTCTATTATGCACAATCACCTTGATGTGGGTTATCCATCATGTGAGGCTCACCATCAACGTTAATTGATGGAGCTCATCTTCAATGTTCACTGCCCATCATGCAGAGCCCAACTTTAATGTGGACCATCATGTGGGCCCCACCTTCAAAGTGGACCATCGATTATGTGGGCCCCACTTTCAATATCCAATGCCCATTGAGTGGAACCTAGATTTGATGTGGATTGTCCACCGTGTGGGTTCTACCTTTGAAGTGGGTTGTCCATCATGCAAGTTCGCCTAGATGTGTGTCATTCATCATTAGTGGCCAACCTTTGATGTGGGCTATCCGTCATGTGGGTCCCATCTTAATGTGGGCCATTCATCACGTGAGTCATGTGAGGCCGACCTTCAATGTCCACTGCCCATTATGTGAAGCCCACCTTGATGTGAACCATCCATAGTGTGTACCCCACTTTCAAAGTAGACTGTCCATCATGTAGGGCCACGGTTGGATGTCATTCCTTCATCCTTATAGGTTGACCTTCAATGTGGATCGTTCATTATGTGAGCCCACCTTGATGTGGGTCATCCATCATGTGGGGCCCACCATCAATGTTAATTGTCCATCATGTAGGGCCCACTTTTAATGTTATGGCCTATCATGTGGAGCCCACCTTGGATGTGAACCATCCATCATTTAGGCCCCACGACCTTCGATGTGAGCTGTCCATCATGCAATGCCACCTCTGATGGATCACGGGAAGAGATGAGGAAGAGTAAAAAAGTAAACAGAAAGAAAGTACTAAATAAAATTAACTTCTATCAAATAATTAGCTGATTTGCCACTATAAGGGGGAAAAAAGAATAAAAAGTACTCATCAAGGTGTATCCAAACAAGCCCTTGGGAAGAATGATCACATACAACTGTCTTTAATCTCGCATGAGTAAGACACCTGTACGTGCAAAGGTGTGCCATGCCACGAATATTATCTCAGGCGAAAACAAGTCCATCTACTCATTAGGTAGGCCAGACTCCATTGATTCCAAAAATGTGGATAGCCGATTAATGAATAGACAGCCCCGTTTTTTGCCAAGCTGAACCACAGTGTCTGGCTCTCACTTTTACACTTATAGGATGTGCTACAATGGCACATTGATGCAAAAGGCAAGGTTGTACTTGGAATGTGCACATGCTATCATTTTCATTTCTCATGCTTTACAAAAGGGCCATGCAAAAGGTCTCCCATTTGCTTTTGGCATCTTCAAAAACATATCATGAAGTAAATTACAAGGAAAATGACAGTATACATAGAAGGAAACCATGCCCTTCTTGGCATATATGTTCCTATTTGGATCACCAACCATCCTTTTCATAGCTGGTTTTGTCTAAAAGACTTTTCTAATGTAAAATAGAAACAGAAGTTACAAAGTTCTAATTTTATTTTATTTTTTTAAATGTTAGTTGTAACCTGCATCTAGTCTCAGGTGATTATTTCTATGAACCAAATAACGTAATTTCTACAATGTGTCTATCTTTTCCTATCAGTGAGTAAGATTGGTTTTGGTACATAACTTTCTACTGTGGGGATATCAATCAAACGGTTCAGATTGCTAGATTCTTAATTACATCCAATAGTAAATTAAATATGTTTAATATATTGTTATGGTATTAATATGGATATGGAACATGCAATGTAGGTGGAGAGAGAGAGAGAGAGAGAGAGAGAGAGAGAGAGAGAGAGAGAGAGAGAGAGAGAGAGAGAGATTGATCAGGGAAAGGGTAGGGAGAAAAAAAAAGAGACTTCACTTTCCTGACTACCCCTAATCATATAGAGGCTGTGATTTGGACTCAGCACTACGTGGGAGGAACATGCATCGGATCCATCTTGTCCATTAGGTCGGCCATCATGTTTTCACCGTGGATTCTAGAAATCAATTTAATCGGAGACTTAGGTAGGTCACACCACAGGTAGGGTGCAACTCAAGTGGGTTGGGTCAGTGAGGGGCAACTTGATCATGACCAGACCTCAAGAGGAGGGAACCCAAAACATAACTTGACATGAATTCCAACCCTAAGTTTTTATACACTACCCCTGTTCGACCTGACCGGAACCAACCTAATGACCGGTTGTTCCCAAATTAAGCTAACTGGCCCCAAATTTTAAGGGGGAGAGAGGTTTGGTAACATGCAAATATGGGCTGCGTAACAAGAGAGAAAGAAGGCTATGACAATACTTCAACCGCGGTGACCCATGCCTACTTTTTTGGTGCCATAGTGCATTTTAAGTTTTAATTTGAATTCAATTTTTTATTATCATTTTAACATGTGTCAACATATAAGATGTATAGAGTAGATTTCACACAACTATGAAATTAGCCCCACCAAGACTTTGTTGCATAAGCTCGTTAATAACAAGTGTAGGAGACATCCAAGCATGCTACTCATGAATGAATTAAAAAGACAAAAATACCCTTAGTCGATGGGCTAACCAAAACCACTCATTGATGCCCTTAGACATCCTCTAATGATAGTGATAGACGACTCTTCTTCTTCTTCTTTTTCAAAATGTTGTAGCCCACTAAAGTTTTAGATCCACCCTACTTTTAGGCCAATGTCTTAACATGAGCTATTACAACAAAGTGTGAATATCACATAGTTACCATAGTAGGCACTATAAAGTCTTTGGTGCATGACCTCCCTAATATTATTTTTATGTATGGGCTACATGAAAGAGAAATATAAGTGGAAGTTGACCACTCACATCATTTGTTCTCCCCACAATTAATTGTAAGAATAAGCTTAGCCAAATGTTACTTGTGTAATACCAATACAGGTGTATGGAAGTGCATAGAGCTTCTTTTTTCTGAATTTTATATTAGTATAATTCCCTCCATTAGGTCATTTCCTCCGGGAGTGCCCTAACTTGAGTTCCATGAGCATACAAAGGGCATAATAAGCACCATGTGGCACAGACATGCATTAGATCCACCTTACTTATCAGGTGCACGACCATATTTTTACCTTGGATCCTAAAAATCAGTCAAATCCAAGGTTTATGTGTGCCACACCAAGGAACGGTATAAAATCATGCCTAAAACCTCTAAATTAATGTAATATGTGAATCATGGAATGCCTTGATTTTGGGGGCATCCCTTCATTTAGGTGTGGCATATCAGATGATTAGATTAAATGACGTACATACCACGCAGACTTGCATAGATGCACATGGAATATGCTTAAGTTTATGTGAGGAGAAAGATTTTAAGTGCATGAGATCCACCTCAACATGTTTGGCGTTGATCCAAAAAATCAAGTCATTCAACAATACGGAGGGCTACCTAATTTTTATTTTTATTTTTATACCTAAAGCCTATAAATTTCATGCAAGTCATGCTAACGGGGTTCTTTTCGCTTTTTTATTTTTTATTTTCTTGGAAAATGATCTTCCTAAGTGGTCATGCATCACCATGCACCTTATATTAGATATTATATATGTCTATATATGACACTTCGATGCCATCGAAGTCCTACTCAATATCATTGCAAAAATATGAAATTTGTCATGATGATTACTGGACAATTTGACTGTCATGTTCGATGCTATCAAAAGAGGTTCGATGTCATCAAATGCTATTCGATGACTTCGAAGCCTTGTTCAATGCCATCATAAAAATATAAAATTTTCATCTTTAGTTGTTAAAATGTTTTGATGCTAGTTTAATTCCATTAAAGATTGTTTGATGCCATCGTAGGTGCCATCGAACTATTGCGCATAAGTCACACAGAGTTGCGTATTTACAGAATATGTTTTCGATTCCGATTGTGATTCTTCTAGAGGTATGGGTGTAATTAGGATTAGGGAGTATTTTAAGACTTTTTAATTCGTTCCTAGGGTTTCAAGGACTTGTAAGGAGATATTTGAAGCATGTTTGAATCGGGTATTTTTTTAATCTATTGTAATTTCTGCTTTCATAGTGATATATGTTACTTGGTGTTGTGATTTTTTTTGAAAAGATTTTTTCACATTAAATTTGGATTATTTGTGACTAGACTTGGTTGTTGCAATTGCAGTATTTTGCTTGATTCATTTATGTGTGCTTCCATGATCCCTCAACAATTTAACACTTGGACTCATAAGGGTTCAATCAATTTAAATCGAGTATTACTTTGTCATGCCTAATAGTATTCCTAAATGTACATGTTTGACTGAATTTAGGCTATTCATAACATATAACATATATGGCCGTGTGTCCAAATTAGGCAACAACAATATCTATTTATCCATCCCTAGGATAATGTGTAGGTAGTAATCCATCCATGTGCCAATGGTACACATGTGCAAGATCCAAGCCATCCATTAAGTTATTGGGCACCATTTATATTTCACTGATGCTGCTAACTATAGTTTATGAAATAAAAGATGGATCCTGGAACCTTGCTAAACTTTCTAAATTTGTGGCCTGTTTGATCAAGAACCGGACCTTAATTTTGGGGCATATCCATCCACATGGCAGGAACGACCTGATGGATGGCTTAGACCTCACACATATGTGTCACATGAGTTGGCACATGTATTTGTTCTCCTGTACATTTACATGGACTTGGTAAACTTCCTTACCAAAGAGTGGTGAATTTTAAACCATAAACATAACATAGCTGACCGTCTAGATTGTGGACCTAATCATGGATGGGGTATAAAGATGATAGTAACAGTGTGATTTTGTCATTGGAGGTTGTGAATTTAGCCATGTTCTTCCTCCAAACAATGGAGGCCTTCCCAGTATTACATCTTAGTGTAGATGGATCCTTTTTTAATTTTTAGTTTTTTTAAATTTATTTATTGTACGCATAACAGATGCTGCATTAGAAAAAAAAAAGATTCATCTACACTTATAAGATGTAATAATGGGAAGACCATCCAAATGGGGAGTGGATTAGGTGTTTACCTAGCTGAGTGGCTGTCTCCCTGACCGTGGTATATGAATCCAAGCTATCTAATAGTATTTCCAGCTTATTTTATGCCATGATTAAAAAAAAAAAAGATCTAAATTATAAGTAGACCACACCATATGAAATAGTAGTCATTGAACTCTTGCCATTAAAAACTTCTCACGGCACATAATTTCTATTTTCCATCCAGCCTGTTGATAAGGCCACACACATATGTGCAAGGTAAAATACAGATATCAGCTTGATCTAAAATAGTTTTGCCCTACTAAAAGTTTTTAATGGTTAATTATCATTGTTTTGTAAGGTGTGGTCCACCTGAGATTTTGATATACAAAACATAGATGAAGGTGGGCCCTACAATTTTAGGGAAACACCCACGACAGTGTCACCGGGTAACACCTAATCCACACGCCACCTACTCGTTATATCAGCCTGACTTTTCGCCGCATCCAGCGGTTCTCTTGGACAGGTTTGATGCCATACACATCAATGTGGGGCCATGCGCAACTAGTTGCACCATTTTATCATTGATAACCAGCTGCACTTAAATCATGACTTTTTGAGTTATCTTTTGGTAATTTATAGTATGCAATTCGTACCGATGTTACAATCCTAACCAACTTATCAGTAGCATAAAAAATGGACGGTCATTATTCGACAGATTAACAAATATTGTTCCTACCAGTATCTTGAAACCTCTGCCAATGCCCCACTGTGAATTGCTTGTGATTCCAATCTATGGCTGGAAAAATATGGATGGTTGCGATAAGATGGCCCACCTTTAAAGGAGTAGTATCTTGAACCCTCTGCCAATGCCCAGTAGCACGAAGATATGTACGGCCCGGATTAATGACTGGGCCATCCCACAGGCAGTTAAAATGTTACGTGGACGTGGGGACTTAAGCATTCCCCATCGAGGAGACTATGGCGTCGATTCATACGACGCCCTTCATTTGTCGGTCCACAAAGGGCTTCGGTCTCTGGCCGTTGTGACTGGTCATAAAAGGAATTTAAAGCATGTAATCCACCCATTCAAAAACTGGGGCCCACCACCCTAATAGTTCAGGGCTGTTCTTAAAACGCTTGTGAGTCATCACTCTGCATGCAGCAGATGTGTACGGTGATTTCGTCCGTCCAAATTGCTGGCCTTGAATCCATGGAGCATACCCAAGTATCGCTCTGATTTAAACGTCTGAACCATCTAATTATGCTAATTGACTTTTGACTGCTGACCATTTCTCCTAATTTCATAAATAGTATTGGGTGGTTAGGATCATCCGATCAGATTTAATTTTTTATTTTTTATTTTAAAGATAACGGTCAGGATGACCTATAAACATGGACGTGTGCGGTAGATGCGTGACCACTTTTTGGTGTATTCAGCCCCAAAAACGGACCCTAGTGTCTAATTCCAATGGGCCCAGTCAACTGTATTGAGTCATTTCGTTTTACAAAAGGGAACACTTTTCATATGTAATTGCTGCCGATGTGACATGTAGACGGGTAATAGAGGAAAGCACGTCGTCAACGTGCAAAAAGGCTAGCGAGGGTAAGGTACATTTCTTTTATGTATCACCATCCATTTCCATCTCATCCATCTGTCAATCCATCCATACATGTACACGTACAGTACATGAAGGCATGCCACACATTCATGTACATGTTGTAGTGTTAAATGGGCTGGTTCGGCAGGGTGTCATCAGCCCATTAATTAATTGGGCCTGAGCTATCCCTGATCTTTCCATTAACTGGGCCTGAGCGGTACGTTTCTAGGATAATCTTAAATGTACAAATGATGTGTGGGGCCCACTACAATATTTTGATGACATCCGATCAGTCCATCACCTTAGATCTTAAAACAGAGGTGGGTGGCAACATGTGAAATAATGCCTAAGCCCAGCCCATTGCCAGCTCTAGCCACATCATTCTTTGGTGGCCCAAAGGGGCTGTGAGCCTGTGTTGCACTGGGCCGTCCGATCACGAAATGAGAATCGATTGTACAGATTAATGTAAAAAAGTAAAAAACAGTTTAGTCGTTCACTTGCCACCTGTGAAATCCCATTTTTGAGGTATTTAGTTACACCAGAGAACTGATCAACTACACCCGGATTTCCTGATATATGCCATTTCTTTAGCACATCTGCGCCATGTAAATGGTGGGTCTCGTCATGAAGATCATCTGGACCAAATATCAGCCTTGGAAACTAGTCAGGTGGACCACAAACCTCCGAAATCAATGCATGGCCAATTTGCAACTACCGCACACCCAATGAGTTGATCAGCCCCCGAAACGACACAAGTGATCATCATGGTTGAGTTCACCTTTTGAACGGGTCGGATATCCTATCCTTGCTACTGGTTAGCGGGAAGCATGGCTAAGTCAGCATAGGTGATCATTGGTCTTATTCCATGCTCGGCCAGATCAATGTCTGTATGATACATTTCCGCCGTTGAGTTTGGACTGGTGGCGCCTGTCCTGGATTACAGAGACCCGAAAACTATAGCTATTTTCTTAGCCGTCCATATATAAGGACTTCTCCAATTGCTGTTTGGGCCATGTATCTGAGCCCACTGATATCCCTGGTTTTCATGCCCGCACACACATTCATCCGGATCATTTTATAAGGAGAACTCTCCACATCCAACTGGCGGTATCATAAGTTACGTCCGCCCATTAGATAACTTTCAACATGTCATGTCGGTGCAACATCCGACCCGTCCAGTAGGTTGGCCCCACAATGAGGATCACCTTGTGCAAAAAATCAATCCCATCCACTGATAAGTGGACCACATTTGTATTTTTTTATTTATCATCCAACTGGCTTCATGTGGTCCGTTGAGCTGGTTTTTGCATAAGATGATTTTCATGGTGAGGCCAACCTATGGGGTAGATGTCACACTTACATGATAGGTTAGAAATTATCCGCCGGTGGACGGTAACTTATCGTCCAACCAGTTGGATGTGAGCATTTGTCTTTAATAAGATTTGGTAGGTTTGATCATGGATCCAGGGCGTACAATGTGTACGGTGGAGATGCTCCTGACCATGCCATGGTTCCGATCCATGCATGCATGCATGGGTAGATGAGGCATGCAAGGGTGGAATGAGTATGGATGCAGCAATCCTTGGGGTTGGAGTTTCTATTGCCTTCTCGGACCTCCTTTTCCTCCTTCCCTTTTGGTGTTAGCATCACCTCTCCCTTCTCTTTATATCCAATGCATCGAATGAGATTGGTGGGGGTGTCTTCTCCCGGGCGTCTACCACCGATGGCTCATCAGTGCCCAAAATAACCACACACGTGTCATCAGTCCTCAATCTATGCCGTGTGAATGATGGGCTTCTGCAGGTGGATGGTGTAATTAAAACACGCTGATCAGAAAATCACTAATTGAATTTGGAGCCACGACAGCTTTATTTCTAGCCATCCATTTAACGGTCCAGGAATAGTATATCTTAGGATCATAGGACCCCAGGTCAATCTGGGTTCAAAGTTTGAACGGTGTAGATATACGTACATGTACACAGCGGGAGCACACCATAGACGGCCCCTGAAATATAAAATAACATAAAAAGATCTCAAAAGAATAAAAACACTCATTTCTCAGGCCTTTTTCCGAAGTTTTTATCCTTTCCCCCTTCTCTCTCATCAAGCAATCCTCTCTCTCTCTCTCTCTCCCCTGCATAAATCCCATCAGACTCGGTCAGACTCTTTCTACGACTCTTCTTCCGCTACCAGCGCCCGTTGTATCGCTTTTCCCTTTCTGGGCACTGAAAATTCTTCGGTTTTTCGAATTGGGTCGATCTCATTTTCCTCAAAACCCTTTCGATCTCTCTCTATTTCTCTCTAATAATCCATTTTAGCGCTTCTCTCTTTCTAGGTATCTTTCTTTCTGCAGTTTTCTTTGATTTTGAAACTTGGGTCTTCTCTCCAGGCCCCTTTGATCTTCTTCACTCTCTTTAGATTTCGGTTTCTTGCTTTCTTTTCTTTCATGCCGACTTCTATTAAGAAAAATTGCTTGCCCCCCAATCTCGTCTCCAATCTGCAAGAAGTTTTGCTAAGCAGGAAAGCTGGTGGCGACGATGGAGGTGAGAATTCAAAATCGGAGGAATCTCAAGATTCTTCTTCTTCCATTGCTGATGCGACCAGTTCAGCGGAGGTGAATCCAGAGAATGACAGTTCGAAGCCCGTCGTTCTTGTGACGAACGGGGAAGGAATTGAGGCGCCCGGACTCACCGTCCTGGTTGATGCGCTGGTCCGCGGGGGGCAATGCAGCGTTCACGTCTGCGCTCCCCAATCGTGGGTTTTCTTTCTTTTCTTCATCTTTCTTGGATTTGGGTTTGTTTGAGCATTTTTGTTGATGGGTTCTATTCTTCTTGTTTTTCCTGAAGGGATAAATCCGTTTCGGGGCACTCAGTGACGCTCTGCGAGACACTTACTGTGAGCTCTGCAGAAATCAATGGTGCTACTGCGTTTGAAGTTTCTGGTATTATTTGTTTATTGAATTTCTGCTTATCTTTGAATTTTTGTGTTCTGTTTCTATCTTAAAATCGGATTATAAGTAAGGTATCTTTGTATTATTGATGAAATTTGAATAGTTTTAGATGGAATCTTTCTTCTTCTTCTTTTTTTTTAAAATGTGGGTGATGCTATTTCTGTTGTATTCTATATGGTAATATGCTGGGAATGTTTCTTGATGGATAGGAACTCCAGCGGACTGTGTATCTTTAGCTTTGTCTGGGGCATTATTTTCTTGGTCGAAGCCTGCATTGGTATGGACTTTTTCATAATTGCTATGAGAAAACATCTACCTGAGTATCTATCGTTTCTGTTCTGATGGGGTACATTCATTTTTATTCAAATTACAGGTAATCAGTGGGATTAACAAGGGATCCAGTTGTGGCCACCACATGTAAGTAATCATTGTCTTTTCCTGTTTTTACTTTCATGGGCATCTCTCTCTCTCTCTCTCTCTCTCTCTCTCTCTCTCTCTCTCTCTCTCTCTCTCTCTCTATATATATATATATATATATATATATATATATTTATTTATTTATTTATAAATTTTTAATTTTTAATTTTTTAATTTTTTAATATGCTTAGTAGATGAATAGAAATCTCGTTAAAGATGATAGATTTTTCCCTTTTAATTCTGCATATACCTTGTCTTTTGCTTCTGGTTATAGTTTTGGCTATTGTATGGAATGAGTAAGGTGGTGTTGAAATGCTTGATAACCTCTATTAAAATCCCATTTCTAAATCTTATTGTATGGTCAATTACCTTATATAGCCATGAACTGTATTGGGTTACGTCTGTTTTATATGTTTTATATATTTCTCGTTGTCTTATGTAAAAGTCCTACAGTTTCTACTCAGGCGCTGTTGCTGGAGCCAGAGAGGCTTTGATCTGTGGCGTACCTTCTCTATCAATTTCATTGAACTGGTGAGTAGCAACATGCAGGGTGTTGTTTGCTTGGTATAGTGTTTTCTGTGATGTGTGTTTGTAATAGGGTTTGTTTGAATCTCTTGTTAGGAAGAAGGATGAAAGCCGTGAAAGTGATTTCAAGGATGCTGTTGATGTTTGTCTGCTATTAATTTATGCGGCCATAAGGGATATTGAGAAGGGTCTTTTCCCCAAAAGTTGCTCTCTGAATATAGAAGTTCCTACTTGTCCATCTACAAACAAGGTTTGGATTTGTCGAGTATTTGTTCTACACAAGAGAAATGTTGCATTTCTTGAAAAGTCATGAGAACATCCACTTCAGTATGTTATAGATCCATGTTTTCTAGATTACAGCACTAATGGCCTTTATGCACTTAAAAGTTTATCCTGCGCTTGGCCTTTTCTAGGCAAATCTAGGAATATTTTCAGTAGTTAGAGCCAGTTGTTTGCTATGATGCTGCATACCATTTTGCCAATCTCTAATTGCGATTACAACGGAGTTTAGATCTCATCCTAATCCCTCTTTTCTGGTGTGTTGATTGTGTTTACAATTTGAACCTTGAATCAGTTCATATTCACATCTTTTTACATTTGGTCATATTTTAATGGGTTTCATATTTGATTCTGGAATTATTTCTTTTTATTTTTAAATACTTAACTAATGGAATACCTGAGGGACACTCCAATATCATGCATTGATTCATTAACGGGCTCCTTTCTGTTTAGTTTATGTCTACCTATAGGAATCCATCTCTGACTGGGGAAGGTTGGAAATGTTTCTCAAGAGATTTTTATTACTGAGCAGACTATGAAAAACGGAACTTTTTTCTACTGTGCTGATTGCATTTTCAATTTGAACTTTAAAAGGGTCAGTTCATGTGCATGTCTCATTATGTTTGTTCTTATTTTCATGGGTTTTCATACTCAATTGTGGAATTATCTTTTTTTATTACATTTAACCAATAGGATTCCCAAAGGACACTCCAATAACATACATGGACTCATTAATAATTAGTTTGTCTGCATGTAGGAATGCATCTCCGAGTGGGGAAGTTTTGAAATGTTTCTGAAAAGATTTTATTATCAAGGAGGTTAGAACAAGCAAATTTTTTGTTGTCTTCTTATAAGTGGTTTGCTGATTGAGTCATGAATGGTGATTGGGTTTTATAAAATCAGTTTAGTACTTTAGCCCGACTTAGCTAATGAACATTCTTGCTTTAAAAAATAGAGAAGAGAATTAACCAAGTCTTCAGTCTTTATCGGTGTCTCCTTTGGGTTCTAGTTTAAGATGGGGTATTTGATGGAGGTTTGTTCATTGTTATTGCTGAAATATTTGGCTTGGAAAGAGGCCCTGGGCTTGAATTTTCCATTTTTCATTCTAGATGGGTACTGGGAATGGTAGGATTATGATGTTTAAAATATCATGTCTTATTGGGCAGTGAGATTCCTGATTTGATAAGTACCATTTAATTAATGGACATGCAGAGAACAAATATCAAAATATTAATTTCGCCAACACTCCCATTTCTTTTCTGTTTATTATATAATAGGTCGCTCTAAAACTCGTATAACAGTCAATAATACTCTTGACTCTACTCTGCCTGACTACCACAATAGA
Organism: Magnolia kwangsiensis; assembly: GCA_037074715.1. Taxonomy (NCBI): domain Eukaryota; kingdom Viridiplantae; phylum Streptophyta; class Magnoliopsida; order Magnoliales; family Magnoliaceae; genus Magnolia; species Magnolia kwangsiensis. The sequence goes on from CM073581.1 coordinate 102,444,376, forward strand.
TTTGGTGGTTCTCCTTTAGACTAGTGGGTGGGATTTTAGCATTGGGCATTTTCTGGATTTTATTAATTGTCTGAAGGCCAGGGGCTGGTATTTGGTGAATAAATGTCCTCTATGCTGTTGCTGTGAAGAATCTGTTGATCATACTCCCCTTCATTGCTCATTCTTGATGGAGGTCTGGTCTCACATGTTGGCAAAGTTGGAAATTCCTGGCTGTTCCCAGCTTGCTCTAGATGCGATTGCTTGTTGGTTAGCACTGGCATGGGGCCCGCTTGGTGTAGATCACCCGGGTCAAAGGTGGCCTACACCACCATGTGATCGGTGTCGATTGAAAGAAATATCAAACTTTTAGGGGTAAAATGTCTGCACTGTGGCGAGTGTCGTCAACAAAATTCTTATTTTGGCGTGGGGTTGGGCTAAGGGCAGACTTTGGGGTAATCCTATGGCACTGCAGAATACGTAGTTGGCCTGTATTCAGGACGGTGGCATCAAGCAAAAGAAAGTTGTGAACAGCTGGAAATGTCGCCCTGCTGGATGGTGCAAAGTCAATTTTGATGGGTGTTTGTTTCGTAACCTGGGCCCTGCTGCAATTGTGAGGCATAATTAGGGATCTAAGGGGGTTTCCTGTTTAAATTCTCATTGGAATTCATGATTCCATTATCATGGAAGCCTTAGCTTTGCTTATGGTTCTTAAGTTGGTTGTGGAGCTGAACATTTGCTCGCTATTGCAGAAGATGACTCTTAAGGATGCGATCTCTTGTTTGACGGATGGTTGTTATCCTTGGAGATTAGCAGATATGATTGTGCAGGTATTGGGTCTGCAAGTGAGAAATCATCTGGAATTCTTGTATGTCCCTATGGAAGCAAATGGGGAGGCAGACTGTTTAGATAAAGAAGGGTAATGCGGGAAGACCTCAGGGGTCTGCTGTGGCTTTTCTGGGTCCCAGTTGTGTTGTTTGGAAGTCTGTTATATCTGCTTTTTGGATTGTGTTTGGGCTGAATGGCTCCTGTTATTGGAGTATTGCTGCCCTGTTGTATCCTGCTCTGTTTTGATTTTCGATAAAGGTGTTATCCTATAATTTTATTTTATTTTTTTAAAAGTTTACCAAGAGTTGCAACATGTTGAACCATTTGGGCAGTGGTTATGAGCTAGTTGTTTGTGGTAAGAGATGCCTGTTGATCCTTCCCTTTTCTGTTTGTGAGGCAGACCGTCATGTTTCAAACAATGGTGTGGAGGTTTGATCTCCCTTGGAGCAGCATCTTCTTAAAGATTTGGTTGCTAGGGATTAGGAACCTTAATTCTTACGGAGAAAATCTTTTTAGGAGGACCTTTCACAAAAGAAAAAAGAAAAAAATAAAAATAAAAATTCAGGAGGTTTGTGTGCGTGTTACTGTGGAAGTTGTGAGTTTTGGACCAACCTTATGCTAGTTTCCTAGTATTTTCTGCTTGCCACGGAGATTGTTGATGATTGTCCTAAGTGAGCAGATGAACTTATTCCGGTCTTTCACTTTGCTTGCAACAATTTGGGCCATTTGACCTGAAGAAATATAAGGTGCTTTCACATGCCAAATTAGACTGATTTGTTGATTTGTGATTCCAGTGGTGGGGATATCCAATTGGCATTTTAGAGGGTCATAGTTGTATGGATCACATGGAATTTTGTTTGTATTGGAGCCTTGAAGCACATTTTTTTGGGCGATCTGGATATCAAGGGTGATTGATGGCATCCGATAGTGTTTTAGTTTCAAATATCCATAGGGAAGCAAATCATGTGATGCATTGATTGAAATTTGAGGACCTGTAAATTGTCTTGCTAGATCAATAGAAATTTAAGGACAAACCAAGTTAATTGAAGGGTTCTTAAATCAAGATGATGACAAACTAACACGTATTATCTTGCATCCTTCAAAAATAAAAATTAAAAAAAATGTATTATCTTGCATTGGTTTTATTCTCTGGGCTTAAAGCCTTTGAACCCTATGGGCGGAGTTCTTTTGTTATTGGCGTAGCTTTCTTAGATTTGGGGGCTGTACCATTTGTAGCCTTCTTATCTTAATTTAATTAAAATTCTTATGTTTCATAAAATAATTCACTCCGTATCTAGTTGAAGAAATACGAGTCCTATTGTATATGCTTCTCTCCTTGGGTGTAAAGAGTTGGTCCTTGACTGTTAACTTATTGAGTGATCGAGTCCATGTTTACACATTTGAATTGCTTTTATTGTTTTACTGCAATGAAAAACTATTTCAACACCACAAACAGAAATTTCAATTGCAAGTTCACAGTTGCAAATCTTCATTTTAAATGTTAAGTCGATCTGTTTAAAAGTTCCTAAAGTCTAATAGCACCAATTAATTAGCATTAGGTTGTGTACTCTTACACAATCCAAAATTCATTGTTCAGACTCAAGTAAAAAGGGGAAAATCACAGTTCTTGCTTTACACTTCAAGCTTTCAGTTTCAAGTTACAAAATTGTTTTATAGAAATAGTTATGTGGTTCAAAAGACTGCGAAGGATGAAGGGCAAAGTGAGAAACTATGCCAGCTAAGTAGAAAATACATCATAGAAGCTATAGACAACATTATTATGGAAATAAAATTGAAAGTCACATATAAGAGTGAAAGATCAATACCCTTCAAGTTTAATTTATTTCGTTGTGACGTTTCTCTTATTATTATTATTAGAATTAAGGGGAAGATTTATTAAAAGAAATAAAAAGGAAAATAAAAAGGCGCCAAGATTTCACCCCAATTACATCCCGAGAAAATCAAAATTACAACCCGTAAGCTTAGAAATACAAGAGACCCATTCAATAACAAGCAGCCTAGCCCTTTGGGAAACCCCCTCCACCATGTTGCTTTCATCCTTGAAACATCTCTCATTTCTTTCTTCCCAAATAGCCCACCACACAACTATCAAGGCCATTCTCCACGTTGCCTTATCTTTCCTTAGATTCAGCCCATGCCAAGCTAACAAAAAATTGCTGACCGAAGCTAGGAAAGACCTAACAACTTGAAAACAAGTTAGGATATTGGCCAAATCGTCCCCACTAAGGGGCAATGCATGAATAAATGGTTAGCTTTACACATGATACAAATAATGGGGAAAACCATAGATCGTTTCTAGAGATTATCCATAACATAATTTTCTCTTAGTAAAATTTATATTATCCATAACAAAAATGAAGATCTGACTCCTTAGTTGGCATAATTGCTTAGTCTGCAGTCTGGTATAACCACATCTCGCCATCACTGTGCTTGCGGTATTTGGTTTTCGGCCACGACTACAAATATCATGATTGCCTTCAAGAGTGATATTCTCCTTTCTTTTTGTCAATTTCACTTAGGTGCCATTTGATAAACTGAAAAATAAACCCTGAAAATTAAGTGCTGAATTGTAATTTTGAAAAGAAATTTTAATGCATCATCACTTTCAGCATTCAGCCTTCAGCATTAAGTCAAGGGAAAGGAGCTGAAAAAAAGATCCATATTTTCTGTGAAAATTAATTTAAGCACTCAATAATATGGATTTGCCAAATGAATCATGTAAGTGCTGAAAATAAGTGATAAGTGCTGAAAATTAATTTTATTAAGTGCCTAACTTTTCATTTGAAATTTTGTTTCTTGTCTTTTGACATCTTACTGAATTCCAGAACATTCTCTAACAAGTTTTAGTAGCTTCACATTTTTCACTATTTTCCAGAATATCATCCAGTATACATAAAGAAAATGGCCACAACTATTATTTGGTAGTATTTTTTACAATGTGAAAAAATTACTTATTGTTTTCCTGTTCACATGACCTTTATTCATGATGCCATGTGTTTCTCATTTCTGGGCATTTTGAGTCCCCCATTCTCTAATCATCCCCATTTAGATAAGGCAGTGAAAGAAATGGTGATAGATTCCTCAAATATGCATATTTGTTTCTTCCCCTAGGAGGTTGGGTCTTGTGCAATTGTGTTGGTTGACACTGCTGCCGATGATTTTTCTCCCTTCCATACCTAAGACAACTGAATGGAAATGGGTTCAAGCCTGTAGGTCAGTGGTACATAACCTGGATTTCAATATTGAGGTCTCGGGTTTGAGCCCAACTCACCTATCAAGAAAAAAGAGCAATGAAATAGAGAAAAACAACAAATGAATGAAAATGACCTAATCTTGGGTTTCACAAGAGAAATAGTAGAGAGAATGTTTAAAAGTGTGTTGCCCTTGGGCCCGTCTAACCCCATTTTATCATTGTCCCTGTTGGTGTAGAAAATAATGTTTGGTGTTTCACACGAGTTCACTTAAAAGGGCCTTTTGTCCTAAAGCAGTGTGGGTTGCTTCAGAATAAGCAGATTTTGAGTGAAGGCATGAGGCTCTTCTTGGGAAGTGGTAGTGGGGCGTTGTTTTGAAGAATTGGATGCTGAGTTATGGAGAGCCACATCATGTGCAAGCTTCTTATTTATTGGGGATCAGGTATAGGGTGGAGATAGGTGGTAGGTTGATTTTTCTTGGAATAAGCGAAGTGGGGCGAAGAACTGTACGTGAGGTTTTTAGTGCATTTTGTAGAGTGGCGTCCAATAAAAACCAAATGCAGCTGACTATTTTGATGGAACAATCCCATTTTGGGCTCAACTTCTAAAGGATGTTGAGATTCCATTCTGTTGGAGTTGCTTTTGGTTGTAGAGAAGTATTTTGATACCTGGGTAGGAGTAGGATCAAAGAGTTTGGATGCAGGAAACCATGGGTAGGTCTTGAGTTTGTTCATTTTAAGATGTTTTGTTTGGAAGATTCCTAGACAACTCTATTTTTGTGCTTCTACTGGGAAGTTTGTTGTCGTTGTCGTCATCATCATTGTCATCTAATCCTTATCCCAATTAATTGGGGCCCGCTATGTAATCCTATTCCACCATTTCACTATCAAGGGCCATAACTTCAGTTAGATAATAGGTCATCGAGTATTTTCTTAACTACCTCCACCCATGTCCTTTTGGGGCTTCTCCTTGCCCTTTTAGAGCTTTCAACTTGCACTAACTTAGTCCTAACCAGTGTGATTCTTGGTCTCAGTCGCACATGACCAAACCATCTAAGTCTACTTTCTCTCATCTTATAACCTATTAGTGTTAATCACAAGTTCTCTTGAATGCACTCATTTCTAATTCTATCATTACTTGTCCTATCACTCATACATCTCAACATCCTCATTTCTCACGCATGGTCATCCGATGAACATGTTGTTCCTTATTTGCCCAACACTTTGTCCCATAAAGTGGCTGGTCTTATAGTTATCCTAGTTTCCCTTTCAATTTGAGTGGTACACGAGGATCACATTAAGCTCCAGAGGCTCTCTCCATTTCTTCCACCCACCTTGAATTCTATGGGCAACATTTTCTCAATCTCTCCATTCTCATGAATTATCAAACAAAGATGTCGGTAGTGGTCATTTTGGGAAACTTCATGGTCAGCTATCTTAACAAATTCCTTGTTTCCATTCCTGTTGTTACTGAAATTGCACTCCGAATACTCTATTTTAGTCCTATTAATTTTAAATCCTTTAGATTCTAAAGCACCCCTCCATAAGTCTATCTGTGCTTACTCCCTCTCTTGTCTTGTCAATCAAAACTATATCATATGCGAACAACATACACTATGAGATCTCTTACAAATGCCTTGCTGTTTGTAACTAATGCAAGAAGGTACTCATCAATGCCAACCCTTGGTGCAAGCCTACAATAACTGAGAACTCACTTCTCTCTCCATTGGTGTTCTTTCCAACAGCCACCAAATTAACTCTTTACTCTTTAGGGACCCTATAGCTATCTTTAATTCAATAAAGGCCATATGGAAATCCTCATACTGTATTTTTCGATCATGTGTTTAACTAGGACAATAACTTCAATGTAGACCTCCCTAGTGTGAAACCAAACTGATTTTCTGATATATTCATCTCATGCTTTAGTCTTTTGCTCAATCACTATCTCCCAAAGCTTCATTGTGTCATAAGTTTAAACCCACAATAGTTAGTGCAGCTCTATATACCTCCTTTATTCTTATAAAAAGGTATCACGGTACTTTTCATCTATTCGTCTGATATTTTCTTCAATCTTACGATATTTTTGAACAACTTTGTCCCAAAGCTTCTTCTACTTCAGATATCCTAATCCTATGAAAGTATCAGTAGTACTGCAGGGATCTTGAATAAAATTGGAAATAGACCAGAAGATTCAAAGGGGCAGCCTTAATGAGAGTGATTCCCAGCAAAGGATAGATATTCCCTTTCCATCTATCAAGCTTCTTCTCGATCCTCCACAATGGGTCCTAAAACACAAATGACCTCTGGTTTCCATGAAGGGGAAGACCCAAGGGCACGGAAGGTATACCGCTTTGCAACCAATCCTCGTAGTCAGCAAGTCCACCACATCCCTGCTAATAGCCACCCCTACCAAGGCCATGCACGTTGTGTGGTTGACCTGAAAGCTTGACATGCTTCGAAACATCCAAGTATCCTTTCATGTCGTTCATTTTGTCTGTAAAAAACAAATGCTATCATCTACAAATTGAAATGTGAAATGATCTCACAGATTTCCTGACTTGAAAACCCCTCACGGTGCAGCAAGCCAAAGCCTTCTCCATTAGAAGACTCTACCCTTCTGTCATATCTGGAAACAAGACAGGAGGTAAGAGGATCACTCTGACAGATCCCTCTTGAACTAATGAAGAATTCAGCAGTCGAGCCATTCATGAGCACTAGGAATGAAATTGTGGATGCACTTCTTGACCCAACCTATCTACCTTTCCTCAAAACCCATTCTGGCCAGAGAATAAGTGAGAAAATCCCAGTCGACAGGATCATTTCTTCACGTCAGTTTTGCAGATAGTGCCAGCATCCCCTGCGCTGGATCTGGAATCAAAGAGCTTATTAGCCATGAACACTGGAGTGTCCTTGTTACATGGGAATAAATCCCCTATCAGTTTATACATACGAAAACAAAAGTAAAAAGGCGTGTGTTCATTTATGCATGTTTTTATACTCATAAGTTGAATACAATGATGGTGGCTAATCTGATTGCCAAGCAGCCAAGCAAATTTACTTGAGACACCATATATATCTTACCCACTGTTCCTGTTCCATCTAATTGATTATATTAGCATGCATTTGACAGGGCTTCAAAATCACCAGGCGGAGTCTGTGGAGGTCCGTTCCAAGCTGGAAAGCTGTGTCGGCAAACAGGCACCCAACTGCTGGGCATTTCATGTCCAATCAGCAAAGCCTTGGTATCCAACTTGCACAACTCAGCAGAGACGCATCTGCAGCTGTAAGTACCTTATGTGCCATCTAGACTTAAAATTTTGAAAATCTAGATTGTTGAAGATGACAAATTTGGTGGGTCTTGCTGCCTCCTCATTGATGTGTCAATGAGGCCCTTGTCTTTTGCACGAAATATATAAGTTCTCATTTGCCAAGGAGAGAGATACAAAACCCTCAAGGGCCTCACTGGTGCATTGATGTGGGCCCTTCCAAATTTGAGATTTACCTTGTAAATCCAACAGGCCAAACTTGAGCAGTTGTGCCATCTTTCCACAGAATTCCAGATGAACTTCATACTCATCCTTGAAATGATCTGTGGTTTCCAGGGTGCAGCACGCCGCCTGCAGACACAAAGGAAGAATGTGGAAATAGAATCTGTTTCAGAAGCAGGAAAACATGATCCTCAAAGAGGAACAGTGAAAAAGTACTTCCGTGCAGAGGTACAGCTTGTCACTGTTTTCATCCTTTGAAAGCACAGGGACTGAATTTTGGCCAAATCAGGTCTTGGAGATGCAAGTAACTGACTCTAGTCAATTCTAAGTCACAGATTGACCCTGCAGCCGAGTCTTAGATGACCAATTTGAGCTCAAATTGATCAAATCATATAATGGGCACATTAGGTGTCCATTCTGTTCAGTTTATCATATTTTAGCAACCAATCTATTTTCTGGAAGGCAGGGCAAGTCTACCTTAATGCGGAAAGCAGCACCCAAGCACCATACTAGATAAGTGTTTTAAAACCCAGACTTGACCAGACAAGACACCAACACAGGTTGGGTCACTAGAATCCTGTTTGGTAAAAGAAACTATTCGAGCCATCCTGGTCAATGATCCAAGTGTCTGCGTCAGGCAGTCTCTCTGGTCCATCTGTCCCATTCAATTAGTCTCATCCTTACTCATTTTAGTCATACTGATTTCATGTTGACATCATGGGGTCGACTGCGGTTGGACTGGTTTGGATGAAACTACCAATAAAAAGGGTCATGGTGCAGTGTGGATTCTAAAAAAAATGTTCCAGATCATTCCATTTTAACTGGAGCATTTCTACACCGATGAGTGTTTTAACAATCTGATTTCACCCATTGCACTGGGATTGCTGAACATTTCAATTGACAGCCATCACCTGAGATCATATGGTGAGTGTTATATTTGTCTATGCTCCATTAACAGTCGGGGCCCTGATTTAGACAATGTGGACTGACATCCATCCATGCCACATGTACACATGATGGGTGTTCCACTTGTAACATACAGGTGGTAAGCAGGCACCAGAGGCGGCTTTTGTATGATTTGTTACTCCAGACCTTCGTAATATAACAGTCTGACTTGGGTGAGTTGGGATAACTTCACTCGTGGTAACTCACTCCAACTTCAAGGTAAACATTTACCTTGTTGGTTGATTGAGCACGAAACCTGCAAGAGTTGTCATGACCTTCACAGTTGAGATCCTAAGCTAGCTGTGGGCAATAAGCTGAGCCGTCATGTTCAGGTCAAGCCACAATTCAGTTCAGAGATTGACCAAGCAAGATCTTAGTCTTGGCTCGCGTCTCAATTTGGGTTTTTGAACTTGGACAAAGGCCATGTATATGGAATTCTATTTGTCTTGTGATGCCTATTCTTGTCTAATTAGTAATCACTTCTATATCCTCAAAAAGATTTTTATTTTTTATTTTTAAAGAAAGAAAAAGAAGGGGAGAGTGGAATTCTTTTAAGCCCACATGCACCTCCACATGCAGTACAGGTGCCAAGCTGGCACCCTTGTCTATCATGCTTCAGGTGGGTCCTACTGTGTACATGACCTAGCCATGAACAGGCCAGTCCGGTCACCAGGCTGGCTTTATTGTTGAATATGGATGGATTTCTTTTAAACTGTCCACCAATTTCATATGTGTAGCACACCTGATTAGTTGGTCAGAATGATTTTTGGTGGAGAGTCTACATGCTAGTGCCACCTGAATTTGCTCCAATGTCTCGTCGTATGGAGTTGTGACGGTTTCTCAAATTTCAAGAGATTTCTTGTTTAATGGGAAGGCACTAGATATATGCTGTATCATTGTACATAACCTTTCTTTCTCATGGCACATTTCACTCATCAGATGAGTGTTCTTTGGTTAATTAATTCATACATACTTTGGCTTAATTGCAGTTTGTGGAGATGGAACAAGAAGCCACCGATGAGGATCTTGATTTCAGGGCACTTGAAAACGGATTCGTGAGTTGAATGCCTCTTTTCGTTTTTCTTCACGAGTTTTTGTTCTTCAAATAGCAATTCTTACAGTTTTATTTTTCTTCTTTTGTTAAAATTTGCAGGTTGCAGTAACTCCAATATGTTTACCTTTGCACATTGAGTCAGAAATGCAAATGTCTGCATCAGACTGGCTCTCTGCTTCTCTTGCTGGAGGAAATGAATGAGCTTCTGCAGGTCGACATGATCGGTGAATTGTATACAACATTAGGTGGGTCCCTTTTATTTCTGATCCAAAACACATATGAACTCCGATCTGTGCTGTTTGTTTGTTTCTTCTGTTCTTCAACGCTTGTTCCCTTTTTTTCTTTTCTCTATTACTTGTATTCTAAGAAGCGCATGTATCACCTATCGAAGGAACTCTCCGCAATGCTGTAAAATGTGTCATTGTTCTGCCTGTGTTTTGGTCCATCCACCTGTGGTTTTAGATTGCAAAACAAATTGGATTTCCTCTCTTTTTTTTTTCGGTTATTCTGTTCTCTCTCTCTCTCTCTCTCTCTCTCTCTCTCTCTCTCTCTCTCTCTCTCTCTCTCTCTCTCTCGGAGGGTTGGTGGTGTCTTTTGTAGGAGTTGATTTGTATGTATGTAACTGAATATAGCAGTCAGTAATGATTCGTTCCTGTGAAGTTTCATGTTTGGCCTTGGTTCAATGTGAATGGCTGTTAACTGCCTATTGCTGGCCTCCGATTGAAGGTTTAGGCAATTTTTTTAATTATCCTTTTTTTTTTCCAAGGGAGATTTTTGGTGCACAGGCAATTCCCTCGGTGGGGCCTGTAATAGGAATGTTTTCAGTATTTATTTATTTTTGACAAATAACAAAACGATTTCATTAAAAGAAGGAAAAAGAGAGGAAAGAGGCCCGCTGAGATGGCGGCTGCCTTACCCTTGCAAAGGAAACAGATTACCGTTCTCTATGTTAACCACAAAACAAGCCCATTATATAATATAATGGTAAACTCTTTTGACTATGGAATCTACTGTCTTAGAAATGTCTTTAAAACATCTCCCATTTCTTTCTTCCCACACCGCCCACCAAACTGCCAAAAGGGCCATTCTCCACGTTGTGGATCGATTTTTGTCTAGGGAAACAGTGTCAGGCTGAAATCAGATGATCCTTAGAATTTAGGAAGGCCCAATCAACGTGAAAAGAGGATAAGATTGCTGACTAGACCTGATGGAAGAAAGCACAATGAATGAAAAGATGATCTACCGTTTCTTCATGGGCCATGCAACATAGGCAAATGTTGGTAATTATCATTCCTATTTTTCTCAGGTTGTCCAATGTTAGAACCTTCTTTTTGCCCACCGGCCATCTGAACACCACAATCTTTGGGGGAACGTTATATTTCCAGATTTTATCTGTCATGCTTCTTTAACACCATCTTTCCTATTGATGCAATGATATAAGGATTTCACCGAGAAGATTCCCTTCTTGTTTGGATTCCAATTGAGTTAATCTGCACAGGGTTTGATGTTGCTAATACGATCGAGTAATGCAGCCAGATCTTCGGTTTCCCAGTCGTAGAGGTTCCTACAACGGTGGATTCCATGCAGTGATATTCCCGAGAGTGTAGCAGCAGTCAGCAATTGAAACAAATTTGTTCGGAGTTGGGCAATATATATTTGGAAATTTGTTTTCTAAGGCTAAGGATCCCACCCAAATATCTTCTCAAAAGTGGACCTTGTCGCCTATGCCTATAGAGTGGCGAACACGAGAGTACATCATTCCAAGGAGCAGATGCTCTATAGCAAGAAGACTCCTTAGTCCACTCCTTAGTCCACGATCCGCCAGCCGATCGACCATACTTACATTTGATCATAGTATTCCATAAGGACAAATCTTCTGATCTGAGTCTTCATAGCCACTTCCCAAGCAGGGCCCGTTTGTCAATTTAAGATCTCGAATACCTGTACCCTCCTCTTGAATGTCCTGGCATACCTCATTCTGCTTAACCAGGTGAAATTTCTTCTTTTCCTCCTTCACATGCCAAAGAAAATCTTTTCTTAATCTTTCTGAAGTCACCGGGCATTTGAATAGAGACATGAAGTATAGGGGAAGTTAGAGAGCACTGCTTTAATAAGGGTTAAATGACCCCCCAATGATAAGTATCTGCATTTCCATCTAGCTAAGTAAGCTTTGAAACGATCTATGACTTTATCCCATAGAGCCTTTGGTGGCTTGCCCACACATAAAGGCGGACCCACAAACATGGTTGGAAGACTTCCCAAGGAACAGTCGAAAATGCAGCAAAATTGCCGACTTCTCCCTCATCCATGTTAACACCAAATATCCTAGACTTCTTCAAGTTCACTTGAAGGCCTGGAACCGCTTCAAAACAACGAATAGTAGTAAATAGGTTGCTGACTTTTTCCAGGTCTGCATCATAGAAAAGGAGGGTATCGTCTGAGAACTGGATATGAGAAATAGGGGATTCCATGCAATGGTTTCAATTGCAGAGCCACACATAGAAAACTTGCATAGTACTGTATACTATCCTCTGTAAACAGAACTGCCCATTGGAGTCAACTACAATGGAAGTGGCAGGACTTATGATGAGGAATGCCTGCGTTTAAGGTGTTGTAAGGTTCAAACGGGCGTATTGGGTATCACATCTTTTACCACTTATGATACCATGTGGTGGTCCATCCATGCCAGGTACATTGATTACCACGGGAATGTCACACAACTGTGAGGGGCTGGTGAGTTTTTATATATATACACACGCACACACTCCACACACAACCACGTACTCAAACCACAATGGATACTTGAACCGATGACCTCGTGTTGAAACTCTTGTGAGTCTACCACCTAGGCATAAGGACCCAAGGGGCTGGTGAGGCTTGAAAAAAAATACCAGTGGGATTCAACTGCTTCACACTTCGGGGCATTGCGGGAAAGAAAGAAAGGCAAGGCTTGAAAATTTTTTTTAAGGATATCTATAAGGCTAGCCATGCTTTATGGGATTGAATGTTGGGCAGTTAAAAACATCCATATGATGAGCTTTAGCTAAAATGAAGACGTTGAGATGAATGAGTGGCAAGATAAGGAAGAATATAACTAGAAATAAATGCAATCCAGGAAAACAGGTAATAGATAAGATGAGATAAAGTATAGTTAACATGTGCAACAGAGGCCAGGAGTTGCACCCTTGATTCATGGGTTCAAGTTGAAAACTTTAAAAAGGTAAGTAGATTGGCCCAAAGGAACATGGGGGATCTGGCCAGAACTTGTTGGCGACCCAAGGTTTAATTGAGAATATGGTTTGTGCTTGTGTCAACCCAAACCGATCCCTTCTCATGCCTGATTAATCAAAACACCGGCCTGATGGTGTTGGGTCTCTTCTACCATATGCATGGCATCGCCATATGCCAATCCAGCCACCCAAATTGGTGTGGGCCCATTGAAGTATAACCCTAAAAGGACACTAATCATATGGAAACCATCTTGTTGTATTTTGGACAATTGACTTTTCTACATTTAACCAACCATTCATTTGATAACCACCAATGGAGTGGTTAGGATTACGGATGGCAATGGGCCTTGCCTTGGGCCCTTAAACTGGTCCGAGTGGTGGGGCCATGCTTGAAATCTAGGCCCAGATTTGGGCCAGGACGGCCTGGGCCAATGATGAATGGCTCAGTTCAAACATCAAGTGGGCCAACATTATAAATACGAATTGATGTTTTAAAGACATTTGTAAGTGGTTTCCAATCATCATGTGGAGTTTAAAGATGTGTTGGATTTCAATGATCCAAACCATTTACATGATGAGACACTCATCGTAGATGGAGGATACCAAAATTTCTTAGATTAGAGTATTTCATACGTTTGATCATTTAAATCCTTCTGTTACAGGAGCCTGTAGGTCAGGGCCTTTCCAGCCTGATTGGCACCCCAGCCCATTGCCACTTCTAGATAGAATTGCTCAATCAATGTGATTTTCAAGTTGTCCCCCATCCATGACGTGCCCCACAATTTTGATGGTCTAGCTATAGTCACTAACATTTGGAAATTGGTTAACTACACAGGAATCTTGTCCATAGAAAACAGTTGCTTTCCAATAGGGTATGACGGACGGTTGTCTAATGAAGAGCTGGCAGTGGGCCAAGTCAAGAAAAACCCAATTATTAATTGGGCCTAAAAGTCAGCCCAGAGACCAGCCCATTTAGAAGTGAGGCCTTGGCTCTGGCGCACCCGTTAATGTCATAAACGGGCAACTTACAGGCCCAATCAGTTCTAAATGAGATATACTGGTAAAACTAAGCCCAGCCCTTTTTTTACAATTGGGCTTCAAAATTTGACCTATACCCAATTAGGGACCTCCATATAAGGGTTCAAGCCTGACCAGACCCCCGATGCCTGCGGGACCAGCCCTAGTTCTTAGAGCTGTACATCAAGCTGAGTTGTCAAGTGAGCTTGGCTCGGCTCGGTTCGGCTCGGCTCATTCCCATGACTACATCAGCTAGGGCTTGGCTCCACCTTCGAGCTCAAAGCGCTGGCTAGCTAGGTTTGAGTCGAGCTGTGCCGAGCCGAGCTGCCTTTTTTTTTTTTCTTTCTTTTTTTTGACATTTATACCCAATTGACCCAATCCAACCCAGTCCCTACCCAACCGCCAAATCTTTCATGAGGATAGACCTGATTCTAATACGCTGAAACCATATTATAGTTGGAAGTTGAAAAAATGGCAAGAAGATAATGAACCATGTAAAAAATCACACCTTTAACTGTATGACCGACCCAATGTTTGATCTTTATTGTAATATTAAATCTTCTAAAGATCTCTGAAAAACCTTAACTAAAAGATACCACATTGAAGAAGTTGGATCTAAGAAATATGCGGTTAGTCGTTTTAATCGCTACATGATGACAAATAGAAAATTTGTTGTATCTCAAATCGAAGAAGTCCAAGTCCTCTTCAATGAGGTATTGGAAGAAGATATTAAAGTAGATGAACAATATTTAGTAGCCCCTGTCATTGAAAAGTTACTACCTACATGGATTAGCTAATTATGGACACTCATATTGAATAAGAGGCACGACTGTAAAATCGAAAAGAAGACAGTCCTATTAAGATTCACAATGTTGAGACTAATAATTCTTATTATAAGAAAATATCCCAACATAATCGAAAGCCCACAACAAACCATAACTTGAAAAAACCACACAAAAAATTGAAGAAAACAAAAGCTAAATCTAGATGTTTTGTATGTGGTATTTCAAGTCATTTCACCCAAAATTGCAGACATAGTAAAAGGAGAAATCAGGTCAATGTTGCAAAGGTTGACAAAACTAAGGAGGATAAACAATTGGTTGCAAAGATCACAAAGACTTGTGCAGTCGAAGTAAATGATGGCTGGTGGCTCGACTCAGGTGTGATGAGGCACATTGGGTTGAACCGAAGTTGGTTCAAGTCATACGAACCATTCCAGCATCACCAAGTTATTTACTTTGTGAGTTCAGCAAGTGCAAAGGTACGTGGATGAAAAATGGATAGTTTTTCTTAAGTTCACGTATGGACAAGAACTGGCTTTGAAAGATGTTCTGCACGTTCCAGTTCTTAGGAAAAATATTCCTTCATATCACATGCTTGATGAAGCTAGCATTACAGTTGTAACTAAATGTAGACAAGTTACATTTTTTAATAATAGAAAATTTGTAGGGAAGGCTTATGAAGTAGATTAGATGTATGAACTTTCTGTAAAATGTAATAAAGCTTCTTCTTCGGTTGCTTATATCATGACTATTAGTGATGAGGAGGTTTGGCATGGTAGGTTACATCATATTAATACCAAATATGTGAAATGCATGAGTTCTTTTAAACTCAATCTTAAATTAAATGACAAAGGTATACCAGCCAAGTCTGTGCACTGTAGCATAACTAAGATTGTCAGAAAACCTTTTAAATCGGTTGAAAGGGATTCTGAACGATTAGGATTGGTATATACTCTTATCTCTTACCTGAAAGAAACCTAGACTAGAGGTGGGAAGAGGTATTTAATTACCTTTATGAATGATTATTATAGATTTTTTCATATTTATTTGATTAGATCCAAAGACGATGGCCTTAACATGTTCGAAGTCTATAGGGCTGAAGTAAAAAACTTAGTCGTAAAATTATAATTCTTAGAAGCAATAGGGGAGGAGAGTATAATTCTCAAGCTTTTAATTATTATTGTGAATACCAGGTGATTATACACTAGTATACTGCTCCCTATACTTTTTAGCAAAACAAAGTTGTTAAGAGAAAAAATAGGACCCTAGTAGACCTAGTAAATTCCATGCTTGGCTCCTCATATTTACCTCTTAATTTATAGGGTGAGGCTATGCTAACAACAACATGTGGTTTGATCCACTTGAGCTTTGGATATGATTTAATTTCGTATCATATCTAAAATGATATGTAAAAACAAATGGACAAATTGGATAATACATATACATGATGGTGGGCAAACAAAGTTTACTCAGTCCATAAAAGCAGGATTCGAATAGGTTGGTGACCTTAACACTTGCCATGTGGCTGGCGTCAAAGCTTTATGGGCCCCACCATGATATATGTGTTTTATCTAGCCATCCGTCAAAATTTTCATCTCATTTTACAAAATGAGACTAAAAATAAGGAAGATCCAAACCTCCAGTAAACCACAACACAGGATCCAAACTTACTAGGAGAGAAGTTTCAGGTCAATGTTGTTTTCCTGTGGTGGGGGCCCACTTCAATGTATGTGATGCATATCCATGCTGCCCATCCATTTTTCCAGCTCATTTTATGGCATATGCTAAGATGTAAAGTAGATCCAAATATCAAGTGGGCCATACCACATGAAACATTGATAATTGAATGACTGCCATTGAAATCATCGTAATGTCAATATTAGCTTGATCCAGAACTTTTATAGCCCCACACAATATTTCATGGTCAATCACCTTTATTCACGTCTTCGTGACCTTCTTAGATGGTGAGTAAACATCACGTTGGATCCTAGGAAAGTTATAATGGTGACTGTTTAATGCACTATTTTCTGACCTCTGTTCAAACTTTGCTTGGTTCCGCTTGACTCGGCTTTGATTTTTAATCTAAACCAAACCAAACTCATGCTCATATAATAAGAACTAAACCAAGCTTTAACAATAGGGATGGGCTTGATGTGTAAAACTTGAATAGAAGTATTATATAAACAAGCTAAACCAAACTTAGGTAAGCTCAGTTAAGCTCGGCTAATGTACAACTCTACAAGACATTCTTACATTTTTATAACTCCTTTTAAGCAATGTGCTAAAAAATTAAAGTATATCAAAAATTCAAGGGTTGAAAAATTCTCAAAGACCATAAAAGTTCTGAATGAGGCTGATATTTGTGTTTTTCCTTCCTTCAAATTTGTGTAACTTTATAAATAGTCTGGACGTCAAATAAACATCACCAAATGCCTTGAGAAGGTTTCAACCATGGACGTCTTTATCTCCATTGTTTTCTTTTCTGTGATGTGATCAACTCTAACTTTGGATATCCTTCAGTCTTGGGCTCATGATCTAAAGTACAGTGCCAAAATGATTGACCGGCATGGATAAAACACATATATTACGGCGAGTCCACAAAATCCTACCACAAAGGTTAGGGGTGGCACCAAACCACGTCTTATATGATACTCAGGCAACTTATGACATTTAATGCCCAGGCACTAGGTATTTGTACACGTGGCATATCTTAGCTAATTTTTCACTAAGTTACAATCCCAAAATTGAATAAGTTAGACAATCCTAACTGTTGATACTTATTTATTGAGTAGTACTAAATAATGTTTTTTCATTTTTAACCGTCCACTCCACTTGCAAATGATTTTTAAAAAATGTAACTGCGTCTCATAATCCGGACACTCGCACACCAGGTATTTAAGTAATATGTAAATCCCTGCGTACCATGCATCACGCTCCGCCAGAGTATCAATCTTTTTTCCCCTTTCCAATATAGTAACTACATGGATAAATCGGTCACAATCACTTTACGAGTAGAGGCCCACCACCTTCTCAGAGATAAGGCAGTCAGTACATCTGAAAGAAATGGGTCTATGATCATCGTACTTAAAGATTGCTATTAATAGGCGCACATGCATGCTCCTGATAAACTGGGGCACTAGCTGACGTGGGACGCATGCACAGGAAAACGGACGGCCTGCCCACCTGTAGAACTAGCACACGTGTAACACGTATCAAGATCCAAACCATTGATCAAATAGTATCCAGACAAACATGACTTGGCCCATACGCCAGGATCGTGGACTCATGACGAAGGTCCCGCTTTTTATGCCTAAATGGACGGATAGGAAGAAAGCGACCGGCGATCTATGCTCAGTGTATTTCTCTGGCCGAAATGACTCTTCCTTTTAGCCACCGACTGATCGAGTTCAGCCCAACCTGGTGAACGTTGCGGATCTTTCACACGCGTGCCATGTTGGAAAGTATTTCGCGATGCTTTCCTTCCATCTGTCCTTGCGCATATGGCGTTTCGCGTCGGTCCTCCTCTTATCAACTGCAAATCAGGGTCCACGTCCGCTGATGGAAAGGATACGGGATCTTAGCCGTCGGTGGTACTTTTCATTATCCAAAACGCACCTCCTTTTGTCGTATTACCTACCTTGCGAGACAATGAATACTACACGTGTCTGGAGATCCGCATCCCCACGTGAGATGTAAGAAATGGACGGAGACGATACAAAATAGTCCGGAAAGAAACGTTACGATGGACAGATCAAGAGAAGGATACAAATGGGAGCAGGCAAAGATTCAGACTGATGGCGTCAGATGATGCCTCATCCCACACGACTTGTCGACTCCGTCAAAAAGTTGTCAGATACCATGTCATCTCAACCGTCGACATTACATATATGGTCCACCAGATCATGACCATCAGAAATCATGCGCAATCAGACTGTACACGTGGAATATCCGTACATCGATTTGAATTGTCTAAATTATGATTTTATTACTGGTGGTTCACATGCTCAAAATACCATTAATTGGACTGTACCATCAGGATATTTATGGTAATTTACATATATAATCTTTAGCCGTTCATTTCTCTGCCACAGATCGAATGGTTATCCTCATCAGTCACGTGATTTCTGGCGTTGGTTATCGACGAAAGACCCCGACACTTTGATTGCTTGGAGACTGTATGACACGTGTGTATATATGGCCTACGTGCATAGAAGTGGCTGTGGTAGGGCAGCGCATGAAATAAATCCTGGACGGAGATGAGGGGAACGAACGCGGGGTAGGTAAGTGGGATTTTGATCAAAGCAAAAAACCCCGAAACTTGTAAAATATTCCCTCAGTGACCTTGAGTACATTTTTAAAAATTTAAATGGACAATATAGCTGCGAAAGAAGTGCCGCACCCGTCAAGCAATGGATACAGGCATTGCGTTGTGAATCTGAGTGGGGCCCACCCTGATATTTGTTAGAAAATTATCCTATCCGTCTATTTTCTGAGCACATTTTACAACATGCAATGAAAAATTGATACGGATTCAAGATTCAAATCTGCCATGCCATAGGAAAAATGGGGGAAAGCAATGCCTACGGTTGAATTTGGAAAAAAGCAGGCCCAACTTTAGTATTGAATGCGGATAATTTTTGGTCTAATACCTTAGAGATAAGATTGTAAAACCGATGAATACTGTAAATTTATTACAAACATCACGATCGGCCCACCTAAGTTGCTACTGGTAGGACACAAATCACTTCCGTCAAGCCGGAGGGAAGGGGAGCGGATTTAGTGGGGAGCAGATTAGGTATTACACAGGTAAGTGGGTGTTACCCCTACTATAGGGCCCACCTTGATCATATTTTGTATATCCATGCCGGCCATCCATTTCTCCAACTAAGCTGTTACTCACTCAGGTAGACTTAATGATATTTTGTGTATCATGTTGTCTATTTATTTTGCAGGGTTATTTTAAGATATGCGATAAAAAATGAAATGAATCCAAGACTTATAAAACCCAACAAATGATAACACTAGCTATTCGCTATCAACTATTTCCTTGTGGTGTGATGCACATGATTGGTGGTTGTGGCTCAATCTTAATTTGTATCGGTGACTTTTATGAAATTCCAATGAGAATAGACATAGTGAATTAATTTGACAAATACCACAAGTTGGGCCCTATGGATAGAATCCAAAGCCCCACAACCTTTAACACATAAAAACCTCAGCCCCGATAACCACGCCCCAGAAATTCCCAACACTTTGCATATGACAATCTTGGCTTTAGCAGAGGATAATTCATACTTGGCAACTTAGATCCTTAACACATGAGAATCTTAACCCTTAACACATAAACCTTTAATATATGATAACCTTCACCCTTAACAACCTTAATTCTTAACACTCAACAATTGTGACCTTGACCCTTATCACTATAAGGACACCGTTTGTTATTGCCACCGTATGAGTATCTAGTGGACTTGAGTTGTGGTTATTATATATTAAGGGTTTAGGTTGTTATGTGTTTAGGGTAATGGGTCCCATTGAGGGATATATGTCTAATCTAATCCGTCAATTAGCTTCAAATTTTAACTTAATATTATAGGTCAAAAAAATGAGTTACATTATAAAAATTTGTAACACCGAGAAGTTTCCAATGGTAGGTTTTCAATCTCTATACTTTCTATAGTGTGGTCCACTTGAGCCTTTGATATACTTTATTCTTTAGCTTATGTCCTAAAAGGATCTTTCAAAATGAATGGACAGCATAGATAAAATGTATGACAGATTCTACTATTGATATACCCAATTTGCATCACCTCCCATGTGATGGACGAAGATTTCCAGCTAATACCTTTAAGAGGAAGTTCAAGCCATTAGTAGCTACGGAGGGCCCGCCTTGATGTTTGTGAGAAATCAATTCCATCCAACTGTTTTTTTCAGATCACATTAAGACGTGAGACAAAAATTCAGGTAAATCTGAAATTTAAGTGGACCATACGACAGGAAATATTGGAAATGCATTGTCTGCTATTTAAACCTTTATGAGCTCGACTGTAATATGTATATGCAATCCAAACCGTTCTTAAAGTGGTCCAAATATTCATAATGTCATTCCCACTAATATAAACCTAAAAAAAATAAAAATATTAGCCTAATCTAAAGCTCCCGTGACCCCATAAATGTTTCAACTATCAGTGTATAATATCTATCATTTTTTTGTCGTGGACAGTGGATTTCTCACAGACACCGTAGTGAGTTCCCTCGTGCCTTCATGGTACAGCAAATATAAAAAGGCATTCAATGCCGTGGACAAAATATTTTGGAAACCTTGACTTTTTGGGCATTCGGCGATACCACAAGGCTACTTTAGTCAAAATTTATAACTGAGACACTGCCCGGATCTTCAGGGCCGACTAACACGTGCCTAGCACGCACGGTTGCTGTTGCTTGTCGTTTTCTAATTGGGTCAACGAGAAAGTCGTACGTGACGCTGCAAGACGACAAAATAAAAATATATTTTTTTAAAAAAAAGATATTAATGAGTCACAAAAAATTTAGCGGATTTGATCTTTGCACCCATCTCGTGGATCGGATCCAGTGCCTGTGGAGGCATCTGAGGTAACATGGCACCCTGTACTCATTGCTGCACGCAAGGCATACGTGGACTAGATCGAAACCGTTCATTTGATAGGTGAATAATTGAATGGTCTGTAATCCAAAATCCATACTTTTTAGACAATCCTAACTCTTTAATCGGGTGATTACATGTTAAAACTAAAAGAAGAAATGCCTGATGGATAAAGGAAAAAAAGGCCCATTGGATAGATGAATAGGAATCGAGAGTGGATTAGATGAGACCCCGGATCCACCCAGCTGGGTGGGACCCACTGTAATATATATGACCACATCCTTGCCGGGTATCCGTGCCTTGGAAGCTCATTTTACCGCATGATTTTATATATATATATAATTTTTTACTATAGACCCCACTTAACACTCACCTTTTTTATTGGACAGGAACAAAACCTACCATATTAAATTATTTCTTTTAATTGCTTTATCTTAAAAATTAGAAGTATTTTAATCCAAAATCTTCTTATCATATCTTAAAAAATTATTTCATTCACATTAGTTGTTGGGCATAAAAAAACAAATGTAAGGGAAGAGTCTACAGTGCTAATTTTTTCAACCGGTGATTGACCATACAAAAAACTTATTACAGGCTATAAAAGCTTTAAATCAAGTTGATATTTGTAAGGTCTTTTTACTCTTGTGTTTGTGACTTTGTGAATAGTTTGAATGACAATAAATATTTTGGTGGAATCCAAGAAAATTTTAATGACGGGAATTCAATCACGGCTGTTTCCTGTAGTGTGGTACACTTAAAATTTGAGTTAGCTTCATTTTCAAGATCATGCATTAAAATGAGCTTTCAAGATCATGCATTAAAATGAGCTTTCAAAATGGTTAGATGGTGTGAATTTAAGGAACATACATGACGAAATAGATCCGGCACACCAATTTGGATGGACCATTCTCCACCAGAGGACGAAATAGATCAACGGTCCTGACTGTTGGACTGTATACTCCATTTGTCACAAGACAACAATAATATAATTCACAAAAATTTACATTCTTACTATTAATATTATGTACCGTGACTTTTGAGGGAAACTGATTAGCTACTTCCCCTGCCACCGGCCAATGGCTGGTGGTCGGTGCTCTGTGGGCCTTACAATGATGTGTGTTTCTTTCATGCTGTCCATATATTGTTTCAGATCATTTTATGGTATGAGACTAAAAATGAGGTATATCAAAATCTCAAGTGGATTAGGAACCTTTTAGGGCCATAAAAGTTTTGAATCAAGCTGATTTTTGTTTTTTTCTCTTCATCTGGCCTGTATGACCTAATAAATATATTATATGTCAAATATATTATAAGTCCAATGGGCCTCGGGAGAATTTTAATCATAGATATCCAATCAATATTGTTTTCCTATAGTGTGGTACACATGAGATTTATATGCATCTCATTTTTTGGAATAAGCCCTAAAATGATCTTTAAAAATGGATGAAACACATACATCATGGTGGGGCCCACAGAGCACCGACCATCAGCCATGGGGCTGGTGGCAGGGGAGTAGCCAATCCGTTTCCGTGTTGAGAAGTCCACACGGCGCGAACATGCCTGTTCTGCTTGCACCCCACCACATGTGCATCCAAACCGTCGATCAGATGGTTCTGATTATGTAGATATTCTAATAAAAAAAATCGAGCTGGTCCACTCATCCCGGGGAACCCTTTTTTTTTTTTTTTGTATAATTTTTAACTCACGCACACACACCCCACACACTCACGCTAGTGGAATTTCACCACCTATGGGTACTCGAACCCTTGATCGAGAGTGAAACTCTTGAGAGTTTATCACCCGGGGAACCTTGTTATAGACGGTTTTGATGTCCTTTCTATAAGGTGTGTCAACCAAGCCAAAATTTTCAGATCTAAAGCCTCGGGTGGACCACACCATAGAAAAAAGTAAGGCTTGAAAGCTTACCGTTGAAAACATTTTAAGAGCCACAGAAGTTTTGGATCAAGCTAATATTTGTGTTTTCCTTCGTCCACGTCTTTGTGGCCCTATAGGAATTTGTAATGGCAAATATTTAATCCACGCTGTTTTCCTGTAGTGTGGTTCATCTGTGATTTGGATCTGCCTCATTTTTTAGGTTACGTACTAAAATAATTAAGCTGAAAAAAATGGACTTATGGCGTGGATAAAATACAAACATAATGGTGTAGCCCACGGAGCACCGACCAGACGAGCAGCCACCTGCCTAGTGGCAGCCGTCACTGCCAAATGGCGTCCAGTTGTTTGACCATGTAAAATCAATTCCGCGGAGTTTCTTGATTTTATTAAAGACCTGCACATGCAACACGTGGGCAGTCTGAGTGCGGCTCGTCTGTGTTCAAGGCGCAGGAAATTCTATTGCCTTGGCTTCTCATTGGTCGACGTCATTTTTCCGACAAGATACGCCGTCTTTCTCTCCAAAATAGATTGTTAGCTGCACCAGATAACTTTTAATGCGTTGAACTTTTTTAGGTCCTACCATGACTCTGTTGTTACATCCACACCGTCCATTAAAATTTTCAGATAATTTTAATACCATAAACCCAAAAAAGATGTATATCCAAAGCTCATACCACATAAAGCAGTGGGGAAAGAATAAACTACCGTTGAAACTTTCCAAAGGTCAACCGTGAAGCTTTTTATTTTTTATTTTTTCTATCCTACATGTTCATGAGATCACACATACCTGGGTGAAGTTAAAATAAAAATATCAACCTGATTGGAGTCTTTTGTGGCTCCAAGAAGTTTTCAACAGTAGCATCAATTACTATTGTTTACTGTAGTTTAGTTGTATTCTTTTTGGGCTCGTGTCCCATAATGATTTGAAAATATGGATGGACGGTGTAGATGTAAGAAAATGGACAATGTGTATCTAAGAAATACATCATTGTGGGCCCTAAAATTTCATACCTTAAGTATTTTGTTGCTTGCGAGGCAGAGCGGATTGGGTGATACCTTGGCCTTGTTCAAGACAGTGCAACCCTTATCATGTGGCCCACTTTGATGTCTGTATTCTGTATACACTTTGTGCATCCTTTATTTCATCACTTTAGAGTATGGTCCTAAAAATTAAGAAATCCAATTACCAAGAGGACACTTCTCATTAGGTGTGACCAACTTATTCTATAGTGATATAAAACCATACAAATATGATTAAGGATAAGCCATTGGCTCAAGAATTGAAAAGAGGACATTGTTAAGACAGAAAAGGATGAACAGGACATGTAGCCCTACTTAACAATAGAAGAAGTTGCTCCTTTGGACTAGCAATGATTATTATTTCTTATTCCATCTTATGTTTTAAAATGTAATTTGTTTATTTGAATTATGTTGAACATGATTTATTTTGTTGATCGGATTGAGTTTTTAACTTTTAGTCCTTAAAGACTGAAATGGGAAGGTCTTTAGTTGAGCTAATAACAAAAGATTAGAACAAATGGTTAATTATGAAAATATGAAATGTGGTTGTATATGTGAATAAAGCCTATATTTTATGTAAGTACTATTAGTTGGGCAATGTTATTTAAACATATTAATTGATTCATGTATCCTTAGTGTACAAGTTGTGATGAATATCTCAGGTCTGAAAAACATCTTAGGTACTTGAAATATGAGTCATGACATTTAATGTGCAGTATCTATTATGTATGGCCTACCTTTGATGATGGTCATCCATCATGTGGGGCCCACCATTAATGTTATTGTCCTACATGTGGAGCCCACCTTCAATATCCATCACCCATCATGTGGAGCTCACCTTTTATGTGGACCATCCATCATGTGGGCCTCACCTTTGATGTATGTTGTCCATCATACCAGGCCTGCCTTAGATATAGGCCATTCATCATTAGATGCTAATCGTTAATGTGGATTGTCCATCTCATGTGTGGTTACCTTGAGGTGAGTCATCTATCATATGGGGTCCAACTTCAATGTCCATTAACATCATGTGGAGCTCGCATTTGATGTAGATTGTCTATCATGTGGGCCCCACTTTTAATGTGAGTCCTCTATCATATCTGCCCATTTTGGATGTGGGCTATTTATCATTAAGGGTCAACCTATGATGTTGACCATTCATTATGTGGGCCTACGTTAATATGGGTGATCCATCATGTGGAGCCCACCTTTGATGTGGACCCTCTATCGCGTGGGCTCCACCTTCAATGTGGACAGTCCATGTGGCCTCTTTTGATATGGACGGTGAAAGAGAGTAAGTGAGTGACTAAGAGAGAATTAAAAAGGTAAAAAATAATTATAAAACTTTTTAAAAAAAGTCATATGAATAAGTAGCTTTGAGTGTATAAATTACTTTTATAATCATGTTTATCAAACTAACTTACTTAAAAATAAAAAGTATCTAAATGACTTGACATAAGTTAAAGTAACTTATTTGGTAGTATCCAAACCAGCCATAAAAATTATTCACAATATTCAAAATATTAGATTGATGAAGAATTCACAATATTAGAAATATTATATTGACTTAACAATCTTAACCACCCGTTCTTGGACAATTGTATGGGGAAATTAGTCTAATGGGATTTTTTTGAAATTTTTTTTTTTACCTCCCAATAAATGTCCACCAATCCAATGGTCAGGCACTAAAATAAGCTTAATTTTTGGTTCATTTCACATCTATGTTGGGATTGTAATTTGGGCAGTTTAATTTGACTACTTCATGTCACCTGTGGAGTGCCTAACTAATTTTTTAGTGCCTACATATTATGAATTACACTCTTCAAAGGTGTCAAAGTTTTTCTCGTAATTAGTAATATGAGTGCCTGCATTTACTTCTAATTCAATTCATTTATTATTCCTAATTTTTTTTATATAGAGTCACAATTCCATCAGGTTGGTTCATTTATAATTGGTGTAGATGAGAATCATAGGCTATTATAGCTGTGTATAAGTGGCACTTTGGTGTGTGATTAATGCATCCAACTTGTGCCCTAGGATTGCCACAGCATGAAAATGAGACGGTTAAATTGATAATCTTTTGTAAGTTAGTCTTAATCTATAATGGTTGTTGAGGTGTGCTCATATGGTACTAAGTACCTAAAGCCCTCCCTTCAATGTGCTGGGTCATGGGCCTAAAAATCAGCTTTAATGTAAGCTCAGGTGAGTCACCCAAAAGTAAGAATTGAGAGGATACACCAACTTAATAAAACCTTTTCCACCGTTTGTGGGACTCAACTTACTGTGTATATGCCATCTACTCTATTCATCAAAAGCGCCCCACTGGGATGAAAGGACAAACCAAAATTAGGACTTTTCAAAAACTTAAGTGGGCCACACCAAGTGAATTTAGAAGTCTTAAGCATGATTTACATTGTTCCATGTATTATGGCCACCTAAGGTTTGGTTTCTACGTGAAGACTAGAGAGAGAACATATAATGGGGCCGGCAGATCAGATGCGTGGTTGAGATGGCTCCATAGCTGCCAGATACTGGTAACATATGACTGTAAGCTTAATGCCGGAATGCGTGACATCAACCTCTCATCGCCATGCAGAGACTGCCTCACATAGAAACGGATTGGCTACTCACCAGGCCATAGCCGATGGCCAGTGGTCAATACTTTGTGGGTGCTATCATGATGTATGTGTTTCATCCATGCTGTCATCCATTCTTTCCGATCATATTACGGTATAAGCCCAAAGATAAAGTTGATCAAAATCTCAAGTGGACCGCATAGCACTAAAAACTTCTTGAGGATATATATATATATATATATATATATATATATATATATATATATATTTCCCTTCATCCAGGACCTCATCAACAAGTTAGATGTCAAATAACCATTACAGTGGGCCTAATGGTGTACATTCAATCACTAATATTTTCCCATAGTGTAGTCCACCTGAGATTTAGATCTACCTCATTTTGAGATCAAGCCCTTAAATTATTTTTCAAAATGGTTGGACGGCATGGATAAAACATATACATCATGGTAGGGTCTACATAGCAATGACCACTAGCCACGTGGCTGATGGCAGCGTCACTAGCCAAACCCCGCCCACCTCACATATGCTATTAACTGTTTTAATAATAATAATAATAATAATAATAGTATTATTATTATTATTCAATGTTAGATCTTATTAGGTGCGTGAACAAGAACAAGTGATGCATGTTCTGATTTTTTGGTATAGCCCATCCATGACATGGATCAATTATTGTGCGGTCTGGATTTGGTATAAGCGTGCATTTGCTCTGGTATCTTATCTCACGGACATCATTTCTCTATCACAGTACTGATCTTAAATTCATGACTCTAAAGATTCTTTTCATGGCAGACAGAGCTTTATCTTTAAAGTAATTTCCACTCGAAGATTATGATTATCATGGTGGTGGGCCGGAGGAGAAGATCATATCGGTAAGCCAAGCTAATGATGCCACGTGTCACGCGACTTTTGCACCGTCATCCGGAACCGTTGGTGATACGCAATATTGGTGGTTGGAAAAGAGGGTGGACTACACGTGGCGGGCCGTCTTTGGCTGCGATAAATCCACCGAAAGCAACGGACCGTATCCTGCGTGGTCGTCTCTCCATCTCCCCAAGGAAATAAGAAATTTCGAAGGCGAGGGCGGCGCCACGTGTACACGAAAAAGACGCTGCTGCCCATGATGCTGACATGGAGGGGAGGGTGACGTCATACCATACTCCGTTGCCAGGCGGGCAGGGAGTAGGGACCGTAACGCAACGGATCCGCGCCGTGTGGGCTGACGCCAAAACCCTACTTTCGTTTCGTGCACTGGCTTTTAATCGGAAGCGGATTACATCCGTACCTGGTCGGACAATATGCCGTCCGACCAGAGATCCTGTACATCTAACCGTTATATATCTGTTTATCCACGCCGTCCAACCATTTTCTAAAATCATTTTAAGATATCCGCCCAAAAAATGAAGCAGATCCAACCATCAAGTGGAACACGCAAGAGATGACTCATGCATTTAAAGCTTCGTGCATTAATGCAACCCAAACTCACTATATGGTGTCGTGTATTACAGATTTGGATCTTATTCGTTTCTGGGTTCTTGCATTAGAATGATCGTAGAAAATAGATGGGCGGCGTGGATAAACAGATAAATCATTGTACAGGGGTTCGGACGCGATCCGCTTCCCATTTAATGCCTCGTCGAACGTGACGTCAGCGCGTGCGGCTTATGGCCGGATGATGTCATCACCGTCCTAACCTTCTTTAACAGAAGGGTATGTTCTTGCTCGCGTGATATGTATGGAAGGCATCGCGCATCACTTCTCAATATTTTCAAAGGAAACGAGATCCAAACCATTCAAAAGGTAGGTAGAGTTACGGATATACAATAAATGTTAAGAAAATAAGAAAATTTCTCAGAAAAATGAACGGTTAGAACTGAATTACCTATATCAGATTATAATTTTGAGCCCTTGATTTTTCAAAACCATTCCATACTTGATCAGTAGCTGATTATTTGCCTGAAAAATACATATATCTCCAATGATGGTAAATAATCTGCGGTTTGCTAACTTTAATCTCAACCGTGCGAGTATCTTACTGTTTGTCTACGCTCTTCCCTGTTGAACGCGGAGTTGTTTGATACGCTGATAGACCATGAAAATCCATACTCATGCAAACATATTTCCCATCCGCATCATTGTATTTAGTAGAAACAGCGCACGGTCTGTTCATTGATGTGGTAGGTAGTCCAAATCTAACCCACCATTTTAATTTATTTTTTAAATATGTAGAATCTCTTGATTTATTTGACATCAGTCACATATAACTGTAAATTAAATTAATTTTTTAACATGGGCCCACTATTTGGACGGATTAGATTTGGTTAAACATGTCCCTCATATAGGTTTGCATGGGTATGTAATCTCATAATCCGCGAGAGTATCAACGTTTTTTATACTCCCCCATGTGACCGGCCGCTTCGCTTCCTTTTTATAGGCTCCAGACCACTCTCTAGAATCCATCTCGCCCTCTCTCTCTCTCCCTCTCTGACGGAATCCATTAAGTTCGGACGTTCGGACATGCAACGTGTACGGTGCCGGCCTTTTAATGACGGTGCTTGTTTGCAACTAACGGCGGGATCGGCCAAAGCGCCGTTATCGATCGACGTGGCTGAAACGACAGAGAAGAGGATCCAACGACTGGTGGCGGAGAATCCGGTAATCATCTTCAGCCGATCGTCGTGCTGCATGTGCCACGTCATGAAGCAGCTGCTGACAACGCTAGGCGTGCACCCCACCGTGATCGAATTGGACGAGGGGGAGATGGCTGCGCTCACCGCGCACGGTAGCGAGGCGGATTCCGGTGCGCCGGCGGTTTTCATAGGTGGGGACCACGTCGGGGGTCTGGAGAGCCTCATGGCCCTCCATCTCAGCGGCCGCCTCGTGCCCAAGATCCGAGAAGTTGGCGCGGCCTGGCTATGATCGTTATTGTAATTACCACCTCTAACCGAGGGTAATATTGTAATTCGGTAGAGCCATCTCTTCTCCTTGCACTTGGTAGGTATTCCTGCGAAATCTGGACCGTTCGTCTAGTGGCTCCCCCTTCGGATTGTAAGATATCTATAAATCACAGTCTCGGATGATCCAGGCCATTCAAATCAATGGCCTTCAAACCTGGACATCAGTAGACATTCTGCAGTAAGGCTTGCAATAAAATTAACGGAAGTGATCATGATATAATCTGATTATTAAGCTTTGTATTATCCAGCCACTACGGACGCTCTGGATCTCAAGCTGCCACGTGTACGGTGCAGAGATGGATATTCGGGTATATGGTGTCTTGGGTTCGCCCGTATCTTTTTGCTTGTAATTCATGCTGGGGTTAGATTTTCTTCTTTTCTGGGCTGTTTATTACTGGATTTTAGCATTTTACTTCTTTTTACTTTTGGTTGCACCAAATTTCATGAAATTTCACCATATTTAATGTTTACTTTGGTGTAAGATATCATGAAATTTCACCATATTTAATGTCTACTCTGGTGCAAGATATCACGAAATTTCACTATATTGGTGCAACCAAACGCACCCTTTACTCTTTTTTTTTCAGTGTTTTCTTCTCTTTGGTAATTGTAATTGAGAGATTCTCCGGTGCTACCGTAGCACAAGTTATACAGTGCTCCTACTTGCATTGGGACAGTTTCAAAGATCAATTGATTAATCCAGACCGTCCATTAGGTCTAGCACACGTTTACATGGGCTACAATGCACATACCACACTCATTTGATGATCTTAACCATCCGGTATGGCTTCCAATACGGACGGTCAAGATCCTTCGTAAAAAAATAAGTCTACCCATCAACTTCGATGCATTATGGATCTAAAGAATCGTTTCTATTAGTCAATCCTAACCATCCAATCAACAGGCAGAAAATGGCTCGCTATAAAAAGCATGGCCGCATCTAGGATCGATTTAATCATCCAATCAGTCTGACTTTTGCATACCGGACTTTGAAAGGTGTTTTTCGTGTTTGGAATGGGAATTATATCAATATTGTACACACTTTTGTATAGCATACTTTGAATTATATTATGCACTAAAGGCCTACTTAGATTGTGAATTATATTAATATTGTAATATAAATGAATATTAATATAAATGATGATGAGTTTGTTTATGTAATTCTAATTTTATTTGTAATTTGGCAGTCAAATATAAATATTATACAATAGAAAGTTTGAAAATTTTATAATCATTACAATTTTATTATATTTTGCCATGAAAAAATTTTCATTTAAATATTAGAATTTATTATTATTTTTATTAATTTAATATTTTAACAATATAAAAATGTCATCTAGACAATTTTGATTTTACCATGCTTTATCCAAACACGAAAATTGTTGGTCAAAATTAGAGCTGGGTAGAAACCGACCCGATCGGAACCGAAATGAAGGCCTAAATCAGTATGGTTCGAGAAGGATCGGGTGGACCCGACCATTTATCGGATCGAGTTCAAATCAATGTCAATCCGGATAGTTCTGATCCGAAATCCAATTCAGACGGGACCAGATCTATTAAAAAGTATATATATATATATATATATATATATATATATATATATATATATATATATATATATATATATATATATATATACACTATTTTACTTTTTACCCTACCCTTTCTACCCGCACTCGAACGCCCACCAAACCCTAAATCCTCAAAATTCCTCTGTTTCTACTTGAACGTAGGCAGTCATCTCGATCTCAATCCGGCCACTCCAAACTTCACTTCACAGCCCGACACGTACTCATTAGGCCACTCCCGATTTCAATCTGTCTACCAATCCCAATCCGACCACTCCAGTCTCCACTCAGTAGATTTTTCTATTCATCATATCCATTCATTAGGCAGGAACCACTCGGCCACTCCAATATATATATATATATATATATATATATATATATATAGAGAGAGAGAGAGAGAGAGAGAGAGAGAGAGAGAGAGAGAGAGAGAGAGAGAGTCATACTCCCCTGCGCACCTACACACGTGCGTACCTTTGCACACGTACCATGGGTGTCGAATCCGAACGGTTCATAAGATGCGGAATCCCATAAAACCTTAGGAGGTGAAATTTCACCCTGATCTAAGATTCTGTTGGGCCATAGCAAAGAGAAATGCAAATCAAGGGAGGAAACTGTTTCATTTTTCATGGCCCATCAAAGTTTTAGATCAAAGTAAAACTTGGGCCCGGGGGGTTTCACGAGGTGCTGCTTCACATGAACGATTCAGATTTTGGATCCACATCACGTATGATGTGTTTTCAAAAAAGATCGTACGTATTACGTATGAACTAGTTCGCAGGTGAGCATTTCCGATATATATATATATATATATATATATATATATATATATATATATATATATATATATATATATATATATATATATATTACAAGCGTAATGGCTTACTTTGATGGACTGCACTGATGTCTCAGGTTTCTATGAAAATATACCTTCTATATGATTTAAGAATTACCACTATTTTGTTATAATTTTTAGAATTTTTTTATATAAAAATCTTTCAAAAATAATAATAATAAAAAAGGACCGATCTAAACTGTGCCTAATTCAATCCAACTCAGTTTCCTTGATTGAGTCAGATTCGGATCAGATCAGGTCAGTAGTGGTCCGAATCAGTTCGATTCAATTGTCTCAGACTTGATCCTAAATCAAATCGAGTTCAAGTCAGCCCATGTAAATTTCAGACTGAATAGAGTTAGACCCAATTCAATCTGACTCGGTCGGATTCTCAATTCTAGTCAAAATACTATTTTTTTTTAAAAAATACTAATTAAGTATTATAATTTATATTATTGCATTTTTATAAATGCAATTTACAATCCAAACACACCTCAAATGCTAAATCATTCGGTTGGGCTGTCTTAAGTTACCCAATGCAACCGGGAGCACTATATAAGTTACAGCTCCCCATTATCGGAGCATTTCTTATTACAGTTACTATATATCTGATGGGACCATGCACGTGAAGGTGGATGCTGATTCTACTCGATTTTGTGTATTTTGAAGCTGGAGCTCGCTTCTCACGTGGGATGATTCACACGTGGCTCACACGCGTGTAAACTTGGATATAAGGCAAATATGATGACCGGTGTGTACATAATGCGGACCAGTGGTTAGTTTATTTGAACCGTTGATGTGTGGTCCACCTTATGATCTTATATGCCTGAAATCTTGGATATGTCCACTAAAATTTTGTGGTCTTCTCACCAACGGCTGTAAATCTCATACACGTGTACGTTGACCCCACCACGGAGTTAAGTGCAATTGGCTTTGGTCGGGTGATAATGGAAGAAGGCGTCACGTCATGTCGTCGCTGTTTGAAAGGACAGCTTGCCGACGACGTTAGACCTCGATATAGGCGCTCTTTTCTT
Source organism: Magnolia kwangsiensis (assembly GCA_037074715.1). Taxonomy (NCBI): domain Eukaryota; kingdom Viridiplantae; phylum Streptophyta; class Magnoliopsida; order Magnoliales; family Magnoliaceae; genus Magnolia; species Magnolia kwangsiensis. Next base: position 102,477,433 of record CM073581.1, read on the forward strand.
TATATATGTATTTTTTAAGAAGTGAAGAACTGAAGATATACAACCGTGTATTTTGTAGTTTTGTTTTACGCTTACGTGTCATTTTTTGATGAAATCCGGGCCGACAAAAAGGTGGGCCACATCCTAAAGAATCAAATGTAATGAAAACCATTTTGGTCCCTTTAGTATTAGGGCTACAACTTTGATATCAACGTAGATAGCCAATGGTGTAACTTAGTGTATGCGTATGGCCTACCTGATACGTTCGTTGTCTCAATTTTTCCTTGAGTTGATTTTCATGGCATGCTTCATCCTTTTAACGGGTCAGATTTTCAACAGAAGTTACGCATAAGCCAGTGATAACAGCCTGTTTGTTGTTAACTAACATACACAACGTGCATGAGATCATTTTTCTGTTTTTTCTTTTTCTTAACCTCTCCTCCGTCGCTTCTTTGGGCCACAAGCTGCAATCGGGCTTACCCACGTTAGGGATGGCCTGGGCCATTCGTTTACTAACCCACGATCAAGATGGCCAGCATGTGTTGCCTGCTGGGCCCCACAGGCTGAATATCATGACAAATATCATGTTCGAGATTTTGAAAATCTTGTGATAATATTGAGGAATTAAGCTTAAATGATAATCTCGAAATATTTTATATATAATTATTTAACGAAACGAATGTTAAAAGTTAAAACAATTCAGTTTTAAAATTATTTAGTAATTTATAATAAACATTTTTAAATATTTTATTTTTAGAGAGATCTTCCTCCTACAATTCAAGAAAAATATTAAAATTTGAAAATCTTCAGAGTAATATTCTGGGCTTAGAAATTGCTGTGAACTAACTCGTCACTATGATGCTCAGATCTAATTATTAAAGCCGTTCAATATTTCAACACTACAAGATTAATATAACCTTTGGTTTAAAAGTCATCCTTCATTTGCAATCCCACCTTTTATTTCTAGAGTCAAATTGCAATGGATTAAAATATTAAATTCCTCACAGGACATGTAAATGCAAGCAAAGATATATTTATCTGTAAATTAAAAAGGTATATTTTTTATTCATTAAGTTTGAAATGTGAAAAAAAATAAATATATAATGTAGCACATACGAAGAACTTAATAAAATATATATGCATTTATTAAGTACAGATCTACATTAGTATATACATCAGCATATAATCATAAGGTGCCCAGAGACTAAAGGTCTCACGGTTGAAGGTATAAATAGAAATAGTTAAACATATGGTATAATAAACAGATATAATATTATATGTGCATAGAATATTATATTTCTAGATAGACTCAACTGAAAATAAGCTTATCTCACCTTCATCTCATAATTGTAATAAAGATATACCATCCTAGCTAATCCTTGAATTAGGGTGACATGACATCATTATTTTCTTCAATTTATATATATAAATAAATTTTGAGATAAGCTATTGGATGATATCTCCCGAAAGCGGATTGGCTAGTGTACCTCAGGGCCTCACACTAGCTACATAGTCGCTATATTGACCTCAACAAGTTATATGGGTCCGATCATAAGGTATGTGTTATATCTAAACCGTTCATCCATTTGATAAGCTTGTATTAAAGCTTGAGATGTAAAATAAAACATATCTAACTATCAAGTAGATCATACTCCAAAAGGCAGTGGGGGATTGAACGTCTACCATTGAAATTCTTATGGGGTCACAAAAGTTTTGGATCAATATGAAATTTATTTTTCTTCTTAATTCAGGTCTTTATAACCTTATGAATAGATTGAATAGAAAATAAATATTTTAGTAGGCCCTACGAATTGTTTAACAGTGAAAATCATTATCTCTACTGCTATTTGTGGTGTGATTCAGACGATTTTTTGTTATGATTCAATAATACTCTAAAATGATCTCTAGAAATAGATTAACAATGTAGATACAATAAATACATCACTGTAGGCCCCATGTAACTCTAATCTCCCTTGTACCGAGCTTAAGGAGCGTGGGTGTTTGTCTTCTCACAACACAACACGTACCTACAGCAGATATACAGCTGGTGTGCGGTACACCAGCCGATCCACTTCCATATCTCCTACTCACAATAATTTTGCTTGCATTATCCAGCTGGTCCTACAATAATTATGACAAGAGTCATATCTCAATGTATGCTTACGCTTGATTGTTGATGGATCATTACATCTAGAACATGAATAATCATGCACATTGGACCATCTCGACATGTGTGGCCAGTGAGGTGACAGCATACTTAGGTTATGATGGAAACATGGAAATATCTGCATACATGCATGCACACAATCACCATCATTGATGTCATTTCCGACACCATGGGAACTGGGGGCCGAGCAAAGTAGAACAATTGAATAGGGCTAGCCCAACCGTCAGATGCGAACCTAGAACCACCCAGGCATAACCCATTAACAAACTTAATTAAGGGATTTTCAAAGGGAAAGACACCTCGTTTCACATCCGAGGTCTTGTCATCGATTCCCTGATGGAGGTGGCTATCAGTGGAGTGTGAAGTGACAGTTGGTGTACCGATAGAAAAATGTAAAAATTCCTTGATAATTCAGATTTTACCAAATAAGTAAAAATTCCTTGATAATTTAGATTTTACCAAATAATGCCCAGCCTAATCAAAATTCCCATATGGTACTTTTCTGGAGGTGAAATTACCAAAATGGCCTATTTTTAAATATGTTGTAAGATGGAGGATTGTGGGGTCACGTGTAGTTGTGTATCACATCCAATCCATCCAACAGATTACTCCCACCATGGTGATTAGACAAACCAAAAATCATGCTAATCCTATTGGAAGTTAGGCCACACTTTAAAAGAAATGTACACAGTGACATTTTGATAATTTCTCCCCTCAAATCAATGCTCTTAAATTTCGATTGGATATTATTTGGTAAAATTGTAAAAACCCCCCAAATAATTTGTGAAATTGTTACATCTCTATTTTGGGATTATCCAAACACGCCCCTACCTATACACATCCATGCAAAGTAGATAAGGATGGTCCACCTGATGAGTAGACCAGCCTGATTTTTTCTCTCATGAAATCTTCAGATGCAATGTACACCTGTCAAGTGTGTGGTTTGGCCATACATGCTAACATTGCACACGTGTGCATGTTCCATGTATGCGCGCACACATGATGTAGATACGGACTTATAATGTATAGATCACTACTGTTTAAAACTTACGTCATCGATCAAATGTTAGAATCAGACGATCCATGTGAGTTTTTGTTTATATACAACTCAAAGCCCTCTGAAGAACGGTCAGGATCTAATCAAGGGGTAGTCAACGGCAAACAAGAAGTGAAACTCGATGCGTCGGTAGTGTACTGGAGGGCAGTGGATGAACTCTTATTGGTAATATTTTAACAAAAGAAGCCGTTAACAATAATCCGAGATTTTAGGATCTTGGCCACCTTTTCAGGTCCATGTCTTAATAGAATATACCTGAGTATTATTCTACTCGCTTTATCAGAATGCGGGCCCGGTACGCCTCACGTGTAGTCAATCTGGGCCATTCATCTGGTAATGCACGCTGTAAATGTGAATTTCCTACAGCAGCCGTTGCCGGGTACACACGCAATAAATTGATCTGTTTGGCCCACCGTGATACAGTCATTTACTATGCCCATCATTTCTGGCCCGCTCATGATAGGACATGAGCCCAGAAATTTGGACGGCCTATATCTCAAGTGGGGGTGCAGACGCCCTGAGAAGTTTTGGATGAGGCTTATACATGGTTTTTCCCTTCAACCCATGAAACTTTACCTCGTGAATTGATTGAATGGCATATATCCATGGGAACTGGATTCGGTGAGGCCGAGTAATCTCATGTGATTGGTGAAGCCCTAGTGTGGTGAGATTTGATTGAGCCATCTTTGGTATCACACATGGGTTTGGACCAATCATATCTTGCCATGTTAAGGCCCCACTCAACTGGGTGTTTTCTCTACCTCATTATTGAATCCGGTTCCATATGCATCATTGTGACCGCACAAAAGTTTCAATGGTAGCTGTTTATGCCATGTAGATTATGGGTATATCAAATGATTCAAAAGGTATTATGTGACACTAGCGTAAATGAACTTTAAAGAAAGTAGTTAGATCCATACAATGTAAGAATATTAAATACTAGTGTTCTATGAAAAGTAACTCCTTATAAATTAAATTTCATAAAAAAATAAATTTCCATGGAGGTATTAATTGTTAGACTAAAATAGCAATAAACATATGTGATCTGTTGTACACATGGCTTTGTACAAAGAGCTATGCTTACACATAAATTAAGGATATTTGTATGGCCGTTTAACCAAATCTTGCACATTGTGAAATCTTATGCAAGCGAAGTATCTCTCAAAAGTCTATAAAAGCAAAAGCTGACAAAGAGCTTTGGACCTTGCCACATACAATTAACATATCTAATGTTACTTATCCTTATTTTAACTTATTAGCTTGGATATTTCATTTCTGTTCAACCACGCTATAGTAAATTTAGAATCTTTAATTTAGATTCATTACCATCCAGCGCAATCATTGTAGTATGTTTGTATAAATATTATAGTACGCCTTATAAAGAAGTTTAATATCCACAACCATCCTCATGGAATCCTCAATCATCAAGTCCTTACTTGATAGATCACCAATGATATCTTACTGACTTCACACCACAAGCATCATGTGACCATCTGACCTTTTTTCCATGACCATTTTGCAGGCATAAGCAACACTAGGTATTTATTTTCATCACTGCTTAGATTACTTTTGTTGATTGCATTGTTCTTATTTCAAATTAATAGAATTGACAGTTTAGCCTTATTTTTAATTTCGCCTATTTGTTATTGAACCTTTGGGAAATCAAAAAGCTATTACCATTAGGGGAAAAAAAATAATTAAAAAATTCCTTCGCTTAAAGCAAAAGGATCCCATTTTGAAGAATTACCTCTCTTCTTCTAAGATTGTCTGATTGCTGTAACAATTGTGACTAAACAGTTAAATCAATATTCATAAGCCTAATCTTAATTCAATTAGTTTGGCATATGGGACCATAAACATTCAATCAATTTGAGTCGAATATGAATCTGATATGCTCGGACACTATATTAATTGCACATGTTTAACTGAATTTGGGCCATTTGTTACATGTATATCCATGCGTATGGATTGAATAACAACAGTAGGCATCCCATCACCAATGTTCTGTGGTGTGTCCAACTTGGTTTTTGGATCATCCTTATTTTCGGGTTATTTTCTAGCATGAGTTGGTGCACATGATGGGCGTAATGGAAACCACGAATGCATCATGATGGCCCCATCATGTATTTTCTTACATGGACATACAATTTTGATAGGAAATTCAATTGGAGCGTTATTTTAATGAGCTTAGCAAATCTTGTATAAAGGAAATTGTTTAACCAATTATCACATTTCTTGAGTTTGAATTTGTAGTACACAATTCGATGCATTCCAAAACGCCCAAGCCCATTGTGGTAGGCTCGTTTGGACGTTTGTTTTTCAATATGTAGGATTGGCAATTTGAAATCAGTTTGTTTGATGCACCAGTACACTGTTCTTAAGTGATGGCGAACCCTGCTCTAGTTCAAAAAGCATCGGACAGTTTCAAGAAATCCAGTTGATGGAACGAGGCATCGGACAGTTACAAGATAACTAAGGTCATCATTTCAACATGATTTTTGGTTTATGGCCCGTATACAATGGACATGATGATTTGAATGGTTAGGGGTAATCCAGCCCATTGATTTGTAGTGAATCAATCTATTAATTTGTTTGATTAAATCAGTTTGTAGTTTGAGACATGTTTAAGCTAATAAGGGGTGGGTTTGGATGATAAGTTATTTTACATATATATTACTTAGGTACTCAAGTAACTTACCTTGGTTTCTAATTTATTACCGAATGAACATGTTTGGTATGTATGTTTTTTTAAACAGCTTATCCAAAAAGCTTGTTGGTCTATTAAAACACCCAATCCATGGTAATGTTGTGACAATGAGGCCTCCATGATGTTTCTTAGAAATCCACCTGGTCCCGAATTCTAGGGAGGGGGGTTGCTGGTTGAACCCAACCCTACATGCCTAGCACCCACCATGATGTTTCTTAGAAATCCACCTGGTCCATCAATTTTATGAGATCATTTTAGGAGGTGGGCCCAAAAGTGAGGCATATCCAAAGCTTAAGTGGGCCACATTGATGGAAACAATGGAGATTGAATAGTCACCATTGAAATCTTTTTTAGGCCCACTATGATGATTATATATCATCCAAACCGGTCACAAGGTCATTCCTACGCCATAAGATCTTATGGAAAAACAAGTGGATATTTCAAAAAAATTAAATATGGGCCTTATGACTATTTTAATAGTGGAGGTTCAGTACTACTTTTTCAAGTAGTGTGGCCACTTGAGTGTTGGATCTGCTTTGTATTTAGGCACACAACCTAAAATGAGCTAATAAAAATGTTGGGAAGGGTGGATTTCTCCAAAACATCAAGGTGGGGCACTTCAATTTTTTTTAGCTCCTCATTCTAAGTCGGGGTTAAATAATACTCTTTCAAGTTGTGTAGCCAACCTAAGTTTTGGATCTTCATTATTTTTGGACACATTAATTAAAATAAGCTGTAAAAATTGGTGGACATAGTGGATTTCTCATAAACATTATGGTGGGTCACATGACGATGGGTACAGTTTTAACAATAGGTCTTCAATACTGTTATTGCAAGTTATGTGGCCTACTTGAGTTATGGATCTACCTCATATTTAGGCCCACCCCCTGAAATGGTATTCATAAAATAATTTGATGGGGTGGAATTCTAAAAAATATCGTGGTATGTATTTCCTGATATGACACATCCATTCACCGCGCCACAGGCCACACCTGCTGTTCACAATAACTTGAGTATAAATTACTTTTTGTAAGTAGAAAACAAAAAAAAAAACAAAAACTAACTGTTCACAATAAGTTACTTTGTGGTATAAGTTACTTATTTAAGTTTAATAACCAAACTTACTGAAAGTTGAAAAAGTAACTAAGTTTAGATATTATTTATAGAGTGCTATTCAAATAGATAGGTTCTGCATTTCTATAATTTAGATTATAAAAGAATTTATAAATTCTGTGAAGTAATTATTAGCTTTATTCGCAGTTATAATTTTCTAATGCAAAATATAAAACTATAGTGATTTAAAGTTTTAATGGCTCTGTTCAAGAGAAGGGCCACCAGGAAGTAGTCAAGCATGGACTCTTATGGTGGGGAGGGTCAGTCGAGACTGTACGGAGGAACTAGCATTTGGTTGGCAAGGTGATTTAAAATTTTAAGAAATTGGCTTGTGAAACAAACATAACCATAACATTTAGAATCCAAAAGATTCCATTAAGCCCACCAAAATAAAATATAATCACTGTGCATAATCAATTCTTTCATCCAAGTCTTGCATCCAGTGCATAAATTGACATTTTTGCTAAGCATGCATGAAATCTGAGCTGTCCAAAAGGTTGGCCTCACTGTGAAAGGCAGCACTTAGTGAAAGAATCAAACCTCTCCACTCATCACGTGAGTCAAACATTACAAAACAACAGACAACCACCCATCTAATCGAAAATACATTGGATTAACCTGAAATCAGTGGACAACAAAGACTCTTAAATAGGGCTATCAAATGCCACACCCTGTGGTCGTCTTGAGCCTGGATACTGAATTGATTGGGCTGGGCCTATGCATAGGTTGAATTCAAGATTCTGAGTTTGCTTGGACAGGACCTGGGCCCGTTAACAACCCTTGTTTGAACCAATGCATATGTGTGATCCACCTGATAAGTGAATTGTTCGAATTCTAGCTCTCACAGCTTGATGGGTTCATGGAAAGTCAAATTCGTTGTATGTTGAGACTAGGACTGTTAACAATCCAGGCTCATGTCGGGCGGACGGGCTCTAAGATAAGATTGTGCTTGGCCCAATAAATAATACCTGCAGGCTCACAGGCCACCCCTGCTGTAGACTGCACTAGTTTTAAAAAGCCTGGAAGATTTGCAGAGCTTTCTGATCTGGTTTGTTATGACTTCACCACCATTACGAGGCTGCATGATCAGTACATCGAGACCACTCAGCTGACGGGTCGCAATGGGCTGCATCAGAAACAGGCCCAGCCTAATCTGAGTATTTATCAGTCTCCAAAATCGAGCCCATTTAATAAGTGGATTAATACGATCAAATTAAAATTATAAAAAGGATTTTCTCAGTCTCAAGAGGTCTCCATAAAATATTCTTCAAGACGAAGGCCCAGACCTTGCCCATTTGTCCATTGTGTTTCATTTAGGCCCATACCCTACAATAAGCCCAATTGGAATGTTAGGCGGGACCTGAAATTGGAGTAGCCAGCCCATTCCAGCCTGTCGATATCCCTGACCTGTGTTGAAGCATTACCCATAAGAAATGCATACAGTAGTGAGAAACTTCATGAATAGTGAGAGCAGGAAAAAAAAATAAAAATTAAAGATTATATTTTTTATTTATCTTATTTTAATGAAGAAGAAAATTCTATATTGTTGTCACGGGAACAGATATATTATGGAACCACATAAATCTATATATCTCGTCTTTTGTTTTTACTTTGACTCTTGATTTTTTTTATTTCTCTTTTTTTTTTTTTCGGTTTACTTTGTTTGCATCAATTAAGTGCAGGTATTTTGCCACATAAATTGGCATCAGAGGTAAAGGTTGAGAAGCCTTTTAACACAAAATCAATGTTAGCATTTGTGTTCTAATTGTGTTTCATGTTGCTAAATCAAGTTGTTTTAAATTGGAGGTGCCAAAGTTTGATGAATTCAATTACCCGTTGTAGAAATTAAAGATGAACACAGTATTGGTAAAAGAAAGTTATATACTTGTGATGGAAGGAAAAGAAAAGAAGGTGGTAGAAATGAAAGGTAGAATATTTGAGGAGAAAAATTAATTAATTATGATAGAACTTTTTCTTGCACTTAATAATTTAATTTTGTTCAATTTGTCTGATCAAACCATTACTAAAGGACTGTAACAGATTGTAAAACCTGTATCAAGAGAAATCAATGTGAAACAAAAAATGTCTTTGCCAATGAGACAACTTAAATATGAAGAATGGTCTTCCTTCCAAGAACACTTGAATGCCTTTAAGACCCCTATTAGTATACTGGTGGCGGTGAATGCAATGATTAACAATAGAGAAAATATTGCGTTTCATTTCTACTTTGTTCTGTCAGATGTGTGGGGTAAATTGTTTATGAATGTCAACAATGATCTAAATATCAATTTGGAGTTAGCCATGTCTATGCTGCTTATCCAAGAGTTATGTAGAAAATTACATAAGAGGTCTTCTGATGATTCTACGAAGGTTAAAGGAATATCTATTAGGAAAGGCACTGGTAGAAAGGATCTTATGAGATCTAAGTAGAAAAAGATACAAAATTGAAAAGTGTTGGAATTATGAAATATATATACTTGTGCAAGCTTGTAAACTTAAAAAGGCAATGCAAAATAATAATAATAATAATAAATAAATAAATCAAACTTAATTTGCATAATCAAGTATTGAGGTCAAAGGACTTTTAAGGAAATCTAATTGAGAGGGGTGATTTGTCCAAAAATGGGAAAATGTTGCCAACAATGATTCCATAAAAAATCTGAACCATCGATGAATTTTGAATTCAGCTGCTTTGTTTCATATGAGATCACATAAAGATTATTTCTACAAATTGGTTATGTGATGGCAACACAATCTACATGTGAGATGATAGCACGTGTAATATGACAGAATTATTGTATTCAATTATATCGCTTGTACAATGTCAGGTGTGCATCAGGTATCAGATATGTGAAAGAATCTTCTATCATTATTATTATTATTTAAAAAAAACAACTAAAAATTGCCTTATCAAAATGGTCAACTAAAGGTTATAAAAAGAGCATTGAAGTTGTAAAGGGAGGATTGAGGGGTGATTTGTATAGGTTGACCAGAAATGTAGTAGTTGGTGATGTTATTATTGTCAATTCTACGAAAAACTCTACTGCAATCTGGTATAGTTGATTAGGCCACTAAAGATTAAATGTACTTTTTTATTAAAATTGCTTTATGATTTAAAATCTATTAATTTAAAATTTTATGAAGTATGTTTATTCAAAAAGTTTCATATAACTTGTTTTTTTTTGTTTTTTGTTTTTTTTTTTTCACTTTTCACTCTTAAAAGTACGAATGTCTTGGATCTAATTCATTCTTACACATGTGAGTTTCCTGTTAAATTCTTGAGAGGTTTAAAGTTTTTTTTATTGATGTTTTTTTAAAGAATATTTTGAATGTTGAAAAGGAAGAGGGATGCTTTTCTTGTTTCATCAAAATTAAAGTATTAGTTGAAAATTTAAAGAGAAAGAACACTTAGGGCCAATTTGTTGAATCTGAAGTCTAAAGCTTGAATTTGAAATCTGAAGTTGAATCTGAAATCTGAAGCTTGAATATGAAATTTGAAGCCAAGAAACTTGTTTGGTAATTATAGCTGGAGTCTGAAAATTAAGTACAAAATTTGAAACAATTTGTTCCATAACAAACATATGAATTGTCTGAAATATGTTGATTTGACACATTTACCCCTATCTCTATCTCCTGTTTGGAAATATTTTGCATTAGAAAGAAATTATCTTTTATTAAATGAAAATAAAATTATTCTATTTAATTCAAATAAATTATAAAATACTTAATAGAAAATTTAAATATCATTATTCATTAATACATATTATAAAATACTCAATAGAAACATGATTTGTATGTACAAGTGCAGTGGAATTTTTTGGGATAGAGATATAAAATGATATGTAAAAAATGAAAGAACTGAATGGATGAAACACATACATCATGGGGCCTCACAGCACCGACCATCACCCACCAGGCTGGTGGGTGGGGAAGTAACCAATCCATTGATACGTGGATAAGTATCATGCGAAGACACTACTCGAGGTCCGCCGTGTATGAAGGTTTCAAAGGAGATCAAACTTACATGGGCCCTACAATAATGTATTTATTATATCCGCACCATTCATAAATTTTTCAAGATTATTTCAGAGCATTGTCCAAAAAATGAATCGTATCCAAAACTCAAATGGACCACACTAAAAATATTAGTGGGATAATGATTTTCACTGTTAAAAAATTTGCAAGGCCCACTATAAAGTTTATTTTCCATCTAATGTATTCATATGGTCAAAAACATCTGGATGAAGAGGAAAAACAAATTTCATATTGATCTGAAACTTCTATGACCCTAAAAGGGTTTCAATGGTACATGTTCAATCCCCTACCGCTTTTTGCAGTGTGGTCCATTTTATCTTTATATATGTCTTATTTTTCAGCTCAAGTCTTATGACGAGCTCACAAAATGGATGGACGGCTTGGATATAACAAATACATCAGGATGGGACCCACAAAACTTACTTACCTCAATACACCAGCCAATCCGCTTCCCATTCATCGCGGAAGGCTTTCTCATCATGAAGTTCCTGCGCTGGGAACTTAGGTGGGGACCTACCATGATGTTTGTGAGAAATCCACTCTATTCATTCATTTTGTGGGTTCATTTTAGGACATAAGGACAAAAAGGAACTGTATCTTATAATTAGGTAGGACAAAAAATGTGAGTATTGAACGTCAACCGTTGAAATATTTGTGTGGCCACAGAAGCTTTGAATTAGGATAATATTTTTGTTTTCATTTCATCCCAGTATGAATGACATTATAAACGGTATAGATAACATATAAACATCACTGTCTACCCAGGAACGTTTCACCAATAGGAATTTTCCTATACATATTTTCCTTTATTGTGGCCTAATTGGGTCTTGGATCCTTCTCAAATTTTCTCTCAAGTTCTAAAATGATCTCAAAAAATGGATGGACAGGGTGGATTTCTCACAAACATCACGGTAGGCCCCACCTAAGTTTCCAGCGCAGGAACTTTCCGCGAAAGCCTTTCGCTGGAAATCTGTGTCCCCTGACTTGAGACGGATTGACTCCCTGGGTGGTGCTCTGTTAGTCCCTCCATGATTTATGTGTTTCATTCATTTTTACAGATTATTCTAGTCTTTCATCCTGAAAATTAGACGGATATAAATCTCAGGTGGACCACACCATAGGAAAACAATAATGATTGGATATGCATCATTAAAATCCTCCTAAGGCCCACTGTACTGTTTATTTGACATCCAATCTTTTTATTAAGTCATACAGGTGCAGATGAAGGAAAAAACAAAGATCAGCTTGATCCAAAACTTTTATGGCCCTCAAAAGGTTTTTAATGGTTGACGCTCATTCAACATTATTTCCTGTAATGTGGCCCACTTGAGATTTTGATATACCTAATTTTTTGTCACATACCATGAAATGATTTGAAAAAATAGATGGATGGCATGGATGAAACACATACATCATGGTAGGGCCCACAGAGCACCGACCACCAACCACTGGCTGGTGGTAGTGGGAGTAGCCGATCTGTTCCCATCTTGTGTTCTGAGCGAGCACAAGGATGCGGATTGCGTACTACCCCTGCCCGTCCCTAGCTCCAAATGAGCAGTTCTGTGGGTGGGCCCACCATGATGTATCTGTACATCTAAATCGTCAATCCCTTTTCTCATATTATTTTAAGGCATGGACACAAAAATGAGGCAGATCCAACGCTCAAATGGACCACACCAAAAATAACAGCGGGATAATGATTTTCACCATTAAAAAATTCACAGGTCCACTGTGATGTTTTTTTACCATCCAACCTATTCATTAGGTCATGTAGACATGGATGAAGTGAAACACAAATATCAGCTTGATCTGAAACTTCTCCAACTCTAAAGAAGTTTTTAACGGTGGACGTTCAATCCCCACCTTATGGTTCAACTAATCATTGGACTTGCTTCTTTTATTGGATCACACCTTAAATTATCTGAAAAAGTTGATGGACGGTGTAAATCAAACACATAAATCATGGTAGAGCATAAAGAAGTTTCTCATATTAAAAGTTGATTTTGTATTGCGCAAACAATTTTAAAAAATAAATAAATTCCGTAGTAACTTGAAAAGGGATACTTCTGAAAGCAAAAAAATTTTGTTTAATGAAAAATCATGGAGCGCATTCAGCGTTCACCATTAAGCCAGACTCCTATCACAGAAAGAATTATGTGAAAAAACACTTAGCACTTTCCGTCTTCCGCATTAACAACGCATTAACAAACACCACTAAACACGGAAAAATTTTCCCATTCCGCATTAAGTGCAAAAATTCAGCGTTAACAAATACGGCCTTAATGTATAAGAACAAACAATGAAAAAAGATACACCCTGGCAAAATTCAAAAAAAAATCGAGTGTGGCATTGAGAGGTACTGCATGGTCCCAATACTCTACAACATAGTGGAGTTGTTGAATGCATGAAAGATACATTTATCGAGCATGCTGGAGCTCAACTGGCTCAAGTAATGTTTTTGAGTAAAAGCTATTAATAGAGCTTATTACTTAATAAATCATTTTCGTACTAATTGTGGATAGTTATTTTCTACTATAAACTCCTATATTGAATTAGTTATTCATTCAATCATTTGACTCTTGCACTCAGTAAGAAACAAATCTAAAATATTTTCATTTAAGATTTGTGAGGAAACTACTGTAGACTGTATCTATCCTATATCCATCCAATCAATGGTTTAATCAGCAAATACTACAGTCCCCACTTATTCTTTGACAATATGGATGCACCAATTCGAGCAGATACGTTCTTCCGACTTTTCGATCCTTTACTCTAATTATCTAAATGCCTTTCTGTTTAAAGCCCCTCTTGTATACTTACCAGTAGTTTTAGCCACTCAAAGAGAAGCATAAGGCAATTTTTGCTCCAATAAACCTGTCTTCTCATCCAAAAATAATAAAATGACTTGTTATTAGTTGGTCGCTGCTAGGCTTTCAATGGGCCATGCCAAACTACTCCTAACTCCAGCCCAATTTTTGAAATGGCCCGATGAGAGAGCCCAAGCCAGATCCACAACACCCCAAAGGAAAGCCCAAACCAAACACACATAGAGAGGTTGAGAGCATGATTTAAGAAAAAATAATAAATAAATAAAATAAATAAAATAAAAATTTAAAAACGTTTTTGCACACTGCCCATAAAGGGTTGTAGCACCCTTTATCAGGGTAGGAGCAAATACAATTGCGAGGAAATGAATATAAGCAAGCAATTCATGAAAATGCCCCTCTAGGAAAATAAAGCCATTTGGATTAATGGAGATTGGCCTGAGCAGGGCCAGATTTTCCCCAGGATTGCAGCTACCATCTTCAACATGGTAAGGCGGACCGCCCCAGCTGATAATTCATCATCATATATACTGATGATAGACCAATATCCAATCCTTGGTTGAGTCACTAACCTTTTCATCTGAACCAGACTCCAATGGAGGGGCTCAACTTACCACATCCAAGACCATACATCCAGTGTGGCCCGCCATGGATGAGCAACACAACACTCTCCCATCAAGTAATCACAGCCTCCCACTCACTGGCAAGTAAATGGATGATAAAAACATGTATGGTTAGTGTAAAATAAGATAAACAGAATAATTACTTATGCCTGATTGGTGATTGTAAGCAGAGATAACGATTAGATTGCACTATTCATAAACGTCGCTGTTTAAAATTTCATTAGTCAGTCTCTGTTTTTGCTCTTTGGCACTTGATTCATTCTGATTTATGGGGACCCACTGTATAGTGTGTTGGGTTTGTTGTCACCAACCTGGATGAGTGATCTAACAAACACAAGATAAGCTTTATCTTATTTTACAGCTAGGACTAATCAGTGGAGGATTGACCCAAACACCACCCATGGTGTGGCCCACCAGCTCAGCTACATGAGACACTGCATGATGGGGCCTCACATGGAAAATGCAATCCTAAATGGAAACACCATTTTAGATGATACCATGGATTGGAAACACAACCAAATCATCAACAACTGCACAAATTGAATAGAAGAATAAGAGATTAGTACTCTTCTGAACGCTCTATCAATCCAAGAACATCAGAAGATGCTGCTAAAAAACAGCTACCAATTCAATAGCGGAGAGTTCCTCCAAACACCATTACAACAAGGAATGAAAGAAAGGGAAGAAAGAACAGCCATTGCAGAAATATTGCAGCTACAGCTTCCTCCCCCAAGTCTCCAGCCATCTCTCCCTGACTCGAACCATACTCAACCTACAAAACACATCACAGAACCAAAATCATCATCAGCTAAATCAGTATGATTATCTAAGAAGCCCCATCAAAGAACAAAGAATAGGAACGAGAAACAGAAGCAGAAACAGTTCAAAAATAGGACATCAATACAAAGGATATAGAAACTGAATTATCGCCGTCCTCTGCATCTTTGGTCTGCCCTGCAGACCAAACACCCCTGACTTTAGATACACCACTCCCCCCCACCCACCCCCCCCAGTGACAAGTACATTGCAAACACACTACAACAAACAATGGGTACCACCACAACAGTACCAATAGGGCCAAACACACATATGAAGATACAGAGGTCGACAGCACCAATGCTCGAAAGACAGACAGAAGACGGTGGTGGGCATTTGGGTTTTCTTCCAATTGGATTTGGCTTCACAGCCTCGACCCCAGAAAACCCATCTGCCAAACAATGGATACAGCCATAATGGTGCACATATGGTGAAACCTAGGTTTGAAGACGTAGAGGTCGACAACATAAATACTGGAAAGACGGTGGAAGAAGATGGCATTGGGCGTTTGGGTTTTATTCCAATTGGATTTGCCTTCATGGCTTTGACCCCAGAAAACCCATTTGCTCAGCCAAGACCTGTACATTGTCGCTCCAATCAGATGGCCTAGCAGCCAAATCCTCCACCTCGACATCAATTTCAATTTGTTCTTCTTCCCCTTCTTCTAAATTCCCTGCAATCAGCTCCTCATTCAGTAATTCTTCCCACAAAATGTCATTTGCAAAACCCAGATCCCAGTCGCTGTGGCCAGAGATAACTTCAACAGTTGGATTTGTATTAGAACTGCCTGAGCTGTTATCCATGGCAGAAAATAGCATCTCAATCTCCGTTTCAATCGCAACTTCTTCCTCAGCCACTGTCTGATGTGTGTAGCTAACGGCCCTAGCACCCATGGCCGAGATCACTTCCTCTTGCAGGTTCTCTGAACTTGCACTCGCCGGCAATCTACGTTTCCTTCCAACGCCTCCAAATGCTTTCTTCTGCTCACCACACTGCATCAGCTGCTGGACAAAAGTTGGGTTCTTAAGAGCTCTGGCCAGGAAGGCCATCATCTGTTGCTGCTTTCTCTCTGTACCTTGCAACCATTCTTCCATGGCAGCGAGCTGGGCTCTGGAGTTCTGCTGTTGTTGTCTAAGCTTCACAATTTCAACCATTAGTACATTGCGATCTCTATTCAGTCGCTCGACTTCATCTTCCAGACCGAATTGGCCCAATTCAACGCAAGCACTGGTTTCATGCTGTTGCAAGTTCTGAGGGACATGCCTTCGCCTCTTGATGTTTTTCAATAGATGCTTCTGCCCTCCCAAAAACCCTTCATTTGCAAACTCCCATCGATCTGGATCAACCTTTCTAAAACCCTGTAACCATCGTTTCATACAGGAACAGTTGAGATCCGTAGTAGAGATGGGGGAAATGTAGATCATCAGGATTCTCTTGAAACAACATAGACATGTTTTTCTCGGATTCAAACTCACAAGTGATATACAAACATTGAATCCAAGGAGAAAGATGTATGCAATTAAACAATAATAAAAAAGAACCTCTAGACTCAAATACACCAAAAATTGAAGAATTGTTAACGAATCTTCAAGAACACCAATGTCACAAATATCTAGTACTTTCAGAATTGCAAGCATTCAACATCTGAAGTTTCTGAAGAATTTGGGAATTGTCAGAAAGAAGAAACATCTGCGATATCGACAAAATCCTCTTCAAAGAGCTTACAATAACTCGTGGATTTCGTTTCAAATACTTGGAAGATTCATCAGAGAGAAATATTTGTAAGACCCAAGAAGCATTAGCTAACTGAAATCTCAAAAGCCATCAGCACCACCAAGTCCAGAACATTTGAGAACATTGAATTCAAGGTTTCAGTGGCAGAAACTTCGAACCCAATTGCAGATTTTTCTCTCTTCTTTTTTCTATTTTTTTTTTTGAAAGATTCAATTGCAGAATATCAATAAGGATGTCATGAAAGTCTAGAACATTCCCAATTCCTCATTTGAGATGACTGGACTCCAATAAAACAATAACAAAAAAGAAAAATGCAAGACCAACTCTCCAAATTCAGTATCTGAGATGTCCCAAGGACTCGAAAAAAAAATAAATTTAAAATGAAAGTCTGCAAAACGAACTATTCAAATTCAGAATCGGCCTTGAGAACTCAAGAAATCAAAATTAAAACCTTTTTCAAAATAACTCATGGATCCATTCAAAGTACTCACATTTCAGCAGTAAAGTAAAATATATGTAAAACCCACAACCATTTCTTCACAAGAAACTCATCACAAAACACGATAATTTTCACATTTGAATATTTCGAGTTCCAAACATAAAGAAAGAAGACAACTCCAATCAATCATAAAACACCAAAATCAATAGAAATAACTAGCTTTAATGCCTTTGTCAGGGAAATGCAAAGAATCAAACAGCTCGAGTACTTACGTATGTATTGAGCTGGCGTATGAAGCTGGAAAAATTGCTGTGCTTGAAGTATTTGGGAAGGAGATTGGTGGCGAGCTTGTGCGCATCCCACACGATGAAGCTGTTGCGAGATTGGCTCCAAGATACGACCGAGTCAGTTGCCGGGTCCTCAACCATGTCGAATGTCTTTGTCAAGAACGGAGGCGGGCCGGCATCGTGCAATCCCTCCATCGGCTGTGGAGACAAGACAAAAGAGGAGCTGCCGCCAGCTTCCTCTTCCTTCACCACTACACCTTTCATTGCCTTCTCCTGCAAGAGATGGAAGTATTTAAAAACAAATGATCAGAGGCTTATACTCCAAAAAAAAAAAAAAAAAAAAACCCAAAACAAATGTAAGATCCGGAACACTAGTTTCTACCCTGGCACAGGCCTCTGTTTGGCTAGAGATGGGAAATTTCAGCAAAACGAGTAGAAAACGGGTACAATTCAATGGGTTCAGGAAAAAGAGCAGAATTTCATATCAAAAGGTGAGATTTTTCGAGTTGGGTTTGAGCCTATCTGAAATGGGTTTCCAGGATTTGGGATTTGAAGGTCGAAATCATCTCAAATATTGGATTTTTCGAATTGGGTATGTGAAGAAAAGAGGTTTAAATCAAATGGGTTTTGGAATTTGAGAAATGGGTTTCGGATATTATGATACCTGCAAGTGAAATTTCATCTTAAAAAACAGATCTTTTGAACTAGGCAGCTGAAGAAAATAGATTCAACCCTTAGGGTTTTGGATTCCCTGAATTGGGTTTTCTGAGTTTGATCAGGAAAATTTCATCTCAGAATGTCAACAGTGCGTTGCCATTTGACAAACGTTAGATTTTTTAAACGAATTTCGAAATGAGTCTGGTTGTGTCACTTATTTTGAAAAGGGCAGTCGGGAGAGAGGGAGTATATAAGGAAGAGGAATCGAAAGTTCTGGAAAGATAACAGATGCGATGACATTTTGTTTATTGCTGAGATATTTTTTTCAGAAGTTCCTAAAATCTAGTTGTATCGCAATCTATTATCGTCTTTCCGTCTCCATGAGTCTCTAGAAACTTCTCCTGCTTCCCGGGCGGATATCCCTGTGATCCGACTCTCTGATGCCTACCGTGATATATTTGTTTTATCCACGCCGCCCATCCGTTTTTTCAGCTGACTTTAGGGTATAAACCTAAAAATATGTCAGATCCAATGTTCATGTGGACTACACCGTGGGAAACGGTGGGATAATGACGACCACCGTTATAACCTTTCTAGGCTTACCATGATATTTAATTGCCTGCTAACCCGATCATAAGGTCACACAGACCTGGATAAAGAGAAAACACAAGTATCATCTTTTACCAAAAGTTCCGTGGCCGCAGGAATTTTTTAGTGGGAGGCATCCAATCTCCGCTCTTTCCTGCTATGTGGTCCATATGAGCTTTATATCTACTTTTTTTTCTTTTTTCTTTTTTTAACCGTAAATTGACCTGGCAAAAAGAAAGAACGGCGTTGATAAAACACATACGTCACGATGGGTCCCACAGCCAGGTCACCAGGCAATCCACGTTGGCTGTAAGTGGGTCAAATGATTTAGTGGCCCAGAGCGTCCATATGATGATGATAGCCACTGGGGATTAGTCATGCTAGAAAGATATCCATGATTGGATGATCCTAGCCGTCTAGTCTTTGGGGTTCTTTTTGTTTAGTGCGGACCACTCGCTGAACTTTCTTATTAACGTGGCCGATTAGGGGCCGTCCCATCTGGCAGATTTTTGGTTTGCGGTTTATCAAGGTGTGGCCAATGATCAGCGGTTTGGATCATGAACCATAGACATACTTGTACGGACATAGTGCCTCGGGACACTATACTCGTTTCAGACTACATTGTTATACTCTGGTAGATGGTGATGGATGATACTCATGCACTTAAAATTTAAAAAAGAAATTGAACACATGACGTCAAGTTAGTTTAATTAAACAGCTCAAATTATAATACCCAGTATAGATATACCATGAATCCAAACTTAAATATTATTTGATCATCTGAGCATTGGATGTGGACATTTATTGCAGTTAAAAAAAGAAAAATATCAAAAAAACAAAAGAAGAAGTCCTATTTCCATAAACAAGACATAAATGGTTAAATTAAACCATCCAAATTATGATACTCACCGTAGGGACTATGGCATTTAAGAAGATTATTTTATGAATCCGGATCCATTGCTTATACAAGTAGAGATTTCCTAGTTGTAATATGACTTGGGTAAGTGATGATGTAGGCCAATCATATTGCAGCAAGCAGAAAATCTCTACTTGTATATCTAAACTTCTATTTTATTTATTTGACTGACAAGTGGTTTGATATTTTCTGGACAGTTAAAAAACATATATATCCAACAGTTGTACTTATGTGATGATTGATCAACTGATCTTATCATGCTTTGATATAGGTAGACACAGATTTCCCGTGCTGGAAAGCTAGGTGGGGCTACTATGATATTTGTTAGAAATTCACTTGATCCATTTTGGGAGGTTATTTTAAGACATTAGATAAAAAAATTTCAGTGGATCCCATCCTCCCTCTTAAGTTCACCTTATATTTATATGCCATTCTAACTAAAATGAAAACATAAATAGACTTTCAGTTGTACTAGTTCAATCCTTATTATCTATCTTGTGTGGCCCACTTGAGTTTTGGATATACCAAAAAATCTGTCACATGTCTTTAAATAAGCTTTTAGAATGGCTGTACGAGGTGGATATCTATAACATCATATACTTTTTAGTACTTAAGTGTTATTCTTTTATTTAATTTAATATAAATATAAGAAAATAATACAACCTAAATATATATACTATGAAATACTATTTATATATTTTAATAAATATTTAAAGTTTTACATTAAAATGATATATAACTATAATTCATATTATATGCATATACTTACAACATCGTTAATATAAATTACAAGCTATGAAATTTGTAATATGTAAAAATGAAATATACTTGGAAAATTTATAATAACTAACGTATTTCAAACAATTTAATGACTAAAATTTAAAACCTAACACGTATATGACCATACAAATAATATATATGAATATATTAATTTCTACTTACTAGTAATGGTATATAAAGGAATTAAGTAATGATAATAATAATAATGATGATGATAATAATAATAATAATAATAGTAATAATAATAATAATAATAAATAGTAATGGTAATAATAAATAATATTTAATGTGAGTAGTGTAACATGATACTTGTTGTTATAAAGGCAAAAAGGGTCATACATTTATAATCTAACCATTGATTCTAGCTAAAATAGTCCCTTGGACCTCTATAACCGTTAACGTTCAGTTCCAGGGTGATCCGACCGCTAAATCAATGTAGTCAACACTTAAAGGACGCAAATGAACCCATATGGCCAACCTAAAGCTTAGATCTTCCTGATTTTTGGTAAGAGGCCCTGCTTGGGAACCAGGAATAGAATGGACGGTGTGGATATCTCACAAACATTGGGGCGGACCCCACCTCGAGGTGTGAGTGCATAGGAAGGACATGCACTTGCTATGCACTGGCCGACCCAGCTCGGTCAAAGCAGGCTGACTCGCGCCTTCCCAAAACAGAGAGTTCTCTCTCTCTCTCTCTCTCTCTCTCTCTCTCTCTCTCTCTCTCTCTGTTTTCGCCGGCCGACGGACAACGTCCGTATGGGACGCACTATGGCCCACCATCGATGATCAGACGAGTGATCTGATTTGTCCATCTCGTGCACAGCTAGGTTCTTACCAAAATTCAACCTCTTCGACACGCGGAAACACATGTATATGCACACGGTTCTTGACGCAAATGGACCCTACAAACACTCGTTTCTGAAAACAGAAACTGTTTTCCGTGCGCCAGCTAGCACGATCCACGTGAGAGCAAATCCTCCCATCCCGACCGTCCATTTCAAACCAATCCTAGCCCTTCAAAGCTAGGTTTCGGATACAGAGAGAGAGAGAGAGAGAGAGAGAGAGAGAGAGAGAGAGAGAGAGAGAGAGAACAGCCGAAAAACAGCTCTCCCCAGCCGTTTTCTTCTACCTTCAAACCCACCATGAAAATGAACATGGAGCTCCGTTTCCTTGCTCCTACCAGCATCACATGGAAGGTCTAGACCCTCCAGCATCAACGTTTCAAAAGAAGTTGGCCATCCTTTGAATCTACCATTGAGGCATGTGTCATCTTCCTTGACATTCTACCGCACCAAGCGACTCGAAGTGAGTTGATTATGGACCGAATCTGGCCGGACTTGGCGTCCATTGTTGGACGGTTCCAGCTGAGAGAAAAGAAAGAGAAAAATAGGAGGAAGGGAGAGAAAATCAGGAGACAACTTCGGTGCTGCACTGAGCTATCCGTTGTTGTTAGACTCAATCCGAGTCTATCGAGTTTAGGATCGTCCGGCCATGCAAGGACTGGAACAGAGGAAGAGAAAGAAGAAAGAAGGGGAGTGGGGTCAGTGTCTGATGCACCAACCCGACACAGTCGAGTTGAGTGCAACTCGACCGCTGGCTGGTCCATGTTCTGCTGGATGTTCCAGCAAGAAGAAAGAAAGCAGGGAAGATAGTGAGAAAGGAAAGGGAAAAGGAAGAAAAGAGAGAGAAGAGAGGAAGGGAGAAAAGAAAAAAGAGGGGGGGGGGGGGGGGGGGGGGGTGCGGCTATCCTAGCCCAGCCCAGTCGACTCGCCGAGTCACGATTGAGGGCTGGTGCGTCTGGGCAGTTTCACTTGGGCCTTGTATGGCCCATGACTTGCATGACTTTGGGGAAGCAAGAAATGAGGACGAAAGGAGAAGGAAGAAGTAGGGGAGTTGAGTCGGGTTGGTTGCTGCCGAGTCAACTCGACTCGAACTGAGTCAACCAAGTGAGAATTTCCATTTATCTTCAGATTCGTCATCATTCATTTTGTTATTAATTATATCGGTATTATTTTCTATCTATTGTAACAACTAATGTCATCTTAACGACATTGACTAGAAATTATAATCAATATTAAAATGTACTAATTAGCATTATGAATATTATTATTAATTTTCATCATAATAATTTTTACCATATTAGCTAATGTAAACTACAACCCTAATAATAATATTCATTGTAATTAATAATACACCAATTAGGGTTCAAACCCTAAGAAACCTAGCCTAGACCTAAACTCTAGGATAAAATCCTAAAGCTAAGTAATCTAAGCTCTAGGTCAATACCGTGAATATAGATAGTGTGTTAGGGTTGAGCTAATTGTAGAATTTCATAACTCATGGTAGATCACGGTGTCTAATATCATGGCTATATTTATCATGAGATTAGTATAATACTTGTTAATATAATTAGTCCTTATTGTATTATCATTAGTAAATATTCTATTATTGTTACTTATATTACCTAAGAGATTATTAGTCATTAAAAATATATTAGATAATATCGGTACATTCAAATATGAACTTATGAACCATCATTATTAATATAGATGGATTAAAACTCCTATCATAAATAGTATTCGGCCCACGGAACAATAATAATAATAATAATAATAATAATAATAATAATAATAATCTTGGATTCAGATCCTACGATCTAAGCAAATAATCTAAACCCTAGGTTAAGACCCTAAACCTAAATAGCGTGTAAGCTGATCTAATTGTACAACCTTACGATTGATGGTAGGAATTGATTCCAAGCGAACATATACTTCTTAACGATGGTGCAGACGATTCAAATATAAGGTGATGATTCTTCCCTTTGAGCTTTCCATGTTTTCATTAGCTTAAGTTATAGTTTATATTTTAATTTATATTTAATATCTCCCTTTTATAATAACATGTGTTAACTGGTGAAAATTGAGTTGTTATATTACATGCTTGATGTTCACCCTGTATATTTGTTCATGCTTGTGTATTGTTTGTGGATTGCTTATGGAATTTAAATCGGTACATTAGTGGAAAATCCGTACTTATAAATATACACTCACACTTGAGATGTAACTTAATTGAATGTGATTGTAATGGACATTCGACTTAGTAGTTATTGAATAGTGGTTTAAATTGACCATTGATGTGGGCCTACCATCCGGGATTGTTGTGTCCAATGGTTTTCAACGATGGTCTTTTATCGCATGGTTTAATACTTGTCCTATGTGGCTTATTTTGATATTAGCCCTACGTGGCTTTATTTTGATATTTTTCCTATCTGTAGTGACCTTTGAACTTTCTTAACTTGGTTGGTTGTAAATGGACTAATAATGACTTAGCTAATCATGCATACATGACATACTACGATGGCTTGGATCATTATGGCCATGCGATTATGCTTAGTGTTGCGCTAATGACGAGTCATTCAATTTATGATGATGACTTGGACCATCATGCCCATGCGATTACGCTGAGTATTGCGCCGATGACCAATCATTTTCATGGGTGGCAAGCCCAATGTCCGTCTGTATGTTTTACTTAGGATAATGATTTCATGGGCGACGAGCCCAATGTCGATCTGAATGTTTTACTTGGGACAATGATTGTATTCACGCATCCATGCATATAATAAGACTGCATTTACTCTGTTTTGATTGTCTGGATGCTTTATATTATTTTTTACCTAATATGGCGGTGTATAATCTTGAGAGAAATTCACACTGAATTGGTTACTCATCCATCAAATATATAACCGTATAGGTAGCACAGGTGGCTTAAGTGATTTTCAGGTTCAGACTGACGAGGACCCGAGTACAAGTGCCAGGGACGCACGATTGTATTCCTAAGAGGAGTTGTGCGGTCTTGCGGCCTATGTTTACATTCTTCTATTATTTTTCATGTATCAAATTGTGTGAATTCTTGTAATTGTTATATCGAAACATTGGTTTGTCTAAGTCATTATGGACAACTCTCATTTGTTAACTCTCATCTCTATATTTTAAGTGTAAATAAAATTTTACTTCAAGTTGATTTGTCCATCCAAAGCTCATCTGTTAAGTTTGATAAAAGAAATATGTTATATATTGAATTTGACTATCTTTTAAGGTTAACACTCGAATTTTTGGAAAACGAGTCGTATACTCGGGTCCTGAAAAGTCGGGGCGTTGTACTTTCTCACAAACATTATAGTGCGCCCTCATACCTTTCCAATGCTGGAACTGAAACCCGTGTCCCAGACAAGTGGGGGTATCATCTATTCAGTCGGTAATGCCTCTCCAGCATCGACATTGGTAATTATTAGTGCTGGAAAAGCTTCCTAGGCTCCACGCCATCCATTTATTTTGTTAGCTCATTTTAATATGTAAGACCAAAAATAAGTTGCATCCAATGTTGAGATTTGTTAATATCAAATTACATATTTATAATTATGGTAAAAGAAATTGAAAACCAAAAATACAAAAGATTAAGGATAGGTTGAAGTACGTATAATCATGTTGTCTTTAAAGCGTTATTCGCTCATTCTCAAGTTAAATGAGATTGTTGATAGTTTCTATGCAAATAACTTCCAAAATACAACGAGCCTGTGTGTATTTTTGCATTTAGCAAACACGTAAGAACCACTAGTGAAACTTTAAAAACACAGTTCTAATGACAGATGAAAGCTACAAAAAAGTTCTCAAATGAAATAGGGATAGAAAAATAATATTAGCTCTGCTTGCTTAAACCACTGTACTAGTTTAGATCTTACGGACCTGTAGTCTCAGGTTCATATTGAACCTGATAGCTTGATCACAAAATGCTTGTAGCTTGCTAGTTTAAATTAGAGAATGAATTAGCTTGCTTCTGTTGATCGAATGAACCAGGCCAACACTGTTTGTATAGGTAAGGATAACTGGATGCTTTTGTATCTAGAGTCATAAACAACATGGTGTTGGGAGCGTTGCACAAAAAAAACTTAAGATCTTGCCTCCCAAAACATTAGAATTATGAGATATACTAAAGCAATGAAATAAATCAAAGCACAAACCACACGACATAAGAGATTTTATGTGAAAAATCCTCGAAGAGGTAAAAACCACGGGACCTAATCCAGAGCAACAATTCACTATGAAGTAGAATGATACGACCAATCATATGCACACATCGTTTGGATTAAACCTTTTTCTCTCATGTAGGAGTGGCACATCGTTTGGATCAAACCTTCTTCTCTCATGTAGGAGTGGATGAATAATAAAATAATAATGAAAACGCAGAGATCTCACCGATCACGAGGACGTAGAAGCACTGAGATGTCAACTACGCGATAGATCAACTCTATGGGCAGAATCCTCCCTTCTACAAGCTTCATCTCTCTTTTCTCTCTCTCACCTTGGTCGTAAAAATGCCTTAGCATGCCCTAGAATAGCTCTAGGGACCTCTTATAGTTTAGGAAACTTTCCTTCTACACCTCTGCGAAACCACCTCAAATTTATGCAGTTCGCAAAAAATCCACGCAAAATCTGTGTAACTCTCGACTACTCGAGTCAGGTCCTTAATTGGTCGAAGGACCCCTTCAACCGGTCGAGCCTGATCCTTGACTGGTCAACGCCAAAAAATCTAGCTTGCTGGACTTTGAGTCGAGCAAGCCTCGACTGATCGAGCAGCTCCCTTCGAATGATCGAGCCGCCCACTCGACTAGCTGAGTAGCGTAGTAAAACAAGATTTAAGACATCCGCACTGCACTACCTCTCATCTGAACTGAGGAGGAAAAACCCCATCACATGGAACGTTTCTAACTGTTGGAGAGAAACTAGTCATTTTCTGCAGTTTCTGACTATTGAAGAGAAACTATTCATTTTTTGATAGTTTATGGTCATTTTGCATGTGGGAGACTAGCTACATGCTAGTCATTTTTTACTGTTGGGTTAGCCACATGCAACAGTATTTGCATGGTTTGATTAAATATTGCATGAATAGTTACATCATGCCTCTTTAACAGCTCCTATATAAAGTAAGGAGATATCTCTCAGATTTTTTCTCCACGGTAAAGTGGGTCAGTAGCGCCTTTACAGCCACATTACTTCACATGCCCATGTCATCATATTGAGATCGTGCTCGAGCCTATGTATGTGTGCATGCAAGCCTCAGTATTCTTCTATCTTACCAAGCAAAAATTAAGGTACCCAACACCCTTCTCATGGAGTAATTTCTTTTCTTCTCCCCTACTATATATGGAACTATTACCAGAGGTGGAAAAAAAAACCCAAATATTTTTAATATTCATTTTTTATTTAAATTAAAATTTTAAAAAACTAACATTCAAATCTTAATCAAACCACACCATAAAATGGTGGTGATTGATGGCCACCGTTTAAAACTACTCCAAGGTTACATTAGTTTTGGATGAAGCTGATATTTGTGTCGTCCCTTCGTAGAATCTATGCTGCGGTGTGCGCATCTGAGGAGCTTTTAATGATAGCATTTAATAACCCCTGTTATTAATGTTAATTTTTTGGTTGCACCCTCTGATATTTCAATTTATGTCATTGTAGGTATGCATGAGCTAAAAAATGAATGGTGGGTATGCATGAGACACATGCATAATGGTGGGGCCACAGCAAGCTCCGTAGGTCCATGATGAGGTACGTGTTATATTCAAACCGCCCATCTATTTCGCGATCCCGTATTAAGGCTTGAACTGAAAAATAAGATAGATATAAAGAACAAGTGGACTACCCTGCAAAAAGCAGTGAGAGATTTAATGTCTACCATTGAAACTTTTTCGACGATCACAAAAGTTTCAGATTAATATGAAATTTTTTGATCCTCTTCATACATGTATTTTTTTTTCTTTATTAACATATTGGATGGAAAATAAATGCTATGGTGGGCCATACGAATTTTTTAACCATGAAAATCATTGTCCTAACTGCTATTTTTGGGGTGGTCTATTTTAACTTTGAATATGATTCATTTTTATTTTTAATACTATAGTATGATCTCAAAAAATTGGATGAACGGTATGAATATAATAAATACATCATTGCTTGGGCCCATGTAACTTTGATCTCTTTTGAACCGTTAGTACAACCCAGAGCTCGAGGAGCGTCGGCGCTCGTCTACGTACGACGCGTATCTACTCTAGGTATACAGCTGGTGTGTGGTACAACAGCCAATCCGCTTCTCTCAACATGAAGATCCCGTTCTCAGAAGCTAGTAAGGCTTTACTCATTACAGAGGTGGTCATGATGAATGCACTCTGTCCATCAGTTTCTTGAGACCACGATCAAAGAGGATTCTAAAAATAAAGCAGATGGAAAACTCTGGTAGGCCATGAAATTTCCGTGGCGTCTACAAAGTTTCCAATGATAGTCATTCAATCCCCACTGTTTTCCGTGCCGTGACACACCTAAATTTTATATCTATCTGATTTTTGGCATCATGTCTCGTTGTGCTTTTGAGAAACTGATGGATGGAGTAGATTTGTCATGGGCGCATCCGTGGGCATAACATGTCCATACATAAAACCGAGTCTCATTCGAACTGACAACCGACGGGCAAGGCATTACAAGTTGTGCTGCCATGCCGTATTTCCCATTTGTGTGAGACGTCGGTACCATTGAAACGGTAGTTTCCAATGTGAAGACAGCTTGCCACAAAAATCAAACCGGTCACTTCAGTAGGTGGGGCACAACATAGGAATCAATCTACAACCTACGATCTGACTGGGCAGAAAGGTGTGGCCAACCCAGTGAAGATTGACCGTTAAAAGCTTATTGGGGTCACAAAAGCTTTGGATTAAGATGATATTTGTGTGGTCTCTTCATCTAAGATATTTGTGACCTTATCAACGGGTTGGATGGAAAATAAACATTTAAGTGGAATTCATGAAAATTTTAATGGTGGGGATTCAATGAAGACCATTTCCTTAGGCGTGGGTAACTTCATATTTGAGTAACTTCATTTTTTGGGATCATGCTTTAAAATAAGCTTTTAAAATGGTTGAATGGCCTAGATTTAAAGCAAATAGATCACTATAGGCCCCAAGGTTGACCCAGGTGAGACTCGGATCCACCAAGTGGGTGGGACCCCTGATTGTGGGGCCCACTGTGATGTATATGACTACATCCATGCCATCCATCCATATTGAAAGCTCATTCTAAGGCATGATCTGAAAAGGTGAAATAGATCCAAATCTTAGGTGGAGCATAATACAAGAAACAGTGGTAAATTGGTAATTGATCGTTAAAACCTTAAGTGAAATTTGTGTAGTCTATTCATCCAAATCTTTGTGACCCTATAAAATGCTGGATGGAAAATATTTATTCTCCTATCACCCATGAATTTTTTATAATGGTGGGGATTCAATCACTCCTATTTGTTGTGGTATGGTCCACGTGAGATTTGGATCCACTCCACTTCATTTTTGGAATCATGGCTTAAAATAAGCTTTCGAAACGGTTTGAAGGCATGGATTTAAGGCGCATGCATCATCCCACAGTCACTCCCGGGTCTCACCTAATCGGCTCCCACCTGTGGTGATCATTACGTTTGTTCATGTCTTTTTAGCTCACTGATAGGGTTGTGCGGTATCAGCCGTGGAAACGGATTGGCTACTGCCCCTGCCACCAGCATGAAGCTCGTGGTGGGGGCTATGTGATACCCACCATAATATTATGTATTTCATTCATTCGGTTGGTTCATACATTTTTACGGATAATTTTAGGGCTTGATCCAAAAAATGAGAGGGATATAAATCTCAGGTGGACCACACCACCGGGAAACAATAGTGATTAGATATCCACCGTTAAAATCCACCTAAGGCCCATTGTACTGTTTATTTGACATCCAATCTGGTGATTAGGTCATACAGACACAGACGAAGGGAAAAAAACAAAGATCAGCTCGATCCAAAACTTTTATGCCCCTCAAAAAGTTTTTAATGATTGACATTCATTCAATATTGTATTCTGTAATGTGGTCCACTGGAGAGTGGGAAATACCTTAATTTTTCAGTTTCATATCATAAAATGATCTATAAAAATAAATAGACTGCGTGGATGAAACACATACATCATGGTGAGGCCCACAAAGCCCACAAAGCACCGACCATCAGCTATTGGCTGGTGGCAGGGGAGTAACCAATCCGTTTAAACTCGTGGTACAGTAGCCTGTATCTAATCAGTTCTCCTCTTGATATATGCGCATGAAGCATGTGGGAACGGATTGTTTGTGACCCGGTATCTGTGCCCGGGTCTGTGTGGGTACAAAGATATGTACGTAATAATTTAAAAATCAGGCTCCTGCAAACAAAACACTGGGAGCAGCAACCGTCCGTTGTCGAAACCTTCTCAGATCTGATTCAAACTGTTCATTGAATTATTACCACTCAAATAAACAGTAGAAACAAATATTATCATGATTCAAAACTTCTGTCACAGTCAGGCGTTCAATCTTCACTGTTCCGGTGGTATGGCTCACCTAAGTTTTAGATGTGCCTGATTTTTTAGAATCCTGTCTACTGTGGTCTTTCAAAACAGATAGACAGAGCAGATTTGTCACGGACATCTCTACGAGCCCACGCAGTCCTGGACACGCTGGGACGCGGATTAATCAGATGAAGAAAAATCGTGGCTCCTTACGTATCGTATCGGCGTTTAATTTTAGCACGTCTTGTTATCTCTAACAGTGACAGTGATACCTGGCTCCATCAAATCTCTCCGAATCCACTGAATCGGGTTTAATTCGCCGCGAGTAATTTTCACCTTTATCAATGGCGAAAGTTGTCGTGTTGGTTTGCCATGATTGTGCCTATCATTTCGGAAGCCGAATGCGTGGTGTGCCATTCACCACCGACTCCGTTGGTGTGTTAACCTTACCAATTTATGTGGTCCCACCGTGATATACTTATTATATCCATATTGTTCATCCATTCGTAGATATCATTTTATGACATGACTTTATAAATCAATTATATCTAAAGCTCAAGTGTACCATACTAAAAAAAAAAAAAAGGAAGAAGTAGGGACAATACTTCCCACCATAGAAACATTCTTAGGGCCATCATGATATTTATTTGCCATACAACTTGTTACTAAGGTCACATGGACGTAAATGAAGGGTAAAAAAAATACAAATATCAGAATGATACAAAACTTCTGTAACCCTCGAGAAGGTTTCAATGGTAAATGTTTAATCCCCACTTATTTCTACAGTGTGGTCCATTTGAACTTTAGTATCTCAATCCTTAAACGATCTCCTCAACTGGACAGACGGTTTGGATATATAATATATACCTCATGGTAAGGCCCACAATCTTGACGGCACAATTATTTCCTATCATTTGGGAATCACTTTGGTAGGGTCAGCAGTGACCCCGCCAGGACCGAGCTCGGTAATGGTCGGTGCTGGAAAAGCTATGTGACCCACCACATATGTATATATCTTATCCATGCCGTCCATTTTTTGATCTCACCGGCACGAGCACAAAAATTAAGCAGATTCAAATCTCATGTGAATCTCACTACATGAAACAGTAGTGATCGGACACCCACCATTAAAAACGTCTTAAGGCCAATTATTATGTCTATTTACAATCCAACCTGGTGATTAGGTCACACAAACCTGAGTGAAGAGAAGACACAAATATCAGCTCCCTCCAAAACTTTTATGGCCTTCAGGAAGTTTTTAATGATAAACATTCATTCACCAGGTGTGGTCCACTTGACATTTTGATTTGTTATTTTTGGGATCATGGGGTAATATGAGATCGCAAGCCCCATACATTCGGGGTGGACCCATTCTGCAATGGATGTTTGAACTAATGACCTAGTGTTGAAATTCTTATGAATCTACCACTGAGGCATGACAACAGCTGTGGATGCATTTGATACTTGTTTTTCATTTGTACTCACCAAACCAATGGATTCAATGTTATAAAAGATCTTGGTAGCTCTAGAAAGCTTTTAATGGTGGTCCACCATGTTCCTGCTGTCCCCTAACCTAAGTGCAGCCCACCTGAGCTTTGTATCAACCTGATTTTTTGGACTCAAGGTCCTGATACAAGCTAGAGAAACTGTTGTCTAAAGTGAATTTTACAAGTCCTTACGAGCTAGGAGGGTACATGTGTTCCAAATATATGGTGAA
Organism: Magnolia kwangsiensis; assembly: GCA_037074715.1. Taxonomy (NCBI): domain Eukaryota; kingdom Viridiplantae; phylum Streptophyta; class Magnoliopsida; order Magnoliales; family Magnoliaceae; genus Magnolia; species Magnolia kwangsiensis. The sequence continues at coordinate 102,509,271 of CM073581.1, forward strand.
TTCCCCCAAAAGGATGTAGATTGCCAGTAGAGCAAGAGACGAAGGAAATTCTGCAACCTTAACATGTCTAATGAAATCATGCTCTGTCTAGTTATCAGTTGTGGATGTTCCGATGAAAAAGTTAAAACATCATTTCATCCAGCATTTGACAAGCACACTTACCGCTCTTTCATTGGGCCACCCATTACAACAAGGAATCAAGGAAAAGGAAGAAAGAACAGCCATTGCAGAAGATTGCAGCTACTGCTTCCTCCCCAAAGTCTCCGGCCATCTCTCCTTGACTCGAACCATGCATGACCTACAAAACACATCACAGAACCAAAATCATCATCAGCTAAATCAATATGATTATATAAGAAGCCCCATCAAAGAACAAAGAATAGGAACGAGAAACAGAAACAGTTCAAAAAACTATAGAACATCAATACAAAGGATATAGAAACTGAATTATCATCGCCGCCATCCTCTGCACCTTTGGTCCGCCCTGCAGACCAAACACCCCAAACTTTAGTTACACCACTCCCTCCCAATGACAAGTACATTGCAAACACACTACAACAAACAATGGGTACCACCACAACAGTACCAATAGGGCGAAACACACATATGAAGATACAGAGGTCGACAGCACCAATGCGGGAAAGACAGACAGAAGACGGCGGTGGGCATTTGGGTTTTCTTCCGATTGGATTTGGCTTCACTGCCTCGACCCCAGAAAAGCCTTCTGCCAAACAATGGATACAGCCACAATGGTGCATATATGGCGAAACCCAAGTATGAAGATGTGGAGGTAGACAACATAAATACTGGAAAGATGGTGGAAGAAGATGGCATTGGGCGTTTGGGTTTTATTCCGATTGGATTTGCCATCATGGCTTTGACCCCAGAAAACCCATTTGCTCAGCCAAGACCTGTACATTGTCACTCCAATCAGATGGCCTAACAGCCAAATCCTCCACCTCCACATCATTCGCCGTTTGTTCTTCTTCCCCTTCTAAATTCCCTGCAATCAGCTCCTCATTCAGTAATTCTTCCCACAAAATGTCATTTGCGGAACCCGAATCCCAGTCGCAGTGGCCAGGGATAACTTCAACAGTTGGATTTGTATTAGAACTGCCTGAGTTGTTATCCATGGCAGAAAATAGCATCTCAATCTCTGTTTCAATCGCATCTTCTTCCTCAGCCACTGTCTGATGTGGGTAGCTAACAGCCTGAGCACCCATGGCCGAGATCACTTCCTCTTGCAGGTTCTCTGAACTTGCGCTTGCCGGCAATCTACGTTTCCTTCCAACACCTCCAAATGCTTTCTTCTGCTCACCACACCGCATCAGCTGCTGGACAACAGTTGGGTTCTTAAGAGCTCTGCCCAGGAAGGCCATCATCTGTTGCTGCTTTCTCTCTGTACCTTGCAACCATTCTTCCATGGCAGCGAGTTGGGCTCGGGAGTTCTGCTGTTGTTGTCTAAGCTTCACGATTTCAACCATTAGCACATTGCGATCTCTTTTCAGTCGCTCAACTTCATCTTCCACACCGAATTGGCCCAATTCAACACAAGCACTGTTTTCCTGCTGTTGTAAGTTCTGAGGGACATGCCTTCGCCTCTTGATGTTTTTCAATAGATGCTTCTGTCCTCCCAAAAACCCTTCATTTGCAAATTCCCATCGATCTGGATCAACCTTTCTAAAACCCTGTAACCATCGTTTCATACAGGTACAGTTGAGATCCGTAGTAGAGATAGGGGAAATGTAGATGATCAGGATTCTGTTGAAACAACATGGACATGTTTTTCTCGGATTCAAACTCACAAGCGATATACAAACATTGAATTCAAGGAGAAAGATGGATGCAATAAAACAATAATAAAAAAGAACCTCTAGACTCAAATACACCAAAATTTGAAGAATTGTTAAAGAATCTTCAAGAACAACAATGTTGCAAATATCTAGTACTTTCAGAATTGCAAGCATTCAACATCTGAAGTTTCTGAAGAATTTGGGAACTGTCAGAAAGAAGAAACATCTGCAATATCAACAAAATCCTCTTCAAAGAGCTTACAATAACTCGTGGATTTCGTTCCAAATATTTGGAAGATTCATCAGAGAGAAATATTTGCAAGACCCAAGAAGCATTAGCTAACTGGAATCTCAAAAGCCATCAGCACCACCAAGTCCAGAACATTTGAGAACATTGAATTCAAAGGTTTCAGTGGCAGAAACTTCGAACCCAATTGCAGATTTTTCTCTTTTTTTTTTTCTTTTTTTTTTTGTTTTTTTGAAAGATTCAATTGCAGAATATCAATAACGATGTCATGAAAGTCTAGAACACTCCCAATCCCTCATTTGAGCTGACTGGACTCCAATAAAACAATAACAAAAAAGAAAAATGCAAGACCAACTCTCCAAATTCAGTATCTGAGATGTCCTAAGGACTCAGAAAATAAAAAATGAAAATGAAAATCTGCAAAACCAACTATTCAAATTCAGAATCTGCCTTGAGAACTCCGTAAACAAACCAAAAATAATGAAAGCTTTGAGGAGAATGATTCGCCTTTTTTTTTCTGTGTATTTGAGACAACCCTGAAGGGTTGAATATATAGAGTTTTACAACGACTATACAAGGTAAGATAATAAATACAAAATCTTCTACTTATACATCATCTATCTATAGAATTGGCTATACAAGGCATGTGGCCTGTCTAACAAACTCAAGAAATCAAAATTAAAACCTTTTTCAAAATAACTCATGGATACATTCAAAGTCCTCGCATTTCAGTGGTAAACTAAAATATATGTAAAACCTACAACCATTTCTTCACAAGAAACTCATCACAAAACAGGACAATTTTCACATTTGAATATTTCGAGTTCCAAACATAAAGAAGAAAACAACTCCAATCAATCATAAAACACCAAAATCAATAGAAATAACTAGCTTTAATGCCTTTGTCAGGGAAATGCAAAGAATCAAACAGCTCGAGTACTGACGTATGTATTGAGCTGGCGTATGAAGCTGGAAAAATTGCTGTGCTTGAAGTATTTGGGAAGGAGATTGGTGGCGAGCTTGTGCGCATCCCACACGATGAAGCTGTTGCGAGATTGGCTCCAAGATACGAACGAGTCAGTTGTCGGGTCCTCAACCATGTCGAATGTCTTTGTCAAGAACGGAGGCGGGCCGGGATCGTGCAATCCCTCCATCGGCTGTGGAGACAAGGCAAAAGACGAGCTGCCGCCAGCTTCCTCTTCCTTCACCTCTACACCTTTCATTGCCTTCTCCTGAAAGAGATGGAAGTATTTAAAAACAAATTATCAGAGGCTTATACTCAAAATAAATAAATAAATAAATAAAAAATAAAAAAATCCCAAAAGAAATATAAGATCTGGAACGCTAGTTTCTACCCTGGCACAGGCCTCTGTTTGGCTAGAGATGCGAAATTTCAGGAAAACGAGTAGAAAACGGGTACAATTCAATGGGTTCAGGAAAAAGAGCTGAAGTTCATATCAAAAGGTGAGATTTTTCGAGTTGGGTTTGAGCCTATCTAAAATGGGTTTTCAGGATTTGGGATTTGAAGGTCGAAATCATCTCAAAGATTGGATTTTTCGATTTGGGTACGTGAAGAAAAGGGGTTTAAATCAAATGGGTATTGGAATTTGAGAAATGGGTTTCGGATATTATGATACCTGCAAGTGAAATTTCATCTTAAAAAATAGATCTTTTGATCTAGGCAGCTGAAGAAAATAGATTCAACTAAAAGGGTTTTGGATTCCCTGAATTGGGTTTTCTGAGTTTGATCAGGAAAATTTCATCTCAGAATGTCAATGGAGCGTTGCTATTTGAGAAACGCTGGAATTTTTAAACGAATTTCGAAACGAGTCTGGATGTGTCACTTAATTTGGAAAGGGCAGTCGAAAGAGAGGGAGTATATAAGGAAGAGGAATCGAAAGTTCTGGAAAAGATGACAGATGCGATGATATTTCTTGAGATATTTTTTTCGGCAGTTTATGAAATCCAGTTGTATCGCAATCTATATAAATGATCGTCTTTCTGTGAGGACTCTTCATGAGTTTCTAGAAACTTCTCCTGCTAACTATGTGGATATTCCCGTGATTCGACTCTCCAGGGACTACCGTGCTATATTTGTTTTATCTTATCGGCTGACTTTAGGTTATGAGCCGAAAAATATATCAGATCCAAAGCTCATGTGGACCACACCGTGGGAAACGGTGGGATAATGGCGACCACCTTTGTAACCTTCCTGGGCCTACCATGATATGTAATTGTCATCCAACCCGTCCCTGAGGTAACACAGATTACCTGGATAAAGGGCAAACACAAATATCATCTTTTACCAAAACTTCTGTGGCCTCAGGATTTTTTCAATGATAGGTGTCTAATCTCCACTCTATCGTGCTATGTGGTCCAGATGAGTTTTATATCTGCCTCAATTTTATTTTATTTTTTTATACTGTAAAATGAACTAGTAAAAGGGTTGGACTGCGTTGATAAAACACATACGTCATGGTGGGTCCCCTAGCTAGTCACCAGGCAATCCAAGTTGGCTGTAAGTGGGTCTAATGATTTAGTGGCCCAGAGCGTCGATCTGACGATGATAGCCACTGGGGATTAATCATACTAGAAAGATACCCATGATTGGATGATCCTAGCCATCCAGTTTCTGGGGTTCTTTTTGTTTAGTGCGGACCGCTTGCTGAACTTTCCTCTTAACGAAAGAAAAAAAAAAAGACCCAAAAGAAATATAAGATCCGGAACGCTAGTTTCTACCCTGGCACAGGCCTCTGTTTGGCTAGAGATAGGAAATTTCAGGAGAACGAGTAGAAAACGGGTACAATTCAATGCGTTCAGGAAAAAGAGCTGAATTTCATATCAAAAGGTGGGATTTTTCGTTGGGTTTGTGCCTATCTAAAATGGGTTTTCAGGATTTGGGATTTGAAGGTCGAAATCATCTCAAAGATTGGATTTTTCGAATTGTGTACGTGAAGAAAAGAGGTTTAAATCAAATGGTTCTTAGAATTTGAGAAATGGGTTTCGGATATTATCGATACCTGCAAGTGAAATTTCTTCTTAAAAAGCAGATCTTTTGAACTAGGCAGCTGAAGAAAATAGATTCAACTGAAAGGTTTTGGATTCCCTGAATCGGGTTTTCTGAGTTTGATCCGGAAAATTTCATCTCAGAATGTCAACGGTGCGTTGCCATTTGACAAACGTTGGATTTTTTCAACGAATTTCGAAATGAGTCCGGTTGTGTCACTTAATTTGAAAAGGGCAGTCGAAAGAGAGGGAGTATATAAGGAAGAGGAATCGAAAGTTCTGGAAAAGACGAGAGATGCGATGACATTTCGTTTATTGCTGGGATATTTTTTTCGGAAGTTCCTGAAATCCAGTTGTATCGCAGTCTATCCATGAGTTTCTAGAAACTTCTCGTGCTCCCCGTGTGGATATCCTTATGATCTGACCCTCTGAAGCCCACCGTGCCCTATTTGTTTTATCCACGCCGTCTGTCCGTTTTTTCAGCTGACTTTAGGTCATGAGCCCAAAAATATAACACATCCAAAGCTCATGGACCACACTGTAGGAAACAGTGGGATAATGATGACCACAGTTGTAACCTTCCTACGTTACCGCGATATTTAATTGTCATCCAATCCGTTCATAAGGTAACACAGCCCTGGATAAAGGGAAAACACAAATATCATCTTTTACCGAAACTTATGTGGCCCTGGGAATTTTTCAATGGTAGGTGTCTAATTTCCACTCTGTCGTGCTATGTGGTCCACATGGGCTTTATATCTGCCTTATTTTTGTTTTAATTTTTTTTTCCTGTAAAATGAGCTAGTAAAAGGGATAGACTGCATTGATAAAACACATATGTCATAGTGGGTCCCACAGCCAGGTCACCGGGCAATCCAAGTTGGCTGTAAGTGGGTCAAATGGTTTAGTGGCCCAGAGCGTCGATCTGACGATGATAGCCACCGGGGATTAATAATGCTAGAAAGATACCCATGATTGGATGATCCTAGCCGTCCAGTCTTTAGGGTTCTTTTTATTTAGTGCAGACCGCTTGCTGAACTTTCCTCTTAACATGGCCGATTAGGGGCGGTCCCGTCCGACAGATTTTTGTTTTGTGGTTTATCAACGCCAATGATCAGCGATTTGGATCATGAAACATGGACATACTTGTACAGACATAGTGCCTCATGACACTATCAACGATTTCAGACTACATTGTTATACTCTGATAGATGGTGGTGGATGGTACTCGTGCACTTAAAATTTAAAAAGGTATTGAACACGTGGCATTAAGTTAGTTTAATTAAACAGTCCAAATTACGATACCCAGTGTAGATATACCATGAATCCAAACTTAAATATTATTTGAACACCTGAGCATTGGATGTGGACATTTATTGCATTTCAAAAATTAAAAATACCAACAAAAAAAAAAAAAAAAAAAAGTCCTATTCCCATAAGCAAGACAAATAGTTAAATTAAACCATCCAAATTATGGTACTCACCGTCCAAAATATGAACAGTTGAGAAGATTTTTATATAAATCCGGATCGTTTGCTTACACAAGTAGAGATTTCCTGATTGTATTATGACTAGGTAAGTGATGATGTAGGCCAATCATATTGCAACTAGCAGAAAATCCCTATTTGTATATCTAAACTTCCATTTTATTTATTTGACCGACAAGTGGTTTGATATTTCCTGAACAGTTAAAAATAAAAAATATCCAATGGTTGTTCATATGTGATGATTGTTCAACTGACATACTGTGCTTTGGGATAGGTAGACACAGATTTCCTTGCTGAGAAGCTAGGTGGGGCCATTATGATATTTGTGAGAAATTCACTCAATGCATCCGTTTTGAGAGGTTAATTTAGGACATGGGATAAAAATTCAAGTGGATCCCGTGTTTAAGGAAGCCATGAATGTTGCTCTTAAGTTCGCCTTATGTTTATATGCCATTCTAACTAAAATGAAAACATAAAAAGACTTTCAGTGGTGCTAGTTCAATCCCTATTATTTCATCTAGCGTAGCTCACTTGAGTTTTGGATCTACCAAACAATTTGTCACATGTCTTTAAATGAGCGTGTAGAATGGCTATACGGGATGGATTTCTCACAAATATTACGGTGCGCCCTCTTACCTTTCCGATGCTAGAACTGAAATCCAAGTGTGAGACAGGAGGGGTACCAGCTATTCGGTTGGTAGTGCCTCTCTAGCATCAACGTTGGTGATGGTCAGTGCTGGAAAAGCTTCTTAGGCTCCATGCCATCCATTTATTTTGCTAGCTCATTTTAATATATGAGATCAAAAACGAGATGCATCAAATGTTGAGATTTGTTAATATCAAATTACAGATTTATAATTACGGTAAAAAAGATTAGAAACAAAAATACAAAAGATTAAGGATAGGTTGAAATACATATAATTATATTGTCTTTAAAACGTTATTCACCCATTCTCAAGTTAATTGAGACTGTTGATAGTTTCCAAGCAAATAGCTTTCAAAATATGACGAGCTTGTGTGTATTTCTACATTCAGTAAACACGAAAAAACCACCTATGAAAGTCTGAAAACACAGTTTTAATAGTAGAGGAAAGAAATGTTGCTCTTAAGTTCACCTTATGTTTATATGCCATTCTAACTAAAATGAAAACATAAAAAGTCTTTCAGTTGTGCTAGTTGTGTGGCCCACTTGAGTTTTGGATCTACCAAACAATTTGTTCAATGTCTTTAAATGAGCTTGTAGAATGGCCATATAGGGTGGATTTCTCACAAATATTATGGTGTGCCCTCTTACCTTTCCGATGCTAGAACTGAAATCCATGTCTGAGACGAGGGGTACCATCTATTCAGTTGGTAGTGCCTCTCCAGCATCGACGTTAGTGATAGTCAATGCTGGAAAAGCTTCTTAGGCTCCATGCCATCCATGTATTTTGCTAGCTCATTTTAATATGTGAGACCAAAAACGGGATGCATCCAATGTTGAGATTTGTTAATATCAAAGTAAAGATTTATAATTATGGTAAAATAAATTAGAAAACAAAAATACAAAAGATTAAGGATAGGTTGAAGTACATACAATCATGTTGTCTTTAAAACATTATTCACCCATTTTCAAGTTAATTGAGACTGTTGATAGTTTCCAAGCAAATAGCTTCCAAAATACGACGAGCTTATGTGTATCTCTACATTCAGTAAACATGAAAAAACCACCAATGAAACTCTGAAAACACAGTTTTAATGGCAGACAAAAGCTAAAAAAAAAGTTCTCAAATGAAATAGAGATAGAAAAATAATATTAGCTCTGCTTGCTTAAACCACTGCACTGGTTTAAATCTTTAGGACCTAGTAGTTTTAGGTTTGTATTGAACCTACTAGCTTGATCACAAAATGCTTATAGCTTGCTAGTTTAGATTAGAGAATGAATTAGCTTGCTTATGTTGATTGAATGAACTAGCCCAACATTGTTTTATATAGGTAAGGATAACTGGATGTCTTTTATCCAGAGTCATAAACATCATGGAACGTTTCTAACTATTGGAGAGAAACTAGTCATTTTCTGCAATTTCTGACTAATGAAGAGAAATTAGCCGTTTTTTGATAGTTTATGGCCATTTTGCATGTGGAAGACTAGCTACAAGCTAGCCATTTTTAACTATTGGGCTAGCCACATGCAACAGTTTTTGCATGGTTTAATTAATTATTGCATGAACAGTTACATCAGACCTCTTAAACCGCTCCTATATAAAGCAATGAGATATCTCTCGAATCTTTTCTCCATGGCAAAGTGGGTCAATAGCGCCTTTACAACCACATTGCTTCACATGCCCATACCATCATATTGAGATCATGCTTGATCCTATGCATGCGTGCGTGCAAGCTTCGGTACCCTTCTGTCTTACCAAGCAAAAAATAAAATACTCAACACCTTTCTTAAGAGTGATTTTTTTTTCTTCTTCTCCCAAACTATATATGGAATTATTACCAAAGGTGAGAAAAAAAAACCAAATATTTTTAATATTCATTTTTTATTTAAAATTATTAAAAAAAAAAAAAACTAACATCCAAATCTTAATCACGCCACACCATAAAATGGTGGTGATTGATCGCCACAGTTAAAAACTTCTCCAAGGTTATATAAGTTTTGGATGATGCTGATATTTATGTTATTGGACGTAGGATAGTGGGGCCCACTGGTGAGCAATCACTAGTGGGTGGGTCCCACAAGTTTAGATTTCTTCTGGCCTTTTTTCTTTTTTGTTATATTTCAAATTCAACTTTGAATTTGATTTATGATAGGAGATTGGGATAAGACCGGATGATATGGTCTCATTCAATCTCATCTGATCTCTCATTCCTTTCCTATATAAAGGATAGATTTTCTCACTCATCATGGATCATAAGTAATACTGAGAGTATACGGAAAGAAATATAGTGTGCACGGTAGTCTGTCCATTTTGACTTATCCTTAGGACGATCTAATCCATAAATTGCAATCCGGGATTACTTTATACCATAGGATCAAAGGTGTGAATAAATCCATCTGCTCCAGTAGTAGATAAGCGGGCCGTTGGAGCGTCAATCTTCTTCTTTGTAAGGGTTCCAAAACTCGTGTAGACCGTCAGATCTTGAGGGCTCACCTTCTGCGCTTCCCTACAGTGGTATCGGAGCTTTCAACGATGGATCTCCGATTATTTTCATCTAAAAAGGTAAGTGGCCCATCCTTTCTTTTTGGATTGGAATCCATGGCATGTTAAATTGAATGATTTCATACATGTAAAGTCATATGTACGGTGGATTAGATTTTACATAAGTATAATGCCTAATTTGGATGGATTGGATCACTGGATCACTGTAATTTATTTATTTTTATGAAAATCATTGATTGTGATTAGATCTAATGGTAAGTCCAGATCTATCACCAACAGTGAGACCCATTTGTTAGAATACACAGCTAAAACACTTGATATACTTTATTCACGTTGAATGAGGATTACACCTCTTCACAACTTGCAATGCCATAAACAACTAAGATACTTTATGTGTTTCCTCACTTAATATAATTTGCACGTGCGCTATTTAGACATGTGCAATCAAGGAATACATGAGCAAGATCAGACCTGCTCATTAAGAAATATCAGTTGGCAGATGGCTTCTACAAAAAAACATATCAGCCACATATGATTAACAGATGGGCCACACGTTTAAAACAAATTAAATAAACGGTAAAAAGAAATTGCCCACGTTTTAACTCACATGTTTATCAGGTTGGTTTGATATGTCAGACATGGAAGATATACAGTAGAGATGATCACATGATGAGCAGCTCCTATCTTTTACACATGTTCCTTGCTTTGCTCCCATATGCGAGAGGCACTAGAGCACGTACACATCTAGTACATCTCACAATATATATCCGGCAATAGTTGCTATATTGATCTACACCACTGAAACATTGTTGCTGCATATCATGCACTAAGACATATAGCTGTTGTACACGTGTGTACACGGGTTGACTTCTGCTATACACGTGTGTAATGGGGGACATCTCTCCATATAGCTGTTGTACACGCGTTGGCTGATGTGCACATGTACATTTGCTGTTGTACACGTATACAATGTACATGTGTGGCTGCTTCACATGTGTTGGATGTACATATGTTGATTATTTCACGTGTTGGTTGTTGTACACGTATGCAATGTACACGTGTGGCTGCTTCACACGTGTTGGCTGTACACGTGTTGATTGTTTCATGGTGGGTCTACTGTACACGTATTGGCTGCATCACGAGTGTTGGCTGCTTCACACGTATATTAGCTATCTGCTGACGTACACAATTAGCAAATCTGTTGTAGAGCTGACATACACAATTATAATAGTTGTTGTATAGGTGAAGTACACAAAATCATATAGCTGTTGTATTCACGTGGGTCTAATCACAATGTACGTAATATATCCAAACCGTCCAGCCATCTGGCGATGTGGCACATGTATATGAGAAAAACTCTGATTTACTAATCCGATATACACGTCACCTGTGGTAATAAGGATGCACACGTAATAGGGATTTAACATGACCGGAAACATCATAACCCGCGCTTCTTGCTATGTAAAGTACATGATGAGGCATATGTAATATACATTTACTTCTTTTTTAATCTTGACCATCCATTTCAAAGACCCACCTTGCATTGGCCACAGCTTGAAAGTTACATGGATCTGACAATCCTAGCAAATCAATGAGTGGCGCTGCCTTCGAACCAATGGTGGATAACAACCATCTGAGTGAATTGCTCGTGTAACTTAGGCAAGTACGGACAAGTGAAGTCTTGTGTGCATTGTATGCATATATGCTTGTTGAGATATGGGATTGCAATACTGCTCAAATACATGTATGTATACATACATGTGATTATGATTTTTTTTATATTATATTATTCACTGTTGATGTAGATATCATTAGTGATTAAAACGATCATTAATCATGATAATCAATATTGATGATAGGATCAATAATCAATATTGAACATTAATGGTAATGATCGGATACATTTCTAATGGTCATGATCATTAGTGATGATAAAACCCTCTTTATGACTATGCATTTCATTTTATTTTTTTTTATTTCTGATGATAATATGTGTGATACAATTAGGCTTGATGTGTTTAGATCTAAGCCCTCCTTATTTTTTTGAAAAATATAAAACTTAGTGCTAGAATCCTTTCTAAAAATAAAGGTTATGCATGACCTGAGTGGGAGTTTATTCTCCTCCACCAAATGATGTATGCAACCATGTAATGGAAGGTTGCACGTTATACAAATTTATTCTTATAAAAGCATTAAACTCATCTTAAATAGAGAACTTAATTGTTCTACACCGCCCATTCGGGTATGTGGACTTTCAGATCTCGTTAAGATGTGTTGACTACTTTTATATTTCGAAAATTTGTATAACACGTAAAAATGTTGATGATTATTATCAATACCTTAGATCTTAGGTAAGTAGTGATACTCATGTAATGTAGAGATGGCCACCAAAGCATTAATCACTGAACAGCTAAAAGGACAATATTTCAACGGCAACAACTACGTAGACTGGTCTCGCGCGGTGCAATACCTTCTGGACAAGGACGACATATCTCACACACTCAATGAAGTTCAAGAGGAACTCATCTTGGCTGAAAATGGAAATTTACATGAACATAGGGTTGCGATGACTCGCTATAATAAGTGGTGAAAACAGAATTGTTCAGCTTGTAATGTCCTTCTTAGTACTATGTAAAAAAAATTCATACCTACGTATGAAGTGCATGAAACCGCTAAGAGAATCTGGGAAGCACTGACAAATGCCTATGCACAGAAGTCAGATGCGAGAGTTCGGGTAATGAAATTAGAATTTCAGGAGTATAGGATGCCTGCCCATCAAAGATCATATTCGTAAGATAGAGCAAATGATAAGTGCCCTTAGGAATATTGGGTGTAAATTGATTAAAAATCAGAATATTATAGCCATACACCGTTTCTTGTCTGAATCTTAGGCCCAAAATCAAAAGAATTCTGAACCATACTAATTCTATCACTACGTTTAGAGACTTTTGTAGCCACTTGGTACGTGAGGTTGAAATGAATACAATTCAGCCAGGTTCAGCCAAGGCCTTTGTAACAAAGATCCATAAGCGGAAAGCTAACAATAAACGGTCCAAAACTCGCAAAAAAGCGAAGAAGAATAATCAAGAACAGAAGACCACAACACCTCCTCTAAATCTCAAGAAGAGGAATGGAAAGAAGAAGTAGAAAAAGACAAATATAGTCTACTTTATCTGTGAAAATTTTGCCCATTATGCTCGGCAGTGTGCCCATAAAAAGACGGTAATTTCTTAGTCACTAGATACTTTGTATGTAGGCGTTTGGTCTGAAATTCTTTCCGTTGATACCATATCTAGCAAGTGGATTTTGGATTCAGGCGCAACAAAGCACGTGACGAAGAGTCGTCGAGGACTTGAGGAATTTCGGCCTGTAACCAAGGGAAGTTACAAGCAGTACATGAGCAATAACGCTGTTGAAGACGTACTAAGGATTGACGTTCTCCATCTCCATATGCACATAGGGCAAACAATAATCCTCCATGATACTTTTTATGCACCGGGGATGGGTTGAAATTTAATTTATGTTTCTAGGTTATTATTTGATGGTTTTGATATTCAATTTTTCGGGACAAGAGTTTCTTTGAGACCGAATAACCTCATCTTTGCATTGAAAAATTTAATTTTAGGTTTATTTATTTTAGACGTAGATTATGATAATTTCTCTCTTGCTTTATCTGTTATGTCGAATAAAACTGTAGTATCTGAATCTCAAAAATGACACGTGAGGTTGGTCACATTGGAAAGGATCGTATGATAAGACTAGTACGTTCTGGTTTGTTAGACTCCTTATCCAAAGTTGATTTGTCATTTTGTGAACATTGTGTGTCTAGAAAGACTTCGAAAAAATCATTTCCTAAAGCGGCTAGGTCCAAGGGCACACTAGAGATAATCTATTCAGATATCTGTGGACCCTTTAATGTATATTCTAAAAACGGATGCCAGTACTTTGTCACTTTCATTGATGATTACTCGCGCTATAGATATGTGTATCTCATCTCACACTAATCTGAGGCTTTTGATTATTTTCTTAAATATAAAGCTGATGCGGAAAATCAGCTTGAAAAAAAGATTAAAATCCTTCGATCTGATAGAGGTGGCGAGTATACATCTGAAACGTTTAAATCATATTGTGAAAACGTTAAAATTGTTCGGCAGTACACAATGGCTTATACTCCACAACAAAATGGTGTTACAAAGAGAAGGAATCTGACACTATTGGACATGGTTAGATCGATGATAGCACAAGCCAATCTCTCTACCACATTCTGGGGAGACGCACTGTTAACAGCCGTCTACATCCTTAATAGAGTTTCATCCAAATCCATTCCTAAGACCCCATATGAGATGTGATCTGGGAGGATTCCTTCTCTAGCTAACCTATGCGCTTGGGGATCTTTGGAATATATTTTGCTACCTACTCCGCATAAAGGTAAACTTGATAGTAAAACCATTGAATGCGTGTTCAAAAGGTACCCTATGCATTCAAAGAGATACATTCTAGTTTATGAGGACCATGGACGATGGATTGAAATAGAATCTCAGGACGTGACCTTTGTTGAAGATAAATACCCAAGTCGAATGAAGTAAAAGATTCCATTAGAATTTTTTAAAATACCCGATGTATCTTAGGAGAGTGGGAGTTCTGCTTCTCACGATGATGATGTTCCTATAGTTTGTCAGGACAGTGGGAGAGCATCTAAGCAGGCTCCTGAGTTACATCGAAGCGAAAGAGGATTGATTCCCTGAAGATACTTCAATATTAAAGGTCAAACATTCTCTTGCGTTACAATGGATGATGATGAACCTGATTCATATCAGGATGCATTATTATCTTCTAACTCGGCCGATTAGGTGAATGTTATGGACGAAGAAATCACTTCCATGGAAAAGAATAAAGTTTAGGAACTTGTTGATCTGCCTTCTAATTGCAAAGCAATAGGTAATAAATGGGTACTTAAGATCAAAAGAAAGGTAAATGGTACAGTGGATAAATATAAAGCACGATTAGTTGTTAAAGGTTTTACACAATAAGAAGGCATAGATTACGAGGAGACCTTTTCACCTGTTATAAAGTTTTCATCAATCTACATGATCTTGTCCATTGTCATAAGTTTAAACTTAGAGTTATATCAGATGGATGTCAAGACCGCATTCTTAAATGGTAACTTGGATGAAGAAATATATATGCAACAGCCCATAGATTATGTGGGCAAAAAGCATCCAAAGAACGTCTGTAAGTTGTTGAAATCTATCTATGGGTTGAAGCAATCTTCAAGACAGTGGTATACGAGGTTCCACTTCACCATCACCACTTTTGGATTTACGATGAGTGAAGAAGATCATTGTGTATACATGAAATGGTCTGGAAGATCTTTTGATACTATCTCTATATGTAGAAGATATCCTGTTAGCTGGTAATGACATGCAATTGTTGATATTTATTAAAGATTAGTTATTCTCGAACTTTGAGATGAAAGACGTCGATAAAGCTAACTTTATTCTTGGAGTAAAAATCATCAGGGACCACCCTAAGAAATTTTTGAGTTTGTCTCAAGCAACCTATATACAAAAGATCTTAGAGCGGTTCAAGATAAAAAATTCTAAAGCTGTTAAAACTCCAATGGATAAAGCTACCAAGCTAAACAGGAAATCGTGTCCCCGGACTGAAGCTGAGAAATTATCTATGTCCTTAGTACCTTATATAAGCGTAGTAGGGAGCTTAATGTATGTTATATTTTGCACCAGACTGGATATTATCTATGCAATTAGCATAATCAGCCGTTATCAGAGTAACCGGGGACAGTCTCATTGGCAAGCCGTCAAACGTATATTCGGCTATCTCCGAGGAACAAAAGACTTAATGTTGTGTTATGAAGGCACAAGCCTCGAGCTCAAAGGATATTCTGATACGGCTTAGAGTAATACGCCGACGAGAGAAAGTCTACTTCAGGGTATGTATTCTTACTCGGAGGAGGAGCTATCTCATGGTCGAGTAAGAAACAGACATCCACAACTCTTTCATCTATGGAGGCTGAGTACATTGCATGTTGTGCAACGGTTTAGGAGTGTGTATGGGTTCGCAGATTTCTATTGAGTCTGGGTGTTGTACGGAGTGTTCGTCAGCCTATATAGCTAAAGATAGACAATACTTCCACCATTAACTTGGCAAAAGACCCTAAACATCACCAGAAATCTAAGCACATTGAGATCAAGTATCATTACGTCCGTGATCAAGTGAGAGATAAGAAGGTTGCCCTCAGCTATATTCCTACTAAGAAGATGATGGCTGATCCCATGACGAAACTTATAGCTAAAGATTCATTTCAGGTTTGCGTCAGGCAGATGGGATTGAGGAAAGCTTGACTGATGTACTTATTTTTGTAGTACCTTTGATCTTTCATTAATGAATAATATATTTCATTTATTCAGTATTAAACACTAATATAAACTAGGTAAGTAGATCATCAGTATTTACCTTGAAATCATGTAGGATTTATATTTTTGTCGGTAGGCCGGTCACCCACTCGCACGGGTTGACCAACCTTGAATGTAAAAGAGAGGTACATTTGGGGCCATGTTTATACATTGAGGTATGAACTTTCCTTTATTGTGAATAATAAAGGATAAGAATATGAGTGAGTCATATCCGCCTACAATCTTATAAAGATTGAAGATGAGATCGATAAAGTCGAATAACATAATCGCACCATTCTGTTACATGCGATCAATGCTATGGCCTGTATTTAAAGCCAGGTTATGAGGTTATGAGATAAGTCGTACCTCACGTAGAATGACCTGTGTATTGTAGATCCGACATTCACCTAGTATTGTCTACTTTACGACGTGAATTGTAGCCATGTGCTGGGACGTTTTACCTACAGATTGTTTTGATTCGATATAATCATTGCAATGTATAAGTAGCAGTCCCGTAGGTGACTCTTTATGTCCTTAGCTACCTTTCTCTTGTGTATATGAGGATGGGATTGAGTGTTGCTTCTTTAGTGTACTATGACGAAAAGTCCTTAATTAGCTAGACTCGGTTACGCTAGGAAACCAATTTGATTGATTCCAAATTACACATCTGCGTGGGGAAGATCTCGTGATAGCTACACCAAGTTTCTAGAACTTTAAATACGCACTCAAAGACTTATCCGCCAGCAGTATCGAGTTGTTTTTAATAAACTTTTTCAAACAATATTTTTTCTTAAAAATATATATATAAGTATTGCTTTAAATCGATTTTAATCGAAGTTTGTGAAAAATTAAGTTTTCAGAAAAACTCAATAAGTTGGATAAGTGCGTATGTTGGCCGAATACTCTAGATTGGGAGTTAACTTCATTCGGTGTGGTCATGCAGACTAGGACAAACATTGCAAAGCTTGGGTTATTAAGTACTAGTTAAGTGGTCACTTAGTACTCAAGCACATGTGAGAAGATTACGGTGATCCAGTTAATCCCACACCTTTGATTCTTTTGATCGCGATGTTTGGTCTTTAATTGTTATTAGGAGAGTTAAATGGACAAAATTTTGTACTTATCTTACAATGTGATTAAGTGAGAGATGTTGGACGTAGGCCAGTGGGGCCCATTGGTGAGCAATCACTAGTGGGTGGGTCCCACAAGTTTAGGCTTCTTCCGACCTTTTTCTTTTTCTATTATATTTCAAATTCAACTTTAAATTTATTTATGATAGGAGATAGGGATAAGACCGGATGATATGGTCTCATCCAATCTCATCCGATCTCTCATTCATTTCCTATATAAAGGATGAGACTCTCTCACCCGTGATGGATCATAAGTAATACTGAGAATATACGGAGACAGATATAGTGCGCTCTAATCCATAGATTACAATCTAGGACCACCATATACCGTAGGATCAGAGGTGTGAATAGATCCATCTGCTCCAGTCGTCAATCTTCTGCTTTGTGAGGGTTCCAAAACTCGTATAAACTGTCAGATCTTGAGGGCTCACCTTCCGCGCTTCCCTACATGTGTTATCCCTTCATACAGTCTATGCTGCGGTGTGGCCCATTTGAGGAGTTTTTAATGATATCATTTAATAAGCTCATTAATTTATTTATTTTTTTGTTGCAGCCTCTGATATTTCAATGTGTTATTTTAGGCATGCATGAGCTAAAAAATGAATGGACGGCATGGATAAGACACAGATAATAATGGGGTCGCATAAGTACTACACCACTTGCCTGGGCACTCAACATGGGAAGCGAATTGGCTGGTGTACCCCACACCAGCTATATAGTTGCGGTGTTCATGTCAGCAAGTTTTGTGGGTGCTATCATGAGGTATGTGTTATATCCAAACTGTCCATCCATTTGTTAATCTCATCTTAAGGCTTGAGCTGAAAAATAAGATAGATGTAAAGATCAAGTGGACCACCTTGCAAAAAGCAGTGAGAGATTGAACGTCTACCATTGAAACCCTTTTGGGATCACATAAGTTTCGGATCAATAAGAAATTTTTTAATCCTCTTCATCCATGTATTTCTTACCTTATTAACATATTGGATGGAAAATAAATGTTATGGTGGGCTGTCATGCCCCAAACCCGAAAATCGGATTCACATGAATCCCTATTGCCGAATCCGATGCCGACAGCCTCTGTAGTACCCCATTCTCGGCTCCTGATAATCAAATGCCAGATTCCGATCCTAGGATCCTACAAGGAGGATTTTCAGAATGAAATTTTTTTTTGTAATGAAGCATAACCACAAGCATAACCAAGTCACAAAATAACATCACCACATATCCACTATATCAAAAATTAAAGTACAATGCGGAAAGGAAAATACAAGGTGATCAAAAAGTTCTAAAAGGTCCTAATACGCACTCCTGCCTCAGCACTGCTGCTGTCCAACGCTACCTGCACGCAACTGTCGTGCATAAGCTTACAAAAGCTTAGAGGGTGGTGTAAGTGTGTGTGTAAGGCAAACGCCAAGTATACAGTATCAGAATAATGCAAAAGTATGCGGTAAGTCCATAAAATCAACCACACCAAGGCTATGTAATGCAAGGCATGATGTGAGATATGAATGTCATCGGCCACACCGATGCAATGCAAGGCCTACATAGCCGAATGTCATATGCGAAATGCAATCCAAGCAAGTCGGTACTCATCAAGTACATATATCAGTATAGTTTCCCTCTAGATATCACCGGGGTCTAATACACTTTGCAGTGACTGCCATCTTCCTAGCTGCACAATCAAGCAAGAGGAATAGACCTCACTATCCGCCTGACCAGTAGTCTACCAATACTTACCCGACTCGTCGATAGCGAACTCATTTGCGAGCTGATCAAACTCAGCCTACCTTACTGCCCCCTCACTCAGGCGAATAAGGCCACACCCCATTCCAACCGACCACGATGTAGTGGGAGACGCGGCCTACTGATATTCGACACTCAGGCGCTCGTGTATCCACTCGGTCTAGACATTGGAGCATCTCCTGGTACTAAAAAGGTTCTGGGACTCTCACCTAAGGACATCCTAAGTGTCCACAATGCTAGAACCAAGTATTTTCAGTATCCGATACGGCCATCCACGATATACTTATGGAGCCGTAGCCCTGATGTCACTAGGGCGTGCAGTGATCAGGTCACATATATGCGAGATGCATGAATCACACGTCAAATCATGCAGAAATCCAGTGCGTACTGCGCCATCATGTAGGGCACTCTATCTCATAATGAGTCCCGTAAATGGTCTGCCCAGTGGCGTATGCTATGATCAGTCACTGCTCATATCAAGCATACATGTAACACTCTGAATTTTTGCTAACCTGGGATTAGACATCCTTAGGCAATGGGCCAACCATAACACCTCAGTAACTTCTCAGAACCCAATTCCAAAGCCAAAGAAATCATGTAGAACTAAATTCTTTAGAATTTAATGAGAATTAGCCAGCGCTACACTAGATTACCTGTGAAATAAGCACCAACTACTTTAAATACGATCTCTAAGACCCAAAACCTCTAGCATCGTTGACGCTACGTTACCCTAAAATCTAGGATCAAACTCTAAACCGGTTTGTTCTCAGGAACCCTTTGAAACTTCGTATTTGATTTAGACCGCGCGTCGAAAGTCCGATATCTACAATCTTAGACGGTTATGACTGCTTAGCTGGACTTGACAATCGTTTCGAAAATCAAGCCCAACCGATGTTCTGAGGCTATTTCATTGAGCCTGTACTGAAGAGAGTGAGAAATGGCTAAAGGTTTAGGAAATTAATTCCAAATCTGGCACGTGTCGTTGCGCGTTATTATTAAGTGTTCTGACCGTCAGAATTCATCCAAATTTCACCCTCGGATCAGAAAAAATTTCTCTTTCATGTCATGAGACTTGTAGACTTGATTTAGGTACGATGACCGCTGAACTGAAACTGGACCGCCACGTGTGATCTGCGAACTCTACCGGTCTGAAAACTTCATGTGAGCAAGATCCAGTGACCATGAGCTTAAGTCCGACCACGTTCGGCCAGGGGACCTCTCGAAACGCTCTTTTAGATCGAAAAAGTCCCGATTTGGTTATAACTTAAGTATACATTTATCTCAAGTCTATTTAGGTAAGATTTTAGGCTATATAAGGGCCTTAAACCCTCACATATCTCTCCCATCCGAATTTGCTTAAAACCCTAGATAGAGAGAGAGAGAGAGAGAGAAAGTGAGAGATTGTGAGTGAGGTGTGGGAGAGCTTTTTTGCCACTTGCTACAGCTGCTACCTGTGATTAATCACCGCATTCAAATCATTTTCTCGGTGATTCTAACGCACTCCTGGGTAAGAAAACCCTAACCACTTGCTGTTTTAGGGATTCCCTTGATACAATAGCGAAGTAGCTTATGTATCTTGTGCATTAGGTCGCATCTACGCCGTTGACGAAGCATAGACGTTCTATTCGAATCGATACACGTCTAAGGCGAAAGGGAGGATTTTAGACGCTTTGATTGATTGATTTCAAAGCTTTCAATGTCGTTTAATAGTAGATTGTCAAAGAGAACGCCGTTTGACATGTAGAATATGCTGTCCGTTTTCCATTTCGTATACGTACGGGAAATATGAGATTTAGGGCATTTTGGGTATTTGTAGGAAATACAGTATACGTCCATATTTTGCAGAAATGATTGCCATGGCTATTTGTCGTGTTATGATATTAAGAATGCGTGCATGATCTGTTTGGCGAAGAGATTCGCCCTAATGCGCACTTTGAGTCGACATACGCTATGTAGACTAAAGTGGACTAAGTGTTTGTATAAATGTTTGTATTAGTAGGTATTGAGTAAATGGTGTTGTGAATTAGTTTTGAGATTGAATTCTCAATTAATATGCTGATGTATATGGTTTCCACATGTTGGCTATATGAATCGATTTCATTATACATATATGGAATGCATGTATTGGTTGATTTGCTTATGTAGTATGATATAACATGTGTCAACATGCTTGTATTGTTTATATTCTTTTCTGTTACTCATATATGCTTACTGATGTTGATACACAAATACTTGGGGCTATGACTGTAACACTCCAGATTTTTGCCGACCTGGGATTAGACGTCCTTAGGCAATGGGTCAACCAAAACACCTTGGTAACCGCTCAGAACCCAATTCCAAAGCTAAAGAAATCACTTAGGATAAATTCCTTTAGAAATTAAGCGTAAGTTAACTAGCGCTACGCTAGAGTAGCTGCAAAATTGTCCCTGATCTCTTTAAATACGTTCTACAAGATCCAAAGCTTGTAGAATCGTTGATGCTACGTTACCCTAAAATCCAAGATCAAACTCTAAACCGGTTTGTTCTCTGGAACCCTTTGAAACTTTGTATTGGATCTAGACCGCGCGTCGAAAGTCCGATATCTACAATCTTAGACCGTTATGACCGCTTGGCTGGACTTGACAATCGTTTCGAAAATCAAGCCCAACCAATGTACGGAGGCTATTTCATTGAGCCTGGAGTGAAGAGAGTGAAAAATGGGTTAGATTTGAAAATTTTAATCCAAATCTGGCACGTGACTTGGCGCGTTATTATTAAGCGTTCTGACCGTCAGAATTCAGCCAAATTACACCCTCGGATCAGGAAAAATTTCTCTTTCATATCATGAGACTTGTAGACCTGATCTAGGTGCGATGACCGCTGAACTGAAATTAGACTCCACGTGCGATCTGCGAACTCTACTGGACTGAAAACTTGATGTATGCTAGATCCAGTAACCATGAGCTTAAGTCCAATCGCATTCAGCCATGAGACCTCCAGAAATACTCTTTTGGATCGGAACATCCCTGATTTGGTTATAACTCAAGTATACCTTTGTCCCAAGTCTGTTTTGGTGAGATTTTAACCTATATAAGGGCCTTAAGCCCTCTCACAACCCTCCCATCCGAATTTGCTTGAAACCCTAGGAAAAGAGAGAGAGAAAGTCAGAGATTGTGAGAGAGTGGGGGAGAGTTCTTCCTGCCACCTGCTGCAACTGCTACGTGTGCCAAAGCACCGCACTCCAATCACTTTTTTGGCAATTCCAATGCACTTCTAAGTAAGGAAAACCCTAACTACTTGCTGTTTTGGAGTTTCCTTTGATTCGTTAGCGAAGTAGCTTATACATCTTGTGCATTAGGTCGCCTGTACGTTGTTGACGAAGTGTATACGTTCCGATGGAAGCGATACACGTCTAGGGCAAAAGGTGAGGATTTTAGACGCTTTGATTGACTGATTTCAAAGCTTTCAATGTCTTTTAATAGTAGATTTTCGACGGTAACGCCGTTTGACATGTACAACATGCTGTCCGTTTTCTGTTTCGTAAACGTACGGTAAATATGAGATTTAGGGTATTTTAGTCATTTGTAGAAAATACTGTTTACGTCCGTATTTTGCCAGTTTGTTTGCCATGGCTATTTATCGTGTTAGAATATTAGGAATGCGTGCATGATTGGTTTGGCGAAGAGATTCGCCCTTAAGTGCACTTTGAGTCGACATACGCTATGTAGACTAAAGTGTGTAGTCTAAGTGTTTGTATAAATGTTTGTATTAGTATGTATTGAGTAAATGGTGTTGTGTATGAGTTTTGAGATTGAATTCTCAAGTAATATGCTGATGTAAATGATTTCCATCATGTTGGCTATATGTATTGATTTCATTATATACATGAAATACATGTGTGGGATGATTTGCTTAAGTTGTATGTTATAACATGTGTCAACATACTTACAATGTTGTATTTCATTTTTGTTACTCACATATGCTTACTGATGTTGATGCACAAATGCTTGGGGCTATGACCTAGTCCAGGCAGTCGGTAATGGATCGAATTCGTAGTTGGTTTCTATTTGCCACGAAGGACGCGTCGATGAAAGCGAGTCGTGTTTTGAGTTGGCGGCAGTGGTTAGGCCACACGAAGTGTTTTATGCACTTCATGTCGTTCAACTTGAGATGCGCTCGTGCTAGTCGAGTCCGTCAAGTAACCCGACTGGCCATTGTATGTTTACCATGTATGAGTCATAACTGCTTGAACCTAGGGTACTGAACTTACCATTGAAAACCCTGTTAACCATGGTACCTTGATCCATAAAGACTCATGAGCCGGGCATGGTGGTATGGGACACCGTGGTTGAGCTGTCGGCCTACGCTGGGGCCACAAACCTCCCCGTAGTGACCAATGAGCACCCTACTCTGAGCAGATTATGGTGGTATGAGACACTATATTCTTACTGTATGGGACCCTAGACAGGATCTGTGTTGAGATTGATATAAGGAAGGTACCTTAGTTTCTCAATCCTGCTGTATGAAAAGGATTAATAACAACCCGGTAATCATTATCCATATCGCATTGCATGTGCCTGGAAGATGTGGAGCACTGCGGGAAGAAAGCATGCCACGGACGCAGATGGTGCCGCATGAGGGAGTATGTCGGTGAGGGCATCCATCATGTCATTTCATGTATGCATTAACAACAGTATCTAAGAATGTTTGATTGTTTGTTTTACTATTATCGTGTGATTGATTTGATAACATGCTAATCTTTGCTTTACGATTCCACTGAGTTGATTAGTCATTCCCACGTTACGGGATGGTGTTCCGGACACCCACTAGTCCCTATTTTAGTTTCGGATGATGGCGCTGCTTGTAAAGCGGAACCGGACTTGATGATGATGAGGAGGATCCCTCCTTTATGCGTGTTCTGATCGACGGGATTACAAGGAGGTTGATTAGACACCTTGACACTTGTCATTTTATATTTTTGGAGCACTCATGTATATTCTTTTCTTTTCATTTTTATAGTATACATGTATTTAATTAACCTGGTAACATGTTCACACTCTGGAGACTTATAATTACTTCTATATTTTATGTATTCATCACAGTCTTTCGCTTGTTAATTTAACTGTCTCTGGAGTTTAATATGCTGTTTTGGCTTAGTCTCAATCTTGTTTAATGCCATTCTACAGACAACATGTATTTATCATTATCTATGTTGCATAAGTGACGTTCTGGAACTCGGGAGTTGGGTTTCTACCCGACCCCTGATTTTTAGAATGTTACAATATGTCACGCCCCAAACTCAGAAACCGGGCTCACAGAATTTTCGATCGCCGAATCTGGCGCCGACAGCCTCCGTAGAACCCCATTCTCGGCTCCTAGCTCCCATTCGCCAGGTTCCGATCCTGGGATGCTACGAGGAGGATTTTAAATGTCAGTCTGATTCGTAATAAGCATAACCAAAGGCATAACCCACAAACAACAACCAAGAAATCCATTACATTTTCACTATGATCAAAAACTTTACAAGTACAATGAGCATAAAGGGAAATACAGTGGTAAAGTACAAAAACTCCAAAATGCTCAGCAACGTGCTCCTGCCTCAACGCTGCTGTGACCCAACGTCACCTGCACGCAACGGTCGTGCATAAGCTTACAGAAAGCTTAGAGGGTGGTGAAGGTGTGTGCTCAAGGTAGTAATATGTACATGCAATGTCAGAGTGATGCGGAATAGGCAAATGGAATCATAATATCATGAGCCGTACCAAGGCTTATGCAATGCAAGACACGAATGGTATCGGCCATCCCAAGGCCATGCAATGTACAATGCAACTCAAGCATACAGATACTCATCAATGTCCACACGTCAATACAGCTCAAAGTATGGAATATCACCGGGGTCTAGTACACTCTAAACCAGATTGCCGCCACATCGCACGCAATAAGGTAAGTGGAAGAGACCTCACTATCCGTCTGCCAATATCGGGCGCGACTCGTCGATAGCGGACCCATTCCTTGAGCTGGTCAAACTCAGCCTAGTATTGCCCCCTAAACTCGGGCGGGTAAGGCCGCACCCCCTTCCAACCGACCACGATACAGTGGAGAGCACAGCCAACTGGTATTCGGCACTCAGTGCTCATCTACCCACTCGGTCTAGACGTTGGAGCAACCTCTTGGTACCATAAGGGTTTAGGGACTTTCACCCAGGGATATCTATAGTACCCCATGTAGATCAAGATTTTCGGTATCCAATCCTGCCAACCACGATGCGTCTGTGGAGGCTACGGCCCTAATGTCGCTAGGGCGTGCAATAACCATGTCACACAAATGCGGAATGCATGAATCACGCTATCCAGTCATGCAACCAATCCTGCGCATACCGTGCGCTCATGTAGGGCAACACCGCCTAACCGGGAGCCCATAAACAACCTGTCCGAAGGCAAATGCTATGATCAGTCAATCCCCATATCAAGCATACATATGATGCGTATGATCATGAGTCATGAAACTATACTAACATGTAAATGAGTGATGAACCATCCTTACCACGCAGATGGGCCTGGACGGTCTATACACAGCAAGTACGGCCTGGTGATGGGCCCTAAGGAGAGTCGTAATGTGGACATCCAACCAGCATTACGCTCGCAATGTGGACGTCAAACCAACATTGCTCCCAAGGCACGATCATTGTAAACATCGTACTTAGCCTATAAGGGATTTACACATTGCAATGGACCTATGTTCCTCCCATTGGGCCTTACATATATATTAAATAGGCCATAGCTTATGGGCCTTTTTTTTTGTCAGATGGGCCACATAAATGAGCCACACCAATGGGTCTTATGTGCATTGCAATGGGTCAAAATCCGTGGGCCTTAGATTGCATCAATTGGACCTAGTCACATGAGTCTAGTATGTATCAAATGGGCCACACCAATTGGACCCCCAAATGTGTATCCAATGGGCCTCAACCCAGAGGCCTTATATGACTCAAATGGTCCTAAATCCCTAGGCCCTAAACAATTCAAATGGGCCTAATCCATGAGCTTGCATGCATGTCGAAGTGGGCCTAATCCCATGGACTTGCAACACGTTAAATGGGCCTGAGTTCTTGGGCCTTAAATGGATCAAATGGGCCCAGCCCATAAGCATTTTATAAATCAAATGGGCCTAGCCCATTCCTTAAACAACAAGTGAGCCCAAGCCCATAGGCTTTATATGTTAAAGCGGATGGACGGTCCGGATGCATCACATGCATCAAGGTGGGTCCCACTGTCCAGTGGACAGTGCGGATATAACACATACCTCACACAGGGCCCCACCGTCCGTGGACGGTGGAGGCAGCACATGCGTCAGGTGGGTGCCACCGTCCACTGGACGGTGGATTTTAATATGCCCATCATTGTGGGTCCCATATGGGGCCCACCCTGCAATGTTCTTTCAAAATCCAACCCATTCACAAGGTCCCTTGGGCCTGGATGAAGGGAAAACATAAATTTCAGCTTGATCCAATACTTCTGTGGGCTCCAGGAAAATTTCAATGGCCAACACTCCTTTCTACTGTTTCACGTGGTGTGGGCCACCTGAGTCTTGGATGCAGCTGAAATTCGGAGGGGGGCCACTTCAAGGGGTGGCCCATCCGATGGACGGTTGTATGGCATAAAAACATTAAGGTGGGGCCCACGGCTGGAGGTCGTGGGAGCCAGCCATCCGCCCGCCCGTTCACGGCTGCACGCAGGCGCGTGCAGCCCTGCTGCTGCTGCAGAGGCTCTGCCTCTTAGTTAGTTTTTTTTTTTTTTTTGAAAATTATGTTTTCCCGAAGTTTTTGCCGTGTGGGGTCCACATCATGAAAATCCACACCGCCCATTAGCTGCCCTGGCCCAAGACGAACCCAAAGAGTCCAGAATTCAAATTTTAAAACGCTTAGAAAGTGAAAAAAAATTAAGAATTTAGTGTTTGAATGGTAATGACGCAATATTAGGCGCTATGGCCCACCAGGTGATTGGATCAGCTCCAAAATTCTACCCAACGGCTAAAACGCCGTCGGTAAAAGGATGGACGGCTTAGATCGGACATCAACATCAGGGTGGGGCCTATGCAAGGGGGCCACCAAAAAGTCTTCTTTTTCTTTCTTCCTTTTTTTTTTTTTTTTTCCCTTGAAACGTCCAGCGTCCCAGACGCTGGACGGTTTTTCATATTTTTTTTTTGGAAAACGGTGGGCCCTGATGAAGTGGGCCACCACTGATGGGTGCTATTATTTCAATGTCTAAGGTGGGCCCCACTTGAATAAAATGGTTATATTAAGGTGGGATCCATTCAAGTGGGCCACACAATTCCATAGCATAAAATGAAATAAAATAAAATAAAAGAAATAAAAGAGAGAGAGACATGGAGAGTGGGACACGGCTTGTGATGGAGAGACCCCATCATTATGGGCCCTCCCTTGCAATGATCATACAATAAATGGATCCCTTTGATCATGGGACCATCAAAAATGTAAATCAACGGTGGAGATCCATTCTCCACCGTTATGGACGGTCTAGATGACCTTTTTGCAATGAAATAACCATCATGATGGGGTCCATGGAGAATGGCCCCATCATAGAACAATCATGATGATCCAAGTGGTCCATCGGCCACATTTTAGGGTCCCAAGTGAGATCCACACGATTGATCGGTGGGCCTCACTTGGTCCACCGTAAAAATGAATAAATCTACCCTATAGAGGCACCCACCGTCCGATCTTCTCGCTCCTAGGGGTTCCTTGGCACCTTATCTTCAACTTCAATGGCTAAGATGAAGAATGGAGGGTTGAGATGGGAGATTTTGGGGTAGGAAGGTGGGCCACTTAGAGCTTAGGAAGGTTGGAAATTTTCATACGTATGGGGCTCTTGGAGTTGCTTGAAAATCTTGAAATGAGAAAGAGAGAAAGAGAGAGTGATGTAAAGGGAGAGAGAGAGAGTGATGGATGGATGGGTGAGTGATGGTGGTGTAAGAAAAACTTGACTTTTTGGCCTTTTGTGTAAAAAAGGTATGGGTTAAGAAGACTTTGTTGGCTTTTTGTGTAAGAGAGGTATGGGTTTAGGAGACTTTTGTGGTTGCTTGGGAAAAGAGATGGAAGTGATGTGTACTTGACATGTGATGGATTGATGGGTGATTGATTGATGGGATTGATGTGATTGATGTGACACATCGTTGAGATTCCCTTAGTTTTCGCAACGCGCGGCGTTTTCTCGCACCAAACGTTGGCCCATAACTCTTAATCAGGGTATCGCCTCGGCGTGCGAGTCGGGGTATCGGAACCGCGGTGACGGTGCGGTCGCTATGGCATTGGTCTCGGGTTGAGTCGACTTGGGTTGTCGGCACATGAATCAGGGTCGCACGTCGATACTGGTTAAGGGTTGAAAGTTGCCGGAATTCAACCGGTAAGACCGCGGAAGTGTACGGAAAGGTACGGACCAAGATACGGGTCTTACACAATACATATGATGCGTATGGGCATGAGTCATGAGATTATACTAAGCATGTTATAAGGCGATGGATAGCAACGAGTATGGGCCTATCAATGGGCCCTAAGGGGAGTTACAATGCGGACATTTAACCAACATTGTACATACAATGTGGACGTCAAACCAACATTATTCCCTAGGCACGGCCCGCCATATATATCATTACACGAACCATGGGAAATCACACATTGTAATGGACCCTTAGGACATCACGTTGGGCCTCGACCCATGGGCCTTAGATACATCAAATGGGTCGTATCACATGGGCCTTACATTCATCAAATGGGTTGCATTAATGGGCCTCACCAATGAGCCTTATGTACATTGCAATGGTCCATGATCCATGGGCCTTGAAATACATCAAAGTGGACCTCACAACTTGGGCCGTATATATATTAAATGGGCTTAATCTTATGGCCTTATCAAATGGGCCTAATTCCCATAGGCTTTATATATATTAAATGGGCCGGATCCCATGGGCATTATATATGTCAAATGAGATTAATCCCATGGGCATTACATATGCAAAATGGGCTTAATCCCATGGGCATTACATATGTCAAATGGGCCGAAACACAAGGGCCTCAGTGTATACCAAGGTGGGCTCACTTGAACATAGATCTGACTCATTTTTAGCTCAAGAAATGAGTTTTCAAAATGGATAGACGGTGAGATGCAACATATGCATCATGGTGGGGGGTGGGTCCACATAGAGGCCCACCATCATACATATATACATATATATATATAATAAAATATATCCAATATTATATATAACACATGCATCATGGTGGGAAGCGACGGAACAGTACGGATTAGGATACGGGTCTTATAGCTCTCCCCACCTAATAAAAATTTTCTCCTCGAATTTTACACTACCATCGCAACTAACATCATATATACTTAAAGCACCATACACCATACAATCAATCATAAAAAAGGTGAGGATAACGCTCTCGAATCTCTGTCTCGCGCTCCCAAGACGCCTCATCCACACTATGATGGCTCCACTGTACCTTCACCAAGGGAATGACCTTAGTTCTGAGGACCTGCTCCTTCCGATCAAGGATACGAACTAGCTGCTCAATATAAGAAACGTCCTCACGAACCTCCAACGGCGTCAATCAATAACAGGTACGATGTCTGACCCATACTTCCTCAACATAGAGATATGGAAGACGTTGTGGACGCCAGACAACTGCGATGGCAAGGCAAGCCGATAGGCCCTTGAAAGGTCCTATGAATCTCGGAGTAAGCTTGCCCTTCGTCCCAAAACGAACCACACCCTTCATGGGTGAGACTTTGAGATACACATAGTCCCCAACGATAAACTCCAAGGGACGACGCCGACGATCAGCAAAACTCTTCTGTCGGCTCTGAGCTGTGCGCATCCTCTGCCTGATGATGTCGATAGCCTCTGACGTTTGCTGTACAAGCTTGGGACCTAGGAGACATTGCTCTCCAACCTCGGTCCAACAACTCGGAGATCTACACGGTCTGTCATATAATGCATCAAAAGGAGCCATGCCAATGGTTGCCTAATAGCTGTTGTTGTACGCGAACTCAGCCAATCACAGGTGCTCGTCCCAACTACCCGCGAAATCAATCGCGTAGGCCCGAAGCATATCCTCAAGGATTTGGTTGACCCTTTCGGTCTGCCCATCAGTCTACGGATGATACGCGGTGCTGAGCTGCAAATCAGTGCCTATCGCTCTCTGGAAGCTCCTCCAAAACTGAGACGTGAACCTCGAATCTCGGTCTGAAACAATCGAGACGGTAACACCGTGCAATCTCACGATCTCATCAACAAATATCTTGGTGAGCCGATCTGTATGCCAAGTCTCACGAATTTCAAGAAAATGTGCCGACTTCGTCAGACGGTCCACAACAACCCAGATGGCGTCATAAACGCGCTGAGTCCTCGACAAACCCATGACAAAATCGGTAGATTTGTGCTCCCACTTCCACATCGGAACGCTCAACGGCTGTAATAGACCAGGGGGTCTCTGATGATCGGCCTTGACACGCTGGTAGGTGTCACACTCGGCCACAAAACTGGCTGTCTGACGCTTCATCCCTGACCAAAAGTACTGACGTCTCATATCGCGATACATCTTCGTCGATCCAAGGTGGATAGAGAAACATGATCGATGGCCTCGGTTATAAGATCTCGACGTAACTCAAGTATATCCGGGACACATAATCGACCTCTAAAGTGAAGTCCACAGTCAGAACCAATCTGTCAATCCGTCTGTCTCTCAGATGCTGCCTCTGCTCGGTAATCCTGTAACGACTCGTCTATCTGCTGAGCCTCGATCACCCTTGCGACAAGAAAGGGTTGAATCGACAAGCTCGATAGCTGAACAATAGACGACTGCAGATTAAACTCAAAGTCGTACTCTACTATATCGTCGAGCATCCTCCACTCCTGAATCATCTGTGTGCCACCAGGCCTCGTGGCTGACGGCTGAGGGCATCCGCCACCACATTCGCCTTACCCGGGTGGTACTGAAGATCAAAATCGTAGTCCTTCAGGAGTTCCATCCAATGCCTCTGCCTTATATTCAGATCAGACTAAGAGAATAAATACTTCAAGCTCTTGTGATCGGAAAAGAGCTCGAATCTCACCCCATAAAGATAGTGTCTCCACACTTTCAGTACAAAGACAACCGCTGCCAGCTCCAGATCGTGCCTGGGGTAGTTCAGCTCATGAGCCTTGAGCTGACGGGACGCATAAGCCACCGGCTTCCCATGTTGCATCAGGACAGCACCTAAGTCAACTCGTAAGGTATCAGTAAATACAAAAAATCCATCACTCCTAGAGGGAAGAGTGAGGACAGGAGCGGACGTGAGCGGTCCTTCAGCTCCATAAATGCGTGATCACAAGCGTCACTCCAAATGAACTCGGCACCCTTCCGAGTCAACCTAGTCAATGGGCCTGCAATGCGAGAGAATCCCTCAATAAATCGTCGATAGTAGCCCGCCAAACCAAGGAAACTGCAGATCTCGGATGCGTTCATGGGCTGGTCCCACTGACGCACGACATCAATCTTCGAGGGGTCTACAGCGACACCCTGCCTCGTCACTACATGACCAAGGAACTTCACCTCCTCCTGCCAGAACTCACACTTCTCCAACTTCGCGTAAAGCTGATGTACACGGAGGGTCTGTAATGTAATCTCAAGATGCCGCTCATGCTCCTCACGAGTCCTCGAGTATATCAGAATGTCGTCAATAAACACCATGATAAACTGATCAAGATACGGACGGAAGACCTCGTTCATCAACTGTATGAATACTGCGGGCGCATTGGTCAGTCCGAAGGACATGACTTGAAACTCAAAATGACCGTAGCCCGTCCTGAAGGCTGTCTTCGGGATATCCTCATCTCGAACCCGAACCTGATGATAACCGGACCGCAAGTCTACCTTCGAAAATAACTGTGCCTCCTGCAGCTGATCAAACAAGTCATCGATCCTCGGAAGCGGGTACTTGTTCTTGACTGTGACCTTGTTGAGCTCGCGGTAATCTATGCAAAGCCTCAATGAGCCATCCTTCTTCTTCACGAAGAGTACCAGCGCTCCCCACGGTGAACTGCTCGGACGAATAAAGCCTAGCTCACGCAACTCGTCCAACTGCTTCTGCTGTTCCCATAACTCCAACGGTGCCATACGATACGGGGTCTTCGAAATAGGCGCGGTACGAAGCATAAGATCAATCTGAAACTCAGTATGCCGACGAGGTGGTAATCTCGGAATCTCCTGCAACACATCAAGAAAACCACAAACAATAGGCAGCTGGTCGATACTCAAAGCAGCTGACTCCTCAACGGCACACGATAACAGGCAAGAAAGCTGCCTTCCTCTGGGCTCGGCAACAAACTGAAACTCTGGCATGCCGGGTATGCAGAACGTGACTGTCTTCGCAGAGCAGTCTAATATGACGTAGTACTCAGCGAGCCAATCCATGCCCAGGATAACATCAAACTCAGACATCGGCAAAGCGAAAAGATCAGCCGACAAAAAGATATCCTCAATCAAAATAGGGCAGGATGCGTAAAATCGGCCCAACACTGCGGTCTTCCATAATGGCGTCGATACTACCAAATCCTCACGGGCAGACTCCAACAGCAAACCGGTCGATCGGCAGAAATCATCGGCGACAAATGAATGCGATGCACCAGAATCAAATAATACACGTGCAATGCATGCAGAAACAGGAAGAGTACCCTCGACGATCCCTCCTGATGACTGAGGGTCCGGCTGGGCAGTATAAAATCTGCCCTGAGCCTGCTGGGGAGGTGTAAGTCCCCTCTGAGGTCTCTGCTGCTGCTGTAGCCGCTGTGGGGGCCTAACCTGCTGTCTCTGCTGCTGTGGGGGAGGTATAGGAGGCTGGTGTTGTGGTTGTTGCTGCTGTGGTGGTTGTCGGGGAGGTGAATGTGGTGCCCTCGGTTGCTGCTACTGCTGCGGATGGGGACACTCGTGCCTACGATGTCCCGTCCGACCGCATCCAAAGCAAGTACCTTTATATGGTCCCGAAGATGGTGCTGGGGGTACTGCTGGTGCTCGGAATGCTGGGCGGGTCGTGCGCCGCTACTGTGAATGATGCTGCTGATGGGAACTACTAGAGAGTGCCTTCCTCTTCTGATCTCCCTTCTAATCACGGGCTCTCTGCACACCGGCCCAATCTGTCTCATATATCAAGGCCCTCTCTACTATCTGCTCAAAAGTCGGAAGCATGTGTCCGATCACACGACTCCGGAGGGCAGGACATAAGCCGTTCTCAAAACGGCGGGCCTTCTGCCCCTCATCATCAACAAGATATGTCACAAATCTGGATAGTGCGACGAAACGTGCCTCGTACTAGGACACTGTCATGTCTCCCTGGACCAGCGTCTCAAACTCTAGTGCGCGCTGTTGTCGCACATGCTCGGGAAAGAACTTCCGGTCAAACCGGTCTATAAAGTCCTCCCAGGTCCACTCAAAATCGACGGCTACCGATCGTATTACAGATGCCCACCAATACTAAGCCTCACCCTGCAGAAGAAATACATATAATGCGTATGGGCATGAGTCATGAGATTATACTAAGCATGTTATAAGGCGATGGATAGCAACGAGTATGGGCCTATCAATGGGCCCTAAGGGGAGTTACAATGCGGACATTTAACCAACATTGTACATACAATGTGGACGTCAAACCAACATTATTCCCTAGGCACGGCCCGCCATATATATCATTACACGAACCATGGGAAATCACACATTGTAATGGACCCTAAGGACATCCCGTTGGGCTTCGACCCATGGGCCTTAGATACATCAAATGGGTCGTATCACATAGGCCTTACATTCATCAAATGGGTTGCATTAATGGGCCTCACCAATGAGCCTTATGTACATTGCAATAGTCCATGATCCATGGGCCTTGAAATACATCAAAGTGGACCTCACAACTTGGGTCGTATATATATCAAATGGGCTTAATCTTGTGGCCTTATCAAATGGGCCTAATTCCCATAGGCTTTATATATATTAAATGGGCTGGATCTCATGGGCATTATATATGTCAAATGAGATTAATCCCACGGGCATTACATATGCCAAATGGGCTTAATCCCATGGGCATTACATATGTCAAATGGGCCGAAACACAAAGGCCTCAGTGTATACCAAGGTGGGCTCACTTGAACATAGATCTGACTCATTTTTAGCTCAAGAAATGAGTTTTCAAAATGGATAGACGGTGAGATGCAACACATGCATCATGGTGGGGGGTGGGTCCACATAGAGGCCCACCATCATATATATATATATATATATATATATATATATATATATATATATATATATATATATATATATATATATATATATATATATATATATATACATCATATGGATAGAGTGGATAGAACCCATAAATCATGGTGGGTCCCACTGTCTAAATGGTGGACAGTGTGGATAGTCACATACATCACAGTGGAGTCCACACAGTCCGCTAGACGCTGTGAGGAGAACACATGCATCAAGGTGGGCTCCATCGTCCGTCTGGACGGTGGAAAAGAACACATACATCACTGTGGGTCCCATGTGGGGCCCACCATAATGTTTACAAGCCATCTAACCCGTTGGAAAAAATATTTTTCTGCGGTTTTTCATGTGTTGGGCCCGTTCCAAGTGCATCCACTCCATCCATTGTATTCCCAAGCCCAAAACAAAGCCATCAAGACTAATATCAACCCATTTGTAACGTGTAAAAAGGATCTAGGTAAATTTCAATGGTACCGATATTGTTTTCAACACTATGGCTCACTAGATACCCTGATCAACCTCATTTTTCGGCTCAACACCTAAAATGAGTCAGGGAATGAGGTGGATGGGTTGGATTAGAAACATACCTCAAGACGGGGCCTACCAAGCGGCCCCTTTCCAACAGCTTTAAATCAAGCCAATATTTGTATTTTTCCTTCCACGTCCAGCGTCCAGACGCTGGACGTTCCATTTCTTTTCTTTTCCTTTTTTTTGTGTAGGTGGGCCACCGCAAAATGGATGATGCATTTAAGATGGGCCCCACTCGTGGACGGCTTGGATAAAATACATATATCCTGGTGGGGCTCATTCAAGTGGGCCACAGCCACATCAACATACAAGAAAGGTAAATAAAAAGGAGGGAGAGAGAGAGAGAGAGAGAGAGAGAGAGAGAGAGAGAGAGAGTAAAGAGTGGGACACGCGTGATGGAGGGACCCCGGCATTATGGGCCCTCCGTTTCAACCATCCAATCATACATCAACGGGTCCCATTGCATATGGGCCATCCAAATAAAAGATCAACGATGGAGATCCCTCTCCATCCAAAATGAACGGTCTATATGACCTCTTAATGCAAGAAAAGTAAACATCATGATGCGGTCCATGGAACATGGCCCCATCATGGAATGATTTTGATGATCAAGATGGGTCATCGGCCACATCTTAGGGTCCCAAGTGAGATCCAAACCATTGATCGGTTGGCCTCACTTTGTCCTTCTTAAAAACATGAAAAATTAGGATATGGAGGCACCCACCACTTGATCTTCTTGGTCCGTTGGAAAGCTACTCTCTTAGAGCTTCACTTTGATGGTGGGGATGAGAAATGGATGGCTAGGATGATGAGTTTTGGAGTGGAAAGTGGGCCACCAAAAATCACATTTTCTCACTTAGAGGAGCTTGGACGTGTGATGCTCTCTTGCTTGAGATTTTGAGATGAGAAAATGAGAAAGAGAGAAAGAGAGTTGTAAGGAAAGAGGGATGGGTGATGGGTGAAAGGGTGAGGTGAGTGATGTGTGATGTGAGTGATGGGTGAGGTGAGAGCTTGGTTGACTTTTGGGTTTGCTTGACTTGTGAAGAAAGAAAGCATGGGTGCTTTGTACTTGACATGAGAGGTGATTGATGGGATTGATTGATGTGATTGATAGGACATATTGTAGAGATTCTCTTGCGATTGTAAACGCGCGGTGTTTTCTCGAAATAAACGCTGGCTCACATCTCTTAGTCAGGGTATCGAATCGGTACATGAGTTGCGGCGTTGGAACCGCGGCGACTGTGCGGTCGCAATGATACAAGTCTCGGATTAGGCTGACTCAAATGTATGGGATACGACTTACGGTCGTGCGCAATGTCGACTACAGGTCGCGGACTGCCGAAATTTGACGAGAAAGATCGCGGGAAGTGACGGAACAATACGGATTAGGATACGGGTCTTACATGGGCCCTATGAATTTTTTAAGAGTGAATATCATTATCCTAGCTTCGATTTTTGGTGTGGTCCATTTTAGTTTTGGATATGATTCTTTTTTTTTTTTCCAATGCTCTAGTATGATATTAAAAAATGGATGAACGGTGTGGATATAATACATACATCATTGCTGGGGCCAAGTAACTTTGATTTCATTTGAACTCTTCGTACAACCCGGAGCTCAAGGAGCATCGGCGCTCATCTACGCGCGACACATATCTACACTGGGTATATAGTTGGTGTGTGGTACACTAGCCAATCCGCTTCCCTCGACATGGAAGTTCCGGTTCTCCAAAGCTATTAAGTCATTACAGAGGCTGTCACGATGAATGCATCCTGTCCACCAGTTTCTTGAGACTACATTCAAAAAGATTCTAAAAATCAAGCAGATCCAAAACTCGGGTGGGCCATAAAACTTCAGTGGCCTCCACAAAGTTTCCAATGATAGGTGTTCAATCCCCACTGTTTTGTGTGCTATGGCACACCTAAATTTTAGATTTACCTGATTTTTGGAATCATGTCTTGTTGTGCTTTTGAGAAACTGATGGACGGAGTAGATTTGTCATGGGCCTATGCGTGGGCATAACATGTCTATACATAAAACTGAGTATCACCGGAACTGATAACCGATAGGCAGGGCATTACAAGCTGTGCTATCATACAGTATTTCCCTAATATACTACGTGTGAGACGTCGGTACCATTGAAACTGTAGTCCCCACTGTGAAGACAGCTTGCCACAAAAATCAAACCAGCCACTTTATTAGGTGGGGCACAACATAGGAATCAATCTACAACCTACGATCTGACTGAGCAGACAAGTGTGGCCAACCGGTGATGATTGACCGTTAAAAGCTTCTTGGGGTCACAAAAGCTTTGCATTAAGATGATATTTGTGTGGTCTCTTCGTTTAAGATATTTGTGACCTTATCCGGGTTGAATGGAAAATAAATATTTCAATGGAATTCATGAAGTTTTTAATAGTAGGATTCAATCAAGATCATTTCTTAAGGTGTAGGTCACCTTATATCTGAGTAACTTCAATTTTTTGGATCACGCCCTATAATAAGCTTTTAAAATGGTTGGCCGGCATAGATTTAAAGCAAATAGATAACTACAAGCCCCAGGGTTGATCCACCTGGATGGATCCAGGAGCAGATTAGGTGAGACCTATTCACCAAGGTGGGTGGGACCCCTGACTGTGGGGCCTACTGTGATGTATACGACTACAACCATGCCATCCATCCGTATTGAAAACTTATTCCAAGACATGATATGAAACGGTGAAATGGATCCAAATCCTAGGTGGAGCTTAATACAAAAAACAGTGGTAATTTGGTAATAGATCCTTGAAACCTCAAGTGGGCTACAAAAGTTATGGATTAAGCTGAAATTTGTGTAGTCTATTCATCCAAATCTTTGTGACCATATAAACATGTTGAAAGGAAAATAATTATTCTCCTATCACCCATGAATTTTTTAATGTTAGGGATTCAATCACTCCTATTTGTTGTGGTATGGTCCACGTAAGATTTGGATCCACTTCGGTTTTTGAATCATGTCCTAAAATAAGCTTTCGAAACGGTTTGGAGGCCTGAATTTACAGCGCATGCATCACCCCACAGTCATTCCCGGGTCTTACCTAATCGGCTCCGGAAGTGGATTGCATAGTAACTCATTACACTTAGGGTACGAGTAAACTTTGTGAGGATCACTATGATTTATGTATCTGATATGCTCTCTTCATCAATTTTATCAGATAATTTTAAGGCCTAATCTCAAAAATGAAGCATATAAAATATTCAAATGAGCCACACCACATGATAAAGTTGAATTGAACATTTACTGTTGAAAAATTCTTGAGGGCCACACAAGTTTTGGATCAAGCTTATATTTATGTTTGCCCTTCATCTATGCCTGTATGATCTTACGAAAAGGATAGAAGACAAATAAATATCATTGTGGGGCCTAGTAGGGTTCAACTGTGGTATGATCCACTTGAGCTTTAGATATGCTTCAATTTTGGGCTCAACCACTTAAATTAGATGAAAAAACGGATGGACGGTGTGGATAGACAAAATACATTCAAGGTGGGCCTAACTGAGTTTACTCAGTACTAATAGTGCACTGAGTAACTCAGTACGCAATCCGATTTCATCGGCTCGCACCCGCGGTGATCAATACATTTGTTCATGTCCTTTTCGCTCACTGACACGGTTGTATCAGTCATGGTGGAAACGGATTGGCTGCTCCCATGCCACCAGCTGGAGGCTGGTGGTGGGTGCTACGTGAGACCCGCAATGATGAATGTATATCATTCATTCCATTCATACATTTTTACTGATAATTTTAGAACTTTATCCAAAAAATTGAGAGGGATATAAATCTCAAGTGGACCACACCACAGGAAAATAATAGCAAATAGATATCCATTAAAATCCTCTTAAGGCCCACTGTACTGTTTATTTGACATCCAATCTGTTGATTTGCTCATACAGACATAGTTGAATAGAAAAAAAATAAAGATCAGCTTGATCCAAAACTTTTATGGCCCCCCAAAAAGTTTTTAATGGTTGACGTTCATTCAACATTGTTTCCTATAATGTGGTCCACTTTAGAGTGGGCTATACCTTATTTTTTGTCTCATACCATAAAATGATCTATAAAAATAGATGGACAGTGTGGATGAAAGTTATACATTATGATGAGCCCACGGAGCACCGACCATAAGCCATTTGCTGGTTGCAGGGGAGTAGCCAATCCGTTTCGACTTATGGCACACCAGTCTGTATCTAATCAGTTCTCGTCTTGATATACGCACATGGAGCATGTGGGAGGAACGCGGATTTCCTGCGAAAGGCTTTCGCACGAAGTTCCAGCGCTGGAACCAGGTGGGGCTCATTGTGATGTTTGTGAGAAATCCCATCCATCCATCCGTTTTATGAGTTCAATTCAGGATATAAAGTTAAAAATGAACCGTTTTCAGAGCTCAAGTGGGCCAAAAACATGATAATTGAACGTTCACAGTTGAAATATTCATGGGCCACAGAAGTCATTAATCTTTATAATATTTGTTATTTCAGTTCATCCCATTAAGAATGAAGTTATTAACAGTATGGATGACTTGTAAACATTACTGTCGAACTCAAGTAAATTTTAACAGTAGGAATTTCCCTAACCACATTTTCCTTTGGTACAGCCCACTTAAGCTTTGGATACGGTTCATTTTTGTCATCACATCCCGAAATGAACTAAAAAAATGGATGAAAGAGGAAGATTTCTCACAAACATCACAGTGGGCCTCACCTGTTCCCAGCAAATGAACTTCCTGCGAAAGCCTTTAGCAGGAAATCCGCGTCCTTGAAAGATGATCATATGACATCCAAACTTATATGGGAAGATCCGAGATCGCTATTCTGAGCCGACTCAGCACCATTCCGACTAAGGCGCAACCCATTTGGGTTGAACTCAGTATCAGCACCACACGAGTCTGAAAGTAGAATTCAGCTCGAAGAGGAGTCACATCCGATCGGACCAATATATACCCTCGACCGTCTACTTGAATTCGGACTTGCGGGAGGATCGCATGCTGATGATCCGGTCGGACTATCCAAGCCGAGGCTACGATCAGAGACTCATACCATGATCGATAGGAAAGTTGCCACATTGAGACGTGGCCGGAAACTTCGCCCGCAGATACGGACGATCCGCCAGATACGCTGCACACTCGGTGAATTGCGGGCAATATCTCCATGATCCTACAATCCCTCTGATCGTGCCGAGATTGTCGGACTCAGACCGCCTCCCAGACTGGTATAAATAGGACGCATCACCATGTCTACAGGTACGCAAAATCGAGCTCTCCTCTATTATCTACTCAGACCCTGATTCCCTTGTCCTCACTTAGGCATCGGAGGGTCCCTCGGCTTAGCCAGGGTCACCTTTGTCTGCTTTCCTAGTGCAGGTTCTAGAGATCATACATGGTGGTTGACGTGGAGGGAGGGCTGACCGGATTTTGGCATCAACATTTTTTTGCGCCGTCTGTGGGAATCTGAAACTAGAAGTCATGTTCTCATTTACCCAAGCAATGGCAAGGAAGAAGAAAGCTGCAGTGGTACAACCACAACCTGATGAGCAGACTCGGTCGTAGTCATCACTTCATACCAAGTCCGCACCGGGGCCTTCCCAGCGACCGCGCAATCGGTCGAGCAAGTACCGCGCCATTTAAAGCGAGATCCAAGCCCTGCGCGACGAGATAAACCGAATGAAACAACAGCGGGAGCCAGAACTACGCTCGGCTCAAGAACAACCCGTTCTCGAGCCAGTGGGGCTGTTTGTGGAAACTCGCTCCGTATCAATCAGTGTGAGACTCGAAGTTCTCCAATGTTCGGGGGTACCACAGTCGGGTCAAATCTTCCTGCGGCACGTGGCGAGGCATCCGCACGGATCGAGCCCGCTCGGGCTACGACTACTGTTCACTCGGCCACATCTGCCCTGCCCCCCACGGACCTCCGTCATCAGTTAGAGGGAAGGAGGAAAAGGAGGACACCAGAGGTCGAGCATGCTTCAAAGGTCGTTGTGGAGAATAAAGACCTTTGGGAAGCGCAGTTTGCGGAGTTGAAAGATAAGTTCCTGACGTTGGAGAAAAAGCAGGAGCAATCGACGGTTTCGGCCACGATCCAGGCGATGATGGAAGAAACAGAGCCCCCAGTGATGCCACAGAGGTTCCGGATGCCTCCTCGTCATCCAGTATTCAGGATCGGGGGATCCGTCCGAGTACTTGGAGTCCTACCGATCCTGGATGTAGATCCAGATAGCAACGGATGCAATGATGTGTAGGGGGTTCTCAATCACCCTCACAGGGTCCGCTCGGATCTGGTATCGCCAGTTGAAGCCTAGTTCCGTGGGTTCATTCGCGGAACTGAGTCGACTATTCCTTACGCAGTTCATAAGCGGTAAAAGAAGTCGGAAGCCCAACACTCACCTGCTTACTATTAAGCAGACACCGAAAGAATTGCTGAAGGATTACGTCGCTCGTTTTAATGAAAAAGCGTTACATGTCGAGGACTACGATGATAAAATGGCCCTCGCAACCATCCTCAGCAGACTCAAGGAAGGAAAGTTCGCCTTCTCCATCGGAAAGAATCTGCCGAAGACGCTAGCGGACTTTATGGCGAAAGCTCAAAAGTATACTAATGCCGAAGAGTTCACTAACGCCCGCAAGGGTATGTAAGTGTCCGATTCGACTAATAAAGGGAAGAGACCTCGGAACGAAGACTCCCATTCGACCGGCAAAGGGACCGATGACCACGTTTCCCACGATCGTCGACCGAGCCACAGGCCGGAGGAAAAATTCCGTTCCTATACTCCGCTCAACACATCGGCCGAACAAATCCTGCTGGATATCCGAGGAGACAGAATGCTCAATTGGCCAGTCTGTATGAGAGCTGATCCCGAGCATCGGGACAAACAAAAATACTGCCGTTTCCACCAGGACCACGGTCATAACACGGGCGATTGCGTAGATCTGAAGGATGAGTTGAGTCCCTCATCCGCAAAGAACATTTGCACCGCTACACGAAGAAGGAAAAGTCCACTCGGAGAGAGGAGCGACTGTGGGTGCAACCGAACAACCCCCTAGAGGAACCCGCCGAAATTCGTACCATCTTCGGGGGATCAGCTGGGGGAGGGGACTCAAATAGGGCTCGAAAAACCCATTTTCGGAGGTCCGAGTCGGAACACCATATCCACTTAGCAGAACGTCCTAGTAAGGAACTCCGAGTCGCTCCGTGCAGCCTGACCTTCACGGAAGAAGATGCGCGCGGGATCTAGCATCCATACGATTACACGCTAGTGGTCACCATGACCATAGCCAATCATAAAGTGTACCACATCTTACTCGACACTGGAAGTTCAGCTGATGTCATGTACTCCGAAGCATTCGAAAAGATGAAAATTTCACGGTCCAAACTCCGACCTGTGAAGACTCCTTTGCACGGCTTTGCCGGAGAGAGAGTTATCTCCGAAGGGGCCATCTCCCTCCCAGTAACAGAGGTAGAAGGGCAACATTAAGTCACACTCCTGGTTGACTTTTTAGTTGTCAATGTTCCATCAGTCCACAACGTGATCCTGGGCCGACCCTCCCTCAACGCAATGAGGGCGGTCGTCTCGACTTACCATCTGATGATGAAGTTCCTAGCTGAAGGCGGGATTAGTTATCTCCGAGACGATCAACGCGAGACCCGGAGATGTTACGCGATAGCCGTGAGAAAAGGGGTCACTAAACAAACGCTCGTAGTTGACGCCTTAGACCCTCACGGAGCGAC
Source organism: Magnolia kwangsiensis (assembly GCA_037074715.1). Taxonomy (NCBI): domain Eukaryota; kingdom Viridiplantae; phylum Streptophyta; class Magnoliopsida; order Magnoliales; family Magnoliaceae; genus Magnolia; species Magnolia kwangsiensis. The sequence goes on from CM073581.1 coordinate 102,551,821, forward strand.
GGAGAATCCCCCCGTCGAAGATCTAGCAAGAATACCACTCGATGAATCAGACCCGAGCAAAACTGTTCAGCTCAGAGCATCCCTGAATCCCGAGCAGAGAGACGAGTTACTGGCCTTCTTGAGGCAACACCGGGACATCTTCGCGTGGTCGCACGCAGACATGCCGGGGATCTCGCCCGACGTGCTAGTTCACAGGCTGAACGTGAACCCAGACCACCGGCCAGTGAAGCAAAAAAGAAGACCGTTCGATGCCGAGCGATATAAAGCCATTGCCGAGGAGGTCTCAGTCCTGCTCAACGCGGGTTTCATAGAAAAAGTGTACTATCCTGATTGGATAACAAATGTTGTACTCGTCAGGAAGTCCAACAGGAAGTGGCGGGTCTGTGTAGACTATTCCGATTTGAACAAGGCATGTCCTAAAGACAGCTTCCCACTACCTCGGATCGATCAACTGGTGGACAGCACAGCCGGGCATGAGCTACTCTCATTTCTGGACGCTTATTCCGGATACAACCAGATCGCAATGTATCCCCCAGACAGGAAGAAGACGACCTTTGTCACGGACAAATGACTCTACTGTTACCGGGTCATGCCGTTCGACCTAAAAAATACTGGGATAATATATCAGAGGCTGGTGAATCAGATGTTCGCCAAACAGATCGGACACAGCATGGAGGTGTATGTGGACGACATGCTAGTGAAAAGTGTCAAAGCCTCCGACCACCTCGCTGATCTCGAAGAAACATTCAATGTCCTCCGTAAATATCAGATGAAGCTTAACCCCGCCAAGTGTGTGTTCGGAGTTGAGTCAGGTAAGTTCCTAGGCTTCCAAGTCAGTCAGCGAGGGATTGAGGCCAACCCCGATAAAATCAAGGCTCTCCTCGACATGAATTCGCCTCGGACTTTAAAAGAGATACAGTGTCTCACGGGAAGAGTTGCCGCCCTCGGACGCTTCATATCTAGGGCTACAGACAAATGTCTTCCTTTCTTCCAGCAGCTGAAGGGCCACAAGAAGGAGGAGTGGACGCCGGGTTGCGAGCAAGCCTTCCATCAACTAAAACAGTACTTGGGATCGCCGCAACTCTTGTCCAAGCCAGAAGAAGGAGAGCCCTTGTTCTTTTACCTCACCGTTTCAACCTCAGCCGTCAGCTCGGCTCTGATCAGAGAAGTCGGAGCCAAGCAGTACCCCGTGTACTACGCAAGTAAAGCCATGGTACTGGCCGAGACCAGGTACCAGTCCTTGGAGAAGCTGGCACTCTACCTCGTCGTTTCGACCAGAAGACTCCGGCCATATTTTCAAGCTCATACCATAGTCGTACTGACAGACTCCCCCCTGAGGCAGATCCTCCAAAGACCTAAAGTGTCAGGTCGGATGACCAAATGGGCTGTAGAACTCGGAGAGTTTGACATTCAGTTCCGGCCCAGGACGGCACTCAAGGGACAAGCTGTGGCTGACTTCATCGCCGAATTCACAACTCCGGATGAGGAGCAAGTCAGGAAGGAAGTCGAAATGACAACACCCATCTCGCTGAACAATCAAGAGCTCGCGTCAGATCCGGGATGGGTCCTTCATGTTGATGGATCTTCCAACATTAAAGGAGCAGGTGCCGGTGTCATTCTGGTTACACCTGATTCAACGATGATTCAATACGCCATCAGGCTCGGGTTCAAAGCTTCAAATAACGAGACCGAATACGAAGCGCTGCTAGCTGGACTCCGGCTGGCAGCGAGCCTGAGTGTTCAGACCTTACAAGTCCGCGGCGACTCACAGTTGGTAGTGAACCATATCTCTTTGGAGTACGAAGCTAAGGAGGTTAGAATGATTGCCTACCTCGAAGAAGCGAAGAAATTAATCGAGAAGTTTTGGAGTTGCACCATCCAGCAGATCCCCAGAGCCGAGAATTCATGGGCCGACGCCTTAGTAAGGCTCGCCTCGGCCTCCGAGGGAAAGATCTCACGTTTTGTTCCGGTCGAGTTTGTTGAGCACCCAAGCATCGGCCAGTCAGAGGAGGTCAGCCTCGTCTAGTCCATCCCTAGTTAGATGGACCCCATTTTTAATTATCTATCAACCGGCGAAACTCCCTCGGATAAGCTTGAGGCGAGGCGACTCAGGATACGAGCGGCACGTTAAGCCATATTGATCGGAGTACTGTATAAGAAGGGACATTCTCAGCTTTACCTTAGGTGCCTCCGGTCGGACGAGGCCGATTACGTGATTCGGGAGATTCACGAGGAAATCTGCGGAAATCATTCGGGCAGCCGTGCCTTGGCCATGAAGATACTTTGCCAAGGGTATTTCTGGCCAACTCTCAAGCAAGACTCCAACGATTTTGTTCGGAAGTGCAACAAGTGTCAACATTTCACTGCCGTGCCGAGGCGACCGACAAAGAAAATGACCCCCATGAGTGGGCCATGGTCGTTCGCCCAATGAGGGATCGACATCATCGGCCCCTTGCCCACTGGGAAGGGACAGGTCAAGTTTGCTATAGTTGCGGTCGACTACTTCACCAAGTGGGCCAAAGCCGAAGCAGTCGCAAAGATCACCGAGCTGAAAGTGATCGATTTCATGTGGAAAAATATCATCTGTCGGTTCGGGATTTCGAGAACCATCGTCTCTGATAACGACCGTGTTGAGGGTCAATATTACATATTAGACCCCAGATATTGTCTTGATTTATGAACATAATATTGTTTAGCGGCCGATTTAATCATGTTTATGCTGCAGGTTGAATTTAAGAGCTTGAGTTGAAAAAGGATGCTAAAAGCTTGGATTTAACACTCTGATGATCACCAAGGCAAGGGACGGACCCAAAGTGACCACGATCGACGAATGCACACACCAGAGATCCGTGAAAATAAAGAAACTGAAGCTCAAATGGCCTAAAACTCGTCCAGAATGCAAGATCACAGGTTTCCCACCATCCGATTAATTCGAAACTTCATACATGGGATGAGGGCCATAAATTAACCATACATATAAAATTTCAGCCATTGGATCACTATGTAAGTGCCTCAACCGACAGATCAGCCCATAAATCGTTAATTATGGGCCCACCTGATATCTGGAACTGCCTCAAAATTTTTCTTGACGGTTGAAATAACATGAGAAAAAGAATGAACGGTGCAGATTTTGCAAAAACATTACAGTTGGTCCCACAAGTGTACGTGTGCATACACACTATATAAAGTGGCGAGGAGCACCAAACCGGTTAGCAGCGCTAACCAGCGCCTACATGACTGCTGACCCGCGTCCTCATGTAAAACGAGAAGTTGCCGTTTTCAGCAACTGCGTAACCGACCGACGGTCGATTTTGCGAACGGTTGTGGACCCCACCCATGATATGTATGGATGATCCAAGCCGTCCACCGTGTACACAGCCGCGAGCACTACAAAACCATGTTTACACTTTTCATCCACGCAAGCACATGTATGAGATACAGGGGCCACAAAAGGGCTGCCCTGTAGCGTTCAAATCTGGTCTTTTAGTGATTTCTTCTCTAGGACACGCCAATGGACATTTAAAACCACTCATTCTTGACTAAAATTTCATCCTGAATCCAATGGACGGGGTGAATTTTTCAGAAAATGCTGCTGTGGGGCCCACGGATTACAACAGTGAAAGAGTGCGGAAGGTTTCGCACATCCACGAAAACAGACTTTTCTAGGCGGTTGGAGCCCACCATCTTTGATCATATGACAGATCTGAACCCTCTATCATGTAGAGGACCCAAGAAAGTCCTAAGAGATGGTATTTCTTTGAAATTTGAACGAGGAAAGTGGCGATTTTTGAGGCACTGAACTTGGCTGCGAAAAGGCTTTCGCTGCGCATGCGATAGCTTTCCAAATCCGATTCAAATCTGATTTTCACCACTCCAGCAGCTATATAAGGAGATTTTGGACGTGAGGAGCAATTATTCAGACCCGGGGAGGAAGATCCTCAGCTTAGGCAGGAACGTGGAGAGAAGAGCAGGGTGTTTTCCTTCTTTTCATCTATCTTCTATTTTTTTCCTTCTTTTCTTTTCTTTTATTGAGATTAGCCTAATCATCATGGTCGGCTAAACCTCTTAGCTAGGGCTAAGAGGTGAAGCTTTTAGTAAAATGAGAGATTTTATTTTATGTTTTCAATTTAATTTTAATTCATGAATTGACGTTGGTTTTAGTTGATTATTATGGGAATGTTTTTAGTTCTTAATGGTCTGTTGTGACTGAAATTACAATGGGTCTGTTATGGCTTTGATCATGTCCTTTTTCTTTCCATGTTTATGACGTCAGGAAGCCCTGTTGTTCACCATAGTCTCCTGGGCATGGTCGGATGTCGGTACCCTTCCTAATTTTCATAACATGTTGATTGTTTGGTAATTAGTTTAATTCTTTTGTTTGTCATAGTCTTTTGGGCATGGTTTGGTGATGGAATCCATTCTAATTCATATACCTTTCATCTCTTTGAAAACTAGATCAATGGCAGTTCAGTAATTTCCATGATTTTTTATGCAAGTATAAAAATCTCTCTGATCTTTTCAAGTGGATCCTCTGAATCCCTAGTTTCCTTACCTCTGATTTCTCCTATAAGTTTTAGATTAATAGTTTACAATTATTCGTCAATTTATAATTCAATTCAGAATTCATCTTATTCTAGTTCAAATCTTACTTAATTTTATATTACGTATAGTATCAGTCCCTTGGGATTCGACCTCGGTCTTACCGAGTTATTACTACATCACAACCCTGCACTTGGGGAGTGAACAAGTTTTTGGCGCCGTTGCCGGGGACTGTCGGTTACGTTTTTCTGAAATTAATTAGTTTTAGGATTAGTTTAAGATTAAATTTTCTTTTTAGAATTTTTTTTAATTCTAGGCTTAGTTATTTTTCTTATTATAAATTTTTCCTAACTCTAGAAACTTGCTATTCTTCATTCTATCTGATTTTTAAAAATAACCTAATTTTTCTGTTTTGTAGGAAACTTCTAATTTAGTAAGCTCTTTCTAATTTCTTTTTTTTTTGAAATTTCTTCTTTTCTCTAGAAATTAGTTTACTTTTAACTAGGACTTTCTGTTCTTAGAAACTAACTTGTTTTGTTTATTCTGCAAGTTCTTAACCTAGGACTTCAAAATTTGGTAACTTCTTTCCATCTTTTCCTTTTATTTTCTAGATTTCTACTTCTTTTCTCTTAGGTCTAGGTTAGAATTTAAATCGAGGGCTGAGTGTGTTTTATGCCCTAGTGGGCACACGACAACACTCAACGTCTAGTGACTGAAGGAGGATTAGTTGAGGGGTTGACTGTCCATCGCAGGACTAGACACCACTTGAATTCTCCTGAGTTAGTTGAGGTTATGGCTGAAAATCAAGCTCAAGTACTACCCCAACCTAGGGTTGAGGAAGTACATGATGAGAATGAGGTGCATCAGGCACCCCCGCCTCGTACTTTACGAGATTATTTACAACCGGTGGGGGTGAGTATGCCCTCATGCATGATTTTTCCTACGAATACAGAACATATGGACATCAAGCCAGGGGTTATCCAACTCCTTCCTAAGTTCCATGGGGTTGAGTCTGAAGAACCATACTTGCATCTGAAAGAGTTCGACGAAATCATAGCCACTTTATACTTCCCTAATGTATCTGAGGATACAATTAGGTTGAAACTCTTTCCATTTTCCTTAAAAGAGAAGGCCAAGACGTGGTTACATTCACTGCGTCCTAGATCCATTGGCATATGGGATGACATGCAGAGGGAATTTATAAAGAAAATTTTCCCACATCATAAGACAATTACCCTCAGGAGAGCAATCATGAACTTTGCCCAAAAGGAAGACGAAACATTCTTTCAATGTTGGGAAAGGTTCAAGGATTTGGTCAGTTCATGCCCACAACATGGCTTTGAAATATGGCGCATTACAAATTTTTTGTACGATGGACTGACATCTTCCATGTGCCAAATGGTCGAGACAATGTGTAATGGAGAGTTCATTAATAAAAATGTTGACGAGGTATGGGATTACCTCGATAGTCTTGCTGAAAAGACTCAATCATGGGATTATTACCCAAGTTCAAACACCATGTCTAGGCCGACTCAATCCAAAGAGAAAGGAGGAATATATCTCTTGAAAGAAGAAGATGACCTTAAGTATAAAGTGTCTACACTCACAAGAAAATTTGATGCCATGGAAGGAAAGAAGGAAAAGGTTAACGAAAGTGTTTGTGGCATCTGTGATTGCAACATTCATACTACGAAAAATTATCCTACAATACCTGCCTTTCGAAAAGTATTGAATGAACAATCTAATGCCGTAAATAACTATCAAAGACCTTTCAATGGATCAACCTCTAATACGTACAATCCTGGCTGAAAAAATTATCCCAATTTTAGCTGGAGGAATGGACAAACTGCTACCCCTCAAGGTTTCTTCAATCAAAATCCAAATAAGGAGAAACCTTAAGAAGAACCGGCTCAAAATTCTATGCAAGAGCTGACGCAGATAATGCAAGATTTTATACAAAAGATAGATTCACGTATGACGGCTATAGAAAAGGGGATGCTTCCTGCACAACCAATCCCCAATCCTAAACCGCAATACGAGACAGGTAATCCCAGCTCTTTAAATCAAATAGGGCATGCTAAATCCATCACAACTCTTAGGAGTGGGAAGGTTATTGATAAAACCCTTCTGGTTAGGCCCGAAAAGCCTCAAGAACCAGAAGAGGATAACAATGATGGATCTAGTGACGCCCCAAAAAAATTTGAACCGGAACCTCTAGAAAAGCCAGTTGCTCCGTTTCCCCAACGGTCGGTTGAACCAAAACGTCTCTCTAATTCTCAGGATATCCTAGAGGTGTTGAAACAAGTGAAAGTCAACATTCCTCTGCTTAATGTTGTAAAACAAATACCTTTATATGCTAAATTCGTAAAAGACTTATGCACGACCAAACGACGAAAAAGTGTTCAAAAGAAAATTTTCTTAACTGAGAAAGTGAGTGCCATCCTGAAACAAGATGTGCAGCAAAAATTCAAAGATCCTGGTTGCCCAACCATATCATGTGTAATCGAAAACTATCGAATTGATCACGCACTTCTTGACTTAGGAGCAAGCGTCAATCTGATTCCCTACTCGGTATACTAACAGTTAGGTTTGGGTGAATTAAAATCCACTCGAACCATACTACAACTTGCTGATCGTTCTGTTTGTGTACCAAGAGGGATAATCGAGGATGTGTTGGTCCAGGTTGATAGATTTTACTACCCTCTAGATTTTATCATCTTGGACACCGAACCCATCAACGACACGAGCACTCAGATTCCCGTCATTCTTAGTCGCCCATTCCTGTCCACTTCAAATGCAATTATCAATTGCAGGAATGGTGTCATGACTATGTCCTTTGAAAATTTGAATCGAATATTTTTTTCAATAACGGCAGCAACTCAGAGGATGATGACGATTTTCACGATGTTAACATGATTGATTCTTTTGTGGAAGATAGAACGCCTCTCGCCTTATCCTCTGATCCTCTAAAGACGTGACTGGCCCACTCCCATGATCTTGATGATGATATAATTAGGGAGACGTGTGCCATGCTTGATACTGCACCGGTACTTGAAGTTAACCGGTGGAAGCCACAATTTGAAGAGTTGCCCCAAACTGATGTAGTGCCTCTACCGTCTAACCTCAAGCCACCGAAGCTTGACCTAAAATCTTTGCCCTCTAATTTAAAATACGCCTATTTAGGTCAAGATGAGACATATCCGGTGGTGATCTCTGCCCACCTGGAGAAAGAACAAGAGAGTATGCTCATATCTACTCTCATTGAGCATAAGAGAGCTCTTGGATGGACGATAGCGGACCTCAAAGGAATTAACCCATCGATTTGTACTCACTGCATATATCTTGAGGATAATGCAAAAGCTGTTCGGCAATCACAACGTAGACTAAATCCAAACATGAAGGAAGTGGTTAAGGCCGAGGTTCTCAAACTATTGGAAGTGGGGATCATATACCCCATATCCAATAGTCAATGGGTGAGTCCAACTTAGGTGGTTCCTAAGTAGTCCAGGATCACCATCGTAGCCAATGCCAATAATGAACTCGTACCGACCAAAGTTACTACTGGTTGAAGAATGTGCATTGACTACAGGAAGCTGAATACCATCACAAGGAAACACCACTTTCCTTTGCCCTTCATTGATCAAATCTTGGAAAGGCTAGCTGGTCATTCCTATTACTGTTTCTTTGACGGGTATTCAAGTTATAATCAGATTGAAATTGCCCCTGAGGACCAGAAAAATACCACATTTACATGTCCCTATGGCACCTTTGTTTACAAAAGGATGTCATTCGGGTTATGTAATGCCCCTGCCACCTTTCAGCGATGCATGATGAGTATCTTCTCTGACATGGTGGAAAAATATCTAGAGGTCTTCATGGACGATTTCTCTGTTTTGGGTTCATCTTTCAGCGAATGCTTAGAGAGTCTTAAATGTGTGCTGAAAAGATGTGAAGAAAAAAATCCGGTACTTAATTGGGAGAAGTGTCATTTCATGGTTAAGAAGGGAATTGTCCTTGGACATATCATCTCGTCCAAAGGAATCGAGGTAGATAAGGTAAAAATCGATCTTATCTCTAACCTACCTCCACCCAAGAACATCAGAGACGTGGGATCCTTCTTAGGACACGCAGGGTTTTACAGACGATTCATAAAGGACTTTAGTCTCCTCTCTCGTCCTTTATGTAATCTTCTTCAAAAGGATGCACCGTACGAGTGGACTGAGCAATGCCAAGAAGCTTTCACTAAGCTTAAGGGCATGTTAACCACTGCACCTATCATGCAGCCACCCGACTGGAGTCTTCCTTTTAAACTCATGTGTGACGCCTCTGATTAAGCTCTTGGAGCGGTTCTAGGCCAAAGAAAAGATAAGCGGCCTTACGTCATTCACTACGCGAGTAGGACTCTAAATCCTGCCCAAGTGAACTATTCGACTACGGAAAAGGAACTCTTAGCCGTAGTGTTTGCTTTGGACAAATTTAGGTCCTACCTGATCGGATCCAAGATCATTATTTATACAGATCATGCGGCACTCAAGTATCTTCTTTCTAAGAATGATTCTAAGCCCCGCTTGATACGATGGATCCTTCTACTCCAAGAATTTGATTTGAAAATTAAAGATAAAAAGGGAGTAGAGAACGTAGTGGCCAATCATCTCTCTCCCCTTAATACCTCTGATTCCCTTGAGGCGACTCATATCAATGACATGTTCCCTGATGAACAACTGTTTAGAGTCTCCCATTCACCTTGGTTTGCTGATATTGCTAATTATCTTGTTACAGGTTCCATACCGACACACTTGACGTCGCAAGATAAGAAAAAATTCTTTACCAAGGTGCGTAACTTTTTCTGGGATGACCCATATCTGTTTAAATATTGCCCAGACCAAATCCTACGGAGATGTGTGCCAGACAATAAGCATCAGAGTGTCCTCTCCTTCTGTCACTCACAGGCCTGTGATGGTCACTTTTCTGCTAAAAAGACCACGGCAAAGATTCTACAGTGTGGCTTTTACTAGCTCACTATGTTCAGGGACACTAATGAGTTTTGCAAGGCTTGTAAGTGTTGTCAAAAATTGGGAGCATTGTCCCGTCGAAATATGATACCCTTAAATCTCATCCTTATTATAAAAGCATTTGATTGTTGGGGCATTGATTTCATGGGACCTTTCCCCCAATCCTTTGAAAATTTGTATATTTTGCTCGCCGTAGACTATGTTACTAAATGGGTCGAAGCAATTTCGTGCCATAACAATAACTATCGCACGATCATTAAATTCTTAAAAGAAAACATCCTGTCGCGGTTCGGAACGCCTCGAGCCATCATTAGTGACGGGGCTCACACTTTTGCAATAGACCATTTGAGAGCTTAATGAAAAAATATGGTATCTCTCATAAGGTGAGCACCCCATACCATCCACAGACAAGTGGACAAGCTGAGATTTTCAATAGAGAGATCAAACATATCCTACAGAAAATGGTTAACCCTAACCATAAGGATTGGTCAATCCAATTGACCGATGCCTTATGGGCATACCGTACTGCTTTTAAAACCCCTATTGGAACATCTCCCTTCAGACTTGTCTATGGGAAAGCTTGTCACTTGCCTGTGGAATTGGAACATAAAGCATACTAGGCGATCAAAAATCTGAATTTCAATCTGAACAACGCTAGCTCGCTATGCAAACTTCAATTGAATGAACTTTAAGAAATCCGGAACGATGCATATAAAAACTCGAGAATTTACAAGGACAGGATAAAGGCGTTTCATGATCAGCATATTCTACGAAAATCATTCACGTCAGGTCAGAAAGTCCTTTTGTACGATTCTCAACTACATCTCTTTTCGGGTAAGCTTCGATCTCGTTGGACCGGGTCTTACATTGTTGTCACTGCTTATCCTCATGGAGCCGTCGAGATAAGAGATCCCGACAATGGCAAGGATTTTAAAGTAAATGGACATCGATTAAAATCATTGTCGAGACATTTGATTCAGAGGATATGTCCATACTTCTGACTGCTCCTGTTTACCAGGATTGATCTCCTAGCCTGATGAAGGTATATGTAGGTTTATCGGTTTTATAGGACTAGGATTGTTGCTTTATTTGTCTAGCTGAAGACGGTAAACTTAGCGCTCGTGGGAGGCAACCCAGCTTTTTATTCCATTTCATTTTTTTTAGTTAGTTCAATGTTTGTGGGTAACATTGCTGCAAACCCTCACGAGACTACAACTCGTCCGCTAGGGGTAACCTAGGGGTTTAAAGGCTTGTTGCATATGCTAAATGCAATCGAGAGCACCTGCAAAAGTGGTATAGGTAGGATTTTCTTTTTATGATTTTATTTTTGTTATTTTGTTTTGTTGATTTCTCTCTCGTACTAACCTGCTCTCTCCCAGCGATTGCTTGAAAAATCTCTCTCGATTCGTTATCCAGGTACTATCCTCCCATCACTTCTAATTTACTTATGTTGTCTCATGTGCATTGCATGCTCATATATCTTTTACAATGAGGACAATGTAGATTTTAGGTTGGGGGTGGGGGATTAGGTTTCCTAATCAGTATTTTCTTGATCTTGAGCAAGTCTTGAGCAAAAATTTGAAAGTAAAGCAAAAAATTGAAAACTTTTAAAATTTTTTCTGAAAATTCCTGTGAATTCGAAGTGATTTTGATGGATATCCTAGATTTAGAAGTTCAAGATGAGTGATGTTGATACTTTAGGACTCTAAGATTCAGTATCTGTTAAATTTCGTAGTTAAGATCAAGTTATTAATCCATGATTAGAAGTTTTAACATTAATTGAGTCATGATTTCACAAGACACATCTCGCTTATACATAAAGATTTCAGTTCCATATTGAAGGATGAACTTGGAAATCACTGAGCATGAAAGGAACCAGCCTGAAATATCTTGCCATCAGGGTATAAAAATTGAAAAGGTTGGGCAATTAATCTTCATCATGGGTTTGCTCCCTATAAGTGTGGATTCGATTCCCTACGGTTAACATTTGGAAAGAGTTGGGCGACTAGTTTCACCTTAGGTTTGCTCCCTATAGGTGAAAATTTGATTCCCCTCTTGACATTCCTTTAATAAAAAAAAAAAACCTGAAAGAAAGAAAAAAGGAATGATTTATGAGGCACGTATTATTTGAGGTTTTGGGTGTCCTGAATGTTCTTACTGGTTACCAAGGATATCCTGAAAGAGAGAAGTGAATTTTAATGTTGATAAGCCGAGATTACAATATACACCCATAAAAAGCAATGTTTAGAATTATTCTAATTGATGGATTAATACTTTGCACTTGATTATGAAGTTTACCGTGTGCTTAAGTCCAGGAGAGAGTAATACTCAACAGTCATGAATCCTAAAATTTTAGTATTTGGATTATTTTGTAAACATCACTCGAGTTTATGAAAATCATCCTGTAAGTCTCAAATTATTTTTTTGCATACTTTGCTCAGGACTAGCAAAATGCCGGTTGGGGGTTGTGTTGAGGGTCAAATATTGCATATTAGACCCCAGATATTGTCTGGATTTTTGAACATAATACTGTTTAACGGCCGATTTAATCATGTTTATGCTGCTGGTTGAATTTAAGAGCTTGAGCTGAAAAAGGATGCTAAAAGCTTGAATTTAACACTCTGATGATCACCAAGGCAAGGGACAGACCCAAAGTGACCACGATCGATGAATGTACACACCAGAGATCCGCGAAAATAAAGAAACTGAAGCTCAAATGGCCTAAAACTTGTCCAGAATGCAAGATCACAGGGTTCCCACCATCCGATTAATTCGAAACTTCATACATGGGATGAGGGCCATAAATTAACCGTACATATAAAATTTTAGCCATTGGATAACTATTGAAGTGCCTCAACCGACAGATCAGCCCATAAACCATTGATTCTGGGCCCACCTGATATCTTGAACTGCCTCAAAATTTTTCTTGACGGTTGAAATAACATGAGAAAAAGGATGAACGGTGCAGATTTTGCAAAAACATTACAGTTGGTCCCATAAGTGTACGTGTGCATACACACTATATAAAGTGGTGAGGAGCACCAAACCGGTCAGCAGCGCTGACCAGCGCCTGCACGACTGCTGACCCGCGTCCTCATGTAAAATGGGAAGTTACCGTTTTCAGCAACTGCGTAACCGACCGACGGTCAGTTTTGCGAACGGTTGTGGACCCCACCCATGATATGCATGGATGATCCAAGCCATCTACCGTGTAGACAGCCGCGAGCACTACAAAACCATGTTTACACTTTTCATCCACGCAAGCACATGTGTGAGATACAGGGGCCACAAAAGGGCTGCCCTGTAGCATTCAAATCTGATCTTTTAGTGATTTCTTCTCTGGGACACGCCAATGGACATTTAAAATCACCCATTCTTTACTAAAATTTCATCCTGAACCTAATGGACGGGGTAAATTTTTCAGAAAATGTTTCTATGGGGCCCACGGATCGCAAAAGCGAAAGAATGCGGAAGGTTTCGCACATCCGCAAAAACTGACTTTTTCAGGCAGTTGGGGCCCACCATCTTTGATCATATGACAAATTTGAACCCTCTATCATGTAGAGGACCCAAGAAAGTCCTAAGGGATGGTATTTCTTTAGAATTTGAGCGAGGAAAGTGGCGATTTTTGAGGCACTGAACTTTGCTGCGAAAAGGCTTTCGCTGAGCATGCGATAGCTTTCCAAATCCGATTCAAGTCCGATTTTCACCACTCCAGTAGCTATATAAGGAGGTTTTGGACGTGGGGAGCAATTATTCAAACCTGGGGAGCAAGATCCTCAGCTTGGGCTGGAACATGGAGAGAAGAGCAGTGTGTTTTCCTTCTTTTCATCTATCTTCTGTTTTTTTTTTCCTTCTTTTCTTTTCCTTTATTGAGATTAGCCTAATCATCATGGTCGGCTAAACCTCTTAGCTAGGGCTAAGAGGTGAAGCTTGTAGTAAGATGGGAGATTTTATTTTATGTTTTCAATTTAATTTTAATTCATGAATTGACGTTGGTTTTAGTTGATTATTATGGGAATGTTTTTAGTTCTTAATGGTCTGTTGTGACTGAAATTACAATGGGTCTGCAATGGCTTTGAGCATGTCATTTTTCTTTCCATGTTTATGACGTCAGGAAGCCCTGTTGTACACCATAGTCTCCTGGGCATGGTCGGATGTCGGTACCCTTCCTAACTTTCATAACATGTTGATTGGTTGGTAATTAGTTTAATTCTGTTGTTTGCCATAGTCTTTTGGGCATGGTTTGGTGATGGAATCCATTCTAATCCATATACCTTTCATCTATTTGAAAATTAAATCAATGGCAGTTCAGTAATTTCCATGATTTTTTATGCAAGTATAAAGATTTCCGTGATCTCTACAAGTGGATCCTCTGAATCCCTAGTTTCCTTACGTCTGATTTCTCCTATAAGTTTTAGATTAATAGTTTACAATTATTCCTCAATTTATAATTCAATTCAGAATTCATCTTATTCTAGTTCAAATCCTACTTAATTTTAGATTACGTACAATTTCAGTCCCTTGGGATTCGACCTCGGTCTTACCGAGTTATTACTACATCACAACCCTGCACTTGGGGAGTGAACAGGCCGTCAATTCGACAATGACAAGTTCCGTTGTACGTGCCAAGGACTTGGCATTGTGAATGCTTACTCATCACTCCGGCACCCACAGTCGAATGGACAGGTAGAAGCGGTTAACAAGGTCATTAAGCACCATCTCAAGACAAAGTTGGAAAAAACAAAGGGGAATTGGGCCGAGGAACTCCCCTTCTTCCTCTAGGTTTACAGAATTACAGCTCAGACTTCGACAGGCGAAACCCCATTTTCAATATCCTACGGCTTAAAGGCAATGGTGCCAGTAGAGATCGGGCTCCCTACGGCACGTGTGAGGAGTTTCGAATAAAGTCAAAACTCCGAGCAGATAGTGGCTAATCTGGATTTGCTCGAGGAACTCCGAGAAGTTTCCAAGCTCTGAACAACGGCTCAGCGCCAGCAGGTAGCGCGCTTCTACAATTCCAAAGTCAAAGTCAGGCGCTTCCGATCAGGAGACTTAGTCCTCCGACGGGTTTTCCAGAACACGGCCGAACCCGGGGCGGGAGCGCTCGGACCTAATTGGGAAGGTCCATACCGGGTGGTCAGGTCTGTAAAACCGGGCTCGTACCACCTGGAAGACCTCGAAGGCCGTCATCTCCCTCATCCTTGGAACGCCAAGCACCTGAAGATCTACTACCCTTAGAGGAACTAGCCTTCTAAGGCTCATAATAAAATGTACGCCTCCGAGTGACTAGCCTTTAAGGCTCCCAATAAAAGGTCAATTCTATTTTTGAATGCATCCAACTGTCCTATTCGCACAGGCACGAATTAAACGGTCCGATCCTTTAAGGGATCGGAACCTAACCTCACGAAAGGTCGACAAGGCATCCCTTCAGGGGAAAAAGCCTAAAGATGATCCGACCAGCCGATTAAGTGTTCGACTAGGCATACAACAAAACAGAGGCGACGAGCTAAGTATCCTAAGGGGTCAGACCCAACTAAGGCTTGAACCGAGGAGGCTCAGATAATCGACTCCAAAAACTAAATGGTAGCGGACTAAACCCATCAGCTCAACATCTCAAGCAAATCAACAATGTGACAAGAATATTTTTCATTAAATCCCCTCGGAGGGGCAAAAGTACATACGTACATTGATAGCTAAAAAAAAACGAGAAGAGTCTTCATGCCGGAGGTGGAGCTTGGGCATCAGGAACCTGGGCGTTGGGAGCTGGTTCCAAGCGGACGATGTCAGCTGAGGTATCTTCGGAGTCGTCGGGCAGGAGGGAATCGAGATCTAGGTCCGGGTACAAAACCAGAACCGCCTCGAGGCATGCGTCAAAGCCGCGGTTGTAGAACGTTGCGGCCTCAGTATCCCTCTCCTTAGAAGTCTTGAAGTTTTCGATTGCAGCAGCAACCGCTGCAGCCAAAGATGCCTCATCCTTCGCCCTCTGGGCCTCCACGGTTTGATTCAAGGCTCGTGTCCGCTACTTAGCCGCCTCAGCCTTGGCACGATTCAGAGCTTCCCCAAGCCGAACTGTCTCCATGGCCAAGGAGTCCGCATGGGCTCTGGCACGGATCAGCTCAGCAGTCGCTGCGTCACCGCTCTTCTTAAAATCATCTGCCTTATCCTGCAGATGTAGCTCCCTGGCCTCCAAGTCCACGACGACTTCCTGCAGTCACCTGACCCTGGCCCTCTCGCCCGTAATCTGTTTGCGGAGGCCAGTCTCCTCAAACCTCAAGGCCGCCACCTCGGCCCGGAGAGCCTCCAACTCTGCCTCTGCCTCCTTGCGCTCCCGCACTCTCTGATGAATGGAGAGCAGCATCGGGACGGCCTGAACAGAAAACAGAGATCAGTATCTATAAAATGTGTATAACAACATCAAAGAAAGGTCTTCTCGGATACATACCATGTAGCATACGGAGGCGAAGTCGTTCAGGAAGCCTCCCTCCGATCGCTCAAGGGTCTGGGCGATGTTTTCCTCCTTGGCATGCTTGGTGGCCCACGAGGCCAAGCACGCCATGTGATAGCTGGGTTCGAACCTCCCCCCGCTCGTGCCCGCTTGGGCCGAGGCCTCAGCGCCCTCGGCCCCTACCCGACTGTTGGCCGAGTTTTGACCCTCGGCACGGACCTCCCCCTCAACCTCGGGGGGGGGGGGAAGACACATTTTCGGCTACCCTGTTGGCTCCCTCTCTCTCAGAGGATGAGGGAATGGCGATGGGGGGCTCGGTGGCTGCGGTGGGAACGGTGGCGGGAGGAATGGCGACGGAGGGAGCCTGAGCAACAGAGCTCGGTGCAGCCGGGGTGTCAGCCTCGGTCACTCAGACGACCCCTGTAGGAAGACGTACCACTAGCCGAAGCACTACCGAAGGAGCTGCGGCAGTGCTAGGGAGCTTCGGAGGAGGCAGCGCCGAGGGAGTGTCGGCGGGCCTCCATGCCAGACTTGATGGAGTTGGTGCAGCAGGTTCCCTCGGTGTCGGACTTGATGGAGTTGGTGCAGCAGAAGACTCTCCCACACGAGGGGGAGCCGACTTCTTCCGAGTGATCTTCACTCGGGGGGCTTCTTTGAGTAGTTCCGCTGCGCTCGAAGCTGCCTTCCTCTTCCGCGCCCCGGACGCCTCAGCCATGCCTACGAAAGAAAACTGTCAGCTACTAAATAAGTGAAGGAAAGATTATTGAACAGGTCAGGACAGCTCACTCAGAGATGTGGCCAGAGGTTGGGATTTGCAGAGCCCGGACCAGTGAAGGTTGGCCGCAGTTATCAGATCGGCCCAGGAGCGAAGCGACTCCGACCGCGCTCTGGCCTTTGCGACCTGATTTGTCTGGTCCGAGTCTAGGAGCGGCAACCCCTTTGCAAAAACTGCAAAATAAAAAAAATGTCACTTCTACGAAAACAGGTGGAAATCAAAATAGTGACTCGGATGTAAAATGAAGTCCGACCTGACTTTGTAAAATGGGTCGGAACCCGAGCTGTCGAGGTCCCAAGCTCAGCCGTCGGGGCCTCCCAATCACCTGCCGCTCATAACCATTTGTTCTTCCAGTCCTTGTTGAAAGACTGCAGGTGCATCACCAACCCCGACCCCTTGCTCCCCCGAGTCACGAAATAATACAAGGGATCATTGGCGTCATGCTTGACCAAGTACAGGCTCAGCAGCTCCTCTGGGGTCAGCTTGGGGTTCCCAACTTGCTTCTAAATTATGTAGGCTGAGATCATCACCCTCCATGCATTCGGAGCGAACTGTCCAGGGGCCAACCCGAAGTAGGTCGCTACCTTCTGGATGAAGGGATACAGTGGGAGACGGACCCCGCACTGCAGCGCGCAGAGAAAAATGACCACCTCACCCTTAGCTGGAGCGCCAGCAACGTCCAAAGGGCCAGGAGCCCTTATTTGCACCGAGTCGGGACCTGGAACTCCGAACGGATCCATTCCATTTGGAATTCTGACATGACAGAATCTCCAGGGACAACCTCTGCGGTCCGCAGATTCGCAGGCATATCAGTGGCGGTAGGAGTTTCGACTCGGTGTGCTCGGGGAGCAGCCTTCTTACTGGGTTGATTTGTCCTAGAACCCAGTGTCTTTTGCTTCCGAGGTTGGGGTACGGGAGAGTGGCTTCGAAAGGGCCCTCAGAAGACCCGCTTTCGCTCCCGGTACTCCCCGGCTCAGAGTCGTCGCCATACTTGCGGACCATCTCCAGATCAGAAGACATTGTAGAAACAACGATGTAGGTAAGCGGGACTCACTGGATGATGGTCGGAAATTGTCTTTTTGCCGAAAATCTTGAGTTTGGACGGAATCGCCCCTCGTCGAAAATCGCCTCTCCGGTGTGCTCTCTTAAACCAGAACGCGAAATGATTAACGAACGCCCGGAGCGCCTTATATAGGCAGCAAAAGATTTTCGCATTAATGGCCAGCTTTGATGGTAGCAGCCGAATCGGCATGAGCCGATCTCCGAGCACACATGGCAGCACCGCATTGGACAAATACCGAACCGTCAGTACAGTCCCGACATCGGGTAGTGCGCCTCGATACACGAAAAGACGCCTCAGCAGTCGGAGCCATCATACATACGCCGCCTTAAGCCTGCGTGGCAACTTCTCATAGGCTGGGAGAAGATCGGGGATCGTAACCGTCGCCACGCGTAAGCCGAAGCGACCAGCACACGCAGTTTGAAACCCTCCATTATTGCGACGAGCAGAAAACTTCTTGTATAATTACTCTCCGAGCCGGCAAGCAAGCTTGAAGAGTAAGGGGCTTCTATTATAGGAAGATCTGAGATCGTTATTCCGAGTCGACTCAGCACCATTCCGACTAAGGCGCAACCCATTTGGGCTGAACTCAGTATCGGCACCACACGAGTCTGAAAGCAGAATTCAGCTCGGAGAGGAGTCACATCCGATCGGACCAATATATACCCTCGACCGTCTACTTGAATTCGGACTTGCGGGAGGATCGCATGTTGATGATCCGGTCGGACTATCCAAGCTGAGGCTACGATCAGAGACTCATACCACGATCGATAGGAAAGTTGCCACATGAGACATGACCGGAAACTTCGCCCGCAGATACGCACTATCCGCCAGATACGCTGCACACTCGACGAATTGCGGGCAATATCTCCATGATCCTAGAATCCCTCTGATCGTGCCGAGATTGTCGGACTCAGACCGCCTCCCAGGCTGGTATAAATAGGATGCATCACCATGTCTACAGGTACGTAAAATCGAGCTCTCCTCTACTATCTACTCAGACCCTGATTCCCTTATCCTGACTTAGGCATCAGAGGATCCCCCAGCTTAGCCAGGGTCACCTTTGTCTGTTTTCCTGGTGCAGGTTCCAGAGATCATACATGGTGGTTGACATGGAGGGAGGGCTGACCGGATTTTGGCATCAACACAAACTGTTCATAGAGTTATTACTATTCAGGAACAAATATGATCATGATTCAAAACTTTTGTCACAGTCAGGCGTTCAATCCCCACTGTTTCAGTGGAATGGCCCACATAAGTTTTAGATCTGCCTAATTTTTTAAAATCCTGTCTATTGTGGTATTTCAAAACAGATAGAGTAGATTTGTCACCGACATCTCTATGAGCCCACAGTCCTGGACATGCTGGGACGCGGATTCATCGGATGGAGGAAAATGGTGGCTCCTTAAGTTTTGTATCGGCTTTTAATTTGAGCACATGTCTTGTTATCTCCAATCAAATCTCTCCGAATCCACTAAATTGGGTTTGATTTGCGGCGAGTAATTTTCACCTTTATCTGTGACTAGAGGTGGGCATCAAGTCGAGGTGGGCTAAGCTTATCTCCAATAAAATCTCTCCAAATCCACTGAATTGGGTTTGATTTGCGGCGAGTAATTTTCACCTTTATTTGTGACTAGAGGTGGGCATCAAGTCGAGGTGGGCTAAGCTCAACTTGGCTTGTGCATGATAACTCGAGTTCGAGCTCAGCCTCAGCCTCGAGCTCAACATTGAAGCTTGGCTTGTTTGCCAAAGCTGTTGAGTCGAGTTCAAGTCGAGCTAGTGGTTCGAGTCAAGTTGAGTTTACCTCAAGTCGAGCTCAAGCTTGTTGGGTGAGAGAGTAATGGATTCTATTCTTAATCTTCCTCCATTGATGAAAAATTCAAAAATCTTAAGAGAATCAAAGTAAAACCCAATGAAAAAACCAAACAAAGCTTCGAATCGGATGAGGAAACCTATAAGAACTGATCTATTCTTGATCTTCTTCTACCAGCAGAAACTCAAGTACTAGAAAAGAAATAGAGCAGAACACCGATCAGAAATCCAAGTAAAGAGCTCTAGCCAATCAAATCATTGGATTTTCTTAAAGCTCTAACAAATCTGAGAAGAACCCATCTCGGATTTCTTGAGTTTCTCGCCTAAGAAGTAGATCTCAAGAGATTAAAATCATACTATTGTGGAGTTGAAATGAAAACTGGTGGTGGTTGTCCGGACGAGCGTGCGGCTAACAGTGGTAGAGAAAGAGAAGAAATGAAAAGAGAAGGGGGTGCGTGCAGTTGAGTAGAGAATCTAGGGTTTTTAAAAAAAAAAAAAAAAAATTTAAGTTTAAACTTAAAACTTATATTAATATAATATATATATATATATATATATATATATATATATATATATATATATATATATTATAATATAATATATTTAATATATTTATTAATCAAGCCGAGTCGAGCTCGAGTTCAAGCTTCGAGTCGAGTCGAAATGTCCCTTGGTCGAACCTGGCTTGAACTCAACTCGAGCTTCAAATAATTAACTTGGCTCGGCTCGAATCGGTCATTCAAGCCCAGTCAATTTGAGCTGACTCAAGCGAATTTCTTGAGCTAGCTTGACTTGTGAACAGCCCTATCTGTGATGGAAGTTGTCGTGTTGGTTTGGCACGTTGTGCCTATCATTTCAGAAGCCAAACGTGTGATGTGCCATTCACTACCGACTTCGTTGGTGTGTTAACCTTACCATGTTATGTGGTCCCACCGTAATATATTTATAATATTCATACTGTTCATCCATTTGTAGATATCATTTCATGACATGACCTCAAAAATCAATTATATCTAAAGCTCAAGCCGATCACACACAAAAAATAAAAATAAAAAATAAAAATAATTGAGGACAATGCTTCCCACCATTGAAACATTCTTAGGGCCATCATGACATTTATTTGCCGGAAAACTTGTTACTAAGGTCACATAGACGTAAATGAATACAAATATCATAATGATCCAAAACTTCTGCAACCCCCGAGAAGGTTTCAATGGTAACTGTTTAATCTCCAGTTATTTCTACAGTGTGGTCCATTTGAACTTTAGATATTACTCGTTTTATGTCAAGCCTTAAAACGATCTCCTCAACTGGATGGAAGGTTTGGATATAACATGTACCTCATGGTAACGCCCACAATCTTGACCGCGCAATTATTTCCTATCATTTGGGACCCGCTTCCGTAGGGTCAGTGTGATCCCTCCGCACCGAGCTCGGTAATGGTCGGTGCTGGAAAAGCTATGTGGCCCACCACATATGTATATATCTTATCCATGCCGGCATGAGCACAAAAATGAAGCAGATTCAAATCTCTTGTGAATCTCACTACATGAAACAGCGGTGATTGGATAACCACCATTAAAAACGTCATAAGGCCAATTATAACGTTTATTTACAATCCAACCGGTTGATTAGCTCGCACAAACTCGAGAGGAGACAAATATCAGCTCCCTCCAAAACTTTTATGGCCTTTGAGAAGTTTTAAATGATAAACATTCATTCACCAGGTGTGGTCGGCTTGACATTTTGATTTGTTATATTTTTGGGATCATGGCCTAATATGAGATCGCAAGCCCCATACATTCGCAGTGGACCCATACTGCAATGGATGCTTCAACTCATGACATAGTGTTGAAATTCTTATGAATCTACCACTGTGTGGATCCATTTGATATTTGTTTTTCATTTGTACTCACCAAACCAATGGATTCAATGTTATAAAAAGATCTTGGTAGCTCTAGAAAGCTTTTAATGGTGGTCCACCATATTCCTGCTGTCCCCCACGTGTAGCCCACTTGAGCTTTGTATCGACCTGATCTTTTTGGACTCAAGGTCCTAATACAAGCTAGAGAAACTGTTGTCCAAAGGGAATATTGCAAGTCCTTATGAGCTAGGAGCGTACGTGTGTTCCAAATATATGGTGAATGTAGATTGCCAGTAGAGCAAGAGACGAAATTCTGCAACGTTAACATCTCTAATGAAATCATGCTCTATCTACTTATAAGTTGTGGATGTTCCGATGAAAAAGTTAAAACATCATTTCATCCGGCATATAACAAGCACACTTACCGCTCTTTCATTGGGCCACCCATCACATACAGGAATCAAGGAAAAGGAAGAAAGAACAGCCATTGCAGAAAGATTGCAGCTACTGCTTCCTCCCCAAAGTCTCCGGCCATCTCTCCTTGACTCGAAACATGCATGACCTACAAAACACATCACAGAACCAAAATCATCATCAGCTAAATCAATATGATTATCTAAGAAGCCCCATCAAAGAACAAAGAATAGGAACGAGAAACAGAAATAGTTCAAAAATAGGACATCAATACAAAGGATATAGAAACTGAATTATCATCGCTGCCGTCCTCTGCATCTTTGGTCCACCCTGCAGACCAAACACCCCCAACTTTAGTTACACCACTCCCTCCCAATGACAAGTACATTGCAAACACACTACAACAAACAATGGGTACCACCACAACAGTACCAATAGGCCGAAACACACATGAAGATACAGAGGTCGACAGCACCAATGCTGGAAAGACAGAAGACAGTGGTGGGCATTTGGGTTTTCTTCCAATTGGATTTGGCTTCATGGCCTCGACCCTAGAAAACCCATCTGCCAAACAATGGATACAGCCATAATGGTGGCATATATGGCGAAACCCAGGTATGAAGACCTTCGACAACATAAATACTGGAAAGAAGGTGGAAGAGGATGGCATTGGGCGTTTGGGTTTTATTCCAATTGGATTTGCCTTCATGGCTTTGACCCCAGAAAACCCATTTGCTCAGCCAAGACCTGTACATTGTCACTCCAATCAGATGGCCTAGCAGCCAAATCCTCCCACCTCCACATCAATCTCCCTTTGTTCTTCTTCCCCTTCTTCTAAATTCCCTGCAATCAGCTCCTCATTCAGTAATTCTTCCCACAAAATGTCATTTACGGAACCCGAATCCCAGTCACTGTGGCCAGGGATAACTTCAACAGTTGGATTTGTATTAGAACTGCCTGAGTTGTTATCCATGGCAGAAAATAGCATCTCAATCTCCGTTTCAATCGCGACTTCTTCCTCAGCCACTGTCTGATGTGGGTAGCTAACAGCCTGAGCACCCACGGCCGAGATCACTTCCTCTTGCAGGTTCTCTGAACTTGCACTCACCGGCAATCTACGTTTCCTTCCAACGCCTCCAAATGCTTTCTTCTGCTCACCACACTGCATCAGCTGCTGGGCAAAAGTTGGGTTCTTAAGAGCTTTGGCCAGGAAGGCCATCATCTGTTGCTGCTTTTTCTCTGTACCTTTCAACCATTCTTCCATGGCAGCGAGTTGGGCTCGGGAGTTCTGCTGTTGTTGTTTAAGCTTCACGATTTCAACCATTAGTACATTGCGATCTCTTTTCAGTCGCTCGACTTCATCTTCCACACCGAATTGGCCCAACTCAACGCAAGCACTGGTTTCCTGCTGTTGTAAGTTCTGAGGGACATGCCTTCGCCTCTTGATGTTTTTCAATAGATGCTTCTGCCCTCTCAAAAACCCTTCATTTGCAAACTCCCATCGATCTGGATCAACCTTTCTAAAACCCTGTAACCATCATTTCATACAGATACAGTTGAGATCCATAGTAGAGAAAGGGGAAATGTAGATGATCGGGATTCTGTTGAAACAACATAGACATGTTTTTCTCGGATTCAAACTCACAAGCGATATACAAACATTGAATTCAAGGAGAAAGATGTATGCAATTAAACAATAATGAAAAAGAACCTCTAGACTCAAATACACCAAAATTGGAAGAATTGTTAAAGAATCTTCAAGAACACCAATGTCACAAATATCTAGTACTTTCAGAATTGCAAGCATTCAACATCTGAAGTTTCTGAAGAATTTGGGAATTGTCAGAAAGAAGAAATATCTGCAATATCGACAAAATCCTCTTCAAAGAGCTTACAATAACCTGTGGATTTCATTTCAAATACTTGGAAGATTCATCAGAGAGAAATATTTGCAAGACCCAAGAAGCATTAGCTAACTGAAATCTCGAAAGCCATCAGCACCACCAAGTCCAGAACATTTGAGAACATTGAATTCAAATTCAAAGGTTTCAGTGGCAGAAACTTTGAACCCAATTGCAGATTTTTCTCTTCTTTTTTTTCCTTCTTTTTTTTTTTTTTTTGGAAAGATTCAATTGCAGAATATCAATAACGATGTCGTGAAAGTCTAGATCATTCCCAATTCCTCATTTGAGCTGACTG
This sequence comes from Magnolia kwangsiensis, assembly GCA_037074715.1. Lineage (NCBI taxonomy): Eukaryota > Viridiplantae > Streptophyta > Magnoliopsida > Magnoliales > Magnoliaceae > Magnolia > Magnolia kwangsiensis. The sequence continues at coordinate 102,575,944 of CM073581.1, forward strand.
GACTCCAATAAAACAATAACAAAAAAGAAAACTGCAAGACCAACTCTCCAAATTCAGTATCTGAGATGTCCTAAGGACTCAGAAAATAAAAAATGAAAATGAAAATCTGCAAAACCAACTATTCAAATTCAGAATCTGCCTTGAGAACTCAAGAAATCAAAATTAAAACCTTTTTCAAAATAACTCATGGATCCATTCAAAGTACTCACATTTCAGTAGTAAACTAAAATATATGTAAAAACCACAACAATTTCTTCACAAGAAACTCATCCCAAAACACGATAATTTTCACATTTGAATATTTCGAGTTCCAAACATAAAGAAAGAAAACAACTCCAATCAATCATAAAACACTAAAATCAATGGAAATAACTAGCTTTAATGCCTTTGTCAGGGAAATGCAAAGAATCAAACAGCTCGCGTACTTACGTATGTATTGAGCTGGCGTATGAAGCTGGAAAAATTGCTGTGCTTGAAGTATTTGGGAAGGAGATTGGTGGCAAGCTTGTGCGCATCCCACACGATGAAGCTGTTGCGACATTGGCTCCAAGATACGACCGAGTCAGTTGCCGGGTCCTCAACCATGTCGAATGTCTTTGTCAAGAACGGAGGCGGGCCGGCATCGTGCAATCCCTCCATCGGCTGTGGAGACAAGACAAAAGACGAGCTGCCGCCAGCTTCCTGTTCCTTCACCACTACACCTTTCATTGCCTTCTCCAGCAAGAGATGGAAGTATGTAAAAACAAATGATCAGAGGCTTATACTCAAAAAAACCCAAAAGAAATATAAGATCCGGAATGCTAGTTTCTACCCTGGCACAGGCCTCTGTTTGGCTAGAGATGGGAAATTTCAGGAAAACGAGTAGAAAACGGGTACAATTCAATGGGTTCAGTAAAAAGAGCTGAATTTCATATCAAAAGGTGAGATTTTTCGAGTTGGGTTTGAGCCTATCTGAAATGGGTTTCCAGGAATTGGGATTTGAAGGTCGAAATCATCTCAAAGATTGGATTTTTCGATTTGGGTACGTGAAGAAAGGAGGTTTAAATCAAATTGGTCTTGGAATTTGAGAAATGGGTTTTGGATATTATGATACCTGCAAGTGAAATTTCATCTTCAAAAACAGATCTTTTGAACTAGGCAGCTGAAGAAAATAGATTCAACCAAAAGGGTTTTGGATTCCCTGAATTGGGTTTTCTGAGTTTGATCAGGAAAATTTCATCTTAGAAGGCGAACGGTGCGTTGCCCTTTTGCAAACGTCGTATTTTTTAAACGAATTTCGAAATGAAATGAGTGTGGTTATGTTACTTATTTGAGAAGGGCTGTCGGAAGAAAGGGACTACATAAGGAAGAGGGATCGAAAGTTCCGGAAAGAACGAGAGATGCGATGACATTGTGTTTACTGCTGAGATATTTTTTTTTCGGAAGTTTCCAAAACCCAGTTGTATCACAACCTATGTAAATGACCGGCTTTCCGTGAAGGCTCTCCGTGAGTTTCTAGAAACTTCTCCTGCTCTCATGTAGGTATCCCTGTGATCCGATCCGTGGGGCCTGCCGTGATGTATTTCTTTTATCCACGCCGTCCATCTGTTTTTTCAGCTGATTTTAGGGCATGAACCCAAAAATAAGTCAGATCCAAAGCTCATATGGACCACACTGTCGGAAACAGTGGGATAATGTAGACCACCGTTGAAACATTCATGAAATACCTTGACATTTAATTTCCATCCAATCCCTTCGTAATGTCACACAGACCTTGATGAAGGGAATACGTAAATATTACCTTTAACCAAAATTTGTGGCCCAGTCAAATTTTCAACGGCAGGCGTTCAATCTCCACTCTTTTCTTTTATGTGGTTCACTTGAGCCTTTATATCCGCCTCATTTTTTGTTTCTTGCTGTAAGATGAGCTATCAAAAAGGATGGACGGCGTTGATAAAGCACACGCATCACGGTGGTCCCACAGTCGGGTCACCAGGCAATCCATGTTGGCTGTTAAGTGGGCTAAATAGTTTAGTGGCCCAAAGAGTCGATACGATGATTAATTGATTATAGCCACTGGGGATTAATCATGGTAGAAAGATATCCATGATTGAATGATCCTAGCTGTCCACTATATATTTGGGGTTCTTTTTGTTTAGTGCAGACAGCTTGCTGAACTTTCCTCTTAATGTGCTGATAAGGGGCCGTCCCGTCTGGCAGATTTTTGGTTCGTGGTTTATTAACGGTGTGGCCAATGATCAGCTGATCATGAACCATGGACCAATTTGTACAGACATGGTGCCTCAAGACACTATCCACGTATCAGACTACATCATTGTTCTTTCTTTGACACTCTGGTAGACGGTGGCCGATGATACTCATGCACTTGAATTTTAAAAAGGAAATTGAACACGTGGCATGAAGTTAGTTTAATTAAACAGCTCAAATTGTGATACCAAGTGTAGATATACCATGAATCCAAACTTAAATATTATTTGATCATCCGAGCATTGGATGTGGACATTTATTGCAGTTAAAAAATGAAAAATATCCAAAAAAAAAGAAAAAGAAAAAAGAAGTCCTATTTCCATAAACAAGACATAAATAGTTAAATTAAACCACCCAAATTATGATGCTCACCATCCAAAACTACGAACAGTTAAGAAGATTATTTTATGAATCCCGGTCATTTGATTACACAAGTAGAGATTTCCTTACTGTAATATGACTGGGTAAGTGCTGATGTAGGCTAATCATATTACAAAAAGCAGAAAATCTCTACTTGTATATTTAAACTTCTATTTTATTTTTTTTGACTGACAAGTGGTTTGATACATCCTGGACAGTTAAAAATAAAAAATATTCAATGATCGTTCATATGTGATAATTGTTCAACTAATCTTATCATGCTTCGAGATAGGTAGACACAGATTTCCCTTGCTGGGAAGCTTAAGTGGGGCCACTATGGTATTTGTGAGAAATTCATCCCGTTTTGGGAGGTTATTTCAGGACATGAAAAGTTCACCTTTTGTTTATATGTCATTCCAACTAAAATGAACGCATAAAAAGACTTAGCCTAACACAACTTTTATGGTCAAATGAATGTTTTAGTTGTGCAAGCTCATTCCCTATTATTTTATCTTGTATGGCTCACTCGAGTTTTGGATCTACTAAAAAATTTGCTTCATGTCTTTAAACGAGCCCGTAGAATGGTTGTATGAGGCGGATTTCTCACAAACATCATGGTGCGCCCTCCTAGCTTTCCAATGTTAGAATTGAAATCCTTGTATGAGACAAGTGAGGGTACCATTTATTCAGTTAATAGTGCCTCTCCCGTATTGACGTTGGTGATCGTCAGTGCTGAAAACTTCCTAGGCTCCTAGCCATCCATCCATTTTGCTAGTTCATTTTAATATTTGAGATAAAAAATGCGATGCATCCAATGTTGAGATTTGTTAATATCAAATTATAGATTTGTGATTGTCGTAAAAGAAATTGGAGACAAAAAATACAAAAGATTAAGGATATGTTAAAGTATGTATAATCATGTTGTCCTTAAAGCGTTATTCGCCCTTTCTCAAATTAATTGAGACTATTGATAGTTTGCAAGCAAACAGCTTCCAAAATACAACGAACATGTGTGTATTTCTGCATTCAGCAAACATGAAAGAACCATCGGTGAAACTCTGTAAATACAGTTTTAATAGCAGATGAAAGCTTAAAAAAAGTCCCCTAATGAAATAGAGATAGAAAAATAATATTAGCTCTCTTTATTTAAACTACTACACTGGTCTAGATCTTATGGACTTAGTAGTCTCAGGTTTGCATTAAACCTACTAGCTTCATCACAAAATGCTTGTATCTTGTGTTTTTTATCTAGAGTCATAAACACCATGGAACGTTTCTAACTATTGAAGAGAAATTAGTCGTTTTTTTGTAGTTTCTAACTGTCGAAGAGAAAGTAGTTGTTTTTTGATATTTTATGGCCATTTTGCATGTGGGAGACTAGCTACATGCTAGTCATTTATTACTGTTGGACTAGCCATATGCAACAGTTTCTGCATAGTTTAATTAATTATTGCATGAACAATTACATCAAGCCTCTTAAACAACTCCTATATAAAGCAAAGAGATATCTCTCATATCTTTTCTCTACCGTAAAGTGAGTTAATAACACCTTTATAACCACATTGCTTCACATGCCCATACCGTCATATTGAGATTGTGCTCGGGCCTATGCATGCGTGTGTGTGCAAGCCTCGATACTCTTCTGTCTCACCAAGCTAAAAATAAGGTACCCAACACCCTTCTTATTGACTGATTTTTTTATTTTTTTTTCCTTGTCCCCTATTAATATGGAACTATCACCAAAGGTGAAAATAAATTTTTTTAAAAAAAAATAAATATTTTTTATATTCAGTTTTTATTTAAAATAATTTTTTAAAAAACTAACATCCTTTTTCATAACATCCAAATCTTAATCAAACCCCACCATAAAATGGTGGTGATTGACCACCACCGTTGAAAACTTCTCCTAGGTTATATCAGTTTTGGATGAAGCTGATATTTGTGTTGTCCCTTCATACAGTCTCTGGTGCCCTTCATCCAGTCTCTGGTGCGGTGTGGACCATCTGCGGAGTTTTAAGGGTAGCATTGAATATTGCATCCTCTGAGATTTCAATCTATCTCATTTTAGGTATGCATAAGCTGAAAAATGAATGTACGGCATGGATAAGACACATATATAATGGTGGGAGTGCATAAGTACACCATTTGCATTCTAAAAATCAAGCAGATCCAAAACTCAGGTAGGCCATAAAACTTTCGTGGCCTCCACAAGGTTTCCAATGATAGGCATTCAATCCCAACTATTTCGTGTGCTGTGGCACACCTAAATTTTAGATTTACCTGATTTTTGGAATCATGTCTCGTTGTGCTTTTCAGAAACTGATGGACGGAGTAGATTTGTCATGGGCGTATGCGTGGGTTCACATACCATGCCCATAGATAAAACCGAGTATCAGCAGAACTGGTAACCAACAGGCAAGGTATTACAAGTTGTGCTACCATAACATATTTCCCTAACATGCCACTTGTGTGAGACGTCGGTTCCATTGAAACAGTAGTCCCTACAGTGAAGACAGCTTGCCACAAAAATCAAACTGGTCACTTCATTAGGTGGGGCACAACATAGGAATCAATCTACAACCTACTATCTGACTGAGCAGACAGTTGTGGCCAACCCAGCCGTTAAAAACTTCTTGGGGCCACAAAAGCTTTGGATTATATTTGTGTGGTCTTTTCATCTAAGATATTTGTGACCTTATCAACATGTTTGATGAAAAATAAACATCTCGGTGGAATTCGTGAAGTTTTTAACAGTGGGGATTCAATCAAGACCATTTCCATAAGCGTGGGTCACCTCAAATTTGAGTAATTTCATTTTTTTTATCATGCCTTGAAATAATCTTTTTAAGTGGTTGGACCGCATAGATTTAAAGCAAATAGATCACTATGGATTGACCCACCTGGATGAATCCGGGAGCAGATTAGGTGAGACCCGGATCCACCAAGGTGGGTGGAACCCCTGACTGTGGGGCCCACTGTAATGTATAAGACTACATCCACGCCATCCATCCATATTGAGAGCCCACTCTAAGGCATGAACTGAAAAAGTGAAATAGATCAATCTTAGGTCGAGCATAATACAAGAAACAGTGATAAATTGGTAGTAGATCGTTAAAACCTCACGTGGGCTACAAAAGTTCTGGATTGAGCTGAAATTTGCGTAGTCTCTTCAACCAAATCTTTGTGACCTTATAAACATGTTGGATGGAAAATAAATATCCTCCTGTCACCCATGAAGTTTTTAATGGTGGGGATTCAATCACTCCTGTTTGTTGTGGTATGGTGCACATAAGATTTGGATCCGCTTCTTTTTTAGAATCATGTCCTAAGATGAGCCTTCGAAACGGCTAGAAGGTCTGGATTTAAGGTGCATACATTCCCACCCACCCGCGTGGATCCGGGTTCTCACCTAATCGGCTCCCACCCTTGGTGATCATTACGTTTGTTCCTGTACTTTTCACTCACTGATAGGGTTGTACGGTATCCCCATGGTGGAAACGGATAGGCTACTCATCCTGCCAAGTGGTTGGTGCTATGTGGGCCCCACCATAATGTATGTATTTCATCCATTCCGTTCATCCTTTTTTACGGATAATTTTATGATTTTATCAAAAAAGTGAGATGGATATAAATCTCATTGGACCACACCACAGGAAAACAGTAGTGATTTGATATCCACCATTAAAATCCTCTTAAGGCCCACTGTACTGTTTATCTGACATACAATCTGTTAATTAGGTCATACAGACACAGATGAGGGTAAAAAAAAGATCAGCTTGATCCAATACTTTTTTGGCCCCCAAAAAGTTTTTAATGGTCGATGTTAATTCAACATTGTTTCCTGTAATATGGTCCACTTAAGAGTTGAATATACCTCATTTTTTGTCGAATACCATAAAATGATCTATAAAAATATATTGATGGCATGGATGAAACATATACATCATGGCGGGGCCCATAGAGCACCGACCATCAGCTATTGGCTGGTGGCAGGGGAGTAGCCAATCCGTTTCCACTCATGGTACAGTACCCTGTATCTAATGAGTTCTCCTCTTGATATATGCGCATGAAGCATCTGGGAACGGATTGCTTGTGACCGGGTCTCTGCGCCCGGGTTTATGTGGGGTCCACAGATATGTACCTAATAAATCCACTCCCTCCAGCTGTTTTGAAAGACGACAATAATACAGGGTTGTAAAAAATCAGGCAGATCCACTCAGATGGTTCTGGCTCCTCCCAACAAAACACTGGGAACAGCAACGGCCGTTGTTGAAACTTTCTCGAAGCTGACCTTGATATTTATAGGACGTGTTCATAGAATTATTACCGCTCACGTAAACGGTAGGAACAAATATGATCATGATACAAAACTTTCGTCACCGTCAGGCGTTCAATCCCCACTGTTTCGGTGGTATGGCCCACATAAGTTTTAGATCTGCCTGATTTTATATAATCCTGTCTATTGTGGTCTTTCAAAACAGATGGACAGAGTGGATTTGTCCAGGACATCTCTATTAGCCAACGCAGTCCTAGACACGCTGGGACGCGGATTCAGCTAATGGAGGAAAATCGTGTTTCGTTGCGCATCGGCATTTAATTTCAGCACACGTCTTGTTTTCTCTAACAGTGATATCTGGCTCAATCAAATCTGTCCGAATCCACTGAATCGGGTTTGATTAGCGGCGAGTAATTTTCACCTTTATCTTCGACGGAAGTTAGTTGTCGCGTTGGTTTGCCAGGTTGTGCCTATCATTTCGGAAGCCGATTGCGTGGTGTGCCATTCCCCACCGACTTCCTTGGTCTGTTAACCTTACCAATTTCTGTGGTCCCACCGTGATATATTTATTATATATCCATAATGTTCACTCAAGGCCCGTTTGGTCGGGTGGATCGAAGGGATTGAATGGTATTAGGGTGGATGCCATGGATTTCTAGGTAATGATGGTGTTGTCATGAATTGTCTTGAGATACACGGGATTGCCCTATCTTTGGATTGCTATATCCATTCTGTTTGGCACGCCCGCCCAATCTCATGATTAAACCTTTCCATCCCTTCTAATCCCTCCAACCAAACACGTCGCAGGTAAATTTGAACGGTTTAGGGTGGATTGGATGGGATTTAAAGGTAATGATGGTGTTCTTAGTAGATTGTCTTGAGATCCATGGGATTGAGATCCGATCACCAACTCTGTTTGGCATGCCTAGCTAATCTCGAGATTTAACTTCCAATCCAACTGGCCTAACGGGCCCTCATTTGTAGATATCATTTTATGATATTACCTCATAAATATCAATTATATCTAAAACTCAAATGGACCACACTAAAATAAAAATAAAAAAGTGAAGTGATGACAATGCTTCCCACCATTGAAACATTCTTAGGGCCATCATGATATTTATTTGCCATACAACTTGTTACTAAGGTCACGTAGACGTAAATGAAGGGTAAAAGAAATACAAATATGAGAATGGTCCAAAACTTCTTCAACCCTCAAGAGGGTTTCAATGGTAAATGTTTAATCCTTGCTTATTTCTATAGTGGGATCCATTTGAACTTTAGATACTACTTTTTTTATTTCAAGCCTTAAAACGATCTCCTCAACTGGACGGACGATTTGGATATAATATATACTTCATGGTAAGGCCCACAATATTTCCGATCATTTGGGACTTGCTTCGGTAGGGTCAGTAGTGACCCCTCCGGACCGACCTCAGTAATGGTCGGTGCTGGAAAAGCTACATGGCCAACCACATATGTATATATCTTATCCATGCCATCCATCCATTTTTTGATCTCACCGGCAGGAGCACAAAAATGAAGCAGATTCAAATCTCTTGTGAATCTCACTACATGAAACAGTGGTGATTGGAGACCAACCATTAAAAATGCCTTAAGGCCAATTATAATGTTTATTTACAATCCAACCTGTTGATTAGGTCACACAAACCTGAGTGAAGAGAAGACACAAATATCACCTCCCTCCAAAACTTGTATAGCCTTAAGGAAGTTTTTAATGATAAACATTCATTCACCAGGTGTGGTCCACTTGACATTTTGATTTGTTATATTTTTGGGATCATGGCCTAATATGAGACCGCAAGCCCCATACATTCGCAGTGGACCCATACTGCAATGGATGCTTGAACTCATGACCTAGTGTTGAAATTCTTATAAATATACCACTGCGTGGATCCATTTGATACTTGTCTTTCATTTGTACTCACCAAACCAATGGATTCAATGTTATAAAAAGATCTTGGTAGCTCTAGAAAGCTTTTAAAGGCGGTCCACCACATTCCTGCTGTCCCCTAAGTGTAGCCCACTTGAACTTTGTATCGACCTGATTTTTTTGGACTCAAGGTCCTAATACAAGCTATAGAAACTGTTGTCTAAAGTGAATTTTGCAAGTCCTTATGAGCTAGGAGGGTACATGTGTTCCAAATATATGGTGAATTCCCCCAAAGTGATGTAGATTGCCAGTAGAGCAAGAGACGCAGGAAATTCTGCAACCTTAACATGAAATTCTGCAACCTTAACATGTCTAATGAAATCATGTTGTCTAGTTATCAGTTGCGGATGTTCTGATGAAAAAGTTAAAACATCATTTCATCCAGCATATAACAAGCACACTTACCGCTCTTTCAGTGGCCACATCTTCTTGCAGCCTACGGCTGTAGATGTGGATTGCCTACAATCTTGTAACCCTATCATAGTTCAAGGGAAGAGCACTATGTGGGTCTGTGAGATTTAAAAAATAAATAAATAAATCCTTGTAGTAGGAAGCGCACAAGTGTCATTTCACTCATGAAAATCTTTGCTTTTCATAAATGCATAAATGAGCCCATCTGTTAGAATTGCAAAATAAATAGATGTATACACCGCAAAAATGCAGGATAAGGATCAGATTATTCCTCTCCTATGAATGCATGCTCACCCTCATTCTAGTTTACATTGTTTATAACCTCATAAACTAGTCACAATAGTAACTTAGGATACAACAATCTTTCAGATTTGTGGCGTACAAGAAGATGGTTGAAAATGTAAATACATCATAGCTTGTATATTATGTATGCTAAGCATGTTAATGATTCCAGAGACCACTGGAGAAGCTGGTTGTACTTTTGATACCCATAGTAATTGGAAATTAAATAATAAGTACTTCCGATGGCTGAAATGTGATTCACAGGCACTTCCATTGGTTGCCAAAAGACTTATCACTCTTATGGTGGTTGTTGCATTTTTTAGCAGCACTTTCATGTTAGTATGATGTGCCTTAGAAAGCAAATGATGAGTGTTATGATCATGTACATTTAGTTGACAATGAGTATTTTGTCTTATCATGGATGTCATAATTAAATGTATGAAAAACCCCAACTATTTTTGAATACTGGTGTTTCAGGGATCTCAGTACCCTGAATTTTATGACCAACTATGTTTCAGCAAGATTGAGCAATCCATGAAAGGTATATTGGTCATTTTATGTGAGAAAACAGACAAGTAGTTGGTGCCTATGCCCTACCCTACATATTAATATGGGTGTTCAAAGACGAAATATCGTGTCTTAGGCTAGCGGAGCCATCACATTAACTCTATGTTCTATGAGGCCCATCATACCCAGATTATATCAAATTGGCTTTAACTAATCCTTATACCTAAGGTCATGTCAGGACTTCATGGTCCTAATGTTGTTTGGTTAACTCATCCGACAACGTTACACTAATAGTTAACATATTGGTGCAGTTTGGCGCATGCATCAGGATTCAGTATAAGAAGCCTACATGCTCCAACATAAGATTGACCGGTTACCTTGAAAAAAATTATTTGTCTTACATCTTAGTAATCGGATCATCCATCAAATGATTTTTCTAGTTGAGCTCAGTGCTTAAAAGGTTTTTATTGTTTAATCAAATGTTTAAACATCAAAAGTGTTTTCATCATACTTGATAGACATCAGATGGTAGACATCTTGTGGTCCACCTCTTAGGTTGGCATGAGCTTATGGTCAAGATTAGATGCACAGGTTAATGGAAGGATTAAGTCAATTTGGGTGCATGGGCAAGTATGTAGACACCAGATCATGCAGTCAATTTAGTTAATGGAAGGGTGGGACACTAAAGCATGTATACTACATATGCTAAGCTTTCCAATGATTCCTGAGACCACAGTAGAAGCTTATTGTACTTTCGATGCCTAGGGTGGCTGGAATTTAAATAATAAGCTCTTTTGATGGCTGAAATGCGATTCACAAGCGCTTCGAGTGGTTGCCGAAAGACACATCACTCTTCTGGTTGTTGTTGCATTGTTTGGTGACACTTTCGTATTAGAATGGTATGCCCTAGAAAGCATATGATGATTATTATAATCATGTTATCATTGTTGACATAATTAAATGAATAAGAATCCTAAATTATCTTTGATTTTTTTTCGGTTACAAGGAATTCCCCCAGTTGTCCTAGAGAAATAAGAGTTTAGACACAAACCCTTAGCTAATGGATACTAGTGTTTCAAAAATCTCAATACCCTAATTTCAGGACTATAGTAGCAAGATTGTGGTCAAGATTAGATGCACTGGTTAATGGAGGGATTTAGTCAATTTAGGTGCATGAGCAGGTATATAGACTTTTAATGATATAAGGTAATAGCAAAGTGTGTAAGGGTGAAGAGCCCCACATTGGTGCTTTTGAAAGTCAAGGCTTCATCATATGTAAACTAGGATCCAAATTAGGGTTTGCTTAAAACCTAAAAATCTAGAAGCTTAATGTTTCCATTGCATTTCGAAAATTCACTAATATTCTGATGGTTGTGGAATGTTCGGATAACACTTCTAATGGCCCACTTATGTTGGATGTATGACAATTCCATAGCACTTCTTGTGGCTTTATGACATCCGGTAGCACTTCTGGTGGCCAAATGACGGATCTAGCAACACTTCCTGTAATTGTCAACACACGATGAGGCCCTTTTTATTTCAAGGTAAACCTAAAGAAGCCATGAGATCTACCCCTGAGGGAGAACCATTTAAAACTTCATGACAAGGTTGTAAAAAAGGAAAAGGGAAAGAGGTGTGCAAAAGGAGGAGAAGAAGAAAAGAAAGAAAGAAAGAAAAACCTATCATGCAGCTGAAGTGGCTGAATCGGCTAGCACTCATGGACCATGACCCCTTCTGCTAACCTTATCAGGTTTGCAAGTATTGGATCATGCTTAATGATAATGCCCCATACATCCAAATGACCACCCGGGTCAAATCCAGATACAACGAATGTTCAATTACAGTGGCCCGTCTGTCCCCTCTCAACAAATTCAAGGTCATTAAAATCCAACGATGTTGTGTTGGTTTTGCCAATTGGAAACATGAAAAAATGATGAAGAAAACAAGTGTCCAGTTGCATTGATTGAAAGAAGAATTCTAACACAAGGCTAATCAGCACAAGCTGGAGCTCTCAAAAACATTAATTAAAAAAAAAAAGAAATTTTCTTACAAGGCAGGCAAAGCTCAGTTTTCTTGCCTTACCACACATTTCAGTCCATGTTGAAACGAATGCTGTAGCTCTGCTACCACACCAATCAAATGCTATGGCATGTTAACAGTTGAGGCATGATGGAGGCAAGACTTTCCAAGTACCTTCTCTTAGCCACTATTACATGTCCTACCACAGTGCTCTTGGGAAATCGGTTAGCCTAGGCACACTAAGCTGTCAAACTGTGATTCTCGCTCGACCTTTTGCCAACCTCCGAGCAATGACTCTCCGACCACCCTTGGTCTCCTTACTGCTTGCACATCAGAAAAAATAAATAAATAATTTTTTTTTTTTTTTAAAAAGCAATCTGTTAACAACAGGCAAATTGCTACTTGGGAAATGAATTCACATCTCCGAGGACATTTAGTCCCATCCAAAAAATGGATATTTTAGAAAACCATGAATGGCAATAGCCAGCAAAGTACATAAGACACAGGCAGAGAAGTATCCGGCCTTATGTCATCGTATCAATAGCGTACCCATCTATATTCAAGTTCAAACCATATAATATGATAGGGAGAGAAAGATACCGAGCAAAGTACCCATGGGTTCGCTTACGCTTGATGTGGCTAGGCTGGTAAGTTCTTTTGGGAAGTAAGATCATTGGCTTGTTCAATGAAGAAGTGCTGTCATCATCTCCTGCCAGATTAGATCAAACTAACGTAAGAGGGAGTCTAATAAGTAAATCAAAAGATAGGAAGACTGATGAACTTGAACCAAAATAAGATCAAAAGATAGGGAGATGTATGAAAATGAACAATTATAAGATCGGACGGTTATAAGAATCATTTCCAATCTAAATGGAAAGGTGAACTCAATCAGGGACAAGATATTCAATTTTATGTACCTTTGGGGATGGCTTTTCATGACCGTTACATGTGCACTCATAATTGCGATTTTTTCTAGTTGAAAGCCATGGCCCCAGTCAAAGGAATACTTCCACCATTATAATATTCAGGGGGAATGGTAAAAAATGCCCTTTATCTTTTCACGAATTTCTAAGTTCACTCTTGTCATAAAATGTCTTTCAGAGAACAATTCCATAATGGAGTACAGATATTTCCACTTAAGGACTCAATTTGTTAATTACTAGGCCCATACACCATCCAAGTGTAGGTCCATCCTATTGTAAATAAGATATCTGAAGCATACGGCATCAATGAACAGCATTGAGAACTCAACTTTCATGATCCTTTATGTAGAAGTTCATACTAAAGTTGAAGGGAATGGAACGAAAAACAGTTATAAATAATGAGTTCCATCTCGTCATCATATGCTCGTCAGAAACAACAATGAATTCAGCTAAAATGCCATATGGTGGATGTCCATGCACCATTGTCCATTGCCCACCAAAGGATAATCATGAAAGAAAATCAGATCATTAGATATGGACCAAAACTGGACACCACTGCTGGCTGATTCATGATCAAGTCCAAAATAAGGGTCTGATTGGAATGTGCCCGGTGGGGTTCATATATCCAATTGGTTAGCCCCAACTAGCAATTGATTTGTCTGAGTCCACATATCCAATCAATGGCTTTTCTTGAGTTACATGCAAACCTAAGTAGAAAAGGGCTTCATACAACCTTACAGCCCAAGATATCCATATGGTTGTATACATTTTTTATGCAGGATGTATGAGGAAAAAAAATAAGAAAAGCACAGATTTTGCACAAACCACAGAATGAGTTGATTTTATAGGATTTTCTCTGCAAGAAAAAAAAAAAATCTCACGAAACTAGCACCTTTCTTTTTCAATCTTCATCACCATATGGCATCTACAAAGACACACATAAAGAGTCAAAGACTCAATTATCCTTTTTTTTTTTTTAAAGAACCAAATTGGACTTTTGGGGCCCACGTTTTCATCTCAAGCTCCTCGCGATCATTCATGCTTGCATTAACATACAAGGACTTTTAGTAGTATTTGGAGTTTTTTCTAGGTTAGCTTTTTTCTTATTTAATTACCTTCTTTTCTTACAAGCTTTTAGGATTAGTCTGGCTTAGAGTAGACACGTTAAATTTTGAGCTATAGGATTTAAGTTGCTATTTGATTTTATTTGGAATTATTGTGAACAATGGGCTATACATATAGCCATACATCTATGATGAGTAATTTGATTGATGAAAAGACTTTTTCCCTTTTTTCTTATGATTGCAAACACACTCTAGAACCAATACTGGTTTTAAAAGATAAAAATAAATAAAAAAGAAGCAGTGAGACTCTTCTGGAAATCCCAGAGGTAATTCCTCTAGATTGTCTTCGTCATGAGACCCCACTATTCTATCCTTTTTACTATCATTTTCCCTGCTTTCCATATTCTCCATAAGTGAATTCATAATCACATGTTTTCTAGGGACTAAAGGTGGAATTCATCCTCCAAAACGGTTCTTCTTTAAGTATTTCTCAATTAAATTCAATACCATCGATCTGCTACACCAGCTACATCCTAAACCCTTGATACCAACATGACACGGTCGAAATAAGCTAGATGATGAGGTAAGAATGAACTTGTGTATTTCTTTCTCACAAAGACTGTTTCCCAGTTTCAAGAGAAGGTGAATGCATGTATTTCTTTCTCAGAGAGACTGTTTCCCAGTTTCAAGAGAAGGTGAATGAATGGGTACGTGCATGAGCATCTTCCATAAAGCAAAATTGGCAAAAACAGGAATACCAAACCCCAATTCACACCAAGGTCAAACAAATGAAGTGGCATCAACCCTGAAACTAAAGGACATCCCCAAATCCCAATACTCCCAGAGACAGTTCGATTGAATTTATTTCATGGCCAGTGCAAATATGGTATATTAAAAGCAATTCCATTTCTGCCTCCCTCCTTTAATCACTTTACCATCTGTAAACAAATTGTTCAGACAACAAAGAAAGAAATTTGGGTATAAACTTTTCCCATCTAGTAAAAGCTTCAACCGCAGAAATGGGAGAACATGAGAAGAGAGTATACCCAATGCTAATATCTAAGTTACTCAGCGAGCACTCACATGGCACATGTACAAGATCTGGATTCTTGAGTGCACATCCATCACAACCCCATCAAGAATAAGCCATGTGTAAAAATAAACTAATAGATGATCCTTGCCAGTGATTTTATTTTTTTGGCCCATTGAATGTTTACTGGTGGCAGGACATTTTCCTAACTACCCATTTGCAGTCCTCAATGGCCATCCAATCTGTGGCCAGAATCACCCTAACTGTGTGATTTTTGTGGACATCATCCACTGTAGGGCCCAACAGATGAAAGGTCATGAGTTTGGACATGCGTCCCACATGTACAAGTGACACAGGACAACTAGGGATGCAGGACAACTAGGGTGAATAATCCCTTTATCTCATAGCCCAGATCAGGCCCTCAGCCGAACCACCCTCGTGAGTCCCACATGGATCCCGCCTCACACGGGCCGCCCATCCCGAGTGTGCCCCCACTTCACACAGGACACCCCTTCCACTCTGATAACATGACACCTCCCACTTTGATTCCACTTTTGACGCAGGACAACTAACCACTTGCTCTAAAAGCTCGAACTGATAGAGCGTGGCGAATCAATCCCTTTATCTCATAGCTCATGTCAGGCCCTCGGCCGAACCCCCCTCGTGGGCACCACTTTACATGGGTCCCGCCTCACACGGGCTGCCCACCCCGAGTGTGCCTCCAATTCACACAGGCCACCCCACTCGAGCCCGGTGTGAGAATGGCCCTGCATTAACAAGCTTCTTATAACTTACACTGTTACACAATACAAATTCAAAATTTGTTTGAGGGACTCTCGAAGAACCAGGCAAAACCATTGCTCCATACAGAAATTTATCATTACAAACAAAATGCAAATCAGAATATCCTTCTGGGTCTCTCTAAAAGCTAACAACAAGAGCTGCTCTCTACATATGAACTTCTCAGAAATAACCTCAAATTTTCCTTATGGGCCCCTGTAGCAACTATCAGAAAGCACTGCATTCTATTCAACTTTCTCAGTGATTACATAATATTTTTCTTTTGTAACAAAGATCAAAATTTCCTTCTGGGTCTCTCTACAAACCATCAACAGCCCCTATTCTATATACAAATTCTGCAGAAATCAAGTAAAACGAATCAAAATCCCATTTGGGTTTTCTTAAAAACCACCAAAAATGATCTTTCAAGTAAAAAGAAAAAGAAAAAAAAAACGTGTCTATAAAACGCTACAACATCAAGAAAAGACAGCAAATTGTAGAAAAAGAGCTCATTAGCATCTTTTTTATAAGAAAAACACACCAACATCAGATAAACGAATCATAATCCCATTTGGGTCTCCTTAAAAACTATCAAAAATAACATTTCAAACGGGAAAAAATGTCTAGAAAACCCTACAACATGGAGGGAAAAAAAAAACTGAAAATGGTGGGAAAAGAGCTAATCAGCATCTTTTTTATAAGAAAAACACACCAACATCATTAAAGAAAAAGGCATCAAAACAAGAAAAAGTCAGAGAGGAAGGAAAGATCATCACCATCTTGTATGAAGAATCGAACAGAAGGAAGGCCGCAAGGATAAGAAAAACCATCCAAAAGAGCTGATTTTTTCAGAGAATCGGCGTTCTCTTCCTGCAAATGGAGAGTTGGCTGGTATTTGGAAAGAAGAAATGGGTTTGAAGGACGGTTTGAGAATAGATTCGGATTATTTTTTGGGGAAAGAACGGGGTTGAAGAAGCGATTCATGAGAGAAGCGCCGGTGCGAGCTAGGGTTTTCGACGCCATTTCCTTTCACAGAAGTTCCAAAGAACAACGGGAAAAGTATTTTTACAGAGTGAATATCGCCCAAGCTGGCTACTGGTCGGTGCTATGTGGCCCCACCATGGTGTATTTGTTTCATCCACGGCCATCCATTTTTCCAGATCATTTTATAGTACGAGCCAAAAAAAGGAGAAATAGATCTAGATCTCAGGTGGACCACATCACGGGAAACAGTATTGATTGAACGCCCACCGTTAAAAACTTCCTGGGGCCCACAAAAGTTTTAGATCAAGTTGTTTTTTTAACCTTAATCCACATCTATATTACCTAATCAACAGGTGGGATGTCAAATAAACATTATAGTTGGCCTAAGAGGTTTTTAATGGTAGACATCCAATCACTACTGTTTTTCTATGGTGTGGTCCACTTGAGATTTAGATCTGCCTAATTTTTTGAATTAAGCCTAAAACGATCGGAAAAAAAAATTGATGGACAGCGTGGATTTAAAATTTAAAAAAAAATAAAAAATTAAAAAGGATAGGGGCCCACAGAGCACCGACCAGTAGCCGCGTCTGATTCCAACTATCCAGATGATCGTGAATGTGCACAGATGGGTCCCACCTGATTGGCAGTCCCGAGTTGACTCGACTGAGTTTCCAGTCGAATTGTAGAACCATTGTCCCGAGATCCTAGCCATAGGTGCATCCGGATGCAGGCCAAAGTGGGGTCGTGAACATGCGACGAGATTGGTCATCTTCCACTGCTCCATATACTAGCATGACCCACCTGATGAGTGAATCAGTTTGATATTTCAATGGCTGGGATGCTAGATAAATATAACACATTGGCTGACCGTCTGTCTGTGCAAAGATGATGGTTATTTTACTTTCCATCGACTTGTATTTGAATCATCACTCCTTTTTCTTTTTCTTTTTAAATCTATCCAATGGACACCGGACCGGTTATTTAATTGCCCAGCAATTGATGTTAGGGTTGTAACTGAGTTGAGTTCGACTCAGCTTGACTTGGCCACTAGCTGACCCCAACTCAAACTCGGCTTAGCTGGGTCCTTGAGATTTATTGGTCAGCTCGGCTCAGTTCAGTCAACAGCTCAGGCTAGTTTGAGCCAAGTTCAAGCCAAAATGAGCCTCCACAACATTTTCACAAATATATTGTGCACTTTCAATTTCTTAGCATATGTAAAATATCAGTAGTTATTTATAAAAATTTCATCAAACACCTTATAGATAACTTCAAAATTATAAAAAAATAATAATTGTTTCACATACATAATTTCCTTATCACTAACTGTCACTTCATTTGAGTCATTTCATCAAACACCCATTGAAAAACATCAATATTAAAGTAACCGTGTTAATGAACTAGTTTGATCGGGTTTGATTTGGTTTGGAGTTCAATCTGAGCCAAGTCGAGCTCGAGCAAACTCGAACTCGGTTTGAAATTTTTTCAAGCTTGAAAACTCAACTCAACTTGGCTTGAACTCAGTTTCAAATCAAGTTAAATCAAGCTTTCTTGAATCAATTTCAACTTTTTTGAGTCAAGCCGAACCAGCTAACCCAGCTAACTCGGTTCATGTACACCCTCATTGATGCCCAATAAGACAAATAACAGTTTAAGAATGACTAATATGGAATCATCAAGAGATATCTTGAGTTTCTCTTCTAGGGAAAGGATCATGGTGTCTCAATCTTTTTATACGTCAAGATGTCGTCCATGCAAAAGTGGTCCACACCTAATGTCATATCAACCACTTATCTTGAACTTTTCATTTGAGCAAGTTTAATCAAGAATATTTATCTCTACATGTGGAACCGGATAAATCCCAATGCTTTTACTATAATATATGTTTATCTACTTTTGAGATTGGATAAATTTTATTATGTAATTTTAAATTAATTAAAAACTTATTGGAAATATTAATATAATAAAAATATAAATATTTTTTAAATATCTTTTTTTTAAAAAAAAAGACCATTTATTCAGCTCAACACCTTAAATAAGTCTCTTGTACATCATCACCAACACATGATCTTGTGTTAATCTATTTTCACAACTTAATATTGATTTAGCCATTTTTTTTAATGAGCTGTTGACCAATTAAATTTGTATACATGACATTGAAAATGTACATTTAAATAGTTTCAACTTATCGTGACTTGACTTATATAACCTAAAGTAATAAAAACATTAGAGCCACTTATGGGACTAGCATACTCGCACCATAATTAGATTCGAATTAATCCATCACTTGTAGATAATTGATCTCACAATGGATGTAACTCAATTCATATATGGTAAATGATAAAGCGTTAGTTGTATATGTGCTTATCACACAGTATCCAACTAATTAAACAATTATCCATCCCCACGGCAATATATAGACTTACACAATTTAACTCAGCATGGAGCCGATTGTGCCAATTTATATATGAAATTTAATCCTGGTAATTTCATAAATTGAGGTACATCTCATTATGCATGCACCTCAACGTGCATTACACTTGTTGTGCATACCTACACATTAGCCTATGCCATGCAAATAGTATGCCAAACATTTAATCATTTTATATTAGCCACAACTTATGGTGAAGGCCAATCCTAATATCTACGTATATACATCATTATGAAATTATAGCCCCTAAAAAATAAATTCAAATATAAAAAAAATCTTAATATAATTTATTAAATAAATATGCACACATGCCAATAACAATCCGATAAGTCACATGGAGTCTACCACAACCTACCATGGTAAGACCTAACAAATGAACAGTTCAACCTTAAACACGTGGCAATTCATATGATTGAAGTACCGGTTGTCATCCATGAAAACAAAAGCATGACAAACACGGGATGCGTACTATGTAAAAGTAAAATGGAAATCCCTAAAAAGGTTTTGCAAGATGTGAACCTATTCATTCCAATTATGGTCATTCTTCATGAGAACCAATCAAATTAAGTTATGTATAATATGGATAAATCTGCGTAGTGTATTTGAATATTTACAGAGATGTACGAAGAAGATTTTTTGATAAAACAGTTAGAACACATCAAACAATGCCACATGATTGTTTACACAATCAATGGAAGAGCGATCGTGAAGAAGTGTTTACAGGATAGATGACAGAGCCGCAGAAAGAGAAACAGAAGAAGCCAAATAGTATCGAGCGGTTATAGCAATCATCAGAATGTGGAAAGCAACTACATGACTAGATTAAGGCTATAAATAATAAGAAAATTCACAGGAAGAATTCATCTCATACCAATCAAATTAAACCAAACATTATCTTTCAATTACCAGTCTTTTTACATGACATCGTATAATCATTTGCTTCTTTATAAGTAAATTACATTTCTTAGTATAATTCTTTAATTTCAACTTGTTTTTTACATTTTGTAGTATAATCCGTAGCATTAATCAAATAGCTTATAATTTTAGTTGCAATTTGAGTTTGTACTTACAAGCTGGATTCAATTCTACATCAGGAGAGGTGTTTTGCAGCTATTCTTTATGATTGACTGTGAAAATCTCTATCTCATTTCTCTTCATCTGCATCGAATAGTCCTTTTGTACATAAAGCAAAGGTGTAACCCATCATCAGAGGACCAACCCTGCCCTCTACATATCGCTTGATTGTATTTATACATTGAGTGAATGACCGAATAGGTAGTCAATCTCATTAGATCGCAGTCATACACTATGTGTCTACCTATCTCGATACTTGATGTCATGGTTGTTCGGTTCGAAGCCGCAAATTCAATTCTGACATGCCCACATATCTACAACCGAAAACATAGCAGCAACATAACATTAAACCATCAGATCAAGATCTGAGCAGTGATTGGAAGTAGTCCTGTAATGCCCTGAATTTCGGGGATCGAGTAAGACCCGATTCTCGAATTTTCAGGCGTCACTTATGCCTTGCAGAAGCGAGTGATTTGAGTTTATTTAGTTGGTGCATGACATTCAAGGAATTAAATGGATCATGCAAGAATGTGGAAGTAAACATAACTTAAACCTCAAATTTCGATTAGCAAAATGATGTGTATTCAATCAGCTCACAGGATCGCGTCCCAGTAAAAATACATATATTCCAAAAATATATAAAATGTCCCTATCTTACAGCCTCATCGCTGGCCCTAGGGAAAATTATAGTGACCCGCCCAAGAGCTGGAAATACGAGAGCTCCTCCGAGTTTATAGACGCCTCGTCCGACGCGTCAAACTCTATAATACCTGCATCTAAAATAAGATATGGTTAATATTTTAAAACACCATCCCAGTAAGAGAGTGATAAATTCAGTGGTTTCATTAATTTCAAGTTACACAGGTTATCAAATCCATATATACATTCAATGAAAAATAATTTAAGCATACAGTCCATAGATACTTTTCTTAATGCACATGCATGCTATTATGATATTATGCATGCCCTTGTCATCCAACACTCCCTCATAGCAACTCTATCTTCACATTCACAAATGACCAACACTCCCTCATCATGAGACATCAACTGCCGAGTCGCCATACCTAACTAATGCAATGCGACACAAAATCAATGCCCGGATCCGATCGTGAGGTCCAGGGCAGTCGTAGCGACCTCATGTGTAACGCCCCAAACCCGAAAATCGGATTCACAGAAATCCCGATCGCTGAATCTGGCGCCGACAGCCTCCGTAGTGCCTCATTCTCGGATCCCGGCACTCGCATGCCAGATTCCGATCCTGGGATCCTACAAGGAGGATTTTCAGTATGAATTTTTATTTTATTTTTTTTTTATAATGGAGCATAACCGCAAGTATACCCAATTCACAAAGGCAACATCATCATCACATATCCACTAATATAATCATTTGAATACAATGCTGAAAGAGAAATACATATATCGAAATCAAAGCTCCAGAAGACAGCTGCACGCTCCAAGCTCAACGCTGCTGCAACCTAACGCTACCTGCACGCATCTATCGTGCATAAGATTATAGAAAGCTTAGAGGGTGGTGAAAGTGTGTGCACAAGATAAGTGCCAAGTATACCATAAAGCTGATAAATCATACAAAATCAGAATAAGCAGAAATACTGGCCAGATCATGACTCATACGATATCAGAGTGATGCGAAAATATACGGTGAGTCCATGAATACAATCAGTTGTACCAAAGCTATGTGATGTAAGGCATGAATGCTATCGGCCATACTAAGGCCATGCAATGCAAAACTTATAAGACAATAACAGATGCTGAGGATGATATGCAATATGCAAATTCAGGCAAGCCATAAATATCATCAATCTCATCCAGGCCATATAAGTGCAAAACATCATAACCCATAATACTAAGTACTGCGAATACAATGTAATATGCAATGCGAATGAAATGACTATGCTGAAATGTGAAGTCGGGATGATAGTACGAAGTATCGCAAGCTATGAAGTCTATCACAAGGGAATTCTATCTAAACCAGTTTCATACCTAAATTTGGATGTCAGACAAAATATGATAAACTCGTGATCTCAGGTTAGTCGCGCGCTCAACCGAAATCCTAGTTATGCGAAGGTACACGTAACAAATAGTTACGCACCACCAGCCCGAGTGGATAGTGAATGGATGAATGAATGAGTGCGCAACTCCTGCTCAGTAGCCTGTCAGCTCAGTAGCCTGTCAACCACTGGTAGCTCGCCCTGGCCTCAGCCCCGCCCACATCAGCGTCCGCCCACGTGCGCCCGCCCACATATGCAACAGTGATGAGGTGTCATACTATCATGTCAGTCCTCATATCAAGTCCACGTATCAGTACGGTTACTCTCTAGGATCATCACCGGGGTCTATTACACTCCACACCGACTGCCTCCTCCCTAGCTGCACAGCCCTGCGAGTGGAAGAGACCTCACTATCCGCCTAACCAGTAGTCTACCAATACCTACCTGGCTCGTCGATAGCGGACCCATTTACGAGCTAGTCATACTCAGCCTAGCTTATAGCCTCCTCCCTCGGACGGGTAAGGCCACACCCCCTCCCAACCGACCATGACACAGTGAGAGACGCGGTCTACTGGTATTCGGCACTCGGGCGCTCATGTTCCACTCGGTCTAGACGTTGGGGCTACTCCTATCCTCGAAGGTTCTGAGATTTTCACCCAAGGACATCCTACGTGCCCCATAATGCTAGAACCAAATATTTTCGGTGTCCCATCTAGCCATCCACGATGTGCCTGTGGAGGTCATAGCCCTGATGTCGCTAGGGCGTGCAGTGATCATGATATACAAATGCGAGATGCATGAATCACACCGTCAAATCATGCAGCAATCCAGCACATATAGCGCGATAATGTGGGGCACTCAATCTCATAACGAGTCCCGCAAATGGTCTGTCCAATGGCATATGCTATGATCAGTCACTACTCATATCAAGCATACATATGATGCGTATGTTCATGAATCATGGAGTTATACTAGGCATGTTATAAAGTGATGAACTATCTTTACAATGCAGATGGGCTTGGACGATCTACACACAACTAGTATGGACTTATCAATGGGCCCTAGGGAGAGTTATAATGCGGACATTTAACCAACATTATTTTTACAATGTGGACGTCAGACCAACATTGCTCCCAAGGCATGGCCTGCCATAAGTGTCATTATATAACCCATGGTTGAATCATACTACAATGGGCCTCAACCCATGGGTTCCAAATACATCACACTGGGCCTCAACCCATGGGCCATATACACATCACAGTGGGTCTCAACCCACGGGCCTTTATACATCACAATGGGTCTCAACTCATGAGCCCTAATGCATCGCAATGGGCCTTAACCCATGGGCCCTAGAATACATCACAATGGGCCTTAACCCATGGGCCCCAGAATACATCACAATGGGCCTTAACCCATGAGCCTAATACATCACAATGGGCCTCAACCCATGACCCCAAATTCATTACAATGGGCCTCAACCCATGGGCCATCAACACACCAAAGGTGGGCCTCAACATCGAGCCTTAAACATGGTAAGTGGGCCACATCACATGGGCCATATGCGTATCAAATGGGCCACACCAATAGATAAGTTGTGGTAATGATTTCCACCATTAAAATTCCTAAGGCCTCCTGTTAAACGGGCCTAAAAACCCATCTAGAGTGTAAGATTACAGGGTTGCCACCATCCAATTAGCTCAAAACTTTATATGTAACCTCGGGACCATAAATTAGCAGTACACATCAAATTTCAGCTCCTGGATCCTTCTGAAAATGACTAAACTGGTAGATCAGCCCCTGAAATCATGATTTGGAGCCCGCCTGATATCTGGATAAGCTTCAAATTCAGTCTCAACGCTTTAAATGAGCTGACAATGTGGATGGACGGAGCAGATTTCTCAAGATCATCACCATGGACCTATATGTACATTCCATGCACATCATGTATATACATGCATGCCATTTTCTCATTTACGTAAACACACTTTGCATTTAAAATTTTTTTAGTACGGCCTACTCCACATTTAAATCATCGATCCGTACTGTCCATTGTGTTCTGAAGGAAGATTTAATCCTTGCCAAAGTGGCATTCTGAAACCGTGTGGGCTGTTGCAACATCCTAGCCGTTAAATACAAGATGGATGGCAAAGTAGACGAACCCATGGACTGCACAGATTTTACTCCAAAAACAATCCTTTACAGATGATTTTTCGTCCTGAAATCAATGGATGAAGTGGATAAAACACATATATATCGTGGTGGGTTCCACCTCATGATGGACAACATGAATGAAACACATACCATGGTGGGTTCCACCGTCCATAGCCGTGGACGGTGTGAATAAAACACATACACTATTTTGGGCCTCACAATACAATTCATGGTGGGACACCCCGAGTGAATAATCTAATTTGTTCACCTTCTTGGCCACCTCGAATGAAGTGAAATAGACTCTGACTAGGATCGGTTTGGATGACAAGGGACTCCAAAAATGGCCCTGGAGTGTTTCAATAGATGGGCATTAATACCCTTAGTACGGCTCACTCGAGACTCATATTTACCTCAAAATTTGGCACATGGCCTAAAATTATGAGGAGATGGTGGACGGTGTGAATTAAACATATCCACTATGGTGGGGTCCACGTGTGGTTGTAGCCCAATGAAGCTTCCACCCTCACCGTCATTGGACAACAACGTCAAGGGACTTGCTTTCTTTTTCTCCCTCCTTACTTTCTTCTTTTATTTTATTTTATTCTACTATGAGGGGCCCACTAGTAGATAATCCATTCCGTCTATTTTATCGACTAGCTCTCTACAAAGCAAATGAGTCTAATGATGGATAGGTCCACTACTTATACACACAATAATAGGTATTAGAAAGTTCTAACAGTGGGACTTCGTTTCCCTCGGTGCAGTCCACTAAGAACTAAGATTTGTCTCATTTTTTGACTAATAGTCTAAAACTATATGAGGAAGGTGGCGGACGGCATGGATTAAACAATTACATCAAGGTGGGGTCCATGGCTGGGACGCCCCCACCCACGTCTGCATGGTTGACGTGAGGGAGTGCTCCCACAACCACCATCGGTTGTGGTGTGGTCCACCTGATGGTTGGATCTAGTAGAGTTTTGGACTCCACGGCTAAACTATTCTAGAAAATGAACGTATGGTGTAGATCAAAAAAATACATTGACATGGGTCCCATAAGTGAAAACTCACTTCAAACCTCCCATGCAAAAAGGTAAGAAATGACGTGGGTAGCCCAATCCCTTAGCATTTGTGGTATGGCCCACCTGGGATTCGGATTAGCTTCATTTTTCGGCTCAACGCCTAAAATGAGCTGGGAAATTAGATGAATGGCGTGGATTTAATTTATACATCAAGGTGGGGCCTACACAAGTGGCCCTTCCCAAAAGCCTTGAACCAAGCCAAAATTTGTGTTTTCAAGGTTTGGGCATTCCAAGTATGGAAGGTGGGCCCCGCTCAGGTGGGCCACCAAATGATGAATGGTGCAGAAACAATACATATATAAAGTAGGCCCCACCTATAGATAACTTGGATAAAATACATGCTTCATGGTGGGGTCCATCCAAGTGGGCCACACGGTCATATCATCACATACAGAATAAATAAATAAATAAATAAAATAGAGAGAGAGAGATTGAGAGGGACACGTGTGATGGAGGGACCCCGGCACTATGGGCCCTCCGTTGCATGGTCTACAATATACATTAAGTGGGTCCCATTTCATATGGGCCCACCGGTCAAAATCAACGGTGGAGATCCTTTCTCCACTGAAATGGACGGTCTAAATGACCATTTATGCAAAGAAATTAAACATCATAATGGGGTCCATGGAGAATGGCCCCATCATAGATTGATCTTGAAATCAAAGTGGGCCATTGGCCACATTTATGGTCCAAAATGAGATCCATACCATTGATCGGTAGGCCTCACTTGGTCCATCATCAAAACAAGAAATCTACACCTATAAAAGCACCCACCATTTGTTCTTCTCGGTCCGTTGGAACGCCTATCTCTTTACGCTTTACTTTGATGGTGGAAGATGAAGAATGGATGGCTAAGATGAGAGATTTGGGATGGGAAGGTAGGCCACACAAACTCTTTTCTCCCTTGAGAAGGGCTTGGACGTGAGCTCTCTTGTTGCTTAGGGGATGGTTGGGAAATGTGAAGGGAAAGAGAGATGTGGTGGTTGTAAGAGAGATGTGAGTGATGGATGTGAGGTGAGTGATGGGTGAGGTGATGGATTGGTTGACTTTAGGTTTACTTGACTTGTGGAGAAAGAAAGCATGGGTGCTTGGTACTTGACATGAAAGGTGATTGATGGGATTGATGGGACATGTTGTAGAGATTCTCTTGGGATTGCAAACGCGTGACATTTTTTCGAAATAAACACCGGCTCACATCTCTTAGTTAGGGTATCGGATCGGTACATGAGTCGCGGTGTTGGAACCGCGGCGACTGTGCGATCGTAATGGTACAAGTATCAGATCAAGCCGACTCAATTCTATAGGATACGGCTAAGGTTCGCGCGCAAACATCGATTATCGGTCGCAGGTTGCCAGAATTCGACGGGAACGATCACGAGAGTTGACGGAACAGTACGAATTAGGATACGGGTCTTACAGCTCTCCCCACCTAATAAAAAATTTCGTCCTCGAAATTTAAAATGCGACACAATCAATACAGAGCTCACTAAGAAAGGAAAATCCTATCCGAACACAACATGCTAACATAATCAAACACCTAAGATATAGGGGTAACGCCTGCGAATCTCAGCCTCCTGCTCCCAAAACGCTTCATCAACACTACGATGATCTAACTAGACCTCGAATCCAGATTAGAAATGATCAAAACTGAAATACTATGCAGCCTCACAATCTCAACAGTAGGGAGCTATATCAGAAAATCTCTAAGTCATTCGAACTCGGGGATCTAACCATTCTAAGTTCTTAACAATCATAGAGTGAAAGGGTAGCTATCAGCAGATATGTGATGTTATCTTTAGGTATTCCCAAGTTATGCTCTGATAGCAACTTCTGTCACGCCCCAAACCCAAAAATCGGATTCACAGGAATCCTGATCGTCGAATCTGACGCCGACTGCCTCCGTAGTGCCTCATTCTCAGATCCCGGCACTCGTATGCCAGATTTCGATCCTGGGATACTACAAGGAGGATTTTCAGTATGAATTTTTTTTTTTTTTTAATTTTTGTAATGGAGCATAACAACAAGTATACCCAATTTACAAAGGCAACATCATCATCACATATCTACTAATATAATCATTTGAATACAATGCTGAAAGAGAAATACATATATCGAAATCAAAGCTCCAGAAAACAGCTGCACGCTCCAAGCTCAACGCTGCTGCAACCTAACGCTATCTGCACGCATCTATCGTGCATAAGCTTATAGAAAGCTTAGATGGTGGTGAAAGTGTGTGCACAAGATAAGTGCCAAGTATACCATAAAGCTGATAAATCATACAAAATCAGAATAAGCAGAAATACTGGCCAGATCATGACTCATACGATATTAGAGTGATGCGAAAATATACGGTGAGTCCATGAATACAATCAGTTGTACCAAAGCTATGTGATGCAAGACATGAATGCTATCGGCCATACCAAGGCCATGCAATGTAAAACTTATAAGACAATAACAGATGCTGAGGATGATATGCAATATGCAAATCTAGGCGAGCCATAAATATCATCAATCTCATCCAGGCCATATAAGTGCAAAACATCATAACCCATAATACTAAGTATTGCGAATACAATCTAATATGCGATGCGAATGAAATGACTATGCTGAAATATGAAGTCGGGATGATAGTACGAAGTATCGCAAGCTATGGGGTCTATCACAAGGGAATTCTATCCAAACCAGTCTCATACCTAAATTTGGATAGTCAGACACAATATGATAAACTCCTGATCTCAGGTTAGTCGCGCGCCCAACCGATATCCTGGCTATGCGAAGGTACACGTAACAAATAGTTACGCACCACCAGCCCGAGTAGATAGTGAATGGATGAATGAATGAGTGTGCAATTCCTGCTCAGTAGCCTGTCAGCTCAGTAGCCTGCCAACCGCTGGTAGCTCGCTCTGGCCTCAGCCCCGCCCACATCAGCGTCCGCCCACGTGCACCCGCCCACATGTGCAACAGTGATGAGGTGTCATACTATCATGTCAGTCCTCATATCAAGTCCACGTATCAGTACGGTTACTCTCTAGGATCATCATCGGGGTCTATTACACTCCACACCGACTGCCTCCTCCCTTGCTGCACGGCCATGCGAGTGGAAGAGACCTCACTATCCGCCTAGCTAGTAGTCTACCAATACCTACCCAGCTCGTCGATAGTGGACCAATTTACGAGCTAGTCATACTCAGCCTAGCTTATAGCCTCCTCCTTCGGGCGGGTAAGGCCACACCCCCTCCCAACCGACCACGACACAGTAGGAGACGCGGCCTACTGGTATTCAGCACTCGGGCGCTCATGTTCCACTCGGTCTAGACGTTGGGGCTACTCCTGGCCTCGAAGGTTCTGAGATTTTCACTCAAGGACATCCTACGTGCCCCATAATGCTAGAACCAAATATTTTCGGTGTCGCATCTAGCCATCCACGATGTGCCTGTGGAGGTCATAGCCCTGATGTCGCTAGGGTGTGCAGTGATCATGATATACAAATGCGAGATGCATGAATCACACCATCAAATCATGCAGCAATCCAGCACATACAGTGCGATGATGTTGGGCACTCCATCTCATAACGAGTCCCGCAAATGGTCTGCCCAATGGCATATGCTATGATCAGTCACTACTTATATCAAGCATACATATGATGCGTATGTTCATGAATCATGGAGTTATACTAGGCATGTTATAAAATGATGAACTATCTTTACAATGCAGATGGGCTTAGACGATCTACACACAACTAGTATGAGCTTATCAATGGGCCCTAGGGAGAGTTATAAAGTGGACATTTAACCAACATTATTCTTACAATGTGGACGCCAAACCAACATTGCTCCCAAGGCATGGCCCGCCATAAATGTCATTACATAACTCATGGTTGAATCGTACTATAATGGGCCTCAACCCATGGGTTCCAAATAAATCACACTGGGCCTCAACCCATGGGCCATATATACATCACAGTGGGTCTCAACCCATGGGCCTTTATACATCACAATGGGTCTCAACCCATGGGCCCTAATGCATCGTAATGGGCCTTAACCCATGGGCCCTAGAATACATCACAATGGGCCTTAACCCATGGGCCCTAGAATACATCACAATGGGCCTTAACCCATTGGCCTAATACATCACAATGGGCCTCAACCCATGACCCCAAATTCATTACAATGGGCCTCAACCCATGGGCCATCAACATACCAAAGGTGGGCTTCAACATCGGGCCTTAAACATGGTAAGTGGGCTACATCACATGGGTCATATGCGTATCAAATGGGCCACACCAATAGATAAGTTGTGGTAATGATTTCCACCATTAAAATTCATAAGGCCTCCTGTTAAACGGGCCTAAAAACCCATCCAGAGTGTAAGATTACAGGGTTGCCACCATCCAATCAGCTCAAAACTTTATATGTAACCTTGAGACGACAAATTAGCCGTATACGTCAAATTTCAGCTCTTGGATCTTTCTGAAAATGGCTAAACTGGTAGATTAACCCCTGAAATTATGATTTGGGGCCCGCCTGATATCTGGATAAGCTTCAAATTCAGTCTCAACGCTTTAAATGAGCTGACAATGTGGATGGACGAAGCAGATTTCTCACGATCATCACCATGGACCTATATGTACATTCCATACACAGCATGTATATACATGCATGACATTTTCTCATTTACATAAACACACTGTGCATTTAAAAGAGAGATGCAGATCATGATACTAACTTTTGTCACACCTCAAATCCAGAAATCAGATTCACAGGAATACCGATCGCCGAATCCGGTGCCGACAGCCTCTGTAGTATCCCATTCTCGGCTCCCAGCGCAGCATATGCCAGATTCCGATCCTGGGATCCTATAAGGAGAATTTTTCAACATACATTTATCTTGTAATAAGCATAACCACGGCAGATTCTGATCATGGGATCCTACATGAAAGATTTTTCAACGTACATTTTCTCATTTACGTAAACACACTGTGCATTTTCTCATTTACGTAAACACACTGTGCCTCATGCCTGCGACCTTCGATCCCTCTAGGTTCGTCACTCCCAGCTGAACTCATACAAAATGCAGATTTGTAGACTTGATTGTTGGCGATCACTATAAGGAGGCTCGTCACCCTAACATAAGTCGATAGCTCGAATACAGTATCTCATACCACCATGCCCTACTCTCGAGACTTGTGGATTGTATCATAAGCGGTTGTAAGTGGGCGTTCTAGGGGCGTGGGGTGTCCCAGGTTCAGACAAGCATGATCATACATGGTGAACACACATGGTTGGCCAACTAGTGAACTAATTCGATTGACTCAGGCAAACTACGGTGCAACTGGCAGTGGGTGCAAGCATCCCATGTAATCCAACTACCGTTGGTTGTCCATCTTCGACCTGGATCGGTCGAATTTGCCCATGGCAACTGATCTAGTAGGGTTGCCCTTGTGAATTTTTCCGATTTGCTAACCAACCCAATTGACCAATAAGCCAAACTTCTATAGCATGCCACAACAATTCTATTTCAAGAATAGGCAACCATACTTATCAATAATTCATGATGTTCCAGCTAATATGGGCAATCAAATAGACATGCAAGTATATTATTCAATCATCGCAGAATTTACAACAATAATATAATTACATGCATGTATCAGGGGAAAATGTAGAGCATATAGGCATGTATTTTCAATAAATCCAATCTATACTAGCAAACAATCAATGATCAGCAACCTTAAAGAGAATTCGCAATTCATGGAGGACAATAGAGCTAAGGATTTGTAACTAGTTAGCATACAATTCATAAGTTTACTACACAATCATTATTTGTGACATAGATTCGATAATTAGCAACCTAAAGGTAATGATCCGCACCTAGGGTGGTCCGACGATTTTCTAACACCGCTTCTAGGATACCGACCTAACAATTGACAGATTGACGCCCTGCATCGAATAGGTTAGTTCATAAGGGCGTATGCGACAACCCACAAGGCTTAATTTCTAAAAGGGACTAAGGGATTATCTTTCTATTGTTGTTGGGCCATTCTCTACAGTGAGACATGGTTTCGGGCTCCGACATGGGCAACGACAACAGGAAAATCTCCCAAATTAGCTCCCCAAGGAGCTACCTCTCTCACTTCTCCCCACTCCCTCTCCCTTGCAATTGAAATTTCGTACAGGAGTGAGGGAGTGTGTATTTGGGCTTTATATAGTCTAGTTTTTGTGTCTAAATGGCCCTGGAAGCCCTTTTTTTAGCATGCATGCTCCTAGTGGGCTGGATTTTGACTCACAAGGCTCCTTCAAGGGCCCGTTGGCCCATCCGCACCTTGGGGCAAGTGCCTCATCATGGGATTCGCGATTAGTCTAATTTGGGTGGAGATCAGGTGCATCGATTAACCACGGGAACCCTACTTGCGATTAATGACTATCGGTGTTCAATCGGGGCCACAGTTATATGAATATGTGCAAGAAAATATCCTTGACTCATGGCTCGAGTTTAATCGCAATTCGACGGTCAAAAAGTCGTAATTTTGTAAATGAGTAGCAGAGCCTACTTCACTTAAGTTTCTGATTCAAGTTTAAGAGTCACGTGTTTCAAGCACTTCCTTCTCGGCCCAAGTTGTGCGATTTAGGGCACCATCTGGGTTTATCATCCGCAATCGACCTCAAGCCGAATGAGGCCGACGATTTCTTATAGTTTTGTACTTAGTAAAACTTCAATGGGCGACCTATGCTAATTTTTGTTTGTCGGAGCGGATTTTGGGAGGGCCAGCCGTCGTGGTCCATTCCGAGTCTCGGTCATACCTAGGACTAGTTGTGTCCGCAACATTACCCTCCTAGAATTTTTGGAATGTGGTCGTTCGATCCTATTCACTCCCAATTCCTAGTGCTATGCATGTATGCGCCATAAAGACTGTCTAATGCGATCCTGAGGTGGCTCGCTAGTGGACGCTCTAGGGTCTGGTGTCATTTCGACTTGGATGTTACAAGTCCCCAGCCCACCTCATCAAATGCAAAGGTAGGTGCACCCCAATGTGATTATATCTACCCTTACAAAAAGTTATAGGGCCGTCAATGGGCTGGATCTATTGCTGTCTTAGGCTTGGATTGTGAACTCTTCAGACAAGGCATATTGGGCCTAGGGGTGTACATCAAGTCGAACCGAATCGAGCTGGCCTTAGCTTGACTCGGCTCGGCCACTAGTTGACCTTAGCTTGAACTCGTCTCGGTTCGGTCCTCGAGCCTGACTGGCCAACTCGACTCGGTTCGGTCAGCAGCTCAGGCCAGTTCGAGCTGAGTTCAAGCCAAGATTGAATTGAGTTCGCCATTGCAGCATTTTCGCAAACACCTAGACTGCACCTTCAAAATCTCATTGTATTTGAGACAACAACAATGATTTGACAGGTATTTTATCAAACACCTTCTAAGCAACATAAAAAACAAGAAAAAAAAAAGAGTATTGGCTTCATATACATGCCTTCCTAGCCACCAGCCACACTTCTTTGAGTCATTTCATCAAACACTTGGTAAGCAACATCAATATCAAAGTAACTGAGTCACCGAACTAGTTCAATCCAAGTTCGATTCAAGCTGGGTTCGATCCGAGTCGAGTCGAGGTGGGGCCAACTTGAACTCGGCTCGAACTCATTTTCAAGCTCAAAAAATCAGCTCGAACTCAGCTTCGAATCAAGTCAAATCGAGCTTTTTCAAGTCGAGTCGAGGGAGCTAACCGAGCTAGCTCGGTTCATGTACACCTCTAGCTGGGCCCTCTCCTGGTCCATTGATAGCCCTTAAGCCATCAGATTCAGACCAACCTACTCCCTGAGTTGCAGCTGGGTCTCTTCTGAATTCATCAGATTCAGACCAACCCACTTGCTGAGTTGCTGTGGGGTCTCTTTTGGATTCCTTGTTTGTGCAGTTGGCAGATCATCTACCACCATTAAAAGACTATGAGGCTTGAAAACGATTCTACATACAAATCTACGTGTGGGGTACCGTGGTGCTTTCATGACATCCAATCCGTCCACCATGTCTACCACTTGTACCCTCTTTGGATCCCAAAAAATCTGCTGTATGCAAAACTCAGGAGGGCCACACCATGTGAATTATGACTAAAGCCTCTAAAACCATGTTTTGTGCCCCACCTGAGTTTTGGAAGGTTGGATGTATCTTGTGAAGAGATTAGACGTAGATGGCATGTAAAAAGAGGGCCCCACACGCCTTTAATGGTGAGCATCCCCATCCCATTGTGGCCCATTCGGAGTTTTGGATTGGCCTCATTTTTGGGCACCAATGCACAAAGTAGAACATTAAAGTATGCAATTAATGGATGGACTGGATTGCAGGAAAACATCATGGTAGGGTCCACAGTGATTTGTATGTTAAGCTTCACCTAAAAACATTTGTAATGGATGTGGCCTCAAAGAAAAAAAAAAAACTTGCAAGCATTTCAAAACAGGCATATGCTCAAATGCCCATTTTGAACCATTATCGGAATTTATTTTATTTTTTGTCCCACACGCTTGACACATGCCAATTGGTATGTTGTACATCTAAGTCCTGAGTTGGGTGGCACACACCATGCATGATGATCTGGCCAAACAATAAAACCATTTAACTATCAGCCACATGTGGATCAATATAGAAAAATTCATAGCAAAGGAGTTTCAATTTTTCATTGATGACAAAATTGCACAGATTGTTTAAACAGCCAGTTGTTTTAGCACTCGTAATCTTGAAATTTTGGTGGCCCATCGCAACGGGCTCCACTTAAGACATGCCTTGGATGCCCTATCCACTGCAGCCACACGTTGAGGTATGCGTGGAGGGGTAGCAAGCATCTGTTCATTAATGGCAGCATATATGAAGAGCATGCAGGCTTCATGTTTTTACTGATGAAACATTAGAGTAGCAACCATCCATGCACAGAAAAGAAGAAGAAGAAGCTGAAAGAAAGAAAAGATCCTTACTTGCATAAGATAACAAAAACCAATTTAGCAATTGTGCCCAGATTGTTTATAACCATCAGAACAAGGTTACCAAGCTCTCCCAGTATAAAATACATGCCAGAAAGAATACAAAATCATCAACTGCTTGTATTGATGTTGCTGAAACCAAGCGACGACACTACATCGCAATTCGCAGCATGTTTTTAAGACTCTGGAGACTCAAACCAACTCGTTCGGTCATGCAAGTGAAATCAGGGGAGACCCGGCCAAGTCACCTCTTTTCCTTGAAATGCAAGGAAAAAGTAGAAATCATCATTCTTCATCATCTAAGCCTTATCCCAATTAATTGGGGCCGACTACATGAATCCTGTTCCACCATTCCATTCTATCAAGGGCCATAGCTTGAGTTAGAAATATATAAAAATAAAATAAAACATTATACCTATAGGCTAATTTTAAGATGAGATCTGGTTAATGTGTGACTAAAAATGTCATAGAACATCATCCATTGTGCTAAAATGCTGAATAAATATCTGATTGATTTTTAATAAAATAGTAATTTTTAATACAATAAAATCAATAAATTAATGGGAAGCTCCCTTATCATCTCTAGAGACTTCAGTAATCTAGATCTAAGGTGTGGGGCAAAATGCACGAAAAAGAAAGAAAACCGAAAATAAAATGAAAAGGGTTTGAGTCGAGTAGGACTGACTCTGATGGGCTCACCCCAATTTTTATTTTTTATTCTTGAAAGATACCGCTGATTCATTAAAAGCGAAAAGGGAAAAAAACAGAGAAACAAACAAAAACAAAAACAGCCTGCCGAGATAGCAGACAGCAGCAAAACAGAGAAAGAAGAGAGAGAAAAATAAAACCAGGGAGAGAGGAGAAAAGAGCTAGAATCCTAAGAACATCAAGTCGCAGTCTTTAAGATTGTCATCATAGGAGGCCCATTCAATCAAATTACGCTTGGCCCTGGAAGAAACCACCTGAGCGGAGTTGGAAGAGTCTCTAAAGCATCTACCATTCCCTTCTTCCCAAACGGACCACCAGATCGCTAAGACAGCCATCCTCCAAAGTAGTAACGGATTTGCAGAAAACAACCCCGTGCCAAGCTAGAAGTAGAAGGTCAGCCAAATTAGGAAAACACCAGCTAATGTGGAAACAGGAGAGGAAGTCCAACCAAATTGGGCTCGCCCCAATTTGCCCAAGCCTCAAGTGATTCATTTGAGTCGGCCCTAGTCAGCCAACTCAGGCTAGTTGTATCGGACACGAATGAGTCTTCAAAATGGTATTAAGAAATTGGAGCTGGTGCTCAGGTTTTTGGAGGAAGGTGAAACTCAAGAAAAAAGAAGGTTAAGATTTTAAAGTACAAAAAATAAAATAAAATAAAATACATAAATAGAGACTGGACCTAGGAGCAAAGGATGGAATGAGTCTTCAAAATGGTATTGAGAAATTGGAGCTGGTGCTCAGGTTTTTGGAGGAAGGTGAAACTCAAGAAAAGAGAAGGTTAAGATTTTAAAGTACAAAAAATAAAATAAAATAAAATACATAAATAGAGACTGGACCTAGGAGCAAAGGATGGAATGGACTGATGACCACCCACTTTGTGTGTCCTAAGACTGCCTCCACTTCATCTATTGATCTTGAAAGCTTAATGCAAGAGCACCAGTTACAGGACGTAAAGAGATCAGACCCCGCCTTGTCCATCGTAAGAAAACCTCTACTTTCTCTATTGGAAAAGATCACTTCCAGTATCAGGTTTTCAAAAAGAACGCTGACAAAGTTCCACAAGACAACAACTAATTCAAAGAGCAGACTCGCATCTACAACCACCTAGAGTTGCCAGGTTGAAATCTCATAGAACTATGATGCAGAGTTCCTCTTATCTTCTAATTCAGAATTTCAAAAACCATTTTCCTCACTACCAAATGAATCCCCTCTCCACACAGCAACAATTCTACAGGAAATTTGATTGGATTGGTGCTAAACAAAGTGGTATTCTAGACAGCGAAGACTTAATTGAAATAAATCTATCATGAGATGAAGGTAATGGCCTTTCTGAGTGTTAAACCAGAGAGAACATTGTGGAAAACTGTAATATATTTTATTTCTCTAATAACAACTAAATATATAGAGGAGATGAGAGCTCTGGAGAGATTCTCATGGATATGTGTCTAAACAAATAAGGAAATATCCCCGATCAAATTAGGTACCCAAATCTAATACAATATACTCTAACATCACCCCTCAAACTTGAGGTGCTTTGAAAGGAGGAATTTGAGTTTGAAAGATATGATGAACAATTATTCAAACACAA
The DNA here is from genome assembly GCA_037074715.1 of Magnolia kwangsiensis. Lineage (NCBI taxonomy): Eukaryota > Viridiplantae > Streptophyta > Magnoliopsida > Magnoliales > Magnoliaceae > Magnolia > Magnolia kwangsiensis. Next base: position 102,612,786 of record CM073581.1, read on the forward strand.
AAGAAAATTTGATATAGCATGGAGTGACAAAACAACGAGTAGCTTCAAACAAGCAAGCACTTTTGACGACTTCTGGAATGTGAACCAATTACACTTCAAATGGCTAATGAATGATCTAGTAGTACTTCTAGTGGCCGGGATTTCATCCATTGCTCTTCCGGTGGATACACACTTCCGGTGGCAAGGAGTTCAACCGTTGCCCTTTTGACGGCTCTAGATGTTCTGACAATAAACAAAAAACAAGTCCCACCAAAACAACGATACATGACGAGGTTTGGTCCATACAACTAGCACAAGCACAAGTCCAGTCCAACACATCCAGCACAAAAAACGAAACACAACTTGTCAAAAAAGCATGATAAAAAAAGACACACCGTCAAAGGTTTACGGAGAAAATGATTGATTAAGGCACACAAGAATCAATTGCACCAAGGACATGCCCAAAATAGACCCATGAGTAAAAAAGTGCAACAGCCCACAAACAGTGAGCAAGAACCAACAATAATGTGAGCTCCAAGCTTAACGACAAATAAGGCCACAAACGAAACAATCCTAGCCCAAACAACAAACTAAGCCTCAGAAAGAACCATGCCGAAATAGTAAACTGTACAGATCTAACAGCGAACTGGACCACAAAGCAAGCAAGGCAAGCTGAGCCAGCAATCCTCGCTCAGCAATACACATTCAAACAACAATTAGATAGACTGACTGTGGCCCATGGCAGTAGCGTCCAGAAAATACAGGTGGCCCAAAAAGTATGGATGATTAGCAAGGGCCACTGCATCAACTGAAGTAGAATGGCCCAGTTATATCTGGGCTACAGAGATGGGCTGGCAAATGAGGTAGATGGGCCTCACTTTGTTACGTGATGCATACGTCAAATGATAAAGGAAGGCAGCCGGTGGGCCACCACGTCCTAGCAATAATGGCAAATGGCCATAATTTTGATGGTGGGCCCTGAATAGCTTGATCAACGGTGATGGATAATACCAACAACAGGCCCACTGCAGATCATGGCCAAATCAAGGGCTCTCAAATGTAGGCCTGATCGTTGTAAATGATCTGATGTTGTGCTTGCAGGGGTTCTGGTGGCTACCGGATTCAATGGAAGATGCAATGAGTTGCAGCTGCAGATTGTAGATGACAGTGGCCAGTGACAAGGGGGTGGTAGATCTAGTGGAAATCGGCGGCGAATTCCAATGACAAGTGGGGACGATGTGCAGATCTGGCAGTGGTGGTGATCGAGGACGATGAGGGTCCCTCATATCTCAACCCATCAAGCGACAGCGAGGGCCAATCACAGTGGTGGTGGTGACAATGATGAGCGATGAATCAAGGTTTTTGGAAATGGGTTTGGGGTGCTAGGCGTAGCAGCTGTTAATGGTAGTGTTGTCAAGCCATGTAAAAAGAATGGCACTGGCAGAGGATGAAGAGATGATCGGTGATGGAGGAGCTCGTGGAAGGGGAGACTGGTGGCTGTAAGAGGCAAAACGATCTCGGACGTAGGGGTAGACGGGTTTGATCGGAGAATCAGTTTAGTAACAGATCTCAGGTTAGATGGTTATGGGCCGAGTCAGAAGATGACGGTTTGGTTTCAGATGGTGATGGCACGATGGACAGTGATGGAGCTGGCCAGATCTGGCTGCTGCTCACGAAAACAAGTCGGCGGCCTGGCAGGGGAAGATGCTGTTGGAATGTTTAGGAGGATCCAGAGTTACAGCTTCGGTTAGTTAGATCCTGTCACCGGTTCTGGCGCATATGCAGGTGTCGTAGACAGAAGCAAATTCTGGTGGTAGCTAAGTTGGATTAACAGAGAATGTGTATTGAGAAGGGAGAGAGACGATACCAAGATCGATACTGCTCTGATACCATGTTAAACCAGAGAGTCGAGATTGTAGAAAACTGTAATTTGTATTATTTCTCTAATAACAACTGAATATATAGAGGAGATGGGAGATCTGTAAGAGACGTAGAGAGATCCTCACAGATACATATCTAAACAAATAAGAAAATATCCCTAATTAAATTAGATACCCTAATTTAATCTAATATACTCTAACACTGAGGTTTGAATAGGACTCAAGAGCTCCACCACAGGGTCACAGTATTGTTCACAAAGGGGCCCTACTTCAAAGGGCAGATTAAGAGATTTCAAGGCATAGTACTTCACCACCAATGAAATAGCCACCTACTAAGAGAGACTCTCCTAACATGTTGCCCACCAAGCACTACCGAAATTTGTGATTCAGCATGAGACAATTGAAAACTTTGAATAGGACTCAAGGAGCTCCATCATCGGTCATAATCTTGCTCACAAACAGGCCCAAATTCAAAGGCCAAAGCAAGAGAATTTCAAAGCATTGTGTGATACAACCGATGAATTAGACCACTTACTAAGAGAGTCTGAACCATTGATGTTGTCAACCAAAAACTTATGAACTCTATGCTACTGAATTGGACTTTTCAATTCAAACGAACAGACATTGTGGTAGGCTTCTTAATTGCATCATCAGTGTATCAAAGATGCGATGCAATGGGACCGCTTCAAATAGGGCCTCCACAAGCTACCAAAATCAAGTGCATTCCAACCATTCAAAGAAAGGGGACTATTTGCATTCGCAGAATACATTCAAATTTACTCCAATTATACTCAATAAATTGTATCGTACAATCCACATATGAGAAACATGAATAGAGATGAAAAACCAATCATCAAACACATCATGGGCATAATAACAAGCATTCCTCTAACGATGAAACCAAAACAACTTCATAAGAAATCAACCAGTCCCTCAAACATTGGCAATTACCTTCTCTTTCAAATTTCAATCCCAATATGGAAGCAGAATTGCTCAAACCTTCTTCCAAGAAGTTCCCAAAACCCCATCACTTCTTGGAGGGTGACTCATGATCGGATTCCTTCTTCGGATGAACCGCCTCAATCAGTGCCTCGATCTCTTCCTTGGCCCGTTCAAAAATGTTTGGACCTTTGACTTTCTCGATTGGAGTATCAACGTCAATATCATCGCTCTTCCCATGAGTTTCCTTGTCGTGGGATTTCTCATGGTGCATGATAGCTTCGATTTCTTCCTTCGCCCGTTCCAATAAATTCGGCGCTTTTACATCTTTATCTTCAGCAATTAAAATTAGAAAGAAACAAAAAAAAAGACCACTTTATTATTTTTCCATTGAATCTATAATCAAAGAACAGGAGATATAGTCACCTGATAAATTCGTAAATTTAATTATTAAAATAAATAAGTAAATTAATCAAAACCCATTAATTGGAGAGGTTGGAAAAATCTCCAGATTGATTTGGTAACACCCCATATCTTCCAATTTGTACTTTTTCAATTCCCAAAATGAAAAAATGGATCGAACTAAATCAATCAGAAAATGGGGGTTGATCTCAATTACAGGCAGCCACGGATACTCTCCAAATCTACAGAGATTAAGCTTAACCTACAAATCTTATTCATATGCCTATAGATCTTATTCACATGTATTGGGTAGTTGTCCATTGATTTCTACAGTGAGGCCCACCTGATGATTGGATCGGCGATTGCAACCCTGCTGAATGGGTGGGGTGCCAAACACACACCAAAGTGGGCCCCACACGCATCTAGATGAGAGAGAGAGAGAGAGAGAGAGAGAGAGAGAGAGAGAGTAAAACCTGTTGAAGGGTTTGTTTGGGTTGGCTCTGCTGTCTCCATTGATGAGAGAGTAAAACCTGTTGAAGGGTTTGTTTGGGCTGGTTCTGCTGTCTCCATTAATGGCGGTTTGGGATGAAGAGAATAGAATTTGGGGGAGGGGTTGAGTAAATTACTTGGGTGGCACGTGACATGCACGTGTGAGGCCAGCAGGTGAGGAGGTGTCGAGATGAAAGATAACTGATCCAGTGCATCTACAGGCACGGAATTTTTGTGCCGTTAGATCGTGTACCATACACGTGGCATATTTTCATGATGATCTGAACGGACAATCAGTTGAGTTATGCTGATGATTATTTTGATTGGACTATCTTAACCATCCAATAAATTCTTCTTATAGTTTGCATTTTTGGGGTAACTGTAGCATCCATTTTTATCCGGACGCGCCCAAGCTTGAGATTTTGGGCTATCAATGGGCTGGGCCTGAGGTTGATCCTGGCCCATATTTTGAACTGTTTCGGATCGGGTTGTTGGGCCAGCCTTATTCAAATTTGTGATTTATAGGCCTGAGCCCGGCCCATTGACACCCCTAGATCTACTTGATCATATACCAACTTAATCTTATCTGACATGGCGCATTAATAACTGATACATGGATTATATATTAAAATTTAAGGTTTAATGTACTTAAAAAAAGGAATCCACTTGTCATTTTAATATAGATTTTGCCTCTTAGATTCTTCATCTAGTCTGATTATCACTAATCAATATTTTCATGTGCTTTTAAAAGGTTTTTAGATGAATATTAACTGCTATATTGTCAGATTTATTTTTTAATCGAGCATGGCGGTAGTCCAATGATTAAATCTTTTGATGTTTGATTTAGAGGTTTTCACTGGATGTTTAAAGACCTAAATTGGATGTCATGATATATTGAAATGATATAAAGTATATTTTGATGTATGGACACTGATCCATAGCTCAAGTGGTAGACTGAGTGAAAGATACCTCGTTTCAACACCCAGGTCTTAGTATCGGTCCCTAATGTGAATTGTGAAATGCCAGTGAGAGTGTACCGACAAGCTAACAAAAAAGAAATATATATATATATATATTTTTTGATGTATGGGATAAATAGGATGGTAGATTTTTTTTTTATGTTGTGTATCAAAAGTTATTAAGGTGGCGAAAGTTTAATCATTAGTGGTCCATCAAACCTAAATCTCTTCTTTATAAATAGATTTGGATTAGGTATTAGGCTATAGATATCTACCCTCCTTTCCCTGGTGACATTCAGGGAGGGAGGGATAGTTTTCTCTCTCTCCCCTTTTCATCACTGCCCATCAGGTCTACAGCTTGTCTTATTGACTTTTCTCTACAGTACTATAGTATAGAGAAATTGTGAATTTTGTCTTTACTTGATTAGGGATGGAGCTGGGAAAAGCCTTCTCAATTTGTGAAGCGAAAACATCAATTTTTCACTTTCAGATTTCATGGCATAATTAAGTAATGATCTGAATTGTCTATTTTAAGATTTAGAAATTTATTTATGCCTACATGGAAATTGATCCTAAAATATTTAAAAATATGATTTGAAAAAGTTTTACATTTTTATATTTGGAAAAATCCCAACAGCATTTACTTAACATAAGCTTGTTTACTTGAATCTTGAACAAAGTAACCCGTTCACAATATTAACTACAACCATAGCCTTCCACACACAACCAGACACTACATGGACTGCATTTTTCATTAGAGTGCATTCAAATTTCAGATCCACTTGTTAAGAGTTCAAGTCTTGAGCATGTGTGCCATATTGGTACATGTCCCACCTAACCGGATGAGCCCAACCTAGCTCTGGGCCAGGGTTGGAGCTACTAGCTTGGCCTGTGGACTGGTCTAGGCCTCATATTAATGGCCCTATCAATTTCTAAGTTAGGCCTGGGCTGAAGTTATTTTAGCCCAACCTAAACTAGTCTAACTTTGTATGTACATATGTTATATTATATAAATATGTTAGGTTGGGCCTGTTGTATGTACATATGTTATATTACATAAATGTGAATAGTTGATTTTATTATTTAAAAGTACATATTTTTTTTACAGGCATGGCCAAGTTGATAAACAAATTAATTGAAAAAAATCAAAGGAAAAATATGGATTTTATAAATTTTCAGGGTTGGGTTGAGTCAGACCCAATTCCTGACCAAAACTTTTTCAGGTCAGGCTAGGGCGTGCTGTACAGGCCCAAGCCAAGCCCAGGAATTGGGTCTTAAGAGTCAGCATTCTATGGGGTGACCTTTTCCAAAGACAATGCACGGACGTCCATATCGAGGTTGTAAATCATGGAAACAAATACCACTGTATCATGCAGTTTTTGTCTGCCCAATCAGAGGACTCTAACACGTTATTAAGAGATATTCGATTTTTTTTTTTAAAAAATAAAATCTATTTATCCTTTTTACCACAAAAAAATTCAAGCCATGCATTAATTAGCATTCACTCATCAGGTGGGCAACAGATAGACGTTGTATATACAACATAATTTTTACTAACCGTCCATTTTTATTGTAAAAGTGATATTGTATATATAACATAATTTTTACTAACAGTCCATTTTTATTATAAAAGTGATATTGTATATATAACATAATTTTTACTAACAGCCCATTTTTATTATAAAAGTGTTTGTACTGAAAATTCCTATATAACTAATATAAATTAATAAGGGAAGAGAAACCTGTGCATACCAAACATTAACTGTGGTTTCCAGAGGATCCTGTAAAGTTGGTGAGTGGTGAATGATAATGTATACAAAAATTGACATAAAATCATATGATACCAGCCCAATCTGGAATTCAGGTAGGCCACACAACATGGAACAATGTGAAATTTAGTGAAAAAATTTGGATATTGGGAGCTCCTATAACCCTAAGCTCCATTAAAGCTACAGTGATGTTTGTATGACATCTACTCTATTCTAAAAAATGAGGCTAATCTAAAACTCAAGTTAGTCATTTAAAATAATTTAATTATCCGTTGCATCACTAAAATTATATCAACAAAATGATTTAAATTGTCCAAACGTGTCATTTAAATGGACGGTAAAAAGGAATTGGTGAGTTACTCATCTTACATTTGTGGCCCATATAAGGCTCAAAATTATCTCTTTTTTTATTGAAAGTATTTATTTTAATGGGGTTATTACAATTATTCCATTAACTATCATGCATGCACACTAATTTTCAGATATTAGCACTAATTTAATTAATTAAATATAAGTTAACATGTATATTAAAGAATTTTTATGTATTTCAATTAGTGACATTATATTCAAAATTTGAATTTAAAGGGACACTCACAATTCATACCATAAACTGGAAAGCATATTTGTTACTCCGGTATTAAAATGTTCAAACACTAATCATAAGCAGCCTTAGAGAGATAGTGTACCAATGTATTTCAAGGGACTTTAACAAGCACCCAAAAATTGTAAACTTAGCATGGGTTATACTAAATTAAATTGATTAAATCATGGAACAATTAAATTAAATTTTAAATTCAAATTAGTTTACCATTTTTTCCTGGACATTTTCTAAAGTATGACTACTAGATTTTTTTAATTTTTAATTTTTTCATTTTTAGGCAGCCAAATAGAAACACAATCCGATGCTTAGATAAACAAGGGCAAGGTTTGGTAATGGTACATCAAAACAGGGACCCATAATTTATACTGACTCCAAGGGTAGGGACCACTTGAGTACCCAAATCAGTTAAAAGATATGTAAGCCCATCGTAATATATGTGTTTTATCTATCCTTTCCATCCATTTTTCTAGGTAAATTTAAGGCATAAGCTAAAAATAAGGTATATCCAAATATGTGGGCCACACTGTAAGATACGGTGGTGATTGAAAGTCCATCATTAAAACTTATTTTAGCCACAAAAGTTTTAGATCAACCTATACTTGTGTTTTCCCTTTGTCCATCTAAGTCCTTGTGACTTAATCAACAGGTTGATGATGGCAAATAAACATTACAGTGGACTTTAATAAATTTTTAATAGTTGATGATCAATCACTACAGTTACTTATGGTGTGGTCCACCTGAGATTAATATTCGCCTCAATTTTTGGGCTCATGTCCTAAAATGATTTGAAAATGCGAGCGGATGGCATGGATAAAATGCATATATCATGGTTGGAAGCCGATTGGCTGGTGTACCACACACCAGCAATATAGCTGGTGTATGTACGTGTCGTGAGAAGACGAGCTCAGATGCTCCTCGAGCTCCGAGTTGTACGAACGGTTCAAACGAGATCAAAGATACATGCCCCCAAAATGATATATTTATGATATCCACACCGTTCATCTATTTTTTGATATCATTTTAGAGCATGAAACTGAAAAATGAATCATATACAAAGATCAAGTGGACCACACGACAAATAGCAGCGAGATAATGATTTTTACCGTTAAAACATAAGTTGAGTAGCAAGACGCGCTACTGAAGTGACGCACTAAGTTCTGTAGGCCCCATGATGATGTATTCTTTGTATCCACTCCGTCCATCCAGTTGGAGAGATCATTTTAAGAAAATAACCAAAGAATGAGCCTAATTTAAATCTCCAGTGGACCATACCACAGAAAAGAGTAGGGAGAGTGACGCCCACCATTAAAAACTTCTAAGTCCCGTAAAAGTTTTCGATCAAGCTTATACTTGTGATTTACCTTCTTTTATGTCTTTTTTAACTTGTGAACAATTTGGATTTCAAATAAACATCATGGTGGGCCTTAGGAATGTTTCAACGGTGAGAATCACTCTCCCCACTGTTTTCTGTGGTGGGGTGTACTAAAGCTTTGTAGCTGCCTCGTTCTTTAAATAATACCTAAAATGATATATCAAAATGAATGAACGGTGTGGATACAACACATACATCATAATGGGCCCCACAGAGCTTGGTGACGTTACTTCAATAGCAAGTCTGGCTACGTAACCTGTCAGTGGCTAATCCGCCTCCTTTTACAGCACCGTCCAGTACCAGATCGGTTTTCGAGGGGTCACTACCGAAGCGGAGTCCAGTTTGGACGGCTTGGCTGGACTTACCTTTATCCCACGTATGCAAGTGATTTTTAAGTGCCCGAGTATCATCCTTCACACTCCGCCAGATCGTCAAAAGTTTTTCTTTGGAAGAAAAAGGAGAGGAACATGGGGTGATGTTCCCAAGGCAACGCTTTGCATGCATGTAGGGTACTGCCAAATCCAATAGGCCACAGCGTATCTTCAAATCATACAATCAGTTGCGTAATTCTCAACTCCAACGGGGAGCTTAAACCCTATGAAACCAAGGGCCGTTACTCATTAAGAGAACATGTGTCAGAGATCTGAGCCATTCGTCAACCGGGTTGCACTGTGAAGATGCAACGTACCGAAAATCAGGTGCCTGTAAGCTTCGGTGGGCCCCACATTTATGTTAAATTTGTACAGTTGGCCTTATATTTTCGTACCGCCTGTTTTTTCGTACCAATTTGACCGGCCTGATCGGACGCAGACGGTCTGACTACACTGCCGCCACGGACGTACGTGGTGACCGGACGTGACTGGATGAAAGCATGACTGAAAGGGAGGCGGATTGCATCCTACCTGCCGGTCTCTAACCCTGTCCAACAGAGAAAAGGGTCACATCTCTCTCTCTCTCTCTCTCTCTCTCTCTCTCTCTCTCTCCACAGCCGCTCATTAGATGATCAGATCATTAGGTGGGGCCACACGTCAACAAACTAAACGAACATTGACGAACGGTCCAAAATAGAGACATGAATCTTGTCTGTTAGATGATCAGATCTGCCTGATTTCTGAAACATAGGATTGACAGGATGCGGTCGTCTGATGAGTGGCTCCTTGATTACACTTGTGTGGCCCATGCACTACCATTTCTCCGGTTGAGTAGGTATGCAGGGGAGCGGATTAGGTGTTACCTGGGTAACGCATTACCCTTACCATGGGGCCCAACTTGTTGGTGTGTCATATGTCTACTCCGTCCATCCGTTTTTCTAAACCACTCTGGGATCAGATACAAATCTCAAGTGGACCACACCACAAGAAACAGAGATGATTGAACGCATACCATAAAAAACTGCCCAAGGCCCACCGTAAGCAGATTCATAATGTTTATTTTCCATCCAACCCCTGGATGAGGTCAAGGGAACATTGATGAGATTGATCCAAAACGTGTGGCCTACAAAAAAAAATTTAATGGTCATCCACATTTTTTCCCATTGGTCTGGTGCACTGGGGGTTAACGTCTAAACTGAGCTAAGAAAACGAATGAAAGGAGTGGATATACAACATATTCGTAAAGGTGGGCCCCACACGGTAAGGGTACATCACCTAATCCGCTACCTGTCTGCAGACCCACAAGTGCCTTTACACGCATCCACACATGCCGATGTGTCACATGTGCTGGATATCCGAACCGTGTGTTGGGTGGATCACCACCATTTTCATCCATTTTTCTATATCATTTTATAGTATGATTTCAAATATGAGGTAGATCCAATTATCGAGCGGACGACACCAAAGGATATAGTGGCGGCTGAATGCCTATCATTAAAATTTTCCTAGGTCCGCTATAATATTTATTTCATATCGAGTATGCTGATTACATTACACCTATACGAATGAAAGGAAAACAAAAATATCATATTGATTTAGAACTTTCACGGTCTCCACAATAGTGGGAGTTCAATCACCTCGGTTTCATATTGGGTGGTCCACTTGAGTCTTCACCTTATCTGATTTTTGGGTATGTGCTATAAAATGATCTGGATAAAAAAAATGATACATACAAGAAATACATCATAGTGGGCCCACAGAGCTTTTTCAAACGCTGACCAGTAGTGACGTGGATACTAGAGGGGTCACTATGGCAGATCTCCTTGGACCGTCCATTCTTCTCTTAAATGTACTGGAAACCTTCAAATATGTCCAAGACCATGTGCTAGAATGGCACGTGTTGAAGTGCGAGTTGAGGGATGCTGGTGCGGCTAGATGTTCCCTTTTCTCCGTAGTGTCACAGCATTCGATATTTTGATGACCGAAGCTGACATAAGCACCTCCGTACTCCACATCCATTGCTAGAAGAAAATTACCCGAATCGAAGCTGGGCCCGATAATCACCACCCCATTTGGAAAGTGCGCGGATTGGGTAGTACCGCCACCGGAACTGGCGACCGAAAGTGGATTGGCTGGTGAACCACACACCACCGACCTGGCTGGTGTGTTGATGTCACCAAATTCTATTAGTCCATCATCAGGTATTTGTTATATCCAAACTATACGTATAGAGATAAAATATAAATTAAAGTGAATCGCGTTTTTTAAAGGAGACCCAGTTGAACATCTATCATTGAAATCCTTACATTATAATATATAGGCTATGTTTGGTCAGTGGAATTGAATGGTATTAAATTTGATTAAATGAGATTAACATCATTATTGTATAATGATTGCTTTGTGGATAAAAATTTTACAAGATTAAGCAAAATTATGTTTGGTTGACTATGAAATTGTAGTTAATGTATTAAATTCTTAATGGATGTTGTTCACTTGTACTCAAATATAACTAAAATGTTATATGTAAACAGTGTATATGGATGGACACCTTGAATAAGGGCATGCATCAATGTGGAACAACATTTATAGTGAATTTTAAAATCTACGAAAACCCTGCATGAGACAGAATGCAATTACACATGACTAAATGTAATTCCATCCCAAATAATTCCAACCTTTCTCAGGATCTCCAAATGCTGGATGAAATTGCATTGGACCAAACTCCTTATTTTTCTCTTCATCCGCATCTTTCTAACCTCATGAATAAATTAGATGGGAAATAAATCATCTTCATCCCCGTCTTTCTAACCTCATGAATAAATTAGATGTGAAATAAATGTCATGGCGGCCCTACGAATATTTTAACAGTGTGGATTATTGTCCTACTAATACTCGTGGTATGGTCCACTTGAGTTTTGGTTATGACTCATTTCTTGAAATCATACTCAAAAATGATGTCGTCAGAATAAACGGTGTGAATATAATAAATACCAACGTGGGCCATGTAACTTTGATCCCCCTTGAACCATTGGTACCACTCAGGAGCTCGAGGAAGACCAGTCGGGTCAGTGGTGTGCGGTACACCAGCCAATCCGCTTCCAGGAGGAAAGCAAAACACAAGCATCTGGCTTTTCCAAAACTTCCATGAGCCCTCGGCAAGTTTGAATGGTAGCTACTCAATCCCCACTATTTCTTGTGGCGTGACCCACTTGAGTTTTGAGTAGTTTTACACGATGAGAGATGATAATGATTATATATATAGATATGAAAATGGTAGGAACAGCTCAATCTCTGTTTATGTATTTATACAAGATAATCAAGGATTGAAGAAAGAGGAACCACACTTGCATTTCCAGCCCTCAGGCTCGTAGTTGGCATAGTGAAGTGTTACATGATCAGTGGTTGTAGGCACTTGTATGGCTTCACATGGATTACACTCCCCACACTTATGCTCACAGCTTGGTGGTCTCGATCCCAGCTTGCTCATCACTTTCTTTGCTTCTTCTTCCACCCTTGCAACTATCCCTTCCATCTTTTTCCCATCCACCTTCACAAATTCCACATCCAAACATAATATAACAAAACAAAAGAAAAACCCAAATCAAAATAAAATCACAAGGGTACCTGTTTCGTTGATTTCCATCCTTGCTCAGAAGCGAGTAGAGCACCATGGCCTATGGCAAAAAACCAAAAAGGTCATTTGAACTTAAGAGGGTCCTTGTTTTACTAAAAGAAGACAAATAAGAAAGTAGTTTTCTGAAAAAGTGAGGAAATGAAGTAAGACTGACCTCGAGAAAGAAGGGTAAAAGGCCGACTTGTTGCAGGGACCAAGCTCATTACTAGGAAAATGGTGATTAGAAATGGCCAACTCTTACTCTGCTCTGCCCACATGATGATGGTCCGATGATGATGGCGAGAGAGACAGATACAGATGATGATGGTCCGATGATGATGGCGAGAGAGACAGATACAGATACAGAGAGACAGAAAGAGAGAGAGAGAGAGAGAGAGAGAGAGAGAGAGAGAGAGAGAGAGAGAGATATGGGGTTGCTGGAATCACTTCATAAGAAATGATTGTCCCTCTTTATAAATATCATGAAAGGTTTCAGGATGCAGCAGCCCAAGATGGGCTTTCGCTTCTCTCTCTCTCTCTATATTTATAAATATCTAGAGTATGGGTGTATCTTCTTTCTTTTCATGGTTAAAGACCCGAGGCTAGTTCGTGTACAACCACTGTAACATAAGCTTATTCTACAATTTTTTTGTGGGCCCTACCTTGATGTGTGCATAACATCCACTCCTTCAATCATACGCACCCCCACATGTTCTTCCTGGGTACAAAAAATCAAACAGACCCAAAACAAATTCTGGCCACACCATGTAAAATCATGAGTAAAGCCTACGAAGTAATGTAGTCTGGCCCACCTGAGTTTTAGAATTGTCTGAGTTTTGGCTTGCAAATTCATCCTGGTGAAGTGCATCTTATGAATGGATCGGATGGCCTTTAAAAAAGAATGGCAGGCCCCACAAACAATCTTAAAAGGTTTAAAGTGTGGGATCTCCTCTTCCCAACTGTAGCCTGTGGTGAACGTGAAGAGGCTCAACTTCTGAACGGAGTGGATGTGGGCCCTAATTTCAGAGTGGGGCCCACACACAAAATGGTAGAATAAGCTTATTCCACTGTAGTTGCAGGGGTACCAGCCTCTCAATACATCACCAATGCTGTCTTTGACAAGTGACTTGAAAACGACCATCTCACCGGTCCAAATGCTGGTAGGCTAGTAGCTACACGCGCTAGCTCGTACGAACCGATGAACACATGTGTAAGATCGGAGCTGCTCCCTCGGGAACTTGGTCACCCCAGGAAAATTGCTTGTGTGTGGGCCCAACATTGTGTGTTATCTTTCATCATAGCCGTTGATCAGGTGTAACTCAACCGGATGAAGTGAACATATCAAACACATGCCAAACTGGTTGAACACGAAGGTTTTAGGAACAATTTTACATAGGTACTGTTTGTCTTGGAACGTAGAGATTTTATTTTGTGTGTACGGTTTAAATAAAGGTTCTCACCTGATGAACGGAGTGGATTTGAATATATAATATGATGGGCACAAAGAGCTTGGGTATTTTATGTAGCCGAGTAAAACGGGTCGGAGGACGGTTCCGGTTCGGAGGGGAGCGGATTGGGTGAGACCCCGGATCCGCCGAGGTGGGTGGGACCTCTTAATGTGGGACTCATAGTGATGTATGTACCTTAAATCCACACCGTCCAAACATTTTGAAAGCTCATCTTAGGTTATGATCGTAAAAACGAAGCTGTTTATGGACCACACCAAAGGAAAAGGTATTGAATCCTCACCATTAAAAACTGTGGATTTCACAGGAATGCTGAATGTCCATCCAACATGTTGAGAGCACACAAATATCACCTTGATCCAAAGCTTTTGTGGGTCAAGCATCACTGTTTCCTGTACTATGGTCTATCTAGGATTTGGAACTGCTTCGTTTTTTATCATACCCTAAAATTAGCTTTCAATAGAGATGGATGGCATAGTCACATACATCACAGTGGACCTCACAGACAGGGTCCCACACACCTGGATGGATCTGGGTCTCACCTAATCCGATCCGGGTTGGGAGGAGGCTAGATAGAGGCGTGGGGTTTTAGAAAGTCCTTGAGCCCAGAAAAATGGGGTACTTATTTTTTGAAACCTACGCCACCTATTCTTCTGCTGAGAATTTCAGAGATATCTTTTTCGACTCTCTCGGCTGTCGTGCCCCACCTCATCCTACCGTATCGGTATCAGTCAAAGTCGCCCCAAATAACACAATTTGAAATTGATAAACAAGGCTCAACGCGATGATCAAAACCGTTCATTCAAAAGGCCCCACAATTTATACGGGCCATATGTCAAGTCTCACTAATAAGGATCTCATGTTAATGCAATGATAGGTTGGACAGAAAACAGCTTACGTTAGGTTATTACTCCTATTATGAATTCACAGAGGTGATAAGCATGAGTTGTACACTGGCATAATCGAGCCGAGCTTGGCCCATCTCAGCTGGGGTCGGCCAACCGGCTAAACCAGCACGAACCTGACCCAGCTTCGACTTTGATTGAGGGATATGAAGATTGGATGGTAGAGATTAGGGTAGGGAAGTGGGCCACACCTAATGCTCCTCTTGAAAAGCTTAGACCTCTACCATTGGAAGTTGCTTGAAAATGAAATGTGAAATGAGAAAGAGAGAGAAGTGATATTTATGACATGGGAGGTATGGTGCTTGTTGACTTGTTGATAATAAAGAAATGGGATGAGTAAAGGTGTTGTTAACTTTAAATGAGAGAGGGATGGGTAGGGTATGGGTTGTACTTGATTTGATTGTTTGATGGATTGATATAATGGGTTGTATAGATTCTCTCGGAATCCGCAACGCGCACCGTTTCATCGAAAAATACGCTGGCCCACAACTCCTGGCCTGGGTATCGAATCGGCGCGTGAGACGTGACGTTGGAACCGAGGCGTCGGCGTGGTCACAAAGATTCAAGTCTCGGGTTGAGCCGACTCTAGAATACAAGATACAACTTAGGTTTGTGTGCGAATGCCGATTATAGGTCGTGAGTTGCCGAAATTCAACCGGAAGGACTGCGGAAGCTTACGGAACGGTACGGTCTACGATATAGGCCTTATATAAGCTCGAATGATTAAGTCACCCCTTGGTTGATATAATTCATTGACTTTAGGGGTGTTTGGTACATGAACTTAAGTTAGATAACAAGGGATATTACTCAGAATCTCACACTGAAAATTGAAATGTGCATTTAGGTATCACATTCCTATGCTCATGAATTTAAGCATTGGAAACCATATCCCAGTGCAATAATGGATGGACATGGGATATGATCCATCTCTCTTGGACTTGGGATGCAGGATTCTATCAAAGCCTTTAGCATGATGTTCCTACGCTAGGATGTTAGGTGGGGCCCACACGTGATGTTTGTGATAAATCTACTTTGTGCATCCATTTTGCAAGATCATTTTAGGATATGTAACCAAAAAAGAGGGGGATCCAAAACTCGAGTGTATCACACAAGAGGAAACAATGGGGATTCTATTACCACCGTTGAAACATTCATACAGCCACAAAAGTTTTGTATCAGGCTATGTTTTTATGATTTCACTTCATCCCAGTGGGAATGACCTTATAAACGGTTTAGATAGCATATAAACATCAAGGTGGAGTCGGGGAAGGTTTCAATGGTAGGAAACTCTTTCTCAATTTTTCCTTTGGCATGGCCCACTCAAGTTTTGAATCCACCTCATTTTATTGTTGCATGTCCTAAGGGCCTGTTTGGTTTTCTATTACCACGGTATTTGGATGTAAAGAAGCAATGATTGTTGTTTTACTTGTATTTCTAATGATTGTTTATATTTCGGTTGACTACAGACACATGTTTGATTTCTACAATCTTTTGAGTAGACTCTATACCAAATCAGCAATCTTATGTTTGTTTTATAAGAGGATTACATGCAGGAAACCGGCTGAAGTGTTATGGTGTCCATCACCTCATAGCATTGCAACTACAGTGGCTGTTTGATTTTGTAAGTTTCCATTGCATTCTCATACATCAGAGTGGACTGATGGTCTCTCCCATAGAGTGGACCAACAGTCATGGTCAATGTATTGTGGGCCCTGCCTTCTGTGCATATTAGCCCCACTTTTTGCACATGTTTCATCCACTGTGCATCAGTGCGCCACACCTTCATCAATTGATAAATCCACGCCGTTCATCTTTGGGCCCCACCTTCTGACGGTGTTATATCCACGCCGTTCATCTGTGGCCATTGCAATGTTAGCACCATCAGAAACATCCATCGTGGTGGTTGGATGACCCAAATGGCCTCCCCCATGTTAGGACCATTGATTAGTCGAACATTACCTATTACAACAAAACAGTCATAGGGGTCAAAAAAGATAGAGTACCTGCATAGCTGCTATACCTGAAAATTCATTGTTAACCAAATATATCAAAACAGTAACCAATGGTCCATCAAGAAAGGTAAATTCGAAGTTGTCCAAAATAACCTCAATTAAAATCCATACAAATAGAACTTGTGCTCACTATTTCAGCTTTGAAATAAGCTGAATCAGAAGAACCAATACTAAGATTCCAAAGATGAATCTGACCAATGCCCCACAGCCTCCCTCATCTGCAACACCTCTCTGTCTCTTTGTGCCAAAGTCATATGGGGCACGAGAGGTTGTTGCCGAGGTCTGTCCAACAAGATGACTCAAGTAGATGGCACTGTAGCGCTCTCTATGTTACAACCTAGCACTCTCTTGGTCACCTACCATCTCGTCCCGTGGGACAACCGGAAGACCCATTTTCTCGAACCATTCAAACCATTCACGATATGCCTCGACTGCCGACTTATATCCAGGAAAACGTGCCCATAAAAATCTCTCCACTAGCACCCGACACTTCTCCCAGTCATTATATAATCCAGGGAGGCGACCGGTGAACACAAGATATAGCTTTTTCATCATCTACACATTATCAAAAAATAGTTAAAATATCTGAGTGGAATATATAAAAAATTATATGATCAACTTCAAATGGTACCTGTGTAGAATAGACAACATGCTATTGAAGTGTTCATTCTCACTTACCTAAACCGGTCTTACGAACACCTGCAAAATCTGACGGTGTGGTTTATAGAAAAAACTTACAAATATTGTAAAGATCATCGATATAGTAAACCAATAATAAAAAGCAGGTTATGCAGTGTAACAGACAGTTACGTATCAGCAAACCATAGCTACCAAGTCCAAAAACATGCAAACAGTCGTCAAATTATCATTAGGATGACAGTATGTCCAACTCTGCCATCCTAGTAGCAAAGTCCATCCAAAGCCCATTATATTCAGGCACATCCATGACCTGTACTATATAGGCACATCCATCCACATAAGGTCACCTACAGTTATCCAAAACACCCAAAAGCAATTGTCCAAAAATAAAGTGTCCAAAAAAATATCCAAAGAAATAAACAAAGTCCCTGTATGTCTAACTGAGATCGGTCGGAGGAGTGGTCCGGTGCAAGCAGCATCAACACGAAGTCCAACCTCCTGTGTTCACGGAGTAAAAGGAAAGAGGCAGACTGCTGCTCATCTTTCGATAGAATCTTTGTAGCGCGAAGGATCTCGTGTCCTGTGAGCCCTTCAATCTGTTCCAAGGTGGGAACAATCTGTGACATCCGGACCATGTCCTTTCCTTGGTGAATTGTTATCGCTAGTGACTTCACTGTCTTGGCAACCTCGCTCATTCCTTGCCCAATTACGTCACAGGGGTGACTCATCCGTGCTCTCTTCCTTGACATGGAAGTGTTTCCTGTGTTGACGGAATAGTTTCTGTTTCCATTTGGACTTCGGTGGGCCCTGTGGCTGCCGTCACGACTATGGTACGACCAATGAATACCTTCCGCACTGTCTCCTACATCATCGCCCGATAGCAACTGCGTATCATCATTCTGAACAGTAGACGTTCTTGGCGAAATATCTGTATCCCTAGATCGTCAAGAAGCTATATAATCTAGAATGTTGCCTGTACTTGAACGACATCCACTAGCACGGTCAGTACCGAACAGGAAGGTCATTTCATCATACCTCCGCACCACCTTGCCTCGTACATGTTGGGCGTAAGGATGTGACTATTGACAAGAAGAATGAAGGTATCAATACAAGGTTACTTTTGCGTATATCACATTTACTAATTATAAAGAAAATAACAACGTCAATGAACGTATTCAAAAGTTGGAATGATCTCGTTCTCACCCGTATGTAATCTTCTCATACGTCATCTGGAGCAGTGACTACCTTCTTGTCGTCATCCCATCCAAAACTAGATGCACTCAATGTCTCGCGCACTTCAAAATATAGCCTCTTCAGCATACGGAGGCGATTCCCAACATGTTTTTCCTGTAGCACTATCCCTATGGCACCCTTCACAGTATCGACAAATGTCTTATAAGTCTCCTTCTTAAATTCGTTGACACTTTTACGGCCATTTGCGACAACTTTCATAAGGGTGTCAATAAGACAGTCGTCCATCTCATCGGTCCATCGCATTACACCACCAGATGACCCACTTTCATCAAGCAATTTCTGTTTAATTTTTCTCGGGGTCCTTCGTGGTGTAACACTTGGCGATGGACGGACTGCTTTCGTAGGCGTCAATTGAGTGTTACTCTTGTTAGGTGACATATCTTCGTCGGAATCTTCAGATATCTATATGTCAGTCAAATGAACAGCTTAAAATAATCAGTAAAATCTCAGGCTGTCAACTGAAAATGATTAATATGTTGCAACATGCATTACTAAACATTCATATTTCTAAATATTGGGTGACATGGTGTACAAAAAATTATAATTGTTTGACTAGCAGAGAGATGTATACTATAGACAAGTAAGCGATGGAAAACAAGTACAAAAAATCCCCTTCTCCCTCATATGCACAAACTCAAAATTGAGGGTGTTTCATAAACTACGATGTACAGGATTGTAATCATTCCACATCCTATTAGCAATATTGTCTTGAAAGTTATTCCATTCGTCTCTCTCAAATTGTGTGGCATTCGTAACCATCGCTCCATTTTCTTGAGAACTGAACTCAACTGGAGATGAATCTATATCCGTTGATGGATCCTCATTCGCAACAATGCCATCTCCCCCAAATCCTCGGATAACGTTGTATAATACACAACATGCGATAACTATCTTGAGTTGCGTTAAAAGTGAATATGGTGGTGTTGATTTGAGGATTGAAAATCGAGCTTTAAGTACTCCAAAAAGCCGTTCTACAACATTTCTTAGTTAAGCATGTCTGTAGTTGAATAATTCTCTCTTGTTGCAAGGCTTGCGACCCGCGCGGTATTCATTGAGATGGTACCGTACGCCTCTGTACGGAGCCATGAATCCTGGCGAATGCGCATAATCAGCATCCACTACGTAGTACTTACCTACAATTTATTACGAGTAATTATCAATCTACAGTTTAACATTAATAAAGTTAACATATTAATTCTATTACATAGGTGAACACTATAATACCCTCTGGGACTGTGAAATGATCATATGAATGTGTCAACGTACTCTGTAAGACGCGTGCGTCGGAGGCCGAACCTTCCCATCCGGCCAACACGCATACAAACTTCATATCAAACGTACAAGCGGCCATTACGTTTTGAGATAGAATCCCTTTTCGGTTACGATATGTGACACTGTCCATCGTAGGAACATAAACAGGTATATGGGTTCCGTCAATTGCACCAATACAATCCTAAATTAAAAACGAATTATCAAGAAAGAAAGTGGAAAGAGACATAATGTTATAACAATGACGTATATATATATTTATAAAAGTGATTAGCATGATCCATACCTGAAAATATGTGCGCCAATTGGGACTAGATAAAATCTCCATTGATATTTCAGCATTAGGGAGCTTTACAAAATCAGGATATAGTGCCACAATTGCGTCCAATGCTTTTGAAAAATATCTGCTTACGGTTTGTCCTCACCGTATAAAGCGATGTCTAATGACACGGTTTCGTACATTATACCCTACTGTATGAAGGAACATGATAAGTTGTTCCTCCGTACTTACATGTTTTCCATCTGGTAGCAGATTCCTATCCCTGAGTAATGAGCATAAGCGAAAGAAAATATGCTTATTCATTCGGAGTTGTGCCAAGCACCCATTATCTCCAGCTCTAATTATCTCATTAATTATCTTACTTCTTTCAAAGTCACCAACTCTCCAAGGTGTCATAAGAAAGAGACTATTGTAAAATTTCTCAATCTCAATGACTGTAGCTGTTGTTGCAAAGGCAGCCATCTCCTCTTCCGTCCATCCATGTCCTTCCATGTTATGAGTTGAACTTGTACAAAAAACGTATGAGATAGAGTCAGCATCCACTAGTCTTAATATCAAACCGTCTTGCTAGCCACCCCCCACTAGGGCTCATTACCAGTGCATATAGCTTAAGATGTCTGTCTACGAGGTCACATGGATTCAGCTTTATTTGAGTTTTGTTATATATGTAAATTTAACGTCCATCAAACCAATATGTGGATTTTCTTGACCCTCAAAGACAACATGGTTTAGAGGGTTTTACAAACATATCAGTTTCATTTTTTCTTTTGAATAAAGTACAAGGATGATTACAGTCCAATGCAATCGAACTTTAGGCCTGTAAGACCCGTATCATAATCCGTACTGTTCCGTCAACCCCCTCAATCCTTCCCATCAAAGTCCGGCAATCTGCGACCTTTAATCAACATTTGCGCACGACTGTAAGTCGTATCATATACATTTGAGTCAGCTTAATCCGAGACTTGTATCATTGCGACCGCACTGTCGCCGCGGTTCCAACCCCGCAACTCACGCACCGATCCGATACCTAGACGAGGTGATGTGCACACACGTTCAGTTCGAGCAAAAATACCGCGCGTTACAAATCCCAAGGGAATCTCTACAACATGTCTCATCCATCCCATCAATCACCTCTCATATCAAGTACAAAACACTCATGCTTCCTTTCTCCACAAGTCAAGCAACCATTAAGTCAACTCTCATGTCAAGTACACCATCACCTCACTCATCACTCACATCCATCACCCATCTCTCACATCTCCTTACAACCCTCTCTCTCTCCCCCATTTCCCAAGCAACAAATCACAAGCAAGAGAGAACCCACGTCCAAGCTCTTCCCATGAAGAGAAAAGTGATTTTTGGTGGCCCACTTTCCCATCTCAAACACATCATCCTAGCCATCCATTTCTCATATCCACCATCAAAGTAAAGCATAAGGAGAGTAGCTTCCCAACGGACCAAGAAGATCAAGTGGTGGGTGCTTCTATAGGCTAGTTTTTATGCTTTTATGATGGACCAAGTGAGGCCTACTGATCAATGGTATGGATCTCACTTTGGACCCTAATATGTGGCCGATGGCCCATCTCGATCATCAATATCATTCCATGATGGGGCCATTCTCCATGGACCCCATCATGATGTTTATTTTTTAGTTTGAAAAGGGGGTCATCTATACCTTCTATTTCGGTGGAGAAAGGATCTTCACCGTTGATTTTCGATTTGATAGGCCCACATGTAATGAGACCCATTGGATGTTTGATTGCTTGCAAGGGAGGGCTCATAGTGACAGAGCCCTCCATCCTGCGTGTCCCACTCTATCTCTCTCTCCCTCTTTTCATTTATCTTTTTTTTTGTGATGTAATGGTCATATGTCCCACTTGGATGGACCCCACCTTGAAGTAAGTATTTTATTCAAGCCATCCATGAGTGGGGCCCATCTTATATGTATTACACTCACACCATCCATCATGTGGTGGCCCACCTAAATAGGGCCCACCTTGAATATATTGTTACGCCCAAAAACGTCCAGCGTCTGGACGTCGCTGAAAAGAAAACACAAACATTAGTTTTTTTATTTCAAGCATTGGAGAAGGGCCACTCATATAAGCCCCACCTTGGTGTATGCATTCAATTTAAGCCGTTTATCCTCTTCCCCAACTCATTTTAGGCGTTGAACCGAAAAATGAGGATGATCCGAGTATCTGGTGGGACATAGTTTTAAAAACAATATCATTACCGTTGAAGTTCATCTAAATTTTTCTTACACGCTGAAAAAGGCTCAATATTGGTCTTGATAGACTTGTTATGGGTTGTGGAATCCAATGACTGGAGTGGATTCATCATATGCGGGCCCCACACCCAAAAAACCATAGAAAATCAGGTTTTAAAAGAAAAGAAAAGAAAAATAATATATAAGTAGCAGCCTACTGTTGCTGCTGTCAGACGGCCCGGACAGGCGGGCGGACGCCAGGGCATCCACGGCTCCAACCGTGGCCCCCACATTGATGTTTATTTTTCATCTAACCCATTCACAAGGTGGGCCGCTCTCTAAAGTGGACCCACCCCAAAAATTGGCTTGATCCAGATCTCAAGTGGCCCACATCACAAGAAACAACAGTGATTGAACTCTACCATTGAAATCCTTTTTAGGCTAACAGAAGTTTTGGATCAAGATGAAATTTGTATTTTCTCTTCATTCAGGTCTGCGTGACCTTATCAACGGGTTGGATGACATGTAAACATTATAGTGGGCCCCACAATGATACATGTGTTTTATACCACCGTCCAGGCGGCCTGGATGGTGGAGCCTACCATCGTATATGTGTTTCCTCCCCTCCATCCGTCCCTGGCTTGGGACCGAAACATGTCCAGATAGCTGGTGGGCCACCACGTGGACCTCACTAGGATGTATGTGTTCATCTGCCCCGTCCATCTAGACGGTTCCCTATGCAGCCCCACCACGATGCTTGTGTTGCACTCCAACCGTCAATCTACTTTGCAAGCTCATTTTAAGGCATGAGCTAAATAATGAGTCAGATCCGTGGTTCAAGTGGGTCCCACCACTATTATTTGAAGTGAGGATCGGTTGATCCTTTGACATGATTCATACACATGTGTATGTATATGTATATATATATATATATATATATATATATATATATATATATATATATATATATATATATATATATATATATATTTGTGGCCATTTTTAAGACGCACCTTGGCATTCATAAGGCCCATATGAGGAGGCACATATTGATGTAATTGTGGCCGTTATTGAGGCCCACGTTGGTATATGTATGAGACCCACATTATGAGGCCCAATTGATGTATTGAAGACCCATGGGTTATGGCTCATTGCAATGTACATAAGGACCATTGGTGTGGCCCATTTGTGCGGCCCACTTGACCAATATAAGGCCCATGTGATGCGGCCCATTTGATGTATCTAAGGCCATGGGTCAAGGCCCAACGGGATGTCCTTAGGGTCCATTGTAATGTGTGATTCCTTCATGATTTGTTTAATGATGTTTTACGATGGGCCATGCCTTGGGAGAAATGTTGGTTTGACGTCCACATTGTAAGTACAATGTTGGTTAAATGTCCGCATTGTAACTCTGCTTAGGGCCCATTGATAGGCCTATACTCGTTAATATTCATCACTTTATAACATGCTTAGTATAATCTCATGACTCATGCCCATACGCATCATATGTATGCTTGATTTGAGTAGTGACTGATCATAGCATACGCTATTAGGCAGACCATTTACAGGACTCGTTATGAGACTGAGTGTCCCACATGATCGCGCAGTATGCACTGAATTTTTGCATGATTTGACGGTGTGATTCATGCATCTCGCATATGTGTGACTTGATCACTGCACGCCCTAGCGACATCAGGGTCGTGGCTCCACAGGTACATCGTGGATGGTTGTATCGGATACTGAAAATACTTGGTTCTAGTACTGTGGGCACTTAGGATATCCTTAGGTGAAAGTCTTAGAACCTTTTTGGTACCAAGAGATGCTCCAACGTCTATACCGAGTGGATACACGAGCGCCCAAGTGCCGAATACCAGTAGGCCGCGTCTCCCACTGTGTCGTGGTCGGTTGGAAGGGGGTGTGGCCTTATCCGCCTGAGTGACGAGGCTATAAGCTAGACTGAGTTTGAACAACTCGTAAATGAGTCCACTATCGACGAGCCGGGTAGGTATTGGCAGACTACTGGTCAGGCGGATAGTGAGGTCTATTTTGCATACTTGACTGTGCAGCTAGGGAGGAGGCAGTCAGTGTGAGTGTATTAGACCCCGGTGATATCTAGAGAGGAACTGTATTGATATGTGTACTTGATGGGTACTGGCATGCTTGTTTTGCATCTCGCATATGACATTTGGCTACATAGGCCTCGCATCACATGGCCTTGGTACGACTGATAGCATTCATGTCTTGCATCACATAGCATTGGTATGGTTGATTTTATTCATGAACTTACCGCATGCTTTCGCATTACTCTGATATTGTACACTTGGCGTTTGCCTTCCGCACACACTTACACCACCCTCTAAGCTTTTGTAAGCTTATGCACGATAGTTGCGTGCAGGTAGCGTTGGACAGCAGCAGCGCTGAGGTAGGAGTACGCATCTGGCTATTTTGGAGCTTTTTGATCACCTTGTATTTCCCTTTTCGCGTTGTACTTAAAGTTTTTGATATAGTGGATATGTGTTGTTGTTGTTTTGTGACTTGGTTATGCTTGTGGTTATGCTCCATTACAAAAAAAAAATCATTCTGAAAATTCTCCTTGTAGGATCCCAGGATCGAAATCTGTCATATGATTATCAAAAGTCGAGAATGGGGCACTACGGAAGTTGTTAGCACCGGATTCGGCGATCGAGATTCATGTGAATCCGATTACCGGATTTGGGGCGTGACAAGGCCCTATCCTTCAGGCCCAAATTTATATTTTTGATAAACTTTTAGACTGCCGCGTAATTGAGATACTGAAAGCAAAAATTATTTTTTCCCAGCCGCATTGTAGAACCAATTAATACAGTGAACTATCTTACTCAGCCACAGCTTAATCCAGCCCGTTATACACAGTAAACAGTCATTTGGATAATGAAGCCCTAGAATGGGTGAAATTTTCATATATAAAAAATGATCATTCCGGTAGAACAGTTAAACATTAAGAAATTTAAAATTCAAACAAAAATATATTATTTGATTTCACTGTTAGAGTACACTATATAATGAGTAAGTATTATCAGTGCAAATAGTCAGTTGGATATTCAGATATATGTATTTCCAACTTCTAATTAATAAAGAGGTAAAGAGTGGAAAAGTCTCAGTTGCCCATTACAGACCTAATACTGTTATCTGGTAAAACCAATCAGGCCCTTATTGAGGTCTTTCCAAACAATCACCTAATTTCAAAACTGACCACAACTACATATTCAGGGCCTGTTTGGTTTTTTCAGAAGACATCTTTTAATTTTAAAGCTGTAATTTTGGTAAAGAAATGTGCTATTCTCTAACACACTTTGATAGAGGATATCAACACAAACATTTGTAAGATCTACTGCATGTAGGTAATAAATCGATTATTAAAACATCTATGCCCTTGTGATAATCACTTTTTTATTTCAACTGATTCGAAGCAGATATGAACAATATTATAAAGATGGATAAGAGAGAAAACATAAACCGTCAGTAGTAGAGAATCACACTTACCTCAATCACGGATGGGTTTTCCAGTTCTGTATGGAAGAGAGTCTTTACCTATATACAATGAGCAAAGAAATATTACATGGAAGGTGGGAATATGACAATCTCTTTAACAGATCCTTACCATCCAATCACCCTAATTAGAAGTAACTGAATGGTTGAAAAGAAGATGGTTAGCATCTCAAAACAGTAACATGCAAGGATATGAAATTGTTTGGATGTGAAAACACTTGTAAATGGTCTATCAAATGGACTGACCAGAAGTCGATTCAACTAGCAACTAATTGTCCATCTCACATAGCCGAAGCACACTAGTGTGGTTCTTTGGCACTAAATCTCTGCTGTAGATTAGTAGTCTTTTACTTTGTCACACAGAGAAAAAAAAACAGGTAATAACAATCAATCTCTCTTTTTTGTATATCTTCTTTATACAAATTTGACTGAATGTAAACAGCGAATTTAGATGATCTGGCAAAACAGGTCGGCGGAAGGCTGTTTTTACAGCTAAAATATGCCAGGATCATCTACCAGTTACACATGATGAGTGGCAGGATTAAGGCATCAAGGACTAAACGTCCGTAAGGACATTACAGTCCACAATTTCTTTGGAATATAGACAGCACATACGACCACTCCATTCCGCCATTTCCATCATTTGCGGTATATTCAAACAGTCCGTAAAAGGAAATGTTTCTTTTAAGGTACTTCTTTCCATGGCCCACACTAAATCTGTGTCTAGCTGAAAATCTTGTTAAAAGCTTCGAATCGGCTCTAGGCTTCTATCTTCCAAAATACTCAACGCACATGTTTCAATAGTAAGAACCTAGATGCCAGAAAACGCAAGGTTTGTCTGAAAAAACTTTATAAAAAATCCAATATGCAATCCATGGAAGATAACAGCCATCATTTGCCTTACCTTAACAGTCTATTTCCGATAGAAGACGTAGCCCTGAAGACGTGGCCGTCCGATAACAGCAATCGGAGCCTTATAATAACAGTCTATTTTCCTTCCAGCAAGATCTATCTTTCACTATCTAGTAAAGGAGAGAGACAGGGATGGTTAGCATGGACGCTGAAAGGGAAGAAGATCACCAGGCCAGGATGGCAATCTTCTAACGACATCAGGGAAGGATTTCAGCAAATGAAGCTCGAAAAGTGTGGATCTTACCTTGCATGTGGAAATCTCCACTCGGTCTCGCTGGGGGTGGAGTGAAGGCTTCTATATTCTGAACGAAAATAGAGCCGGTGCAAATGTATTACTATTTGCTAAGGTGGAATGGTGTCCCGCGGACCACCATACTTATTTCAGTCAGAAAGACGGGCGTCAGACGATTTCGTTCGAGTACCTGCATCGTAGCAGGATTTGGATTCTGCTTTACCGCCAAATCGATCCAACTACAGTCGTTCTTTTAATGCAGTTGAATACCATTAAAAACCAAATAAGTGTGAAATGTCATAATTATCCATTGCACCCCGAATACTGTTATTTGGTAAAACCAAACAGGCCCTAAAATGATCTTGTAAAACAAATAAATAGGGTGGATTTCTCACTAACATCACTGTGGGCCCCCACTTAGCATCCCACACAGGAACTTTCAAAAGGCTGCACTTTGTTGTGGTGTATGTCCCAAAGGACCCAAACACATGTCTCAGGTTTATCCCATGCAACTGTTTGAAAATTTTACATCCCGAACACAAAATGAGGTTTGTTGTATACATTTGAATCCTACAACAATCCCTGATGCTCTCTAATTATTACATTCATTGCAATTCCATACCACTTAATTCCACTTACGTCCATACACCAAACACTCCTTTAATTTGACAATTGTGAGCCTAAAGTGGAGTTATTTTAAGGAAAAAATTCTAGAGCTGTCTCTATCCCACAACTGCATGAGTGTTGTGCATTGATTCCTGACTGTTTCCGCCGATGTGGTCCACACATCATGTAATTTTTGCGTGTTATTTTGTCACTGTTGTGGCTATCAATAGTGAGAGTTTATGAAAGGGAGGAAAGTGTTGTAATCCATTTTTATTTTATTTTATTTTATTTTTGTTTTTTTTTCATTTTTGAATGGTTAGAGTTTATGGAAGGGATGAGAATATATTATTTGTATGGACAGTGTATGTATGGTAAAGAGTTTAGCAGTCACCAATAAGGACTGTGAATCACTGATATTATATGAGGTTCGACAATATGATTTGTGGATGCCGATACATGGTGACTATCGATGATCAACACTTATTAACAATGACCACATTTAATATTGACGATCCGCAGTCCTTGCACATTTAATAAATTAAGGATGGTGTCTTTGTATGAATTGATGTGATTATACGTAAATCTATTTATTTGTCTTTCGAGCACTACAAAATTCTTGTTCATGGCAAGAAAGCCTAGCGCTTGCTTAGAATACACATTGCAAAGGTATTTCGGATCACCGATACACTCTATGTTTCACAGATACACAATGTGGATCACCAATACACGATGCAAATCATCGATACTCACTACGGTTCGTTGATACAGTGTACTATCGGCGATCTGCAGTGAGTATCAGTGATCTGCATTGTGTATTAGTTAACCGCAGTGAATATTAGCGATCCACGGTGACTATCGACAAACCGTGAAGTGTATCAGACCTCCGATGTATCGCCCATTCATAGTGAATATCGGTGATCCACAATATTTAATGCAATATAAATAATGTTTTTAAATTGTCGATGTGTATTGGTATAATTACACTTAAAATAAATACTTTATTTTTCACAAAATCCTTTTGTGAGCTAAGAAAACCTGGTTTGTGCTTAAGAGTACGAAGGTGCAAAGGTCTCTCCCAGGTGCTCAATAGGATTTTATAGTTATTGAAGGAAATTTTTAGCAATTGCCTTGTAGTGACGAAGATGTTAAAAAATATTAAATATAAATATCTGCTTGATTTCGATGAAAACAAATAGATGCAAATGGACCGGTGATCCATTGCCTGATGTAAATGCACCTTGATGACCTCCAGTTTGACTTCCATGACACCATTCTTATCGCCTTAATTATGGGTCTCAAGTGGTCAAAAGAGAAAGAATTGAAACAACTGTATCAAGTCTATGAATAAAGACTATTAGGGAAGTATATTTTAAAGATAAGTATATAATTTTGAAGGAGGATTTGGAAGACGTATTTCAACACATTCGAAAAGATGAAGTTTTATTTCAACGCCATGAAGCTGGTTATGTTAATGTGTGTAGAGAATTTAGTTGTTGAATTACATGGAAAGAATACATGTATAGATAAATATATAGATTTTGTAAATGATAAATATGCATTCTATAAGTACCTTGGGGGTGCTATGGGATACCGGATGCTAAAGGAAGAAGCATATGCTATAATTAAGTCACAGTTCATGAACATGTTCAACTTTTGAGAATGGCCATTTGCCCTATATGTAAATAATTTTTCCTATGAGGTTTTGTATTCATTGTCACTATGGCCTATTTGAATTTTTGTGATTCCTTTATTCAATGTTTTAAGCATGTGAGGTTTTATCCGAGCTATCTGGCCCAAAGGGCTATAATGCCATACTTAATTCGGTTAGAATTTTATGTTATATATATATATATATATATATATATATATATATATATATATATATATATATATATTGGACTACAATCAGAGTGACAAAATACAAGAATACATTAGAAGCATTTAAGAATGTGCAGTTAAATTATAATATTAGTAATTTGTTCGTTCATTTTGTAACACCACGGTCAATGTTTCAAAATTTACATATATATTGTTGCGGCTCAAGATTAGCGGTGAACTTATCTACCAATGCGGAGCACGGTTGATATACTTACGTCGATGGATCGCTAACTGTGGAGCCTACTGTGATATATGTTCCTTACATCCAAACCATCCATCCATTTTGACGGTTTATTTTAGAGTATAATTTCAAAAATGAAGCAAATCAAAATCTTAGGCGGACTGTACCGAGGGAAACAATCTTGATTGAATCCTCACCATTAAAAACTTCATGGGACCACCAGGGTGTTTATTTTCCATCCAACCTGTTGATAAGGTCACAAAGACATGGATGAAGAGTATACAAATATCAGCTCAATCCAAAACTTTTGTGGTCCATGACAAGTTTTTTATAATTAATTACCATTGTTTCTTGTATTATGGTCCAACTAAGATTTGGGTATGCTTCATTATTAAGATCGTGAGCTAAAATGATTTTTCAAAATAAATGGACGGCGGGGATATAAGGCACATACATAATGGTGGGCCCACGGTCAGGGATCCCACGTACCTGGGAGGATCCCCCGCCCCCATGCACACATGCACGCTGCACACGTGCCCCACAACACTTCCGTTGAATCCGCACATGTGATTTCTTTTGAACCGTATATTTACAGGCAAATGATCAAAAGTTTGGAATCCTTCTGGTCAGTGGGTCCTAACTCAAGGTTCCTTCATACTGTAATAGTCACGCAAGAGAATCAGATCCAGAGGCTCACATCACAGAGTGTAAGAATCAGATCCAGAGGCTCACATCACAGAGTGTAAGCAACTAAGTGTTGATCCAGACTGTCGGTCTAGAAACTCCGATAGCATATAATCACCTTTAAAGGATCTCACTGATTAGAGATCACGACCGTCCATGGTGTATGAAGTCTATGAGTTGGACTTCTTCAGATGAAATATATGAGCACGACTTCGGTGGATACCCGGATTCACCAAGGTGCGTGGGACCCGGTGTGTGGAGCCCACTGCGATATATGTGACTACATCCATGCCGTTCATCTGTATTGAAAACTGATATTAAGGCATGACCCAAAAAATGAAGCAGATCCAAATATCAGATAAATCACATTACACGAAAAGGTAATAATTGACTACTAAGAACTTTTTGTGGGCTACAGAGGCTTTGGATCAAGATTGTATTTATGCAGTCTCTCCGTATAGGTCTGTAGAGAGTGGAATAGGTGAGACCCCAGCCTCACCCAAGACGCATCGGCCCTTACCGTGGTCCCCACCTTAATGTATGTATAATGTATTCATGTTGGACATATTATTCAAAAAATGAAGCAGATCTTGTTACTAAGTGGACCATTCGGGGAGAAACCATGGTGATTAACCGTCCTATCATTAAAAACTTCTCAGGACATACCCTTTTTGTAGTGTTTATTTACCATCCAATCTTTTAATAGGGTCACCCAATAAGGCTAAAGGTTGTGCGGGTTGGGCCGGATTGGTGCTCAATCTTATCCCAACTCAAAGTTTTCGTACCTAAACTCTAGCCCAACCCAACCCAACCCAACCCAACCCAACCCAACCTCCGGTTGATCAGCCGAATACATGCTAATATTTTTGTTATTATATTAGTTTATTATATTTTCAAAATATATTTTATTTTTTGCACCCGTGATTTTATTAATCATACATGTAGTTTTTTACTGCAGAGATCTTCACATTTTGTTTAAAAAGCAAGCTAAAATATAAGAATACTTTTTAAGTCATGTTGTGTATCACACGATCTAATTCGGAGAGAGATCTCTGACATATCATGTTAGCTTGAGTAATTGAAATGGACGGCATGGATACATAATACATACATCAATGTGGGCCCCACGGACTCCATAAAGTTTTCAACGGTGGAGATTCAATCAGGACTGTTTCCTATGGCGTGGTCCACTTAAGATTTTTTTGCATGTTCATTTTTGGAATCATGCCTAAAATAAGCCTCCAAAATAATTGGACGGTGTGGATTTAAGGCACATGCATCACTGTGAGCCCCACCGTCAGGGGTCCCACCCACCTCGGTGGATCCGGGGTCTCTCCTAATCCGCTACGGTGGAGTTGAGATGAACGGTCTGGATCGTGAGACCAGATTGGGTCAGCGTGTACGCTACGGCGATGCTAGCAAGTCATTTCTAAATGCGCGTGGATTGGGTAGGTAGAGACGATCCTGTCAGGGGGACGCGGATTGCATCCTACCCCCGCCTGGACGGTAATCCGTCCGGGCAGGGCTCTGTGGGGACCACCGTGAAGAATTTGTTTTATCCACGCCGTTAATCGATTTTATAAGATCATTTTAAGCTATGTTTTTAAAATTTACTTAGGTTCATAGTTCCAGTGGACCACACCGGAGGAAGCTGTAGTGATAATGACACTCACCATTGAAAGCTTTCTAAGGGCCACCGTGATTTTTTATTATCATCCAACCTATTAATAATGTCAGGTAGACGTGGATGAAGTGAAAAAACAAATATTAGCTTGATCCGAAACTTCTCCAGCTCCTAAGAAGTTTTAATGGTGGAAATTAAATCCCCACTTTGTGGTCCACTTAAGATCTTTTCCTAGCTCATTGTTTGAATCATATCTTAAAATGAGCTTAGAAAATCGATTAACGGCTTGGATAAAACATTTTCATTACGGTGGTCTCCACAGAGCCCTACACACCGTACATCCATTTGGAAGTATCATTTTAGGGCTTCAGCCAAAAAAAAGGGGGGGGGGGGGGGGGGAGGCATCGTGCATTGAAGGCTTACCGTTGAAAATATCTTAGAGCACGTAAGTTTTGGGTCAAGATAATATTTATGTTTTCCTTTCATCCATGTTCGTGTGATCCTGTAAACATGTTGGATGTAATAAACAAATCACGGTGGGCCATAAGAAGGTTTCAACGGTGGTCGTCATTTTCACCGTGGCTTACTGTGGTGTGACTCACCTGAGTCTTAGATGTGACTCTTTTTGTAATCATATCCTACAATTGATTTAAAACAATTGAATGGACGGTTTGGATAAAACACATACATTATGGTAGCCTCACGGGGATCCTGACAGGACCGTCCGAAGCCAGTCCCGGTGGAAGCAGATTGGCTAGTGTGCCACACAGCACCGACCTGTGTGGTGTGGGTACATGTCCTGTGAAGACTCGCGCTGGCGCTCCTCGAGCTCCGAGTTGTACAAACGGCCCAAAGGACATCAAAGTAACATGGCCCGCACAATGATGTATTTATTATCTTCGTTTTGTTCTTCCAATTTTTCGAAATAATTTTAAAACACGAGCCCAAAAATTATTCATACTTAAAGTTCAAGTGGACAACATCATAAATAGAGTTGTTAAGACATTCGTAAGGCCATCATAATGCTTATCCTCCTACCTGTTCCTGAGGTCCCACAAAATGGATGAATAGGAAAAACAAATATCATATTTATCTGGAACGTATGCAATCCCTGAGAGGATTTCAAGGGTAGACGTTCAATCCCCACTGCTTATTACAGTGTGGTCTACTTTATCTTTGGATCTATCCTCTTTTCAGGCTCAAACGTTACAACCAGCTCGCCAATGGACGGTTTGGACATAATACATACTTGATGATGGGACCTACAGAACTTGGTGACGTCCCCAATCGGTGGTGTGTGGTACACCAGCTAAATCGGTGGTGTGGTACACCAGCCAATCCGCCTCAGGGATATGTAAGGAAACCGTGGTGATTGGTGAGCCCATGGAGCTTTTGGTTAAAGGGAGCAGATTAGGTGCGGCCCTTACCATGGGTCCTGCCTGGATGTATGTATTCTAAATCTACGGTGTGCATATGTCCCACCCGTTTATCTAATGACATGAGCCCCAGAAAAAGAAAGATGCATACCATTCCATATGTTCTACCCGATTATCTAACGACATGAGCTCAAAAATAAGAAAGATGCATAGTTTACACCATGATATTAGGAAAAGTAGTGATCGGGCTCATGGTAATACTTACTTTCCATCCAACATGTTGATAAGGATAAAAGAAGCTAGAGGTAGAGGTGTACATGAGTTGAGCTTAAAATAGCTTGACTTGGCTCGACCACTAGATAACATAGTAGAACTTAGCTCGGCTTGGTCCTTGAGCTTAACTGGTCAGCTAAACTTGATTCGGCCAATAGATCGGTCCAGTTTAAGCTATGTTGGAGTCAAGATTAAGCCTGTACAGTATTTTTTGAAACATACGGAGTGTACATTCAATTGCTCATTGAAGGTAAAACAGTAACATCGGCTTACAAGTATTTCATTAAACACTTAACGAGCAACATAAAAATCAAAATACAAGGATATTTGTTTTATATCTATGCTTTTCTCATCATCAGTCGACATTTCATTGAATCATTACATCAAACACTTGCTGAGCAACATCAATATCAAAATAACTGAGTCGCTGAATTGGTTTTATCTGAGTTCGATTTGAGTTGGGGTTTGATCCGAGTTCGATTCGAATTGGGGTTCGATCCAAGTCGAGTCAAGCTTGGGTAAACTTGAACTCGGATAAACTTGACTAGGCTCGAACTCAGTTTTCGAACAAAGTTGATTTGAGCCTTTTCGAATTGAGCTGAGCAAGCTAATCAAGCTAACTAGGTTCGTATACAGCTCTACCGGGAGGGAAAAACATATATATTATCCAAAACTGTTGTGGTCTATAATAAGCTTTTAATGGTAAATTACTACCATTTGTTGAAATATTTGATTGAATTAAATAGACCATTAAAATAGAGAACCAAAAAAAGAAATTAATTTTTTTGAGAAAAAAAACTTATTGAATTGAGTCAAAGCGTGATTGAGTCACTCGGTTTGAAATCAAATTTACTCCCCTTGGACAGCGTTCCAAGTGCAACATGTTTCCAGGGCAATCGATCTCTAGAATACAAGAACTATAACCTGGTCTCAGCAGTGCACTCACTGTACATGGGCTCGAACCACTTGTAGTTTAACCCGAAAGTGCTGAGTTGACTCAGCAATGAACTCAGTAAAAATTCTTAAAACTATATCAGAGAGAGTTTTATAAGAGAGATAATATTTTCTTATATTTGAAATTAGCGCACGTGTGTGGTCAATAACATATATTAGAGCTATTGGTATAGCCCTCCACAGGACTAAATTCATATGACCCTTAAATGAGACTCAAGCCCAAGGTAAAAAGACTATTTTATATACAAGATAGTTTTCTTTATCAAATTTAATATGAAACAAAACTCATAAATTAAAAACACCGAAACTTTTCAAATGTAAAAGAAAACCAAAAATTTAAAATTTAAATTTTTAATATTTATTTTAAAATAAAATACAATATTATTTCCTATAAAATGATCCGGTTTATATCCATTTCATTTATCAAATCATGAATGACAGTAGAAATGGAATGCATACATAAAGGTTAGTCCCACGGCAAGGGCCGTACCGTCCTGGGTGGGACCGGAGTCGCACTTAATCTGCTCCCTGGTTACACGGGCTCCCTCCCCGTAACAAAGGATTTGTACGGAATTTGCGTCGGAGCAAAGCATAATATAACAATCTATACACAAGCACGCTGCCTCTGTTCATCTGGTGTACGTGTGAATCAATCTAAACCGTTAAAATCGATGGACCACTCCACCTTACCAAATCATTAAAAGTCGGAGTTCATTAGACACGTCTAATTATCGGATGATAAAACGTTGCAATCAAATATTTAATTACAGCCTATGCTCTCTCTATATTGACGTACCATCGAAATGTCATCAGTTTTGCCTCTTGCCGTATGGACAGCACTGCTCACTAAAGAAATTACACGTCCTTTTTCAGGCCACTGATCTAGTGGCTCCAAGAGTACGTCAGTGTTACAATTTTTTTGACATTGCCCATCCATGTGATGGCCAACCAAGTAAACGGCTCTGATCATGATATATAAGAGCTACGTATGCAATCGAGAAGTTTTAGTCCCACCATGTATTCATTGTACCGTTACACATGCCCATTTACCTGTTGTGATCGTGAAGTGTCACATGTTACCACACTCTCCACTGTATGGACGAGTGGCCCATCTATAGATCAATTACATGGTCTTGCTCACCAGATGCACGGCTCTGATGGCCCACACATTGCACGTGCGCATCGGTGGCCGCATGTAGAGGCGATTTACAGTATTTTAGTTGTCCACTTATTTAAAAGCCATTGCCAATTTCAATTGATTTATCTCAATTGGTAACTTCCCCTCCCAGTGGTGTACAGTCCAGGCCTTGAACTGGGCCTAAAAGTAGGCCCATCCAATCTAGACCAATGGTCCACAATCAGTGCAGATGGGGGAATACAACTTGCCTACACCCCCAGCACTCAGTTTTCTACGCATAAGCAATGTGGGGCCCACTATGATGAGTCCATCATGTCCACTAGTTTCCCATATCACCTTAGGTGACGAGCCCAAAAATGAATCAGATCCAAAACTCTAGTTTGCCACGAGACGGGAAGCGTTGGAAATAGGAAACACACACCCTTGAAACCTTCATGGGACCACCTTGATATTTATACACCATCCACACCATTCATGAGGTTATTAGCACTGCGATGAACCGAAAACACAAGTATTAACCTCATGAATGGATGAACAAAGTGATGTCAGATGGATATCTTGATGGGCCTGTGTCGCATGGCCACAGATAGGTTTCAAGGGCAGAATGCCTTGTGATGAGACATGCTGGGATTTGACTGGATACACAGCCCCATTAGAGATGGAAACAAAGAATGTTTGAAAGTTGCGTGGGTCGGATACCAATTGAATGAACCCCATCCAGGGATGTCAGGTCGTGCCCCAAGTTGATTTGGTCTAGATTTTGAACTGTGGAACTAGGCCGGGCTGGCAGGGCTATTCAAAATTTTGAAGCTTGGCTTATTGACGGTCTTAAATTGACAGATGACTCAATCAAATCACACCATGTTGGATCACTGACTGAGTCCCATTACACCACCTGGAATCACGAGAGGTGCTTTAAATCCCGCCTATTGAATAGATGCAGTCTAGGGTTTTATGGCGCCTATAGTGAGTGATGTGTGTGTTTTATTTGTGCTGTACATCCATATTGGTGGATCATTTCATTGAACCAATTAAAAAAAATTGAAATAGACCCAAAGCTCAAGTGGACCGCCCTATATAAGTTAAAGCTTTCTGAATCTCTCAGTGATGTTCATTTGCCATCCAACTTGTTAATAAGGCCATATAGACATAGATTAAGAAAAATATAAATATTAGCTTAATCAAAACATCTATTATCTTCGAAAAAGTTTTCAATAGTGGCCGTTCCATTCCTACCGTGTGGTCCACTTAAGCCTTCCCTTTTGGGGCTCGTACTCTAAAATGGTCTTGAAAAATGTGGGGCCCACAGAGCCTCTGACTGAACCAAGTCCGTCCGTACGGTAAGGGGCAGGGGCAGGAAGCAGACCGGGTCCGTGGCCGGGTTTCCCCGCAAATGCGCGTTCTCCACGGATTGGAATCCGTACACGGCACCTATTTTTACGGGTCTAAAGCATCCATGGGCACCAGAGCATAAATTCCACTCCGTATATTAGGTGATAACCATTATTTATTTATTTACACCGTAGATATTGAAGGTAAGCCTATTGAGAACTCAAATGGGCCACACCATTGGCTATAATGAAAAATTGGTACCAAAACTGGTATATTCCATCCATGTAGATGATTTTTTATCTTCTCTTCATCCTAGTGAATTACAACAGCGGGTTTGAATTGAAGAAGGATAAATACCATGGTGGCCCCACACAAACATATGTTTGGCATTCCATCCACATTGTTCCATGCGGTCTGGTCCATTTGAGTTTTGGTCTAGTTGATTTTTTACCATGGGACCTAACATCAAAGATAGAACACGATAGACAGTATGGATTTCACATATACAACATGATGGCCCCACATAGTAGTGCTTTATGCTAAAACACGTGTGGCAGAGGGTTTCAGTCCTCGTATGGCTCTTTTTTTTTTCCTTTTTTCAATAATCACATCAATTCGGCAATCCTATCCACAAAATTTCTCCAATTTTCGCTAATGAATGTTCGGCCATTAACTATTTTCATCTTACACCATTGCTTTGAATGCCACATTTCAGATGGATAGCATTTTTGGATATTCATGTATTTGGAAGCACTGTCCATCCAAACCAGGTGTAACCAGATGGACGGACCCGATGATTTTTGGCTCTACCATATTCTGCGTCTCCCTACTCCACTGTATCATGTCCCTCGGTACCCGTCGATTGCTCCCTCTCCCACGTCACCACTGTTGTCATTTAAAATACAAGTCGATGTCTTGACTGGGCATTAGTCAATCAACATCTTCTTTCTATTTATTCATTTAGTGGGATTTCACCACCTATGATACTTGAACCCTTGACCGGGTGTTGAAATTCCCGAGAGTCGACCACCTCAGCAAGAGTAAGGATCCAGTCAACCAACATCTCTACTGACGCTTTACATAATCTAAAGTAATTTATTTACTCTCTTTTTTCTTTGCAATATTAATTTTGCATTGCTATGACCTTACGGTGATCATCCACCGTCCATGAGATAATATTATGTAGTTAACCAGTACTACTGTCTTTCGAGCAGTGGAGAATTAATTAGATGGTTAGGATTTTCTCATCAATGTGAATTTGGAGATATGGACCATTCATAATGCGTCTGACAATTTGGATGGCCTGGATAGTATTAGATGAGAGTGGTGGTGACCTATAACCATAGTTTATCCTAGGAATCAGATGATCCTCCACCTGAGAGCATCATCGGATGCTTGGATTTATCATTTTGCACTAGTGGAAGACTGGTACAATGCTCGGTCCTGATATAACTAATTCGGTTCCTAAGGTCACGACCGTTCAATT
Organism: Magnolia kwangsiensis; assembly: GCA_037074715.1. NCBI lineage: Eukaryota > Viridiplantae > Streptophyta > Magnoliopsida > Magnoliales > Magnoliaceae > Magnolia > Magnolia kwangsiensis. Next base: position 102,651,398 of record CM073581.1, read on the forward strand.
TGATCAACGTGAATATGATTTTGATACACCTCATGTTTAATCTAATCATATTGTTGGCTGCTTGGGTATGCTAGAATTCATACGACGGCTAGATTCAAACCTATTAACTTTGACTTCAACACCAAAATAGGTAGATATGTCTAATATGAATATATATGATTAGATTTTAAGTAGATTGGTCACTTAGTCAATCACTTTCAAAATTTAATAATGATTAGGTGATAATTGAAGAGTGAGATTCTTCCTCCAAAGATAGGCTAGTTTGTGTCTTTTACAATACCAGTACAAATCAAATAAAAAGAGAAATTCACGATCGATTAGTAAGAGCAATTATAAGAATGTATCTCTTGAAAGAATTGTTTAATATTGAATAAATATCAAATCAAATGTATGAATGTATACTTAAATTATAATTTAAAATTATATTTAAAAATTAATGTCATTTAACTATTATTACTTTTAAGATAAGATAAAGTAAATTGATAAATTTATTTGTTTGGTTTAGTTGGTGTGCAACTTGATTTTTCTTTGTCACATTCCTTTAATAAAAGCCTTATAATCATTAAGCTAGCAATACCATAAGAGTGAATTGCTAGGGCAGAAGAGTATATTGCCCCACTGTAACATTCATAAGGGATCCACTCCGTTCATTAGTTTTGCAAGCTCATGACAAGATATGTGTGGAAAAAAGGTAGCAAATCCAAATTTCAAGTGAGTCAAACAATAAGAAATTGGTGAGAATAGACATGTCACCGTTGAAAGTTATATGGTGGTTTCAATGGTAGGAACTATTTTGGTAGTGTGGTCCACCTTAGTTTTTGATCTACTTCATTTTTGAACTCCAACTTTATTATAAGTTTATGAAACTGATGTCCAAATAAATTTTTGATGCACATCACAGTGGCCCCACATAGGTACTTCGTTGGCGAAGGCACAACAATTGGCGAGTAACCATTAAATTTTAAAAAAAAGAAGAAAAAAGGAAGAAGAAAAAGGCATGATGCCTGACCTAATGGGTATATCTCGTTCTTTGACTTTGATGATGGGTGAACATCGACGGACTCTGTTCATGCAGAAGTTCTATGGAGCTCAACTATGATGTATGTGTTTTATTCACACTGTTCATCCATGTTAGTAGATTATTTTAGGGTATGAGTTTAAAATTAAGGTAGATTCTAAGGTTAAGTGAATTGCATAGTGAGATCAAATGCCTTTTGTGTGAAACTTTTTTGGGAGCCAAAAATGTTTTGATTAAGTTGATAATTGAGTTTTTCCTTCATCTATGCATATGTGACCTTATGAATAGTTTAGATGACAAATAAACATCATGGCGGTCCATATTAAGGTTTTATCGTTGGGTGTCGTTATCATCTTGACTTCCTATAGTGTGGTCCATTGGAGCCTTGATCTGCCTCCGTTTTTGCCTCTGAAATAATTTGTCTAAATGGATGGATGGTGCAACAAAAATTGTTGAGAATTTGATAATATCAAATTGCAGATTTATAATTATTGTAAAATAGATGGAGATTGAAGATCGAAAAATATTAAAGATAGGTTGAAGCATGTGCGATCACACTGTCTTTAAAGCACTATTTGCCCATTTTCAAAGTAATTGAGACTGGTAACAGGTTGTATGCAAATAGCTTCCAAGATATCAGAGTCAGTGTGTGGTTGTGTTAAAAAATTATGAAGGAACTACTAGTAGAACTCTAAAAACATAATTTTACTTACAGATGAAAATTAAATAGAAAATTTTCAAATCGGAAAGAGAGATAAAAAAAAAAAAAAAGTTATACTTTGCTTGATTAGACCAATACACTAGTCTGATTATTGTGGACTTGCCGTATTTGGTTCATATTAAGCCTGTCGACTTGATTAGAAAATACTTGGAGCTTTACTAGTTCATATGAAAAGATGAGTCAAATAGCTTGTGCTGTTGAAATGAACCAGCTAAGCTCAATTTATATAGGTAAGGGTGGCTAGACATTTTGGTCTAGGGTCATAATTACAATGAAATATTTTTGATTGTTGGTGAGAAACTAGCCATCATTTGATAATTCTTGATCGTTTTGTATGTGGGAGGCCAATTGCCTGCTATTTGGTTAGATGCAGTAGTTAGTTATTTATGATTGTTAAGCTAGTCATATGCAATAATTTTTACACGGTTTAATTTATTACTACATAAGCAGTTACATTAGGCCTCCTCAACGATTAGTTTTAATTTCTATATAAGGTAGATAAGTCTCTCTCAAACCTCTTACTTACAATACTTTATATCCAACTGCCTAACCTATATCTTTTAGCCATTGCCACATTGTGACTAGTACTTACTTCATGCTGGTTCACTACTAATGTTTCTGTAGTTACACAGCCTTACATGGCCACGCACTTGCACCAAGCTAAAGACTAAGCTGGTGCGTGAAGCAATGAAACACACAAGTCAAGTCCGGTACTCTTTTTCACCCAGCACATGGAAGGCTAGGGAAAATTTTCTTCCCTCCTTTCTAGTAAAAGACTATTTTAAAATGAAAAAGTCAATTTTTATTTTTTATTTTACTAACACTAATGTACTTTAATACAATTTTTTTATTTAAAATATTTTTTAATCAAAACATTTTACGTAACAACAAATACATACATCACGGTGGGCCCTGTAGAGCCTCTTCATTGACCGAGTCCCGTGCAAATACACAACAACAAATACATCGCCCTGTAGAGCCTCTTCGTTGACTGAGTCCCGTACAAATACAACCGTGTTTTACGCGGTGATTAAGACACCCAAGATATGTGGGGCCACAATATTGTATATGTAAATCTACTCCGTTCATTGGGTGAGAACCCTTATATGAACCGTACATATAGAATATAAGAAGTACAAGGAACCACGGTAATCTACACCAATAAGAACAATTTAAAATTGTTACTAAAACCCTTAAGTCCACCTGGTGTGGTCTGCCTGCATTTTGGACCAGGCTAATTCTAATTTTGTATCTTCACTTCATCCAGGTGAGATAAACCTTATTAACGGGTTTGATGGAAGATATACACCACTGTGACCCCGTCCATAAACCTATGGTTGACATCCCTTCTCCACCGTTCCCCATGGTACATGGCTCACCCGAGTTGTGGATCTCATTGACATTTTTTTTAAAGGGATCATGAGTCAAGGGAAGAATCTGATGACCGGAGTGGATTTTTCATATATGACATGGTGGGCCCCACATAGCATAAGAGTTTTATAAAACCACCCTACGGGCGATGCTTTCATTCTCCAAGGACTTCTAAAAGGAGAACCGGTACCGTCTGATTTTCCATGATCCTAGGACATCTCCAGTTAAAAAAGTAATTATTACTTTTTACTTGTTTGAAAATGAATGAGTAATTCTACAAAGAGAATTAATTAAAAAATGTTAACTTAAATTTATATGATACGCGTTGTCCATATGTTTTTTAGAATATTTAAAGACATGATTTAAAAAATGATGAAGATCTAACACTCAATTGGCCTACATGAAAGAAAATAATAGACTTAATTTGTATACTGTTAAAAATTAATTCTTTTACTAAGCTCAAGTTGATGTTTATTTACTATTAAGGCCACATAGATATAAATAAGTAAAAAATATAAATACAAGCCTGATCTAAAACTTCTAATAGCCACAATAAGTTTTTAATAGTAGATATTCGATTCTTATAATTTTGCATGGTGTAGCCTGGTTGAGCTTTGATGTGCCTAATTTTTAGGAACATGCCTGAATTTTATTTAGTATAATGAATGGGCAGTGGAGATAAGTCACACATGTTATAATGGGCCTCATATGTATATATGTTACGAATTCCTTGATTTAAAGGTTTAAAAAGTAACCGGTAAAGTCAGCGCCGGAAAGATAAGGGTAATGACCTTGTTAAATAGTGATTACTCATTTTGAAAGTAATTACATTTCTGCCAGAAAATCAGACAGGAGGGGATCACAAGGTAATTACACCTGCACATAATCATTCATATTCAGTTGTTAACTTCCTCAATTGAGAACAGATATGGTGGTCCTTGGGAGCCTAACAATGTACTCATTGGACGGCCTCAAGACAAAGTGCCGTTTCCTTATTAGTGATCAGACCATTCAATCTGGTGAATTCCTCCCTGGATGATCCAAGGAAGAAATATTTATCCAACGGATGTTCTTATGCGATCAATCGAAGTTCGTTTCCACGTAAGATGTGAACCGTTGGCCTTTCTAGTTTTAACCACATATTTACAGGTTGGTTCATCTAATCTTTGCGGTTAATCACCATTGCCTATTCTTGGTAGCATCTAGAGAATAAACGATCCATGATAGCCCAACAAATGGATGGTTCGGATTGTTGATTTGGCCTATTTTTTCACAAATTAGCCTGACCGTCCATTTCATGTGCTAATGATTGGATGGTTACAATAGTCCAATTGGCGCGATGTATCCCTAACTGAAGATTCCTCAACCATTCCCGGAAAGTTCCTTGACCGGTATATGCATTAAAATAATTCAGATCTTTTGCTTGGAATACTGCTTATTGTAATATGATTGGGACACATCATCATACTGTATTCAATGTACAGTGCTAATAGCATTTATAATCACGTGGACCAATCAGGACGAAGGAAAGACAATAAGAGGACCTGGATTCCCATCGAAACTCTTAACGGTAAGGAGAAAATAAGTTTCCCTGCTCGAGACAAGTAGCGGATCCGGATTCCCATCAAAATTTTAATGTACGGAGAAGATGGGAAATTCCGAATTTAAGCAAATCATGTTTTTCCTCTAACGAAAGCCAGTAGTTATGCGGGGAACCACGTGATGTTGTTGAGAAATCCACTCCGTTCAACGTTCTTGCAAGCTTATATTAAGAAATAATTTCAAACATTAGGTAGATACAAAACTCAAGTGGGCCACACAATAGGAAAAGTGAAAATGTAAAATGTACGTCATTGAAATCTTCTTATAGCGCTGATTATCTGTCAGTTAAACTGTTCATAAGTTTACACCAAGATTAATCGGAGAAACGAATATCACCTTATCTATAACTTATGTCTCCTCTTATAGATTTGAGAGTAGGCATTTATATTTGCTTCATTTTTGGGATAATTTTTTAACATGAGCCAATAAAATTGATGGATGAAATTGATTTCTCAAAGACATATTTATGGGTCATGCATGAAATACTAACATGCTAATGTAAAAGATCACGCGTTATGTGTATTCGTACCCAAAAATATGTAAATTGATTGCCTGGTTACCCAACACTAAGTAGCACTGTGGGGCCTACTGCTATGTATATATTTACCCATGTGGTCCATCCATTTTGCTAGCTTATTGCAGGGCATGAGCCCATAAATTGAGTGGATCAAAATCTCGTTGGGACCATGCCAAGGAATCAATGGTAATTAAACAATCATCCTCAAAAACTTATTGTAAGTCACAAGAGTTTTGGTTGAAGTCAATATTTATATTTTATTTTTATTTAAGTTTATATTACCTTATTGACATGTTGAATTACAAAAATATATTACAATGAATCTTAAAAAGGTTTCAATGATGGGTGTCATTATTCTTACTGTTTCTTGCATTATCCTTTCAGCTGAAATTGAAAAAAACAGATGGACAAGATGTATATAAAACATATATACATCATCGCGCGAATTCTTCGCCATCTTTATTCTCTTTCCTTCTATATTCATCGTAGAGATAGAAATCATTAGTCTACCATGAAACTTGTTCAGGATTGTGAGTTTTTCTCTTCCTCTCGTACTCTTCAGTTCTCTTCTTCTTCTATTTTTTTCTCTCTTTTGTTGTACTAGGCTTTGCCCAAGTTAACGTATTAAGAAAATATTCCTTGCTTTTTAAAAAGAAATATATTTTTTAAAGTATGCACCTTTTCAACAAGGAACATATTAGCTTTGACCCCATGTTAGGACCTGATTGTGGGGCCCACCTCAATGCACGCATTGTATATTCACACCATCCATCCAATTTGCCAACTTATTTTATGACATGGTTCTAAAAAATAAAGTAGATACAAATACGAGGTTAAGCACACCATGAGAAGCAATGGTCATTTAATGCTCAACCTATTATAAAGTTCCGATGAACGTAAAACATATACAACAGCTTCATCCAACACTTCTGTATTACTAGGAAGCAAATCCAAAACTCATGTGGGCCACATGATAAGAAAAAGTGAGAGCCATATGAGTTTTGGTTTACCATGATATTTATTTCTTCAGTTCATTCTAGTGTAAATAACCTTAATGACATATCAGCACAATGTTAAGCCTTGGGAACGCTTGAACGGTAGGTGTTTATGTTTTCACTTTTCTCTCATGTGGCCCACTTGAGTTTTGAATCTACTTAATATTCAGGATTATGTCCTCATCTGAGCTTGTGAAAACAAATGGACGGAGTGGATTTCTCAAAAACATCATGCGTGGCCCATATGGCTTCCCATTTTTGTTGGTGACTTGATTTTCCATCGAATCTCTCCCCCATGGTAAATTTGAGTTTTCTTGGATTATTCATGCATTTGAGGAATTTTCGAATAAAAATCCTTTAAAATATTATTCATTACCTTAAATATGAGGAATTTAGGGCCTGATTATTCATGCATGAAACATAAGAAGTGCCCTCATTAAAATATTAGACACGGGTGTGTCATCCCACGTGTGCAATTGCACGTGCCATTTATCTAGAATCCAAAGACGTCTGGGACCACGAGATCTTGACTATCCGCATCTGGGAGTAAGATAGTCCATCCATAGGAAATAACCCAGAAGTAACTGAATGGACCTTCCTCTGTCAACCGGCGGGCCTGGGCTGGTCAAGGCCCGGTTTAGAACTGTTTCCAACCGGGGCCGTCGGGCAAGCTCTATTAGAAAATTCCGATTTAGCAGGACGAACCAGAACACGGGACCATCACTCCGCAGTACAAGTGGCCGAGAGATGTATGGATGGGTCCGTCCATCTAGTGGGGTCAGTCAGGGAGATCGAATATATTGATGGATTCCTGTCCATCACAATTTTCCCATTTTTCTTGTTGAATGTTTAGCCATTAACTATTTTCATCTCCCACCGTCTATTTGAAGGCCATGTATCAGATGCACCATTATATATATATATATATATATATATATATATATATATATATATATATATATATATATATATATATATATATATATTCGAACCAACATCCATCTAAAGTAGGTAAACTTGATAAACAGACCGGATTGATACGTTACCCTGCCAATTTTACTTTATAGAGCTTGCTCTACCATGTTTTGGTTCTACCAGATACGTTAAATAATTTAGTTAAGGCTGTACAACGAGTTGAGTTGAGTCAAGGTAGGCTAAGCTTGGCTTGACATGTCCATGTTAAACTTGAGTTTGAGCTTATTCTCGAGCTCAACATTGAAACTTGGCTTGTTTACTAAAGTTTGTGAGTCGAGTTCAAGTTAAGGTAGTAGTTCGAGTTAAGTCGAATTTATCTCGGTAGGATAAGGGAAAGAAAAAGAGGGTATGAGACGAGTAAAGTCCTTAGAATTTTTTACTAAAAATTTTTAAATTTTAACTTTTATTTTAAAAACTTATATATATATTATATTTAATATTAATATAATATATATAGTATATTATTAAAATATATTACTCGAGCTAAGCCAAGCTAAAACTTCAAGACGGGTCGAGCCGAAATCACCACGGTAAAACTTGACTTGAACTCAACTCAAGTTTTGGTAAACAAACTTGACTTGCTTTGAGTAGGCCTTCTAAGCCGTGTCAATCTAATCTGAGTCGAGCCGAGTCGTGCGGGCCTTTTGAGTTAGCTTGGCTCATACACAGCCCTAAATTTAGTATGTCACCTCACCTACTCGTCAACGGGCCGGGACGGGTTATTCTTGGCCCGGATTTTGAACTTGTTCGGGAGGGGCGTCGGCCGGCCCGAATAAAAAATTGTTTTTTTGTCAAAAGTCCGGCCCATTGACACTCCTACCCTCATCCAATCGTGGATTTGCTGCTGAATCTTTCGCAGAAGATCCTGCGCTGGAAAGCTAGGTGGGGCCAATGTGATGTTTGTGAGAAATCCACACCGTCCATCCGTTTTAAGAGATCATTTTAGGACACTTGAACAACAATGAAGCAGATCCAAAATATATTTGGGCCACGCGAGAGGAAACAGTGTGGATTGAACGACCACCAATAAAACATTCGTATGTCGACAGAAGTTTTGTATCAGGCTGGGATTTTTGTATGTTCAGTTCATCCCAGTGGGAATGACCTTATAAACGATTTGGATGGCATATAAACATCAAGGTGGAGCCCCGGAGGGTTCCAATGGCAGACATTTCATTCCCCATTTTCCCCTCTCGTATCGCCTCCTTGACTTTTGTATCCACCCGAATTTTGTTTTACGTCCTAAAATGATCTAGAAAAACGGATGGACGGGGTGGATTTCTTACAAACATCACAGTGGGCCCACCTAGCTTCCCAACGCAGAAACTTCCTGCGAAAGCCGCAGGAACTTCCCTCTCAAGCTGTGCACCTCCGAATTTCCAATATCCACTCTTGCTATTGTGTACCACCATCTTTCTCACCAATTCAACCATCTTGAAATTGAATTTGAACCCTTCAAAGGATCAAAAGGGCTTGCGTTGTCGTTGAATGCCGCATCTCTGCATCAAAGGATCAAAAGGCCTTGCATTGTCATGATTTCCGGGTATACTGTGACATACAAATCAAAGACTTTCTGTCTACTTTCAAAGCTTTTTTTCTCGTTCTTTATCCTCCCTTTTCTCGTACTCGAAGGTGCAGTGTCTTTTTCCGTTTTTCTTCTTGAAGTCCCATTTCTTTTCTTCCAGCTGTCATTTGAGAAACCCACCTTGGATTTTATATATATATACAAGGGAAACTGTCAGAAAAGATAGAACTTGAGTTGTTTGTGTTGGGTTTTTTTTTCTGGAGAGCTGATTTTGAATTTTGAGGTAATAGTCCTTTTTTTGTATGCTTTTTATGTGATTTGATAGATTGTATTTGTTTCTTGTTGGGTTTTCTTTCTTGTTTTGATTTTTTAGTTGGTGTTGGGTTTTGGTTGTATGTGCTATAGATGCTGTATGTGGTTTCAAATGGGTTGTTTTACCATATTTGGTACTGTTTTTTTAGGAGTTGTTTGGATGCCTGTAAGCTGGATTAGTTGTAAGTGGCCCACCGGATGATTGGTTTAGCTTAAGAATCAGCTTAAAGATTCAACTAAATGAGCTTAAATGGCGTATATTATGCTGAGCTACTTTTTTTTTTCGGTCATTTGAAGATTTTGGTTCCCTACTCCCAAGCCCTGTTAGTGTGAAATTCACTTACAACTTAAAAACTTACAGGCATCCAAACGACTCTAAACTTTAGATTCATAGTATTCAGTTGTTATGATGGAATTCTATTTACTAGTGAAATGTTTTCTTTCTTCTTTCTACTGCTAGTTTTTATTTATTTATTTATTTATTATTATTGTTATTTTTACTTATTGTGTAGGCCATGAACTGGCTCATTGTTTACAATTGAGTTCTATAATAATTGTTTGCTTCTTCATTTTATTTGAAAATTTCCAATCAGATCAGTGAGTTGTTATGGTTGATTCTGTAATAATGCCGGGTCTGAAGAGGCAAAATCTATGATCGAATAACAAGGAGTTTGTTAATGGATGTGTTGCAGAAAAACACCCACATGACATCAATGCAAGTGGAGAAAATTACGGCAAAAGAATAAAAGAGACAAGAGGCACGGAGATTTGCGTGGTCCAGCAATTTGCCTACGTCCGCCAGGTAGCAATTGGGAGCTTTCTTTTTCAGTAAAATAAGAGAAATTAGAGAATACAATACTCACCCCTCTCCCACTCTATCACTGTTCATGAAGATCTCTGACTAAGTCACAAGAAGACTCCTCTCTACGTGTGTTTTCCTTTTTGTAGACAATATAAACCCAAGAGATATCACATCATAAACCCACATAACTAGGCTTCACAAGTTTTAGATGAGAGGAGAGGATGTAACCATTCTGCCTTTTGGGTTTGATTGTATAGATGGAAGCTGGTTTTTCAGTGAATTCTGATTTACCAGTAAGATCAGTAGATTTTTTTTAAATTTTTAATTTTAATTTTTCCATTTGTACAAAACCATTTTCAAGCTGAAAATTAGTCTTATTTTCTCCTTTACCTACCCTTTTGGAGGTCACCATTTACACCTACATTTCTTGATAATTACCCCTTTTCTTTTCATAAAACAACAGCACAAAGTTGTACTGGTGTATTCTCACAAATGCAAAGATAGAGAGTATCAGGTACGAAATGGGAAGAGCTTTGCTAAGTCTGCACGGGTCAAGCCACATGTGTCAGTGTGACTGGCAAGTGCAATATCCAAGCTGTCCATCAAGTGGGTCTGATTTTGCAGATGCTCTCTCCGCATTATTAATCTGGTCCATTCAGAAGGTGGGCCATGGTGTTATAACAGTTGCACAGGTAAGAAAACTTGAACAGAGTTTTTTCAGCCACACATTTGTTTGTGGCCCACCTGATCAGGCCACAATATCTACATAGTCATACCCATACAATAAATAGATTGGATCTCATAACTATATGCCATGCTGGTGTGTATATGAGCTGCCTTATACATGCATTTGGGCTTAGCAAAGCTCAAATGGGAATATCTAAGTTAGTCACCAAGCTCAATTTCTTAACACACAACCCACGAGTATGAGATCCAGATTGTTCATCTAGTGTGCCCTACCAGCGGAAGGTGCTAGGTCTGAGATAAAACAGTCGGATGAAGCTAGCCATTATTGGAGGATCTTTCTTGACTGCCCATTAGTATTTCTTAAGAGTCCTCCAGTTAGTGGCTACAATCCACCTTATTGGTTGTGATTTTCAGGGAATGCCCCATTCGCAGTATGGATCTTACATGACTACCATATTAGTGCTCGGTAAGTAACGTGGCAATCTTAGAGGAAAGGGTGTAATATCAACCAGGGTAGGCCAGATATCAACTCCCTTTTCTTTTGATTTGTTTCATTCAACCTCTTTGATGTGGGAGAGAGAGAGAGAGAGAGAGAGAGAGAGAGAGAGAGAGAGAGAGAGAGAGAGAGAGAGAGAGAGAGAGAGAGAGAGAGAGAGAGAGAGAGAGAGAGAGAGAGAGAGAGAGAGAGAGAGAGAGAGCTAAAACAACAAAAGCAAGTCAATTATGTTGTGATTTTACTCTGGTAAAAAGTATAATTAATCTTATTTGTGTTGTGATGATCTTATCTATGTTGGTTGCATAAAATAACATGAAATTCAATCAAACACACCATGAAACTGAAGCTGTGTTTATGTTATTGTTGTTTTGATTATGTAATCTATCAAAATGGTTGTGTTATTCTCTCTAGCAGAGTAATCCTCTGTTGACATCTAAATCTGTCCATTGCTTTAATGGGTTTATCCATTTCCTTTGTTTTTTCACCATGGAAGGAAGTCTTGAAAGAAAAGATGTTGGGTTCAGCACTTGTGAAGACTGCTTTATTTAGATCTGCCAGTTTCAGTGGAAGGGAATCGGAGCAATCGGTTAATCTCAAGAAAAGAAATTATGAAACCATGTTGAGTCCTGACAGGCCCCATAAAAAAATCATCAAAGAATCGATAAGCTTCAAGAACTGGAAACCTGACATGGTCAAGCTCGATATCACCAATTTTCTCAAGAATGTTAGAGCAGGCAATGATTCTTCAGAATTGATTAGTTGTAAGAGCACCGCTAATGATTCAATTCCTAAATTGAAGCCTCCAATTTGTCACCCTGACATAGCACTGCCGAAGCCAAGGTGCGAGCTCAATGCTGCTGCGCTTAAGCTGCAGAAAGTATACAAGAGTTACCGGACGCGAAGAAATCTTGCCGATTGCGCGGTCGTGGCTGAGGAGCTTTGGTTTGTCGCTTAATCTCTCCTCTGGAATGCTATTCAAGTCCATTTCAGTTCTAGTTAGTTTGGAATCTTTGAAGATATTGTTATGGTGGCCTAATAGAAGCACTCATTCAAACGCAGGTGGAAAGCATTAGATTTTGCAGCGCTTGAGCGGAGCTCAGTGTCATTTTTCGACATTAACAAGCAAGAGACTGCAGTTTCACGTTGGTCACGTGCTAGAACAAGGGTTGCCAAGGTACTTACAATACAAGCTGTTGCAATGTGGTTTTAACATGAGGGTTACAACTTACAAATGATAGAGACTCGTCGAATTTGATTTGTTTCTATAGCAATGTATAATAACTCAATCTCTTCCTCTTTTTCCAGGTTGGAAAGGGTTTATCGAAGGATGAGAAGGCCCAAAAGCTAGCTTTGGAACACTGGCTTGAAGCCGTAAGCTGTGTTTCCTTGCACCGATTGCTCCTATAGTCACTACACTAATATTAATCACATATTGTCTTTGTCATTGACACTTTTTCACCATCATCAGTCTCTCTATTACAAAAAGATCCAAGGGTACATTTGGATGATTAATTGAACTGAAATGATGGTGGCGGGGTGGTGGCATTTGTATTCATGATGATAACCAAACCTGTAATTGCAGTTCCATGCGCTTCAAGTCATACACAATGCGATAGTATTTTGAGTGCGCCTTCATCATGAATGGTGTGGGGATAGTCAGTCCCTACTTTGGCCATTAAGTCTTTATTGAATTAAGTGATTGAAATTCAATTTGATCGAACATCTGAACACATCACAAATTTGGGTCTTTTAGAATGATGATACATTTTGATTATAATAATAAAATTGTAAGAATTTTTTTTGGGAAAGCATGACATGCACCAAGCTAAGCAATCACAATACTGAAAGAGAGCTTAACATCAGGCCATGTAAGCATACCCATCTTCTCCATTGTATTGTACAGATCGACCCGCGCCATCGTTATGGGCACAATCTGCATCTTTATTATGTTGTCTGGTTCAAATGCGAGAGCACCCAACCTTTTTTCTACTGGTAACTGTGATCTTATTAGAGCACTTATCATTCTTTTCGGGCATTTTTGTTTTTGAAATAGTAAAGCTCCCATCCTTTCTTCTTATCTTGTTTTTGTGAAAATGAAGGTTGGATGTAGGAGATGGCAAAGAAGTAAATCTTGAGCAGTGCATGAGGAACAATCTTCAGCATCAATGCATTGAATATCTCGGATTGGTTAGTCCAATCCATCTTTTTAGCTGTTTGTGTTTAGCATAATATACACATCACACACACACACACACACACACACACATGCACGCATACATGTGAGCATCTGTCACAAAGGTACATGTATGTAGATGCAACTCAAATCTTCTTCATTCTCTCTTTGCAGAAAGAGAGGGAGAAATATGAAGTCATTGTGGAGAATGGGAAGCTTGTCTATAAACAGAGCGGGGAGCTTGTGAACACAGCTGAAGGTTCCAAGTGGATATTTGTTCTTAGCACATCAAGAGCATTATATGTGGGGCAGGTGCACATCACTTGCATAATTTCCATTGCAATGTAAAATTAAATTCTGCACTGATGTATTCTTCTTTATGCGCCATTTGGGTGCTGAAAGGAGAATATATGGTGGTGATGGAGCTCCTACATGTGCCTATAATTATGACTGTTTCAGCAGTTGTCCACTATTACCATGTATTTTTCTTCGAGTGACTAAACTGCTGCTTAAATAAGAAAATAAATTTGATTTCTTTCTTTCTTAATACTTGGGTGCCCTCTAAACTAATTGGATCTGCTCTTGTAGAAGATAAAAGGTGCATTTCAACACTCGAGTTTTCTTGCTGGGGGAGCCACAACAGCAGCTGGACGGTTGGTTGCAGAAGATGGGGTTCTCAAGGCATGTATATATACCATATATCGTACATGTTATTGGATAAAAAATATATATATTTTTCATGAATAATAGGCTGCTATTAGTACATGGAAAATCCCCTTCTTTTTTTCTTTTTTTTTTTTCCTTTCGATACCATAACCTTATATTATCTAAAGTTGGAATATGAATTTTATCTGCCTTCTTCAGGCTATGTGGCCTTACAGTGGTCACTACCACCCAACGAAGGAGAACTTCAAGGAGTTTGTCAGCTTCCTGGAGGAGCATAATGTCGACCTCACTAATGTAAAGGTTGTCCGTCTTCTATTCTTCTTTTTTCATCCAAATGTAAATCTTCATGGTATTTATATTACCATTAAAAAAGAAAGAAAGAAAGAAAACTAAAACATAGCCATTTCAAGGTACTTTAATCAATTAAAAAGGGGAGAGGGTGCTTTATAAGGGAGAAGAATCATTTTGCAAAGCATCCACAGTGAAACTTCATTATAGGTGAATTATCGTCCTTATCTAATCAATATCATGGTGATCTAACGTGGGTATGACTCTTTCTGAAACAGTCTAAGCAACTCGGACCAAAACTTTCCATTATGGTTGGATCTCAATTGGGATGATGATGAGTTTCACATTCTTCCCTCTGATAAATGAATCCTAGGACTACTTCATCCTTTGATGTTAGTAAAACTGGACAATCGTAGCCGAATGCTGATCATTTACTCTCTCCAGATGTATGCAACTGATGATGACAGACCTCCATCCAAAGTTTGTGAGGAGGCATGCAGAGAAGAGGCAGCAGAGTGTCCCACCATAACCGATGCGGTAGACTCGGATGTATCTAAGGTGGATGAGTCTGCTGAGGAGAGTGTCAAGGCAGAGGATGGCATGGACAATGACCCAGCCAATGCAGTAGCACCAACATTCAATATGGGCAAACCTTCATCACGCAAGTGGGCCACTGGAGCTGGTCTCCGCATTGGAATAGTCAGGGACTACCCTGCAGAGCTACAATGCAGGGCACTTGAACAAGTAAACCTTTCGCCAAGGGTCACACCCGCACCCTCTGGGAACTGTGGGCCGATCCCATCTCCACGGCCAAGTCCCAAGGTCAGGCTCTCCCCAAGGCTCACATACATGGGTCTCCCTAGCCCAAGGGTGGTCCTTCCAAATGACAAGTAGACATTTTCTTCTGCCAATTTTCTTGTTGGCAGAGTGACCACATTGATCTCCCAATCCAATAAGGATCTAGTGTACTTTCAGTTGTAGTCTGTAGTCTGTAGTCTGTTGGTGGCATGTGGAAAATAAACAGCGCATCTGGTGTCCTTTCAGTCTCTGTCTGTTGGCGGCATGTAAAAAATAAACAAGGCATCTAGTGTCCTTTCAGCTGTAGTCTGTTGGCGTCATGTAGAAAATAAACAAGCCACAAAGACAGTCCCTATTCCTAACCTCTCAATGTTGATTCCATTGTATAATTTCAGACCTTGAGTTGTAAATTGACTCAATTGAGTTGGATTTTTTCCCATTTTCCTCCTGCGGGAGAAGGGTTTACTTAATTCATTCTTCTTCTTCTTCTTCTTCTTCTTCTTTTTTTCCTCTTTTGTAAATAAAGAATGATTTATTGTGGAGAAATTTCATGAATGGAAAAAGCTCTCTCCTTTCTCTCTTCTTCTTCTTCTTTTATCTTCCATCTCTTTTGTTTGTTATCTAAGTTATCATCTGAACATGTTCAATGTTCAGTTAATGTTTTACAGACTGGGAAGAAAAAGTGAAAAATCTTGCGAGGGATTGAACAGATGATTCATAGCACACATTCCACATGTGGTGCACATGAGTGAGATTTGGGCCATTGTCAAGTGGGCGCCTGTGGATGTGCCTGGCCGAAAATTAGGTTTATCCATACATATCAGGTGGGTCATATCTATATCAGAAAAATGAATGGCTAGAAAAAAGATGACCAACTCTCTTGTATTCAATGTACCTGATGAACAGACTAGCCTCATTTTGGGGCATTGGACTACTAACAGCAGCCCCCACATGAAGTGGTCTGGATTCCACACTGTTCAAGCCTCATGCAGTTACAATTTTTCACTTGCATTATCCCCAAAGACAGAAAAAAAAAATCTAACTTATAGAACTGATTGATTTGGGATTTTGCATTCTTGAATTGATAGAAATAGCTGCCTTTTTTATCATAATTCTTGGTATGGTTGGAAGTACCTCAGAAGTCCTCAGCAGGTAGAAAGCTTTTCCCTTCAACAAGTTGATATCTAAGTAGGAATTATTACTTCAGGGTGAAAAAATGATAACCGGTTCAACCCAGTTTTGCTTTCTGTGTGCCCAAACAGTCTGTAAATCAATTGAACGTCAATACAGGGGTACTTCCAAACACACCCTTATATAGCTCTGCTGCATTACTAACAAACAAGGTTTTGTATCTCTGTGCATGTTTGGATGACAAAATGAGCATGGGAAGACTTGGGCTATATGGATGATAAGGAAGCTATGGTCAGTGGAGCTTAGGTGAAAGTGCATTTACACTGATAACCTACGATCTTCGATTCAAAACATTGATGAAATATGCATCGCGAGCGAGTCTTGCTGTCTTACAAAATCGACCATTGTTAATCCAGAGATTGTATTGAGATTTGATGGAACTAGACCGCTCGCTTAACAACTTGGAGCTTTACACCATGCTTGAAGTTGAGAACAATGCCATAATCGAGCTCTAGAGGGGATTCCATGTTAGGAGAGTGTCGGAAGACGTACTTCCTATAGAGATGAATGAGACAGAGCTTGAGCTCTTGTAATGCAAACTTCTTCCCGATGCATGCTCGTGGCCCAATCCCAAATGGGATGTGGGCATAAGGGTGTCGTTGCTTCTCTTCATCGCATGCTGGATCAAATCTCTCTGGCCGGAATTTGTCTGGCTCTGGGAAATGCTTAGGATCTTTGGCTAGGACTCCCAATGCTAGCCAAACCCATGTACCCTACAAGTACGTTCCATGGAAGACCAGTATCAGAAACATTCATACAGAAAGGACATGATAGTACTAATTGTCTGTCTGTGTGGCCCATGGCCTGTATTTTCATTTCTATACCTTTGGGAGGACATAGCCTCCTATTTCTACTGGCTGAGATGTTTCCCTTGCAACCAATGGCGACACTGTGTAGAACCGCATCGCCTCTTTTATCACCTGTGATTGCACAATCAATACATATGGCCCACTTTCAAAAGAACACATGCAAATTTGGCACTAATTGAACAATTGTGCCTTAAAATAAGCATTTTTTTCCATTGTGCGGCCTGCTAAATTGGAGAAAATCCATCAAACCAGCTTGAAATAGCAAGTGGGTGGAGTGTGGATCCTGGCCAAATTTCACTAGATTGGCTATTCTGATTAATGCAGGGAAGAATATGAAGAGAGGAGAATGAGATCGCTTGCATCACACTTTCCAGCTTACCCAACAGAGTAGTAGCATGATAGTAGGCATGTTTTGCACTGACCTGATCAAGATAAGGGAATTTGCATTGGAGATCATCGGCTGTCGGCATAAGATCATGTGGACCAAAGCCATCAATTTCCTCAATCAGCTTCTTCTCCACTTGAGGATGCCCAGACACCAAATAGACGATTGACGACAATGTGAATGATGTTGTTGCGGACCCCGCCAAGAGATGTTCGTAAGCAAGCGCGCTTATGTAATCAGACGTGAAAACGTCCCTCGACACTCCCTCTGATTCCCTTGCATTCAATATGGCTGACAAGAAGTTCTTTGATCCACGGTCCTTAGTTTTCATTCTCTTCGCGACAATCCCATCGAGCCGGTAGGTCAGATTCTTGTTCGTCCGATCTATTTTGTGATCGGCGGTCCATGGGACCCATCTAAGGAGTTGCCTTATGGGCTCTTGCAGGATTGGCAACACTAGGCCTAGTATGATGGAGATGGAGCCTGATAAGTCCATCTTGAGAGAGGTGGTAGAGTAGATGTGTTGCTTGAGAAAGCCTGAAACTTCATCATCACCATTGATGTCGTCACTGTAGATAGAATAGTCCATGGATCGGTCTTTCGATAGACCAAAGTCGACACCGAAAGCAGCTTGGCCTATGATGTCTGTGGCCATTTTCAAGGAGAGGTGAGAGAAAGTGATGTCTTCTTCTTTGGTAGCAGAGAGGTTGAGAAATGCAGATTCTATGAAGGATTGCATGGTTGGGATTTGGTTAGAGAGATGGGAAGGTTGGTAGAGAGATAGTATGGTATTTCTCATGGTGGACCACCTTGCTCCCCTGCAAACCAAAGTTTGAGGTGTTTTTAGCACACTGCACACATGTATGCATGGAATTTATTGGGGAAATTGGCCCACCAGTCAGTTAGTCCTTTTTCTTTCATGATGGATGGTCAGAACTTCATCTTGATATGTATCCTACTGAGGGGCCCACTAGAGAAAAGATGTTGAAGAGACGAATACTTTATATATATATATATAAAAATTTCCAGGTGATTAAAAATGAAGAAATGGTTGATGTAAGTACATGGATTGAAGACTCGGTGACTCGGACTGACCCGTCTGGTCCAGAGTCAAGCCAGGACTCAGCCGAGTCGCGTATATTTTCAATGCTGACTTGGGGTGCTGAACCATATCAGACTCTTGGTTGCGCCCAACTCGGACCAGTAGGCCATCCATGTACAATGCGTAAATGGCACATTAGCCAGCGCTACATATGTATGAAATTTGGGCCATTGTTTTGAAAGTGGGGCCAAAATCAGACTGGTCAAATCATCAGCTGGCATATGCTTTGTGTGAGGAAAATGGATGGCTAGAAGCAGATGCCAGAGGTGCCCTATTTCATGTTTATGAGTATAGGCTAAGAAAGAACAAGATATATAGGAGTTAGTAATCTTACTAGATTCAATAAAGATGTGAACATATACACACATGGGTGCACACATTCATGGACATATGGTGTGGGCCACCAATCATACCTTGTGAAGAAAAGACCTTTCTGGTGAAGTTGAGATGCAGATATTGGAGAAGGAATGCTCCTATTGCTCACATCTTTGAATTTCTTTATTCCCACCTCTCTACACAGATCTGGGTCTGCTATTATTACAAGTGGTTGCCTTCCCATATGAAACCTGCTTCCACCCAAACAACAATCACCTCACATTAGTGGGCTTTTCCTTTCTTGGGCCATGATTGGCCCATTACTGCGCCCAGTATAAAAGCAGTCCCATCTTAGTGCCACACTGAAAATCCGTAACCTGCAAATGGTAGGCCCCATCATGAAAATCACTTATATCTAAAATCAGGCTATCCCACTCATGGAATGGGTCACAGCTGTATCTCAAGCCAGCTGCCCCTAGCCCACAGACCAACAGTCTGGCCCACCTGATTTTTGTGCCAGGCGATCTTCATCATGTGGCAGACTGTCCACATGGTACGGATGTCCTCCTACATAAGTAAAAAATATTCCTGCATGACAAGTCGACATACAGTAATCTTTTTAAAATTCACTTTTACTACAATAAAGCCCAAAACTCCAAATTTCCGACTATAGTTTAAAAACCAGAAAAATCTCGACTCAGTTCAACCAGATTTCATCAAAATGCTAGAAACACTCAAAACTGGTCACGACTCAATTCAACCAGATTTCATCAAGATGCTAAAAACAATCAAAACTAGTCACGACTCAGTCCAAACTCTACTACACAAAGCTCAACAAAAACTCAATAAAATTCGACTCAACTCAGCCCGATTTTTTGAGTCAACTCAGTGAGTAGAGTTATTTGAAAATATGATCCAAACCAAAGAAGAAAAAGTGATGTAAGTTGATACACATGCAAAACATACCTAAAAATGGGACCATATCTCTGGGCCATGACCCTGAAAACATCTGGACCGTACTTGGTCAGCAAGAGAAGGTGTCCCAAGAAAGGGGTGGTGGGAGGGCCAGGCACCTTTCTCACCCCCCAATAGGGTGCGTAGAAATAGACCAAAATCCCAGCCACTAAACCCAAGGTGGTGAAAACCATAGGTGCCCATGCCTTGATCAGCGGTTCAAACAACACCTCTATCAGCCCTTGCATGGTTGAAATTGAGATTTAGATCGAGATAGAGAGATAGAGAGAGATAGTATGAGGAGGAGAGAGAGATATAGCTTCTTTTTTAATGAGAGAACGGTAGATTCGAGAGAGTGATCCGTTGCTATTCGTACCAATTCCTTTTGTCTGTTTATGATGGATGAGATGGTCCCTACCCCACTAACAATAAACACCGAATGAACTCGCTCGAGTGGACTCTCTATATCTCACTCGCCTCGTACATGGAAATCAGACATCCGTGTGTCTATCAGAACCGTTTATCTTCATATCACCAAGGTAGATATGGTAGTCAGTTTGGCCTTTTATAGTTATTGAATCTGAACCGTTGGTCAAGTTCTCTTAACCGGTTGTTTGTTTGGTACACGTGTAATATATCTGATGATATCATCAGCCTGAATTCTTAGATACCGTATCTTTGATTGAGGATTGCTTGATGAACCGTCCTGATATCGTACACATGCAGGGAAAGTCCATCTGTGAGGCAACCACACTTACAAAGTGCACTCGCGCGAGTGGATCCTCTTGTAAATATAGGCGTTTTAATTATATTTCTTCGTGATAATGATATTTTTGTTGTGCAAGAAGGATAAAAACAAACAAGCAATGCAAAAAAAAAAAAAAGCTTTGATACTCTGGCAGAAGGTGATGGATGATACGCAGGCATTTGAAAATTAATTTGAAATTTCTCACGTGGCATACGGGTTATTCAAATTACGTTCATTTGATGATCTGACTAGAATATTTCTTGTACGGTTAAAAATGAAAAAAAATTCAATTGGTCCTATCTTAACAAACACGTGTCCATGAATTAGAGGTCAGGACTTTCAACCACAATCGGAATCTGAGAATGTGACTTAGTGACAGTGGGTCCACAGTTTAGTTGGTTTAATTTGAGTTAGTGTATGACACGTGTACAATACCTGAGTGCCTGAATATCAATAGTCATACTCTGCCAGAGTATCAAATATCTCCCCGTCTAAGAATGCTTTTAAATGAGTTGCCGTTTTGGATGAGAATATATCCTGTGATGGCCTCGAGTTTATATAAGAGAATATAATACGCTAGTTGGCGAAATTCCAAAAATTTTAAAAACGTAGATATTAAAAGATTTCCAATCAATGGCAGGGATCAGCTGAATGGCTAAAACTTCCTCGTACATACAATCCAGAGTAGGATGCAGCGGATAAACGGTCTGGATCTTACATACAAGTGCTAGATGTACAGAAATAGAGTGCATGATGATTCTCTTGGATATAAGTGACAGGAGGAAAATGAGAATTATAGTACGATCGAATTTCTTGAAGAGATTTTTACTAATGTACGACTCACGTATGTGCCACGTACCTTACTAAGCCCTTCCATACTTAACTTTTGATATTACTTCTCTTCTACACGGACACATATTTACTGGACCAAAATGTCATTGCTTCATTAGAAATGTAATTTTTGAAAGTTGGAGTTCCCTATGGCTATGGATTATAACTGTAACAATTGAAATTGATCGCAAAGTAAAGAAAATTCACTGCGAAGTAAATAAAATTGGCTACAAAGTGAAGAAAATTGACCATAAAATAAATGGAATTGACCGTGAAGTGAATGAAATTCATAGCGAAGTGAACGAAGTGAATAAAATTGGCCATAAAGTGAATGAATTTTTCTATGAAGTGAAGGAAATTAACAGCGAAGTGAATGGAATTGACAGTGAAGTGAATGCAATTCACTGCGAAGTAAAAGAAATTCACCGCGAAGTAAAGAAAATTTACCGCAAAGTAAATGAAATTCATCGTGAAGTGAATGAATCGAATGAAATTGACCATGAAGTGAAGAAATTTTACTATAAAGTGAATGAAATTAACTGCGAAGTGAAGAAAATTCACCACGAAGTGAAGTGAATTCACTGCAAAGTGAAGGAATTTGACCGCGAAGTGAATGAAGTTAATGTAATTGATCGCGAAGTAAATGAATTAAAAGGAATTCACCGCGAAATGAGTGAAATTTACCGCAAAGTGAAGTAAATTCACCGCGAATCGAATGAAGTGAATGTAATTGACCGCGAAGTGAAGGAAATTCACCGCGAAGTGAATGGAATTGACCACGAAGTGAATGCAATTCACCGTGAAGTAAATGAATTGAATGGAATTCACTGCAAAGTGAAGGAAATTCATTGCGAATTAAATGAAATTGACTATGAAGTGAAGGAAATTTACCGTGAATTTAATGAAATTGACTACAAAGTGAAGGAAATTCATCATGAATTGAATGTAATTGACCGTGAAGTGAAAGAAATTCACGGTGAAGTGAATAAAATTGACCGCGAAGTAGATGAATTGAATGGAATTCACCACAAATTGAATGAAGTGAATGTAATTGACCATGAAGTGAAGAAAATTCATCGCGAAGTGAAGGGAATTTACTACGAAGTAAATGAAGTAAATGAAACTGACCGCGAAGTTTATTAGCCATCCAACATGTTGATAGGGTCACACAGACATGGATGAAGGCAAAACACAATTATTAGCTTGGCCCAAACTTTTATGGCCCATAAAAAGTTTTTAATGACTATTGATCATTGTTTCCTGTGGTGTGGTTCACCTAGAATTTCATTCACTTCATGGTGAATTTCATTCACTTCGCGATGAAGTTCATTCACTTTGTGATGAATTTTATCCACTTCGTGATGAAGTTCACTCACTTTGTGACGAATTTCATTCACTTCGTAAGAATGTTGACGGATCTTAAGGAGTTACATGATTGACTAGGAGGAATGTTGATATTTCGTAGCCAGAATCCTTCCCTTTACCTTTGTGTAATCTATCCCATCCTGATAAGGCCGATAAAGGCCAATGATGGAAAGCACCACTCTATAGCGAAACTCATTGCCAATTTCGACCACGGGCACACTTCCAAAGATTAGCTTGCCAATGTTCACACATTTATTCGCTTCCTTGAGAAACTTACTAGTAGCTAGGTTGATTCGCCTAATGGCATTCCCTTGTCCACTCTTTGCTTCTCTGTCACCGCGAAGTGAATTAAATTGACCGCAAAGTGAACGGAATTCATCGCGAAGTGAATGAAATTAATTGTGAAGTGAGTGGAATTGACCACAAGGTGAATGAAATTGATTGCGAACTGATTGAAATTGACAGCGAAGTGAATGAAATTGACCGCAAAAAGAGTGAAGTTCACCGTGAAGTGAATGAAATTAACCGTGAAGTGAATAAAATTTACCGTGAACTGATTGAAATTTACCACGAAGTGAATGAAATTGATCGCGAAGTGAATGAAATTCAACACGAACTGATTAAAATTGACCGCGAAGTAAATGAAATTCACTGCGAACTAATTGAAATTGATTGCAAAGTGAATGAAATTGACCGCGAAGTAAATAAAATTCACCGTGAACTGATTGAAATTGACTGCGAAGTGAATGAAACTGACCGCGAAGTAAATGAAGTGAATGAAATTGACTGCAAAATGATTGAAATTGACCGTGAACTAATTGAAAATGACCATGGAATGAATGAAATTGACCGCGAAGTGAATGAAATTGACCGCCAAGTAAATGAAATGGATTTTCGACCATCGACCTAATAGAATCTTGGAAAATAACCAGGTTGGTTGGCTAAAGTAGCTTCTCCTACCTTAAAATCATATGTAGTATATTAAATAACTCATTTTGATTTAGGAGATATAATTGTTAAATGAATGAAGAATTAAATGGATAAAATGAGAGAAAATTTGTTTATATGCTTATATATACAAATTTATATAAATATGTATTTGAGAAAGATGTAGGAGAAAAAAGTTTTTATTAAAAAAAAAAAAAAAAAGATTACAGTCTCCCATAGCAGCAGACTGTGCAATATATATATATATATATATATATATATATATATATATATATATATATATATATATATATATATATATATGGGAAAAGGTAATATGTGCTCGACCTCACGAGTCTATCCCATGAGGTCAAGCTGTGTGGCCCCACTGTGATACGTTTCGAACATCTACCCTATCAGTCAGATGCACCATTCCATCGTGGGGCCTAGGTCTCAAAAATTAAGTCAATCTGTGACTTTTGTGGGCCACATCACATACAAAAGTGGAGAGGGGTCGTGCACCATTAAAACATTCATAATCATTTTAATGGCCCACCGAGATGTGGTTTGCAAATCTAGCCCATCCATTGTGTGTGTCCCACTAGGATGAGGGGTAATACCAAGTTTCAGCAGCATTCAAAACTCAGGTGGGCCTCACCAAGGGCTTTTATATGTTTTAACGGTGTCTTCACATGATTTTAGATGGTATGGTCCACTTAAGTTCTGTATACGGCTGATTTTTGGGATATCTCATAATTTAAAGGAGACCCATCAAATGCACGGTGTTGATAGTCGACACACATCATGGTGGGGCCCACACAACTCAACCTCATGGGAGCTTATCGTGAGGTCGAGCGCATAGTTCCTTTTCCCTATATATATATATATATATATATATATATATATATATATATATATATATATATATATATATATATATATATATATATATATATATATATATTGGCTAGTGCAATCTTGCATTACTTTTGTGGGTCCCATCATGAGGTATGTGTTATATCCAAACTGTTTATTTATTTGGCGAGGTCAAATTAAAGCTTAAGATGAAAAAATAAGGCAGATTTAACTATCACGTGGACCACACTGTAAAAGTCAGTGGGGGATTGAATGTCTACCATTGAAACTCTTTTATGGTTCCAGAAGTTTTGGATCAATATGAAATTTATTTTTCCTTTTCATCCATATCTTTGTGACCTTATGAATAGATTGGATGAAAAATAAATGTTATGATAGGCCTATGTAATCTTTAACGGTGAAAATTAATTTTTCTCTTGCTATTTGTGGTGTGGTTCAATTGATCTTTGGATATAATATTTTTTTTTCTTTTTTTTTAATGCTCTGAAATGATCTCAAAATATGAACGTACGTCGTGGATATAATAAATACATAACTGTGGGGCCACGTAACTTTGATCACTTTTAAACCGTTCGTACAACTTGGGGTTCGAGGAGCGTCAGCGCTCGTCTTCGCACAAAGAAACGGCGGGGGTACTTGCTCCGGTGAAAAGCCGCCCTTACACAAAGGGCGTAGTTTGGTATAATAAGTTTGGACGGGCGTCGTATAGTTGCTGGCTTAAAGGTGAGAAGTACGTTAGTCAAAAACCTCAATTTTGAAAGATAAGAGAAAAGATAAGACATCAATGATAACCAGATAATTACATAAAGGCAAAGAAAAATACTTTGATACTCTGAAGTGTGTGATAGATGTTACGCAGGAACTTTGAAAATGCGTAACTAGAGTATAAGTATTTAAAAAATGACCTTTCTAAGTCATGGGTCCCAGCTTAAACGTATCTTAAACTTATTTAATTATCTGACCATCTATTGGGGGACATTTATAGGATGATTAAGAGTAAAAAGTACCCAATGGTCCTATTTCAACAATCAAGTGTCCATGAATCAGAGATTAGGATTGTTCAACCAATCTGATTTTGGGACTGTTACGTATCGACAGTAACTTACCCAATTTAGATAGTTTATTTTGTCGAGGTATGCGACGTATACAATCTCGAAGTAACTGTGTATCAAATGACATAGTCTCCTGGAGTATCAAATAACTCCCATGATAAAAGAGGTTGTATTCCTTCTGGGCGGTCTGTATCTGGAAGGGTCATGGGGCCATCTACCTGATAGATTGGGCAGTGGATCCAAGTCATTCATCCGGTGAGTTCTTTCCGTGAATGGTCTACAGTTGAAAATTGGATAAAATGAACGAACCTCCTTTCCATACAGATTTTGGCCGTAGATGGGTGGTCAGGATTATACGTTCCATGTGATTTTCAACCAATGGCAATGGGCCCACTGGGTGGAAGATCTGGATTCAGAAGCCTAACTACCGTATAATCAGCATTGAGGAAGAACGTCCAGCTATTTGCTAGGACCCACGAAAGGTGTAGTTTTTGGTGATCCAAGCTGTTGATCTAGTGGGCCATACAGCAGTATTCATAGAGGAGCGTGCACCAAATCATTCTCTGGAAAGCAGAATCCACCAGCTTAAAACGAGTCTACGGCTGTCAATGGGCTCGGCCAGGTTTTATCTTTTAGGCTTGTGGCCTGATCGGGTCTCTTTTTCGGCTCAAAAGATAAACGGCCCAAATTTAAATGGACCAAGCTCCAGAGCATAAAAGCCTACTTTTGACCGTTGGAAAGTCGCATGCACAGATGCACTATCACGAGGTTGGATTATGATTAGTTCACAGAAAAAAGAAAGAAAAAGAAAGTATTAACCGTCTGATTTCTGGCAATCAAATGGATGGCTAAAATTAAAAATCCAGAAATTATTCAACAAATGTTCACTAAAAGGAATTTTACGTCACCTAATTAATCTGATTTTTAGGTTGTGGCCCATCTAAAGTACGGGAAACCATTTAGACGGCTTGGATTGAGGCAAAAATGGAAGCTTAGTGCAAAATTATGGTAGTGTATGCATAATTATGCTTGCTGCATACTACCGTATGTATAATCAAGACTCTGGTTGTCAGCCGTCCATGTTCTCAGTATTATAACAAGTAAAACATGGCCCCGTGATCGCACTTCATCGATGATCCTGACCATGGATTTTTGAGATTTAATGTGGGCCGTTCCTTTTTGTTATTCATCAACAGTGTGATGGTTGGAATCATTGATGTCGCCTCGGATAACCTTATAAGGGTTAAAGTCCATGATAAACTTTAATATATAACTTAAAATTTTAAATTAGTGATTTAATATGATCTTAGAGCAGAATAATTTGTATTCAAATATCAAAATAACGTAACTTTAAATCTTAATATTAAAAAAATTAATTAAAAAATAATAAATGCATATTCCAATATACCTCATTTCTAAGTTAGGATTATGCAAGTGATCCATATCTTTGGCATAGAAATTAACACTTATAATAGCCCACGTTATCTTATAACCATGATAGATGTTGACGAATGAAAATACTAAGGAGTTGGCTCCACAAAATACAATTGCCATGCTTGTATGAAATTAAATTTTTTAAAGGTGAGACACAAGGGTGAAAAAATTCAAAAATTATTTTGAAATTGACAAAATGGCTTACATTACCTGATGGAGAAACAACGTTATTTTTCATAGTAGGACGAGAATGCTTATCTTAGCCGATGGAGAAATGTAACCACTGCCGGCGAGAATTGGATTTCACAACCACATGTGCCAATTTGAATGAGATCTTACACACGTGCTGCTATTGTATGCACGGAGAACATGTGATTATGGTCTAGTTCTTCGTGGTATCTTTAGCAGGCTGATAACTCATTAGCCAATTCATGATTCAAAAGTCATAAATGTAAGATTTCTATTTAACGTGCTACACGTGATGAAAGGTTTTAATCTAATTATTAGATTATTTAGATCGAGTGATACAATGGATATCACCACCACCATTGTGATAATTATAGATAGGTTTGAGGCATGATGCTTAAACTATTTATTTTATATATGATTATTAAAATAGATATGGGAACTTATTGTGTGAAGACTTTATAGAGAAGAATATTAATAGTTAAGCTTTTCTAACTCACTTTTCAACAAATACATATCTTAGTTCTCCTTTTACATGGATAGGAAACTCTAATTTTATTATAATGAATTTAATAAGGGTGTAAGGTGTGGAAAATTAAGATTCATTTCAGCAACATCATGATATCGAAAATATCCTCCCCATTGGACATAACTTTTAAGATTATAAATTAAAATCTCTATTATTAACGTATAAATAACCTATTTATTTCATTATTCAGATAGTACTAGAAGTTTAAACTTGACTCACCCAAGTCAGCTTCATCGAACTTCACTAGCTTGAGAGAAGCCCGATCTAGTCACGCAGAAAACCTATAAAAACTCAGCTTGACTCAAGTTAAACGTTGTTTAGGCACTATTTGGTAGCCACTTTTGAAAATAAATTTGTTGAAAGCAAATTTTAAAAACTTAATTAGCTTAAGAAATTTAATTTTATATGTGAACGTGGTTTGGATGGCATTGTCTATTTCATGTATACTTTTTATATATATATATATATATATATATATATATATATATATATATATATATATATATATATATATATTATTATTATTCGGAGGTTAATTTTAAAGAAAAATACTTGTAAGATGATGAAAAGTAATATATTATTATGTGGACGGTCTATCATGTGAGCTCACCTTTGATGTTGACCATCCATCGTACGGAGCCCATCTTTCATTTGAATCATCTGGCCCACCTTCGTCGTGAACTGTCCATCATATGAGTGCACCTTCGATGAGAATTGTCTATCACGTTAGGCTCGCCTTTGATGTGGATCGTCCATCATGCGGGTGTCTGTTGATGTGGACTTCCCATCATGGAGGGTCATCTTCAATGTGGTCCATTTATCATGTGGGTCCACTTTCAATGTAAACTGTCCATCATGTGTGGCCCACCTTTGATGTGGACTATCCATGTGATGCACACCTTCGACTTCAATATGGACTGTTCATCATGCAGCCCATCTTTAATGTGGACTGTCCATCATGTGTGGCCCGCCTTTGATGTGGACCATCCATCATGTGGGGCCCACCACCACCTATGATGTGAATCATACACATGCGGGGTGACATTTGATGCAGATTGTCCATTATGCGGGGCCCATCTTCGACGTGGACAATCTCGATCTGTCTTTGATTTGTACAATTCCTTATAAAAAAATAATAAAAAAAAAAGGGGCGTGCATCAAGTAGGATTGGAGCAGGCGGTGGCTCAGCATCAGGTTCGGACTCTCACCCTCAAGTTGGCCAATTATGTTCGGTTTTGTGAAGTATATGTCGAATATGCTTGATACAAGTGGGCCTATGGTGCTTCATGTCAATGTTTCATAAACTAAATATTCCTTGGATTGGATGATCCTAGCCATCAAATTTGGCTGAATGTGGAATCAATTGCCGTATTTAACCATCTACTTTATGTCCACCAATGGACGGCTTAAGATCAAGAGATCTTTTGTGAACGAGCTATCTTGAGTGGACAGTAATTCTCTAGGTATTTCTCAATTGATATGAAACCAGGAGGTTTGGATCAATGGAACATGGGCCAATTGCATGAATGGAATGAGCCTTGTACTTGTTAAGGACATCTCGGCTGTGAATAAAGTGGGACAGATCATTAGATAATCTGGCTAAATCAGAAAAGGAAAATAAATAAGGAAAGAATAGCCGAATAGGTGGTACGTTATCAGTGTGCCCCAAGAAGGTTTCAATGGTGAGGGTTCAATCCCACTGTTGCTTGTGGTGTGGTCCACTTGAGTTTCGGATTCGGTTCACATCCTAAGATAAGCTGTTGAAACTAATGGATGGAGTGGATGTCACACGGACATTGCAGTAGGCCCTATAATACTTTGGGTAATACCGGTCCTATAAAAAGGATAATAGACTAATAGTATGTAAATCAATAACGATTATATTTCAGCACCGCTTAAAAGAGAGTAAAATAGCTGGTAAATTCCGTATTCTACCTCAGCCGGTCATTTCATGAGTAAAATAAGTGGGTCCCACCGTGATGTATGTGTCTAATCCACACCGTCCATCCATTTTACCACTCATTTTAGAGCGTGAACTCAAAATTGAAGCAGATTATAAGCTCAAGCGGAACCATCACAAGAAACATGGGGATAATGATGTACATAAAGCTAAAACCTTTCTAAGGTCCTGTACTGATGTGTATATGTCATTCAACCAGTTCATACGGTCACCCAGAGAAAACATAAATATCATCTTGATCCAAAACTCCTATGGCCCACAAGAATTTTCAACTGTAAGCATTCAACTCTTCCTGTTTCTTTTGGTGTGATCCTGGGATCCTTTAGATCTGCCTTATTTTTGGGCTCATACCCTAAAATAAGTTGTTAATACGAATGAACGGTGTGGATCAGACACATCCATAACGGTAAGCCCCACATATTTTACTCTTTTCATTTTTCCCCCTTATTATTAAGGTTATAGCTTTCAAGCAAATGGCTGTCAACATCGTATAAAGAAGAATGTCATGAATTCCTAAAGTAAATAATCATTATTTATTGACCATGAATTTACATTGTCAAACAGGCCGAAGCACTAATAAATAATGAATTGTCAAACACCTAAAATGGGATATGCTCAAGACAATCATGGACGGTGGGCCACTGTCTTATTAGGACCCTTGAAAATTACTGCACAGTATTCTTGTTCAATTGCAGATATTTCAAATTAGCAACTAGCGCTGTTGATAGGCCTTTTTGCCTTGATGGGCTTTCAAGGTCGGCCCAGTACCAAGCACAGGTGCTGCCCTGGCTCCAATATCTTTTACATAGGGCCAGGTGGGGTCCATTGACGGCTCTGAACTAAGGAGAGTCAATTAGCTCAAATGGGAGTAATGCTTAAAGAACAAAAGAATTATACAAGAACTGTGAATTTTTGTACAATTTTTATATCATGGTATGTTTGGATTCAACCAAATAAGTTACCTTTTAACTTATTTTAAGTCATTAAGAGCTGGTTTAGATACTACCAAAT
Source organism: Magnolia kwangsiensis (assembly GCA_037074715.1). NCBI lineage: Eukaryota > Viridiplantae > Streptophyta > Magnoliopsida > Magnoliales > Magnoliaceae > Magnolia > Magnolia kwangsiensis. The sequence goes on from CM073581.1 coordinate 102,682,019, forward strand.
AAGTTACTTTTTGTACTTATGGTAGTAGATAAGTACCTCAGTTTAGATAAGTAAGTTTGGTTTTATAATTAGTTATAAGTAAATTTTTTACTTAAAATTATTTAATCACTTTAGTAATTTGTTTTGTTGTTTTACTTTTCATAATCCGCCGAAGAGAGGCAACGAGAGACTTGAAAGAGAGGAGAAGCCCTTAATAAGTAAAAACTAAGATAAGCTATTTGAGGCATAGCTTATCTTAAGTAACTTAAGATTCAAATGCCCCTTTGTTACTTTTTTTCACTTAAGTTAGTTTGGTTATTAGGTTTAAAAAAGTAACTTATAATAAAAAGTAACTTATTTTGATAAGTGGATATAGAGCTATATACAAGTTGAATCGAGTTGAGCTTGGCCCAACCTAGCTCAGCGTGGTCAGTAGACTACCCTAGCTCAAATGCGGCTCGGTCCTCGAGCTTGACTAAGGGTATATACCAAGTCGAACTGACTTTGCTCGGCCACTAGCTGACCCCAACTTGAACTTGGCTTGGCCCGGTCCTTGAGCTTGACTGGCCAATTCGAGCTGAGTTCGAGCCAAATTTGAGTCTCTGTGGCATTTTTACAAACACATGCAGTGCACTTCCAATTTCTCACTGTATGTAAAACCACCGTAGCTGTTTACAAGTATTTCATCAAACACCTTATAGGCAACATCAAAATAAAAAAAAAATGGTATTTGTTTCATATACATACCTTCATTGCCACTAGTCGATACTTCATTGAGTCATTTCATCAAAACTTGGTGAGAAACATCAATATTAGAGTAACTGAGTCATCAAACTAGTTCAATTGGAGTTGGGGTTCAATCTAAGTCGAGTTGAGCTTGGGCAAGCTCGAACTTGGTTCGAAATTTTTTTGAACTAAAAAAATCAGCTTGACTCGACTTGAACTCAGCTTCAAATTGAGTCGAATCAGGCTTTTTTGAGTTGAGTCGAGTGAGCTAATCGAGCTAACTCGGTTTGTGTACACCCCTAAGCTTGACTGGCCAGCTCGAATAAGCTCGACTTGGTCAATAGCTCGGGCTAGATCAAGTCAAGCTCGAGCTCAATCTTTCGAGCTGGTTCAAGTTTAGGTTTTAAGGTTTTTAATATATCTAATATATTATATATAGAATCTAATTTATTTAAATATATAAATATTTACGAAATATTTATATTCAGTGAATCCAATTTGAGTCGAATTGATTTAAACCGCGACAAGTTCCAAATTCTGAGCCGAGTCAAGTTAAGCTAATTTTAAACAGAGCCGAGCGAGTTAGCTAAGCTAACTCAATTCACGTTAATCTTTAAGTAGAAACTAAATATGCCTATCCAATGATTAAGTAGAAATCAAGTTACTCTTGGAATAAGTAACTTATCATCCAAACACACCCTTTTAAATTATGGGCATATGAATGACTTAAATATTTCAATGACACAATATTGCCATATATAGGTATCGTAATTGTTGAGAATTATTGGCAGTGTTTCGATAACATTTTAAAGTGATAGTCATTCTTAGAACTTGTACCTATTTTTGGTTCAATTGTAGGTTAGAAATCACAAGTGGTATTAATTATACTCCAAAATGCTTTGATCTTTGATATGCAACATCCATCATGTGGGTCCCACCTTTGATGGTCTTAGCGTCTCCGACCATCACTTTTGTCCGATGGCTAAGGAAATGGAGGTCCATTTTCTTCATACTGCAAACAGTCTGATCATTGATCTAGACCATACACTCTTGATCGGCCACGACCATAAAAAGTCAGTTTTGTCAAATAATTCTAAGCAACTATCCGGTGTTTAGGCAAATGGATGGTCTACATCGATCATACTACAAACAATCTGATTTTTTAATTGAAACCGTACCTTATGTGGGTCCCCCCCTTGATTACCCATCACTGTAAAAAGTCACTTTTGATGGATGATCCTGATCATCCATGGAAATATATAGTTCATATTAATCATATTACAAAGGTTCGATCATTGATCTAAACCATCCATCCAGTGGGTCCCACCCTCAATTGCCAATCCTCTTTTTTTTTTTTTTTTTTTTTTTTTTTTTTTTTTTTTTTTTTTTTTTCTTTTTTTAAAAAAAAAAAAAAAAATCAATTTTGTTGGATGACTCCAACCATCCATTCAAAGCCACGACAAATGGACAAGCTACATAGATCATACTGCAAAATTGCAAATTATTGATCTAGACCATCTACTACGTGGGTCCCACCCCTTACTGCCCATCAATTTTGGACGATCCATATTGATCATGATGCAAATGATCAGATCATAGATCTAAACCATCCATTATGTGGGAACACCCTTGATTACCATCCTTTAAAAAAAAATCACTTTAGCTGAATGATCCCGAGCATCCAATCAATACTTAGAGAAATGGATGGACCATATTGATCATACTACAAATGGTCAAATCATTGATCTGCACCATCCATTGTGGGCCCCACATTTATTATCAATCCCTCTCAAAAATCACTTTCGTTGGGTGAGCCTAGCCATCCATGTATAGGGAAATAGATTGTCCACATTAGCCATACTAAGGATGGTCCAATCACTGGTATAGACTCTCCATCATATGGGCTTTCCACCTTTCATTTCCCCACATTTCAAAAAGAACACTTTAATAAGATAATCCTAACCATCACATGTTTCTCACCTTTGATTGCCCATATTTCAAGAGGGGTTAATTTCCAATGGAAACCTGAAATGAATATGTTAGATTCTTCTTTCTTCTTATTTTGGTATCATGATTCCCTATTTTTGTGTATTGAGATGCCCGTCTGACATCAGAAAATCCAAATGCTCCAATGTCCGGCGGGGCAAAGATACCCTTTTGATCATTCGCCTTGTAAAGTATCAGATGAGATGAAAAAATTAGCATGGCATCAAAGGAGAAAAAGAAAAATTCCAGTGATGTTTTTCTGTTTTTGCAAGTTTTTTCCTATACTCAAGATGGTGGTGGACATGCTGAGATGATGATTAATGAAGATAGTGATGACGATGATGATCGATGATGATGTGAGATAGGCAATGGCCATCATAATCATGATGACAAGCATCCAAAGCATCCCAGCAAAACATGATTAAAGATGAAGGACTAGCATCATTATCTCCCCCTACACAGCTTTCTGTTTACAGTCAATAGAATATGGGTCCCACAAGAACAGGACCCACATCTCTTTCCAATCTATCTCACTATTTCCATTGTCTGCAGGTTGGATGAAAGGGTCCCATGAAACAGGAACCACTCACCTTTCTCCACCTTTTCACGTCCTTGTAATCACAGACCAGGGAGCAATCTTAAGGTCCACCAGTAAGAGCCTTCAACAACTCTCAACTAAGTTGAACCACTAATGGGCTTGTGATTATATGGACTGTTCCTTTAATGGGACACCTTTAAAATCCCACATCTTGGAGCCTTCAAACAAGGTCAACAACACCTATAAAGAATACACACACACACACACACACACACCAAAAAAAAAAAAATCCTATAAAATTTGATGATCGAAAGATATAGGATTGTTAGCGAGTCATGATAGCCCCATCGCACTGGCTAAAGCCAGAGTCAGGTTCAGCCGATAAACGGGGCAGCTCAAGCTTGGGTTAGACAATTTTCCATTGAAACCCACTTCAGTTCCATGGTTGGGAAGTGTATTTTCAGGTCCAATGAATAAGTGGTCCATGCTTGAGGTTAAGTGGTTGCGAAATTCAACGTTGTACAGCAACCACAATCTGAAGAAAAGCGAGCACTAAGCTGGAATCATCTAAAAGCCACATTATCCAAGTACGGCATTGGTACAATATACTGAAATTTTGAAGTGTCAGACATGGTGTGGCACCCATTTTGAAATGTCATTATCTGAAAGGAAGAGCAGAAGTGTTGAGCCAAAAGTAGGAGATAAGATGTTTTGGAAAAGAGAGCATTGATCCGAGTACAGGATTCCACTAACAGCACCTCGATGCCGCCGACATTCTCTTTTTTCATTGGTCCATTAGTGAGTGGCTACACCTGATATGACTAGAAAATAGTGTGTTTATCATCCATTGGTCCATTTGAAATGCAAAAAAGAGATTAACCACTGTTTGGACAGCAATTTGTGAAGACACCAATGGTTTTATTGAAAATTCAATTGGGCCGATGTGCCCATTTGCAGTGATTCTCATATACAAATTGAAAAGAAAGAATCACATCAAAACGGAAAAAACTGTGGTAGAATGATCAAATGTCAAGAAGGATCTGGTCGTGTAGAATAACCTAGCTGCCGAATCTCCCAGCTTTTACTCGGTGCAACCTGTTCATGTAGTGGAGTGTATTGCTGCAATGTCAATGTGAACAGAAGAATTACAACGTGGAAAGGAAAATCAAGTCCTCAAAGTCTGCATTTGGATGCACGGCCAAACTGAATCACAGCTGTCAAGTTTAATCAATGGCAAATGACAAAACCCAATGACAATTCCTAGTAGTCCATAAATTGCAGTTGGGTTTCTTACAAATCCAACTTGGAAGCAACCTAATTGCAATTTGGAGCTCAGACTCTCAACATGAACCACAAGGACATTCCAATTCGCTCGAGTTCACTCTATAAGGCTGATAGCGCATCCAAATGCTCCCAAGGCTACTAATTGTTACATTCTAAGCATTTTTAAATGGTGAATGGCATGTAGCATAGCATTCACCCATCTAAAGCATGAGATTTTAGCCACTTCTAGATTTTTAGTTAAGGTTGCGCTTGATTGTGCCAAATATCATGAAATTTCAAGATATCTTGCACTTAGTCTCATCAATAAAGATAACATTTGGTACAACCAAATACAACATAAAATAATAAGAAAAATACACAAAGATAAGTATAAAGGTAAAGAAAGAGCAACCTAACTGATGTAATACTATTACATATATAATTTTACTGAAGTCATTGAAAAGATTAACTACTTTCTATTAAAAAATCATTGAAAACATTAATTGATTTTTACCATTTGGTGAAAAATAACTGTGGTGTAAGCTTCGTAGTGTGTATATAGGTTATGTAGCATGTAGCGTTTGCAAAATTCGCATGTAGCATGGCTACATGTGACTTAAGGTATTTTCATGAGCTACGTGGCATTTAAGGATAAGCTACGTTACATAACGTAAACTACAGGCTACATAGAGAAGCTATTTAAAATACTGCTTTCTACTACTACCTATCGAGAAAGCAGCATATTGGGTGAAGGAGAGTAAGATGAAGATTATCTACAAGGAGGAGAGTTGGATTTATACAGGAGATAGGAAGTTTATAAACAAATGTATGTCAGGATACCTCCATCTTTACAATCAATTCTTTCGCAGTTGGGGCAGAGAGAACTATATGGCGAGCAGGTGGCTTGATGAAACCTTCAGCGACACCATTATCAAATAATGCAAGCAAGGAATTGTAGTAGCCATCAACATTGAGCAGACCAACCTGTAAAATAGTCAAAAAGTTCACACTAATCTACTGCCTTCAAATCTTCTAGAAAGCCAATTTCATCAACACATACATAAAATTACCGGTTTGTTGTGAATTCCAAGCTGTGACCATGTTATCATCTCCAAAAGCTCTTCCATAGTTCCATATCCTCCTATGAGACTCGAAAACGTTATGTGGAATCTAGAACAGTATACATGTATGGTAGATGGGCCATGCTTCATCAGCTTGCTGGAAACTTACCAGGAAGAGCGATAAAAGCATCGGCTTGTCGGGCCATTTCGGCTTTCCGTTCGTGCATGTCAGAAACTGTTTTTACTTCCCCAACGGTTTGGCCAGAAATCTGTGAATATTCAAGTTCTTATTCCACAATACATTTAACACAAACGATCGCACATGAGCATCCCCAATTAATTAGGAGAAGGCTTAGATGATGATGATGATTGTGAATAAGCATGCATGTAGCTATTCGTAAGAATCAGTGAAATGGAGGGAACAGCACATGCTGCTTCCCATCTTGTGGAGGAGCCCAGTTCAGCCAACATATCATGTGCTTATGTTTCCACATGGTTCTACAAGGACATGCTCTATGCATGTGTTCATTAGCTATAAATTTAGGATTTAAATCTTTAAACATGTCTATACATTTTTTGATCTTTGATAAGTGCATGTGTGCAATAAAGCTCATGCACACACCACAGAATGGCGCATACGTGTGAGATCTAATCCCTCCATCAGGTTGGTCCTACCTTCTACTATTTACCCCAACATAAAATCTGATCCAGCCAGCATGTGGGCCCCCAATATTAGAAACAGGTTGATGTGTTACTAAACTTCAGCCAAGATCTTCAAAGCCATACATTTGTTTTGCAATCTGTGGCCCACGTGACCAGTGGGTTAACCTGATTCTAGATTCTAATGGATGGATTGGATGTTGGATCTATCATTCCATGCTGGCATACGTATGGTGTGTACATGAGCTTTATTGCACATGTGTGGGCTTAACAAAGCTCATATATATATAAGATATAATTGTAAACACCTCCCCTCTGGTTTGGATTATGGCAGGCCTCTGCCTAACAAATTCGTTGCGGATGCCTGCACACAGTCTATTATAACTGTTGCCTTTGAGAAATTGACCATTTTACCACTCTCTCACAGGTAACTAGTTGAAGACACATGGGTCCAAAATGGTGCATGTACGTCATCCAACCTAACATGCACCCCACCATGAAAATGGGAAACCCACAAGATAAGGCTGATCCAACTATCACATGGCCTACCACATGGATTTGGAGGTTTTTGGGTGGGTATGGCCCACAAGAAATCCTTTGATTTCTCAACAACAACATTTTAAAAAAATAAAAAATAAAAATCCACTATTTCTTTGTGCTTGCAAATGGATCTCTTTGGATAACAGCTTCTTGGTCATGGAGACCAGGGATGGTTGTAACATTGCTGGTTAATGAAGAAAATAGGTTGGGTTACTGCATTTTTCATGGAGAAAAATCTTGATAGTTACAGTCGAATGTGATGGTTAATGCACAAGCACTCAAAATTGTACATCTGTCATGCACAGACATCCATTTCATGGGGCCCATTTTGAATGGGTCGCAAACTAAAACTTACACTGAAATGATGTCCTAACTGCCCGACTGGTGGGCATCTAATGGGCGAATAGAATGAAAAATAGTCAACTGTCTGAATTCAACAAATAAATGTCCATCAGTCGGAGGTTAGGATCATCCAATCAATCTGATTTCCAATTATTAGAACAGTTCATTTTGTGCCACATGTATGGCACATGTACAATTTCTGAACCACTGCACTTGGCCAGACAAATGAAAAATCAAATAGATCCCCTTACTCGTTAAAAAAAAAAAGAGAGAGAGAGAGAGAGTCAAATATCATTGAGATACAACTGAAAATAGATTTTCAAAAATTTTAATCCAAGAATGATTTTTCACAAATCTAAATCAAGCTTGCAATGAGGTAACTTGCAACACTAAACACAATTCAATCACAAGGGTAGGAAGATTGAAGCGACGTAGTTCACACATGGCAGCATTGGTAAGGGAAGAATGATCAATCCATCCTGCCTTTACCATAACCAATTTTTTTTAAAAAAAAGGGGAAAAAAAATCTCAATCTCTTATTTCTCCAACATTTTACAAAACAAAACAGCCACTGGCTATCAACAAACAAATCTGAACCTTCATTTGATTTTAGCAGATAACAGGCCTCTCCTTTTAGGTACACCACATTGCAATAGGAGACAATCACTTTAAGAGTGCGTTTGGATGCTCAATTGAACTGAATTCCCATAATCAAATTCGGTGAATAAGGAATCACAAAGTGGGGGTGGAATGCCATTTTAATTCATGATAATGATCATGACTCTTAATCGCAACTCCGTGCATTTCAACTTGGAGATGAAACAATTGATTTTTCAATTTGACAGGTTATCCGCCATCAGGAATATAGTAGAGCTAGGATTGAATTGGGTTATATTTCAATTCTTTTCAATTAGCATCCAAACACATCCTACAAATACTACTAGAGACCAAAACACAATCCCTAATTCCCTTATCTACAAAAGCATCTGAAACATGGTAAATCAAGAAATTCTGAATAGGATACAAACAAGGGAGTAATACCAAGACAGATATCACATGTACCTCAAGAGGCATCAGAGCTGTTGGAATAACCCTGTAGACAGATAAACAAATACAGAAGCAAAAATATCAATAAGACCCCAAAAATACTAACCTTTTATATTATGGAAGATTACAGGAAGGGGAAATGAAAAAAAACAGAAAAAATAACAAAATTCCAAGGCTTGATTCTTACCCAAGAACATGGCAACCTCCATCATAAACTGTTTGAGAGATCAAACCCATCAATCCTACACTTCCTCCACCATAAACCAAATCTATCCTCCTTTTCACCTGCAACCCACATCCAAAAATCCAAAACAAGCGTAAAAATAGAAAGGAACTTCGAATACAGACTCATAGGAATAAATACACAATTACATTGCAATTCAAAACCTGACTTTCCAAATCTCTAACTGAAAACCCAACAATCCATTACATAAGAATGAAATCATATTTTTTTAAAAAATAATCCATGAAATTCAAAAAAAAAAAAAAAGCTATCAGAAAACGGAAAGTATGCATTTGATAGCTTCCCTATTCATGGGTTATAAAAAGCAAAACAAATCTCTGACAAGAAAAAGCAAGACCGCCCATGATTCAAGAAACAAAAGGAAACCCATATTTATTGGGAAGCTAGTACTCTCACCACCATGATTGATTTTTGCACACACACCCATTTTTCCATTTTTAGGAATTGAAAATTACCTAAATTGTACTATTTCCATTAAAATTCCTCCTCAAATCCTCAAAAAAGAAAAAGATAAAAAGAAAAAAAAAAAAAACCAATTGGCACCCAAAGCAAGGCAAGTACTACTTCCTTGATAGCTCACCAACACATGATCTATGAAAAACAAACCAATCTCTTGCAATAAAAGAAAAAATCCATAGCTCAAAATCCAAAATACCAAACACCAAATGAAAGAAGAAGTAGAAAAGGCAAAGGATCCATCAAAGAAAGCAAAAGAAAAGAAAACCAGTTCATGTCCAAGTTCAAGGGCAGCTTCACTGAAGACTGTTCTGTTGCCAGAACTGCTCCCACAGAATACACAGACTCTCTTGAACTTGCTCTGAGCATTGCCATCCATCATCCCTCCTTCCCTCCCTCCCTCCCTCCCTCTCTCTCCCTCTCTATCTCTCTCTCTTGTATAGGACTCAAAAGCTTCAAACCATGATAAAAAATCAGCGTTTTATGCCATATATGAATGAATTTTTTAAGAATTTCTCAATTAATCAGCGTGAGAAGAAACCCAACAACAACAACTGGAGTCTGCTGTAGTTGCGTGGAGAGAAGCCCACATTCTCTCCATTTCCCATGTCCAACGTCTCTCTCTGTCGGCCTTTTTTTTTTTTCTTTTTTCTTTTCTTTTCTTCTTCTTCTTCTTCTTCTTTTTTTCTCTTTTTACTGAAATTAATTATTTACACCCCCCTCGTTTAATGAATAAACCACTATTTCTTCCTTCAGTGATGCTATTAGTACATTTTTTTCTGAACTTTTATTCCAAACAGTAGAAAATAGGAATATTTATCAAACAACGTGGGTGTAATTTTCAATTTCCCACCCCACCTAGGTAAAAAAAAAAAAAGAAAAAAAAGGTGAAAGAGATGTAGAAACGACACGTGCAAAATCTGGCTGATTAAAGGGTGCACTTGCTGCGTCGTGTGTTGAATCCAGGCCGTCCAAATCATGGGCCACATGTACATACTACAACAGGAACATTGGTTGAACGATCCTGACTCTACAATTGGTTGCCACCGAATGGACGGTTATATCAGAGATAATCAGCGGTCCACAGCGATGGGAAGAAAGGCAGGTGGTTAAAAGGTTGTCCGATTTGTCTGATCTCTAGATATTCAACATCCAACAGAATGACCCGGGTTTGACGGTCTGGATTGTCATGCATGTACGGGAGCGGATTGCGTGGTGACCCCAACCCCATTGAACGCTGTGGGGCCCATCGCAATGTATGTGTTTTATCTACGCCGTCCATCCGTTTTTCCATCTTGTTTTGAGGGTATGAATCAGAAATGAAGCGGATAAAAAGCTCAAGTGGACCCCACCACAAGAAATAGTGGTGATTGAACGGCCACCATTAAAAACTTCTTTGCAGCCACACAAATTTTGGTTCAAGCTGGTATTTATGTTTTCATTTCATCCAAATGGCCTTATCAACAGGTTGGATGGCAAATAAACATTACGGTGGGCCCTAGGAAGGTTTCACGGCGAGTATCATTATCCCCACTGTTTCCCATGGTGTGGTCCACATGAACGTTTTATCTAATTCATTTCCAGGATCATGCCCTAAATTGAACTGGAAAAACGGACGGACGGAGTGGATATAAAATATTTACATCATGGTGGGACCTACAGTGCCCAACACCTAGCTGGGTGGTGTGGGGTGCTGGGGCTTCAGTGGATCCCTGACCGTAGGTGCATCTTGATGTATTTTCCTTAATATCCATGCCGTTGATCTGTTTTTAAAAGGACGTTTTAAAGCATGATATAAAAAAAGAAGCATATCCTAATCTTAGGTGGACCACACGACAAGAAACATTGGTGAATGAATACCCACCATTAAGAACTTCTCAGATGCCACTGGAATGTTTACTTGCTATCCAATCTAATCTGTTGATAAGGTATAAAAGACCTCGATGGATGAAGGCACCACACAAACATCAGCTTGATCCAAGACTTTTGTAGCCTATAAGAGTTTTTAACTGTCAATCGCCACTGTTTCCTTTGTGTGGTCCATCTAAGATTTGGATATGCTTCATTTTCTGGATCATACTTTAAAAATGGATGGACGGCGTGGATGTTAAGGAAAATATATCAAGGTGGTCTCTACGGTCAGGCATCCATTGACCTCGGTGGATCCCCGGATCCACAGAAACCACGCCCCACCACCGAAGCTTCCATGTACACGTCACTACCATTTATTAAATGGACATGGTGGGTCGTGAGTCGTGAATGGACGAGTCACCACCATTTTACATGGAAGGTAAACAAACACCGTAGCAGCTTTAGTATCTCTCTTTCTCGAGCTGCTGGCCCCTTCTGCTCCACCACAGGATGAAACGGTGCATCTATGATGTCCCACTGTAAATAGAGACCATAATCTTATTCATGTAAATTAGCAACAAGGGTTCAAAAAAGCGTTTTCTCTCCTCACCTTCCCACTTATGTTGAGGATCTCCAATCACTGGATTTTTGCCACGTGGGATATGTACACTGAGAGCTTCTAGATGAACGGTCTGGATTAATAATTCGTGCTCAGAGTAGGCACGCCTTGGTAGCAAAGCTCATGGTCAAAACACTTCCCACCCATGTACAGTGCTAATTTTTTCCTTTTTTAAGCGTGTACCCAATCATCATCTGACCAAAAGCAAACAGTGAAGTAGAGTTTTGCTAAGTCCACACGTGTACATTTGTTAGCATCCACGCAGGCACACGTGCAAATCGTTGAAATCTGATCTTTCCATAAGCTTGAAAATAATGCATAGAAGTTCTGCTTAAAGAAACATTTTCAATATTCAGGTGGGCCAGAGCTTACAAAGCAAGTCAATGGTTATTCTTTTCTAACAATTCATTTTTATTTTTATTTATTTTCTGTGGCCCACCTAAGGTATGAAATGGCCATCTTTTACTAAGAAGATTGAAACAGTTGAGCTCACCCATGGAAAGCACAGATTTCACACACGTGTCTCGTTGTGACACAAGTAGTCGTGTGTAGATGTCTGCGACTCCGTCCCACACGATTGAAATTAGCGTCCCACACGCGTGAAGCGCCTCTTGCTTTGTTTGGGGAGAGGGTAGCCACTTATCGCACGTGATTGACTGGATGGCCATAAGGCCAGTGTCTTGGCAGTGGGATTAGGTGGGATGGGATTCATATGGTCATGTGCCAATTTCATAAGAATTGAAAAGCTGAGAATTCGATTAAATGGAATTACATTGGTTCTTATGTCAATTTTATTCAATGTTAGTAAGTTGTGTGGTTTCACCATGATGTGTGGGCTATATCCACACCGTCCACCCATTTTTTGAGATTATTTTACAGCATGGGCTAAAAAATCAGATAAATTTAAATTTCAAGTGGACCCCATCATACAAAGTGATGGGGATTGAATACTTACCATTGAAAATTTCTTTGAGGGTCACATAAGTTTTGGATCTACCTCATTTTTAGGCCCATGTCATAAATTTAAGTTACAAAACAAATGCACGATTTAGATATAATACCTGTGTTATTCTTAATAATTTCAAATGATGATAGATATACTCATTCAATGTACTACCATATTATCAATAAAACATGACATTAATCTTATCCCATGACAACGGGACAATCCCGAGTAATAATTATGTTTTTTTTAATCCATCCCACCAATTCCTTCTAATCCCACCGCCCGCCAGACACGCCATGATCAACAATGAAAGGCTGCTGCGGGTGTTTAACAAAATGAAGGAAGAGTCACCTGCATATTTGCACCGTATGCGTGGGTTTTCATTTCTGACATGTGTGGGGCTATGGTTTGGTAAACCACCGTTGGTTTGTTGTGTCCCACCTTGCGTGAACGATATTTCCAAAGTTCCCTGCATATCAATCTTCCCTGCATGTCAATCTTATCCTTATGATATCTGGCTTACAGATAGACGGTCCCGAAGAGATGCAACAACTGTCCGCGTTCTCCTGAAAATACAAAACTTACTCACGTTCGCACGAAAATTTCAACCGTCGGTAGAAAAAGCGGATTGGCTGGTGTATCTCAGATCAATTATATAGTTATTGTATTGACGTAAGCAAGTTGGGAGAGGCAGATCACGAAGTACGTATTGTATCTAAACTATTCATTCATTTGGTGAGCTTGTCTCAGAGGTTTAGACGAAGTGAACTACACGACAAAAAGTAGGCAGAATTGTATGTATACATTAAAATCCTTTTTGATGTCACAGGAGTTTTGGGTAAATAAAAAATTTATTTTTCTTATTTATTTAAGTCTTTGTGACCTTATAGGCATTTGGGATGGAAAATAAACGTTACTGTGGCTCTATAAATTTTTTAACCGTGGAAATCATGATCTCTGCTGTTATCTACGCTGTGGTCTAGATGGTATGATTTTTTTTTGAATAATATATTAAAATGATCTCTAAGAATATATGAACGGTATAGATATAATAAATATATCGCTGCAGGGCCACGTAACTTTGATCTCCTTTGAGCCGTTCGTACAACTCGGAGCTCGAGGAACGTCAGTGCGAGTCTTCGCACGACACGTACCTACAGCAGCTATATAGCTGGTGTGTGGTTCACCAGCCAATCCGCTTCCATACACGAACCCTGCGTCCCACTTGCCAGAACTGAAAACTCCTGCGTTCTGTGCCAATACGCGTACGTGCAGACACCTCGCATACGTGCGGGCATCGAAGCTGCTCATGCCGGCCCACCACCTTGTAGATGAGCTGCCTCAAATACAGCGCCGGTTAGCTCGTGAGGTGGGCACACGTGCAGAAATGAATGGACGGCTTAAAAGAAGTCGACTGCCGTCCACATCAAATGGAAGCGGATTGCGTCCTCCCCGCGCATGGACGGAATCGGTCCAGGCAGGGCTCTGTGAGGCCCACCTTGACGTATGAGTTTTATCCAAACCGTTCATCCATTTTTTCATATCATTTTAGTGTGTGAGCTGAAAAATGACGAAGATCCAAGGCTCAAGTTAGCATGTTCATACAATGAACACCTGCTGCCCGTTTCATAAGTTGAATGGCGTGATTTCTAGGCCAGCCATCCTCAAAGTGGGGTCCACCTGATCCTCCCTCGGATGTCTCTCGCACGTGTTAGATTTGTACGTACCCGCGAGAATCAATTTGTATCGGTAGCATGTCCGCTTGTGATTACAAATTAAAATAGCACACGTACGTATAAGTGCCACAAACGCGTCGGGGAAAATAGACGGTTACGAATAGCTGACGATGGTCTACACAACAAACGTGTGGCCCACCTGATGAGGGTACCCCGATTTTTTATCCCAGCCCATAACGAATGGTCAGGATCCCAGATGATCTCGTCATATTAACACGTGTAGCGGACGTCAACATTTTTCTCTTTTAGCTTCAAATCAAATGGACGGGACACTCCCGCCCTTTCATGGGCCCCAACGGCCTACAGAGAGAATGAGACGACCGTAGAATTAGGCGTCCCAACCTTCGCTTTTTCTCCTGACTATAGCCTTGAGGAGCTATTTGGTACTCTGGAATGGTCGGATGGTTCATGTGCATGCACTCAGAAGCGGTACACATGGCACACGTGTAAACTAAAATAAACTGTACTGGAACCATTTTGACTCTAAAATCAGATTGATTAGAAAATCCTAAACCCTGATTAATGGACTTTTGTTCGTAGAATCTAGACCGTGCATTGTTTCCACTTTAGCCGTGGATTACAAATCCCCCAGTCATTAATTTAGTGGAGCTATTGGTTTTTGACCAAAGGTAAGTGTGGCCCACGATTTCAGTGATTTTATTTTATTAAAATATATGCCACGTATACTATTCCTTTGTGCATGTGTATGAGCTTTGATACTCCACTAGTGTATTAAAGTTTAGTACCAGAGCGGACGGTGAGATGACCGTGCGAGTGCGTCAGAAACATTGAATCAGTAACTCGGTAGTCAAAGTCACATGTCCCACCCTGTTTGGACCGTTGATTTCCAGGCGATTTGCGAGAGTATAGATTGAAGAGGAACTTTTCTTACACGTATGTAAGATCCGGACCGTTCATCAGGACGATGCACCGTTGGCATGCTCTGGCCCAGTAAACACGCTGGTCTATTAATCATATATGCCACATTTGTTGTGTGTGTGGGGGGGGGGGGGGGGGGGGGGGGGGGGGTGGGAGAATGCTGGAAAGAAATGAAGGATAGTCTACCTTCGAGGTAGATGTGTGGCTGCTAAGGTTATACTCACAGTGCGCCCCAACTGATGAATGACAAGGACCTCGCACACGCATGCCAAGTTACACGCGCGGGCGGATCAACTGTTTTATATGTGGTGGTCTGCATGACCACGGTACTCATGATCTCCACCCTATATAGGCTTTAAGATACATGAGTAGAATCTTTCATCCTGTGGACCCCACCACTCGAGGCGAAAATTCTTATTGCATGATCCATCGACCGATCGCTTGCATTTAAACGGTGAGCACTAATTCCAGGTGCAAAAGTGTTCGTGAGATGGATGGGCAGGAGCCTACTTATCTCTTGTACCATCCACGGCGGGATTTACTATATGAATGGTTAAAATCACGAAGAGTGGGTCCCATGCCTGATGATGGGCCGGTGGAGTACCTTTTTTTGGTGATCCTTCATAGTACTAGATCGGTCTCTTAAAAAAAAATTTTATGAAACCATTGATGGTCAGACTTCATCAAGGAGTTAGAGCGAGTGCCGAATTATTTGATACTCTGGCTACCTATGACGTTCGATACACAGGCACTTGGAAATGGTTCATGTGGCATATATTAGCTCAAGTTAAACCGACTAAATTTTGGAACCTATCCTTGCTAAGTTACAGTCAAAAATTTGGATTAGCTGAACAATCCTAACCTCTGATTCTTGGACACTTTTTTCTTGAAATTAGACCATTGAAAATTTCCATTTTTAACCGTCCAGTAAGTTCCAACCAATCTAAAAGTGAGATAATTAAATAGGAATAATTTTTAGTTCATAGAACATCTAAACTAGTGTACATAATTTGCACGGTTTAATTTGAATTATGAGATCCCCCGTATACAATCTTTTAAGTGATTTCCATGCGCCATCGTATCATCCATCCACTCCGCCAGAGTATCAAAGTGTTTCCCAAAAGAGTTCTGGGTCGTTGTAATGAAAAGAAAGTGGGTCCCATTTACCATCACCATCCGATTCCATCTCATCCAGATTTCACTGTGCTTTTAATAGATATTTGCTTAACAAATAATAAGTCAAACTTACGTGTTTAGCCATGTGAAAATAAATAAATAAATAAAAATAATTAAAAAAATGATTATTTTTCTACCATTTAAAGAGGTGAGTTATTTATTTATTTTTTATTTTTGTTAGCTTGTTAGTACAAGCCACCGTGAGTTAACACTTCACCGTTAGCCACCTCCGATCGATACCAAGACCTTAGTGTTTAAATGAGGTATCTTTCACTCAGTCCCACTTGGACTATAGATGAGATGAGGGTGTCTATTGTATGATTTTCGTAATGATCAACCTGTTGACAATGTAAGGAAGAACTGGATGAATGGTCAATATAAATTTCATATAATCTAGAACTTATTTGGCTCATAAAAAGTTTTTAATGGCCATTTGTCGCTATTTCTATCGGTGTGGTCTACAGAAGATTTGAATATTCTCAATTTTTTAGAATTTTGCTTAAATGAGATTTAAAAAACAAATTAACGGCGTGGATATACTACAAATGCATAAAGTTAAGCTCCACACGGTTAGTGTAACACCCACTAAGATGTTACCCGGGTAACAGCTGCTCAGCTTCCGTAACGCAGAGGGAAACGATGGGAGCGGATCGGCGTTACCCATGTAACAGCACGCACCTTGATGATTTTTTGTATATCCATTCCGTTCAACCGTTTATCCAGCTCATTTTAGAATTTAAAACAAGAAATTATGTAAATAAAAATCTCAGGTTGACCACACCACAGAAAACAGAAGTAACAGAGTGCTTACTGTTAAAAATTTCAAAGGCCCATCGTAAGGTTTTTGTAATGTTTATTTAAAATCCAAAATGTTGGTAATGTCAATAAGACTTGGATGAAGTGAAAAATACAAATATCAGATTAATCCAAAACTTTTGTAGCTTATAAAAAGCTTTTAATAGTTATTCAACACTGTTTCTATTGGTATGGTCAACATGAAATTTGATCTTCATATTATTTGAAACTTCATCTTAAAACGATATGGGACAATAGATAGATGGCGTGGATATACAAACAATACATCAAAGTGTCCCCCATACGGTTAGGGTCACACCCTTTAAGCTGTTACTCCCGAGTAACAGCTAATCTAATCCACTCCAAGAAAATGACCACATACTGGCATACAGCTACTGGCCTACTGCCCGTGAAATTTCCACGTACAGCCATTTCTGTCCATAAACCTGTCAGATGTGTGTGATATACAGTCCAGGCAAAAAGGCAGACCGGACCATAATCATCAATTGATTGCGAAAGAGGCTGACAGTTGGAGCCGTAACTGTGGGGGCACACATTGATGCATCCATGCTGTCCATCCATTTTGCCTTATCATTGCAGGTAATGATTCAAAAAATGAAGTAAATCCAAATTTCAGGTGGACCACACCATAGGAAACAGTGGTGATTGAGTGCTCACCATTAAAAACTTCTGAGGGCTAAACAGGTTTTGTTTCAAGCTGTTAAGTGTGTTTTCCCTTCAGTCAGGTCTGTGACCTTATCAACGGTTGGATGGAAAATAAATAATACGGTGGGCCTTAGGAAGCCTTTAACAGTTGGTGATTCAATCAGTACTCCTTCCCGTGGTGTGGCCCACCTGAGATTTAGATTCAATAAGCGTGGTATATAAAATAGATGGACACCGTGGATTAAAACACATTCATTGTACTGTACCTCTAAGGGATCCACCCTTATCTGGTTCCATCTATGGGGTATTTCGAACATAGTGATGATTTCGCCATCCATCTGGGAGTCGGTAGGCTCACTTGGATGTGCATATGGTTTCATAAAGTGGTTGACTCAGTTTACACTTATCTTTTACGCACCTTACATGTTGAAAATAGATACCTAATAATGATAGAAGTAGAGGTGTATATGAACCAAGCTAACTCAGTTAGTTCGCTCGGCTCAACTCGAAAAAGCTCGATTTGACTCGGTTTGAAGCTAAGTTCAAGCCGAGTCAAGCTGATTTTTTTAGCTCAAAAATGAGTTCGAGCATGCCCTAGCTCAACTTGACTCGGATTGAATCTAGCTCGAATTGAACCAGTTTGATGACTCGATTACTTTGCCATTGATGTTGCTCACCAAGTGTTTGATAAAATGACTCAACGAGGTATAGCTGGTGGCAAGGAAGGTATGTACATGAAACAAATACCCCCTTTTTTTTCTTAGTTTTTCTTAGTTTTTATGTTACTTAAAAGGTGTTTGATAAAATACTTGTAAGACTATTGCTTCTGTTTCACATACAGAGAGATTTTGAAGGTGCAGTATAGGTGTTTGTGGAAATGGTTCAATGGTGAACTCGGCTCGTTGTTGGCTCGAACTCGGCCCGAGCTGCTGATCGAACCAAGCCGAGCTGGCTAGTCAAGTTCGAGGACCGAGCCGAGCCGAGCTGGCTAGTCAAGTTCGAGGATCGAGCCAAGTCGAGTTAGAGCTAAGGTCAGTTAGTAGCTGAGTCGAGTTCGAGCTAAGGTCAATTAATAGCCGAGTCGAGTCGAGTTGAGGCCAGCTCGACTAGGTTCAATTCGATGTACACCCCTATATAGAATCATACTCACTTCTAAGGATATCATTTTTGTTTATCCTTCAATGAGAAGTCACCTGTTAAAAGTAGTAAATCAAACGTACTCACGTTTCGAGAGGAAATGAAGCAACAAATGACACGTAACATTAATTCATGTGGTTCTTGATTGAGGCTCCGTACTCACCACATCTATAAAAGATTTATCGAAGCAAGGATCCTAATACAAATCTAGATATGCTCAGTAAGACAATCTCTCATAATCCTCCTAAAATGAGAGATCTTCCTAAAAATATTCGGAGTTCTTACAATAATTACAAAGATTTGAAGACATGCCCAATATTTGAGCAGATTGGATCTAATGGATTGAGTCTCAATTTGGATCCAACAAGATTGATCCTATCAAAGCTTCGGATTTTTATGGTCATGATAAGGGGGAGATTCGAAAGCGGTTTGTGATCAAATCATATGAGATAGAGCCTAGCCATGCTGGCAAGAGAACTGAAAACAGTTTTTAATGTTAAACTTTCTCTTGGCCAGGCTTGGATGATCAAAAGAACAATTAAGCATCGTAGCTGCTGAGGATTGTATACCAACAAGGAAACTCATCGAGGGTTTTGCTACATCCCGAAGCTACAAAAGGAGAACGTGATGAAACGCTCCCTATCTACGCCAAACACAATCTATCTTTACATTCTTTATCTTTTATCTTAACATAATTTTAGCCATTTTTCTTTTGTTCAGCCATACTATAGAACGTTTGAGATTTAAATTGTACTACTACTGTCCAACATCACTCCTGCAGTACATTTAAGAGTCGGATAAATGCCTATAACCTTTCGTTATTGGATGCCGATCAACCAAGTCTCTATTTGAAAGATCAAACATCTTGATCACGTCTTGTTGACCATTCACCTAAATTATCTATTCTTACGGACAGTTCAAATATTTATCTCTTATTTTATTTCTTTTCTATAGTTTATTTGTTACTTTGTCGATTGTATTGAATATCATCTATAAATCAATAAAATTGATATTATTTTAGCATCTTCTACTTTAATATGTGTGACGTTATTTTAGCATCTTCTACTTTAATATGTTTATTTTCATTTCATTAAGAAATACATTGATTTCATACAATTATTAATGAAAAAAATAAGTCCTTAAAATACAAGGTAAAAAAGAATCTATGAAAAATAACTAACCCCCATCCTTTTGTAAATTGCCTAATCATTGTTATAACTTATGATTGAGAGGGTGATTAAATCCTAGAATTCAATTTTAAATGGTCCGTCTTAGCGCAGAGCAATAGTGTTTAATCAAACATTGAGCTGAGTACAACTTTGGCATGCCTGCATTTTTCTAATTGCATACAAAAACTCGAATATATGCCCTTGTTAACACATATGGCCTTGTATTTGATTGAATTGGAAGTATAGGTTGCTCCTACTAAGTTCATATCCTTTCTCCCATGTACGCCATGCCCACTAAGGGTACGAGCACCGATGCAATATGAATCTAGCAGTCAAACCCCTGTGCTCGTACAACATGTTCTTACTATGGATCCACCATCCCTGGTGGTTCTTAAAATCCATCGAATGCAAACCCAAAAGTTAATACTGCATGCATCATCAGTTGATGTCCAGAAGCAAGGGATTTTGAACATGACCATCTATCATTCAATGCATCTACTAGAAACCTCCAAGTTAAAGTTAAAAGTAAAAAATGAAAATAAAAACTTTAATTTTTTTTTTTATTATTTAAAAGTAAGTGCTCACTGTCACAAACTATACCTATCAGTAATTTTTAATTGATTAAAATACTCAATGTTAAAGCTCGTGGCCTACCTATTCAACTAACCCATGATTAATGTCATCTATCGTATCATGAACATATTTTTATATAATCTAAGCTCCTTGGGACCCACCATGATGTCCTTCTGACATCTGAATCATCCATTAGTTTCACCAACTCGAGATAAGACATGAATTTAAAAAAAAGAAAGAAAGAAAAAAAGATAAGACATGAATGTAAAGACTGAGAAAATCTAAAATTCAGGCGGGCCACACCACAGGAAATCTTGAGGATGAAAATACCCACAGTTGAAACCTTCATAGGCCCCACCGTGATGTCTTTATAACATCTATTCCTTTTATCAGTTTCGTGAGCTCATGGTGAGACATGACTTAAAAAAGTAAGCAGATCCAATACTTAAGCAGACCACACAAGAGGAAAGAGTAGGAGATGGAAACACTCATCTTGATACCTTCATGAGGCCCACCATTTTCTCTATGTTCTATCCAACCTGTTCACAAGGCAATGCCCATAAGGATGAAGGGAAAACACAAATATCAACCTTACCGAAAATTTTTGTGGGTCCTTATAAAGTTTCAATAGTATGTTTACAAACATGCCATAACTTGTGTTGTAGCTCACTTGATTTTTGGATGTGCCTAGCATGTTGGGTTCATTGTCCTAACATGAGCTCATGAAAATGATGGATGGAATGGATGTAACAAGGACAATCTAGCGGGCCCGCCAAACTTTGGCTTAGTGGAGCTCATGTTCGCTAAGTGCAATAGGGTAAAACAATGAAAACTATGTTAAAAGGGACAAAACTGTCTTTTGGGCTACTAATAACTGTTTTAGTTAACTATTTATTACTTAAAGTCGAAGTAGTTACTCCCGGACTATATATCTAAAAGATGAGTATTTATTTGGAAAAACTATAAAAGTATGCAGTTTTTGACATATGCACTAAATGATAGGCAGTTTATATTGAAAAATCTCTAATTTGTATAAAAAAGAGAGAGATTAGCCCAACCCTATATTTACTTTGTACATGGCAAACCTGTCACAAGGTGGACAATCTATTAAATCTTATTATACCTTTCTGCCCTAAAGGTGGAAGGAAATTGATCATTACATACCCCAAGTTTCTATTTATGCGTATTTGCATAAATGCTATCAAAAAATGCACATCTATAAATTCTTTGGTGGACTTGGTAAGAATTTCGAATCTCAATAGGTTCAAATTTTAAGGAAGGAATCTATACCCTCACTTGAGATGGTTTACAATTATGTCTGCCAAGAGGATTTTCAATGTATCTTTGCTACTTGGTAATTTTATATGTTAAAGAGAGGTTTACTTTTGCAGGATCCAAACTTAATATGGAAGGATTCTTAATTAAAGATCAAATAAACAACCGAATTAATCGTGATCTTTCTCACCCAACGTGTTGTGACTATTTGGAAATGTGCTCATTGTGATAGATGTGGACACACCAAATATTACTGTTATGACTTGCATCCTCATCTACAGATAAAGCCTCGGCAAAGGGATAACATAGGGATAATTGAGGGAGTGCATGCCTCCCTAAAACACAACCTATTATTGAGTTTTGTCCAGAGCTAACTAATCTTTATACTACTCCACTGGATATTACCCTATCGCGGAACCTTTAGGTATTTCTACCAACCGTGTGACCAGATCTGTCTCTTATTTTAGCAGATCTTGGTTTATTGAATCTAAGGTCACCGATCATATGATTAATGAGAAATGTAACTGTTAATTGATGTCTTAAATATATAAAACAACATGTCTGTCAATGATAATTTAATGTTATCGAGCAGACTTTGATGCCATCGAAGTCCAACTTTCTATCATATTTATATAATTACATTAAATTTGCTGATCGATCCTTGGAAAGGAATTCTAGAGCTTAATTTGTTACTGTACGTTCTACTGATCATATTCCTTCTTGTCCTTTTAATTTATTGCCCGTTAGTTCTTTAACCAAACAACTCAATTATTCTTTTTTTTTTTTTCCCTCTTGGTGTGCGATTTAGTATATGCTGACCAGGCAAATGATTATTGGTGGACATGAGAATAGTAAGTTGTATCTTTTTGACTTGAGTGATTATATCTGTCTTCAAAATTTTTGATTTAATCATATGTCCATCAATGCTCTGTCATTTGCTTTCGCATTTAGATCCTTCATCTATCATTTTGCAGTGTAAAATGTGTCAAGTTTTTAAACATATTCGTGGTAACTATTTGCCTAGCGAAAATAAGTCTTTAAAGCCTTTTTATTTGATATGGAATTTTGACGCATATGAACTTACTCTACTACCTTCTTTATTTGGACATCGCTATTTTATATCATTCATTGATGATTTGACGCAGGGGAGGACATGAGGTCGAGCACCGTCTTCCTCAAGAGGATAATTATTCCGAATCCACGGAACTTCTCTGGACTCCTTACAGAGATTTCTCAAATCCACAAGGAAAGAAAGTAGAAAATAGAAAGAATTTCTAATAAATTCAAAATTGATTAATGAATGAATAAAAAAGAGTTCACAACCCTTTAAATAAAGGTACCAAGCAATAAGAAAGAAATCAGAAGCAAACTACAACTAAAACTCCTAGAATCCGCGACTTAAACTTATTATTTATAGACAGTCATAATGTCTACTAGTGTGCAAGGTTTTCGGCCAAAAATAGTAAGTGTCCTATTTGGCTTCACCAAACCATTCTCCTAATTGTCCTAAGCACTTTTCATGTTGGACACAACTCCTAAAGCCCAACGGATGAAGAGTTATAATCAAACTAAAACTTACTATTTATAGTAAAAACGAAAATAAAACAGGGAAACGATCATCGATCAGTGGGTTTTTTGCAAATTCGGGCTGCGCAACCCCGCTATGCGGGGTTGATTGGCTAAAGTAGCTCGTTCTACCTTAAAATCATATATTTTACGTCAGCTAACTCATTCCGGATTGCAAGATACACCCGATCTAAGGTCCTGGATCACTTCTGTCGTCGACCGTGCCTTTTCTAATCCATCTTGGCCATGAAACTATCCGCAACCCACTCTACATCATGATTAGTCTAAATTTATATAGTTGTTTTTCATAAAAGTAAGACCAATTGACTTGTATAGTATAACATTTTGTTCAATATGTTATAATTTAGTTTGGTTACACAATTAAAACATTTATATCTTGTAATATTATAGAGGATGCATGCCAACAGTTGCAAGATTCTTTTTTTTTCTCCTCACCTTAGGGTTCACTTCCAAGCTTCCTTTGATGCCTTCCCCATTTGATGAACCATGCCTCTTCTAAGGGCATGATGATGACACTTTTCAAATCTGAAAGGCCCACCTTATCAAACAGATCTGGCCTGAGGAGGTAGCTAAAAAATATTTGGGATCCAACTCTCCTTCATTGGCACCCCCGAAACATTTTAAACATTTTTTAGAAACTTGACAAAGATTAAGAATGTTCAGTCAAATCTGCTCATAGAGTGTAGAAATGTTGCTGGCATAGGTAATTGTTGAAGATGAAAAAATTTTAGCTGTGTACTTCTCTCTTTCCCTACTTGGGTTTGAGAGCAATTCAACTTAGAATGGGAATTGTGAAGATTCAAATTGAAGGAGACTTCCTTTCAGTGATTACCATTCTCAAATATAGTAGATGTGTAAGATCTTTTTAGTGATGGGAGGTTTTCGGGCATTCCCCGAGCAGTAGATCATGTGGGACAAAATAATAATAATCTGAATTTCCCCATTACTAGGAGTGTGCACAACCTTGAAACCCAGAATTTTTATTGTTTTTCTACCTTTCTGGGATATGTACATGAACACTATTGCGCTTCTCATCCTCACATCTATTGATTAAATAGATATTTATGGTTTTTGAACAATGCCTTGATTTTTTAGGTCCAAGACATGGTTTTTGGGGTGAAATGACCCAAATGCCGTCTTTTATTATTTGTTTTTTCTGTAAAAGTGGTATGATTAGGCATTTTGAGGCTCATGTGGTGTACATGTAAGTCACCACTCACCCTACCATGGTTATTAGATAAATAAAAAATTCACTTGTCTCAAATCATCAATTTGGTCACGCAATAAAAAACAATATAGGACAACCAAAACTTCCAAATTCACAAGTGACTCACATAATGATTGGACCCGCCTGGTTTTTGGTTTATCTGATCATTGTGATGGAGTGCACCCTATTGGACTGATATATTGTAGACACAGTACTTAGGAAAACTCCACTTCTTAGACAGAGAGAAAACAAAAAGATGAAGATATTCAGGTCAATTTTGTAGCATGAAAGAATATCATGATATTTTTCGTTGCTTATCCATGCATGTGTATTCTACACCATTGTATCTTGAATATAATCTAGCTATCTTTAATGGCTGACATATAATTGTTTTCCACAGTGTATAAAACAATAACTCGACTAATTGAAACTCTCGAAATGTTTTGTTTTTTTAAGATCCCAAAATGGGTTTTTTAGAGGTAAAATAGCTGAAATAGTGTTATATATTGTTTTTTTCCTAGAAAACCATTAAGTTGAGCATTTTGGAGCCTATCTAGCTTGTGTATGACATCCCACACGTCCATCAGGTGCAACCCATCAAGATGAATGCAAACACCAAAATTCAAGCGTGTCCAATCATTAAATGGGCCACACCATAAAAGAGTACACCAGCCAAAAACATCCAAGTTCATATGTTGCCACTTAATGAATAGATTATCATGGTGGTGTGCAGCTGTATTTGCACATCAGGTGGCCCCATATTGCTTGGTTTGTTTCACCATTTTTTAGGAAAAAGACAGGCAAGGAAATTTGGGTAATTTTCACTCCCCAAAACTAATTTTTTGTGAGAAAAACTTTAGGCTATGGTCTCTAGCTTGCTAATTGAGCTGGTAGAGACAGCATGGTGTATATGTAAGTGGTCCAAGGTTCGACCCTTGATACCTTGTAAACCATATGGCCTTTGAGAAATCCAAGCTACCAAAAATAAATAAATAATTCAAGTAATGGGTCCTAGTTGAGATTTATCATTAACCAAAAATTACTCTTTATTTGATTATGTGATTATCCATTGGAAGGTTAAAATGAAAATCATCCAATGGGTCCTACTTGAATTAGAGCTTTAGATGGTTCAACCAATTTAATTTTGGGACTTTTGACTTGACTTAGAGATGGCATCCCTAATAATTGGAGTTCTTTTATGCATCTGTACAATCTCCGAAATGCCTGCTTGTCAAGTTTCCTACCCAGTTGAAGTATCAAATAATCTATCACAATTTTTGTTATTTTCAATTAGTTGAAGTGGGAGGCAGTGTGTTTTAACATTGAGGTCAGGTCCTAGCCCATACCTACTAATATTTATATTTTTAATATAAAAAGGGTCATAGTCATTGTTTGATAAAATCAGGATTATTGGGAATCATGCGGTTAAAATTCCTTAATATTAATTGGATCCGTGTGGTCCACCAACTAACATAGTTTATAGATCTGGCTAAGCCTTTTGTACACCTAAACCTCATGATCTGGTCCACAACTAGAAACATGCGGTCCTCTCTCCCTACAGCTTTTTTTTCCTGCCCCTACACACCATTTCTAGTACACTATCATTGGGCTCCTAACTTATACTGCCCCTGTCGTGTGGCCCAACAAACTCAACAGTCTCTTCATGTCCGACTTAAAGTCAATGTCTTTTATTAAAATGACCTTCTCTAACCACATTTGGACAAACTGAAATAATGGACTGCTGCATGATCCCACCTGAAAAATAGTGTGAGTGATCTAAGCTGTCTATTGGTGCGTACATTTTTTGTACCAAAAATAAGACCGGTCTGCTCATTAGGTAGGCCCATAATGACAAATTAATCTGGTTCTCGGCGATTTCTCCCTGGAAATTTCTTAGGAGAGTTTCAGATTTTGACTTCTTTTTTGTGATATTATTAGGAAATTTTTGCTGAAAATAAAATATTAAAATTATTTAGTAATAAAATATTTATTATTACTAAATAATTTTTGAAACGAATATAAAAGTATTAACTGAATTATTTTAACTTCTAAGTAATTTCTCCACTAAAATCACCAAAATAGTGAAAGTTTTAAAATTGTTGATATTTCCAAAATCTTGTGGTATAGGCAGATTTCCCACGAAAATTTTGAGGTTTTCAAAATCTCACTATATTTCTCACAATGGGTGTGGTCTGCATTATTGGAAAAGAAGTCATGGGCTTAATATATCTTGGGTAAATTTTATTTAGCCTTTTGATTTTATTTTGTCCCTTTGTATCAAGATTTGATTAGATTGTAATTAATTTAGGATTGATAAGACTGTCAACTGTTTGAGCCTGGAGTTGACCTCAGCCCGGATTTTGAACTGTTTCATGTCGAACTGTTTCAAAATTTTTATTTTGGCACGCTTGAGCCTGGCTCATTGACAATCCTAAGGATAGATTTGGTTTAATTATAATATTTCTTTTGAGGTTATTTATTCTGTATAAATTCAGAGCCATACTCGATGAAAAAATATAGGCAATTCTTCCATCTTCAATTTTTTTTTTTTACATGGTCTCAGAGTATCCAATCTCAGGATCTTGATTTAGATTGCACCACATCTTCACCGGATTTTTTTCTATTCAAAATTTTCCAACACAACGACATCGTTGTGTTTGTCGCTATGAATAACGACAAGTGTGACAAGCGGTAACTATTATTTCTAGCGTGAATCGTTGCTTGCAACCCAACTTGTGCCTCGATCGCATCCCGCACACTTCCTAGACCCACGCCGCTCATGGCTTAGACCTACGTGCATCAAATCCACCCGTCATCAATTATCCTACCCACCTCCATCCACCAATGTCAATGTTGTTAGAGTGTACACCATCTTTGCTGCTATCTCCATCGCACCACCACCGCAAATGATTTATGTGGTCTTGAAATTTTATCAATTTATCTTTCTAATGAGTACAAGAGCACTCAAATCAGATATGCAACGAGGGAATTATATATAACTGTTTTGTGGGATTAGTGATTCACAATGCGTATTGACAAATTATAGTAAATTTGGACTCAATTTTGGGCAATCAAATGATGTCCAAATAATGTAATTATAAATTCATTTGAAATTTCATCAAATTATTATTCAAATAAGTATAAGATCACACAAATTGAACATATAATGATGGAGTTATGATTCGTTTTGTGGGACTGATGATTTACTGTGAGTATAGGCAAGCCACAATAATTTTGGGCTCATCTTGGTAATAAAATGGTGTCCAAATAAGGTGATTCCAAAATTATTTAAAATATCATAAAATTATCTTTCTAACGAATATAAGATCGCTAAATCAGGCATATAATGAGAGGGTTAAAACCACTTTCGTGGGACCGACGATCCATAATGAGTATCGGCGAACTATAATAATTTTGGGCATTCAAATGTTGTTCAAATGAAGTGATTCTAAGGCCATTTAAATTGTCATCAAATTACCTTTTCAACAAGTAAAAGGTCACTAAAATCAAACATTTAACAAGAGAATTATGATTGTTTTTATGGGACTGATGATCCAAAGTGAGTATCAACAATCCACAATTAGTATCGACGAACAACAATAAATTTTGGGTCTAATTTGGGTAATCAAATTATTTCCAAATGAGATGATTCTAAATTCATTTAAAAGTTTATCAAATTAACTTTCCAACAAGATAACTCAAATCGAAAATGTAATGAGGGAGTTATGATAATTTTCATGAGTTTTACAACCTATAGGGAGTTATGACAATTATAATTGTTCATCTATTTCAACATTCTTCCACTCTAACATTCATTCATTATAACATTTAGTAATTTTAACATTCGTCACATTCATCCATTGTAATATTAATTTTCAATTTTAAAATTCATCCATTAAAACATTCTTTTATTATAAAATTTATCCTTTTTACCAACTCCTACCACTTATACCCATAAAAAAACTAAAAAATAATTATAAAAAATACTACCACACCCTTATCCCTTTCACAAACTCTCATAATTGATACATACTAATAAAAAAATAACACACAAAAGCCACTATTATCCTTATCTAAACTTACCTTTGGTTGTCATAACTTTTACGTCCAATAGTGTTGGTGAAATTTTATTTTATTTTTTAAAAAAAAAAACACTTAGAAATTCGTTGGAATGGAAGGAATATGCCGAAAGCTCACCAGAGTGGTCCCAAGGAAATGACAATGGTTCTAATAGCCAAATTGTTTCCTCTCATGAGAAAAATGAAGAATAAAGACAACGAAAATGTTAAATGACTTTCCCACATAAAAGATCCATCTATAAAATTCACCTCATATCTTGCTTAGGGCCCGCTAGATCGTTTTGTAGCGGATCCAAGCTGTCCACATGAAATGAGTTTTAATTTCATAACATATTTTCAAGTTTAAAGCTAAAACTCATTATAGAAATACAAAAGTAGATGAAATAGTCCAAAATTAACTTACAATATTAATGCAGTTATAGCCCATGGACAAATCTTTTTTTAAAAAATATGTTTTGAAATGATCTTATTATAAATTCATGATTGTCGGATTAAATTGGCCGAGAGGTGAATCCAATCACTGATTTGATAGGACCAACACTCCATTCTCAAAATATTCATTCAACCTACAATACAAGCTAACCCCGTAAGAGGGGACGATTGGTAGATGAGTATTTTCATCCTTTATATATATATATATATATATATATATATATATATATATATATATATATATATAACCAAACTCCTTATAAGAATATTATGCAACACCTTGCATACAAAGTGCAGAGCTATGTGGGTTCAACATAATATAAGTATAACATCCTCTCCGTCCATTGGTTTCAAGACTTTATGTTCACCGTACATATAAAAAATCACCACGATTCAATATTCGGTGGCCACACCACGGGAACAATGTAAAATGACAACTAAGATGTCTAAACCCACGCTGTGTAGCCCACCTGACTTTTGGAGCCGGCTGAGTTTTTCGTTACCCATTCATCGTAACTGGAATCACCGGATGAACGGGTTGGATGTGATATATATATATATATATATATAAAAGGTGGGCCCCAAGAATGTTTCTACGGTGGGCATCTCCATTCCCACTTTTCCGAATGGTCTGGCCCACCTGAGTTATTTATTGGTCAGATTATTGGAATCTGCTCCAAACATGAGATGCAGCAACTGATGGACGAGGTTGATGTCACACAAGCATCACAACGGACCCACAAAGCAGCTCGGGTGTTGCACACGCTCTCTCTAAAACAGGCGTTGTAGAGGATTCCCACCGTGCAATAATTTCCCGGGCCATCTTTTGGTCTCCCAAGCTTCTCAGGCACCGTACATTGCCCAAAACTCCCGTGACCATGCGACTCATGGCTACCCCACCCATTCACACATCCTCGGTCGATCCTTGACCACTGGCCCATAGGTTCTGAACTAAAAGGACATTGGATTATTTATTTATTTATTTTTATATAGTTTGGACCATTGACATTTTCCCATTTCATGGTCCTTAACCAGAAAATTAGGATAATCCATTCATATTAACTTTCGGGTTATGACTGATCCAAAATGGACCTGACTGTTTCGACAGCCAGGATTAAATTCCATATGATAATGATACTCTGCCACCTTATCAGTTATTCCTTGTCTCTGTTTTATATAAATAATTAATTACCACATTTTACTTTTGTTGATTTTTAAAAAGTGATTGGGCCCATGTGTTTTGTGTATGATAAACACCCTGTCTCAAGTAACAGAAAAATCTGATCGATTGAATCATTAGATATGCTACATGTGAATTAGATGTTTTTCAGCCTTGCATATTATTTTCTATTGTGTGGTCCACTTTTTGGTTGGACATGCTAGAATTTTCATTTGTCTAATCTTTGTGATGGGATTCATTTGATGGATGGGTTGGATGTCATGTATGTACATGTGGGACTCATAATTGTCAACTTTATCACTTTCGAAGAAAAATAAGTGAAGGTAATTTTGCCATTTCATCACTCAAAGACCCTTCACATTGCTTTCTTTTCTTTTTTAAATATTTGAGGCATTATGCATCAAATTTCAACTCTCACCCAATTTTATGGATTTGATCATCCTTCAACTGAGGTAAATTTTGTCCTTTCATTGAGGGAAACGAGCTGGAAGGTTCCTCTCCTTTGCCAGTAGTCACAGACCATGTTGCATTAGGAGCTCGTATCTATAAGGCTATCCTAAATATTCGAGGAAATTTCAAATCCCTTAAATGTTTGGCACCATAAATTAAGGGGTTTTAAATTCCTTCCAAGAAGAGGTCCTAATTTATTCACTTGGATTATATCTAAAATCCTTTCAAAAGTTGCATGTGTAATATATGTGTCACTCGACTATTATTTTATTGTGTACATGGCTTACTAATGATGTCCTAAAATAGTTATATTATCAATTGCATCACTATAATTACTTTAATATGTTTGTTAGTCACTCGGACATGATTTTGTGGTTGGACCATCTAAGACTTATAATTTCATCATTTTCAACCAAAGCATATATTCAATAGGCTTATTGCAACAATTATGTTAAAACATTACATTAGTTCACTAATAAGGGATATTAAAGTAGATTTAGCAATTAAATTCAGCCCTCTCTAAATATATCACGCACAACTACTTTTTGATTAAAGTTTATTCATAATCCAAGGTGTCAAACACAATAGGAGGATTTCAAATCCAGGGGGTTCCAAATCCTTGCTCCCAAGTAAGCCACTCGATGTGTTTATTGTGTCATGTCATGTTGAAACATTAGCGTAAAAATAAGACGGATACAAAATTATAGTAATAGGCCATAGTACCATAAAAAGTGAGAATGGATCACTCACCATTAAAAACATTTTGAGCATCCCTTTCTCCTTCTCTTCCCACATGTAGCATTTGGGTGCTTGTAACTGTTCCTGATTTTGTCTCTTTTTTTCCTTCTTTTTTTTTTATTCTTCTTTCTTTCTCATGCATCTCACTTGCATTGAACGTCTCATATGGCCATACCCTCCAGTTTATAACTACTTAGGTCTCCTCGGCTTGATATGCATGCAGGTGCTTAAAAACTACTTCAAAATTACAAATATGACATACATTTAAGTGAAGTTATATTACTAAGATTTTCTTTCTCACTTAAGACGTGTCATGAACCAAAAATTACATTTATTTTAACTATCCAATTTTGGGATTGTTGGACTTTATTAGACGGTCAAAAACACAAAATATCCAATGGTTATATATCCCACAACCAAATGCCCAAGTGGTGTTAGAGGCAACGTTGCTCAACAAATTTAAATCTAATTTTGGAATTATAAATCTAAGATACTGCACTCTACAAACGACAACATGGGTGAGCTATTGCATTATAAGCTGGTGCTTTTTTCGTTTCTAACTATTCTAAATTTTAATAAATATTTTTAGGATTCGAATTGATTGTAATAAAGCATAGAAGTTATGGACATGGTACAATGAAAAAGCACTAAGATCAATGCCTATAAGGTATATCATACATGAGCGTACGTTGATCCAAACCACATCCTAACCACTAATCAGCCACCAAGAAATCCAAACCACTAATCAGCCACCAAGAAAAATACCCTTGATCGGACTGTCCTAACCATTGAAATAAGGAATTCTCTCACTGATTGTCAGCCATTGATGACTTCCCCTTTTACCGTCCATTTGTATGTCACTGAACAAATGGTCAGGACAGTCCAAACAGTGCAAATTTTTTTCCTATGGTCCAACCAGTATTTGATCTAATAAATGAACGTTTCTGATATCCCCCATGTATGTGTGGTATATGGCCATGACATGGAAGCAGAAACACTGGATGGGATCACATTACAGTGATTGTACTCTTGTCCTTTTATAATCTAAATAATAATCTACCGTTTCAAAGTCAAAATGCACGGTTGGATTGATGGCTACACACAACTACTACTTATCTACTTAAAGAACTATTTTATATTAATATACTAATTATTATTAATCAGGTTTAGCATAACATAACAAGGGCCCTTTAATATAGCGACAGAGAGTCGATCATATCTGTTGGGGGGAAATGTGTTAAGTTCGGAGACTCGGATTTAAGTAGGTCGACTCTGCTGACACTGCCTGAAGAGTCCGATACAACACCGACGGAACAAAGGATAGGCCAGGAGGTATAAGTAAGGGACGATTAAAGTCACTCTTTCAGAGTGATGACCTTGTCTGCAAAAGCCCACTAAAGGCCGAGCGTGTTCAAGCTACTTAGCCGATAGAACAATATCAACTCAACGAGTTGGTTCTGTCGGTCATGGAATAAGGAATGACAGATAAACATCGAGATTATTCCGTCCGTGGAAAGGTCAAAAACCCACCCTCCTACGTTGATCGAGACTCTCCCCAAGTCGGCAACAACCTGGCCGAGACTCTCCCAGAGTCGATCACGACCTGGCCGAGACTCTCCAAGAGTTGGTAACGACTTGGCCGAGACAGCGAGTGGCGGAACGAGAGCAGATACTACTCTACGGAAATTCAGGAATACGGGTAGCGAATCCTGAGATTCTTGAGATTGAGAGCAATCTGTGGAAAGGAGTAAGTTTCTGAAAAATCAAGAGGAGAATCCTCTGAGGATGAGGATTGACAAACTGTATAAATCTCCAAGCTTGGGACGGAAGAAGGTACGTGGTACTGAACTGAGATAGGCCCTTTGCTACTTATCAGACGACTGACTTAAGTATCGGAGGTTCCCCGGCTCTAGCCAGGGTCACCTTGACGTTGTTGATTGTGCAAGTTGAGGAAGGTCCACCTTAGGGAAGCCGTCCCATAAAAACACAGCAACAGTTTGGCGCCGTCTGTGGGAAACGGACAAAAAGCCGTTTTCTCCAATTTTCTGAATGGCAAGAACCAAAAGGACGGATCCAGATAAAGCAGGGAAGGCCGCTGCTAGCACAGCTCAGGAAGCTCCCCCGACAGCACCGCCTGCGACTAGCAGCCAGCCTAATCAAGCGAACGCGCACTTGGATCGCGAGGTCCAAGAAATGCGTTTCGAGATGGCTGCCATGAAACACATGCTGGAACAACTGTGTAACCAGCAGATGCAGCGTCATGAGTCTGCACAAGTTCTCCCACCAGCGTCTGTAGCGCAGCCTGCTGTGCCATAGTCACCCCGACAACCGAGTCAACCCCGAGGACCGAGTTATCCAGCACCGGCCCGTTTAGCAACGACCATTTTGCCTCCCTCTGATTTGAGATATAGAATAGATCAGAGGAGACGAAGTCGGCTCCCTACAGAAGAAACGGCGGAGAGCACTGAACCCTGGAAGACTGATATACAAGACTTCAAGAATGAGGCCCGGGAGAAGATGGAAAAGGAGATGGCGGATATAAAGCACGGTCGGAACTCAAATCCGATCAAATCTGAAGAAAAAGCTACTCCATTTGTGGACGAAGTAGTGCGGGCTCGGTTACCGGAGAGGTTCTGCTTACCTCAGATAACTCCTTTCTCCGGAAAAACTGATCCGACAAAGCATCTTGAATGCTTCAAAACATATATGGAGTTGCACGACGCCTCGGATGATGTTATGTGCCGAGCCTTCTCTCTAACCCTGATCGATGTAGCCCGACTTTGGTTTAACCAATTAAAACCCAAGTCGATTAAATCGTTCGCCGAACTCAGTGACGCCTTTCTCAGCAATTTTATCGGCGGAAAGAAGAAATTAAAGCCGCCTACACATCTGAACAATATAGTTCAGAGGGAAGGAGAGCTATTGAAAGACTACATTAAACGCTTCAACTTCGAGTCTTTGCAGGTTCGAAAGCATTCTGAGGAGACAGCTCTCAACACTCTCATGTAAGGGGTGAGAGATAAACCTTTTTTGGTGTCACTGGACAAGAATCCGCCCGATACTCTGGGCGAGTTTATGGTTCGGTCGGACAAATACGCTGATGCGGAAGAGACGCGACTCCTACGGGAGAAAATCTAGAACACAAAACTATCGGCTAAAGAGTCGGCCAAGAAAGAAGCCGACTCAGCCGGAGGAAAAAAGCGAAAAGAACACCGGGTGCGAGACGACAGTAGGCCAGGAAAGCGACCAGACAGAAGATTCTCCACATACACCCCCCTAAACAAATCTCATGAATAAGTATTAATGGAGATCAAGAGCGAAGGCTTCCTCAACTGGCCCCGGAAACTCCGAGAGAATCCGGATCGTCGGAATAAGAACAAGTATTGTCACTATCATCGTGACCATGGTCACAACACAAGTGATTGTTATCACTTGAAAGACGAGATCGAGCGGCTAATTAAAAAAGGCCGACTAAGAGAACATACAAAAGGGTCCGGCGTTTCAGCAGGACCGAGTGAAGAGCGGCCCCAAGAAGAAATCCGAATGATTGTCGGAGGTCACCAAGGCGGTGGGGACTCAAATAACGCCCGAAGAAACCACGCTAGAAGCCTCGATTGCCCTGAGTCTGAGGTTCTTCTGCTGTCTCGGCCTCCCAAGGAGAAGAAACGAGAAAAATATTGTATCTCGTTCACTGAGGAAGATGCTCGAGGAGTTCATCATCCTCATGATGATGCACTCGTGGTCACCCTTACCATCGCCAATAGAAAAGTATTCCGGATACTAGTGGATACAGGATCATTAGCGGACGTCTTGTTCACCCAAGCATTCGACAAAATAAGCATAGGTCGGTCGGTACTACGACCTGTCCTAACCCTACTCATCGGGTTCTCGGGTGGACAGGTACTTCCTGAGGGAATCGTTTCACTGCCACTTACCGCTGGAATCGCGCCCCATCAAATGACTGCGATGGTCGACTTCTTGGTCGTGCACCAACCGTCGATGTATAACGCCATACTCGGCCGACCGTCTCTAAGTCTCCTTCAAGCTGTGGTATCTACTTACCACCTTTTCATGAAATTTCTGACCGAGTCAGGAGTACGAATTATGAAAGGAGATCAACAAGATTCTCAGAAATGCTATGCCACCGCAGTCAAGGCTCTGACTGAAGTGTCGACGATTGAATCGCTGGACCCTCGTATCGGATCTCATGAACGGGGACAGCCGATGGAAGAACTCATCTCGGAGCCGTTAACCGAGACAGATGTGTCGAAAGTAGTCCAAATCGGCTTGTCCCTGAGTCCATCTCTTAAGGAACGAATGATCACCTTGCTTCGACGGTATGCCAATATCTTCGCTTAGAGCCACGAAGACATGCCTGGGATCGATCCCTCGGTTATAACACACCGACTCAACATCGACCCGACTTATAGACCCATCCGACAGAAGCGTCGTCCTCTTGGCCCGGAAAGGTACACTATCATTGAAGAGGAAGTCGGCAAGCTCCTTAAAGCCAAATTCATCGAAGAGATATACTATCCGGAATGGATTGCCAATGTCGTACTCGTAAAAAAAGTCAATGGAAAGTGGCAAGTCTGTATAGACTATACAGATTTAAACAAAGCCTACCCCAAGGATAGCTTCCCTCTTCCTCGCATTGATCAGCTGGTAGACAGTACCGCGGGTCATGAATTGCTAAGTTTTATGGATGCCTATTCAGGCTACAATCAAATTATCATGCACGAGAATGATAAATCAAAAACCGCCTTTGTCACTGACAAAGGCCTTTACTGTTACCGAGTGATGCCATTTGGATTAAAGAACGCCGGAGCAACGTATCAAAGGTTAATGAACAAAATGTTCGCTCAGTAGATCGGCCGAACGATGGAAGTTTATATTGACGATATGCTCGTTAAAAGTAAACGAGCGGCCGACTATGAGGCAGACTTGGAAGAAATGTTCTTGACTCTACGTAAATATAAAATGAAGTTGAATCCCAGCAAGTGCGCGTTTGGCGTAAGCTCGGAAAAATTCCTCGGTTTCCTCGTTAGTCAGCGAGGAATCGAAGCGAATCTCGAGAAAATTAAAGCTTTACTCGAAATGGAGTCTCCTAAAACAATCAAAGACATTCAAAGGTTGACAGGAAGAGTGGTCGCGCTTAATCATTTCCTGTCCCGAGCCACAGACAAATGTCTCCCGTTCTTCAAGCAATTGAAGGGACGACAGACGATGGAGTGGACAGATGAATGTGAGAAGGTATTTCAAGATCTGAAGGCTTACCTCGGATCCCCACCGCTGCTATCTAAGTTCGAGCCTGGTAAAGCGTTGTTATTATATCTGGTCGTATCTGATGCCGCAGTCAGCTCGGCCTTAATACGAGAGAGTCAAGGGAAGCATCTGCCAGTGTACTACGTCAGCAAAGCCTTGCTACCAGCTGAGACGAGGTATCCTCAGATCGAGAAATTAGCCTTAACTCTGGTGGTATCATCACGACGCCTCCGGCCATACTTTCAGGCCCATACCATTGTCGTTATGACCGACTTACCACTTCACTAGATTCTCCAAAAGCCGGAGGCTTCCGGCCGACTTACAAAGTGGGCAGTCGAGTTGAGCGAATTTGACATACATTACAGGTCAAGGACAGCCATAAAAGGGTAGGCCGTCGCCGATTTTCTTGTCAAAGTGACTCCTAATCGTGACGATATACCTGATTCGGAGGGAATTATTGTACCTGGGGCTTCTTCCTCTCTCGGGTCGGTACTCTGGAAGTTATTTGTCGACGGTTCATCCAATTCCAAGGCAAGCGGGGCAAGAGTAGTATTAGAAACTCCCGATCAAACCTGTATGCAGTATGCCTTGCGACTTGGCTTTCAGGCGTCCAACAATACAGCAGAGTATGAAGCCTTATTACTAGGCCTTAGACTCGCCGCGAGTCTAGGTGCGACTCATTTGAATGTTTTTAGCAACTCGTAATTAGTCGTTAACCAGGTTTCCGGTGTTTATCAAACTCGACAGCTGAAGGCGTACATGGAAAAGGCTAAAGAATTGATCGATGGATTCCAGAAGTGTGAAGTAATTCGAATACTCAGGACCGACAATGCCAAAGCCGACTTGTTAGCAAGGCTCGCCTCAGCCGACGAGGAAGATATACGTCGGTCGGTTCCGATTGAATACGTCCCTGAACCGAGTGTAGATGAGCCGATAGTCTCGGCCCTATTTCCTATCAACTCAGCGACTGCTTGGTTTGACCCACTCGCCCGCTATCTCAACGATGGAGAACTTCCAGAAGATCGCGCTGAGGCGCGGCGGTTAAAGGTTCGAGCCTCGCGCTACACCATCTTGAATGTGATTCTATATAAAAAAGGCTTTCATACACCTCTACTAAGGTGCGTCGACTCCCAAGAAGCCGATTATATCTTACAGGAGATATACGAAGGGATATGTGGAAACCATTCAGGAGGACACTCGCTTGCCAACAAAGTGTTGCGGCAGGGGTATTACTGGCCGATTATACAGCACGATTCTAAACGATTCGTTCAAAGATGCGATAAGCGGTTCGCAGTAATCCTGAGACAACTCCCTGAAGAACTGACTCCGATGTCGGGACCATGGCCATTTGCGTAGTGGGGGGTCGACATCATCGGGCCCTTTCCACTAGGGAAGGGTCAGACTAAATTCGCTGTGGTTGCGGTGGACTACTTCACGAAGTGGGTTAAAGCAGAACCACTGGCGAAAATCACCAAGCAAAGGATCACAAGCTTCGTTTGGAAGAATATCATCTGTCGGTTCGAGATACATCGGACTATCATTACCGACAACGGAAGGCAGTTCGATAATAAACAATTCACAGACGAATGGATAGGTCGAGGCGGTCAACAAAATTATAAAGCGGCACCTCCGAACGAGGCTCGATGAAGCAAAGGGAGCATGGGCCGAGGAACTTCCGAATATACTGTGGGCCTATCGGACCACAGCACGGACTGCCACGGGATAAACCCCATTTTCCCTATGTTACGGTGCGGAAGCAGTCGCACCAGTTGAGATCGGCGTTGGCTCGGCCCGAGTCAACTTGTACAGTGGACAAGAGAATGGCGAACTCCTTTCATTCGAGCTCGATTCGTTGGAAGAGAAAGGAGAAAGGGCTCGATTGAGGATGATGGCCCGACAAAGACAGGTGTCTCGGTTTTACAATCGCCGAGTTAAAGTCAGACGATTCTGAGCTGAGGATATGGTCCTCCGAAAGACCTTCCCAAATACCAAGAAAATTGGGTCGGGTACACTAGGACCCAATTGGGAAGGTCCCTACGTCGTCTCAGGCACCATCCACCCGGGAACCTATCGGCTGGAAGACCTAATTGGACAATTGTTGCCTCATCCTTGGAACGCCGAGCATCTCAAGATTTATTACCCGTAAGATAGAATAGAAAGTACTGTAATTGAAGTCGACTTAATGAAAAGTTCTATTTCGTCCAAGTACCCAATGTCGGGTTACCAACAAAAAAAGAAAACAACAAAAGAAAGTACAATATCCGACTGCCCCATTCGGTCGGAATTCATCCCCTATACGGGCCCGAATGACCGGCTTCGTCAGCAACAGCATCTCCTTCGGTGGCTTTGCCCTCAGCAGCCTCGGCAGACGGACTGTCAACTTCGAAGGCGGAGAGGTCGAGATCGGGGAAGGCCGCCCTCATCTCCAAGATGCAGGCCTTGTAACCACCTTGATAAAGGCGGTCCCTCTCCTCTTCAAACTCGGAAGATTCGAGGAAGACGTCTACGGCTCGCTCTCGTTCCTCTTTGTCTCGGCACACTTCTTCTTGGGCTTCCTGAACGAGGCCGGCGGCCTCGGCCTTCGCACGAGCAAGAGTACTTTCACACCTGCCGTGAACTCGAAGAAGGTGCCGCTGCCTCTCCTCAGCCTCCTGTATGAGCAAAGTCAGGCGAGCATTATCGGCTTTAACTCCTTCAAGAGCTGCACGGGCATCCTCGACCGCCTTCCGAGCGATCGATAGATCGCCGGTCATGATGCTAATCCGGCTCTCAGCGATCTCTCTGCGACCCTCAGCCTCGGCAGCGACCCTCCTCGCAGTCTCTGTCTCGGATGCGAGTTTCTGGGTGGCAGTCAACTCCGAGCTTGCTTTGACGAGGCAAGGTGCCA
Organism: Magnolia kwangsiensis; assembly: GCA_037074715.1. Taxonomy (NCBI): domain Eukaryota; kingdom Viridiplantae; phylum Streptophyta; class Magnoliopsida; order Magnoliales; family Magnoliaceae; genus Magnolia; species Magnolia kwangsiensis. Next base: position 102,721,508 of record CM073581.1, read on the forward strand.
GCTGTGATAAAGAGACAGTGAGCTATGCGGTAAAACTTAGTCAGGGACGACACAGGATTGAAAATAAGTTTACCTCAAAAAGCAACCTCGCCGTATGTCCGAGGGTCTGGGCAGTCGGAGCATTATAATAACTGGCGAAGTCTCTTTCGCCCCCATGGGCGAGCGCCTAAGGGATCATCCCCTTGATGATCTTGGCGAAGAGGGACTCTTGTTGAGTCATCTCCCTTCTCAGAAATTCCTCGCGCGGGACCTCCCTCGGCCCCGGGACCTCCTCTGCAACAGTCCCGTCTCGAGAGCCGCCTGAGTCATCGGAGGAGTTGGCTCCGCTTCCTCGGCCCTTTCGTCAGGGTCGGAGAGAACGACCACTTGGGGGACAGCAGGTACAGGAGCGGATGGAATGACCGTTTCCTTAACCTTGGCCGCAGTCTTCTGCTGCTTCGGGGGCCAAGACCCGGACAACAAAGTCGATCTCGGGGGGGCCTTCACTTTGGAAAGCGGCTTCAAGACAGGGCGGGACTCGGCCATGCTGTCAGGCGCAGGCCTCAGAAAGGGGCGAGCCTCGGGAAGGTCTGTAAGGATGAATAAAAAAGAATGAGGAGGCGAACAGAGAACCAAAAGAACAAAGCAAAGGAGGATGAGTTACCTGAGACGAACGAATCTAGACCTGCAAGATGGAGGCGCTCGGGTTGCAGTAGCAACTTCCAAGACCGTTCCCCCGCGCTCAGCTTCCTCAGCTCCCTTATTCGAGTCAGAGCCCCGGACTCGAGTTTCCCCCTCTTCTTCAAAATATCTGCGAGACATTGTGGAGTCAAGATTAGCAGAAGATGGTATAAAAACAAAGAGAGAGAGAAAGGAAAGACCATCGGGCCGAGTCATCGAGTCACCTGTTCTACGAATCGTGCGAGATACTTGAGGCTCGTACGGCCACGTGTCGGCCGACTCCCACCGACCGCACGCGCAAAACCACCTTTCCTTCCAGAACTTGTTCGAAGTGGGTGGGTCAGTTATTAAAGACCCCCCTTTGCCTCTCCACGCGCTCAGAAAGTAGAGGCCAGGGAAGTTTGGATTTGGTCTGACTTGATAAAGTTAGAGGAACTCGTCGACCGTGAGGGAAGGCTGCTCTAACTCGGACCAGAGTACGGCACACTTGAACAAATTCCTCCACGCATTCGAAACAATTTGACCGGGAGCTATTTTGACTCGGGACAGGAAGTCACGAGCAATGGGCTGGAGTGGCAAACGCAAGCCACACTGCATCTCGACTTGAAAAATTGCGACCATCCCTGCAGGGGGATGGTCAGGCAAATCACCCGAACGAGGGAGACGGAAGACGACCGAGTCAGGGACATGATATCCAGCCCTGATCCGGTTTAAGTCGGATTCAGTTAGAATGAAGGCAACGAGACCGTTAGGTTCGTCTTCTTCCCCCTTTGAAGACGACTCAGAGGCTTCCGTAGTTTGGTTCAAAGGGCCTAAAATGTCTGCCCCTTCGCCCGTGACTAATTCGTCCTCTCCATCCTCATCCTCCAGTTGATCCACCCAAGGGTTAGGTCTCCCTAGACGAGTCACTAGAGACATCCCACTGCTGGATGGACCGGCCTGAGTAGGACGCACAGCCGATGAGTCGCCGGTTTCTCTGACAAGCCGGAATGCGGTGTCAGCACCGACGACAAACTCCGTCAACAGTGAGGGTAGTTCCGTAACGTCCCAAAGGTGTTGGGACGCACCCTCATCTCCGGACATCTCCTCTCGGGGGCTTTGAGAGCCGCGCGCGGCCATTAAAGCTTATAAAAGGAGGAAAGGACTCAACAAGAAATCAACGGCGAGTGCAAGGGAAGATTGACGGATAAAGAAGAGACAGCGGAGGAGGAGGAGGGGAAGAAGCAAAAAGGACCTCGGAAGCGGACACAGGCCGGAGGAAGAAGGGCGAAAATAAAATTCGCACAGTCCTCCCGCCCGGCCCTTTTATAGCTGTGCCACGTGGTAAGGCATTTATGGCAAAAGCGAATCGTCGTTCGCCTTGGCTCCCCCGTTCGACGCGTGGTGAACGCTGGCTGACAACGGTAACTTCGTGGCCACGCGTCCGCATTTCATACGCGGACGAAACGAATCAACGGCTGGTCGCACGTGCGGCCTTGGGAGGCGCAACATCGTACGCTAGAGACGACTGAAAGAGCATTAAACGCCTCATCATTGTCTCAGATGTTAATACGAACTGACCGAGAAATTCGTACTCCTTGATGCTGTGGACGACACAAGGAATAAGGGGGGCTCACTGTTGGGGAGAAATGTGTTAAGTTCGGAGACTCGAATTTAAGTAGGTCGGCTCTGCTGACACTGCCTGAAGAGTCCGAGACAACACCGACGGAACAAAGGATAGGCCAGGAGGTATAAGCAAGGGACGATTAAATTCACTCTGTCAGAGTGATGACCTCGTTTGCAAAAGCCCACTAAAGGCCGAGCGTGTTCAAGCCACTTAGCCGATAGAACAAGATCGACTCAACGAGTTGGTTTTGTCGGTCACGGAATAAGGAATGACAGATAAACATCGAGATTATTCCGTCCGTGAAAAGGCCAAGAACCCACCTTCCTGCATCGGTCGAAACTCTCCCCAAGTCGGCAATAACCTGGCCGAGACTCTCCCAGAGTCGGTCACGACTTAGCCGAGACTCTCTGAGAGTCGATAACGACCTAGCCGAGACAACGAGTGGCGGAACGAGAACAGATACTACTCTACGGAAATTCAGGAATACGGGTAGCGAATCCCGAGATTCTCGGGATTGAGAGTAATCTGTGGAAAGGAATAAGTCTCCGAATAATCAGGAGGAAAATCCTCTGAGGATGAGGATTAACAAACTGTATAAATTTCCAAGCTTGGGACGGAAGAAGGTACGCGTTACTGAACTGAGATAAGCCCTTGCTACTGATCAGACGACTGACTTAAGCATCGAAGGTTCCCCGGCTAGAGCCGGGTCACCTTGACATTGTTGATTGTGCAGGTGGAGGAAGGTCCACCTTAGGGAAGCCGTCCCATAAAAACACAGCAACAATATCAATGTGGTGGGCCACTGATTTTTCTAATCACTGCGGCGGAGCACAGGACCGTCGATCTCATATCTTTCTTAATCTGGATTTATATAATAATGACGATGATTAGCATAGATTTTTTTAATAATCTCTGATGGAGATAGATACCAAATCCACATTAATCTTGAGAAGTGAAAGCCAATATTGTATGACTTGTGAGTGGTGACCCACGAGGGATGCAATTTTGGGCACCACATCAGTTGCACCAAACACAAGTACACTGCACGTGGCAAAGTGACATGGGTGTGCAAGATCCGAGCCGTTCATCAGGCAAGCCCTGTGATGAACCTTATAACCCAAAAATGTCTGTTGATTCACTCATTAGGTAGTCACACGTGAAAAAGATGTACAGGTAGAAAAATGATAAGCAATGGTCCACATTCAACTTGTGTGTGTGGCTCACCTGATGAGTGGGGTGGCCTGTAGAGGGGCCCCACCAGATGAACGTCCCGGATCTCAGAAAATTATGTCACGTAGGTACCTGAGGCGCTTATATTTAACTCATCCAGATGAGCTGCTGTAAATAGGCATCTCTCATAATAAATATAAGTCACTTAAAACTGCTTTGATAAGTAATTATATGCGATTAAAATAATATATATTTTAGAGCATGACGTGCAAGACTAGAGGGCCTGATCATTGGACGTTTGCTAAGCACACGTGTGTCGAGCCATGCCTATCCACGCACTGCCACACATGTAAATATGGTACACGTGTTCCAGATTGAATCCTTGAATTGGGTGGGCCACAGTTTTCATGGGCCGGTGTACGAAACAAATGGGCTAGAAATAGTTTCAGCCATCCATTTCTTTTGTACACTGACTGTCTGAGGCGTGAAACAGTCTGATTTGTAGGCAATGGGAACTATGACAGTGTGGTCCACCTGATAGAAAATCAAATATCACATGCACGTGCGATATTAGAATGTGTGCTTTCTTGTAGATGGGCAGGGTACTGCCACACGCTTGGGCTGAGCAGACGTGTAATTATTAATAAAGAGCTTTGATAAACTTACACACGTGTGCAATAAAGCTCATGTACACACCACACATGTGCTAGCATGGCATGACAGACCGAAATCCAATCATCTGTCAGCACGGCACCACTATATTGATGCCCTAGCCCAAGAATCAAGTCAATCCACTGACCAGGTGGACCACGGTTTGCAGATAAAAGAAAGAATGGCTCTGAAAGTTTTGGCTGAAGTTTTCTAGCCCATCCATCCCACATGCTGTGTGGACCAGATTTATTTTGAGGAAAGCATGTAGAAAGTCAGAACAACTTGATGGATGGATAGGATCTCACACCAATGTGCCAAGCTGACACATGTGGCGTGTACATTAGCTTCATTGTACACGCGTTTGCGCTTAGCAAAGCTTGTGGATACTCTGGCAGAGTATGATGGATGATACGCAGGCAGTTAGAAATTACTGAGAAATTGCATACGTGGCATACAAGTAATTAAAACTAAACCATCCAAATTATATTTCTAAATTTTAGATGTATTAAGAAATAAAAGTTACTTTTATGTCTGTATCTTAATATTAGATTGCTGGGCATTTATAGGACGGTTAAAATGAAAATTATCATCTTATTTACAAAAACAATCGTCCGCGAAGCAGAGGTTAGGATTATTCAGCTAATCTGTATTTTGGAGTACAAGTTAGAAATGATTCCACATTTTAGTATGTTTGACTTGAGTAAATATGTTCCACGTGTACAATTTCTCAATAGCCGCGTATCAAGCGTCAGACGACAGCCAGAGTATCAAATCACTCCCCCTACAACGTATGGGTAAATGAGATAGAATTAACCATCATGTATGTGCACTTATTTTCTCCCTGGATCCCAAACTCAGATGGGCCACACCATGCATGTCCATTCATCCTGGTGGTGCTTATCTTCTAAATGGATTGGATGGCTTGAAAATATGGTCTGTCCCACAAACAAATCTGGAAGATTTTAACAGCGGGTCAACATCACAGCTGCTATTGTGGCGCGACCCACTTGTCTTTTGGTTCGATCGGTCTAATCATTTACAAGGACTTGAAAGGGCGAACCTTATGGATGGATTGGATGTGGTAGTAAAAGCTTTTCTATTGGTGGCACAGACAGTAACCTCCATCAGCTACACGTGCGGTGATTGTAACCGTTCCCTCTGATAGGCCCACTTTTAGGATATCTAATGATGATTTATCCAAGCCCAAGTGCAATCGTACGGACAGATTCTTCGAGGACTAACTAATAATAGCAAGATGATGTAGAGAGATTTCCTCTAATTACATTTGTTATTTCTACAGTGATATGATTAAAGAGATTTTTTCTATCTCCTCTCTTCCTAAGCTTATTTCACACATCACCGTGTTTGAATGGCTCAAAACATCCTGAAAATGACAGAAATGGCCCATGACTAGATTCAGCGTGCAGAAGTTTGATCATCCAATCGCCAGTGGGCCAAGCCTGATGGATGGCTTCAATCTCCTGTAGCTGCCACGCATGGAGCTAAGACTGAGTAACTAGTTTGCTCAATTCAATCAAATACTGAGCCATATTTGTTTGTGAACATGGTTTTGTTTTCAATTTCATGCGCGATTAGAAAGTGCTGCATTTTAGACTCATACTTGACTAATGTTTGATTAAACATAGGTGCCCATATGTTGAGATAAACTAAGTAAGACCACATGTTGAGATGGACTAAGTAAGACTAAATTCCAGGATTCAACCACCCTCTCATCTTCCACGACCAAGCAATTTATAGAAGAAAAAGAGTTAGTCCTTCATGATTGATTCCTTTTACTTTATATTTAAGACTTTTATTTCACCTATAATTGCAGCCAATGTATCTATTAAATAAATAAAGGCGAACAAATAAAATAAAAAGAAGCTATAACAATGTTAATTTTATTGATTTATAAATAAAGCTTATTATAATTAATAGTGTTAAATAAATTAGAGAATAAAATAAAATGAAAGATATATACTTGATCCACCCATCCGAACAGATTTTGACCATATTGTTTGATTTTTGAAGTAAGAACTTAGTCAATCAAGATCCGTAATGGAAGGTGGTGGAAATTTAACTTAGTCCTATGGTACTATAGCAATAACAATGGACAATAACAATAAATGACAAGGGCCAAGCTATGCTAAGATAAAAGTAGAGGTAAAGACTGAAGAAATATTTTATTTGATGTGGAGCCTCGAGTTATTCATCTATTGCTACTTTTATAGGCTTTTAGAATGTGGTGGTCGTGCATAGGTTTCCATGTTGTGAGATATCTGTATAGTTGATGCAAGTTTCTTTAATTGTCCACATAAGTATAACTTACCGAGTATGGTAATGTGTATAAGAGAAATACTCTCACATTCGTTAGCTGGAATCCTTACATCACTAGACTCTGGCATTGGAAATTGTTGGAATCCCCACGTCATTTGGTTTTGGCATCCTTAAAAAGTTAACTTTGATAAAACTCTAGCATTTAATGCATGTAAAGATACTTATTATGATAAGATTTTGACATTTAATGTTTGCAGAAAAACTTACTTTAATAATACTCTTAGTATTTTATGCTTACAGAGAGTACTTTTGATATAATTCTAACATTTAATGCTCATACATATACCTACATCTAGTTTCTCTTCTTGAAGTTAATATACACCACATGCTGCACTACTGGCATGTGGTGCCTTTTGAACCATTTGATTCAATTATGCCAGGTCAGGTGTAAATAATGTCCTCCACGTATCCTTAGGGTGAGAGCAAGATTAAATTCATTATTTAGCATGTGGTGTCCACATGTGGCAGCATCTCATTGGTTAGAGTGGAGCGCTAAAAATAAGTGTAAACACAAGCCACTAGATATGGTGGTACAACAGGCTTTGTATGGTTGAGATCAGATGCTAATTGGATACTACCCTCGGTTTGTCCTGAGCTCGACACAGGCAGAGACTTTGAGGGGCCACTGTGATGTGTGGGTTTCATCCACACCATCCATCTATTTTGCCATATCATTTTATGATATAAGCTCAAAAATGAGGTAGAACCAAGGACAAGTTAACCACACCACACAAAACTACAATGATAGTGACACTCTGCATTGACACCTTCCTAAGGCCCATCGTGATGTTTATTTGCCATCCAACCTGTTCATGAGGTCACATAGCTCTAGATGAAGAGAAAATACAAATATAGCTTGATCCAATACTTTTGTGGCCTCCTGCGAAGTTGTAAATAGTAGGCATTTAATCCTTGTTGTGTGGTCCACTTGAGCCTTGGATCTGTTTCGTTTTTGGGCTAGTGATCTAAATAATATGGCTAAATGGATAAATAGTGTGGATAAAACCCATTCACCATTTTAGTGGCCTCTCGAGGCCCCTACCTATATGGATTTCAAGACTGGCAGGGTAGTACCCAATTAACATTTGGTCAAGATTGAACGTGGCCACCAAGTTAGTGTCGTAGAATACCTTCCTTTCCCATTCATTAGAGCTGTTTATTATTATTTTTTATGCCATAAATTTGAAGAATTAAATACATAGCTAGAAAGAAATAAGTGGGGCTTTTGATTAAAAGAGAAAATGACATGTCTTTTTATTTTAATCCATTCAAGAAAATGTGATTGGGATGACACATTGTTCCAAAATTTAATCATTTATTTATAACCATCAAACTACATGAACAAGTGCCGAGGTGTCACGACGTGGACGTGATGCTGTAAATCTAAACCACTCGCCTAAAGGGCCCACTTCTAATGTTTGTGTGTTTCCATAAAATACCAACAACCATTGTACTCATTTTGGATATCATATGTTGTGCAATGTTCTAAAATCAGTGCATTAACTCGCGACTAAACCTATCTTGGACATGACAAAAAATGATATAGTTAATGGATCCTTGAGTTGATGGGGTTCTTTTTTTTTTTTTTTTCCTTCTCATTTAAATTACAAAAATAAAATTTAATAATTTTTTGTTTTATTTTTTATTTGTTCTAAATTTTGATCATCGACCTTTTTTTTTTAAAGAGTGAATTTAGTTGCACCTGCGGAACCAAATGAACTTGATTACATTCCAGTTTACATTTCAATTTCTCTTTTTTTCAGTGTATAACTTTTAACTAAAAATTATATATATATATATATATATATATATATATATATATATATATATATATATATATATATATATATATATATATAGTTTAAAGATTTTAACGTTCATAGTTTGCGAAAGATAGCCTAAGGACTCCCAACCAAGTTGAGTAAACTCAATAATTGGTTGGTAGCGCATGTAGCTCAAGAATGTTTACTATCAGATATAATAGTATATACATATTGAATTAAATTAATCTAAGCTAAGACAAGTAAGCGGTATTATGTTGTAGAATTGTTTGTTTGGTTTGGCGATGATTTAGAACTCTTTTATATATCTTCCTCATATTTATAAAATTTTGAAGTGATAGCTAGAGATATATCTTTGTAACCACTCATATTTTTTTGATGTGAAAATTACTATTTGGGTTTGTAGATAGTTGTTTACACCCATTTTTAGTACACTTACATGGGCCAATGAGCTATTGCCATGTGTAACGCTACATGCAAAAAGATGGGTGAAATTCTACTCGTGTCCTCTTTCATTGCTTATATTTGACCTAGCGCGTCCATGTTAAACTATCCAAAAGATGTCATGTGGCAGCCGTGCCATATATGTTGTAGATGACTTCAAGAAGAGGAGTTAGAGACGTGAACATGAGAGAGAGCATTAAATGCTAGAGTTGTATCAAAGTACTCTCTGTTAAAGTAAATAGACTTATTAAATGTAAGAATTCTATGAAAGGTAATCTCTATTTAGCATTAAATGTTAGAACCTTATCAAAATCAAATCTCTATGGATGTTAAAGCCAGGTGACTTACGAATCACAACAACTTTTCAACGCGGAAGTGCAGAGATGTATGGACTTCGACCAATGCAAGTAAGATATATCTGATGTACACGTAGCCGTACACAATAGGTCATGATGATGTGGAAGAATCAAAGAGATTTTTATAACCGATCATTCAAATCTTTCATGGTACTGAAGGCTGCACAAGGCCACCCATCTTACAAAAGTCTATAAAAGCAATAATCAACAAAGAGTTCTTGTCACGCCCCAAACCCGAAAATCGGATTCACATGAATCCCGATTGCCGAATCCGGTGTCGACAGCCTCCGTAGTGCCCCATTCTCGGCTTCTGATAATCTAATGCCAGATTTCCGATCCTGGGATCCTACGAGGAGGATTTTCAGAATGAATTTTTTTTTTTTGTAAAGGAGCATAACCACAGACATAACCAAGTCACAAAACAACATCACCACATATCCACTATAACAACAATTTTAAGTACAATGCAGAAATGGAAATACAAAGTGAACAAAAAGCTCCAAAAGGTCCTGATGTGCACTCCTGTCTCAGCGCTGCTGTCGTCCAACGCTACCTGCACGCAACTATCGTGCATAAGCTTACAAAGGCTTAGAGGGTGGTGTAAGTGTGTGCGTAAGGCAAACGCCAAGTGCACAGTATCAGGACAATGCGGAAGTATGTGGTAAGTCCATAAATGTACCAAGGCTGTGTAATGCAAGGCATGATGCGAGATATGAATGCCATCGGCCACACCGATGCAATGCAAGGCCTATGTAGCCGAATGTCATATGCAATCCAAGTAAGTCGGTACTTCTCAAGTACGTATATCAGTACAGTTCCTCTCTGGATATCACCGGGGTCCAATACACATGCAGAGACTGCCACCTCCCTAGCTGCACAGTCAAGCAAGCGGATAAGACCTCACTATCCGCCTGACCAGTAGTATGCCAATACCTACCCGGCTCGTCGATAGCGGACTCATTTGCGAGCTAGTCAAACTCAGCCTAGCTTATAGCCCTCTCACTCAGGCGGATAAGGCCACACTCCCTTCCAACCGACCCCGACACAGTGGGAGACGCGGCCTGCTGGTATTCGGCACTCGGGCGCTCGTATATCCACTCGGTCTAGACGTTGGAGCATCTCCTGGTACCAAAAAGGTTCTGGGACTCTCACCCAAGGACATCCTAAGTGCCCACAGTGCTAGAATAAGTATTTTCGGTATCCAATACGGCCATCCACGATGTACCTGTGGAGCCACGGCCCTGATGTTGCTAGGGCGTGCAGTGATCAAGTCACACGTATGCGAGATGCATGAATCACACGTCAAATCATGCAGAAGTCCAGCGCGTACTGCGCGATCATGTAGGGTGCTCAGTCACATAACGAGCCCCATAGATGGTCTGCCTAATGGCGCATGCCATGATCAGTCATTACTCATATCAAGCATACATATGATGCGTATGGGCATGAGTCATGAGGTTATACTAAGCATGTTATAAGGCAATGAATAGCAACGGGTATGGACCTATCAATGGGCCCTAAAGAGAGCCACAATGCGGACATTTAACCAACATTGTACATACAATGTGGACGTCGAACCAACATTGTTTTCTAGGCACGGCTTGCCATAATTATCATTTCAAGAACCATGTTAAACGTTCATTGCAATGGACTCTAAGGACTTCCGTTGGGCCTTGATCCCTGGGCCTTGGATATATCAAAATGGGTTGTATTACATGGGACTCACATTCACCAAATGGGTTGCATTAATGGGCCTCACCAATGAGCCTTATGTACATTGCAATGGTCCATGATCCATGGGTCATGAAATACATCAAGTGGGACTACACACATGAGCTTTAGATAGGTCCAATGGGTCATTCTTTTTGCGCCCCATGCACATTAAATGGGCTTGACCCATGGGCTTTATATGTACCGAATGGGCTTATTTCCATGGGCTTTTTATGTGCACCAAGGTGGGCCTAAATAAATGACCATAATGGATCAACATGGGCCCTATATACATATCAAAGCGGGCCCATTTAAACCATAGATCTGGCTCATTTTCCTTTGGGCTCATGTCATGAAATGAGCCCTCAAAATAGGAGGACAGTTTGGATGCTGCTTATCCATCATAGTGGAGGCCCACCTGAAGGCCCACCAATGCACATCTATACATATATAATATATATAACATTCTATATAATATAACATATATATATATATATATATACACACACACACACACACACCCATACACAAGTGGACAGAGTGGATAGAACATATAAATCATAGCGGGTCCCACTGTCCAAATAGTGGACAGTGTGGATAGTCACATACATCACAGTGAAGTCCACCGTCCATACGGACGGTGGCAATATAACCCATGAATCACTGTGACTTCATGTGGGACCCACCATAACCTATATTTTCCATCCAATCTGCTGCTAAGATCACAAAGACCTGGATGAACGGGAGACACAAATTTCAGATTGATCCCGAACTGCAGTGGGCCCAAAAAAAAAAAGGTTTCAATGGTAAGGTTCAATCACCACTATTTCTTGTGGTGTGGGCCGCCTGAGCGTTGGATGTGCCCCGTTTTTGGAGAGGGCCCACCTCAGAAGGTGGACCACCTGCTGATCGTCACAGATACAAAATATACATCATGCGGGGCCAGCCAACCATCCCCACTGTTCCTGCTGACGTGAGTACAGCAGCTATGGAGCTGCTGTACGATGCAGCATAAGCTGCTTCAAACGGTAAAAGTGGGTCCCACGTGGGGCCCACCATAACATTTATTTGTCATCCAACGGTTGATAAGGTCACTCAGACCTGAATGAATAAAATAATAAATAAATAAATAAATTTCAGCGTGATTAAAAACTTGGGTGGACCCCAAAAGGGTTTCAATGGTGGAATTCAATTCGCACTATTTCAGACGGTGTGGACCACCTGAGCGTTGGATTTCTCTGAAATTTGGAGGGGGCCCTCTTCAGAGAGTGGCCCACCTCATGAACGGATTGGATGGAATATAAACATCAAGGTGGGGCCCACGGCAGGGGCCGTGGGTCTGCTCCTCCCGCCCGCCCACTGACGACGCAGGGCGTCTGGCGTCCTGCACGGCAGAGGCAGCAGCGCCTCTGCTGCTTAAATTTTTTTTTTTTTTTTTTTTGAAATCCAATTTCCTAAGGATTTTCGGGTGTGCGGGCCACCCCAAGCAAATCCACTCCGTCCATTGTATTCCCAAGCACAAAATACATCCATCAAGACCAATATCGGTCATTTTTCAGCGTGTGGGAAGAGTTTTGGTACAATTCAATGGTAGTGATACCATTTTTAAAACGATGGCCCACCAAAAGCTCTGATCAACCCCATCTTTCATTTCAACGCTTAAAATGGAACTCTTAATGGGATGAACGGCATGGATTGAATACCTACATCAAGGAGGGGCCTAAACAAGTATCCTTCTCCAAGGCTTACAAATAAGCCTTAGCTTGAGCTCTCATCCCAGTGACGTCCAGCGTCACTGGACTATTTTTGGCTGGATACACAAGTTAAATGGGCCTTACCTAGGTGGGCCACTACATGGTAGGTGGTGTGGTTACAATGCATATAAGGTGGGCCCACTCTTGGATGACTTGGATAAAATACTTACATCAAGGTGGGGTCCATCCAAGTGGGCCATACGGCCATTCCATCACATACAAGGAAATAAATGGAAAGAGAGGGGAAGAGAAATAGAGTGAGACACGCGTGATAGAGGGACCCCGGCACTATGGGCCCTCCGTTTCAATCATCAAATCATACATCAAGGTCCCCTTGCATATGGACCATCAACAGAAGATCAACGGTGGAGATCCCACTCCACTAGAAATGGACGGTCTAGATGACCTCCTCAATACAAGGAAAGTAAACATCATGATGGGGTCCATGGAGAATGGCCCCATCATGGAATGATCTTGATGATCTAGATGAGCCATTGGCCACATCTTAGGGTCCCAAGTGAGATCCAAACCATTGATCGGTTGGCCTCACTTGGCCCACCTTAAAAACATGAAAAACTACTCTATCAAAGCACCCACCTCTAGATCTTCTTGGTCCGTTGGATAGCCGGTCTCCTAGATCTTTACTTAGATGGTGGAGATGGGAATTAGATGGCTAGGATAGGAGATTTGGGAGTGGAAAGTGGGCCTCACATATGCACTTCTCTCCATGGGGAGGCTTGGACGTTGGATGCTCTCCCTTGCTTAGGTTGGAGTGTTGAGAAATGAGAGAGAGAGAGGTGTGATTAATGAGAGATGGAGTGATGTGAGGTGAGTGATGGGTGAAGTGAGTGATGGGTGAAGTGATGTGTTAGTTGACTTGGGTGGTTGCTTGACTTGTGGAGAAAGGAAGCATGGGTGTGTGTGTACTTGACATGAGAGGTGATTGATGGGTGATTGATGGGATTGATGGGACATATTGTAGAGATTCCTTGGGATTTGCAACGCGCGGTATTTTTGCTCGAACTGAACGTGGGTCCGTATCTCATCGTCTGGGTATCGGATCGGTGCGTGAGTTGCGGCGTTGGAACCGCGGCGACGGTGCGGTCGCAACGATACAAGTCTTGGATTAAGCCGGCTCAAATGAATAGGATACGACTTACGGTCGTGCGCAATGTCAACCATAAGTCGCGGATTGCCGGAATCTGACGAGAAGGGTCGCGGGAATCAACGGAACAGTGCGGATTAGGATACGGGTCTTACAGTTCTAGGCCTCACACCATAACAATCAAATAATTTTATTTTTTTATTCACCATAGACATTTGTCATTTTATTTTATTTTAGCTTAGCCTAACCTCCATCATTGCTCATAGCATGGGGCCTTAATTATCAGTCATTAATTTATCTCTTCACTCCTTATTTAAAATATCTTGCTAGATCGCAGGGAAGATCGCTTAGTTTCAAAATAAAAGGTTGCGGGGCTTTCTTATTATATACCATGTGATTCTGTTGGCCATCACGACACGAAGTTTGGTCCACACTAGATGATGAACAAATAGTTGATTCGCCACTATATCGCCACATGCTTGGTTTCAAGCAAGACCATAAACAGGCCGTCATCTCACTGGCCATCTCTTCACGAAGCCTGATTCTGATCGAGCAACGAATATACATCTATCCCACACATCATGACCGTTTCAAGATGAAGCTCAATCCTGATTGGGTAATGAATGAATCGTCATCCCTCAAGTTGACCATGAGTGGCACTATTATAAAAATCATTAAAAGAAAAATGTTTTCGACTTTTATATAATTTTTCATTATTATTTTTATTGTTGAACTTCTGTAGCGAATCAAGTTGAAAGAACAAGCCCTTAAGTCCATAAACTCACGTTTATTATTACAAAGTAAAAAGAACTCATTCAAATGAGTTAACCCCTACCCTTTCAAAAATCACCTGAACGGAAGGGTGAATATTGGTGGTTGAGAGGACCTCGAATCTTTGATCTCAATATCCAATTTGTTCAGCTCAACATGGGGGAACATCGACGATTCAATCAAACTTTGAGTCAAGTAGACTCTGGCACTCTCACTCACTTTATCCACACAAAAGGGCCCAATCTAGACCCTCGATCATATGAGTGGTTTGGTTTGATTGAATTGGCACAGTAATAGTCATGACTTGTCATGCAACACTACATGTATTGGTTGTTTTTCATAAGATGCCCATTGATTACACACATGTTTTGTAGCCTATACACGGATAGGAGTTCTTTTTTTGATGTCATGTGTTGGTGATCATTATTTCTTTCTCCCTAAACATGTATCATGCATCGCGAAACTCAGCCAACTTGGCATTGTTGTTATGTTGAAGCTCCTTTAGTGGTTTTGGCGCTAAATACTTTTTCAATGTGATTCTATAGTGCATCTACTAAATCCGTCACTAACCATATTCATATTTTGGTCGATACTCATTGTCAGTCATGAGGCCATTATGGTTAGAAGTCAACTCAATTATGTAAACGAGATACATGAAATGTAGTAGTTAGCTGGACTTATCTTTTTTAAGCTACTTATGATTTTTTAGATTCCGATCAAATTTAGTTGTTATAGTAACCAAATAAATCTTTCAATTATTTCTTATTGAGATCTTACTACCATTAGCATCATTTGACTCACCATATCTAATGCGGTTAGGTCATGCTAAACAATAATATATAGGTTAAAAAAATCACTTTACATATAAAATGATATTCCTCGTATAGTATATAAATTGCTCATTTAGCCATTGGAAAATTTCCAACGAGTAAAAGTCAATACGATGGGGCATGATCCCCTATTGCTAAAATAAAGGCTCATTTGGATACTTCAATTATAATATATGGAATTCAAATTACATGGTAAATAGAATCAATGCAAATTGAAATCCTCAATTATAATTAGAATACCTAGTAATCCAAAAGTTATATTTGGATACTTGTAACTAGATGCATTAAGAGAATCAATTTACTACCTGGAAGTAGTATATGTGACATTTTACATAATAATTATAATATATCCATTAAAATATATATTTTGCCAACAAATAAAGAAATTACGGGCCTTGAGTGAGCCATAAAAATGAATCCACTTTAAAAAAACATATAAAAATCCGAACCTTTCTAGCTTTTGCATGTAATTTTATGCCTTTTAAGAGGACTGTATCTTGCTTACATTCTATTTCACATTAATTTCGATTACTAGTGTTTACATCAACCAAAGGACGCTGTTTGCTCATGTGCATCTGTTTACCATAAACCTGCGAGAACTTGGAAAATCAGGCTCAGGTATCACTGAATCTAGATAGGGTGGCTTGATTTTCTTGACCCAATCACTCAATTATAGACGACCTTGACCTAGTTGACTCTGTTAAGTCTGGTTTTGACCTACGTGGTTGGTTACAATTCTTTTTGCTGTATTGACATAGTGTAGGAGGGTAGACCTTTAACCAGAGTCGGCAGGTAGAGTCTAAATATACTATCCTAATTTCTCTATATTTTCTTTTCAAAAGTCACATCGTTGGACAGGAGCTGTCATCTTAGAATTGCGTGTCTTCGCTAGATCATGACCTATTGTATCAATCCTCTCCTCTTATTTAGAGGTGGGAATGAAGTCTAAAGGGCCTGTAGTCTAAAGTCACCTTTTGCTTCAAGTCATGTTTCCGTCAGCAAAACCATTCATATGGTGCAGTGGATAGAGAGGATATGAAAAAAATAAAAATAAAAAAATCTTAGATATCAACGGTCATGTAGGACTGCCCAGCCCAACAGCGTGGCCACGTAGGGCTAAGGCCGGGTGAGGAAGGTGATTGCCTGGTGTGCCGACCTATGTGACTTTTTGATATGGCAAAGTTTTGTGGGGCGTTTTTTTTTGGATTAGCTTGTTAGTAGACGCC
The DNA here is from genome assembly GCA_037074715.1 of Magnolia kwangsiensis. Classification (NCBI taxonomy): domain Eukaryota; kingdom Viridiplantae; phylum Streptophyta; class Magnoliopsida; order Magnoliales; family Magnoliaceae; genus Magnolia; species Magnolia kwangsiensis. The sequence goes on from CM073581.1 coordinate 102,737,909, forward strand.
CATGTCAGTACACACTCCATATTACCCACCCCTGCTAGGATCGATGCCAAGACTCCAAGTGTTGAGACGAGGTATCTCTGCTCAGTCCGCCAGTTCAGCTATGGATCTGGGTGTAAGTTTTGTGGGGTTCACCATGATGTATGTGTTATATCTATATTGTCCATCCATCTTGATTATTTTAGGGCGTGAACTCAAAAATAAGACAAATCCAAATATCAAGTGGACCACCCCACAGAAAGCAGTGGGAATAGTGACCCCAACTTTTGAAACCTTCCTAGAGCCTACCATAATGTTTTTTTGCCAGTCAACCTTTTCATAAGGCCACACAGACCTGGATGAAGGTATAACACAAATATCAGCTTGATCCAAAACTTCTATGGCTCCCCTGAAGTTTTCAATGGTTGGTGTTCAATCCACATTGCTTTCTGTTGCGTGGTTCACTGGAGGTTTGGATCTAACTGATTTTTGGGCTTATACCCTAAAATGATATGATAAAATGGATGGACAGTATGGATATAACACATACATCATGTTAGGGCACACAGAACTTTGCCACGTCAACTGCCGAGGTCGGTGGTGTGTGGCTCACCACGCAATCCGCTTCCATTTTACTCTATCAGAGGTAGGGCCGGGCTGGGCCTGGCCCTTTTCCACCCCTAGTCCTATTAGAAGCATTTAAAACTTCAAATCTACTTATTTTTTAGATGTCAAACATATCAAGAAAATGACAGGATGACTTATGTAGAGGAGAGATTAAGAGGTCAATCGCATCATACGCATATGGTGATATGGCACACGTGTGCAGTATCTGGGCTAGTCATTACGTGGGTCAGAGTGACATTGCTTTTAAATCAAGCACATTCACTCATCAAACGGTCAACAATCTTACTAGAAAATCCCAACCACTTGGTATATGGTTGGGATTCACACGTTTGCCACGTTGGCAATTGTGGCGTGAATTACTCTAGCATTTGTTACATTTGAGTCATGCACTTGATTGTAACTCGCGCCCACATGCCATCGCCTCATGTATGGGTTAGATGAAGGTGACATCATCAACGCGTTATTGAAGGGTTAGGATTGGGAGGGAGGATTGTGAATGAGATCTGCACCGTTCAACAGGTGTACCATCTCATGTTCACCGTGAGGCCAAAATTGAAGGCCCATCCAATACTCAAGTGGGCCACACCATTAGGAAATGTTGGGATGTGGACGCTTTCTTAGGTCCCACCTTGGTCTGTATATTCCATTCAATCCGTCGCTCTACTGGGATGAAGGGACGTCTCAAAAATCAGGCTATTCAAAAACGAGGTGGACCCCACCACGTGAACTTAGAGGTTTTATACATTTACATTGCTCACTATGGTTTTGGCTCACCATAGCTTTGAATCGGTCTAATCTTTGCGAACAAGGTCAAAGAGCAATACATCTAATGGATGGTGTAGATTCTATGAATAGAAGTAACGCGTTTCCCATTTCCTTTTTGATTTAGGAGTTTCACCAAAGGTAAGATGTTGACTTCTTTGGTGGGCCCTTATTCAGAAAAAGAGGCCCTAGTATACCATGTGGCAAAACTCTGTGAGCCCCATCATAATGTATGTGTTTCATCCACACCGTCCATTCATTTTTCTTAGATCATTTTAGGGCAAAGACCAAAATCGAGACAGATGCAAAACTAGGTGGATAGACCACGTACATTCAAGGTGGGCCCAAATGAGTTTACTCAGCAGGATAAGGGCGTACGCAATCCGACATCCATTGGCACCCCCAATCTCCAAGCATTTAAAACTTCAAATCTAGTTTTAAGATGTAAATCATATCAAGAAAATGCCAGGATGACTTGTGCAGCGGAGAGATTAAGAGGTCAATCGCATCATAGGCGCATGGTGATGTGGCAAATGGGTGAATATATAATATATATTACAGCACATATAATATATAATATATAATATATATAAATATATACAAAATATTTATATTAAATGGACCAAATCCTAGTCGAATCGATTCGAAACCAGTCAAGTTCCAAGCTGAGTCCAGTTGAATTCAGTGTAGCTCGAAATTTTTTTCAAGTTCAAAGAATCAGCTTCATTCGGCTCAACTCACTAGCTGAGTCGGGCTTCTCTGAATTGAGTCGAGCAAGTTAACCGAGCTAACTCGGTTCACATACAGCTGTTCGTTTAAGTCATGCACCTGATTGTAAGTTACGCACACATGTCAACCACTCTTGCATAGGTTAGATGAAAGTGACGTCGTCATCAACAAGTTATTGAATGGTTAGGATTATTTCATCCGGGGAGAATTTAGAGCCTGTTTGGCTGGGCGAATCCCATGGGATTAGGAGGGATGGGATGAATTTTAAGGTAATGATGGTGGTGTCAGTGGATTGATTTAAGATCCATGGGATTGCTATATCCCAGGACAAGTTCACGCTCGGCATATCCCGGAATTTTATCTTTCAATCCGTCTAACCAAGGTATGGGATCAATTTTAAGGTAATGATGGTAATGTCAGTGGATTGTTTTAAAATCTATGGGATTGCTTATATCCCGGGATAAGTTCATCGGGTCTGTTTGTCTCGTCATACATATCCCGGGATATCGTGATCCCATCCCTCCTAATACCGTGGGAACACTCCGGCCAAACAGGCCGTTAGTACAACTTCTGTGGCCCATTATATCAACCATTCTCATCAGAACAGGGAATTAATACAAGTCGGCTAGCATAGGGAGGGACGTGATGAGGTCCACCACTATCTTCCTAAGGGAATAGCTACTCCAAATCCACAGAGCTACCTGGCCTCCTCACAAAGCTTCCTTGTATACATCAAGGATAAAAGCAGGAATAATTTTTAATAAATTTTAAATAATTTAATTAATGATTAAAAAAATGAAATTACAGCCCTTTGAGCTCAAACTTAGAGCAGAGTTTTGAACTTAGACTCCAACTCAAACACTCTAAAATTGTGACTTTGTATAAATAGTAAACTTACTATTCATATACGGCCTAGATTACTATCAAACTTCATGGTTTGTGGCGAAAAATAACGAGTGTCCAATTTCGCCCAACCACATTAATGTCCTAACTTTTCTAATTCATTTTTATGTTGGGACTCTTATAACTCAAAGGATCAAAAGTTATACTCAAACTTAAACTTACTATTTATAGTCAAAACAAAATAAAATGGGACAAATTAGAAAGCCCCATAAACCTCTAGTTACTCTCAAATTCCACCTTACATATAAAGTATCACAATTAAAATAGAAAATAAATTCCGCACTTATACAATTTTATGCGCATGCTTGATGGGACTGCAATGGCATCTACTGCCTATTGAGGATCCATTGATGGCATCGAATTTACTTCAATAACATTGAGTAGTAAAACTAAAAACTTCCAACAACCAATACAAAAATTTTAAATTTGACTAGTAAAATTAAAAATTTTCAGCAACCAACATAGAAGTTTAAAATTTTTTTGATAGCATTGAGCATCTACTGATGATATTAACTTCTACTCAATGGCATCGAGTAACAGCACATGTAAAAAAATAATGGAGGGACCCAAAAAAAATGTATGTGCGGCCTATGTGAGAGTTAAAACGGGATGCGGATTTTGTGGGAAAGCCTTTACTTCCTGTGAAAAAGGATGCTGGGTGGGCCCACTGCAATGTATGTGGGAAATCCATTCCATACAGCCGCTTTTTGAGATCATTTTAGAATGAGTAACAAAAACTGAATTGGATACAAAACTTAAGTGGGTCACATGAGACGGAAAAGTGGGAAAAGAAATTCCTGCCGTTGAAACCCTCCTAAGCTCCACATTGATGTTTATATGCTATCCAAACCCTTTATAAGGTCATTCCCAGTGAGATGAAGTGAAAACATACAAAAGATAGGATATCAAAATTTTATGGCCATAAGAATACTTTAACGGTGCTCTGAGTTCCCACTGTTTCCTATCATGTGTCCCATTCTGGATACACCCGATATTTGGTCCCACGTCTTAAAATGATCTAAGAAATGGATTTCTCACATACATTGCCGTGGGCCCACCCAGCATCCTTGCGCAGGAGCTTCCTTGGAAAGGCTTTGGCAGGAAATCCGCGTCCGTTAAAACGGCCTCAGCTTTTTGGGAAATGATCAATAGTGGGTCCCAGCGGGTGGACCACCTCAGATGCGCCACACACGTGTCTAAAATGTTAGAGGCACGTATGACAGCAAAACGCCCAACGCCCCTCATGGGACCTAGTCATTCTTACCGCCAAAACACGTTCCCCCAAAGGAGAAGAAAAAAACGGTTGTATCCCAACTCTGCCTTCCCTTCCCTATCTCCTCTCTCAACCTTCAATTCAAAAATCAGTTTCATTTCTCAACAAAAACAAACAACAAAACATCGAAATACAAGAAAAAGAAGAAGACCCACTTCCATTTTCTTTGTATTTTCCCATCAAAACCAGTCTCAAACACAAGACCCAATTCATCTACAAAAGAGAAAAAAAAAAAAAAAAAAAACAGAGAAGAAATCCCATTTCAATCAAAAACCAATATCAATATCTTCTCTGCCATGGGAAGGAGGCTCCCTTTCGAAGCCAACCATTCAATCCATCCTGTACTCTCCCTCTCTCTCTTCGCCACATGGGTCACCATCATCATCGCTGTAATCGCAGCCCTCTGCAGCGCCCGGCCTAGAAAACCCACAACAGAAAAAACATCACAACCATCATCACCTTCACAAGAACAAACACCAGAAAATCCCCAGGAAGAAACAACTCCCTCACTCCCACTCCCACTTCCACCAGCATTAATGAAACCAACTGAAATGACCCATCAATCCCAACCATCGCTTGCTGAAGCAAAGGACTCGCCAAACAACCAACGCATCTTGCGGCCCTCGAACACCACGACGGCGCGCCGGAATCTGGTGGTGAGCCTCAGCATGAAACTGCCCAGGGCCTTGTCTTCGAGAATATGGACGGGAAAGGACGAGTACCATCAACACAAAGGAGGGGATAAACAAGAAGATTCCCTATGTACGAAAACCATTATATTAGGAGAGAGATGCAGAGTTCCAAGGGGGGATGGTGATGACATCATCTACGACGAGACGGGGAATAGGATTGCAGCCTATCCTTCAAGACCACCGAGTTCGCTACCGGTTTCTCGGTCTAATTCCTACATTGATCCAAATGAAGTTCCTGTTTTGAATCCGTAAGGTTGTTGTCACTGTTGCTTTTGTTGTTTACATCTTGCCAGGTGAGGAATGTGGATGGAGATGTTAGGTGAAGGACCGAAAACATTGTTGGTGCAAATCCATTTTTCTTAAATCATTGTATCCAAACAAGAATGTATGAATTATAGGTTTCTTCATATTGGGTTTTCCAAACAAGAATGTCTGAATTATAGGTTTCTTCATATTGGGTTTTGTTTCTTGGCTGCCATTAACAAAGCTGAGGAGTCATTTGGATGCGTGTAACGTTTTTAGTTGTAAACAAGTTGCACCTGAAAGTGAGTTTCATGTGTATGTTGCTTGTAATCGAAAATGATTTTAGCTAGGCGCATGTGAAATGGCTTATTTATTTATTTTTATTTCAAATGTGTTAAAAACCGTATATTTTTAAATAACTTAGTTGCAACTTATGTAAAATAAGGACATAAACAGAAAATATTAAGAAGTACATGTGATCACGTTGTCCTTGAAGCGTTATTCACCCTTCTCAAAGTAGTGTGATCACGTGGTCCTTAAAGCGTTATTCGTCCTTCTCAAAGTAATTGAGACGGCTATCAAGTTGCAGGCAAATAGCTTTTAAAATACGCGCGACAAGCATATGTGTGATTTTGCATTCACCGCACGAATAAACCATTAATGAAATTCTGTATACACAATTTATTAGTAGATTTAAAAACTTAAAGAAAAATCTCAAATCAGCCAAAAATTCAGAAAAGAAATTGTTGGCTTAAACCAATACACTCGTCTATTTCTTAAGGACTTGCTGGCTAAGGTTCATACTAAACATTACTAGCTTGATCAAAGAACTCTGGAGCCCCACCAGTTCATATAAGAGAGTGATTCGAATGGTTGATGATTGTGAAATAAACTATCCAAGTTCTATTTATATATGCTAGGATTACTAGACGTTTTGGTCTAGAATCATAACTCCAAATGATCGTTTTTTACTATTGGTGAGAAACAAACGTTATTAATTTGACAGTTTTTTACCATTTTGCATGTGGAAAAACTAGTTGCATGCTAGCCGTTTATGACTGTTAGGGTAGCCGCATGCAACATTTTTTATATGGTCCGGTTTATTACCGCATGAGTAGTTACACCAGGCCTCTTAAACTTCTAATTTTAGCCCATTATATAAGGTAGACAGGTATATCTCAGACCTCTTACCCACAATACTCCAACCACCTGACCCATAGCCACTATCGCACCTATCTATCTCCGATTCGCGTAAGGTCACAAGGGAGCGACCCATTTGCAATACGATGCACACGTGCGAGGTGTGACCATGCCTGTGCCTATGCGCGTGCATGCACGCATTCGCACTGGAACACGCAAGTCTCGGTACTCCATAGATTCACCGAGCAAATAGTACCCTTCTTATGAAGACAAAATTTTCTTCTCTCCTTTCTGATATGGGGCTATTCCCGAAACATAAAAAACTGAGTTTTTACAAACCTCGATTTTTATATATAATTTTTTATTGAAAATATTTTTTAATAAAAACATTTTCCATAACAAAATGCACTGACAAATGTCTTATAGTTGTTACAAAACTTACAGGCATCCAAACGACCTCTAACTCAATTTAATATGGTTTTAGCTAATTTTCAGGATATGGTTATCCCCACAATTCTAACATGTTTCTTATGGGTATAAAATTTCCATTTTTCACAACATTAAGATAGCATTTTGCGACTAATTTTGACTTTTAAAGTAAGGGGGGGGGGGGGGGAAGAAATAAATTATTTACCAAACCAAATATAATTAATGTGATGTGATCACTCATGGTTGCATTTATAATCAATTAGTATAAGGGGTCATTTGGGAGCGTGTATTTGATATTTAGTGGTAATTATCATGGAAAATCGATGTGAATTGGAATTATCAATTATGCTTAGCAACTTATAATTGGAATCTTTTGAAATCCATGTGAATGCCTTTGACAGCTTATATTTAGTTTGCATTAATGAAAAAGATAAATGTGTCTTGCAAATCGATAGTAATTGGAATTCTTGTGAAACAAAATCATATGATTTTATAATGATATAAAAAAATGAGCTTTTGATGTATTTGATTCCAATTCGCATCAAATACACTCTCATAAACTAATTACCACCGATTACACACTCTCATATGACACTTAAAGAAGTTAATACCTAAACATACATGAATCAAGCAAACAAGACCAAAACTCTTAATATTCAGGCACCCTTGAACTATACAATATGCTTTCCCTCATACAAGTCCCCTAAATTCGCATTGGAATTTATGTATTTGATTCCAATTCGCATCAAATACACTCTCATAAACTAATTAGAATTCGCATTGGAATATGTCCCTCATACATGAATTGGAATTCATGTATTTGATTCCAATTCGCATCAAATACACTCTCATAGACTAATTACCACCGATTACACACTCTCATACGACACTTAAAGGAGTTTAATACCTAAACATACATGAATCAAGCAAACAAGACCAAAACTCTTAATATTCAGGCACCCTTGAACTATACAATATGCTTTCCCTCATACAAGTCCCCTAAATTAAATAAGTGTTATTTCTTTGGTAGTTAGTTGCAAATTAAAATCAACATTTTACATGATGTGCTTAAGGGCTCGTTTGACATCTCTCATCTGATCTAATAAGAGCTACTCCAATAAGTTATCTTTGTTTTGGATCTTGTTTTAAATAAGTTTGTTTTGTAAAATCACATTTTCAAAATAAAAAAACAAATATCTTATTTGAAATAAGCACATTTGCTAAAACGATGAAATAAAAGCTTTTTAAAGAAAAGTTGATATAATTTTTAAATATTACAATAACTTCATTATAAGAGCAATATGGAAAGTTGTTTTGGGCCACTTTGACATGGACCATTCATCATGTGGGGGTACCTTTTATATGGGTTGTTCATCATACGAGATTGTAAAGAGAAAAAAAGAAGACAAGATGGGAATTACTTTTCACTTTTATTTTTTTTATTTTTTATTTTACACACGCACCCGCTACACACCCACGCACGCCATAGTGGATTTCACCACCTCTGGGTTTCGAACCCAAGACCTCGTGTTGAAACTCCACGGAGTTAACACTTGGGCAAAGACTGGAGCCCAATGTGTATTTGCTTAAAGAAAAATGGATAACTTCTCCATTAGTTTTTAAAAGTATTTTTTTGCTAGTTTTTTAAAAAATAAATAGTAAAATTAGAGTTTTACTAAATAATATGCTTTCAAAATAAAAGCTTTTTTTTTTAGAATAAGAGCTTATTCTTTTAGAATAAGTAAATAAGAGATGCCAAACAGCGCCTTACATAGAATCCATGTGAAATAGAATCACATAGTTATATTGTGATTTTTTTGAAAAAATGGATTTTTAATATATTTAATTCTAATTTACATCGAATACACATTTTTAAAGCAATTACCAATAATTCACACCTATTACCATACGACCCCTAAAAGAGTTAATGTAACGCCCTGAAAATCGGGGGTCGAGAATAACTTAACTCCCGAGTTTTAAAACATCACTTATGCAACATATCTAATGATGGATGTATGTTGTTTGTATTAGTACATAAAACATGAGGTAGATTAAGCCAGATCAGCAAGCATAATTCAGGGATAAATAGAATACGCAAGCGGAAGTCTGAAATAGACATATAAACCAACATAAGTCCCCAAGGTATGTATGCCCTGCCAGGTCATAATTACAAGTCGGATTTCAAAATATATATAACAAAATGTGATAAATCACTACAACATAGCCCGGAATCCCCATCAATGAGGACATGGCTCACATGAACCTGCCTGAGAACTGCATGAACGAAAACGCCTCCTTGTTCTCATCGAACTCCGGCTCCGCCTCGTAAGCATCACCATTACCTACAGCTAAGTCAGAGTCTGATTGGTATTTAAGCACCATTCCAGAATGTGGGAGTGAGTGATCAACTCAGTGGAACTATACAGCAAAGGTTAATATGTTATCAATTCAATCAAGCAGTACAATCAAACATGTCCTAGATACTCTTGTTAATGCAAGAATGGTATGAGAAAATGATGCATGCACTCACTACAAACTCCCTCTTGCGATATCATCTAACGATCGCGGCATGAATCACTACCACTGTGCTTTACACCAACATCAACGGCACATGCAGTGCGATGTTATGAGCATGATTATCAAGTTCTTATTAGTCCTTTTCATACAGCAGGATTGGAAAGCTAAGGTACCTCCCTTATATCAATTTCTAAACAATGATCCATTCTAGGCTCATCAGTCCTAGACAATCTTATATGATGTTAAGGTTCTAAAGCGCTGTAAAGGGCTCGTCACCAATCAATACAGGTCTAGTTATATCCTAGGTACTGCAATAAGGCTTGTCGCCTAAATGCAGTCTTAGGATATACTCGAGGTCACTACCATCATCAATCAATGTAGGCCGACAACACGAATATAGTGTCTCATACCACCATAATCGGCTCACGAGTCTAAGTTGCTCATTGGTCACTACGGGGAGGCTCGTCGCCCCAGCTATAACGCTCTGACTTTTCAAGACCCGAGTACATGACCCGTTTCCCAAAAACTCGAGTGTTAACCTTAAAGGATGGTCAAATTCGAGTGTACATTTTTTTCATCAGAGTAAGCAAATGAGCGTAGTGTGGACAAGTCGACATAAAGAAAAATTCTATTATCATTTAAATATACAAGAAGCTGCCCATAATGACTTATACAAACCAATGTCTCTGAATTTAATAAGTACAAGATTCATAAAAATTTCATATATGAAGAATAACAGAAAATATATAAATATAAGCCGCAAGATCACGCAGCTCTACCAGGAAAATACAGTCATGCATCCCTGGCGATCATACCCTACTCCTCGTCAAGTCTGAACATGCATATCACTTAAGCCACCTGTACTACCTGTACGATTGTATATTTGATGGATGAGTGGCCAACTCAGTATGAATTTCTCTTAAGATTACACACCGCCGCATTAGGTAAGCATAGTTATAAAACAACCAAACAACCAAAACAAAGTAAATGCAGTCTTATTAGATGCATGGATGCATGAATGCAATCATAGACCTGGGAAAAACATCCAGACGGGCTGTGCCTCGAAAAAAACATCTAGACTGGCAATGAGGTCGTCATCCAAGGATGTGACTAGTCATAAGCGCAACACGTAGCGTAATGCAGGGCAGAGTGATCCAAGTCATCATCATAAATCGATCGGATGGTCATTAGCGCAACACGCGGCGTAATCGTATTGGCATAATGATCCAAGTCGTCATAGTATGCTATACATGCATGAATTGTCAGCCCATTATTAGTCCATTTATAACCAGCCAATTTAGATGAGCTCAAAGGTCACTATGGGGAACACATGGCCCAGCGTATGCCGACAGCTCAGGCATAGTGTCTCATTATCACCATCCCCAGCTCATGAGACTACCATCTTAGGATGTTTCATGAAAACCCATCGACTAATATGGGGCTTACCATCGCATGGTTGCACAATATAAAACATCGAACACATATATGAAAACTACCAGAATAAAGCCATATAGGGCGATATCAAACAAGCCACATAGGGCAATTATCAAAATAGGCCTCATAAGGCGAGTATTAAAACTATGCGATAAAAGACCATCATTGAAAACCATTGGACACAACAACCCTGGATGGTAGGCCCACATCAATGATCAATTTAGACCACCACTCAGTAACTACTAAGTCGAAGGTCCATTTTAATCACAACCAGTCGAGTTACATCCCAAGTATGGGTTTACATTTATAGGTGGGAGTTTCTCACTAATGTACCAGTTTAGAGTCCATAAGCAATACACAAATAATCCACAAGCATGAACAAATATACATGATGAAAATTAAGCAGGCAATATAAAAATTCAATTTTTACCAGCTAACACATGTGATTATAAGAGAAAAATATCAATTATAAATTTAAATAAAAACTATGATTTAAGCTAATGAGAAGATGAAAAGCTCAAGAGAAAGAATCATCACCGTATACTTTGAATCGCCTACCAGTGTTGCTAGAGAATGTGTGTTTCTTTAGAATCAATCCCTATCATAAATTAAGAACTTGTACAATTAGTCTCAAGTTCTACATACCACCTAGGGTTTAGGATCATAGCCTAGAGTTTGAGTTATCTTAGAATTTTAATATAGAATTAGGGTTTTACCCTATAGCTTAGGTTTAGGTTAGATCTTTAAGGTTGAACCCTAGTGGTGCGTAATTATTTATAATGTTAATTAAATAGTTATAAAATCTTTACTAACATTAATGTCATGGTTAATATTAGTTACTAATCATTATGATGATAATTAATATTATGATATACTATCTATAGTGAGACAACGCATTAACATTTAATAATGGTATCATTTTAATTTCTTGTATATAATAACTATCATTATAATAGATAATTTACTAATGGTCATGCATCCTAATATTTAACAATCCTATTAATAATGGAAATGATAACAATGTTAATTTAATAATTAAAAAATAATTATTAACCATAGTGTTACAATTAATATTAGTTAATGTACCAAAATAATCATTATGGTGACACTAACCAAAATTAATACTCAAGAATAATAAACAGGATAGTGATATTTATTAATAATAGAGTCATAATTGATGATAATAATAACAATAGCACTAATTAACACATTGTAATCAAAATTTCTAGTCGATGTCACTAAAATGGCATTAATTGTTACAATAGGTAGATAATAATAACGACATAATTAAAATCACAATGACTAATGATGAATCTGGAAATAAATGGAAATCCTAACCTTGTTAACTTAGTTTGAGTCGAGTTGACTTGGCCTGACACAATCACACTTCTTCCTCCTTTCTCTTTTCTTTCTCCCTTTCTTTTCTCACTCTCTTCCCTGCTCTCTTTCTTCTTGCTGAAATATCCAGTAAAACATGGACCAGCCAGTGGCCGAGTCGCATTCAACTCGACTAGGTCAGGTTGGTGCATCAGCCACCGACCCCACTCCCCTTTTCTCCTACTCTCATTTCTCTCTCTATCTCTAACTCCTTCTACTGCTGTTGAAGGTCTAGCAGCATCGTTGGGTGAACGGGTCTGACCCGACTCGAGCAGACCCGGTGCAGGGAGCAAGGTCGTGGTGCAGCCACACCACCCATTCTCTCTCTTTCTTCTTCATTTTCTTTCTTTCTTTCTACTCTCTCACTCTTCTCTTTGTTTCTTCTCTCTCACTCTCCCTAGCTCCTTTCTTTCTTTCTTATCTGCTGGTCATCCAGCAATGCTAACTGCGGACAGGGCTTAAGCAGCGGGTCGAGTTGAGATGGTGCAGTGCAACAGCCGCACTCTCCACCTCCGTTTTTCCCTTCTTCTTCTTCTTCTCTTTTCTTTCCTTCCTCTCCCTCTTCCATTTCCTTCCTCCTCGATCCGGGGACATCACCAGATGAACCCGCATTGCCCAAACCGATTTCGACTCGGTTTAAGCGGTGGAGAAGATAACGGCCATTAATGATGTATTTGAAAAAAGTGTTTCTTCCTTCAATCTGATTCTTGCAGATAATCCTAAGGGACCCTAGGAAGCTCCTAGAAGAGGTTTCTCAAAGCTTGGGGGAGATTTAGGTGGTGGGTTCAGACATTGGAAGAAACGGCTGGTTTTTTGGCTGCAGCTGCAAAAATAGAGGATGAGCTCCTGTTTTCTCGATTTTAAGGCCCTTATAACAAGCCCTATATCTCCCTATGGCCATTAGATTCGAACGAAGGGTTGGGATGAAATCCTGCTACCGGTTTTCTGAAAAATTGTTGGCAGAAGGGAGGTTTTGGCTTCGATTTTTCACAAGAAATCCTAGCTCACGTGAGCAACCAACGAACTGCTAGGATCCATCTGATAATGGAGGGCTGAGGTGGGGAAGGGAGGGAGGACGCGGATCGTTGACATGACAACTACAACAGGTTTCCATTTTTGGAACTATGTTTTTGTATGGCCTGATTACATCGACGTTTGTGTATACATGCCTACACTTCTACATGAGAGGCCCACTAAGTTTTGGTCAGGCCTCAGCTACGCACAAGATGGATGGTTTGGATCAACCGTGGGAGCTGTGATGGTGGGCCACAGTGCGAAGGAAACGGACAGCGTCCGTTCGCTGTCTAAACGCAGTGAGAGAGAGAGAGAGAGAGAGAGAGAGAGAGAGAAATCTCTCTTTTATGGAAATTGCGGGTCAGAGGCGTCTGACCGTTTTTTGGGAAGCTGGTGCACTGCAGGTGTGCACCAGTTGTGCACACGCACTCCACTAGGTGGGGTCCACCATGATGTTTGTGGGAAATCCACCCTGTTCATTCCAATTGGAGGTCCCAAGCAAGGCCCGTGATCAAAGATCAAGCTGATGAAAAGCCTGGGTGGGGCCCACCACTTGATTTGGGTCATATCGGTGGGTTTTCCATTAATCTAAGGGTCGGATAATTCCGAATCTGGATACCAACGGTCGAAAAGGTCCTAGGGACCATTCGGTTGGGAGTCAGTGGTTGACGTAGGGATTAGATGCCCTGATTTATGCTTAGAGCAATTAGTCAAGTAGTTTAATTAATTCTAAAACATGTTCTTAAACAAACTAATCAAATATTTTAATTAATCTAAGACATGTATTTAAGCCAACCTATCAAGTATTCTAATCACTTCTAAGACATTGGTTTAAGTGAACTAATCAAGTGTTCTGATCTATTCTAAGACATTTATTAAGTAAACTAATTGAGTATTCTAACTCTAAGACATTTATTAAATATAGTAATTAAATATTCCAACTAACTCTAGACATTTGTTTAAGTAAACTAACTAATTTCAAGGCATTTGTTCAAGTAACTAATCAAGTATTCTATCATTATAATTAGTTTCAAGATGTGTGTTTAAGAGGGCTAATCAGATAATCTAATCACTTCTAAGACAAGAATTCAAGTAAGCTAACCGATGATTTTCCAAGTGTTGATGAATAGCATCGTGGCTCAAGGAATGGATGCATGTTACTCCTATCAGTCTAATTCAGGATAGAACACAGGTGAACATTCAACTAAGTTAGGTTAGTATTCATACTAAGATGGGTTTCCCAGTAATACCCGAGTATGGTATAGTACAAGGTGTTACACCAGCGTAGGCTGACAGCTCGACCACAGTGTCTCATACCACCATGTCTGGCTCATGAGTCTTAACGGATTACGGTATCAAGGTTAACGAAATTTCACTAATGAGTTTGGTACCTTAGATTCAAACAGTAGTGTCCAAACATGGTAAACATATATCGGTCATTCGGGTTATTTGATGAGCTCAACTAGGACAAGCGCACGTTGAGTTGATCGACATGGAATGCATAAGCATTCTGTGTGGCCTAACCACTGTCGAACCTCCTAAGTATGACTCGCATTCGTCGAACACATCCTGCATGGCGAAAACAACCTCAACCACCAGTTTAAAGGCTGTTACCGACTACCTGGACTGTAATATAGTCTCAATCACGTACTAGCTCAATAATAGAAATTTGATTCATATTCTACATTCAAATGAACATGTTATGAAGTATAACCTAAACATAAATACAGTACGTGGAGGAAATCATACACACAGTTAACATGAATAAAATAGGCTAAACAATTCATGGAGAAAATCATACACATAAGCAGGGTAATTGAGATTCATATCTCAGCAACTTTATAAATCACACTTTACTGAATACTAACTCATTCAGACGTTTTTACAAACACTTAGACTACACTATTCAATATACATCACGTATGTCGACCATATTGCATATTAGGGAAAATCCTTTCTCCAAAGAGTTATCGCATACATAACAATCATGTACTAATGACAATTAATCATAACAATCGCAACATCAGATTTCATATGCATACAAGCATTTCAACATATACATGAAATATTCTATTTATAATATAGGTTATATATATACGTAAAATAAAATGAATAGAACATTTGGCATGTGTAATAGCATCCACGTCAAGAATAAATCATTATCTTATATTAAAAGTCTTAAAAACCATAACCTAAACATATATAATCCGCACCTTATACCGAAAAATGCGTAATGGATATGATTTAGACGATGAGTCTTCGTCAATGGCGGATACGCAACCTAAGGCATGAATTAGGTTAGCTACAACAACACTTAGACTATTCCAAGCTCCAAAACAGGTTAGGATTTTATTGTCTTATTCAAAGATGGAATTAAAATCATTGGAATAACGATTCAGATACGATGGATTGGTGCGTAGAGGAAACTGGGAAGAATCTCAAGATAAAACACCAACTACTCACTCCCTTTCTCTCTCTTATATTGGCTAGAGTTAGAAATTCGTATGGAATATGTGAGAGAGGGTTTAAGGCCCTTATATAGGCCCAGAACCAGCGGAAATAGCCCTAGGGCTAAGGTATACTTAGGTTATAACCAAATCGGGCTTTTTCTAATCCAACGGAACGTTTCTAGAGGTCCTTTTACTAAATGCGGTCGAACTTAAGCTCACTAATCTTGGATCTTAAGAAAGTTTAGTTTTCAGTCCGATTGGGTTTCTAAATCGACCGTGGTGAACCAGTTTCAGTTCAATGGTCACCGAAACTCAATCAGGGCCACAAGTACGTTAACATGTATGGGCCATCTTCCCTGATCCAAGGGTGAATTTGGGTCAAAAACCAACGGTCAGAATGCTTATAAAAGGCGCGTAAGCGACACGACTCAGATTACTTAAATCCATATTTAATTTTATAAAAAACTTCACTTTCTCATAATCTTCACTCCGGATTCAAGCAAATCGTCTCAGGACATCGTTTGGTCTTGATTTTTGAGGTGATAGTCAAGTCCAACTAGGCAGTCATAACTATCTAAGTTCATCGCTATCAGACTTTCGACGTGTGGTCCAGGTCCGATACGAAGTTTCTGAACGCTCTCGAGAGCAACTGGGTTTAGAGTTGAATCCAAGGTTTCAAGATAATGTAGCGTTAACAATTATATAGGTTTTGGGTCTTACGGATCGTATTTAAAGTGGTTGGTGCTAAATTCATAAGTAATCGAGTTTAGCGCTAGTTAATTCACGTTAAATTTCTAAAGGATTAAGTTTTAAAGGATTTTTTGCTAGAGGTGGTACTCGGATTAATGTACGGATTTTTTCAGGACGTAACAATCTACCCTCCTTAAAGAAAAATTTCAACCTCGAAATTTGTACCTTCTCATACTCCTCGAGGATCTGAGAGTAGTTCTTTTTGACCTCAGCTTCAGTCTCTCAGGTAGCCTCTTCTTCGCTATGATGCGTCCACAGTACCTTTACAAGTGGGATAACCTCGCTACGCAATACCTGCTCCTTCCTATCCAAAATACGCGTCGGTTGCAATTCATAAGTGGCATCCTCGCTCAACTGCACCTGCTCCCATCTGATAATATGTGAAGGATCAGGAACATACTTCTTCAACATTGACACATGGAATATATTATGCACACCTGCGAATGGTGTGGGCAAAGCAAAGCGATACGGTACTGCCCCCGCTCTATCAAGTATCTGGAATGGGCCAATGAATCTCGACGTGAGTTTCCCTTTCTTACCAAACCGAAGGACTCCCTTCATCAAGGAAATCTTAAGGAATACATGGTCCCAAACTTCAAACTCAAGCGGTCGTCGTCTCGTATCAGCATAACTTTTCTTCCTATTCTGTGCTGATAGCAGTCGATGCCTAATAATATCGATTTTCTCTGAGGTTGCCTGAACCAACTCTGTGTCAATCAGAGTCTTCTCGCCCATTTTTATCCGGCAATGCAGTGCTCTACACGGGCGACTGTACAGTGCCTCATAAGGAGTTATGTCAATACTTGTCTGAAAGCTGTTATTATATGTGAACTCGGCATAAGGAAGACAGTCATCCCAACTATCCTTGAAATCCAACACACAAGCTCGCAGTATGTCTTCTAGCACCTAATTTACACGTTCTGTCTGCCCATCTGTCTGCGGATGGAACACGGTGCTGAACTTCAGCTTTACACCCATCGCTTCCTGGATACGAGTCCAGAAGATAAATGTGAATCGCGTGTCTCGATCTGACACAATCTCCAAGAAAACTCCATGCAGACGTACAATCTCTTTGATGTACAATCTAGCCAACTCGTCTGCAGAATTCTTGACTCTGATCGGTAGGAAATGAGCTGATTTTGTCAGCTTATCAACGATCACGTAAATAGAGTCATACCCCTTCCTCGTCTTAGGCAGTCCTGAAATAAAATTCATAGAAATGAAGTCTCACTTCCATTCAGCTATGGGCATGGGTTGAAGCAATCCTGGAGGTCGGCGATGCTCTGCCTTAACCTACTGACACGTGAGATAACGGGATACGAACTCAGCAATGTGAACCTTCATATTATCCCACCAGTACGACCTTTTCATGTTTTGATACTTCTTCATGCTACCTTGATGCATCACAAGCCTCAAATTGTGGGCTGACTCGAGAACCTCTCGTCTCAAGTCAGGAACGTCTGGGACACATAGGTGGCCTCGATAACGTAAGCCCCCAACCATACCAACAGTCCACTCTAAGTCCTCATTTGTACTAACCCGCTCTTTCATCTTCGCTAAAAGCTCATTGTTTTCCTAAGCCTCGATAATTCTGCCATCAATGAGGGGTTGTACACGAACATGTGTGACGACTTCATACGGTTCCTCTACCGTGAGTTTCTGCTCAAAGTCTCGCACAAACTCCACCATATCCCATTCTGCAATCATAAGCGAAGCCGCCAACTATATAGTTTTCTTGCGGCTTAACGCGTCTACCACAAGGTTTGCCTTGCCTGGATGGTAGGAGACCTCGAGCTTAAAGTCCTTCAAGGTTTCCATCCATCAGCGCTGCCTCATATTCAAGTCTCGCTGTGAGAATATATATCTAAGGCTCTTGTGGTCGCAAAAGAGCTCGAACTCCTTTTCGTAGAGGTAATGTCTCCAGAGCTTTAATGCGAAAATGACGGCTGCCAACTCTAGGTCATGTGTATTGTAATTTTTCTCGTGTTTCCTCAACTATCTCGAGGCATAAGTGATCACCATATCCTTCTGCATAAGGACACAACCCAGACCAACGCAAGACGCGTCGGTATAAATAGTATACTTAACCCCTTGCTCTGGCAATACTAGCACAGGGGAGGACGTCAACTTGTCCTTTAGTTCCTGAAAAGCTGCCTCGGCCTTCTCATTCCAGGCAAACTTCAAGTCTTTCCGTGTCAACTGAGACAACGGTCTGGTAATCTTGAAAAAGTCTCGAATGAATCGTCAATAGTAACCTGCCAGCCCAAGAAAACTCCTCGCCTCAGTAACAGAACCGGCTGCTTCCAATCCTAAACCGCAGCTACCTTAGCAAGGTCTACAGCAATACCTTCCTTGGACACCACATGTCCCAGGAACTTGACTTCTTTCTTCCAGAAATCGTATTTCTTATACTGCATAAAAAGCTGATTCTCCTTGAGAGTATTCAATACCTCTCTCAGGTGCTCCTCGTGCTCTTCCCGACTCATAGAGTATATTAAAATGTCATCGATAAAGACGATGACGAATCGGAACAGAAACGGCCGAAACACTCTATTCATCAGATCCATGAACACGGGCGGAGCATTTGTGAGTCCAAACAACATCACAAGGAGC
Organism: Magnolia kwangsiensis; assembly: GCA_037074715.1. Classification (NCBI taxonomy): domain Eukaryota; kingdom Viridiplantae; phylum Streptophyta; class Magnoliopsida; order Magnoliales; family Magnoliaceae; genus Magnolia; species Magnolia kwangsiensis. The sequence continues at coordinate 102,756,838 of CM073581.1, forward strand.
TCATAATGACTAAAACTAGTCCTAAAGGCAGTCTTCTGTACGTCCTCATCCCTAACGTGTAACTAATGATACCCAGACTACAAATCTATCTTCAAAGAATAACGTGCCCCCTTCAACTGATCAAACAGATCATCAATCCTGGGCAAGAGATACTTGTTCTTCACTGTCACCTGATTCAACCTACAATAATCAATGCATAATCGCAGGGAACCGTCTTTCTTCTTCACAAATAATACAGGTGCTCCCCAAGGTGACACACTCAGTCGAATAAAACCTACCTCTAACAAGACATCAATCTGTCTCCTCAATTCCTCCATCTTACAAAGAGGTATACGATACGTCGGCAAGGAAATAGGTGTTGCATCGGGCACAAGGTCGATAGTAAAGTCGATCTCACGCCAAAGAGGAAGTCCCGGGATCTTTTCAAACACAACGAGAAAATCTCGAACCACTAGCATAACTCCTAACGTCGGATCATCAGAACTCTCTAACAAAGAAGTGTAGCTGCTAACACAACAGGACCAACTGACCTGAACTGGAAAAGTAAAGACTGTGCCCTCAGGTCCGTAGGCTGTCACGACTCTGGCCTCGCAATCAATCTCTGCCCTCATCTTCGTGAGTCAATCCATCCTGCAAATGATATCGTAGTGACACAATGGGGCGACAATCAGGTCGACGACCACTCTCTTGCTACACAAATCTACTGAACAAGACTCATAGATCCGTGTAATGTCAGAAAAAGTACCCGTAGCTGTCGTGAGTCTCACTCCCTTCATAGGAGTCATAACCAAACCTAGCTGCTTGACCGCAGCACAAGAGATGATCAAAATAGTGGACCCAGTGTTCACCAATAAGAAGACAGGCGTACCTTGGATATGAGCGAGAACCTCGAAAGATGTCGGTGTTGAATCTGCCTCGGGCGCCTTAGCTGTGAGCACGTGAACCCGAGCCTGTTGTGGGTGATGCGGTGGAGGTACCATGGGCCGTTGTGGCGGCCTGAAACGAAGTGCAGGAGGCCGAAAAGAAGGATGACTTGGTGCTGATCGAAGGGGTGGTGCTGAAATAGCCTGAGGCATCAAACGGTTGATTCTCTGAGGTGGCGAGAAACCACTATCTCGCATCCTGGAGAAACAAGTCACCTCAGTATGGTCTGGCTTCTTGCAGTAGTTGCACCACACATCAGGTCGCCTCACATGGCAGGAGATGGCAAGAACCTCGATGGTGAATCTATACGAGGCCTCTTACCGAGAAAAGGTCTACTCGTAAAATCAAGTCACGGCTTGGGAGCCATAAGTGCACGCATACGGGACAAGCTATCCCTATCTTGCTCAGCTCGCAGGGACATGCTCACCAACTCCGCATAAGAAGAGATGCTCGCACAGCACATCTTCGATCGAATCTCGAACCGCAGACCCTCAGAAAAATACCTTATCCGCAACGGCTGATCACCCAAAATCAAAGGAGCATACCTTCCAAGCTCCGGTGCCGTAAGAGGAGAGCTCTCTCTCGTATCTTGAGCCTCCTCTTCTTCTTCATGTTCTTCCTCTTCTTCTATTTCAGCCCCGCCTTCTCCTTCACTCTCTTCTTCTTCACTTTCTGTTTCACCCTCACTCTCCTCAAGTCGAGCGTGTCACTGCCGTGGCCCGATATTCATCTGATTGAGAGTGGTCTCGCTGATGTAATGGACCGACGCTAGCAATTTCACCCCAAGTCTATAGCCAAACTCAAGTACAATCTTGTATACGATTCGGCTGAAGGGAAGCGATTCAGTCCTTCTATTTGAACGTGCGATAAGGACTATCTGTCGCAGTACAAACGTAAGCACGTACAACTTCGCTCCCTGCCCCACTTGGTACAGAAAATCCACCATCAAACGCGTGCACTCACTGTGATTACTCCACCTGGAGTAGACGTTGAACGTGCAGATGTGGTAAAGCAGGCGGAAGTCGCCCGTCATATTGGTCACTAAGAGGCTCTTGTTAGGCTGCTACTGAACCAGTCGACCACATATAAACCTGGTGCGGCGATCCCTTTCACGTACACTATTTAAATTCCTGTTACTTGCATGTACCTCACCAAGTGGCACATTCAAGAGCCGAGATATTAAACCAACGTTGATTGTGGCCTCCCGATCTCTGCCAAATGGGATCTTGAACTGCGAGGGCTCTAGCGTAGGCTCTCAAATGTGGGCATAGAAGGCTCGGACAGTACTCACATTTGCACGAGACTCAACTTCAAATAGCGGACCCTACTGGCCTCTTTCAGGCGCTCGAACAATAAGTATTCTCCAAAGAGCCGCCCATCCACATGCGCTTTAAAAAGGACCCTACGGCCCTCGTAAACACCATGGGATAGCTCTGTCAACAAATCTCTTCCAACGAGAGCCTGGGGGTCAAGACCCCGCTTAGTCTGCAACTCTCTACCAACGTTAGTACTCGCAGCGGCGTCTCTCGGTATCCTCGAGCGAGCGGGGCGACTAGGCCCAGCTTTATCCACAAGGGCTCTTTTCTTTCCTATGAGAGAAAGAACAGAGAAAATCGAGAATAGGGCTGCAACAACCTCCAAGAAAGCCATAGAAAAGTGTAGAAAAAGAAGGAAAGGAATGAGATCTTTGGGTCTCTACGGATTTGAGCCTTAAAAGAGGGCGTAAAGACTCAAATGAAAGGGGATAAAGAGGAAAAAAGGATAAAATATGATGGGTTAATGGGTTTACACGAATTTAAGACTCAAATGGGGGATTTAAGAGCTCAAATCAAAGAAAATGAGGGGGTTGGAAGATGGGTGTTGCTGAGAACGGTAGAGGGATAAAAAGATTGAAGAAAAATGAGGGAAAGAGGGATTGGAAGGGAGATTTGAGAGAGAAAAGAGAGGTTTTGAAGAAAAAGAAGAGCTTGGGGCGGGGGGGGGGGGGGGGGGGGGGGGGGGGGGGGGGGAGATTGTGAAGAGACTGGGTATTAGGGAAGGTTTTACTCATGCGACCGTGGACCAATGGGCCACACTAGGCCCTAAAATGCGTCGGCCCGATGGCCCGACCCATCCTAGCCCGCCGGTCGGTGAGAACCTCGCCGGTCTCTAACCAATCTGGCGAGGGCTCGCCATTCCGACGAGGTCCTCCCCCCTGGGTCCAGAAAAGTGTGGGTCCCACCTCGGGTCCCCCTAGAAGTGGTTTGTTTGACCCCCGCTTCCGATTCGAGTCGTTTCGGGACATTTTGAGTAATTTCTGATGTATATCTTCATTTTACTGATTTTAAACGGCTGAGATGGAAGAAAACATAGTCTAAACCCGTCGCTTGATGATCTAAAAGTAGTTTGGGGTCGTCGTGTGTGATCATGAGTGTGCACGAACTCGATCTCGGTAATCGTTTTCAATAAACTTTCGTCAATTGACACAACTAGGAGTCCTAAACCTATTTCTAGATTTTTCTCGCACCCTCTTATGGTAAAGTGGCGTCAGTGTGCAACGTGTGACCATAACCCAGACCCAGTTTAATCCAGATTATGCTCTGATACCAACTTGTAACTTTTTAAAAATCGAGGGTCGAGAATAACTTAACTCTTGAGTTCCAAAACATCACTTATGCGACATATCTAATGATGGATGTATGTTGTCTGTATTAGTGCATAAAATATGAGGTAGATTAAGCCAGATCAGCAAACATAATTCAGGGACAAATAAAATATGCAAGTGGAAGTCTGAAATAAATATATAAACCAACATAAGTTCCCAAGGTATGTATGCTCTGCCAGGTCATAATTACAAGTCGGGTTTCAAAATACATATAACAAAATGTGATAAATCACTACAACATAGCCCAGAATCCCCGTCAATCAGGACATGGCTCACATGAACTCGTCTGAGAACTGCATGAACGAGAATGCCTCCTCGTCCTCATCAAACTCCGGTTTCGCCTCTTAGGCATCACCATCACCTACAGCTAAGTCAAAGTTTGGTTGGTGTTTAAGCACCATCCCAGAACATGGGAGTGAGTGATCAACTCAGTGAAATTATACATCAAAGGTTAACATGTTATCAATTCAATCAAGCAGTAATGATAAAGTAGTACAATAAAAAATATCCTACATACTCTTGTTAATGCAAGAATAGTATGAGAAAATGATGCATGCCCTCACCACAAACTCCCTCTTGCGACATCATCTAATGATCGCGGCATGAATCACTACCACTGTGCTCTACACCAATGCCAACGGCACATGCAGTGCGATGTTATAAGCATAATTATCAAGTTCTTATTAGTCCTTTTCATATAGCAGGATTGGGAAGCTAAGGTACCTCTCTTATATCAATTTCTAAACAATGAACCATTCTAGAGTCATCAATCCTAGACAATTTCATATGATGTTAAGGTTCTAGAGTGTTGTAAAGGGCCCGTCACTAATCAATACAGGTCTAGTTATATCCTAGGTACTGCAATAAGGCTCGTCGCCTAAATGCAATCTTAGGATATACTCGAGGTCACTACAGAGGGCTCGTCACCAATCAATGTAGGCTGACAGCACGAATATAGTGTCTCATACTAGCATAATCGGCTCACGAGTCTAGGTTGCTCACTGGTCACTACGAGGAGGCTCATCGCCCTAGTGTAAACCGACAGCTCAACCACTGTGTTTCATACCACCATGTCCAGCTCATGAGTCTTAGCGAATCGCGGTACCAAGGTTAACGAAATTTCACTAATGAGTTCGGTACCTTAGATTCAAACAGTAGTGTCCAAACATGGTGAATATACATCGGTCAATCGGGTTATTTGACGATCTCAACTAGGACAAGCGCACGTTGAGTTGATCGACATGGAATGCATAAGCACTCCGTGTGGCCTAACCACTGTAGAACCTCCCAAGTACGACTCGCATTCGTCGAACACATCCTGCGTGGCGAAAATAACCTCAACCACCAGTTTAAAGGCTATTATCGACTACTTGGACTATAATATAGTCTCAATCACGTACAAGCTCAATAATAGACATTTAATTCATATTCTACATTCAAATAAACATGTTATGAAGTATAACCTAAATATAAATACAGTACATGGAGAAAATCATACACACAGTTAACATGAATAAAATAGGCTAAACAATTCATGGAGAAAATCATACACACAAGTAGGGTAATTGAGATTCATATCTCAACAACCTTATAAATCACACTTTACTGAATACTAACTCATTTAGACGTTTTTACAAACACTTAGACTATACTATTCAACATACATCACGTATGTCGACCATATTGCATATTAGGGCAAATCCTTTCGCCAAGGAGTTGTCGCATACATAATAATCATGTACTAACGACAATTAATCATGACAATCGCAACATCAGATTTCATATGCATACAAGCATTTCAACATATACATGAAATATTCTATTTATAACATAGGTTATATATATACGTAAAACAAAACGAATAGCACATTTGGCATGTGTAATAGCATCCACGTCAAGAATAAATCATTATCTAACATTGAAAGTCTTGAAAACCATAATCTAAACGTATATAATCCGCACCTTAAACCGGAAAATGCGTAACATATATGATTTAGACGATAAGTCTCATCAACGGCGGATACGCAAGCTAAGGTATGAATTAGGTTAGCCACAACAACAATTAGACTATTCCAAGTTCCAAAACAGGTTAGGGTTTGATTCTCTTACCCAAAGATGGAATTAAAATCGCTGGAAAAACGATTCAGATACGATGGATTGGTGCGTAGAGGAAATTGGGAAGAATCCCAAGATAAAACACCAACTACTCACTCACTTTCTCTCTCTTATATTAGATAGGGTTAGAAATTCGTATAGGATATGTGAGAGAGGGTTTAAGGCCCTTATATAGGCTCAGAACCGATAGAAATAGCCCTAGGGCCAAGGTATACTTAGGTTATAACCAAAACGGGCTTTTTCTGATCTAACGGAACATTTCTGGAGGTCCTTTTACTAAATGCGGTCGGACTTAAGCTCAGTAATCTTGGATATAAAGCAAGTTAAGTTTTCAGTCCGATCGGGTTTCCAGATCGACCGTGGCGGACCGGTTTCAGCTCAACGGTCTCCGAAACTCGATCAGGGTCACAAGTACGTTGACATGTATGGGTCATCTTCCCCGATCCAAGGGTGAATTTGGGTCAAAAACCAGTGGTCAAAATGCTTATAAAAGGCGCACAAGCGACAGGACTCAGATTACTTAAATCCATATTTAATTTTATAAAAAACTTCTCTTTCTTACACTTTTCACTCCGGACTCAAGCAAATCATCTCAGGACATCGTTTGGTCTTGATTTTCGAGGTGATAGTCAAGTCCAACTAGGCGGTCATAACTGTCTAAGTTCATCGCTATCGGACTTTCGACGTGCGGTCTAGGTCCGATACGAAGTTTTCGAACGCTCTCGAGAGCAACAGGTTTAGAGTTGGATCCTAGGTTTCAGGATAATGTAGCGTTAACAATTCTATAAATTTTGGGTCTTACGGATCGTATTTAAAGTGGTTGGTACTAAATTCATAAATAATCAAGTTTAGCGCTAGTTAATTCACGTTAAATTTCTAAAGGATTAGGTTCTAAAGGATTTCTGCTAAAGGTGGTACTCGGATCAATGTACGGATTTTTTCAGGACGTTATAGTTATTAACTGAAGAGACACGAGTCATGAGTCAACCAAACAAGACCAAAACTATATTTAGACACTTTTGAATTATACAAACCGCTTTCCCTCACACAAGCCCCTGAAATTATGTAAGTGGCCATTTCTTTGATAGTCAGTTGCAAATTAAAATCAACATATTTTGCAAGATGTGCCCAAGTCTTCATAGACTAAACCCAAGACATGGCACCTTGAATCAAACAAAGAAAAAGTAGGGACCCATTCAAGGGCTGTAGAGCACATAACCAGTGCATTTAACTCTTAAGATTCCAATCTGGATTTTGTTGGATTAAAAAGAAAAGTAATAACACTTTGCCATCCATGGGCTGTACATGGATTTGAATTATGTTAGTACCATTTATTTATTTATCTACTTTTATAAATAATAGAAGAGGGGATAGAATATAATTCTAACCTTAATTTTCCCCAACTACATGATATCATATCCTTAAGGCCTGTTTGGAGGGAGCAGATTAGGTGTGGTGGCCTCGGCCTGACTATCTATCCATTTTGCCGGATCATTTTAGGTCATGGGCCCAAAAAAGAAGTAGATCCAAACCTCAAGTGGACCACACTATACGAAACAATGGTGATTGAATGCCCCATCATTAAAAACTTCCTAGGGCCCACCATAATGTTTATTTGCTACCCAACCTGTTGATAAGGTGACACAAAGCTGGATGAAGGAGAAAAACAAATATCACTTGATTCAAAACTTTTGTGGGCCACAACAAGTTTTTAATGGTCAATCACCATTGTTTCCTATAATATAGTCCACATGAGATTTGGATTTACTTCATTTTTTGGATCACGCCCTAAAATGATATGGGGTCCTATACTTTCTCTATGTCAGGTGGAAGGAACTTAGCTCTAAGCTCCCATTCATGCAAACTTCATCAAATGCCATCAGAAGTTGTATACTTTTAAGTTCCTCAACAAACTTAATGAGTTTGGGCCTCAACAGGTCCAGATTACGGGGAGGAAATTCATGTCGTCTATCAAATACATTTATAAATTATATTCGGAGAGAAATTATTAAACACACCTTTGTCATCCTAGTCTTCATCTACTCCATAAGGGTCTACCTTTGTTAGGTCTAAATCAAAACAGGAAGGATAATCCACAAAAAGGACATGTTAGTGATTGGATACCTTCTCATACTGTGGGCCCAGATAGTCTAGTGTGCACCCATTGTAAGGCTAATACGATCCGCATTCCCAACTTCATCTTAAGCCTCAACGCGTGGCTAATACGCTTACAATTGAGGGGAAGCACGAGACTATCAAACCAAATCCAGTTGTTGCTATTTATTAGAGGTGGGCATCGAGCCGAGTCGAGTCGAGGTGGGCCAAGCCCGGCTCGACTTGTCCATGATGTACTCGAGTTCGAGCTCAAGCTCGAGCTTGGTCTTGAGCTCAATATTAAAGCTTGGCTTGTTTGCCAAAGCTATCAAGTCGAGTTCGAATCGAGCAAGTGGTTCAAGTCGAGTCAAGTTTACCTCGAGTCGAGCTCGAGCTTGTAGGGTGAGAGAATAATGGATTCTATTCTTTATCCTCTTCTATTGATGAAAAATTCAAAAATCTTAAAAGAAATAAAGCAAAACCTAAAGAAAAAACCAAACAAAGCTTTGAATCGGATGAGAAAACCTAGTGGTGGCAGTCTGGGCGGGCGTGCGGCTGGCAGTGGGTAGAGAAAGAGAAGAAAAGGAAAGGGAAAGGGGGTGCGTGCGGTCGGGTAAAGACTCTAGAGTTTATTTATTTTGTTTTGTTTTTTTTTTTAAGTTAAAACTTAAAACTTATATTAATATAATATATATAATATAAAATATTTAACATATTTATTAATCGAGCCGAGTCGAGCTCGAGTTCAAGCTTCGAGTCGAGTCGAGTTCGAGTTCGAATTGAGTTGAAATGCCTTCTGGTCGAACTTGGCTTGAACTCAACTCGAGCTTCAAATAATTAGCTTGGCTCGGCTTGAATCGGCCATTCAAACCGAGTCAATCCAAGCTGACTCGAGCCTCGTCGAGTGAGTTTTTTGAGTTAGCTCGACTCATGAACAGCCCTGCTTTTATCATGGGGTCCCTTGTCTTCATACTTCTCTCCATTAACCATTGCGCCTACAATGAACACTTTGGGTACTTTTTGAACTGTCTCAAAATCTATTTCTCATTCTAGCGTGTCATGGATTATAGACTCTGGAACCACTGATCATATAACTAATCATGAAGGTAACTTTACCATGCATTCTCCATTTCTTTATTGCATAAAGTTAATTGATGGATCTTGTTCTAATTTTGCTAAAAAAATGATCCTTTCAGCTTATTTCTTCACTTACCATCTGCACTTCATGTTTCGTTCTTCTCTTCTAATTTACTATTGGTTAGTATTTTAACTAAATAGCTTTGTTGTTCTATTATTTCTTATTTCTATCCTCTTGTATGATCTAGGATATGCAAACCATGTGGAAGATTGGTAGCAGATGTGAGAATAGCAGATTGTACCTCCTTGACTTTGTTGATAGTTCATTTACATATGTTGCTATGTCTAGTTCATGTTGTTCAAATAAAGAAGACTGACTTCACCTATGGCACACTTACCTTGGGCATACCTCGATAGGTGCACTTTGTAGTCTATTTCTTCAATTTTTTTTCCTGAGATAATTTATTAGTTGTTTTTAAATATATTCACCATAGTATTTTATTTCATTTATTGATAACTATTTAAAGTTTTCTTGATCAAAACTTTATTACATATGTTCAAACCACCATATGAAGTTTATATCTAACATTGCTAAAAGAATATGTTTGTTAAAAATTACAAACTTTTCTTTCTAGTCTTGGATTGTCTTCGAAATGTTGTGTTTATACTCCCTAACAAAATGAAATTGCCAAATGAAAGAATCATTATTTGTCGGTGTTGGGGATTTTGAACCTGCGGAATCACACAAATCTAGATCTAGGATAGAAATCCAATGGCACCAAGCACACAAGAGAACACACAGATTTAACGTGAAAAACCCTTGCGAGAAAAAATCACGGCACAAAGCGATAGATCTCCACTATGAAAGCATCAATTACAAAGAGAGAGGACTTAACCGATTCGAACAACCTCGAATCTCACCCTTGCTACACCCTTTAGAAACCCTAGAACCCCTTTAGAAAGCTTTTATCATACCCTAAAAAAGTCCTAGGAACACCTATTTATAGTTTAGGCAACTTCCCTTTCGCATCCCAGTTGCGAAAGGACTCAAATCCGCAATTTCGCGCAAAATCGCAGAACAAACTGCGTAACCTACGACCGGTCCTAGCTATCCTACGACTAGTCGTAGCCCTCCTACGACCAGTCCTAGACCCCTATGACCGGTCGTGGCTCCCCCACGACTGGTCGTGGCTCCCCCACGACCGGTCGAGTAACATGAAAACTTGAAGATTGAAGGCTTCTCCTCAACAATCTCCACCAAGTCTTCATTCTTCAACCGTGTAGGTACGTGACCTCTTCTCTTATTTCTGCATCTCATCATATCTCATTGTGCACACTCCGTCTTTCTTTTCCGCCATCGCCAAGCCCAGAGAAGTTACACAGAACTTGAACTTCTCTACAGGAACGATCTAGGAAAGCATGTCCGTCGGATCAGAATCCACGTACCCAACCATCCTTGCTCCTATCTTCTCAAAAGAAAAAACGTAGTCTTCTTACCATCTCACCGCTACCCAATATTGCTTGCCGGGGTACTTGCTCACAACACTGATAGCCTGTGAAATAATCGGTCTAAACCAGACCATGGCATACACTGCCCAGCGCATTCGAATAAGGCTCATGAGATATCCTGCTTTTCCTCATCTATTTTGAGACAAATCCAGAGGAAAACTTGAAGAGAGAAACGTAGGGAATGCTCTCCATCTTTATATGGCCCATCACATCCTGGATCAATACCTACACACAAGGTATTCCTCCTGTGATTACCAAAGCTTACTCCTCCTTCAGTCTCAACGCCGAGAACCATCTTTGCAGACCCCCTGATCCTTCATCCTGGATGTCCCAAGTATTCAGTACATTGATTTCAGACATGTCACAATTGGCAATCCACATGTCATTAACATAAAATACCTGACTCATCATGAAGGAATCAAACCACTACCTAGGCGACAGGCCGAACAACAACCTCCTGCAAAGTCTTTTCTCAGCCCCTTTCACTTCGAACCGCTCTGGTTGTTTCATGTAGATCTGCTCTTCACTTTCCCTTTCAGAAGTGCAGACTCCACATCCTTCCTTCCAGCTCAAGATCACATTGGTCAACCAGCGCCAATCACTGATCTAATAGACACCTGCTATACCGTCGGCGCGAATATCTCTGAGAAGCCGATCCCTTCTCCCTGAGCATAACCCATCGTCACCAACCTCGCTCTGTATCTATGTTGTGTCCTTCTGAAGATCCACATGCATCCAACCGCTTTCCGGCCCATTGGAAGCTTCACCCGCTCCCATATGTCGATCCGGTACAACGAATCCATCACATCACCCGCAGTCACCCTTCACTTTTCAGCACCAGGCTCACCTAAAGCCATCTGAATAGAAGATGAATCTCCTGTGATATTAGAGTCGTCCATGTACCTCGCCAATGTCTTGCGATCATGCCGTGTGATTCTTCACACAGGTGGCTGCTCCACCTACTCCGTATCCCTGTCTGCACAGTTCAGCCTTCCTACCCTGCCCGCTCATATAGTCATGCCTAACATGCCACACACGTGTAGAGGTGGAATCTGCTACATCCACCGTAGCTCCACCTTTTGAAGTGCTACTCATCCGTGAGACATAAATGGATCGCTGAAAAAGCTTTCTATCAAGAGTATTCCAATCAGCATCATTCATAGTAGACTTTCGCTCCTCAAGAGCACCATCCTCGCCTTGCTTTGTTAACAGGCTAATCATCTTAACCTTCCATAACTCAAAATTATTTTTTTCTGAATACTTCTCAAACTCATACCTGGCACTCGCCATTATTACTAATCCCTCAGATTCAGATCTGTGCCCCAACTTTAGCTCTGATACCAGTTGTTGGGAATTTTGAACCTGCGGAATCACACAGATCTAGATCTAGGATAGCAATCCAATGGCACCAAGCACACAAGAGAACACACAGATTTAACGTGAAAAATCCTTGCGGAAAAAAACCACTGCACAAAGCGATAGATCTCCACTATGAAAGCATCAATTACAAAGAGAGAGGACTCACCCGATTCGAACAACCTCAAATCTCACCCTTGCTACACCCTTTAGAAACCCTATAACCCCTTTAGAAAGCTTTTGTCATACCCTAAAAAAGCCCTAGGAACACCTATTTATAGTTTAGGCAACTTCCCTTCCGATCTCAGTTGCGAAAGGACTCAAATCCGCAGTTTCGGGCAAAATCGCGGAACAAACTGTATAACCTACGACCGGTCTTAGCCTTCCTGCGACCGGTCTTAGACCCCTAAGACTGGTCCTGAAAATTCCAGGACTGGTCCTAAACTGAAAAAAAAACCAGCACAAATCGCTGGACTTCGAGTCGTGCCAGGGCTCGAACCTACAACCGGTCGAGCACCTCCCACGACCTGTTGTGGATCCCCCACGACCGGTCGAGTAACATGAAAACTTGAAGATTGAAGGCTTCTCCTCAACAATCGAAACTAATTCAGTCCATTTGAACTAGAAAGACATTAATGTATTTAAAGCCGCCTATCATCGTCATAGAATAACTAAAAAAACACCCAATTTGGGATAAACAAGCCAAGTCAAAATATTCACAACTTGTTAATGAACCTAAAAGAAATAGAAATTACTACAAATGCCTTTACCAAGATAAAAGTAAAATATATTTTTTTCATTGGACCCTTCTTAAAAGTAAATCTCGAGCTTCCTTCCCTGTGTTCATTTTTTTAAGAGAGCAATTACCACCAATATGAATTTATTTTTTGTTTATCTTTTCAGGTTCGTGAGGAGATCGAACCCTTATCCTCCAAAGAGAGGCATCTATAGACATTTGCACTATTCCAACTGGAGAACCTAGAGTGAGACCAAATCTCATGTCTAACTCTTATGAGTGTTATATTTGATGTCTTAAATCAAGTCAGATACAAGGTCTGTCGATGTCATCGATAGTCTGTTCGATGTCACCTTCGATAGCAATGAACAGTGTTCGATCTCATCTATATTTTTAGGATTTTCTTCTATTGGTAACTGGACTAACTGGGCACTTTTTCAATGTCATCGAGAATTTATGAAAAATCATGTTTTGTCTTTAGACAATTGAAGTGTTAGTTCGATGTCATCTATGAGTGTTCGATGGCATCAATAGATTAGTTTCGATGCCATCGACAGGTCTTTGATGACATCAACAGATTTTTCGCAACTGCGAAATTACGGGATTTATTTTCGATTTCGTTTGGAATTCTTTCCAATGCTATATATATGGGTGTAAACAAATTGTGAAGTATTCTAAGAGTTTATAAATAGTCCTAAGGTTTCAAATGGGTGTAATAAGGGTGAGATTCGAGGTTGTTCGAATCAGATAAGCCTTATCTCTTTGTAATTTTTGCTTTCATATTGAATATCTGTCGCTTTGTGTCATGGTCTTTTTCTGAAAGGATTTTTTTCATGTTAAAATCCCTATGTTCTCTATGTTTGCTCAGTGCTCTTGGATTGCTATCCTAGATTCATCTCTGTGTGCTTCCGCAGTTCCCCCAACAATGAGATGGCACTATCATTGATACATTACTCGCAACAATCGAATTTTCATCAGGATCTAATTAAAGGATCCATGCGCGCTCAAAGACATAAAATAGTTACTTGGGAAATGTTTCAAGCAAACGTTTATTTCTCATCTCTGAATAGATGATATAGCAATTTCCCTTGGATTTATCAGCCTAAGCTAGAGACAATGTACATTTTTTTAAAAAAATTTTAACACACGCACACACACCACCACACACTCACGCCTTAGTGGGATTTCACCACCTATGGGTACCCAAACCCTCAACCACATGTTGAAACTCCAAAGACAATGTACATTGATATTATTGATGATTCTTTGATTCAAAGGATCATCCCATCTCAATTGAAAAAGCAAATACCTTTTTAGACTTATGGCAAGGGCTGTGATATGCAGAAGGGGGCAATCACCCTCTACCTGCTTCCATTGGGACTTCATTCCGCAATCCGCAACCTGGGGAAAGTGACTACCATTACGCCTTGTCACGGAAGGCCAAGGATTTCTAGTAACCTATTGGGATGGCCTTGACCTCCCACTTAGGGCTTGTTTCGGAGCATGGATTTAGAACCCCCCAGATTTAGAATCCTCCCGTTGTGCTTGGCACCCTAGATTGAGAATCCCCTGTAATCCAAAAGTAATTATGCATAATATATTTATAGAGTTTTGACGCAATGGTTGTAATAAGCCCATTGAAATATATTCTTTCCCTGAAAATGATGAAATTCCAAGTATCAGATGGGCTACAAGCACAGGATCGCATTGAAGTGATGAACCAACGATTTTTTACCATTAATTTACATGGACAATGTTTGAACAACACAAATTATCCTAGTAAAGTAATTATAGTGATGCAGTTGATAATATGATTATTTTGGGATATCATCGGTGGGCAATCTGCCTAATAGATTAGTACCCTAGTGACACATGCATGCAACTCTTGAAAGGATTTTAGATATAATGCAAGCTTCCACCTTGGATTTCAATCCCCCTGTTTGAGGGGATTTGAAATTCCCTGGACTTGAAACTCCCAATCACTCTATGGTGCCAAACATAGAGAGGATTTGAAATTCCCCCAAAATCCAAGGTGCCAAACGACCCCTGAGACAATTGGCCAGTTCTACAACTAAAAATAGGAGTTACATGAACTACACATTGAAATAGCTAGTCCTGACTTTTAAAAAAGAAAACAGGCCTAAATCTCGCTGAATCAAATGCCAAGAACTGTATTTACAATTTTATGCTCCTATCAGTGTACCCAAAAAACAAAAAGAAGTCATCCGCGTCTTAGGTCTGCTATTTACCAAATGCGAAAAGGCCCTTAGTCCTGCCAAATTATAGCATCTCTAGGCAACGAAAACCCATTGGCAGAAGCAACCCAGAAGAGAGATGGGTCAAAGGGCCCTATTTCAGCAGCCAATGGAGGGTTCGATAATCCCCATGGGCAATGTGTGTCAGTATTAGTAACCGGCACTTGTGCTAGTAGCACCTCGAAATTCCCAATCCTTTTCTTTGTTCTTCTTTTATCCTAGGCGTGCTGACACTACAACATGCCATTCGCATATGATTTGCATGCCAAAGGGTGAACACAAGTCAAATATATTGATTCATGTTGAATCGTACCTGGCCACACATCCTTGCACAGTAAACCCAGGTTTTTAATTTGGACAAGTTGGGCCAATGGTTCCGTAATCCAGACCACTTCCTCGCTGAGAGTCCCACTCTGGATGAAGAATGGGGGCACCGGTGGTTTCCCTGAGTGAGTGGAAGATGAACCTTTTCTTCAGTTGAATGTGGAACCCGATCTATTTTTCTTAACCACATCTAACTGTAGGCCCCGAATTGAAAGGCTAAGTTTGCCCCCCATCCAAAAGTTTTTTGGGCATGCTTCATCCCTTTCGGAGACAACGGACCAATGGTCTGGATTACCAAACCATGGGACCCACCTGTCACACCTGAAAACCTTATGTACCATGCAAAGATGCAAGCCACATGATATAATTCTTCTCTATTCAATTAAGATCATTACCACACGTGAGCCACGCATGCATTTTCCAGAGATAAAACACCATGACATGCGGGTGCATCTGTGACTGTGGGATCCACCACGTACATGTTTTTGATATCCATGTTGTCCATCCTTTTTTTGCCAGCTCATTTTAGGGCATGAGCCCAAAAATGAAGCAGATCCAGATCTCAGGTGGACCACACCACAGGAAACATTGGTGATAGTGATTGAAAACCCACCATTAAAAACTTCCTAGGGCCCCGTAATGTTTGTTTGCCATCCAACCTGTTGATAAGGTCACACATACCTGTACGAAGGGAAAACACAAATATCAGCTTGACCCAAAACTCGTGGCCCCCCAAGTTCTTAATGGTGGGTGTTCAATCACCACTGTTTCCAGCAGTGTGGCTGGCCCCACCAAAGATTTGGATATGCTTCATTTTTGGGCTCATGCCTTAAAATGAGCTGGCAAAAAACAGATGGACAGTGTGGATATAAAACACACATCACGATAGGCCCCGCAATCACAGATCCACCCACCTCAATAGTTCCCTAGATCCACCGAATCTGCGTCCAAAATAGGCATGTAGTAGTCTCACTCGCACACATTGAATCTCCTGTAGCATTTGGATTCAGCATAATAAAAAAAAAAGAAGAAAAAGTAGAAGAAAAAAGAAAAGCAAATCAATACAAACAATGGGTGGCACGAATGTTGAAATGGGTCGCCCAATGCAAACATAGCCTAAAAAATATAGACCAGTTTCCGAAGAAACATGGGAAAGGGAGGAACCCGGCTTCCTAGGAAACACAGTAATGAAAAGGAATGAAAAGGAATGAAATTGTAAATATAGAAAGAACACTAACGTAAATGACAGGGAAGCCATGACAACGCAACTCAACACATAATATAGACACAGCCTTACCTTGGCTTTGGCTCAGTTAGGCACGGCTCTTCGGCCCATTTTACTTTTTTATTGTTGAGTAGCCTTGAAGGGTGTCTTCTCCCAAACCAGCAGAGCAATGACATCTTCTCATGTTTCGAAATCAGAGGCTTCCCTCAAATCACAACTCAAAAGAAACAACCATTCCACTCCCAAATGTATTAGTACACCAGTTTATGATTTACAGAGGGTAGGCAGGTAAGGTGAAAGAGAAATCTAGTGGTGCAACCAGCCTTCTCTCTACTAATAGTGCAGCCGCTCTTCAGTGTCGAAATTCAGGCACTCCATGCCCTTCAGTGTGGACTCATAGTTCTTTATGTTAGAGGCGTTCCTACCAGAAGACGAGCGTTTGGGCTCCGAGGAGCCAACAGGCGAACTTCTCTGCGCACTCACAACCTTGCGGAACCCTCCAGGGCTTGCCTCTGTGGTGCGGGAACGAGAATGGTCTGCCTCGCTCCCCACAATAACATCACGGCTGCTGGAAACAGCAGCACGCCTCGATGATCCGCTTGACCGCCCCAGGAATGTGGAACTGGACAACTGCATGCTTTGAGCATGAGGTTCAATTCATAAAAGAATATAGCATATGCAAACAACATAATATATTTTGTAACTAGTGATGCGAGAGGCCAAATCCCCTATTCATTCAAAACAGTGAACTTTCCTGTACAGAACTTGGTTTGCAGATGTGGAGCCCATGGTTGGTCTATCCAAGCCACTGTTCTGGTGGCCCTGACCATGGATGGAGCATTCCCAGAATATCCTCATTTGGTCAACTTTAACCTTCCCGTTGTTGGCAGGCAAATACATTGTTAAGAAGAAATTCACAAACAAACCACATTCAATGGGGAAAGACCAAAAATATTTGATGGCTAGCATCTTCCGATTTTGGAGATTTTCGGGAATGGGGTCCATCCATGATGGGGACCATTAGACCAATGGCTTGGATAGACCAACCATAGGCCCCACATCTAAATCTAAGTTCCAAACAGGGAAATTCCCTCTCTGGAACGAATGGGGAGCTCAGCCTCTTGAAGTAATATTAAAATGCCAGAATTCATTTACAACAATATCAAATATAATATTCAGTTTATGTTAAAAAAATGAAGATTAGTTTTTTTAAAGGTGCTGAAAAAGAAAATCAAACTGCATCTTTATTCATAAAAATCTTCATCTTCTCCTCTATTCTCTTCATTGCATTTATTACTCCTACCCCTTCACTTTTTTTCTTTTCTATTACAAAGCCTGAACGTCCAATTGACAAGACTGCTGAAATTTCAGCCGCCATCTACCCTCCAAAATCCAGCCCATTAAAAGCTCCAAAAAATCAGCCCATTAAAGCCCCCAAAATCAGCCTAATTCTAGTCCAAACCCAGCCCCAATAACATCCCATTAAAAGTCCAAAATCCAGCCCTTATTCCAGCCATTAAAAGCCTCAAAAAATCAGCCATAATGCAGTCCAAATTCATCCTCTATTATAGCCCATTAAAAGCCCAAAATCCAACCATTAACAGCCCAAATCCAACCCGTGCTCCAACCCATTAAAGCCTAAATCTCAACCCATTAACAATCTTCTGTTCTAAACCAGAAACCATCCTATATTCCATCCATTACTTTGTCAACATCGCTTTCCTGATATGATGTCTACCCATAGTGGTCACATCTATCAAGGGAGGTTTACTTATTAACAACGAGACAATTGCATCATTGAGTTATTTCACAAGGGTAGCCAGCTTGGAAGCCACTGTTGACCAGCTATGTGGAGAACAACATGGAGAGCAACGTGATTCTATCAGAGACGTTGATTGTAACCCAAATCCACAACCAGGGTTCTAGCTAGAACCTTCACTGAATCAAAATGGTATTGGGAATTTGTTTATGACTTCATGCAATGGCTCTTTGCAGAGTGAGTCAATGACGCTTCGATAGAGATGCCCAAGAAAGACGATATCACCAAGAAAGTATGAGTTCAAATTCTGAACTTCACAAATTGCCTTGATACAAGGGCTTTTGACAAGTGAACTACAATGCTTGAAGATTATTTTGCATTGTACAACATGGACGATGTATAGCAAGTGGCATTTGTCAAGGTCAAGCTAAAGGGACCAACAAGAATCCAGTAGTGCAGCATTGATGACAATAATCTCATCATGGGTCGCCCTACTATCACCAGATGGGCTAACATGAGAGATAAGCTGAAAAGTAAGTAATTTGCCTTCAGACAACATAGATAGCCTTCTCCAAGAGCTCCTTGCGTTCAAACAGGAAATTTTAGTGGAGTAAGACTACACTAAGAAGGTCAATGAGTTTTCTATCCATTGTAAGCTTGCAGAAACTGATCGTGTAATAGCTAACCGCCATTAGGCAAAGTTACAGCAAGAGATCCAACCTGAGATGGTCATGCATGATTTTGAGTCAGCCAACAGTATTCATCGGAATGCTCGAGGAGTTGATCAGCAGTTGCAGCAGCATACTCACTGACGTTTTAGCTCTTCCACCCGAGGAACGTTCAGTGAGGAAAGATCTGAATTCACATTTTAACTCCTATGCAAGGCTACTAACCACCTCCCTACCCTTTTCAGTCGCGCCCACGGATGCAGACTCCACCAATAAAGCAACCACAACCATTGCAGCGCCCGCTGCTGTAGAATTCATATCAAAGGCAACTAGCGTTGCAACAATATGACACCAGAGGGCAAAGTCCCAATCCTTATCCTCCCCTTAGGCAATAATGGTGAGATGTTGATTGTTACCATTGCGAACATAGAGGACACTTTTCTTAACAAGTGTCTATAAGTCAAGAACCTCCACTATTGCGGTAATGAGGACCCTTACTCTTAGGACAACCCTATGTATTACGGTGAGCACATCGAGATGGAATGTAGGGCCTATATCACGTCCCCCCCGCCTTGCAACCAACTACTACTTTCCATACACAGGTAAAATGCCAAGGTAGGTTATGTAACATGGCCATCGATGGCGGTAGTGAGACGTACATCGTCTCACAAGAGGTAATTGATAAGCTCAAATTACCAACTGACAGGCATCCAAAACCAAATAAGGTTGCATGGGTCAATGACACTGCCATCTCTGTAATTCGAAGGTGTTTGCTGTCTTTTAAAATCGGCATCTATGAAGACGACATTTGGTATAACATAATTCCAATGAATGTCACCTACATCCTTCTCGGGGAACCTTAGTTCTTTGATTGAAAAGTACAAAACAATGGTAAGGTTAACATGCACACTTTCTTATGGCGAGGTCGACAAATCCACATTCACCCATGCATCCAAACCCATATAAGGTTGCATGGGTCGATGATACAACCATCCCTGTATTTTGGTATCATTTGAAATTGGCATCTATGAGAACGACATTTGGTGTAACATAATTCCTATGAATGTCACATACCATCTTTCTCTAGCAACCTTGGCTCTTTGATCAAAAAGTACAAAGAGATGGTGAGGCTAACACGCATACTTTGTTATGGCGAGGTTGTAGGATCCACTTTAGCCCATTGCAGCCTACATCACCTCTCTCATTTATGCCCCAATCGTTTACATCAATTGTCCTTCATAACTCCCATGTCCACACCATGTGGAAGTTTGAAGAAGAGAGCAAAGAGAACAGCATAATGTTTGCTCTAGTCACAAAACAGGTGCAAGTGCCTATTACTGATCAGGATGAGCCTATTCCTATTTAAATCAAATATATGCTCCATAACTTCCAAGAGTTAGTCCTTGATGATCTATTTGAGGAGTTGCCTTTGCTACGAGATATTCAACATGCCATAGATTTGATTCCCGAAACATCCTTATCTAACTTATCAGCATACCAAATGAGTCCAACCGAGCACGCCAAATTGAATTGTCAAGTTGATGAGTTGCAAAAAAAGGCTACATCCGAAAAAGCCTAAGCCCATATGTTGTGCCAGGTTGCCAGCCCTCCTTACCCTCAAGAAGGATGAAAGTTGACATATATGTGTGGACAGATGAGCTATTAATATAATTACAATGAAGTACCACTTCCCCATTCCTCAGCTAGATGGTATGTTGAACTTGATGCCACCTATTAGTGTCTTCTCCAAGATTGATCTTCGCAATGGATACCACCATATCCGCATCCGGCCTGGTGATGAATAGAAGACGGCATTTAAAACAAAAGACAATCTCTAAGGGTGGTTGATCATGCCATTTGGTCTCACAAACGCGCCTAGCACTTTCATGGTGTCATGACCCAGTTGTTACACCACTTTATTGGAAAGTTTGTCGTTGTCTACTTTGACGACATTCCTACAATCACCTAGGTCTTATTTTTGGAGTCATTTGCCACAAGCAGTCAAGCACTTCTACATCAACCTTAGGGTGTGCACTTTCATGAGTACATCCGAGTCTTCTTAGGGTACATTGTCTCGTCACAAGGTGTAGAGGTGGATCCCACCAAGATAAAAGCCATTAGCTAACACCTACTACTATTTCTGAATTTCATAGTTTCCATGGCCTCGCCATGATTTACAAACATTTTCTACGGAACTTCAACAACATCATGTCTCCGAACATTGATTGCATGAAACAGAGTTTCGATGGACAAGGGCAGAAACAAGAGCATTTGATAGGACTTTAAGATGAATGAAAAATGACTAAAGCTTCAGTTTTGCGCCTTCTGGACTTTAAGAAGATATTTGAGGTGAACTCCAACACTTACAACATTGGTATTGGTGGGGTTCTCAATCGGGAGGGCCATCCAATAACATTCTTCAACGAGAAGTTCTCCGATGCGAAGCACAAAACTCTGCTTATGACTTTGAGTTTTATGTCGTTACTTAAGACTCAATAGCATTGACGTCACTATTTGGTTGGCAATGAGTTTGTCCTATACTTCGATCATGAAGCAATCAAGTATCTAAACTCTCAACAAAGGATGAGTGCTCGTCATGTCAAGTGAAGCACTTACCTACAAGAGTTTTCCTTTATCATCCGTTACAAGGCTGGTAAGGACAAACGTGTTACTAATGCCATGATCCATTGTGCGCATTTATTATCATCGATGTCTATCATTGTCCTGAGATTCAAAGAAATACGACATGTATGTTGAAGACAAGGATTTTGGATGCATTTACCGATACATTCTTAGTGGAGAGAATGTAAGACACCCTGATCGCTACTTGTTCTGAGGGACAACCTGATGGCTACATGTGAGGGAATTATACGCTGGTGGATGTAATGGTCAATTAAGTCGTGATAAGACCCTAACCTCGTCGAAGAGAGATACTTTTGGCCTCGTCTAAAATCGAATCTCGTGAAGATCTGTCAGTTATGCAAGGTTTGACAACTTGCTAAAGGTCAAAAGAAAAATGGTGGATTGCATCAACCACTACCGATTTCACATTATCTGTGGGAAGATCTTAGCATAGACCTTGTTCTAGGTTTGCAAAAGGCTGTCCGAAAAGTTGATTCAATATTTATAGTGGTAGACCGATTTTTAAAGATTGTGCATTTCAGACCATGTTCAAAAACAACAGACGCTCTCAAGATTGCTCAATTATTTTTTCAAGAGGTTTGCCCTCAATTGTGTCAGATCGTGATACTGAGTTGATGAGCTATTTTTGGAAAACTCTTTAAGCCGCAACGAAGACAAAGCTTCAGTTCTTTAGTGCCTACCACCTTCAGACCAATGGTCAAATGGAAGTGGTCAACCATAGCTTGGGCAAGTTATGTCTTGTCTGTGGTCATATAACTCTATGGGACCTAATGATACCCATTGCTGAATTTGCCTATAGTAACTTAGTCATGCATCCTAATTAAGTAGCTAGCTATGCAAAATCAATCATCCAACCATGTAATAAGCTTTATTAGATATTTCCCATCCTTTAAGCATCTTTTTTATCTGTTTTTCGATTTTTGTAATAAATCATTAGTTGTCAATGGCATTAAGAACTTCCTTTTTTGTAAGTTTAAAAGCCTATTTTAGGGCCTACCATGAGTAGTATCAAGGCACCTTAGAAATTAATAAAAAATTCTAGTTATTGTTTCTACTTTTTTGCGATTCTTGTGCTTAGCTTGAAAGGTGCCTACATTTGGACAGATTATTCCCAATTGAGGGGTGCATGAAGCTCTTGGTGCTTTAAATAGCATGCGTAGCATAATGGTAGTGTATGCTACGTGGCGTAGCTTAGCTACAACGCTACGTAGTGCATCAAAATGACACAAATTCCCTGTAGGGCCGTAGCGTGTAGCATAAGCTACACCATTCTTTGTTTTTTTTTTTTCTAAAACTAATTCTAATGCTATTAGTTGAACTAATGACATCAAATGGTGGTGACCCATCCTTCTCACACGTGGTAATGATGAAGAGCCATCTAGACCATCCGCATAGTGGTTCCTATTGTAGATGGAGAATATTTGTACATGTACCCATATCAAACAATCTTAACCATCCCATAAATGCCTGCATCCCCCCCCCCCCCCCCCCCCCCCCCCCCCCCGGCGGCTGAGGACTAATTAATTGCATATAATGGTGTGGAACTCACAATTTAACAAAAAATTACAAAAAAAAACTATTTCAAAACCCCTCTTTCAAGCCTTAATACCTAGATGTACCAATATCAAACAATCGTAACCATCTACAAATGGGCCCCCCACATGTATGGCTGAGGACTTAAGACTTGTGTTTAATGGTGTGGAACTCACGTTTTGACCAAAAAACTTACTCAAGGACCCCTCTGGACCTCAAAAAAAGCAAAAACAATAACTATAATTTTTATTCATTTCTAAGGGAGCAATCTAATTCTTAGTGGGCTCATAGTTGACCATTGTTTTTATGGTGTGGCCCATCGCTCAGTCTAGTAGGGTGGATCAATTTTCTTGTATTGTGGCTGCCCATTGTTTTGTTTTCAATGATCTTGTTTTATATCATGTGGCTGTCCATTGTTTTCAATGATCTTGTTTTATATCATGTGGCTGTCCATTGCTTTCAATGATCTTGTTTTATATCATGTGGCTGTCCATTGCTTAGAAAGTTTTTGATGTTATAATGATGTCATTTGGTTTAAATATAAGTGGATTGGCTTTTGAAAAATGATCACTAATACTTGCTCGAACATGCTTTTACTTGAAATAATGAATAATTTCTTAGCCATTTATTTATTTTCCTTTTTTAAAACATTTATTCTTACTATTTTATCATATTTTCCCCCCTTTTGAATTAAAATAATAGAAATATTGTGTAGTTTATGCTACACGCAATGTAGCTTATGCTACACACTATAGAGGGCTGAACGCTACACAACAAGCTACGTGCTATTTAAAACACTGGAAGCTCTTATTAACAAGTTATTTTGATAATGGTCTCATTACTCGTTTAATTATAAACATTCATCGATATGTAAAAATGTTCAAGGACTTTTAAGATAAGTGCAGTGGATTTCTAAGATGTGTAGTTTCAGTTTCAGGTGGCTAACATATGAAACATGTGCAGATTTTCAAAATTGTGAAGGCTTCATTTGGATAGGAGATCCCTCAAAATCAGGAATGTAATGAGCCCCATGCCATCCCCAAATCAGATTCCCATTGCTAATGCAGCAATTTCTTCTGCTTAATCACAATTTTCGTGTGTTTACATTTTCTTTTCTTTCCTTTTTCTTTTCAATTTTAAACTATGCAGAATTGTGATTAAGCAGAAGAAAGTAGCACTAATCTAAAATGAAGTGTATGGAGCCCACTTGCTGGAACACCTGCCCGAGCAGACTGTTTGGATGAGCACTCGGAATCAGGATTGCATTGGCACAGCATTTCCGTGCCTCCATATTGTCTGCTGTACAAGTAGGCATGTGTATGACGATAACCATGCATCCCGTGGCCGCTAACGCCACTGATTGGCCCTGACAAAAAATTGCCTTCGCAGGACTATACTGATTCCTGACCATCTTGTAAATGAAAGTTCTCTCTGTGAACTGTCGCTGCTTCTTGTCTTTTAGTGCAGGTATAGTTGTCCAAACAGTGTATTTTTCTCTGTTGTAATGTGCGGTCGCATATGCGAATATGCGATCGCATATGCGCATATTCGGGGGCCGATCGCATATGCGCATGTGCGATGTATGCGATCGCATACTGGCCAACGGTCAGATTTCTGACCCTTTTTTGTCCTCCTTAAAAAAAAAAAAAAATCCAGATTTTTACTCTATATATATGCATTCTAAGCATTCCTACTTATAAAAAAAGCTCAAACTCTCTCTCTATTCTCCATTTCTCTTACTACATGCTCTCTTACTAAGTACTTGACATTTTACAATCTACATTTTACTACATTCCATCCACTCCTCTCCATCCATATTCCATTTCCATATTTCTTTTCTTTTCTTTCAACTTTCAAGAATCAAGATTCAAGACTCAAGAGGGTACAACAAGAATCAAGAATCAAGAATCCAAGGACCAAGATATATGATACATGATACATCATTCTTCATTCATAATACCATTACCATCCATATTCAATAATCAAGATTCAAGAATCAAGATCAAGAGTCAAGAGACTCCTCACTCCTCTAGTCCTCTCCAATCTCCAATCTCCATCCACTAAGTTTTCTAAGTTCTAAGTTTCTAATTTTAAGTTTCTAACTTCTTTCAATCTTTCTATCATTTTTTTAAAAAAATATTTTGCTTGTTAATTGATTTGTTACCTTTTTAATTGTTAGTTGTTACAACTTACAACTTACAAGTTTGAAGTTACAACTTACAACTTACAACTTACAAGTGACAAGTTACAACTTACATTACAAGACTACAAGTTACATCTTACAAGTTACAACTTACAAGTACAACTTACAACTTACAACAAGTTACAACAAGATTTCAAGATTACAAGTACAAGACTACAAGTTACAATAAGATTTGAAGTTGGGATTTGGGAACCTCTTTTAGATTTGTTAGTTGTTAGTTGTTAGTTGTTAGTTGTTACATTTGTAATTTTACTTTTATTTGTGTAAATCTCTCTCTCTCTCTCTCTCTCTCTCTCTCTCTCTCTACAAGTGTAAGTATGTAACTCAACTCTCTCTTTTTCTCATTTTCTTTTACCTCTTCTTTTCCCTTTCTAGTTTCTACAAGTGTAAGTGGGTAAGTATGTGTGTGTGTGTAAGTGTAAGTGTGTAACTCTCTCTCTCTCTCTCTCTCTCTCTCTCTCTCTCTACAAGTGTAAATGTGTAAGTGTAAACTCAACTCTCTCTTTTTCTCATTTTCTTTTCCCTCTTCTTTTCCTTTTCTACAAGTGTAAGTGTAGAACTCAACTCTCTCTCTCCTTCTTCTTCTCCCTTTCTAGTTTCTACAAGTGTAAGTGTAAGTGTGTAACTCTCTCTCTCTCTCTCTCTCTCTCTCTCTCTCTCTCAAGTCCCATCTTTTTAGGCTCTTTACTCTTTACTCTTACTTACTAAGTTACTCTCTTAGATCTACTTCTTTCTTACTTCTTAGTTCTTCTTAATACTTCTTAGTCTCTTTCTAGTTTCTAGTTAGTAGCTAGCTAGTTACTTTTTAGTGCTAATAATACACACACACTACTATCCACCATCATAATGTCTTCTTCCTAATCTTCTTCTTTGAAGCCTATTCAATTGATCCGGGTTGGAAGTATGGGTACTACCGTAGTGCTACCAAAAAGACTCACATAGTATATGAGTTGTGTGGGTTTGTGAGTTCCGGTGGCATTGCAAGGCACAAGCAACACCTTGTACATTTACCGGGGTCGAATGCAAAAGCATGCGACAAAATTACTCTATAAATCCAAAGGGAAATCGTGGAGTATATGGAAAAACAATTAAGAAAGAAATGCGATAGTGCCCTACGTCAGGAAGAATATATGGAACAAGATGCTTATGAAGATATAAATGTACTTAATGTAGATGAAGCTAGTCTCACTCCCCCTACTTCAACAGGCCGGTCGAGACCACAAGTACAATCATCGAAAAGAGCCCGAGGGCATGGACCCATAGATAGATGGTGTAGACCACACCTCGAGGATGTGGTCGACCAAAGGCGTAGAGGGAAAGGGCCAGCTCAAATAACTTTAAAGAACCAGTATAAACAAAAAGATAGGAAAACCACAATTCAATATATTGCTAAGTGGTTTTACCAAACCGGCGTTGCTTTCAACGCCGTTAAATCGAAAAGCTTCAAGGTAATGATTGAGACTATAGGTCAATTTGGACCTGAGCTTAAACTTCCTTCATATCATGAAATGAGGGAGACATGTCTAAAAACTGAAGTTGAATATACACAATCCTTCATAGCCGAATATAGGGAATCATGAAAAATATATGGTCATTCACTAATGGCCGATGGATGAACCGATAGATCCGGTTGGTTTCTCATTAACTTTTTGGTAAATTGTCCAGCTGGGACAATGTTCTTAAAGTCAGTGGATGCGTCGGGTCATTCACACAGGAGAATATTTGTTTAACTTACTAGATAGTGTAGTTGAAGAAATAGATGAGGACTACGTTATATAAGTAATTACAGATAACGCAGCCTCGTATGTAATGGTCGGTCGTCTACTTATGGAAAAGAGCCGACGTTTATTTTGGACCCCCTATGCGGCCCATTGTATTGATCTTATGTTAGAAGATATAAGTAGATTATTTATAAACGCGATTGCAAGAGCTAGAAGAATCACGGTCTTTATGTATAAACACGCCCTTCTTCTCAGTCGAATGAGAAAACACATTGGGGGTAACTTGCTACGTCCAGCAGTCACCCGTTTCGCTACAGCCTTTTTAACACTACAAAGGCTACATGCAAAGAAATCAGAACTCAGAAGCTTTGTAGTGTCAGCCGATTTTACAAGTGAGCCTTGGTCAAAGAAGGCTGACGGAAAACAGGTTTAACAAACAATTCTTTCTTAAAGTTTTTGGACTCAGGTGGTAAAGGAGCTAAAATCATCTGAGCCCTTAGTCTCTGAGTTGCGATTGGTGGACGGGGATGAGAAGCCCGCAATGGGCTATATATATGATGCGATGGAGAGGGCGAAAAATAAGATCATGGACCATTTTAACTATATAGACCGTGATTACAGGCCAATTTTAGATATTATAAATAGAAGATGGGGCAGCCAAATATCATCCCCATTGTATTCGGCTGCTTACATCCTTAACTCATCCTATTTATTCGCTTCTGTTGATCCAGCAGAAGCACTAACTATGCATATGGTTGGATTTATTGATATCTTGGAAAGAATGATTCCAGATAAAGGAGAACAGGACAAGATCTCAACTTTCTTGGACTTCTACACAAAAAGTGAAGGGATATTCTCAAGGGATATCGTAATAAGACATCGGACAATGAAATTACCCAGTAAGTACTTCTATGAATGAATGTTACTATGTTAGTATACACTGACTCAACTGTGTACTGAACTCTTACAAAAAGTTGTTCTACAAAGTGTCTCTACTCTCTAAGAGATCTAACCTATGGACTATGGTCCTATACAACTGTTTTTCTCAGCTGAATGGTGGGCTACCTATGGAGTGGACCCGAACAGGAAAGATCCAGCTCTAAAGAAGCTGGCTATGAAGATTCTTGGACTCACGTGTTCTGCCAGTGGTTGCGAGCGTAATTGGAGCACGTTCGAGTCGGTAAGTAAAAGTTTATTTAGACTTTAGACTATTTAATAATTGTTTTGTTTTTTTTGTAAACTTTAATTTTTTTAGTAGCCTAAGCTAAATTAATTACCTAAATAGCCAACGTCAAATGCGCTTTCTTTCTTGCAGATTCATACCAAGAAAAGGAATCGCCTTGAGCAAAAAAAGCTAAACGACTTGGTTTTCGTTCAATGCAATCAAAAATTGCGAGAACGTTTCCAAAGTAGGAAAGAAAAGCCCGGCTTCTTTAACCCTATCTGCTTAGATGAGTTGGATGCAGATAATGAGTGGCCCGTAGAGACAGAGGACCCGGTATTTGCTGGAGAGGATCTGACATGGGCACAAGTTGAAGATGTCGCATATGGATCGACACCTGGTGAAGGTGGTAGTAGTACCACTCGAAGGCGAAGGACGAGGGGAAGCCGGGGGGCAAGTAGTAGCCGTCAACCCGTTGATGAGATTGAGAAAATTGAAGAAGGAGAAGGTGATAATGAGGATCAATTTGAAGACCATCCACCATTGGATGTTGATGAAGTATTAGTATGTACAGATAATGAAGAAACGGAAGAAGAAGAAGTGTATGTGGAAGAAGGAGATGACTCGAATGATGATGATGATGATGGTGATGGTGGTCGACTTGGTGGTGATGTACAATAATGGATGCTAGATTAATATATATCATGATTATTGATTAGATAAATAAATAAATAATAAATACATAACTTCTTAATTTTGTTTAATAGTTGTCTCATAAGTCTAAGTGTGTTGATGTTGTCGTTTGTTTGTTGATAACTTGATATTGAATCATTGATAAATGATAACTTGATACATTATGTATTGTATTTGACAATTTGTATCATCTATCATGTACATGTAGTGTTGAATGTTGAATATGGATATTTGATATTTCATATTTCATATTTGTTATTGTTAAATAAATAAATGTAACTACTAAGTACTAACTACTAAGTACTAACTACTAACTACTAAGTACTAACTAAAATATTAATTGTTAATTTGTTAATGTTAAGATAAGAATAGATCATTTAAGAAGTTAACTATATTGTAATTTGTAAATTACTAAATTAGTAAATTATAAATGTATGATGTATCTCATGTTCATGTATGGTTTTATTTATTTTTTATTTAACTTAAATGTATTTCATGTCCCAATGACATATAATAATTTATTTTGATTTTTCTGATTTTTTTTTAAATTTTTTCTGATTTTTTTAAATTTTTTGAAAAAATGCGGAAAAAAAAAAAAAAAAAATATGCGACCGCATATGCGCACACACATGTGCAATCGCACAAGATCGCATATGCGATTTGACAACATTGGTATTTTTAGTGTCACTCATTCAGTATTTGACCTACTAAACAAATAGTTCCAATCTCATCTATGTATTATGTCTACAGCAATTATGGGGACTCTCTCTCTCTCTGTCTCTGTATTTTGGGGGAGGGGGGGGTCACTGATCCCTGTCGTCTGAAAAGAGGAGATGGAGACCAGAATCTGTATAAATGCAAAAGATACATATAGTCCACCCAATCAGATTGGTGGGCCCCACAGGTGGTAGATTATGGGCCCCAAACAGCTTCACTGTTTACAACTGTATACTTCAGCCATATCCACACATAGGATAGCATAATTAGTATCTATAGTTACCTATTTTAAAGAAAATGGGAGTTAGTTTCCACTTTTTCAAAAAACTTTTTGTTTTGCAAGCTAAGACAATTACTGTTTAAGTTGTAGGAAAGAAGATAGTGAAAGGCTTATATATAGGGCCACACAGGGATTATACATGATGTTTTTTATTGGTTTAAGTTTGGTATTTGCTGTATTGGTCCATTAGAAGGAGATTCATCTTCTTCCGTCAAATACTTTAGACTATTAAGAGGGGGCTATTGAAGTCTTTCAGGCTTCAACAGTCCCCTTTCCTTTTCATCTTTTTCTTTTTCGAATTTAGACAATTAAATGGCTATTGAAGTCCTTCAACAGTGCCCTTTCTTTTTCATCATTCTTTTTTGCAATTACATGGGAGTTTCCAAGAGATTCTGAATCACAGATCTAGTACACATGTTCCTATTCCATTCTTCTAAATTCCGGGTTCAATTGTGTGCTCCATACTATGTCAATCAATCACATAGATAAAAGACTAACAATCTCAAGAGACAGAATGAACTGGCCTCAATAGGTTTTTTTACGTATCATCATAGATCCTACTGTCCTCAATATGCTTTACTAAAGGTAGCATCAAAAAGTGAACTCACCATAGTATCTTTAGTGACAGCTGAATCATTTGCAATGGGGTTCTTCTGCTTTGATAAGCTGCCTGCATTTACAGCTGGTCCTGACACTCTACGACGGGAGGCATCCATCGACCAACCACCAGTTGCCCTTCCTTCTTCACCACCTGGGAAAATGTCATAAAAGCACTTAGTAGTATCCTGATGCAGATCAAAAGCATAACATGTAACTTCTACTTCATTTGAGTATGATTCATCAAACTTTAAAGCAGAAAAAAAGCAAGTCTTGGTTCTATATGAAGTATGAACCATGAAAGGTTGCAAAGAACATAGAGGCACGTAGTCACACGGGAGGCAGAGAGGCATGTTAAAAATTAGGTCCGTATCCATCTCATGCCTAATTTCCAACATGCCTTCCTCCTGTGTGATCTATGTGCATGTACTCCTGGCTGCCTTTCATGACTCAAAAAGCATTACATGCATCTTCTACTTCAGTACAGTGCAGATTCATCTAACTTCAAAGCTGGAAAATTTTTAGTCCTATTTCTATAAGAATTGCAAAAGATTGCAAATAATATAAGCACGCGGTCACAACTCACAAGGCAGGCATGTCAAAAATTAGGTATAAGATAGAGAAAGGACCTGACATTTATTTATTTATTTTACGGCAACAGATGAAAGAAAGAAACACAAGCATATGAAATTTTACATTAATGCATCACCACGAATGAAATGAAGTGGAAAAAGAAGAAGAAACACAGAGGAAACATAGAGGAAACAAAGGGAAAGAAAGAAACACAAGATCTTTCAAAAGGATAGAGAACCAGGAAGAAGAAAACAAGAAAGCTGAAAAGCTACCTGGCTGTCTATCAGCACTAGCAATAGCAGGGGGCATCCCAGAGCTTGTTCCAGCGGCAGGGCCCTTAAAGAAGAGGAAAAGGGATCAAAACCAGGAAGAAGTCAATCTCGAAACACAAGCTTCTTAAGGAAGAAAAGAGCATGTCATGCTAAAATGTCACATACAAGAGTACGTGGAGGAGCACTTGCAATTTGTGATTGCTGATATTTCAAAATGGTCCAGTCAAACACATAATCAAATTGAAAACCTGAAAAAAAAAAAAAAAAAAAAAAAAGGAATATCAATAATGAAAACGCCAAACCAAACAGTATTAGCAAGCATAAATCAAATTCAAGCAATCAATATAGGACTCAGTACTTCCTTGTTATCCATGTTTTATTTTCTTTATAAAAAATCTGATTCTTCAAAAAAGAAATCTCGTGTCATCAATATTGAATTGAAGATTGGCACTAATTTTGTAGCAAATCCACACGGAATGCTGATTTATTTTTTTTTAATCTTCCATTACAACCAATCACTTGGTAGTCGATTTCATTTCATTTTCAGTCCAGGTATGGAACAGAAACACCCCTGATTTTGGTTGGCAAAATTTTGGACATTCTTCAATTAGTGAAATTTCCGTCTGTTTCAGACAAAACAACCGAAATCAAGTCTCTTTCAACTAAAATTGATTCACGAGGAAATCGCGGAAAACTTTATAAAAAAAAAAACTTTTGAGGTCATTTTTGCAGGAATTTTCAGGTTTATTTTAGGGGGTTTAAAACATACAAATCCTTGGGCTCTCCTATTTCCCCTTTGGACCATAACTCTAACCCAGGATCTCTCTTTCCTTTTTATGGCCTTTTTCCAAAAAAGAATCCTTTGATGGCGGGTCCAAAATTCCAAATTATTCCTCTTTATATTCGGTAAATAACAACTAATCCATTAACAGATTATGACTTTGTGATAGTGGCTTGTGTGACTTCATTCTACAATGATTTTATCACCTTTCCAAACCATATTAGATCTGATATTGAGGAATTGTTGTATTCTAGGTATTGTTGTATTCTATGTGCAATACATATTACCTAGATTTTGTTATTCGTAGAATATTTTCTATTTTAGTTTTCAAAACTTCCAAAACTTCTTAACATTTTAGCATGTTTTGTCCAAAATGAAATGCTAGCCAAAACATCAAAAGATTTCCACTAGGAAACCTGAAGTCGCCAAAATAAAATTAACAACTAATCCAGATGCAGTTCAGAATTTTAGTGACGCATGTAAAGAGTAAGAATCAAGAAAAGTTTGAACCTTCACGAATAAAAAGGTCACGAAATATTCTTTTCAGATAAGCATAATCTGGCTTGTCATCAAACCGTAGAGAACGACAGTAATGGAAGTACGATGCAAATTCCGTAGGATAACCTCGACATAAGGCCTGGGGAACAAGTAGTGAACTTCCACATTATAATTTTGTCAGACAAAAATATATACATATAGCAGCAAGCACCTATTTTTGTTTAAAAGACAACTACCTCAATAGATGTGGAAACTTTTCTTTCACTGATTTTCTCATACTTCTGTTTCTTAGTACCTGCTTTCAGGCCCTGCCATGGAAGACTAGAAAAAAAAAGAAAAGAAAAGAAGAAGAAAAAATCATTTAGTAAAAAAAAAAAAAAAAAGGATCACACCTGAGAGCCATGCAAATTCCATGGAAACTACGGATGAGAAACACGCACCTTCCCCTTAGGAAATATATAAGAACATATCCAAGAGATTCCAGATCATCCCTCCGGCTTTGTTCTTAGCAGAAAGAGAACAACACAGTCAGAAATTCACAAACCTTGAATGGAAATAACTGTGCCACACATTTGATATCCTAATCAGGAGATCATTGCCATAGTCAATCAAGACCAAAATGCTCAATTGACATTCATCTATAGGATTGTAAACAAAGAATATTGTGCCAAATTATGTGTTACATACCAATGCCAAGATGGGTGTTCATGCTCGCGTATCTCGCAGTCCCTGTCAAATTCTTATTCTCTCTGCAATATTCAAGAAAACAGGACCGCATGCCCACAAAAAAGGTATTAGTAACTTGTTAAGCAGTTACTACATTCTATTTTAAAACAAGTGACGCTCAAGAATCCTAAGAAAAGAATATTCAGTTATGCAGCTAAAAAAAAATTAAATAAATAAATGTTTGTCCAGTTTCTAGCAGCATTAAACAGATAAAAGGAATAACAAGCTACTGACCTGTAAGGAATGTGTTGGTGGGTTGAAGTATCTCTATACTTCTTAGCAAGACCAAAGTCAATGGCGTACACCTGTATGCAAATGCAACAGTACACCGCACATCATGCCAAATATTCATGATGCTCCTGAACAGAACACCCAAAATAAACTTCAAAAAACCAGTAAATCACCTGATTTGCTCGTCTCCCTAAGCCCATAAGAAAATTATCTGGCTTGATATCTCGATGTAGAAAAGACTTGGCATGAACAAACTCAACTCGGTTGATCTGGCATAAAAACAATAAGGATCGCAAGAAAACAGCCAAACCAAACAAACTGCCATATAAATAATACACCATGAATGGAAAATAGACAGAACCTTACCATTTGATCGGCGAGCATAAGAACAGACTTCAAAGACAGTTTCCTACTGCAGAAGTTGAAAAGGTCTTCCAAGCTCGGACCCAACAAGTCCATCACTAGAACATTATAGTCGCCTTCAACGCCAAACCATCTAACATTTGGAATTCCAGCTGCCAAATTTTAAAAAAGAAAAGTTGCAAACAAAAAAATAATAATTTAAGGAAATAAACAAAAAAATAATAATTTAAGGAAATATGACTAGAAAAATGCAAAATCACAATCAAAGGAAACAAGAAATTTCATTACTTCCTCCCTGTAGGATCCTGTACAACTTTGATTCATACAACAATTGGGGATGCTTTGTCTTGACATTTTCCTAGAAAGAAACAAAGAAACACTGGTAAAGATAGGGAACACAAGCATCACTTTTGAGGCAATTCCTTATGTTCAGGGTAGAATAGATTACACTCAAGCAGAAACATGCATGAAAGGACAAATATTAATAAAACATGGGTCATGAAAAGGAAAATGGAAAATGCACATACTTCAAGAGGTGTGAAAAGGCATAGATCAGCTTTCCACAAACTCAAATCACATTAAAAACAATCCATTGCAGTTGCAAGGTGAAATCCCAATTGCAAGTATTACCGTTTTAGACATCTCACAACTCTAAGCCTTCTCCAACAAGCACCCAAAATGCACAAAGCCCCATAGAATAAAAAGTATTTCATGTCAGATATTCGCTAATCCCATGTATAGTGTACAGCCCATTGCTGGTACACCTGAATATGCACCAACATGGCACACATGCAAGACTCAAACTGTCAATCAGGTGGCCCACAACTCCTAAAATCCAAGGACCAAGAATCAAAACAGTCCAGTCATCAGATGAGCCGCAACGCATGAAATCAGTTCACAATTAAAAATGTGTTGACAAACGGTCCACATTATTATACCGTGTGCCCTACCTGATGACCAGGCTAGCATGATTCTTGTGCTACGAAATCTCCAGACTAGTCCACAACTCCTGCCAATGGATGGCTGGGATTCAGCATGCATGTCATGTATTGAATATGCTTATGAAGGTTGGGCTACAGATATACGCAAGAGTAGCAATGCTGTCACAAACTGATGGTAAACTCCATCACATCCAATATGTGTGTGATTATATTTTTAAGGAGTGGAAAGCAGCAGGAACCGGAGCTGTTGGTGCATTTTGTTACCGAACTTGTCCCAGAAAACATAGCTCCGCTCAAATTTTGCAATCAAGTATATTGCTTTCAACATATATATATATATATATATATATATATATATATATATATATATATATATATATATATATATATATATATATATATATATATATATATATATATATATATATATATATATATATATCTTGAACTGTACAATTTACTACACAGCGTCGATTCCTATCTACAGGATTCAATAAAGAACATTTTATTATCAAAGGAAACGCATTGAGCAGATGCAATGAAGCCAAAAATTAAAATTAAAAAGAGTCGGATATTCTGAGTCAAAAAGGAAGAAAAGGCTTACAAGCTTAATGGCAACCTCCTCGTTCGTCTGAATATTTGTACCTGAAAAAATTTCAAGAACAGTGCAACCAATCAAAGAGCTCTAGAATTCTAGAAATTGAAGATGTCGAACGAGAAAAAAAAATGGGAAGAAAAGGGGAAAAAGGAGCGACGAAGGTACCTAAATAGATCTCTCCGAAGGAGCCGCTCCCGATCTTGCGACCGAGACGGAACTTGTTCCCGACACGAGGCTCCATTTGAGAAACGAAATCCTAGATCCGAATTTCGAAACCTAACCCTATAAATAAAACGAAAAAAAAAAAAAGGTAGATAAAAAAGGAAGCCCACCGATCGCACAAGAAATTACCGAGTTACGGCGATTTTTGATCGATTAAGAACATTGCATCGACGAAGAAAATGAGAGAGAGAGACAGACAGAGAGATCGGAGGATATAAAAGGAAGAGAGAAGAGAGGGGTAGAGAGAGAGAAGAGAAGGGGAGAGAGATCTAGGGTTTTTGAGGTATGTTTCTCATCCGTAGAAGAGAAGAAGAAGAGAGAAAAAAGGGAGAAAGGGAAAGGCTAGTAAGAGGAGAAAGCGTCATGATATTGTGTTTTTTTTTTTTTTTTTTCTTCTTTTCTTTTCTTTTCTTTTCTTTCTCTCTCATCACGCTTTGATCCAATCGACGAGGACTTTCAAGTGCGGACAACGTAAGAGTTGTCTCCCTCTCTCTCTCTCTCCCCCCTCTTCCTTGGTTATGTTTGATGGGCCTTGGGTCAGCCCAACCACAGATCAATCCTCGACCTGAGCTTGAGTCTATATGTTTAAGTGGCCCGATGATTTGGTGATCCAGGCCATTGATCTGACGGTCCCTTCGGTTGATAGATAGAATCTCTTGGATTGGAAGATCCTTGCCGTCCAAGTTATTGCACTTTTTTCTCATTGAGTGCTTTTGAACCATCTTGACTCTAGTGACCTATCCAAGGGATAGGATTTTCCAATCAACAAGGATCTATGACACGCATCGGGCTCTTGGATATACATGCGCCCCACTTGTACCAACTCAGACATATGGATGGATAGCTACTTGTCCAAGGGCTGATTTAAATGGGGTGACATCATTTACATTTGTTACCATCAATGTTCCTTACATTAGTTGCAGGAAGATCCTTTTATAAGGTGAAAATGTAATGATTATAATTTATTTTACTTTCTTTTTAACCATGGTAATTAGCATTTGATTCACCTGCTTTAAATCCTTTTTGAACACATGAAAATAATGGTGATGACTCATTTACTTTACATTTTTATAGAAATTTAAAAAATCAAACAATTCAAAAGCCTATTTAAGTTATGGGATTTAATGATATAAAAATGCATTAGATGGAATTAAAATTATTACTGTGCTATGTGCAATATTGCATGCCTAAAAAAATCATTACTATATTTTGACCATCTAACCCTTAATTTTTGAATCGAATTCTTTTTAAAGGAAGAACACTTTGTCTAAAATGAAACCCATGTCTGGTAGAGAGTGAAATTATAATCAACGAACTAAATTTATAATTAACGCAAGTCAATTGGGCACACACATATGACTCAAATGTCACAGGTAAAGAGCACATATTGATAGATAGCATGAATAAAATACATGCAAAAATATGAGGCCTATAAATGTAATGGGCTTCAAAATCCAATAAAAATCTTATATGAGATCCAATGCAATTCCATACCAAATAATCTCAATCCTTCTGCTGTAACCAAATGGGAAATGGAATTTCGCAATGGACGGATGCAATTCCATCCCACTCAAGCTTAAGTACCAAACAGGCCCTAAAAGTGTATTAGTCTTCATGAATTCAAGGATTGACAAACCATGAAATACAACTGTTGTGACTGTCCGTCACAACATAACTTTGCCCAATCTAAATAGCCCTTTAGATGGTAGTATGCAGAGTAATTAGATGAATGTAACTGTTTTAATGAATTATCAATGTGGACTGCTTATTCTTGGTACTGTTCATTTATTATCACAAATCAAATATCTCACCACTATGAAAATCCACTCCCTTGAGTTTTCAGGTACAGCCTACATGGCCCACCAGAATAACAGCTATGATCACCACATGTTTACCATATGCCCGTTGTAACTATCAAGGGACTACAAATTGAAATGTTAAGATTTCCAGGACATTTTGTTGGCATGCTCTATTTATGGTGGTACACAACAGATCTAGATCTGGATTGCTGAACAATACTGGCCGCGTAGACTGTTGTCCAGTGATTCGGACCGTTGATCTACAGACCATGGATGGGTCATACTCCAAAAATACCCCAAATTGCAATATCCTGTCTGGGGGCTTTTTCAGTTTGTAAACCATCCAAACGAAATATTAGGATTTTCTTATCAAGGAGAATTTTGGGCCATAGTACACAAAAAAAATGGTCTGGATAAAGGTACCATGGGTCCATTTCAACGAACTCCTGGGTACATCCAACAATGGCCCATTGGTCGTTTGTTTGAAGCCCAATCTGGGCCCTTTATTGATGGGCCATATGAAATCACTCCAAACCCAGATCAAGGATC
This sequence comes from Magnolia kwangsiensis, assembly GCA_037074715.1. Lineage (NCBI taxonomy): Eukaryota > Viridiplantae > Streptophyta > Magnoliopsida > Magnoliales > Magnoliaceae > Magnolia > Magnolia kwangsiensis. The sequence goes on from CM073581.1 coordinate 102,794,626, forward strand.
ATTTAACACGTCCAGCCAAAACATTGGCTGGGCCCAAAAAGCCTACTAGGCTAAGGACTCTGTAGACAGCCACAAAGTCCTCGTGGATATTACCGACTTTTTGATACCCTGCCATCGGATATTCCATTTCGCGTGGGAGTACCGGTACCATACACCTCGGGAGCATTCCAAATATTCCTCTTTCAAATCTTTAAAAACGTGTGCAAAATTCGAACTGTACAAAGATAGCCCCACCATTGCACACCATGGGATGATCTAACCACTCAAAGAAGTCAAAGATCAAATAATAAATAGCCCAAGACTTACAGTCACATAGGCAAAATTAAATGGATTGAACGGTCCAAATAGTCGTTTCGAATAGACTATTGATCAGTAGACTATAAATGGTGGGCCCAACCTCTTGATAGGTCGTACCATTGTGCACATGAATTTTGTTGGTGATACTTAAAAGGGATCTGTTTTTGGATGATGGAATCCATCAATTCTGAATTGATTAATCTGGGATTGTTTCAAATCCAATTTTGGTGGGTGTTGTCCAATCTTGGCATTGTTTTCGTCACCTAACACCCCTAAAATTTCAAAAGTAGTGATTAACAACTCATTTTCATTGGATCTCCAGCCAGGCCGTTTCTTCCTTCTGATCTTTGGCAACTGGCTCTTCATTTTCTAGATTTTAATGCACTGATATGACTGGATCCATGAGTCGTCCGGTGTGCCAGATAGTTAATGTGGAACCTATATTTAGGTGATCCAAAAAGCTGATGTGATGGGTTCCCTGGATGGAGATCTTCCAAAAATAAAAAATCCTAATTCACAAAATACAAACCCTTTGATTAGTGGTCTACAAATGTGTGGTTAAGAAATACATCAATGGTCCCAAAAATGCACATAATGGATGCCTTTAAGATCCCTTGATATGAAAAACTTTTTTATGGCATCCGCTAACCGTAATGGATGCCCTTACGTTCCCTCCATCTAAACAAAGGCCCACTAATACCGACTCAACTTATTCAGGTTTAATGTAGTGGTCCAATATTTAGAACTTTTTTGTTATTTTTATTTCATGCCAAACAAGTAATAAGAAAAGGGTTTCCTTTGATACAACATTTTTGTTATTTGGATACGCAAATGTTGCCTCACTAATGGGCCTCACATACTTTTAATTCTCTTCTTGTATTGGATGTAGTTGAGTCATAATGTTGACGAGATGATATTATACATATAATTTCGAGTCATGGTTGATTAGCCAATGAAGACTCAGAATTTATTGTTGACTAGATATTGTAAAATTGATTAAGAGTTAAATTTCCTAACTAAAGTGACTCTTATTGTTAGCATACCGCTAAAGATTTTAAAGAAGGGTTTCCGCGACAAATAAAAAATAAAAAATTTAGGTATCGTTTTTCCGCTCATGCCACACATGAGATTTCTACGTTATCAGAATTTTGAATTCTGTGAGGATTTAAGTAAGCTCTAAAAAGACCTAACTCACCAAAATAAGAAAGTAAAAAAGGAAAGTAAAATAGTAATAGCAGATATATAAAGTTGAATGTGTATTTGAACATGAGCTTAGTCACGTGTGAGAAGGAAATGAAAGCAGTAGATATATGCAAGATTGAACTTTAAAAAAAAAAAAAAAATTTCATTTTCTCTTTTGAATGTGGCAGCCTTATACTGAAGAGAACTCTCACATAAACCCCAAGACTAGTACTCTTCTCTCCAAAGGCTCTTTTCTTAAGCAAGTTCACTTGTTTTCCAAGCAATTAATCCGAACCGCACCTTACATACTAACCTGGTGGGAATCGAATTCTCACTGGCATTGACGTTGCCAAATTTTGCATTTTTCAAAGTCTTTTCAATGATAAGAGCAAGCTAACTTTGGTCACTAACGGGAATCGAATTGTACTTTTCCATATTTTTAAAGCATTTTTGCCATCTCAGCAATCTTAAGGCTAACCTGGCAAATCCGGGTGGTGCCACATCATTCGAACCGTTGGTTGGCTCCCGTTGGTCTTGGGGATCCTTCCCGTATAATCATTTTAGGTTTGCATTATTTCTTTGGGCTGATTCGAGTCCAATTTTAAGTTCAACTAAAATCCTGCGAAGTAAGTTTACTCATTTTAGGCATCTACAAAATTGTAAAAAAGAAAAATAATTTCCTTAAAGAAACAATTACACTTTTCTATAATTTGAATTATGGAGTCATGAGAGAAATGTGATACTTTCACTTTTTATTCGAACAACTACTCTAAAATCAGAATCCACAATTCAATAGTGATTATGAAAATCTTATTTGAATTTTCTTTTCCTTTAATTTCTTTGAATTTCATGCATCCAAAAGGATTTAACATATGAAAAAAGCTTGCTAGCTCTCTTTCTGTGGTGATGCCTGGCACGTGTCAGCTATTGAAGTTGTGCATCTTGAGGGTCTTACCATGTAGATATTATGGATTAATTTCAGCCCGGGATATTGGACATGCAGATCACAGCGAGAAAAAAAATGAAGGATGCCAGCTTTTTCGTAGCAGCCTCATAGATCATTGCCCATCTGATAAGTGGACCAGTATAGTTTTTGGGCCACTGAAACTACAGGATCATTCCCACCTGGTGGACAGTTTGGACCTCCCAATGGTGTGTGACATCAGCACATTTAAGGAGCTTAGCAGTCCACTTCCTTCCAAGGAAAAGTTGTATACAAATATAGAAGAGTTAGTATTGATAACGTATGATCTTATAAACTGACAAATTCATCAAATTCATCAAAATCCAAATTCTACACTTCCAAGAATGACTGGTAATCAGCGCTATTGGAACCTAAGGGATAGGCCATACCACAAAAGGAAAAGGCAAAGGGATTTGTCTATAGTAGTAGTGATTGATGAATGGCTCGCAATTAGAATATTTAAGATTCAGTTGGAATGCATGGAAAGCAACATTTAAGACATGGACATCCATGTCTAAGGAAGCATTTTATTGCGTTTGGCTACGTCTACCTTGGACAAGGATTTCCATTTAGGCTGTCCACAAATTTAAATGTGATGTTTGATTTTAGGAGAGATCATGGTCACGTTTTGAGTAACATGCATTAGTTAATTTTAGGAGAGATCATGGTCACGTTTTGAGTAACACGATTTTAGGAGAGTTCATGGTCCCGCCTGGATGCCACCAAATAAGTTACTTTTTCTACTTATATTAGTACATAAGTGACTTATTTTAGATAAGTTTGGCTTATGATTAATTATAAGTAACATTTTTTACTTAAAAGTATATAATCACTTTAGTTAATTTTTGTAGCTTTTTTACTTTTTACAAGTTGTCGAAGAAAGGCAATTGGGGAGACAAAAGAGAGAAAAAGCTAAGATGTATATTGTTTGCCAAACATATTTATCTTCTTAATAAGTAGAAACTAAGATAAGCTACTGTGAAATAAGTAGCTTAAGCAACTTCTGATCTGATTAGGCCCTAAAAGAGCCTCATATCATATGAACCAACCACAAGTAGTTGGGATAAGGCTTTTTCTTTTTGAGTTAGCTTATTAGTACACACCCCATTATCTGTACATACTCCATTGTTAGCTACCCCTACTAGGGAATCAATATCAAAATCTCAGTGTTGAAACGAGGGTATCTCCACTCAATCTACCACTCGGGCTATAGATCAAGGTGTAGTTGGGATAAAGTTTAGATAATGGTAAAATTAAATTAAGGACAAAATGATCGCATTGTGGTCATTTTAGGGTTTTGTTGTTCCATATATATATATATAGCGGAGTGCTCACCTGCGAACCCATTCATACGTACTACGTACGAACTTTTTTGAAAACCCATCATACATGATGTGGATCCAAAATCTGAACCGTTCATGTGAAGCAGCACCTCGTGAAACCCCTCAGGTCGAAGTTTTACTTTAATCTAAAACTTGATGGGCCATGAAAAATGAAAACAGTTTCCTCCCTTGATTTGTGTTTCTCTTTGCTATGGCCCACCAGAATTTTAGATTGGGGTTAAAATTTGTCCCGTGAGGTTTCATGAGATTGCGCATCACATGAACCGTTCCGATTAGACACCCATGGCATGTGTGCAAAGGTGCGCACGTGCGTAGGTGCGCAGGGGAGCATGACTCTATATATATATATATATAATTAGATTTGCATGTTCTAATTGTGGTGCATGACCCATTATTTAGTTATGATACACAACTTTCATTGTCAACCATTTTCAAAGCATACAAATGTATCACGTTCAACTTTCAAGTGCCTTTCATGCATTTTAATAATATTTGCAGTAAAGTGTGCATGCACTATATATGCTACCGTATATCTTCAAGCACTCAGTATGGGGCATTATAAATATTCAAGCACCTTGCATGTGTCACATATGTTATTGTACACTTTCAAGCACTACACATGCATTACATTTACAAGTTCCAAGTTTTGCATGCGCTCATATATCTTCAAGCACTAAAAATGTACCAACATAACTATTCAAGCACCTTGGCATGTTTCACATGTCATTGTATATTTTTAAGCATTACACAAACACTACATGTATGAATTAGTTAATGTGCATGTGTCATATGTGTCAAGTAATCTTTCAGAATTGCTTAATAAACAACATAAGAATATTTAGTCAAGGGCAACATAAATCAAATAATTGATTGGGAGAAACACATTAGACTGTACAATCTATAATTAAGATCTCTAATTTGTAATTAGATCTTAGGCTTGTAGATAATTAGATTTTATACTGCTCATCTTAAGATTTAGCTTATCTTAAAATTAGGCATGTACATTTCTATACGTAAGATTACTTCTCCACTACTTTACAGAACATAACCAAGACAAGTATAAGCTTTTCGCGCAACCAAATGGTTCCTTAAAGAAGCAATCTACATCTGACTAACAAAACTTACAATAACTAAATGGGTGATGCTTGTCCAATCATTACTATTTTGGTAGATGGATCATGGAGATGCAGGCACACCAAATTAATAGTTCTTAAAATCAAACTCTTTTTTGCCCCAAGTACCATGAGGGACTTTTGTGGAACTTTCCTACGGTCAAGCATAGCAATTTGGAAAATTCATGAATTTAAGAAAGGGACAAAGGACAAACTCCCCTCCAGCTGGGCTAATGAGACGAATCACCTCCTCTTATTATCTCTGTTCTCAACTGGCCCTCGTGTTTGACTAAATGACCTCTTTTTAGTGGATTGCGTGGTGACCCACACGACACGCAGTGAGGCCCACCATGATGTATGTGTTTTATATCTACTACGTACATCTGTTTATTTAGCTGATTTTAGGGCATGAATAACTTCTGAGGCTCAAGTGGACCAATGGTGGATTACCAGTCATTCTTGGAAGTGTAGAATTTACCATACAAGCCGTTGATAATGTCACGTGGACCTGGATGAAAGGAAAAGACAAATATCAGCTTGATCCAAAGCTTTTGCAGCTCCCATTAATTTTCAATGGTGGGTGTTCAATTACCATTATTTCCTGTGGCATGGTTTACTTGAGATTTTGATCTGCTTCAATTTTTAACCACGTCTTAAAATTAGCTGATAAAACAGATGAATGCCATGGATAAAACACATACAATATGGTGGGCTCCATAGCGCTGCATCACTTAGCTGGGTGGTCTACAATCACCATCCAATCTGCATTCCCGTTTTTTACTTGCGTGTTAAGGAAACAGCCTGACGCTATAAACTCTGCATCCATTCCAATCATACCTTTGTTCGACATTAGCATGTGGGCCCTCATCACCTTGTTTATGTTGTATCATGGCTTACGTGTGATCAACCTGAGTCATTCATTAGGTGTCACCCGTGCAAAAAGTCAGGTTAATACACTCATCAAGTGAGCCTCGCATGTAATTTAAACTTGGACGGTTGGTCTATTTTCTACGACTTCTCCTATAAGTGTGACCTCTCTAATTATTGGACCAATATTTTTTGTGGGCTCCACAGTATGTTTGCAGCATACACTACCATATGAATGGTCCAGATCTCCAAAAAACATTCCATCCAACGGTGGAAACTACCCAATTGCAGGATAGATTTGAAGTGGCCCGATGTTCTTTTCCTGGTATCCTTTAGCTCGAAAGATATGTTATAAAAAAAAAAAATGCAGTACCCCAAACACGTTTCCGTGTATTGCAACACAATCTGTAGGGATTTTAGCCTTTGAATTTGGGTCATTTTCCAGTGATCCAGACCGTTTATATCAGAGGTCTTACTTTAAAAGGTGGAAAGTCAACAAACATAATCACTTAGTTGGATTTTTCAACAATTTGATAATTTGGATTTTTCAACCATTTGATAATTTTCTCCTTTTGCTTTGATGGACCGCCCGTACCTCACATGCCTTCCTAGTGTAGGCTACTTTTGCCAAGAGAGCCACTTGGAAAGAAATTTCATGAGATCCAACCTCTTCACAGGTAAACAGCCTTTATTTTTGACCATGGAACTCAAAAATCTGTTCATGTGGGGCATAGCCGCATAGGTAGCCGTGGAGGGGAGGATGGTGATGACTAGAGACCCTCTCAGCAGGATATCCATGACTCTCTTCTGTGGAGGCCACCGTAATGTATTTGTTTTATCCATGCCGTCCATCCAAATTTACAGATCATTTTAGGCCATAATTGGAAAAATGAAGCAGATACAAAGCTTAAGTGGACTACACCACAAGAAACAGTGGGATAATGACACCCACGGTCGAAACCTTCCCAGGGCCACTATGACGTATATTTGCCAACCAACATCTTCGTAATGTCATACATACCTGCTTGAACGAAGGAAAAACAAAAATTTCAGCTTGCTTTAAAATTTTTGTGGCCCTGTAATAAATTTTCAATGATAGGCATTAAATCACTCCGTTTCCTGTGGTGTGATCCACTTGAGCTTTGAATCTTTCTTTTTTTCAGCTTCAGCATTAAAATGAAGTGGAAAACCAGATGATTAGTGTACGCGGATAAAACACATACATCAGGTTGGCCCTACAAAGTCGATTGAATAGGGATAGTACTGGTGACCAGGTCTAGGCAATCGGCTGAAAAATATTGAGTAAAAAATATTTTAATAATATATATATATATATATATATATATATATATATATATATATATATATAAAGTAATAAAAAAATTTATTTGAAAAACTTGTGATTTTAGTGTTTTTGGAAATAGTCTTATATCGAAAAGAATAGAATAAAAAAAATGTTTTAATATGCAGGGGGTGTAGAGCACCTTATTATTTGCTTGGTTAATTTATGGAATACAGGGACTTGTGTGTTTGGGTGCACACGGGCTGGGCTGCGATCATGATTTTGGGCTTGAGCTCGGTGTAAGAACGTAGGCATATAAGACAGTATGGCTGTAAAGACATTAATAGTAAACTTTACACTTCGTATTAGAGTGAGGTGCAACTCTTCATACAACATTAATCCAGATCATACAGAAATTGCTGGATGTGACTAGTCCAATTGCAATAAAACGGTCAGCCATTAAATCTAAACAGCTAGCACACAGCAGCAATTATCTCACATGCAACAACGGTTAGAAATTGCCAATAACAATTAATTTCTCATCAACAACCATACAATAGTCATATTAAATTATGGTCTTAGATGAAAACGGTTAGCAACCTTGGTCCATATGAAGAGTCCTTGGATTGTTCAACAAACCATCACTAATACTCGAACCATTCGCACTTGCAACTCAACAAGAAGAGCAACTATGTATTTTGATGAGTCAATAAAATTTATACGAATAGTAGCCAAAAAATCTCAAGAAATAGACTAATGCAGTGATCTAAATTTTTATAATTTTCAAATATTCTTTTTGAATTTTGAAATTTTGATTTTGTTTATACTCCGAATAGACAAAAGTATGCATACAAAATTTCATTCGTGATTTTTCATATTTGTTGAACGCAAAACCACATTTAGACTCATCGTATTCTATAAGCGGTTTGCCTTTAATCCACCAACATTCTCAATTATTTTGAGAAAGAGCAAATAACATTTTAAGGACAACATGGTGACATGTGCTTCAGCTTATCTTTCATTTTTCAATTTCTTTATTATTTTACTGAATTATAAATCTGTAATTTAAATCGAACATCGGCGTCCTGCAGGAGCTTGCCTATTTGCTGATGTTAATGAGATCAACTCCATCCATAGGGCACCCCACCTTATGTTTGAGCCGGGCCTAAATTTCAAGCTAAATCAAACGGTTGAGATGGGAAGTTCAACCACTAAAATTATCCAAATTGTACGTGGATTCCATCATCGACTGTGGTGTGTATATGTCATCCAAAACACTCATCTGACACATACACCTGTACAAAGTGATGCCGATAAATCAGGACATTTCAAGACTCATGTTGGCCACAAATCTAGTTCTATACGTTATACCCCACTAGATGGAAAGCTTCCATCTGTGGTCCCAGATGTCTGAAATGGCCTGACTTTTTAAGTTGAAAGGTCGAAATGGTGCATACAACCAGAAGAAAAGCTCAAATCCCTGCATGTGTTTCGTTGTGTCAGGTATTCCTTAGACCCGTGAAACACACGCACATTCAACGTCCAGTCAATTATGAAATCACCCAACGTACTTCCGGTTATTTGAAAAGGTAGGGGGCGGACGGTAACAAAAACAACATTAAGGGGGCAGTTGGTCCTAAAAGTACCGGACGCGGATTCACTAAGACCTGTCTAGAGACGGACGGTCCAGTCTGGGGATCTGTGGGGCCTACTGAATTATATGTTTCATCCAAGCCATTCATCCATTTTTACCAATCATTTTAGGGCATGAGCTCAAAAAGAGGCAGATTAAAGGGTCAAGTGGATTACACGGGAAGTTGGGATTAAAATCTTACCATTGAAAACTTAGTGATGGAAGTTTTTTATCCGGCATATTTATATTCTCCCTTCATATGGGTCTACGTGGCCTTATGAATAGGTTGGATGGAAAATAAACAACACGGGGAGCTACTCTGATTTGGATGCTGTAAGGACATAGTTTATGAATAGCGAATTCTTTTAGAACTTTAGATACATCGTCTAAATATTCCTCTGATTTGGACGCTATAAGGACATCGTTTATGTAAATTAAACAATATTCTCGGTGTTTACGGAATATATTATTCATTCTTTTGTGAAATACTCATAGAGCATTATTCAGGCCGAACAGCATTACTAGCCATTCGTATTTTGCCTGGTGGTACACTGAATGCAATCCAAGAAATAGATTTTTCTTCCATCTTGGCCTGCCAGAATCATGATTTGCAATCAAACTTGTTAAAATATGTTCTATCTGTGACCTGGATAAGATTATCTTTGTTTAGAATCTTATACGTGTTTGAGACCATATTTTATTTCAATTTTCGATAATCAGTTACAATTCTCCATTTTTTCTCTAATTCCTGCGGCATGGTTATTCACAAAGAATGCTGGGCTATTGTGAGGATCTCTGTGAATCTCTGATTAGATTCATTTCTTTTAGATCTGCTATTTGTTTATCAAACTCTTCTCTCTGTTTGATTGGGTAGAAATTGTTTTCCATCGATCACTCTGTCTGTATCTATTGGTATAATAGATTAATAGGACGTGTATTTATCTTTTTCCCAATTGATAATTGGGTTAGAACCAAGCACATGTTTGACTTTGATTTCTTACTCTTCTCGATTGAAAGCTTTCTTGCTTTCTTATACACTCCAAGCTTTTGGAGCCTTATGACTTCCTTGTCTTCAATATCTCTAAGTTGTGTTTCGATAATATAGAAAACAATTTCTCTATTGCAATTGTCATCTGAACAATTGCAGGGTATGCAAGGTTTGAAATGTGATTCACGACGCTTCACAATCGTAGGCTCTGTTGTCTGAAGTTCTTCATTGGTGAAGATGGGTAGGTGAGTGTTGAATTTTCCTACCAAGAGGAGTAATTCATGCTCTCTTATTCGAATTGGTTGGCAATTCATTAGGATGTCTATTCCATTCAAAGTCGGGAGATGGTGCCATTACTCAAAACTTATGAAATAGCTGATATCGCTCTGCTTCAATATGGATTGGTACGGTGATTATGTCAGTCACATTGAAACTCTGCTCCATTATTGTGCCAATAACTCCATTGTGGGCCTCCCATATCACCAGGACCGTCCTTCTCTAGCTAGGTCCTCGTGACGCAAGCCTTTCAGGCCAAGTTCTTGGGCTGGGATGTTAGGTGGTACCCACCATCATAAATCCACCCTGTACATACCGTTTTTCGATATCATTTTAGAACATAAGACAAAAAATCAGGTGAATCCAATACTTAAGTGGGCCACATGAGAGGAAAAAATGGAGATTCAGTTACCATCGTTTAAACACTCGTCTTGTCACAAAAGTTTCGTATCAAGCTAAGAGTGTTCTGTTTTCACTTTGCCCCAGTGGAAATGAACTTATAATCGGTTTGGATGGCATATAAAAATCAAGGTGCAGCTCAAGAACGTTTCAACGGTAAGAAACTTTTTCTTTAGTTTTCCTTCTCGTATGGATGCTTTGAGTTTTGGATCCACCCTATCTTTGGCCTTATCTTCTAAAATGATCTGAAAAAACGGATGGACGGAGTGGATTTTTAGAAACATCATGGTGGCCCCACCTAACATCCCAACGCGAAATCCGCGTCGGTCGTTGTCGGGTTAGTACCAATCCACGCCATACGAGGGGGGATTCGGTCTTTATCCTTTGACAAATCTCACCTCTCCAAATCTTTTAATCTGTCTAAAATAATTTCTTCTTTCAAAAGTTCTTATTCGTTGAATTCAAAAAAATTAAATAACCGTCCAAAGCAGTAAAAGTTTTAAATTTTGCAGAATCCATGGATTTATAGCGTTATCACTAAGCAGTGGACTTTCAAAAGTTACAGTCCCTTCTCTATGATTTTTTTATTTTTCTTCCAAAATTCCTGATGGAACACATCAACCAAACCATAAAACCATCTCTAATAACAAGTACGATGAATGAGTTCAGTACTCCTCAAGACTGATGATCTACACCATCCAACTAACCACCCAGCTATCTAATGATAAAGAATGGAAAAAATCTGTTTTTATGAGGTCGGTACTGCTCAACCGCTGCATCTCACTGCAATGGATGATGTTGGAAAAAAAAGGGAAATGAAAAATGAGAATCCCCTTACTTGGGCATGTAAAATCCACAATTGTAGGGGCTTGTTTATCAGCTTGTATTTGGAAGGGATTAACTTCTAAATCACAGATCGAGGTAATTCTAAATACTCAGTTGTGTTTGTCAGTTTCTTAATGGGATTGCGTCTGAATTTAAAAATAAAAACGCATTTAAAATTCTATATTATTTTACAGGTATTTGAATTTGACGACTAAATCAACTTTAATAGTCCTATTTAGTATATACATGCATGACATTTCACATAATGATGACATTTCACATAATAATTATGATAGGCTAATTGAAATATATATTTCATCTAAAAGATGACAAAATTCCAAGCATTTGGTGAGCTAAGATCATAAAAGATTGAGTTGTCACTATTACACCTTTATTTCACGTGTAACTCTCCAGTCTTAAAAATGAGTTTAAAAGGTATTTGCTTCGAAATAACAATAGCTCTATATTTAAATATTTCCTATTCCAAATACCTCTAAATCCACTCTGCCAAATAATTTTAAAATTGCGAATATACTCAAGTTCATGCTACCAAACATCCCCTCGGTAGAAATGCCAACTATTTATATATTACAATCAAAAGCAATTTAATCCGATTTCCACATTAATCCATAGGTGCAACTTTTGCATAGGAACCATCCACGGAATTATGACGCAGGGATGAACGTGATGAGGTCGATCACCGTCTTCCTCAAGGATAACTACTCCGAATCCACAGAGCTTCTCTGGACTCCTCACAGAGACTTCTCGAATCCACGAGGAAAGAAAGCAGGAAAATAGAAATAATTCTAATAAATTCGAAATTGATTAATGAATAATTAAAAACGAGTTTACACTCCTTTAAATAAGGAAACTAAGCAACATGAAAGAAATCAGACTCATACTACAACTAAAACTCCTAGAATTCGCAACTTACTATAAATAGTAAACTTACTATTTATAGACGGTCACGATGTCTACTAGTGCGCAAGGTTTTCGGCCAAAAATAGTAAGTGTCCTATTTGGCTTCAACAAACCGTTCTCCTAATTATCCTAAGCACTTTTCATGTTGGACACAACTCCTAAAGCCCAATGGATGAAAAGTTATACTCAAACTAAAACTTACTATTTATAGTAAAAACAAAATTAAAACGAGGAAACGACCGTCGATCAGGGGGTTTTTCGCAAATCCGGGCTGCGCAACCCGGCGTAGCGGGGTTGGTTGGCTAAAGTAGCTCGTTCTACCCCAAAATCATATATTTTACATCGGATAACTCATTCCAGATTGTGAAATACGCCCGATCTAAGGTCCGATGGTCCGGATCACTTCTGTCGCCGACCGTGCCTTTTCTGATCCATCTTAGCCATGAAATTGTCCGCGACCCGCTCTACATCAGTCCCCTCCACTTGAAAAGAACTCGTCCTCGAGTTCTCCTCCTGCGCTGGTTCATGATACTCGGTCAGGTCCGCAACGTTGAAAGTCCGTGAGATCGCCATGTCATCTGGAAGATCAACAACATAAGCATTGTTATTGATCTTTCGGATGATCGGTACAGGTCCAATCTTCTTATTCTTTAGCTTGTTGTACATCCCGGTCGAAAATATTTCTTTTCGCAAATGGACCATTACCTGGTCGCCCACCTCGAACACCTTTTGCCGACGATGCTTGTCCGCTTGTTCCTTATACTTTTCGTTCGAGGCATGTAGCTTAGTCTGCACCTACGCATGAATACCCATGATCCTGTCTGTCATATGTTCTGCTGCAATACTCATGCTGGGAGCTTGGGTAGAGGGACCAAGTCTAGTGTGTGGCGAGGTACTCGTCCGTAAATAACCTGGAACGGAGATTTTCCTGTCGAGCGGTTCACCATGTTGTTGAATGCAAACTCCACTTGAGACAAGGCCAAATCCCACTACTTCGGTTTCTCTCCTGAAATACATCGAAGGAGGTTTCCCAAAGTGCAATTCACAACTTTGGTCTGCCCATTAGTCTATGGGTGGTAAGCACTGCTGACTTGAAGTCGTGTATCGAATCGAGTCCACAAAGTTCGCCAAAAGTGGCTAATGAACTTCGTGTCACGATCAGAAGTAATAGTCTTGGGGACCCCGTGTAGCCGTACGACCTCCCTGAAGAATAAATTCGCCACATGTGTTGCATCAAGGGTTTTCTTGCATGGGATAAAGTGCGCCATCTTGGAGAAATGATCGACCACTACGAACACCGAATCCATGCCGCGTTGAGTTCGTGGAAGACCAAGTACGAAGTCCATTGATAAATCCTCCCAAGGAGCGTCAGGCACAGGTAACGGGGTGTAGAGGCCCGTATTCTGAGATTGTCCCTTGGAGGTCTGACAAGTATGACAACGTTGTACGGCTCTTCCCACATCACGTACTAATTGCGGCCAGTAATACCGCTCTTCCACAAGAGCTCGCGTCTTGTCTCGCCCAAGGTGTCCACCGAGGCCACCTCCATGTAGTTCCTGAATAATCTGCTCCCTTAGAGAACTTTGGGAGATGCACAATCGATTCCCTTTGAAGAGAAAACCATCCTGTATATGAAAGTCACTGGGGTGACCTTCTTGGCACTTCAACCAGGAATTTTTGAAGTCTTCATCCTCGGCATATAGCTCCTTGAGACAGTCAAAGCCGACCACCTCATTGCTCACCGTAACAAGTAGTGACGCACGACGGCTAAGTGCATCAGCCACCTTATTCTGCTGACCTGACTTATGCTTCAAAACAAACATAAATTCCTGTAAAAACGCAACCCATCTAGCATGCACACGATTCACGTTAGTCTGACTATTAATAAACTTTAATGCCTGATGGTCGGTGTATAGAACAAACTCCCTCTGAATCAGATAATGCCGCCAATGTCGCAGCGCCTGAACAACTGCGTACAACCCAAGCTCGTAAGTCGACCACTTCTTTCGGGCTTCACTGAGCTTCTCGCTATAGAAGGCTACCGGCCTGCCTTCCTGTGATAATACTCCTCCTATTCCGACATATGAAGCGTCACACTCCACCTCAAATAATCTATCAAAATTAGGAAGCACCAAGATCGGTGTTGTAGACAAGCGATGCTTGATCTCATGAAAGCTCTTATCAGCTTTATCGGTCCACTGGAACGGTCCTTTTTTCATGCAGTCTGTTATTGGCGCGACTATAGTGCTAAAATCTCGCACAAATCGACGATAGAAAGTCGTCAATCCGTGAAAACTCCTCACCTCATGAATGTTTGTCGGGATCGGCCATTCCCTAATAGCTCGCACCTTTTCATCGTCTACCTGAATTCCTGTGGACGTTACAACAAATCCTAAAAACAACAGGCTGTTAGTTAAAAAACTACACTTTTTCAAGTTGAGGTACAACTTGTTATCTTGTAGGACCTGCAGCACCTACCTGAGATGTTTCTTATGCTCCGCCTCATCCTGGCTATATATCAATATGTCATCAAAATATACTACCACAAATCGGCCAGTGAACGGTTTTAGAACTTGATTCATCAAACGCATAAAAGTACTTGGTGCGTTCGATAGGCCGAAAGGCATGACTAGCCACTCATATAACCCTTCCTTTGTCTTAAATGCGTTTTCCATTCATCGCCGGGTCGAATACGAGTCTGATGGTACCCACTCTTTAGATCGAGTTTAGAGAACACTTTAGCCCCTTCTAACATATCGAGCATGTCGTCCAACCGTGGTATTGAAAACTGATATTTAATAGTAATTGCTCGGCTGTCGATACACATGCGCCAGCTTTCATCTTTTTTTAGCGTTAATAATGCTGGTACAGCACATGGGCTCATGCTCTCTCTCAATAGACCCTTACGGATCAATTCCTCCACTTGCTCTTGAAGTATCTCACACTCCTTCGGACTCATCCGATAATGAGGGCGATTGGGCAGGCTAGCCCAGGGACGAGGTCTATGTGATGTTGGATGTCTCTCATGGGGGGCAATCCATCAGGTAAATCTTCAGGCCAGACTTCTTTGAATTCGTTTAGTAACAGTCTTAAGCTTGGAGGGATGTTTGAGGGTTCTTCCTTCTCGCCCTTCACCACTACGGCATATACCTCGCCGGTTTCCTTGGACTCCTCTATGAAATCCCGAATGGTCAAGAGAGAACTCCCCTCCACTTTAGAGGCTTCAGGGTGGTTCTCTGGTGCCATAGGAGTAAGGATTATTTTTCGACTATCCTTGACGAATATGTAGACACTGTCTCACCCCCGATGGGTCGCATCACGGTCCGACTGCCAGGGTCGACCGAGTAGCATATGGCAGGCTTTCATGTCAACCACGTCACAAAGTATCTGATCCTTATAATGTTTACCAATTGAAAACGAGATAGTGCATTGTTCAGTTACCTTGGTCTCGTTCACTTTTTTTATCCAGCCTATTGAGTACGGGGAAGGATGTTTCGTCGTTGGTAGCTGCAACTTATCCACCATCACTCTTGAGACGATGTTCTTGCTGCTACCACTGTCTATGATCACATCACAGACTTTTCCGCTGACAGTGCACCGAGTACGAAATATATTGTGCCGCTGTGGATGTAATTCCTTTCGTGGGGTATACAGTAGTTGCCTCACAACGAGAGATTCGCCACGATCTTCGCCTGTCACTTCATCGCCACCTGCTATTTCTTCAGTGGTTTGTTCATATTCATCAAAGCCATGATCCTCTTCCACGGCCTCATCTTCAGTGCCCCCTTCGTTTATAGTCAAGTGCGCTGCCGGACGTTGAGGACAAGTGTTTGATAAGTGGCCTGGTTGGCCACAGCGGTAACAATTGTTCGGCCTTGGCCGAGCATAAGGATTCGGAATCCTACTCGGGCCCGCTGTTGTGGGTGCTGCCTGTTGAGGTCTAGATGTTCCGCTCCCCGTATCACGGTTCGCGGGTGGAGGAGGTTAAGGACGTTCTCCTACCGGATCTTTTCCTCGAGCCAGCACTGGATCCTGTGTGGGACCTGTCATAGGGGGTCGATTTGAAGGATAGGGACGAGCATGAGCTCTTGCAAGCTGTGTTTCTGCCCTTCCTGCCAATTGAACTGCTTCATCTACTGTCCCGACTGGGTACATCTGAACTCGATCCTGAATTACCGGTCGCAACCCACCTATAAATCGTGCCACTTTCTGTGACTCAGATTCTGACAAATCGTTTCGTGTAGCCAACCGCTGGAATTCTTCAGTGTAATCTGTAACAGTTCGATTTCCTTGTCGGCAATTCTGGTATTACTGGAATAATATCTGCTCATAATCACTAGGGAGAAATCGTGAACGAAGAAGACGTCTCATTCGAGGCCATGATGCGATGGGCGCCTTGTTTTGGCGGGCTCGTGAGAGTTGCAATTGTTCCCACCATGCAGAAGCACCAGATTTTAATTTAAACGCTACCAACTTCACCCTTTTATGGTCTGGCACATCCATATAATCGAAATATCTCTCTACTTCGGCTAGCCAATCGAGAAAATCTTCGATACGTAATAAACCATTAAAACTAGGAAGTTCAGCCTTACTTTGATAGTCTCTTTCAGCACGATCTAGACGATTGCCTCCATGGATTGGTCGTCGATCAAAACCCTCATTAATGTCCTCGTCGCTGGAACTAGAATCATCTAGTGTAGCCCTACGATTTACCGCTGGTAGTGCTCTGCGATAATCAGGGTACGTCATACAGCAACCACGGGTGGTGGAGTGACCATAGGTGGTGGAGCACCGCCTAGGGCTCAGGGCGGAAGTAGCGCATCCGCAAGACGGTCGAGGGTTGCCTGCAGCCCTTGCATGGTCAACTGACTCTCCCGATGGAAAGCTTCCATTCTTTTCGAAAGATAACGAATCCTTGGATCATCGTCCATAGGATTTTGATTCATACCTTCGTTGTTTGCCATCGGCTCGAGGGAAAACCTCGCTCTGATACCAAATTGACGCAGGGATGAACGTGATGAGGTCGATCACCGTCTTCCTCAAGGATAACTACTCCGAATCCACGGAGCTTCTCTGGACTCCTCACAGAGACTTCTCGAATCCACGAGGAAAGAAAGCAGGAAAATAGAAATAATTCTAATAAATTCGAAATTGATTAATGAATAATTAAAAACGAGTTTACACCCCTTTAAATAAGGGAACCAAGCAACATGAAAGAAATCAGACTCATACTACAACTAAAACTCCTAGAATTCGCAACTTACTATAAATAGTAAACTTACTATTTATAAACGGTCACGATGTCTACTAGTGCACAAGGTTTTCGGCCAAAAATAGTAAGTGTCCTATTTGGCTTCAACAAACCGTTCTCCTAATTATCCTAAGCACTTTTCATGTTGGACACAACTCCTAAAGTCCAACGGATGAAAAGTTATACTCAAACTAAAACTTACTATTTATAGTAAAAACAAAATTAAAACGAGGAAACGACCGTCGATCAGGGGGTTTTTCGCAAATCCGGGTTGCGCAACCCGGCGTAGCGGGGTTGGTTGGCTAAAGTAGCTCGTTCTACCCCAAAATCATATATTTTACGTCGGATAACTCATTCCAGATTGTGAGATACGTCCGATCTAAGGTCCGATGGTCCGGATCACTTCTGTCGCCGACCGTGCCTTTTCTGATCCATCTTAGCCATGAAATTGTCCGTGACCCGCTCAACATCAAATTACCACTTAGTCCACTAGATGGACGGCCCCAATGGTGGATCACAACTATTCTTATGTTAGTTTTACACTATTTATTTGTCCCATTGTGAATCACAACCATTCAATTAATGGTTGTCGAATGGATAGTTAGAATAAAATAGTGAGTAGTCCAAATTCAAAGGAATAAAAAAATTTCAGATGGTTAATATTATCTTCTCAGTCCAATTTTGGGGTTATGCTCCATATAAGGTTGGGTCACCAAATTGGGTGGTCTGGATTGCTGCTCAAGTATGCCACAAAGAGTCACCACCATTTTCTGAATGATGCAAAAAAAACTAGGAGTCAAACCTGGAAGTCTACTTTTTCCAGATGAAAGAAGAGAAACTGGTAGGAAAATGCATGGGAAGGATAGGTGGAGAAAATAGAGCCATTGATGACTTAGTCTTTGAAGTTTGAAGATGATTATGCCAGGACTAAGCTAGGCTTTTAAATCATGGCCCACATGATCTAGGAGTCGAAGGCTGCTAATGTGCATCTTCATATTTTTATTGGAGTTGACCTAGGTAATTGGTACCTGGTCTCGTGATGACTGGTCCACTTCAGAAAAGGGCCGCCGCTTAATCAACGGTATTGAGGGTGTCTTGGTCAACAAAGAACATGCTTGCCTGTATGGTTGAATGAGCATCTAACCTAGCTGTTTTTGTCTTCCCAACAGCCCATGACCAGAGGTGATGAGTGTTGCTTATGCCTCTGTGGTAGACTCACAGGACTTCAAACACAAGGCCACGACTTCGAGTACCCATTGCGGTGAAATCCGAGGACACAGCTTCAGTGGAGCCCACAGTGATGTTTGCATTTTATATCCACACCCTCTCATTCTTAGGGCATGTATCCGAAAATGCAAATCTCATGTGGGCACACCATAAGAAAAAGTAGTAATAATAATAATACCACCATAATGTCTATTTATTATCCAACTTATTGGTAAGGTCAACCGTATAGAAACGAAGGAAAAGAAAATCAGCTTGATCAAAAACTTTTGTGATACCATGAAGTTTTTAGTAGTGGTCATTCAATCACCACTTTTTCCTATAGTGTGGTCCACGGGATTTTGATCGGCTTTATATTTGGTCTCATGCTCTAAAATGATTTGGCAAGACGGATGTACATTGTTAATATAAAAGTCATACATTACCGTGAGCCCTAAAGTTACATATGCATCGAGAAACACCTAATCAACTCTTAGGAAACACTGGCACTGTAATTCATGCTAAATTTTGATTGGGCCACAAGCTATTAGAGATGTAGTCAGCAAAGCATTTTTTAAAATTGGCGTATTTGATCTTGAGTCCCATCTTTGCTAGCAGCATGTGGTTCAATCAAATCTTATCACTTAAGTAAACTAAGGTGCTAGCTCCCTGGATCCATAGATCCACCTAATCCACATCCCCCCGTGGTATGCTTAGAGACTTAAGTCATAGGATATGACCCAACTCTGTGAGACCCACTGACATGCATGTGTTTTATCCCTGCTATCCTATCCACCATTTTATCATATCATCAGAAGATATATGAGCTAAAAAATGAAGCAGATCCAAAGCCCAAGTGGACCACACCATATCAAATGGTGTGGGGATAATGACACCCGCATTAAAACCTTTCTAAGGCCCACCATGATGTTTGTTTGCCATCCAAGTTCATTCAGACAGCCTGGATGAAGGGAAAATACAAATATAGTTTTGATCTAAAACTTCTATGGCACCCATGAAGTTTGCAACGGTAGGCATTTAATCCCCACTGTTTCTGATGGTGTGGTCCACCTGAGCTTTGAATCTGCCTCTATTTTTAGCTCATAACCTAAAATGATACTGAAAAACAGATGGACAGTATGGATAGAACAAAGCACAAAAGCACAAAAGCACGTTCATAGGATGATCTTAACCTTCCGATTTTTTAATAAAACTTGGACCGCTAACCATTGCATTTTACTCATCCATTTGATGGCCAGCATTGGATGGTTAGGATCTTTAAATTGGTGTAACTTTCGGTAGATGCTTTGCCATGATGAGCCACATGGTCTGGATGGTCTAGATTTATGTAAATGTATGTCAAGTGTCCAACTGATCAGTCACTATCAGTTTGGTTCCACCCATTTAAGTATGAAGTTTTCTAGTTAGATCCGGGCCATTGTTTCAATGATCTAAACCTGTTTATCTGATGGGCCTCACCATGGATGATCTAGACCGTTAAAACACCATGTAGTACAGGAGAAGGCCTGCCAGAAATGCCAAACCAAGACGTTCGCCCAAGCTGGCCTCTCTGGCACAGCATATGATGATCTAGATCGTTAATCTAGAAGCACATACCATGGGTGTGCCACACAAAGAATCTCTCCCATCAGAGACCTTACTGTCCACACAATGTTGTTCCCCCAAAAAATAATAATAATAAATCAAGAAAAGCAGTTTCCAGCTAAGCCAATTAAAGGCTCTTTAATCAGTGATATATTGACCATGAGCCTATCATTGGGGGACCATCTACTTACAAGGCTAGATTATAGGGGTTGTTTTTGGGATTAAGAGAAAACAAAGATGGATGGGATGACTGCATGGCCCACTTGGTTAACTAACACAATCACAAGATCTACCAACCAATGGCTTCCCTACCAACCACCCATTATAGATAGGTAGCTTAGCTAACCTCTGACATAACCTAACCGGTGTTGGTTCTTCCATGTCACTCATTCAGATGGCTCTTCCTATGACTTGGATATGATGTGGTTTACCCAGTAGAAGTGGAATATGGTAGAGCCAACAGCACATGGTAGAGTAATCTATCAATCAGAACCGTCCATCTAGTGGCCCTCACATAGTCAGCCCATATCTCAAAAAATAAAACCTGGATCAGACGACAGAGTCATCACCTTTCTTCACTGTCCCAGTGAACGTTGGCCCTTCAATTGTTCTGCTTCTTCTTCTTCTGGACGGGGTTTGGCTAGTAACCCCAACACCAGAAAGCTAGCTGGTGTCAAATCTTTGTGGGCCCCACCATAACGTATGTGTTTTATCCATGGTGTCCATCCATTTTGCCAGCTCATTTTAGGGAATGAGCCCAAAATTGAAGAATATCCCAAGCTTAAGTGGACCACACTTTAGAAAACAGTGGGGATAATGATTGAAACCCTCCTGGGGCTGCCACTTTGATGTTTTCATAAGGTTAAACAGTCCTGGATGAAGGGAAAACAAAACTATCATCTTCATCCAAAACTTCTGTGGCCCCCTGAAAGTTTTCAACAGTAAGTGTTCAATCCCCAATATTTCCTTTACTGTTCAATCCCCAATATTTCCTGTGGTGTGGTCCACTTGAGGTTTGGATCTGCCTCATTTTTGGGCTCGTTCCCTAAAACGAGCTGGAAAAATGGATAAAACACATTCATCATGGTGAGGCCCACAGAGCTTTGACACTAGCTAGCCGGATGGTGTTCGGATCACCAGCCAAACCGCGTCTTCTTCTTCTACCATCGCTTTAAAGAACCAACGATCCAGATTAGATGGCTAGGATGATCCGATCCCTGCATTCTGATTCATTATCATACACGTGGAAACTTATATGCATTCTGATTCATTAGCATGCACCTGCGGAGAGATGGCTCTAATCATGTTCTGGTTCCACACACTTGGTTAGTCAACTCAGTTTTTGGGGCATTTGGAACCTTTTTGTAATTAGGAAGATCATAAAGCGATTTTCTACTGTACAAGAGGTAGGAAGATGGATCAAATCAGGCTGTCCATCAAGTGGGCCCCATGTCGGTGGTGAACAATTCAATGGTGTACACTGCCCAACACATCAGTCTAGTCCATGAACAATGATACAACTGTATTGGCCTGTATCAGCCCGAAACGGGCGAAACGACCCCATGTCAGTGGTGAACAATTCAATACACAAACTGATTAGCAAACCATGGTTTTAAACATTTGCCATGCAAAGTAGGGACATCAAGATAAGCAGACTCAAATGATATGTTTCACTGCAACATGTGCGCTTGTAATTATAGCTCCTCAAATATAAACTTCTTCTGGAATGTATAGACCGCGTAAAACATTCAAAAACAAAAATGAAATTACAAGCCATCCTACATTACGCACCCACATAGCGTGAGGCCCACCTTCCTGTCCAGCCATCTTGCAATGGCTGTGTGAGACAAAGGGGATGATACCTTAAAACTGTCACCCAATTCCAAGTGCATCCTCAGATGCAAAATTTAAACCAATTGGCCCGCCAAGATCATTCTCCTGTCTTCTACTTCATCAGTCGATCTTCAGCGATGAGTAGATCTTCCGGACAAACCAGAAGCAAGCGTAAAAGCCAATTGTCCCCGTCAGCACAAAGAAAGCATACGACCCGATCAGCATGTACCCAAAGTAAAGGATGCCAGAGACGACCTTTGTTATCTCCAACTTGGTGAAGAAATAAAAGATTGAATACAGGAAGAGGTACACAGCAGATGAGCCGGCCGTAAGGTATGCCCTCCACCACCAATGGTAATCCTCATTGCAGAGCTGGAAGTAGCATAGCACAATTGTTATCTCAGCACATGTGATGATAAGGATAACAAACACTAGGAAGAGGAAGCCAAAGATGTAGTAGAATTGGTTCAGCCATATAGAGGTCAAGATGAAGAAGAGCTCAATGAAGACAGCCCCGAACGGGAGTATGCCTCCGATGAGTATGGAGAATAGAGGCTGCATGTACCAAGCCGGCTCGGGTATCTGCCTCGGGATCTTGTTCGTCTTCACAGGGTCCTCGATTGCCGGCTTCTTGAAACCCAAGTAGCTGCCGATGAAGACCAGTGGGACTGATATTCCAAACCATAGGAACACAAGCACGAACATGGTCCCAAAGGGGACTGCACCGGAAGACTTCTCACCCCATATCAGCGCATTCAACACAAAGAAGATTGTGAATACGATGGCGGGGAACATGAATGCGGTTCTCAAGGCGATCTTCTTCCACTCTTTGGCTCTAAACATCTTGTTTAGGCGGCCTGAGGAGTAGCCTGCGAATAAGCCCATGAAAACCCACAAAAGGACCATGACAGTCATTAAACCACCGCGGTTTGAAGGCGAGAGGAAACCCAACAGTGCAAATATCATGGTGACAAGTGTACTCCCAAAGAACTGGACCCCTGTACCAACATAAACACAGAGAAGGCTGGATTTGACAGGAGGCCTGAAAACATCGCCGTGGACAAGTTTCCACCCTGTTTCCTCCTGGGCTTCCTCCTGGGTCTCCAACTGATTGTAGTTGGCTATATCTTTGTACAAAGTTCTCATCATGATCATGGCCACCATTCCAGACAGGAATAGCACAATCATCAGGGAATTGATGATGGAAAACCAGTGGATCTGATCATCATTCATGTGGAGATATGTGTCCCAACGAGAAGCCCATTTAATATCACTGGCCTGCAAGGGAAAGCTGAATAAGAATTTGAAATCTGGAGAAATGGATGAAGCGGAGGTTGTGAAGATTTCAGTACCTGGAAGGAAACATCGTATGTGAATATGACCTCTTTATCCAAATTGACTTCTTGTGGACCAGTGTCTTGAATCCTATTTTTGGTCTTCGGGTTGCATGTTAGCAATTGAGGGTTCTTTTCATCCCAAGGTTGCTTATACTCGTGATTTATACTGTTTCAAAGAGCAGAGTGAGATCACGAGAAGGCTGCAAATATTTGGGACTGCTTAGATTCCTGAAACTCATTGATGATAAATAGAGAGAGAGGGAGAGCCCAACGAGTTGCCCTCCTTAAACCATGCATTTTCAGAGACATTGGCAATTTCTGAGTTGACATTGCATAAGCAGTGGACTCTCATGTTCCATCCAATGTATGCTTCCACACCAGAACTGTTGTCTAAAACTATGAAGTGATTAGTGTTACCCATATAGAATTCATGGTTTTGAATATCATCTCCAATAGGGTCGTGTTAGCCATATCATAACCATGTCAAACATCCCCATGACATGATAAGAGGATGAACCAGTCCGTTACCCGGGGGGGGGGGGGAGGTAGAGGTAGAGAGAGAGAGACCATGCGTTCTAGATAGTTGCCAATTTCTGACTCTACATTGTGTAAGCTGACTCTCATGTTCAGACACCCCCACGGCATGATACTAGGATGAACCAGTCCGTGAAACGGGGGGCGGGGGGGGGGGGGGGTTTGCTGTATCAGCCCATATCAGTGCCAATAAGGCCATAAATGCCCCATTTTGTTTTTTTAATTCCAAATTTCTCTTTTTTCACTTCTTTCTACATTTCAACCATGGAGGAAGCTTAGAAACTAATATTGACTTGATCTAGGCCTTCTTTGGGGATCAAAACACAAGACTTGAGTGGGATTCGACAAATCAAAGCAGAATGGGCCATTTTGAAAAAAGAAGAAGAAGAAAAAGAAGAAGAAAATGGGGTAAACCGTCACTTTTTGTTTGCTCCTTTTCATTTTCTTTTTGTTGTATTTCAATGTAATAGGTCCTCAAACCTACCAAATCATGTTTTATTTGTGTTCAATTAAGGCCTATTTGGTTGACTTTCAGTAGAGCAAACTGATAGACAACACTCCTATTAAAGATTGGTTTGATGCACATTGAATGCATGTTAAACAGGAGAAGGTTGACTTTCACTAGACCAAACCGACCAATAACACTTATCAAAGAATGGTTTGATACACCATTGACTATATGTTAAACAAAAGAATATAGATTCTGGTGTTTTACATTTTTTTCCTATTTTCCCAATAAAATTTCAAGATTTTATGGGCCAAAAATCCAACAATGGGTGTTTTGTGCTCTCAATGCCAGTCCAAAGCCCGGATAAAAGAGGAGGATTGAGTTAGATTGGCAGCTGGCATCAAACTTCTGCCATTACTTTTATCATGAATCCGAAACTTCTGCCATTACTTTTATCATGAATCCTAACAATCCTTGATGGAGTAGGATCAGGATTCATGTAGCCGACCCCAATTAGCTGGCATAAGGCTCAGATAATGATTAATGAAGATGAAGATGAGGATGAGGATACAAAGATTAAAGTAGGTATGGCACAGGTTGCAGTATCAAATCCAGATGACAACTTTGAAATAGGAAAAGCAAAAGAAAGAATTAGAGTCAGTCTGATATTACAGATGCATGCTTATACAACATGTGATACCTGAACTCAACAAGTCATCACAATTTGTAGTAATAAAAAAGAAGTGCATTCTTGCACAGCCTAAGAACATGCACATTTGTCAACTTACCTGATCTAGAGACCCTATGAAAAAAAAAAAGAAAAATACATCCCTTGTTAGTTACTAGCATATTAAGACCTAAACCACAAAGCCACAAAGGTTAGGCCATTTTGGCCTCTGGTTTCATTTATCATTGATGTAGAAAATGACTGAAGATAATGTGACCATAAACAAAGCAGCATGAGCATAGACATCTATCCTAACAAGATCAGAGTTGATTGAGAGCAAATAGCCAAACAAAAGCATTTACCTGTATGGCATAACCTCAAAACCAACAATACGAGCAACATCAGTTTCAGGATCTTTATGATACATGACTCTGAAGCTCAGGTGGTTATTGATAAAATGCTTCTCATCTTTGGACTGCACATTCAAGCACATGTGAACAACAGCGAAGGAATGGCTCACGAGAATTAAACATAGAATAAGCACATAGTTCAACTTACACCACTAAAGATTCCTTTGAACCCAACATGGAAACCATGTTCGTAAGTGGTCAATTGACTTCCATCTCCCCACTGGTTAGGAACTGTGACAGGAAGATTATCTAAAATCCTGTAGTCATAGAGGTGCAAGTGAAGTGAGAGCAAACCCCATAAATTGATCACTCAAAGAAAACTCGAAGTAATGTTGTCAATATAAAAACGGACTTGAGTAAGCAACACGAAAGAAATGTTGCCAATCAAAACTTTTAAAAAAAAAAAGAAAAGAAAAAAAAAGGAGAAGAACAACAAGAAGAAGAAGAAGAAGAAGAACGGGAAAAAAGCTCGGGGCCATTCAAAAAACAAGAAAGAAATGAAATGAAAACTTATGGCTAGTTTGATATCCATTACGAAAGTATGGGTGTAAAATACCCCATTGACACTCTCTAATAGTGCCACCGCACACCTTGTCTTTAGCATGATGCAGGCCCACAGCCTAGTATAGGGCCCATCCCACTTAGGCTCACTGTAGGGTTAGCAAGACATAGGCCCATAGCCCACCATAGGGCCCAACATGTGCTGATTTTTTTATGGTTTATTTATAGATTTGGGGGCCTAACTAAGGAATGTAATTTACTGTTTTTTTTTTTTTTTTTTGGAGATATGAGGGCTGATTTAAAGATGTAATTGATGTTATTGGATATATGAAGGGGTATGTGATTGATGTGGTTGAAGATATGGAGCTGATTTAGAGATGTAATTAGGATTACTTTTTATGTTTGCTTTTACTATTATTAGGCTTTTACCATCTCAGGTAGATTAGATTGATTTGAAATCAATCTTGTAGTTGTGAGGATTTTCATTAAAGATTCATTTAGGATCTATAAAAGGGGAGGTGGTGTAGAAGTTAGTCATTCCAAAAATTTTCTGAGTGTGAATTCTTTTCTCAAGCAATGTAAGAAAAGGTTTAATATCAATCAAGTTATTTCTCCCTCTCTACTCAAATATTCTTATGAGTGTAACTCTTGTCTACTTCTTTGCGATTCGGTGTCAATATTTCATTGATTCAATAACCAGGTTGCACCATCTTGGTGTCGGAGGGGGTGATTTTTGGGGAACTATCGACTCTACATCATCTCATAATGGCTTCGAATGAGGTGGCATAAAAATAAAAAATTAAAAAAGAAGAAGAAGAAGAAGTTTGTACAAGTAACCTAATTGATCTACACACTCACATAACAAGTAGATCAACTCACGTACATGATAGGCAATATCACTAATCAAGTGGGAAAGCTCTGGTGTGGATAGAATCCAAAGACTGAAGTTAGAGCATGTGGACACGTAGGGGTAGGTTCCCACGAAAATCCTAACCAACAACAGGCAGCCCCGATTTGCGAAGACACCAACGATCAAATCCTTTGATTGTTAGAATGTGATAGAGAGGTAAGAATTAAGATAAAAATTCCATAATTCCATAGCTACTTACATGTTGATGACTTCATCGATTACCTAAGCAAGGTGGAAAAGGCGTTCGAGTACAAGAAAATCGAGGATAATTGGAAGGCGAAGTTAGTAGCTGTGAAGTTTTTTCATTCGCATGTTGGCATGGTGGGATGATCTTCATGTCAAATGAATTTGTCAAGGTAAGGAGAAAATAAATTCTTTAAATTTTTATTTTTATTTTTTAAAAAAAGAGAGATAAAAAAAGAAGTTAAAAAGAAAGTTCCTACCAGCAACTTATTCCCATCCTATAACAAAGATGTCACAATCTACGTAAAGGAAACAAGTCAATAAATGAATACAACAAGGAGTTTCGAAGTTTGACATCACAGGCAAGGTTTCATGAGTATAAAGACCAAACGATTTCAAGATATCTTAATAGTCTTAAGTCGGATATTAGAAATGGATTGGCTTTCAAAGAAGTATTTAAAATGTCCGATGCAGATACATTCACATTGAAAGATGGGGAGATAATTAATTGGGGACTTGCCAGATGATTTGACACGCCACCGAGGGTCATCATCGACGAGGGGCAACATGCTAACTTTCCACGTATGGCAACCACGAGGCCTCCCATAGGCCAAGGGACGATGGGCCAACATCCAACAATGAAGCCAATCCCTAACCCGATGGGATGTTATGGATGAGGGGTTGGTGCACTAGAGATGGGACAAAGCAATACTCATTTCACGTGCTTTAAGTGTAGACAACCAAGACATCATTCTTTTCACTGTCCTAAACATCAATCCATAATTAAGGTAAATTTGGCTTAGGAAAGGGAATATGTTAAAGACACTCCCAACCGCATGCAAATAAAAGTTGAAGTGGACACAAAATATGAAGTACATGCATATGAGGATGGGGTGCATGTTGATGAAGATGTAGCAGATGTATATGGTAATAGGGGAGAGTCATTGATTATCCAACGGACTATGCTATCAACACCTTGGGTGGTTGATGAGGGACGATAGTTACGGCACAATATTTTCTGCACCACTTGTACTTCTGGTGGAAAGATATGCACAATTTTGGTAGACAAGGGAGCAATCAGAACATTGTCTCACAAGAAATTGTGGATAAATTAAAACTCAACGAATATAAGCATTCACAACCATATGAAATTTGTTGGTTCAAGAAAGGGAGAGAAGTTTATGTTAACTCCAGGTGCTTAGTTTTGTTCTCTATTGGATCTAAGTACAAGGATGAGATGTGGTGTGATATGGTCGCCATAGATGCAAACGACATTTTGTTAGGGAGATCGTGGTTGTTGGATTGAGATATGGTACATTCAACTCGAATCAACACTTATTCCTTTGTCAATGATGGTATTAATATCATATTACACCCAATGAAACATCTTCCAACACCCAAATTTGATAAAGAATGGGGTAAAAAATCACTTGGTGTGTAGAAGTATGAAGAGAAAAGCAAGGAGACTAGCATCATCTATGTCTTGGTTGCTAAAGAAGACACGAAGCAATTAGATGTTTTGCCTCCTATACAAGAGCTCCTTTGTGAACATAAAGACTTGGTGCCCAACAGTTGGACTTCCTTCAATGAGGAACATTCAACACCACATTTATTTAGTGCTAGGTTCTAGCAATCTTAAATACTACCAGATTAGTCCACCTGAACATGCCAAGCTCCAAGGACAGGTTATTGAGTAGCTTTAATTTGAGAAAGCATGTCACCATGTGTTGTTCTTGCATTCTTAACCCCTAAGAAAAATATATCATGGATGATGTGCATGGACAATCGTGCGATCAACAGGATTACTATCAATTACCGATTTCATATTCCTCGCTTGGACGATATGATGAACATGTTACATGGAGTAATTGTCTTTTCAGATACCAACTTGAGGAGCACATATCATCAAATAAGTATTCGGCTCAGGAAATAGTGGAAAACCACATTTAAGACTTTAGACGAGTTGTACGAATGGCTCGTCTACCATTCGGCTTTTTAAACACGCCGAGCACTTTCATGAGGCTAATGATAAAGGTACTCCACCCCTCTATGGGAAAGTTCTGAATTGTCTATTTTGATGGTATTCTTGTTGTTAGTCCTGATTCATCTGTTCACCTTGATCATTTACAGCAAATATTTGATATACTATGGAAGAAGTCACTATTTGTTAACTTGAAAAAGTGCTCCTTCCTTGTCGAAGTGTTGTATATTTAGGGTATATTGTGTCTGCAAAATGGATCAAGGTTGATCAGGAGAAAATCAAGGCCATTGCAGAATGGGCCGCACCACAAACCCTTTCGAAGGTTCGTTCTTTCCACAACTTAGTAACATTTTACCGAAGATTTATTTGGAATTTCAGCACCATTATTGCACTCATCACCGATTGCAAGCCAGGAGGTAAGTTTGAATGGACTAAAGCAGCGGATCAAAACTTTGATGCCGTAAAAAAGAAGATGATAGAGGCTGCAGTTCTTGCATTTCTGAACTTCAATAAAGTCTTCGAAGTGAAAACAAATGCTTCAAATGATGGAATTGGCACGGTGTTGAATTAGGAAGGAAAATTAATCACTTTCTTTAGCGAGAAGCTTAATGATGTACGGAAGAACTACTCCACGTATGATCTTGAGTTTTATGCAATGGTCCCAGCGCTGCGACATTGGAGACATTACCTAACCCACCAGGAATTCATTCTATACTCGGACCATGAGGCATTGAGATATCTTAACTCCCAAAAGAAGTTAGTGCTTGTCACATGAAGTGGATGGCTTTCCTATAGGAATATACTTTCCCTTTGCGTCACAAAGCTAGAAGTCAAAATAAAGTGGCAAATACTTAGAGTAGGAGGGTGCTTCTACTAGGAACTCTCATCGTGGAGGTTGTCAGATTTGGGTCATTAAAAGAAAAATACAAAGAGGACTCTGTTTTTGACAACGTACTCAATAAGTGTGTGGATCGCTAAGATCCAAAGTGTAAATTCATCTCACATAATAGATATTTGTTCAACAATTCTCACCTAAGAGTTTTCGTAGGATCAATACGAGAAAAGATCCTATCTGAGTTATATGGAGGACTGGGTGGACACTTTAGTAGGGATAAAACATTGACCATGATGGAGGAAAAATACTACTAACCTCGTATGCACTGTGACGTTGAATGTTTCGTAGCACATATAGTTGATGCCAAGTCTCCAAAGATCATGTACAAAATACCAGCATTTATCTGCTACTTCCCATTCTAGTCGCGCCATGGGTAGATATTTCTATGGACTTCATTCTAAGTCTTCCTAAGACTAAAAGGGGAGCATATTTGATTTTCGTTGTGATGGACTGGTTTTTTAAAATGGCCCACTTCATCCCACGGAAAAAGAGATGGACATTATACATATTGGTGATATATTTTGCATAAAAATTGTGTGACTTCACAGGGTACTGAAAATAGAGTTGTACATCGAGCCAAGCTATGCCAAGCTTAACTCAGCCCCACTCTAACCCCAGCTCGAGCTCAACACGCTGGCTCGCCTTGGTCCGATGGTTCGAGCCAACTGGATCGAGTCGAGGCGAGTCAAGCCGAGCTATCTTTAGTAACAACTAAAAGCCTAAAAACAATATATGAACGATACATGTAATTTAAATAACAGTAAATCGAAAAGTGTAATCCATTCAACACCATCAATATTTTAGAAACATATGTTTAACAAAATATGACAAATACTAAACCAGTAATTTAAAAGTGTAATCCATTCAACACTACTAATAACAACATAATATGAATAATTAACCTCCTTCTAACAGATGGAGGTGCAGTCTCGCATAGACTCTCGACCTCATCCTCAGCATCAAAAGTGTCACCGCCCCAAATCTGAGCCGTCCTTAATCCTTTCAATCCAACAATTCTTGGAAAACGAGTGCAAATGGCGTACAAGAAATGCGCGGGCGAAAATTTCACGTATTATACACACACACACACACACACACACACACACACACACACACACACACACACAGAGCGAGCCGAGTTGAGGTCTTAGTTGAGCTTCAAGCTGAGCCGAGCCGAGCTACCCACTGCTCGACCATGGCCAACCTGTCCTAAATGCCCCTTTCAGGCCAAGGCAATCTGAGTTAAACCAAGTCGAGCTAACCGAGCTTAAGCTAGCTCAGCTCGTGTACGGCTTTAACTGAAAACTAACAACTTCAAACTGTAATTCAAAGTTATAGGCCACTTCCCATAGCAATTTATGGAAGCGATTAGGGACTAAACTTCAATTCTCCAGTGCATATCAATCTCAAACAAACGACCAAACCAAGCTAATCAACGGGAGCCTTAGTAACCTCTTGAGGAGTATCGTAGGCGACAACGTATCTTAGTGGGACTTGGCTCTATCCCAAGCAGAGTTTGCCTACAACAACTCAGTAAATTGTACTACCAAAAAATCTTCATTTGAGATAATAAATGGGAGAAGTCCACATCATGTATTTGACTTAGTATCATTACCAGTAGAAGATCAAGGAAGCAAAGATGACAATGCTTTCGCCATGCATGTCCAAGTCTTACAAGCTCAAATAAAAAAGAAGATTGAAGACAACAATACCATGTACCAAGAAGCTGCAAATGAACATTGGTGTGAGAAAGATAAAGAAGGTGACTTACTATCTTCGCAAAGAAAGGTTTCCAAGTGGAATTTACAATAAGCTCTAATCTAAGAAGATTAGTCCATGTCTAGTCAAGAGGAAATTGGGTAACAATGCCTATGAAATTAAGTTGCCAAATGAATTAGATATCTCATCGACTTTCAATATGGTGGATTTATTCAAATACCATGGCGAGGCATCTAACGTGCAAGATGAATCCATTATCGATATGGATAAACAACTCTTAAAGAGAAAAAAAAAAGAAAAAAAAGAGGAAGAAGTTGAACAAGTTTTGCGAATGAAGACTACTAACACTCAACGGGGTCAATACAAGCAATACTTGGTAAAATGGAATAACAATCCCTATTCGGAATACACATGGATCACAAGCGACGAATTGAAAAGATTGGATCCAAACCTCTACTACTTGTATGAAGCGTCCAACTCATCGGAGTTGAGTTCTTTCCAACCTGGAGGCAATGATGTAGGACCACGGCCCACTTAGGCCCATTATAGGGCTCAACAAGATGTAGACCCATAGCCCACCATAGGGCCCAACATGTGCTGGTTTTTATAGTTTATAGGTTTGGAGGCCTAAATCAAGGATTGCAATTTACTATTTTTGGAGATATGGGGGGTGATTTGAAGATGTGATTGATGTGATTGAATGTATGAAGGGGGATGTGATTGAAGATATGAAGGGGGATGTGATTGAAGATATGAGGCTGATTTAGAGATGTAATTAGGATAACTTTCTACGTTTGCTTTTACTATTATTAAGCTTTTACCATTGTAGGTAGATTAGATTGGTTTGAAATAAATTGTGATTGATTTAAAATTAATCTCTTAGTTGGGAGTATTTTCATTAAAGATCCATTTTAGGCACTATAAAGGGGAGGTGGTGTAGGAGTTAGTCAATCCAAAAAAAAATCTTAGTGTGAGTTCTTTAGTATTATAAGAAAAAGTTCAATATCAATAAAGTTATTTCTCCCTCTCTTCTCAAATATTCTTGAGTGTAATTCTTGTATACTTCTTTGCGATCCGGTATCGATATCTCATTGATTTGATAATGGGGTTGCACATAACAAGATGAGAGGCAGAAAAATCTGTGAGATGTTGGGTGTAATGTGGCTGTTTTATAACTCTATACATTATCACATCAAAAATGAACAAGCCTGTAATAGAGTTACACTCCAATGATAAAAGTTTTGGTTACTAGTGTAAAACTTGAGAGTCAATGGTTACAAGCATACAATCAAACGGTTGACTTCTAATTTTAATGAAGAGATAACAACCATACAACCAAATATTCCACTTCTAATTTTAATGAAGGGACATCACATAATCTTGGATACTTACATGTTCACTCGATATTCATCATCGATTTTCTCCTTGAAATTCTTCACCATTTTGGGGTCAAGCTTTATTCGACAAGCTACCTTGCATGACTGTTCTTCTCTCATTTGGAACTGGTTGCAGTTCATACATTTAGAGACATGGAAATATGTTATGATGAGGGTACTACGAAAAGAAATTGGTAGCTAAGACAAACCATTTTGCTTTATTACCAAGAGAGCAGAACCAACTTAGTAGAATGAAAAACTGCGGAAGCTGGTGGGCAGATTAGACGGGGCAGGGAACTCACTGTATAAACTGAGTTCTCTATGCGGTCACCTCGAAGAACCTCTCCTAAATTCTCAGCACTGTTCACGACTTTGGGGGGTTTGCAATAATTCAGAAAATAGTAATGATATGGAAGTTGTGTCTTTGTGGAGGAAAGCTTGTTCACTTTCACTGGAAGGGGGTCACCCTGTGGAAGAAATGACAATTGCCATTAGATCAAAACAAACAATTAATTGCTGCCACAGAAGTCTAAAATACCATATTTTACTACCTGGGCATCAACAAAGCAAATGGACATTAAGCATAGTGTTCACACACACGTAATTGCTTAGGCAGCAGCCGTGCACATGTGCGAAACCAATTGAATAGGCAGCAGTAATCACTTTCAATTAAAAGAAACTGCCCTAGTGAAAAATCAGCTCACATGGAACTGGGCCATCTTACAGTATACAACAAAAGTTTAAAGATCCGATCAACTACTGTAACAGGAAGCAGCTTAACAAGAAAAGTAACGATATGCTTCAAGTTGTATACTCATCCAATTTCACATGACATTAAATCTCCAGTAGGAAATAACTTTTCTTATTTTGTTTTCCAGTTCTCTAAAATCTTTCCTCATGGAATCAAGGCCCTGTCATGATATTTCAACAGAATTAGAAGTAGACTTTGATAGTTGTTTCTATGATGAGAATAGAAACTGCCCAGTAACTTATATATACATAGAAGAATTTTCTCCTGTGCACCAGTTCACAATGAGGCTCGTGCGAACACATGGCACAGCCATCTGATCAAGATTAAACCCACACCCTCGTGCAGCACAACCGCTTTCTTAAAAGTCTTTTCGAGCAAAACCCAAAACTCCCACCTCTTCCTTCTTTTCTTGCAAACCCCAAAACGGGCACCTCTTCGGGCCCCTCTCCACCTCTTTTGCTCTCCCCCCCTTCGCCTCTCAACTGGCAAATCTCCTTTCTTCTCTCTGCTCTCCTACACCCTCTGTTCTTCTTCCATCCAAACAACAGGGAGAGCTTCTTGTAGAAGCTGATTCGTGCATCGAGCAACAGAAATATTCATTTTTCATGTGCTGATTTTTTTACTTTATATTTTTTCAAAAAAAAAAAATATTGAAAAAGAAATTGGGAATTGTGGGGAACCCACATCAATTGGTGATCCGAACTATGGATCTAATGGGCCCCATTGGATTGGGTAAATACAAAAATAATAATAATAATAATAAATCATAGGGTTTGAAGAATGTGACCTATATTGATTTTTATATGGCCTACCATCTTGGTTCAATTTAATTCATTTCTAAGTTGTCCAATTATTTAAGAATGCTTCTTCTTTTTTTCTGTTGCTATAAATCAGATGTCATTACTCATTCAATGATGAGTGCAGATGGAGATAATCATAGATATGCACATAAAACAAGTACATGTATTGCCATCAGGGAATGGATTCCAAATGTAGAAGAAAGCCGAAGGCCAATTGTAGGGAAAAGCACTTTCTCTTCATTGAAGCAAGCCTATGATTTCTATAATGAATACGCAAGATGCATAAGGTTTAGTATTCACAGTAGCTCATGTAAGTACAAAAAGAAACATCACATGGATGGCAAAATGGATTGCAAGATGAATAGCAATATGGTTTAGAAAAGGTTCGTCTGTGCGAAAGAGGGAAAGATAGATGAGAAGATACAAGAGAAATATGGTGAAGTTAAACAAACACGAGATAATTGTCTTGCTCTCATGACCATCGCGATACAGAAATCAAAATTGAGTTATGTAGTTCAAAAGTTCATTGACTAGTATAGTTGTGACCTAGCAACCCCTTGTCAAAAGCATTTATTGAAGTCGTATTGTGGGATGGCAAAAGTGAATAAAAGTTAAAGAGATACCTTTGATGCTACCAACATAATGACGACAAAACAATGGTCATGCTTTGTGATGCCCCGTCACTATTGCACATGTGGGCAGGCACACGTGGGCGGGGCCTAAGGGCCTGGGCGAGATACCAGTGGTTGGCAGGCTACTGTGCTGGCAGGCTACTCTGTACGCAATGGGGGTTGAACTTGTCCCACATCGGAAGAGTTGTCTGAAGTAATGGTGGTTATATGTGTGGTTCGGACCTTCCTTATACGAGGTCTTTTGGGGAAAACCCTGAGAACAAAACCATGTGGGTCTAATGGGATCCAGAGCAAATAATATCGTACGGTGCTGGTCGGGCCGTTACAAATGGTATCAGAGCCAAGGATGGCTCTACCCTTGGTGGGGGATATTGTGACACCCTGTCAGTGTTGCACATGTGGGAGGGCACATGTGGGCAGACGCTAATGTACGCGGGGCCTAAGGGCCTGGGCGAGCTACCAGTGGTTAGCAGGCTACTATGTACGCAGTGGGGGTTGAACTTGTCCCACATCGGAAGAGTTGTCTGGAGTAATAGTGGTTATATGTGTGGTTCGGACCTTCCTTATACGAGGCCTTTTGGGGGAAACCCTGAGAACAAAACCGTGTGGGTCCAGTGGGACCCAGAGCAGACAATATCGTACAGTGCTGGTCGGGCCGTTACATGCTTGAAATAGAATCAAGCATATATAAAAATGTTAAATACACTGAACAAGATATGAGAAATTATGAAAGAGACGAGGCAAGAATCCAATGGTCATGATGCACAATTGTTGTATGAATATTTTAAAGAAATGAAAGAATTGCAACCTATGTTTGCATAATCAAGGTTGATGAAAACAACAAATTAACGCATTGTTTTTTGAGCTGATCAAATTGCACATAAATCATACAATCACTTCGGTGATGTTATCGTATTTGACATTACGTATAACACCAATTGATATAAGGTGATATTTTGCACTCTTTATAGGAGCAAATTACCAAGGTCAATCCATTACACTTAGGTGCAGTTTCATGTCTTTTATTTACTTATTTGAGTCGATCATCATGTTATTCCAAGGGAGCCACCAAAAGTAATCATAACATATAAGGATCCAACTATGACCAAAGAGAAATTAATTGCATTCCCAAATACATTACATCACTATTGTATATAGTACATAATGCAAAATGCGGTCGAAAAACTATGCATCATCGTACATCGGGTAAAATTTATTGGTCGTTCAATGACTACATGTGGAATTCTCATACGCCAGAAGAGTTTGAAGAATCTTAAGAGAATGTGATCAAAGAAAATGGTTTAGAAGACAATATATCACTAACCTCGATATTTGATACCCATCATAAATGGATACCTGCATTCTTAAAATGCATTTTCATAACAGGTATGTTTAGGAGTCAGTGTAGTGAAAGCATGAATGCCTTCTTTCATAAGTACATCTCAAAGCATAATTCACTGATGGACTTCATCATTTGGTTTGATGGGGGAGTTGTGCGTCAAAGGTATTATGACCTCGTTGTAGATCATCAATAAGCAAGAAAGCCAAGTTGAAAATGCCATGAGAAATGGAGAGAGTAATGTGCAAAACATACACAATGAGAGTATTTACAATTTCAAGAAAAGTTGTATGGAGGATTGTATTATGTTGCGGAAAGCGAAAGATAAGATAGAGATATTTACAGTTATAAAATTTATAAAGTTGGAAGCT
This sequence comes from Magnolia kwangsiensis, assembly GCA_037074715.1. Taxonomy (NCBI): domain Eukaryota; kingdom Viridiplantae; phylum Streptophyta; class Magnoliopsida; order Magnoliales; family Magnoliaceae; genus Magnolia; species Magnolia kwangsiensis. The sequence continues at coordinate 102,831,461 of CM073581.1, forward strand.
TAGAAGAAACCAACCATGACGGAGTAGTTAAATACAAAGAGAGTGCAAAACGTGTGGTATATGGTTGCCTGAAATTTGAGTTTTAAGGTATACTGTGTAGTCATATACTGCATGATCAAAAGAATGATCATCATAAAATGCTAGACAATTACATTTGTCATGCTTAGCACCAAGCTTGCCACAACAATTGCATTTTTTATCTCATTCTTTTTCTTCCCTTCTCCCTTTCTAGGTTTCTTTCCGCTCCCCTATGTCTTAGCACACTTGGGATATTTAATAATTACTTTGAGGCTTGTAGTCACATTCTTCTTAGATTTTCTTGTAATTTCAGTACATGGTTCTAACTTTAGGGCCCATGCCTCTTTCAAAACTTATAACAATTCTCTAACCAAGTGATACCCCTCTCTCGAGGAAGCCCCTTCATTGATAACTAAACTACAAATCTGAGATAAATCACTATGATGTAGTGAGAGAATTATCACAATATCGCCTATTTTCTATGCCGTTATTGGCGTGACCATAACCCACTTTCGCATGCCGCGTCCATCTCTTTAGAATGTACTAATCTGCCAATAAAGGTATACAAGCATGTATAAAACTGTCTGAAACACAAAATTCCAAAGCCAACACCCTAAAATCTCCAACACACCTACCTAAACTACCCTAAATAAATAATAAGATACCCAATCTCCCCATTGACAAATTGATTGATTGTAACCAGTGTTACAAGAATGCCACAGCTCATTTAAGCCTAAGAAGCTTCTTACATGAATGCCAATTATACAAATTATCATTGCGAATAAGATCCACGAGAACACAACCAAACACATGCACATGTCAAGGCCAGAACAATAATCAGGGTGGTCGCACAATCCTAAGTGCTCTATTAGTAGATTAAAAAGTGAACACCATCCGATCAAGTGGTTAGGATCATCTAAAAGGTGATATTTTTTATCCGTGTTCAAAATACACTGTTGAATTGCAGATAAGTGGTCTGGATCATTCACCGCCTGTTCTCAACCAAACAAGGAATCATTCATCTCAACAAAATCATCTCCAAAGCATAACATTCTAACCAACCCCAATCACAATTCCCCATCTCCAATTGCAGATTGCATTCAAATCAACAGAAGGATTCAAAATGCAGTGAAAATGTTTAAAAAACCGATGTCTTCTTCTAAGACCAGATCTAGGAAGAAAGGGACAGAGAGATGGATCCAACCGTCAAAACTCTAGATCGTGTCCATCTCGATGAAGATCTGACAAAACCCAAGCTATAGTCCTGTGTCCATCTCGATCAAGATCTGATAAAACCCAACCATCCTATCGATTTTCATCAATCACTGAGAGAGAGAGAGAGAGAGAGAGAGAGAGAGAGAGAGAGAGAGAGAGTACCCTTTGGAAGTCTTGAGGGGTAACGCCCGGAAGGTAGAAGGAATGGGTGGAAGGAAAGACGAGAAGAGCGAATAAGAACAAGAGAGTCACGATCGGAGCAGCTCTACCCATCTCTCAATAGCCCGAGGAACAGAGAA